>OX459013.1:13136864-15981864 GCA_949774965.1 Diarsia brunnea | reverse complement strand
CACACCGCAGCGCTGCCGCACACCACTTGGCGGACCTGAGGGTGGTATCATAGTTGTATCATCTGCCTAGCCTTTTCCCAACTATGTTGGGGTCAGCTTCCAGTCTAACCGGATGCAGCTGAATACCAGTATTTTACATGGAGCGACTACCTATCTGACCTCCACAACCCAGTTAATACCAGGTAATACGATACTCTTTGGTAAGACTGGATGTCAGAATTTCAGGTCACTGACTACCTGTAACGACTGCCAAAGATCTATATATGGCAGCCGGGACCAACAGCTTAACGTGCTTTCCGAGGCACGGAGGAAACTCGGTATGTCGGGCGGTCACCCATCCACAGACCGACCTAGGCAAGCACAGCTTTACCTAAAGATCGACCCGAGAGGCAGTTCTTATTTACCCACGATCATAGTAGTGTGAGTGAAAAAAGAAAGGGATTTTGGTCTAGGTTAAAGTACATAATATAGGTACAGGAAAAATAAATGTCTAATATTCATTTTAATAACCACGAGCGTTTTAATCAGACAGACACCAAGTCTTCATCAACCGATTTGAAAAACCACACTTATTTAAAAAAAAACGCCTAATTAAACGTTCGCCATATTAGACTGGGTAAGTAAAAAAAACAAACTATTTATTCATTTTGGCCACATATAATAATACTTATTGTCGCCAATAAAAAACTGTCGTTTTATAAACAATGTACATAATATTTTGCCAACAAATAGTCTAAAAAAAGAAAGACAGAAAAACGCATCAATACTCACTTGAGCGGGAGAATGTGAAGGGTCCAGCACTAACAGTGTAGCCTTGCCATCTTTGTGCTTCTCGTAGCCTATTATCGTCCGCGAATGACCTGCAAGATACATATTATTTATAACCTTTTTTATTTTAAGTAACCTATTATAAAATTAAGTAACCTATTATAAAATTTTATTATAAAATTAGTAACTTATTACTTATAAAATTAGTAACTTATTATAAAATTAGTAACTTATTACTTATAAAATTAGTAACTTACTATAAAATGAGAAGGAAGGTCCACCTTTGCGAAGTTTTGTTCAAAAAACTATTTTAGGAGCCTTCTCAAATTCCATTAATTAAATAGATCCGAGACGGAGTACCGGGACGTAACGCACCGGATAAACTCAGGATGGATGAAAAGGCGACATGTCACTGGAGCAAATGTAACCCGTGGATGACCCTCAATCATCTGCCTAGCCTTTTCCCAACTATGTTAAGGTCGGCTTCAAGTTAAAGGGAAATTAAATATATTAGTCCGTGATTAGACCTGTCGTATTGTATGGAGCAGAATGCTGGGCTGTGAAAAAGATGGCCTTGAAGCCTGTAGGGTCCACGTTGAAAAACCCTAGCACCCTGGTGAACAGGGCCGGGTGGTGTGATCATCACACCGAATGCTGGTCATCATACCTTGATGTTGCAGGTACAGAGGCGCCTTGAAGCCTGTGGGGTCCTCGGTGAAGTAGCGCAGCACCCAGTCGAACAGGGCAGGGTGACTCCCGTCTGCGCTGGTGGGCTTGTGGAAGTCTATTAGTTGACATCTGAGGAGAAACATAGTTTTTAAGTAAATGTGCCCTGAAACAGTTACACGAGGTCGTGGCAGACCACGAAGGAGATGGCGGGACGACCTGGATGTCTTCCTTGAGAATTGGAGAGACGTTGCACAGAATCGTGACCGTTGGAAGGAATGGAGGGAGGCCTTTGCTCAGCAGTGGGACAACATAGGCTAGCTATATATATATAAAAAGAAAAAAAAAACATTTAAATCCATCTTAACGTGAATTTATATGGTGTATTTATCTGCCTAACAAAGATCTTACATTAATTGACTGACAGATATCGCTCAGCCTGAACCGTCCAGAAGCCTGATATTTTTATTATTAAATTTTGTTTAGAGTATATAATAAGCATGTGGCGACAACGACATCTATCGCAACACATGAGAACTAAAAAAATGACAAATCCTGCATCGCGCTATCAAAATTATCCGCGATATTAGCTCCTAAAGAAAATCCCGACTTACATATGTCGGGCAGTTAGCCCACCAGACACAACACCCGTCTGGTCGGAGGATCCTCCGTTTTCTATGGGGGATGAGGAACTTTACACCCTGTTCCTCATACCCCCCAAAGCATTATGGAAGGATTTCTAATTTGTTATCGGTTGTGTCTGTAATTTGTCACCTTATCCTGAGCGATGACAGTACTGTAACCACTTCGCAGGCGCCGATCCATTTCCGCGTGTTGTATAGCTTGGAGCCGAGCTGCTCGGAGCCCTGCAACAAATACATAATATTTTTGAAACACAAAAACAAACAAACAAAAACAATTTGTTTTTAGTAGCAGAACTAATTTTAATTTTCACTTTTGTAGAACGTAAGTCATAGACATGTTTTTGGCGGTAATCATGACATATATGAAAAACCATAGATATAAAAGAGGTTGTAACAATTATATTCACGCATTAACCGCTGGACGGATAGGTTTTTATCTCGATAATTTTAGACTTCCAGGAGACTGAAGCTGAGAGCGAAAGTTAGCTCTAACTATTAGGGATCTATTAAGATTTATATCAGAGGTTTGTTCCATTTTGTAACAATATTTTGATTAAAAATGGCGTCTATGGACTTTCTTGCCCATTCTTCTCCAGAAGATCTACGTTTTTAAATGGGCAAGTACCATACTTTTACAAGTTATTATGCCTTGATTTTAAAAGATCCTGCAATGGTTCTGGTCTGATTGAAATAAATGCATTGTTTGGTCTACCAGCAATTTTTCAGGGGTATTTGCTATGTCTGTAACTACGGTCTGGATTTATTCAGTTTTTTGGTCCTGGCAGAGTACTGCGGGTGTGCTGTCTAGTACCTGTGTATCAAACCCCAGCTGCCAGGCCCTCTCCACCAGCAGCTGCAGGCGCGGTATGGACGGCACGCAGTCACACTCGCGCTCGCGCTCCAGCGTGCAGCTCAGCAGCGCGGAGTACTGCGGGTGACGCATCAGCGATGATAGCACCATCTGCATGTTCCTGGAAACCAACCACAAGTCAGACTGGAAGCAGATGGCGAAGGACAGGGTTGTCGTGGAGCAGGTTGAGCGGCCTACGCCTTCTATAGTAACTGCAATATATAAATAAAATGCAATAGTAAATGCAAAAAAAAAATAACACAACACACATTAACACTAGGGTGTTAATGGCCAGAATATAAGGTATCCGGATATCAAATTCAAATTCAAATTCAAATTCAAATATTTTTATTTGTAGTACATAGGTAAATAAAAGTACAGATGTCATTGTCATGTTAATAGATAGGATCACTATGTCTTGCCGTCAACGGCGTACAAATATTCAGATTATAATTTCTAAATCATTCAAACTAATAAATATATTCAAAATTAGTAATTATTGTAACTATTCAATATAAATTAAAATTCGTAATTAAAATAAACATTAAATTAATTAGACAACAAAACATTAAAATTATAAAAAAGATTAAAAACATTTAGTGAAATAAAAAATAATATAAAAATTTAGTGTCCATGTCAAAATATACAATGTCAAAGTTACCATGTCAAAATTACAATGTCAAAGTTACCATGTCAAAATACAATGTCAAAATTACAAACTCAAAGTTACAATGTCAAAAATTACAAGTAAATAAAAAAGTCAAAAATTACAATTTGTCTTCTAGGTACTCATTGACTGTGTAGTATGCTTTTTCGCCTAATAGATTAAGAAGAGCCTTTTTAAACTGGTGTATGCTGTCAAGATCTTTTATAGAAATAGGTAACTTATTATATAACTTGGGCGCCATTCCCAAAAAACTTTTTGAGTAGAGCGCTGTCTTGTGTGGAATAGCACATATCTCTCCATGGCGTCGCTTCGATCTAAGTGTTTGGAATAAATGCAAGTTTGATTTTGCGAATACTGCTGTCTCGTAGATGTACATACATGGCAAAGTAAGAAGTCTATATTTTTTAAATAATGGCCTACAACTATCAGTCTTTTGAAGCTTAAACACAGCACGCACACACTTCTTTTGAGCTTTAAACGCAGTGTCTTTGTCAGTGGAATTCCCCCAATACATTATTCCAAAACGTAACGTTGATGAGACGTACGCTTTGTATGCTATCAAAACTACAGATTCATTAGATATCTTCGCAAGATTGTAAAGCGCATATGAATACTGGTTTAGTTTTTTACACAGACTTTCTACATGGCATTTCCAATTTAAATGACTATCTAAGTGAAGTCCTAAAAATCTGGCACTGCTGGTTTCTGGTATTTTATGGTCTGCGTATTTTATATTCAAATTTAGTTTTTTCATTCTTTGTTGAAACGTCATAATCTGTGTCTTTTCTAGGTTTATTTTAAGTTTATTCTTTCGTAACCAGTTTATAGTACAATGGATAGCATTATTTATTTCACTTTCATAAGACTCTAAGTTTTTGCAAGGTATAATAATTGTACTGTCATCGGCAAATAGGACGGTTTGATAGTCTGTACACTGAGGCAAATCATTTATATAAATGAGAAATAGTAAGGGTCCAAGAACACTCCCTTGGGGCACACCGAAAGTTGTATATCTAATGGATGACTTGTGAGGAACCTCTGTTTTAGAATTGGGACACATTCTATTTAAAACTGTGACTTGTTTCCTTCCTTTTAAATAAGTTTCGATTAATCTCAATATATTTCCTCGGACACCATAACGTTCTAACTTATCCAGTAATATTGCATGATCCACGTGATCGAATGCCTTAGACATGTCCATGAGGACTGCAGCAATAGGATTTTTGTTGTCAACATTATTTACAATATTGGCAACTAACTCGTAGACTGCGTTGTTAATGTTTCTATTTTTACGAAAACCGAATTGTTCTTTAGCAAGTATATTATTAGTTTCAAAGAAAGAGTTAAGAGATTTATAGATCACTTTCTCAAAAATTTTGGAAAATACCGGTATTAAGGCTATTGGCCGGTAATTTGAAATGGTGGCTTTGTCACCTTTCTTATGAAGGGGCTTAATTACGGTTGTTTTTAGTTTGTCTGGGAAGTGACCATGCTCTACGCATAGGTTAATTATAAAACTTAATACGGGTGCAATTGTATGCGACACTAATTTTAAAATTTTCGTAGAAATTTCATCAAATCCTGTGCTATTGGTATTTTTCAGCATATTTATGATGTTAAAAATGTCCCTAGCATCCGTCGGTGCCATAAAAATAGTTTTTGGATAGTGATTAATTAAAGATGAAGCATTATCGTTAGTATCATTTTTTGAAGGATGTACTGAATCTATAAAATAATCATTGAAAGCCGTAGCTATGTCTTTAGGGTTGTCAATTTGCCTATCACCAATAAAAACTTGCTTTACAGATTCCGGGGGAAAGTTCAATTTACACCTATTAATTAATTTCCACGTGGCTTTTGTTTTATTTTCCGCACTATTTATAACATGACTGTTTTGAGACTTTTGTGTCAAATGTATAACTCTTTTCAATCGGTTCGAATATTGTTTAAGCAACTGTTTATTTTGGATAGTTCGTGATCGCCTGTACAACCATAACATTTCTCTTTTTCGTTTACTACAATTTTTGATACCTTTAGATATCCATCGCGGAGTTTTCCGAGTGGAAATCTTTTTTTTCACTGTAGGGAAGCACAAGTCATAAAAAAGTTTAAACATGTCATAAAACGAATTAAAAGCTGTTTCCGGGTTCGTGCTATTGAACACGTCAGTAAAACTTAAGTTACTTATGGCTTCAATGAATTTAGAGATATTCTCAGAGCTATAATCTCGACTCAATATATACCAGTGATCAATTGAACACGATTTTTTAACAGGAAATTTAAAAAGTTGGGCGGAGTGGTCTGATAGGGCCAACTCTAAAACTTCGCCAGTACCACCCCTAGCATTATGCATAATGTTGTCGATGCAGGTTCCACTAGATAATCGTGTGGGTGTTTTTATACTCGGCTTAAGGTTGTAGTTCAAAAGTAGATGTTGAAATTCAGTGGACATTCTCGTTTTTTGCAGAATATCAATATTAAATATCAATATCAAATGATTTTCAAATCTCTTATGCTGTGTAAAAAACATATTTGAGTTATTTGATCATCCCATGGTAACACCGTATTTAACCGGGAGCAAAAGTAGCCTATACGTGAATACAGAATATAAGCTATATTGATACCAAATTTCATTCGAATCCATTAAGCCATTTGAGCAAGGAGTAACAAATATACAAACACAAATTTTCGCCTTTATAATATTAGTGTGATAAATACGAGTAGTTTACCTGTATCCGCAGCCCCACCCCCTGTCTCCGTAGGTACTGGCGTAGTGGTCCACTGCACTGCATAAGTACGTCTTCGAAATACTGGTGTTCTGAGCATTTAGTTGAGCTATCCTCTCTAAGAGGCCTGCAACCAACAAACAAACAAACGAACTGGGGATTTGCTATACAGGTTTTCGCAGTGCATGCACTAGTTTTTCACAAACTTGTCTAGGTATCGTAGTTTTAAGCTCTATATAGATTGTAAAAGTACCCTTAACGCAAACGAAGGGCACTTGTTCTCCCCACCACTGCGATCATTTTTTTGTTCTAGACCATACTCGTACCTGGGAACCTCTTAGTTACGGAGATATTGGGGGTCAAAGTTCCAAATTTTTCACAGCTGTTTTTGTAAATACTAGTTTTTCAGGTTACAACTTTACTTAAATTACCTCCATGACCCGTTTATTATTCAAAGCATGTTTTAAGAGTGCTACATTGAGTTTTCACATAAAATGTGATTTATGATCCCAACAAAAAAATGTTGTTTCCCAGCAAAAATTTTTGAGTTAGTACTTAGTTTGATGTACAGAATGCTTGGTGGACGGCTGTGTGATGGGTTGATTTACACCTTGTATTGTGCTTAATAAGTCACGTTTGTGTCGATATAATTAATTATTTTGGAACAAAAAAATCTGAAAATATGAATAAAATATTTGCAGAGTACTTTTTGTTAGGGAAGTCGTCGAGAAGAAGGGTCAGTTAGTTAGAGAAATTAAGCTTTTATGTCTTACCAAACAATTCTTATATTTATTACCAGCTTTTGCCCGCGGCTTCGCCCGCGTGGATGTCGGAAAATTTCCATACAAACTTTCATCCCCTATTTCAACCCCTTGAGGGTTGAATTTTGAAAAAATCCTTCCTTAGTGGATGCCTACATCAAAAGAGGAATACGTGTGCGAAATTTTAAATTTCTAGGCCTAAGGGTTTGGCCTGTGCGTTGATCCTCAGTCAGTCAGCTTTGCCTTTTATACAAGTACAAGTGACAGTACAAGTGAGCTGAATAAAAATAAATGTATTAGTTAAATATTAAGTAGTAACTGCAAAAAATCCTCTCACCAGTGGTCCTTGATGAGCCTGTGTCAGTCCCTGAAGCCGCAGCCCTACGGAGGCCCAAGCTGCGCTCATAGTAGCCGGCCACTGATAGGGCTCCGCTATATACGGCGCGCTTCAGGCTGTTCGTTGCTCGATGCGTGTAGCCTTCTTCATCGTCTTCTTCCATGCCATATTGTGCCTGTGAATATTATGTCTATTGTTAAGGAGCAACATTCAAAGGAGCCATTGAATATGGCACACACACAATGGTCCACTGGACTAAATACATAAACCCAATTACTAACATAGAATATAGAAGCCATTAAATATCTAGTTTAAGTTCTACGCCATACGCCAAGTGGTTGTGCAGGATGGCCAGAATAGGAGGTGGCGCATATCCTGCAGATGGGCTGTGGAGGCCAGTTATTTAAATATCAAAACTTGAAAAAAAAACTTGAGAGGTGTCAAGGGACACCCGGATGGAACGAAGTTCTGAAAATAACTGGCTTACTTTTTATGAGAGAGAGAGACAGACAGAGAAACACGCGCACGCCGCACGGCTTACAACTATAACAAAAAGTGTCGTTACAACTTTTGGTCTTAATTTTTTTGGTCTAGCCCCCTTTTGCAACGCGCGATAAGTAACTTCGTTCCAAAAATAGCACTACACATGGTTCCATACATTTTGACGATATTAGTACTTTTGTAGGAAACAGCAGTTTGTTTTTAAATTACTGATGAAAACCATCTATGTGGGGAGGGTTCAGTATGCCGTACTAAATATGGGGTAACCGGTGTCCCTTCTACGTGGTTTCGTGTCAATGGTTCATCAATATTTAAGTATCTTACCCGCAATAACTGAAACTCATGTTCCTCCCTGTTCCTCTGCGCTTCCCTCTCGGCTGTTGACAGACCTGATGTGGCCCCACACTCCTCTCCCCTCTCAAAATGTTCTTCAATATGTTGGATCTGAATAAAAAAGAAGTCAGAGTGAGATTTGTTGTGGATTCACAGTTTCAATGGTCTGATAGCTGTTTTTTTGGTTGAAATTACTTTGGCCAAAAATTCACAACAGTTAAGAAAAGATTTTACAGCTGTTTTACTTGCAAAACAAACTTCCAAAAACCAACAACTAGTGTAATTTAGGTGTACAGATACCAAGCACATCCAGCTGTTATGATCTAGCCATTTTATTTAAATAGATTGTCAACTTTAGCAGTTATTCTTCTAAATGTGTCGATGACAATATTTAAATTGAGTATGCCCAAACTTTTGAAATGTGTTTGGCATTTTCAGTTCCGACCATTTGCTCCTGTAATGTGCAAGTTGCGGGCAGGCACGACACGATATCAAGTGTCCAATCATTTGTGGGGCAACACCACATTTACCCTCCAGGGCAGAGTTATCTATGAATGACACTTGAACAGGTTTTCCTTGCTTCAACCAACCAACTTTAGCACTAAAGCAAGTAGTAGTTCAAGCTTTACTGTGTAGCCCGTTGGGGCTGCGGGTTGTTCGCAAGAGATACCGCGGCCTTGACATGAAGGGCTAAGAAGGAACATGGGTGGTTTTTAGTCAGTAGAAGTCTGACACTCCCTTTCACTCTGCCCAAGAGCGAGAGGGGTTATTTGATGATTTTACACCCACCCAAAAAATAAAAAGTTTACTGTGTACGCTGGTGTCTGTAACTATATTAATCACACATATTTTGGATAATTTAATCTATCTAAAGAAGGCAAGGCATTGCTATCAACTGGTTGTGAACTAGGCTGCTACTGAGGAATCCTGATGGAAAAATCTAATAACACTGCTTATCTCGGCAATGGACCTCAAACCTACCAGTAGCTTGGTGAAATGTAATGTTCATTATTGGTAACACATATTTTTAAAGTTTTTAACCATGATTAAAAAGAATCTTACAAGTTCATGTTGAGACAGTGGTAGTGGCTGGCAGCAGACAGGACAGTTGCTCACCGGACTCTCTTCCATCATCACCACATCCTCGTTACAGGATGCATTGTCCACTTGATCCTGATAGAGGAAGAAAAAGTATTGTACAAAATAGGTTTAGATTTTGTTAAAAAACCTAACACTAAAACAA
The DNA here is from genome assembly GCA_949774965.1 of Diarsia brunnea. Taxonomy (NCBI): domain Eukaryota; kingdom Metazoa; phylum Arthropoda; class Insecta; order Lepidoptera; family Noctuidae; genus Diarsia; species Diarsia brunnea. The sequence continues at coordinate 15,972,368 of OX459013.1, read as the reverse complement.
AGTTTTTTGAATTTTTATAAAGCAGTTTTGGTGTACTTACACATCATATTTTTATTAATATTATTAGGTTTTAATCTCTGTGTTCCGCAAACAAAAGAGAAGGCTAGTGTTACAACTTCCCTGTGCAAAGAATCTGTATTCTTAACAGATGTACAAGTGGTTCATGGAAAACCTAGTCTTGTTTTTATCAGCCTCAGCTTTCTATTACACATATAATAATAGTAACTATACTCACTGATTTTTGCGGACTCAATATATCTCGATGCTCCACATTGACATGCACTTCAATTTCGTTCGCATGAGCGAATTCTCTTTCACAAATCGGACATTGATACGTCGAACTGTGGGGTCCTGGAGACATCGCCATAGCACTCAGCGCCAGCGTCGGATTGTCCAGGGTTATCGTGGGGTTTGTCAGCCCCAAAGTTGGATTGTCCGAGTTAGCATTAGCATTAATAGACGGCGAAGTAAGATCGAAGTGAGCACGATTTATGTGTTCCTCCAATTTTCTCGGACATGTTGACGTAAAATCACACAAGAGACACTGGAAATAAATTTCGTATGATTACTTTAGCGAAATAAGTCGGTTTTAGCACACTTTTAATTTAATTCCAGACAATACTTTAGAAAATACATTTTCAAAACAATCTTGGCGGTATAAACAAAGAAATCAATTTGACATAATTGACATTGACATTTGACGCAGTCACTTCAATCTATGCTTCAATGACGGAACATTTTATTTTGTTTTTTTTTTTTTTTTTTTATCTTCTTTTCCCTTTTGGGAAGGCAAAGGGATCTAGCCCATGCAGCCTGTTCTTTTGTTTTATTATTTTACATAATTATTAATTATATAAGGCAAGATAGCCTAGTCTTAGGTTTAAATTCTTCATGTTTTTCTTTTTAAATTCCTATATCCTTGTATACATTATATCCGTTTTTTTGTTTTATCCTTGTTTTTCTTGTCCGATGGATTCCTTGTTTTTCATGTTCAATTTATTATTCTTTGTCGAATCCTTGTGTATTTCTTAAGTCCAGTTCTTAGTCGATTCCTTAATTTATATGTTCAATTCTTTGTCAAGTACTTGTTTTAAATTTCCTTAACTGTATTGCGAATGAAGTTATAAATGGGTAAAAATGTTTGTGTATTTCCCATGAGTTGCTGAACTGAGCGCGGGATTTGTTCAGCAACCTTATAGATTTGTAATAGATCATCCATAAGCACAAGGCGGTTAATGCCAAAGGATGGGCATCCAAATATGATATGATCTAATGTTTGTTCTTCTCCTTGGCAGTAATTACATTCCGATGTATTAATCATTTTCATCCGATATAGATGCGAGTTAACTCTGCAGTGACCCAGGCGTAAGCGGTTTATTGTAGTGTAAAATCTTCGATTCAAAAAAGTTGATGATTTCGTGAACCATGGTTTCTTGTTTGCTGTCGTGCCTTCTATACCTGCATACCATTGTCCTTTTTGTTCCACTGTTGTTATATGGGTCCAATGTCGATTCAGATCTTCGCAATACTTATTTCTTAGCTCGATAATAATATCTGTGTGCGGTAGGGCAACACTAGTATAAGTGACAGCTGTATTCGTAACGGAATTTATTGACCTCGCCAAGAAATCTGCATTCTCGTTTCCTTGCACTCCTTTATGACTTGGAACCCAGAAGAAAATAACAATGATGCCAGAGTCTTGAAGCAACTTCCATGCTCTTTTAATTTCATAAATCAAATAGTTAGACTTTGTATTCAGGCAGTGATTTTCTAGCGCAGTAAGTACACTTAAACTATCACTTAGAATAACCCATTTTATTGCGGATTTTGTATGTTTATTAATGTGTTCAAGTGCTGATAGAATGGCTGTAGCTTCGGCTGTGAATATGCTAGAATATTTGTTGATTTTGGATCCTCCACCTATTTTCAAAGTAGAATCGTATAAGGCTATGGATGTACTGCCAGATATTTTAGATCCATCTGTGTAGACATGTCTATAATCTGCCCAGTGAGATAGTTTGTCGTAAACTTCATGTTTTTCAGACAATTCTTTATCAATTATAATATCCATCTGTGGGTATTTACTTTTATATGTTCCCTGGTAACAAGGCCATTCATTTGAGGAGAAGATGTTCATTGACTCTATATATTGTGTTATTTCAGAAAAATCTTGAAGAATAAAGCAACAATCGGGAAAGTTTTTAAGAAGGTTGAGTTTAATAAGAAGAGGATGTGATTTAATGGCAGCTAGTTTGAGGAGAAATTTTGATTTTAGGAATCTAAAGCGGTGTAATAAAGGAGGAATATTGCATTCTAGCTGCATAGAAACAATGGGAGTTGTTTTAAAAGCACCGGTTATAAGGCGTAAGTTACTATTCTGGATTTTCTCTAATTTGTCTATTAGCTTGCCATTGGAAGCAAAACAAAGAAAACCATACTCAAAATGACTCCTTACCAAAGATTTATAGAGCATTAACATGACTTTAGGGTCTGCACCCCAATAAGTTCTACATAGGACTTTTAAAATGTTAGAAGCCCTACGAGCTTTGCATACTATATAATCAACATATTTATTCCAGGATAAATTATTTGTAAAAATGATACCTAAAAACTTCGCTTCTGTAACTACTGGAATTGTGATTTTGTCATAACAAATTCTAATATTATAAGATTTATTCTTGCCAAATATCATGACTTTGCTTTTAATTGCATTTATGTCTAAATTTAAATAAGAAAAATAATGCTGAAGTTTTTGCAATGCATTATTTAAAGTTAATTCAACATGTTTTATATTGTTTCCACTACAGTAGATAGTCAAATCATCAGCATATTGCAAGTTTACAACATTATCTAAAACAAAATTTAATCTGTGAATGTAAAGCAAAAATATCAAAGGACTCAAAATACTGCCCTGACAGGTTCCTTTATAGGAATATCTTGGCCCAATAAGCTTCTGGTTATGTTTAACATAAACTTCCCTGCCATGTAAGAAGCTAAATATCCAATTAATCATTTTTCCAGGTATACCAAGAAGATTAAGTTGCTCTGTGAGAATGTTATGATCAACATTATTAAAAGCACCAACTATATCAAAAAATACACAAACAGCTGTCTCATTGTTATGAATACTTTTTTGAAGATCAAGATGTAAAGTGCTTATACTTTCACGGGCTGAATAACCTCTGCGAAAGCCATATTGATTGGATGGTAATAAATGATGCTTTTCAATGTAAAATTCAAGTCTTTGTTTTAAGAGCTGCTCAAAGACTTTGCCAATACAAGAAGTGAGAGCAATGGGACGGTAAGAATCAGGATTAAATTCCTCTTTATCTTGCTTAAGTATTGGGATAAGGCAGTCTGTTTTCCATTGAGAAGGTATTTCGTTATTTAGCCAAAGAAGATTAAAAATGTGAAGTAAAATATTAAGAGATTTGGAGTTAAGTTTTTTAAGAAAAGTATAAGGTACACCGTCCAATCCATAAGCTGTATCTTTTCTTGAGGATATTGCTGATTTGAGTTCTTGATAAGAAAAGGGTTCTATTAGAAAACTGGTTGTGGAATTAGAGTTGCTGTCTCCATTAAAGTGTTCAGTCATATAATTATCAACATAGTCTGGTGTATATTTATTTAAGAATTCATGTATCCAATTACTATTGTTGTTACTCATAAATTTGCTATAAGTGAAGGTTTTATTAAATTTTTTCATATTATTCCAGATTATGGATAATGGAGTGGTTCGATTAAATGACTCACACAGGTGGGCCCAACTAGCATCTCTTTCCTTCTTCAAGGTAATTTTTTTTAAGGCCTGTAACCTTTTAAAATTAAGGAAATTAACTTCAGTAGGATCTCGTTTAAATTGTAAATATGCTTGCCTAGACACTTCAACAGCTGATCTACATTTTTGATTCCACCATGGGAGGTGAACTCGAGACTTCTTTCTATTGCATGTTGAAAATGATCTGTTACGTTTTTGATGTATTGGTAAGGACTTTTCAATTGCAGAATGTAGTATATAGCAGAATTCATTGTAGCTAGCTTGAGGATCCAGAGGATTTATTGTGTAACTATTAAGTGCACTGTCAACTTCATTAGAATATTTATCCCAGTTGACTAATTTATAACTAGGAAATAAATGTAAGTCATTACCAACACTGTTATTATTGTTGTTACTATTACAATTAAAGATAATTTTTGTGATTACAGGTAAATGATAGCTACCAAGCGGATCATCATGAACAGACCACTCACAAGAAAGAGCTAATGTTGGAGATACAATAGTGAGATCTAAAGCATTTGGACGCCAGGTCATGGAGCCCACAGTAGTAACCTGACCATTATTAAGTAATACCAAACCATTTTCATCAATGACGTCCAAAATGTCTCTACCACGCGCATCAGTAGAGTTACATCCCCAGGAGATGTGATGTGCGTTAAAATCACCAGCTAGTATTAAAGGATGAGGAATACTTTTAATGAATGAATCCAATTTATTTTTATTAAATCTAGGAACTGTATGACTTGGGCAATACATACTAACAATGCTGATGACATGACCAGCAACATGCAATTGAACACAAATATTTTGTAAAGAGTCATCAAAGAAAGTATTAAGTTTAGAATATTTAATATTATTGTGAATGAGAATGGCTACTCCATTATGTTTATTACCAGTATCATTACGCTCTATTTGGTATCCTCTAAGTTTAAATGCTTGTTCTGGCCTAAGCCAGGTTTCAGATAAAATAGCTATATGTATGTTGTTATCTAGTAGAAAATTATGTAAAAGGAGTTTATTACATAGTATACTTTGTGCATTCCATTGTATCACGTTAATGTCCATAATTAAATGTTGTTTGAATTTTTATTAAATGTTTCATTTATTATTTTTTTGATGCTACTAGAGCTAACATTTTCTTTATTTTTGTGTAAAGTAATGATCTGTATGACAGATTGAACAAGCATGTTCATGAATTTATCTGAATTTAGAATGTTTTGAAAGTTGTCTGGTGAAGAAAGAGATGGAAAAGATTTTTCGTTTACAATATCTGAGTATTTATATGACATGGCCTTTTTTTTCAATTCCGTGATTTTTTGTTTTTTAACTGGGCAGACAGAAGATATAGCAATATGATTGCCTCCACAGTTGTAGCATTTTGCATTGGCTGAGTCAATGGTACACATTTTAAAATTGTGATTTTCTGTGCAGATGGAGCATTTTTCTGTATTTTTACAATATTTAGCAATGTGTCCATACCTGAGGCACTTCAAACATTGTTTTACCGGTGGGACGTATGTATTGACCTCGTGGCGCCAGTGATCCAGGTAAACATGGTCGGGCAGCTGAGTGGCTGAGAACGTTACGGCCACAGTCTGCGTCGGCTCCAACTTCACTGCACCTCCGGTTCTTACCCGTCGCATAAATCTTCGAACTTGTATGATGTTCCTGGTGCTGGCCAGAAGAGAATAAATTTTCTTGTTAGACAATTGTATGGGGACCCTAGTTAGGACCCCAGTGGTCTCCGTGGCAGAGGCAGGTATAGAGGTTTTTAATTTATGTTCTACAGTTAATTTACTCCCCTGGAGGAACATGTTGGCATTGTTGGCATTATCGAAGACAATGCCGACTTTAAATTTATTTATGGTGCGTAAGTGTTGGACGCCGCTTATACAATCCCTCCGGATTGCGCGCGAGATGCCCATTCGGGTGCCTTCGGTGATTGGTTGGTTAGCTTCAACATGTGAAAGGAATACAATGTATTCTACATTACCAATACTGCTATCAGGATACTTCCTTATATAGTTCGGTGCATTATATGGAACGTAGTCCAGTTTTTCGTCAATTGACGACGACGAGTCTGACTCTGTAGACGAGTCGTCGACGATGGAACTTTCCTCCTCTTCTTTTTTTTTCCTTTTGCGCCCGCTTTTCCCCATATTTACAATAATTACAATGACACTGATTTATATAAGCTATTTACAACTATTATTTATGAAGTTCTAAGGATTAGTTAATTAATTAATAGAATTAGCTTAGAAATTGCCGCCTATTTGTTCGAACGATTCCCGCCTTTTTTCCATTTTATTTTGTTTTGGCACACATAGACAAAACAAAATGACAAAGGCCAACATTCACAATTCCTTTACAAATACTTTTATAGTTACCTGCACGGAAGGACTAGGTGTAGGGGCACTTTTTTTTGGTGTATTAGGTTTTAATTTTAAAGCTAATTGTGATCTAAGAGGTGATCCTTGTCCGGCACTAGCCATAGACAACTGAAATGAAGAAAATTCACGTTAGTTTCATTTGGTACAACTGTACAATTTTACATTTTCGCTATGTCTCTAAAAGAAAGTTTACCTTATTTTTATTAGGTGATCCCTCATAACTACCAGAATTATTATGACTTGGACTAGATATCGCACCTGAGAAATAATGTTAGTTATTCGTAAAATCGCATCATAAAAATAATTTCATCTAAGTTTAGAAGAAAGTGCATTGGCAATACCTTTTCTATCAATCCCATTGACTTCACCGTCATGAGAATTTTGTCTGCTTTGAGCCTTTTTAAGAACCACACCATTACTAATATTGATATTTTTCAGTCCATTGGAAAGATTTATATTTTTCGGCGACCTTGAACACTTTTCTTCATCTTTCTCACTTCTGCTATAGCTTTCCTTCTCATGGTATCCATTGTAATAGTTGATATTTTTAGATATTGCCCCATTTTGATATTGTGTTGAGTTGTCAGGACTGTGCCAACCATTTATGGAACCTGGAGTATTGTAACTGCAGCTGTCTGTTGTTGTCATTTTAGAGTCTTCATCGAAACTGGAAAAGACGAATTAGTTTGGTATGTAAGCCACATGCTGTGCTGCGTAAAGTTGTCAAAACTTTTAGTTCAGAACTTCGAGTCTGGCAAAGTTTGTAAGTAGAAACTTCTATGTGAAGGATACCTTATATTTCACTTTAGTGTTTTCATTTTAAAGTTAGATAGGTGTCTGCTACGTTTTATCAAGCTTAGCTAAACATTTCGAGCTTAGAAAGCAAGGATCTTCGCGCAAACTGAAGTAAAAGTGAACAGTTACAGAGCCGGGGCTGCGGGTTGTTCGAAAGAGATACTGTGGCCTCGGAACACAAAGAGCTAAGAAGGAACATGAGTGGTTCTTAGTCAATCGAAGTCTGATATTCCCTTCCGCTCCGCCCAAAGCGGGAGGAGTAATTTGTTTGACGATTTCACACGCACCAGAAAAAAAAAACAGTTACAGTACCTTGGGCTCTGGTCATCAATAAACGCCATCAGTTCTCTCTCAGGAGTCAGGTAGTGCAGATGGGCCTTCTGGACGTGCCCCACTAACTGCGGCTGCGGCACTGCACAGTCGCAGAAAGGACACTCTGGTCTCCCATTCACATGGGCCTCCAAAGTATGGGATCTCATGCCTTCGTCTGTAAGACCTTCGGCCCCACAGAGTTCGCAGGTGTACGGAAAAGGGCTGGTGGACATTTTGCTTGATGAAGGAGACACTTTATTTGTTTTCGAAGTCATCTCTGAAAAGGTGGACAAGCTGTTATTTAATGATAAATTTTATAAATTACAAGTCAACATCTTTTATTTAAAAGTAAGCTAATGACGTCGATGTCATGACATAACATAACATTACGCCTATAATCCCCGAAGAGATAAGAAGAGGTGAACCTAATAGTAGGCACACCCACATTTAGCCAATTATGTTTCATCATCATCATCATTTCAGCCAAAAAGACGTCCACTGCTGGACATAGGCCTCCCCCATGTGATCGGGCTCGTACCTCTTGTATCCAGTGGATCCCCATACCCTCTACCTAATGAGAGGCTTTCTAGATAGAATAGAGGGCGAGTCTATTGCCATCAACTGGGCATAAATCCAGACTCCGTGGCTGCTATTGAGAGATTCCTGATGGAAAAACCCAACAACACTTTGCTCGACCCGGTAATCGAACCTTATGCTCAGCAGTCGCGCTAGCGACCACTAAGTCAACGAGGCTGTTTCATAATCTTGGTCAAGTATTAGGGCGATGCAAATGTAAGTATCGAATGCGTGTCAGAATCATAGAAATATAAATTATATCTATGGTCAGAATTATCAAAAAATCTCAACTGTTTCCACATTTTGACCGCGGTATTACAGTTTTGGAGGAAACAGCTATTTTTTAGGTAGTAGTAGGTAACCGTTCTAACGTCGTCGTCGGCCACCCTTCCACCCTTATTAGTTTATAACCTCCATACTTTAAAACAGAGAGATCCATAAAAATCCACACTGAATTATCCCAAAAAGAACTCGAAACACAGCAGACATACCGTCGCAAAAGGCTAAATAATTTTAAGAGCCGAACAGCTTCCCGCTACAGACAGACTAACGACCTACACAATGTAGACAGGATGCGGAAAGCGCCGATCCGGGTTAGGGATGCGACCTACTTAAAAACCAGACATGTAACAGTGGCTTATAACTGCGCAAAGTTATTAAAGATAATGAAGGAATAAAAGCGGGCTTAAGAGACTTCCTTGCGGGATCCCGTTTTGTATCGGTTTTATTTTGTTCGAATAAAACGTTTAGTATTCGCTGCACAGCTTCAGTATTCTCAAATTTTATTAATTAAATGTACCTACTTATTAAAACAATAGCTAAGTTTTTATTTGCTTTGCCTACTTTTAGCATTCTAAATGCATAAGTTTAACTAATTTCCGGAAGTAGAAAGTCTAAATGAAACCAGGAAGCCGCATTGTTTTGGATTACGTCTACATGTTTTCGTCAAGCACACATGCTGGTTTCCACAAAAATACGATATTATCTGGTCGGTACCGCATGAATAATATTTTTGGCTGACTTGACTCAATCTTATTGACCTATATAAATAATCGACATAACATTGGCGAACAAAAATAGAATAAAATATTGATTTAGTTATGTACAACGTACTTGTACTAGACCTTGATTCTGACCTTAAGTGTCTACGGCCCTAATGATCGAAAAATTGATTTATTTAAATGACGAGTTCGCGTAGAAACCAAACACAATAATTTTATTGGGGCGAAAGTGTGAAATCGATAAAATTACCGCAGTTTTGTTTTCAAGGAAATCGCGGAAACACCAATGACAATCAAACAAATTATCAACAGGAATTAAACCTTATTTTACTAACCTTTGCGTCAGTTGGCAGAATAACTTTGATTCCATTGCGTAACATGCTTTATTTCGTAATAAAAACATCAAAATAGAGAGATGTACTCACCGATTAATTTAGTATTTTATTGTCATAGAATAATCCAATTCCACTGCTTTTTGTCAGAACACTATCTAATTGGTACAGTTTCGTTAATATATGTGATTATAACTAACATTTTCTTACACTAAAATTACAAATTATATTAATACTACTGGCGTTAGGTTGTGATTGCCGTCATTCATGAATTTTTGGACATTGAAAAATAAGGACTTCGAATACGCATGCGTGCGTGCGTTTGAAACGCCATCGCCAGTGCCTCTAGTGTGTGGTTTTAGAACTATTTCATTTGAAATTCCATGTGAAACTACGAAAAATAATTTGTAAAAGACACGTTTGTAAGTTGTGTGTGTTAATTTTAATGTTTAGTCGACTCTATGGTAATGTTTAGATTACAGTTGTGTTGCGTGGCGCCCTCTATACAATATTGCCGGAACAGTTTCCTGAAATAGAGCCTCACTTGTGTAGTGACTACACAGAAAAGTTGGAAGCGCGGTAGATGGAGCAGTTCTATGTTTTAAAGACAATGACCAAAATTGAAACTTAAGAAGGTTTTCGGTTTTTGTTTTTTGTTTTGTTTTTTTTGGTTTGTTGGTTACTTTTCGCGGCCACTAACATAACTACAAAGGGTGGAAAGCACATCGACGCACAAACGGTTCTCAGTCAGTACATAAGTATATCATTCCGACTCGGTTAGTGTACGAGTGATGGAACAACAAGTCCGAGTCCTGACTCCAGCGCAAGCCTTTTCCAAAATTGGAAACTGTTTTTTATTCTTCTCCAATTTTTTTTGGAGGGTGAGAAATCATGAAATGACTCCTCCCGCTCTGGCCGGAGTGGAAGGGAGTGTCAGACTTCTGACTAAAAACCACCAATGTTCCTTCTTAGCCCTTTGTGGGGCTGCGGTATCTCTTTCGAACAACCCGTAACTTCTCTACTACCTTTGGTTTCAGATTGAGCTCTGATGAGCTAGCATAGAAATATCCTAAAACTGATTAAAGTCAACCCGGACAGGTTTTGAGCTTCCAAAAAATCAGTTTGTTATGTTATTTTCTCCTAGAATATAGTTTCGCTTTTCACATTACTTTTGTCTGCCTCATTGGTTTCTTGGTCGCAAGCACGTCTTCTGAGAGTGGGGTCTTTTTTATTTCTTTATTTTGTGGGTCGGAAATAATCAAAATACTACTCCAGCTCTGTCTGGAACATGTTCCTTCTTAGCCCCTTTGTGTCTGGGGCCGAGACACAAAGGGCTAAGAAGGAACATGGGTGGTTGTAAGTCAGTAGAAGTCTGACACTCCCTACTGCTCTGTCCAGAGCAGGAGGAGTCATTTGATGATTTCCCAGACTCCAAAAAAAAAAGTTACACCTCTGACTGTACTTCGGGGATACAGATGAATTGTGATGCTGTTATTTAAATAACGTAGTTGACAAAAACAAAATAATTAGTCCGTCAGATAGATTTCCAAAAAATATTGTACACATAGCTTTTTCTTTTATCAACCAAACAAAAAATGAAGACGATACAGTCTTTCGAAAACTCATGAGACGTCACATTGCAGTACATTTTTACCGGCCAGTGACGTCAAAAGTACAATCTAACTAAGTATCTTTTTTCTTTTCTTTTGGGGGTCGGAAATCATCAAATAAGTCTACGCGGTAGGGCGGGCACCTCTGCATAGTCCTTCAGTAATTATTACAGGCATTTTTTTTTAAATGGCCTACAGATAGTTGTTCCGGGTCTGGGTATTTGTGTATGTGAGTTTAAATGTTTGTGAACGCGATACAGGAGAAATTCCTAGTGTGGGGCAACGTTTTTTAAATAAACGATATTATAGGCCATAAATGATACAAATATTTGGTCATGGCCGCGTGGTCCGACCGCATAGTTCGATCAATCGGACTAAATTTGTCCCGATCGAACCCGCGACATGTAGCGCAGCAGTCAATTACTTGAGCCACTGCGCCAAATGTGTCGATGTTGATTGTAATGTTGTGTTATGTTTGCTAGGTTCCAAAATATCGTCTCCTCTACGAGCGACGCCGGTTTCAAAATAATACCAAATTATTACGAGCAACGATAACGAAATGGACTTGTGCTAGAATAAGCGTAATAAAAGCTACCTAGATACTCTGTGTAGTAATGTGCTGTAGTATCATTTACCCAGCCCGACACGATTACATATTAAATTCATTTACAAAAAGAGAAAATAATGTTAAAAGAAAAACTCGTCGGAATGGCGGGAAAGCGGGCCGCCATTGCATACATAGTGAACCGAACGTTTATGCTAAACACCTCTTGTCACTCAAATAGAATAAAATATTGTTGCATTTTTGTCTTTGGAACTTGGAAGATATTCTCGTCTCTCGTTCCGGCGACAATTTAAATGCAGAATAGCCTTGTAACGGATAGTAGGATTTATGTTTTCTTCCGGAAACTGAATTTTTAAGGGTGGTTCGCGCGATAATTTAACTTTGGAATAATTTTTGGGTCCTATTAGCATAACACTGGCTGTATAACGAATAAGGAGGTTGAGGAGCGAGAAAGAGGTCGGTTGGGAATGAAAATTGTGGGTCATGTTTGCTGAGGGGAATGATAACTGTAACAAGGTAACTGTTGAGTTTTGTTAATTGTGGTCAGGTTATTACACCAAGGTTATCATTATGCTTTTGTAACGGTTTGTTTTGGTTGATGTGGCATTATGGCTGCAAGCATACTCATCCTATAACGTTTCACTTGGACACAGGCTCCTCTTTATGAGGGATTGGGCCATAATTCATCACGCGGGCCCAGTAACGGGTTGTGGATGCCACATATCTTCGAATTCTTGGTTCTAGGGCATGCCGGTTTTTCAGAGATGATTACGAAATTAATGACAATGGAATGCACGGTTGAGTTCGAACTTAGGACCTACGGTACATAAGTCTTCTTGAGCCGTTAGCAATGGGCCCTTACTGGTTTTCAGTATTTTATTTAATTAGGTAGGTGTATTAATACACTCTACGCGAAACTATACATTTTTCATGAAACTTGAACCTAACGCTTCACTACATAGTACAAAACAAAGTCGCTTTCACTGTCCCTTTATCCCTATGTATGCTTAAATCTTTAAAACTAGGCAACGGATTTTGAAGCGGTTTTTTTTAATAGATAAAGTGACTCAAGAGGAAGGTTTTAGTATAGCCCGCCACACTATGCCCAAACCACTGTAACTTCTGTTAGCCAGAATCAACAGTGGCGACCACAAGAAAAGCGCCGAGACAATGAAGCCCGACGAAGTCCCAGAGAAACGATCCCGCAACGAAATTAATCAGAAAATAATAGCAGAGGAGTAGGAAAAAACATAATTTCCACTTCCCTCCGTATCAGCAGGAGACAGAACAGAACAAGGCCAAGGTTTTAGTATATAATTTGACCGACATCCACGCGGGTGAAGCCGCGGGCATCAGCTAGTTAGCAATAAAGTTGAAAGTCTATTAAAGAAACTTGACCCATTGTAGTAGCTTGGTGTGCTAGCGTTTGTACTATTTTGCTTCTGATAGGAAAGTCTTTTGGCGGCTCGAAAACACATTTACAGCACCGGCACTATAATTTCCTGTACTCTGCTACACCGGAAAAGTACTTAAAAGATAAGAAAATAGTTGTACGCGACTGTCTGTACCCACTGTTCGGGTTTCCACGTAAGTAGGTACCTACTTCAATTTTCGCGTTTTCCGTAGCGATAACTACTATCGCTAGGTACGCATTTACAAAGGATCTCATGACTTATCAAGGAAATAAGTAAACTGTATGATATGTGGTACTGAACTCGATTTTGTGAATTTGTAGGATTTTTCTTCATCATCAGCTTATAATGTTCCCACTGCAGGGACTATTATCTATTATTCTATTATTGGGGGTTTGGGTTTCCGCACTTGGTCCTTAAAGTGGACCATTGTGCGTGAGCCATGTTGGCCGATCACTCTAACCAGCCTACTTCCCTCCAGAAGCAGATCAGACTTCCCGGTCTCCTCAGGGCATCCACAAGGGATCTTGGTGTTCCTAGGGTTTCCTCACGAATCTTGGTAACGCCTGTGCACTCAAGGAGCACATGCGCCACCGTTTCCTCCGCCTCCATGCATGCTCTGCACAGGGGACTGTCTGTGATTCCTAGGGTGTGGAGGTGCTTATTCAGTGAACAGTGTCCAGTGATGGTCCCCGCCACCAGACGCAGGCTATCCCTGTCCAGGCGCAGAAGGCGCCTGGTCAGCTTTATATCCAGGGATGGCATAGCTTCCTTGGATTGCCTACATCCTGGTGTCGAGGTCCACCACCTCTCCGCTTGTATTAGAGTGTGGTCTTTTAGCCAGCTTCTTAGCTGCTTGAAAGGAATGGGCACAATGGGTTCGGGTCCGTAGGGTTTTGTGCTGGATCCTCTTCTGGCAAGTTCGTCAGCCGCATCGTTTCCGAGTGATCCGCTGTGACCTCTAATCCATTGTAGTGTTACCGTGTTGTGATTCAGTACCGTGATTCGTTCTAAGGCCTTGTGGCATTCTAGTATTAGTCTCGACGTGATCTGATTATTTTTTAGGGATTGAAGAACTGAGGCACTGTCGGAGAGTATTCGAATGTTAGTATCCGTAACCTCCCTGGCCTCTATAGCGTGTGCCGCTTGGATAATACCTACACATTCTGCTTGGTAAACAGAGTTTAGCATTCCAAGTGGTTTGGATATCTTAATGTTTAGGTCGTCGGAGAACACCCCGACGCCTGTCCCATCGTTGGTTTTTGATCCATCAGTGTAAATCCTTAGCTCTCTTGTACCTGAGTAGTCACACCACTCTTCAATGAGCTCTACGTTGTAGTGTTTTTGGAAGCAGTGGGTCTTCAGGATTCTGTCGATGGGTGATGTCATCATCGGCTGTTCTTTGATTGCATCTTCTTTGATGCGTGTGTGTTTGATTCTGGAATCATTTCTTAGGGTGCCGGATACTTCGAGTCTGAAAGTTGCTATGGCCGCCTCCTCTCTTACGACGAGGTGTAGGGGAGGTAGCCCCAGCATCACCTGTAAGGCAGCAGTGGGGGAAGTTCTCATGCTGCCGGTGATTGCTACGCAGGCAAATCTTTGTAGTTTCTCGAAATCCTTTTGGGTTGTACTTAAGTTGGTCCTGGGCCACCAGACTAAAGAGCCGTATGTAACGACTGGTCTAATAACTGTGGTGTATAGCCAGTAGGTGATTTTGGGGCTTATGCCCCAATTTCTCCCGAGGAGTCTCGTACATTGCCATAGGGCTATACTGGCTTTTGTGATGATGTAATCAGTGTTTTGCCCAGTTCAGCTGTTTGTCCAAATAGATGCCCAGGTACTTGGTTTCAGTTGATAGGCTTAGGGTTGTCTGTCCCAAAGAAGCTTGGCAATTGTAACGTTGCCAGCTTCCTTTTCTTTGTGAAGAGGACGAGTTCGGTTTTGGTAGGGTTCACTGCTAGTTTGTATTCTTTGCACCAGTCTTCTACTATTCTTAGAGCTTGGCGCATAAGGTTGCATAGTGTGTTTTCGTGTGTGCCGTTTATTATTATGGTCAGATCATCAGCGTAACCCACCGTGTAGTAGCCTCTGCTATTGAGACGTTTGATGAGGCTGTCTACTACTAGGTTCCATAGAAGTGGCGAGAGGACACCACCCTGGGGGCAGCCCTTCGCCACTATGGCTCTAGTGGTGTCGTTTATCGTAACTTGTACGGCTCTCAGTCTGAGCATGTTTGTGATCCATCCTCGCAGGGTCGGGTCCACACTAGGGCTTTCAATACCGGTATTACGGGATCCCGTAATACCGTGATCCCGGATTAAATATAGGCCTTTTTCAATACCGGTATTGACGCCTCAATACCGTGATCACGGTATTGAAAACATTACATGTATTATCGTAAAAAATGCATTTTGTTATACAAAAGACCGAAGAGTATAACCTGCCTCTCTGTTTAGCGTTTGTGGACTACTCGAAACCCTTTGATTCGATCCAGACTTGGGCTGTACTGCAGTGTCTCCAACGGTCCCAAATCGACAGGTACATCGAGACGTTGAAGTGTTTGTACATAAGCGCACCATGTCAGTTTGACTTCAGGACCAGACCCACCTATTTTTGTGTGACAGGGAGATGTCATATCTCCGAAACTGTTCACACCTGCACTGGAGGATGTCTTCAAGGTTCTGGATTGGAGAGGACTTGGCATCAATGTCAATGACGAGTAAATCCCCCACCTTCGGTTTGCCGATGATATAGTGGTTATGGCTGAGACCATGGAGTACCTCAGTAAAATGCTCGATGACCTCTGTAGGTCTTAAAATAAACATGGACAAAACCAAAGTCATGTTAAATGTCCACATAACACCCACACCTTTCAAAATCGGAGACCCTATAGGCCTATACACTCGAAGTTGTGGACGATTATGTCTACCTGTGCCAAATGGTGTAAATGGTCCATTTAGGTAGGTGTAACTTCGAGGAAGAGTGGTAATCGTCGAATCCGACTCGGCTGGGCAGCATTAAATACGGGACCGAAACGTGGTCGCTCACACACAATGGGCATTAGAAAGCTCGAAGTCACCCATAGGGCTATGAAAAGGGCTATTGTCAGAGTTTTCTTGCGGGATCAGAAATAAAGACATTCAGCAAGAGCACCAAGGTTACCGACATAGCCCGAAAAAATGCCAAACTTATGTAGCAGTGGGTTAGGGCACATTGCTCGCAGAACAGATGGCCGATGGTGCCGAAAGTTTTGGAGTGGCGACCGCGAACCGAAAAACGTGTTGGAAGGCCTCCCACAAGGTGGACCGATGACCTGGTTTAAGATGATGATGATGATGTTCCATGCGCGCATGGAACCGGTCAATGTAGCGACACCTGAGGGAGGCCTATGTCCAGCAGTGGACGTCTTTTGGTTGAAATGATCATTAATGATGATGAGTGAAAATGCAGACACATCCATCTATTCCTATCGGCAGCTTAGAGATATTTACTGTCTGTGGTACCTACGACTATTGAAGCAAAGCGTGCTTTTTTCAGTAGGCTCTTGTGAATTATGGCTAATAGCTAATTAAGCTATACTTACATTTCTATAAATATTGATACCTATGTTGATTACATGAGACATTTCAATAAAAATAAAAACGTATGCTTCTTTGATATTTGTACTTTTCAAACTCGTATGTGAAATGCCTTCCTACAAAAAGACTTGATAAAGTTTAAGTTTTGAATATGTTCCTAAATCTTAGTCCTTTCTAATTAAATATTCAACCAATACCAAATTGTTATAACCGAGAGCTATTTATAAAAGGCATTTATAATAAATAAGAACAATAAAGACTGTTTTAAAAATAAAAAAGTACGTTATTTAAAGGTTAGTAGGTAATACCGGTATTAATACCGTGATCACGGTATTGACCTCCAATACCGGTATTGATACCGGTATTGAAAACATCCGGTATTTGAAAGCCCTAGTCCACACCGTATTCCTCGAGGGCTGCGTTGATGCTATGGAAGATGGTTTTGTCAAAAGCGCCTTCTATGTCAATGAAGACTGCTAGTGAAGAGCATTTGTGGTCCACTGCACATTCGATCTTGGAGATCACACTATGCAGCGCAGTTTCTGTTGATTTTCCTGTGGAGTACGCGTGTTGTTGTTTGTGAAGTGGTTGCTCCCGAAGAGGTCCGTCCCGAATGTGTCGGTCACAGAGTCTCTCGAGGGTTTTCAGTAGGAAGGATGTTAGGCTTATTGGTCTGTACGCCTTGGGTTGTGTGTAGTCTGGTTTGCCTGGTTTAGGGATGAAAATGACTTTCACCTCTCGCCATGCAAGTGGTATATATTTCTGTGCTATGCAGGCTTGGTAGATGACGGTCAGCCATGGCGTTAGAGCGTCTACTCCCCATTGTAGCAGGGCAGGGAGGATCTTGTCTAAGCCTGCGGATTTGTATGGTTTAAACGTATTTATTGCCCATTTTATTCTCTCTGCGGTAACCATGGTGCGGGCTCTGGCCCAGTCTTGGTCACTTGCTGTGTGGGTTGGCTCGTCTGCCCAGGTTCTGTCCTCGGAGAGATGGCAATCTGGGAAGTGGGTTTCCAAAAGAACTTTTCTTGTTTCGTGGTCCGACTTGGTGTATGTGTTGTCTGGGGTTTTCAGCGACCCGAGGGTGCGGTCTTGGTCGGTAGATAGGATCTTTCTCACACGCGCGGCTTCGCTGTTCGATTCAATTTCTTCACAGAATTTCCGCCAGGCTGCCCTGCTGGCATTCCTGACTTGTTTTTTGAAGGTGTATTGTGTTTTTTTGTATGAGTCCCAGTCTTCTGGTAGTCTGGAGTTTTTGGCTCTGTTGAATTGTCTGCGCATGGTTTGCCTGAGCTTACTGAGTTCACTGCAGGGACTCAGGCCTCCTCTCTAGGGAGAGGGGTCCCGGCTGCGATATAATAATAATAATCAATTTATTTTCAGACAACAAGGCCCACACACAACAAGCGATAACAGGCGATATATATACCTATGGCAGTCGTCACAGGTAGTCAGTGGCCAGAAAGGCTGACAACCAGTCGTACCATAGGGTATCCTATTACCTCCAACTGGGTTGTCCCTTTCGCTCCAGCCAGAGCGGGAGGAGTTTTAGAGGATAACCCGAATAAAAAAAGTTTGGACTCCAACAACACGATAAAGAGGAATGTGTTCTAAACCTTACCACATACTAAATTTTCAAAAATAAAATACCGTCATCATCATTCTCTTGCCCTTTTGCCAATTCATTTCGTTTTGAAATAACATACCGTCAATATCCAAAAATACCACTAATTAAATCCGAATGAACAAAACAAAACACCAAGTCAACCTAATATAAAATATCACCATGCATAAAGTAGGGGCAAGTTCCAACCCTTTACAAATGTTTAATATTCAACGAATTATTTCCGAAGAGCCGGACGGTACCCAACCTCGACTTTTGAGTGTTTTACTTCATTTGAATTGATGACTGTAACAAAGGGTGAAGAGCGATCACCATAATTATTCGAATTTTGGGAATTGAGTGATTGTTGTCCATGGAAAAAGATTTGGGGTTTCATGGCCAGTGGAAAAGTGAAGTTTAGTTTCTGTGTACCTTTACCTATGTTGATTACTTAGAAGATGGGAAACGATTGTAAATAATATTTGGATGAGACTTTGCACTTTGCATTAATAAGAATTATTATGTTAATTTACTGACGAAGAAGAATTAAATTAAGTCATTGTTACAAACGTTTTCTTAATCTTAATTAGCGCTATGAATAATCGTATCAAGTTAAATTTTAACACATAAAACAGATAACATAATAAAAAAAGTAAAGGTTTACTTTAAGTCTAAGCTAGGATTGGGTGCTCCGAGAAAAATCATCGGAAAAAATACTCAGATGTAGAAGTCTCTTTTACCTCGGACTCCTTCGTCATCATCATCATTTCAGCCATAAGACGTCCACTGCTGGACATAGGCCTCCCCCAGAAGGCAGATTTGCCATAATCGCCACGCTTGGCAGGCGGGTTGGCGATCGCAGTATGGTTGTTACAAAGGCATAGAGAACGCTGCTGCCCATTCTCTGGTAAGTCCCTTAGTCGCCACGACACCCATGGGAAGATATGGGTTGGTGCTATTCGTTACGTCCGACACCATACGGAACGGACTCCTTCATGGTCCTCATAATATGGTCAGCAGGGCTAGTGCGTATCTTTTTAACTGTCAAATGGTTCCATTTTGTACCAAACCATAACCAATTGACAGTTAATCGATGGGCACTATGATAGCCACTGACATTTAAAAAGATACGCAATAGAATAGAATAGAATATGAGGACCACAATGTCTCAAGAGACCACATGGTCTTTTGAAGAAATCACACAGTGTCAATTCAAACCTGAGTGGAGTTCTAGGTAGCAAACAAAGGTTGGTTAAACATGATAGTTTTCCTATTATTTACAAACTTTTTTAAATTATTAGGAAATGTTTTAGAGACTTCGATACTTCGATCTATCTTGTCTATGTGTATGTAGCATGCAACATACACATAGACAAGATATATTGTTTGTTGTCTTCGGCCAGTTGTTCACAACTTCGTGAAAGTTTGGCAGTTATTCACGGTGACGTGACATCCTGTTCCCCTAAGGGTTGTTATGTGGTTCAGATGACAGTAACTTTTCGAAAATTGGGTCATGGGACAGGAAAGTGGGCATAATAATGTCATGATATTATTTTTTCCTTTATGAAAACCGAATTTTGGTCGTATTGTAATTCTTGGTGTTTGGCTTTCGGTTGATTCTGGCTGCAAAGTCCCTGCAGTTCACGGCTCCATAACACTTCGACTACAGCTCGGGTGTGAATTGCACCTCGACTGCAATGACAAAGTGTCCTCACTTTCTCACGTTCATCATCATTCTCCTGCCCTTATCCCAATTTATTTGGGGTCGGCGCAACATGTCTTCTTCTTCCATACTTCTCTATTTCTCGTCATGTCAGCAGTCACCTCCTTTCTAGCCATATCATCCTTCACACAGTCCATCCATCGTTTCTTTGGTCTTCCTCTACTCTTATAGCCATCTACATTCATACTCAACATTTTTCTCACAACATTTTCTTCATTCCTTCGCATCACATGTCCATACCACAACAATCGATTACCACACAACTTTTCATTTACCGGCGCCACTTTTAGACTTCCTCTTATGTACTCATTCCTTATTTTATCCATTCGCGTCACACCACACATCCCCCTTAGCATTCTCATCTCAGCCACATGCAATTGCCTTTCATTTATCCCTTTTGTGGCCCAACATTCTGATCCATATACGACAGCAGGTCTAACCATGGTTTTATAAATCTTCCCCTTGAGTTTAAGGGGAATGCGGGAGTCGCAAATTGTTCCCGTGACCTGCCGCCATTTCATCCATCCAGTGCTAATTCTATGCTTTACACTACGATCTATTTCGCCATCGCTTTGCACGAGAGAACCGAGATACCGAAAGTCGGAGCAAACTGGAAGAAGCACGCCATCTAGCGCTATGGCTCCAGAACTGGAGAGACCGCCGAAATCGCAGAACATGTATTCGGTTTTACTTCTGCTGATTTTCAGGCCAACATTCTCCAGCTTCTGTTGCCATTTCTCCAATCTGCTCTGGATCTCAGGTCCATCTTCACCGACAAGAACAATGTCGTCGGCAAACAGCATGCACCAGGGTGCCTCTTCTTGTATGTCCGACGTCAGAGCATCCATAATCAACAAGAAGAGAACACGTTCCTATGGACTAATATTTTGCCCTACAGTACCTATGGACTAATATTTTGCCCTACATTACGAATATCACGACTTCAAATGCATTTGAAAATCACTTTTGAACTTTCCATACATTTTTCTTTGTAACATGACTTACGTTAGCTAACTTTAAAAGCTCCGAAGTTGGTAACATTGTCGCGCACATATTTCTTATGTAAAAGTGAACAAACTACGTAGGTAGGTGTGCATAGAACTTAGCTCTTGAAACTCCTGCGTTCCTAGTATCGCTTTTTAAAGAAACACAAATTGCTTGGAGAAACTATGCAGCTTGCTAACTTTCAACAATGAGATAAGAGGGAGTTCGGTTTCACATGTAGATGAGCGAAGATGAGCTGAGCTAGGTTAGTTTTGCTTAGTAGAACTTTTGCAGAGCTATTCATAGTTTCAAGTGACCTCTGATTATCCGGATTAATGTGCGTATTCAATAATTGTATTACTTGCTTCAGTAAAGGAAAAACATCGTGACGAAACCAGCATGTATCAAATATTTTTCGATAATCTAACACTAGACGGACTAATTAGATTTTTATAGTGAAATACCTTGGACTCGAAGCCGACTCCAACAAAGTTGGGAAAAGGTTAGGTAGATAAAGACCTATATAATGACTTGAAAATGTTTTTACCGAAAAATAGACTGGCAACCCTACCTTATATTTTGTCTTACCTTTATCCTAATTCATGTGGGCACAGCGTAGCGTATCTTCTTCTTTTTAAATACTTCTCTAAGTACCTATTACGCGTCAACTAAACACACATTTTCCTTTCTTGCCATACCATCCTTTTATAATACGTTCATCGTTTCGTCTCCCTCTCTCTATTCTAATTAAGTACAACATCCATTTTATTAATCATATTAGTGTGTAACAGCATATCAAAGTGGAAATCAAAACCATCAATAGGAATTGAAAATGAACTGCGTCGCACTGAAATTGTAAATATGTAATTTGAATTTGAATTACGAAATGAAACCAGCAGCGCTGCAGCGCTCCGATTGAATGGTACTTCTTGTCACACAATCTGCTTTTAACATTCATTCATTTTTAACATGGCTGGTACCATAGATATCCATCACGCGAGTTCAGATCGGGTTGGTGGATATCAAAATTCTTCAAAATTCCAAGACACAGCGGTTTCCTGACGATATTTTTCTTCATCGTTTCAAGAGAAGGTGTGGTAAGGGAACGACGATGAGAACAGTGGTGGCAGGCTCCGACATGGGAGTGGTAGCTCCTGAATTCGAGCCAGGTTATGCTAATGAGAAAGTCCTGAATCTGATGGAAAATCCAAATAACAGGTAGCGACCTGGGAATCGAAACTAGGACCTCATGCTCAGCAGTGGTGCTTGGGACCAGTAGACCAACGAGGCAGTTCACGATTGCATCATATATTTAAAAATATCGTCTTCTCAACAACGTTAATACCCGCTATTAATGGTGTTGCTCTCAAAATGAATAGCAACAGGATTACGAGTCTGTTACAAAATTACACCGCGGTTTAGGAGGAGCAAGCTAATGTATAAATACATAATTAGGTGGGTCAACTCATTATGCGTTCCTATTTCAGTAGGACCAGGTAATAATGCTCGGCTTAAAGTTTTAAGCTTTGTGTAACAATGTTCGGGTCACCCATCTACAGACCAACCTAGGCAAGATCGGCGGCTTAACCTAAAGATCGACCCGAGTGGCAGTTATTATTAAGCCACGAGCTCCGATAATCAGTCATCATCATCAGCCATCACACGTGCACTGCTGGACAAAGGCCTCCCACCCACCGGTTGCCCGCGACGCTCACGATGTCGTCGGTCCACCTGGTGGGAGGCCTACCAACGGCTATAATTAGTAATTCCATGTAAAATTCTGGTATTCAGGTGTAATTGGTTAGACTGGAAGTCGACCAGAACATAGTTTGGAGAAAGACAAGGCAGATGATGTGGTGAAATCTTTCCGCGTAAAAGTACTCTTTTGTTCAAATCTTTGTTGCCATTTATATCGTTTGCATTTACACATTTTACACGAACATCAACATTACGCTATACGCCAGTGTTTATCTAGGGGCACGGTAGTGCCCCTGCCAAGTCGAGCAATAAAGCGGCACGGCCGTACCATCCTTTTCTCGAAGATAAGTTTAAATCAAACTGCATGTACCTATTTCTCGTTTAACCCCCTTTTTAAAGCATGGGAATTCATCAAATTACTCCTCCCGCTCTGGGCAGATCAGAAGAGAGTGTCAGACTCTTACTAACCCATCCGTGTTCCTTCTAATACCCTTTGCGTTCCAAGGCCGTGGTAACGTTTTCGAACAAATTTCGTTACCCTTACAGCCACTGGCTCTAGTGGGCCCCGTCTACTGTGTTGACAACTCATTGAGGCGCGCGTGGAACACAACGCGCCGTCAACCCGGGTCTGGTTCGGATCAGACGGCGAGCCTCCCACCGCTCGTCCTTCGTTTAACCCCCCGTTTTTTTTTTTGGGGGTGGGAAATCATCAAATAACCCCTCCTCCCGCTCTTGGGAAGAGCGAAAGGGAGTGTCAGACTTCTACTGACTAAAAACTGTTCCTTCTTAGCCCCTTTATGTCAAGGCCACGGTATCTCTTGCGAACAACCCGCAGCCCTCGGGCGTCGGCCCTTGCGGGCCTCTTCCATGTTGCTAACATCTCTTTGAGGCGCGCGTGGAACACGAACGCGCCGTCAACACGGCCGGTCTTCGTCGCATAAGACGGACGGACGGCGAGCTAGCCCATTGCATTACTCCCCGTCCACAGGATCGCGTCTACGGTGGCCAAAAGCCGTCAGTCACGTGGCCCCCGACGCCCGGAGCGGCTCTCCCGCGGCGGCTGGGACGAGAGGTTCTCTCCCTCTCACGTTCCGCCATCTCCTTCGCTAGCATCACTGCTTCGCAGAAGGAGGCAACGCGTCCCATTCCATCTCGCCTCGGACCATGGATTGCACCAGGGTCGTGCGCTAGGAGGTCACCGCTCATTTAACCCCATAAGGGATGGATATTCAAATACCTTATGACGAACCTCCCTGCGCTTAAGAGTTTTATAGTAGGTACCCGAAGTTTTATGTAGGTATACTTTTAGGATGTTTAAATTTTAATTCTCTTCGCGTTAGGCGGTCTATTGACCAAATAACAACAGCATAAAAATTATACATAGTCATACCGACGCCTCAGATTTACATGCGGAGCTGTGTCAATTATTTGCTCCAAATAATTATCGCTCTAGAAAGCATAAATTGTTTAATGTCCCATTTTGTCGCACTGTAGCTCGGTCCACCTTCCCTATAGGTACCGCGTATGCTAACGATGCTCAACGCGCTCGTGGAGACCAACCGTGGATTGGATTTGTTTGCTGATGAATGGAAGACGATACTGTTAGAATATGTGTGGTTCTGCGAGAAGACCGAGTAAAAGGATTACTTAATTTAGACTAAATGGCTTAAGCTGTACTAAATGTAATAATAAATAAATAGTGATAAATAGTGTGGAGTTTTGCTTTTCATCATTCTCCTGCCCTTATCCCAATTTATTTGAGGGCGGTGCCCCATGTCTTCTTCTTCCATACTTCTCTATTACTCATTATCCCAGCAGTCACCATCTTTCTAATCCTATCATACTTCACACAGTCCATCTATCGCATCTTTGGTCTTCCTCTACTCTTGTAGTAATCTACATTCATAAGATAAGATAAGATAATGTTTATTTGCTTATAACATGTTGTCATACATTTGATTATTAATTACAACAGTCCCTCATAATAACTCATGCTCAACATTTTCCTCGCTTTTATAACTAAAAAATTACTATTCATAATCAATGAATGCCTCTCACGAGCGATAATTCTGAATTAATCATTCGCTACACGCTTTAGTGAAATAATGGAATTCAGTTTGCAATTGATCAATTGAAATGCAATCGATAACACTATGTTTCTATTTTTAAGTATCCAACTTATCGCACTGCTGGTGTAGTGGTATCATGCGAGATTCCCATTCTTGCGACCCGGGTTCGATTCCCGGGCAGTGCACTCCCTTTTTATTGTATTTTTCTCCATTTTTATTTTAATGAAACGGGTCTCCCGGGGCGATGATCGCTGGAACTGGTTATTTTCTCTGTCCAGTTTGTAATCTCGAATTCTTGGCGGCCATTTTAGTCGTTTGGCGGCAAATCCCGGCTGAGCTGAGCGTTATTAGCGGACAACTGTTGTGAATGGTGTGATATGCTCGGCTTTAATCTCGGTTCTACCTAAAATTGGGGTGGCAAGGCTTGTGAGGAAAAAGACTTCTGGTACGCACAACATTCAATCAAGCTCAAAGTTAGTCCAGCTTGTCGGCTTTTTGATGAATCTAACAAAAATATTGTCTTCATTCGTTTCCATAAAATTAAATGATCTCCTTTCGCAGGTCTGCTGGAACAAATTTCTCAAGATATCTATGCAGTAGGTGGGTGGACCATTCTGCTCAAATTCTTTTTCGATTTTCAAGTTTCACAGAAACAGCTGAATTTATTCAAAGATTTCCTAAACAGTTCCACATATCAGATTCTCATCTACATTCTCAACAAAACGAAACGGACCAGTCTCAGATAGCATCAACATTGTGGGGACCCTAACATCGGATGCTTATTTGTACGGAACCCCGGATTGCCCCTACCGGACTCATTTCTGTGATAACCTGGCATTTTCTCCTGATTTTATATTTGTTTTTCTTGCTGATCCCTGATTTTGGCTTACAGAGGTCTCTGTTTACTTATTTAAAATATCATTTATGTGAAGGGTTCGGTGTGTCGGGCTAGATTTAGAATATCAACGGTTTTTGGGGGTAGTTTAAGAGAATACGTTGTAGAGATTGAATAAATTTGGAGTTAACCTAGCTTTTTGCCGCAGCTTGGCTGGTGGGCTGTGTTTAGTATTTATTCATTTATGAGTATTTTTTATTCGCTCATGCTTTTCACGGGTGTAACGATATGCCAAAACATAGACATTTTTCTCTGATTTCATCTTTCAACATGCATGGCCCCAGTTGTTTATAATAAATTGCCAAGTGCTTGGAAAGACTAGAAAACGGTGCAATTCAAAAGTACACTTCGTAAATTATCTATACT
The DNA here is from genome assembly GCA_949774965.1 of Diarsia brunnea. Classification (NCBI taxonomy): domain Eukaryota; kingdom Metazoa; phylum Arthropoda; class Insecta; order Lepidoptera; family Noctuidae; genus Diarsia; species Diarsia brunnea. The sequence goes on along the minus strand of OX459013.1, from coordinate 15,946,681 downwards.
ATACTAATATTATAAAGCTGAAGAGTTTGTTTGTTTGTTTGTTTGTTTGTTTGAACAGGGTAAACTCAGGGACTACTGGTTGGAATTGAAAAAATCTTTTAGTGTTGGATAGTCCATTTATCGAGGAAGGCTTTAGGCTATATAACATCACGCCACAATCAAAAGGAGCGGAGCATAAATGAAAAATGTTACAAAAACGGGAAAAGATATTCCTTTTTGAGAGCTTCCGTTGCGTGCGCTGCGAAAACGGTTTAAGTTACGTAAATATCATGTATCAAGGAATTGTTCCTCTTTAAAAGTTCTAAAAAAAAGTCCGCGACAGCATATGTTTATCTTTTACGATTGACTCACTGTAACCATTTTTTTATATTAAAATGTTAGGTTAAAAAGAATTATATTTTGCGAAGCTTATTTAACCCATATGGTATTAATCTATATCTAAATAAATGTGTTAGATAGCACGGAAATTTAATATAGAATATCTGTGCCCTTTACTCTATACAGTTTAAACAAATATCTTAGAAGATATCGCAATGTAAAAATATCCGCGCGACAAAATAATTAGCGCGTGGCAGTCATTCGGTCCGGTGCGGTAGGTACGTGGGGATTCTGGCCTCTGGGGGCTCCGGAGAAATTCAAATTCAAAACATTTACTGCATCATAATGTTTACAAGTACAAGGTGTTACTGTATATTAAACAGTAAGAGATACCTATAGTAATTGTTACTTTAATAATATAATCGAAGTCAATCTAATTCTAAACTAATAGGTATTTTATAGAGGAAAGGTAAGATTTTTTGTTTGTCACGAGTATGATATAGCTCAATTTAATAAGTTGGATAGTCGATTTATCTAGAAAGGTTATAAGCAAAGAGATTTGTTATAAGCTGTATTACACACATCAACACTGTCTAAGGATATTTTGGATTTACTCAATTTACTCAAAATGTATTAAAAATAGCATACAACATGTATATATTTTTATAAAGCCCATTTATCAGACTACACTCCAGAATAAAAGAAAACAATGTTTTTTCCGTAAACAAATTTTTATTCAAATAAAGAAAAAACATGAAATAATGGTAAAACTAACAACGAATGTGTTTCTCAAGAAAAATTTGCAAATAAGGAAAAAATAATTTGTTTTTAACAGTTCTGTGAAAAATCAGTAGTCAGTAAAACCACCCATGACGTTAATAACGTTCCTGCAACGGTTTTTCATGCTTTGGATTAAGTTATCCAAGTCTTGCTGCGGTATATTGTCCCAGGTCCGGCTAAGATGCAAAAATGTTGCTCTTCCGTCGCAGCGTTTGCAGGGAAATTCCTCAAAGCCCTTCTTTGGAGCATGTCCCACGCGTGTTCTATGGGGTTTAGGTCAGGCGATTGAGCGGGCCAGCCTAAGACCGATACGTCGTGCTCCTGCAACCAGCTCGTCACCACTCTCGCTGTGTGCGGACGGGCGTTATCGTGCATGAGCGTGAGTTCTTGGCCCATTTGTAGTCGATGGGGGTAGATTATTGGTACTAGCACCTCGTTACGGTATTTTTCAGCCGTCATGGTGTTTCTGATCCAAACGAGGTCTGTTCTTCCACCAACGCGAACTCCCGCCCAAACCATAATTGTCCCGCCGTGGTATGAATGGACTTCCTGAGGATGTTGCAGACGGCTCTCACGACCAGGAACTCGCCAAACACGCACTCTACGTGTATCGGGATGGAAACCGAACCGGGACTCATCGGTAAACAGCACTACAGACCACTGGTTTTCTTCCCAGAGCAAATGTTCACGTGCCCACTCTAGTCGTCGTCCACGATTTTCTCGGCGTAGTGCTGGAGTACAAAGCGGTCTGCGAGCATGAAGGTTAGCTTCATGCAGCCTTCTCCTCACAGTTTGGTCACTCACAAGCAACTGGTGCTCTGACTGGAGCCTCTGAACCAACTGCATGGCCGTAACATTTGGTTGTCTTCTCGCGGCAACTTGCAAAAATTGGTCTTGTCGTTGAGTGGTTATGCGCTTCCCGCCTGGGTGTCTTTCAGCCACTTCACCAGTAGCACGATAACGTGACCATAACCTTGATATCACGTTTTGTCTTGTTCCAAACTCCTCAGCAATACTCCGTTGAGTAGCCCCAGCTTGGAGCATGCCTACTGCCTTTAACATTTCTTCTCTAGTTAAATGGCGCCGCTGCATGATGCACACAATAACATTAATTCGGAATTAACCGATAACTTGTTATAAAACTTAAATTGGACACAAAAAATAGCCACAAACTACTGTAGGTAAATGAAACCTTCGGACTTCGCTACCATTATGCCGCGTAAATCTTTTGTTTTTAATGTATTTTTTCAAATTCAAATTTAGAATCGTTCAAAAAGGCTTACAAAATAAACTTTCTTCAAAAGAATTTAAAAGTGGCCAGTATTTTTTGAGTTTAAGAACTTTATACAAAATATCCCTAGACGGTGTTGATGTGTGTATGTGTTGCAGACGAAGTTGCGTGGGTCAGCTAGTTAATAGATAAAACATAAATTACAGTTTAACTGAGTTTTTAACGGACAACAAACTACCTCGAATTTTTAATTAATTAATATTATTGTTTTGCTTACGGAATAATTTATTAGTGTATTGTCTATGACCTGGAATTTTAATGTTTGTTTGTTTATTTATCTTCAGACCACGATTTTGTATTGACTTATATTTGATGACTTATTGATTGATGATTTGATTGACTTATTTATTGATGATTTGATTGACTTATTGATTATAATAATAATAATAATAATAATCATTTAATCGCAGACGTTAAAGTCCATAAAATTAGATACGCAAAATTTACAACAAAACATAATCAAGAAATACAAATAATCAATACAAAATAACATAATCGAAAATACATCACAAATTACATAATAATGTCACAACAGAGACGAATCACAAATAACATAAAAATAACACAACACACACACATAAAAATCACAAATAAGCAAAGTAGGTAACAAAAATAACATAAAAGAAACAAAATAAAATGAACGTACAGCTATCTGGAGCCGATCTGCGAGTCGACATCGACCAAGCATCGGGCAGTCCCACCGGTCACGCAATGCTCTCAACATGCCGTGGGAGCTGATATCAATTCTGTGCCGGAGAGAAGCGCATCGTTTACGAATAATGGCGTAAAAATCATCCACTCTCGCGTCGGCAAACATACCCGAAGCGCTACAATACCGCGGCAGCCCCACAAGCATCCTGAAAGCATTGTTATACTGAACACGCAGGGCGCTGTATGCCTTCTGCGTATACTTGACCCAAAGGCTGCAGGTGTAAAAAGTCTGACAGTAAGCCCGAAAAAGCGTCATTTTAACGTCGTAAGAACACCGTGCAAACCTACGGGCCAGCATATTACTTCGAACAGACAGCGCCCTACGCTCTCTCTCAATATCCAAATCGTCGCACAGGTCCTCAGTGACCCAGTGGCCCAGATATTTAAATTTTGAGACTTGCCTCAAGGGTGTACCTGCTAATGAGATGCATGGAACATTTAAGTATCTTTTGGTACCACCATTGAAGACAAGTAACTCACTCTTAGTGACATTATACCTAAGCCCCTGAGTCATCTGGACATTATACCAACAATTTTAATTTTTAACAATCTTTTCGGTATAATGTAATAATTTAGTTGATATTTTTAATGAATATTTGAATTTTAATAATTTTATTTAATGAGAATAACATAACTAATTTAATAATGAAAATGTTTGCATGCCGAATGGTGAAATATGGCAGAACTCTGATGAAAACCTACCACTACCTACTTATGTATAACCCATATTTGCAAATAAATGCTATTCTATTCTATTCTAACATTTCAGTCATAAGCCGTCCACTGCTGGACATAGGCCTCCCCCAGAAGAGGGTGATTTGCCATAATCGCCACGCTTGGCAGGCGGGTTGGCGATCGCAGTATGATTGTTATGAAGGCACAGAGAACGCTGCTGCCCATTCTCTGGTAAGTCCCTTAGTCGCCTCTTACGACGAGATTTGGGATGGTGCTATTCTTTGCGTCCGACACCATACGGAACATTCTCTGATTTATCCAAATTATAAAAAAATATACTAGTACCTTTCTTATTGTCTAATAAGTAATAAGACATAGTGGATCAATAATTAGGAATTTGGTTTCTTCAATGGTTACTACAAAGTTTTGGAAAATACATTTCATGAAATAGGACAGAGAAATCGCTCGTGCGCACAAAGTTGTAGGCAATTTATTGTTGTAGCACACGCTGCTAATATATAGTCAGCAGTTGAGCCTAAAAATCAACCAGAATGAATGCCCGGTTGATGGCAATAGGCTCGCCCTCTATTACATGGAACTTAAATATAACAGGCGATGTGTACTAATGGGTACACCTCAGCCTAATCCATCACGGATTACATGCGTGATGTTATCTTAATCTCTACTTTTCTTACTTCATAGAGCAGTTGCATCAACATCACCCTATAATGTTCCCACTGCAGGGACTCAGGCCTTCCCTCTAGGAGAGGGATGGGCTATAATCCACCACGCGTGCCCAGTGCAGGTTGGTAGATGTCACATGTCTTCGAATTTTCTAGTCTCCGGGTTTAAAGACATGCCGGTTTTCTCACGATGTTTTCCTTCACCGTTTTGAGAGCAGTGGTGATGAAATAAATTACACAAAGTAATGCGCCTGCCTGGGTTCGAACCCACGACTTACTGTTCGTAAGTCGGGGCCGCAACCACTGCTTCTCCAGCTGCATACAACGTTCTACGATTACACCTTATTACCTCGCGATGTTTCTCTACTCCATAACTCAGGATGCTCATTAAAAACCGTCAAGTAGTTCTCGCATGATAAGATTACAAAAACAGATTCAACAACTTCTCCTTAACTTTTAATTAGGTAACCTAAGGATTTATGTACTGTGGGGCTTGTTGCTAGCACTTGGCCCGCGACTTCGTCTGCGTGTATTTTGAAAATGTAAAGCTGCGTCTACGCTAGGCGAGCCCATAACGAGCCGAGCACGAACTGAGCACGAGCCGAACACAATTCGTCTAGTGTGGACCGACTTACAAGTCTCGAACGAGCGCGCTGTGAGCATTTCGTTCGTACTCGGCTGTGCTCCGCCAATTGTCGGTTTCTTGGCGAACACGAAGGGATTTGAGTACGTTCGAGGACAGTCATCGTTGTAGGTTCGTCGTACGTCCACACTTACGCTGCGAACGACGAAGCCGAGAATGGCTCCGCGCTCGTGCTCGGCTCATGCTCGGCCCGCCTAGCGTAGACGCAGCTTAAATATGTTACTCGGTAAAGATGCCGCTTTCTAATGGGGATTTTTTTTTAAATCGGCCGATTAGTCTTTTAGTTAAATCGTAACAAACAAAGAATCATATCTTTACTCTTTATAATACTTTTTAGTTTAAATAGTATAGATTTGAACTGCGGTTGAGCTCTATGTAGCTGTAATATGAAGAACTCATCAATATCCATTGATATAAAAACTACGCAGTAATATATAAGTTAATGTCAACATCACATGTCTTACTGCGGTACTCAGAGATATTTAATGATTACTTAAGCCGCCACTTAGTAAAGATTTGACATACTTTTGTATAATAAAACTATCAAAACCTTTACTAAGTGATCATTAAAGCTCTCTGAGTGCGGCAGTTAGAACCAAAAATTCTAAGAAATGTGACATCTACCAACCCGTATTGGGCCCGCGTGGTGGATTATATAGCCAAAGACATTCAAATACCTATTATAAATCTCTTTGCTTATAGCCCATTCCCTCTCACAGAGAGGAGGCCTGTGTCCCAGCAGTGGGAACATGAATAGGCTGATGATGATGATGATGATGATATCATACATATTAGCTGAGCTATCAAAGTTTTTGAAGATAAAGTCGCGGCAAAGTGCTAGTTTCATTTCAATAATACATACCTAAGTAAACTCAGTTCTATTATTTCTCAAAGACATAATAATATTATGTTTCCTTTCTTCAGCATTTACTCAATTTGTCATGCTTACGATAGCATATCTTAAGAGCAGTACGGCACTGAATAACCTCGAAACGAGTTTCCAGAATAAAATGGCATTGTCTCAAATACCAGACACAACAGTAATAAAGGATCATTATTCAGAAATACTTGTCGTAGATCATGTCTTACCTATCCCAGGCGTTGAGGGTATGGTCTGTTTGAAAAGTGTGTGACGAAAGTGTAAACAAACCCTTTTTTTTTTTTTTTGGCGGGTGGAAAATTATCAAATAACCCCTCCCGCTCTTGGGCAGAGCGAAAGGGAGTGTCAGACTTCTACCGACTAAAATCCACCCATGTTCCTTCTTAGCCCTTCATGTCGAGACCGCGGTATCTCTTGTGAACAACCCGCAGCCACGACGGGCGTGTAAACAAACCCTGGAGGTCTAATATGGCCGCTTTTTGATAATCATAATAGAATAATAATAATGAATCACGTTAATATTCTGAAAATGGTCTAAGACGCAATTTATATTTTGAATTGTACTTTTAATGAAGTTCACAATTGATTGAAAATTTCAATTAACCTAACGTATTAGGTAACAAAGAAAAACAGTTTCTGGTAGCTTGATGTAGGTACTGTCGTCTGTACATTCATCCGTCCCATTTGTTTACCTTTTCACCAGCTATTTTCCAACAGATCATACTAGGGTACATGTATAATTTTACACCGCGTCGCCTTCGCTCTCTCGCGTGATGTGCGTGAAACGAAACGTTTCAAACATGGCGTCGTAATATCACGTGACAAAGACTGATGAATTGACTATTACGTTGTTAATTTGTGGGTAAAATGGAGTGTTGGGACAAATTGGAGAGTTGTGTGCGGGGTGGTTGGGCTTTGGGACATGTGAAGCAGAGGTCTTGGGTACGAGTCCGGGGTCGGTCAGTGTTATTAGGTTTTTCTTCCAGGAACTAATCAGTAGCAGCCATGGAGGCTGGATTTGTCCTCCGGTTGTCAGCAATGGGCTCGCCCCCTATTACGTGAGACTTAAAAAATATCGTGAAACAGCCAAAATCTGGGTGTACTACACACATCAAAAGTGTCTAGGGATCAAGCATTTTTATGCGGATTTCTTGAGATTGAGATGTGGCTTTGTAATAAATTTATGATTTTATAAATTTATATGGATTCTTTTTGGTGCATTTCATAATTTGAATCAGGAACTGTGAATCAAATTCGAGTAAAAGATGAAAATCAGCTGTCAATATTTTCCCTATAAAAACATACAGCGCATTGAAGACATTATTAGTGCTACTGTTTCCCTACTACTGATTAAAACCAACGTTATTATGGAGCGGCGACGTCATTTAAGCAGGGAAGAAATGCTCAGAGCCGTGGGAATGATAGAAGCTGGTTCCCGGCAACGTACTGTGGCTTTAACTCTGAATACAAGTCAGAGTGTTATCAGTCGACTTTGGACACGTTACCGAAGCACTGGTACCGTGGCTGAGCGCCATGGAGGACGGTATCGCTGCACCACACGGAGACAAGACCGATACATTCAAATCTTAACTCGAAGAGCTCCAACAATAACCGCCATGATGTTAGCCGTGAGGCTTCATCACTCTTCAGGGAACTTAATTAGCGACCAAACAGTCAGAAACCGCTTGCATGAAGTGAACCTTCATTCCCGAAGACCGCTACGGGTACCACCTATAGCAATGCACAATCGTAGGATTCGATATCAATGGGCTCTTGAGCACAGAAATTGGGCAGAAGAACAATGGCGTTTCGTGTGCTTTTCTGATGAGTCTCGTTTTGGTATGAGACCGGATACAAGACGTATACGACACTAGAGAACCCCTGGACGCCAACAGCGATTAAAATCCTGCCAGGAAGTCCATCCTTATAGTGGTGGAACCATCATGGTATGGGCGGGTATTTGGATCGGCGAAAGAACTGAGTTGATTTGGATCAGAGGCAACCTCAACGCTCAAATTTATGCTGAGACGATTGTATCAGACGTCATCGTTCCTCTACAAGTGCAAATCGGTCCCTTATTTCAGTTAATGCATGATAATGCACGACCGCACACCGCAAGAGTTGTAAGACAGACTCTCGCCGCAGCTAACATCAATGTCCTGCCCTGGCCTGCTCAGTCGCCAGACTTGAACCTGATTGAGCATGCATGGGATATGCTACAGAGAAGAGCTCTGCCGAATATGGAGGGTATCCAGTCGCAAGAAGACCTTTTTTTGTTGTTGCAACGAACATGGGCGGCCATTCCACAGCGTGATTTGGATGAACTCATTTTGAGTATGCCAAACCGATGTTCTTGTGTTGTTAGTGTTCGCGGTAGAAACACGGATTATTAATTGTTTAAGTTACCCAATAAAATTTTAAAGAAAACTGTTATTTCAGTCTTTTTTTCGAACTTTAATGTTAGTGGTTCAAATGTCAAAAATCCCTTTATCAGGAAAATGGCAAATTTCTTTATTAATGCAAAGGTGACTTGGTTTATCGTTACTGTGACAAACGAAAACACTTTATTTGATGAATCCTTAAAGAAAATTTTAATTAATATCAATCAGGAGAAAAGTTATTGCAAAAATATATCGTCGACCGTAGGTTCAATTGAGGTAAGGGACAAAATACCCAAAATGAGTTAAGTATACAGTTTTGTTCAGAATTTCTCGCTCTATCGAATGGTGTATATGAAAAAATTCTAGCTTAAGAAAAATGTCCCTTACCCTAATGATTTTTGGATCCAAATTTCGAATCAGCCCCATAATAACAATGTATCTGAAAAACTATGCAATATAGGAACTTGAAATGATGTAATTATTGCCGCCAATCCACTTGAAATAAGGTAAGGGTCTTCCCAATCAACGAATTACCATTACATGGTTTATTTTTGAAGAAACAATAATAAAACTGGCCTTACACTAATGTCTTTGTTATCTAAAAAAATTAATATCATCCATACTTTAAATGGATTGCACGAGTTTTGACATAGTTGTCCCTTACCTCAATTTGCATTGTCATACTTTAAGCAGTGTCAATGTTACACCAATTTGAATCGAATTATATTTAGGTTCGGTGTCCGTTACACTAATTTGCTGATGAGAAGTATTGAATTGTTTATCCCTGTTACCTTTATTTTCACACACTTCCAACTTCATAACACAAGATAGCACGTACTTGCACTATTACCATCCCTTTCTATCTCACAACGTCTTTCTTTGTGCGAAAGAGAGGATGATACCAATGCGAAAGCAGCGCGCGGGCATCAAAAAAGTCGCTATCAGTGCGAGTTCATCTGGTCAGTTCATCTGGTCATCGTTTGGTCGGGATTGTGCACGGTTTTTGACAAAAACAGTGGTAAAAATGGAAAAACAACAAACAAACAAAATTAGAATAGCTACGTTAAAGAAAAACGACCTTTTTTTTTTTTTTTGGGGGGTGGGAAATCATCAAATAACCCCTTCCGCTCTTGGGCAGAGCGAAAGGGAGTGTCAGACTTCTACTGACTAAAAACCACCCATGTTCCTTCTTCGCCCTTCATGTCGAGGCCGCGGTATCCCTTGCGAGCAACCCGCAGCCTCGACAGGCGTTGGCCCTTGCGGGCCCCTTCCATGTTGCTGACATCTCTTTGGGGCGCGCGTGGAACACGAACGCGCCGTCGACACGGCCTGTTGTCGTCATAAGACGGACGGACGGCGAGCTTACCCATCACTCACCGTCCACAGGCCCGCGTCTACGGTGGCCGGAAGCCATCACGTGGCCCCCGACGCCCGGATCGCCTCCCGCGGCGGCTGGGACGAGAGGTTCTCTCCCTCTCACGTTCCGCCACCTCCTTCGCTAGCATCACTGCTTCGCAGAAGGAGGTGACGGCGTCCCATTCCTCTTCGCCCCGGACCATGGCTTGCACCAGGGCCGGACGCGAGAGGTCTCCGCCGCTGATCGCCGCTACGAGAACACGGCGTGGCTCCGCCCAAGCGGGACACACCTCCACAGTATGCTCCACCGTGTCCTCCGGCCGATCCTCACAATGGTGGCATCCGGGCGTTTCCTCCCGCCTGATTCGGTGCAGGTACCTCCCGAAACAACCGTGTCCGGTGAGTACCTGCGTCAGACGGAAGGTGAGGGCGCCGTGGTGCCTCTTCAGCCACTCCTCAAAGAGGGGACTTACCGCCACTATCGTGGCGTGCCCTGCACGGGGTTGCGACAGTCGCTCTCTCCATGCCGCCATGAGTTCGCACTGGAGGTCTGTCCGCTGCGCAGCAATTAGCCGCGGCAACGGAGTGACCCCCCGGTGCAGCGCCTCCGCGCGCCATTCATGCAGGCGCGCGAGGACTATCGCCTCCAGATCCCATGGCGGCAATCCAGCAAGGAGGTTCGCCGCCTCGCGGGAGATCGTGCGGTACCCACGGACTAGCCTCACGGCCATCACCTTTTGGGGCGCGTTCAGGTAATGGGCGGCCCGCTTTCTTAAAGCACTCGCCCACATCGGGGCCCTGTAAAGGGCCATGGACCGCACGATCCCCGCATAGAGCCTCCGGCAGGAGGCGTTGGCCCCCCCAGATTGGGCAGGAGCCACCTGAAGGCAGCCGCCGCCCGCTCCAGTCTGGGAGCCAAACGTCGGAAGTGCTCCACGAAGTTCCACCGGCTGTCGAGGACTAGTCCGAGGTACTTCAAAGTACACTCGACGCCGATGGGAACCCCTCCCACCGTTAGCTGGGATCCCGACGGTAGCACATTCCCACGTCCATGGAAGCCCATGGCCTCCGACTTGTGAAGTGCCACCTCGAGACCCAGCTGCCGGATCCTCTCTACGACTATCGCAACCCCGCGTGTCATATTTTCGGCCGCCGCCTCGTGCGACCCCCCCTGTGCCAGCACAAGCGTAACGTCAGCGTAGCATACTACGCTGACACCGCTAGGGAGGTAAGCACGCAGCACCCAGTCGTAACCGATGTTCCACAGGGGCGGCCCCAGAACCGATCCCTGTGGAACACCGCACGACATCTCTCGCCGGTTCCATTCTCCGTCTTGACCGGGGTAGATGACAGCCCTGTCTGTCACGTAGTCCCCGACTACACGACGAAGGTAGGCCGGTCCCGGTGATACCGGAGTGCCTCCCTAATGCAGCTCCAGGGCATAGTGTTGAAGGCGTTGGCGATGTCGAGAGACACCGCCAAGACCACACCGCCCCGAGAGACCGCAACCCCCGTCGTGAGGGCTCTCACGCGCATGATGGCGTCCACCGTCGAGCGCCTCTTGCGGAAACCAAACTGGTGTTCCGGACCCATTCCCTCAAGGTGCTCGGCGAGGCGGTTTGCAATTACTCTTTCAAAGAGCTTGGCCACCTCGTCGAGCAACACAATGGGCCGGTATGCGGACGGCGAATCCGCAGGGCGCCCCGGCTTCTGGATAAGGACCAGCTTCCCCGTCTTCCAACGAAGCGGGAACTGGCCTCTTTCCATGCACGCGCTTAAGAACCCCTCCAGTCGGGGCCCAAGAGCCTCTGAGGCCAGAACCCAGGCTTTGCCAGGCAAGCCGTCGGGTCCCGCTACCATATTGCGCTAAAGTGATTGATAATTTGAATTAAACGGACGAAGAAGATAATGTTGATGAAAAAAAGGTTTAATTCTGAAACATTTATTGATCTCAATTTTATTAATATTTTTTTTAATGATTAAACATTGATCTCATGTTGAAGGCTGATTAAGCGGTAAAGCGGTAGTAAGTAAAATTGATTATTTTAATTTGATTAACAATGCCTTAGAGGCTCTATTAGGATTATTTGCAGCTACTTTTTTATTTGAATAAAAATTCAAAGTAATTATAGGTAAAATTGTTACCATTTCTTTTAATAATTTGAATACAATAAACATATTAAATGATCATTTATAAATTGTTTTATTAAATCTATACAAATTAGCTATTGCAATGTACAAACATTTCATTTCATTGTACTATGTAAGCAACACACAAAAAACAGACACACGGTTCTAATACATTTTCATGTCTCTTAAATGATTTCTTGTAACAATAATAACGATTTCCAAATTTATGATATCCATACGTCAAAAGTGTGTACTTCATTTTATGTCAAAAATCTCTTTACACTGTATTTTTTCCATAATTTTTTTTAACAAGTGCTTTACACTATTTTTTCATTAATAAATTGAATCCAACGCAGAGGTCAATTTAATGTAAGGGACGAGACTACAAGATACTTGGTCAGTAAGGGACATTACTAACAAAATACGTTGTTGTAAGGGACATCTATTTTCTTAAATAGCTAATTTATTTAAATAAATGTTACACGTGTAGATAGAGCACTAAAATACAAGATTATGTGTGAAATCAGACCCGAAAAAGGTTAATAAGAAAAAAAGTTATAGGCGATTTAGTCCGAAAAAAAACTTTGTCGGCCTCTCCTGAAAAATCGTATTTTGTCCCTTACCTCAATTGAACCTACGGTCGACGATATGTTGATCCCTAGACACTTTTGATGTGTGTATTTGGTATTCTGTACAGTCATTCATCATCAGCCGAAAGACGTCCACTGCTGCCCGTCGGGGCTGCGGGTTGTTCGCAAGAGATACCGCGGCCTCGACATGAAGGACTAAGAAGGAACATGGGTGGTTTTTAGTCAGTAGAAGTTTGACACTCCCTTTCGCTCTGCCCAAGAGCTGGAGAGGTTATTAGATGATTTCAAAAAGACGTCCACTGCTGGACAAAGGCCTCCTCCATAGAACGCCACAACGAACGGCAGCCTGCCGTTTGCATCCACCGGTTGCCCGCGACTCTCACGATGTCGTTGATCCACCTGGTGAGAGGCCTACCAACGCTGCGTCTTCCGGTTCGTGGTCGCCACTCGAGAACCTTTCTTCCCCATCGGTTGTCGGTTCTTCGAGCGATATGGCCTGTCCATTGCTACTTCAACTTGCATATTCTGAGAGCTATGTCGGTAACCCTGGTTCTTCGGCGAATTTCCCCGTAGGCCTGTACACCTCACCTCTGCATAACTCTTCGGCGAATACAGGTGTGGTGTGTGATGTTGACCATAGAAATAAAAAGTATTTAATATTAAGAATATACTTACCTAATCTTCACTAAAAATGTAGTCATTAAAAAACTAGATCAAAGACAGCGCAAGAATCGATTTTAACATTTAAGACTTGAAAGTCAGTTTTCCTTTTTCTTCCAGTTCAAATCCCCTTTTAAAATAATACTACAGACACAATTTACACGTCCAGCTTATTCTTGAACTCAGAAACAGTTCAAATTCCAGACGTTTCTATGCAAATTTAAGACCTTGTAAAACGCTAACACAAAGAGGTCTAGACTTTGTTAAAAAAACGCTGACACAAGACAAGTCTCGAAACGAATTTTGATTCCAAATACTTATTTAGAATTTTACATTTTCAGTGTTTTAGAGAAGAATTTGAATGAAAACTTGTAAAAGAGAATGCAATTTATCATAGGTAGGTATACATGTAGGCAGCAAGTTCGTTTGTAGTTTAATGAAGCATTATAATTATGGCTTTTACTATCCTTTACATTGAAAGCGGGAATGGGAACGTCATTTCAGTTTATAAACTTACATACAAGCCGTATGTAAGTTCTTCAAAAGTACAATTTAAAAACATAATTTCAAAACTTTATAAGACGTTGACGGTACGGTTTGCGCAGTGGCTGAATGATTTGCTGCTACGGTGCAGATCAAGATAAATAAAAATACTGAATTATTGTTTAGGGCAGTCTTCCTAATATCGCTAACACTGTATTGTGCACGTATCCTTCAGGATAAACCATTTTGATTGTGAGGATAGAATTTATCTTTGTATAACACACAACATCGTCACACACAGTTATTTTTCAGCTACAAATAGCACCATAGCCCAGAGCTGTTGTGTAGTACCTATAGGATTAGCTACGCACTGTAAAATGTTTCGCAAACCTAGTTTGCTGCATGTACCTCATTCCAAGTCCGCGTACAGGCAGAATTCATTTCTGATCCGTGCCAGCAGAAGTTTTAACAAACTGATTAGTCAATATGATTTAGACATTCAACACCAGTGTGTCTCGGCTTAAGAAAGTGTTGGTGAAAACATTTTTTGCAGAAAAGTAATTAATGTTGATTGTTACCTCTTTTGTTGTTACCATTTTTTTGTTGTTTTATCTTTGTTTTCGTGTTTTTAACAGTGGGAACCTGTAATAGTCCTTCAAATGCTTATTGTTTAAGTACATTCAGTCTGTATTAGCTGAAAGTTTCCAAAAAAGAATAAAATAAATAAATAGTTACATCAAAATAAATTTCAGCGAAAAGTAGAAACTGTGGATCATCGCAAACTTCCAAGTTCCAACATTCATCAAATTTTAATTAACTCAAATTTTACACTTGAGGCAGCAGTCAGCCACTAAATAAATTTTATTAACCCAAAAAATTTGCCGAAACCGAAAACAGGACCGCCAGAACTCTCCCAAAAATGTCTAAACTTGTGAATTATGTTTTTTTTCTGGTTTTCGCGTATTTTTTATCCGTTTTTTGTGATGCGTTGTTAATTTATGTGACAGAATATTCGGAGTAAGGACTCGAGAGAAAGGAAAGGATGCGTGCGCGAATACGTTTGCTTATTTCGTTAAAAATAATGAGTTCCGCGTGCAAAAATGGCGGGAAGAGCTGGGACATGTTTTTACCTATGTTACTGACTTTTTCGGAGAGACGACGGCTGCGGCTTTTTTATGTTTTGAGAATATTAATAAAATGGATGGTCGGAAAAACTAGGCAGATTTAATATTGATAGCGTTGAACCTACACGTACGGCAGGTTTCATAGCTTAGTACTTTTATTTAGTGTTTTAAAAGAATATGACTGTCTTGTTGGTCAGGTGGTCGCAACTGCGACTGCTGAGCCTGTCCTGGTCCTGGATTCGATACCCGGGTCGCGCGATTTATTTTGGGGGTTTTCTATCAATAATTTGCCAAGTGCAATATTTTAACACCCATTATTCTGTATTTCTTGTTCACATAATAGCTTTGTATGTTATAGTCCAGCTATAAAGAACGAATCATCATCACTACATAGTATAAAACAAAGTCGCTGTCGCTGTCTGTCCGTCCCTATGTATGCTTAAATCTTTAAAACTACGCAACGGATTTTGAAGCGATTTTTTTTAATAGATAGAGTGATTCAAGAGGGAGGTTTTAGCATATAATTCGACCGATATCCACGCGGGCGAAGTCGCGGGCATCAGCTAGTGACAGATAAAATTCGCATAACCACAGTAAGCGAATTTTTTAAATGGAAGTTAAAATCTCATTAAAATCCAACGAGGCGTTTTTGTGAATACGGGGAATGTGGAACTTTGTAGTTTTGTCCGAGTAACTAGTGTAATTCGGAACTGTATTTATTTTATTAAAGGGTTTTATGAGGTGAGTAATAGGGTAGTTAACTAAAAAAAAAAATTAGTCCGTCAGATAGATTTTCAAAAAATATTGGACACGTATTTTTTCTTTTTTCACGTAAACAAACAATGAAGACGATACAGTTCTTTGAAAACTCGTGTTACGTCATATTCTAAGACATTAGTATGACATTTTTTACCGGTGAGTGACGTCACAACCCCCCCCCACTCAAATCTTTGACGCGTTTTATCTTCGTCAATTTTTATTGATTTGATAAAACAAAAAAAACGTAACCAATATTTTTCGATAATCTAACTGACGGACTTATTAGAATCATATTTTTTTTAGTCAGTAAACATCCAGCCCTATTACTGTTGTAGAATGTTGCGCTGTTGGTCGCATGCGTGCTGAGTGTAAGGATTCGTTTCCCAGGTTGGGCACAGTAGTATTGAGTTTTTCCCAAAAAGATTAAAGATACTAACAACATTGAACATTGATACTATGTAATATTATAAAGCTGAAGAGTTTGTTTGGTTGTATGTTTGGTTGATCGCGCTAATCTCAGAAACTACTGGTTAGAATTTAAAAATATTTTTGTGTTGGATAGTCCATTTATCAAAGAAGGTTAGGTTAGGTTAGGCTATATTCCAAGCGGACAAATCGCGGGCAAAAGCTAGTTGGGAAAACTAACATTTATGATTTTCAAACAACTGCTACTTGACAAGCAGGCGTATGACACTAGAACGACTGATTTGTTACTAAGTAGTTACAAGTACCGACGATTTTCTTCGTCTTGTCTCGTCTGGCGCTCGTAAATATTTGATATTTCTGTCAGGATTTTCGTTTTTCCCTTAGGAATTACTCGGTAACTTACCAGTTCGTTGTCTGAATTGTGCCCGGTTGTTGGCAATAGCATGACGCCCTTATACCATACAGGGTGTAAACGAACCCTTCACGCATACGACAACCAAGCATTCTGTACATCAAACCAAGTACCCCTACGCAAAAATTTTTGCAGGGAAAGGACTTTTTTTTTTGGGGTCAAAAATCACATTTTACGGTAAAACTCAAAGTAGCACTCTTAAAACATTGCGCTAGTTAATGTTTTGAATAGTAAACGGGTCATGCAGATAATTTAAGTACCTAAAGTTAAAACCTGAAATACTAGTATTTACAAAAACAGCTGTGAAAAATTTGGAACTTTGACCCCCAATATCTCCGTAACTAGGAGGTTCCCAGGTATGGTCTAGAACAAAAAAATTATCGCAGTGGTGGGGAGAACAAATGCCCTTCGTTTGCGTTAAGGGTACTTTTACACCCTATATACATCACACTCAAACTTCAGAATCGGATCAGTTGTTTGGAATATCCCCAACCCCACACACAAACTTATAAATTGTACCTCTTTATATTAGTGTAGATAAGTCTCACACATAATGGCTAAATACTAAAGTATCAACACAGTTACACAGCGGCCATGTTCCTCTGATTTCGCGCCAACTGGAGAATTGCTTTGACTCCACAGACAACACAGTTCACGATTTATGCGCCCACTTGTTTTGTCTCTGGTTAAACTACACCAAAGAGATTGTATATCTTCTGTTTAAATGTTATCCTGAGTGTAGTTTGCTGTTCGTAATGTGTTGGTAGTATGTTAAAGTCTTTTATGTCTAAAGTTATTCAAGATAGTTCTGGCTTGTGATTAAGATAAATGATTTGGTTACACGAATGTGGTGAATTTACTCGTAAGTACTTGACTTTTGAATAAAGCAATATATTACAATAATTTTAACTGTCTATGGTTTTGCGATAGCATAACATCACGCCCTTTATACCCGAAGGATAAGGGAGAGGGACCTAATAATGTACCTACTCATATTTCGCCGTTTAGTATGTTTAAGTCCCATGTAGCTAGCCATCGGGTGAGCCTATTAACCTTCCAGCCAAGAAAAAAAAAAAAATTGCAACTTTGACCCCCTATGTATCCGTAACTAGGGGGCCGTCGGGGCTGCGGGTTCTTCGCAAGAGATACCGCGGCCTCAACATGAAGGGCTAAAAAGGAATATGGGTGGTTTTTAGTCCGTAGAAGTCTGACACTCCCTTTCGCTCTGCCCAAGAGCGGGAGGGGTTATTTGATGATTTTCCACCCACCCAAAAAAATAAAAAAATGGGGGTTCACAGATATGGTCTAGAACATAAAAAATATCGCAGTGGTGGGGAGAACAAGTGCCTTTCCGTTTCGTTAAGGGTACTTTTACACCCTTTTGAAGAAAAGGGTACTTTTTTTTTTGGCTGGGTGGAAAATTATCAAATAACCCCTCCCGCTCTTGGGCAGAGCGAAAGGGAGTGCCAGACTTCTACTGACTAAAAACCACCCATGTTCCTTCTTAGCCCTTCATGTCGTGGCCGCGGTATCTCTTGCGAACAACCCGCAGCCCCGACGGGCGTCGGCCCTTGCGGGCCCCTTCCATGTTGCTGACATCTCTTTGAGGGACGCGTGGAACACGAACGCGCCGTCGACACGGCCTGTCGTCGTCATAAGACGGACGGACGGCGAGCTAGCCCGTCACTCACCGTCCACAGGCCCGCGTCTACGGTGGCCGGAAGCCATCACGTGGCCCCCGACGCCCGGAGCGCCTCCCGCGGCGGCTGGCACGAGAGGTTCTCTCCCTCTCACGTTCCGCCACCTCCTTCGCTAGCATCACTGCTTCGCAGAAGGAGGCGACGGCGTCCCATTCCTCATTGCCACAACACCTCCGCTGCCCTTTATAAAAGAAGTAATCTAAAACCATAGCCGTATCGTTTTTAACGAGTCTCAAAACTTCATCTCCCTTTAATCTAGCAGGATTTTCAGGACATGTTTTTTGAGTGATTCCGCCTAGCTCCTCATTAAAGTTCCAACACGTTCTGGAATATTCATTCATGTCACTTGTCTACGTTGCTGGTACTACGACATGTTTTAGGTCGTCCTGTCGTGAGTTAGGCTTTGTTCGGAGTACATTGCCGGTTTTTGACTGGTTACATGATAAGACACTTTTACATTTGAATTGTTTCATGCCACGGCAAATATTCTCTCACTCATCATCATCTGCCTAGCCTTTTCCCAACTATGTTGGGGTCAGCTTCCAGTTTAACCAGATGCAGCTGAATACCAGTATTTTACAAGGAGCGACTGCCTATGTGACCTCCACAACCCAGTTAATACTGGGTAATACGATACGCTTTGGTAAGACTGAATGTCAGACTTTCAGGTCACTGACTACCTGTAACGACTGCCAAAGATCTATATATAGCAGCCGGGACCAACAGCTTAACGTGCTTTCCGAGGCACGGAGGAAACTCGGTATGTAATCGGCGGTCCCATTACATACCGAGTTTCCTCCGTCACATCACCCATCCAAAGACCAACCTAGGCAAGCGCAGTTTAACCTAAAGATCGATCCGAGTGGCAGTTCTTATTAAGCCACGAGTTAATATTCTCTCACTCATTGTTACAAAAAGTTATATCTATCTATTTTTTTAACCCCCGACGCAAAAACGACAGGATGTTATAAGTTTGACGTGTATGTGTGCGTGTGTGTGTCTGTCTGTGGCATCGTAGCTCCCGAACGCATGAACCGATTTTGATTTTTTTTTTGTTTGTAATTTTAGAGCTTGCTAATGGACTATCTTAGGTTACTCTTTCTAGTGTACGTTTTGGCGACCTAAATACAGTGACCTCGAACGATTTAAACCAACTTTTGTCAGTAATCTTTAATTTATTTCAGCAGGCAATGTAAGACGAATTCGTTTCATACTAAATCTTATCGACAGAGGCGTTTTTAAATATTATAGTTCGTAATATTCATGGCTTAGGCCCTAGCCGTTTGTATAGTCAGACGTCCTTCTCAAAAACTAGGCCGAAAATCCAATTAAAGTTGTTTGTCGAAATACACTTTTGGGAACTTGCGATCTTTAGATGTTCACAACTTTTTAAGTTATCATCTGCTTAGGTTTTTTTTTTGAGGAGCTCGTGGCTTAATAAGGCCACTTGGGTCGATCTTTAGGTAAAGCTGTGCTTGCCTAGGTCGGTCTGTGGATGGGTGACCGCCCGACTTACCGAGTTTTCTCCGTGCCTCGGAAAGCACGTTAAGCTATTGGTCCCGGCTGCCATATATAGATCTTTGGCAGTCGTTACAGGTAGTCAGTGACCTGAAATTCTGACATCCAGTCTTACCAAAGAGTATCGTAATACCTAGTATTAACTGGGTTGTGGAGGTCAGATAGGCAGTCGCTCCATGTAAAATACTGGTACTCAGCTACATCCGGTTAGACTGGAAGCCGACCCCAACATAGTAGGGAAAAGGCTAGGCAGATGATGATCTGCTTAGGTTTTTGACTGGACTACTTAATACTTTGGGGTCGGCTTCTAGTCATACCGGATGCAGCAGTATTTTACGTATAGAGGCTGCCTATCTGACCTCCATCAGTAGTACCAGTTAGTACTGGTCGTAAGACTTTTGGGGCACTAACTGTCTGTAAAGACTCTAAAGACATAAATACGTTTCATTGTTGTATTTGTTCGAACAGTTCAAAAGAGCCTGTAACTGGCCTATCTATATCTGTACAAAATTGACTGCTGTTCGTTAGTCTCGCTAAAACTCGAGAACAGCTGGACCGATTTGAATAATTTTAGTCTTGAAATATTTGTGGAAGTCCAGGGAAGGTTTAAAAGGTGAGAAAGTGGTAGGTAGGTAGGCAGGGTAATAGGTAGAGTAGTAGATAGGGTAGAAAGTAGGATAGTAGAGTAGGTAGGGTAGTCGGTAGAGTAGTAGGTAGGGTGGTAGGTAGGTAAGGTAGGAAGTAGGTAGGGTAGGAGGTAGTAGGTAGGGTAGGAGGTAGTAGGTAGGAAAAAGGGCATTGGAACGCATGCCGGGAACAGCTTGTTTGAAATAAATGTTTTAATGTTGATGGTCTTAAACAAAAAAAGAATTAGCAAAGAAGTGGGGGGGGGGACTTTCGGTGTCATGGAGGGCCTTTTTACCCGCTGCGGGTTGTTCGCAAGAGATACCGCGGTCTCGACATAAAGGGCTAAGAAGGAACATTGATGGTTTTTCGTCAGTAGAAGACTGACACTCCCTTTCGCTCTACCCAAGAGCGGGAGGGGTTATTTGATGATTTCCCACACACCAAAAAAATAACGGTCTTAACGTTCCTGATTTCCAAGAATACCTCATCAAGTCTTTCAGAACCGAAAATTTTCTTCGGTAAAGTCCTTGTTTTGTTATTCAATTCCCCGAAGCACATAATATATTTATTATATTTTAGATCGGCACGTGTAGTATCAAGTAGGTATTTGTTACGGATCATTCCCACTAGTTCTATTGCACAGTCCTACGATAGAACTAGTGGGATTTTTTTTTCCTTTTTTTCTCACTAGTTCTACGATTCAAGGTGGTTCGAAATCGTAGAACTAGTGGGAACGAAAATTCCCACTAGTTCTACGATATAATTTAGGGGTGTTACAAAATCGTAAAACCTGCGGAACTCAAGTCTCTCATTCGTTGCATCACACAGTTTAGGGTACAACTACGGCACAAACTACCAGGAGAATAGAAGTAGGCAGGAGGTATTGAAAACATTATTTTTTGGTGAAGATAAAAAAAGGATAGGCAGTAAAGTCCCACAAACTACCAGGAGAACAGAAGTAGGAAGGAGGTATTGGAATCTTTGAATCAAATCTAAATTATTCCTTTCTAATAGCATGCACTTTTTTTTTGTTGGAGATAGGAAACCAGGATAGTAAAGTCAGGAGAATAGAAGTAGGCAGGAGTTATTGAAAACATTATTTTTTTAAAGATGAAAAAAAAGGAATAATTTAGATTTGATTCAAAGATTCCAATACATCCTTCCTACTTCTGTTCTCCTGGTAGTTTGTGGGACTTCACTGCCTATCCTTTTTTATCTTCACCAAAAAATAATGTTTTCAATACCTCCTGCCTACTTCTATTCTCCTGGTAGTTTGTGCCGTAGTTGTACCCTAAACTGTGTGATGCAACGAATGAGAGACTTGAGTTCCGCAGGTTTTACGATTTTGTAACACCCCTAAATTATATCGTAGAACTAGTGGGAATTTTCGTTCCCACTAGTTCTACGATTTCGTACCACCTTGAATCGTAGAACTAGTGGGAAAAAAAAGAAAAAAATCCCACTAGTTCTATCGTAGGACTGTGCAGTAGAACTAGTGGGAATGATCCTTTATTACGATCTAGATTACTTATAGGAAAATATCTTCCTAATACAAAATTCCTCTTATTTTCCTGTTATAAGATAAATATTCGATAAGTAAGTAATACAAGGAGCTCGTGGTTTAATAAGAACTGCCACTCGGGTCGATCTTTAGGTAAAGCTGTGCTTGCCTAGGTCGGTCTGTGGATGGGTGACCGCCCGACATACCGAGTTTCCTCCGTGCCTCGGAAAGCACGTTAAGCTGTTGGTCCCGGCTGCCATATATAGATCTTTGGCAGTCGTTACAGGTAGTCAGTGACCTGAAATTCTGACATCCAGTCTTACCAAAGAGTATCGTATTTCCTAGTATTAACTGGGTTGTGGAGGTCAGATAGGCAGTCGCTACATGTAAAATACTGGTATTCAGCTGCATCCCATAGGTACCAGTACCAGTAGGTATTCAGCTGCATCCGGTTAGACTGGAAGCCGACCCCAACATAGTTGGGAAAAGGCTAGGCAGATGATGAAGTAAGTAATACAAGTTTAGTGAGATTCGTCTCTCCCTTTGCTGGGATTTGTTATGTCCTTTGACTCTATCTACTAGGTCCTTGGCCTATTTGAGTTACATCATCACTATCATCACTACATATTATAAAACAAAGTCCTCCACCGCGTCTGTCTGTTTGTCTGTTCGCGATAAACTCAAAAACTACTGCACCGATTTTCATGCTGTTTTCACCATTAATAGAATATGGTGGAATAGAGTGGTTCTCGAGGAAGGTTTTAGTATATTATTTTTTTCTAAATACAACCCCTTTTCTTTGCAGGTGGCAAATCATCAAATAACCGGGACGACTCTCCCGACGGGACATTCAACCCCTAATGTCGCTAAACAGGCCCGTCGGGGCTGCAGGTTGTTCGCAAGAGATACCGCGGCCTCGACATGAAAGGCTAAGAAGGAACATGGGTGGTTTTTAGTCAGTAGAAGTCTGACACTCCCTTTCGCTCTGCCCAAGAGCGGGACCCTTATTTGATGATTTTCCACCCGCAAAAAAAAGGAGTTTAGCAGGGGATGAAAGTAAGTTTGTAGGGATATTATTCGACATCCACGCGGGTGAAGTCGCGGGCAAAAGCTAGTAACGTAATAAATGGCTCCTGTAATCCCCGAAAGCTTAGGCAGAGGTGTACCTAAAGGTACACCTTTTCGCCACTTATGTTTTAGTCCCATGTAACAGGACGTGAGTCTATAGCCATCATCCGGGCACGAATTCAAACTCCCGAGCCTGCTACTGAAAAACTTCTAATGATAAAACGCAATAACACTTAACTCGACCCGGGGACTTGAACCCAGGACTAGCTCAGCAGTAGCGATGGCGGCCATAGGACCAACGAGGCAGTATCTTTCCAACACTGAAGTAAGATTACATAAGAAGAACTGCCTCCGTGGTCGAGTGGTTTAGGCGTTTGCCTTATGATCCGGTGGTCGTGGTTTCGATTCTCACGGGAAGCATATACTTTGTAAAATTGTTTCCAGTTTGGTTAGGACATTGCAGGCATGAATCACCTGATTGTGTGATAAAAAATGATTCCGTGCTTCGGAAGGCACGTATAAGCCGGTGGCCCTGGCCGCCAAATGGCGGTCGTCAAACCATGTCAGAGGCCCTTGCGGCGGTTTAGAAACTGACACTAGGGTGTGTGCTGTCGTTAGACCTTACTGCCCACACGATAAGAAGAAGAATAAGAAGAACAAAACTGCTATGATGGTGTTGATAGGCCGCTGAAGATAAATAAAAAAAACTTGAGAGGTGTCAAGGAACACCCGGATGGAACGAAGTTATTGTTATTATTTTTTATTATGTAAAAAAAAAAAAAAAAAGAAATTTAGAAATTAAAATATCTGGCTTGCTTTCTATAAGAGAGAGAGAGACAGACAGAGAAACATGCGACGCCGCACAGCTTACAATAGCTTACTATAGCAAAAAGTGTCGTGACAACTTTTCGTAAGAATTTTTTCCGTCTAGCCCCCTTTCACAACGCGCGATAAGGAACTTCGTTCCAAAAAAACAAGGCTTCTTATAAAAGTTTTTACTCAGGCTTAGTGTTACTTGACATACTGTAATATTAATGTTAATTGACAGAAGTCCTGAACAATCTCCATTTCTCAAAAGATGCCAGTGTCCTCCATCCAGCACTAGACGGTATACAGCTGATGATGATGATGGTGAGAAATATCAGCTTCTAAATCTTGCACTCCTCGTACCTCTTCAGCCATCTCCTGCCGTTCACAGACCGGTTCAGGGGAGCGCTGCAGCCGTAACCGCCATTACCGTTCACCATCATGTAGTCGAAGCAGTTCGTGACTCCATCGCCGTTGCAGTCCTGGAATTGGAAAAACAGTTTATAAGTTTGTAGCGTACTCTACCGTAACGTTTTTTTTCTGTGACCGTGGAGTCACCTGGGGCACTATCAGAATACTGGCCAGCGTTGTGATTGTGAACTTGTGACATTTGTCAAAAATTTTACAACACTATGCTGAGATAGAGGCCTTCTAAAATGAAAAAAAATGAAAAAAGCGTTTATTCGTGGTTACAACCGGCCGTGTTACAAAGTATATTACTTCTGCCAAACTGTAGAACAGTTTGTTGGCAGATGTAGCTCCCTTACACATATTTACATATTTTTTTTTTTTTTTTTTTTAAAAAACGTTGCCCCACACTAGGAATTTCTCCTGTATCGTGGGTGGTAATTACATGTAACAACTTGCCAATATGGCGAACGTTAAGGTGAACGAATGCAATGATCCTCTATCTAAGTTAGACACACATCACCCTCCTCTTATGATCAATTTAGATTTACAACCCGAGAGAACTCTCAACTGTAATATGTTGCCTATCCGTAACTACTTCAAAGCCGATTATCAAGCCATAACAAAAAATCTCGACTCAATTGATTGGACCACAACATTAGAAAGCTGTGGAACCATGGACGACATGGTTGAAATATTTTATGAAAAGGTCATGGGTGCTGTAAACCACCACGTTCCTTTTTCATATAGAGTAAGTAATAATAAACATCCTCCGTGGTTTACGAAAGATCTCATTAAACTACTCAAGCAAACGTACAATTTAAGAATACGAGTTAAAAAATATAATAACGCTATGGATAAGGTTAGTTTGGGGTTGTTGAAGGAGAGGTGCCGGTTATTAAGCAAATCATCTTACATGAACTATATTAAAACAATAGAGGCTAGAATAAGAACTAATTCTAAATACTTTTGGACATACATCAAACACAAGCGTAAAAATAAAAGTACGATACCGGAAAAAATGTTTTTAAACAATGAAGTAGCAGACAATAGTACCGACATCTGTCAACTATACGCAAAGAACTTCTCTTCGGTGTATAATCAAAACTACTCTGAACAACAAACTAATACATCTAACAGTTTATTGTATTGTGGAAGTCTAGATGTTTTAAGTCATATTACACTTACAGAGGATATGGTTGCTAGCAAGCTGAAATGTCTGGACGTACGCAAAGGACCAGGTCCTGATGAGCTTCCCCCAATTCTTCTTGCGAAGTGCGCGAAGTCCTTCGCTACTCCCTTAACCTTTCTATTTAACCGCTCACTACAATCAGGTCGATTCCCGGGCGCGTGGAAAAAGGTGAAAATAGTCCTTATTTTTAAAAACGGTCGCAAAGACGATATTCAAAATTATAGACCGATATCGATAATTTCCATTATCCCTAAAATTTTTGAGTTGTTGATATATCCCTATCTGTATAGCCACTTGAAAAATCACATAATAGGCAATCAGCATGGTTTTTTTCAAGGAAGATCAACTCACACAAATTTGGTAGCTTTCTCAGAAAACGTGGTGGAGTATGTGGACCAACGTATTCAGGTTGACGCAGTATACACTGATTTCAGTAAAGCTTTCGACAAAGTAGACCATCAACTGTTAATAAAAAAACTTGAGAACTTTGGAATCCACGGTCCTCTATTACTATGGTTTAAGTCATATCTTTGTGATCGTATGTCGTACGTTGTTTTGAATGGGACACGTTCTGAAGAATTTAATGTGACGTTTGGAGTACCCCAAGGCTCCCACCTAGGGCCATTGCTTTTTAACGTTTTTATAAACACTATTATTCATTGTTTCCATCACGCAGCACCTTATTTATTTGCAGATGACCTCAAACTGACTCTGCCTATAAAATCGATGCAAGATCAGTATTTGTTACAGGCTGACTTGGATAGGTTGGTTGAGTGGTGCAAGGAAAATAAGATGAGTTTAAACCTTGAAAAGTGCTTACATATAAAATTCTGTCGTAATAAAAACGTTAATAGTACACAACACCAACACCGACGCCCTTTATAATTTTTTAGTAGGTAACCATTTAAATATGTACACCATAAGACGACCCACTAACTACTCGTACCTTTTCTGTCTTAACTTAGTTTACACGCTTGTCTCTGAATACTAAATACTCATTCCTTATTTGTTGTACTGATATTTCGGAAGATTTTCTTGTTGTTTTGTTAATTTGTTAGTTCTTTAAAAACACCTTGACATTGACAGCCAGTCTGCGCTCGCGTCCCTTCGCTTGTCATGGACCATAGACAATAGTCTGTAGCGTTGACAAGCGAAGTCGGAGCGTTCGGTGCGGCCGAGCCGATTATTATTAATATTTTCATTTATGTACTCATTGTGTTTGTGTTGTTTAGTGTTATTTTGTTTAAGTAAGTATTCAATTTTAATTTTGTTAGTATGTATTATGTGTCCGTAGGTGTGACCGTGACATCACAGTGGGCCCTATCAGAATACCAGCGCTGCGGTATTTGTTTTTTCATCTATCGCAGCACCATGCTGAGATAGGAGCCTTTTTGGCCTCGCACAGGTCTTTTTTTATTATTATTTAGTTTTAGATTCTTTTTTTATTATTTTTGTAGTTCCTGTGTTTGTCCAAATAAATATTTTTCTTTCTTTCTTTCTTTCTTTCTTTAATAGTACGCAATACTCCATTTTGGGCAACACTCTCAAGGAAGTGGATAGTATCCGGGATCTGGGAATCTTGATGGACAGCAAATTGACGTACAATAACCATATTGATAAGATGATATTAAAAGCTAACAAAATGCTTGGTTTTGTATTAAGGACCTCAAAACCATTCGGCAACTCTAAGACTAAAATTATTTTATATGAGACGTTGGTTCGCAGTAATTTAGAATACTGTTCACAGGTATGGTCACCTTATTACAAGGTTCATAAGCAGCGTATTGAACGAGTCCAAAGGAGGTTCTTGTATCATTTATCTCTTCAAAATAAAACTGCCCAACAATTAAAATCTTACAAGGACCGACTTCTTCACTTTAAAGTTCAAAGTCTCAACAATCGCAGAAAAGTATTGGATTTGTGCTTCCTTCACAAATTGATGAAATTTAAAATAAACACTGACCTACTGTCTAAAATATCAATCCATGTTCCCAGCAGGTTACCCCGGTCACACACCTATAATCTGTTCAGGCAACCCATGCATAAAACCAACTTAGGTGACAACTCTCCCCTTACGAGGGCAACCAAATTATATAACGGTTTATGGCGCAAAGCTGAACTTGACATTAATCACGATAGTCTTAAAGTATTTAAAGGGAAATTATATAGGCACTTACAATTTGAGGACATTTGAATTATCATTCCAATAAATAAATAATTAATTAATTGAATAAAATATCACTATAATTTTAATTTAATTTAATTTAATTTAATTTAATTTGTATTTATATTTCGATTTTAATCTTAATTCATTTGATTCGATGTGACTACGAGTATATTTTGACATTTTAATCTTTAGTTGTTTAGTAGCATGATTTTTAATTTAATTGTATGTACTCTTAATTTTAATTTCTATTATATTATATAGGTACTTAGAGCATGTGTACTCGATAATGTGTAAGCTGTGGTTACCTGTAATTGAGTGTACGTTACAGGACCATTTGTATTCTGTGGTAGTATAACATTTGATTTATGTTTGAATTGTAATGTAACTCGTTGGTAATCCAAATAAATAAATAAAACTTGTTAGTACTTTTCCATCAATAACAACGATACTTTTACAAACACACTTATTTAACACAAAGGTTGACTACCTATTACGTAATGCTAATAACATTTTAGTTGCGCAACAACACTTTATTTAACAGCGGTGAAGCCGCAAACATGAGCTAGTATGACAAATATATACTTAAAGAACAATAAATAATCATTAATGTAATCTACACATCTCTTGTTATGGGATTTTTACAAAACGTGTTAAGAAGATACTTTGCTACTTTATTTTTAAAAGACATTTTTGTGGTACAGCTATTTTCTAAATCGGAAGGTATGTCGTTAAAAATTGTTGGTAAAGTCCATTTCACGAAAGAAGTCCCGCGGACAATTGTGGAACTAAATTTAACAGATCGGCCATGTTGTCGTTTGTCGATGTTATCAAGGTGCGTTGGTTGTGGTAGATATTTTGTGAGTTTATTATTGGATTAGTGCGTTATAAGGTTTATTTACGATGCCAAAAGTTGTGAAACAACATTATGTCGCGCGACATACAGCGCTGCGTCTGCGGGACTTCTTTCGTGAAATGGACTTTACTAAGCATTTCCTATATCTATTGTCCATTATATATTTTTTTTATTTTTTTTGGCCTCGTACGGGACTTATTTTACTTCTATGTAAATATTATTCTTTAAGTGTTGCTCTTATGTTTTTCTTTTTCTATGTCTAATTTTTTATCGATTTCTTTTGTCCTGTGTGAGTCCAATAAATACTTTTTCTTTCTTCCTTTACTACATCATCAGCATCATATCAGCCCGGAACCCACTGTTAGACAGGCCTACCCTTTTTCATCACATTTGCCGGTCCTGTGTGTCCCTTATCCTGGTTCTCGTGACTTTGAGGATATCGTCAACGCAAGGAGCTTACTCAGTCAAAGCCTATCTCCAGCCGCCATCTCCGCTTCTATCCAGATGTCGTTTTTTGTACAAGAAACAATTTTGTTCTCGAAAATGTTCAACATTTGCATTGGGGTTATTTGGTTTCAAATGACATCCTCTGAATTTTCTCAACGGATTGCCAACTTATTTACCAATAGGGATGTTAAATGACAAAAAAATACGATTATAATTAGTCCGTCTGTTAAATTTTCGAAAAATTTTGGATACGTATTTTTTATTTTATTAAATCACTAGCGACCCGCCCCGGCTTCGCACGGGTGCAATGCTGATACTAAATTAAATACACTACAGAAAAACTATGAACGTTGTATATAAAAATATAGCGGCCCGCTCCGACTTTGCACGGGCATAAAATATATATGCCTATGTCACTCAATGAAAACATGATTAAAATCGATCCAGTATTTTTGATTCATTCATTACTGCCCTTGGCCTGCACGCATTAAATTTGGAGTAAAACAATTCCTCTTTCCCTATACTTACTATGAAGATTTCCTGCTATCTTTGGAATATCTAAATTCATACAATTTTTATTACATTACACATTTTTACTTATTTACTTTTTACATTTTTACCTAGGTATTTATTTTATTTTTACAACAATTAATATATTACAGGATGTCTTTATACACAACGTTCACAGCTTTCTTGTCATTAGACAATACAAACATGTTTTCTCTTGAGGTTACTCTTGAAAGAGCGACATACAGTTGGCTATGTGAAAAACAGTCAACGCTCAAATCTAAGCCTGCAACGTTGAAGGTTTGACCTTGCGATTTATTAATGGTCATTGCAAAAGATGTCTTTACCGGAAACTGTAAACGTTTAAATTGGAAGGGTAAATCCGATGGTATCAGAGGGATTCGGGGAATCAATACACCGACCGGTACCGCCCGCCGCAAACGCAAATTTTAAATTTGTAATATCTCCGAAAATATTTGTTTAATTTACATGCTGTAAGGAACCATATTGATCTATATTAATTGCACACTGTATTTAAGGTACTTAATTCGATAAGGATTAATGTCGTATTGCTTAAAATAGCTTCGTAAATAAGCCATTTTTTCACGTAAAAAGTAAACAATAAAAATGGTTAATGTGGGTTATCCCTAAAATATAAACATATACCATCGCGGACTTTTTTTTAGACCTTTTTATGGTGTACAATACTGTAGTACATTAATTTGATCTAACTCGTAGGGTTTAGGCAGCGTTTTTGCTAAATTGCTAAATAAGCCCAAAAAAATAGGTTAATTTACGACATCACGTTAGAAACCTCTAAAATTAGCAATGTTGCCTTAGTATATGATGCATGTATTATACATATAAACCTTCCTCTTGAATCACTCTATCTATTGGAAAAAACCGCATCAAAATCCGTTGCGTAGTTTTAAAGATTTAAGCGCACATAGGGATATAGGGACAGAAAAGGCGACTTTGTTTTATACTATGTAGTGATAGTGATTAAAAATTTAAGATGATAAAACACGTCAAAGATTTGAGTGATCTTAGAATATGACGTCACACGAGTTTTCAAAGCACTGTATCGTCTTCATTGTTTGTTTACGTGAAAAAAGAAAAAAATACGTGTCCAATATTTTTTGGAAATCTATCTGACGGACTAATTAGATTTTTTTAGTTAACTACCCTATTGCCTACCAAACAACACACGTCTGGTAGGAGGATATTTATTTATTAAAACTTTATGCACATGTAAAAAGCTATACAAACGGAATTTATGCCTTGGGCATTTTCTAACACTAACAGTCTACCATAAATATCTTTGATATTTCTTTTTTTTTAATACTAACCTGCCCAAACCTCTGCAGATATCCCTCAATGATTTTTTTGGCGCAGTGATAACTTCTCGCGCAGTCTTCCCAGGCTGAAACACAGTGTAAACATAGGTTACAAATCTAGACTGACATGTGTGTACACTGGAATAATTTAGTAATAATGGCATTTTTTGTACACGTTATGAAAAATTATCAGCTAGCGAAGTTCGCATATCTGAGTTTTGGACCAAATATTATTTGTAAGAAGAAAACGGGAACACCAGTTTTTTTCTCGATTTCAGAACATATTTCATAGTTAAAATTTTTTAATGCTAAGTAGATACAACAATACCCTTTCTTTTTTTTTTGGAGGAAATCACCAAGTGACTCCTCCCGCTTTGGGCAAGGCGGTAGGGAGTGTCAGACTTCTACTGACTAAAAACCACCCATGTTCCTGCTTATTGCGGGGCTACGATATCTCTTTCGAACAACCCGCAGGCGCCACGGAGGTACAATACCCCTGAAAAGAGATTTTGGGGTGAGCTAGGGCTAAAGATTTTACAATAAGCTCACCGTGATTCCTCTCAGCGTCATCATCAGGCATCACAACCCTCCCAGCATCTACCCAGTAGACTTTAGAGATGTTGAAGGGTCCACAGTAGCCACCTTTGCAGCCGTTCGTGAAGTCGCACTTAGTGGCTGCGTGGCAGAGGCAGCCATAGCATCGTTCTGTCAGGTTCGGGATGAAGATACCTGGAATGATTAGAAGGTTTTATTTAACTTGATATATTTGTGGTGGAAAAGGAATAGAGAAGAGTTGCAGAAGAATGCCAAAATATGCATCCAACAGATTGTTTCCTATGTTTTAGATTGGTGCTTCTCAAAATGCTAATTCAAGTGTCTAGCCAATCAAGTTTTTATTTGACCTTTGCAAAAAGATATGATTTTTATCTATTTGTACTGTACCTGTTTTAAATAAATAATTTTTCAACATGTTTATTTTAGTTTAGTTTATTTATTTATAATTATCAAAAATTACATGTCAGGCATGCAGTAGGTATGATGTAAAACGTTCTTATCTTAAATGTTATCCAATATTTTGACTTTAGGCATTCTCTATTTTTTTCTTCAAAATACTATTTTTTACTAACGAATAACAATGCGCCCATGCTTTTTGCGGACGTAGGTAATTTCTTGTTTTGATCAACCATAGAACACTCTATAATCCTTACTAATATAATAAATGCGAAAGTAACTCTGTCCATCTGGCTTTCACGCCAAAACTACTGAACCGATTTAAATGAAATTTGGTACAAAGATATTGTAGAGCCTGATAAAGGACATAGGCTACTATTTAATGCGAAAAAAAGGTTGAAAGAGGGAGGGGAAAGATTACTTTCGGTTGCGATTAACCAACATCCACACGGGCACAACCGCGGGCGGTGTTCAGTATAAAGTATATAGTGTTGCTAAATATTGGTAAAACCCGATCAGTTATTGTATGAAATGTATAGATTTTAAAACAAAAGCCGTTCAACCCCCCTTCCCGCTCTTGGGCAGAGCGAAAGGGAGTGTCAGAATTCTACTGACTTCCTTCTTAGCCCTTCATGTCGAGGCGGACACCAAAAATAATTTTATTTGTGGATACCATTGCAGATGATATTTAAAACTAATAACTAATAATTTTATTTCATTACTATCAATAAAAAGTTGAGTATGCATCCAGTAACAGGAAAATAATAATAAATAAATAAATCATACTTAGTTTTTGACAGTCTGTGTCAGAATTGCCAAAAAATTAAATAGGAACAGACAAACTTGATTAATTGCGATTTCAATGACGCACACCCAAAAAGGAAATATTTAAAAGTCACTACAAATAATAAGTCAAAATATTTTATTTTAGTAAAGGGGTTTGAACTTTTTTGTATGGACGCTGGCATAATTATCGACCCATCGTTAATTTTTTTTTTTCGAAATCGCGGCCCACGATGAAAGTGTTGTGTATGAATAGAGGACATACCCTATAGTAGACAAACGAAACAATGTTATGTAACATGGGTACCCCAAAGTGTCGCGTTATCGAGATCATAAGATATAAAGAGTTATAAAGATCGACATATGAGTACAATGGCCACATAAAAAATAGACCTTTTAAGTTTCTATAGGCGTTGATTTTTATTATTAATGTTTATTGAAAGAGAGTAAGTACATTACATACCTACTATTAGGAGCACGAGAAAATTATTCTTCGACGTAACTTAGCGTTTCATTGCGATGCGTACAGTGAACGATTTTCGTTTACATCCAGTAAACGCGTAGCGATTTTCTAATGCGTATAATAAAAATCAACCTGTGAACTATTATTCGGATACAATTCAACGCTTAAAAACGTAATAATTTGACCGACATCCACACGGGCGAAGCCGCGGGCATCAACTAGTCATTTATAAAATTTGTACTCGCACTATAAGTGTGCGTATACTAATATTGTACATTAATATAAGAAAATGATTAATTGAGATAATAAATAAGGTACAGAAATCTCGATTGAATCAGAACCAGTATGAACCAGATGTATGAACGTGGATAAAGCAAAGTGAATAAAGTAGATTATCAACTTAAAGCTATGCAGAACACATTTTAGGTGTTAGCGCACAGGACTCGTCGCCGTCGTCTTGACTGTATAATGCACAGGCCGTTACTCGCAGCTAACTTCCGAGCCGCCATAAAGATTGAACCGAACTATACGTATCGGGTCACATGTTTTATAAGCTGTAGATATAATTGCACGCGATTATAATTGGCACGGTTGGCGCAGTGGCTAAGCGATTGGACTGCTGCGCTGCGTGTCGCGGGTTCGATCCCCGCACGGAACAAATATTTGTATGGCCTGCAGATAGTTGTTTCGGGTCTGGGTATTTGTGTATGTGAATTTATATGTTTGTGAACGCACCCACGATACAGGAGAAATTCCTAGTGTGGGGCAACGTTTAAAAAAAAAAATATATACAGACGCTTTCGCTGGTAGTTGAATGTCGACATCTCGATAGGACAGCTTTTCTGGATGTCGACAGACAACTAAGCGACAGCGTCTATTTGACTAACTACTATTTAAAATACTAAGGCCTAGGCCGCACTTTGTTTAAAATTGCACGCGGTCAGCAATCACTGGTATGATCATTTGTATCAAATCATTCGTGCATCATCATCATCATGGTCATCACCCTTTCTTTTTAAGGACTTTAAATCAACAAATGACTCTTCGCGCCTCGGACCATGGATTGAACCAGAGCCGGACGCGAGAGGTTGCCGCCACTGATCGCTTCGACGAGGACGCGGTGGTGCTCCGCCCAAGCAGGTTAGACCTCCATCGAGTCCTCCGGGCGATCCTCGCAGTGATGGTCATTACACTGCATTGTCCATGCATGTGGATACATAATTATGATTTGACGACACCAATCTATGTAGACACCTAATTAATATATCGGTTTAAATATATACTTAATGATGATACCAATGCATATAGATAGATACTTTATGATGTTACCATGATTGAAAACGGCAATTAAAAATGACAGATACAAGTGCGGGCCACGCCTTGGTCATACCCTCACCGCTAGAGCCGGTAATCCAGAACAGGAAGACGCCAAATAAACAAATAGGGATTGCAAATAAAGGTTTTATATGCATCTTTTGTTTTTTCTCTGTGTATCTGAAAAAATAAGAAAAGTTTATCATTAGTAACTGTGCAGTCTCTCCACAGTTTATTTGGAGGTAGGTATTTATTTGGCAGACGATTGACGAATTGGACAAGCCCAGTGTTTGCGGCCCCGACTTACGAACAGTAAACCGTGGGTTCGAACCCAGGCAGGTGTATTACTTTGTGTAATTTATTTCATCACCACTGCCCTAAAAACGGTGAAGGAAAATATCGTGAGGAAACCGAAATCTTAGAACCAAAAATTCGAAGACATGCTTGTGACATCTACCAACCCGCACTGGGCACGCCTGGTGGATTATGGCCCATCCTTCTCCTAGAGAGGAGGCCTGGGTTCCTGCAGTGGGAATGTAATAGGCTGATGATAATGATTAATTTGGCATGTTTTAGATTTTAGAACATATTATTGTTACAAAAACCATAGTTTGATGACCAGAGGTAAATAAACTGTTAAAGGACATTTGACGGACAATTCTTTTTTTTATTGTAATTAAAACAAAAACGAAATAATACATGAAAAATGTTCATCACACAATAGCAATGTTGAATGTGGAAAAAAAATATTCTGATTAGTCCGTCTGTTAGATTATCGAAAAATATTGGATACGTATTTTTTGTTTTATAAAATCAATAAAAATTGACGAAGATAAAACGCGTCAAAGATTTGAGTGATTTAGTTTGACGCCACTCAGAGGTAAAAAATGTCATACTAATGTCTTAGAATATAACGTCACACGAGCTTTCAAAGCACTGTATCGTCTTCAATGTTTGTTTATGTGAAAAAAGAAAAAATACGCGTCCAATATTTTTTGGAAATCTATCTTACGGACTCATTAGATTTTTTTAGTTAACTAGCCTATTCTGAAATAAAATGGTTATGATGCGACTGCTTTATTGGCCACCAGGTGATGAGGTCCCGGGTTCGAATCCCAGGTCGGGCAAAGTGTTATTGGGTTTTTCGATCAGGAATTTCTCAGTAGCAGCCACGGAGTTTGTATTTGTGCCAGATTCATGGCAATAGGCTCGTCCCCTATTACATGGGACTTAAACATAGGTACCTGGCGAATTTGTAAGTGTACCTACTTATTAGTTACGGCGGCGCCGAAGGTGGCCATGAAAGAGGTGGCGCGTAGCGATCTAGATGCATACCACGAGGGCTAGTTCGAGGCAGCACAGGAAAAGAGCTCTTAGAATGAATTGGGGTCGGCCTTTGCCCAGCAGTGGGACAGTACAGGCTAATAATAAAAGTAGTTACACCTCTGTCTAACCCTTTGGGGATTACAGGCGTGATGTTCTTTCCCACTCCTGGACAAAGGCCTAATTACGTCTCAGTTGGTCCTATTTCCCGTCGGGGCTGCGGGTTGTTCGCAAGAGATACCGCGGCCTCGACATAAACGGCTAAGACGGAACATGGGTGGTTTTTAGTCAGTAGAAGTATGACACTCTCTTTCGCTCTGCCTAAGAGCGGGAGGGGTTATTTGATGATTTTCCAACCGCCAAAAAAAAAAGTTGGTCCTATTTCATGCTACACCCGTTTATACGTATGTGTGTGTAACCACATTTACGTTTCAGTGGCGGACATTTACCTGAAACGTCGCTTACAGTGGACAGTCAAAGCTCATCGACATTACGCATCACAGCAGCCGACGCGCGACGTGTAAGTCCTAGCACAAACGCACGATCTAATGATACTTAAATATTAAAAAAGTAAATTTTTGAATCGTCCACTTTTTTTTTTTTTTTTTTAAAAAAAACGTTGCCCCACACTAGGAATTTCTCCTGTATCGTGGGTGCGTTCACAAACATTTAAACTCACATACACAAATACCCAGACCCGAAACAACTATCTGTAGGCCATACAAATATTTGTTCCGTGCGGGAATCGAACCCGCGACACGCAGCGCAGCAGTCCAATCGCTCAGCCACTGCGCCAACCGTGCCGTCTTACAAACAACAACAGTTTAACTTCCGAAGCTAATTCCAGGACTTGGAATTTTTAAATCAAAATTGTTTTTAGGTCTAAATCTTAGGAATTATATCTAATTTATATTTCAATTACTTGAACTCTATCTTTTTGTTTTGTTTTAATTGAAAGAAAAAAAAACAAAAATTAATAATAAAAATAATAATTATAAAATTTCATAAGCACTTTAACATTTATTCTATTTTGTTACTCGTAATTGATTTTACGAGTATAATCTACTAGCTGTATCCCGCGATCTTCGTCTGCATGAATCTTCGTATTTTAAAAATATTGATTAATTATTTGAATTTTGTTAACTTTCAAGGGCGCAGGCGTCCAAGAAAGCTGTTATTTTAAAATAACACTTCTATTTAAAATAAGACTAGTACATTGACTTAATGTTATTAAAATCTTAAACAGTGTAGACATGATGTGTGACGACGACGATTACTTGGATTTTAAAGTGGTCCGAAATCTCGTGACGTATATTATGCACGTTTGTGCTAGGCCCAATGTAGGGAAGGACGATGTTTGATCGATAAGTTCTATCGATGTTTGATAAATAATCGAATTCGAAAGACTTACAATGTTTAACGTAATTGATAAACTGTAAGAATAAACAAGTCGTTCTTGCGAATTAGAAATCCTATCTCGACTTGTAGATTCAATTAAAATACACGAAAACAACATCTAAAACTACGCATACAAAAACCGTTTTTTTAAAGCATTTCATGCAATAGATTAACAGGATAAGATCATAGAAGGAAATAGATACTTAATTATATACCGAGTCAGGTTGTTTGTTGTTTACTTTTAGTTATTCTAAAATATTAAATAATTATGGGTTTCTAACTGACGCACTCAGAGAGCTTTAATGATTACTTAGGCCATCACTTAGTAAAGGTTTTGACAGTTTTGTCATACAAAAGTATGTCAAATCTTTACTAAGTGACGGCTTAAGTAATCATTAAATATCTCTGAGTCAGTTAAGTATATAAAATAAGAACCCAAAATTAATCATCCCAAAGTGGTCGTTTTTATTGGAAACAAAACCTAGCTATGAGGATATTACTACGTATAGTTGTGTTGACTTCTTCAGCAATAAATATTTATGATTAATGATTCAAAATAAGCAAACTTACATCAACTCTGCTATCGAGTATCGAATGCACATTCCCATCCCTACTTTCCTATTCACGGTATATGCTCTGCCATGCGAGCTGTACCAACGTGGCAACATTGCCAGTAGCACAGGCACTAAGCCAAATACGGATTTGGCACAAATAGCCTCTCCGGAGAGGTGTGAGCTTAACTTGTGGATTACTCCACTCCCAAGCTTAGCTCTGTATTTTGACAGCTCCCTTCAATGGTTCAAGCCTTTAATGGTTTTAGCTGCAAAGTTTTACGTTCGATGCGCAATATTATTTATTTATTTATTTAAACTTCATGCACAAACGTGGTACATAGGCGGACTTAATGCCACAAGGCATTCTCTACCAGTCAACCTTACGGTCAAATAGAACAGCACTGTGGTAGAGTACCTACAAATAAAAATAAATTAGGAGAATACTATTTTGTTAACATAAATCAATATATACCTACATAAATGGTACATACTAATACATATATATTAAGATGGAATTAAATAAACTAATATATTATAATACATACAAATAATTCAAAAAATGAGAAACCAAACAATTATTACCATGACCATCACACATTAAGAGCAACAGCATCATATTACATAACATAACATGACTGTAATCCCCGATGGGTTTGGCAGCATGTAAATAATCTTTTTTTTGTTTTTGGCGGGTGGAAATCATCAAATAACCCCTCCCGCTCTTGGGCAGAGCGAAAGGGTGTGGCAGACTTCTACTGACTAAAAACCACCCATGTTCCTTCTTAGCCTTTCATGTCGAGGCCGCGGTATCTCTTGCGAACAACCCGCAGCCCCGACGGGGTCAGTAGAAGTCTGACGCTCCCTTCTGCACTGCAAAGAACCAGAGTGGGAGGAGTTATTTGATGATGAAACTACGAACTTCAATATCTCCGTAAATTCGTCGTTCAATAGTTTTCACTCTCTTTGAAAAGAAAGTGAGCTATTCATTCTCCCCGTCGGGGCTGCGGGTGTTCGCAAGAGATACCGCGGCCTCGACATGAAGGGCCAAGAAGGAATATGGGTGGTTTTAAGTCAGTAGAAGTCTGACACTCACTTTCGCTCTGCCCAAGAGCGGGAGGGGTTATTTGATGATT
Organism: Diarsia brunnea; assembly: GCA_949774965.1. NCBI lineage: Eukaryota > Metazoa > Arthropoda > Insecta > Lepidoptera > Noctuidae > Diarsia > Diarsia brunnea. Next base: position 15,908,328 of record OX459013.1, on the reverse strand, counting down.
TTACACCCGCCAAAAAAAAAAAAGGCATGCATGTTTGTATCTGGAATGCGTAGGTTAGTCTTTCTCAAACTATGTTGCTTATACATCAGTATTTTTCATGGAGTGACTGCCTATCTGACATCCACAACCGGTGCCCTTTGGTAAGACTGATTGTCTGATTGTCGGACTTGGGCTATCCGAATAACTGTCAAAGAATTATTATGTAATTTTATTTTAATGTATGATTTGAACTTTTTTGAATTTTAATATTTGAATGTTTTGCTGTTTAGTTAATTTATTGTTATTTTAATTATGAGTTGGACATTTTTTTAATTTTATTTTATAGTTATTAATTTTGAATGTTTGACTATTTTTACCAATTATTAATATGATATAGTAATTAGAATATTTGTACGCCGTTGGCGTTCATTAATTATATTGACATCTGTACTTTGTACGCCGTTGATGGCAGGACATAGCGTTCATTAATAATATTGACATCTGTACTTTCGTTTTACCTATGTTCTACAAATAAAAATATTTGAATTTGAAAAAAAAGAACTACAATCGCCAATGTTGATTTTTTCATTATTAATCTTATTATTTACTGCAAGAAGATGTCACTGAACAGAGTTAAATCCCTGTAAAACAAGAGTTGCAACAATTTTCCACGACATACACAATCCCAGGAGAAACATTTAAAAATAAACTCGGAATCAATAAACCGTTTCAGTAATAAATGGCGACAATAAATATAGTTCCGTTTAATCTACAATTACGTTACAAACACAGACTACTTACTAACACACTGCTGCAGTGAATTAAGTTGACAATGGACTTTGAGATAGTTAGCACTATCTGTTTTAAACATTTTGTTGTACTGTGGAATTAACTTGGTTTGTTTTGTGCACGTTTAAAGGCACGGCGTGACGTTGATTTTATTACTAATCAAGTTATTTTGAATCTTATTTAAATGAGTTTAGAATTCATGTTACTTTATTTCGATACCACGATGCCGCAAAAAGACGCTACGTGCCGCTGGATGCTGCGCCACGACGCAACGCGCCGCGAGTAGCTGCGGCATGACGTGTCAGCATGCCGTTTCATTTGCATCCCGCGAGACGTATGGCTCACTTTGTGTCGAGGAATTATGATTGCTAAGCTGGTTGAAATAAGGTCGAAACATCGGCGAAAAGCGTCGGCTTTCAACGTTACAGGTTGTCAGTGGGCCGAAAGTCTTACAAATAGTCATAATAAGGGGTATCGTATTACCCAGTACTAACTGGGTTTAGGAGGTCAGATAAGCAGTCGCTCCATATGACATACTGGTATTCAGCTGCATCCGATTAGACTGGTAGCAGAGCCCAACATAGTTACATACTACTATTATAAAGCCCAATATAAGAGTAGGTACATACAATTCAATGGTTGTAAAATGCGAGAATATAGGTAAGAAACCTAATTTTATGTAACTCGGGGGTTAGCGCTGTTAGCCGAAATAAAAGTCCTTGTCCGGCTTCAGATACTAATTTTTTTGTGTACAAAATACATCGTAACATTTTATTTGTAAATAAGTGTTTTTAAGCTATTGCATAGCTTCTATCGCGGGCCTTGAGCGTGGGGACCGAATCCAGAAATTCCGTAACGAAAATAAAAACCTAACGAACTGACACTTGACAAATTGACACTTGACAATTTCTTGAAATCAAAAATTGTGAGTTGCCTGTATTTAAAACGGCCTGTATTATTCAGTCAAAAACTTCCTCAAAGAATTTCTGTGAGCGTGTTAATTAATTTTATAAGCGTAAGATGAGATACTATTAATAGAAATTATCAATAAATTACATTATTTGAGCTAACATATTAATAAAAATAAATTAAATTATATAAATCAAATGTAACCTTCATAGCTCTAACCACTAAGAAAAACTATGACACAAAATAAAAGAAAAAGTAAATGACATCTTGACAACTGACGTAATGTCAGATGAAAAGTAAACATTGAAAAATTATTAGATTTAATATTTTAAAACAGCAAAATCAAAGTTAATAAATCGAATAAGATCGATTATAAGGCTGCCAACAAAAATAGTTGTCGCCAAGGCGCGACATGAGACGTAAAAGGACATTTTATAAAAGATGAGGATGATTAGTAAAAGTGTAAGTATAAATACTATATTTAAATACTGCATTAATAAAATAAATAAATAATTATAATTGCATAAGTTGATAAAAAATGCTATGCAATAGCTTTACCGCGGCAGTCTCCAGTGCCACACGTCTTTTTTGTGAATGAAAGGCATTTGCATGTGGCTGAGATGAGTTATGTGGAAAGTTAAGTGGATAAGTTGTGTGGAAATCGGTTGTCGTGGTATGGGCATGTGATGCGGAGGAAAATGTCGTGAGGAAGGTTTTGAATATGAATTTGGAAGGATATACGAGTAGTGGAAGACCAAAGAAACGATGGATGGGCTGTGTTAAGAATGATATGGTAAAGAAGGAGGTGTCTCATGAGATGACGAGAAACAGAGAAGTATGGAAGAAGAAGACATGCTGTGCCGACTCCAAATGAATTGGGATAAGGGCAAGAGAATGATGATGATGAAGTGTTTTTTGTTAAATAAATAAATAATTAATATAGATAACAATAGGCAAGGCAGATGACAATTTGGATATAAAAAAATACAATCTTTAAAAGCCATTAGCTACATTTCCGTCTCAATCCATTATGTATAAGGATAAATGCAACAAATAACCAAGTGCATCATTAATAGACTTATAAGTTTCCTCCTTAGTGAGGATTTATTATTATAACGTATTGAATACTACGTAAAATCACGCCTGTTTTCCGAAAGGTTAGGCAGAGGTGTATCTAATAGCACACCCACTTTTCGCCAGTTTATTTAGCTCCATGTCCTAATAGGCTCGCCCCCTATTTCAGCTCCCTTTTCATGTTGGGGAGCAACTGTCCTGCCGTAATGATGTACATTGCCAGTATTTAGTAAACGCTCCATAAGGAAGTAATACATTAGCGTGGAAAAGAAATCGAGCTACAAATGACGTTTAATTTCTCTTTCTCATATCGAAGTGAAAGTAATACAGTAGGTACTACTTTTTTGAACAGGGGATCGGACTGAGTCAAAAAAATATGATTCTAATTAGTCCGTCAGTTAGATTATCGAAAAATATATAAAAAAAACACGTATCCAACGTGTTTTTTGTTTTATCAAAATTAATAAAAACTGTCAAAGATAAAACGCGTCAAAGATCATGAGTGGAGGGTTGTGACGTCATTTGTAGGTAAAAAATGTACCAACATGTGACGTTTTCGAGGAGTTCACGAGTTTTCGAAGCACTGTATCGTCTTCATTTTTTGTTTATGTTAAAAAAGAAAAAATATGTGTTCAATATTTTTTAGAAATCTATCTGACGGACTAATTCGTTTTTTTTTTTGCCCGATCCCCTGTTGAAGCTAATGATGCATACTAACGTAGATGACCTTCGTTAGTAAAATTTTTTTTTCTAGATATTTGCTAGTTTTTATTTGAATTTTATTGATTAATGCAGGACAACTTAGTTTTAATGTTACGGACAATTCCGTCTGAATAGAGAGAGATAGGCTTATCTGAGGGACAACGAAGCATATTTTGTTTTAGTCTTGTCCATGTCTATGAAATGCTATTTATAGCCCGCGATAAAATAGCGTTTACGAGTTGCTCCTCTAAGTGCGCTTCTGCACACAGGGCTGTTAACCCTGCTATAGACGTTCTAAGAATACGAAAGCCACTTGTTTTTTTTTGTTCTAGACAAGTTACTAGAGATATAAAAGTTTCAACTTCAATACAATTTTTTTTATTATTATAAGTTTTTAATGTTAATAACTTTACTTTAAAAACCTCCACTACCCCTAGGTAGGTACTATGCAATGCATGCATCCAGTAGCACAATGTTTTGAGTCGGTACGCACTTAAAACATTGTGCTAATGATTGAAAACAAAACAAATTTTTTTAATTTGTTTTCCAGCAATATATTTTTTGCCTCAAATAATAATCGGCAATATAGGTGATATTGAACTGTTTCCTTATCGAATCAAAACGAAATTTCGAAAAAGTCATAAAACCGGTTATTAACTACTCTGATTAGAGCTGGTCTTTCCAGATTTCAAAATGACAAACTTTCGTCTGCATGTTTGAGGAATCAGAACCAGTATTATAAGCCAGCCTCGGATACTATTTGAATTTCGATGCTAGGAGCTCGTGGCTTAATAAGAACTGCCACTCGGGTTGATCTTTAGGTAAAGCTGTCCTTGCCTAGGTCGGTCTGTGGATGGGTGACCGCCCGACATACCGAGTTTCCTCCGTGCCTCGGAAAGCACGTTAAGCTGTTGGTCCCGGCTGCCATATATAGATCTTTGGCAGTCGTTACAGATAGTCAGTGACCTGAAATTCTGACATCCAGTCTTACCAAAGAGTATCGTATTACCCAGTATTAACTGGGTTGTGGAGGTCAGATAGGCAGTCGCTCCATGTAAAATACTGGTACTCAGCTACATCCGGTTAGACTGGAAGCCGACCCCAACATAGTTGGGAAAAGGCTAGGCAGATGATGACGCTAGAGCTTAAGTTCAAAGTTTTACCCTTGTCGGGCAGTCTGTCTCCCGACAAACGGAAACGTGGTGGTCAAGTTTTTTACGTTTCAAGGATGTTCAGAATAGACACTTTAAAAGATGCGAAATTGACCCCTTAGTGTGGGAAAAGTAGCCACAAAATCGACCCGAGTGGAGACGTCGTGTGCAGGTTAACACCTTTGAAGAAAAAAGGAGGTCGCAGTTAGATCAAAAGCGCGATGACCTTAAAGCTAGATCACCTACAGCTATACCCTGTAATATCATCAATGGTGTTCTGACATATCCGCTTTGGGCTCGTACTTTTTCGGCCAAAGATGGATATGCTAGCCACTTAAGAGCACACGAAAGAGCAGCACAAAAAAGCTCTTGACAATCTATAGAAAGTCAGCGAATGCAGTCGCTGTAGCCGAAATCGGTTGAACCGTATTTGACGGGACTTAAAACCCTGGAAATTGTTAACAAAATTCCATTCAAATAGAGAAGTAATATATTTATAATAATTTCACTCGGACGAATTTCGCGGGCTAGCTATGAATAATAGAATATTTATGTGAACTTAATTTTACAGCTGATATTCATTGGTCTTACCAAGGCGTATCGTATCACCCAGTATTAACAGGGTTGTGGAGGTCAGATAGCAGTGAATCCATCTACACTAATATTATAAATAGAAAAGATTTGTTTGTTTGTTTGTAACAAATAGGCTCCGAAACTACTGGACTGATTTCAAAAATTCTTTCACCGTTGCGCGTTGGGAAGCTACACTATCCCCGAGTGACATAGGCTACTTTTTATTCCTGTATTCCCACGGGAACGGGAACTACGCGGGTGAAACCGCGTGACGTCCGCTAGTGTAAAACATTGGTATTTAGTTGCATCTGGTAAGTCCCTAACATGGATGGGAAAAGGCTAGGCAGATGATGATGATGATGACTCGTTTACTGGTAAAATATCATAATTATATTAATGGAACGGAATCGTATGAAGACTTTGTATTATTTGTAAGTATATGTGACGTCTGTAATTCTAGGTGTTCTTTAGTGGTCCTATTAATAATATGCCAGTAATATTTATTATTATCTGGTTTTATTAAAGGTTGATTCGGGCAAACAGATTTGATGTTTTAGAGTCTGGTACAAATGCAATATTTTTCCTTATAATTTGACCAAGATTCATAAAACATGTTCTAAACTCCAGCCATATTTTTGGTCAAAATAAATTAGATACTTACTAGTAAAGGTTACTAGCTGTCTGCTATACGTCAGACACACGGGACGGTCTGTTGAAGGTCTATGACCAGGAGTGGATATCTTTCGACTGAAATGATGATGATGATGAGATACTCGTAAAAATAACGGAAACTGCATTTCATCGCCTCAGAGTGAAGACATCTCCCCGTCGGGGCTGCGGGTTGTTCGCAAGAGATACCGCGACCTCGACATGAAGGGCTAAGAAGGAACATGGGTGGTTTTTAGTCAGTAGAAGTCTGACACTCCCTTTCCCTCTGCCCAAGAGCGGGAGGGGTTATTTGATGATTTCCCACACTCCAAAAAAAAAAAAAAAGAGTGAAGACATCGGGAATGCATTTTCGCTCAAATTTATTTTATTGCGTTTCTAGGAAGGAAACTTCGCAACGCACGTTCTAATCTGAGTATTTTATTTATTCGAAAAATATACCTATACTTACAGGGTGTAAATCAACCCATCACACAGCCGTCAACCAAGTATTCTATACATCAAACTACGCAAAAATTTTTGCTGGTAAACGATTTTTTTTTTGGGTCAAAAATCACATTTTACGGTAAAACTCAATGTAGCACTGTTAAAACATTGTGCTAGTCGATGCTTTGAATAGTAAACGGGTCATGGAGGTAATTTAAGTAAAGATATAACCTGAAAAACTAGTATTTACAAAAACAGCTGTGAAAATTTTGGAACTTTGACCCCCAATATCTCCGTAACTAGGAGGTTCCCAGGTATGGTCTAGAACAAAAAAATTATCGCAGTGGTGGGGAGAACAAGTGCCTTTCGTTTGCGTTAAGGGTACTTTTACACCCTATATACCTATTCCATATAAATGAATATCACTACGTACCTATTATAAAACAAAGTACTCCGCCGCGTCTGTCTGTCTGTTCGCGATAAACTCAATAACTTCTGCACCGATTTTCATGCAGTTTGCACCAATGGATTGAGTTCTTTTACACTTACGGGGTTTTCACTCTAAGGTGTCGATTTGCTACTAAGAGAACAGTGTCGATGAACAGAGGTATATTTAACTTAGATAGACACAGACAGGTTACCATGGTAACTGGTGAAACCAGTCTAAAAGTTAATGGAATACTGGTTATCGTAGAAGCTACATAATATTTTATGTTCGAAACGAGAGATCTTGAACAATTTGTTGTGATGTTATTGGATTAATAGCATAATTATTAGCACTGTAAGTGTCGATGACTCATTATTATTATGGTTAGTTTTATATGTCTGTATATATGTTATGCTGTTTGTATCTATGTTTTATATTACCTAAGTGCTACCTACCAGTATCTGGAGTACCTAAGTAGTTTATCCATTTTGTAACTGTTTATATTTACCTCCACAATATTGTTTTCGTATGAGATCGTTTTCCGGGTTTGAAAAATGTTGTTGCTGTATGAAGACAAGTCATTTATTTGTAGAAACATGAGTATGTAAGGCATGCAGGCCCAGATTGTCCACAGAATATCACTAGATGTGTTTAACATAATTATTTAAAGCGTATGAGCTACTTTGAAAAAAATGATTCGGTGATTTGTGGTGCAATTGGACATGTATGATACATGCATATTTTTAATTTGATTGTATCCTGTTGTGAGTGAAAAAATAAATAATCGTATCTGAGACATACGATTATTTATTTACGTCGTATATATTTATTGACGTACATATAAAGTTTGGTTATAATAAAGCTTGAACGCAACATAATATATAACATAAAATCACGCCTGTTACCCCCGAAGCGTTAGACAGAGGTGTACCCATTACTACACCCACATTTCGCCAGTTATTGTTTAAGTCCCATGCATTATGGGGCTTGCTTTGGGATTATCACTATTCATCATCATCATCAGCCTATAATGTTCCCACTGCAGGGACTCAGGCCTCCTCTATAGGAGAGGGATGGGCTATAATCCACCACGCATCACTATTTAACTAATATTATTATTTAGCTCCTGAATAAAAATTCACAACGACATATTTTACTAATGAATTCTTTAAGAAGTAATAATTATAAAGTAGTAATATTAAATAATATACAGAACAAAACAACGACGTCGACCTTTAACATTATTACTTCTTGAAGTAAATAATCCGTGATATAATCTGTGGTAGCTTATCAAAATCAAAAGTGACGGAGTTATTTAAATTAATAATAACAAAAAACTTGATACCTTTAAATAAAATTGACCTCAACCGCTGGACGGTATCGAAACACTTCAAAAACACTTCCGGAAAAATCCTTTCACTTTTAATATAAAATATTGAATAGATGTCTTCTTCTCAAAATGTTTTTTATTTAAATAATTTTATTTATAATATTTATACAGTCTGTCCTGTTTAAGAGTATGGACACTACTGTATCATTTTGCATTGACTATGTATGATGTGTGTATGTATACATGTATTTTATCTTTGTGTGTGTATAAAATAAAGAATCAGGTTTTGAGTGTGCAACTTGAGAGACTAGTTATGGGTCGCTCCACTGACTTTGTAGTGATGTCAACATTTTTGAATTTTGAAGTTGGGAGATAAAGAATTTTGATTTCTTGTTGTATACAGATTTGCAGGGTTACTGGGGGTTTAGGGCCGGTCTCCTCCACAACGGAAATGAGACGAGAGGAGAGACCACAGTGTTATAAATAAGTAATATTTTTACATAATTATTTCGGGAATGGACGGGAATTAAGAGCGCCGCGGAACTTTTTAGACTGGCAAAAGACCGGATCGGATATGCGGAGCTGACTGCCAACCTTCACTAGTTGGAGAGGCACTTGAAGAGAGAATTGTAATCACTTTCTCAAAAACGGCTCTAACAATTTCTATGAAAGTTGTGGTGTAGGGCTTTACGGGGCCATTTAAATCCGTGATCCGGAGCGAGGAGACATGCAAAGCGGTCACCTCCTTCTGCGAAGCAGTAATACTAATGAAGGAGGAGGACAAACGTGTGAGACAGAAGAAAACCTCAACGAGCCGCAACAGAAGAAAACGCCCCGGGCGTCGGGAGTCACGTACCTGCGGTATCGCCGTCCGATCAGTGTTGTTGTTGTGTTCCACGTGCGCCTTCAAGAGTTGACAGTTGTTTGTTATTTAAGTTCTTTCTCCAAAATTAGTTTACTGACATGTTATGTCTTTTTATGTTTTTATTATTATATACATTTTTATTATTGATCTGTGTCTGTAGTCAATCGTAATATTAACTTAAACCTTTCTATTGTATCGAGTCTGGTTCTTCTAACCAAACAGACAGATGTGTTGCTGTGGAGTTTGTTCCGCCACATCTTCTTTCCAGCAAAAACACTAGGAAGTGTCGAAGGGTGGGCATTTTGGGGGACTGTCACTTGTAAATAAGTAAAGTAAAGTAAATTTTGACGTTCGGAAAGTGCTGATTATCAGCCTAGTTTGAATAAATGACTTTTGATTTTGACAGCAAATTATACGGGGCCCATTAGGGGTTAAAGAACGCCAAGGGTATTAGAAGAAACACTGCTGGTTTTTGGACAGTAAGAGTCTCACCATTCCTTCTGCTCTGCCCTGAGCGGGAGGACTGATATGATGATTTTCTATGCTTAAAAAAAAGCCATTTACATGAAAAATCGATCTAGCTAGGTCTCATGTCTGGGAAAATTTTTACCTGAGCAGAGCTTGCGTCAGTAATTAACGACAGTTGATGAATAATACAGATGCAATTCCATACATTCTTCTTAGATCATCAGTAGCAAGTATTATGGTATCCTATTAGTAATTAAGTCTTTACTGTTGTTTATTTTCCTGCTTCTGTAATGAAGTACACAAACGGTGTCGTCTGTGTACTTCATTATTGATGTTACTAGCTGATGCCCGCGGCTTCACCCGCGTGGATGTCAGTCAAATTATATGCTTAAACCTTCCTCTTGAATCACTCTATCTTTTAAAAAAAACCGCTTCAAAATCCGTAGCGTAGTTTTAAAGATTTAAGCATACATAGGGATATAGGGACAGATTTATTATAGATGTTATATGCCTACGCCCGATTACAGTGATCTTAATTAACTGTGAAATGATTTCATCATCATCATCATCAGCCTATAATGTTCCCACTGCAGGGACGCAGGCCTCCTCTCTAGGAGAGGGATGGGCTATGATTCACCATGCGGGCCCAGTGCGGATTGGCATATGTCACATGTCTTCGAATTTTTCGGTTCTAAGACATGCCGGTTTCCTCACGATGTTTACCTTCACCGTTTTGAGAGCAGTGGTGATGAAATAAATTACTCAAAGTAATTCGCCTGACTGGGTTCCAACCCACGACTGTTCGTAAGTCGGGGCGCTACCACGGAGCCACCACTACCTCACTGCCAATTAACTGATTTATTCATTTATATTTTTATTTTACTTTATTGGGACATAAAACAGTTACACATTTTACCACCATTTAGGTATTACAGAATATCTTATGAACTAGGTAAACGTGCAACCCACAAAAATGGCCGCGAAATAATGGTATTATGTAATATTTAGTTTAATGCGTGCGGAGTAAGAAATACTCGTATTTATAACTCATAACTTATTAGGTACATAACAAAAAATAATTAATAACTAAAACGTTCAAATACAAAACATACAAAGATCCTTATAAAGATTCAATAGCCATCTTTTTGAACTTAAAGTGCGTAAGTGCGAAAATATCTAAATCAATGAACTGTGTGTTACATTATAAATCTACAATGCGTATATTAATGTTAGAAAGCAGAGCTGCTAATAGGAGTTCCTCGATGCGCTGGTCGGGCGAAGTGCTATGAGGGTCTTCCATCAGGAATTCCTTAGTAACAGTCATGGAGTCTAAATTTGTGCCCAGCTGATGGCCATAAGCTCGCTCCCCCATTACATAGGTCTTAAAAATAACTGGCGAAATGTAGTTGTTGTGATCGATACACCTCTGACTAACTCTTCACGGATTACAGGCGTGACGTTATGTAATGTCAGATAGTTATACAATCTGATTAAATTACGTAAAAAAATACATTGTCAGTCGTTCGGGCTTACATGTTTACACGAAAGATACACGTGTTTCTGATTAAATGAGAGTGAAACCCTTGAGCGTGTTAGCTCGTGGCTGTAGGATACGGGATCTATAAAACGGGATTAAAATGATTGAATGTTTTGCACGGAATTCTAATCCTTTTACTAAAATAAAAGTAACTAAAAGTTATTTTTTATGCCATTAGCTATCTGCTAGTAAATGTCCTATCAAAATCGGGCCAGCCGTTACGGAGATTAGCTGGCACAAACACGCAGACAGACGAACATTAAAACAATGATATTTTGTTATAAGTACTGCTTTCATGCATTCAGTAAAAAGCTGCTATTTTAACTTATCAAGCACTTTAATTGCATTTATTTGTTGATGTATAGATAAGATAACCCATAGACAAGATAGTCAATATTCATTGGTTACCTTCAATTACCTTGAGAACTTCGCTTACCAGCTACGACATCTGACCCTGACTGATGTTTAAAACAACAACAAAAACGGAACTTGTTTATATAATGTCGTAAATGCTCTCATAATACTAGTTATGTTAATTTGTCTATGTGAGACTTGTAAAACAGTGTAGTGCAATGGATAGAAGTGTGTGTGAGTTTTCGTGTGACATGAAAAACGTAAAAACTTATGCGCACCATGTTTCATCTATTTTATGCAGTGTTTACATTATTTCTTGTAATCGTTTTTTATTATAATTCAAGTATTGTTTGTTTTATTTTCTTACTCATGTAATCAAATATTTATGCTGTCTTTTTGTAACCACGTCATGATTGCTACGACAAATAAATATTTTTCTTTCTTTCAAATAGTGTTTAAATGACATGTCCCATCTCTACACTCCTTAGTAATGACCAACGAGCGATGCCATTGGTTGGTGCATCATTGCAGCATCGATCCGTAATTACGGTGCGCCTGCGCAACTTGTTGCTTATTCTTCCTTTTGTATACAAACAAGTACTTACTAAAATAAGTACTGACAACCGCGCACCCAAGATAAGTGTAAACCTTAGTAGAGTATTTATTCTGTTACAGTAGAAACTTGTGGCTAAATGATAGAAGCCGTTCGGGTCAAGTTTCTGGTTAAGCCGCGCTTGCCTACGTTGACCCGTGGATGGGTGACCACCTATTAGATCCTCGTTAAGTCTTTGGAGGGTATGAGGAACAGGGTGTAAAGTTCCTGGTGGGCTAACTGGATTTTCTATTTGAGCTAATGTCGCGGATAACTTTGATAGCGCGCTGTCATCATCATCATTTCAGCCATAAGACGTCCACTGCTGGACATAGGCCTCCCCCAGAAGGGGGGTATTTGCCATAATCGCCACGCTTGGCAGGCGGGTTGGCGATCGCAGTATGGTTGTTACGAAGGCACAGAGAACGCTGCTGCCCATTCTCTGGTGAGTCCCTTAGTCGCCTCTTACGACACCCACGGGAAGATATATTATGGGATGGTGCTATTCTTTACGTCCGACACCATACCAAGCGCGCTGTAGGATATGTCAATTAGTTCACATGTGTTGTGATAGATGTCGCTGTCGCCACAAGTCCTTCCTTGGTCCTGGCTGTCGTGTGTAAATCTTTGGTAGTCGTTACAGGTAGTCGCGGCTCAAAAGTAAAACGCGATCCATGTAAATTCAGCTGCATTCGGTTAGACTGGAAGCCGACCTCAACATAGTTAGGAGAAGGCTAGGCAGATGATGAGTATTGGCGTATTTCATGTGACGTGATTATAATATGCGGTGCACTGTACCTACTGAATTAATTTGTTTGATGTTAATAATAATTTTATTGCATTATTATTGTTAAGTGTTTGGCTTGTAGCAGAAGGTTTTTATCCGGTTCTAGACCAATTATAAAGGGGCCAATAAATGATAGTAATTATAATAAATTCATATGACTTTGATGATGATTTATGATTGTAACTATTTAATTGGATTGAAGTATATGAATGGCCACCTATATATAAGGATAGGTGGCTGATGGAAACGACTGTTCACTCCTAAGTTCCTTTTATTAATGTCCAACTACTAAATTACTTACTTACTAGAATATGAATGCTTAGCTTGCTAAATATGACATGTTATGCTGGACTCTTGTTTGGCGAAATATATTCAGTTGCACTATGCTCAGTTTGGGTTTTGCGCTGGCCTATCAACCGAAAGTGCTATTCTAGGTGTCAAGCATACTGTCAAATACTACACTGACCGCAGGACGCCGGTGTACGCCTGCTTCCTTGATCTCTCCAAGGCTTTTGATCTCGTTTCTTACGACGTGCTCTTTAGCAAGTTGAGGAGTAGGGGTGTACCGGAGGAACTGCTCAGTGTATTGCAGTACTGGTATCGTAGTCAGACAAACCGTGTTAAATGGTCTAATGCGCTCTCGGAGTCCTATGAGTTGGAGTACGGAGTGAGGCAGGGTGGTCTATCGTCCCCTCGGCTCTTCAATCTATATGTTGAATACCTCATTGTCGAGCTCAGCAGCATGCGTGTCGGATGCAGAGTAAATGGTGTTAGTTGTAACAACATCAGTTATGCGGATGACATGGTGCTGCTGGGCCTGTCACCGGGAGCCATCGTGGAGTTGCTTCATGTATGCGAGACCTTCGCTGCTGCACATGGACTTGTCTATAATGCTAAAAAGTGTGAATACATGGTCTTTGGGGTTGCTGGTAAATGTCGGGAAAGTACATTCGAACTTTCTATAAATGGTACGTCGTTGAGTGAGAATGTTTAAGTATATATGTGATTTTTTACCGTTTTAATATTGAATTGTGCAATAAGTTGTTATTTATTTTATAAAAAACCTGTATCAACGAGACATTTAATAAGATTTTCGTGTAGTTTTTGCTTGCCAATAAAGTGCTTGTTTTAGAAACATGTTTTACAATGACTTTTTGATCTCAAATGAATCGAGAATCGCCAAGTCTGTTTTCTTGATGTTTTCCTGTCTTCATTGGTATTAAAACACGATATAACATAACCTGGTTCGAATAAATCATTAAAATTAGTAGGTAGTGTAGGTACCATATTTTTTATTAGTATATAATCATCATCTGTCTAGCCTTTTCTCAACTATGTTAGGGTCGGCTTCCAGTCTAACCGGATGCAGCTGAATACCAGTATTTTACATGGAGCGACTGCCTATCTGACCTCCACAACCCAGTTAATACTAGGTAATACGATACTCTTTGGTAAGACTGGTTGTCAGAATTTCAGGTCACTGACTACCTGTAACGACTGCCAAAGATCTATAAATGGCAGCCGGGACCAACAGCTTAACGTGCTTTCCGAGGCACGGAGGAAACTCGGTAAAGCACAGCTTTACCTAAATCGACCCAAGTGGCAGTTCTGATTAAGCCACGAGCTTCTCCTTATTAGTATATAACACAAAGAATAATAACTGCCTACATGCAAGATGATCATCTTATGACTGCATCAGCAGTCATGAGTTCCCATAGCTGAATATTGGGCCTTTATTTAGTTTATTAAGTGAAGATTTGCCATCGACACGCTAAGAAAAAGAAGAAGTGCAAGTCGAACTCGCGCATAAGGGGTTCCGTGCCATCGTAGTAAGGGGTTCCCTTACTTTTAATTTATTTATTTGTTATAGCGGGAAACGATTTTTTTTTTGTTGATAATTTGAACGATCCACCTATTACGGATCACGATATACAGCCCGCTGACAGACAGACAGACTGACGTACGGTAGGACAAATAGCGGAGGTTTAGTAATATCACCCCGTTATTGATATGCACGGAACCCTAAAAATAAATAAATAAGCACAATTTTTTTTCTAGAGTCACGTTTATCAATTTTCATCACCAAAAAACCTCATCATCTGCCAAGCCATTGGCTAACTATAATGGAGTCGGGTTCCAATCTTTACAGCAGCTTTACCTTTTTTTTCGGGTGACCACTGACAACCAGCGCTGAAAAACAGCATCATGCTGATTGGCAACCTACTTGTCGCAGTCACGACGTGCAACTATCTTTATATTATCCCTGCTTGTTGTATTTTTTAATATCTGTTATGCGTTGTATGTGTTTTTTTTCCTGTATGTCTCTTTGTATGCTCGTTATGTTTCTGCGACAAAATAAACATTTTTTCTTTCTTTCTTACCCAGTTACTTATTCTTTGTAAGTGATTGTTAGGAAAACTTACCAAAGACAAAGTCAAATGTTTATTGCAAATTAATGTTGGTTTTGTGTTATATCAGTACTTATAACTACCACACTGCCAACAAGCGGTCTACCACAAGCTTTTCTTTTGTCAGTGCAGTTGCTACGGCGTAGCCGTCACAATGTCGCCAACGCTACGCCATCGTAGCTTCGTAGCGAACAACCAAGTCGCTACGCGACTACGCATCGTCAATCTTCATTATTCTTGAGACTTTGCTGAGTGACGGACGTGACTTGTTGGAGGCTCTGAATAATAAACTATTACTTTTGGTTTAGAATTATAACTATTATTTTTGGTTTTGATAGTTGAGTGTTTTTTAATTATTTATAAAATTTTATGTAAAATATTGAGTCTGAAAGTGGCTGAAAAGTTTTGTGGTAATCGGTTATCCTGGTATGGACATATATTTAGAAGAGTGATGATTACACACAGATGAATTAAAAAAGTCTTAAGTGTGTGTAATTAGGTACCAAACCCATCTGCTGGTATACTTACGTTATACTTGAGAAATACTGCATTGAAAAATAACACAGTGAATTCGCGTATCGTGAATACAATCACTGTAAAGGGTTTTAAAACAAACTGTATGGGTAACGCATCATAAACAGCTGTTGTCAAGATCAGCACAGGCCATTACCTACCGTTCAACGCAGAGTATTATAAACACATAAAGAAGAATGGGAAAATCCGTAAATATGTATTAACAGCAATTTATATAAATCGGCTCAGCAGTCGTTGACAAGGGTGGGTTTTAAACGCTAAATAACCCACGTGCCTCAGTAATAATAACTGGACAGGTTAAGCAATGCTTGCTGAGCTCAGTCCATGGATGGGTGAGTTATTAAGTGATCGGTACAAAGCCTCAAATCTGTGTGGTTCGTTCTTCAAAAAACCATGTCATACACTAATCTGCATAGTCCTCTTGTGAGTTGACCATGATAATGTCTGGACCTTAAAAAAACTAAACCTCTGAGTTTCTGTCGGCTGTTTCTTATCAGAGTAGTCAGGTACGAAACAACTGCCCCATGTAATTTACAAAAAAATACGTGTAAGGCGCGAATTACACAAAAACGGCGTAAGGTGAAGGCGCGGCGGACTACTAGCAACGCGGAACATTCGACAAAACGACGTGCCGAATTATACTCAAGCGGCGTGGCGCACGCCACCTGAGTATAATTCACATCGTGTCGCCTACCTACATTTTGTATCGAAACGTTTTGAAATGGCAAGATGCCTGCGCCGCGCCTTCACCATTTTTTTTTATTGGCGGGTGGAAAATCATCAAATAACCCCTCCTGCTCCTAGGCAGAGCGAAAGGGAGTGTCAGACTTCTACTGACTAAAAACCACCCATCTTCCATCTTAGCCCCCTATGTCGAGACCGCGGTATCTCTTGCGAACAACCCGCAGCCCCGACGGGACCCGCAGCCCCGACGGGGCTGCGCCTTCACCTTACGCCGCCGCTTCTGTATAATTCGGGCTTTAAAGTGTTTGTGAAATCCTATTTGTAAAATAAACATCATTTATCATTTACCGAGTACCCTCCGAGTCTCGGCAAGCATGTTGTTAAGCCATTAGTTCCAGTCAACGTTTGTAAATCTTTGTCAGTTATAACGGATAGTCAGAAACTCGAGATTGACTACCAGTATTGCTAAGGAGTATCGAATTGCCAACTCAGTTAGGTTCTGGTAGAGATGTAAAGTCAATTCATAGCACACTGTGTTACATTTGTAGTTGGGAAGAAGCTCGTGACGAAGTAATTTTACAAGGAAAACAAATATGTTTTGTTTATGTTTCATAGTGTTTTATTTTATTAATGTTATATTAATACGACCAAAAATACTCTCAGCTATGGTAGCCGAGCAATAACAGTTGAAGCGCGCCTTCAGCGGCTTCTCAAAATATAGAAGGTGCAGAGCAACCGGGGTGATACTTGTTAGGAGAGTGGAATAAAAACTCGAAACTATGTTAAAACTATATACATGAAAATCTATATACAATTTACAAATTTTATAATGTCTTCAGAAAATATTTATAACACGAAATTATCGAAACGCGACATGAAAAGATTTTTTATCAAGACGAAGTGACAGACAAAGAAAAGTCAAAAAATAGAGTGCCGCAGCACCGGCCAGCAACATACGTATGCCGCCTCCTTGATCGCGGCCTCGCGGCACTACACAGTGACGAAAATGAATGATATAAATATAATTTATAGCCTATAGCACCTAAGAATAAAATATCGATCTATCAGTCTATATATTTGTGAATTGAATCATTCGTTCTGGAGATTAAAACTTACAAACATACTTCTTAATACATACATACATAGGTACATACATAAGCGCTTTTCTCATGGGGGACAGAAACCTCAAAACGCCGCCTGCTACGATCCTTACATATTCCTTTTGCCTCGTCCACATTCATACATCTGGTCATACACGCACGCCGGTTACGATTACTGCGCACCTGTCCTTTCTGAAGAACGGCACCAATAACCGTTGGCGTTGCTTGAAGTGAGTCACGATTACGTCACAAGTGCTCAGCGTTCGAAAAAAAACGGCGGCCCGCCGCGCGCCGTACGGCCGGGCTCATAAATTATTTTTTTGTTGACGTTTTATAAACAAAGGACGCTTCGAGTAATGTTTTTGTTCAAGCCTATGAATGACTCTTTCAAGTGGTGTCAAGTGTTTGTTAGTATTTCGTTTCAAATTTATTATACTTAGGGCGGATTCGACCAAACATGGATAAGTCTTATCCTGAGGATAAAATCACTAATTACTCTAGAGTAAGAGAACTTTTCGTTTTACCAAATCTTAATCCCGAAATAAATACTTGTCCGAGAGTAAATCGCTATACCGCCAAAATACACCGAGTAAACAAGATAGCGCAGAGTAATATAATGGCGGCCGCTGCATTCTACCATCTGTTTTCATATGCTTTGTTGAAAAAGTTCATTGTCTGTTGTTCACAGTTGAGCACATGTTGATAATTTCTTGTACTTTTGTTATTTGTAAGGATATTTTAATAATGCAACTGATATTTTAAAAATGTCTACGAAATATGATCGAAGATTCTGACATTGATTAAGAATACAATCCAAGGCGTCCGCGATGGATTAGAGAAAGGAACAATTACTTCGATAATTATAATAACCATGACTTTGCCATAAGGTTTCGATTGTCCAAAGAAGCGACTATGTGTCTTTTATCCAAAATCGAGCACCATCTAGAATATACTTCAAACCGGTATGTCATGTACAACGTAGCTTCCTACTTACCTAGCTTAAAAATCCTTCCTACGTATCAAGTACCAATATAAACCGGCCAAATTATATGGTCATAAAATCTTGGGTTCGGCTTTCTACACAATAGTATTTCCATTTCAGTTGGCTTACAAAATCATTCACCATTCGTTCATCAACTCAAGAGTAACAAAACTCAGTATTGGCTACTCTATGTTTCTGACGGAAAAACGCAAACGAAGTTACTCGAGAGTAAAATCAATGAGTAAAATTATTCAAGGGTTAGTTACTCTGATATAACATGGTGTTTGGTCGAATCCGCCCTTAGCGATAAACATTGACTGTAGTTGAAAAAAACAATATGTGAACTTGTACAAGGATTATTTTAAAAAGTAAATAGGTAACACATATATTTTATGGCTTCTAAAGTTGGAACGGTTCTATTTACGTACGATAAAATAAAAATAAACATACTTGACAGTATAAAAATATTTATTTACAGGCTTTAGCCAGCCAGGTTTTGTTGCCGACGGTGAATAAATAATCACCTAAATTAAATAATTTATTACAACTATTACTCTTTCACGTAAATTAAAAATATTAGTACTATCTGAAAGAGAATTTAATAATGTAACTTACATGTAAGTATTATGCTGATAGGTTTACACAATACAGTAAAATATGGAATAAAATGGAATTGAACGAAGCCATTCCCTCTTACGTAAAAACGCACTCGACATTTCTTGTCTATTTTTGTTCAGTGAAGTTTGAGTAAACAAAATACATTACATGGTACTGTTTTTTACAACAAATACTCTTTTCAACGATGTATCACACTTGTTATTCAATAGCCATCGAAAAAAAATACAAGTAACTAAGCCAACCGCCATTTTTGTTTGTTTACTTTAAAATTTTTTCAAGGTTAGCTTGAACAAAACATGTAATCTTGACTTAAATTTACTATTTTTGCATAATATATGTTTTGACTGAAAACTATTGTCGAGTAAATATTCAATGCAATAACTATTACTTTGGTTACAGAACTGGTCTTACAATTTTATAAATTACGAAAGCATTCTGACAAAATTCTAAAACCGTTACAACCACACGTAAAATCACTCAGAATTTGAAACATACTTACCTTCAGGTTAAAATCCGGTTGCACACACATAATCACAT
This sequence comes from Diarsia brunnea, assembly GCA_949774965.1. NCBI lineage: Eukaryota > Metazoa > Arthropoda > Insecta > Lepidoptera > Noctuidae > Diarsia > Diarsia brunnea. The sequence goes on along the minus strand of OX459013.1, from coordinate 15,888,836 downwards.
ATATAATTAACCATTTAATTAGTAGTTTATTCAAAAATACTCACTTAAAACCAATAAATTAATCGAAAATAGTCTGGAGCTATTTCTATCGCGCGCGAGTTTCAACGACTGACATTTGACATTTTTTTTCTAATTGAAATGAATGTTATTGGAACTTTTGTCGTATTTTTAGCATGAAGAATTTTAGAACGAATCGAGTAGAAAAGAGAAAAATGATTAAAACTTCATGTAATAGAATGGGATAGATATATTCTGACGAGTAATGATGACAAAACGAAAAAGGGACAATAGTCACTTAGGAGCACGCAACGGTAAAACGAAATAGGGACAAAAGTCACTTGGAAACACGCTACAGGAGATCAGTGTATGTCTTTCTAGGGCGTCCCCTCCCGGCGTTACCACACACATCTGCCTTGTTAATCGACTTTCATTCATCCCCTCCTCAAGACTAAACAGATATTAGTACAGATTAAATTCAAGTCAAATGAGGATTTACTCAAATGAAACTATATCGCGGTGACTCTGTAATAAACCAACTAGAAAGGTCTCTCTTCCACATCAGCTCATTGCAAACAATAAAACGAAACGACGATACATGTAGTTTTACTGCATACAAGTTTAATCAGCACGATGAATGGCATCCATGTAGTCTTTGGGGACTTATAGCTGGTTACATTTTACAACACAGTAATCATTGAATTCCTGGGAGTGAAATTGTGTCGGAAATGTATGTATACTGTAGTGTGCGTTCTTTGTGCAGGATATTTATGTCAGCCACGACATATTGTACAGATATTTTGTCGAACATCCGGTCGCCGAATTTACGGTGCTTCGGCTGAGTGAGGCTGTATATTCGTTGTTTAGCAAATCATCATTCGTGGTATCTCTAGTACAGACTATCACACTGGTAAATTTTGTCTATGACAAAAATATAGAATAACCATAAACATTAAAATCGCCACAGACACACCACGTACAGAATATTATTTATGTACACATTGTATCAGGATCTCATTGACTTATATATTACTGCGTAAGGACTGGGCGGACCGCATGTTACAATGACAACTCGAACTTGGTCCTAAAACGGTATTTCCTAAGCCAAAGTGAACTAGTCCACGATCGGCTCTCTTCGGGTGCGGTCGTAAATTTTAATTAAAAGCTTTATTTATGTTCTTTATACCTCGAAAATACCACGCCGCTTATACAAGATTACGTTAACGAGCAGACTACACCAATTCTCTGTATAGCGAACGCGTCGAGCAAATGTTCGGACGACCGTATCTTTAGTTTTTATATCAATGCAGGATCTTATTACTATTTTATGCCGACCTTTATTTAACGACATAAGTAAGCAGTTTTTAGTCTGGATCTGCATCGATCGCAGTATAATTTTCACCTAAACCCTACATTTAGTGGATTTTGTTACACACTGAATACCCTGAAAATACATCATCATGATAAATTATGAAACGTTTTTAATAATATGTCTAGATTTTGTTATTTAAACATTCACGGTTTAATAAATGATCTTACGACATCACTTATTAAATGGGATCATACTCGTAAGTGATGGTGTGACATTATTTCGTGATTTTCAATTACTATGAGGACCGGTGACTAAGTGACAGTGTAAGTTTTATGTCTAGACTATCCTGGGATTTCTTAAGTTTCATTTCATGCTCCCTTTTTGATATCGATTAAACAATTTGAATTATCATGCATCATTCTCCTGCCCATGTCATGCCATGCCATATCCCAATTTATTTAGGGTCCGCGCGCATGTCTTCTTCTTTCATACTTCTTTATTACTCCTCATCTCAGCAGTTACCTCCTTTCTAGCCAAATCATCCTTCTCACAGTCCAGTCCATCCATCGCTTTTTCGTCCTCTACTCTTACAGCCATCTACATTCATATTCAACATTTACTTCATCAAAAAAATTGTTTATTATGTAGATTTGTAGGAAACCTAGTCACACTGTTTATAAAAAAGCTACTTAGCTAGCAAAACGTCCTCCCCTCACGATTCAATAGGATTCGTGAGCCATTGTCTAAAAGTATGGCAGCCATTATGCAAAATAGATGGAAATCTAAATACATTACATAATTACAGAGGAAATTAGCCGGACATCTTCAATTCAGCGTTCGTTCTTACCAAACTGGTTTATTATACTTTACAGATTTTTAGGGTTCCGTTTCATTTTAAATATTTTTGAATATCGCTGTATTTTATTAGAGTTCGGTAAAAGAGGTGTTGGTCGATCAATAATAGGGTAATTAACTAAAAAAAAATAATTAGTCCGTCAGATAGATTTCCAAAAAATATTGTACACGTATTTTTTCTTTTTTCATGTAAACAAACAATGAAGACTCGTGTGACGTCATATTCTAAGACACTAGTATGACATTCTTTACCGGTGAGTGACGTCACGACCCCCACTCAAATCTTTGACGCGTTTTATCTTCGTCAATTTTTAATGATTTGATAAAACAAAAAATACGTATCCAATATTTTTCGATAATCTAACAGACGGACTAATTAGAATCATATTTTTTTTAGTCAGTAAACATCCCTATTGGAGGAGCTGGAGGATACCCTGCGTCGTACCCTGTGTCGAAAGGTTCAGGCTCTTCTCCAGTTAGGTTAACTGGTTTCAGGTGTAGCCTTCTGTTACAAATGTTCAAGGTCTTTATCTCACTCTAAGAAACATGAGCCTTACCATATATAGAATCCTGCAATACCTGTAAAATTAAATGAGAAAAAAATCTTTGAACCACTTTTTAGGTTAAAAAAAACGGTTGGATCGTAATCTAGGCGTTTTGTTAATACTCTTGATGTGATAAATAGGTTAATAATTATGTTATCTGTTTACCTGCCCACAATAAGATCTATGTTTCTAATCTACATATTTCTTACAACAAACATTCTCATCTAAATGTAAAAAAACCCACTTCATAAATCCGATTAGCACTTACCCGTTTCTCCACAAAGAAATGTATACAAAAAAAGCGAAGGAAAAATCCCTGAAAACCACGTTTTTTACCAAAGAATTAAAACACAATGCTTGCCGCGACGGCACTTACCAAATGAAAAAGATTGTATATCATTATATACGGAGGATTTAAATTGAAGTGGGCTGGAAAAATATACATTGGATAAGTTCGTTTCTATTTTCATAAATTAGGTTTTCTTAGGTTCAAGTAAATAACATCGCTCTCTGTAAATAGAGACTGGAGAATTCTTTGTTTTCATCACAGAAATTAGAACAGAAAATAACAGCTATTAGTATGAGCTACTCTTATAGCCCCACCGAGGCTGCGGGTTGTCCCGTCGGGGCTGCGCGCAAGCAAGTAGTAGTTCAAGGTTTACTGTGTAGCCTGTCGGGGCTGCGGGTTGTTCGCAAGAGATACCGCGGCCTCGACATGAAGGGCTAAGAAGGAACATGGGTGGTTTTTAGTCAGTAGAAGTCTGACACTCCCTTTCGCTCTGCCCAAGAGCGGGAGGGGTTATTTGATGATTTTGTACCCGCCCAAAAAAAAAAAAAGACCTCTGATTTACCGGACTCATGTGTGTATTGTATAATTGTCACTTGCTTCGGTGACGGACAACATCGATGTGCATCTAGATCGACGGTCTGAGACTTATTTCGATGCTCAAGGATTTAAAAAATTGATATCCTTGAGGAACAAAATACAATCCAAGAAATACCAGCATGCTTGAGACATAGTAAAACAGGTGTTTCACTGCCTACCACAGGCACCAGTGATTCACGACCATGTAATTTACTTGTTTTGCCAATAAATAAAATGTATTATTATGTCCTTTATTCATTCTCATACACACAGTTTACATTTTTAAATATTTAAAAATTATAAAAAAAACATTTAAAAAAAAAAAAAAATGTCGTCCACCGTTGATGGGAGCAGGGTCCAAGCTACCGGTGGTTAGGGCTCTAGAGACAGGAACAAAATAATAAATAGTTTTCGACGCCATGGAAAGCCAAGGCCATGCCATAAAAACGATGACACCGGTTACAGGATACGGTAAAGAAAGAAGTTACTTATCTTAAAATTAAAGCTTAACTAGGTATGCAACATAAAAGCGTTTCTGTGGAGTGTGTACATTTTCCTACGAACTACGTCTAATCAAAGCTCGTTCAGGCACTAGCTAAGCAACTATGCTTTGCTGAAACGTAATTTAAATTTATCTTTTTTTTACAAATTTTCAAATTACGTTTCAAACTACATTTTTAAGCTTATCCTTTAAAAGTTCCTCTGTGCAAATTTCTTATGCATATTTTCTCTATCGTCAAACCAATTAACGTCTAGTTTGGCCCTTGTTTACTACTGATATTTTCAGGATAGTTTGTCTATATGGGAGCGTTCAAGTATTACGTAACGAATTTGGGGGGGGGGGGGGTTAAAAATCGTTACGATGAGGGAGGAGCGGTAGTGGGGATTTAAACTTCACGTTACGTAACATTGGTTTTTTTAGAGAGATTATCTCGCGCATTTTTTAAAACGTTTCTTTTTCTCAAAATTTTAAATAAAAAAAAAAAGTCACTTGGTGGTTACGTAAAGTTTTACTAGGGGGGAGGGGGGTACTGAATAATGTTACGGCGCGTTACATGGGAGGGTCATAATATCCAAAAATTGAGTTACGTAATACTTGAACGCTCCCTATTATATATAAGAAAGATGTTGTTACACCTCTGCATCTGATGTACTGCTTCGTTGGTCTAGTAGTCGCAAGCGCAACTACTGAGCATGAGGTCCAGGGCTCGATACCCGAGTTGGGCAAAGTGCTATTGGATATGCTCATCAGAGTTTTTTCAGTTGCAGCCACAGTTATGTTTAAGTCCCATGTAATAGGGGGCGAGCCTATTGCCATCAACCGGGCACAAATCCAGACTTCGTAGCTGTTACTGATAAATTCCTGATGGAAAAAGCCAATAACACTTTGCCCGACCCGGGAATCGAACCCAGGACCTCGTGCTCAGCAGTCGCGCTTGCGACCACTAGACCAACGACACTTTATAAAACAAAATTCCAATAAATATTTTCAGTGTACTAGAATTATAAAAAACTTTACCTGTATACTTATTAGCTTGTTCGACTGTACTTATTAAGTACCTACACCACTGCCGAACATTTCGGGGATTAAAGGCGTAATATTGTGTTATTCCACCACCCCACATTTATATCGTAAATTTTGTGTGATTCTGCAGCTACTGAAATGATTCCATGTGCTTGGTAACAACTTAATGTTCACGTTAGTACTATATAATTTATCAACCGACTTCCTAAAAGGAGGAGGTTCTCAATTCTATTGTACGGTTTTTACTTCAGACTTCAGAAGCTACAGTTATTTTTTACTTTTTTGTGTTTATGAAGTCGGCTTTACTGTTTTTCAAAATACACGACGCTTTCATTGACTTTTAATCACAAACTTGTTACACTTATAGTTAAACTACATTACATAATGGGTGGATAAAGGACTATTGACCGTATCCGCTACTTTGTAATAAAAATATTATGTCTCCCATAGTCGGCGAAAATTACCATTTCAATAGCGTAACATCAGACAAGCCCTTTTCACACCACTCTTCAGAACCGCACCTTTTATAGAACGGTTAAGTGGAGCCATAAATATACCGATGTGGTTCCGCAGACATTTTAATGTATCCCTTTGCCCATTACACGCACATTTATTTAGATAATCCTGTAATTTTGAGATTGTAATTTCTGTAATGTATACCCTTTTTTGGGTGTAAATTTTGAGATGCGTGTTCACTGGATTAAAGAAAGCACAAATACTTTAAAATATGGCTGACATTGTTAGTAATTTTATTATTGAGGAGAATACTGTCCTATTTATCATCGCTGCATTTTTTCCAGACCGATCTTATTTTCATAATTAAAAAGTTATTTTTTTACAGTTTAATGGAAAACCGAATTTTGCCTCGCAATAAAAAAAGTGAACTGTGACCATTGACTTATATATTACTGCGTAAGGACTGGGCGGACGGTATGTTAAAATGACGCCACAAACGTGGTCCCAATAAGGTCTTTCCTAAGCCGAAGTGAACTAGTCTACGATCGGCTCTCTTCGGGTGCGGTCGTAAATTGTATTAAAAGCTTTATTTATGTTCTTTATACCTCGAAAATACCACGCCGCTTATACAAGGTTACATTAACGAGCAGACTACACCGATTCTCTGTATGGCGAACGCGTCGAGCAAATGTTCGGACGACCGTATCTTTAGTTTTTATATCAATGACTGTGACGGTAGAATTTGTCAAAAATGCTCAAGACGGGTGAAAAAAAACATCGTGCGATAATCGCTTGTAAATGTGCCTGTAATGAACATTCGAAGACACGTATATCATCCACTAACTCACTGTGGGCCCCTGTTGATCATGTTGAAATGAGATCGTGTCCCAGCACTCTTCTTCTTTGTTTATCGTGTGGTTAGGGCCTACCTGGTGGGGCTGGCCCACCCTCGAAAAAAAGGGCCTCTGACATGACTTTACACACTGTCGAGAAATATTATTAACAGTACCTAAAGGCCCGGGCCAATTTTCTAGAATGCTGACCATTCTAGAAAATGTATTAACCACTTTAGAGTATTTTGTGCTCGTACCTAAATCTTGATAACGTAATCAAATAAGTACGTTATTCACTTTAAAATAAATTATGGTCACGTTAAGGCTTCCGAAAGTGTCAAACCATGAATTACAAGTAAAACTTGAGTAATATTCCTGAAATTAAGTATTATGTGGATAACGCGAAATTTTAAGTTTTCCATATTGTGAATAGACCGAAGATGTGAAAGAAGAATCAAATGGCGCGAAAACAAATGAATTACTTGATTCAGAACAGAAATACAAATTAAATAAGTCTCAATTTCAAACAAACAAAAATCGAAATTATTTGAGATCCTTCAGACAAAATGCTAATTTCAAGTGTAAAGACCTAATAAATAAATTTATTGAATACAATTGTCCAACTTCATAGAATTGTCTAAAAAAAAATTGCGCTTTCTTTTTAAGTCATCATTCTCTTGCCCTTATCCCAATTCATTTGTGGTCGGCGCAGCATGTCTTCCTCTTCCATACTTCTCTGTTTCTCGTCATCTCATGAGACACCTCCTTTTTTACCATATCATTTTTAACACAGTCCATCCATCGTTTCTTTGGTCTTCCTCTACTCGTATATCCTTCCACATTCATATTTAAAACCTTCCTCACAACATTTTCCTCATTCCTCCGCATCACATGCCCATACCACGACAACCGATTTCCACACAACTTTTCAGTCACCGGCGCCACTTTCAGACTTCCTCGTATGTACTCATTCCTTATTTTATCCATTCGCGTAACACCGCACATCCCCCTAAGCATTCTCATCTCAGCCACATGCAAATGCCTTTCATTCATCCCTTTTGTGGCCCAACATTTTGATCCATACAAGACAGCAGGTCTAACCATTGTTTTATAAATCTTCCCCTTTAGTTTAAGGGGAAAGCGAGAGTCGCAGATTGTTGCCGTGACCTGCCGCCATTTCATCCATCCCGTGTTAATTCTGTGCTTCACTTTCTTTTTAAGTGATTTGTGATATGAACGGGCCTGAAATATAATCAATTCCAAACAATGAAACTAATTAAAACTTCCAATTGAATTCATAGTGAACGACTTAATGAAACATAGGTACGTAAAACCTATAGGTGGGTAGATGATCTGTATAAATGAGAAAATTGCAAAAAAGTTGGATTCACGAACAAAACCGTTTCTCGTTAATTAGTTACAAAAAGGTATTTTCATCGGCAATTTCATTAGGGTTATCGTACACTGGATTATTTTACCTGTTTAAACTGTACACACTGAAAACGGAATATTCGCTATTTGTTTTGAAAATAGTAAATATCCCGTGTTTAGGATGATTGTTTTTAATGATATTAAAAACTTTAAACTTGTTGCAACTGTACAGCCCTCGCCAAACTTTGTGACCGCCTTGAATATAGTCGCGAGTCCGAACTTGCGCATGGTACAGTCGAGTGGACAATACGTAATCAACCAAACAATTTTCGTTTTCTAACATTTTTAATACTTATTTTTTTATGTCAATTTATTTTTCTTGTGCGTCCCCCTAATACCCTGATTTTGTGTTCTGCGCAATGCAATGAGCCTAGTTTCGGGGCGGTCACAAAGTTTGGCACGGGCTGTAACTTACTACACTTCTGGACACATCTATTGGCCCACCTTGTATTTTCAGTTTCGTTTGGTCCTAGCTAAAATTTTATATTAGGTCGAGCAAAAAGTTTTTATGCAGTTTTGAACCTGGCACATTCACAATTTCATTCAATAGTCTTTTTTTGAATTTCGAACACAGAATTTAAAGAAACAAAAGACAATTTGGAGCCTGTTTGTTGATATCAAACAATCGAATACTAAGAAAACTTGGTTTTATTGGTTTACTTGGATTTAATTCTTGAAAAAGTGATTGATATCTTTGGTTTTGCAACAAACATTACTTATTCTTAACATTAAGGTGAGGTTCTATCAATAATCTATGGATACTTCACCTGAAGTCGCCGCCCAAGCTGTGGCACTTATTCAGGCCGGACACAGCCAAAGAAACGTGAGTGCTCAACTTAATTTAAGTTGATCTGCGGTCCGAAATGTTTATCGGAGGTACCTAGAGGACTGGCGGCTTTGTTCGTCGCCAAGGAAGGCCACGATCTCGGGTCACAACTGAAAGGCAGGATCGATTCATCGTGACGACCAGCTTGAGAAATCGTCACCTTACCTCCATTGAGATACAAAACCAACTTCGTGATTTCCACGGAGTATCTGTGAGCGCTCGATCTGTTCGGAGAAGGTTAAAAGAACGCGATATGGTACCACACAAGCCAGCTAATGGGCCCAAACTAACGCGAGCCCACCGAACAGCGCGCCTTCATTTCGCACGCAGTCATTTAAATTGGACACAGCAAGATTGGAGCCGTGTACTCTTTTCTGATGAGTCTAAAATTGTGTTACATGGCAATGATGGAAGGAAGAAGGTCTACCGACGTAAGGAAGAGCGTTTCGCACAATGCTGCTTTGAAGAGAGGGTTGCTTATGGCGGTGGCTCATGGACTGTCTGGGGCGGTATATCCGCGAGCGGCAAAACTCAACTTGAGGTTGTTACAGGACCACGGCTGCCAACATTAAATGCTGAAAGGTACATTCGTGAGTGCTTAGAACCTCACGTGATACCATACGCGGACTATGTGGGCCCAAATTTCCTTTTTATGCATGATAATGCAAGAGCCCATGCGGCCGGCATCGTCAGGGAATATCTTCGGGATGTGAACATCACAGTTATGGACTGGCCAGCCAGAAGCCCAGACATGAACCCCATTGAGCACATGTGGGACGAGCTAAAAAGACGTGTTAGGGCTCGTCAGCCAGTTGCCCAGACGATGCAGGAGTTGAAAACTGCCATAGAAGAGGAATGGGAGATGATCCCTCAAAATTTCATAGAGCGGTTGATAAACTCTATGTCTAATCGTATGAGAGCTGTGGTAGATGCCCATGGAGGCAACACGCGTTATTAAATTAAACCTTTATTTGATAAAACATGTTATTTATTCAAAAATCAATTGCCTTTAACAAGGCGCATATCCGACTTGTTAGGCGTAGCTCCATGTCGTATGGTATTCTGAATTCAAATTTAAAACAATACGATCGAAAAAGATGGTAAAATGTATCAGGTTTAAAACTGCATTAACAGTTTTTGTTCAATCTAGCAATCATATTTCGGTAGGGGCCATCGAAACCTAAACTCTAAGGTGGGCCAATAGATGTGTCCAGAAGTGTATTTTGGTACTATTTTTAATAGATAATATCACGAGTAAAACCGCAGAGAGAAGGAATGAAATAAAAAACCTAGAGTATACCAAAGGCCTTAGAAACCGTAGCCCGTCGCCCGGGCTGCGGGTTGTACGAAAGAAATACCGCGGCCTCGACACAAAGGGCTAAGAACGAACATGGGTGGATTTTAGTCAGTAGAAGTCTGACACTCCCTACCGCACTGCCCAGAGTTGGAGGAGTCATTTGATGATTTCCCATCCTCCAAAAAAAGGTCCTAGCAACCCCAGAATCATAGTATAAAGAGAAGGGAAGTAGGTTATCTTCATACAAACGCACCGCGCGCGGCTTGTATGTGTGCGCCATAGTATCTATGCATCGACGCACGCACACTTTAACAAAATCTCGACCCGTTTCTCAGTGCGCCAGTCGGGGCTAACACTGCACGAGGTTCGCGCGTCGCGGCTTTTCGGCACCGCTAAATAAAACCAAAATGTCTGATAATCGCAGGAGAACGTATTGCTGTGTGTTTGGGTGTCTTAATAATTCATCGATTCCAGAATTGTCTCTGTTCAGATTACCTATTGAACAGGAAAGGTAAGCTAGTTACTTATTCTAGTAGATATATAATTTTTACTTGATGATGAGATACCTACTTACTTATTTTTTGTTGTATTAGTTTTCTATCACACAGAGGAAGTAGGTAGGTAGGCCTAATTTCCTACTAGAATGTATTAGGTACTTTTGATCTGTCAATTGATTTGCCGCTATTGCTTTGTTTACGTTTAGTTATGCTGATTTCTCAGTATTGTAGGTATAGTAACTAAGTACATACCTACAGTTATAAAATTGTAATTCAAAATAAGTAATTGACTAATTGTAAATCAGATATACATATAAAGCAAAGTTCGAATCATAACAACAAATTCGATTATAGTCTAAGAGACAGTCGTTAGTTTTTTTAATGTTGTTTTGTATTTACAGTGATTCTTTTAATTATAATGTTTTGTTTTTAGTCACTTTATTCATTTTTTTTTATTATAGATACCTAATGTATATTAAATGTGCTTTTCATTTCAGACGCCTTCAGTGGCTGCGATTAATTGACCGCGAGGATTTGATAAATAAATCCCAACCCAAGCATGTTGTTTGTGAAGCCCATTTCCACCCAGAAGACATAATGAAAAATAGTGTTAGAAAATTATTATATTATTATAAATTATTAAATTAACAATTATTCTAGAGACCAAATTTTGTTAGTAGTTCCACGCGACGACTTTGTAGAAAATATTAAGAGGATGGAGCAGATATTTCAAAAAGCATTTAAAAATGATCACATAAACTGCAAAATTGGCATGTCTGTTTATGAACAAATAAAAGATTTACATTTTTCACCGCCCTGCCCATGCTTTCCAAAATTATATTTGCAAAAGTTATTTATAAGGATGCGGATATATTACACATTAAAGTTTAATAACAAGGCGTTTCGTAATAGTCGAAACCGAAGAAAGTATTTTTCTGTAGCTAATTTGTAATTTTGTAATAAATGATTCTATAGATATGTTTGTATTATTTATGTTTGTATTAATTAAAAATAAATATGGTCCTTTATGTGTAAAAATATTACATTATGCCTATTTAAAAAAAATGATATACTAGTATATGTATAAACTAATAAGCAAATAATTTAAACACAAGCTCTTAGTCTATGTTACCGCCTGTGCCATCTAGTGGCGACATAAAAAGTCGGGACCGCGACTTGACGTTGCCGCTGTTTATGCGGTTGCGTTGCGAGCGAAGCGCGGACAGCCGCGCCCAAACCACCCCGCCGCGCCGGCCGGTTTATTTTATCCTTTTTTTTGATAAATAATGCTGCCCTGAATCTTAAATACATTTCTCTATTTGTTAGGAAAACCATTGTTGAACTTTATTTACTAATGCTCACTGAATTAGTTATACAGAGATATGTGTGTTATTATTTATATTGAATTGGTGATAGTACGATAGTAAAAAAGGTTACTGATAAGTAAGCTAGGTACCGTTTACTCGTGCTCATCACCGCCCCGCGCCGCCTGTTGCTGGCCCGTCGCTGTTTCTTTCATCGTTTAGATAAAATCGGCCTCACAAACTCTGTACCCGGACAATACAATAATATAAATTAAAATTTATCTAAAAGTGACAACCCTAAGACAGTAGGCAATTGTATCGCGGATTGGGCCGGAGATAACCTACTTCCCTTCTCTTTATACTATGCCAGAATTCTCATAAAAAATCAATTCGAATTTATAACATTTAGGCTATTAAACGTTTTAAGTTAGTAACAAGGGATCGGACTGACTCAAAAAAATATGATTCTAATTAGTCCGTCAGTTAGATTATCGAAAAATATTAGATACGTGTTTTTTGTTTTATCAAATTAATCAAAATTGACGAAGATAAAACGCGTCAAAGAACATGAGTTGTGACGTCATTTTTTAGTAAAAAATGTACTGACATGTGACGTTTTCGAGGAGTTCGCGAGTTTTCAAAGCACTGTATCGTCTTAATTTTTTGTTTATGTGAAAAAAGAAAAAATATGTGTTCAATATTTTTTGGAAATCTATCTGACGGACTAATTCGTTTTTTTTTGTCCGATCCCCTATTAAAAATTAAAAATCACGGTTTTACTTTTTTACTGTTTTATAATTTAAATATGATTCCTTCGTAGATAGTAATCTTCAGTTGTCTTGTCGTCGAATTCTAAGCACGAACTTCAAAAAACAAAGCAACAAGCAATAAAGGTCCATTCAATTTTATGTGGAAAATAAACGAATCAACACTAGAATTCCATTTGAAATTTTCGCAACACGAGGGATAATATTTAACTGATGGAATCGTAAACTCAAGTATAATAAAACTCCCGTCGGGGCTGCGGGTTGTTCGCAAGAGATACCGCGGCCTCGACATGAAGGGCTAAGAAGGAACATGGGTGGTTTTTAGTCAGTAGAAGTCTGACACTCGCTTTCGCTCTGCCCAAGAGCGGGAGGGGTTATTTGATGATTTTCCACCCAGCTTAAAAAAAAAGGATAATGAAACTTAACAGAGGCTAATTCCATTTTTCAGCATTAGCAATGCTTAGGACTCAAAAAAAATGTTTTTACACTTAGTTGTGTAAAGAAAAGAGGAGCTCATAGTTTAATAATAACTGCCACTCAGATCGATCTTTTTGTTAAGCCGCGCTTGCCTAGGCTGGTCTGTGGATGGGTTACCACCCATTACCTCCATGCCCTCCATGCCTCGGAAAGCACGTTAAGCTGTTGGTCCCGGCTGCCATGTATAATTCTTTGGCAGTCGTTACAGGTAAGTCAGTGACCTTAAAGTCTGACATCCAGTCTTACCAAAGGGTATCGTAATAACCAGTACTAACGGGATTGTGGAGGTCAGATAGACAGTCTCTCCATGTTAAATACTGGTACTCAGCTGCATACGGTTAGACTGGAAGCCGACCCCAACATAGTTGCGAAAAGGCTAGGCAGATGATACTCAGTTGTGTAAAGATAATATGAGTTAAGGTCCTAATTCAGAATAGCTACAAAAGCTCTGTAATCATAGTTATCCAGTAGGCAGTGACCCTAAGAGAGCGATATCGCAAAATCTCATTAGTGCGAATGCGAGAGACCACAAAAAATAATGAGTCAATTTACCATCTTTGCTGTGCAACCAAAATTGAACGAGACCAACCTTATTTTTTTGGAGAGAAAGTTTATTTTTCAGTAAATTTTAGGTTTTGGGTGGAAAATGTAAGTTTGCTTTTCAATAAAAAGGTTTTAGTAACAGTAAAGTCTGTGAAGTATGCAAGTATGTTTTGAGCAGAGACAAGGGAATATTTTTTTTGACGAGGTTCTACTTTATACATAACATAACATCACGCCTGTAATGCCTGAAGGGTAAGGCAGAGGTGTACTTAATAGTACAGCCACATGTCGCCAGTTATATTTAAGTCCCATGAAATACCCGGGTAAGCCTGTTGCTGAACCGGGCGCAAATCCTGCTACTAAGAAATTTCTGAAAGAAAAAGCCAATAACATTCTGCTCTACCCGGGAATCGAACCCAGGTCCTCATTCTCAGCAGGCGTCCTTGCAACAACTTGACCAACGAGGCAGTCGGTCTAGGTATTACTCTACAGGGTGTAAATCAACTCATCACAGCCGTCAACCAAGCATTCTGTACATCAAACTAAAATACGCAAAAAATTTTGCTGGCAAACTGGCAAAAGACTTTTTTTTTGGGTCGAAAATCACATTTTTCGGTAAAACTCAATGTAGCACGGAGGTAATTTAAGTAAAGTTAAAACTAGTATTTACAAAAACAGCTGTTTAAAATTTGGAACTTTGACCCCCAATATCTCCGTAACCATACCTGGGAACCCCCTAGTTACGAAGATATTGGGGGTCAAATTTCCAAATTTTTCACAGCTGTTTTTGTAAATACTAGTTTTTCAGGTTCTATTTTTGCTTAAATTACCTACATGACCGGTTTACTATTCAAAGCGTCCACTAGTACAATGTTTTAAGAGTGCTACATTGAGTTTTACCGAAAAACGTAAAATTTGACCCCAAAAAAAAAAGTCGTTTCCCAGCAAAAATTTTTCGTAGGGGTACTTAGTTTGATGTACAGAATGCTTGGTTGACGGCTGTGTGATGGGTTGATTTACACCCTGTATATAAGTCTATATAATAATATATCTATACTTACTAAACCCATTTTTGATTCGGGTCGGATAGATTGGCAGAAAGGGTAGTTTTCGTATTATTTTAGTGTGGTATCATTTTTTGGGACAAAAGGTCGGATCCGTTATACAATGTAATAAGTATCTTCAAATTGTGTTTCATAACTTTTTTGCCTTTTCTTTTCCTTTTACACATGGTATCTTAGATAAAGTTGATATTAGTGTTTTTTCAGAATATTAGAGGCAACCCGGTTTTTGGGGTTAACTGCGGTACTCAGAGATATTTAATAATTACTTAAGCCGTCAGTTAGTAAATATTTGACATAAAGTCCATTTCACGAAAGAAGTCCCGCAGACGCAGCGCTGTATGTCGCGCGACATAATGTTGTTTCACAACTTTTGGCATCGTAAATAAACCTTATAACGCACTAATCCAATAATAAACTCACAAAATATCTACCACAACAAACGCACCTTGATAACATCGACAAACGACAACATGGCCGATCTGTTAAATTTAGTTCCACAATTGTCCGCGGGACTTCTTTCGTGAAATGGACTTTACTTTTGTATGACAAAACTGTCAAAACCTAATTACCTAATTTAGTGTAAGTGATGGCCTAAGTAATCATTAAAGCTCTCTGAGTGCGGCAGTTAGATTTTATTTTTTATTTATGAACTGAATGACGAGAGACCTATCTAAATATTAAATTATAATTTAGAGTATTATAGTTCAATATTAAATTACAAATTCTGTTGGAGAATTGACTTAAAGGTACCTACTATACCAGAAAAAATGTCAGGAATTTCTCAGTGGCAGCAATAGAGCCTGTAATTGTGGACCGGTTGCTGGCAATAGTGTCGCCCCCCTATTACATCTGACTTGAACAAAACTTGCAAAATGTGGGTGATATTTTAGGTATACCTCTGTCTAATCCTTCGGTTATTAAATACGTAATGTTATGTTAGCCAGAAAAAAAACTTTATAAAAAGACTGTATAAGAATTTAAACTTAAAATTTTCGACCGAGCACATGCTCGTTTCGTCAAAATCCCGTATAACAAGCTTGCCTCTACTGGTATAATATCATTTGGCAGCGCACCGTAGTTCCAGTGAGTGCCGAGCGCCTGCTAAGTTCTGACGAGCAATACGCTGGCATAACACGTATGATGAACTGCGGTAAATTTACAGGCGCTTCGTTTTAAATTGAAGTTCGTTTTACTTTGCAGACGTGATGTGGTTCAGCAACGAGTAAATGTGTTCATTCATTGGAATTATGAGTATTTATGTTAATGTGATATTTTAGGAAAGATTTAACTGAAGTAATAAGCAGTTATTAAAGTTCGCAGTACAGTTCAAAGTTCGCTTGTAAACCACGAAAGATTAGACATAGGTGTACGTTTAATCATTCTTTATTGTGTGGTAAGTTCAGCCTAACCAGGTGTCAGAATTTTTATGGCCGTCGAGAAATACCTGGTTTTCTCACCATGTTTTTAATACTTATGCAATACGTACATGAACCCAAAAAACCAGAGGTGCATATCTTAGGTTTGAACTTGACACATGTGACTTGACAATCCACCGGTCAACAAAGCAATCACTGCTTACGTGTAAAAAAAAAAAAAAAAAACTAAAAAAAAAAAAAAAAAAATAATAATATGTATAAGTAAGAATAAGAATAAGAATAATTTATTGTTCCAAAAATTACATTTGTAACATTGATTCCTGAAACTCACACTAGGATTCCCTGTGTCGTGAGTTTCAGGCTCCTTCGTTCCGTTGACATTTTGTGACACAAATAATATTCGTTACATTAATCTAATAATAATCTATTTCTAAACATTATAATTATACTAGTAATCTAAAAAAAAGGAATACACAAAGAAAACAGTGTGCTGTGTGTCTGTGTGTTTGTGTGAGTGTTAAGTGTGCGTGTGTGTGGTGTGTTGGGGGGTGAATAAATACCGTCGTGTTGGTGTTGTGAGAGTGTGTCTGAATGTTGTAACCGTTCTTGTTTATGGAAGTCTGTGTTATAAAGTAATAAAAGCAAAGTTGTAAATAAATAAGTGCAAAAGTACCCATCAAAGTGAACTATGTGCCTTTTTCAGGATAGAAGGCTTTCAGTCAGGTCATAGTCCAGTGTAAGAAGCCACTTTGTTAAAGTAATTTTACATTTGGTTTGTGTAAGATGCAGAATTTCGTGTTGGTCATTGAGTTTCGCATAAAGGTGCGGTCCCATATATCCGTAAGACTTTCTACCGATTGTTTTACGGCATCGAATCCTTTTCCAATGTACCCTTCTACTAGATCGGAGACAAGTGTACAGGGAGGTTTTGTGAAACCTTAGAGTGATAGACAGAATGTAAAGCTGTCTGACTCTAAGAACTCCCACTTCGGTGTATAGTGTGTTGGTGGGGTACCGGAACGGTCGCCTGTAAGCAACTTTAAGCAGAGCTCGCTGAGCTCTTTCAACCCTCATAAATGCGGTTTTGCCAGCCGCTCCCCATGCTATTATACAGTAGTTTAAGACTGATTGACACAGAGAGTAGTATATCATTTTTAGAACCGATTCATCTGCAATCTTACCCAATTGCTTAAAGATACGGAGCATCTTTCGTACCCTACTCCTTAAAGCACTCAGGTGTGTGGACAATGACAAGCGGTTATCTACAAAGACTCCAAGATATTTAATCGTATCAGTTGTCTCAAAATATGGGCAAGTACAGTTTTCTGGGCTAGAACAAGAGTGTATTTGTGGGCATGCAACACTACAAGGGGACGTACGTTTCGAGATGGCAAAGTTTATAGCCTTCGTTTTCTCTATATTTAACGTAAGTAGTCTTACATTTCCCCTGTCATTTTTGAATCCTACGTAATAGGGTCCAACAACTGAATACAAATCCAGACTCCATGTTTCCCGTCGGGGCTGCGCGACCCGTCTGGGCTGTGGGTTGTTCGAAAGAGATACCGCGGCCTCGACGCAAAAGGCTCAGAAGGAACATGGGTGAAATTTTGTCAGTAGAAGTCTGACACTCCCTACCGCTCTGCCCAGAGCGGGAAGAGTCATTTGATGATTTCCCACCATCAAAAAAAAAAGACTCCTTGTTTTAAAAGCTTTAAATAGCATCTAACTACGTATATAGCCGACATTAAAATTTCATTCAATAGCAACATTTTCTTTTTAATTCTCTCTCTGGAACTGCAACTTTGTAGAAAATAATGACTTGATGTTTATTTAAAGATAGCAATATCCTCGTTTTTACAATCTCAACATCAGTAAAAACCTGCTTAACTAATTCCTTGGACTGTGATTGTAAACCATTCCCAAGAGCATAACTTTGTTATCAAACAATTCGGATTGCATCGTAAACGGAACAGCTTTTCCGTTTTATTTCGTAAGATATAAAATGTATGATGTTTCGGTTGTTTCTTTTGGTGGTAATTTCTTAAGATCTTTAGTTGAAAGGATGAGTAAAGGAAAAGAAAGAAAGCAAGAAAAAGTATTTATTGGTTGCACACAGAACAAAACAAATTGACAAAAAATTAAAGCTTAAAAAAGTAAACATAGGAGGAACACTTAAAATTAGTACATACATACATTCAATTCAAATTAGTCCCGTACGAAGCCAAAAGACCACTATCTCAGCATGGTGCTGTAACATTTGTGACAAATGTCACTACATAGGGCGTGGTACGACTAACAAAACAAAACTTCTTCTCTACGTTTCGATGAACTCAAACTGTGCCAGACCAGTATGTAGCCACCTGCATAGCTCTAAGATTTGCATCGATTAAGTCCTGAAAGGTGGTTGTGCAGAATCGGCAGGACAGGGGGTGGCGTAAATCCTGAAGAGGGGCTCCAAACTGGCAATTAAAACAAATCTAACAGTACAGATACGAGTGGCAACGCCGAGATGAAAACCATAGCTAGAGGGACATCATCATTATCATCCACAACCTGACTTCACTCACTGCTGAATATAGTCCTCTCTTTGCTTGTGCCAAAGTCCACGCTCTTGTGCCAGCCTCATCCAAGATATTCCTGCGATTGCAACAATATCGTCTGTCCATCTCGCCGCCGACGACCAACACTTTTCAGTCCTTGGACGCCACTCGTTTACGGCCCTACTCCATCTACCATCACCTATATAGGGTAAGGGTATACCTATACATATGATGTAACCTATATAGAGTGTAAAACTACCCTAAGTAAGTAAAATTGGGGGTCAAAGTTCCAAATTTTTCACAGCTGTTTTGTAAATACTAGTTTTTCAGGTTTTATCTTTACTTAAATTACCTCCATGACCCGTTTACTATTCAAAGCATCCACTAGCACAATGTTTTAACAGTGCTACATTGAGTTTTACCGTAAAATGTGATTTTTAACCCAAAAAAAAAACGTTTCCTAGCAAAAAAAAATGCGTGGGGGTACTTAGTTTGATGTACAGAATGCTTGGTTGACGGCTGTGTGATGGGTTGATTTACACCCTGTACAAAAGTTATATCGTATTTATTTTTATACCGTACATATTAAAAGGCGTGTTTGAAGGTCCACTAGCGGAGATCATGAGATTGCGTCTTACTGGGTAAACTAGACAGTAGGTTGTTTCTTTTGTAATGAACGTGTTTGTAAATAAAAGCTGACGTGTAGAGAATGCGTTTACAAATAAAGATGGTTTTATAAAAGAGGTTATTATACGGCAAAATTATGAGTAGTTACTACCCTAAATAAAAATATACATACTAAGTATATTGGAAGACTTAAGAAAGATCTAAGAGCCAAAACTCTCGTAACTTTGTGTGATGGTAAATTAAATATCCAGATGTAGATTTTATTGGCGCCCAACTGAGCCATTTTATAGAGTTGTTACTATGTATTTAATTTACCACTAAAACTTCGTAAATGAGCATTACATAACATTGTTTTGTTAATTATTAAGAAATATATAGTTTTAGAGGTCCCATGTTGGGCGCCAGTAAAATTTACCAACAGTTTTTATTGATAAAATGTTGAATAATAACATATATCGTAATAGATACACATACATAGAAATACCTTACGAACATGTAAAACTCGTGGCCATTTTCTTTGGTGCAAGTAAAGTAAAAGATCTTTGTATCGCTCGTAAAATTTGTAAAAAAGGTTGGATTCCGCTTATCCTGATCGTAGCTGTTGTAAAACGTAGCTTTGCTCTGCTTCATTGTGCAAGGAACAACGCAATCTTGAATTTTATTTCCTAAAGTTTAAATATAACGTTAAAGATGTTTATGTTTTGTCTGAATACATGAGTAATTCTCGTATATACACCATTTCTCGTTACAGCTGAGTATGAGGTTCTGGGTTCAATTCCCTGATCAGGGAATGGGTTTTTGCGTCATTCACTTTTCAGTAGCATCCGTGGAGTCTGGAATAGGGACGTTTCCTGACTATAAAAAAATTCATTTTGTTTAGTCCGTCGGTTAGATTATCGAAAAATAATGGATACCTACGTGTTTTTTGATTTATCAAATTAACAAAAAAATATGAAAATAAAAAGTGTCAAAGATCATGTGGGGGGCGGGCTGGTGACGTCACTTTCTGGTAACGTGGTAACAACTGTACCAAACTGTGACGTGACAAGACTTTTCGAAGCACTGTAACATCTTCATCACACGTGAAAAAATACGGACTAATTAGATTTTTTTTGTCAACTGGGTAGTTAAGAGGGTTATTGTGCCCGGTTCATGGCAATAAGCTCGCCACTAAATGGGGGCTGTCACATGTAATCGTCATCATCTGCTTAGCATTTTTCCAACTGTGTTAGAGTCGGCTTCCAGCCCAACCAGATGCAGCTGAATATCAGTATTTTACATAATACGACTGCCTATCTGACCTCTACAGCCCAGATAGTACTGAATAATACAATGCCCATGGGCATTGATATAAAAACTAAAGATACGGTCGTCCGAACATTTGCTCGACGCGTTCGCCATACAGAGAATCGGTGTAGTCTGCTCGTTAACGTAACCTTGTATAAGCGGCGTGGTATTTTCGAGGTATAAAGAACATAAATAAAGCTTTTAATAAAATTTAAGACCGCTCACGAAGAGAGCCGATCGTGGACAAGTTCACTTTGGCTTAGGAAATACCGTTTTAGGACCAAGTTCGAGGCGTCATTGTAACATGCGGTCCGCCCAGTCCTTACGCAGTAATATATAAGTCAATGCCCATGGGTTGTCAGACTTTCGGGCGACCTTTAAATACTGTCAAAGATTTATAGATTACATAATGACCCAAGTGCTAAACGTGATTTCCGAGGTATGGAGGAAACTCGGTGTGTATTGTGTAATGAGTGGTCATCCATCCACGTACTGACCTGGGCGTGCGCGTTTTGTATCGGATTAAAATGAATAATCCTGGTAATCCCTGTAGTATTATAATTTGAGCTTTGACACGAATTTGAAACCACATCCATCGCGTTGCGGATTTGGTTTGATAAAATTAATGAGTGCATGCTGTTGTTGTTGAACAGTGATGAAAATATTGTAAAAGCAAACCATTTTAAAAGAGTAACCAGGTAATTTCTTGCCGGTTCTTTGCCATAGGAAACGACTTATCGTGTACCTTTTTGTCCAAGGTTCACAAGCGTCCATGTAGGCCTATGTGAAAGAAAATATGATAATTTGATTTGAGTTGGTACATAACAGTAAACTGCCTAGGGGTAAACATTACAGCTATTTAGTTGCTGCCAGTTAAGATGTCAATAAGTAACGGTCACTGCTCTTTCACTAAAATATCTTCGTAAGAACCAAAACAAATAAACCATGTATCTATCGTTTTCATTACAAAAAATGTTGAAGATCACGATAGATGACGATTCAAGACACGAAAAATTTTATTTTTGATTTCAAAGTTAAGAACTCTTATAATTAATGTAGGTGGGTCAATGACCGCTATTGACATATTATTATAGTAGCTACTAAGACGTTTGTTCTAGCCTAGTAGTAGTAAGTATATATGTACCTAATAATGTAAACACCTGTGTTTAGTGTTACCTATTATATAGGGTGTAAAACTACCCTTAACGCAAACGAATGGCACTTGTTCTCCCCACCACTGCAATTTTTTTTTTTCTAGACGATACCTGGGAACCTCCTAGTTACGGAGATATTGGGGGTTCCTAATTTTCACAGCTGTTTTTGTAAATACTAGTTTTTCAGGTTATAACTTTACTTAAATTACCTCCATGACCCGTTTACTATTCAAAGCATTCACTAGCACAATGTTTTAACAGTGCTACATTGAGTTTTACCGTAAAATGTGATTTTTGACCCAAAAAAAAAGTGGTTTCCCAAAAAAAATTTTGCGTAGTACTTAGTTTGATGTACGGAATGCTTGGTTGACGGCTGTGTGATGGGTTGATTTACACCCTGTATAACAGAAGTCCTAAAGATTACACAGCAAATATAGCTATTTTGTTGTTTGTATTTTCAGCGGCTTAAAAAAATCTTAAATATATTCCCAAGCGAAAAAAAACACACACATACCTACTTAATGCTTACAAAATTAAACTGCAACCTTAGAAAATGAACACAGGTAAGCACCTAGATAATCCTATATTGTATGCCGGATAATACAAAAAATAAACACGTTTCCTTTTGCAGGAAAACATTGTTATACATATTATTAAGTCTGTAGCTATGTTTTTGAAAGTAATTGGAGTCGCTTTTCTGTCTGTTCGTAATAGGGTAGTTGACTAAAAAAATCTAATTAGTCCGTCAGATAGATTTTCAAAAAATATTGGACACGTATTTTTTCTTTTTTCACGTAAACAAACAATGAAGACGATACAGTGCTTTGAAATTTTTTTTTTAATTTTTTAAAAACGTTGCCCCACACTAGGAATTTCTCCTGTATCGTGGGTGCGTTCACAAACATTTAAACTCACATACACAAATACCCAGACCCGAAACAACTATCTGTAGGCCATACAAATATTTGTTCCGTGCGGGAATCGAACCCGCGACACGTAGCGCAGCAGACCAATCGCTCAGCCACTGCGCCAACCGTGCCGTCCATATTCTAAGACATTAGTATGACATTTTTCACCGGTGAGTGACGTCACAACCCGCCACTCAAATCTTTGACGCGTTTTATCTTCGTCAATTTTTATTGATTTGATAAAATAAAAAACACGTATCCAATATTTTTCGATAATCTATCAGACGGACTAATTAGAATCATATTTTTTTAGTCAGTAAACATCCCTATTCATTATCAACCTAGGCTTTATGTAACTATGTTGGGGTCAACTTCCAGTCTAACCGGATGCAGCTGAATATCAGAATTTTATACCCATTTAGTGGTGGGTACATTGACTTATATATTACTGCGTAAGAACTGGGCGGACCGCATGTTACATTGACGCCTCGAACTTAGTCCTAAAACGGTCTTTCCTAAGCCGAAGTGAACTAGTCCACGATCGGCTCTCTTCGGGTGCGGTCGTAAATTTTATTAAAAGCTTTATTTATGTTCTTTATACCTCGAAAATACCACGCCGCTTATTCAAGGTTACGTTAACGAGCAGACTACACCGATTCTCTGTATGGCGAACGCGTCGAGCAAATGTTCGGACGACCGTATCTTTAGTTTTTATATCAATGGCTGGGTAATACGATTACCCAAGACTGGTAGTCAGAATTTCGTGCCACTGACTACTTAATGATTGGGCAAAGATCTATAATTTTTCGTCGGGACCAACACCTCAACGTGATTTTCAAGGCACGGAGGAAACTCAGTTCGTAATGGGTGGTCACCAATCCACGGAATATCCTAGGCAAACGCGGCTTAACCTCAAGATCAGCCCGAGCGCAAAGGGAGGACGCGCGACTGCTGAGCATGTGGTCCTGGGTTCGATTCCCGCGTCGGGCACAGTTTTCTTAGGTTTTTCAATCAGGAATTTCTCAGTAACAGCCACAGAGTCTAGATTTGTGCTCGGTTGATGGCAATGAGCTCGCCCCCTATTACATCGGACTTCAAAAAATAACTGGCGAAATGTGGGTGTATTATTCGGGACACCTCTGCCTTCAGGAATTACAGGCGTGGTGTTATGTTATTTATTATAGACCTAAAATAACACATTTGCTATTAAAACAGTGTTTAAAGCAAGCGGAGCCGCGCGCAAAGGTAGTACAAATAAAACAATTCGGAGATCAGCTACCGTTTTCTTTCGTCGATAAAAAGAGAATATTTGAACTAAAAGCTTTAATAAACGAATCCCGGTTCTATCCTAAAATACATTTATTGAAATAGTCGTGGAAACAGAACATTTATTACGATATACCGCATTCGGTTGAACCGTCACGATTCTGAACGGTTCGGATACACAAGCGTGATTAAATGGGTTTGCAAACACTATCTGTCACTGTACTCAGTTGTTGCATTTATAGGGAACGATTTGAGCATACTTATACAGGGTGGTGCCGACAATACGACAATAAATGAAACCACTGGTAGTTCTAGTTCATAGGAACATTTTTAAACAATCAAATAAATCCTAACACCGTCGTGGTGCCGACGATACGACAGTAACCTACCTAAATATCTTTGCCAAATTCGTTTATTTCATTTTATTTCCACTCGTTAATCGGTGCAAATTATTCCTAAGGTTAGTAAACCAATTTGTTTGTAAATTGTAAGTTATTTCGTTTAGAGTTTTATGCTACTTAGTTTTATTGTTTTTTTTCATTTTTTTTTATTTTGGTGTTAAGATTTATTTGATAGTTTAATAATGTTTCTATGGACTAGAACTACCAGTGATTTCATTTATTGTCGTATTGTCGGCACCATTCTGTATAGTATAACCTCAATATTATGATTTTGTAACAATATTGCCCAATGCCCATTCTTTTCCATATAGATCTACGCTTTGAAATGGGCAACTACAGTACCTATCACAATTTATTATGCCTTGTGACTGTAGCTTTCCTTTTTTGGCATTCAAAAGGACCCATCCATGAGCATTAAATTGAGCTTTAAATAATAATAATTGTCATATTGGCTATGAAGTGTTAGTTTTTGGCAATGTGAGGTCTCAACTAAAGGGTACCGTTTCGGATGTTGTTGTAACTTCGTCTTTTATTGAGAGTTCGGAAGACTGTTCGTAAAGTGTTACACATATGACATCGCGCAGTCTGCTGTACAATAATAATTCAAAGCGCTTAATTAATTACTATTATTGACAATA
This sequence comes from Diarsia brunnea, assembly GCA_949774965.1. Lineage (NCBI taxonomy): Eukaryota > Metazoa > Arthropoda > Insecta > Lepidoptera > Noctuidae > Diarsia > Diarsia brunnea. The sequence continues at coordinate 15,864,045 of OX459013.1, read as the reverse complement.
GGTAGGTACAGAAAAGCAGATCGTGTTTTAAAAAATTAAAATTACTTTTACTAGACTGGAATCCGAACCTTAAATAGTGGGGAAAACGATAGGCAGATGATGAATATAATAAACCCACTAAAAACATAACTTATAAAAAAAAGCCAAGTCGCACAACTCAGTTCTTCTACCGTAAAAAGTAGTGAGATCCATGTAATACCAAGTCAGTTAATTTATTCAGGGACCTTCCATCTTAAGTTATTGAGTAATAAGCTAACCTAACAAACAATCATCAGATCAGATCTACATCTTAATTATAGTAACCATATCTTCTATCTATATACATATAATAAATCTGTAGAAAAATCTTTTTTGTACATCGAAAATATTAAAAAAAAAATTGTCAGGGTGTTAAAGTATAACCAACAGAACACATTTCCAGCATTTTTGGAATTTTTGTCTGTTTGTCTGTTTCGATGACTAAGCATCACGTCAAATTTACGAAACGAATGTAGGTAACTTTTATACATAAATATTGTGCGTAACTTGGGCTATTACTTAGTCTTTGTTTCATTGTAATCGGTGCTCTCTATCAAAAGATATATGCATTTATAGTTTTCAAGAAGAACTTATCATTATGGTCAAGAATGAGACAAGCAACGACATCTATTGAACGAATATGGTACTTATTAATAAATGCCTTCACAAGACAACTTTAAATAAGTTATGATAGCAAAAGGTACGTAGATATTAGTCTAAATGACGCTGCTTTCAAAATCTACATAACCCAAACCCTATAGTGTGTTTGATCGCTCTTTTTTAGCAGTTTATCTTCGTCTTCGACAGATGGCGTTATTCATTTGATGTCATTTTCTGAACCGCGGTGTTATTAAATAAACTTATGTTTCGTGAATAGTCAACAAATAAAGATTTACCAATTACACAGTATGAAAATACTATTTTTTTAAACTAAATTAAAATTAGATAAAAACCCACGACATATTTTTTTTGTACCGTGTGGGAATTGAACCTGCGACACGCAGTGCTACTGTTAATCGTCCAGCCACTGCACCAAACATGTTTTTATATAGATGTGGTGTGTTGTTAACCCTATGTGTCGAGGCCGCGGTATTTCTTTCGAACAACCCGCAGCCCCGACGGGCGTCGGTCCTTGGGGGCCCCTTCAATGTTGATGAAAAAATATGAATGAATGAATGTTGTTGTTGTTGTTGTTGATGTTGTTGTTGTTGTTGTGAATGTTGTTGTTCCCTTTGAGACGCGCGTGGAACACAAACGCGCCTCCATCGTCATAGGACGGACGAACGATTAACTAGCCCGTTACTCACCGTTCATAGGCCCGCGCCTACGGTGGCCGGAAGCCATCACGTGGCTCCCGATGCCCGGAGCGTCTCCCGCGGCGGCTGGGAAGAGGGGTTGTGTCCCTCTTACGTTCACCTCTTTCGCTAGCATTACTGCTTCGCAGAAGGAGGTGACGGCGTTCCATTTCAGATTCGATGTCCCAGATTCGGTACACCACAGGCTACCTGCAGTATTGTTTCTCCTTCTCCCATATATCCATCCAAAGGTTGTCTTTAAAAGATCGCTATAAGCGATAAGACCGCCCATTGTGTCACCCCTTTTTTTTTTTTTTTTTGGGGGGGTGGGAAATCATCAAATAACCCCTCCTGCTCTTGGGCAGAGCGAAAGGGAGTGTCAGACTTCTACTGACTAAAAACCACCCATGTTCCTTCTTAGCCCTTCATGTCGAGGCCGCGGTATCTGCGAACAACCCGCAGCCCCGACGGGCGTCGGCCCTTGCGGGCCCGTTCCATGTTGCTGACATCTCTTTGAGGCGCGCGTGGAACACGAACGCGCCGTCAACACGGCCTGTCGTCGTCATAAGAAGGACGGATGGCAAGCTTACCCATCACTCACCGTCCACAGGCCCGCGTCTACGGTGGCCGGAAGCCATCACGTGGCCCCCGACGCCCGGAACGCCTCCCGCGGCGGCTGGGACGAGAGGTTCTCTCCCTCTCACGTTCCGCCACCTCCTTCGCTAGCATAACTGCTTCGCAGAAAGAGGCGACGGCGTCCCATTCCTCCTCGCCCCGGATCATGGCTTGCACCAGGGCCGGGCGCGAGAGGTAGCCGCCGCCGATCGCCGCTACGAGAACACGGCGGGGCTCCGCCCAAGCGGGACACACCTCCACAGTGTGCTCCACCGTGTCCTCTGGCCGATCCTCACAATGGTGGCAACCGGGCGTTTCCTCCCGCCTGATTCGGTGCAGGTACTTCCCGAAACAACCGTGTCCGGTGAGTACCTGCGTCAGACGGAAGGTAAGGGCGCCATGGCGCCTCTCCAGCCACTCCTCAAAGAGGGGACTTACCGCCACTATCGTGGCGTGCCCTATTGTGTCACCCCTTGCAAAATGTTTTTACTATTGTTTTTTTTTTGTAATTTTTATGGTGTACTTAATAAAGAGTATTATATCTATCTATCTATTCGGTACAGGTACCTCTCGAAACAGCCTCTAATCCCCCCTTTTTTGTGGTTCGTAAATTATCAAATGACTCATCCCGCTCTGGGCGGAGCGGAAGAAAGTGTCAGACTTCTACTGACTAAAAACCACCCACGTTTCTTCTTAGCTCTTTGTGTTTCGGGGCCGTGGTATCTCTTGCGGACAACCGTCAGCCCCGGCAGACGACGGCAGCAACAATTAAGGGGTCCTTAAGGGCCCCTTAATTGAATTAAAACATATCTTTGAGGCGCGCGTGGAACGCGAACGCGCCAACGACAGTACCCGTCGAATATAATGTACCTGTTTCAAATTTCTTCAAGAACCGTTCGGCCGTTCTGACGTGGTTGATTAACAAACACCCATCCATCTAAACTTTAGTATTAGACATAGTCAGTACTTTGCATTACCCTCTTCTTATTTTTTACAGCGGCAGTAAGGGCAGGGCAATGATTTTCTGTGGTTTTATCTAAGCGACGCATTTTAGTTTCCGACAAGCACGCGAACGGAGTCGCGGGCACAGCTAGTTAATATTAAAAATATAGATTGACTTGACCATCGCATCCTATTCGCCAATATTAAATACCACATTCTAATGGCTAATCGCCATCGCATTGGCCAATGTGATGCGGTGGCCAAGTGAATCTATTTATTTAAATCAGGATTTTAGTTTTATCCACAACGAAGTTATGGGAGGTCGAAAATGGCCTGAACTATTTCGAGAAAAGGAGAAGAACGAGACTTGGCGGGGGCACTGCCGTGCACAGATACTTTTGTTTAATACAAATAGCACTTCGTAGTATTTGGTCAGCATACAAGGTATACCCAATTTCGCCAATTTAAACAATTGGGCAAATCAGTCTGTACAACATTAATTGGTAAAGGTTTACAATTGCAATTGATTATTTTGTGAGTACTGTGTTAATGAAAACCCCTTTTTTGGGTGAGTTGAATGAACTCGTCCTTATTCTAATTTGTAAAAACGTTTATCATGTATTTTAGGCAGGCTCTATAAGCTAGGCTGGGTCATTACTCTGTGTAATTTATTTAATCACCACTGCTTGTAAATCGGTGAACGAAAACATCGTTAGGAATACAAACCACAACTCAAGCGGCATTTTTTTATTTAGCATATTCGGTTCCACTATTGGGCAAAGGCCTCCTCCATTCTTTTCCAACTCTCTCGGTGTTTTGGCTTCTCTGGCTGCTTCTGTGACAAACAATTACTCCAGGCCCCCACTGTGTGTCGATTCTGGCCCATCTATCCTCATCCATCCTGGAAATGTGACCCACGCAGTCCCATTTTACCTTCGCAGGCAACGTCGCCAACATTAGCGACGCCTGTCTTTGAGCGTATATGGTGTTGAGCTTTCGATCGATGCTCATGATGTTTAACCTCTCGCGTCTCAAAAGTACAGCATATACGTACATGAAACAATGGCTTTTTAATTGTGTATATAAACTAGACATGCGATGGGTTAAAATGGTTCGTTCTTTGGCAAATCTTGAGTTTGAACTACTGATAAGCATACGTCAAAGACCAAGCCTGGGCGCCAAAGGCTAGGATAAGCAGGATACAGCGGTATTAGATCAAGAAAAGCTCGGAGTTTCCTTGCGTGATCGAATCAGAAATGAGGACATCCGCATGAGAACCAAGGTTACAGACGCCGCCGCCGCAAGCCCGAAAAATTGCCAGGCTTAAGTGGCAATGCTGCAAGTGCCCTGCCCGCACATTACTCGCAGAATGGATGACCGATGGGGCCGATAAGTTCTGCACTGGCGACCGCGAACCGGAAGACGTTGCGTTGGAAGGCCTCCCACTAGGTGGACCGATGACCTGGTGAAGGTTGCGGGGATCCGCTGGATGCGAGACGCACGGGACCGGTCAATGTGGCGACACTTAGTTGATGATAATGAGATCAAAAAAATCGAAACTGACCCATTGATTCCCTTTCACATAAAATAGCATGTGGCCCGTTATTGGGAACATTAAATGTTGATTATGTCAAACATAAACTAAACCTAAACCGACCACATTACCAATAATATTTCCAACACACACAACAAAAAAACACTCACATCTATTAAATAAAATCGAAAAAAAGGTTTCAATATTGGCCGTATAAACCGTTGCGTGTGCCATCGCAGCACGTTGAGAGGAAACTATTTGGCGTTTAGAAACGACGCCATTTCCTGTACATAACAGTCGGTGAGCACAAAATGGCGGCCTATTTTGTTCGGGGCCAACGTTAAACGATATTGCATCGATAATTTCGTGTTTCGGTCGAGTATTGATATTGTATTTTAATAAAGAGTTGTTCTCGCATGTAAATTGGTTCCAAATAGGCTGAATGGCCGCCATTACGCTTGTTGAAAATTGGCGGGAAACTTTTGTGTTTTCGGTGTAAATGTTTATTCTGTTTAGGGAAAAATATGCACATGTAGCAGGTATTATAAGAGATAAAGCTGTTTTATAAAATTCTACATGAAAACGGAGCATCAAACGACTGAGTAGTCAAAAGTACTTTATTTACAAAATCAAATTAGAGATGGCGGGACGAACTGGACGTCTTCCCTGAGAATTGGAAAGAAGTGCCACATAATCGTGACCGTTTGAAGGAATTGAGTCTTTGCCCAGTAGTGGGACAAAATAGGCTACCTATAATAATAATAATTAGAACAAAATGAAAACTCGTAGACGTACTGTTGCTACGCCAGTCACTGCGTAGCAACTGTCAATGGCGTCATGGCTACGCGTGATACGCTGTCGTAGCAAAAAACTGGTCCGTTAAGCATGATAAACAATTAGTTATTTAATTCAGACAAAATTATTCACATTCTTGTTAGTCTAAGTACTTCCTTATATTACGTTAAATATTTTGTAAGATTCGTTTATAATTTTGAGCTGGTATTCTGTTACAATCCTTTACAATCAACGAATGTAAACAATCTGCTTGTACAGTCATGAACAATAATATATATATGTATTTAGTAGGAAAAATCGAGAGTGTATTTCTCTCGCGGTATAAGTAATTTAACTTTGTTTAAAGATCTATTTCAATTACAATTAAAACAAGATTTATTGTATAATTTTATGGGTACCAAAATAGTATGTTCCTAACTACATAAAATTACAATAAAGGGTTTAGGAGAAAATCACTTTCAAAAGTCGCTACGTGTATACATAGCGTAGTTCCCGTTCCCGTGGGGATACAGGAATAAAAAGTAGCCTATGTCACCCGGGTATAGTGTAGCTTCGCAACGTGAAAGAGTTTTTCAAATCGGTCCAATATTTTTTAAGTTAACTCGTTACATACAAATCATTCCTCTTCTTTATAATAATTATGAAGTATAGACTAGCGGGCTGCGGGTTGTTCGAAAGAGATGCCGCGGCCTCGACACAAAGGGCTAAGAAGGAACATGAGTGGTTTTTAACTTTTTAGTCAGTAGAAGTCTGACACTCCCTACCGCTCTGCCCAGAGCGGGAGAAGTCATTTGATGAATTCTCACTCTATAAAAAAAATGAAAATTATAGACTAGTGCTGTTGTCTGTACATACAATACTTTCGTACCAAACTCAACAGACGCCTACAAACGTCCATCGCAGACATTACACGAAAATACAATCATTCGTAACACTCGCAGAGGAATTCAAATTGTTCGCTGCCCCAAGTTAAAAGCGTGATAATTAAATTAACTAACTATTCCGGCGAATTTCAGCAAATGAGTTGACACTGTCGAGGTAGAAGCAGAAGGACTATTCCTTTTTTTGTTTGTTCCGGAGTGGAAAATCCTCATAAAAGTCCTCCGACACGGGGCAAGCGAAGTAATCTGTCAGACTGTACTGACTAAAATTGTAAGATCAAACTATTTTAAAAGGGTAACTATTGAATTTCTTGCCGGTTCTTTTCCATAGGAAGCAACCTACCCAAATCGTGCACCTTTTTGTCTTTTTAAAAAAAAAATGTTATAAAAATAAAAATAAAATGTATATAATTAAAAAAAAATATATTATAAAATATTTTGCTTTGATGACGTCAGTTTTCCAGATCTGCCCAATTTTGGCGGCTTTGTGTCATGGCTATCCAGTTCCTTTTGGACAATTGAATGAGATCGTCTATCCACCTAGTCGATTGTCCAGTGGGAACTAAGGTTACAATATTTACTGTATGTATGAAAAAAACTGGATGAGGCTCGCACTGAATCGTGGTTGTGGCACAAGAAAAGAGAGGCCTATTCCTAGCAGTGTGTGAATTCAGACTGTGGATGATAATGGTGATTGAAAAACGTAAGTCTTAACAAGTGGAACTTCTGAATCTATTTACTGATAAGAAGGAACGCCGGAGTGAAACGGCGGCAGGTGACATTGTGGAAGCAATCCGCCATTATGGTAACGTTAAGAAATTGTTATACTATTGCGTTTTAGCGGTTTACTTCTTGGAGACGAACACTTTTTGTTTCCCAGTAACTGAGAAAACATAAAAGGGTTTTGTAAGTGTTCTAAGTTTTCATGTTTTAAAAGGAAAACCAACTACTCCGCGGTCGCGTGGATTAGGCGTTCGCTTTGTGACCTGGTGGTCGTGGGTTTGATTCCTACGGGAAGCATACTTTGTAAAGTTGTTTCCAGTTTGGCTAGGACATTGCAGGCTTGAATCATCTGATTGTCTTATAAAAAGATGTTCCGTGCTTCGGAAGGCATGTATAAACCGGTGGTCCCAGCCGCCAAATGGCGGTCATCATACCATGTCAGAGGCCTTTAGGTTTCCCTTCGGGGCTGCGAGTTGTTCGCAATGGATACCGCGGCCTCGACATGAAGGGCTAAGAAGGAACATGGGTTGTTTTTAGTCAGTAGAAGTCTGACACTCCCTTTCGCTCTGCCCAAGAGCGGGAGGGGTTATTTGATGATTGTCCACTCGCCAAGAAAAAAAACCGACGTCATACTATCACTGTAACATACTCACACACCCATTTACAACTCCTCAGGCACACTACACTTACACACTCATACATGCTGTACTCTTAGCAATGTAATGTATAGCTATTAAATTGTAAATCCTCAGGTAATAATTCTCTGTAGGATAAGTTTATATTTATAAGTTAAAATTTCAAAGAGCTGTGGATTTTGTGTACAATAAATAAATATTATTATTTTGAAACAGAACGTTTTAATAATACATACCTAATACAGAAAACCTAATTATTACGACAACTAGAGCACAGAACTAACACGAGAAGTTAATGAAATTAATTAATATTATTATGAACTACAAGTCAAGGGTCTGTAGTTAGCTTGTTATTATTAGATCTGAAGATAATAAGGTCTGGCTGGCATTATGTCTGGTAAAGTTAGGAATAATTCCGATCTAATTACATAGGAATCAAGTTAATAATAAATTCATTTAAAAGGGATAATTTTCACTCATTGCCATTTGTCACAAGAAATTCACAATATAAATAAAGATACTACGGGTCGGTTGGGGTCGGCTTCCAGTCTAACCGGATGCAGCTTATCTAACCATTTAGCGCATGTTTATCTAACGATTTACTTGGGACCCGTTTTTTTTTTTTGGGGGGTGGGAAATCATCAAATAACCCCTCCCGCTCTTGGGCAGAGCGAAAGGGAGTGTCAGACTTCTACTGACTAAAAACCACCCATGTTCCTTCTTAGCCCTTCATGTCGAGGCCGCGGTATCTGCGAACAACCCGCAGCCCCGACGGGCGTCGCCTTACTTGGGACCCTTACCTTACCCTACACTTTTAATTTAGATTGAAATGAAATTCTTATTATCCAGATATCAATAACTTACAATGCTTCTTGGTAAAACCAGTGATATTTATACTTTACCATCTAATTATCATGGATTGTAAACTTCGTTTACCAAACTAGTTATAATTACTGTTATCTTTCTTAAAAACTTGTATGATCGGTTTTTCACCTTTACTTGAGCCTCTCAATAGAGCAACCAGTGTGAATGCTCTTCCAACATGCTTATCATTTGAACTCAACAATCATGCTCAACCGTCACGTTCAACAGTTGCGCTTATGTCCACTAGACCAACAATGCAGTAATAATGGTAAATACAAAATAACTAACTATTAGAAGCCTCTAAAACCTTAAAACAGTCAAGTAAGAAGGAAAGAAATAAAAAAATGGCCGAAAATTGAAAAGAGATTACAGTAACTGCCTAATTACTCGTGAAACGAGCCGCCATTGCAATAAACGAAAAGTTATGAGAAGAATTGGTTGCAGGAATATCGATAATCATTTATTTTTATGGTTTTCGTGAGAATTACCTATTAAAATACATTTTGACTGGCTGAAAACGGTATAAGTATTGTTATGCAAGAAGGGTAGAATCTAGCAAATTATATTTTGAATGTTATAATCGTTTTAGAGCATTTATTTTGGGAGTTTTATGTGTATAATACAATTGACGAATATTTATGCGGGGTGAAATTGACACCGATGCGAAAACGGTTACCACGTATTCAGATCATCATTTGGAAAAAGAAGAACAGGTGTTCCATAAATTTAATCGTGCAGGGTTACCGGTAAACCACTTTTGTAGAAAACAGCTGTTTTTTTTTAATTACCAATAAAAATATTCCTTGTGTGTCCCTTCCACCCCTTATATTATAGGAGGACTTCGGATTGCAATCATGGTGAAAGGATTACCCATTCAGCGTGGGTATTCGCTGACTGCCCAGGGTGCGCCAGACATCAAGTGGCTCCTAAAGTCGCTACTAAAAGTTTCAGTTAGTTTCAGTAGTTCCATCAGTCGCAATTTGTTGGGGGCAAAAAGTTTTAGATCATGCATGTAAAGAAGGTTGGATACGACCTGACCACTTATAGTCAACCGATAGTCTAGACCCGAATCCTCCAGCAACGCGCTTAGAGGATTCAAAGCGAGACAGAACTAAAGTGGACTCAGACAGTCGCCTTATTATTTCCCGTTTCATCCATACAGGCCTAGTATTCCCCTTTTTATTAATGTATGGGTATCATACATCATCATTTTCATCATCATTCATCATTTCAGCCAAAAGACGTCCACTACTGGACATAGGCCTCCCCCAGGTATCGCCACATACTCGCATCCAGCGGGTCCTCCACAACCTTCACCAGGTCATCGGTCCACCTAGTGGGAGGCCTTCCAACGCAACGTCTTTAGGTTGGCGGTCACCAGAACTTTCCGGCCCTATTGGCCATCCGTTCTGCGAGCAATGTGCCCTGCCCACTGCCACTTAAGTCTGGCAATTCTTTGGGCTATGTCGGTAACCTTGGTTATCATGCGGATGTTCTCACTTCTGATTCGATCACGCAAGGAAACTCCGAGCATAGTTCTCTCCATTGCCCTTTGGTTGACTTTGAGCTTTCTGGGGAGGCCTATGTCCAGCAGTGGACGTCTTTCGGCTGAAATGATGATGATGATGATGATCATACATAAACCCACAAAATCTTTACACTTCATTCCTTATTCCTAATTCCCCAAAACAGTTCAACAATTTTAATATCAACCGAATTTGTTCCCGCTGACCTCGAAACCGACTTTTTTAATATCATGACCCAAAATGTTCGCGAAATACTGTCACGTACTAACCGAGCCCTAATATCTGCCTGCGTGTCCCAGGAATGGCCGACCCTAAGTTCTTATATATTTTTAATAAAAAAACTTTTATGAATTACGCTAAAGTTTCGCTATTGGCCGTGACGTGGCGAAAACGTGAGGGCAGGTTGCGAGACTAGGCGTAATGGTTACTTTTTCTTTTTGACAGGTTATTCTGAATAAAAGAATAGGGATCTAAAATTCTGGATTACGTGATTTATGACTGAGTTCGGACGCAATCATAACATCACATAATAATATATTTCATCCACTTCATTTGGGGTCGGAACAGCTGTACTACTTCTAGCTGAAGCTAGCTGTATGACTTGTAACGCCACGGTCCCATCCACGTGGTCCTAACTAAAAATGGGTCCAGAAGGATATGGTGGAATGAACTCGACTGTTTTCCCAGGAATTGGCAAACAACAGCATTGGATAGGGTTAAGTAGAAAGATTGAAGGAAGGCCTTTGTCCTGCAGTAAGAAAAAAACTGCAAAGTACAAAACTGTTTCACATTCGTCACTTCACCAACTAACTGTTCGGCAGTTTGCTAAACTGGTCCTTTCTTTCTTTCTAAGACACAAATGGCTAGTAATGATAATGACTGCCTAATTTAACACTGTTGTAGAATACACTGTTATTCCTAAAGACCTTGACCTAAATATTATATTTATTTAAACTTCAACCGTTCTCCACAACAGCTATAAACGAGCTGCCACGCCATATTCCCCGTAGTAATTCCCCAAAAGAATCCTATAAACGGTTGCGTGGAGTTATTATCTCCGTGCCACCATTGCTCCTCCCTCGCTGTTGTCACGTACGCCAGTTCTCAGTTATTGACAATATAAAACAGATTATTTTGTTTTGCCGAGTAACCGTGTGGTTTGGGAGTTCGGGTTGCAAGAAAAATCCTTATCTGTTGTGAAAAAACTTGATCCAAATCTTACAAATTGAGCATTGTTAAGTGGTTAACACAATTAGAATCATCATCATTCTCTTGCCTTTATCCCAATTAATTTGGGGTCGGCGCAGCATGTCTTCCTCTTCCATACTTCTCCATTTTTCGTCATCTCATGAGACACCTCCTTTCTCAGCATAGCATCCTTTACACAGTCCATTCATGGTTTCATTGGTCTTCCTCTACTCAAATACCTCTCCACATTCATTCTTAATTTATTTGTATAAAAATGTATAGGTTATTCTTTGTACTCCTAGTCATACGGGCTTTATATAAAAAGGTATTTAAACACATTTACCTTTAAACGCTTCTTTCAACAGCAACAGTAAGGTTTTCATAGCCAGTACACTTTACTTGTATGAAATATAAATTGGCTATTACCTAGTTTTATCACGACTGCCGTCCACAAACTAATTATAATAGTAGTTCAATACAGGAACTGATTCCGATTTTATGGTATGTGCACATAGGTTTCACTACTGTTGACGACATTATATAAATATTACTAACTGATGCCCGCGGCTTTGCCCGTGTCAAATTATATGGTAAAATCTTCCTCGAGAACAACTCTATCCATTGGTAAAAACAGCATCAAAATGGGTGCAGTAGTTTTTGAGTTTATCTTGAACAGATATACAGACGCGACAAATTAGGCAGAGTGCTACGAAATAGTATTTGCAACCATAATTCGCCATTTATGTGTAAGTCTCATGGAAAAAGGTCGAGTGTATTGTCAGTCACCACTCATATTTCAACACTCCCAGCTGCTACTGAGAAATTCTCGACTCAAAAACCTAACCGAGGCAGCTTCATTCTGGAGGACACGGTGGAGCACACCGTGGAGGTGTGTCCCGCTTGGGCGGAACCCCGCCGTGTTCTCGTAGCGGCGATCGGCGGCGGCGACCTCTCGCGTCCGGCCCTGGTGCAAGCCATGGTACGGGGCGAGGAAGAATGGGACGCCGTCGCCTCCTTCCAGCGAAGGAGGTGGCGGAACGTGAGTAGGAGAGAACCTCTTGTCCCAGCCGCCGCGGGAGGCGCTCCGGGCGTCGGGGGCCACGTGATGGCTTCCGGCCACCGTAGACGCGGGCCTGTGGACGGTGAGTGATGGGTAAGCTCGCCGTCCGTCCGTCTTATGACGACGACAGGCCGTGTCGACGGCGCGTTCGTGTTCCACGCGCGCCTCAAAGAGATGTCAGCAACATGGAAGGGGCCTGCAAGGGCCGACGTTGGGGCTGCGGGTTGTTCGCATGAGATACCGCGGCCTCGACATGAAGGGTTAAGAAGGAACATAGGTGGTTTTTAGTCAGTAGAAGTCTGACACTCCCTTTCGCTCTGCCCACAGAACAGATAAAATTCCACCCACCACAAAAAAAAGGCAGTTTCATTTCAAGTTCAGATAAACATGCTGTTTACTACACTAGCTCCTAAACTAAGAGTAGGTAACTGCCGTGAAAGCGTTATGATGCCCGTAACCGTTTACCATAGATAGTTATTGTAGTATCCACTAGTAACAGACCTAATCGGTTGATTTTACAATTAACTAAGTATCACAGGCTCACACCAGACCACCAAGCCCTTAGTCCAGGATCACTTCACTTCCCGCCATCATGTAACTGACAGATGTCATTAGTGACAGCTCCCCTGACCACTTGTGGTTGTGAGACAGTGTTTACATATCTATTAAATAGATACTCGTATACACTACATCCCTTTCTTATTATATTTGTTTTGATCAAAATGCTTTACCCAAATATACACACAATTACATTCAGTAATCAAGCAAATTCAACAACTAAAGAATATAAAATGTTCAACCATACTTGCATGTTTTTGTTATCCGATCTACCTTGTCATCTTAGACCGACTGCCACTGACCTACCAGTTCTAAATGTACAATGTACCTTATCAGGTTTTACCCAGTTCGTTCAGTTCGATCGTTTTGTTCAGTTCGTTTCTTGTCCTGTGTGAGACCAATAAATATTTTTTCTTTCTTTAGTTACTCCATTTGAACATCTTCTCCAGTAGCCTCCATTAAGTGTGGAGTAGGATTAAAGTTAATACTTAATAGGTTATTAGACTATTCCTATGAACTTCATCGTCTATTCTAACCTCTGGGGGTCTGCATGATCTCGTCTTCCTATTTCCATATTCCTTTCCTTTTCATTGTTTTTTTTTTTTTCTAATGACATCTAAAGATAAGTTCTAATGATGCCTGCCCCGTAACCGATCATGGGGTTGAATTTAAACACTTTAGACATTTAGAGAGAACTTTTCCAAAAACTTTGTGGTTTAAGTGTTTTTTATTTAAGTTTAAATTATCGATGACCCCAAGAAGACCAAGGCTTCTCTCTTTCTATTACTGGCTATACCTTCGTACATAATCTGATGTAGAGAAATAGTTTTACATTTTATTTATTCATTATGATTTTTATTACTATTCTTGAAATGTGTTCTTTTTATCTCTCTATATATGTTCTCCAATAAAATATTTGAATTAAACTCAGTTTGTTGTAGTACCCAAACTAGCTTGGCATCAGCGATGACTTGCGTACTGTCTAAAAATTCAATTTCCTAAGCTAGTCTTCGTTTGGGTTCCAACCTAGATAAGATTGACACTGTTGCTTAATTTCAATACTCCTAGTTGTAACTTTGTGTCCTTGTTCTTATCCAAAAAGTTTCTCAACTACATTTCTTTTTATTTCTTTCTTTAGGTTCCTTTACAACGTTTATCATTATATATATTCCAAAACTTTCTTGGCAACCAATGAACAAAAGAGTTTTACTGCCCCAGACTTCAAAAGTTTTATTTGGTTCTGTACAAGTTTTATTTGTTCAACTTTCTTTGTTACTTTTGACATAGTTTCCGAATTCGTCAGGTATCTAATATTTTTTTTTTTTTTTTCTTTCTTTTAGGCTCACATGATTAGTCATTTTAATATCGTGCACATTGAATTTAATGGCAGTCAACATACAAGTATGTCTCATTTGGCGTCCTATTTCATAGATGCCTAATACTTCTAATTTAATGGACGCCCATTTCTTCCAATTTAACGGATGCTCAACGACCAATTTAATGGATATTTACTATTCTTGAGCCAGCTTAACGGCTGCTCCATCCAATTTCATGGATTATCATGAGCCAATTTAACGGTTGCTTCATCCAATTGAATTGCTTCTCATCAGCCAATTTAATGGATACCATCCAATTTCATGAGCCAACTCAACGGTTGCTTCATCCAATTTAATGGATTATCACGAGCCAACTTAACAGTTGCTCCATCCAATTTAATGGATTATCATGAGCCAACTCAACTGTTGCTCCATCCAATTTAATGGATTATCATGAGCCAACTCACCGGTTGCTCCATCCAATTTAATGGATTTCATGAGCCAACTCAACTGTTGCTCCATCCAATTTATTGGATTATCATGAGCCAACTCACCGGTTGCTCTATCCAATTTAATGGATTTCATGAGCCAACCTAATGGTTGCTCCATCCAATTTAATTGCTGTTCATCAGCCAATTTAATGGATTATTGTGAGCCAACTTAAAGGTTGCTCTATCCAATTTGATTGCTTCTTAAAAGCCAATTTAATGGATATTCGCCAGCCAATTTAATGGTTGCTATCTTACCACGCGTAAACAGTGCGATGGTAAATGTCACATGCCTTAGAAGTCGTGCTTCCAAGACATGCCGGTTTCCTTACAGTGTTTTCCTTCACCGTTTTAAGAGCGTTCCCTGGTGATGAGTGAATGAACACAAAATACCTGCCTGGTTTCGAACCCACGACCTAAGTCGGGCGAGGCCATCACCGCTCTTACAAAATTTAACATAATATCTGAGACACATATATTTATACAAAATAATCTTCTATGTTTAACTAAACATACATATATGTGTTGTTGCTGCATATTATCTTTTTTTTTTTTAACAAATTATTTACCTTTGATTTGTAATTACCAGAACACATATTATATTATATCGGGAAGGGATATTTTTTTAGCACTAATCGTTGGTTAACTGTGGGCTCTTTTGTCGTACTCCCACAAGCGCCCATGCAGGCCTACGCGAAATAAAACATCTTGATTTTGATTTTGACTCCGGTGGGCCCAGTGTTGGATGAAGAAACCAGTCTCGTACACCGATACACTCAAACAATAAGACGATAGTAGAAACACAGTAGGCACGTATAACTCTGTAGGTACGAATTTCAGAACACGCGATGTTTCACCGGTCGCACGCACCGCCGCGCCCTTCCACAGAGAAGTGACGTGCCGACCCACTGGCGCGCGCACCAGTGACTCCATCGAGCGCCACCAGATGGCACTGGCATACCGAATACGACTCGATGTCGACATTTATACATTGGCTTCATATTTAAGTTAAACCATTACACAACCACCATTACGGTTTCCTACTCAGAACTTGTGTTACTATATTTATTTATGAATTATTTCAAGTTATTCCAATTCAAAACTATAATTTTGTCAAACAGCTATAATGTTATCATTATCTGCCTTCCCCAACCATGTTGACTGGCCTCCAGTCCAACTGGATGCAGCCGGACACCTGCACTCCACATGGAGCCACCGCCCATCCAACCTCCACAACTCAGTCAGCACCCGGTAGCACGACACCCCTCGGCAAAACCGGCTGTCAGATTCTCAGGCCACTGACCATTACTGACCACCTACACTGCCACGTATCCTCCGAGGCATTGAGGAAAGTCTGCATGCAACGGGTGGCCACCCATACACGAATCGATCCAGGCAACACACAGTTCAATCCAATCAAATCGAACGGCAACTCTATCAAGCCACAAGCTGCTCCTTTGTTAACCAGTGCTTAACTACCTTTATTTTTTTACTTTAATTTAAGCACTTCATTTTCTTCTTCTTTTTCTGTACGAGAAGAGACTTGCCCCTCAGTCATTGGCTGATATTTTTTTTTTTTTTTTTTTTTTATGTTCACTTTACATTGCACATGTTATTATTCTATTATTATTATCCTTGCATAATAATAACATAACCCTACATAACATCAAGCTTGCATTACGGGACAACCTTATTCCATCAACCATACAATAATTCCGACCCCTTGGCTTTTACTGAGTTAAACCCAACAAGCTCTCCTCAACCTGGGAATCAAAACCAGGACCGCAGAACAAGCTGCCATGCCTGCGACCAATGAGTCATAGTGTCAACATTCTCCTGCCCTTATCCCAATTTATTTGGGGTCGCCACAGCTTGTGTCTTCCTTATATACTTCTTTATACTTGTCATTTCATTCGACACATCAGGTATCTACATAACAATAATAAAGCCTTTTAATTCCGAACTACTTTCAATTTGGGTGTTTTATCTTTTCTTATAATATCTCTCTCAGTTCGGCGTGCCTCTTGGCATTGGCCTTCTCCAGCTATCTCCATTGAACTCAGTCTTCTGCAACTCTGGTCTAGTATGGTCCTACGGTTAGGTTAGACTGATATCGTCACTCCATCTTGTTTTTTTTTTTTTTTTGCACACCCTTGTTTTCTGATGTCTGCTTTTGGATACCATAAGGTTACTTGTATACTCCATTTATTTATTTTGCAACATAGCATAAGTCCTGTCCAACTCCATTTTAGATGTTCTACGAGTTATTATACCCGTTACTTTTGTCTTCCTTCTTATTTTTAAATTCCGGATTCTGTGACTAAGCCTGTGTTCAACATGCTTCTTTCCATTGCTCTTTAGGTTTAGATATCTACATACCTAATTTTTCTTGTATGTAAAACACACACAATGTACACAATGTTTATTTTTCTAATGAAAGCACATATCAATTACCTAGGTATTTTTTAAATGAAATTAAGTTATTACTCATATTGTTTAGGAGAAGGGATCATCAAAATCAGAATACATAAAATCAATCAAAATTACTTGAAGCTTATTCTTCAACAACTGTTGGTTATCCCATAACTGCATAGAACTGTCTGGGGCGACATGTCAAATATTAGACATTTCAAAAATAGTACTTAAGTACTTCATACTTCACTTATAAGTACTTCATACAATCAAAGTTATTATTAGTCACTACAGGAAATAGAATCTTTTATTTTTTTTATATGCTGCTTTGATGATTCAATACAAGATCTTTCTAGTAAGTCAACATGTTTACAGCTATAGGAATTAAACCTATTGCTAGCAGTCTGCTGATAACAGTTAAGTGGAGTTTAAAACCAATAAAGAAATGTGTTATGAATTAAATCATTTGTCATCAACTTGTATATATTGTAGTGACAACCTAGTACTTATCTAGTTTGATGTTCAGTAAGTACTAATGAATGTGTTGTACACATGTAACATGTTGACATATTAATGTAGGTTCTTCATGATATTGAATGTCTAGACGCCATGCATCACAGAATTCATTTATTACTGTGTGATCTATCTCTTCAAATAGTGTAACAGTAACCCATTGTACAACAATTATGTAGAATGATAAAACAATAACAGAACTCTTCCTTCACCTTAAAATACTTAATGCCAGTACGTTTGGCATACAGTAATCATTAATTAGTTTCAAGTATAGTCAAATAACTGTACTTACTATTGTTTTTTTACATTGTTGACAGTTCCTTGCAAACTTTCACCAAGTGAAAACAGCTAGCAGCTAGTATTAATATGTACATTTCAGACCTTTATCCTCGTCGCCACTTGTAGTATCCACTAGTAACAGACCTAATCGGTTGATTTTACAATTAACTAAGTATCACAGGCTCACACCAGACCACCAAGCCCTTAGTCCAGGATCACTTCACTTCCCGCCATCATGTAACTGACAGATGTCATTAGTGACAGCTCCCCTGACCACTTGTGGTTGTGAGACAGTGTTTACATATCTATTAAATAGATACTCGTATACACTACAGTTATAATAGGGTTTGTTTACCGTTTTAGCAATCTCAGCAGTGTTCAATATTATGACCATGAAGGTTGCATAACTTAACCTTTCGTATGCCGTGTAATGAGACACAATTAAAAAGCCATTGTGTCTCGTGTAGATCTACTCGTACGTTCCGGCATACGAAAGGTTAAAGGGTTAGGCAGAAGTGTTATGGTGCGCCAGTTATGGTTAAGTGACAAAGAATAAAGATATGGAAAAACACTAATGTAAATATGGAATAGCAGGCGGGCTAATTGGGTACAATTCTAGTTTCTTTGGTGATGTACTTTTAGATATACACATGACGTGATTATGTTAAGTCCCATGTAATAGAGGGGCGAGTCTATTGCCATCAACTGGATACAAATCCAGACTTCGTGGCTGCCCAATGACAATTTGCTCCACCCGAGAATCGAACCCAGAACCTCATGCTAAGCCGTCGCAATTGCGACCACTAGACCAAATAACAATTTGAGAAATCTCGGAGTCAAACAAAGTCGGTAGCTTACCTCCTCTTAGTAACCCAGAAATTCCTGATGGAAAAACCAACAAAATATTTTTCCTACCCGGGAATCGTACCCAGAACCTCATGTTCAGCAGTCGCGCTTGCGACCACTAGAAGACCAACGAGGCAGTCAAAAAAACCTAACCTAACCCCAATTAAACGCTTAAAAAAATCTAGGAATCATTCTAAATAAGTTGGTAGTTCCATCTTTCCAACTTACCTGCTCTCAGTAACTGCCGTGAAAACGTTATGGTGCCCGTAACCGTTTACCACAGATAGTACCAGTATATGGTTTGTTTACCATTTAAGCAATCTCAGCAGTGTTCAATATTAAGGCTGCGTTCCTACTAGAGATGTGCGAAGATGTGAAGCGAAGGATATGCGTAAAACTAATCAAGCACAAAGCAAGCTTAGACTAATTAATGATGTTTTTGATAAAAATCATGTTTTAATTTTCTAAGAATAGGTCCCGCTGTGTCCATAAATTAACTGTCAAATGGTTAGTTTAGTATACCAAACCATAACCATTTGACAGTTAATTGATGGACACTATGATAGCCACTGACATTTAAAAAGATACGCAATAGCCCGGCTGGGTTTGGGTGCAGGATGCAGCACCAAGTCCTCAGTCAGCAACAAAATATATTTACCTCCTGACCTCACGGGGGTCAAACTTAGCGGAGATTTGCCATCGAGATATATTATAGTGCACAAGTGAGTGTGCAGACACGGGACGGGACGGTAATCCGACATGACCAGAGAGAGATCAGGCGCAGACGAGGAAAGTTATAGGCACATACAGGTGTGATGTTACGTTCCACAGGCTCACACTGTCACACACGTCAAATCTCTAGTGGACACACAGCCTAAGTCCATGGAGCTCTTTTCGCCTTAGTTTTGTCAATTCCCTGAAGTTAGCCAATATTGCGTAGGAAGGTATTAGGAGTAACTTGGCAAATTTTGTATTTATTTTAAGATAATCCTCGTTGGAGTTTATAAAGTTTGGGTAATTTGTAAGACTGTAAATAATATTTTGTCGTTTTCCACGAATTACCAGGTGCCTTTGATTAAATATAGACACTGGGAAAAGTTGTGCTTTTATGAACTTAATTAGATTTAGTTTTTGCGCCGACCCCAAATAACATGGGACAACGGCAGTAAGATGAGTCAGCTGCACAACAGTATTATAAATAGAGTGACTACACCCTCATACTAATTCGTCGTAAGTTTTTCATAAATCACAGAGAAGGGTAGGTAATTTCGTTACGTTTTTTCAAGACGGTTAAATTGTTTTTCTGGGACTTCGTCGAGCTTCATTGTTTCGGCGCTTTTTTGATCGTCGCCACTTTTGATTCTGGTTTTTAAGAGTTACAGTGGTATGGGAATAGAGTGGAGGGCTTGTCCTAAAAAAAGACTAGGGTAGACAAAAACTACAGAAAGCCACCGGCTACGATCCTTACATACTCCTTTCGCTTCATCCACGGACATTCATCAGCAGGGCTATCTTTTTAATTGTCAGTGGATATCATAGTGTCATGTCATAGTATCATAGTGTGTGAGGAGCTCGTGGCTTAATAAGAACTGCCACTCGGGTCGATTTTTAAGTAAAGCTGTGCTTGCCTAGGTCGGTCTATGGATGGGTGACCGCCCGACATACCAAGTTTCCTCCGTGCCTCGGAAAGCACGTTAAGCTGTTGGTCCCGGCTGCCATATATAGATCTTTGGCAGTCGTTTACAGGTAGTCAGTGACCTGAAATTCTGCCATCCAGTCTTACCAAAGAGTATCGCATTACCTAGATTAACTGGGTTGTGGAGGTCAGATAGGCAGTCGCTCCATGTAAAATACTGGTATTCAGCTGCATCCGGTTAGACTGGAAGCCGACCCCAACATAGTTGGGAAAAGGCTAGGCAGATGATGGATATCATAGTGTCCATCGATTAACTGTCAAATGTTTCCATTTTGTATCAAACCATATCCATTTGACAGTTAATCGATGGACACTATGATAACCACTGACATTTAAACAGATACGCAATAGCCCTGCTAGTCAGACATGTGGGTCTTTCTAAATAATATAATACATTTTCGTCACTAGCAATCTAAAGTTCTGAACTTACTCGTGTCAAGTTACAAGGTAATGAAGGACACACACTTCACAACTTAGTATACTTAGGTACGGTCGAACATGGCATTAAAACAGCCAGCTAACTTGGATTTACTTAGATTACACAGATACATTTAGAGACTGATGTCAAACGATACAGCATTTCAGCGTCTTAAGTCATTTAATGCCAAACGCTTTCATTATCTGCCAAGCATATTCTCAACTATGTTGAGGTCGGCTTCCAGTCTAACCGGATGCAGCTGATTACTGGCATTTTACATGGAGCAACTGCCTATCTGACAAAAAAACAAAATAGGGTAGTTAACTAAAAAAAATAATTAGTCCGTCGGATAGATTTCCAAAAAATATTAAACACGTATTTTTTCTTTTTTCACGTAAACAAACAATGAAGACGATACAGTGCTTTGAAAACTCGTGTGACGTCATATTCTAAGACATTAGTATGACATTCTTTACCGGTGAGTGACGTCACGACCCCCCACTCAAATCATTGAAGCGTTTTGTTTTCGTCAATTTTTCATGATTTGATACAACAAAAAATACGTATCTAGTATTTTTCGATAATCTAACAGACGGAGTAATTAGAATCATATTTTTTTTAGTCAGCAAACATCCCTATTGCAATCAATATTGTCAGTGTACTACAATAAAATTATAAAGAGTTTCTGCGTGTATACCAAATTGCTTGTATGAGTGTACAACTTCACCACGTCCGAAACTTAGCAATCAATGTTTCAGGCGCCCATTTCTATGCCAAACCTAACCTTTGACGCACCTTTGAACCTTCCATATTAACCCGAAGCCATTAACCACACAGTAACGACCACAAAACTACTCCTAACTTGTAAACCGCGTTATTATCGTGAAATGGCTTACTAACTTAAACTAGTCAGATACGAGAGGGTTTTCTTTTCAAACTCTGATAGTTCCCGTTTCGATATTTTTTAGTCTCGGTGTCTAGATCGGTTAATGGCAATGTAATACATGTATTTATTTCTCCCACAAACAATAATATTGTACAGTAACACAGCATACAAAAGTTTGAAAATGGGAGACAGGAGCCCATACTAAGTAAAATGGGAGACAGGAGCCCATACTAAGTAAAACCTGTGCTACGGGTCTCCTAGTCTCCTTATTTAGAATCCATGATTTAGAGCCAATTTAAGGACATAGATAAAGGCAGCGGGAGTGCTTACAGTACAGCTAATTAACAATAATAATAAAAAAAAATGAATTGTAATAAAGACTAAGATTGGTTAAGTTTTGATTAAAAAATAGGTTTACCCCTGTTACATGGGACAAACATAACTTGCAAAATGAGAGTGTACATGGGTCTACTATTAAAGACACCCCTTGGTTGTGGAGGTCAGATAGGCAGTCGCTCCATGTAAAATACTGATGTTCAGTTGTGTCGGTTGAGATTGGAGGCTGACCCCAACATAGTGGGGAAATGGCTAGGTCGATGACGATGACTTTTAAAGACGCCTGTGAGGCAGAAACCTCTACCTCAACCTCTGGGGATTACAGCCGTGACGTTATTTTCTACACCAATAATTACAGAAGAACTGCTCCAACAGAAAAAGTGAAATTCTTCTATTTTAAGATCACTCAATTATGTAATAAGCGATGACTTTCTTTACCTAAAAATATTCTTCTTATACGTGTTCAGCAAAAACGAATAATTCAATTCAAGATTGTTTTGTGTTAGTGACAATTTATGAAAAATGTTTCAACCTTTAAAGCCTGATATTACAGTATTCAAAGGTCAAAGTGACCTTTAACCTGGAGCTTTTAAGGGTTAATATGTTATTTGACTTTGTTATGTCTTAGTGTTCTAAGTTCAGTAATATGGGGGACTGTATAATGTGCTAAGTTATAAGTTATTTAATATGTAATGATATTGGGATGCCTAAGAGATTTGTGTCTTGAAATTATTTAGGCGAAGTTAGTTAGGCATGCAAATGTATACAAGATGGACTAATATCTATTTTGTACGTAAGTGTGAATATTAAAATGTGTGATATTATTTGGTTAATGTTTACTAATTGTAATACCCTTTTTTTATTTTTTTGGTTGAAAGTCATCAAAACCCTCCCCGCTCTTGGGCAGAGCGAAAGGGAGTGTCAGACTTCTACTGACTAAAAACCACCCATGTTCCTTCTTAGCCCTTCATGTCAAGGCCGCAGTATCTCTTGCGAACAACCTGCAGCCCCGACGGGAATTATAATACCCTTACCTGATTTGCAAAAATTGTTATTAACCTTTCGTATGCCGTGTAATGAGACACAATTAAAAAGCCATTGTGTCTCGTGTAGATCTACGTTCCGGTATACGAAAGGTTAAGGTATACCACCAGGAATTTCTTAGTAACAAGAAAACTGCTGAAAGCCTAAAGTCTATCTCTGTGCCTGGTTTTAGTCTTTTTTCATTCCTTACGGCGTACACAATCCATCGATCTTTTCTTTGGTCTACCTCTCTCTCTCCATGCATCAAAATTTATATGATTGATAACTCTTTCAGTCACTTGCGTTTTAAAACCTTTTATTTCATTAAATCTCCATACTACACAAGGCCAGCCTAAGGTCCGTGTATTAGCAGTCTGCAGACATACGGTCTACTGCATCTAGTCCTACAAACGACCTGGTACTATCAAATACAATCATCATCTGCCTTGCCTGCTTCCAGTCTAACAGGATGCAGCTGAGTACAAGTATTTGACATGGAGCGACTGCTTGTCTGACCTCCACAAACCAGTAAATACTGGTTTACGATTTGGTTATACGATACCATTTGGTAAGAGTGGTGGTTATACTTTCAAGTCACTGACTACCTGGTACGACTGTCAAAGATCCACGTATTATGACAGCCGGCACCAACAGCTTAACGTGCTTTCCGAGGCACGGAGCAAACTCGGTATGTAATGGATGGTCATTTTTTTTTTTTTTTTTTTTTTCGTGGGTGGGAAATCATCAAATAACCCCTCCCGCTCTTGGGCAGAGCGAAAGGGAGTGTCAGACTTCTACTGACTAAAAACCACCCATGTTCCTTCTTAGCCCTTCATGTCGAGGCCGCGGTATCCCTTGCGAACAACCCGCAGCCTCGACAGGACCCGCAGCCTCGACAGGGGCACTAACAGCTTAACGTGCTTTCCGAGGCACGGAGCAAACTCGGTATGTAATGGATGGTCACCCTTCAAAGATTGTTCCGAGCGGCTGTTATAATCTAGCCACGAGCTTCTCACTACAAAAGGTCAGCTCCAGGTTATACCAAGTGTATCCAGTCTTCAGACATACGGTATATACGTATATACTGCACCTAGTCCTCCTACAAACGACCTTGTACTATCAGACACAATGCTCGTTGATATAATTTTCAGAACAAAACGACATGTCGCGGTTACAGAAGCACTATAGTTCCTATTGAGACAAAGACACTGTAAAATGTAGCCAGTAGTTAAGGTGAAAGTTTCTTAGATTTCTTGTACAATAAAGAATAATGTGTGAAATACGAAATGAAAGGGTGTTTATATTATCACGTATCCGGCCTGTTGGTTTTGGTAGCATGCATTGTCTACTATGTTTGGTAGCTTGTCATTGTACTCCCGAATGAAACCATTAAGTTGGAAGCAGTTGGAATATAAAATTATGAAAATAATTGAATTATTCCCTATTTATTTGGCGTTGACGCAGCATGTCTTCTTCTTCCATACTTCACTATTTACTTGTCATGTCATGTCTTGTTGTGTTCTAGCCATATCATCCTTCACATCACAGTCCATCCGTCGTTTCTTTGGTCTTCCTTTACCATATCCATCAACAAGAATACTCAACAGGTTTGTTATTGCTTCGTATTACATAACCATACAACTTTTCAGTCACCCTCCCCTTTCAGAGTTATTATTATTATGGGCCTACTTCGAACTTTTGTTTAATTTAAAGTGTCTTGTCTTTTGTTTTGTTTTTTTTTTTATCACTTGGGCTTTTTATGTTATTCAACAGCTACTTAACTTCTTCTCAATGAACCTTCTGCCCTCCTCTCTACAGTGAACACATAACCTCTTTCCAGAGGCAGTACGTTTTATTACAACCGAGACGCGAACACGTCTCCCTAAGTGCCAATATCGAGCTTATAAGCTGTACACTATAACATCTTACAAGATGTCTGCTAAATATTGATGGGGTTATGTCGAGTATGGAACTGTGCTGAATGTTTGGTCAATTTTATGGGTCTGGTTTTTTATTTCATAGGCAAACGCATGGGGACAAGTATGTACTTACTCATACGAAAAATATCCTATGTAGAGTATAATGTAAATACTTGGTGAAAGAACGACGATTGCAACTTTGAGATTTATTAAAGTTTATGATAATACAGGGCGTAAATTAACCCATCACACAGTCGTCAACCAAGCATTCTGTACATCAAACTAAGTACCCCTACGCAAAAATGTTTGCTGGGAAACGACTTTTTTTTTTTTGTTAAAAAATCACATTTTACAGTAAAACTCAATGTAGCACTGTTAAAATACTGTGCTAGTGGATGCTTTGAATAGTAAACGGGTTATGGAGGTAATTTAAGAAAAGTAATAACCTGAAAAACTAGTATTTACAAAAACAGCTGTGAAAAACTTGGAACTTTGACCCCCAATATCTCCGTAACTAGGAGGTTCCCAGGTATGGTCTAGAACAAAAAAATGATCGCAGTGGTGGGGAGAACAAGACAGTGCCCTTCGTATGCGTTAAGGGTACTTTTACACCCTATATTATGTGTTCCAAAATATTACTTTCGTTACGTCACATGAAAATGATTTATATACAGTAGGCGAAAATTGTTTCTAAAATTTGATAGTAAGTGATAAGTGTATAGTATACATATTGGTACTTGTGACTAATAATCTTGTTCGCTCGCTTTTATAATATTCGTACGGCTAAAAAGTTCTTCAGATTAAGCGACGGCGACGCTTGCCTGGGTTGTTCTGGTGAAATGTAATCCTCCTCAGCGCTGTTAAATAGTTATGTTTCCAAGAGACTGGCAGTATTTTCATGAACTAAGGCAATGTGGAAAACCCAGCCCTAAACGTCAAATAGTATATTTTTTTGGATATTCATGCGGCCTAGTCTTTAAGCATTGTTGAAAGATATTGGATCTATAAATAAAGATTATTATATTATAAATAACTGTTACAAAATTTCTTCGAAAAGGCTACGAACGTTCCCGGGCCGAGGGTAATCAAGAAGAAAATTCGAACTCAGTTACAGAACCCTTAAGACATAAATTCCTAGAACTTACCGACGCAGTACCAGAAGGTAACCCTGTCAAATGTACTCGTACAAGGTTGTAAGTCATTGTAACAGCCTATAAATATCTCTAAACGTCCACTGTCGAACATAGGCCGTGCCTAAAGGCCGTTACGACTAAGATCCGGGAAAATATCGTCACCGCACCGGATGGTTCTACAGTGAGATGTGTTTCTGTAATAGATGGGAGCATTTATCTAATTGAACAGTTCAAGATTTATAAGAAACTTTTTTACTCGACTGCGACGAAGCCCAAAAGGAGGGTTATTTGGGTAAAGTATTCGAAAATTAGTCACCATGTTGTTGAGTGTGTTACGTGACTTAGAAAAGTGTACCGAATAACAGCCCCCGTGAGTTTATAAATCATCATCATCATCATCATTTCAGCCATAAGACGTCCACTGCTGGACATAGGCCTCCCACAGAAGGGGGAAGAAGGGACATGGGTGGTTTTTAGTCAGTAGAAGCCTGATACTCCCTTCCGCTCCGCCCAGAGCGGAAGGAGTCATTTGATTATTTACCAACCTCCATAAAAAAGACGTTACTGTCTATTTCACCTCTACAAACCAGTAAGCAGCTAGCGTGCGTTCGTTGTTATGTGTTTCGTATTCATTTGCGTTCTCTGTGCCTTTGTAACAACCATACTGCGATCGCCAACACGCCTGCTAAGCGTGGCGATTATGGCAAATCCCCCCTTCTGGGGGAGGCCTATGTCCAGCAGTGGACGTCTTATGGCTGAAATGATGTAGCACGGGCTTCGACTCTGTGAGAGGAAATGGGCGACGATGCGCGCTGAGTGAGGACACTTTACTGAGAATTTCCATCACCGTTTTGATCATTGTGATAATAGAATAATTTAGACAAAGTAAGGTAGCGCCGATTTTCGGTAAAACAACCAATCATATATCAAGCTCGGTGAGTGTCCATGGAGTTTCTTGCCCATTCTTCTCCATAGAGATCTACGCTTTGATTCCATAGCTAAGCACAACAATTTGCATTGTGACCGTGACTACAGCTTCTTCTTTGTGGTGGTCTAATTCAAATAAATAGTTCGAGAGTAGAGTTGAGTTACCTCAAGGGGTTAAAAAGAAGCCATATTATTGGTTACTTTCATTTGTTACATTGTGTATACTTGTGGCATGTGCCAAATAAATCCCGTCGGGGCTGCGGGTCCCGTCGGGGCTGCGGGTTGTTCGCAAGAGATACTGCGGCCTCGACATAAAGGGCTAAGAAGGAACATGGGTGGTTTTTAGTCAGTAGAAGTCTCACACTCCCTTTCGCTCTGCCCAAGAGCGGGACCCCTTATTCGATGATTTTCCACCCGCCAAAAAAAAAACAATGCTAATAATTTCTTTTCTTTCTTTCTTTCTTTATATAACCCCTCACTGCGTACTTTCGCACGAAACGCAGCCTAAAAGGCTTGGCTGAATTTAAAAGACCTTCAACTCATAAGACAGGCCATTACACTCGTAATAAAGACGTGGAGAGGGTAAGAGAGGGTGGGTGGGGGGTAAAATAAAAGACGAATATCAAAAACACTGAACGCTATATTCGATATCTAGAAACAACATTCAAAGTGGCCTAACGTCAAGTTGTCTAATATTAAAAACATTGTTTACATTACACAATTCAGAAATAACATATAAGGCATTTTTAGATACTCTGACTTCATTCTTTGTAGAACTTTCTTAAAATGTTTTCTTTCATTATAACATTTGATGGTCACAAAGTTATTGAGGTTTTTGCGATGTAAGTTGTATTGTAAAGTTCAGTTCAACCCGTATTGCGTAATACTTTTTTGAACCTTGCGAAATGCCGCCTCATTCCTATTTATATTTTAACATTTTTACATGTAAAAAAAATTGCGAAATCTAATCTTGAAATAAAAAGCAATTTTAACATAGTAATCCGAATGCTTAAAATTCAATTACAAAGTTGGAATGAAATTCTAATCCCTTTTCTTTTAGATAATTTGAATGTCAGTCAGGCTATTTATTTGCGACAATGCATACAATTTTAAATTTTTTTTTCGTTAAGTTTTTTTATTCGTTCAAACGATTGATTGACAATCTTCGTATCTGGGGGCACGGCAGTGCCCCCGCTAAGTCGAGCAATAAAGCGGCAAAGACTTTTACAACATCTAAGTTTACAAATAGATACAATTGAAGTTATGGTTGTAATATCAAAATTATTGTTTTTACTGAAGCATATAAAATTGTATGCGGTACCTAATTAAAATGATACTAATTGTCTGTCTGTTTGTTTCGGCTAAACTCCGAAACCACTGTCGATTTTGATTGAAACTTATGCTACTTTTATTTTAGAAAAAAGATTAGGGTTCCGTGAAAAAAATTAAAACTCTTGAAATTGTTAACCAAATTCGATTTACGATTTGAATCGGATTTGGTTAACAATTTCAAGACTTTTAATTTTTTTTTACGGAAGTGGAAGTTATATTTTTACAATAATTTCACGCAATAATAAGGTTCCAGGCAACAGCTAGTGATAAATATGATTACGTTTCTTTAAAAAATAAGTTATTTGAAGAGAGTTCGATGTTTTGTGAAGTCAGAGTCCTTATTTATACAAAACTTACATGATATGTACATTTGTTCATAAATAAAAAATGTGGTAAATAAAATATTTAGTCCGATCATCGCTTCAAATGATAATAATACTAAAACTACATGTTTAAATACTTAAATATAATGATAATTAAAGCTAACATTGAATTTAAAGCTTGATATCGACTTACAATACTTTAAACAATCGAAAATAATGTTAATAAAATTAACAATTAATTTGTTCAATATGAAGTTTTTTTAATTTTTTTTGTTTACCTAACTAGAAATGTACTTAATTTGAAGAATACCTGATTTTGCCAACAATTCATGTCATGATTTAAACTTTTCGATACGTAAAACATAATAAAAATCACGTCGATATTGCCCGAATGGCAGAGGTGTACACACCCACATTTCGAAAGTTATGTTAAAGTCTCATGTAATAGGGGTCGCCCCCATCACCTATTGCCATCCACCAGGCACAAATCCAGACTCCGTGGCTGCTACTGGGAAATTCCTGATGGAAAAACACAATTTAACACTTTGCCTGACCTGGAAATCGAACCCCGGACCTCACGCTCAGCAGTCGCGCTTGCGACCACTAGACGAACGAGGCAGTCGACACATAAAATTAGTATGTAGGTATTAGAAAGCGCAGTTTAAGTTTCATAGCAGCAATGACTTACAAAATGATTAACAAAACAAAAACATTATTAAACACGAAGTTCACCAACTACACTAAGTCGTGTTATGAATATTTTCATGAGTTATTTTCATTTTTAGTTATATACTTTGCATTAGGGACCAGAAAGGCAATCGTGACTTCGCCGAAGCTTCGCCTTGGCCAAGCGTGACTTGAAAACCTAATTATGGAACTCAATAGAGCTCCCTTTATTATTATTTGACGTTTTAGGCCTCACGACACAAGAAATGACAGCCATTTTTATTCATAGAATGATCAAGCATTTTTTTCTGAGACGTTTTACGTAAAGGAAAGCGAAAACGATTGTTGGCAAAAACAGTGTAAACTTTTTAATATAAAATACTTATTACAATTTTCGAAAACTAAAATTCGGACTTTGTCACATAATAAAATATAATATTTTTAATAATATTTTGAAGGCAAATAAATATATTTTATTTCCTAAAGGGATAAGTAAAGATGATGATTTTCTAATTTAAATAATGGTGTACGAACGTTCTAGGCAAGCAACATTTAATTTTTCTCATATTGTAAACGTACAAAATACTAACATCTATAGCAAACATGGACGCGAAACTAACTAGCTTTATGGACCTCCGTAATTTAGTATTGTCCACCATTGTGCATTTATTTTTATCAATTACATTTACGTATGAATATCACAAATGAAATGTTCAGCTCGTAGCTTTAAAAACAGAAAAGCTACTACATCAAAATTAAGAGCAATATTGGTCCTAGATAAAACAACGGAGCCTCATAAACTTCCATTAAGTTATGAAAACGCTATCTTATAGAAAAACATCAAGTTATACTTACGTCGTTATGTCAATGTTTATGAAAACACGCATTTGAACCTAACTACTCTTCACTTATTATATGAATAGGATTTTCTGGATAACCGTGAAAATAAAAGACCAGACACAACATTGTTACGTAGATGTGTCTGTAAATTATATTGATGCTAGAAAAGGTAAATATTAAAATCAAATGACATCTTTTTAGATGTAAGTCACTATTATAACGTCTGAATATATTACAATAAGATGCTGTTTTGTGATCGTTGTCGTCTGCAATGTCAAGAAAAACCTATTCAATTAAAGTGTTAAAGATGATTCTTTATTCTTTACTTAGGGTGGGTTGCACCATATTACTATAACGATAACCAAACCGTAACAAGCCATAAAACCATAACAAAAGCAAGCAATTTGATGGCTTGTTACGGTTTGGTTATCGTTATAGTAATATGGTGCAACCCACCCTTAATGTTGCAACTGTTATTGATGATAAAATGCCAAAATGAGCGTCGTCTCGCCTTTCTAATTCAATCTAAAACGTTTCTAGTTTTTCTCGCGAATTTTCTATTTTTTACTTTATCACAGGCTCACGCTCCACCCTCAGGGTTAAAATTACATTGCACCTTTTTATTTTACTGATACCTTCACCTAAAAATCCAATGAACTTCGTTCCGCTCCCTTTTAAATTTACAGTTTACATATTTTATAATAATAGTTCTCTATTAGGCTTTTGATAATGAATCACACTTAAAATTAAATTATTTGATCACTTTGCACGTAGTTATTTCACATAAACATTTTAAATAATGACACTAAATATGTGTGTCGTATTTTGTTGCCTCCTTATTAGTGACAATTTACGTCGGGGGTTTCGCAAGGCGTATACTTAGGCCCGGGTTTGTTCCTGAAGAACGATTGGGTTCAAGAAGAAGGGCGGTGGTCGCCTAGCAGTCGTGCGGCCACCGGGACGGGTGGCCGGCCACGGATCACATGACGCAGCAACTCTTCGCGCGCCCTTTCAGCTCGGCTTTCAGATCGCGCTTGCTTTTGCTGCGGCCCACTTGTTTCTGTTGGGAGAAGGTTTATTTTATTTTGTTCTTTTTGTATTTAGTGAATGGAAGTATTTTTAGATTGATACTTAAGGACTTCCAGAAAAAAATTTAGGTTTATAGCTATAAGCTTTGTCTACGTACCTACTTTAGAATCCGCTTGGAATGCTGTCCAGCAGTTAGGGAAAAAGAGGGGGAAGATAAGATTAAAGTAATATTATGTTATGTACAGTTATATG
The DNA here is from genome assembly GCA_949774965.1 of Diarsia brunnea. Lineage (NCBI taxonomy): Eukaryota > Metazoa > Arthropoda > Insecta > Lepidoptera > Noctuidae > Diarsia > Diarsia brunnea. The sequence goes on along the minus strand of OX459013.1, from coordinate 15,832,777 downwards.
AAGTGTTGTATACCTGTTGTTTCATCTGCTGCTTGTTTAGTTTCCCGAGGGCAGCTAGTGCAGCTACTTCGAAGGCATCTTTGACACCTTTTGTGGAAGCTCTAGCTGATGTCTCTACGTAGGTCATCGCTCCCAGCTGTCTTGCTACTGATAAAGCCTGTGAAAATTTAAGATTCATATACAATTTTGAAATGAAGAAGAAGACATGTTGCGCCGACCCCAAATAGAATTAGGGCATAAATTAGGATTAGGGCAGGAGAGTGACGATGATTATGAGACAATTGAGAAATTGTTTTTATTCTGATTTTGATTATTAATGGACAAAGTTTGTGAGTTGATGAGTTTGGATATGGAGGTAATCTTAGGATCTACTGATCCGAATCCAAAAATCTTTATACTAATGGGACTAAGTATTACATTATGTCTGAGTATCATGAGCTGTGTTTAAAATGTTCTCAATGGATAATTTTCAACCATAACGTGTGCAAGGTCGCGGAAAAACACTAGTATTTATTTAAATTTCGTAACCCGGTCCAACTAATCAAACAATACTTGTTTGCTCATACTGCTTTAATATTTGCGATTGATTTTATGAAGAATGCCAGTCAACATTTAGTCATCATGATGAATCAATTGATTATGATATATATTATGATACACGCAGCAAAAAAATCACAACATGTAAAAAAAAAACAAAAAAAAAACGAAGTCGCAACATTTCAATTACCAAAACGATTCACACAAGAGAACGGTCCAAGGAGCTTCAATGTCAGCCCGATCCGTGAGCCCATTCGATTCATTCATGGAACGAGCCAATTACTCCGCTCCCATTTACTAAATGGTAACTAGTTGAATAAGATCTCTAATTAATACGGACGTCCAGTCTGAATTTGCGACCGAGTTTTCAATTGCCTCGTAATATAATACGTGTAAATGCTTCAGGATGTTTCAATTTAGATTAGGAATTCTGATGAATGAAGTTGGATCGCTTTCCTAGGGATCGGGGCTTTCCAATTTGAGATGTTGGCAAACTCCGTGAAATTGAGGAGGCTGAAATAAATTCGGGACCATTAGAAGGTAGTTCTGAATTGCTGGGGGCATATGTTTGAGAAGCGAAGGTCGGGTTTGAATTTACCGTGGAATTATAATGTGTAGTTTATTTAGATTTTCTAGGAACAGTGTAATTGAATGTCTATTTAGGGTACCTAATAAGGTTACCTCATTTTAATTAGTAATCTGTGTAATGAACATAAATGGGTTTTTGTGTTTTTTCCAAAGTAAGTAGGTAATTGAAGCATTACTTAACTAACAAGAAAAAGATAATAAATGGTTAATGTAATGTAATGTGATTTATGATGGAAAAAATAAATACAAAAATATGTATATTAAAAATAAATAATTAAAGTTCCTAAATTTTGTTTTAATGTTTTTAGGAGGATAACGGAACTATAGTAGAAGAGTTTAATGAAAAATATCGAAATGAGATGAGAATTCGGACCCTATCCCTTTCAACAATTGCCACAGTCAATGTTTTAGATACTTTAGGCGAAAAATCCTTTTTCACAAAAACTTCTATTTTGTCTTGTACACACAAGGCCTCGCTTTTGATCATTCTTTTGAATAGAAAAATATATGGCTGCCATCTTCAAACTATCTATCTTACCTCTTCACTGGTGACTGGGTGTGTTCTTAGCTTGGACAGCATGGTGAGCGTCTCCTTCTCATGTCGAAGGTCTGCCTTGCAGCCGCAGAGCAGTACTGGGGCTGAGCCTCCATGGGTTCTGACTTCTCTGTACCACTGAAAATAGAGTTCATTTGGTTATTAAAGTTATACAATTAATACTGTAGATTACCCTGGAAGTTAACCTCGAGATAGTTGGGAAAAGACTTGCGTATGATGATGGCTATTAACTTTCCAAGAGTAATGAATTGTAATATAGATTCTTTCTTTGGTTCGTCGTGACGCTGAGCTCCTTGAGTTATAAGTCGACCAACACGTCTTACACGAGTACTGACAAATGCTTACATTGACTGGGCAGGTCCACTCAAATCTGTGTGGTTCTTTCTTCAATAGACCATCTCAAACACTCATTTGCACAGTCTTCATGTGAGTTAAGTTTGTTTCGGCTGTTTTTTTTTAGAGTAGTCAGTTACGAAACACCGAACCCTACGTGTTTTAAAAAAAATGTGTAAAAGTGTTTGAAAAATCTTATTTGCAAAATAAATATCATTATTGGGAAGAGAGTAATGCTGTGATAGATAAGTAGATAGAGTATACTTCAATGTACACCTGAATTGAAATACAGCTCTTTTATAAAAAAATCGAACTCTATGGTATAATATTAATGTTATTGCTGATGATAACGATGTATCTTTGGATGAACTGACCGAACCTAAATAAACAAGAATGGGCCCTTCTTGTTAGTGAGTGAAGGGACCTTGAACTGGATTGAGAGTTTCATCATGAAATAATTTTATTGTCGCGTTCAATTGGGATTGTGGGAGCTAGAAATTAAAGCAAATATGGGACCAAATATATTCCACTGGATGACTGGACTCAGTGAAGTGTGCAATAGTAATGTTAGGTAATGTTTCATCCGTCGGGGCTGCGAATTGTTCGCAAGAGATACCGCGGCCTCGACATGAAGGGCTAAGAAGGAACATGGGTGGTTTTTAGTCAGTAGAAGTCTGACACTCCCTTTTGCTCTGCCCAAGAGCGGTAGGCGTTTGATGATTTCCCACCCCTCAAAAAAAAAAAAAGAAAAGAAAGAAAGAAAGAAAGTCAAAGTTGCCTGAGAATTGATGCATGTTAAGTCATTGTTTTGGATTGTTTTGTTGTTATAACATAAATCTGTCATCATTTAATCAGTCATGTTCATTTCAGACTATGTCCGAATGCAGCACAACAGCTCTTTTTTTTTTTTTTTTTTTTTTTGGGGGTGGAAATCATCAAATAACCCCTCCCGCTCTTGGGCAGAGCGAAAGGGAGTGTCAGACTTCTACTGACTAAAAACCACCCATGTTCCTTCTTCGCCCTTCATGTCGAGGCCTCGGTATCCCTTGCGGACAACCCGCAGCCTCGACAGGCGTCGGCCCTTGCGGGCCCCTTCCATGTTGCTGACATCTCTTTGAGGCGCGCGTGGAACACGAACGCGCCGTCGACACGGCCTGTCGTCGTCATAAGACGGACGGACGGCGAGCTTACCCATCACTCACCGTCCACAGAGCACAACAGCTCTGACGTCGCAATGAACGTGGCCACTTGAAATCATTTTCCAGCAAGCGGAAAAATCTTCATGCACTTTTTTGATGTCGTTGAATTAAGGACTGTAGCAATATTATCTTTAAGTATAAAATTAGAGAGCGAGGAGATGCATTGCTTACGTCGCTTGGTGGAAACGGACTCTTACTTAGCCCAAATAGGAAGATCAAATTTTTACATTTAAATCAGTAGTTACCTTAGCGGCAGCGTTGTGTAGGGTCTCAGGTTCGGCGATGTTGAAGCAGAGCATAAATACTCTGGCGTCCTGGTAGGCGAGGGGTCTGACTGTGTCGTATGCCGTTGTGCCTGTTAACAATGAATACAACAAATTATTATAAGAAAAATGGATGAAGTTTCGAGTTTTGGCTTTGGGTCTCGGTGGAATTAAATTGACGTATGGAAAAAAATCCCAACAAAGATCCCCACCCTTGGAAAAGTTTTTAAAAGGCTTCTGTTTGAATCAGGAAGTATTTACTAGCAGGATGCCAAAAAGAAAGGCACACTAGCACTGCCTTCATAGTTTTTTTGGGTCACCCACTCTAGTAATATTTCTTAAAATATGTAGGTCCTATTTTAAGAAAAATGTTAACTAATCATTTATTTGTTTATATAATACTAGCGGACATCACGCGGTTTCACCCGCGTAGTTCCCGTTCCCGTAGGAATACAGGGATAAAAAGTAGCCCATGTCACCCGGGGATAGTGTAGCTTCCCAACGGTGAAAGAATTTTTTAAATCGGTCCAGTAGTTTCGGAGCCTATTCGTTACAAACAAACAAATAAATCTTTCCTCTTTATAATATTAGTGTAGAATTGCGACTGCTTAAAGGTCAGTACGCAACGCGACCTATTAAGCTATCATAAACCAGTTTATGTGGATCTCTCACTGTATGGGAAATCTATACAAAGCGAGGCCATGTTATACTGGAACTGTGTACTAAAGCAGGAATCGTCAACTATCTCAGAGTTTATGATTAAAGTACTCTATAAATAACCCTAATCAAGAACCGATTGTGATAATAACTGATAAGAAACGGATAAACATCTAGGACCACTCCTTACCGGTTGATAACCTAGATTTGCCAGCTGTGATACGGTAATTGCTACCGACTGTGGCGCCTAAAAACAATTAAGTAGTTAGATTATTAATTAATTGGTTAAATTGGTGAGGCAAAAAAACAGAAATTTAATTAATTAAATTAAATTAGTAAGTTATTGCTTAATTAGTTAAATTAAATTAGTGAGATTAATGTTCAGACTTTCTTTAATAGATTTGAAAGACAAAGATTTTAACAGAATTTATTTATTATTACTTAGATTTGAACACACTTACAGCTACAACTTACGGCTTAAATTTGAGTTTTTTTTAATAAAAAAAAATCCTTTAATATTAATAAGTACTCAATTAAAATTATTCGTTTCCATTATATTTAGAACAGGTTCTGCTTAAAATTGCTAGCGTTGTGTTCTAGCAATAAACAAAACATCACTTGTTAAAAAAAATGAAATGTGACACTAGATGGCGCCACTAAACAAACGTTAGTACTGGATGTATTCTGTGCTACTGGTAAGCGACGGGCGGCGACGGTAAATAATGTTTAAAAAAAATATTTCTCGTCTAATAACTTATTTTTGACACCAAAAGTTATGATAAAACACAATACTTATTAACAAAACATAAAAAGAAAACACAAAAAGAGATTGCCGAAACCAGGGATTGAACCAGGGACCTTTAGATCTTCAGTCTAACGCTCTCCCAACTGAGCTATTTCGGCCGATGAATTGATGTTTAAAATAGCTGTTGTGGTACCACTGGGTTATTATATAATATGACGTATTATATAATAAACAACGTCAAAAAACGTCATGGTGACAATGTCTGCCTAAAATTTTATTTTCTGATTTTATTGTTATTTCCTGTTATTTCATTAAAAACCTGATTTATTTGCACCCACATCCAAGAAACCTTCATGTCCTGTCTGAAAATTTGACCAACAATCTTTGAAAATTTGAATTAATACCTACACGAAGAAAAACGCCCCTGGTTTGTGCTGGAGTTTGTTGCATGACTTGGAAGCATTGAGGTATAATGTACTACGTACTAGAGGAGACACCTCAACTCGATTTTTTGTAACACACGGTAGAGCTAGTAGACTCCAGTTCATTTAGTCTATGCCGAGCGGTTGCTGCGACGTGACACATTTGAGTGAAGTTTTCATGTCTAAAATATGCCTTCGTGTGCATTTAGATACTGTAGAAATAATTTAAAAAATATAAGTAAAAGTCAAGGAGTGACTTTTCACCAGCAATTATAACTTATTATCTTTAAAACACACATAATTTAATTATATTTTTTGAATTGCAATGTGTCATCGCGGCGGCCATTTTTTACGTGAATGTCAAAGAATAAAACATTTGCATGCACAGACCAGACACTATCGACGTATTCTATGCTTGACCACGAATCCTCTATATGTGAGTCAAAATTGATAGTAGGTTGTATAATATTTACATATGTATCAAGACAATAAACAAATAGTTGAAATGTGAAGATTGCATTGATAGTTTGACTATACTATAAACTTCCAAATCACACATCTATCATACGTAACTTAATACGGCAAAGTGGTGGAAGTCTTGCCTCGAAATATGATTTTAATTATACGCCCGTAAACACCCTAAAGCATTTAATTAGGAACGAAGTATTTGCAAAATTTGAATAAACATAATTTACTGAATCAGCCATCAACATTCAATCACAGAATCCATTTGATTCGAGCCATTAATTTATTATTATTTTACCTCGAATTAAATAGCTCACAAAAATTAGATTGCATCACGAAGGTAAAACTGATCCAACTGTGGATTACTATAACAAACTGCAGAAACTAACACAAAATAAATTATTTAAGGAAATTACAATATTGTTACAGTTTAAGTATATTTTATTTATTTTCTGAGTAAGTACACACGCACAATATCAAGTAGGCAGAATAATAACATTATGTCGCATCTGCACGCATTGATAGTAATCTATGAGAACATGACACCCCCCGCCTGCCCCGCTGTCATCAAGTGCGCGCACATTATTTTGTTTGAAATAGCTTCTCTAGTACGTAATACCTCAATGCTTGGAAGGGTGTTTGTAACGTCGAGTAGCACGTCCCCGTCGTGGTGCCAAAACAGTGGGTGCTATTTAAACCTGAAACTTCTGTGCGGAAATATAAGTGTTCACATGACAACGGTCACCGGGGCTTCGAGATGTGTTCACCGCCGGCGCGGCGCCCGAGGCTCTCAGTGCAACTGCGCCGCGCGCTGATCTTTCGTCAAGAGTGTCGACAGTTGTTAACTCGTGTCGTTTAGACTTTTACGTGTTTTTTTTGTATTAGATATTGTTTTAGATTAATTTAGTTAATTTTAAATTTAAGTTTATTTTATAAGTGATATTTTATGAGTATTAGCAGCAGCGATGTGGTGGGCAATAGTGGTAGTCAGCCTTCAGTATCGCTGAACACCCTGGAGAGATGCCCGCAATGTACCCAGGCACGGTTTTTTAAAGGTAAGCGGGGTCTGAAGGTGCATATTGGGAAAGTACACAAACCTCAAAATGCTTCCACCTCAGACCCTGTCACAATACCCACACCTACAACACCGATTACATCCTGTTTCGACCCATTTTGGAAAACCCTCTCAAAATTCAAAAACACCGTTCCAGTACTAAAACGAGTTCCCCGAGGCGCAAGACCGCTCGTAGCCCAGAATTTAGCAAGTTGCGTGCGCCTTGCCGTCTTGGAGAACTCACTAAGTGCTTGGGAACAACTGCTCACCTTTCCTTATCGAATCCTTCATGTGCAAAAAAATTTGGCTACCAAAAAAACTTTAACAGCACAAATTAAAGAAAATTGTAACGTTTCGGCTCAAGATTTAGATCCAAAATTTCCGATACAGAGAATTACACCCTTAAGAGGTATCTCCCACCTAGTGGAAACTAAGTTAGGGGAAGGTGACATAAGCGGAGCAGCCAGGATTCTCTTCAGCAGCGATGTGGTGGCACCGTGCTCTCCAGAAACACTTGCGGCTCTGGAAACCAAACACCCTGCCCCTGCCGGTGGCCTTTCCTTTCCCGACCCACCTGATTCGGACTTTCATTCCCTCACCATTACAGGTCGAGAGGTGGTCACAGCCGTTTGCTCCTTCCGGAGTGGCTCCGCCGGCGGCCTCGACGGCCTAAGTCCTCAACACCTAAAAGACCTAATTTGTTCTGGCGCCGGGGAAGCTGGTGAGTTGCTTTTGAAGGAGCTTACGGCTCTGATTAATCTTATGCTCTCCGGCAAGGTGAATGGGTCCGTCATCGACATTTTGTACGGGGCCAATTTATGTGCCCTGCGCAAAAGAGATGGCGGTATTCGTCCCATTGCCGTGGGAACCACCTACCGTCGTATGGCAGCCAAGATTTGCTGTAAATTTTATGGTGAGGCTGTTTCGAAAAAATTCCAGCCCCTGCAGCTAGGTTATGGCTCTAAGGGGGGCTGCGAGGCTGCCGTACACGCTTTGTCGACCTACCTAAATTCTGGTAAAGGTGAGGTCATCCTGAAGGTTGATATAAAGAACGCCTTCAATTCAGTGAACAGGGACACCTTGTTGACAGAAGCTAAAAAGGAATTACCTCAAATTTATAGTTTTCTTTGGCAATGTTACAGACACCCATCTAAATTATTATATCGGGACAAACTTTTGGAATCTGCTGTTGGCTGTCAACAAGGTGACCCCCTTGGGCCAGTAATTTTTAGTTTAGCTATCCACCCAATTATTCGACAGCTAAATTCAAAATTTAACGTTTGGTATCTTGATGACGGAACCTTGGGAGGCGATGTAGATTCTGTTTTACAAGACCTACATTTCTTAAAAAATGAACTACATCACATTGGCCTCGTCCTCAATATTTCTAAATGCGAAATTTTTGTAACAGACAGTACTGACAGACAACTAACTTATTCCAAATTTAACGCAGCAGCTCCTGGCATCAAATTTACAGAAAAAAACTCTCTTCGTTTCCTTGGGTCTCCAATCTTTGAAAATTCTTTTCCCGATTTCATCGAGGAAAAAATTCAAAATTTCAGTGATGTTTCGGAAAGACTACTCCAAATTAATATGCATTCGGCCATCACCATAATTCGTTACTGCTGTTTCGGACCTAAATTAACATATTTCCTTCGTGCTTCCCCTTTATGGAGACACACTCACCTTTTGGACAGAATGGATCAAATTATCAGACATACTTTAACATCTATTTTAAATGTGGCATTGGATGACCGAGCTTGGGCACAAGCTACTCTTCCCATACGTATGGGAGGACTCGGCGTCCGCAAAATTTCCAGTTTAAGCTTACCGGCTTTCATATCCTCGGTCCACGGCACTGAGAAGTTAATCAGGAATATCCTGGCTTCCACACTGATTAATTTTGATGTGCCGTGCTTCTCTGAGGCTATAGAGGCTTGGAAACTCGCTTGCCCAAACACTGAAGCACCCGACCATTCGTTTTCCCAGAGACGGTGGGATGAGCCGCTTTGCAGATTGAACACGTCTGCTACTACTGCTGAGCGTGCGCGCCTGCTGGCTGTGGGTGAATGGGAGTCGGGTCTTTGGCTTCACACACTGCCGTCGTCGAACATAGGCACTTTGTTCGACGACACGACCTTCCGCCTCGCTGCTTCTTTGCGTCTTGGTGCCGCCTGCTGTTCTCCTCATCGCTGTCAATGTGGTGAAGCTGTCAACAGCCTCGGTCACCACGGCCTGTCATGCAGCCGTAGTGCTGGCCGTTTTGCGCGGCACGCGAACTTAAACGACATCATCCGACGTGCTCTTGTCGCCGTCGGCGTGCCAGCTGTTTTAGAACCCAATGGCTTGGCACGCGACGATGGCAAGAGACCGGATGGCATGTCTTTATTTCCTTGGAAGATGGGTAGGCCTTTAGTGTGGGACGCAACATGTGTCGATACTCTTGCGCCATCACATCTTCCAAGTTCATCGTGCTGCGCAGGTGGTGCCGCTGCGGCTGCAGAGAACCTCAAGCGGCGTAAATATAGTAACCTTTGTGGAAACTATATTTTCGAGCCGTTTGGGGTTGAAACTCTGGGGCCGTGGGGTCCGAGTGCTCATAGCCTGTTTAAGGAAATTTCTAAACGCTTAGTTGACGCTTCTCGTGACCCAAGGGCTGGCTTTTATCTTGGCCAGAGGCTAAGTGTTGCCATACAACGTGGGAATGCCGCCAGTCTTTTGGGCACATTACCGGCTGACAGCGTTGAGGAGCAGTTTTTTGATGCCCTTTTATAGTTTATTGTTAGTTTATTTATTAGTTTTTAATTAATGTACATAGTTAGTTAATTCTAGCAAATAAAATATGACGTCATGTTTTTTTTGTGTGGTAATATTTTCAAGGTTATTTTAATAAATTCCGTTCCGTTTTTTTATCAATATAACTTGTCCGGTTCACCTTGGACAGCTGTGATAAGAATTCTTTAGTACTTACCTACCTATGTAGGTATTGTTTGCGAAATACATGCATACATAAGTACCTACCTACTTAAGATTAAATTTATGAAACACAAATATTTTTGATCTTTAAAATAAACAATTTTAATTATTCATCGAGATTGCCGTATTTGATGATTTTTTAAATACCTAGAGCGTTAAGGTTCTAGATAGATTTGATTTAAAAAGTTCTTTAAAACATTATTAGAAGGGTTTCGTTTTTTTAATTTATTACAGAACCCTTAATCACGATTATCGCGTTTAGTTTCGTTCACTGCATTTAGTATGATGTTCGTGCTAGGAAATATAAAACCTAGAGTAGAAACTACTTATTTTATTTATTTATTAACCATTTATTTCGGACAGAATCCATATATGTGTTAGTAACAACTTATATAATAAATAAAATAGGAACATAATTATCCATGAAACATGAAGACCATGATAATTTATATGCATCCTGAACCAAGTGGGTGGACATGACATGATCAGACAGGCCTGTAGGTGTGGGAACTGCATTGCATAAGTCGGTGGTTTCCAATAGCGGTGGGCCTAGTATGAACACGCGACGCGGTAAGCATTTCGGTAACTTAGGTAGATTCAAATGGTACTCGAGTCGAAAATTAAGGCTTTACTGCGATTTGCGTCAAACGACACGCGCGTACAGTCATCGTCATTTTCGTGGCCTTTTTCACTTTTTTGTGTTTTTGAAGGCGGTTTTTTTTTGCAAAAAAGTTTTTTTAATGATTGTCGTTGTAGGTTATTTGTCGATCTTTACCTTCAAATATCTCGGTAACGTGACACTTTGGGGTACCGTGTAACCGGACATTTTTTGTTCGTCTAAATGTCTTCTATTCATACATACCACTTACATCGTGGGCCGCGATTTCAAAAAAAAAAATCAAAATGGCGGGCAGGTTGATAATAATATGCCACATCGGTTCTATCCCCTTTTCATTTTGTGTATGTGTGTAAATGCATCCACGATACAAAAGAAATTGCACTGTCGACCTAAAGTCAAGGTCAAAGTCAAAGTATTTATTTGCATGTTTTTTGGTGATGTGTGGTCTTACAGTAAGGTTATAAAATGTATCTCAAAAAACTACCCATTGGGCATACACAAATTAAACAATAAATAATTTAAAATCGGAAGAAACATGAGATAACAATCTTTTCAATAGTGGGTATACAATACAATCAAACATTTTCACAATAGAGACAACAACAAAAACAATTAATAAAATACATAAAAAAAAATCAGATTACAATTCATTAGTCAAGTATTAAATTGTCAGGAATAAAATACATAATTGTCAGCTTAGTTTGTCACATTTTGTCAAGAAGGAATTCGTCAATGGTATAGTAGCATTTTTCAATTAAGAAGTTATTTAGCTTTCGTTTAAATTGTGTCAATTTTAAATCTTTAATGTTATTTGGAATTTTATTTAATATTTTCGGAGCCATGCAGAGAATGCTTTTGTGCATAAGGACGGTCTTTGAGGCTCTTAGACATAATTCGTGTCGATATTCTGGTCGTGTTGACCTAAAGCGTTGATCCGAAGCTTTTTTAAATAATTCACTGTTTTTCTTGACGAACAATTTTAAGAGTTTTAAAATGCGGTTTACAGCTTTCCGTTGGTTTAAGATTGCATATTGACCTAATGCACCTCTTCTGTGCTTTAAAAATGTTGTGTTTTTCGCAGGAATTAGCCCAAAAAATTACTCCGTAACGTAGTATGGAGTCTACATAACCATAATACGCAGCTACAACAGCTGCCTGATTAACTATTTTCCTAAGTTTATATAAAGCAAAAGCGAACCTACTTAATTTTGCGATAAGAATTGCTGCATGGTCTTTCCAAGTCAGTTTAGAGTCAATTGTCAAGCCAAGAAATTTTATATGTTCTACTTCTTCAATTTTATTATCGTCAAAAGTTATATTAATGTCAGGAGTGGTTATTCTTTGTCGAAACTGCATAATTTTAGTTTTATTTAAATTTAATTTTAGATTATTATGTTCAAGCCAATTCATTGATTGTTGTAATGCGTCTTTGATGTCACTTTCATAGGTTCTATTTTTATTACGTCTTACAATTATCGTGCTGTCATCAGCAAAAAGAACCATAGGAAAACCGACGTGTTTTGGAAGGTCATTTATGTAAGCCAGAAACAACGGCGGGCCCAATACGCTGCCCTGTGGTACGCCAAAAGTGATTTTACGTTTGCCTGAAATATATTTGTGTTATTTTTTGTCTGTTTTAGAAATCCGCCTAATTTCCGTACACTGCGTTCTGTTGGCTAAGTAAGACTGTATAAGAGAAAGTGCGTTACCTCTTATTCCATACGCATTAAGTTTCTGTAAAAGTATATTATGATCTACTAGATCGAAAGCTTTCGTCATGTCCATAAATATAGCGCTAATGGGAACTCTTTCATCGATATCTGTCATTATGATGTTAAGAAAGTCATAGATGGCCATATTTATGGATTTGTTTTTTCTGAATCCCTTCTGTTCGCTTGCTAAGATGTTGTGTTTCGTGAAAAAGGAATTTATACGGTAATAAATAGCCTTCTCAAATATTTTTGATATGACTGGTATTAAGGCAATGGGTCTGTAATTATTAATATCAGTTTTGTCATTTTTTTTAAATAAGGGCTTAATTATTGTTGGTTTTAGTTTATCGGGATACATGCAGGGGATTTCCTTAGCGGTTTTTAAAACCCTGGCTGGAAGCCTTATACTCAAGGCATCAACAGGATATGAGGATAGTCCGATTAAGCAGAAGCCAGCCTCATAAGTTGACCTAAAAGATGACAAAAAAACTACCCGAGTTCCGTTCTCGCGCCGATTGTCCGTACCGGTAATCCTAAACTTTTACGTTAGGTACGTGTAGGTAAAGTCCGCGTGTTCATGTTAGGCCCACAGTTTATACAGTATTAGTAACTAAACAAGAGTTATTATTATAATAATAGTATAATAATAAACCGCAAACGCAATGTGATTGTATTAGTGTAGTGATTTATATCTCTATTATGTTTAGTTTCGTATGCAGCGGCGGATATTATTTATTAGGTGTGTCATATTTAGTTAAATGTTAACTCATTGGGTTTCTAACTGGGGTCTACAATGGCCGCTTTAGCAGAATTATAATAGGATTAATAGATTTTTGACGGCACGGTTGGTGGAGTGGCTGAGCGATTGGACTGCTGCGCCGCGTGTCGCGGGTTCGATTTCCGCACGGAACAAATATTTGTATGGCCTACAGACAGTTGTTTCGTGTCTGGGTATTTGTGTATGTGAGTTTAAATGTTTGTGAACGCACCCACGATACCGGAGAAATTCCTAGTGTGGGGCAACACTTAAAAGAAAAATGAGTTACCAGGTACTTTCAACTTTATAATTTTCTCTTGATCATCCCACGAATAACGAGTATATCCCTAAAAAGCTGTTTTTCACTCCACATCTGCAGAAAAAGCCTGTTAATAAAACAACTGGGCCAATGAATCAATAGTTTAACAAAAATGACACTCACACAACATCCATTTTTAACATCAAACATTTCAACCGCACACTGAAATGCAAATAAATCACACTATTGAAATACCGCAGACCAGTTTTACATACATACATAATGTACACATTTTATGTACATAAATGTGTGTACATTTGTGTATTGTCCAGAGCCAGTGGCAGTACGAATCACTGATCCCTACGTACAGTCAGTATCAAAAATATGTGTAGGTACATATTCCACGCGACTGCCTCGTGAGTTTAGTGGTCGCAAACACGACTGCTTTGTCATATAGGGAACTGCCCAACCAATCGTTTTAAAACTGCATTATTCAGATGGCTTGTTGACAAAACATTTTATTCTGTGAATGAGTACCTTAACATAAAAGATTTACGTTGACATTTTCCTATTCTAATTAATTTACTGCAAACTTATTGACCATTTTTACTATTATTATTATGAATGCTGAAACCGGGATATTTACCATGTTTACTTTAGTTTCGAGTTCCCGATATTTCGGCGCTGTTTAAAAACTTATATTTTTACTATTAATTTTAAAACATGCCAATATTATTATGTTTACTTCTAATGTACCTATTATTTAATTTTGCATGCTAGTTTTAGCGAATTGTGTGAGCTTTTGTTACAAAACCTGACCATCAATATTGTACTACAATTCTAGCAAATAAAGCTCATTTTATTTCATTTCATTTGCATGAGATCCTGGGTACAACTTCCAGATCAGGCAAAGTGTTATTGAGTCTTTCTATCAGGAATTTACCAGTCACGGAAACTGGATTTGTGCCCGCTTGATGGCAATAACCTCGCCCTCTATTTCATGGGACTACGATACTCTTCGGTAAGACTGGTTGTCAGACCTTTAGGCCACGGACTATTTGTAACAACTCTCAAAGAACTACAAATAAGAGCCCGGACCAACGACTTAATATGCTTTCACGTCATCACACAATGTTGTATTTGAAATGCTTGTTCTGTTTAGCATGCAAGTCATACTTTTGGTTCTAATTTTAAATTTATTTTTTTGTAACGATTATTTTACTTCATAATAATTTTAGTCTTACTTTTAAGTCATGTGAAGTAATATTTCAAGCACTGCTTATTTTATTTTATATACCTAATATTGAAGCTGTCTTGGTTTCGTACGTTTTTTCACGGGTGACCACTGAAAACCAGCGCTGTGCTGTGGGTGCTCATAGCACAGCATTATGCTGAGTGGCAACCTACTTGTCGCAGTCACGACGTGCAACTATCTTTATATTATCTCTGCTTGTTGTATTTTTTAATATCTGTTATGCGGTGTATGTGTATTTTTTTATTTCCTGTATGTCTCTTTGTATGCTCGTTATGTTTCTGCGACAAATAAATATTTTTTCTTTCTTTCTTTCCGTAGCGCGGAGAAAACTCGGTATGTAACGGGCGGTCAGTGGTCACCCTTCCACGGACCAAGTAAACTTTGTCATACAAGAAAGAAACCTCCCCGAGTTGATCCGGTGCACCCTGGGCAGTCAGCGAGTTCCCACGGTCACTGGCTATTCCTTTCACCACGATGATAATCCTATAAATTGTCATCGACCCGCTAAAGAAGAAGAAGCATACTTACATAGTTTTGTTCGTGACTGTACTCGAGTCGAGTTCACATTGTACACTTGAGGACATTAAAATGCACCAATATTCTGTATTATTAACTTATCTGTTGCTGGTGTTTAATAGTACTTTGGCAACTGCTCATTTGGGGATTGAGAAAAGCTGTTTGTATTGGTCGTGGATTACGTCCGGGGATATTGTTGGTTAATGTCTCCAGTTGTAATTTTCGAAAGTGTTGTTCAATCATTATTGGGTTAATTCTACATTTCTATTAATCCATTTCAATTCTACATATAAGTAGGTACATTATAATATGATAGGTATATTAGGACCTATTTAAATATGTTTAGGATTAGCACAATGACCGTGACTTTGTCCGCAAAAAATGATATAGCTCGGCTAATTTGAATGATATTAACATAATTTATAGGCTATAGCACCCACGAATAATGCAGGTTTCTGCCCGTGGAAGATTTTAAAGAATTGTATTATTAGTTCCAAAGAAAACTCCTACTACAGACTTACGACAACTACTTCCTGCCATTTAAAGATCTTAATCAGTCGTTACAGGCAGTCAGTGGCCTGAAAATCTGACAACCAGTCTTACCAATTAGTAATATCGTATTACCAAGTGCCAACTGGATTATGGAGATCCGATAGGCAGTCGCTCCATGTAAAATACTGGTATTCAGCTGCATCCGGTTAGACTGGGAGCCGACCCCAACATAGTTGGGAAATGGGAAAAGGCTAGCCAGACTTCTTCATAATATTAGTATATATAATTTAAGCTGCCATTTCAAGCTCTTGAGCTTACCAAATCGCACCTACCCCCGCAAGCAACGCCTTAGGCAAACAGAATCAACCCCTGCCTAGCATGGCAGAACATAATTATTGGATTAGCTCGTACGTCTAACGTGCCGATACCTAATAACTTATGCTATCAGTGCACGGCTGGATATAGATCTATGTTGATAAGGCCTAAGATGGCTTGAAAGCTGGAGTGACCTGATAAATTACTCTTCAAGATAGTTGTGGTTGTATACTGAGGTACTGATTGATTGTAATAGGCATGCTCCTTAATATTTATTTATAATATTAGGTTTACCAATAATTTTTCACACTGAATACAGTGAAATAGTGATCATTCCATCATCATTTCAGCCTAAAGACGTTCACTGCTGGACATAGGCCTTCCCAGGTGTCGCCACATTGACCGGTCCCGTGCGTCTCGCATCCAGCGTATCCCCGCAACCTTCACCAGGTCATTGGTCCACCTAGTGAGAGGCCTTCCAACGCAACGTCTTACGGTTCGCGGACATGGTCATCATCTGCCTAGCCTTTTCCCAACTATTATATGTTGGGGTCGGCTTCCAGTCTAACCGGATGCAGCTGAGTACCGGACATGGTACGTTCTTAAAATTAAATTTGAGTGCAACAATTACTTAAAGGTAACACCCATCTACGTTATAGAGGGTTTCCTGGTATGGGTCGAAATAAATAAATTATCACAATAAGGGGAGAACAAATCTTAGTGACTTTCATCTTCGTGTTTAAGGTCTTTTTACAAGAGAAATGGGACGCCGTCGCCTCCTTCTGCGAACGTGAGAGGGAGAGAACCTCTCGTCCCAGCCGCCGCGGGAGGCGCTCCGGGCGTCGGGGGCCACGTGATGGCTTCCGGCCACCGTAGACGCGGGCCTGTGAACGGTGACTGATGGGCTAGCTCGCCGTCCGTTCGTCTTATGCCGAAGACAGGCCGTGTCAATGGCGCGTTCGTGTTCCACGCGCGCCTCAAAGAGATGTCAGCAACACGGAAGGGGCCCGTAAGGGCCGACGCCCGTCGGGGCTGCGGGTTGTTCGCAAGAGATACCGTGGCCTCGACATTAAAGGCTAAGAAGGAACATGGGTGGTTTTTAGTCAGTAGAAGTCTGACACTCCCTTTCGCTCTTCCCAAGAGCGGGAGGGGTTATTTGATGATTTTCCACCCGACAAAAAAAAGGTCTTTTTACAACCACTATAATCTAAAGTTGAAGTAATAATTGACTAGCTATTAGGGCGTTACTTTCTACTCCCATAAAGTAACTCCAAACTATTAATTTGATTTCAATTACACCTAGTATAAAACTACAAATCAAATATTTTGTTGCATATGTGTAACATACATTTTTCTCCAAGGCCGGTCAAATCTCGCTTTAAAAATTTAACATAAAATGAAGTTCAGTGTCCATGCAAATGTCCGGCAATTTGTCACGCTCACAAGTGCGTGTGCCCGAAGATAAGAGCCGTGTAGCGATTTGTTCAGCTATTAACAATTTTATGCTTCACTGTTTTACATCAGACATTTGCATGATTGTTGCATGAGTGTTACATTAGGAAAAAAGTCTGTATTTAAAAAATCTGTTTGAAAAACATTAATTATTAGGCATACTTTTGCCTAATCCATCGGGAATTATTTGGGTGATGTTTTTATGTTATGTATGGTACAGTACCCGGCGATAAATATTGCACATCGACTGTTTGAAATTGGTGTATTTTATACAAAGAATAAAAAGAATTATCAAAAGAAGCAAATCATAATTGTTTTAACAGCTCAATAGATACCGGACTGTTTGTATTTCGTGCGACAGAGATAACGCTCCACGAAGCCGAAATTAGCCGATTGTCTCTTTCCAAAGATCGATGTGCAATATTTATCGCCGGGTACTGTACATACCACCAATGTAAAAAAAACTAACTAAGTACAACTTTTGCCGTGATTGCCTCGTTGGTTGCAATCGCGACTTCTGACAAGACATCCTAGGTTCAATTCCCAGGTCGAACTAACTGTCATTGGGTTTTTCCGTCAGGAATTTTTCAGTAGGAGCCACGGAATCTGGGTCTGTGCCCGGTTGATGGCAATAGGCTCGCCCCCTATTACATGGGACTTAAACATAACTAGCGAAATGTTAGTATATTATAGGTAAACCTTTGCCTAACTATTTGGGAATTACAGCCGTGATGATGTTTTCCTTGCTATTTTCCTATAAAATATTCACATGTTTGAAGGTGGACTAGGCAGTGTCATATCCTCGTGAAGCCCTCAGAAAGCTCGTTAAGCCGATGATCCTTTGCGTGATCTATCTACGGTCGAGTCGGATTGCCGTCCTAACAGACTGTAAAAAGTGAGGCAAGAGAAAGTGCTCCCTTATTTTTGTCTTTTTTTTGGGAAATCATCAAATGACTCCTCCCGCTCTAGGCAGAGCGGTAGAGAATGTCAGACTTCTACTGACTAAAAACCACCCATGTTCCTTCTTAGCCCTTTGTGCCGAGGCCGCGGTATCTCTTTCGAACAACCCGCAGCCCCGACAAAAGTGTTTCTGTGGCTGTCTTACACTTGTGTTGTCAAGTGTTGTGCATTATCGATCGCGACTCGGGTAATGCTCGCTGAGTAGAAATTCGGTCCGGTTAGGATATGTTTTTAGGCGTTAAATATGTTAAAAATAAACAAAAAATTACAATTAAAAGAAAAAGGTGAAGAAATATTGTACTACTAATGGATTTATAATTTAGTACACACACTGTCCCAGTTTTTTCTGACGTCTTTCGTAGGACATTAGGTCTACGTGAAATAGCACTTTACTTACATATTTCAAGAAAATAATCGTAGCCTACTTTCTTGATAAATATAAAAGGCCTAGAAAGAACTTTTCATAAGTTTTAGTAAAAGAAATATAAGTTTGTAAAGTAATGTGTTAGTATAATACTTTACTCCATTTGCCTTGAATTTTTAAAAGGAGTCGAGACAAACTAATGGGACTACCACACGCTGAAGCTTCACCACACTTTTACCCGCGCGATTACTCGGTGCACCGTGTTATCGCGCAGGCAAGACTGTGGTGAAACATGAGTTGTGGCAGGCCCATATCACTATAAGTATCTCATACGTAGGACGTATTATATCAGTAAAGTATTGAAATATATAACCTTCAAATATTAGGTACTTTACTTCTTGAAGTGGTATTGGGTTTTCCGTATTTTTTATTTTATTTTTGATTTTGGAAGTTGGCTGTATGATAGCCCCATGCCTCGAAATGTACCTACCTCAAGTTGTTGGTCTTGCGACTGATCTCTCTCCAGTCGTGTAGGATTGCCGTCCTATGCCGTCCTAAAACACTAGGAAGTGTCGAAGGGTGGGCGTTTTGGGGGACTGTCACTTGTAAATGAGTAAAGTAAAGTATAGTAAACTTTGACGTTCGAAAAGTGCTGATTATCAGCCTAGTTTGAATAAATGACTTTTGTTTTGTTTTTTTTTGATCGGATTATTTATTTATTTTTATTTATTTATTTTATTTAATGCACAATGTACACAGCATGGTTACACGCTAGGCTTAAAACTAGTGAGTACATGACCCTGTTAGGGCGCAGCAAGATAACTTAAAACTAACAATATTGTAGTATGAATATTATATAACGTAAATTAGGGAACTTTCAAAATTATTCAATTAAAATATTATATTAATCTAGCTATATAAAAAAAATAGGAATATTTATTAAAATTTAACATACATATATATTTCATACGCTCTATTTTATCATTTTATCTGCCGGAAATTCTTGGATACTATAATAACACTTATCTAAGAGCCAACCTGGCTATACTGGTGTTTTTGTGGACCGTATAGTTTCAGGTAATTTATTATATATTTGTATACTTCGGTATTCTGGGCTATTTTTGTACATTTTTAGCCTAGATGCTGGTAAAGTTAATTTAGTTTTGCGGCGCTCGTTTTTATCAAAATTAAAGATTATCAGAAAACGAACAGAGAGTGCATCTGTACCTACTTATATTGTGCACTATAATATCTCCCGCGTCGAAGGCTGATGTCCTCTAAGTTGACCCGCTGTGGTGAAAACAGTCAGGAGGACTATTATAATTAAGTTTAATTGACTTCAGTGATTTGAGGGTCATTAAAAAAGCGCATGAAGAAGCCGTAAAGTCTGAAACTAGTTTTACCTAGGCTAGGAGTATCATATTACCCAGAAACTGTATTGTGGAGGTCAGATAGGCAGTCACTTAATGTAACATACTGGTATTCAGCTGCCCCCCGTTAGACTGGAAGCCGACCCCAACATAGTTGAGCAAAAGGCGAGGCTGTTGATGACTTCACTAAACTTTCAAACGAAACGACTAAAATATAAGTTACTACCCTTAACTTTGCAAAAGCTAAGCTAACGATGCACCGTCAAGGCTGCTCGTAAGTTACTCAGGGGCACAAAACATTCGGCTGCGTAAATAAAATATTATCGTCTTAAATAAATAAACGTAAGTTAACTTTAGCCGCGTTTTACGAGGTTGTAAACCTCTGACATAGACGGCTTATCGTTGGATTTGCAATTGTGTTTGGTTGTATGGTTATTGTACAACTGTCATCGGTTTCTCCAAATACAGTGTTTTGTAGTTATTTTATTGTTAGCTATTACGTTGGTAAACTTCAATATGTTCTACAGGGAATAAAATATTTTGAGTTCCGCTTCCAGTCTAATCGGATGCAGCTGAATACCAGTATTTTACACGAAACGACTCCCAACTTGACTTCCACAACCCACTACTGGGTAATATGATACCCCTTAGTAAGACTGGTTGTCAGACTTTCGGGCCACTGACTGCATATAAGGACTTTCAAAGATCTACAAATGATAGTCGGGACTCGTGAAAGCTTAGCATCGGCTTATGAAAGTATTTTCTTGAAAGTTGTAGTGTATGATTGCACTGTATTCTAACTTTTGTGCATGTTAACAGCATGGAATTCAATATATCTTTACAGATTCTCTACCTACTACGTATGCAATGTCATAATCCTCAACAAATCTTGCCAAAGCACAACCTATACTATAATGCTCATTACAAACGCTAACAGAAACCACTCGCCCAAAACCGCAACCAATTGCGAACCCGAAATACATCATAACTGCAGCGGTTAGAAATTTGATTTCGTCGTTTATGGTACGACTCTGGTCGTATACAGTACGACTTTCCGTATATACAACGAATACAGCGTAGTCGTTTTATTCAATGTTTACGTACTGTATAAAAACACGCGAATATTGGGTACTGTGAGCGTCGAAACGGCGGGAAACTAACAGTTTTGTTGCGTTTATTAAAAAGGATTTGTTTGCAATTGGAGGCGACTGTAAATAACATAAAAAAGTCATCATCTGCCTAGCCTTTTCCCAACTATGTATGTTGGGGTCGGCTTGTAGTATAACCGGATGCAGCTGAGTAATAATATTTTACATGGAGCGACTGCCTATCTGACCTTCACAACCCAGTTAATACTAGGTAATACGATACCGTTAGGTAAGACTGGTTGTCAAACTTTCAGGTCACTGGTTACCTGTAACGACTGCCAAAGATCTAAATATGGCAGCCGGGACCAACATCTTAACGTGCTTTCCGAGGCACGGAGGAAACTCGGTATGTAATGGGCGGTCAGCCATCCACAGACCGACCTAGACAAGCGCGTCTTTACCGAAAGATCGACCCGAGTGGCAGTTATTATTAAACCACGAGCTCCTCTTTAAAACAAGTCCTGGGTTAATAATAATACGGCCCAGGAGGTCCTGGGTTCCCAGGTCGGGAAGGCATCTTCCAGTAGTAACAAGGGGGAGTATGGCTTTGTGCCCTGTTGATGGCAATAGCAGTTATGGAACTCAAACGGAGTTGGGCAAGACGCGGTGTTGGCTGGTAGAGTAAAGATATGACCGAGTGGCGTCCAAGGACTGAACGAAGAAGTGTTGGTCGTCGGGCGACAAGGTGGGTAGACGACATTATTGCTATCGTGGGAATATCTTGGATGAGGCTGGCCTAAGAATGTGGAGCTAGTCACAAGCAAAGAGAGGCCTATATCCAGCAGGGTGAAGTCAGGCAGAGGATAACCATGTTGATGATGATGCACTAGGCTCAGGTCCCACGTGGTGGTGGGACTCTAACTTATGTTAGAGTCCCACCACCACGAAATGACTAAAGAAATGTCGTTTTTTTCTAATATCGTCCTCTGTCTTACATTTTAGGGGTTTACAGGCGTGATGGTGATATGTTTTGAATACTCTCTAGTGGTGTATAGATACGTGAAGTTGTTAATTCCAACCATTACCTTTTGATTTTATGCGGTAAAAGGATTGTGAACACAAGACAGGAAGCACGGTGCACCGTGTAAAATACTAATTTACTACTTCAAATAGAGTAAATCGAATCCTGGTGAGACGGGATGCGGGACAGGATCACATTTATACGGTGACAGGATGTAGATATCTACAATTTGCATAACAGTTTATAATATCATTTTGTTGTACGTATAGCAGTTCCGTATGGTGTCGGACGTAAAGAATAGCACCATCCCATATCTTCCCGTGGGTGTCGTAAGAGGCGACTAACTGCGGTACTCAGAGATATTTAATTATTACATAAGCCGTCACTTAGTAAAGATTTGACATCCTTTTGTATGACAAAACTGTCAAAACCTTTACTAAGTGATGGCCTAAGTAATCATTAAAGCTCTCTGAGTGCGGCAGTTAGTCTCTAGAAAGCCAATTGGTAGAAATTAGTTATTGTAGTGCACAAATTGGCTGGTGGGGTCCATTATAAAGTGCATTACAGACTAGCAGGAGTTTCTGATCAGTTTCTTTGTAGAAAAGTTTGTCGACTCGCTAGCGTTAACGAGGCGAAGTGTTTTTGTCAAAGGAGTACTGGTTTTCGAATAGAAATTGGTATTGATTGTGATTTTCTTTGGAGAAAAGTGTTTTTTTTTTAAAGACGTTGCCGCTCACTACACAATAGGAATTTCTCCTGTATCGTGGGTGCGAATACAAACATTTAAACTATTAATACACAATCTAAAGTGTAATAAGTGGCGATCTAGAATATAATTCAGAGCTCACAGAAAATATCATAACTGTCATAAATTTTACTAATTCCTTTTGTATTAGTTTGGTTCTCGTAGGTATACTTCGCGCTCCGAAAAGCTATATTTTTTTGTAAACAAAGATTTCTGCTAAGTTAACGTAGCGACGGATCAATCAACAATATAATTATAATTCCAAATTATACTAACTCAAAGTAACATACGCGTAATACGAAACTAATGAGCAATTTCAGTTGGTTGGAATAATACAACGTTATTTTTAGGATATATGTGGAACCTTAAGCTCGTGGCTTAATAAGAACTGCCACTCGGGTCGATCTTTAGGTAAAGCTGTGCTTGCCTAGGTCGGTCTGTGGATGGGTGACCGCCTGACATACCGATTTTCCTCCGTGCCTCAGAAAGCACGTTAAGCTGTTGGTCCCGGCTGCCATATATAGATCTTTGGCAGTCGTTACAGGTAGTCAGTGACCTGAAAGTCTGACAACCAGTCTTACCAAAGGGTATCGTATTACCTAGTATTAACTGGGTTGTGGAGGTCAGATAGGCAGTCGCTCCATGTAAAATACTGGTATACAGCTGCATCCGGTTAGACTGGAAGCCGACCCTAACATAGTTGGGAAAAGGCTAGGCAGATGATGATGTGGAACCTTAATATAGTTTGTTCAGAATATATAACTGAATCGATTCCATGTAACGAAATCAGGAGCAATGCATTGAGGAGCTGCTCAGGCAGGTCTTCAGGTGAAGCTTGGTCCCGTCGGGGCTGCAGGTTGTTCGCAAGAGATACCGCGGCCTCGACATAAAGGGCTAAGAAGGAACATGGGTGGTTTTTAGTCAGTAGAAGTTTGACACTCCCTTTCGCTCTGCCCAAGAGCGGGAGGGGTTATTTGATGTTTTTCCACCCACCAAAAACCAAAAAAAAATAAAAGCGGAATTGGTCCGTTAAAGCCAGCTGTCTTTTGTAGGTCTTTAACCGTTGTTACAGGTATTCAGTGGCCCGAAAGTCTGACAGTCTAATAAACCATCATCCAAATTATGTTTTTTCCTACTCCTCCGCTATTATTTTCTGATTAATTTCGTTGCGGGATCCAAGACAGTTTAATCGTTTCTCTGGGACTTCGTCGGGCTTCATTGTCTCGGCGCTTTTCTTGTGGTCGCCACTGTTGATTCTGGTTTACAGGAGTTACAGTGGTTTGGGAATAGTGTGGCGGAGTTGTCCCAATAAAAAAAAAAAAAAAAAAACCATCAACCACCAGTAAATAAATGGTTAAAGAGGAGACTTACCCGATGTATCCCACACGGAGAAATTAACCCTGTAGTCAGCGACTGTGCATGAACAGCCATATTTCTCGAAGCCGGTTGGTGTGTATGCCTGTAACAATGGAAATCATGGTTAATTTCGTGTTATTGATAATTTTACTGTGAGTTTCGATGATGATTCTTTCTGCAGTGGGACAATATACCTCCCGATCTGCCTATGGTTACGAATATTAAGATAGAAGAAAGTTTGGCAATGTTATTACCTTATGGCATAAACCGTAAAGCGTTACGCAGAGGATGTAGTGAGTGTATAAAAGATGAACAGTTTGCAACAATCAATGGACGTCAAAGAATGGAAGAAAAAACAGTTTAGGCGCAAAATGCCTAATTCTCAAAATGGCAACAGAGTCGCAAAAGAACTAGTTCTCAAAATGGCCAATTCTCAAAAAGCCTAATTCTCTAAATGGCCAATTCTCAAAAAGTCTAGTTCTCTAAATGGCTCATTCGCAAAAAGCCTAGTTCTCTGAATACCCAATTCTCTACCATTGGGAGTATTCTTAGAAATGAAAGATTTTTTAATATTATTATGTATTTCTTTAATCAGTGAGTTAAAACTGTAAGATTTATGCATACGAATAAATACTAATAATGTCCTTTTACACAGTTCTGTCACACTGGTTTGACGGTAAGGACTTTTTTTTCCTAACCATCACTCCAGTTTTATGAATTGTAATTAAGCTTTTGCGACTCTGTTGCTATTTTGAGAATTAGGCATTTTGCACCTAAACCGAAAAACAACGCGCTAACCAATGACAAGAGTGATCATTTCAGTCCAACGGATAAAAATAGTCCGTGGCACTAATGATGGTGATGGAGACCTTACCAATTGAGACCAAATATAAAAACCAGTAATTGTTTTTACAAAATAGAAAAATGAGTCCTTATATCGTCAAGAAGTCATAACCTGTACTGCTGTTGGTTGAGTGACAAAAAAGCTTACACCATATCGTTCGTTTGGATGAACAGAGTATTAACTCAAAATTTACGATTATTAACCAATTATTTATAGAAATGGAAATAATATATTGATTTGACAACTTCAAATCGCTCTCCTGAATAATAGGTTTTTTTTTGAGTTAATACCCTGTTCATCTGGACCAACGATATATGGAAAATATAATCTGCAAGTAGCTGCTTCCAGATTTCATTTCGCAATAAGCTCTTCAAGAGAAAACCAGGTCATAACTCAAATCATACCAAGCTCACGATACCAAGGTAAGCACTGAGTCATCGCGATTTGAACGAGTTGTAAGTTTCCATTTAAGGCTACATTACTACGAGTCGCCATATTTAGGAACTCGTATTGACAAGCCGTCGGATCACTTCAACTCCGGATTTGATGAAGAAGTCCTAATAGAAACGGATCGTTTTTGCTATAAATATTTGGACTTTATGGTAAAGGATTATGTTGTGGTGGATAATTGGATCGTGGAGTTAGTTCTCACGCTGTGAGGCTTTGCCATTTTGTCAGACTCTATAGAAGGACCTTTTGTCAGTAATGTTGAAACGAAAAAGATGGATATCATGCGTGTTAAGGCTAGTGAGATCTAGTTTTTCTTTTGGGATTTTCCCGTCACACTATTCCCAAACCACGGCAGCTCCTGAAAGCCAGAATCACCAGTGGCGACCATCAGATAAGCACTGAGCGAATGAAGCGAAGTCCCAGAGAAACCGTTCAACTGTCTTGGATCCCGCAACGAAATTAATCAGAAAAGAATAGCGATGCAGTAGGAAAAACGTAATTTCCACTTCCCTACATATCAGCAAGACAGAACAAAACAACAAGATCGAGAATTCGGGATTTTTAAGAATTCAAACAAGATTTCAAAAACTCTCGAACTCAAACGACTTTTTCTTCAACGAAATTGATATTAAGTTCTCTAATCTCTGCATTAGAGGACTCATTAGAGAAGCACGTTGATAGAAAAATACAATTGAATTTCCAGTCCTGAACTTTGTCTTCACAAGAAGCTTTGTTAATATTGCCAATATCAGACAGACCCTATTGTACAAAATCGACCAAAAACAAGTACCTATATTTTGTTTAGGTCTAGGGCTACACGTAATAGGGAATAGGTTCAATAGTCCTCCAAAGTACTTCAAACTGTGTCCTTTGAAACAAAACACCTACACACGAGAAGATAAATAACTAAACTTAAATAATAACTCACGAAACACATATTAAAGTTAGAATCTTTCTAGTTCAACAGATGTGTTGAAAATGTTCCACATTTCACCCTTTTACCGTTCTTAATCTTCACAACTGTACCCTCGTAAGTCAAGTGGTGGTTAGCGTAGCGTAACGTAGGATGAGGTCTTGGGTTTGAATCCCAGGTCGAACAATCTATTGTAACGGATTGCTTAACATGAGTAGGGTAGTTGACACAAAAAATCTAATTAGTCCGTCAGATAGATTTTCAAAAAATATTGGACACATATTTTTTCTTTTTTCACGTAAACAAACAATGAAGACGATACAGTACTTTGAAAATTCGTATGACGTCATATTGCATGACAGTAACGTCACAAGCTCTTCACGCGTTTTATCTTCGACAATTTTTTATTAATTTGATAAACCAAAAAACACGTATCCAATATTTTGTGATAATCTAACTGACGAACTAAACAGAATCATATTTTTTTTAGCCAGGACACATCTCTATTGTAGGTAGTAGCTTGAGGTCCGGATTAAAGGCTTGCTCTATTTCACAATGATCTAACATTTTACCGTCAAAATGTGTTTTTTGGATACACCTCTGCCTATTGTGTAACCAAGAAAAAAGAGAAATATAGAGGCGTGATGTTATGTTTACTTTAGCCAAGCCAACCTTGTAAACGGGTTCTGAGCCCGAGCCGATTTATATTTTGCTGCTAATATCTACATATTTACGGATTTCCCCATTTTTCTTTATGTATTTTTAATACTCTGCCTTGAACGGTAATGGACTGTGCTGATCTTGACAACAGCTGTTTATGATGTATTAGCTATAATATTTGTTTTAACACCTTTAACAATGATTGTGTTCAAGATACGTTGACTAACTACGTGTTATTTTCCAATGCAGAATTTCTTGATAAACATGTAATGTTTGTAAATTGATGAAACGCATGTGACTAAAAAAGTGATGGATATAAATATTGATGGATGGAGAGGGAGAGGAAGGCCAAAGAAAATATGAATGGATTGTGTGAGGAATGATATGAATGAGAAAGGAGTAAATGACACCTTGACGTCTAACAGGGAAGAATGGAAGAAGAAAACGTGTTGCGCCGACCCCAAATAGAATGGGATAAGGGCAGGAAGATGATGATGATGTAATGTTAGTAAATTAGAAGATATACACACAATATAAAACTTTTTACTTCGTCTCTATGAGTGATCAATGATCATCACTCTCCTGCCATTCACCCATTGTTTGTTATTGCTTATAAAAATACGTAATCCGTCCCAATGTTTATTCATCATCATCATCATCATTTCAGCCATAAGACGTCCACTGTTGGACATAGGCCTCCCCCAGAAGGGGGGGATTTGTCATAATCGCCATGCTTGGCAGGCGGGTTGGCGATCGCAGTATGGTTGTTACGAAGGCACAGAGAACGCTGCTGCCCATTCTCTGGTAAGTCCCTTAGTCGCCTCTTACAACACCCACGGGAAGATATGGGATGGTGCTATTCTTTACGTCCGACATCATACGGAACATGTTTATTATTGCTTGAAAATAGAAGAATATTTCTGCACCCAGCGTTTTACTTAAAGATATGAAATCGTTTTAAGATAGATTTTAAATAAGAACCCTTTTCACAATTTATTTAAAATGTTTAAAGATCTGATTTGAAAATGTAGGTTTTCTGCGCTATCGAGATGTTGAAATCCACTATGAATTTTGGTGTAAGTCAGAAGATGTAGCGTTTACCTGATTTCTTTGATAAGGACGATGAAGATGCTTAGTAAGGCTATTCACGCGTTAGAATAAGTCAACTTTAATGACTTCTATTTCATCTACACTAATATTCACCAATGATGATGGTGGATGATAGGGCTAGAAATGATGATGGTGGATGATAGGGCTAGAAATGATGATGGTGGATGATAGGGCTAGAAATGATGATGGTGGATGATAGGGCTAGAAATGATGATGGTGGATGATAGGACTAGAAATGATGATGGTATCCACCATCCAGCAGTCACCTCATTTCTAGCCCTATCATCCGATAGGGCTAGAAATGAGGCGACTGCTGAGATAACAAGTAGTAAGTAGAGAAATACGGAACAAGAAAACATTCTGCTCCGATCCAAAATAAACTCAGATAAATGCAGGAGAATGACCTAGCTCGCCGTCCGCCCGTCTTATGACGACGACAGGCCGTGCCGACGGCGCATTCGTGTTTCATGCGCGCCTCAAAGAGATGTCAAGGCAAGGGCCGACGCCGGCCGGGGCTGCGGGTTGTTCGAAAGAGATACCGCGGCCCCGAACACAAAGTACTAAAAAGGAACATGTGTGGTTTTTGGTCAGTAGAAGTCTGACACTCCCTTCCACTCCTCCCAGAGTGGGAGGAGTCATTTGATGATTTGCCACCCTCAAAAGAAAGCAGTAGAATGACGCCATAACAAACAGAAAATCGTAACTCTCTCTTTTTATTTGAGTTCTAATATTACTTGAATTCTGTCCGGACGTTACTCTGATTTGGCAAATATTTTTTCTTTATTTATTTTATTGAATTCTTCTACG
This sequence comes from Diarsia brunnea, assembly GCA_949774965.1. Lineage (NCBI taxonomy): Eukaryota > Metazoa > Arthropoda > Insecta > Lepidoptera > Noctuidae > Diarsia > Diarsia brunnea. The sequence goes on along the minus strand of OX459013.1, from coordinate 15,803,917 downwards.
ACTCTCTCATAACTTGGACCATCTTCAAAAGTGCAATGCTCTACAGTTATTGCTCGGGCTCCACGACTACGTGCAAGAGCTCTTAGGGTGCCATCCACGCCCAGTGGTTATTTGAGCGGTCAACTATTCGAGCGTATATCGAATTTGGCAGGGTTATAATAATGAGATATCGCTCTTGAATACGAAATGGCGCCATTTCTAGTTGTACAATGGTTGCGAAGAAGTTTATGGTATTATGGATTTAAGTTATTTGTTGTTTCTGATTTGAGTGGCTCTTGAACATTGTGAAAGAGACAGGACTTAAAAATAAGAATACTATACGCCATACGGGGTCGGAAGACCATCACTTATTCATCATCGATGCATTTTATACATTGTTACATGGAGCACAATCCAAACCAGCGCTGTGCTGTGTGTGCTGTGTGTGCTGTGTGTGCCCATAGCACAGCATCATGCTGAGTGGCAACCTACTTGTCGCAGTCACGACGTGCAACTATCTTTATATTATCCCTGCTTGTTGTATGTGTATTTTTTTTCCTGTATGTCTCTTTGTATGCTCATTGCTCGTTATGTTTCTGCGACAAATAAATATTTTTTCTTTCTTTCATATATTGCTGGAAAACGACATTTTTTTTGAGATTGCTGTAATCGTTGAAAAGCACTTCGTAAAGTAACATCTGTACTGATGAACTACATAAGTTAAAACTTGAAAGTTTGACCCTTTTTTTTTTCCGGGTGGTTAATCATCAAATAACCCCTCCCGCTCTTGGGTAGAGCGAAAGGGAGTGTCAGACTTCTACTGACTAAAAACCAACCATGTTCCTTCTTAGCCCTTCATGTCGAGGCCGCGGTATCTTTTGCGAACAACCCGCAGCCCCGACGGGGCAAGTTTGACCCTTACTTGACTATACATACCGTCGAGAAATATCTGTCAGACATGCTGGATTCCTCACAATGCTATAGATCCTTCACCGAAGCAAGTGGTAATTAAACAATACGCACATTAATCCGAAAAATCAGAGGTAACTTGTCAGTCCGACGATCACACCATTACACTAAAACAATAGGGTAGTTAACAAAAAAAATCTAATTAGTCCGTCAGATAGATTTCCAAAAAATATTGGACACGTATTTTTTCTTTTTTCACATAAACTAACAATGAAGACGATACAGTGCTTTGAAAACTCGTATGACGTCATATTCTAAGACATTAGTATGACATATTTTACCGGTGAGTGACGTCACAACCCCCCACTCAAATCTTTGACGCGTTTTATCTTCGTCAATTTTTATTGATTTGATAAAACAAAAAATACGTATCCAATATTTTTCGATAATCTAACAGACGGACTAATTAGAATAATATTTTTTTTATCAGTAAACATCCCTATTCAAGTGCATGATTAAGATCAAAGAACAGATCATTCACAAGCTTAACCGCAGAATAATTTAAGGCTCCGCAATATACCTAAATAAGTTAGAAACCTATCCAAAGCGACCACAAACACGTCAATTATCGCCCAATCTCACATCAGACAATCTAGGCCTATCGCATCTTCAAAGGCCAAACCCTCTTAGAATAATATCAGGCGGTGTCACAATGTCAGAGCCAGGTTGTCACATGGAGTATGATTAATAGTCCTTAATATTATTCTGAGCGTGCCAAGTACTAGGGCAACATGTTGTGTCTTGTTGACCTGTGATGTCGTTAGGCGCTATAGATTTGGAAGACTTTTTAGAGGCGATTAATCTAGGGAATCATCATCATCTGCTTAGCCTTTTCAGAAATATTCACCTAGCCTTTTCCCAACTATGTTGGAGTCAGCTTCCAGTTTAACCTGACGCAGCTGAATAACAATATTTTACATGGAGCGACTGGCCTATCTGACCTCCACAATTTAACCCAGTTAGATTTGGGTTATTCGATACCCCATTTTTTTTTTGCCGGTTGGAAAATCATCAAATAACCCCTCCCGCTTTTGGGCAGAGCGAAAGGGAGTGTCAGATTTCTACTGACTAAAAACCACCCATGTGCCTTCTTAGCCCTTCATGTCGAGGCCGCGGTATCTCTTGCGAACAACCCGCAGCCCCGACGGGTTATACGATACCCCTTGATTGTGAGACTTTCGGGCCATTGACTACCTGTAACGATGCTCAAAAATCCACAAATGATAACCGGGACCAACAGCTTAACGTGCTTATCCAGGTACGGAGGAAACTTGGTGTTATGTTATACATATAGGTGATCATTCACTGACGGACCAACTTGGCAAACACAGCTTAGCCTGAAGATTGACCCAAACGACTGGTTTCATTAGGCCACGAGGTCATATTGAATATTATAATTTTATTTTATTAGTAGATGAATGATAGATTTCTGCATATTTTCAACTTTTTCTACATGAAACCATTTACCAAACTTATTGGGACATACATAATTATAATAAATAGACTGAAAAGAAAATCCGTAGCTATAGTAATATAATATTTCTAGCAAATCTTCTTGAGCTTAATTGGATAAAAGATCCCATAGAAAAGGTCGAATGGCAGTTTTCTTTCAAATAATTAACTTTTAGTTCTGGCCAGAATTGCTTTTTGAAAGTTGTTCAAATAACTTTTCATTGAGCTTCCTTCTAGGGAAAAAAAATCGTTGCTTTTCACAACAAAACATTATCTTACAACTGTCAATATAACTTTACAACCAATTGATAAATATCTTCAAAAGAGACACTTAAAATGTCTGCATCAAATACAAAAGCTATCTCTTTGACTAAAAACACAATCGAGACAAAATACGGGTTTATTTTTCTATATGTATTGGTCTCCCATTATTCTGTTAGTCGTGTATATAGCAAACAAGTAGATAAAGTACATATATACTTAGTCCGGTGGAGGCAAACGTTGACCTTATAGAACAGGGATGTAGAAAGAATGGAGGAGACAAATGAATTCCTAATTTATCTCTAATACTCGTATAGTGCTGCTTAGTTCTTTTTGCGCGTGGTCATAGTTGGAACTAATGGTGGCATCGTGATTTTTTTGGTTCCGTACCCATAGGGTAAAAACGGGACCCTATTACTAAGACTCCCTTGTCCGTCTGCCTGTTCTAGGCTATATCTCATGAACCGTGATAGCTAGACAGTTTTCACAGATGATGTGTTCCTGTTGCCCCTATATCAACAAACAAATACTATAATCAGAATAAAATGAATATTTAAGTGGGCCTCCAATACAACAAACGTGATTTTTTTGCAATTTTGGTACGGAACCCTTTATGTGCAAGTCCGACTTGCATTTGGATGATGATGAAGATGTCCAACTTGGTATTATGAATCATTGATGGAATAAGAAAAACATGAGAAATAAGACACAGGAATTTAAGTTCATCATCAGAATCTAATTTTTTATACTTCCATTTCAAGAATAACTAAAACTAAAATAGTACCTATCTCAAAAGCCATTATGTCTTCAGTTCAACAATTTCACGACATTAAGTCATTCCGCACAATTTCCTTTACAAGTTCCACCAGAAACTTAAAATATTTCTAGACTTCAATTCTTTACGATAACGACAAAGGGTTCCACTAACATAATTCTGTCATTTGTATTCGAAACTTAGGCGTTTTCCCCCCGAACAATTTCTATCTAGACTTAGAGTAAAATATGGCCCTTTCAGACCCAATTTTAAATTTATGGGTAGATTAAGTCTCAATTAAAACAAGAAGTTCGTCTTTTAGACGGATTGTGAATAATAATTTTCATGGTTCCAAATGAGAAATGATGATGTTAATTTAAATGGGTTGTGGCGGTCAGATAGGCAGTCGCTCATTGATATAAAAACTAAAGATACGGTCGTCCGAACATTTGCTCGACGCGTTCGCCATACAGAGAATCGGTGTAGTCTGCTCGTTAACGTAACCTTGTATAAGCGGCGTGGTATTTTCGAGGTATAAAGAACATAAATAAAGCTTTTAATACAATTTACGACCGCACCCGAAGAGAGCCGATTGTGGACTAGTTCACTTCGGCTTAGGAAAGACCGTTTTAGGACCAAGTTCAAGGCGTCATTTTAACATGCGGTCCGCACAGTCCTTACGCAGTAATATAATAATATTCGGCTGTATCCGGTTTCCAGGCCAACCGGATACAGCCGGTACGGATACGCCGGATACAGACGATGCGCAATTTATGTTTCTATTTCTAGAAAATAAAAGTCAGTTTTCTATCTGAGAAAAGAAGATAATATACAGCGTGTAAACGTACTCTTGACAAACATCAAATAAGTAACCCTAAGCAAAAGTTATTGATGGGAAACACCTTTTTTTTTATTGAAAAATCATGTTTCGGTAAAACTCAATATAGAAACATTATGCTAATGCATGTATAGAATATATAGTCAACGGGTAGTGGAGGCAATTAAAGTAAAATGATTACCATAACAACTGTAATTAAAAAAAAGGAAACTTTGACCTCTAATATCTACATAGATTCCAGGTAGGCATCGTCCCCGTCGGGGCTGCGGAGGTTCGCAAGAGATACCGCGGCCTCACACTGAAACATGGGTGGTTTTTAGTCAGTAGAAGTCTGACATTTCCTTTCGCTCTGCCCAAGAGCGGGAGGGGTCATTTGATGATTTTCCAAAAAAGGTAGGCATCGTTAAGGGTACTTTTACACTGTTTAGATGAATTCCTAACACCTTGCCAGCATGATTTTGATATATTTTACTATTTTAATAATACGTGTTCTACGAATCCTATATCCTTGTTATAAGCAACGACCTGCTGTAACAGGGCAGACGATAGCGCTCGTTACTCGACAGCCACTTGTAATACTTTCTGTTCTGCACTCCACAACGATGGAAACTTTTATTTATTGTTCACTGTGTTTTTACGTTTCGAAATGTCGGACTTACCGCCACACTCAGAGAGCTTTAATGATTACTTAGGCCATCACTTACTGCGGTACTCAGAGATATTTAATGATTACTTAAGCCGTCACTTAGTAAAGTTTTGACATACTTTTATATAACAAAACTGTCAAAACCTTTACTAAGTGATAGCCTAAGTAATCATTAAAGCAGCTCTCTGAGTGCGGCAGTAAGTAAAGGTATTGACAGTTTTGTCATACAAAAGTATGTCAAATCTCTATTATGTGACAGCTTAAGTAATCATTAATTATCTCTGAGTACCGCAGCGCAGTGAGTGTCAACTTCTGAGCATGAGGTCTTTGGTTTGATTCTCGGGTCGGGTAAAGCATTATTTGGTTTTTCCATCAAGATTTTTTCAGTATCAGCTACGGAGTCAGAATTTGTGTCCGGTTGCATCGTACCCGGAAAAGCAGACCACATTAAATAATATCCTGCCGTTTAGGAGAAGAGCAGTGACACACCGAGTGCAGCGCCATCTACCGGGTCCATATGTTATTTCTAACCTTGCAAGGACCAACTCAAACATACGTAAAAAATATTAATAAAATTGTCCCTGCCGTTTAGAAGATCAGCGACATATTTAACGACAGTAGCTCCACCTACCGGCAGCAATTGTATTTTCTAACCATTCAGGAACCAATTGAAATAATCGGTCGGATTTAGGTGACCATCACATGTAGAATAAAATTATAAATAGAAGCGGACTTGGCTGACGTCATACTGTCTGGAAAACATTAAAATCGTTCTTGCTACATGAGATCAATTAATAAAATACCAAAAAATCAAATCCAGTGATCAAGCCATTGACAAAAAAAAATGCAATACACGACTCTCTGTTTCGTTGGTTCTCTGAATTCTAATTCTAATTTCAAATGAGTCATCGGGTGCATTCATTTAAATACCAATATAGGTTTTGACAGATTCCGATTTTAAAAATCTGTCGTACAATTTTATACGCACGTACCTAGGCCATGTACTTATTTTATGTTTTCAATGGACCAAAGATGATGATAATATTATTATGATTGGCTCAATGTCCATTCAAGGTTTTATTAAATTGGTCGTGATACGCTTTGTACCTAATTTTAAATATGTCACGGACAATAATAATTTTTTAGAAGTAGCCTGTTACTAAGTATTGATTTTATTTATTGGGCAGTTATTAAGACTTATGAATATTGTAGGTTTATTGATTTAAGGAAAAACATATAAAAAAATTGACAGAAAAATCCAAGCATATACAGGAATAATAAAAAAAAAACAAATTAAATGAAATACTTAATAAATATAACAAGAAAATATCATCTTTCGTTCATTCTCTCACAGAAACTCAAGCAATACACGACATACCTACCCACTTCGAGGCAAATACTTAGATACAGTACCACAGACACGGATAACACATCGAAATGCGATAATACTCCTTTATCTTCTTACATCATAATAAAACATTTATGACTAATGCCAGTTGGTTTAGTACGTCCGTTTCGAATTTCAATATGTTATCCCGTATGGTCTAGTGGCTAGGATACCTGGCTTTCACCCAGGAGGCTCGGGTTCGATTCCCGGTACGGGAAGAATCTTTTTGTAATATTGCATTGTCTGTATTACAAAGAGATTTTTGAATTTTGTTGTTTTGGTTTGGTTTTCTACGCTTAATCGTAGTTTTTATTTTATTTTATATTTTTTTTCCTTCAAAGTTTCGGTAGGCAACCATCTCTTTATCCTCGTAAATCCCAATGTTCAAGCATTTCGGCCCAGCACTAAAAACAAAATCTTCTCATAAACGTCCAATGTACATTAGAAATACAATGTACATTAATTTAGTTCACATGCATGTATTTTTTAAATTATAGCGCCAACGGTCATTTTGGCGTGAATGGTATGATTGGTTGTTACTATAAGAGGAATTTTCACAGGTGACATTTGGAAGAAATTCTCAAGCAATCTGTCAAAATTCGGCAGTTTTGCCACTTTGCGACCGATTTAGGAAACATGTGACTAAAAATCTTAATTTAATTTTGTTCCTTAAATCTTAGCTTATTTTGTTACAAAAATAAGATAAATTGAATGATTTATCGGAATTCGTTTTTATCTTTGTTCAGACTTATTTATATATTTTTCAACACACTTGCTCATAAAGTGGCTCTAATTTCACCGCAACTAAGCATATAATGACACCTGTTATCAAACTGTGAATGTTTCATTGCCATAATTCACAAGTGAGTTATAGGTTTTTTTTTTAAATTTTATTGGTTGAGTTGCTTTGTTCTTAAAACAGTTTCGATACTAAAAAGATTGTGTTAAAGACTACAAATAAATTAATGTACCTATTGCTTGCTCATTTCATGCAACTTCGTATTTAAAATTACATAATTTCAACTTGTACGTTTTTAATAAATAAAACTTAAAAGTCGGCATTTTGTACGTGGCTAAAACGCTATCCGCGAATAGCCAAAAAAAAGAAACCTCATTCTTGTAGTCTATGACCGTTCGCGATTGTTAGACGCGCGCGCATAGGAAAACTGATTAATTTTTCCCGCCATTAAGTCAAATTTTCACAACTCCTTTTTACTGTTGAAAATGATTTTTTTGTATTATTCTCTTTACAAGTGTGTTGAAAAACGTCGTATTAAACACGTGTGTATTGATGATTACCGTCCTCGGCTCTCTTAAGACCCTCATCTGATGGCTCGGGTCTATTATCAACATTACACTAAACTTGTATTCTTACATCATAATAAAACAGTTATGACTAACGCCAGTTGGTTTAGTACGTCCGTTTCGAAAATCAATATGTTATCCCGTATGGTCTAGTGGCTAGGATACCTGGCTTTCACCCAGGAGGCTCGGGTTCGATTCCCGGTACGGGAAGAATCTTTTTGTAATATTGCATTGTCTGTATTACAAAGAGATTTTTGAATTTCGTTGTTTTGGTTTGGTTTTCTACACCTAATCGCAGTTTTTATTTTATTTTATATTGTTTTTCCTTCAAAGTTTCGGTAGGCAACCATCTCTTTATCCTCGTAAATCCCAATGTTCAAGCATTTCGGCCCAGCACTAAAAACAAAATCTTCTCATAAACATCCAATGTACATTAGAAATACAATGTACATTAATTTAGTTCACATGCATGTATTTTTTAAATTATAGCGCCAACGGTAATTTTGGCGTGAATTTTAAATGGTGCAAAAAATATAGCGAAAGAAACATGGAAAATAGTAAACGAACATACTAAAAAGAAGAAAAACAAGAAACGCAAAAACCTGATCTTAAGTCTAGACAATAAAGTAATTAATCATCCTCAGGATATAGCAAATATTTTTAGCGACAGTTTTGTATTAAAATCACCGACAACGAATAAAGATAAAAACACAGCAATGCATTTTCTGATCGAATCAACGAACAGAGTTGATAGCGATATAACTTTCAAAGCTACCACACCAAACGAAATTACAATTTGGTTAAGAAAATGGCTAATAAACATTCTTGCGGCTTCGATGACGTACCAATAGCAATTTTAAAGGACAATCTAGAAATATTAGCTTCTCCTCTTTCTGATTTCTTCAATAAATGCATCGAAGAGTCAATCTTTCCTGATCAGCTAAAGTTGGCCAAAGTGATTCCGATATATAAAAAGGGCACTAAGACCGATCCAAAAAATTACCGCCCATATCCTTTTTACCCACCTTATCAAAACTATTTGAAAAAATTATTAAAATTAGACTGATGGTACATTTAGGTATTATTAAAATTATCAATCTGAGACAATTTGGATATCAGAAAGGAATTGGTACCTTGGATGCAATGAACACTTTACGAATAGCCAAAAAAAAGAAACCTCATTCTTGTAGTCTATGACCGTTCGCGATTGTTAGATGCGCGCGCATTGGAAAACTGATTAATTTTTCCCGCCATTACGTCAAATTTACACAACTCCTTTTTACTGTTGAAAATGATTTTTTTGTATTATTCTCTTTACAAGTGTGTTGAAAAACGTCGTATGATACACGTGTGTATTGATGATTACCGTCCTCGGCTCCCTTAAAACCCTCATCTGATGGCTCGGGTCTACCATCAACATTACACACTTGTATTCTTACATCATAATAAAACAGTTATGACTAACGCCAGTTGGTTTAGTACGTCCGTTTCGAATATCAATATGTTATCCCGTATGGTCTAGTGGCTAGGATACCTGGCTTTCACTCAGGAGGCTCGGGTTCGATTCCCGGTACGGGAAGAATCTTTTTGTAATATTGCATTGTCTGTATTACAAAGAGATTTTTGAATTTTGTTTTTATGGTTTGTTTTTCTACACTTAATCGTAGTTTTTATTTTATTTTATATATTTTGTCCTGGCAACCATCTCTTTACAGTTAACACATCGTTTCACGGCAGTAATCCTTTTTTAATCATGTTTTTTTGAATTCTCACGGATGTTCGACACATTAGAGCAGGTAGATCTTTTTTTGTAAAGATTCCAAAAAATTCCTTTCGAAAGTTGCCGACAAGGCAAAAAAAACTCCGAAACCATTCTTCATTACTTCACAAAATGCTAATTTATTGGCGGGCTAATAACTCTGAAACCTCTTTCAAATATTAAACATTGCTTGAAATTCGTTGTTGACCCAGAAACTTCAATAAAATCCGGCTTCGTTTTATTTGCCAACTTCTTTTCTTTCTTTTCCGGTGGTAATTTTTTGCCGATTTTAATATTCGTTTTTAGAAAATAACGGGTTTAAAAGATAGGTAGGTCTCTTTTACAAAGGGTTCAGAACATCGCACGGGCCGCAAATTAATGATTAAATGACTTCCTGCTCTTGTGCCACATTACTTGGGGTCGGCGCAACACGTTATAATCTTCTATTCTCCTCTGACAGCCGTCACGGTATCATTTAGGTACACCTTTTTCTTCTTTTATATCATTCCTCACACAATCCATCATTTCCTGGGTCTTCCTCTCACTCTCCATCCATCAACATTTATATTCATCTCTTCTTAAGTCACACGCGATTCATCCCTCCTTCCTGTGCAAGGAAAGCAAGTATTTCAGCCTAATACCTTAATTTAAATCTGTCATCTTATTATTCACTGACATTGTAAACGTGTCAGAATATTTATTTACATAATATTAAACGTTCCGTTCCACCTTCATTTGTAAGTACATTTTCAGCATGTATATTTCAAAGTTTGAGTGTGCGAAACGGTCCCAAAGTGCGCAAAAGTTTACCCAATTTAGTTAGCAATACAAGCATCTACATACATTTTGGAAACACTGAATGGTATGCATAAATTAGCAGTATTTCATTTGGGTGCTATTTCAATTTACTTTAGACTCTTATGATTTTAGAGGTCGTTGAAAGTTTAACGGAACGCATTTGGAGGAAAAAAGGTGAGTAGATAAAACAAGAATACTTAGCATAATGTTTCAAGTGGACGATGTATGAAAGACTCTTCTCGAAAAATGAATCATTTATCATTTGCCCAGCCTTTTCCCAAATTTATCGGGGTCGGCATCCAGTCTTACTGCCTATCTGACCTCTTGTGGAGGTCAGATAGGCAGTTAATTTAGCCTAACTGAGTAATACGGTACCCCTTGGTCTGACAAGAGCCTAGTCTTTGTCAGAGTTTCAGGCCATCCAAGTCATCCACTTCAAGCAAACAAGATTTTAACACGGAAATATAAATAGGGAGTTTGAATTAAATTCCTTACATCGTGTCCTCTTCGCTCAAAAAAACATAATTTCCGTTCATTCAAATCAAAATCACATTCAAATCAAAATCACATTCAAAATATCGAACAAAATTATCAATACCGTCCATTCATATTCAAACTTCTCCCTGCGACTTGAAAGCAGTTTTTTCAACAGCAAAAAAATCTTTGCTTTAAAACGTCAGTTGGGAGGCGAGACTTCGATGGCGGTCCAAAGAATCCAGTTTAACAAGACCTGTCAAGGTGTTGTTAAGGTAGGAAGTAAAAGATCAATGAATATTGGTTAAAGTTAAATGCACGATGAAATGAATGCACTTGACTGAATGGTAGCGTGGGAGCCATTGGTGGCAAATGAACCGCAATGGAATGGATGTAGTGATGGGCGAGATATTTACAGTATCGATACAATATGATGCCTTAATCCTATACTTTAGATCGACACATATTAATACGATAAGTGCTTGAATCAAGACAAAAATAAGGATATTAATAGATTATAAATTGCGCTATTCAATAGAATATAAAAGAAGGAAAATTACAAAAGCGAGTTCCTGGATTAGTCCCCAGATTTCTGAAGAGTACATGTAGCGGAGATAATAAGTTTAAGGTGGCTGTGTGGTGTGCCAAGAATGAATAAGTTAAGAAAAGAGTATAATAAAGAAAGTTTAAAAGCCGCGCCAATTACAATATGGCGCACGTGTTATAAGGAGGGACGAATAGCATGTGACTAAAAGAGTAATGAATAATATTGATGAATAGAGGGAAAGGAAGACCAATGACACGATGGATGGATTGTGTGAGGAATTATATGAAAGAAAAAAGAGTAAATGATAGCGTGACAGTCGACAGCGGAGAATGGAAGAAAAAAAAGACGTGTGGCACTCAGAGACTGCCGCGGTAAAGCTATTGCATAGCATTTTTTATCAATTTATGCAATTATAATTATTTATTTATTTTATTAATGCAGTATTTAAATATAGTATTTATACTTACACTTTTACTAATCATCCTCATCTTTTATAAAATGTCCTTTTACGTCTCATGTCGCGCCTTGGCGACAACTATTTTTGTTGGCAGCCTTATAATCGATCTTATTCGATTTATTAACTTTGATTTTGCTGTTTTAAAATATTAAATCTAATAATTTTTCAATGTTTACTTTTCATCTGACATTACGTCAGTTGTCAAGATGTCATTTACTTTTTCTTTTATTTTGAGTCATAGTTTTTCTTAGTGGTTAGAGCTATGAAGGTTACATTTGATTTATATAATTTAATTTATTTTTATTAATATGTTAGCTCAAAAAATATAATTTATTGATAATTTATATTAATAGTATCTTATAAAATTAATTAACACGCTCACAGAAATTCTTTGAGGAAGTTTTTGACTGAATAATACAGGCCGTTTTAAATACAGGCAACTCACAATTTTTGATTTCAAGAAATTGTCAAGTGTCAATTTGTCAAGTGTCAGTTCGTTAGGTTTTTGTTTTCGTTACGGAATTTCTGGATTCGGTCCCCACGCTCAAGGCCCGCGATAGAAGCTATGCAATAGCTTAAAAACGTGTTGCGCCAATCCCAACTAACATGGGATAAGGGCAGGAAGATGATGATTTTTAGAGGTAGGTATTAGTCTTCTATCTTCTTCTTCTAATATTATTGAGAGGAAAGATTTGTATTTTTGTGTGTGTGTATGTTTGTAATGAATAAACTTAAAAACTACTGGACCGATTTGAGAAAATCTTTTATCGTTGGGAAGCTACACTATCCCCGGGTGACATAGGCTACTTTTTATCCCTGTATTCCCACGGGAACGGGAACTACGCGGGTGAAACCGCGTGACGTCCGCTAGTAAGTTCTATAATGATACTTGGCGGTACAAATGCAACTAACATGCATCTCAGAATGGGACACGAATAATACGATACGATATTAATTTGTAGAATCCAATCGCGGAATTCTCCGGATCGATCCAAAGTATCGATTCAAAATATAAGAATGGCGCATCCCTATTTAATGGAAGTAATAAGTGCTGGGTAGTGCCGGGCACTGCCGGGTAACGGAATGTGTAGTTATTTTTATGTATGAATTGATTAAATACTTGCTGAGGTTTTGTGGAGTGAATCAATGTTTAATGTTGGGTTTGGCGTGAAAAGTGGGTTTTGAATTTACGTGGTTGAAAGGATGGTGAATTATTAGCTCAGTAATATTTTTACTACTGATTTTAGCACCGTACCGATTGACTTGATTCATTTGATGAGACTTGAATGATTGACTTTACACTGATTTTCTCCGATATGTCTCCTAAGATATAGGTCTATTAGTTAAGAAACAAGGTTCATTATTTTTGTTTGCATAGATGTTTTTATAGACTCGAATGTTCAGTGCACAAAAATATTATACTTATTGTATTTCTGCCACTTTGTTTTGAACTGTGTCTATGTATATTATTATACTTGGATACTTTTATCTTTATAAACTTATTGCTTTTTTTCATTTATATCATAGTCCTCATAGCTTAGCTTACATAAGTTACCAAATGCAGCTTGAAACAAATATTTTTCACAGCGCTATTCTGATTAAGTAACACAATAAAACATAGCCTCTTTGATTCATCAAAAGCATCTACAAATAGAACAAGACCAACACTTTTCCGAATCGAAACAAACAACACCGCATCTCAATATCCATAGACTAAAATAGTAAACTAGAGTAATAAAACACTCGATACTCAATCTAGTCTGTTTTATTTTTGATCTGTGCGTTGTTCTGTTATTTATGGTCGCGATACCACTAGCGTGTGATTTACAATACCTCGTGTAGTATCATGGTACAGTTCACAAAATACCTAACATAATATACACGTAAATCATGGGAAATGTGCTATGCTAGGTTTCCGCAAATAAATTTTCAGAGGCGTCATTTAAAATTGTAGAAAATAGCCAAATTTGACGTGTGGGGGAAATATGGGATAAATATTACGCAATTATCTTCCTTATTTAAGAAGAAGACAAGTCTGAACGTGGCGCCGGTGACTGAAAAGTTGTGTGTAAATCGGTTGTCATGCATGTGATGCGGAGGAATGAGGAAAATGTCGTGAGGAAGGTTTTGAATATGAATGTGGAAGGATTATACGAGTAGAGGAGACCAAAGAAAAAGTAAGAAAGGAGGTGTCTCATGAGATGAAGAACAGAGACGAACAGAGAAGTATGGAAGAAGAAAGACATGCTGCGCCGACCCCAAATGAATTGGGATAAGGGCAAGAGAATGATGATATCTTCCTTATTTATTACCCAAAACACATAAGTGCGATAATTGTTACCGAAAACGAGGAGCTCGTGGCTAGATAATAACAGCCGCTCGGGTCGATCTTCAGGTTAAGCCGCGCTTGTCTAGGTTGATCCGTGGACGGGTGACCAACCATTACATACTTACTTAAACAGTTTCCTCCGCGCCTCGAAAATCAAGTTCAGCCGTTGGTCTGGTCTGTTATTTGAAGATCTTTGACAATCGTTACAGGTGGTCATGTGTCTTGAAAATCTGACAACCAGTCATACCAACAGAGATCGTACATTACCCAGTACTAACTGGGCCTTCTATAGTAATGGTTCTCTTAATAATTTATTGAAAAGCTTTTAATAATCTGCGAATAAACATGGCCATTGGAAATTAAAAATCAATTCCCATCTAAAGAATCCCGCTCCTCATTCAAAAAAGAAAAGGCTCCACAGATAAAGTTCCCCGCGCTTTTTTCTCCGCAAAATCAGTCTGTTTTCTGTTACCCGTTGTGGCTGCGTTCGGGAACAGGCTATGAGCAAAAAGGCTAATCACCACTGCATACACCAATGAGAACAAAACAGGTAAGCGACAGCAAACTTACTGTTCACATTTTAAATCCCTATCACGTTGATTTAAAGTCGATTTTTGTGTAGCATGACATTTAATACAAATTGGTTAAAGCTCTCTCTCTACAGCGTAGATTTAGTTCGGAAACGTTGGAGTGTTTGCGAAGGCAATCAGCACGTACGTTGTATTACAGGAGTTTTTTAAAAGCGATTTTACGTGAAATATAATTATTTTGTCTGCTTCAGTTGCCTTTAGTGGAGTTAGTGAATAAAAGGATTGTGATCAAATGATAGTTTTTAATTGAATGGAAATTGTATAACGTCAGTTTAAGCTTGTAATCTAGGATTTCTTTTTTTATCGTTTGTTTTTGAAGAGGATAAATGGAGACAGCCTTTGTTTTTTATTCGTCATATTGGCTTGATTACTATGGATTAAAATGGCTCTGTCTGTTTGTGTCTGTGACCAAACGCACTCCTTATATGGACGGGAAATCATGAAATGACTCTTCCCGCTCTGGGTGGAGGAGAAGTCAGTATCAGACTCTTACCTACTGACTGAAACTCACCCGTGTTCCTTCTTCTGCCCTTTGCGTTCCAGAGCCGTGTTAATGCTTTCGAACAAATTCTGCAACCCAGGCAGATTGTAAATGCACCCACGACACAGGAGCAAGTCCTAGTGATGAGGATATTTTCATCCGCAGAAATATTTGTTTTTATGGAGCACTCCATTTACCATAAATGGACTATCCACCATATACCTTACTACAACAATAATTCGTGAAATTGTTTTGAGCAAGTTCCTAATTTAAAAATAAAACAAGACTGCAGCATTCGTTTCGAACGATTTCGAATAAGCCACTCGCCAAAAGTCCCATAAACAAATTTCAATTTGGAACAGCGGGACTGTACGCCATAAATGCAGTCCCACAACCAACGTATCTTCCAAGGAGTCTTAAGTGTTTATCCCACAAAGGCTGAATGGCCCGCCGAACGGTACTCCAGTATGAAGGAAGTGATATAATGTATTAGAGACGTTCCCTAGAATTTAGCACTTAGCACGAATTCGGCGAAGACGCATTCATTGAGCTGTGGGTGGTACGGTCTAGAAGGTTCTTAATATAGAATGAGATTTTGTTGTTTTGTTTTTTGTCACCTTTTCTATGAATAGTCTGCTAACTGGACATGGGTTTTAACGAATGAAAACTGCAGTGGTGATTCCATTGGTGGATAATGAAGAAACGACTAATTATTATGAATGTATGAATTTATGTTTTACTGATTATTATTAAAACAATTGAATAATGATGTTGGTTTATGACGTTTATTGCAGTTTAATTTATCGAAAAGATTGACATAGGTAATTACGATCAATAAAATAAATTTAAATACGGTTGTTACCAATCTGCACTGGGACCGCGTGATGATGAATAATGGCTAATGGGTCCACTCTCTCTTAAAATACCTGTGTCCTAGTAGCCGTTACATAAATCGTAGTATGTACTAATTCTTGTGCTTTGCTAATATAATTTTAAACAACAGTGTGTTACTAAAACCTGTAATATAAAGATGAAACCCAGCACGAGAATAACATGCAAAGCTAAGCCAATGTTAACGTGAAAGATTACTCAGAAAAAAAAAATGTCGCTTAAACAATATTTTTAAGCATTTACATTCAACAAATCCGTGGTGCACTGTTGTGTGTGAAATAAATCTCGGTCGTGGGGTGTGAATAGTCCTTTTGTTTTATTACCGTACGGTGTAACGCGGACTGTATTAACAAATTGCTGTGTTTTAGATTAATTGCTGTTTTGAAATTAAAATGGACGCCGCCGTTGCAGTGTGGTTTGTGGGACAATGTTAGGATGTTCTCGTTTTAAGTGATGATAAAGTATCTCCAGTTTCTGAAAAACTGTGCTGTTAAACCTGCTGTTTAATTTTATGCTGTTTAACTTATTATGTTGGCAGTTGCATGCCATTCTTTGAGTACTTATTAAAAATATAGTAAATAATAATAATGTTTA
The DNA here is from genome assembly GCA_949774965.1 of Diarsia brunnea. Taxonomy (NCBI): domain Eukaryota; kingdom Metazoa; phylum Arthropoda; class Insecta; order Lepidoptera; family Noctuidae; genus Diarsia; species Diarsia brunnea. The sequence goes on along the minus strand of OX459013.1, from coordinate 15,787,406 downwards.
TATAAAATAAGTGAAAATAATTGAAACGTTTAAAAACAATCGCGATTGTACACAGAAGAGTGGCAGCATAACTGGCGAAATGTAGCGGTACAGTAATTTCCTGCCAAACCCTTGACATCATTTTCTGATACAATGAGAGATCCGCTTAAACTGATACGTTTGGTTGGTCGTCGTGCTTACAAGTATGACATTATAATAAATGTAACATAAATAAAAATACCAAAAACTTCTTTTGCACTATATTAGTAAAAAAAAACAATAATTATCTTCAGAATACCCACTATCCCTACATAGATCCTCATAGAAATACCGTCGCTCAATACGCCACAAATTGTAAGCGTCCTGTCTTGGAATGTCGGCGCCATGTTTTTTTTAAACGCCCGCCTCGGTATGCCAGCCAATATTTATTGGTCCAAGAATAGAATAGATGATTGTTGTGCTGTAGTAAACGAATGTCTTACAAAAAATGTTGTTATGTTAGAGATAAATATAAAATTTATATCTATGGTTCATTAAAAATACTGCCACCAACAATAAAACAAAGGAGCTCGTGGTTTGGTTGGTCTGTGAATGGGTGACCATTCATTATATACCGAGTTTCCTCCGTGCCTCGGAAAGCACGTTAAGCTGTTGGTCCCGGCTGCCATTTATAGATCTTTGGCAGTCGTTACAGGTAGTCAAGTGACCTGAAAGTCTGACAACCTGAAATCTGGTTGTGGGGGTCAGATAGGCAGTCGCTCCATGTACAATACTGGTACTCAGCTGCATCCGGTTAGACTGGAAGCCGACCCCAATGTAGTTGGGAAAATGCTAGACAGATGATAAAACAATAAAACAAAAATTTAAAAGAGTATGCTTAAATGGGTTTAGCCATGTGGAGAGAATTATTAAAAGGCGACTAACAAAGGTATATGTGCCGGGAATGGACGTCCTAGCTAGAAAGGCATACTTTGATCTTATTGGTGAAGTTCTTCGGAAAGGTAGTACTCGCAAAATCTGAGTGTATTAGGTACGTATCAGAATAACGTACACCTCTGCTTAATCCATCGGGGATTACGGGTGTGATGCTATGTAATATGTTTACAAGAAACCTACCTACACCTAATTAATTAGTGAGTAATCAACGTGAATTTATTCAAGTTGCCACGAATTTTAGACATTCGAACTTGATATTCTTCTATTAATATTTCTTCGGGCGAACCCTAGACAATGATTAATTACCACCTTTCCTAAATATTACGAAAATATAATAGAATTATTATTTAATGTTTTACCTAGGACTTTCGTACCAAGGAGGTAAACAAATAAGCAATTTAATAATTTAACTAAATAAATAATAAAAGAATAGATAGACTGCATATAAAATATTAATAGAATAGGTATAATATGAATAGCGATATAGATTAATAGGATATATTATAAGATAGATTTAGAAATAATACCAAGTCAATAATAAATTAAAATAAACAAACCGCTCTTCCTCGCTCTACTTATATTAACATTTGCTGTGTCCGACAGGGTCCATAATTGTGTCTAGAATTATTTTACCTATTACCTGAAAAAGTACATTTTAGAAATCATCAAATAACCCCTCCCGCTCTTGGGCAGAGCGAAAGGGAGTGTCAGACTTCTACTGACTAAACACCACCCATGTTCCTTCTTAGCCCTTCATGTCAAGGCCGCGGTATCTCTTGCGAACAACCCGCAGCCCCGACGGGACCCCATGGGCCTCTGACTTGCCTATACATGGTCGTCAAGAAATATCTCTAAATCATGTTGTTTTCCTCACGATGTTTTACTTCAACGAAGCAAGTGATAATTATACAACGCACATAAATCCAAAAAATCAGTGGTGCGTGTCATGGGTTTGACTCGTAACATTGGGGTCCAGCGGTCGCACCACAAGGCTATCACTGCTCCCGTCGGGGCTGTGGGTTGTTCGCAAGAGATACCGCGGCCAGGACACAAAGGGCTAAGAAGGAACATGGGTGGTTTTTAATCAGTAGAAGTCTGACACTCCCTACCGCTCTGCCCAGAGCGGGAGGAGTCTTTTGAAGCTTTCCTACCCTAAAAAAAGAGGCCCATGAGTGGCAAAAAGCTCTGACACCAGTTTAGGCACTATTCACAGGATAATGAAAGAAGATCAATTACCTATCCTAAAGGGTGTAAACGTACCCTTAACGCAAACGAAGGGCACTTGTTCTCCCCACCACTGCGATCATTTTTTGTTCTAGACCATACCTGGGAAGCCCCTAGTTACGGAGATATTGGGGGTCAAAGTTCCAAATTTTTCACAGCTTTTTTTGTTAATACTAGTTTTTCAGGTTCTAACTTTACTTAAATTACCTCCATGACCCGTTTACTATTCAAAGCATCCACTAGCACAATGTTTTAAGAGTGCTACATTGAGTTTTACCGTGAAATGTGATTTTTGACCCCAAAAATGTCCCAAAAATGTTTGTGTAGGGTTACTTAGTTTGATGTACAGAATGCTTGATTGACGGCTGTGTGATGGGTTGATTTACACCCTGTATAATGTTATAAATGAGCAATATTTATATTCAACGCACAAACACTTACTTACTACGTTTTCGGTACATCATTCTGAACTCCCTCCCCTCTCATAGATTTTTCTCACTCTGACAAGTCTGAGAAGATTAAATAAGAACTTTATAATTATTGCTTTCTGTACTAATAAACAATAATGCTATTATTTAAAACAAGACGGAAGTTTTCGGTCCGTAATTGACAAAGGGAAGTAACGACTTAACTTTTAAATTGAATTTGTATTAATTTTCTCTGGTACTCCCTGTAAGAAAGCTGCTGAAAATAATGAAATTATAGAAATAGCACTACGTCCACGACTTCATCCGCATAAATAGTGATATCTTGGCTGAAATATGTTTGATTTAAATATAATTGTGGCGACAGCGACATCTATCGCACGGCAACACATGCGAACTAATTTGACAATTCCTACATCGCGCTATCAAAGTTATCCGCGACATTAGCTCATATAGAAAATCCCGACTTAGGTACAAGATATGTCGGGCAGTTAGCCCACAAGACACGGCACCCGTCTGATTGGAGGATCCTCCCTTTTCTATGGGGGTGAGGAACTTTACACCCTGTTCCTCATGCCCCTCAAATAATTAATGCACCCACGAATTATTCTTATAATTTGCCTAGCCCTTTCCTGACTATGTTGGAATCGACTTTCACAGTCAGCTTCCAGTCTAACCGGATGGAGCTGATTTTACATGGAGCGACTGCCTATCTGACTCCATAACTCAATTATTACTGACTAATAGGATACCCTTTGGTAAGACTGGATGTCGAACTTTTGAGCCACTGACTACTTATAACGATATGTACGAATGTACAATTAATGACAGTCGTAATTAGTGGAGTGCCCTAAGGCATAAATATTGTAAAACCTCGGAATCCAGGGCCGGTCAATGAATCTTCATAAAAATTTTTGGACTGCATTGGTAAAAGCCCAAATAAAGAAGTTAAAAAAAAAAATTTGCGCGCTCGTCTTTTTTTTTTTTTTAATTCGGCAATTTGCTGAAAAATGATAGGGACAAGGGAAAAAAAATGTTTAGAGCTACTAAATAATATTTTCACCGTGACTTTAATGTTAATTAATTAATATTTCGCAAAAAAGAACGACTTACAGCAAAAAAAAAAATTAAAACGTATCTATCTAATACCTTTATAGGAGCAATTCTTGTAATATAGTATAATCTGAATCTCGGTTACGACTTCAACGATTTTCATGAAATTTAGTATGCAGGGGGTTTTGGGGGCGATAAATAGGTCAAGCTAGGTTTCATTTAAAAAAAAACACGATTTACCAAAACAACCAAGCAAATTTCGGTCATCCAGGTACTATACATTATAATAACATTATTGTTAATTACTGTCGTCGTCATCGTTGATGTGGATTGTTGGTGAAGGATTAGTACCTACAGCTGTCACAAAAGCATTCTAAATTTAAAAACATCCTGTGGATGCCTTATGTTTAAGGCCTCCTGCCAGAGGCATATCCTACTAATATTATATTTGCTAAAGTTTGTGAGGATGGATTGATGGTTGTTCCCCGTTTCACGCAAAAACTACTGAACGGATTTGGAGGTTAAATATCGCAAATAGATAGATGGTTTACAACCTGGATTAAAACATATGACACAATTTTATCTCGGTAGTATGATCCCGTGGGGCAATTATCGAGCTAGTAACTGATATACCATAAGTGACTAATCGCTAAGGAAAGCTGCTGTGAGGTACGGACCTCGGTTTAGGACGTCACTGAGGGGGGGCAACAAAGGGACAGGCTAAATCTGAGAGATATTATTTAGGGCCTGGTTTAATACTACTGTCTCAGCTTCGCAGGCTGGCTCTAGCAAGGGTCGGGATATTTGTATTTCTTATTTCTAAGTGTACCTACTGGTTTCCCTACTACTTTGAGGTCCATACCCCACAGGAGGTGCCCTTAGTGATTATTAGTCACTTATAGTATATCAGTTACTAGCTTATGGCCGCGGCTTCTCCCGCGTGGAGTTCGATAAACCATCTATATACGTTATCCAAATCCGTTCAGTAGTTTTTGCGTGAACGAGTAACAAACATTAATCCATCCTCACAAACTTTCACACGTATAATATAAGTACGATATGCCTCTGGCAGGAGGCCTTAAACTTAAGGCATCCACAGGATTTTTTTAAATTTAGAATGCTTTTGTGACAGCTGTAGGTACTAATTCTTCACCAACAATCCACATCAACGATGACGACGACAGTAATTAACAATAATGTTATTATAATGTATAGTACCTGGATGACCGAAATTTGCTTGGTTGTTTTGGTAAATCGTGTTTTTTTTTAAATGAAACCTAGCTTGACCTATTTATCGCCCCCAAAACCCCCAGCATACTAAATTTCATGAAAATCGTTGAAGCCGTAACCGAGATTCAGATTATACTATATTACAAGAATTGCTCCTATGTATTAGATAGATACGTTTTAATTTTTTTTTTTTGCTGTAAGTCGTTCTTTTTTGCGAAATATTAATTAATTAACATTAAAGTCGCGGTGAAAATATTATTTAGTAGCTCTAAACATTTTTTTTCCCTTGTCCCTATCATTTTTCAGTAAATTGCTGAATTAAAAAAAAATAAAGAAGAGCGCGCAATTTTTTTTTTTTAACTTCTTTATTTGGGCTTTTACCAATGCAGTCCAAAAGTTTTTATGAAGATTCATTGACCGGCCCTGGATTCCGAGGTATAAATCTTACGGCACTCCACTAAATGTGCTTTCCGAGGCACGGTGGAAACTCGGAGCACAATCCATCCACAAACCAACCTAGACAAACGCAGCTTAACCTGGAGATCAACCAGAGCGGCTGTATTATTTAGACACCGCGGCTTCACCCGTGCACATGTCAAAAACTTGACAAATTAAATACTTAAACCTTCATCGAGAACAACTCTATCCATTCGTGAAATCAGCATGAAAATCGGTGCAGCAGTTTTTGAGTTTATCGCAAACAGACAGACGCGACGGAGGACTTTGTTTTATATAATATTATGTACTGTAGTGATAGAGATGTGATTAGCTTTCAAGAGACTTTTGGGTACTTATTATAACATTCATCTGCTCTCAAATTTATGAGAAAAGCTTTACTAGCGGTACTAAATCCCTGTGGTAGGTATCAAACATGTTACGTTCGTAATTACGAGCTCTATTTACGCCAATCCACGTGTTCTTGTTAATTCTGTAATTAATAACTAATTACCTTTAAAATTGCGGTCTGAGCGTCTAGACCGATTTCAAGAACGCTGTCACCTAGATTCAGACGTTTAGAATTTAATTAGAATTCCAGGGTTCGTTACCTAATTTAGATTTGATTTCAAGCGACTACCTACAATCTCAACAATTTATTTAAAAGATTTCCAACTTTCTCGCTAAAGCATTGGGTTCAGGGTTAATTGAGAAAAATTGACAATTTCGGGTAGCTTCTGTGCCTAGGGCTAGATAACGGCAACAAATAAACCCTGATAAAAATGAAACTAAATTAAAAGACAATAGGCTCGCCCCCTAGTACGGTCAGCAGCAGAAGTAGCTTAACATTTCGGAATTTTAATTATTTGATGTACACGACTCCAGTTATTATTTTTAATGTTTCAGAAGATTATTCTTTAAAATATTACTTACTCTTTAATAACTTGTTAGTAACGAGTAATATCTAAAAATATTTTATTAAAACACCTGCTTTGAAACGTTGTCTAGTGTTAATCTACTTCTGATGCTGACTGTACATAGGACTTAAATAAAACTGGCGAAATCCCATTACACCTCTGCCTTACAGCCGGGGATTACAGGCGTGATGTTTTGTTATGTAAGTTCAATTGAAGAAATATGTACGCGGTAATTATTTTTGTAAATTAATTAATGAAACAGTGAATCCCTTACTAGGGTAAGGAAACTCCCTATTATCATGAAGAGTTACATAACACATAACATAACATCACGCCTGTAATCCCCGAAGGGTTAGGCAGAGATGTACCATAGTACACCCTCATTTGTTTTTGTAGTAGGTTAAAAAAGCATGCCAAGCTTTAAGGTTTGTATGAAAGTACCGCCGTTAAGCATCATCATCTGCCTAACCTTTTCATAACCATATTGCGGTCGCCTGCCAGTCTAACCTGATGCAGTTGAATACCAGTATTTTTTTTTTTTTTTATAATAATAATTTATTTATTTGCTTAAAACATGGTATACATAGGTGTTATTATAGCATTTAAGATCATACATGTTTTGCTTAAAGTTAAAGCATGCAAACTTAGAGAATTAACAAAATTTAAAATTACAAGCATTATAATTTATATTCAAAAAAGTCATCAATACTATAGAAATTATTTTCATTCAGCCATCTATACAATTCAATTTTAAATAATCTGCAATTTAATATTTTAAATTTATTAGGTAATTTATTATAAACACGAACACACATAGCGATACAGCTTTTGTTGTATTTTGCTATTCTAGGGAGCTCATCTAGTACAAGTCTGTATGGATCACGGCGGCTTCGAGAACTTATTTCATCTGCTGTTTTAAATAATTCTTTATATTTCTTAACAAACATACATGCTTCATACAAATATAATGAAGGTAATGGTAGCAAACCAAGCCTTTTAAATATAGGTCGACATGATTCATCAGATGGAATCCCGTGTATGGCCCGTAAACATTTTTTTTGAGCGACAAATGCTCTATTGTGGTCAGTACTATTTCCCCACATAATTAATCCATACCGTAACGAGGACTCAACATATGCACGGTATGACATCACAGCTGTTTTTATATTTGTATATATATTTTACATGGAGCGACTGCCTATCTGACCTCCACAGCCCAGTTAGTACTAAACATGACATAAATGTAAGTTCATCAACATAATGTTCTACACATTAGCAGTTTCATCAACAAAAACACCATATTTCTTTGCAAAAAACAACGTTATTTACAACTCTGGGTCACTTTTTACGACCCTACTCCGTAACATTTATTTCATGGGTACTTATTTTTACACTAGCTGTTACCAGCGACCTTCATTCGCGTGATATTATTATAAAAAGTTTTACCTACTTACTTCCGTTTTTGAATCGGTTTTTGTTACCAATTTCAAGGGTTTTCACTTTGGGCTGCGGGTGTTCGCAAGAGATACCGTGGCCTCGACATGAAGGGCTAAGAGGGAACATGGGTGGTTTTTAGTCAGTAGAAGTCTGACACTCCCTTTCGCTCTGCCCAAGAGCGGGAGGGGTCATTTGATGATTTTCCACCCACCATAAAAAAAGGGTTTTCACTTTATTGCACGGAACCCCAATTTTAATTCTATACTAAAATTTGCCTTAGTTAGGTACTCCTATAACATCAGCTATCTGCTAGTAGCAGTCTCGTCAAAAAAGGTTAAGCTGTTTCGGAGATTAACCACAAACAGACAGATAGACCAAAATGTAAAAATAAATGCTATTCTGTTATAAGTACCGTATGCTTTATTATCTATCTTTAGGTATATCTTTATCAACTTAGTTTTTTAATGCCTAATGAAATTCATTAAAATTTATATTCAGTAAAAACCTGTTTATTCTAAAATTACAAGCAGACTTACGTTACTTTTATTTCTTTTCATAGAATTTTATTCTAACATCCGCAAAGATTCTTTATCAAAAGACTGGTTAACCAGCTTAGAAAAGATAAAGATACCCGGGACACAGAATATTACAAGAATTTATGAGCTAAGATGCCTTACGTAGTTTTATTAAGATGAAATACTATTATGCTTACGGAAAATGTGTAGTGTCTTACCAAAATATGGGGCAAGCTATATTTTTGCTAGAACTTGGGAAGTATTTAACGATGTTTTATGTTACTTAGACTAGATTCAAATTAATTTAACAACGTAGGGCTGGCTTCTGGACGATGTTTTACTTCACCGTTTTTTAAGAGCGCTGAGAAATTAAATGAGAGACAAAAAAATGAATAAATGTGAAGATTTGATTTGAGCTCCTCTCGGAGCTCAAATAATAACAGCCTCTGGGATCCGTCTTAAGGTTAAGCAGCGCTTGCCTAGGTTGGTCTGTGGATGGGTGACCAACCGTTTTTTTTGGGGGGTGGGAAATCATCAACCCCTCCCGCTCTGGTTAGAGCGAAAGGGAGTGTCATACTTCTACTGACTAAAAATCACTAATGTTCCTTCCTAGCCCTTGCGCCGAGGGCGCGGTATCTCTTTAGAACAACCCACAGCCCCGACGGGACCCGCAGCCCCGACGGGGGGATCCTTACATACAAAGTTTTCTCCGTGCCTCGGAAAGCAGTTAGGCTGTTGGTCCCGGCTTTCATTAAGTATAGATCTTTTTAACAATCGTTACAGGTAGTCAGTGGCCTGAAATTCCGACAACCAGTCTTACCAAGGGGTATCGTATTACCTAGTACTAACTGGGTTGTGGAGGTCAGATAGGCAGTCGCTCCATGTAAAATACCGGTAGGTATTCAGTTGCATTCGGTTACAGTCGAAGCCGACCCTAACATAGTTGGGAAAATGCACGCCACCAAGTTAAAGAATCAACTATTAATTTGCGGCCTATCCACTACTTATAAAATTATTCCACAGATACCACAATTAATAAAGACGTGTACTACAACAAAATAATCTGTTGCTATCTAAAATCCCAAACCAACACAATCAAAATCACTTTAATAGATATATACCAGCAATTTGTAACAAACAGACGAAAACCGACAAATATTTAGTACGAATCTAACCATTTTCTACTTGATAGATCAATGTTCAATCAATCGCGTTATTGGTATTGACCACCGTTTTTGTGCTTGAATGAAAGTGAAACCGTTGAGATAATGATTTAAATCACAGATTAGCCCTCGTCGTAGGAACGACGACCAATCAAGCCATACAAAATTAGTTTATCCCGGATCCCTTATTTTCGGATTCTTTTAAATTTTTGACGCGGTGAAAAATCAAAATCAAAGCATTTTTTATCTACAAGTAACCCGGTTACAGGCACTTTTGAATAGTCGAAACAAATCATCATCATCATCATCATCACTATCATCATCAATACATAGTACAAAACAAAGTCACCGTCGCTGTCTGTCCGTCCCTATATGTATGCTTAAATCTTTAAAACTACGCAACGGATTTTAAAGCGGGTTGTTTTAATAGATAGAGTGATTTATGAGGAAGGTTTTAGTATATAATTTGACCGACATCCACGCGGGTGAAACCGCGGGCATCAGCTAGTATAAAATAAAAAGAAGCTACACTCCAATTCACAAGCCGCTGCGTATAGGACAAGGTGTAAACGTACCTTTCACAAAGCCATTAACCAAGCAATCTGCACATCAAACTAAAGTAAGTCCACGCGAATATTGTTGCTGGGACACGACTTGGAAGCTGCGAGATGCCATTATCAGAAAAAAAAACTTAAAAATCATTGAAACTTTGACCTCTGGTATCTCCGTAAGTTTAAGGTTTCCAGGTATGGCGTAGCACAAAAAGATTATCGCAATGATGTGGTTGAACAATTAGTAGGTACCTTTCAATTTCGATAAGGGTCTATTTACGCCCTTTATGGTTTAAATCTTAGCATTGAAGATATATTTCGCCGGTCTAAATGTTGGATGATCGTCTATTTGTGTATATTTAGGACCAGAGAATTGATTTCTATTCAACATTGGGCAGAGTCTTTTGACTAGAAAATTGTGTGAAACTTAGTCAAGGTTTTGTGTCGTAGTCAGTAGTGCCTGATAAAACTTTCATCTATTACATGAGAAAGTTGAGCGCAAAATGCATGCTTCTATCTAGACCCAGCACGTAAGCAGCAGTAATGTACGTAACAGTAAGTTGACCTTACTTTACTGAATAAAACCTGCTATATGCCAGTAAATAATAATAATAATTTATTTTATTTCAGACACAATAAGATCCATAGAGTGTTAGTAACATAATATTAAATAACTTATTATCTAGTGTTAGTACCAATTGACCTCTGAACAAGAAAAATTAGGATTGGAGAGCTATAGCTCTCCGCTACAGTTCTCAGGATGCTGTTGCGACTATCTCTCACTCTCCTGAGTAGCGAGGCACTTTTTTTGCGAACTATCGCGTGAAAACCGTCAGTACGAGCTTGCGCAAACATCCCCGACGCCTGCAGTAAAAGTCTCGTCAAAATCGGTCCAGCCGTTACGGAGATAAACAGAAATATACAAAAATGTATATCCTTTTTTTTGTTTTTAGTAGCCTCTTTTTTACGAAAAAATTACAAACACACACTACAATTTAGTTTATTCGTTCAGAAGATTAATTTCAACATTCATATCTAGCAGAACATCCCATGAAACCGTGTCATCTAAATCCACCTTCCTTGCAACCTCCCGAGTCCTCTCGACAGATATCGTGCAGAGAACCTTACCGGAGTCTTTTCCGCTCGCATCTCCCCTATAAATCTCACTTATTTGTACGCTACGTGGAATAGGGGAGGGTCACTCAAATTGTACCTTTTTATTGTGGGGTTGAAGGTTGCTGCTGATGTACCTGTTTTGGGTGGTTTATGTTTTGAACTAGTGCTTAGAGTTAGCAGTATAATCGTACTAGTGCTTGGCATTAGCAGTATAAATGATCGTTTGTATAATAATAATTATTTATTCTTCTTATCGTGTGGGGAGTAAGGTCTAACGACCCCACACACCCTAGTGTCAGTGATTCTAAACCGCCTCAAGGGCCTCTGACATGGTTTGACGACCGTCATTTGGCGGCCGGGACCACCGGCTTATACGTGCCTTCCGAAGCATGGAATCATCTTTTTATCAGACAATCAGGTGATTCAATCCTGCAATGTCCTAGCCAAACTGGAAACAACTTAACAAAATATGCTTCCCGTGAGAATCGAACTCACGACCACCAGGTCACAAGGCAAACGCCTAAACCACTCGACAGTTAATAGATAATAATTATTTATTTCTTCAATGCAGTACATAGTATGTATAGGAAGACAAAATGGAATACATAAAGCATAATAACGCTATATAAAACAAGAAAAACTTTTTTATTTTTTCCTGTGCCTCTGTTTGTTCCGGCTACATATACTTTCTCAACCAAATGCATTATTTTAAGTTATCATATATTATGTACTAGTGGTCGAGCATATTTCATCAACCGGGCACGAATCCAGATTCTTTAGTTGCCAATCAGAAATTCGTAATGGAAAAACCAAATAATATTTTGCCCGATAAACTATAAAAGCTTTCAAATTAAAGCGTTGTAACTAAAAACGTCGGTATACCAACAAAAAGCGACTGCTCTGTCAAACTTTATGCGACGATAGATTGGTTCTATTCCAAATTCATGTGATACGCCAGTTTGAATACAGACCCTCGTTTAATTCCACGTCCACACAGAAAAAAATGTCCACCATCAAACAAAAATGCTTTCGAAATTCCCTGTGAAAACTGTGGTTGGAATCAGAACAACCGCGACAGGTGAGAAGGTCAATTCCCTTTGGTAATCGATTACGTAAATTGTCGTGCTTTTTAGGTATTTTTGAGGGCAACAAAATGTTATTGTGTGTATGTTCGGGAGAGAGAGAGAGAGACAGACAGACACAGATGAGACAGAGATGAGGTCGACAATGAAACGAGCATACCCAGAAGAAGCCTATTTACTTGCGACTTAAATAGATTGGGGTTATATGAACTCGGAAAATCCGACGCAGGCAGGGAGTTCCACTCCTTGGCTGTGCGCATAATAAAAGATTTAGCAAAGCGCTTCGTTCGAATGCCTAGAACATCGACAAGGTATGGGTGATAACCTGCAGTACGCCTAGTCTCCCGATGGAAGAAGGGAGATGGTGGAATCAGCCCGTGGAGCTCCTGCGTACACTCTCCGAAGTACCGTCTGTAGAAGACCGATATAGACATGCAACTTTGCGGCGGTGGGTCAGGCTATGTAGATTGGCAACCAGCTTATCGTCACCAATTAACCTCCTCACAATAATGGAACTAAAACCTGTATTATACTTCTGTTGTGTTCAATACGACGTGATGTTAGGCCGTAAAATCGATAGCGGCGTTCCAATGCTGGCCAATTTGTTAGATTGCATTGTAATTCAGTCATTTGTTCTTGTCGAGCCATCGATGTAAAGCAGCCATTTTTTTGTGTCAATCAGTGTCCGAGGATCGTTAAAATGGTATCAATGGTGACAAAGTGAGCTTTAATCTTTGGTTGTGATCGAATTGTGGGTTTGTCTGTACTGCGTTTAGTGGATAATGGATTGGAATCGAATCATAGGGGGGTACTCAATCCTTTATTTATTAACATTTTATATATTTAAAAAAACAAAAGTAATAAAACATAAAAAAGTTGGACCACCACGAACAAGGTCCAAGCTGTCGGTGGGGGCTCAACAGAGAGCAACCTCCTCAGTATGCGTGCCGTGTCCAGCAGTTAAAATAGTTGAGGAGCTTGTGGCTACATAATAACAGCCGCTATGGTCGATCTTCAGGGTAAGCCGCGCTTACATAGGTTGGTCCGTGGATGGGTGACCACCTATAACATAACGAGCACCCTCCGTGCACGTAAGCACATCCTGATTAATCCGAGCGGGTGTTATTGCGTAGGTACCCAATCCACAAAAAAAAGACGTGTGGCACTCGGAGACTGCCGCGGTAAAGCTATTGCATAGCATTTTTTATTAACTTATGCAATTATAATTATTTATTTATTTTATTAATGCAGTATTTAAATATAGTATTTATACTTACACTTTTACTAATCATCCTCATCGTTTATAAAATGTCCTTTTACGTCTCATGTCGCGCCTTGGCGACAACTATTTTTGTTGGCAGCCTTATAATCGATCTTAATCGATTTATTAACTTTGATTTTGCTGTTTTAAAATATTAAATCTAATAATTTTTCAATGTTTACTTTTCATCTGACATTACGTCAGTTGTCAAGATATCATTTACTTTTTCTTTTATTTTGTGTCATAGTTTTTCTTAGTGGTTAGAGCTATGAAGGTTACATTTGATTTATATAATTTAATTTATTTTTATTAATATGTTAGCTCAAATAATGTAATTTATTGATAATTTCTATTAATAGTATCTTATCTTACGCTTATAAAATTAATTAACACGCTCACAGAAATTCTTTGAGGAAGTTTTTGACTGAATAATACAGGCCGTTTTAAATACAGGCAACTCACAATTTTTGATTTCAAGAAATTGTCAAGTGTCAATTTGTCAAGTGTCAGTTCGTTAGGTTTTTATTTTCGTTACGGAATTTCTGGATTCGGTCCCCACGCTCAAGGCCCGCGATAGAAGCTATGCAATAGCTTAAAAATACTCATTCATGTAACAAATCCCTAACCCATGTGTGTGCAGGTCATTCATAAGCATGTAAAGAGGATTCTTACGGCCTCCTCCGAATAGCGGATGTTTACTTAGGACGAAGTAAAACACTCGTCATCTTGTCGTTTTTTGTTTCCATTCGTGTCCCTTGACGGAATAATGAGAACTGTGTTGTTTCTAACGTAACATTCACGCCTGTAAACCCCGAAGGGTAGGGTGGGTGTAGGTATAATAGTACACCCATATTTCGCCAGTTATTTTTAAGTTTTAGTTATGTAATATGGGTCGATCCTATTGCTATTGAGCGTGGTGTGCTGGAAAAAAGCTATTGGGTTTTTAGATGTAGCCCGAAGGTTCAAAATTGGCGTTATGATACGAATTTGGAAGTTAGCGATATGAACTTACTTTCCTAGGCGTGCAAAGTCTTGCGCCTGATCTCTCTCCGGACGTGTCGGATTGCTGTTCTATCGGACTATGAGATTAAATAAACAGAGAGTCCACCTGTATCTGCGCCCACACTTGTGCACTACAATAATCCCGTGCTGATGACTAAATCTTCCGCTAGGATTGGCCGAAAACGGCCAGGTAGCCACCCAATAGAAGAGTTATATATTTCTGTATACGTAGAGAATATCCGTATAGGGATTCGTGGGTACGTTTACAAACATTTAAACTCACATACACAGACACCCAGACCCGAAACAACTATCTGTAGGCCATACAAATATTTGTGCCGTGTGGGGATCGATCCCGTGACACGCAACGCAGCAGTCTAATCGCTCAGCCACTGCGCCAACCGTGCCGTCGAATTAACGACAGGATGTTATCTTAGGCGCAAGTTAACTACTAAAGTTATTTTTTTGCTGTCGTATTCTCACGTTTTAAAGATACGTGTTAAACGATTCCTGCGTAAACGTGATGGTTTTATTAAAAGAGGAGTCCAACATGACTTGTTGGAGACTTTTAAAAGAGAAAAGGATCTAATATTGCAGTGTGAAACGTGACCCTGGAGCGGTGGTCTGGAAAAGAATATTGCAATTTTAGTTATAAGTTATAACCTCAGTGACTTATAGTGTGAGGGGCGTAAAAGAAAATTATATTTGTCTGTCACATTTTGTATTGTTAGGTACGTATATTCAGGTATTTTATATTCCACCGTTATGAAGTTTGCGGTAATGTAATAGATAAGAAAATAAGTAGGAAAGCAAGAGGTTTTGATAAACACAAGTGAAGTTTTTATCATTATGTAACATACAAGAACTTGTCTCTTGAAACGAAACTTTTTACCAAAACTCACGCGTATTTCTCTTGTGGGTAGTTAGGAAGAAGAAGTACAGAACGCCACCTGCTACGATTCTAATATACTCGTACTCTTTTTGTTACACCCACGTAGTTACTAACTAAATCAAAATCACTCAAGAACTGAAATAAGGAAGTTTTTCCTATAAATGTCACTATATTTACAAACAAATACATTCCCCAAGTTCCCTAAAAACACAAACTCAAATCTTGACTTATTGACGTCAAACAAATCTCGACATTGACAATCCATTGACATTTCCCTTCACTCGATCACCAAGAAAGAAACAAAAGAAATAAAAGAAAGCAGAAAAATGCAAACAAAAAATCAATTCCCCAATTCCATGGCGACATTTTCATCGTCCAAAACATGTTTACTTCGTAATTTTATTGAAACAACATGCCAAACTGTCATGGCGTCCGTCAGAACTGTCAAAATTAGCGTATATGTGAAATTTAATCTGTTCCTGTCTTGTGTTATCAGCAATTATGTAGATTGAGATGTGACAGCTTCCTCGAGCGAGATATTAATTTATAAGAGAATTAGGCGTTGGTATAACTGTATTAATTCGGTGCCTGTCTCACAACTTCCTTAAGAAGTTAAGACGGAGTTGCGGTGGGTTATAATTCCCGACGAATAGAGAACCCTTACCACGGATTTAAATCGGTGGATATGCTCGACTGGGTCATGAGATGCTCAAGTTTCTTTTTCTTACATTTGCATAGTGTTCTCTGGCTGTATGAGTTCAATCCTCACACGAAACTTTTCGAGAGTCCGCAGAACGGAGGGCGCAACTTACGACTTTTATTTTATAAAATTATTTGTTAACAGATACTTGTAGTGGTCATACTATGTATTATGTTTCCATTATGGCGAACGCTTATAGAATATTGTTTTGTCTATGCCCCGAGTTGATCCCCATTACACTATAAGCCTCATCAACGATCTTCAATCAGTTATATCGATAGACTTGATTAAATTTCGGATTACACAGACAGACAGAGATATCAATGTATATCACAAACGTCACTGCCAAGATCTCCGTTTATTAGTAATTAAATATCTGTTAATAACACGTTAATTACTCGATTTGCGTTGAACGTAATTATAATTGTGTAGCTGTGTCTGTTTCGTGTGCTAATCTAATTATAATTAAATTATAACTGGTTGACGTCTAAGGGCCGGTTTTTCAATCGCCAGTTAACTTTTATCTGTCGAATAAGTATGTCATTTTGACAGTTTTTGTATAGACAATCTGTCAAAACATCACATTTATTCCTCAGGTAAAAGTTAGCTGGCGATTGAAAAACCGGCCCTAAGTTAGCGATAATTTAGTTACATCTTGCGTATTTGGCGTATCTTTTAGGTACGTTCATTTTAGAAAGTTTACAAGTAAGTTTTATTATTTGTTTAATCGTTAACTTATACTGAAAGGGTTTGTTAAATACTTGCCTAAATTCTAGTACTTAGTACAATACAAACAAGTTTTTATGTGAAAAAAAAATTCTAAGGCGCAACATTTCTGAAATAAGGTATTCAAGTGTTTTCCACAATCAGTACAACTGGCTAATATAATTTAGTATTAACCAGTCATAGAACCTGAATTAATTAATAACTCGCATCATTACAAAAATGTTTCGATTAAGGGCAAGAGAAGGATGATGATTACAAAAATGTTAACAATGTGACAAAAACATTAAAGCGTCACGTCTAAAAAACTTCAAGAAAAAAAATATTGAAAAACCTACCTTCAAATCTAGCATAGTTAATTTTACTTTATTTTACTAACATAGTGTTAAGTTAATGATTAACAATATTCTATTACCGTTCCGATACTCGTTCCAATTCAATTCAATTCAATTTAATTTCTTTTATTTGATTCAGACAAAACGAACGTTGAACGTGAACAACGAACGAACCAATGAACGTTTAATTTTGTAACCTGTGTTTCTCATCCAAGTGAATTATTGTATTCTGTTTTTGAGAAATAAATGTCTTAAACCATTAAAATAAGATATAAAAGTTGTACTAATGGTGGAGATGTACGAGACAAAAATCTTCTAATCCCTTATTATATCAGTTTATATCGATCAGATGTGACTTAAAAATCCACAGTCCGTTAAAATCAATAAAAACCATTCCTGAAGCACTTACCTCAATAAAGGTGTCAGAGACGAACCTCTGGACCAGCGAGGTCTTCCCACACTGAGTGTCTCCCACCAGCACCACTTTAATCTCCTCCTCCGCAGACGGAGTGCTGGCGTTGTTGCTGTCAGTCTTCTTCGCTGACCACATTGTTACACTGCAACAAAAGGAATATGGGTGTAAGTACAATATTGTATTTAACGGGCTGATGTCCGCAACACCACCGTTGAAAGCGCGTATTTTTCGTACGGATAAATAGAAAAGAAATTGGAAGTAATTTTTGTTTAGAACGGAAAAAAAAATACATGCCATGATCTGGTTTTAATTTATCAAAATATCGTGTTGGAGCTGGACCTAGAATATGGTTCCATTTTGTACAAAACCATAACCATTTGACAGTTAATCGAAGGACACTTTGATAGCCACTGACATTTAAAAAGATACGCAATAGCCCTGCTGAGGTTAATAAAGCTACCCAGGGGAGTAGGTTTGGCGTGTAGCGTGGGCAGAAAAATGGATAATTTTGACTTTTCAAGAAAATATTTGACGTATTTTCTTCATCATTTATGTATTAGTCTGAAATCTGGATTTTGGTAACAACAATAATTAAGATTTAAGGCTTTCGATGCAAAAATACTCAAAGTGGTCTTAAGTGAGACTTACCGTTTATTAAAACGATAAAACTAGATTTAGGTTGATAAGTTAAACGAAAGTAGGTACACCTTCAACCGTAGTGTAAAAAGATACAGAAGTTCAAAATTAAAACGCAATAAGGCATAAGGTAAAAAGAGACGTCAATTGAAAATGTCACTATTACAATACCCGCGCTGTTATTTACATATTACAAAACGTTGTTATGTAACATGTAACATTTTTTGTTACATTTTTGTTTAATTTTGTTTTATGCTTAATTTAATTAAAATACTTTTTCTATATTGTGTATTCTCTGCTACTTCAGAACAGTAAACTGCTACAGTAGTTTGATTTGATTCAGTAATACAGCTAATTTATGCAGTTTTAGACGGTCGAACATCACTGTATTAGTAATTTGATCATGTTTGAACATACTAAACCCCGATATTGCAAGCATAATCTATGCTAATCTAGTGTTAGCTGCAGGCTATGATTGGTGTATCTAATTTAAATACTTACTACTGCGGATTGTTGACCTGTTTTATGATTTTCGGATGCCTCTGTTTATTTCTAGCAAAGACATTCAAATATTTACGAGCAGAAGCCGGGACAAGACGAATAAAATAGTGATTCAATACTTGTTACTTCTTATAAACATCTATAACTACTCCGGCAGTGTTTATAAAATCGATACCTAACAACGTCTCGTTATTTGTCGAGTCGGGAAAAATTAAAAATATAAGTTATAACTGCCGTTTCTAAGCACAGGTCTAAGGTCAGGGAAGGTGAGTGCTGTCCTTGACATGAAGGTACCAGGTAATCTTAAACACTTGAGAACCTTTTAAATCGGCCTGTCTAGTGGCATAACGCCCGATTATCAGTTGACATTCGTGTGTCAAAATCGAAAAAATATCTTGAGATTTTCTATCGATCAAGCCAGCCGGGATCCATTTAGTAGTGGTAAGTCAGAAAGCCAAATCTCTCGTTCTCCTACTTCTTAGCGTGTCAATGGTGGTCTACATTGTCATGTCGAGTTACTGAATTAACTTACACTGTGGCAACCAGTTGTTGTTCATCGCTTGAAAAGTTGAGACGTAATCGTTATTCGGTAACAGGCGCCTAATGGTTTTTATCTCTTGACATACAACCTTTTTGCACAGATTTGTAAATAATATTTCGTATTACGTTCGTTTAGGGAAACGTGGCATTGCTGAATACCGAGAATACGAAAATGGAGTGTGTTATGATGAGAATTCTCTATTGGATTTGCGTGTCTTTGTTCACGTTTATTTTACTATAAGAATACCGGAATCGGTGTAGGTATATTATGTCTACTTACGATGTTACCTAATCATCATCGTGTCATAACATCACGCCTGTAATCCCTAAAAGGTCAGCACGTTCGGGTTAGTACTTTAAGAATTGTTAATTTGTGTTAGTTTATTATTGTTCAAGATAATAAGGTAGTTAACTAGAAAAATCTAATTAGTCCGTCAGATAGATTTCCAAAAAATATTGGACACGTATTTTTTCTTTTTTCACGTTAACAAACAATGAAGACGATCAGTGCTTTGAAAACTCGTGTGACGTCATGTTCTAAGACATTAGCATGACATTTTTTACCGGTGAGTGACGTCACAACCCCCCACTCAAATCTTTGACGCGTTTTATCCTCGTCAATTTTTATTGATTTGATAAAACAAAAGATACGTATCCAATATTTTTCGATAATCTAACAGACGGACTAATTAGAATCATATTTTTTTTAGTCAGTAAACATCCTTAATGAGCTTAATTCATTAAAAACTACAGAATAAATTACCCTTTTGAATATCTGCTCTACAGTGCTCTTAACTGTCACCATCACCATCATTTCAGCCAAAAGACGTCCACTGCTGGACATAGGCCTCCCCCAGGTGTCGGCACATTGGCTGGTCCCGTGCGTCCCGCATCCAGCGGGGCCTCGCAAACTTCACCAGGTCATCGGTCCACCTAGTGGGAGGCCTTCCAACGCAACGTCTTCGGGTTCGCGGTCGCCACTCCAGAACTTTCCAGCCGTCTCTTAACTGCGTAGTTATGGATAATCCTATTTCTATCAAAAATATCGTTTTTTGATACAAATATAATTCACTTATATGAATAAAGTTAGAATATTTCAGGAAGACTTTACGATTGATACATAAAAATAATTATTATGTTTTGTTGGTATCTATTCTAGGAATTTTCGCACCAAAATACATCAACAAATTCTCCCTTTCCCGAGCAAAAATATTCACATTCCCATTTTATTTTTATCTCTACGTTCTGCGGAAACTATTGGCAAACCGGAACACTTAAACCGACGCGCTGTCTGTTCGTGTGTCACACCCCTTTCTTAGAAACACATTCTGATGTAGAAAGTTGCAATTTGGCACAGTTTTAGGAAGTCATTCTACCCGCACAATTTTAAATTGTCACTACCCCTTCCGACAGTTATGGGAGACAAGAGGTTGTTTATTTTTAGAAGGAAACAATCGGGGAAATTGTTTTTCGTTTAACCAGAAACTGTTGTTTTTCGTAATAGTGCTGTCAGTTTTGTTTGCCAAATCTAACGTGATTTGTGTTATTGATCGATAAATATGTAGTAGGTTTCAATAGGTTATTTAAATTAATTACCTATATTAGGGAAAGTTGTAATACCATTGCATACCGAGTTTCTTTCTTGCTTAGAAAAGCACGTTGAGCCGTTGGTTAAATAAAAATAATAATCATCATCATCTGCCTAACCTTTTCCCAACTATGTTGGGGTCGGCTTCCAGTCTAACCGGATGCAGCTGAATACCAGTATTTTACAAGGAACGACTGCCTATCTGACTTCCACAACCCAGTTAATACTAGGTAATACGATACTCTTTGGTAAGACTGGATGTCAGAATTTCAGGTCACTGACTACCTGTAACGACTGCCAAAGATCTATATATGGCAGCCGGAACCAACAGCTTAACGTGCTTTCCGAGGCACGGAGGAAACTCAGTATGTCAAGCGGTCACCTATCCACAGACCGACCTAGGCAAGCACAGCTTTACCTAAGATCGGCCTGAGTGGCAGTTCTTATTAAACCACGAGCTCCTCAAATAAAAATAATAATATAGGTAATAAATATGTTTTCTTTCTTTCTTTGGTTACGGCTGTTATTTGTAGATAGCCCGAAATTTTGACAACCAGCCTTACTAATGAATATCGCATAACCCAGTGCTAACTGGATTGTGAAGGTCACATACGCAGTCGCTCAATAGAATAATGCTATTCATCTGCACCCGGTCAGACTGGATAGGAAAAGGCAGCCAGATGGTGACAGGGGAACTGCGGGTTGTTCGCAAGAGATACCGCGGCCTCGACATAAAGGGCTAAGAAGGAACATGGGTGGTTTTTAGTTAGTAGAAGTGTGACACTCCCTTCCGTTTTGCCCAAGAGCGGGAGGTTTTTCGATGATTTTCCACACGCCAAAAAAAAAAAATGGTGACAGGGAAAACGTAAATGTGTCTTCTAAAATAAATATGGTGCCACTGCTATGCAAAAATACTCTACTACAATATTTCTGAAGTAGTAATCGTTAAAAATAGGCAAGTATAACAATAAACTCAATAGACGGCACGGTTGGCGCAGTGGCTGAGCGATTGGACTGCTGCGCTGCGTGTCGCGGGTTCGATCCCCGCACGGAACAAATATTTGTATGGCCTACACATAGTTGTTTCGGGTCTGGGTATGATTGTGTATGTGAGTTTAAATGTTTGTGAACGCACCCACGATACAGGAAAAAATTCTAGTGTGGGGCAACGATTAAAAAAAAAAAAAAAACTGAAAAATATCGATCAAAAATAGAAATCAGATAAGTTTGTAGCATCGCACATCTCTAGCGTGCGACGTACATCACTGCTCGCCCAGGCGCCGGAGGGGTAACCACCGCGGCGCGGGGGCGAGAGGGCGGCAGACCGGACAGCGGCGTGCATTCGGCCGGCGCCAGCGCCAGTGCTCACCAAACCACACTTGTAGCTACTCGCTGTCTCTCCGCGCGACCGCGCGACGCGCATCTTAGTTTTATATTACATCCGCGCTTCGCCCTTTCCTAATACCTTTTTCTGTACATGTTTTGCACTTTAATCAATATACATCTTAAATCGTCTAATAAGTTTTAATATAACTCCCGACATCACCCACCAAAGTGGTGACCCGCGACGCGTAGATAATAGGCGATAATAGTAACCGTCAACCGACCACACCGCGCATAAATTCGTACATAATTCGCATAAATCCGCAAAATGGCTACAGAGGAGTTTCAAGATTGCAACACGGCGTCTGTGGACCGCGTGACCGTCAAGCTGCCGCCATTTTGGGCCGACGACCCGGAGGTGTGGTTTTCACAAGTCGAAGCCCAGTTCGAAACTTCTGCGATTAAATCCGACAGCACGAGGTACAACATGGTAATACAGCACCTAGAGCACAACTATGCCAAGGAGGTACGTGACATTATCCTGCGCCCACCGCCTACCGGGAAATACGAAAAGGTAAAAGCTGAATTAATTAAACGGTTGTCCATGTCACGTGACCAGGGAATACAGCAAGCACTGTATTCAGAAGAACTAGGAGACCGTAAACCCTCCCAATTTTTACGTGCACTGCGTTTGCTCGCAGGATCGGACGTGCAAGATGAATTTTTGTTTAGCGTGTGGTCAGGCCGCCTACCTACACATGTTAAGGCAATTTTAGCCGCTCAGAGGAGTTTGTCGTTAGACGAAGCAGCCGACATGGCTGATAAAATTTGCGAGGTGATGTCGCTAAACACGCAACAGGTGGCCAGCACAAGCACAAATAAAGGCAATATTACAAATTTTGATGAAATGTTACAGAAAATGGAGGAACGCGTCATGACGCGCTTACAAAATGGCGTCATGCAACAATTAGCGCAACTAAGCGTGGGGCAGCAGACACGTGGTCGCAAGCAACAAAGAGATGGTAACAATCACAAAAACCGTTCCAGGAGCCGCAGACCGTACTCACAGAGCCGGACTCCAGGTATTTGTTGGTTTCATGATAATTTCGGCGGGAAAGCGCGCAAATGTGTCGCACCTTGTGCTTTTAAGGCGGGAAAAGCTCCCGACAGTCAATAGAAGCGGCGTCTGACTGTCTGCAATCCACCAGCCGCCTTTATGTTATTGACAGGAAGACTAAGATACAATTTTTAATAGATACCGGTTCAGATCTGTGCGTATTACCAAGAAAATTCCTGAAATCGCAGGCTAAGCACACTAAGCTCACTAAATACCGCATAGTTGCCGCGAACGGCACCATCATACGAACGTACGGTTGCTTAAAGTTACACCTGGACCTGGGACTCCGCCGCGATTTTTCCTGGAATTTCGTTGTTGCTGACGTGGACAAGCCAATAATAGGCGCCGACTTTATGTCCTTCTATAACTTGCTTGTTGATTGCAGAAATAAGCAGGTCCTGGACGGGGTTACAGACCTATCGACACCTGGAGTGCCAACAACAGCAGAATGCCACAGCATCAAGGCTATTTCTGGCACCACTGAGTACCACAAGCTGCTCTCACGGTACCCATGTTTGACTAAACCTGCTGGCATCCTAAAAGAGGTAAAGCATTCAACCATACATTATATACGGACTACTCCAGGACCACCTGTCTTCTGTAGGCCTCGTCGGCTCGCACCAGACCGTTTAAAAATCGCTAAACAACAGTTTGAAGAGATGATTTGTGACGGAACTGCTCGCAGATCTGATTCACCTTGGGCCTCAGCACTACACCTGGCTCCGAAAAAGGATGGATGGAGACCTTGTGGGGACTACCGAGCACTCAACGCTCGTACAATTCCAGACCGGTACCCTATCAGACACATAGAAGATTATTCTTTAATGTTAGATGGTAGCACGATATATTCAACTCTTGATTTAGTCAAAGCATATCACCAAATACCAGTTTTCCAGGAAGATATTCAAAAAACTGCCATTACGACTCCTTTTGGTCTGTTTGAGTTCCCGAATATGTCCTTCGGTTTAAGGAACGCAGCCCAAACTTTTCAAAGATTCTTGGATGAAGTGCTGCGGGGTTTAGACTTCTGTTTCTCATACATAGATGACATTTTGGTTTTCTCCAGGAGCAGAGCAGAACACTTAGAACATCTGGAAAAGCTTTTTGAACGTCTAAGTCAATTTGGTATACTTCTGAACGAAAGTAAGTGTTCTTTTGGCCAAGACCAGGTCACATTCCTTGGATATACTGTGTCTGCTGAAGGTACACGCCCCCTGAACGAAAAGATCAAAGCAATCCAGGAATTTCCACAACCAAAAACAGCAAAAGGTCTACGTCGTTTCCTAGGCATGATTAACTTCTACAGGCGTTTCTTACCGCATGCTGCTGAAGCACAAGCGCCTCTGCATGATATGCTTTCTGGCCCAAACGTCAAAGGTTCAACAGCCTTGACCTGGACCACAGAACAAGCTACTGCGTTCGAGAAATGCAAGATTCAGCTGTGCAATGCAACTCTGCTCTCACACCCTGTACATGATGCACCGCTTGCTCTGACTACTGATGCTTCTAACACTGCTCTAGGTGCTGTCTTGCAGCAAAGAATCAACAGTGGTTGGCAACCACTCGCTTTCTTCTCTCAAAAACTGTCCAAATCGCAGATTAAGTACAGCGCTTATGACAGGGAGTTGCTCGCTATATATGAAAGTGTAAAGCACTTTAAACACATGCTTGAAGGCAGACACTTTGTCATTTTTACGGATCACAAACCCATCACCTATGCTTTTCAACAGAAGGACCGCAAATGTACTCCTCGCCAGTTTAATCATCTAGATTTCATTTCTCAATTCACTACAGATATCCGGCACATCGCAGGCCAAGACAACCTGACTGCCGATACCCTCTCCAGAATTGAGGCCATCTCTACGCTCGATCTGACTACGTTGGTGCAAGCACAGAAAAAGGACCAGGAGCTGCAGATCCTTCTATCGGGTAGCACCTCTTTAGAACTATGTCTGGTTCCGATCCCAGGTACGAAATTAGAACTATATTGTGATGTCACACAAACCAAGCCACGACCTTTTGTCACAAGAGATCATCGAAGGACCATTTTTGATCAGCTACACGGTTTGAGCCATCCAGGGGCAACCGCTACAACAAAACTGGTCACTGAGAGGTTCGTTTGGCCCTCCGTGCGAAAAGACTGCCGTGCCTGGGTTCGAACCTGCGAGGAATGCCAACGTAGCAAAGTCCACCGCCACACATCTGCACCACTAAGGAAATTTAACCTCGTTGGGACTAGGTTTTCTCATGTCCACATTGATCTAATAGGACCACTCCCACCATCTGCAGGCTACAAGTACTGCTTAACAGCTATTGACAGGTACACCAGATGGCCTGAGGTTACACCACTGGAAAATATCACTGCTGAGACTGTCGCCAAAGCATTGTACGAGACCTGGATTACTCGGTTCGGCTGTCCGGAAACAATAACAACTGATCAAGGACGACAATTCACTTCCCAGATTTTCAAGGCGCTGAGTGAGCTGTGTGGGGCCCAGCTGCGGCACACCACAGCTTACCACCCGCAGGCCAATGGGATGGTGGAAAGACTCCACCGAACATTGAAAGCCGCCATCATGTCACACGGCACTCCCAACTGGTCTGGCGTGCTACCAAGCATTTTACTTGGCATGAGGGCGTCATGGAAAGAAGACCTCCAGTGCTCGGCTGCTGAACTTGTGTATGGTGAGACCTTGAGGATGCCTGGTGAGTTCTTTCATTCTAAATCTAACACACGAGTACCACCAGAAGACTTTGTACACAACCTCAGACAACACATCTCTCGCATCAGACCTACACCTGCGTCAAGACATGGAAATAAGGCAACTTTCATTCATAAAGACCTTAAGGACTCTGATTTTGTTTTTCTTAGAAAAGATGCCCTTCGTGGAGCTCTAGAGGCACCATACACAGGCCCACATAAGGTCACAGCAAGATCAAACAAAACAATCACTTTACTGCTAAACAGAGGACCTGTGACTGTTTCCATAGACAAAGTGAAGCCAGCCTACATTATAGCCGATGACAGAAAGGAAGCAAAGATTTGCATTCAGACCGACGACCCGCCAATTAGAACTACTCGTTCAGGTCGCCGAGTTAAATTTCCTCATTATTTACAGGACTTTGTTTCTCCAAAGGGGGTGGTGTAGCATCGCACATCTCTAGCGTGCGACGTACATCACTGCTCGCCCAGGCGCCGGAGGGGTAACCACCGCGGCGCGGGGGCGAGAGGGCGGCAGACCGGACAGCGGCGTGCATTCGGCCGGCGCCAGCGCCAGTGCTCACCAAACCACACTTGTAGCTACTCGCTGTCTCTCCGCGCGACCGCGCGACGCGCATCTTAGTTTTATATTACATCCGCGCTTCGCCCTTTCATAATACCTTTTTCTGTACATGTTTTGCACTTTAATCAATATACATCTTAAATCGTCTAATAAGTTTTAATATAACTCCCGACATCACCCACCAAAAGTTAGTCACACAGCATGGAATATTCCTTAATTAGTTGATGAACCAATGTTTTCGACAAACCACTGCTAATTAAGAGTGAGTAACAACAGCAGCTTTCTGCTCTTCATTTGCAAGCACTCTATAATTACATTAATTAATAAGGATAGATCTTTCAAGTTTGGTTCAGGCCCTAGTTTTCGAAATTTTGTATAATTTTATGAACTTTTTGATTCGTCTTTAATGTTTTTTGCTTGTGTAGCCCGCGAATTTTTTTTTACGTTTTTGTAATTTGCTGGTCATGCTATTTCATCATCATGGTATATAATACTAGGTAATACGATACTCTTTGGTAAGACTGGATGTCAGAATTTCAGGTCACTGACTACCTGTAACGACTGCCAAAGATCTGTATATGGCAGCCGGGACCAACAGCTTAACGTGCTTTCCGAGCCACAGGCCGACCTAGGCAAGCACAGCTTTACCTTAAGATCGACCCGAGTGGCAGTTCTTATTAAGCCACGAGCTCCTCTGGTCATGCTAAATATTGAACAAAATATGGTTCGCGACCGTAACACGTAGATACGTATTGAAGATACGAAGTGGAATTTAGGTGTGTTTTTCCTATTTCGTTGCGGTATCCAAGACCGTGATATTATTTATCTGGGTTTGTCTTGGTGTTTTCTGGTGGTCGCCGCTATTGCTTCTGGCTTGCAAGAGTTACGGTGGTTGAGAAATAGCGTGGTGGGCTAGTCTCAAAAAACATGTACGTATTTACATAATTATAAACATTAAAATCATCATTACAACCCTTTTTTTTTATTGAGGGGTGGGAAATCATCAAATTACCCCTCCCGCTCTTGGGCAGAGCGAAAGGGAGTGTCAGACTTCTACTGACTAAACACCACCCATGTTCCTTCTTAGCCCTTCATGTCGAGACCGCGGTATCTCTTGCGAACAACCCGCAGCCCTGCGAACAACCCGCAGCCCATCATTACAACCCTCTAAGTACATTTAATCCTATTGAAGTACTGTGTCACGAGAAAGACGTTCGTCTACTACCAAATTCATCACAACCGGGATTTGATCTGATTTCTTCAAAACTCTTTTCAATTAAATTAAACCAATTATACTTTTGAATTGTCAAAGAGTCGTCCAGTCAGTTAAAAAGTTAAACCTTGCTTAATTTTGGATTCAGTGTTTTACATTTTACCAGCATTTCAGCAGGGAATGTAATCAAATTTCACTCCTACCACATTAATTACAAGAGCGCTAATCGCCCGTTGGCTTTATTTGGAAAGCCGGCTTTACTCTATCATCAGTTTAATATTAATGGACGGATACTTATCTAAATTGGAAAAGAGGTATTTAAGGGTAGTTTGGTGAAAGTGACGGATAAAACGCGAGAAATTAGGTAAAATTTCCATATAAAGATTGTCTTAAACATTTAAGAGAAGGACACGTCAGCACAATTTTGAATACTACTGTTAAAGTTATTGTATTGTCGACCTAATTGTTTTTACACCATAAGGTTGAATGTCACTCAGGTTCGTGAAACGACAAAGTTTTTTTTATTTATGACTATTAAAAACTTATCTATGCAGGCGGGAAATCAGAACTAAAATAAATGTACCAAGTTTGATATACCAATGCAAAATTGCAAGGCAAAGCCACCTTGATATTGCACACTTAAAGTTCTCATAATGTAGGTACCTGTAACGCCTTTCAAAGATATACTTGAATGACAGCCGGAACCAACGGTTTTTTATACCAATTTACAGAAATAAATCTCAACCATCATTTTTAAGTAAATGTCCCCCACCCGAAAAATTTATAAAATCTAGTCCCCCTTCTTAGTTACCAGACTAAAACTTAGTCAGAACCTAAAATAGTCTGAAATGTGAACTTGAAGAGAAACTTAAGGTAATAAGTTTCAACAAAATCTGCTATTTTAACTTAAAGGGCTCAATAAGTCCAATTTGTCCCATCAACTTTAATAGGTTCGGGATATTATGAGCAATTTAAGAGGTACTTCACGCCAACTGGAGGCGGATCGATTAATAGCGTTATAAAGTAACGGGGCAATATTTTAGATCGTTCAGATTGTTAAAAGGGGTAGCCGTTTTGTTAGGAAATTGTTGTAAAATTGTAACTTTTTTACTTATTTCTTGAATACTGTCTTGTTGGTTCAGCAAAGTGATTGCTAGTTATACTGCTGAGCGTGCGTTCATTACAGGTAATCAGTAGCCCACAAGTCTGATAACAGTCTTACCCAAGGAGTATTAATTATATATTATATTTCCTTACACCCTGTGGTGTAAACAACCCATCACACAGCCGTCAAGAAAGCATTCTGTACATCAAATTTAGTAGGGGTACTAAGTAGCAAAAAATTGTGCTGGGAAATAGGTACTTTTTTTTTGGGTTCAAAAATCACATTTTACGGTAAAACTCAAAGTAGCACTCTTAAAACATTGTGCCAGTGGATGCTTTGAATAATAAACGGGTCATGGAGGTAATTTAAATAAAGTTATAACCTGAAAAACTAGTATTTACAAAAACAGCTGTGAAAAATTTGGAACTTTGACCCCAATATCTCCGTAACTAGGGGGTTCCCAGGTATGGTCTAGAACAAAAAAATTATTGCAGTGGTGGGGAGAACAAGTGCCCTTCGTTTGCGTTAAGGGTACTTTTACACCCTATATAATTATTATCTTATTCCTTCCGTATTATATATTATTAGTCAATTGGGTCGTGGAGGTCATATAGTCAGTAGAACGTTGCATGTAAAATACTTGTATATTATGTGAAGTCGATCCCAACGTAGTTGTCCAAAGGTTAGGCAGAAGATGCAGTACCTGTCAGTTTGGGTCTTTGCAAATGAACATTAAACTTGTAAGCTCAATTAAATTTTCAGTCTTGGTTTATCTCATAGTCATCATCATCATTTCAGCCAAAAGACGTCCACTGCTGGACATAGGCCTCCCCCAGGTGTCGCCACATTGACCGGTCCCGTGCGTCTCGCATCCAGCGGGTCCCCGCCACCTTCACCAGGTCATCGGTCCACCTAGTGGGAGGCCTTCCAACGTAACTTCTGCGGTTCGCGGTCGCCACCCTAGAACTTTACGGCCCCATCGGCCATCCGTTCTGCGAGCAATGTGCCCTGCCTACTGCCACTTAAGTTTGGCAGTTCTTCGGGCTATGTCGGTAACCTTTGTTATCATGCGGATGTTCTCATTTCTCATTCGATCACGCAAGGAAACTTGGTTTATCTAATTATTAAAAAAACTTTCGTAACATTTAAACCAACAATCAGGAATACAAACCTTCTACCTACCTACGCAATAAAAGCGTCATAGCATTACAAAAAACACCAAAACATTTCTAATATCCTTTCACACCCAATTACATCTACACCATTTTGTTAGTAAAACCATAACACATTCTCCGCACGGTCGGGTAACCACCTAAACACATCTGTTTCATGTAATATATTACAAAACGGAACGAGCTGAAACTGTAAACAATGTTTGACCCGAGTGTCGAACCCGGAACGTTGCGCTACCGATAAATTGTAAACATTTATAATATCCGGGGCCTTCATAGCTTTTATTATAACTGCTTTTATATAGGAAATAGGTACTACCTAATGCCCGCGGCTTCGCCCGCCTGAAAGTTCCATAATCGTCCTACAGGTATAATCCAGGTTATAAACTATCTGTGTGCTAAATTTCATTCAGATTCGATCAGTAGTTTTTGCGTGGAAGAGTAACAAATATCCATCTATCCAGCCGTCCTCACAAACTTTCGCATTTATAATATTAGTAGGAAAGTAGGAAGTAGGATTGTGATAGTTAAAGATTTTAATCATTAGAATCGTCTGAACTAACCGGGTTGTGGAGGTCATATATGCATATGACCTCTACTGGTACTCAGCTGCATCCGATTAGACTGGAAACCGACCCCAACATACAAAGTTGAGAAAAGGCTAAGCAGGTGAAGATGAGACACTTGGTAAAGAACCTCATTAAGGAGCTCGTGGTTACATAACAGCTGCTGCTCGGGTATCGTTTATCTTCAGGTTAAGCCACGCTTGCTTAGGTTGATCTGTGGATTGGTTTTGGATGTGCTTGGGTTTCGCACAGAAATGGTACCAAGGACTTCTTAGTGTCAGGTTTTCCTGGTCTAAATGGCAAGACAAGCTTTTATTGAGCAGGACCACGTAATCATTATTAAAACCAATACGACAGCTTCCACAGCCAAATGTTTTAAGTAAAACTGTGGTGAAGAAGGTCACTCGTATAATTAGCGTATAAACAAACAGTCAAACGGTGTACTGGTTGTAACAAAGTAGGACATTTAGTATACGACTGTCCCGATAGAGAGGATTCAACTCCTTTTTTTTTTTTTTTTTGGCGGGTGGGAAATCATCAAATAACCCCTCCCGCTCTTGGGCAGAGCGAAAGGGAGTGTCAGACTTCTACTGACTAAAAACCACCCATGTTCCTTCTTCGCCCTTCATGTCGAGGCCACACAACCCGCAGCCTCGACAGGCGTCGGCCCTTGCGGGCCCCTTCCATGTTGCTCACATCTCTTTGAGGCGCGCGTGGAACACGAACGCGCCGTCGACACGGCCTGTCGTCGTCATAAGACGGACAGGATTCAACTCCTTAGGTGATTTTTGGTATTTCCGCAGAACACAAAAATGACTGCAAAAATATTTAAAAAACAGCTTTAGTTAACGAAAAATTAGATTGTTTTATTGACTTTGGAAATCAATGTTCCATGCCGAGAGAGTCGGTTGCCCGTAAATTAAGGTCTACATGGTCAAAGAATGACTTGCCAATCTTGATGGTTTGGCGATTCTATAGTTAGTTGTATAGGAAAATATGACATACCGAGTTTCCTCCATAACATAACATAACATCACGCCTGTAAACTCCGAAGGGTTAGGCAGAGGTGTACCTAATAGTACACCCACATTTTGCCAGTTATGTTTAAGTCCTATGTAATAGGGGGCGAGCCCATTGCCATCAACCGGACACAAATCCAGGCTCCGTAGCTGTTACTGATAAATTCCTGATGGAAAAAGCCAATAACACTTTGCCCCACCCGGGAATCGAACCCAGGACCTCATGCTCAGCAGTCGTGCTTGCGACGTAATCACGACGGCCTACGTAATCATTAAAGCTCTCTGACTGCCGCACTCAGAGAGCTCTAATGATTACTTAGGCCATCACTTAGTAAAGGTTTCGACAGTTACGTCATACAAAAGTATGTCAAACTCTTACTAAGTAACGGCTTAAGTAATCATTAAATATCTCTGAGTACCGCAGTGAGTGCGGCAGTATATGCTTCAAAATTAGCACCATCATATAACCGATTCGTGGCTTTCATTAGAGTACTAAAACTTGAACAAAGCGAACGGTGTTAAAAATACAGAACATTCTTTTAACACCGCTGTAGTCGGGTAATAAATAAAGGAATCAAACAGCACACGCTCCGCAGCGGTAAATATTGTTCGAGCCGGGTATCGAACCGGGAAGCGTGCGGCGTTGCGCGGAATTCACACCTATTCCTAATATTTATGGTATCCGTTACCATAGTTTATTTTAACAGAGTTCAGTTAAAAACGTGAGGTTTCAATAACCTCTAAAATAAATAAATGAATTATGAATCTATCTAGGTAGTGGGCCTAGAATGGATGAGGAATTCGTGGCTAAATTAAAACAGCCTAATAAATGACGGCACGGTTGGCGCAGTGGCTCAAGCAGATGACTGCTGCGCTACGTGTCGCGGGTTCGATCCCCGCACGGAGCAAATATTTGTATGGCCTACAGATAGTTGTTTCGGGTCTGGGTATTTGTGCATGTGAGTTTAAATGTTTGAGAACGCACCCACGATACAGGAGTAATTCCTAGTGTGGGGCAACGTTTATTTAAATAAAAAAAAGGTGTCGATCTTCAGGTTAAGCAGCACTCGCCTATGTTGGTTCGTGGATGGGTGACCACTCCTAACATACCGAGTTTCCTCCGTACTTCGGAAAGCGTTGGTCCCAGCTCGTATTTGTAGATCTGTGACGGTTGTAACAAGTAGTCAGTGACCTGAAAGTCTGACAACCAGTGATATAAAAACTAAAGATACGGTCGTCCGAACATTTGCTCGACGCGTTCGCCATACAGAGAATCGGTGTAGTCTGCTCGTTAACGTAACCTTGTATAAGCGGCGTGGTATTTTCGAGGTATAAAGAACATAAATAAAGCTTTTAATAAAATTTACGACCGCACTCGAAGAGAGCCGATCGTGGACTAGTTCGCTTCGGCTTAGGAAAGACCATATTGGGACCACGTTCGAGGCGTCATTTTAACATGCCGTCCGCCCAGTCCTTACGCAGTATAAGTCAATGCCAGTAACACATCTGTCAGTTAGGTTAAAAGAACCAGACTCCATACAATAGTAAGGTGTAAGCTTAACACAATAAAGCTCAACCACCCATTCCTTTCACCACCAACCCAATCAAGTTTTATTTTAAAGCCCTCCTCTAACAAACCACTTCAAACCCTCGACAATCACACGAAAGCTTTTACTTTCCTACAAATAAATTCTGCTTAGGGTTGTTAGAATTTCAGATCCGGATACGGATATAGGAATAATATTCTACCGGTTTTGGATACGGTTACGGATATGTAATTATTTCCGACTATCCACTAGCCTCGGATAATTTCGGTTACGCCATATTAAAATCTTACAACACAATACAATAACTACCAACTCTTAAACATATTTATGCCTCCCACTAGGTGGACCGATGACCTGGTGAAGGTTGCGGGAATCCACTGGTTGCGAGAGGCACGGAACCGAAAAATGTGGCGACACTTGGAAGAGGCCTTTGTCCATCAGTGGACGGCTTTCGGCTGAAATGATGATGAAGAATGAGTACTAAAATCAAGAACCCCTAAAATGCCGCAAATTATTTTACAATACCTCAAAAATGTATTTTGTAAAAAAGGAACTATATTTTATACTCCGCCTTTACCCGAAACTAATAAATCGTTTTTTTTTTTTTTTTTAAAAACCGTTGCCCCTCACTAGGAATTTCTCATGTATCGTGGGTGCGTTCACAAACATTTAAACTCACATACACAAATACCCAGACCCGAAACAACTATCTGTAGGCCTTACAAATATTTGTTCCGTGCGGGAATCGAACCCGCGACACGCAGCGCAGCAGTTCAATCGCTTATCCACTGCGCCAACCGTGCCGTCAAAGTTTTCGTTTACGGTTACGGATAGTTTTTTATCTCGGATAACCGATACTTTCGGTTATGGTTACGGGGCTCCATAAACATCCCTGCTTTGAACCTAAAATAGTCTTTCCAAATGCTTGTCACATTCGCAGCAATTCGCTAAAAGGGTTCAAACTGGCAGACCCTGGAGATCCTGGGTAGTTGGGTACAGGTGGGGGACTACGAGGGAAGTAATAAATCATTTTGGAACTTGACCGGCTAAATTAAAAAGTGTTTTGATGGTACAGCCAGGCGTACAACTAGCAAAATTAAAAACCAATTTTTGTGAAATAATGGTTTCTACTTCTAGAATCTACCTATTTCTTCTAGAATAACAATGGATTAAAATTGATATTTATGTAATAATTGACAAAGATTTGTGTGAGATACCAGAACTTGCAACGTGCTTACCTGTAAGAATTTGATACACTTGTCTGCGACTGTAATGTATGTATCTTTTTTCTTTAATGCAGTGTATTCAAATGTTGAAAAAAAAAAACAAATAAAGAAATGATAATTAAAAATGATTAATGATTATTAATTGTTATTTTTTTTTTTTTTTCTTGTCCTGTGTGAGACCAAAAAATACTTTTTCTTTCTCTCTTTAGAAAAACTTTTTATGCAAATAAAACACAAATATTAGTGTTTTTATATAAAACAAACTTTACTTTCGGAAGTCGATGGAAAATAAGTCAATACAACAAACAAAAGTCTCCGATTTCCGAAAGTAAAGTAATTTTCCACATTAGAGTGTTTTTTTAAACACGGTTATTTTTTTTTACTAAAGTTCGGTGTGGTAGTAATAATACACCCGAATTTCGCTGAAAAAGTTTTTATTCACGTTACTAAACTAAACCTAAACTTCAAAACTTGTCATCTCAGAGCTGTCAATTACTCAACAATTTCCATCATCTATAAATAAATATACCCTTGAAGCGCTATCCCTATAAATATAATAATATCTACGGCGTGTTGTGCTACCAAGAGTCACGGTCGAGTAAACAAGAGTGTCATGAATGGACATCGAACAAGAATGAATGGCCATGAATGGGTTCATGAATGACCGGCGACAGATTGACGGCCTCTTAATAAATTGAAGGAGATATTAGATAGATTGAGTGGAATCAGTGTGTTTCCTGTTAATATTATGTAGTTATTTATAGGTGAGAGTAATAGATATTTGAAGGAGAAATGGTGGATCTTTAACTCGTAATTAAATAAGGCCTTTTTTAAAGTGAAACTTTTATTACATCGTCTCAAACTTTTTCGTCTGTGTGTTGCATGTCGCGTGATGGTCGGCCATATTGATAAAGCGATTTTTATACCCTTAATGGAATATTATTCCAAAAATTTTTAGTTAAAATAATGTCTATAGTGTGAAAAAAAGTTTCATAAAACCACACAATCCTTTTTTTTGTATTGTGGAAATCATCAAATGACTCCTCCCGCTCTTGGCAGAACGGTAGGGAGTGTCAGACTTTTACTGGCTAAAAACCACCCATGTTCATTTTTAGCCTTTTGTGTCGAGGCCGCGGTATCTCTTTCGAACAACCCGCAGCCCCGACGGGCGTCGGACCTTGCCCCCTATATTATATTTTTTCAATAACAACAACCTTATAACAACAACCTTATTTATTGAAGGGGCCCCTTCAATAATTAAATAAGGCCTGTTATTGAAAAAACGGTGACGATTTTTTGGTTAATATTGACTCGATTAATTCTCTTCCACTATTTCAGGTTTGGTTAGTGGTTCAGGCCGACTTTAGGTAGTTTGTAGGGTACAAATTGTACATGAATCTATTGGTCCGTATAAGCGTGGCTAAAATTAGAACAACGATTTTTTTTTCAATTCATTTTCTAAGATTTTTACAAATTTCGACACCTATATATTAAAGCCGTTTAATCGCTGAAAGATCCCGGATCGGGTTTGTACAACTGTACTTAGCGTGTGTATACAGCTTTAGTTCACCGAGAGGAAGTGTCAAAAATAAGTCCGCGCTATCTCAAAGACAACTAAAAATACACAAACTCCTTGCAGCGTGCGACTGGCCGGACACGTCGACAGCGCTCAGCCAAACGAAAATAAAACCAGACAGGTCAATGACGTTTGACCTGTTATCCGACTGTATCCAACAAACAAAATACCAAATAAATAAATTAATCACAATGGACATAAACGACCAGAAACTCAAGGAAGAAGTCAGCAGCTTCGTCTCCTCACTGCAAAGATTACTCCCGAAGAAGAAGGACTTCATCGTAGTCGAGCCACGACGGTACAGAACAATCAAGCTATGCGACATCCACGCCGAAGCCAAGAATACCTTCCCTAAGTGCTTCATCGGCACCAGACTGATCATCCTCAGAGAAATCATGGACAAGGTCAAACTCGTTCAACAGTACAACTATGGGAAGACTAAAGAGTCGTACAAGTGTTTCTCCCAGTTAATCCACAAGGAAATGGAGCCAAAAAGCACCGGTGAAGGGCTCGTCATAGACTCCGCTGGTTCCGCGACGGCCACGTACAAGGAAATCTTAGAAGGAGCGTACGAGATGCGGCTTACGTCGAGGATCAGGGATCTGGTGTCGTCAGAAACTGAAATAATCTTCGAGAAGGATAATGAGAAGTCAGTAGGTTCGGTTTCTTGTTCTGTGAGGGATGTGGACCCAAACACACTACGCTTGGTGACGCAGTGGATGTACAAGGCGCTGCCTGATGTTTGTTTTGGTACCGAAATTGGATTCAGGCCGCTTGCGTACCCGCCAACCCCGGACTTTTCCGTCAGTGCACGATACGACAGACCCAGTTTCACGTTATCGTCAACAGCCAGCAGAGCTGGTCTCCAGTTGTGTTTGTACAAACAGTTTTCCCCAGACTTGCGGTTAGCGACGATAATAACCGAGGGCTGCCGAGGGTCGCCCACGAATGTGAGTTTGGCGATGCACAAAA
Source organism: Diarsia brunnea (assembly GCA_949774965.1). Taxonomy (NCBI): domain Eukaryota; kingdom Metazoa; phylum Arthropoda; class Insecta; order Lepidoptera; family Noctuidae; genus Diarsia; species Diarsia brunnea. Next base: position 15,750,630 of record OX459013.1, on the reverse strand, counting down.
ATTACGAGAATGGGTCTGAGCTGAAGATTTTTGTTGATTCACAGCGCTGCGGAGGCTTTACGTTCCAGAGGGACATTTTGTTCTATGAGCCACAGAATGAGATCCGCGTGTTGCGTTTAGTTGGCAGTACTTTAATTGATAAACAGAGGCGGGTGCGTTTCGGTGTTGGGTTTCATCTGGACTTTTGACACGCTTTCACTCAGTGTTTGCAGAGCAAATTGGCCGGTGTGTAAGTTTATCGGGTGAGCTTTCATTTTTCTAGATGTATTTGTTTGTATATAAGTATACATAGGTTTTAGCTACTGTTTTATCTTATGAACGTTGGTTTGAAATTGCGTTAAATTATTGCAAATATAGTTGATGGTTTGATGGGTTGATTGTGGTTTTTCATTTCTTTATGTTTGAAAATTACTTGTCTTTACTTTCGACAATTTGATGTACATAATGCTTGGTTCGAGAAGGGTCCATTTACACCCTGTATACCTACTATAAAGAGAACTATATAAGGAATTTTAAAGTAATTAAAAAAAATACATTATTATAAAATGCTACAATGCTGCAATATTCCAGCTTACGTACAAACGCGAGTTTAAACCCAAAATTCAATACAGCTAAGACATCTGAGACCAAGTTTTGTTCAAAAACTCGAGAGTGACTGAGTTTTGTCTAGAGTTACGAGTACAAGATAAAACTTCTCTAAAAAATGAAGCTGTACGGTATATCTTAAGAACTTCAGACAAGTAGTAGACAGGGATAAGTTTAAGAAACTTTGCGTCGTTATCTAGTGCCACGAGTTATGAACACGACAAATTGCGTTTTATTTAAGTGTTTTTATGATTCATTCTCCTATTCTTATCCTAATTTATTTAAGGTATTCTTCTTCCATACCTATTTATTGTTTGTCATTTGATCTGTTCCTTGTTATTATCATTCACACAGTTCATCCATCTTTTTTTGGTCTCCCCCTACTTTTAAAGCCATCTAGATTTATATTCACAAATTCAAAACTTCCCTGACAAACGATTACCGCAATTTTTCAGTCACCGGTGTCACTTTCAATTGTGAGTACCTACTGTTTGTACTACTGTAGTTCAGCGAGAATATTATTACCTAAATGTATATTATTAAAATAGACAAATAATAACATAATATTAGACCATAAAGGAAAACATCGTGAGGAAACCGTCATGTCTTAGAACCAGAAAATTCGAAGAGATGTGACATCTACCAACCCGCACTGGGCCCGCGTGGTAGATTATAGCCCATCCCTCTCCTAGAGAGGAGGCCTGAGTCCCTGCAGTGGGAACATTATAAGCTAATGATGATGGACACTCATAGTTGAGTATGAACACCGCGCAGATAGTGATATACCTAGATGAATAACAAGCGTGCCGTTTTTAACTACTCGATATGACGTCATGGGCCTGTATTATGTTAATAAATAATCAAGTTAATAGTCAATAGACTAGATTTTTGTGCTTCAAATGTCTAAAATTAAGTTTTTCTAGTTGAAACGTTGTTGTTTAGGTAAATTAGCTTGCTGCGACAGTAAGCACATTAAGCTGTCTTATAACTATAAAGCCTCTTAAATGCCTTTTTTTTTTTTGGGGGGGGGGGGTGGGAAATCATCAAATAACCCCTCCCGCTCTGGGCAGAGCGAAAGGGAGTGTCAGACTTCTACTGACTAAAAACCACCCATGTTCCTTCTTAGCCCTTCATGTCGAGGCCGCGGTATCTCTTGCAAACAACCCGCAGCCCCGACGGGTCTCTTGAATGCCTTTTTTATCAAATAGTCACTATATACAGGGTGTTTTGGGGATGAGTGTAGGCATTTTGCAGATGGATAGGGTCGGTCCATACGATTATTTTATAGTATGGGAACTATGGTCCGATATCCTTTAGTTTTTAAGTTATGGGCAAAAATTGTTTTTTATGAATACTTTACACTTTTTGGGTTATGAAGCTAAAAATAAACACAATTTCATATTAAATACAGTTTTTTTATTATTTGTCGATTTAAACACATAACACACGATAAATTAAAAGTCTTACAACTATTCCGATAGCAAAAACAATCAAATAGTGAAGAAAAGAAAATAAGCTTAAAACAAATCTTAGTGACTTTCATAGATATCAATGTGTATTTAAAAAAAACTGTGTAGGTGAAAAGTGATTAAAATTACCTAAAAAAATGCTTATCTCTTCCTCTTTCTATTGATGTACTAACTAACAAGCTCCGCCTAAAATTCACTGAGTTGTGAGACTTCACACGCAGGGATACGCCAAACCGGTTCGCCTCAGGTAAACAAAACTGTTACAAAAAAGGTCGCTTACACAAAAAAGGGGCACAAAAAACTAAAGGATATCGGACCATAGTTCCCATACTATAAAATAATCGTATGGACCGACCCTATCCATCTGCAAAATGCCTACACTCATCCCCAAAACACCCTGTATATGAAATGAGACGGTTGTATTGGTGATTTTAATCATTATTACTCAGTAAAGTCAAATTTGTTACATTTGATAGGGCCGCGAATCATATTTTATGTAACATACAACCTGACCTCGGTAAATTGCAAAAAACGTAAAAAAAATATCGAGTTTCGCGCGCTACCTTGTCGCTTTCACCTTAAGCTGGGTACCTCCGCGTATACCTCTATCTGTGGTGCACATATTTTTGTAAGCCATCGGCCATTAAGCCAAAAGCCACTTTAAAGAGGTTTTAAGACTAACCCTAAAAAGCACTCATTCTATCCTACTTTCCATGCAGGTTCAAAGTTTTTACCATAAATAAAAAAGAGCGAAAAACTGCGTTCAGCCTTAGCTGCACAGTAAGTGAGTTTCCTTGTTCGTAATCTTTCAAGCTGAAAGCTGCTGGAAACGCGTCATATTTCGGTAGGATTACATGCGTGTGGACCTTAATATAATAAGGGGAACGTGCCTTTTTGAACAAGGCAGGATTAAAGAGGAAACCCTGTGTTGTTTGCTGGTTTTTTTCCCCTAAAACCTAAAGAAAAGCTTAAATCTTATGCTGCTGTTGAAATTTCAATTGTCTTGAAGCTGAGCATAGAGTTGAAAATTCAAATTGAGTGATTTTATTTAGGCATTAAGTTAGGTGTTAGTGAAAATTGGTTTTAGTCCTTCGTGTCTCGTGTGGGATTCGTGAGATTATTTCTTAAGTGAAGCTGTGAGAAAATCGTGGTGACTGCTGCTCGTGGAAAATTGTACTTAACGCTTTTTCGAGATAATCTGGGCTATCATCTTTTGTGATACACTGAGCATTCGGTGTAGCTGGCCGAAAATGTGTTTGTGTAGTGCAAATAACGCGAAATTCGGAGCACCATTTTTAAGGTTTTGTACAGAAAACACTGACTCTGAAATATGGATTTTAAGGTACCTACTTATAAGGTTAGGATTTACGAGTAGAGGAAGACCAAAGAAACGATGGATGGACTGTGTTAAAAATGATATGGTAAAAAAGGAGGTGTCTCATGAGATGACGAGAAACAGAGAAGTATGGAAGAGGAAGACATGCGGCGCCGACCCCAAATGAATTGGGATAAGGGCAAGAGAATGATGATGATGAAGGTACCTACTTATGCCATGGTAGAATTGGCAAGGGAAATTGCACTTTGACTATTGTAGCTAAACCAAATTGTACCAAACGGTCTTGGAGGACTACTCTTAATCCTGTCGAGGCTGCGGGTTGTTCGCAAGGGATACCGACATGAAGGGCTGAGAAGGAACATGGGTGGTTTTTAGTCAGTAGAAGTCTGACACTCCTTTTTCCTCTCTGCCCAAGAGCGGGAGGGGTTATTTGATGATTTCCCACCCCCCAAAAAAAAAAAAAAAGGACTACTCTTTGTCTTGAGATATTTCAAAGCAAAACCAATAAACGGGTAATTTTCAAATTGTTTCTGTTTTTTTTTTCAAGAATAAAAAGATTCTATCAATCTCGAAAAAAAACTTGTACCATACATTTCATACACAAGAAAACACCAACTTACCTCTATTCTATTAGTACCATGAATTCTAATCATCATCATCATCATCTACAGCCCGAATTCACCCACTGCTGGGTACAGGCCTCTCCTTTCTGGTGCCAATCGCCACGTTCTTGTGCCAGTCTCATCCAGGTTTTTCCCTCGATGGTAACTTATATCGTCTGCCAATCTCTAATTAGTACACTAAAATTCCTTTTACTGTATTGTAAATTGTATAGTTGCTACGGCAGTTTTATCACTGATAGCGTTATCTTTCAGACATCCTTGTATCTCTCTCGTTTAACCAGATATCCTATATATTACTTCGACTATACGGCTATACCTAGTCTTACCCGCCACAGTCTGAAACACGAGAACCTAATAACGTTGATCGTTCATATTGCTTGTCGGAGCACTAAGCCGGACTAAGAGCTTTATATTGGCCTCCACAAAGCTGTGCTGCACACTTGCATTAATAGATGTGTGTGTGTGTGTGTGTTTGTGTGCCACAGAGGGCTGAGACGCTTCAGTGGCAGTAGCTAAAGGTTGCATTGCCAACGTTTCTTCTTCTTTCTTTTTTTAAAAACGTTGCCCCACACTAGGAATTTCTCCTGTATCGCACCCAGCGTTTACAAACACTTAAACTCACATACACAAACACACCCAGACCCGAAACAACTATCTGCAGGCCTTACAAACATGTGATCTGTGCGGGGATCGAACCCGCACAGCGTGCGTGCGTGCGTTTGGCAGTATTTAACAGAAGTTATGGCCTCATCATCATGTGCTTAGCAATTTATTAACTTGTTGGGGTCGGCTTCCAGTGTAAAGATGCAGCTGAATACGAGCATTTTACACGGAGCGATTCCCTATCTGACTTCCACGAACCAAATAGTACTGGATGATACGATATCCCTTGGTAAGTTGACAGACTTACCGCCAAATGACTACTGTCTAAGATCTACAAATGTGAAATGACAGCGAGGATTCACGGCTTAACGTGTTTTCCGTGGAGGAAACTCGGTATGTCATGGACCAACCTGGACATGCGCGTTTCCCTGGTGCCCAGGGTGTGGGGCAGCACCAACAGTATCCTTAACATGATTGCAGGTCACTTGGACTGCGTTTTTGTGCGTCGATGAGTGCCTTTGCTCATGGATTGTCCCAGCAGTCATCATCATCAGCCTATAATGTTCCCACTGCAGGGAGTCAGACCTCCTCTCTAGGACAGGGATGGGCTATAATCCACCACGCGGGCCCAGTGCAGGTTGGTAGATGTCACATGTCTTCGAATTTTTGGTTCTAAGACATGCCGATTTACTCACTATGTTTTCCTTCACCGCTTTGAGAGCAGTGGTATTGAAATAACTTATATACAACCCAAGATTTACTGTTCGTAAGATGGGGCCGCCACCACTATGCCACCGCTACTGTCCCAGCGATATTTGTTGCGTTGTTTATTACTATCATTGCTTACTAATATAGCCGTACATTTTACTAACAGCTTTTTAGCCATGGATACTCGGCTAGAGAGCAATTCTATTCTAGTCTTTAAGCTTTATTTCCACACTCCATCTCAAAATGTTTGCCGACAATCTTGATGCAGACTCGAAAGCACTAAGTTTACATACGCTGTAAGTAAACAAGTAATACATTATAATGCATTACATGTGGGGAAAAAGCGGACGAATATTAAAATCATGTGTTTTATGAAAAGAAAATGTTGAGCTTTCAAGAGATACAAATGTGAAATGATAATGCAGTATTTTTTCTGAAAAATATTTTATTTTTCAGCTATATGGTTCGTGTGAGGTAAGTTATGTACAATGGATTATAGGGCTGATCTTTAAATCTTCACATTATATATTTTTATTGAGGAATAAAAGTTTGGTAAGAAAGTTTCGTATAAAATATGACATATTTATTTATTTAAACTTCATGTACAAAAGTGGTACGAAAAAAGATGATAAAAGTGGTCCGTAGATTTAAAAATCGTTTCCTGAATTTGTTACTTAATTAGTGTTATTTAATTTTAGAGTTAAAGTTTAATATGTTTTTTATAGTACTAGTACTATATTACATAACATCACGCCTGTAATCTCCGAAGGGTTAGGCAGAGGTGTACCTAATAGTACACCCACATTTCGGCAGTTATGTTTAAGTCCCATCTAATAAGGGGCGAGCCTATTACCATCAACCGATCACAAATCCAGACTCCGTGGCTGCTTCTACTGAGAAATTACTGATGGAACAACTCAAAAACACTTTCCCCGACCCGGGATTCGAACCCAGGAACTCATGCTCAGCAGTCGCACGCAAGTGCGACTGCTGAGCATGAGTTCACTTTCACGTTCACTTAGCGAACACGAAAATAGTAAAACTTGTTTCTCTACTTGCCTATTTGTGACAAAGAGCGTGCAGATAGAAGTGGAACAGTTTTGAACTACCTACATTTACAATTGTTGTTAGTTATTTCAAAAGTTTATGAAATAAGCTCGGGTTTGTACTGCTAGGCAGAGAGCTGGCGATTTATAAAATGTTGTCATCTATTACACAATAGTTTTCTTTGAAGACACAGACCCTCTTTAAGTTTTAAATAAAAAGCACTGTGTATCTCTTCAATTAGTGAAATTAAGTTTTTGGCCCCGAAAATCGGCCTAAAAGAATACAAAGTATCATAAAGTATACAACACACTCCCACACACGCCCCAAAAAAACTATAAACTCTCTAAAAATAATAGCATTATTTTGTCTAGTTGCCCCAGTGGACAGTTACATTTTCAGTTACCTACCTACGAGCATTCTTTTGTTAATAAAGGTGGTTTATTTATTCTTGTGGCGGTCTCCGAGACTATATAAATGAATGCTAAAAGTTTTAAATGAAATGCCTAGACCGAGGTAATTTCAAGTAGTGCTCTACTATTGCTAGAATTTTTGTTTTACGGCATTTGCTATTTTATGCAACTAGGTACCTACATAATAGAAAAATAGTTTTGGTATCGTAATTCATCATATTCTAAGCCTTTGTCCAAGTAAGTTATGGGGTCATTTCAAACTTATATATTAAACAAAAAGTATGAAAACATTGGAGCCTTTTTTTTTTTTTGGGGGTGGGAAATCATCAAATAACCCTCTCCCGCTCTGGGCAGAGCAAAAGGGAGTGTCATACTTCTAGTGACTAAAAACCACCCATGTTCCTTCTTAGCCCTTCATGTGGAGGCCGCGGTATCTCTTGCGAACAACCCGCAGTCCCGACGGGCGTAAATCGATATTTTCGATGTTTTTACAGTCTTTACTATTCTATATATATCTATTCATACAGTCAGTCGAATATTACCATTTACATCCTTTTTCACCCTAAGTTTTAACATTCAAAACGAGCACATAACATTAATCTGAACAAGGGAAATGAAAGTTATCTGCTAATAACGTTGATTTAACTTAAATACGTGCTGCGGAATACTTATGGCTGTTTTACTTTATGGCCTCGTGGACGGTTGTGAGGTATAGTTATAGCCCCCGTCGGGGCTGCAGGTTGTTCGAAAGAGATACTGCGGCCTCGGCACAAAGGGCTAAGAAGGAACATGGGTGATTTTTAGTCAGTAGAAGTCTGATACTCCCTACCGCTCTGCCCAGAGCGGGAGGAGTCATTTGATGATTTCCCACAAAAAAAGGTTGTGAGGTACTATTGTAGACTTATTTTGTTAGTAAATTTGGACTGCCTCGCTGGGCTACTGCCTCGCACGAAGTCCTGGGTTCACGATTCACGGGCCAGCCAGAGTGTTATTGGGTTTTTTCATCAGGAATTTCTCAGTAGCGACCACGAAGTCTGGATTTATGGGCAATAGGTTCGCCCCTATTACATAGGACTGAGACTAGGAATGATGACGTCGTAATTTGGATTTGTGTCCAGTCGATAGCAAGAGCCTCTGGCTTAGGTCGACTTATAGGTAACTGGCGAAATGTGGGTGTACCTACCATAATTCACCTCTGCCTTAACATACGTGATAACACCGGCGAGATGACATGTTTCAACCCTCAGGAATGCAGCATCATAAATTCTAGTTCATTTTATCTTTTCTAAGAATATTACAGACGACTTTAATAGACAGTAATTGGTAGATAATTGGCCCTGGGAGACAATGGAAGAAGCGATCCATGGTAGGTACCGTCCTATTATGGGAGCAATGTAATTGTGTAAGACTCTGAGGGAATCCTAGCAATTACGTAAGTCACGAGGGAATTTTAGCGAGGAAATTGCTTTGTTACTGTGTTTATTATTAAACATGAAGTAGTTTTATGCTTTTCTGCAAGGAAAAGTAAATATCGCTGCTGAAAAATAACTTGGTAGTGATTACATATTTTCGGGACTAAGAAATTGAATTAGGTCTAGATGTACGTTACAGACTAAGTTAGGAGAAATAAGAGATCTAAAAATAGCAATTACACACGGAAAAACTTTGCCCACAAAAAAATTGTAGGCGTCATAAATTGTTGTACAAAAATGATTATATTTTACAAAAATTGTGTGAGAATAGATTTTATGCACTGCACACTACACAAAAGAATACAGACAAATACAGTATCGCAGTGAGGATCTATCGCAATAACGTGCATCGAAGTCAAGTAGTATCGCAGTAAAGATCTTTCGCAGTAACGTGCATCGCAGTTTGGTAGCATCGTGTTAGCATTCATCGATATTTTGTACGTCGAGATTCCGTATTCTACTCAAAAATAAGGGTGTTATAAAATCTAAAACTGGTAACTTCGTTAAGCTAGCAAATACACTGAACAAGTCACTGGAAATATTAGGCGAGGTTCGATAAATAATGACTTAGCGACTAAAATAATGATTTGGCGACTAAAATAATTTAACAGGGTGGCATAGATAAATATGTTACCAACAATTTTTTTATTCCTTTAAAGACATAAGGGAATCCTAGCAATTACGTTACGTTAGTCTAGTCACGAGGGAATTTTAGCGAGGTATTGCTTTGTTACTGTGTTTATATACATGAAGTAGTTTTATGCTTTTTTTGTAAGAAAAACTGTCTCGTTGGTCGAGTGGTCGCAGGTTTGACTACTGAACATGAGGTCCTAGGTTCGATTCCCAGGTCGAGAAAAGTGTTTTTGGGTTTTTCCATCAGGTATTTCTCAGTAGCAGCCACGGAGTCTGGATTTGTGACCGGTTGGATGGTCCCTATTACATGGGACTTATTAACAAAACTGTCGGTGACTAAAAATGCAATGAAACAAACGGAGTCACCGAATTCCGACAGTGGTTTATATTTTCCACTTTTTTTGGAAATCGGTTTTGTTTTACAAAAATATATTTTTATGAAATCCTTTTAGAATATGGAACGCAATAGTTCTTATTCTTAGTGTAGATGGCGCTGTTGTAGCTCTAGCTGTCAATAACTAAATCTGTAATTAATTTGTAGCCGTTTTTACTGATTTTTCAATAAACTATTTCTTACGTTTACTACCACAACCACGCAATATTGGATATTCCTTTTATTAAACGCTTTATTGGTATTCCCCCACCCCCCTCTCGCCTGACTACGGTCCTGCAGTGATCTTAAATGATTCCTACCTTTGTAAATATCGTGACAGGGTCTATCTTGTTCGCAACATCTTGATTAGAAGGTTTTATCTTCAAGCTATGTAAAAATCTTGCATTAAACGACTTCCTCATCACAATGAAGGTCATAAAGAATAATCTCCCTTTTGAGGGTTGCTCGTAAACTCGTTAAATGCTGTGTTGTTATTTGACACCTTATGAAATTATATATGATGATATTACAGCGATGGGGCTTGCTATTTTGGTGGTTGTATAGGGGGTGAAATTGAAGGTAGGCATCCAAAAAAATGGGTAAAGAAAGTGTTTTTTTTATTAGTTGTTGTAATATCCTATATATAATACAAATATTTACAAAAAATGATCATAAAATGAAAAGTACTGGGCCAAAACTATTCCGCATCAACCGAAAAAGAATCACGTAAATCGAATCATAAATCTCCTACCTATTGAGTTGAGAACCTCCTCCTTTTGGGAAGTCGGTTAAAAATACATTTTGATACAACATAACATCACGCCTGTACCTAATCCCTGAAGGATAAGGCAAAGGTGTACCTAATAGTAAAAAAAAAATATATAATGTTTATTGCTTAATCTTAAACAACTTATTCTAGTTACAATTTGGAGAATCCATTTAAGCAAATAGTATGCTTGTATTAGGACGCTCCGCCCTTCCCCACGTTGTTTAATTGTTTTTAGTTAGAACTTACACAAATTAAAATCTAACATCTTAATTTATTGAATGGAATGGATTTACAGTTAATAGTACACCCACAATTCGCCAGTTATGTTTAAGTCTCATGCAATAGGGGGCGAACCCTTTGCCATCATCAAATACAGCCTGACTTAACCCACTGCTGGGAATAGGCCTCTCTTTGCTTGCTCGTAGCTCCACGGTCTTGTGTTTGGGCACTCATCCAGACTCTGTGGCTGCTACTGAGAAATTCTATATGGAAAAAACCCAATGACACTTTTCGTCGAACCAAGGACCTCATGTTTAGTAGTCACGCTTACAACCGCTAGCCCAACGAGAGAGAGAGAGTATTGTGGTATTAATAGTTTTTTTTGTAAACCTTGCCCCACACTAGGAATTTCTTCTGTATCGGGACACAAATACCCAGACCCGAAACAACTATCTGTAAGCCACACACATATTTGTTTCGTGCGGGGATCTAACTTGCGCAGCAGTCCAATCGGTCAGCCACTGCACCAACCGTGCCGTCAAACTAGTCACTTTTTTTGGCCACTCATTTCACAAAAAACTCATAATAATTAGCTCCGTATCGAAGAACCAGCTTTGTTCAAGCATATTAGAACCCTAACAACCATTAGCCCAAGCACTAAAATCCCAAAACGAAATCCCAAGAACCCTTTAAAACATTTCAACTCTTCAGACTCATTTCAGAGGTCTTTAACTGGTCATATTGACCTCAATAACATCTAAAAGCCTGAACTCCTCAAGTATTCATTCAGATTTAAGTCTTAAGCTATGATAGACGTACATTTAGGTCAATCGTGTGCCCTGAGTTGAGGGGTATTAGACTAGAAGTGGGGGGAGGGGAACTAGGCTAAGTTTAAGCTAGACTGACGGGCAAAGACTGTTTCTAAATGTATATAAAGATAAGTATTTTACTAACGTGTTAGAGCAGTGGAGGTCCCGACTTACGAACAGTAAGTCGTGTGTTCGAACCTATTCAGGTGCATTATTTGTGTAATTTATTTCATCACCACTGCTCTCAAAACGGTGAAGGAAAACATCGTGAGGAAACCGGTATGTCTTAGAATAAAAAAACGAAGAAATGTGACATCTACCAATCCGCACTGGGCTCGCGTGGTGAATTATAGCCCATCCCTCTCCTAGAGAGAAGGCCTGAGTCCCTGCAGTGGGAACATTATAGACTGATGATGATGACTAATGTGTATCTCTTGAAGTTGCGATAGAATTGTTTTTATTATACGAAAATACATCATAGGTACTGAATCTCCACATAGAAGTTCTTTGTCGGTTATTAAAAAAAATTAGCTGTTCCAAACATTTGGATTGTGCAGGCTGTGCTTTTTTGTAGGAAACAGTTGTTTTTTGTTTACAATTTATAGTGTTTTAATAATTTTTGCACGGAACCCTAACCCTTTTTTTTAAATAAAAATAAAACCTAAGTTACTTATAAGTACAACCGTTTCTGAGATAAGTAGCCGTATTGCATGCATGTATGTAATGTAAATCTTTAATAATTCAACATTAAAGTCCATTTCACGAAAGAAGTCCCGCGGACAATAAAATTGTGGAACTAAATTTAACAGATCGGCCATGTTGTCGTTTGTCGATGGTATCAAGGTGCGTTTGTTGTGGTAGATATTTTGTGAGTTTATTATTGGATTAGTGCGTTATAAGGTTTATTTACGATGCCAAAAGTTGTGAAACAACATTATGTCGCGCGACATACAGCGCTGCGTTTGCGGGACTTCTTTCGTGAAATGGACATTACACACACAACTCATAATATCCAACCAAGCTTAGACTACCTACATAATGACAGTCATAAAGATACTTCAAAACACAGCATAATATCCTTTTATAGAACATTATTTCATACCACAAAAGACAGTTATTACATGTCTTTTGTCTAACATCTACGTGAATTCGCGATGCGGGAACCATCATTTCTCTGCACGTTGCACAGTGGGCGGTTTGCCAAAAACGTAAGACAAAATTCGTGAAGCCAAATGTGCGTCAGAGAATTTTTCACGAAACTTGAATTTTAGGTGGAATATGAATGACATGGGACTTAGGAGTGACCCAGTTGCGTGATTGTTTTTTGCTGACGTGTTGTCCTGGTTTTGTGTTTTGTTTTTTTTTCGGGAAAGAGTCTGGTCAAAATCGGAAGAGCTCATCATCATCATCATCTGCCTAGCCTTTTCCCAACTATGTTGGGGTCGGCTTCCAGTTTAACCGGATGCAGCTGAGTACCAGTATTTTACATAGAGCGACTGCCTATCTGACCTCCACAACCCAGTTAATACTAGGTAATACGATACCCTTTGGTAACACTGGATGTCAGACTTTCAGGTCACTGACTACCTGTAACGACTGCCAAAGATCTATATATGGCAGCCGGGACCAACAGCTTAACGTGCTTTCCGAGGCACGGAAGAGCTCAAATATGGCTTAATAATAACTTAACCTGAAGATTGACACGAGCGGCTATATGCGAAAGAGTTGGTTCGTAGATGGGTGACGTTAGAGGTGACTACCTCTAACGTCACCCATCTACGAACCAACTGAACCAAATCAAAAGTGGTCCGAAAATCTGAACCAAATCTAACCAAGGGCTATCGCTATCCCGTCGGGGCTGCGGGTTATTCCCGTCGGGGCTGCGGGTTGTTCCCGTCGGGGCTGCGGGTTGTTCGCAAGAGATACCGCGGCCTCGACATGAAGGGCTAAGAAGGAACATGGGTGGTTTTTAGTCAGTAGAAGTCTGACACTCCCTTCCGCTCTGCCCAAGAGCGGGAGGGGTTATTTTATGATTTTCCACCCACCATAAAAAAAGGGCTATCGTATTACCCAGCACTAAATGGGTTTTGAAGATTAGATAGACAGTCGCTCCATGTAAAATCTCCATGCTCCAGCTCCATGGAAAAGGGTTATGATGGATGTTAAGCATTTTCAGAAATAATATAATTTTTTTTTTTTTGTTAAAAAAAACGTGCGCCACACTAGGAATTTCTCCTGTATCGTGGGTACGTTTACATATAAAGCCACATACACAAATACTCAGACCCGAAACAACGATCTGCAGGCCATACAAATATTTGTTCCGTGCCGATCAAACCCGCGACACGCAGCGCAGCAGTCCAATCGCTTACCCACTACGCCAACCAACCAATTACTTAGTTATAAACACATTTTTAGCTACTCCTTGAATCGACCCTGTACAGGTAACTTTGTAATCATCATCATAAATTTCAGCCCATAATCACCCACAGGGGATAAAAGGCAGGAAACGACAGCCCAGAAAGTGATGGTGGGATGAGCTGGACTCTTACACAAACGAACTTTCACGCCTACAATCGCACTAGACCTCGAGAAGTGGAAGGAGGGAAGGGAGGCCTTTGCCCGTTTTTATTTTTTTGGCGGTTGGAAAATCATCAAATAACCCCTCCCGCTCCTGGGCAGAGTGAAGGGGAGTGTCAGACTTCTACCGACTAAAAACCACCCATGTTCCTTCTTAGCCCTTCATGTCCAGGCCGCGGTATCTCTTGCGAACAACCCGCAGACCCGACGGGGAGGCCTTTGCCCTGCAGTGGGACAATAATAAACTTATAATAATAATCACCCACTGTTGGGTATACGCCTCCCCTTTTCCATTTTTCTTCCACTCCTCCCGGTCCTACACGTCAGGTGTTTCCCGTGATTTAAACAATATCATCGACCCAACGAGCTTTAAGACGACCCTGACCCTGACTGGCGTACTCAGAAACGTTTAATGATTACTTAAGCCATCAATAATTAAAGATTTTGACATTTTATTGAAGGTTTTGTATGTCAAACCTTTACTAAGTTACAGCTTAAGTAATCATTAAATATCTCTGAGTACGGCAGTGAATGAACTTTGTATTAACCCCATTCAGTAACCAATATTGCCTAACCACATAGTTTCCAAGACAAGTAGGAGGTCAGTAAATATTCAAGCAATTATGTAGCAGGGTTAGGGGTTTAAGACTGCCATAGTTTGACAAGTATAGCTTAAAGTTTATGGTGGTTTTGAAGTTTCCCATAGTAAAACTGATTTTTCCTAGGTTTTACAATAGGGGATCGGACAAAAAAACGAGTCCGTCAGATAGATTTCCAAAAAATATTGAACACATATTTTTTCTTTTTTCATATAAACAAAACATGAAGACGATACACTGCTTCGAAAACTCGTGAACTCCTCGAAAACGTCACATGTCAGTACATTTTTTACCTACAAATGACGTCACATTCCCCCACTCATGATCTTTGACGCGTTTTATCTTCGTCAATTTTTATTAATTTGACAAAACAAAAAACATGTATCCAATATTTTTCGATAATCTAACTGACGGACTAATTAGAATCATATTTTTTTTACCCAGTCCGATCCCCTATTGAACCGAAACCGGGTTTTACATGCGGCATCTAAAAGTGACGGTCTGCGCATGTATAACGGTTCAAACTTTATAGGGTTTAAAAACATCAACATTTTTGCGGACAAAGTCGCGGGTAAAGTGCTAGTTTGTAATATTATTTCTGTAGTCAAAGTCAAAGCTTTTATTTCAATTAAACAATGGTTTTTAACAGGTAAAAGGTCAAATTTAACAGGTACTTTTGAATGTCAGAAGAACAATTCATAAAACTAAACTACGAGTGCAATACGTCATCCCGAAACCCACCTAGACTTACTCTATTCAACTTAAATCGACCCTGTACACTATACTGGACAGGTAACTTCGTATTAACCCTGTCCAATAACCTATACTGTCTTACCACATAGTTTTCAAGACAGTAAATATTCACCGGCAAGCAATTAAGTAGCAGCCACTGGGATACCATTAGCAGGATGAGACAGGGCTTAAAGGGAGGCTTGTCCGACTGGTCCCAGGGGACGTGTGTATACAGGCTGTTAAGGGTTTAAGTCTGCTATAGACAAGAATAGTTCAATTCAAACTTTGTGGCGGCTCGGAAACTTTTTATTTTTGGTGGGTGGAAAATCATCAAATAACCCCTCCCGCTCTTGGGCAGAGCGAAAGGGAGTGTCAGACTTCTACTGTCTAAAAACCTCCCATGTTCTTTCATAGCCCTTGCGCCGAGGCCGCGGTATCTCTTTCGAATAACCCGCAGCCCCGACGGGGAACCTTCAGTACAGTTACTACTGAAGCCAAAAGATACGGAAACAGGCTGTGCAGATGATGAAGTCAAATTGATGATTGAAAACGGTAATTCAAAAACGCTGAAGTTACAGGCTGCTTAATTTTATTAAAGAGCGCTCTACATTGGTTAGACCTAAAATCAGATAACATTTTTTAAATTGTTCAAAAATTATACAAGAATTTATTTTTTGTATAAACTATAAATTAACACCACTTTTCTTAAGTTTTCATAAAACATATGCTTATGACTATATATTTTCTGCAATTCCAGTGTAGGTACTTATCATTTCTGTGCTTTTGTTCTCTATTTATTTCTTTTGTGTTTAATCATGCAATAAAAATGTATTTTCTTTCTTACATATCTTTCACATAAAAACATAAAACTTGTCCTCCAATGTAAGGCGAAGTTACAAGTAAACAACTCTTCCATTGAACGTACAATTGAACACCCTGTACTCTAAAACCACTTCATTACCTGTGGTGAACGGACTTGTTGAAAATCTACATTATTTAGATTGCTCGTACTAGGGTTACCATTCATTTGGATTTGTTAGGACATTGTCTGTAGGACCTGCCATATTTAAGTCCGATATAATAAGGAGCGAGTCTATTGCTGTTGAGTATGTTCCGCCACTTCTTCTTTCCAGCAGAAACACTCGGAAGTGTCGAAGGGTGGGCGTTTTGGGGAACTGTCTCTTGTAAATAAGTAAAGTAAAGTAAATTTTGACGTTCGAAAAGTGCTGATTATCAGCCTAGTTTGAATAAATGACTTTTGATTTTGATTTTATTGCTTTAAACTGCGCACAAATTCAGACTCCGACCTAGTAGTGAGAAAGCCCTGATCAAAAACGCCAATATTATTAAAATTTCACGACCCGGGAATCAAACTCAGGATCTCGCTCAGAATTAGCAAATGCAGTCCCTAAAAGATTAAAAAAAGTCAAACTACTATAAAAGAATGAAAAATTAAACAAAGTAAATTAGCGCCTGACGACGGCCGTCGTAACCGAGGCAGGCGTGACGATCTGGACTCAATATTAACGGATAGAAGCCTAATTGTAAACAAAATAGGAAAGCGATGGCGGAGGCCATACAAATATTTAAAAAAAAACAGGTATCTATTTGGGGAGGCCTTTGGACAGCAGCGGGGCAGAGTAGCCAAAATCTTTTTGCAAATAACCGTCATTTGTCAGAGATTTTCCAAAATAATGTCGAAATGGTAACCCTAGCCGAACCAACATGTTACTCTGTCTATCCAAAAGTTTATTAGTCTGTTTATCTGTTTATTCGTAACTAGGGACGTACATGTTTAGTTTGTATCTCGGTTACGTAAATATGTAAGAGATGTAGATTTTTATTTACTTCTCTTTTTGGAGATGAAAGAAATTGTTTGTGTACTCTGTCTTATGCAAAACAATTTGATGGAAATGTGAACAAATGAGGCTGAAAATGTTTCAACGTATAGTATTTCTTAGTAACGGACCTATTTGAATACTTACACGCTTTTTATATGGAACCGCTCCACCACTAATCGTTTCGTAAGAACTTCACTGTTGACTTACAGAATTACACAACAAATCAACAGTTTTCCTTTCAGCCTATCATACTGAACAGACATAATAACGATAGTATAATTTTGTATTATTAATGTGAATAGGGTAGATAACTAAAAAAATCTAATTAGTCCGTCAGATAGATTTCCAAAAAATATTGGACACGTATTTTTTCATTTTTCACGTAAACAAACAATGAAGACGATACAGTGCTTTGAAAACTCGTGTGACGTCATATTCTGTATGACATTTTTTACCGGTGAGTGACGTCACAACCCCCCACTCAAATCTTTGACGTGTTTTATCTTCGTCAATTTCTATTGATTTGATAAAATAAAAAATACGTATCCAATATTTTTCGATAATCTAACAGACGGACTAATTAGAATCATATTTTTTTAACTCAGTAAACATCCTGTTGGGTAAAAGGCAAAATTATCCAACAATTCATACTTCAATATTCATACTTATTTCTGACTATACCTACTGGCAGATAGCTGATTTTATAAGAAGTAACAAATGCTAGGTACTCTATTTTAGTATCTTACTAAATGGAAACCAAATCCGATTAAACAAACGAAGCGCAATTCAATTAACAGTTCAAGATACTCAACTAAATAGGCACGTAAAGTTACAACGACAGGCCATCAGGTGAGCGCTATTATTGAACATAAAAAGGGTGAGGGTATTCAACGAAATATATTTGCCAACTACCCTCCTCGGAATTAGGACAATATATTACGTTCATTCCGTCTACAGAAGTGTAACTTTAAGGTAAAGACTAAGGAAAGGGGTCTTTTTTTGACGTTCGAAAAGTGCTGATTATCAGCCTAGTTTGAATAAATGAGTTTTGATTTTGATTTTGATTTTGATTTTGATTTTGGAGAATTATTATGCGAATAGTAACTTTTATCACTTGTAAAGACAAGTAGGGTTGTAGACTTGTCTAAAAGCAAAATTCAGCCTTTTCGGGGATGGGAAATCATCAAATGACACCTCTCCGGCTTGGGGCGGAGTGAAAGGGAGTGTCAGACTTGTACTGACTAAAACCCACCCATGTTCCTTCTTAGCCCTTTGTGTTCCGGGGCCTCACAAATTTCTAAAAAATCAGCCTGGACTTTGAATGTTATATGTCAAGTAGAGTGGGCGTTCAATAACTTCAACATTTCTTGTAAACATCCTAACATCACCCCCGATGGTTTAGGCAGAGATACACGTTAACAGAACACCTACATTTCTCCAGTTATTTTTAAAGTCCCACTTAATCTGTGGGGGAGCCATTACCATCAACCGGTCGACTCAGACTCCGTGGGTGTTACAAAGAGATTCCAAAGGACAGTCGCATACGGTAAGACTGAAAACCGATCTCAACATAGTTGGAAAAAGGCTAGTGTGATGGTGATTGGGCTAGTTCACCGTCCGTCCGTCTCATGACGACGACATACCGTGTCGACGGCGAATTCGTATGCCACACGCGCCTCAAAGAGATGTCAGCAACATTGCAGGGGGCCCACAAGAGCCGACGCCTGCCGGGGCTGCGGGTTGTTCGAAAGAGATACCGCGGCCCTGGACCCAAAGGGCTAAGAAGGAACATGGGTGGTTTTTAGTCAGTAGAAGTCTGACACTCCGTTCTGCTCCGCCCAGAGCGAGAGCGGTCATTTGATGATTGCCCACACTTCAAAAAAAGGGCTCCACAACGTGGATATTTTGACCAACTGTTCGTCGGGCATACGGCATACATGGCCAGCTTAGTACCACTTTAGTTCTGAAAACGTGTTTCGTTATAATGACATTTCCCAAATTCCCAACTCAATTTGATATTCTAGGCAACAGTTTACTCCTAAAAATACAGTTCGCTTAGAAAATTGCTGAATCGATATTTGTATCAGAAGTCGAGAGCTTTAGTTTCATTACAAGACTTACCATTCAGTGAATAATGTATGAAACTTAGAAAAAGTGTACACATCATGAGATATTCGCTTTGGATTTACATAAGTATTACTAGATGTTTACAATTACCTACTCCGTCAATATAATGTATTTCTTTAAAAGTATATTATCTCATTATACATTATTTACTTACTAAAAAGACTTAACACATTAAAGAAAATATGTGCCTGTACAAAAAAAATTAAAGGAGGCCAAAAAATATATTTAAAAAAATAGTTGCTTATAAATTTTTCACAACACAAAATGTGTTTTATTTTGTGGTGGCCTAATGGTATAGCCGTTGGACACCCACCTCTGATTTTTCGGATTGATGTGCGTATTGTAAAATTATTATCAATTGCTTCGGTGAAGGAAAATATCGTGAGGAAACCAGCATACCTTTTTTTTTTTGGCGGGTGGAAAATTATCAAATAACCTCTCCCGCTCTTGGGCAGAGCGAAAGGGATTGTCAGACTTCTACTGACTAAAAACCACCCATGTTCCTTCTTAGCCCTTCATGTCGAGGCCGCGGTATCTCTTGCGAGCAACCCGCAGCCCCAAAGGGAAACCAGCATACCTCAGAGATATTTCTCCACGGCATGTAATGCCAACTCAGAGGCCCATGAGCGGCATAAAAACTCTGACTTACCCGAAAGAAAAAGAAATGTTTCAAAATGTTCTCGAATTGTTTCAATGAACACGAAATTAAAACTTAAACGACCAAATAGGTAATTTAAAATCCTATGACACCAAATACCTCAAGCCGTCACGTATTTTAATAAGAGCCTATACGCACAGTGGGCAAAATGCCAGCGATTCCAGACATAATAAATGACACTGCGAATAGAATTAACGTTCGTATTTTGTATAAGTTTTTCTCTAACAGATGTTTGTGTCCAGGATTCGTTGAGAGTCAGCACTGGGCAGGAGAGTGTTCATGTATTACCTGTAACAATGAGAATAACATTCGTTAATAATTTTATTGTTGATGGTAACTAACATACATAATGTAACATCACAGCCCACAGGAAGAATAAGGTAGTGAGGCAGCAGGTGTACCAAAAGATACATACATTTCGCCAGTTAAGTGCTTAAGCCCAATGTTTTTGAAAAATGTAATAGGGAATATAAGGGTCCGTTTTCAATCATTCTAGCGCATTTTCATAATGTCATTGAATACAGGCCTGTATCTGTATAGTCTTTAAGTATAAAATTCGACACGAACAAGAGCAAAAGTCTCCTAACACATGCGCACGCGTTTAATTTTATATATAAAGACAATAATTATTGAGACCACATCTAAATATAGATAGACCTAGATATCACAAGAGCAACTACATCGCGTAAGAGGCACGCGATGTAGTTGCTCTTGTGATATCTACGCGAGCCTAGCTTACGTACATAAATCGTAAGTGGCCACTTTCGCGCTCAGTCTGCATCGGTGTATAGCGCTAGTCGGACGTCGGCGCTAGTGCAAGGCGGGGATTGGGGCGAAGGGGGCACGTCATAATAGGTAGTCATAAAATGGCACACTTGTTTTTCATACAGATTGTGATACTTGCGTTATCCAGGTCTATCTATATCTGTGATTGAGACAGTGATATAAAATAACTGATGCATGAGGATTTCTCCGCTTCGTGGAATCGGAATTCTACATGCTCTATTGATATCAACCAATAGTGGTGTGAGATGGTGGGACGAGCTCATGGAGCTCTTAGACATACTCATCGAAGTACAGTCTGTAAAGAAGTGGAAATTATGTTTTTCCTACTCCTCCGCTATTATTTTCTGATTAATATCGTTGCGGGATCCAAGACAGTTAAATCGTTTCCCTGGGACTTCGTCGAGCTTCGTTGTCTCGGCGCTTTTCTGATGGTCGCTACTGTTGATTCTGGCTTACAGGAGTTACAGTGGTTTGGAAATAGTGTGGCGGGCTTGTTCCAATAAAAAAAGTACAGTCTGTAATATACATGCAACTTTGCGGCTGCGGGCCAGGCTATTAAGCTTGGCCACCAGCTTATCGTCACCAATGCGCTCTTAGCAATGTGTCAATCCTATGAGGGAGTATCTTTCT
The DNA here is from genome assembly GCA_949774965.1 of Diarsia brunnea. Taxonomy (NCBI): domain Eukaryota; kingdom Metazoa; phylum Arthropoda; class Insecta; order Lepidoptera; family Noctuidae; genus Diarsia; species Diarsia brunnea. The sequence goes on along the minus strand of OX459013.1, from coordinate 15,729,621 downwards.
CAAAACAGGAATAGAATTTACACAATATTATGCAAGTAGCTTTTTTATTGGAGAGTGGAAAATCATCAAATGACTCCTCCCGCTCTGGGCAGAGCGGTAGGGAGTGTCAGACTTCTACTGACTAAAAACCACCCATGTTCCTTCTTAGCCCTTTATGTCCGAGGCTGCGATATCTCTTTCGAACAATCCGCAAGTAGCTAGCATGCCGTTGGGGATAAAAACTTTTGATTGGTGATTGGGTGGAAAAAATCTTAGCTCGTCAAAACACGGTGTGCCTTATCAGTAGTTATCAGCTATATTATCAGTGTTCGCGAGGAATTTCTTCCTTGTCTCTTAGTAGCTAGGGTGCTGGCGAACAAAAAATCTATATGATTTGCTCGTGTGGCAGACTTTATTAATAGCGTTAATTATACGATAAGAAATATTATGAGCCGCGTCTGCCACCATGGTAGCGCTGCGTTGTCAATTGACAGCCCATTAAAAATGTAAAAAAAAATAGTTATACTATATCATTTGCTCGTGTCTGCCTCTAAGGCTGATGTTTAGGAACCTTGTCAAAATGAAAAAAATCGAAAAGGCAGACATCTAGGACTCTGACTTTTGAAGTTATGAATTTTTAAAGATTTTTTTATGATTTAAAAAAAATATATGATTTGCTCGCTTGGCAGACTTGCAGTGTTCGTTTAAAAACCCTGTGAACAACCGCAGAAAAATAGTCTGCCACCATCGTAGCGCTGCGTTTTCAATTAACAGCGCTTCAGAAATGTCGTCAAAAAAAACTGTGCTATATCATTTGCTCGTGTCTGCCTCTTTGACAGTTGTTCATATTGCTTATAAAAAAGAGAACATAAATGAGGCAGACACCCAGGCCACTGATATTCCGAAGGCAGACCATTTGAATTATATTTTCATTTTAATCTTTTTTTAATGATTCCAGTGTGTAAACGCTGGTATAATACCTTGAAAAGCAAAATGCGCGTTAGCAAAACGTGCGATTCAAAGTACCCTGTATGTACTATGCCCAAGGCTTTGAAACCACGGGTATTTTGTACGTTCGCACACAGTAACTAAAGATGACACTACCATCGAAACATAAGACGCTAGTGTAGGGCGGTCGGTCTCGTCGCAGCTGCACACATGCATACATACGTATTTGTATTATGTACACAGATTTGTAAAGATGTTTGGGAACACCTCTTAGCTGCCTCGGCTTGTTTGAATTATTATTTTGTTTTTGAATCGTCGTTTTTGACGTTACTGTGGACACTTTTATTGTGCACATCTTGCTACATCGTTCTCACATAATATACCATCTCAACATGAATAATGTAACCAAGGTTTTGTAACAATATTCTGATTTAAAAGAGTGTCCATGGAGTTTCTTGCCCGTTCTTCTCTATAGAGATCTCCGCTAGGGAATGGGCAACTACAGTACATTCTAGTGGTGTGTCGTTGTCGAATTTTTGACGGACGAAACCCAAATGTTTTCCCGACGACGAAAACGGTTGCAGAAAACGGTCGTCGTTGCAACTGGTGTCGTTCGTCAAACGACAGCATTGAGAACTGGTAATACAGTCGCTATTGTACCTACACGACGAACGCGCAACCGACTACAATATTTAGCGCGGAATGGATAAGGACAACGCACGACGACGCGACGACGACGAGTGACTTTATCAAGAAAGATAGTTGAACCATTGCGTGCTCGACTTTATTTTCATAGGCGTGTAATAAAAAATCGTCAGTGACATTTGTTTGTTTGTTTCGTTTTTTTTTGCTACCGACTTCAGAAGTTGATTTTTCATCTGAAGTTTATTTTTCACTTTTTTTGTGTTTTTGAAGTCGGTTTTTTTTTAAAAAAGGTTTTTTTTATTTTGCATTTTAAGTTGTAGTAGGTATCCTATACAAATATTTACTATGCGTTTAACATTCAACCAAGAAACCAAACCCTCAACCTTCAAGATTCCCTTATTATTGCTTTTAACTCCTAACTATTGAGGAGTATTTGTACCTTCCATCATCAGCGCATCCACATGAGATTATGATTATCAGACGCAAATAAATAAACAGCTTTGGAAAATATATGGAAAACGTAACAAGTGCCCATAAAATTTGAGAGTTGTCCTCGATTTCCCTATGATCCCATCATCAGATCCTGACTTGGTGACAATGGGGCCATTTCGGGAGTATACTCTTTTGAATACAAAAAAAATGAAAAGTGGTTCATTAATGACGGAGATATCCGCATTAATTAGCCGTAATACCCGCTTTTCCTCAAATTCGCAGACTTCAACGAGCTGTAATAGTTAAAGTCAGTAAGTAAAATGTCTGCCATTTTTTTTTTGTATTCAGGGGGTTCTAATAAATCGATTTGACCTAATTAAAGCTACGAGCAAATGATTTAGTAGAGCTTTTTTATTTTACATTTTTATATCTACCTCCGGTGATAATGCAGAGCCCTGGATGTCTGCCTTATAGATTTTCTTCGTTATCAAAATAGTATTGACCACTAACCCCAGAGGCAGACACGAGCAAATGATTTAGTCCAGATTTTTTTTTTACAGATTCAAAGCCCTGTAGCTAAAAAACGCAGCAACATAGGACCTTAATTCCTTAAGGAAATTTTGTCGTATTGATCCGAACTTTAATGCCTATCAATACGAAGTACGAGCAAATCATATACTTAAATGCTCGCCAGCTCCCTAGCTATAGTAATTAATTTAGCATTTCGTTCTATATACAAATTAACTTTACATCTGTCTTCTATATATAAAAATGAATTGCTGTTCGTTAGTCTCGCTAAAACTCGAGAACGGCTGGACCGATTTGGCAAATTTTAGTGTTGAAATATTCGTGCAAGTCCAGGGAAGGTTTAAAAGGTGAGAAAGTGGTAGGTAGGCAGGGTAGTAGGTAGAGTAGTAATAGGGTAGTACGTAGGATAGTAGAGTAGGTATGGTTGGTAGGTAGGGTAGTCGGTAGAGTAGTAGGTAGGGTAGTCGGTAGAGTAGTAGGTAGGGTTGTAGGTAGGTAGGGTAGTAGGTAGGGAGGTATGTAGGTAGGTAGGGTGGTAGGTATATAGGTAGGGTGGTAGGTAGGTAGGGTAGTAGGTAGGATGGTAGGTAGGGTAGTACGTAGGGTAGGAGGTAGGTAGAGTAGTAGGTAGGGTAGGAGGTGGTAGGTAGGTAGGTAGTAAGGGCATAGCAACGCATGTGGGTACAGTACAGTATCAAATAAATAATTTATATTACACCAAAACATTATCCCGCTGTGCCAAAATCTATTTTTGCAGAAAAAAAACCTTCGCTTTATTTATTCTAACAAATATTGTCAATGTTACGTAAATATTTAAACAGGCCATTTTCGGGAAAGGTATCTCGGGAAACGTAACGAGAATTTAGTAAATATTTTATTTGACATAAACAGTGAATTTACAAACGTTTAGCTTCGTATAATGGAACGCTAAGTAGACAACCATTTGACTTTTTGACAATTTGCAGACCTAGTCTTCTACAATTTCATAACGTAACACGTGGTTTGTAATCCTTGAAGTATTTGGCAGAGCTGTACCTAATAGTACACCCACATTCCAGTTATGTTTCATCATCATCATCATCATCATTTCAGCCGAAATAGGCCACTGCTGGACATAGGCCTCCCCCAAGTGTCGCCACATTGACCGGTCCCGTGCGTCTCGCATCCAGCGGGTCCCCGCAACCTTCACCAGGTCAATATTATGTTTAAGTAACATGTAATAGAGGTCGAGTCTATTGGCATCAACTGGGCAAAAATCCATACTCCGTGGCGGCTTCTAAGAAATTACACAATACTTCACAAATTTAAATCATCATAAATTATTGTTGCCTTCTCCATATTGATTTGAGATCGGTGCAGTATGTCTTCTTTCAAACTTTATATTGCTTGTCAGCTCAGCAGTTACCTCCTTTCTCGCCATATTACCCTCCACAAAGTTCATCCAGGATTTATTTGGCCTTTAACACTTAAGCCATCAGAAATTCCTCATTTTATACTCGAAAACTTTTCCTCACGACATTTTATCTTATCAAGTTATTTGATTTAACACCCTCCAACAAAAAAAATCGTAGGTACCAACAGCGCAGCGGGAGCGCCTTTATTTTGTACTAGCGGACGTCACGCGGTTTCACCCGTGTAGTTCCAGTTCCCGTGGGAATACAGGGATAAAAAGCCTATGTCACCCGCGGATAGTGTAGCTTCCCAATGGTGAAAGAATTTTTGAAATCGGTCCAGTAGTTTCGGAGCCTGTTCGTTACAAACAAACAAACAAATCTTTCCTCTTTATAATATTACTAGCTGATGCCCGCGGCTTCACCCGCATGTATATAAATCAAATTATATACTAAAACCTTCCTTTTGAATCACTCTATCCATTAAAAAAACCGCATCAAAATCCGTTGCGTAGTTTTAAAAATTTAAGCATACATAGGGATATAGGGACAGAGAAAGTGACTTTGTTTTATACTATGTAGTGATAATAGTGATTAGTGTAGACTATAGAAGATTTAATTAAAAAGCCAGGTCGTTATCAAGTTGGTATTGTTCAGCAAATGCTAAATAAACCACATAATAGCGCCTATATATTTTAACTAGAGGTCATTAGTGAGTATTCGTCTTCTCCTGAATAGTGGTATTGTTCTGCCAAAGTTCGCGTTAATTTTTTTATTTGGTCGTCATTAAGAGTCGCATTAGGAACTGTGAATTGCTGCTATTAGGATAAATGGTTACTGCGCCTATTTATTTCAATTGTTTGGCAAAAAGAATTTAAGTTGGGGTTTATTTTCGGCTTATTTCTCGGGTTGATTTTCTGGCGAAATGTGGGTGTACTATTAGGTACACCTCTGCCTAACCCTTCGGGGATTATAGGCGTGATTGTTATTTGTGATATTTCTCGAGGCGCACTAATATTGAACCGCTTCAAATAGAATAAAATTTATTTTTATTGAAATATCCATGACTCAAAAACTGTAAGTAAATACTTATACTGATAAAAATGAATCGTAGCAAAAGTATTCCTTAAATGCATTCACGAACTAAAGAAATCAAGAAAAAATGTAACTATCTTAATTATATATTACTTAAAACTACCAGGAAAGCAGAAATAGACTGAAACTAGATGCTTAAGAGACTTACAATTTGCTCAATAATGGTAAAAATACAGGTTTTGGAATCAAATCATTTAATTTTGTTGTTTTGAAAGTACCAGGGTCACAGAAAATAGTCAAGCCTCTGGAGGCAGGTGCATTTCGCTAGGTAACTTTATTTGACCCTATTAAAGAAGTTCCGTATGGTGTCGGACGTCAAGACTAGCACCATCCCATATCTTCCCGTGGGTGTCGTAAGAGGCGACTAAGGGACTTACCAGAGAACGGGCAGCAGCGTTCTCTGTGCCTTCGTAACAACCATACTGCGATCGCCAACCCGCCTGCCAAGCGTGGCGATTATGGCAAATCCCCCCCTTCTGGGGGAGGCCTATGTCCAGCAGTGGACGTCTTATGACTGAAATGATGATGATGATGTAAATGTAAGCAGAAAAATAGTCCTTTTCATCAAAACCTTTTACACAAGAAACACTTATTTATTCGCTAAGCTGACCTTAGCGAATAAATAAGTGTTTCTAAAGTAATGTTTGAAAACAATAGACAATCCAGGGTTTCTTTTAGGAACCAAAGTAGAAAGAAAATCAGAAAATATAAGTCACGTTATACGATCATAAATCATTGGGGGTAGCTTAAGTTTTTTTGTTCTCTCCCCTTTAAGATAGGGGTTCATAGGGTTGAACGTAACCCTTTTAACGTTTTTATCGATAATCGGGATATTTCATTATGTTATATGGTGACGGGGTTAAGTTGGAAGTAACCTAGGATTGCAGCGGTGGCCCAGTGGCGGCAACAACTTACAAACAGTAAGTCGAGAGTTCGAACCCAGCCCACATTACTTTGTGTAATTTATTTCATCACCGCTACCCTCAAAAAGGTGAAGGAAAACATCGTGAGGAAACCGGCATGCACTAGAACCAAAAAATTCGAAGACTTGTGACATCTACCAACCCGCACTGAGCCCGCGTGGTAGATTATAGCCCATCCCTCACCTAGAGAGGAGGCCTGAGTCCCTGCAGTGGGAACAGTATAGGCTGATGATGATGATGAACCTGGGATTGAGTTATATTTACTAGATTTCCAGAAATGCCTCATTGGTCTAATGTCGTAAGCGCTGCAGCTAAACATGAGTTCCTGGATTCAATTCTCAGGTCGGGTGTTTTTTTACTGGAATTGTCACTGCTGGCATCCACGGAGCTACCTTCTACATCATCATTCTCTTGTTGCACTTATTCTAATTCATTTGGGGTCGGCGTAACATTTGTGTTCTTCTTCCCTACTTCTCTATTATTCCACATCTCATCACGCACCTCTTTTCTTGTCATATCATCCTTTAGAAAGAAAGAAAGAAAGAAAGAAAACATATTTATTCAGCACATGCCACAAGTGCACACAACAGACAATAAAAAATAAAAATAACCTAAAAAATAACAGAAAAAAAAGGAGTGTGCATCTCACGGCTGCACCAAATAGGACCAGTTCAGCAAACTGCCGACCAGCTAGTGCCCGACGCTGGTTTTCAACTGGCCCTGAGACGGTGATGTAACGAACGTAAAACAGTTTAGTTCTTTGTGTGTTTATTAGTAGGTACTTATGTATGTGAAATAGGTGTATAATAATGCAAATAAGAATAAATAATAATTAAAATAAAATAAATATATTGAAGAAAAAAAGAAAAATGACACAGTCCATCCATCATTTTTGTAGTCTTTCTCCTCTTAAACCCATCCACATTCATACTCAAAAGTTTCCACTACCTTCTACATAATACTTGACTTTTCTGGCAAAATATCGGTTTACTATTACATAGCCTTCTACCTAGCCTTTCCAAGATTACAGACGTTATGTCATGACCAAAGAACATAATTATCTTTGGTCATATACTGGGTCTGCTGGGTCTTTGGCCAATGTAACGGAAGGGGTTTGCGTGGCGCAGGTTATACAAATAAAACCACGCAACATAGAATATATTATTCAATTATTATCTTACAAAGATAGGTGTGGATTAGTTTTTGGGACCAGCTATGGTACTGAAGTTTAAGTTCCTTCTTATTTGTGGGTGCTGAATATTTTAGTATAACATCGACTTTGGAAGGATCGGTCCGCAAACCTGAGGCATCAGCTACGTAACTGGTCTATATTTGCCTCACACTAGGAATTTCTCCTGTATCGTGGGTGCGTTTACAAACATTCAAAGTCACATACACAAACACACAACTATCTGTAGGCCAAACAAATATTTGTTCCGTGCGGGGATCGAACCCGCGACTCGCAGCGCAGCAGTCCAATCTCTCAGCCACTGCGCCAACCTTGCCGTCAATTTAAAGGCTAACGGTTATATTTTATCCCAAATTCTAGTGTCAGCCCTAGGTCTATAAATCTTAGGTCATATACGTGTGTTAGTGCTCTTATGTCTTACTGTTATAGTGCGCCATTTTCTAGGACACCTCGACTTACTTCTTTCATCTGTGGGTCTCGAGAAGTTTATAGACTATGATAGATTTCTTTAATTTAATTTCCTTGACATTGGTTATATGTAATTTTAATGTGTTTGTGTAATTTTATTTTTATTGATTGCTCGACATTGATTATATAATTCTAATGTGTATGTGTAATTTATTTTTTATTGATTATTTTAATATTATGTTTGTGTTGTATGTCATTTTAATTCTTGTGTCATGTATGGACTGTGACTGAAATAAATAAATAATTATTATTATTATATTATTATTTACAGTAAGAAACCCAGATGAAATTTTTCATCATCAGCTTAAAATGTTGAACATTCGTATAAGCGTTCTTCTCCTATTAATAGGCTCATTCCTTGCTACATCGGAGACTTAAAGCTGGTGAAGCATGGTTGTGTCTTCTATAGGTAGGTACACCTCAAATGCGCAGCTTTTTTAGGGTTCCCTACCTCAAAAGGAAAAAACGGAACCCTTATAAGATCACTCGTGTGTCTGTCTGTCTGACCATTACTTTACTTATTTACAAGTGACAGTCCCCCAAAACGCACACCCTTCGACACTTCCTAGTGTTTTTGCTGGAAAGAAGAAGTGGCGGAACAAACTCCCCAGCAACAACTGACACCAGCAGGGCTATTACGTATCTTTTTAAATGTCAGTGGCTATCATAGTGTCCATCGATTAACTGTCAAATGGTTCCATTTGGTACCAAAGAATAACCATTTGACAGTTAACCGATGGACACTATGATAGCCAGTGACATTTGAAAAGATACGCAATAGCCCTGTTGGTCTGGCACCAAGTTAGGACCACACGATGAAGAAATAACTGACAGTAAAGGATCCCCCTACATCCCGACCACGGTCGTGATTTGTTATCTTATAAAGGGTGTAAAAGTACCCTTAACGCAAACGAAGGGCATTTGTTCTCCCCACCACTCCGGTCATATTTTTGTTCTAGACCATACCTGGGAACCTCCTAGTTGCGGAGATATTGGGGGTCAAAGTTCCAAATTTTTCACAGCTGTTTTTGTAAATACTAGTATTTCAGGTTTTAACTTTACTTAAATTACCTCCATAACCCGTTTACTATTCAAAGCATCCACTAGCACAATATTTTAAGAGTGCTACTTTGAGTTTTACCTTAAAATGTGATTTTTGACCCCAAAAAAAAAAGTCATTTCCCAGCAAACATTTTTGCGTAGGGGTACTTGGCTTGATGTACAGAATGCTTGGTTGTCGGATGCGTGAAGGGTTCGTTTACACCCTGTATTTACATGTTCATAGCAGGTACCTAAATTATTTCCTCTATAAACACAGTTACAATTCAATTTAATGGCAAGTTCTCCGATAGTACGCGCTACTACATCACCCTGTATCATCCTGTTCATTCAGGAAAACCGCCAATTTCCTCAGTAACCGCTTGTAGGAGCAAATTAATAAACGCTTCACTATTACGTCATAGTGGGTTGGTCTGGGTTGCTTTGAACCATGGGTTTGTTTACAGTAAATAATAAATTAGTATGTTGATGGATGGAGTGGGAGAAAAACACTGGAGAATATGTAAACTTTTTTTTAAAAACGTTGCTCCACACTAGGAATTTCTCCTGTATCGTGGGTGCGTTTACAAACATTTAAACTCACATACACAAACACACCCAGACCCGAAACAACATCTGTAGGCCATATAAATATTGGTTCCGTGCGGGGATCGAACCCGCGACACGCAGCGAAGCAGTCCAATCGCTCAGCCACTGCGCCAACCGTGCGAAAGTGGAAGAAAGAACGCAGACCTGAAATAAATCCTCGCGGGATCCACGTGGTTATTATAGTGCACAAGTGTGGGCGCTGACACAGGTGCACACTGTTCCTTTGCTGATGATGCTATATAGCCGTTTTCGACCACAGCGACTGCATTCGTTGGCTTTCTATGGACGGTCAAGAGCTTTGTATCTTTTTTTTTTTTTTTTTTTAAAAAAAACGTTGCCCCACACTAGGAATTTCTCCTGTATCGCGGGTGCGTTCACAAACATTTAAACTCACATACACAACCAAACACCCAGACCCGAAACAATTATCTGTAGATCATACAAATATTTGTTCCGTGCGGGGATCGAACCCGCGACACACAGCGCAGCAGTCCAATTGCTCAGCCAGTGCTGCTCTTTCGTGTGCTCTCAAGTGGCTAGCATATCCATCTTTGGCCGAAAAACTACGAGCATAAAGCGGACGTGTCAGAACAGCATTGATGACGTTACAGGGTTTAGCTAAAAATGGCTGTTCCTTTACTCAAGACATAGTTCGATGGGTCGGCAATCCGACACGACCGGAAAAAGGTCAGGCGCAAGACCAATGGCTTAACTTGTTTTCCGAAGCACGGGGGTATCATACAACCAATTTTCAAACTCCGGGCATCTACTACAGGAAAATATGTAATGGAAAAATTCATTTGCACTTTTTGCCCGACCCGGTATCGAACGCAGGACCCCACGCTCAGCAGTCGCACTGAGACCAACGGGGCAGTCGAATCTTATATACTCGTAAGTAAAACAAACTGCTACTTCTACCTTATCTATGGCATGTTAAGGCGTGGTTAAAGCAATAACCGTGAACATAATTCATCATTTTCATCATCAGCCTATAATGTTCCCACTGCAGGGACTCGGGCCTCCTCTCTAGGAGAGGAATGGGCTATAATCCACCACGTGGGCCCAGTGTGGGTTGGTAGACAGGGGCGGATCCAGGATTTATTTCTGGGGGGGGCACATGTAGTCTAGTGAACAAGAGCTTTTTTTGGTAATTTTTTTTTTATTCATATTTTTCGGAGGCGGAGAATCTTTTTCTTTAATCATAAGTTATATATATAACTAGCTGACCCACGCAACTTCGTCTGCAACACATAATAATATAGCTTATAACCTTTCTAGATAAATCGACTATCCAACCTATTAAATTGAGCTATATCGTACTCGTAACAAACAAAAAATCTTACCTTTCCTCTATAAAAATACTTATTAATTTAGATTGACTTCGATAATATTATTAAAGTACCAATTACTATAGGTATCTCTTACTGTTTAATATACAGTAACACCTTGTACTTGTAAACATTATGGTGCAGTAAATATTTTGAATTTGAATTTCTCCGGAGCCCCCAGAGGCCAGAATCCCCACGTACCTACTGCACCGGACCGAATGACTGCCACGCGCTAATTATTTTGTTGCCCGTAAATTTTTACATTGCGATATCTTCTAAGATATTTGTTTAAACTGTTTAGAGTAAAGGGCACAAATATTCTATATTAAATTTCCGTGCTAGCAAACACATTTATTTAGATATAGATTAATACCATATGGGTTAAATAAGCTTCGCAAAATATAATTCTTTTTAACCTAACATTTTAATATAAAAAAATGGTTACAGTGAGTCAATCGTAAAAGATAAACATATGCTGTCGCGGACTTTTTTTTAGAACTTTTAAAGGGGAACAATTCTTTCATTTATGATATTTACGTAACTTAAACCGTTTTCGCAGCGCACGCAACGGAAGCTCTCAAAAAGGAATTTCTTTTCCCGTTTTTGCAACACTTTTCATTTATGCTCCGCTCCTATTGATTGTGGCGTGATGTTATATAGTCTAAAGCCTTCCTCGATAAATGGACTATTCAACACTAAAAGAATTTTTCAATTTCAACCAGAAGTCCCTGAGTTTACCGCGTTCAAACAAACAAACAAACAAACAAACAAACTCTTCAGCTTTATAATATTAGTATAGATACTTGTTGACTACTACATGTGCCCCCCCCATTATCCCTATTCCAACCAGAAACGCGTAAGTTTCACTCATGTTCTTTCTGTTATGTTGCTCTGATAATTCGATTTGGCTTTAAGTATGTATGTACTGTGATGGAAACTTCATAACCGTCTGGGGGGGGGGGGGCACGGGGGCACGTGCCCCCCCCCCATCTGGATCCGCCCTTGTTGGTAGATGTTACATGTCTTCGAATTTTTTAGTTCTAAGACATGTTGGTTTCCTCACGATGTTTTGCTTCACCGTTTTGAGAGAGTACGTTGCTCCATGGATATAGTTTTATCTAAGGTTGATGCGATAAGGTTGCCCGCGAAATTGGATTTTTTTTACGTTTTTTGCAATTTGCCGGTCAGTGTCAAGTCGTATGTCAAATAAAATAGGATTCGCGGTAGTAACAAATGTCTATTTACTGAGTAATCCTATTATTTGATCTGAGTGAGTAATAATAATTAACATACCAATACAACCGTCTCAGTTTATAAAGGTCTCTAGAATGCCGTTTTCATCAAATAGTCACTCAAGAGACGTTTATGAACTGAGACGGTTGTATTGGTGATTTCAATCATTATTACTCAGTAAATAAACATTTGTTATTGCCGCGAATCCTATTTTATTTGACATACGACTTGACACTGACAGGGAAATTGCAAAAAACGTAAGAAAATTCGAATGTCGCGGGCTACCTTGTCGCCTTCACCTTAAGTTAAACAAACTTTTACTTCTACCTTATCTATGGCATGATAGGGCGTAGCTTAAGCAATTACCGTGTATATAATTACTTGGCCCATATTGCCTATGCTACGTCAATTAATTTGTTAGCGATTGCTGCTGTATTTAATATTTTGGACATGCTTTACTAAAGAGTAGGTTAAAATTACTATATTCTGACATAATATCACGCCTATTGGTCAGGAAGGATCTCGTGGCTTAATAAGAACTGCCACTCGGGTCGATCTTTAGGTAAAGCTGTGCTCACCTAGGTCGGTCTGTGGATGGGTGACCGCCCGACATACCGAGTTTCCTCCGTGCCTCGGAAAGCACGTTAAGCTGTTGGTCCCGGCTGCCATATATAGATCTTTGGCAGTCGTTACAGGTAGTCAGTGACCTGAAATTCTGACATCCAGTCTTACCAAAGAGTATCGTAACGTATTACCTAGTATTAACTGGGTTGTGGAGGTCAGATAGGCAGTCGCTCCATATAAAATACTGGTATTCAGCTGAATCTGGTTAGACTGGAAGCCGACCCTAACATAGTTGGGAAAAGGCTAGGCAGATGATGATGATGGTCAGGAAGGATAGCAGATTTGTTTATAAGTATAAATTTTTTGCATGCCAAATGGTAGAATGTACCAGGAACAAAACTACTACTGTAACACCTTAAATTTATATACCTACATTCAATGCAAATAAATAATTCTATTCTATTCAGAGATGAAGCTTGTACACCCAAATTTTGACTGTATTACGTTACTCCGAAGTTCGAAATGCCGATGTACGGTATACAGAAAGTTTGTGAGTCCGAATTTTACCAGTTAAAGTCGGCCTGCTAATGAGAATTTCCTGATTAAAATACTCATGACACCACGCCCCCTTTTTTTATTGTGGGTGGAAAATCATCAAATAACCCCTCCCGCTCTTGGGCAGAGCGAAAGGGAGTGTCAGACTTCTACTGACTAAAAACCACCCATGTTCGTTCTTAGTCCTTCATGTCGAGGCCGTGGTATCTCTTTCGAACAACCCGCAGCCCCGACGGGACCATTGACACCCCTGCATGAGAATTTCCATTGCCATAATTAAATTCATGAGCGATTATAAAGCTACCGATTAATTGATATTTTATGAAGTTATTAACATTTGCTTCCTGGTTCCTGATGAACAATCATGAGAATACTTTTCCTGGGAAAATTCACACAGAAAACATGACTACGTGGGACATGCAATAATTTAAAGATGCAATTCATACTAATGTTTACAAATAAATAAAATTTAAGTAAGTTCTAGAATTTGCGGGTTTTTCGAAAGAGATACCGCGGCCCCGGACACAAAGGGCTAAGAAGGAGCATGGGTGGTTTTTAGTCAGTAGAAAACTGACCAGAGCGGGAGGAGTCATTTGATGATTTCCCACCCTCCAAAAAACTAAAAAAAGTAAGAACTGAAAAGGATTTTTTATTAGAAGACGCTTAAAAATCTAATACTGTAGAGATTTTTCGATATTTTAGAAAGTATCTTAAGATATTTTTTTTTTTTTTTTAGAACGTTGCCCCACACCAGGAATTTCTCCTGTATCGTGGGTGCGTTCACAAACATTTAAACTCACATACACAAATACCCAAACCCGGAACAACTATCTGTAGGCCATACAAATATTTGTCCCGTGCGGGGATCGAACCCGCGACACGCAGCGCAGCAGTCCAATCTCTCAGCCAACCGTGCTGTCGATATTATTTATGTTAGATTATTTTAGAAAGTAATTTATATAACTGTATCCAAAACATTTTGCGTAACATTATGTATTATTTTCAAATCAAATCAAATCAAACCAATCTTTATTTGTGAACATAAGTACAAAAAGGTGTTATTTATACATTTTAGCTGATCTGTATGTTCGGCCAATAATTGGCATACAAATATAATATTAGTAAGCAGGTTATTTTTACTATCATAATTAATAAAGTCTAGGATAAAAGAAATGAAGCAATTGAAAAATGTCATAAGCCGCATAAAATAAAGTAATTGAATTATATTATTAATTATTTAGAATGTCAAAGGAAATTAAATTTAGTCATAATTTGTCATTTAAAAAGTCTTCAATCGAGTAATACGTCTTTTCAACTAGAAACAGGAACAACTTTCTTTTAAAATGGCTGACATTTTCCTCACTTCTGATACACTTTGGCAATTTATTGTATAATTTTGGAGCCATTACGAAAATACTGTTTTTGTATAAAGCAGTTTTAGATCCAACAGTTTGTAGCCGGTCAGCTCGACGCTGACTACCTACTCGGTCAAATTTATACATATTATTTTTGATGAACATAGATGTCTGGTATATGTACAATGAGGGCACTGTTAAAATATTCATATTTTTAAAATATTGTTTACAGCTGTCAGTGGTTTGCAAGTTACAGATCGCTCTAATACATCTTTTCTGACACTTAAACACCATATCTTTACCCGAGGCGTTTCCCCAAAACATAATGCCATATCTTAATGTTGAGGCTACTAGACCATGATATGCAGTTAGTACGGTGTTTCGATTGGCCGTTTTACTTAGCATACGCAGCGCATGAGAAAATTGGTTTATTTTACTACATACTTTGTCAATCTGGGTATTCCATTTTAATGTGCTTTCAATATTTAATCCCAGAAATTTTGTCACATTCGTCTCATCAATCCTTTTATCATTATATCTTATATCTAAATTTAAATTCTGATTTACTGTTTGTTGAAATTTCATTATTACTGTCTTGTCTAGGTTTATTACCAAATTATTATTCTCTAGCCAATTTATAACTGATTTTATGTTAGAGTTAATGTCTGATTCTAATGTATCTAATTGGTCACTGTTGAAAAGTAGCGTGCTGTCATCTGCAAACATTGTCATGGGATAGGTCGATGCTTTTGGGAAGTCATTTATATATATAATAAATAGGAGTGGTCCAAGTATGCTACCTTGTGGAACTCCATACATCACTGTTCTCGGGCTAGATTTAAATGTTGTTTCATGTTTTTTACATATTCTATTAATAACTGTAATTTGCTGTCTATCTTGTAGGTATGATTTAATTAAATTTGATATGTTACCTCTAATCCCGTATGCGTCAAGTTTATTAATTAATATTCTATGGTCTACGCGGTCAAAAGCTTTCGACATGTCCATATATAGAGCCAGAGCCGGTTTTCTTTTATCTACTCTGTTGCTAACGAGTTTTAAAAAATCATAGATTGCCATGTCAATGGACTTATTTTTCCGGAAGCCCTTTTGGCTATCGACAAATAATTTATTTTTCTCGTAATATGAATTGATTTGATTGTATAATTATCACTTTTTCAAATATTTTTGAAAAAATTGGTATCAGTGCTATAGGTCTATAGGAAGACATGTTGTCTTTATTATCTTTTTTGAAAAGCGGTTTTATGATACTAATTTTTAATTCCTTTGGAAAAATACCATGCAAGATGCACATATTGATCAGGTGACTAAGCACGGTTGCAATTATTGTAGATACTGTTTTAATAATTTTTGTACTAATACCATCATATCCAGTGCTGGGAGTATTCTTTAAAGACATAATAATTTTATGAATATCTTGTGGTATTGTAGGTTTCATAAACATGGACGAATTTGGAGTATTTATTGGTAATTTATTATTATTATTTGAACTATTAATTGATTTGATTTGATCCGCAAAATAATTGTTAAAAGCCTCTGCTATATCAAGAGGGTTGGTAAGTATTTTATCATTTGATTTAATTCTCATTGTGGATTGATTTGGTAAATTATGTTTGTTTTTATTTATGACTTTCCACGTTGCCTTACATCGATTCTTAGCCGAGTGAATGTAACGGTTATTGTGGGCTCTCTGCGTGAGATTGACAATTCTTTTAAGCCGGTTAGACAACGTTTTGAAGTTTGTTTTATTATGTTCAGTCGGTGATAACCTGTATTTCCATAACAAATCTCTTTTTTTTTTGCTACTTAATCTAATACCGCGACTAATCCAGTTTGGTTTTACTTTCGTCGATATTTTTATTTTAATGTTAGGAAAACATAAGTCATATAGCAATTTAAACCAGTCATAGAACCATTTGAATGCTTTTTCAGGGTCTGTTTCCTCATAAACATCAGAAAATGACAATTGTTTCAAATAGTTTGCGAATTTTTCTATATTTTCTTTTGAGTAGTCCCGTTTTGTACAGTACCAGTAGTCTAAAAGACACGTTTGTTTAACTGGACATCGTAAAAATTGTGCTGTGTGATCGGATACTGCTAGTTCCAAAACTTCTCCTTTAGCTCCTCGCACATTGTGGATTATATTATCAATGCAGGTCCCACTGCTTAATCTAGTTGGAACGTTTACGGCAAATTTAAGATTATAACCCATTATTAAGCGCTTGAACTGCTGCGAACTTGTGGTATCTTTTAGCAAATCAATATTGAAGTCACCGCACAGAAGCACTTTTTTATTTGAGTGAATGGATAAAGAATTTAACAGACTGTCTAATTTATTAAAAAATATTTCATGTTTGCTTTTTACTTCGGTACTATGTGGACTCCTATATAAACATATTATAATAATATTGTGGTCGGTGAGTTCCACTGCACAGCATTCAAAAATATTGGATACACTATATTTCGCAACAGACTCCAAAGTTCTATATTTAATACCGTTTCTTATCATTATACATGTGCCTCCATGTCTCGATTCTCTAGTGAAATGTGTGGCTAAAGTAAAATTAGGTATATGCAATAGGTTTACATCCGACAATATCATATTGTGCTCAGAAAAGCATAATACATCCACCATTTTCCCTGAATTATGTAGTTTCTCTAGCAGTACAGTAAATACATTGGATTTATTTAAGAGGCCATTTATATTTTGATGCATAATATTGAGATTTTTATACACGAAAAAAACTCTCCTCATCACAGTGCTTTGTGTCATTTATAACAGAAATATCATGTTGTGTTATGATTTTACCCGTGCTAAGATTTGGCATACAATCAATATCTTGGTAGGTAGTATTTAGTGCGTTTAGGTTTATAATAAAGCTCTCTAGGTTTGTTACAATAATATTTAGAGCTTTGTTATTTATACTGCCGGACCGTTGGTTATATGAGTCGTATTTTAGTATATAATTATGTCGTACTATTTACTAGACTCTCTATACATCGTAACCGTTTGTCCTGTTACCGTTTTACGCCTTTTCATGAGCACATGGGTGAGAACTAATGATACTTTGGTGTTTTACCGTCTCTTTTTGTAATCTTGATATTATTTTAGGGAGTGCATAACCGGGCCTGCGGGTTGTTCACAAGAGATACCGCGACCCCGGACACAAAGGGCTAAGAAGGAGCATGGGTGGTTTTTAGTCAGTAGAAGTCTGACACTCCCTTTCGCTCCACCCAGAGCGGGAGGAGTCATTTAATGATATCCCAACCTCCAAAAAAAAGGTGTAGCATAATATTTTAGTGCTTCTTTACCCATTTCTATGTTAAACTCCCATCACAGTTTGCCCCGCATTACGCTAACATCACGGAACCTTCCTCAATCCGGGCCAAAAATCCCGGCTTCTAATAAAGCCCGACTTTTGCCAAGTCCAGTCAAACTTCGCCGCTTACATGTCGTTAGGATAGTCCACACATGTTGCGGTCTCGAACTGAGCGAGCAAGAATGATAGTTGTTACAAGTTGTGCTGATTACTGTACTAGTGTGTGTCTTGGAGGATTTGACCTATTTGTATTGTTGTACTGGTTTTTTTTATGTTTTGGAGTGACAGTATGTGAACTTATTTTGTACGAGTTTAGAGATACTTGCACATCATTACATCAAAGTTTTTTTTAAATATTTAATGGGCAGGGAATTCCACTTCATGGCTGTGTGCATAAGAAAATATGCATAAAGCTAATCAAATCAAATATGATCGCCTCTGCACTGTATAAAGTGCAGACACAAAACCGGTTACCACGTAGTCACTACATCATTCTAAACCCCCCAAATGGAAACTTTTCACCGGTTTTTTTAATCAGTGGTTCTATACATTTTGAATACAATGAAACAACTGTAACTGGGATAGTTAGTCCTGTAATTTTTTCAGTTACAGTGTAACTGAAAAATATTGTAATCCAGTTTGAATGACCCGTGGTCGAAACCTAAACTCAACTTTACTGGACGAGTTCAGTCAATAGAAACTTCTAACGAACACTACGTCAGCTAAATAGGGTTCTGAATTGATTGGCAAAGTTAAACTACAAAATAGTTGAAGCTCGAGATTTTCGAAAATTCTATTTCAGGCAAGGTAGGATTGAAAGCGCCCGTATGGTGTCGGACGTAAAGAAAGGCACCATCCCATATCTTCCCGTGGGTGTCGTAAGAGGCGACTAAGGGACCAGAGAATGGGCATCTGCGTTCTCTGTGCCTTCGTAACAACCATACTGCGATCGCCAACCCGCCTGCCAAGCGTGGCGATTATGGCAAATCCCCCCTTCTGGGGGAGGCCTATGTCCAGCAGTGGACGTTTTATGGCTGAAATGATGATGATGAGGATTGAAAGTGTCTAAAGCTTACAGATGAAATGATTTCTTCCAGGTAGCAGCAGTTTATGATTATAATTCTGTAATACGTATTACGGCGTTGATCATATTTTAATCAACATACAACCAGAGGCTGACCAGTAAATTGTAAAAAACTTTGTATCACATAAAATAGTTGTTACTAACGACCGGCCCGGCTTCGAAGTAGATACTAAAACGTTCCTCTTGAATTACTCTAACTACTGCTAAAAAGACCTAAGCGTACTTACAGTGGGGGCGACTTTGTTTTATACTATTTAAATATAAGAAGATAAGAAACAACCTAACGTTTGCCCACACCAAGCCAACCCCCTAGAACTTTAACCGAGGGCCATTCAAACTGCCCGTCGGGGCTGCGGGCCCGTCTGGGCTGCGGGTGGTTCGCAAGAAGTACCGCGGCCTCGACATGAAGGGCTAAGAAGGAACATGGGTGGATTTTATTCAGTAAAAGTCTGACACTCCCTTTCACTCTTCCCAAGAGCGAAAGGTGGTTATTTGATGATTTTCCACCCGCCAAAAAAAAAAAGGGCCATTCAAAGTTATAAACGATCACATCACACTGCATGTACGAATCAATTAGGGCTTTAGCACTTCCACGACCCACTTCACTTAGAGTTAAGTAATAAGAAGTGACAGATTGTCGGACCTTCCAATGTGACAAGAACCATCTGCCTTATTAAACGCCCGTTTTCACTAAAATTAGCCCGGTTGTACCTAAATTAATCTATGCAAATAAATAAAATTGAGTGTCTGTTTGTAATATCAAAATAAAAGCTTTTTATAGCTTTTAAAAATATATTTGGCACTTATATAACTAAGCCATTTTTTATATGTATATGAGGCTTTTACTGGCAGATTGCTGATCTTATAATAATATGGAATAATTATGGACGAAATATTTGGATTATTTATTTTATAAAAATAATTAAGATTCCCTGCAGAAAAAAATCTTAAAATTGGTAACAAACTCCGATTCAAAATGGGAACTAATTGAATTTTTAATTAAGATGATAATTGTCGAAGCCCACCCTTCAACTAGGAGCTCTGTACCTACATAATAACCAAAACCTAGATCAAGTATTTGCCTGAAACTCAGAAACAACTCGAGATTGATCAAACTCTACATTGTTACACTTCGATACTAAAGTTCTCCAACTAAACTTTGATTTACAAACTTCAATGGCTCTGTTAGTCTATGGTTAACGCAATTATTTGAAGGAGATCCCGCCGGGCTAGTCTGTTTGACTAGATCTTGCCAGACGGGTTAAACTGAGTCGACAATGTTGCCACGTACTGTTTTATTTTTTAAGTGTTCCTCTTGTTTTTTTTTTGTTAGTTATTTTTTTATTATTGATTTCTTGTCCTGTGTGAGTCCAATAAATACTTTTTCTTTTTTTCTTTCTTTCACGTCTTGAATTTTGCAGCTACAATTTAAAAAGTTGGCCGTCACTGGACGCTCGGCATTATGTGAAACGTGCATGTTGATATTAGAATTTATTATTAACTAGCTGATGCCTGCGGCTTTACCCGCGTGGAAGTCGGTCAAATTATATACTAAAACCTTCCTCTTGAATCACTCTTATCTATTAAAAAAACCACTTCAAAATCCGTTGCGTAGTTTTAAAGATTTAAGCATACATAGGGACGGACAGACAGCGACAGCGACTTTGTTTTATACTATGTAGTGATGTAGTGATGATGATAAAAACCTATCGAAATGATAGGTGGAGTAGAACTGTGACAGAGTGGGGTCCAAGATGGAAAATAAATGTTGGTCGTACGGGGCGGCGAGAAGGGCAGACGATATTGTTGCCATTGCGGCAACTACTACAAACAGCGGAGGAGTAACTTATATAATTTGTAGTATTTCGGAAGTTTTTCTTTTTGTTTTGTTATTTTTTTTAAATACCTTGACATTGACAGCCAGTCTGCGCTCGCGTCCCTTCGCTTGTCATGGACCATAGACAATGGTCTGTATCGTTGACAAGCGAAGTCGGAGCGTTCGGTGCGGCCGAGCCGATTATTATTAATATTTTCATCCAAGTACTCATTGTGTTTGTATAACTTTAGTGTTTATTTTATTTAAGTGAGTACCTATTAAATTTTATTTTTGTTTTAATGTATAATATTTTGTGTCCGTAGGTGTGACCGTGACATCACAGTGGGCCCTATCAGAATACAGCGCTGCGGTATTTGTTTCTCATCTATCGCAGCACCATACTGAGATAGGAGCCTTTTTGGCCTCGCACAGGTCTTCTTTTTATTATTTAATTTTAGATTCTTTTTTTTATATTTTTTGTAGTTCCTGTGCTTGTCCCAAATAAATATTTTTCTTTCTTTTTCTTTAACTTAATACAGAAATACCTACTACTCTAAAGAAGAAGACATGCTGCACTGACTCCAAATAAATGGTATCAGAACCGGAGGCTTATGATGTTGTATCCCGTCTGAAACGACCGAAAACAACCTTAGGCCTCATTTACGAACACGCGGGGCGTCCCACGGCGCGTTGTGCATTTTTAATTCAAACACATGGCGATGTATGAAAATGTTTACGATTTCAAACGTTGATTTTACGAGAAGCGATTTTTCGCTCGTTAGTTTAAAATGCAGCGTTCTTTGCAGAGGACGCGCCTCTCAGTAAATGAATAAAAAAGCTCGAGACGAGCCTTCTGCACGCGCCGCGCGACGCCCCGCGTCTCCGTAAGCGAGTCCTTAGGGTGGTTGATAGCAGCCGCTATAGAACTTAGGTATTCACCAGGCACAGTTTTCCGATAATTTGATCAGGTCTCGAAGTGATAGCGAGCGTTGCTACTTGGTATTTATTGGTCGTCGTTTCACACAGTGTTATTACCAAAGAATTCGATTCCACTCGTGACAGTTGGACTTAAGAAAATTGCTAACACTGCGATAGATGAACGGCTGACCTAGTCGGTGGGCTTACTAAGCATTTTGTAGTTTATGATATATCATCATAAGAGACAACGTTATAGGAAGTATCCTAGTATCCTCCTGAATTTTGCGAAGACTAGTAAGTCTTCGCAAAATTCAGGGCTACATAACATAACATAACATAACATTACGCCTGTAATCCGCGAAGAATATGACAAAGGTGTACTTAATTATCTAATACTACGCCCATATTTCGCCAGTTATATTTAAGTTGATACTATGTATGCAATAGCAGGCGAGCCTTTTGCCATCAACCGGCCACAAATGTAGAATCCGTGGCTGCTACTGAGAAATTCTTGATGGGAAAACCCAATAACACTTTACCCATTCTGAGAATCGAACCTAGGTCCGCACGCTCTGGAGCCGCGCCTGTGACCACTAGACCACCAAGGCTGTCAATAGTGCCCGTCGAGGCTGCGGGTTGTTCGCACGAGATACCGCGGCCTCGACATGAAGGGCTAAGAAGGAACATGGGTGGTTTTTAGTCACCAGAAGTCTGACAATCCCCTTTCGCTCTGCCCAAGAGTTATTTGATGATTTTCCACCCGGAAAAAAAAGGCTGTCAATAGTGGGAGGTATGTTTTTAAATTCAATGTACCTACTTGGTGGTCTAACAAATACTTGCATACTTAGGTAATAATATAACGCTAAATATTCCCAAAATTCCAAAATAGCTTCACAAACGAACAACAAACTATTCGGTAAAACTTTCAGTAACTTTCCCAGTTCTCAATTAACTGCGGTTACAGTTTAAACGAACAATAACACGTTATACTGGTAGCTGCAAAATAGGGATGTTATGGAAATTAAATTTCGGATCTGGATACGGATAATATTATATCGTTTTCGGATACGGTTACGGATGTAAAATTATTTCAATTTATCCGCTAGTTTCGGGTAATTTCGGTTAGGAATATTAGAATCTTACAACACAATCTGACAAGTGACGGCTTGGCCAGGCAAAACAACACCGTGTACCAACTCTTGAAAGTATTTATCCTTAAAACTAAAATCTAAAACCCCTCAAATCCCGTCAATTACTTGAAAATACCTCTAAAAATATATATTGATTAAAATAAGGATTCAATAAGTTAGACTTTATCCAAAACTATCCGAAACTTTTAAAATCGGTTGCGGTTACGGATATTTTTTTATTTCGGATTTCCGTAAGTTTCGGTTACGGTTACGGAGCTCCATAACATCGCTGCCGCCAAACTTAATATTTGTGGAATAAACTGATCGAACTCAACTATTATTGAGTTGAGGCGTAATTAAGTAACTGCTATGACCGAGTTTCGAACTTCTCGTTTGAATATATTATTATGTACGTAGAGTACCTATTTGGAGTTACTCAGTCGGATAGACTCAGTTTGGGATAAAGCGTGGTACTTGGAGCATAATGGCTTTATAATATACGGGGTGCAGCTCGTGGCTTAATAATAACTCCACTCGGGTCGATATTCAGGTTAAGCCTCACTTGCCTAGGTTGGTCTGTGGATGGGTGACCACTCGTCAAATTACCGAGTATCCTCCCTGCCTCGGAAAGCACGTTAAACTGTTGGTCGGGGCTGCTAAATATAGATCTTTGGCAGTCGTTACAGGTAGTCAGTGACCTGGAAGTCTGATGACCAGTCTCACCATAGGGTATCGTATTACCCAGTATTAACTGGGTTGTGGAGGTCAGATAGAATGCCCTTAATCTTTTAATATTTTTATTTTTGTATAGAAATCGTAAAGCGGTTCACAGAATACGTCTACCTACAAAGTTTCAGCTGTGTTGTCTTAACAGTTTCCAAATAAAGTGGCTGTGACATACGGGCGGACAGACAGACAAAACGAATCTATAATAGATGGTTCCGTTTTTTGCTATTCGGTTACGGAACCTTAAAAAACAACCGTTGAATCCTACTAAAGTGCCCGGTCAAAATATATGGAACAGTTGATTTTTTGTGTGTCTTCTTCTAAGCGTGTTAATGGCCCTGAGTGCCTCGTTGGCCTAGTAATCGCAAGCGCGACTGCTGAGTATGCGGTACTGGGTACCATTCCCGAGTCGGTCAACCTTTTATTGAGCTTTTCCATCAAGAATTTCTCAGTAGCAGCCACGAAACCTCGATTTATGCCCGGTCGATTACAATAGGTTCAACCCTTATTACATGGGACCTAAACATAACTTGAAAAATATGAGTGTCAGTGTACTATTAGGATCAAGAGATACCGCAGCCTCGACATGAAGGGCTAAGAAGGAACATGGGTGGTTTTTAGTCAGTAGAAGTCTGACACTCCCTTTCGCTCTGCCCAAGAGCGATTTCCCACCATTTTATTTGATGATTTCCCAACCCCAAAAAAAAAAAAAAAAGTGTACTATTAGGTTACACCTCTGTCTAACTCTACGGGGATAGGGATGTTAACTGACTAAAAAAAATATGATTCTAATTAGTCCGACTGTTAGATTATCGAAAAATATTGGAAACGTATTTTTTGTTTTTATCAAATCAATAAAAATTGGCGAAGATAAAACGCGTCAAAGATTTGAGTGGGGGTCGTGACGTCACTCACCGGTAAAAAATATCATACTAAGGTCTTAGAATATGACGTCACACGAATTTTCAAAGCACTGTATCGTCTTCATTGTTTGTTTACGTGAAAAAAGAAAAAATACGTGTCCAATGTTTTTTGGAAATCTATCTGACGGACTAATTAGATTCTTTTTTGTTAACTACCCTATTACAGGTGTGAGTGAGGTTATGTTAGTTTATCAAAATATTACTTCATACCGTTACAAAACCCTGGATAGAACCCTTATACTTCGCCAAGCTAGTAAAACATGTCCAAAACTAACACAAAGTTAAGCAGGCGTCAGACAGCACATCCTGTTGCCGCACAACACTAACTAAAAGAGCACAGTGGGACGCAAACTACATGTTTTGACACAAGCTGCTCACTTTGTGTGCTGCGGATGAAGTGTGGACCACTGGCCTTATTTTGTTAGGAGTGGGTCAGCGGTTTGTGTACATATTGTATAATTAGAAATAACCTCTCTCGCTCTGGGCAGAGCAGAAGGGAGTGTCAGACTTCTACTGACTAAAAACCACCCATGTTCTTTCTTAGCCCTTGTGCCAAAGCCACGGTATCTCTTTCGAACAACCCGCAGCCCCGACGGGCGTTGGCCCTTGCCCCTTCCATGTTGCTGACATCTCTTTGAGGCATGCGTGGAACACGAACGCGCCGTCGACACGGTCTGTCGTCGTCATAAGACGGACGGAAGGCCCGCGTCTACGGTGGCCGGAAGCCGTCACGTGGCCCCCGACGCCCGGAGCGTCTCCCGCGGCGGCTGGGACGAGAGGTTCTCTCCCTCTCACGTTCCGCCACCTCCTTCACTTGCATCACTGCTTCGCAGAAGGAGGCGACGGCCTCCCATTCCTTCTCACCTCGGACCATGGCTTGCACCAGGGCCGGACGCGAGAGGTCGCCGCCGCCGATCGCCGCTATGAGAACACGGCGGGGCTCCGCCCAAGCGGGGCAGACCTCCACGGTGTGCTCCACCGTGTCCTCCAGCCGGCTCTCATAATGTTGGCATCCGGGCGTTTCCTCCCACCTAATTCGGTGCAGGTACCTCCTGAAACAACTGAACCGCCACTATTGTGGCGTGTCCTAACCATGAACCCTCAGCCGTCGAACTTGCGACCACTTGCCCAACGAAGTAATATTCTTAGAAAATATAAAATTGTATAAATTTTTGAACCAACTCAGGTATGTACATAATGTGAATAAAACATCCCTTAGTACGTGGTTTAAAGTTTCTATGAAATCTGTAAACCTATCAGATACTAAGAAACACGTTTTACTGAGATACCTCTCATCTCAGTAACACTAAAACTTTCAGAAAACAAAATACCTACGGAAAAGCTTCTAAAACTTATGTTCACTTTAACTTACAAACAGATTGTTTCGTTAAACTGTTTAATTATTTGTTCATGTACTTGAAGATATTATTTGAAGGTTGTATAGACACCTTCGGATCACCCCTCGGTAAAACCGATAAACGTTCGGTAAAAAACCGCTCGGCATACTTTTAATTGAGCCGACCCGATCGGAACATGATTTAGCGATGATAGATGACAAATGTGGTGTTCGGTTGTCGTGGTATGGATATTTGATGAGGAGGAAGATTCCTTTGAAATCCCTTAATAATCACAATTGAAGCTGTTTTATGCAAAATTGTTCCTTTTTAGGGTACCGTACCCAAAGGGTAAAAACGGGACCCTATTACTAAGATTTTGTTGTCTGTCCGTTCGTCTGTCTGTCACCAGGCTGTATCTCAAGAACCGCGACAGCTAGACAGTTGAAATTTTAACAAATTTTATGTATTTCTGTTGCCGCTACGAGTATTAAGTGTAACAACAAATACTAAAAACAAAATACACAACAAACGCGGCGGCGGTTTTTTTTTTATAATGGTACGGAACCCTTCGTGCGCGAGTCCGACTCGCACTTGGCCGGTTTTTTGCGTTCCTCTAAATATTTCCTTAAGTGTATTTGCAGTAATTACTTCAGCTCAGCTTTTTAAACAAACAAAGTACCTAACAAACTCACATGGTCGGTGGTAACAAATATTACCGAACAAGTGAGAAGGACCCCTTAAGGTTTATCATGATTCTCACAAATTGAAAGTTTCAGAAAACACGTTAGTATCTTGTAATAATTCATTGAATTCAAGTTTCTTGTTCTGAGTACTTATTAATTTGAAAAGTTCGGTTTCTCGAAAGTACAAAGGCATTAAAGAAACGAAAGCAATTTGGAAATTTACGGACGATTTCCGGGGGCAGTGGAGAAATAATATCTAATACAGCGTCTTGACGAAGAAAATTACGAAAATATTCGGTAAAAAGTACACGGGCTACTTTTGCACCCCAAAGTTTCTGAATATAAATTTCTTGAAACATAAAGGATGATACTGTTTGTAAACATAAAGAGTTTTCTTCATTAAAATGAGTGTTTCGTTCTCTAACTTATTTATCGGGTCTCTTTATTTTTCTGAAAAGAACATAGGTACAACAAACTATGACAGTAAATTATGTACCTACGAGTACTTTATGAGCATTGTATATCGTATTATATAATTGAAATTTTGATGTGACTAAAAAATGTTTGGGGGGGACAACCCTTATCACTTAGGGGTATGAACAATAGACAGTAGCCGATTCTCAGACCTACTGAATATGCATATAAAATTTCATAAAAATCGGTCAAGCCGTTTCGGAGGAGTATGGTAACTAACATTGTGTCATGAGAGTTTAAATATATTATAGAGATTACTTGCTTCGGTGAAGGAACGCAATCTTATGAGAAAACTAAACCAGTATTTCTGAGAGATAATTCTCGACGGCATTAGATACCAAGTCAGGGATAAGCCAAGAGGTGCCAAGATAGGTGGCATAAAAAATGTGACAGGTTAGTTAAACTATAAAAGGTACTTTATTCCTAAGCAGACTTTTCCAAGAATTATCATCACCATCTATTAGCTGAAGGAACATTGACTTATATATTACTGCGTAAGGACTAGGCGGACCGCATGTTACAATGACACCTCGAACTTGGTCCTAAAACGGTCTTTCCTAAGCCGAAGTGAACTAGTCCACGATCGGCTCTCTTCGGGTGCGGTCGTAAATTTTATTAAAAGCTTTAATTATGTACTTTATACCTCGAAAATACCACGTCGCTTATACAAGGTTACGTTAACGAGCAGACTACACCGATTCTCTGTATGGCGAACGCGTCGAGCAAATGTTCGGACGACCGTATTTTTAGTTTTTATATCAATGTGAAGGAATCTACATTCGCATGCATCCAGCATATTCCCGCGGCCTTCAGGAGGTCATCGATCGACCTTTAGAATTTTATATCCGAAAATAATTTGGCACGGAAAAGAACTCAAACTGTCATAAATATCATAAAAGAAACACTAATATCTTAGCCCAAAATCTTTATTTTCAGCCTAACTGAAGCCAAGTTTGACATTTCGGGCGTTATTAATAGTCTGTGGCAGGTGACAGGACGTGTCAAAGTGATAAATAATGTCATCGGAATTTATGGAGCGTTTGGCAAATCGCGAGCTGAATTTAAACTACTGAAGCGTGAAATTTTTTTCATGTTTCAACTTAGGTTGCCAAACTTAGATTTTCTTAAAATAAATGCAGGGTATTTTACATCCTGTCGGGTCTGCGGGTTGTCCCGTCGGGGCTGCGGGTTGTTCGCAAGACATACCGCGGTCTCGACATAAAGGGCTAAGAAGGAACATGGGTGGTTTTTAGTCAGTAGAAGTCTGACACTCCCTTTCGCTCTGCCCAAGAGCGCGAGGGGTTATTCGATGATTTTCCACCCGCCAAAAAAAAAAGCTTAGGAGTCTGGATTATCCTTAACAACAATTATCCTTTTATAAAAATCCTTTTAACATAACATAACATCACGTCTGTTATTTGAAGGGCAAAGCAGAGGTGTATAACTTCCATTCTCCACTGTCAGCCGTCACTAAAGTTGTCTTAATTTTTTTCCTTGGGACAAGCCCGCCACCCTATTCGCAAGCCACTGCTACTCCTGAAAGCCAGAATGAACAGTGGTGACCACCAGAAAAGCGCCGAGACAATGCAAGCTCGATTAAGTCTTTAAGAAACAGTCAAGGAGCTCGCATGGGCGTACCCAGTACCTTTTTAATGTTTGTATTTTTTTTTGCGCTGTTTTTTGTGTATTCTTTCAATTTTACCCCCCAGATCTAATGTAATTTTTAAAGTACCCAAATGAATATTTTTATTTTGTTATTTTAACGTTGCCTAAATAAAATTGCTTTGGGTCAGAAAACAGGGTGGGGCAAAAGGCCTCCACCCTGCCCCACCGTGGGTACGCCCATGGAGCCCACAATGAAATTAATCAGAAAAGAATAGCGGTGGAGTAGGAAAAACATAAACTACTACAAAATCTTGACTAATCCCCTCTCTTTTAAGACCTTAAAAAATCTCTGCAGTATTGAGGCGGGTCTCTTATTAATGGATCGTCGCAGCTGCCTCGGTGATCCAATTACATTATATTGACAATTCTCCCGGGGACCCCCCGATCGCGACGCCTAATGAAATCTACACTCCATGTACTGGTACTTACAAAAGTGTTAGTTAAAAAAAAACTATTTTTTTTAGCTAAAAGGATACATAAAATAGTGTGAATAGAGTTTTGAAACTATGATATTAACCCAATTCAGAACTAATTGATTCAGAACACGAAAATAACACGAAAAAGTTTGCACATGACATTTGATTGTCGGTTAGTTTAAACTAACACAGTGTAACAGCATCAAATTTATTATTTTTAATAAAAACTTGTTTGAAATCAACTAACGTTCGTTTTAGACACTAAAAAATCACCAATAGAAAGTATTACGTTTAGTTTTCTTCTATCCTAAATAAATAGTTATCAGAAAACAGTGACCTTTATCTTAAGTTAGTAAGGTTGCTGATTGGTTACTATAGTCAAATGCAAAATATCTTTGAAAGGACTGTAGTAGTATCCAGCTTTGTACTCAAAGACACTGCTCTAAAAGAGCAAGCTACTTGAAATCAGTCTCCCATGGTCGAGAACTCGAGACGGTTACGAGGTTTCTAGACCATGTGCAACGGACCGCGGGCTCATCTTCTCGCTAGCTTAGTCGTCTTGCGCTTTGATATCCGTGTCACGACATTCCTTTAAACGCATTTTTTTCTTATTAAGTTGGTTTACTAGTGTAATAGAATAGAGGGTGGAGAAATTGAAGCGTATAGCTTCCATGAGTTCAGTATATAAGTCGAACTCTAGATCTTGATTAATCAAAACAAATCATTTGCTTTATGGATACAAAATTGCAATACCCTGGTTTTCCGTACGAACCTTCTTTTTAAAAAAGTATAACGTTGCTCCACACTACGAATTTCTTCTGTACAGTATGTGCGTTTACCAAAAAATAAACACACATACACTCATACGCGGACCTACTACCTGTAGGTCACACAAATATTTGTTCCGTGCGGAGATCGAACCCGTGATACGCGGCGTAGTAACTAATCGCTAAACCAAGACTACGACAACAGTGCCGTCAATCCCCCAATACTTAATGCCTTCTAATATTTTATAAGCACCTTATATTTTGTCCCGTGTCTTATTATTGACCTACAAAGATTAATAATTGTTGTTTTTCTACCTATCCCATAGCAATCATAAAACTATGATTCTCCAGGGACAGTATTATCGCCGGAGGGTTACCGGATCCAAAGTCAACAAAACTTTCACGAATACAAACATTATTTCTCGCCAAACCTTTTATAAAGTTATGTTTCAGGGTTAATCTAAACGAAAATAAACTATTTTTGTTTCCAATAACAAAAAAGTACAATCCTAACCAATAATTTTGTTAACTCACTTTCAAATATTGGTTATTATAATTATACTTTTTTTGTTTATTTTCCACACCTTCATGTCTTAATGGCTGGACAGGTTTTTGGATGAAACTTGACATACGAATAGAATAGACCTGAGTTACGACATAGATTTATTTTCATTCCATTGAACCATTCCCGCTTTATAATTCGGAGCTAAACTGCGTGCAAAAGTTACATAAAATAACTCACATTATGACACAAAACCACGTAAATCACCAAATTTATATTTTCCACAACAAAGCACTTGTGTACCCGACTGTACAGCACGGCATTACGTTATGAGCCTTATTTATTACCATCGTATTTTTAAAAAGAACTTCACTTTCGTAAAACATGAAATCTACTGAGTACTGGACAACTTTGTCTGGACTTTATTTCAAATTTTATACAATAAGTAATAGATGAATACTGGTTATATTTCTGTTGTTATGTTTGCGGTGGTACGAACTGACGACTTTTATGCTGTTGTAAGGAAAAAGACCGCATCTTAATAAGCAGAATGAGGGCTAGCCGCAACAGTATTTTGAAAACTCTAGCTGAACAGCACGATGCACAGATTTTGAGGCACTGTGTCCGGTTGCTCGTGCGGCAGTGAACCATCAATAATTATTTGTTCCTACTTAGTTTATAAACACGTACTGCCGCACTCAGAGAGCTTTAATGATTACTTAGGCCATCACTTAGTAAAGGTTTTGACAGTTTTGTCATACAATAGAATGTCAAATCTTTACTAAGTGACGGCTTAAGTAATCATTAAATATCTCACGAGTACCGCAGTTAGTTGATAAGTTTGTTTGTGTACTAACCATTGGACCAATGTTGTCAAATAAAATTAAATATATTATTATTATTGTTGGGTAGATTTAAAGTATAAGTTATAATATAAATATAAATAATAAGACTACGGTACTTCACCCACGAGTTGGACTAAAGATAGTATCAGAATGGCTGATCCACGATTTCTTTCTTTATCGTGTGGTTAGTACATACCTAGTGTGAGAATTTTAAGCCGTCCATGGGCATCTGACTTGACTTGATCCACGACTGATTGTAATCAGCCAACACTGGGATGTATTTACCTGCAACAAAGAGAAAAAAAAATTGTTAATTTTATTTTTGGTGCGAATATGCATACATTTTCTTTTTTTTTAATTCGATACGGAATGTAAATATACGATAAAAATAATGACGAAAAGTGAAAACAAGACCAAAATCGGCCAAACAACACAAAGGTTATAAACTTATAACCAATAAAACTTTTGTTTCTGTCTCTTTCTAGATCATGTCGATCGTGAACAATGACGTCATGAAAGTTATCGGATCTCTCAGTCTAATCAGCAGTTTCCAATGCTTATAACTCAGTATTTTTTTTTTATATTTAAAAAATAAGTTTACTTTGCTATGCTTTGTTTGCTTTTTTTGTTTGCTTTGTTATCTGCTTTGTTTAGTTTGCTTTGCTTTGCTTTGTTATTTTTTT
Organism: Diarsia brunnea; assembly: GCA_949774965.1. NCBI lineage: Eukaryota > Metazoa > Arthropoda > Insecta > Lepidoptera > Noctuidae > Diarsia > Diarsia brunnea. Next base: position 15,698,031 of record OX459013.1, on the reverse strand, counting down.
TAATATTATTTTTGTAGTTCTTGTGCTTGTCCCAAATAAATATCTTTCCTTTCTTTCTTTCTTTCTTTTCTTTTCTTTCTATTTTTGACGTTAATACGCTTTGTTTAGAGTGATAAAAAAATCATACATAATGCCTTATTATGCAAAATAGGTACAAATTGTATACAAAATCAGCTTATAACTTTTTCACTGCTGCTGCTGGAATATGGGCCTCCTCCCAGTAATTGGGCCCTAACCCACTACACAAGTACGGGTTATCAAAGATAGAAAACATGATTAAACCATGGTCACCATTCTTGCGGCTAAGTTTGGTGATTCATTACAATATATGCTGTGCGCACGATGACATTTTTGAAGGCTATTCAAGTGGCGCTTGTGAAAGAAAATACTTACAGTTCAAAAGAAAAACAGAAGTATTTATTCTCACGCCAAATAGGATAACGGACAAAATAAAACAGCTTCATACTTTTTGTTATGACATGACTCAATGTCTTATCATGATCACAGTTTATTTACCACTATCAAAAACGGTGAAGGAAAACATCGTGAGGAAACCAAAAAAATCGAAGATATGTGACATCTACCAACCCGCACTGGGCCAGCGTGGTAGATTATCGTCCATCCCTCTCCTAGAGAGGAGGCCTGAGTCCCTGCAGTGGGAAAATTATAGGCAGTTCACCAGGGAATGATTCCAACATCAAATATATAAAGGCTGACACGATAAAAATATTCCAAAGTGGAAAACAATCATCCGTCTAAAAAGGTCAATCTCGAAGTTTCCCTAAATTATTCTCACATTATATGGAACCTCAAGAAATTGTCTCGGGACCCAAATTTTAACTTAGTTTCGGCGTTTTTTCTTAGAAAAACTTGAAAGCGTACTTCTTCTTGACGTAATCCACAAGGTGAGAAGAAAAACATCTAGAAAAACAGTAAAAATACAGTTACTATTTTTACAAATAAGCTATCGAATAGTCTGTCTGGGTCTTTTTTGTCATGGTTTTAAGGTAAAAACAAAAAAAATATTTTTTACTGGTTTATGCTTTTAAGCACAATCGAATAATCATTATCCTGCCCATTATTTTTTAACCGACTTCAAAAACGAGGAGGTTCTCAATTCGTCGGAATCTATTTTTTTTTTCGAAAATGGCTCGACCGATTTGGATTATTTTTTTGTTTGAAAGGTTCACAGTTTATTTACGACTATCAAAAACGGTGAAGGAAAACATCATCTTCCCAGTTAGTCCTATGATCATCCAGTTAGGATCTGATGATGGGATCCTGGAGAAATAGAAAGAACTCTTAAAAAAATTGTATCATTTGATACGCCTTTTCCCAACTATGTTTGTTTGGATCGGCTTCCACTCTAATCAGATGCATCTGAGTACCAGTATTTTACATGGGAAATACGATAGCCCTTGGTAAGACTGGTTGTCACACTTTCAGGAACGCTTGCTTGCTTGGAACCAAACACCGCTGCACGCTGCGTTCAAATAATCAGTTTCAAACCTTCCTTTTTCAAATTTAATAAAAAAAACATGGCCGCCAAAAATATGGCAGTATACGGGGCGCCATCTGTCGGTTTGAGGATGAGTAAGTGGGGCTACTGCACATCAGGTGTCAACCGTTTACCGCGGTGATTAAGTACCGTTGTTTCCGCGGTATGAACTCGCTTCCACTGTTTGTTCAGGCGGAAGAAACATTACAAGTTAAAAATTAGAACGTATTTTGCCGATAAAACTGAGATGGGCGACCGGGTGTAGTATTTTAAAGCTTTCTATCAGGACTTTCTCTGCAGTATTTCGGAGCTTGATTTGTGCCCGGTTGATAGCATTAGGCCCATCTCCACAGCCACATTTCGCCAATTATTTTAAGCTTCATATTACATAGGACTTGCGGATGTATTATAGAGCTCACCTATGCCTCTCTGCCTAATCGTTCGAGGATTACAGAATCCCGGACTATATGCATAACTGAATAATCTATACTAATATTATAAAGCTGAAGAGTTTGTTTGTTTGTTTGTTTGTTTGTTTGTTTGTTTGATTGTTTGTTTGAACGCGGTAAACTCTGGGACTACTGGTTGGAATTGAAAAATTCTTTTAATGCTGGATAGTCCATTTATCGAGGAAGGCTTTAGGCTACATAACATCACGCTACGATCAATAGGAGCGGAGCATAAATGAAAAATGTTGCAAAAATGGGAATAGATATTCCTTTTTGAGAGCTTCCGTTGCGTGCGCTGCTAAAACGGTTTAAGTTACGTAAATATCATGTATGAAGGAATTGTTCCTCTTTAAAAGTTATAAAAAAAAGTCCGCGACAGCATATGTTTATCTTTTAAGATTGACTCACTGTAACCATTTTTTAATATTAAAATGTTAGGTGAAAAAGAATGATATTTTGCGATGCTTATTTAACCCATATGATATTAATCTATATCTAAATAAATATGTTTGTTAGCACGGAAATTTAATATAGAATATTTGGGCCCTTTACTCTATACAGTTTAAACAATTATCTTAGAAGATATCGCAATATCAAAATATCCGCGCGACAAAATAATTACGAGCGCGGCAGTCATTCGGTCCGGTGCGGTAGGTAAGTGGGGATTCTGGTCTCCGGGGGCTCCGGAGAAATTCAAATTCAAAATATTTACTGCACCATAATGTTTACAAGTACAATGGATTACTGTATATTTTACAGTAAGAGATACCTTTTGTAATTGTCACTTTAATAATATAATCGAAGAAAATCTAAGCTAATAGGTATTATAAAGAGGAAAGGTAAATTTTTTTGTTTGATACGAGTACGATTTAATTCAAGTTAATATGTTGAATAGTCGGTTTATTGAGAAAGGCTAAAAGCTATATTATGTGATGCAGACGAAGTTGCGTGGGTCAGCTAGTAACTGAATAAAGATTTTCAAGTAATTTTCGAGCCGTTTTGGGTTCAAACTTTGGGCCGTGAAGTTCGAGTGACAGCGTTGTGAGGAGAAGTTTTTGAGCCCTTAAAATGAACATTTTCCGGAGAAAGATTCCGGTGGAATATGTTTCAAAATAAGAAGGTGAAGCTCCCAATGAAGTCTGCGGAGGGCTGTCATTTACACCCTCTATAAAGATTAAAAAAATAATGTTTAGTTTTTTTTTATAGCCATTTCAAAAGCTCCTTTATCACCAGTATCAAACTTGAAATTTCGATCCGAGTACTTATTGCCATACGGAACAAAAACGAATAGATATTATAAAAACCTATCCGACAAATATTTGACCCGTGCTAGTGTGAATGTGCTAGCCTATAAGATATCGCAGGTACGAGCCATTCGTGTAGAGTGTAAAATAAATGCCATGTCCGTTGGAAACCGCACAGGTTAGATAGCAGACGCCTGTCCAACCATTCCGGATATAAATTCATTTTTCAAACACCTTTTTGCGAAATTCAATATTCATCCGATAGGGAGTGGAATACTTGTTTTTTTGGAAGTGTAGAGCAGAGATGAAACTGGGCATGGCTAACGGTTTTTCGCTATGTTAAAATCATAGGTTAAAATGTATGACATTATGCCATGCATCAATACCTAATAGTACATTCATATGCCTAGCCTTTTATCATTTACTAGCTGATGCCCGCGGCTTCACCCGCGTGGATGTCGGTCAAATTACATACCTACTAAAACCTTCCTCTTAAATCTCTCTCACTCTATCTATTAAAAAAACCGCTTCAAAATCCATTGCGTAGTTTTAAAGATTTAAGCATACATAGGGATGGACAGACAGCGACAGCGACTTTGTTATATCATCATCTGCCTAGCCTTTTCCCAACTATGTTGGGGTCGGCTTCCAGTCAAACCGGATGCAGCTGAATACCAGTATTTTACATGGAGCGACTGCCTATCTGACCTCCACAACCCAGTTAATACTAAGTAATACGATACTCTTTGGTAGGACTGGATGTCAGAATTTCAGGTCACTGACTACCTGTAACGACTGCCAAAGATCTATATATGGCAGCCGGGACCAACAGCTTAACGTGCTTTCCTAGGCACGGAGGCAACTCGGTATGTCGGGCGGTCACCCATCCACAAATCGACCTAGGCAACCGCAGCTTTACCTAGAGATCGACCCGAGTGGCAGTTCTTATTAAGCCAAATATGAATAAATATTCCTATTTTTTTTTGTTGGTATAAAGCTAGATATAAGTTTTAAATAATATAGTATTTTAATTGAATCATTTTGAAAGTTCCTAATTTACGTTATTTAAACTGCAATATTGTTAGTTTTAAGTTATCTTGCTGCGGCCTAACAGGGTCATGTAAGTACTCACTAGATTTAAGCCTAGTTTGTAACCATGCTGTGTACAGTGTGCATTAAATGAATAATAAATATAACTATTTACTAAAACAATGAGAAAACAATTCCTCTTCATCATAGCTGTTCAAAGCCATCCCTCTTTGTCCCCACTATGGGCGTCCTCCGTCTGTCTGCCGGACAAAATACGCTAAAATTAATGATGTTTCGTCCATTTCCCGGACATGTCAAGGGAACTTGGTGTTTGGACGAGATTTTGGAGTTAGATAATGAACAATATTTTCGGGTAGGTAAATGGAAGTTTGCTTAGATGAAAACGTAACGTAACAACACGCCTGTAATCCCCTAACGGTTAGGCAGAGGTGTAATAGTACACCCACATTTCGCCAGTTTTGCAAGAGTCATAAATAATATTAAGGGACGAGCCTATTGCCATGAACTGGGTGCAAAGCTAGACTCCGTGGATCCTACTGAGAAATTCCTGATGGAAAAAAATGCAACGACAGCACGGTTGGCGCACTGGCAAATATTTGTATGGCCTGCAGATAGTCGTGTCGGGTCTGGGTGTGTTTGTGTATGTGAGTTTAAGTGTTTGTAAACGCACCCACGATACAGGAGAAATTCCTAGTGTGGGGCAACGTCTTTTAAAAAAGAAAAAAAAAACACTACTGTGCCCGACCTGGAAATAAAACCGTGAACCTCATGTACAGAAGTCGCGACCACTACACCAACGAAGCAGACTTTAATTTAAGAACAATAAGTCGTACAATGTACTTTAAAGCAAGTGAACTATTAAAGAAGTACGGAGTTACGTCGCTATTAATAAACGTGTACTCAAGGAAGTGTAAAACCAAGTAACTTATTGCGACTTAAGAGTTAACAGTTTCAAAGTAAGCACTGATACATTTAAAAGGGTTGCGCTTCATGTTTTTATTAGTGAGGAAACGTCTTAAATTTTGAAATTATTCTTGTGGAGAATCTGAACGTGATTATCACAAATAAACCGTGCTAATAAGTACTCCGCCATTTTCTAGAGCCCCCATATTTGATTTAAAATGATGTTACTTGGCTAACTATGAAGCAAGCAAGCTACATTACAAACTAAACATAATGTACAGAATTTCAGCTCAATCAGAAACCAAGAAGCAAAAACGACTATGATTTTTGTACACGGTTAATTACAGGTGAAGCTAATAAAATCTTGTTACAGAAAATATAGTGTGAATAATAAATTAACGCGGGTGAAGGTTCAGGTGCAAACTAGTGCGTCAATATTTTCCAAGATATACATTCACTAATGAGGACACCATCAACGTAATGGAAGAAAACACTTTTCAAAAGAAAATATTATTTATCAAAATGTATACCAAGTCCGCGAGTACATCCTAACCTAGTAACCGTCACTGATGTAATTTTAATGACATCATCACCAACACAATATCCTAAAAACTCCACAAAATATCATCATTTCTTAAACAACCTACGTCAAACAAAACAAAGTACAAAGTCGCGGTTACAAATCGGTTCTCTAAAGAATTCTGCGAAGTTTTAAAATGGAGTACCTGGGTAACTTTCAGAAGTGGGAACTCGTCGTCACTTATCTTATAAATATGTTAAAACTCCTGGATTCCGGCCATGTTGTAAACGAGTTCGGTTTGTGTTGGATAGGTAAGACTTTTTTTAAAAGACCTCTTTGGTTTACTTGCCAATTTGTTCTTTATGTGTTTGTGTCGTAGATTGAGGGACTTGACTTCTTCTGTACTTGAAAGACTACGGTACCGATGTATATTTGAGCTGAATAAGACAGCCAGTGGTCGTAAATCGAAAGATCTGAAAACAAGGAGGGGGGCGGGGCTTCTTTTTTTTTTTGAGTGTAATCATCAAATAACCCCTCCCGCTCTTGGGCAGAGCGAAAGGGAGTGTCAGACTTCTATTGACTAAAAACCACCCATGTTCCTTCTTAGCCCTTTATGTCGAGGCCGCGGTATCTCTTGCGAACAACCCGCAGACACGACGGGCGTCGGCCCTAGCGAGTCCCTTCCATGTTGCTGACATCTCTTTGAGGCGCGCGTGGAACACGAACGCGCCGTCGACACGGCCTGTCTTCGTCATAAGACGGACGGACGGCGAGCTAGCAGGGGGGGCTTAGTCTTGCAATGGGATAGCATAACTAAAACTAAGCAAGCTAAAAGTAACATTATTTGTGAGGTATTATTATATTTCTTCATTAGGCATACCTATAGGCATTATTCATTAGACTGCAAGTCAGTACATTTTGGACGTCATAAAGTACATTAGACTGCCCCAAAACGTCTGACTTTATTTATTTTATTTTTTATCGTGTTATTAAATAGTGGTCCGCCTGTATTAGGAGCAGGGTTCAAGATACCGGTGCTTAGGCTCTAGAGACAGAAACCTCTTTACAATACGAGTCGTATCCAGAAGTACTGCAGTTATTATTATCATTGATAAGTGAAAACTAACAATAAACAACTTTTATACACACCAGCAGAAAAATACATCTTCATCATAAACCATATCAAAAACTGCACAGTGCAAACTACACTCATATTTCAGAAATGACACACAAAGCCACGGTCGTCGCACAGTGTGACGATCTCGCATGTCACTGGACAAAATCTGGCCGAGCACTGGCACAGATGCCCACTGGACCAAACACGTATGAAATTAATGATCATTGGCGCCGGAGTAAACTAGAAATTAAGCGGATCACTGTGCAGTGTTGAGTGTTTTCTAGCGGTTCTAGTTTCAGATTTTGCGGGAACGGTGGAATATTAAAATTGAGGTTATTTCGTAAATGTTTACCTAGTATTAGGTTAATGTTGAGGTAAAATGTTTGGTTTAAACGAGGGCAGAAACTACACACCATCTTATTGAGCCTGTTTTTTTTGCGGGTAGGAAATAATCAAATGACACTCCCCGCTCTGGGCAGTCCAGGGAGTGTCAGACATCTACTGACTAAAGACTACCCATGTTCTTTCTTAGCCCTTTGTGTCGAGGCCGCAGTATCTCTTTAGAACAACCGCAGCCCCGACGGGCATGGAGCCCTACAATGTTGCTGACATCCAAGATTTCTATAACTGGATGCAACTGATTATCAGTATTTTACCTGGAGCAGAAGCCTATCCAGTGAGATCTCAAAAGAGACCTACAGAAGAAAGTTCCACAACCCAGTTAATACTGGGGTGTTTTTTTTGGGTGGTGTGAAATAATCAAGTGACTCCTGTCGCTCTGGGCCGAGCGGAAGGGAGTGACAGACTTCTACTGACTAAAAACTACCCAAGTTTCTTCTTAGCCCTTTGTGTCCCGGGCCGCGGTATCTCGACCAACCCGCAGCTGGGTAACACTCCTTGAAAAGACTGGTTGTTAGACTTTTGGGCTTCTGTAGTGGTTGTCAAGGAATGTCTACAAATGGCAGCCTGAACCAACGGGTTAACGTGCTTTCCGAGGCATGAAGGAAGCCCAGTATGTTAGAAATGATGGTCATCCATCCACAGACCGACCCTTCTCTAAGGTATACTACTTAGCCCGTCGGGGCTGCGGGTTGTTCGCAAGAGATACCGCGGCCTCGACATGAAGGGCTAAGAAGGAACATGGATGGTTTTTAGTCAGTAGAAGTCTGACACTCCCTTTCGCTCTGCCCAAGAGCGGGAGGGGTTATTTGATGATTTTCCACCCACCATAAAAAAAAAAGGTATACTACTTAAATAACTGTTAGAGTGACTAAATGTACAACCCGGGTAAAGAAGTAAATACAAGAAATATGGTAACATAGCTATTAATAATCGCGCGTTGCTTTCAGCCGGTGCACAGTGGAGCGATGCCAAAATTAGAATAAAAAACTGCATTTTAAAAATTCGGAATTTTTCTTCTGTACCAAGTGTTTTGCTTGAGATTATAATTGTATGGTCCGGTTTTGGTAATCTGCATAGCCTTCGCGTGAGTTGACTAAGATTATGTCTGGACCTCTGAGTTTATTTCGGGTGTTTTTCTCAGAGTAGTCGGGTACAAAACACCGATGACATGTAAAAGTGTTTGTAAAAACCAATGAGCAAGAAAAAAGATACCATTATTAATAAGAGAAGAACCAACAAAAACAGACTACAAAATTATTGTAACATTATTTTTTTCTATCAACCACAGACAACGGAGTGAGTCACATTTTTCCACTGGGTAAACAGAGTTCATTACGTAGGTACAGTCACGACCACACATATCTTTAATAAAAAATAAGAAAAATACGAGCCCTCTGCCGGGCAAATCCTATATTTGCACAGAGACGGCACGACTTAACTATACAAATATAGTAAAGAGGAAAAAATTGTATTTTTGTATGTAACGAATAAACATAGAAACTACTGGACCGATTTGAAAAAATCTGTCACCGTTGGGAAGCTACACTATCCCCGGGTGACATAGACATTTTTATTCCTGCATTCCCACGGGAACGGCAGCTACGCGGGTGATACCGCGTGATGTCCGCTAGTAAATTTATATAATAACTAGCTGATTCCCGCGACTTCGTTCTCGTGGAAATTTTGATGTGTTTCTAAAAACTGTTTGGGGTGGACAACCCTTATCACTTAGGGGTATGAAAAATAGATAGTAGCCGATTCTCAGACCTACTGAATATGCATATAAAATTTCATAAAATTCGGTCAAGCCGTTTCGGAGGAGTATGGTAACTAACATTGTGACACGAGAATTTTATATATATAGAAGAAGAAGATATCATGTCTGCTCAATGAGGGTTCCTCCTTACTCTGCCCTGAACTGTTAATGTGGTGTTACCCCGCAGACAATGGTACACGTGTTCTACCTGCCCGGTTCTTGCACATCACAGGAGCTAATGGTTAGAACTGAAAATGACAAACTCGTCGCTAAATTATGGGCTAACTCAATTTAAATTGTCATCGACACGCTAAGAGGAAGAATAAGGGTTAACGACTCTTAAAAACTGGTTTTCTTTCACCATGTCATAATTATAAAGTTTATTTATTTTATTTTATTTATTTAGGGACAATAAACTGCTACAATATGTGTGAAAGATACAAAAAATAATTTTAAAATTAACCATATTGCAGCCCACTACATTATCCGCATATTAACAGCTGAGAATATGATAATGAGTGTCACTAGATAGGCAAAAACAATAATAATAATTACATCACATTAATAACAAAAACCAAAAACAATTTAAAAAGTAAAATATTAATAACATCATGCAAATTAATTAAAAGTTCAAATTGATTGAAGTTAGGAAAGTACATACTGGTACGTACTCGTAACAACTGTCATAGATCTACAAATGACTGTCAGGACCAACGGCTTCAATTGCTTTCCAAGGCACGGGAGAAACTCGGTATGTAATTGATAGTCACCCATCCGCAGACCAACTTCAGTAACCACTACTTAACCTTGAAGTTCGACCTGTACGGCTGTTATTATTTAACTACGGGCTTGGTACAAGTCACATTGGTAATTTTTATAATACATAAAAAGGTTAAACGTTTAAACTCACATACACATATACCCAGACCCGGAACAACTACCTGTAGGCCATACAAATATTTGTTCCGTGTGGGGATCGAACCCGGGACACGCAGTGCAGCAGTCTAAATAGCTCAGCCACTGCGTCAACCGTGCCGTCAAATGACAATGTCAGTTGCATAAAGTTATAATCAATGCAGAAGGAGAAAATAACTTTTAAACTAACTTTGCTAAATGAGTAGTAATTATTGCGCGTGACTGTACTGCGAGACTCGGTGTTGCCAACGGAAATACGAAGACGCTACATTTGCACTAAGCTGGCAACACAACTTTTAATTACAGTCGAGTACTGAAAGTAATGTTGTCGAGTACGTTTTGTTATTCCATTTTAGATTTAATGGAAGATAGTGAAATAGTTTGGTAACTTGGTAATTTGGTTTATTTGTGTAAGGAAATTTTATATAATAGGGGTAGACGACAAAAAAGTCAAATTAGTCCGTCAGACAGATTGCCAAAAAATATTGGACACGTATTTTAACGTAAACAAAAAAAAGACGATACAGTGCTTTGAAAAATCGTGTGTCATTATATTTCAGTACATATTTTACCTAAAAGTGACGTCACAAGTCCCCACTCATGATCTTTGACGCGTTTTATCTTCGTATTTTTTTATTAATTTGATAAAACAAACAACACGTGTCCAATATTTTTTGTTAATCTAAGTGACGAACTAATTAAAATCATATTTTTAAAGTCAGTTCGACATCCCTATTGTTGGGATGCTGGAACGTTTGGGTTTGAAGTTGTTGTCTGGTACGTAAACAAACTATCTGCCAGTCACTAATATTTCGCTCGGTTTTTTACCGACGACTAAAAAAGGACGAGGTTATGTATTCCATCAATACCTCGTTCATGCACAGTTAATACGACCACCTTGACAGTATAACATTCCTAATTAATTAAGAAACTAAAAGAGACAGAAGGAAAATTCGTACTTAAATCTAAAATTAACAAAAACAATTTTAAGCCTTCGAAACAAAACAATTGAAACATCAACAACACAAGGCTCGGAGGCCGAACTTTTTAAAAACAAGTGAAACACTAGAGCCGTGACAGACTGGCCGTATTTCGTCCAATCCTGGCTGAAAGCCAAGAGGCCGAAACGGAGCGAACGCTTTAGGGGTAATGGCAGCAGTTTATAATATGGTGATTGATGGTGATATTTATGTGATTAATAGACTATTAGAAGAGCATTATCACCGTAGGGGTAGTATCAATTAGGTGGGGATTGAAAAAGGGTTTGAACTTATTATTCTGTGAAAACTGGCTTTGATACTCCAGTGCCATTTTTATCTTTTCGAAATTGGTATAAGCAGGTATCTCTTGTCCCATTCTACTTGAGGTCGGCACAACACGTTTTCGTCTTCCTCATCATTTACTCCTTTCTCTTTAATATCATTATTTACGTAATGTATGTGTTAATGAATAAATTAATAAAAAAATTAATAATCCATTCATCTTTTCATTGGTCGTCCTTTCCCTTACCATCCATCAATAGTAACGATATAGGACGAGTTATAACACTTACACAAACATGAAATATCCGGATTACACGATACTGCAAAGATGTTGTTGTGGTTAGGAACTTCGTACGAATGTTCATAGTTCAGATTCATCCATCGTCGACGTTATTAGCTCTGTCCTGAAGATTGAGGTCAAGAGTAGGCCCATTTCATGTAAAAATGTTGTTAATTCCTACAGTTTTTACGGACGTAAAAATTCAACTGAAATTAATCGCCGAATTTCGACTCGGCATTCGGCAGAATGAAACAAGCAGTCCATCACTAATTGATAGCCCGCGGCTACTTACCAAAAAGTGACGTGAATGAATAAATTCATCAACGATTCTCGAACCAGGATATAATCGGGATATTTCCGGGTCAAAACCGGGATATAACCGGGATATTTCCCGGAAAACTGTTCGCTGATATTAATCAAATTACTTATGGTTTCCTGTTTTTATTTATTTAACGGCTCCTTTGTTATTAATGTCAGTGCCCAATTTAATAATTTTAATGAAGTTTTTGACAGCAAGAGTTCATCAATACATGTATGACATTACTTGATAATTGGATGTTTACAATCGTGAATGGAACCGATAAATCGACGGCACGGTTGGCTCAATGGCCGAGCGATTGACTTGCATTGCATGTCGAGGGATCGATCCCCGCACGGAGCAAATAATTGTACGACCTACAGGTAGCTGTTCTGATGACAATAGGCTCGCCCTCTATTACATGGGACTTAAACATAACTGGCAAATGTGTGTGTAGTGTAGGGTACGCCTCTGAAGGGTTTGGCCCTTTTTTTTTTCTTTTTTGGTGGTGGTGGGAAATCATCAAATACCCCTCCCGCTCTGGGCAGAGCGAAAGGGAGTGTCAGACTTCTACTGACTAAAAACCACCCATGTTCCTTCTAAGCCCTTCATGTCGAGGCCGCGGTATCTCTTGCGAACCACCCGCAGCCCCGACGGGCGTCGGCCCTTGCGGGCTTCCATGTTGCTGACATCTCATTGAGGCGCGCGTGGAACACGAACGCGCCGTCGACACGGCCTGTCGTCGTCATAAGACGGACGGACGGCGAGCTAGCCCATCACTCGCCGTCCACAGGCCCGCGTCTACGGTGGCCGGAGGCCATCACGTGGCCCGCGACGCCCGGAGCGCCTCCCGCGGCGGCTGGGACGAGAGGATCTCTCCCTCTCACGTTCCGCCACAAGGGTTAGGCCCTTCGGGGCTAATAGGCGTGGTGATATGTTATGTGCCACGCGTACTCACTTCAGTTTGACCACATCTTTACCCATATTTAAAACAACATAAACTCAGATGAAAATAAATTCACTCCATTGAGAGCTTTACGTCAATACGTCCGTTATAATATGGCTTACCATAATTTCAGATAACTCTGGACATGATCTGTATAATATACAGTGACTTGACTTTATTCGAGAAACTACTTTGCAACTAAACTTCTCTACCTACTATGGACATTTCGCCTTCGTGCATTTGACATTTCGTGTTCTGTATGGTGTCGGACGTAAAGAATAGCACCATCCCATATCTTCCCGTGGGTGTCGTAAGAGGCGACTAAGGGACTTACCAGATAATGGGCAGCAGCGTTCTCTGAGCTTTTGGAACAACCATACAGCGATCGCCAACCCGACTGCCAAGCGTTGCGATTATGGCAAATCCCCCCCTTCTGGTGGAGGCCTGTGTCCAGCAGTGGACGTCTTTTGGCAGAGATGATGATGATGGACATTTCGTGACTTTAAAAAAAAACCCAAATAAATCACAGCAAATTTCAAACAAATATTCTTAACACGTTGATTGCCAAGTCAAAATTCTGAACTAAAAATTAATTAGGAGTTGTAATTACACAGAAGTATAAAATACATGGAAACTTTCCGAATACTTATATATGTATACATAATCCTTTAATTAACGCACCGCACACTGAATACACACACACTCACTCTGTCACAGACACCGTCTCCCGAAACCCAGAACCATGGCGACCCCAAGCGATAATAGCGGTACAATATCCTGTCCTGCCAGCGATCGCAATTTCACTTCCTCACTGCGCTGTACCGCTGATCTGACTTGAGAGAAAGTACTGAGTTACTGAACACAGAACTGGATTTATTTAACGGGTAGGCAGAGTTTGTACCCGTCGGCTAATTAAGATTTATATGAAAGTGATCGTGATATCATCTTGTTAGAGAGATGGAGTCGGTAAATGAAATAGATGGTTTATACTTTGATGATTTTGGTCGTGATGTTATTGGATACCGACGCTGAAGTTTTAAGACTATGTAAGCCAAAAGTAGCAACTTTTCAGGAGAGTGAAAAAACAGCAAAATTTCACCTAGGCAACACTAGAAAACGATGGCGGGAAGATCTACAGGGCTATTGCGTATCTTAATAAATGTCAAATCGGGGTTCAAGGGTTAAACCCAAAAACAATTGACCGAACTGCAATGTCTCTGTGGCTCTATTTGACAGTTAATCGATGGACACTGGACATTATCATAGTGTCCATCGATTGTTTTTGGGTTTTTCCATTAAATTTTTCTCAGTAGCAGGCACGGAATCTGGATTTGTGCCCGGTTGATGGCAATAAGCTTGCCTCCTATTACATCATCATCTTCCTACCTTTGTCCCATGTTAAATGGGGTCGGCGATGGGATTTAAATACACCTCTGCATAACCCTTTAGGGATTACAGGCGTGATGTTATGTTATCTTAGAATGGGGTTTACTTTTCTGTTACATTAACAACATAAAACAAACAAAACTATAAGTTACTTAAGTGTCTACAACACTTTTATTATTTATCCGACAAACAATAGTTTTAGAAGTCGCAAGTAAAAGGAAAGTTCTACGAGTATTATTTTCTTTTCTTTATTATACGCAAAGATTCTTTGAACGTGAATAATCTTTGTCTATTCATAAACAATATATTTCCCAGCGAGGGAACTCTGTGAGTGAAGGGAGATATTCTAAGTGTCCTGTGAAACAACTTTGACTTTGACGGCACGGTTGGCGCAGTGGCTAAGCGTGCCGCGTGTCGCGGGTTCGATCCTCGCACGGAACAAATATTTGTATGGCCTGCAGATAGTTGTTTCGGGTCTGGGTATTTGTGAATGTGACTTTATATGTTTGTGAACGCACCTACGATACAGGAGAAATTCCTAGTGTGGGGCAACGTTTTATAAAAAAAAAAAAACTATAATTTTTAGTACAACATGTGATCAATGGAAAAATTTCTTACTGGATGGTCTTTTTATATGTTAGACGTTACCATCCCGTCGGGGCTGCGGATTGTTCGCAAGAGATACCGCGGCCTCGACATGAAGGGCAAAGAAGGAACATGGGTGGTTTTTAGTCAGTAGAAGTCTGACACTCCCTTCCGCTCTGCCCAAGAGCGGGAGGGGTTATTTGATGATTTCCCACACTCGACGTGTTCGCCATACAGAGAATCGGTGTAGTCTGCTCGTTAACGTAACCTTGTACGAGTATAAGCGGCGTGGTATTTTCGAGGTATAAAGAACATAAATAAAGCTTTTAATAAAATTTACGACCGCACCCGAAGAGAGCCGATCGTGGACTAGTTCACTTCAGCTTAGGAAAGACCGTTTTGGGACCACGTTTGAGGCGTCATTTTAACATGCCGTCCGCCCAGTCCTTACGCAGTAATCTATATATATAAAAATGAAACCCGTTTTTCGTTGTCACGACTTGGCATGAAAACGGCTTGACCGATTTGGCTGATTTTTTTTTTAAATGTTCGTTGAAGTTCAAGGATGGTTTTTACGGCGAGAAAAATTCGAATAATGGCCGGAAAAGCCCTAAAAACAG
The DNA here is from genome assembly GCA_949774965.1 of Diarsia brunnea. Classification (NCBI taxonomy): domain Eukaryota; kingdom Metazoa; phylum Arthropoda; class Insecta; order Lepidoptera; family Noctuidae; genus Diarsia; species Diarsia brunnea. The sequence continues at coordinate 15,682,800 of OX459013.1, read as the reverse complement.
CCCTTTTCTTTTTCCCATACAAACGTTTTGTAACTAAAACGTCAAATCAATTTGAGCTTTAATACCGTACTATAAAGTTCAAGTGTTAGTGGAGAGGTTCCGGGAAGGCAAAACAATTGAGTGACGTTCAGTTGTTCAGTCAACGAATGACAACTTCAAACAGACCATACGACATTATCACAATAATCACAAATAATTACTGTTTCTTTCCCAATAGAAAAATGACTTTTAAATGGTGTTGCGTATAATATAAAAATTAATTGCTGTTAGTTAGTCGCGCTAAAACTAGAGAACGGCTAGACCGATTTGTCTAATTTTGGTTTTGAAACATTTGTAGCAGTCCAGAGAAGGTGTGAAATTAGTAAGTAGTATGTAGGTAGGTAGGTAACAGGTAGGTGGTAGGTAGTTGGTACGTAGGCAGGTAAAAGGGCATTGCAACGCACGCGGGGTACAGCTATATTATATAAAAATGAATAGCTGTTCGTTAGTCTCGCTAAAACTCGAGAACGGCTGGACCGATTTGGCTAATTATAGTGTTGAATTATTCGTGGAAGTCCAGGGAAGGTTTAAAAGGTGAGAAAGTGGTAGGTAGGTAGGCAGGGTAGTAGGTAGAGTAGTAGGTAGGGTAGTAAGTAGGATAGTAGAGTAGGTAGGGTAGTCGGTAGAGTAGTAGGTAGGGTAGTAGGTAGGTCGGGTAGTAGGTAGGTAGGGTAGTAGGTAGGTAGGGTAGTAGGTAGATAGGTAGGGTAGTAGGTAGGTAGGTAGGGTAGTAGGTAGGTAGGGTAGTAGGTAGGTAGGGTAGGAGGTAGTAGGTAGGTAGGTAGTTGGTACACAGGCAGGTAGTAGGTAGGAAAAAGGGCATTGCAACGCATGCCGGGAACAGCTAGTATTATATATAAGTCAATGCGTATATGTTATAACTCTCAACACAATACCTCGGGACACCACTTACATTATTTTTATTTCATGCAATACATTTTAACATGTTTAAAACACAACTTTGTATGTCGTAATAAATTTTACGTGTCCCCGTTTCAGTTTGGTTTATGAAATATATTTTATTTTGTGTCTCTCTGGTTTTAAGTTTGAATATTTTCATGTACATAACGGTAATGGAGGAACTTAAATGTACGAAGCTTTGTTCTTTTTTTAACACAAGATATGACATCACGCCTGTAATCCCCGAAGGGTTAGGCAGAGGTGTAGCCATTACTGTATCCACATTTTGCCAGTTTCGCCAGTCCCATGTAATCGGGCGAGCCTATTGGTATCAACCGAGCACAAATTCAGACTCCGTGGCTGCTGAAAAAATCCTGATCGAATCGAATCGAAGCCAGGACCTCAGGCACAGCAGTCGCGTTGCGACCACCAGACCAACGCCATGTTAAGTCAAGTTTGACACTTAACAATTTTTTTTTGTGAATAATTTTTTCCTGTATTGCAATTGTGGCTACGTTACAGGCTTTCTGACGGGCGGGTGACTATTCTAAAACAAGAAATAAAAATACTATCTCAAGATTTATCACTTAAAATACGTTGAGAGGTTATGATGCTAAAAATGTATCCTATTAAACTGGCAAAAAATTGCTTTTAAGTTGCAAAAACTTGATGAAAATTCAACATAAACTGCACATCAGCTATCCCGGAGTAAAATCACCAAAAAATCAGTCACAAAAAAGTAATTTAAAAACCAATATCGAAGCAAACACGAAGTTTAAACGACAGTCATTAATTCGGTAGCTTGATATATTCAGTCTTCAAATTGAATGTCCCGTCTACGGAAGAAAGAAAATGTACCGGAAAAACATTTTCTTTAATATATTAGTGTCATAAATATCTCCCAAGCTAAAGTTCGCATTTTCTCTAAAACTGGTGTTCTATAAAGAAAACGATTGTTTTTCGTTACCGTAGTAGGTCGTAGGTAGGTTATACAGGGTGTAAGGGGCCATGGAAGGGCCGACGCCCGTTGGGGCTACGGGTTGTTCGAAAGAGATACAGCGGCCTCGGCGCAAGAGTAAAAAGGACCATGGGTGGTTTTTAGTCAGTAGAAGTCTGACACTCCCTTCCGCTCTGCCCAAGAGCGGGAGGGGTTATTCGATGATGACCCCCCCCCCCCAAAAAAAAAGGGTGTATGGGACAACCATGGACAACCCTCTGAAAACTGATAGGGTGAATTCAGTATAATAATATCATACTAAGATGACCGGTACGAAAAGTATTTTAGGAACATTATGGGAATATTTGATATATATCCTCATACGCAATGTATCGTTACCGTGACACAGCGCACGTAGCGAACGGTAAGCACGACGGCGAGTTCAATCAACTTTGTAGCTAGGCAGAAAGTGAACTGCTGCTTTCACGCGTCGTTCGTTTGAGTATTTTAACATTCATTCTTATTTTTTTTGTTATTATTTACAAAAATGGAATGCTGCCTACAGATAACGTAATTTTACATTGAAATAAAAGAATAATAACTGAAAAAAAATTACATTTTCCGGGGAAAAATTCCGATAAGGAGCTGAATGCACCACCCTATCAATATGCGGAGAGAAATAAGTTCCCCCTATAACGTATGATTTAAATAAACTAGCCAAAATGTGGGTCTACTTAAGCTACACTTCTATCTACCTCTGTTAGGGATTAAATTCGTAATGTTTAATTAAAAAAAAAACGTTGCCCCACACTAGGAATTTCTCCTGTATCCTGTATGCGTTCACAAACATTTAAACTCACATACACAAATACGCAGACCCGAAACAACTATATCTGTAGGCCATACAAATATTTGTTCCGTGCAGGGATCAAACCAGCGACACGCAGCGCAGCAGTCCAATCGCTCAGCCACTGCGCCAACCGTGCCGTCAAATGCTTTATATAATATTATATTGTTTCCTCTAGCAGCGGCCAACGAGGCAAGTTCGTGCTCTGCGGTTGCTATAGTAACAAGGTCATGGTTTAGCACCCGAAAGACAATAGAACCACCCTCTTCCTTTTGACAACATGATAACCCCCTATCCACCTTTCTCGGAAACTGTTAACAAAGGTACGGAAATACTTGTGTAAACATTAATTTAATTCCTTCAAACATTTACTCGCATTTTCAACAAGAACATGAAAAGCGGTTCGTGTTGTTTTAACAACTACGTTTGGGTCGGCTTCCAGTCTAATTGGATGCAGCTGTAAATCAGCATTTAACATTAAATAACGCTTGTCTGACCTCTAGAACTCAGTAACTGGGTAATGACCCTTCTTCTTGAAGTGTGGGCAGTAAGGTCTGACGAACCCACACACCCTAGTGTCAGAGTTTCTAAACGCCTCAAGGGTCTCTGACACCGGAGGTTCTATGCTGGGATCGTGTGGTCCATGGCCCTTTGCGGGGCTTCCATTTGGGCGCGTGCTTTAAAAAGCGAGCCGCCCACTACCTGAACAAGCCCTAAAAGGTGGTAGCCGTAAGGTTAGTTCGGGGCTACCGCACGATCTCCGGCGAGGCGGCGAACCTCCTTGCCGGATTGACGCCATGGGATCTGGAGGCGACAGTCCTCGCGCGCCTGCATGAATGGCGCGCGGAGGCGCTACACCGGGAGGTAACTCCGTTGCCGCGGCAAATTGCCGCTCAGCGGACAGACCTCCGGTGCGATCTCATGGCGACATGGAGAGAGCCACTGTCGCAACCCCGTGCAGAGCACGCCACGATAGTGGCGATAAATCCCCTCTTTGAGGAGTGGCTACAGAGGCACCACGGCGCGCTCACCTTCCGTCTGACGCAGGTTCTCACCGGACACGGTTGTTTCGGGAGGTACCTGCACCGATTCAGGCGGGAGGAAACGCACATGAATCAGTAAAATAAGATGAGCGTGTCTTGGGTTCGAAGTTTCGAAGTCAAAACCTATCATTTGGCAATCCGACAGTTACACCACTAGGCAGTCACTATGGGTAACCCATCCACAGACAAACCTCGACAAAGGTTGCTTAACCTTCAACCTGTGCGACTATTATTACATAGTAACGAGCCCCTTAATTTATAAAGTGCTGGAACTATACTATTATTTATTAATCCTATTAGTCATGAAACGTTTAGTATCTGTTGAAAAATATTGGAACTAGATATTTCTCGTAAGAGGCTTACTGTTAATCCAGCTTTGTATCCATTTGAAAATAACTTCTTTTGCAGTATTTTCCATGAAACATAGGTAGGTACCTGAGACTCGAGTGAAGAGTTGAAAAGATTTATTATGGTATATCTACGATTTGAAGTAGGGTTTTTTATAAAAGTTTTTAAACTGACATGGGTACTAAAATTATCATAAATACTCAAAACGGGATATGTACATTTACCATGTTTTCTATTTTTATTTACAATATTTACAAACTACAATGTACAGAACTAAAATTCATCATCATCATCTTCCTGCCCTTATCCCATTCTATTTGGGGTCGGCGCAACACGTTTTCTTCTTCCATTCTTCCCTGTTACACGTCAAGATGGCATTTATTCCTAAATTTATTTATTAATTAATAAATTATTAATTCATTATTTATTAATTTATTTCATTTATTTTTTACAGAACTAAAATTATAATAAAATATATACAAGTATCAAAAAGAGAAGAATTACATGGCGTCAAAAAACTCGTCCACACCGCTGTCAACAGGAAAAGTGCCCAGAAGGCTGGCAGCATTCCCACGTTGGATGGTAATGCTGATTCTTTGGTCAAAGAACAGGCCAGCCCTCTGGTGAAGAGGTCACGTGAAGAGTCGACCAACCGCTTGGCAATTTCCTTAAATATTTGGTGAGCATTTTTTCCCAGCGTCAAAAAAACAAAAAAAAAAAATCCCCAGTGTTTCAACCCCAAATTTGTTTTGAGTTTCCAATATATCAGCGCTGTTGCAAGCAACAAGATCACGGATAACAATAAAGTTATAGCGGGCGGGGTGTATAAGAGCACACAAACCGATCTACTTTCTTGTTCGTTTCTTGCTCTCGGTACTGTATCACTTAGAGTCATCTAATCCCGTTTTTAACAAAGTTTCTGTCAGTTAAGATGTCAACAACGGCCATTGCCCTTTCCCTAATAATAATAACTGTTCGTACGAATCAAAACCAACCATGAACCAAAATGAAGTATGTATCAATTTCCATTGGAAAAAATGTTCAAGATCACGATTCTAGACATGAACAGGCTTATTTTTGGATTTCAAAGTTAATTTAAGAACTTGAATAAATGTAGGTAGGTCAATAACCGCTATTAACATATCTTAACTGGCAGCAACAATAGTAGATAGTAGAATAAATCTATTCAAAATGGAATTATTTGTTACAAAACCACATCGGAGCAATTTCATTGACTTTCTACTCACTGAAATCTTAATAGAGGTAATTGGGGGCGCCCTTACAAGGCGGTGCGGAATCAACTCCGCACCCGGGCCCCCCCGCTGACGCAGAGTCTCCGGCCTGAGCTCGTGGAGGACGTGGTGAGCGCTCTGTTCCCTTCGCGAGGGGAGCATCCTCCCCCGCCAATGGCTCCGCCACCTGCGGTGCCGGAAGCGGACCAATCAGGAGCCGATGACGACATTCCGGAGGTGACTGGGGTAGACCTGAGAGTGGCGGTACGGAGGCTCAAGGCCAAAAATACCGCCCCGGGACCCGACGGCTTGCCTGGCAAAGCCTGGGTCCTGGCCTCAGAGGCTCTTGGGCCCCGACTGGAGGGGTTCTTAAGCGCGTGCATGGAAAGAGGCCAGTTCCCGCTTCGTTGGAAGACAGGGAAGCTGGTCCTCATCCAGAAGCCGGGGCGCCCTGCGGACTCGCCGTCCGCATACCGGCCCATTGTGCTGCTCGACGAGGTGGGCAAGCTCTTTGAAAGAGTAATTGCAAACCGCCTCGCCGAGCACCTTGAGGGGATGGGTCCGGATCTTGCGGAACACCAGTTTGGTTTCCGCAAGAGGCGCTCGACGGTGGACGCCATCATGCGCGTGAGAGCCCTCACGACGGGGGTTGCGGTCTCTCGGGGCGGTGTGGTCTTGGCGGTGTCTCTCGACATCGCCAACGCCTTCAACACTATGCCCTGGAGCTGCATTAGGGAGGCACTCCGGTATCACCGGGTGCCGGCCTACCTTCGTCGTGTAGTCGGGGACTACTTGACAGACAGGGCTGTCATCTACCCCGGTCAAGACGGAGAATGGAACCGGCGAGAGATGTCGTGCGGTGTTCCACAGGGATCGGTTCTGGGGCCGCCCCTGTGGAACATCGGTTACGACTGGGTGCTGCGTGCCGACCTCCCTAGCGGTGTCAGCGTAGTATGTTACGCTGACGATACGCTTGTGCTAGCACAGGGGGGGTCGCACGAGGCGGCGGCCGAAAATATGACACGCGGGGTTGCGATAGTCGTAGAGAGGATCCGGCAGCTGGGTCTCGAGGTGGCACTTCACAAGTCGGAGGCCATGGGCTTCCATGGACGTGGGAATGTGCTACCGTCGGGATCCCAGCTAACGGTGGGAGGGGTTCCCATCGGCGTCGAGTGTACTTTGAAGTACCTAGGACTCGTCCTCGACAGCCGGTGGAACTTCGTGGAGCACTTCCGACGTTTGGCTCCCAGACTGGAGCGGGCGGCGGCTGCCTTCAGGTGGCTCTTGCCCAATCTGGGGGGGCCAAACGCCTCCTGCCGGAGGCTCTATGCGGGGATCGTGCGGTCCATGGCCCTTTATGGGGCCCCGGTGTGGGCGAGTGCTTTGAGAAAGCGGGCCGCCCATTACCTGAACGCGCCCCAAAAGGTGATGGCCGTGAGGCTAGTCCGTGGGTACCGCACGATCTCCCGCGAGGCGGCGAACCTCCTTGCCGGATTGCCGCCATGGGATCTGGAGGCGATAGTCCTCGCGCGCCTGCATGAATGGCGCGCAGAGGCGCTGCACCGGGGGGTCACTCCGTTGCCGCGGCTAATTGCTGCGCAGCGGACAGACCTCCGGTGCGATCTCATGGCGGCATGGAGACAGCGACTGTCGCAACCCCGTGCAGGGCACGCCACGATAGTGGCGGTAAGTCCCCTCTTTGAGGAGTGGCTGGAGAGGCGCCACGGCGCCCTCACCTTCCGTCTGACGCAGGTACTCACCGGACACGGTTGTTTCGGGAGGTACCTGCACCGAATCAGGCGGGAGGAAACGCCCGGTTGTCACCATTGTGAGGATCGGCCGGAGGACACGGTGGAGCACACCGTGGAGGTGTGTCCCGCTTGGGCGGAGCCCCGCCGTGTTCTCGTAGCGGCGATCGGCGGCGGCGACCTCTCGCGTCCGGCCCTGGTGCAAGCCATGGTCCGGGGCGAGGAGGAATGGGACGCCGTCGCCTCCTTCTGCGAAGCAGTGATGCTAGCGAAGGAGGTGGCGGAACGTGAGAGGGAGAGAACCTCTCGTCCCAGCCGCCGCGGGAGGCGCTCCGGGCGTCGGGGGCCACGTGATGGCTTCCGGCCACCGTAGACGCGGGCCTGTGGACGGTGAGTGATGGGTAAGCTCGCCGTCCGTCCGTCTTATGACGACAACAGGCCGTGTCGACGGCGCGTTCGTGTTCCACGCGCGCCTCAAAGAGATGTCAGCAACATGGAAGGGGCCCGCAAGGGCCGACGCCTGTCGAGGCTGCGGGTTGTCCGCAAGGGATACCGAGGCCTCGACATGAAGGGCGAAGAAGGAACATGGGTGGTTTTTAGTCAGTAGAAGTCTGACACTCCCTCTCGCTCTGCCCAAGAGCGGGAGGGGTTATTTGATGATTTCCCACCCCCCAAAAAAAAAAAAAAAAAAAAGGTAATTACATTCTGCGCACCATATTATATGTATTCCATGTTGCCCACCTAAGGATGCAGTGTTAGTTAGAAAGGCATTTTGAAAAGGAAAGGTAGAACAAATCAGAATAAACACTACTGAAGTTATGCAACCCTTTTTTTTAATGGGGTGTCGTCAAATAATCTCTAATCCTGCTAGTCAATAAAAGCCTGACTCCCAGCGGGAGGAGTCATTTCATGATTTACCACACTCCGAAAAAAAAAGACTTACGAACGGAAACCCATCCATGTTCTATAAAATACCCTTTGCATTCTCAGGCGGTGGTATTTCTTTCAAACAAATTCGGTAACTCAGGCAAGTTATGCCATCTAGCGTTTTTTGCTTGTAATCCAAGATCACTTGAAAATTTTCACAAGAATAATACAAATATCACTTGATAAATCCAAACACCTATAATAGTCCTATAACCATTTCCACCCAACATCCCTAAACGCCATAACACATTTTTGTTCATTCAGAAACCTTTCCTAACTCCATCACGATAACGCACAATTTTATTCTAAGCTCTATTGTAACGCCACAACAAAAAAGGGTTCACATATTCTACTCAATAAAGACGATAAGATGAACAGAAAATAAAATTTTATTGGACATGTTCACCCTTCATAAAATTGGTGAGATACTCGTCTATTCCAGTGAACATGAAACTTTCAGGAAATCCCGGAAAATGTTATAGGGAAATACAGAAGGTAGTTTGTACGTTGAGTTAAGTAAAGCTGATGTCAGGCGTTTCAATTCACTTCAATGATTCACTCGAGTGAATGTTCATTTTTTGTTTCATTTCACGTTCACACAAAATCGATTGATTACGTACAATGAACGCCCATCTGCTCAGTAGGCAAGTAAAAGTTAACTAAATCCGAAATTCAACATCGTTGGATCGGTTTACTAATTCAGTTTTTATGTGCTCAGAGAAAAATGTTGTGGGTAAAGTTTTGAGTATGAATGTGGTGGTAATAAGAGTAGGATAAGGCCAAAGAAGCCCATCGCTTATTTCTTCGTGAACTGTTGGAAAGATGATATGGCAAAGAAGGAGGTGACTATCGAGATGAGGACTGATAGGGAATTATAGAAGAATGAGACATGCTACGCCGACCTCAAATAAGAGAATAATTTACTTATATGTCGCAGCGGGAGTCGTAGATTTAAGAAACTTGTAACATTTGTTACAAGATGGCGGTAGTGATGTCATTGTTGGCAAGTAAAAGTGGGGTGGGCGACAACGGTGCGGACAGTCTGCCTGAGAACGTGCGCGTGAGCGGACGACCTTACAACCTCCATCCATTTTCTATCGTGATTATTGATTATTGTGATTCTATAAAGTTTGTGAAATTATTAAAGAAGGTCTACGCTATTTGTTCGTGGTATTATTTCTTGTTTTCTGAAGATGTATGAGGAGGAAGGTTTGCCCAAAAATAACATTCTTGTTCCCTCTCCGTTATCAGAAGTGGGATGTGATCCACGTTCTGTACTACAGCCCACGTTGAACAATAGTGAATGGAAAATGATATTAGAGCAACAAAATCAAAAATGCAGCAGGAATTGAAGGCACTATCCTACTTAAAAAGAACGGTGCCGAATAGTGACTACAACAGTGACAACCCTGGTCCAAAGCAACGCAAGCTGATGTCGACCCTGGTTAAATGTGCGCATTGTGGGAGAGTGGGCCGCCATATTTCTGTGTGTGCCTCACGGAGAAGCAAATAAACTTGCAACCACTTCGAAACTTACAACAACAGAGATCATAATTACGTTACAACTGTCGGAACGTCGTCGGACACAAAGCATCAAGATGCCCTCGGGGTGCCAGTACAGAAGCAACGACGACCGCTTCTAGTCCAACTAGCAAGCCGGTAGAACGGTGGCGTGTTGAAATCTGCCCAGTCAGTACACCAATGGGACGTCTAGAACACCTCGGTGAGTTCTTTTCATTTTGTTATGATTCTGGAGCGTAGATTAATGAGAGATTACATTTTGTGTAAATTTAATAGTGAGCGTAATTATAGTGTCGTTACTACGACGGTTATAGGTCAAACCTCCGTGAATAGTAACCTGAACATTTTAGCTAATGTTGATATTGGTAACATTAGTTTGGATATTGTTTTTCATGTTTTACCTGACAACATGACATAGTGATTGGACGTGAAATTTTGATTTATGACTTAGTAATTAACATGACGTCTAGAACTTTAAACTTTTAGAAAAATTTACCGGATGTGAATACCGTAAGTGTAGAGTCGAGTGTAGAGTCGAGTGTAGAGTCGAGTGTAGAGTCGAGTGTAGAGTCGAGTGTAGAGTCGAGTGTAGAGTCGAGTGTAGAGTCGAGTGTAGAGTCGAGTGTAGAGTCGAGTGTAGAGTTGAGCCGAGTGTAGAGTCGAGTGTAGAGTCGAATGTAGAGTCGAGTGTCGAATTACGTACCATTTTAAATGTAGAGTCAGGTGCAGTTAAAAATGTCATTGATACCGACGTTTCTCCGGATATCAAAGCAAGACTAACTTTAATTTTAAGTCGATTCTCAAACAACTTTATTATTGGAACACCTAGCTCTCCTGCAAATACGGACCCTATGGAAATATGACTCAAAGATCCCAATAAAACGGTTTATCGTTGTCCTTATCCGTTGAGTCCCCAGGAAAGACAGATAGTACGCAATAAAATTGAAGACCAGCTCTCCTTTAATGTGATTCACCCGAGCTCGTCACCTTTTGCCAGTCCTAATCTTCTGGTGAAGACGAAGGAAGGCAGCGACCGCATGTGCGTTGATTGTCGCGAATTGAACGATATTACTGTACCTGAGAGATTTCCATTGCCATTGATTCCGATCCAATTAATAGAGCTAGTGCTATTCGTGTTTTTAAAAAAAAGTGTTTGATCTTGTTTGGCGCGCCGACGTGAGTAATTGTAGATCAGGGACGTTGTTTTGCAAGTACTGACTTTGCAAGTTGGTTCCTCTCAAAATATTAGTTTGCAAGGATTATGAGCACTCTAAAGATATGCTCACGATCGCCTTAGGAAAAAGCCTGATTCTAATGTTCCAATGGAAATTAATGATGATGAGACTAATGAATGAACCTGTTTGATCTTTGGAGTCGTAAATCTTTTACTTTTACCATTACGCTATCTCTGGCTAAGCGAGTTATGTTGACTATCGCTGGTTAAGCGTTAGTAGTGTAATCACTGGTTAAGCGGATTATGATGTGCTTTCGCTGGTTAAGCGTCAGTAGTGTAATCGCTGGTTAAGCGGATTACATTGAGCTTTCGCTGTATAAGCGTTAGTGATTGAATCGCTGGTTAAGCGTGTTATGATGTACTTTCGCTGGTTAAGCGTGTTATGATGTAAATTTCGCTAGTTAAGCGTTAGTGGGTTAATATCGCTGGTTAAGCGTTATTATTATCACTGGTTAAGTGATGCCGCTGGTTAAGCGATGCCACTGGTTAAGTGATGCCGCTGGTTAAGTGATGCCGCTGGTTAAGCGATGCCGCTGGTTAAGTGATGCCGCTGGTTAAGCGATGCCACTGGTTAAGTGATGCCGCTGGTTAAGTGATGCCACTGGTTAAGTGATGCCGCTGGTTAAGCGATGCCGCTGGTAAAGCGATGTCATGGTTAAGCTGACCAATCCTGGTCAGGCATGGCCGAAACTAAGTAATGTACACAGAACTTTCTATTTCAGATGAGCCACACGGGGACGTGTGAGGCGCAGGACGGCCGTGTCGCAGCGGGAGTCGTAGATTTAAGGAACTTGTAACATTTGTTACAAGATGGCGGTAGTGATGTCATTGTTGGCAAGTAAAAGTGGGGTGGGCGACAACGGTGCGGACAGTCTGCCTGAGAACGTGCGCGTGAGCGGACGACCTTACAACCTCCATCCATTTTCTATCGTGATTATTGATTATTGTGATTCTATAAAGTTTGTGAAATTATTAAAGAAGGTCTACGCTATTTGTTCGTGGTATTATTTTTTGTTTTCTGAAGATGTATGAGGAGGAAGGTTTGCCCAAAAATAACATTCTTGTTCCCTCTCCGTTATATAGATTAAATTGTATACTTTAGTGTACACCAAAATTGTAACATAACTTTTTTTCAATTTTACTTATTCTATGGTGACATTGGTGGTCTTATCGCTGATGATTACATGTGTAAGGTTACAATGAAAAAAAAGTGAAACGTCTGATATCTTCTGAAGAATAAACACTTTTCCCTTTTACTGAGAGCTGTCAATCGCACAAACTGTCATAAGAATAACTGTGAAGTTGGTTGTTATTTGTTTATTTATTTTGCTTATTTACGACACACAAACTCGTCATGTATGATGGGAAAAACGAATTCGATAATTGGAAAACAAGTCGTGGCCCCAATGGAATCCCAAGTCGGTAAAAAATGATGAAGTTTCAGACAAACTTTCACTGTGTATAACCAATTTAGGGAATGAATTTTCAGTAATCTTTCCTCATTGGGCACTTTCGTTATATATTTGAGAAACTTTCATGTATAGCTAGACACAACGGTTTAAGCTTTGCTTTAGTCTGCCCGTGAGTATTTTTGTTCTCTTTTTAATCGCAAAAGCCTTGCTTCTAGCCGCATCTCGCCTGATGTAAAGCGATGACGTGGCCTAGAGTGGAACCAGCTTGCCTAGAAGCAATTGATTCACACGAGCTTTGAAGCGATCCAGATTAGATCCGATTGGGAATCAGAGAAGCCCACAGTGAGTTCCACAAACCACACAGACAGATTTATGTAGAACTATAAAAAAGTAGTGTGTAAATATAGTGTACATATTCGAGATCCTAGGCTTACGGACTAAATGAGTATGTACAAAGTAGGAAATGCTACTTTTATTTAAAAATGGTGGACATCAAGGTTTATATTATTATATGGCTGCTGAGATTGTTTCGCGACAACTCAATAACTTCGCGATAAAAGTCAAAGTCAAAGCATTTATTTCAATTAAACCATTACTGGTATGTCAGAAGAACAATTCATAAAACTAAACTACGAGTGCAATACGTCATCCCGAAAGCCACCACGCCGAACCACACGCCGCCGAATGCCCGCAACAATGAACACTGCGAGCAGGAAAGCACGCAGCGACGCACACCGGAACAACGAATGCACGAGACTCCAAATCACGGAACAACTAATGCTAATTAATAATTATACATTTTTACCAAATTACTAACAATTTTCGACACAAACTTCAACAAAAACTTCGGCCAATTTTGTTTCAGTAGCAAAATATTGTATGACTTGGATTGAGCCCTCAATTTTGTCCAAACAATAGTAACGTAAAAGTGCCAGACGAGAAAAAGGCTAAGTTTTATATAGGTTAGAACCTCTGATAAATCTAGGGTTTTACGAGGACAGATCAATAAGGGCAGAGAAAGATATTCTTGTTATAGATAATGTGCTCAGTTGGTCTAGTGGACGCAAACACGACTGCTGAGGTCGTCGTCGGTTCGATTCCCAGGTCAGCCAGTGTTATTGTGTTTATAGTGAACCAACCAACAAAGACCCATATATAAATACCTTAACCTATAAATAAATATACTAACTTTTTCTACCTACCTTCAGGTGGGGTAAGGAGGGTGAAAAGTACTTGACGACCTATTCTCAAACCTACTGAATAAACAAAATTTCATAAAAATCGGTCAATCCGTTTCCGAGGAGTGCGGCAACTAACACTGTGACACGAGAATGTTATATTATATATAGAAGATTATGATTGTGTTAGTATAAGTAACTTAATACTACATATGTTATTTATTTATTTATTTAGGACAACCAACAAAGCGTACACTAAAAATACATGTTAAACTATTCATAATTTCTTACATAATATAGTGTAGCCTATAGCGTGTGTGTGTGTCTGTGTGTTGCTTATAGTATCATTCCCACAGCATTTAAACAGACTGAAGAATTTCTTAGTAACAGAAGCACGGGTTTGATACCCCCGTGCTTCGGAAAGTAACGGTTTTATGTACCTTACGATGTGGGAAGGTTTTGCGCCTGACCTTCCATTGGTTGTGTCGGCGTACCGTTTGACTCTCAGGTTTTTTATTCTCATAGTTCGATGAACTATGAGAATAAAAAACCTGAGAGTCAAAATCAAAATCAAAATCAAAACTCATTTATTCAAACTAGGCTGATAATCAGCACTTTTCGAACGTCAAAATTTACTTTACTTTACTTATTTACAAGTGACAGTCCCCCAAACCGCCCACCCTTCGACACTTCCTAGTGTTTTTGCTGGAAAGAAGAAGTGGCGGAACAAACTCTCCAGCAACACATCTGTCTGTTTGGTTAGAAGAACTCAGTGCACTTTGTGCTTGTGTACTGCAGTAAAATTTCCTGCGTAACTACGCACGAGCCACGAGCTAGGTTACCCAACTGGTTTATCTAGCTCGTGGCTTAATAATAACTGCCACTTTGGTCGATTTTTAGGTTAAGCCGCACTTGCCTAGGTTGGTTTGTGGATGGGCGACCACCCTTTACATACCGAAAGCACGTTAAGCGGTTTGTCCCGGCTGCCATTTATAGATCTTTGGCAGCCGTCACAGGTAGTGAATGACCTGAAAATCTGAGATCCAGTCTTACCAAAGGGTATCGTATTACCTAGTATTAACTGGGTTGTGGAGGCAGTCGCTCGGTATTCAGCTGAATCCGGTTAGACTGGGAGCCGACCCCAACTTAGTTGGGAAAAGGGTAAGCACGTGATGATGATGACTTGGCTAATCTTCTTTGAGGCCACAACCCTGCAGGGTTTACAAACCACCATTATTTTCATACATTGTCCTGAATACCACACAACACTGACGAAAAATCCACCATTTTATTTCTACAACAGAAAAGAACATTATTCCTCCAGCAATAATTTATAACTAAAGACCACATAAATGGTCTAGCAACGCTGACAAAAGTCCAGTTATGACCAGACCCTTTTATAATTCACATAAAAATGGCGAAATTAAGGTCCTATGCAAATTCTGCTTATTAAAGATATTGTTGCAAAAGGACAGTGGTTATTAACATACGTAAAAAGCGCTAAAAAAGCTGAATATTATGTTAATAGGCCCCCATCCACCATGTGCCAACTACGGTGTTATCAGTTGTGGAGGTCAGATAGACAGTCGCTCCATGTCAAATGCTAGTATTTAGCTGCATTAGGTTAGACTGGAAGCCGTTCCCAGTATAGTCGTGAAAGGGATATAATAGGATGCAGATAGTTATGGTGTTATGTGTCCATTAAATTCCCTATCATAATCAACCCATATCGTTCCCACTGTTGGGTGTCAGAGCTTTTCCTATTGAAAGAAAGAAAGAAAGAAAAAATATTTATTTGTCGCAGAAACATAACGAGCATACAAATAGACATACAAAAAAAAATACACATACAACGCATAACCGATATTAAAAAATACAAAAAGCAGGGATAATATAAAAATAATTGCACGTCGTGACTGCGACAACTAGGTTGCCACTCAGCATGATGCTGTGCTATGGGCACCCACAGCACAGCGCTGGTTTTCAGTGGTCACCCGTGAAAAAACGTACAAAAGCCAAGACAGCTTCAATATTAGGTATAAGTATATAAAATAAAACAAGCAGTGCTTGAAATCACTTGACTTAAAAGTAAGACTAAAATTATTAAGAAGTAAAATAATCGTTACAAAAAAATAAATATTAAATTAAAACCAAAAATAATGATTTGCATGCTAAACAGAACAAGCATTTAAAAAACAATTTATTGAGTGATGGCGTGTCTTTTGTCTCGCTCCCTCCCCACCCAACCGTTTGTTAAATACATCTCCACCCCTCGTTACTACAATCCATCCAACAGCACAATGTTTTAAGTGCGTCACATTGATTTGTACTGTACAGTCGAATAACCTAATAAGTATACTGCCAGCTAACTTGCATTTACTTTTAAGATTATACAGATACATTTAGAGACTGATGTGAAATGATACGAGTACATCGTTTGACATCCGTCGCTTAGTGCGAAACGATTTATAAAACAAAATTGCAATCAATATTTTCAGCTGTATACAGGGTGTAAACGAACCCTTCATGCATCCGTCAACCAAGCATTCTGTACATCAAACTAAGTACCCCTACGCAAAAATTTTTGCTGGGAAATGACTTTTTTTTTTGGGGCAAAAATCACATTTTACGGTAAAACTCAAAGTAGCACTCTTAAAAACCGGCTTCTTTTTAATAGCATTTTTCGCCTCTAAAAATCTACATTGCCTTCTAAATTACTAAGTAAGCCACAATTAACGAGCATCTAAGTATTCCTATCTTAGCCACTAGTTAAGTTCTATCTGAGCCACTCTAAATATAACTCAGCATGGTGGTTATTTTTTACCCGACAACGGCGAAGTGACGCGCGCTCGCTTCGCTCGCATATTAAATAACACTAATATCTTCTGTCCCCGAAGTGCCGGGCCTCCGCCGGCCTCCTTCGTCGGCCTACGGCCCGGTGCCCATGCCGCCCATTAGGGTGCTAATTAAACCGGCTTCTTTTTAATAGCATTTTTCGCCTCTAAAAGTAATACGAACGCGCGATCGACAAAAATAAATACACGATATTGTCTATGGTCGCTTGACTTGTATTTTTTTGAGGACCTAATGTTAAAGCTATAAAATGTAAAATGGTTATGAGATATAAATTCCGTGGCTGCGTTAGTAAATTAGGTGTCTATGTAATAAGTACAAGTTACGATAATTGATGATCTTTATTTGACGCTTTCTGTAAGATATTTAGTTGGCATTGTGAAAAGACGAATTAGCTTTTTAGAGGCTATCTTATTTTACCGTGGCTTAGTCATAAAATTAGAAGTTTGATCAGGTGGCCATTAAAAAAATCTGTTGCTCGATTTATTATTTCCCATTATAATATGAAGATAGCCTTTTATTAAGGAGCGATTTACTGTTAATGAAAACTAGCACCTTTTAGGTACCTCTTTACTTCATACGTGAATATAACGTAATTTATCTAACTGACTGCTTTAAATACACATCTCCTAAAAACCTAATTAAGATAACTAAGATCCCAATGCCAGCATCGAATAAGTGAGAGTGAGACATTCACTGAGTTTACGACGTAAGGTGCCTCAGTTATCTCCGAGACATCGGTCATTTTCCGGGATCACACCGGATCCCGAGATCCCGGGATGTTCCCGTGCCGAATACAAATGAAACTATTATCTACTCGGCCTTAAGGACGGGCCATGGGAACAGCGGAGTGGTGTTTGGGACCCTCATTAATTAGGCTTATGTCTTAGGTATTTTTTTTCTTTATGGGAAGATTTATACTCAGCTGCGTTCTTTCAAAATATGTTGTTTACTTCTTAGTCTAAATTTTTTAAGCAAGGAACCCTATGTGCCACCTATGTGTGTACCTTTTAACAAAATTTTATTGCATTAATTTTAATTTAATTTTGTTTAAGTATTTGTATGCCGTTGACAGCAAAACTTAGAGATCTCATTACTTTATATTTAGACCTTTTACACCTATGTTTAGCAAATAAAGAACCTTAACTATGTATATAAAGATATGTCAAATTCAAAACTGTTACCAAGCCAAAACTATTTTTAAACCTATAAGTATAGTTTAGTTAATAAATAAATACATGATGATACAATGAATTAAAGCTCCTTAAAGCATTATTGACGTGACAACGTCTTATAAATTGGTTTGCCGGGTGACACTTCAAGAAACTGCGTTACGCTCCGCTCACGTTATGCGCTCACAATGAGAGCGAGTGAGAGGCACGCGTCCAGAGCGAGAGAGAGAGAGTGAGAGAGATAGGCATACACACCGGTTCATGTCTTGCGCTTCTATTTTCGTTGTCACGTAAAACTTTCGCCCGTATACCGACTTTACAGGCAACCAATTTTTTCAATTAATTTCTAGTTATAAAAAAATATAAGAAGAGCCTCTAACCTTTCTCTCAATCTGATGCTTCAGATTGTATAGTGACTTGGTGAGCAAAAAAATGGTGTAAAATGTGGTTATGCTTCACCGCGTTGTAAGAATGAAAGTGACCGGGTTACTATAATTAATGATCTTTGACGTACTTACCAAGTAGATTGGAACAAAGTAATTTGCTACGTGCAGTGTGCTACTACTTTTTTGTCGGTTTCGCTATCTATCCTACAAATAAATAAAATTGAAGTGTCTGTTTCTAATGTTAAAATAACAGCTTACACTTAAAAAGAGTTAACAGGCTCATAAATTCTTAACATTTTCTTGTGGCCAACATAATGTACTTATCTCATCATTTATGGCAACTTTGCCGCTTAAACATAAGATAACATCACGCCTGTAATCCTCTATTAGTTAGGCAGAGGTGTTATTAGCCATTAGTACACCTGCAATTTTCTAAGACGTTAGTATGACATTTTTACCGGTGAGTGACGTCACGACCCCCTACTCAAATCTTTGACGCGTTTTATCTTCGTCAATTTTTATTGATTTGATAAAACAAAAAATACGTATCCAATATTTTTCGATAATCTAACAGACGGACTAATTAGAATCATATTTTTTTTAGTCAGTAAACATCCCTATTCGCCAGTTATGTGTAAATCCCACGTAATACGGAGCCCATTGTCATCAGCAGAAATTTCAGATGGGAAATACAATAACACTTTGTCCGATCCGGGAATCGAAGCCATGACATAATGAAAAGCAGTCGCGACTAGGACAACGAGACAGTCGCTAACTTTAAGGCCAAATAATAAGTAGATTCGAGAGTAAGGCCAACGTTTGAAAGAGAGCGTAATTTGGTTTCGGTCCGTCTCTTTAACGTGAGTCATTTCACTGAGTTTGGTAGGGTTCACCCTTAAAATATGTTATGGAAACGACGGAAGAAGAGTGCCACTTTTGTGGAAAGTGTCGAAAAGGTGGATTTTATAACCAATTCAGGTTAAGGCAGTGTTATTACTTTTAATGCATTTTTATTTTTAGTGGAGTGACTTGGTCTTTTTTTCTGGTGGGTGGGAAATCATCAAATGACTCTCCCGCTCTGTGTGGGGTGGAAGGGAGTGTCAGACAGACAGTCTACTGACTAAAAACCACCCATGTTCCTTTTTAGCCCCTTGTGCCAGGGACCGCAGTATCACTTACGAACAACCCACAGTCCAGTGGTTTGGTCTTAAGCATGGTTTTAATATCCTATTCTAGATTTTAAAGTAGTCTGTAAAATTACGAATTTTACTATAACAAAATAGGGCCATATAGAAACAACACCATCACCTTCCTGTCCTTGTACCAAGTTCCCTACTTGGGGTAGGCAGGGCACATTTTTTCTTCCATTCGCCCATGTCAGCCGTAACGCTTGCCCTATTGTCCTTTCATATCACTCCTCCCACAATCACACACATTTATATAACTTGCATCCTTGCGATATTTTCTCTATTTTATTTTAAAGAAAATATCCATTCTCTTAATTTTGAATTTTACTACAATTGGGTACTTGACAGAAAAAACGAATTTCCGCAAAATATTGGATACCTACATAATGTATTTTTTCTTTTTTCACACAAAATGAAGACACAGTGCTTCGAAAACTTGTGTGACGTCACACTTCAGTACATTTTTTTACTGGAATGTGACGTCACAAGTTATAAATTTGATAAAACAAAAATCACGTATCCAATATTTGTCGATTATCTAACTGACGAACTAAACAGAATAATATATTTTTTAGTCAGGAAAGTAGTTGACTACTTTCCTGACAAAAGTCAATTTAGAAACAACAATCTAAAAATATTTACAATCACATTCTCCCGCCTAATTATACGAATGTACCAACATTCATAAATTCTTTCATGCTAAATTAATGTACGAACACACTCTCCACGCGAATTATGTAAATTTTAATTGTTACCCTTTTACCGAAAACGATAAACATTACAAATTACCGCCATCTTTAATAGCTGGTGTTACGCAACAGTAATTATAGGCAGTGGCAACACTGGTCACATGGGTGACAGTTTTTTATGAAATCACAAAATAGTGGTAAAATGTTTTTGACTGGTAAAATATAGGTCACTTTTTCGATTATTGCGAATAATCTATCCTGTTTTTCATGAGGCTACTAGCAGATCCAATGGGGTTACGTTATCCTACCTTTTCTGGATCTCGACCACAGAACCACCGGCTACAATAATAAGTTCAAAGAATTCACCAGAATCAGTCAAACCGTGTAGGGTAAATAAATACAAACACACATACGCCAGAGTGTCAGTTAAAAAACTATCAAGCTTTTTTTTTGTTTTGTCTTTGCACTATTCGTACTTACTGACCATAGACTTATATATTACTGCGTAAGGACTGGGCGGACCGCATGTTAAAATGACGCCTCGAACTTGGTCCTAAAACGGTCTTTCCTAAGCCGAAGTGAACTAGTCCACGATCGGCTCTCTTCGGGTGCGGTCGTAAATTTTATTAAAAGCTTTATTTATGTTCTTTTTACCTCGAAAATACCAAGCCGCTTATACAGGGTTACGTTAACGAGCAGACTACACCGATTCTCTGTATGGCGAACGCGTCGAGCAAATGTTCGGACGACCGTATCTTTAGTTTTTATCAATGTTACTGACTGACAATATAAATTATCTTTTGTACCTACTGTAATTTATATTTACGGTCACTGTCGAACTTTTTGTCTCTTTCTGAAAATCCTTTTGCTTCAAATCCGCGTACTTGACGTCCGACTCCTCAAAAGCAGTAACTCATCAATTCGTGCCTCTTTTACGCTGATGTTGTATTTTTACGTCGCCTTTTGAGCTCTTTTCTCCAAATTGTTAATTTTCTTGATAAGATCTCGGTAATAAAATTGTTTTGTCTGTTTATTTTGTTAAGTTGTTTATTTGCGACTGTTCTTTAAAGATTTTCTGTCTGAATTTCGATAGTGAATCAGAAATCTTTGATTTGAACTAGTAGATTTATTTAAATATCAAGGCGTTTTATAGAACGTTGTGACAAATCTATTTGATCTCTTACTTATTATCTATTACACAACACAAGGTTAAAGAGGAGATAATACACGCCTGTAGCGAATTCGCACCAGACTAATCCACCTAAAGAACCTTTATTTTTTTTGAAGATGAGAAAAAGATGGTGTCTCGTGAGATGACGAGAAACAGAAAAGTATGGAAGAAGAAGACATGCTGCGCCAACTCCAAATGAATGGGCAAGAGAATGATGATGGGAAATCACCAAATGACTCCTCCCGCTGTGGGCGAAGCAAAACGAAGTGTCAGACTCTTTCTGACAATCCTGTGCCTCCTAATATCGTTTGCGTTTGCCTGTCGAACAAAATTCGCAACCCTCTTCTGAAGAACCTCACCAATAGGTAGTTATGTTAGCACTAGCTGATGCCCGCGACTTCGTTCCCGGTAACTTTGATGGGTGACTAAAAAAATGTTTGGTGAGGACAACTCTTAATACTTAGGGGTATGAAAAATAGATAGTAGCCGATTCTCAGGCCTACTGAATATGCATATAAAATTTCATAAAAATCGGTCAAGCCGTTTCGGAGGAGTACGGTAACTAACATTGTGACACGAGAATTTTATATACATAGAGATTTATGTCCTACGGCGCCACATTCCGGCGTTTCCACTTACATTCACAATTGATAGATACGTAATTAGTTTGCTTATCAATTAATTAGCTCGTACAAGTGATTGTCTGAGTGCAATTTATGCAAATACTCGTGCACCTGTCTTTGAATACCTGAGTACTTCATGTTTGAGTTCCTGATTAAATTATCACTTGTCTTGTACATGAGTGTTATGGAAGTGATACAATGCTTAGTTCAATAAGTGCTAACAGAGTAATGAAAGATAAAGAAAGAAAATATATACATAGCCTGTCAAAATCATAACCCTCCTTTGGCTTTGCCGTAGTCGGGTAAAAAATAATAAACATACAACGCAGAGCAATTATTTATGAATACAACCGGACGGAACAAAATAAAATTTACAGCTTGCACATCGTGACCGCTACATGCAGTTTACCACTTAACATGATGCTGAGCTATCTGGGCCCATATCACAACGCTGGTTTTTAGAGGTCACACGTGAAAAAACGTACGACAACCAAGATAGCATAACTTACTAAAGTACGAGGCCGGAACAAGAGAAGTATATGTATAAGTTTGATATCTGAATAAAGAAATATTATTATTATAGCAAATGGTTTTGCTGTAGTTTCTGATCATACTCGTGAGGAAAATGCGTAATAAATGTATTTACACCACCACCATGCTCTACAAAGGGTGCCAACGGGAGCTTATAACAAATGCTCCGCTGTATCTTTTGAACCGAAATAGGTAAACACTTGAAAATTTCACCATGTTTAACAACGTTGCCTACGATGAGATTATATTTATTAAAACAATAGGATTCGTTTGCATTAGCTTCCACAATTATAATTTATAATTTTGTACCTTTCTATTATCAGTTTACTGTGACTCATAGACAGAGTTATTTAATAGGTAAGTCATTTTTGGAGTTCCGCACCCGAAGAATAACCAACAGAAGCAGATAACTCCGCTGCTGTCCGTCCGTCCGTGTATACGGAACCCTTCATGGGCGATTTCCACTAGCACGTCTTGCAACAATATTATTGTGTCGCACACCAACAGGCGAAATACAAGTCACATATAAACACATATAATTATATAACACTATTCATTACCTCATCGAGGAAGCGTTTAAAAGATATATATGTCGCAGCGGGAGTCGTAGATTTAAGAAACTTGCAACATTTGTTACAAGATGGCGGTAGTGATGTCATTGTTGGCAAGTAAAAGTGGGGTGGGCGACAACGGTGCGGACAGTCTGCCTGAGAACGTGCGCGTGAGCGGACGACCTTACAACCTCCATCCATTTTCTATCGTGATTATTGATTATTGTGATGTGATTCTATAAAGTTTGTGAAATGATTAAAGAAGGTCTACGCTATTTGTTCGTGGTATTATTTCTTGTTTTCTGAAGTTGTATAAGGAGGAAGGTTTGCCCAAAAATAACATTCTTGTTACCTCTCCGTTATCAGAAGTGGGATGTGATCCACGTTCTGTACTACAGCCCACGTTGAACAATAGTGAATGGAAAATGATATTAGAGCAATAAAATTAAAAATGCAGCAGGAATTGAAGGCACTATCCTACTTAAAAAGAACGGTGCTGAATAGTGACTACAACAGTGACAACCCTGGTCCAAAGCAACGCAAGCTGATGTGGACCCCGGTTAAATGTGCGCATTGTGGGAGAGTGGGCCGCCATATTTCTGTGTGTGCCTCACGGAGAAGCAAATAAACTTGCAACCACTTCGAAACTTACAACAACAGAGATCATAATTACGTTACAACTGTCGGAACGTCATCGGACACAAAGCATCAAGATGCCCTCGGGGTGCCAGTACAGAAGCAACGACGACCGCTGCTAGTCCAACTAGCAAGCCGGTAGAACGGCGGCGTGTTGAAATCTGCGCAGTCAGTACACCAATGGGACGTCTAGAACACCTCGGTGAGTTCTTTTCATTTTGTTATGATTCTGGAGCGTAGTGTTCATTAATGAGAGATTATATTTTGTGTAATTTAATAGTGAGCGTAATTATAGTGTCGTTACTACGACGGGTATAGGTCAAACTTCCGTGAATAGTAACCTGAACATTTTAGCTAATGTTGTCAAAAAGTCAAAGTCAAAGTTAAAGCATTTATTTCAATTAAACCATTACCAGGTACTTTTGAATGTCAGGAGAACAATTCATAAAACTAAACTACGAGTGCAATACGTCATCCCGAAAGCCACCACGCCGAATCACACTTGATATTGGTAACATTAGTTTGGATATTGTTTTTCATGTTTTACCTGACAACATGACATAGTGATTGGACGTGAAATTTTGATTTATGACTCGGTAATTAACATGACGTCTTCTAGACGTCATGTTAAACTTTAAACTTTTCGAAAAATGTACCGGATGTGAATACCGTAAGTGTAGAGTCGAGTGTAGAGTCAAGTGTAGAGTCGAGTGTAGAGTCGAGTGTAGAGTCGAGTGTAGAGTCGAGTGTAGAGTCGAGTGTAGAGTCGAGTGTAGAGTCGAGTGTAGAGTCGAGTGTAGAGTCGAGTGTAGAGTCGAGTGTAGAGTCGAGTGTAGAGTCGAGTGTAGAGTCGAGTGTAGAGTCGAGTGTAGAGTCGAGTGTAGAGTCGAGTGTAGAGTCGAGTGTAGAGTCGAGTGTAGAGTTGAGCCGAGTGTAGAGTCGAGTGTCGAATTACGTACCATTTTAAATGTAGAGTCAGGTGCAGTTAAAAATGTCATTGATACCGACGTTTCTCCGGATATCAAAGCAAGACTAACTTTAATTTTAAGTCAATTCTCAAACAACTTTATTATTGGAACAACACCTAGCTCTCCTGCAAATACTGACCCTATGGAAATATGACTCAAAGATCCCAATAAAACGGTTTATCGTTGTCCTTATCCGTTGAGTCCCCAGGAAAGACAGGTAGTACGCAATAAAATTGAAGACCAGCTCTCCTTTAATGTGATCCACCCGAGCTCGTCACCTTTTGCCAGCCCTAATCTTCTGGTGAAGACGAAGGAAGGCAGCGACCGCATGTGCGTTGATTGTCGCGAATTGAACGATAATACCTGAGAGATTTCCATTGCCATTGATTCCGATCCAATTAATAGAGCTAGTGCTATTCGTGCTTTAAAAAAAAATGTTTGATCTTGTTTGGCGCGCCGACGTGAGTAATTGTAGATCAGGCACGTTGTTTTGCAAGTACTGACTTCTGCAAGTTGGTTCCTTTCAAAATATTAGTTTGCAAGGATTATGAGCACTCTAAAGATATGCTCACGATCGCCTTAGAAAAATGCCTGATTCTAATGTTCCAATGGAAATTAATGATGATGAGACTAATGAATGAACCTGTTTAATCTTTGGAGTCGTAAATCTTTTACTTTTACCATTACGCTATCTCTGGCTAGGCGAGTTATGTTGACTATCGCTGGTTAAGCGTTAGTAGTGTAATCACTGGTTAAGCGGATTAGGATGTGCTTTCGCTGGTTAAGAGCTTTCGCTGGTTAAGCGTTAGTAGTGTAATCGCTGGTTAAGCGGATTACGTTGAGCTTTCGCTGTTTAAGCGTTAGTGATTGAATCGCTTATTAAGCGTGTTATGATGTACTTTCACTGGTTAAGCGTTGGTAAGTGTAATCGCTGGTTAAGCGGATTACGTTAAGCTTTCGCTGGTTAAGCGTTAGTGCTTAAATCGCTGGTTAAGCGTGGTATGTGCTTTCGCTGGTTAAGCGTTAATGGATTAATATCGCTGGTTAAGCGTGTTATGATGTAAATTTCGCTAGTTAAGTGTTAGTGGGTTAATATCGCTGGTTAAGCGTTATTATTATCACTGGTTAAGTGATGCCGCTGGTTAAGCGATGCCGCGGGTTAAGTGATGCCGCTGGTTAAGCGATGCCACTGGTTAAGTGATGCCGCTGGTTAAGCGATGCCACTGGTTAAGTGATGCCGCTGGTTAAGTGATGCCGCTGGTTAAGTGATGCCGCTGGTTAAGTGATGCCGCTGGTTAAGCGATGCCGCTGGTTAAGTGATGCCGCTGGTTAAGCGATGCCACTGGTTAAGTGATGCCGCTGGTTAAGTGATGCCGCTGGTTAAGCGATGCCGCTGGTAAAGCGATGTCATGGTTAAGCTGACCAATCCTGGTCAGGCATGGCCGAAACAAAGTAATGTACACAGAACTTTCTATTTCAGATGAGCCACACGGGGACGTGTGAGGCGCAGGACGGCCGTGTCGCAGCGGGAGTCGTAGATTTAAGAAACTTGCAACATTTGTTACAAGATGGCGGTAGTGATGTCATTGTTGGCAAGTAAAAGTGGGGTGGGCGACAACGGTGCGGACAGTCTGCCTGAGAACGTGCGCGTGAGCGGACGACCTTACAACCTCCATCCATTTTCTATCGTGATTATTGATTATTGTGATGTGATTCTATAAAGTTTGTGAAATGATTAAAGAAGGTCTACGCTATTTGTTCGTGGTATTATTTCTTGTTTTCTGAAGTTGTATAAGGAGGAAGGTTTGCCCAAAAATAACATTCTTGTTACCTCTCCGTTATATAAGATAATGGTGTATCCACAAATAACGGGAGTCCTTGCTATTAGCTAGCTAGCTCTAGAACTTCGTCAACAAGATTGTTATGTAAATGTTAGTCGTTGACATAATCGGCGTCGGTGTCAACGATGTTAGGTGTCTTACGAGTTGTTTATAGTCTGTAAGTTTGGATGGTCGGTCATTTTGATGGTGTTCAGTTTTAGCAAAAAGAATGAAGTAAATGGGACTGGGCAGGTCATATCTGTCGCATGCAGAACGCTATGGGCCCGTAAAGTGCAGTATCGGTACCCGGAAACAGTGACACGGTGTCGCAGCAGACCACACAAGATTGGAAACAGTAAGCTGTTCAGGACATTATTGACGGCGTTATTGGCGCAGTGGCCCAAGCAGTTGACTGCTGCACTACGTGTCGCGGGTTCGATTCCACAAATATTTGTAAGGCCTACAGATAGTCCCGCAAGGTCAAAGAAGGAACATGGGTGGTTTTTAGTCAGTAGAAGTCTGACAACGTACTCCCTTCCGCTCTACTCAAGAGCGGGAGGGGTTATTTGATGATTCCCCCCCCCCCAAATAAAAATAAAAAGGCCTACAGATAGTTGTTTTTGTTCTGGGTATTTGTGTTAGTTTAAATGTTTGTGAACGCACCCACGATACAGGAGAAATGCCTAATGTGGGGCAATGTTTAAAAAAAATGGCATTGAAACTGTGAATTATTGGAAAGAAGTTGCACAGAATCGTGACTATTGGTAGCATAGATAATTATAATAAATAAGATTGGTAGGAATGGACCCTTTTCCCAACAGTCGGACAATATGGGCTAACAGTAATAATAACAACAAAAGTGTTAAATGCTGTTTCGATTGAAGAATTCGTTGGCTAAACGATGATTCGGGCGATCTTGCTTCGGGGTAAAGTAAACTGCGGACAATCGTAACATACGGGGAGTGCGTTACGATTGCTCGCTACCGGGAGACCATATGCAATACTTTTTTTTACGAACACAACAAATTCTTCTTAGCGTGTCGATGGCCATCTACATTGAGTGGTAGTAGCTTTCCTTGGCATTGAGGAAACTCGGTATGTAACGGGTGGTCTGTTCCTTATGGTGTCGGACATAAAGAATAGCACCATTCCATATCTTCCCGTGGGTGTCGTAAGAGGCGACTATGGGACTTACCAGAGAATGGGCAGCAGCGTTCTCTGTGCCTTAGTAACCACCATACTGCGATCGCCAACCCGCCTGCCAACCGATTATTGCAAATCCCCCCCCTTCTGGGGGAGGCCTATGTCCAGCAGTGGACGTCTTTTAGCTGAGATGATGAACGGGTGGTTTCCGTGATTGCCAATGGTGATAAAAGTAGAACCTCTATTGCAACATTTCTTTAAACAGAAAACAAATAGCCTGTAACTGAATTGACGTGCCTCCTTATATATTATTTTCTCTCTCCTAATATAACATTTTATCAGGCAAAACGTGCGATGATTTCGTTATTCCAAATTCCGTCGGGGTGCTGTCGTAATTGCGACGCCCGGTAAAAGGGATCGATAGCAGTTCATAAATGGACACTGTTTTCATATGGGATTTGTATTCAGTATGGGCTGTGTCATAATCATGGGGTTTTGTGAAGTGAAAGGATAAACAGTGGACGTGGGTGTCTACGGTGAATGTAACATCATGCCTGTAATCGCCGAAAGGTTAGGTAGAGGTGTAGGTAGAAGTGCACCGATATTTATCATTTCTTTTTTGTTTTTTAAAACGTTGCCCCAGACCAGGAATTTCTCCTGTATCGTGGGTGCACACCCAGACCCAACTATCTGTAGGTCATACAAATATTTGTTCCTTTGTGTTTGTTATTTTTTTTGTTTGTTTACATCGAACCTGAGACACGCAGCGCAGCAATCCAATCGCTCAGCCAACTGCACCAACCGTGTCGTCAAGTTAAGTTAAAGTCCTATTATAGGAAGCTTATTGCCACGGACCGGACTCAAATTCGGCTTCCGTGAGTTCTACTGAGAAGTTCCCGAAGAAAAAATCCAAAAAACACTTTCGTCCGACCAAGGAATCGAACCCAAAACTTTGCTCAGCAGTTGCGCTTGCAACCACTAATCAATAAAGCAGTAAAAAATTAAAAAAAAAAATTAAGTAATGGAAATATGTCTTGCTACCAGATGTTGTGATGTAATGTTTTCGAACTTTTGGTTCTTAGACATAATTATTTTTTTTTTGTTTGCTCTTAATGATTTCCTTTACCGTTTTGAGAGCAGTGATGTTGAAATAAATTACACAAAGTAATGCGCCTGCCTGGGTACGAACCGACGAGTTACTGCTGGTAAATCGGGGCCGCTATCACCTGGACCAACGCCACTCATACAGGATATTAAAAAATTCCTGGCGTTTACATGTTAAACGCAATATTTATAATGGTTTTTAATTCAGCCAAAACTAGAGGAGTTCGTGGCTTAATAAGAACTGCCACTCGTGTCGATCTTTAGGTAAAGCTGTGCTTGCCTAGGTCGGTCTGTGGATGGGTGTCCGCCCGACATACCGAGTTTTATCCGTGCCTCGGAAAGCACGTTAAGCTGTTGGTCCCGGCTGCCATATATAGATCTTTGGCAGTCGTTACAGGCAGTCAGTGACCTGAAATTCTGACATCCAGTCTTACCAAAGAGGTATCGTATTACCTAGTACCTATTAACTGGGTTGTGGAGGTCAGATAGGCAGTCGCTCATGTAAAATACTGGTACTCAGCTGCATCCGGTTAGACTGGAAGCCGACCCTAACATAGTTGGGAAAAGGCTAGGCAGATGATGATGAATTCAGCCAAAACTAATAAACATAAGTCATAAAACAAGGTTATATCCGATAACATATTATAACTTATCTAAAGGCTTTCTCATCCACAAGAAGTCAAACCGATGCCATTTTCATGTTTAATACCACTCAGCAGTATTCTGCGAATTTCAGCGTAACTGCGACCGAAGCTATAAAGTTTATTGATTCTATTAGAGTATTTATAGCACTGCTTAGAAGCGCTGCAGCGGATGCGGGCTCATAGAGCGTGTAATGGCAGTATTAATATTTGATTGGTGGGTCATTGTTATGGCTTGAGGGTAGTTTTGAATAGAGTTGTGATGTGTGGAGGTATAGTTTAATGGGGCTATGTTGTTCGCCAGTCATTATATTAGCTACTAGCGTACGTCACGCGGTTTCACCCGCGTAGTTCCCGTTCTCGTGGGAATACGGGGATAAAAGATAGCCTATGTCACCTGCGGATAGTTTAGCTTCCCAACGGTGAAAGAAGTTTTGAAATCGGTCCAGTAGTTTCGGAGCCTATTCGTTACAAACAAACAAACAAATCTTTCCTCTTTATAATATTAGTGTAGACTTGCTGTTGCCTGCGTTCGCGTGAAATCCATAAAACAAATAGCAAATCAAAATTCATCGGATTTTGTTACCAATTTCATAGCTTTTAATTGTTTTGCACAGGAAAAAAAAAGTAGCTTTAGTTATTCTTTATCACATCGGCTATCTTCTAGTAAAAGTCCCGTCAAAATCAGATCAGCCGTTTCCAAAGTTTACAGGGTTACTGTACAAGCAAATGCTCCGGTGAGGGAGCGCCTTCACGTCTTAATGACTTGACGAATTTCGATGAAATTCGGCACGAAGATAGACCATGATCTTGTTTTTTTACCTCCTTGTTGGACATGTCTATGTGGGATTATTTCTGATCACCACGTGGACAAAGCCGCGGGCACAACACAGAGAGGATTGAAGAACATTCCCAGGAGTTCTAGACTCTTTTTCCTTTTTAATAGAGACCTTAATAAATTGTACTATCGACATAAAAGAAATAAATGAGAACGACTTTCAGCATTACCCAAAAAGGTTGCTAGATCCGTAAATTCCTCGATACCTTCATATTTTGTTCTTAATACTGCTTTCTATAAATACTCTTTATTGTTGCGAGTGATACGACGGTATTACTTTTCAACCGTCTGTTTCAAATAAGGCATGGCAAGGTGGCAGACTGGGCGACTTTTTATTTGCGTTTTTGAGTGTATTATGGTGCTCGCAAAGGGAACGCTTTAGATCGAGTGTGTAACATAATAATACATCTACCATCAGAGTTCGGACGAAAGACTACGATGTCGGGCACCGAGAGGTGTGCCTCAAGTGGGCCTGGGCAGAACATCTGGCTGGACGAGGAGATTGCCGGTGGAGTAAGGCTTTGAACTCAACGAATTTTCATGAAACTTTACAGTAAAATGTACACAACATGAGAATAAAAATAGATTATGATTATTGTTTTTAATATAGGTTGTAAAAAAGTGCAAAGCCGCGGAGAATATGAGCAAAGATTTATTTTAATGTTGAAAAATCTATAAGTGCATGTTATTTTTCCAGTGATTTTAATGCCTCGTCAAGAGCGCATTTTCACACACAAATTTACTTTACAATTTAATCGCTTGTTATGCGCACCTGATGCACATAAAATATCTTAAAAAGGTTTGAAATATAGGATCTATACAATTAGTCTCGCAGTTAAGTACGCACTTTTACCTGGAAATACTTTCCGAGTTAATGGAACTTTAACAGGTTGTTGGGGTAGCCCTGTTAAAGTTCTTTCACTAGAAAGACTATCCATATTTTATTGGTGGGTGGGAAATCATCAATCCTGCTCTGGGCGCAGTGGAAGAGAGTGTCAGACTTCCAGTGACTAAAAACCATCCAAGTTCCTTCTTAGCCATTTGAATTCCGGGGCGTGGTATCTCTTTAGAACAGTCTCGCAGCCCCGAAGGAAGACTATCCTAAGTTCCAAATATCGTGGACCCTAAGCTACTTGAGGGCCTCAATTTTCTGACTTTTCAGTTTTTCGCTAACATCTCTTGATCTAAGCCGATTTTTTGTACTGCATTGAACGACACGGCCAAAAGCAATAAAATGGACTATTACACGTAATAAATACTACCTCTAAATCCCCGATACGACACTGCAACCCGACAAAAAAGTCGCAAATCCACTGCCACCCTTATCAAGACTCGCTGGATTTACTCAATGACGAATGCGTCCCTTCAGTACCTCAATCGTGACGTATATCTATTTCCGTTAACGGAAAAACTTTTCCCTTAGATTGCTTTTTCCGGAAAATTATTTTTACTCAGAGCGGAAAACTCAGATCAGAAGTTAGTTAGGTAGTTTCGTTTGATAGGTCCACATTAAATCTTTCAATGTCATTTTGGCTGATTTACCCTATTAGTTGGGGGAAGTGACGAGAGCAGTCTTTGGTGGAAAGTTTTAGGTAAATGTTACGGGACGGAACTTTTTTCCGGATAGAAGTTACTTTATTTATTGATTTGGGATTGAATTGAGTATTTTAATAGCGATGGAAATTATAATCGTGGTAAGTATTTATTATTACCGTGTGTTGGATAGTCCATTTATCGAGGAAGGCTTTAGGCTATATAACATCACGCTACGATCAATAGGAGCGGAGCATAAATGAAAAATGTTGCAAAAACGGGAAAAGATATTCCTTTTTGAGAGCTTCCGTTGCGTGCGCTGCGAAAACTTACTGTTTAAGTTACGTAAATATCATGTATGAAGGAATTGTTCCTCTTTAAAAGCTCTAAAAAAAAGTCCTCGACAGCATATGTTTATCTTTTAAGACTGACTCACTGGAACCAGTTTTTAATAATTAAATGTTAGGTTAAAAATAATGATATTTTGCGAAGCTTATTTAACCCATATGGTATTAATCTATATCTATATAAATGTGTTTGTTAGCACAGAAATTTAATATAGAATATTTGTGCCTTTTACTCTATACAGTTTAAACCAATATCTTAGAAGATATCGCAATGTAAAAATATACAAAATAATTAAGCGCCTGGCAGTCATTCGGTCCGGTGCGGTAGGTACGTGGGGATTCTGGCCTCTGGGGGCTCCGGAGAAATTCAAATTCAAAATATTTAATGCACCATAATGTTTACAAGTACAAGGTGTTACTGTATATTAAACAGTAAGAGATAGCTATAGCAATTGTTACTTTAATAATATAATCGAAGCCAATCTTAACTAATAGGTATTATAAAGAGGAAAGGTAAATTTTTTTGTTTGTTACGAGTACGATTTAACTCAATTTAATTATGTTGGATAGTCGATTTATCGAGAAAGGTTATAAGCTATATTATGTGACGCGGACGAAGTTGCGTGGGTCAGCTAGTATTACTATAAATGCAAACCTGTCATATGACAATATGCATCCATAGTTAAACACATAGTTAATGAATGCATTCCCAACTTTTCTCTCTCAAACTACATTAATAAACTGCGAGCAATGTTATCTGCCAACTTTACTATTTCGGGCTGAAACTACACGCTTCATATTACATCATTTTGATGAAATTCCTGCTATCAGCTTATTGTTAATACCTGCATAATTGCGTGGGTGCTGCGTAGTGAAAACTAGTGATGTACGTTTCAATCCGACACTTTATAGTATCGTTAAAACATGATTATAATCTGCCTATCCTTTTACCAACTATGTTGTGGTCGGCTTCCAGTGTATCCGTAAGGAACGGAGGAAACTCGGTCATGTAACGGGTAGTCACCCATCCAAAGAACAACCTAGTCAAGTGCGGCTTAATCTAAAGATTTATTCGAGCGGTTGTAATTATCTAGCTACGAGCTCCACTCGATACAGCACAATGAGATACCCCGATATTTTCAATCGTTACAAACAGGTAGGTAGGTACATAACAATGCTTGGATTGATAAAAAGTACCGGAATTGAAATGAATGGTCGCTGTGCAACATTGTCCTAAATTGCTTGATCAGTCAATTCAGAAGAATACAAAATAAAGAGAATTTCTGGAATGTTGGTTAGATTCTAAGAGGAATTAATAAGTAGGTACTTCACGATTTGATATTAAAAAATCGTATCGATGGCATTTGATACAATCTTAGAATCGTATCGTTAATTTTCGATACGGATCGACTCAAAACATCGATACATAATTATAATGTTAGATTAGTGCATCCCTAGTTGACACATGAAACGCGTTAGGTTACAAACTTTTATTATTGCATCAGTTTGCAATATGATCTAACTCGTGTTGTTTGATGTATTTACAACTTATGTAAATAGCTATTAGGTTAAAATTCCGCATTTGATATCTACTGATTACATATCAAGTACTTGGTAATTCAATTATTGTAATAAGCACCTTATAATTATATTTAATTGAGTACCTTGTTAGTCAAGGGTGATCACAGTTCTGCGATTTTTTTTAACTTTTTTTTATGCAGTTTTGTAGATTGCTACCTATTGTAGTCACAAACTGAAAAATTTAATTAAAAAAATAATATCGAATCTTTTTACCTTTAGTTTGACATAAACCGTGTTTAATAACAGTAGCTCCTCTGTACCTGTAAATAAAAAAAGATTTTATGAGTTAAGTATTCAGTAAAAAAGAAACATCGAATTTACAAAAGAAACAAAATATATAAATTTGTAGCAGATACCTACATAACGTGAATACAAAATGGCAAAAAAATTGACAATAAACATACAACGCATAATAATATTTATAAATAGAGAGTGACGGATTTTTTTCCTCTTGCCTCATTACTAACCCTAGTCATTAAGTTATTTTGTTGTTACTAACACTATGGACACTTGTCTGAAATAAAGAGTTTGAATTTTGAATTTGAAAAAAGCTAACAGCCAAAACAAATTAAAAGCTACTTCAAAACTGCATTTGTGAACTATCATCCTCGTTGAAAACCATAACCTACAACATATTGTATGTAATCGGCAATTTCAATCAGTCGCGCAGAATCTGAGTAATCGATTCGAAAAGTAGAATTTGATCAGGAGTGCTCGAGATTATCAATAAGTATCAAGTTTAGATCATCATTTTCTTGCCCTTATGCCAATTCATTTGGGATCAGCGCAGCATGTCTTCATCTTCAATACTTCTCTATTACTGGTTTTAGATATATATATTTATATATATATTTTATGAGATAGTTTAGATATACAGGTTTAACAAGTAAGATCAGATATAAAAATAATATAAGCAAGGACACGAAGATACTGACAGAATACAGGATCACAACTTTTTTTTTTTTTTTCTATTTATTTAAAGGGGCTTGTTCAATTTGAAGATGTCGCCCCAGTAATACAAATTACAAAATCCAACATACATATTTCATAATACAATCATACAGTAGATTTACTAAGTTATTCTATTGATAATGCCCATTTGGGCGAGCCTGTACAGCAATCTGGCCTCCCTTGACAAAGGGAAGGACAAAATGCTGTTACACCAGCCCACATCTGAGGAAATTGTGTTAATTTTAGTTTTTATAATAATATGTCTAAGAGGATCACAACTTGCTAGGAAAACTCTGCAGACCACATTATGTAATTCAGATTGGAAACATACACACAACTGTCCATCCCTTTCAAAATCCCAAAGGTAAGCTATCCGTACATAGATCGATTACTTCCTGAAGCTGTTGACGTAAGGGTTTTTTGACCGGTGTCTTTCGTTTCCGTGTCGGTCAATGAAGCAACAATTGATTTGACTTAAATTAAGGTTGTTAAGTCCCTGGTGCAAGCCATGATCCGGGGCGAGATAGAATGGGACGCCGTCGCCTCCTTCTGAGAAGCAGTTATGCTAGCGAAGGAGGTGGCGGAACGGGAGAGGGAGAGAACCTTTCGCCCCAGCCGCCGCGGGAGACACTCCGGGCGTCGGCGGCCACGTGATGGCTTCCGGCCACCGTAGACGCGGGCCTGTGGAGGGTGAGTAATGGGCTAGCAGCTCGCCGTCCGTCCGTCTTATGACGACGATTAATTATATTATAACAATCTTATTTGATGATTTTAAACCCGGCAAAAAAAAATCCGAGGCACGTAGGAATAATATAATGACTCGTTATCTAAAGGGTGGCCACACTGACCACCCATCCATGAAACAAGCACGGCTTAACCTAAAGATCCAGTGGCTCTTATTATTTAAGAAAAAGCTCCTGTTCAACAGCTAGTGCTAACATAAATTGTCTCCACAGAAAAGCGGTAAATTCATACACAATTCACGAGATCACTACAAGCCATCTCGTGAAGCGCAAGCACCTAATTTCACAGTTGAAGTGAGATTTTTTCAATAAACTCAATCTTACGAGGCTGCGGGGTACCGATAGGAATCCTTTGCCTTTTTGTCTTTACAAGGAGATGATTTATTTATTGAGGGCAGAAACTTCGTATTATCTCTTTTCATAATACATTTAAGATGTAAACGGACCTTCATGAAGCCGTCCACCGAGCATTCTACATTTAAAACTAAGTATTTCTAAAAATATTTTTAATAATGTATTTTTGGGGTTTTTGTGATGAAAAATCACGTTTTACAGTAGGACTCGGATGTAACGCTGATAGATGCATTAAATGCTACAGGGGTTTATTATATAAACTATATTAAAAACTTGGATTAAAAAAAACTTGTGAAAAAGTTGTAACTTTGATCCGCTATACCTCCCGGACGAACTCGGGAACTAGACGGCTGGTATGTTTTAGAACAAAACATAACACAATGACTTTTTTCACCATTACAAGTCCAAGATTCAAACTCAAAAAACTCAAAGCATTTATTTCAATTAAACCATTACAGGCACTTTTAAATGTCAGAAGAACAATTCATAAAACAAAACTACGAGTGCAATACGTCATCCCGAAAGCCACCACGCCAAACTACACGCCACCGAATGCCCGCACGCAGCGACGCACACCGCAACAACGAATGCACGATTCCTCACAATGGTTAATGTGTGATAGACACTGACCAGCACATTGCAAAAAAACGTAAGAAAATTTTAGTTTTGCGGTCTACTCTGACGCTGGGCCGTCACGAAGTACCTATAACAACTGCAAGCTGCAATATAATGAACTAATACCGTTTCCTTCTCGCAGCAAAACGTGTCAAACACAGACAAGGTGTCACAACTCAAGTCGGCTCCCATCTCAAAGTTAAGCATATTTCACGCAGCCAGCCACCAATTTGTCACCTACGTAAGTTGAAACGCTTAATTAAAGGGAGCTAGTAAATTATGGAGTTAACGCAATGGGTTACCTTACCATAAACTTTAACCACACACCGTGTGTTTAAACTTTGGGAAGTTGAGACATAGTTTTGTTAAAGAAGTTATGACTTAACTAGCTTTTACCGCGGTTTAGCTTGTTACTGAGATAAAAAAATAATTCATGCATAACATTAAATCAATCCTAGAAGGATTAGAATAGAATAGGATAGGATGGAATGGAATGGAATGGAATAGAATGGAATGGAATGGAATGGAATGAAATGGAATGGAATGGAATGGAATGAAATGGAATGGAATGGAATGGAATGGAATGGAATGGAATGAAATGGAATAGAATAGAATACATTTATTTTCAGGTAACAAGGACCCATAGACAAATACCTAAATATTCATACTAATAACATTATTACATTACATTAGGCAGAGGTTTGTCTAATAGTACACCCACATTCGCTAGCAATGGAGCGAGTCTATTGCCATCAAACTGGCTTCCAATCCTTCATAGAAGAACCTAATTAATTAGCACGACTCGGAAATCGAACACAGGACCTCTTGCTCAGCAGTCAGAACTCGAGTTGACGCCCACTAAACCACCGAGGTCCCTGGGTCAGATCTTCTTCTTAGCGTGTCGATGGCAATCTAAATTGTGTTGGCCCAGAATTGGGCTTCTAGTTTGGCGCTTTCGGTAGCGTTCATCAGTTCTTGTAGTGAACAACTAGCAAGACAGGCAGGGCACGACATTAAGTGCCCCATTGTTTGAGGAACAGCACCACATTTACACTCCAGTGCAGAGTCATTTATGTATCTCCACCTCAGCAAGTTTTCTTTCCTGCGACCAACCTGGTTCCGGTGTCTGTTTAAAGACTTCCAGGTCAGCCACGTCAACTCTTGTCCAGGTGGGAGATGTTCAGCAGGCGGAACAAATGGGTAAGGTAAGGATGCACTACCTTGCCACAGCTTCAATCTTTCCGTAGACCGCTCGCCAGTGAGTGGGGTGACACACTTCAGAAAGCTGTTTCTGCTTTTCAGCCTTTGCGATACAAGGCTGTTTAGGTGTAATTTGGAAGTTGGCGGTATAATAACCTCGTGCTTCTGAAAACATGTTTAGCCGTAGGTCAAACGCCTGATCTGTCTTCTGACGTGTCGTATTACCGTCCCATCTAACTATTAGAGTAAAGGGAGTACACCTGTGCACAAAAATGTCTCCCTCGCTGATTTCTAAACTAAAGATTGGCCGACGTGACCGAAACACGGTCAGGAGGACTACATAAGTACATATCAGGGATGTAACGGAGGTAGTTTTATCGGAACCGAAGGCGGAGTCGGAGTTTTTAAATTTGCTTTATCGGAGTCGGAATCGGAGTCGGAGGCAGGGTCAGAAGTGGTGGTGGTGCGTAACAAATAAACAACAAGTGAAAAAAGATTTGACACAGGCCGCCGCCGCCGCTATGTTATGCTGCGACCTCCGATTAATACCTTCGATTTAAAAGTGTCGGAGCCGAAGTCGGAACCGAAGGTGTAATAATAATCGGAAGTTCCGACTTAACGGAACCGGAGTCGAGGCTCCGTAACATCCCTGGTACATATTAGTATGAATAGACATCTGTTCTCAAACCTTGCATTTGGTTTAAAAGATCATAATATCAAAGATACCTAGTTCCCTCCCCACCTTTGCACTATAAACCGATCATTCTTTATGCGTTGTGTGAGCTCACATACACAAGAAGAATAATAAAATTTACTTTCAGAAGGTAGAACTCGTAGGTAGGCAATAAAATATGTCTTGGCAACACGCATTCACTCCAATTCTTAAGCAAATAACCAAAAAACTTCACTAACAAAATTCTTATTTCACCTAAATATTATCTTGATTCAAGTAAATAAATAACGAAAATCTTATTAAAAGGCAAGTGAAATGGTTCAACGACCCCGTCTCAAGATTTTCGGCTTTCGGCAACCTACAGATTATAAGAAACGATTTCGAATCCCCCAGAGTGGTGTCAACAAACTCGAGAAACATAAGTCTTTTCAAATAAACAATTGTTTATTTCCAGTCTTGTTTATGTTTATCATTTGATAGGTATTGTTGTTGTAAGGATAACGG
Source organism: Diarsia brunnea (assembly GCA_949774965.1). Classification (NCBI taxonomy): domain Eukaryota; kingdom Metazoa; phylum Arthropoda; class Insecta; order Lepidoptera; family Noctuidae; genus Diarsia; species Diarsia brunnea. The sequence continues at coordinate 15,644,620 of OX459013.1, read as the reverse complement.
AGGTTATTCGCTAAAAATCAGGTTGGTTCAGGTAAAAAAATATGATTCTGTTTAGTCCGTCTGTTAGATAATCGAAAAATTTTGGATACCTACGTGTTTTTTGTTTTATCAAATTAATAAAAATGAAGAAAATAAAACGTGTCAAGGACTGGTGACGTCACTGTATGGTAAAAAATGTACCAAACTGTGACGTCGCGCGACTTTTCGAAGCACTGTATCGTCTTCATTTATTGTTTGCGCGAAAAAAGAAAAAATACGTGTCCAATATTCTTTGGAAATCTATCTGACGAACTAATTAGATATTTTTTGTTACATAGTTGGAAAAAGCTAGACAGGTGATAATGACATATTTTTCGACTAAAGGATGATGTCAAAATTATTCCTAATACAGTAGGTACATAAAAAAATGGCTGAACTGATGTGAGTACCAGTTTTTTGTTTTCATCTGAACGCGTGAAGACTTGCCTGGTGCTAAAACGTATTTCTCGGTAATTATACACAGCTATGCAACATACAATTTGTATGCTTATTTAACACGGTAACTGCTAATTCGCCTGCAGAATTGGTAATCGGAGCAAAAAGATTTATTTTAATACTATTTGAAATTCGTTCCTTTGCGTGATTTGAGGTTCAGTCTGACAGCAAATGCTCATTTTCACTAACAATAGGTGACACTTTGCTCCTAGCTTAACGTCAAATGCTCCAAATCCAACGGTGCGTTTTTTCGAAGTCATTAATTTATTTTCATCATCTGCCTAGTGTTATCCTAACTTTCTTGTGGTTAGCTTCCAGTCTAACCGGATGCAGCTGGATAACAGTATTTTATAAGGAGCGAGTGCCTATTTGATCTCCACAGCCCAGTTAGTACTGGGTCATAGAACACTGCCTCTTGGTAAGACTGGTTGTCACACTCTCAGGCCACTGTAACGACTGTCAAATATTTGAAAATGACAGCCGGGACCAATGGTTTAGCGTGCTTTCCGAGGCACGGAGGAAATTCGGTCTGTAATGGTTGAGCGCCCATCCACGGACCAACCTTGCCAAGTCCGGCTTAACCTGAAGATCCACAGAGAGCTGATCCTCTTAGCGTGTCGATGGCGAATTTCTATTCGATCAAATCGTTTTGGCCCAAAATTCAGCTATGCGGACTCCACTCGCTGATGCAGTCATATGGTCGTCAAATGTGCAGGTGTCAGGGCATGCAGCGCAAGATGGAAGGTGGGACATTATCTGTGGAGATACACCGCATACACACTTGAGGTCTGAGCCGTCAATGAACCCCCATCTGAATGGATTGTCTTTGCTACGGCCGACCGGGTTCGGAGTCTATTTAGAGATTTCCAAGTCGGCCACGGCAAAGCATGTCCAGGTAGAAGGCTTTCAGACGGCTTGATGAAGCCATCAGGGGGCCTAAGCAGCTCCCGCCAGAGTTCGCGTCTTGCAGAGGAGGCATTTCTATTAGCTGGACTAGCTAGAGACCTGTTATTATGTAACCATGAGCTGCTCTTATTTATATTGCACTTAATGTTTGTGAAGACGGCGTCAATATCTCAATTTTACTCATAGCGATACAAAGTCGACTTCTCAAGATGAGAGAATGAATGTCGAAACTTGCATTGTCAAAAATAACGCCTCTCTAGTTTCTTCTCATTCACTATTACTTGAACAATGTAAGTACTTTATTACCTTAGTAGATTTGTCTTATATGGCTTCACGCGAGATACTGAAGATAAACATTATTAGATTTATCTATTATGCGGTTCGGTATCACATGTCTTCGTATTTTTGGTTAGTGGATTTATGCCGATTTCCTTACGATGTTTTCTTTTGTCACTTTGAGACACAAACAAAACAGATTATGTCACACAAAGTTACCTAAAACCCGTTAGTTACCACAGTCTAGTGACTGTACGTATCCACGTGTAGATACCGCGGCCTCCGCACAAGGGCTAAGAAGGAACATGGGTGGTTTTTAGTCAGTGGAAGACTGACACTCCCTTCCGCTCTGCCCAAGAGCGGGAGGGGTTATTTGATGATTTCCCACCCCAAAAAAAATAAAAAGGTTTAGCATAAGCATAATTTTATTAGCCTTTAATATTCTCCCTGCTGGGACACAGGGCGGCTTCTATGTTTGAGAGGGCTACGATTTATATGATTGAGGTTAAGAAAAAAGTTTTATAAACATTTTAAGAAGCCCGTAAATGTCAAGCGAAAATAGCTTGAAAACACCAGTAGCGTTGCTAATAAATAGAAGTTAATTTCGAAGGCACAAAAGCGTATTTAATACGTTCATCATCTGCCAAGCCTTTTCCACACTATTTCCATGTCGGCTTTTAGTATAACAAAATGCAGTTAAATAGCCGTCTATAACTTGGAGCAGCCTATCTGACGTTTGCAAAACAGTTACTGGGTAGTAGGATACCCCTTGATAAGATTGGTTGTCAGGCTTTCGGGCTTCAAACAACAGCCAAAGACAGCCAGAACCTTAATGGGCTTAGAGTGAACAAAGGGAACTCGGTGTGTAAAAATATCCACGGAACGACCTCGGTTAGTCATTCTCGGTTAACCTTGAAGATGGACCCGTGCTACTGTTATTACAGCTACATGGCCTAACCACCATGAGCCAATTTAAAATATTAGGTCTTCTACTTAGTCGATTCACTCTTGCCGGAGCGGTCGTGGTTATCATGTTCCGGAAGGTTGGGCAGCAGACAGCACCCACCATACGACGTCCCGTCACCCCTGCCTGGCCATCAATCGTGCACATTTAGGCACGGGAGCACCCATCGCAGCCATCACCTGGTCCGTCCATCGCATCAGGGATCTTCCCCTCGGTCTTGTGCTGACTTTCCCCTGCACGACAAGACGTTCTATGGAGTCGTTTCCACGCCGACTAACATGTCCAAAGAATTTCAGGATCCGACTGCGCACTTGCATGGAAAAGCGCTCTTTTATGCTATGAGCATCAAGGATGGATGTTCGGAACTCGGTCCAAGAGACGCCGAGCATCTTCCTCCAACACCACATCCACATTAAATTATGTATCTAAATTTTTTTCAAGTTCTTCATCATCATCAGCAAATTGCGACAGGGAAAGTACCCAAGTAGTCGTCAGTACCAACCAGCTAGTTCTCTTTTGTCCCAAGTGTGTGGGTGCTTTATCTCTGACGGCGGAACTTAGTGCGTTGACCCGAAGCAATTTAGTGAAAGTGTTCAGCTATTCGCCATTGTATTGCCATCTGTTGCGTAAGCGCACGCATCGGTCGTCGCCATGACAATAAGATGAATCAATTTGGTGTCGATTCGTTACAAAGTGGGCAATTTTTATGAAAGTTGGAATGGCATTGTGATGGCTTTACCGTGTTTTATTTTGTATAGCTGCCTCATTGGTTGAAACCAGAACCTCATTCGTACTCGTATGGTATGAATGAGGTGCCCGTCGGGGCTGCGGGTTGTTCGAAAGAGATACTGCGGCCTCGACATGAAGGGCTAAGAAGGAACATGGGTGGTTTATAGTCAGTAGAAGTCTGACACTCCCTTTTGCTCTGCCTAAGAGCGGGAGGGGTAATTTGATGATTTTCCATCCAAAAAAAAAAAGGTATGAATGAGGTTCTGGATTCGATTCCCAATTTGGAAAAAATGTTTCAAGGGTTCTCCCATCAGGGATTTCTCAGTAGCAGCTACGGAGTCTGGATATGGGCGCTGTTAATTGTCCCCAGTAGATAGGACATGAACACAACTGTCGAAATATGGGTCTACAATATCGTACTCCTTTTCCTTACCCTTCGGGAATCACAGGCGGATTTCGTTATTCATATTAGTCAAGAAATTTATCAATTCTGAAACTAATCCCAATGAATGTCTGAGTTCTCCGTATGGGACCACACACTGCTTATAAACCTCTAGGTACTTACTTCCTTGAGAACACAAGCGTGATGGTATGTTGTGTTTATAACCGGATATCTTAGAGCTATTACCCCAATAATTTCTTATTGCAACTTCCTATTAGATGCTGATACTCTCTATAATTTCTCTAACGAGTTCGCACGGTGTTGAGACAGACTATCTATGGATACATCTGTCTCGCTCTGATTGCCCTGAGAAATTGAAGTGTTTAGCATAGAGCAGGGAATTGTTGCCGTCGACAAAGTTTAGAGATGACAGTACTTATCGAAATTTTGACCATAAAACACTAACTAATAAAACCACTAGGGAAGCCTTCATGGTTTCAGGGTGCATTGACGTAAAACTTTTTTAACAGGCCTCCATTTAAAGTTTTCATTTTCTATTCATTGTCGTAGTGCGGTTAAATTCTGTCGTCACGTTTGACAACCAGTCTTACGAAGGGGTATCGTATTACTCAGAAACTGGTTAATGTAGGTCAGATAGGCAGTTACTCCATGTAAAATACTGGTATTCAGGTGCATCTTATTAAACTTGATGTCGTGCAGATGACGATTGCGAGTAAACGTTGACACATTTGATTTGTGCGGCTATGTTGACGATATCTCGTCCAGCAATGCCAAATAAATAATTATAATCTTTATTACCTGTGTTACAGGAGCCAATGCCCTCTCCCAAGCGGAGATATTACAGGATCATAAGCAATAAGATTAACGTAAATAAAAACAATTGTCACTTGTAAATGAGTAAAGTAAAGTAAAGTAAATTTTGACGTTCGAAAAGTGCTGATTATTTATTTATTTATTATTTATTTATTTATTTATGAAAGGCAGCCATCAGCCTAGTTTGAATAAATGACTTTTGATTTTGATTTTGAATTATAGAAACAACAAAAGAAAATAATTTAAATGTTTTCTTTCTTATACTTTCAATGCCCGCCGAAGTTTATCCGTAGTCTATGGTAGATGCATTACAGTTATATTGGACATAGGACATGTGCTACAAATGCACCTAGACGGAGCATGGAAGTAATTGATTGATCGATGAGAAACTTGCGGTAAATTGTGGCTTCTGTTAGATATATTGCTGTCCAAGAGTATCAAGAATCATTTTTACGTTTTCATCAAAAGTCTAACACAAAAAAACAGTGTAAGATTTAAAAAGTCACCAAAAAATTAATCGATGCTAATTATATTTACGGTTCTTCCACGGTTTATTTATCGCTACCAGTATTTTACATGGAGCGACTGCCCATCCGATCTCTAGAACCGAGTTAGTACTGGATAATACGATACCCATTGGTAAGACTTTCGGCCATTGATATAAAAACTAAAGATACGGTCGTCCGAACATTTGCTCGACGCGTTCGCCATACAGAGAATCGGTGTAGTCTGCTCGTTAATGTAACTTTGTATAAGCAGCGTGGTATTTTCGAGGTATAAAGAACGTAAATAAAGCTTTTAATAAAATTTACGACCGCACCCGAAGAGAGCCGATCGTGGACTAGTTCACTTCGGCTTAGGAAAGACCACGTTCGAGGCGTCATTTTAACATGCCGTCCGCCCAGTCCTTACGCAGTAATATATAAGTCAATGCTTTCGGCCCACTAAGATCTACAATTGACAGCTGGGATCAACTTCTTAACGCACTTTACGAGGCACAGAGGAAACTCGGTATGTAATGAGTGGTCATCCATCCACGGACCAATCTATAGGCAAGCGCGGTTTATCCAGAAGATCGAATCGAACGGCTGCATTATTTACCCACCAGCTTCTCCATTTTCAATTAGCTTTAAAACTTTGCCTGCCGCTAGCTCAAAGGTTATTTCTTTGATCAATTACCCCGATGCAATGTCATGAAAAGAAAATAAACTTGTAAGACCACCCCGTCTCGTTTTACCAGACTGCCAGTGCAACTTTCCCGCCGATTCAAAATGGCTGCCATATTGACGCAGCTAAAAGTTCATTGCGGGGGAAAATAAAAGTTTTAAATTTGGAATGCGTTCGATCTGTTGAGGTAGGTACCTATTACTTCGTTCAATGATTTTAGCGGGGACTGCGATCGTTTTTTTTTGACGTGTGCTATGTTCCTCTACTCTAATACCCATCCATATTTAAAATTTTCCTCACGACGCCTTTTTATATTATACCACGAACAATTTCACAAACGTTAACCAATGTACAACGCAGTCTTGATTATGTGGATCAAGCGTTAAATAGCCATACATACCTACAGGTACAGCTTTTCAGTAGCTCACAAACCGAAGCTTATTAAAACTGCGTTTGACATAAAAACCTCTTTTTATTTCTTGCGGTAAAAGAAAGACCATAATATAAAAAGACGTGTGGCACTCGGAGACTGCCGCGGTAAAGCTACTGCATAGCATTTTTTATCAACTTATGCAATTATAATTATTTATTTTATTAAAGCAGTATTTTTTTTCCTATGTTTTTTTTCTTTGATATTAATTCAAGTTACACTTTGAGCGTGGTGACCGATAAAAAAACATTTTTTTTTCTTTTATTAAATAAGTAAATGAGTGTCAGGTTTTTTTCGTTACGGAATTTCTGGATTCGGTCCCCACGCTCAAGGCCCGCGATAGAAGCTATGCAATAGCTTATTTATTTATTTATTTAAGGTTCACCCACAGCACATATATGGACATAGATACATTGAGTCTTATGGTAATATTCTAATATACATGCCAATTACGGGCAAACACAACATTGACAAAAACACGCCAGATTACATGCCAGAGAGCTTAAAATTAAAACAAAAAAGTTTTCATTCAGAATTGATTCTTTTTTCAAAGATTTAAAAACAAGACCACACAAAGACGGAATTTAAAAAGTAAAGCGTTGTAGTGTAGGGTATCACATTGCTTCGGGGATGAACTAAAATAAAAAAAATAAAATAGCAAGAGACGAAGGAACGTTCATAACATATTGTTTTAAAAAATACAAAGGGTAAATTGAAAGTGCTGTGGTGTAGGGGCTAGACTAGTACAGTTAATAACTAAAGTGCTTAGAGTTTTGTAAAATTCAATGGGATTATGCGCCTTCAGTTAGATTAAAGTCGTTTTTTCCGGTTATATTTAATTGTTACGGTTTAAGATGGGTGAAAAGAGGGAGAGGTGAAAATAAACTTATGACTTACGGCCAAACTTAACTTTAGCTTACGCAATCCCTCGGTTAATAAGTTTTTGATCATGTTAATGTTATTGAAACTGAAGTATTTTTTATTATGCTTAGATAGGCTAGAGCTCGTGGCTAAATAAGAACTGCCACTCGGGTCGATCTTTAGGTAAAGGTGTGCTTGCCTAGGTCGGTCTGTGGATGGGTGACCGCCCGACATACCGAGTTTCCTCCGTGCCTCGAAAAGCACGTTAAGCTGTTGGTCCCGGCTGCCATATATAGATCTTCGGCAGTCGTTACAGGTAGTCAGTGACCTGAAATTCTGACATCCAGTTTTACCAAAGACTATCGTATTACCTAGTATTAACTGGGTTGTGGAGGTCAGATAGGCAGTCGCTCCATGTAAAATACTGGTATTCAGCTGCATCCGGTTAGACTGGAAGCCGACCCCAACATAGTTGGGAAAAGGCTAGGCAGATGATGAGATAGGCTAGAACGAAAAAAAACAAAGAAACGACGTATGGACTGTGTGTGAAGGATAATATGGGCTAGAATGTAGGTGGCTACTGAGATGACAAGAAATAAAGAAGTATGAAAAAAGAAGAGATGTTGTGCCAACCCCAAATTAGGTAATTGTCAAAATAATAAGGCAACCAAAATAGTAGGGCAGGTTGAGTTTTTGGACTTACCGGTTATAATACCGAACCCATTTATAACTTCAATCGTAACATTTGTCCTCTATACCTCTGTGTTTTGTACCCGCCGCTAAATTCTGTGACGTTTTCCGATTTACATAAATTTTCTACCTAAAAACCTGAACTATACAGTCCATTACACATTCAAATTGTAACATATCCGATACACATACTTTAGTAGAAATTATCGTTATCCAACGACCTTTGTAACAGCCGAATTGCAAACATAAAATAAGGTTAATATACTATAATTTACCATTTAGCACGTAATGAAGGCAATCAAAACAAATCTACATTAATGTGGAGTGTATCTAAATAAGTTTGTAGTTAATTTCATTAATTAAACGTGTCGCTATTTAAATTACAATTCTATTATCATGAATGATTGGACTAGTTTTTTAACCGACTTCCGAAAAGGAGGAGGTTATAATTTATTGTGTTGTTACTAAACTAAAAGAGTTACGTACGAACGTAGACGGGTGAAACACAATTATCATTGTAAGGATATAAGTTTTTAAACTGACATGGTCACTAGCACTATAAATAACTATTGAAAACGGAATATTTGCCATGTTTACTTTTTGTTTCGAGCTCCCGATATCTCGGAAAACAAAGACAACACACACACACACACATGGTAAATATCCCGTTTTCAGTGTTAATAATAGAATTGTAAGGATCTTAGTAAGTCCGTCGGGGCTGCGGGTTGTTCGCAAGAGATACCGCGGCCTCGACATGAAGTGCTAAGAAGGAACATGGGTGGTTTTTAGTCAGTAGAAGTCTGACACTCCCTTTCGCTCTGCCCAAGAGCGAGAGGGGTTATTTGATGATTTACTACCCACCAAAAAAAAAAAAAGGATCTTAGTAAGTCGCTTCTGTAGTTTCTGCCTTCCCCCATAGTAAAAAAAAACGTGACTTTATGCACGTTAAAGAGTAACAATAGTAAGTAAAATATCGTTAAAATAATACTGAACTAAGAAAATCTTTTGTCTAATTCAAATGTGTCGTAGTAAAAGAGATTTTAACTTCAAAAAGCCAGAAACCATAACACAGACTGAAAAAAAAATACCGCTACCGAATAAAACCGTCAAAAGAAAAACGAGGAAAGAGACCACGTTTTTTCGAAAACAGTTCCACAAATCAGAGCCAGTAGTTCGTTAGTCTATTTTCATTCAGGAAAAAAAGGATAGTAAAGCACTTTTGCGCTCACCAGTACCACCCTGTCATCGGTATGCAGTTGGTACGTAATTACTCGTTGAAAAACTCTCTGGCGCTTTCGATTTAAACGATTTCATTATTTTAACGGTTGTACTCGACTGTACAGTGCATTACTGTGATTAAAAGTGTACAGATAGATACTATACGAGTACACGGTATCGAACCAATTGTATGTTTTAAAAAAGCTGATTAAATTGCGATTGGTATCGATAAAAGTATCGGTAAACATCGAAATCGTTTTAATATTAAATACAAATAGTCACCGACCGATATAGCTTTACATAAATATCACGCCTGTAATCCCCGAAGGGTTAGGCAGAGGTGTACTTAATTAGTACACCCACATTTTGTCCCACGCACGCCTATTGCCATCAACTGGCCATAATTGCAGACTCCGTGCCTGCTACTAAGAAATTCCTGAAAATGGAAAAACCTAATAAAACTATGCTCGACCTGGGAATCGCGCCCAGGATCTAGTGTACAGCAGTCGCGCCTGCGACCACTAGACCAACGACGCACACTTCAAAATGTGACCGATAAATATCCTAATTATGGCAATCAGGCAATGTTTTATGATGGCACTAGATGGTGACTGTGGCTTTACACGCGTCATATTATATACAAAAACCTTCCTCGAGAACCACTCTATCCTTTGGTGAAAACAGCATCAAAATCGACGCAGCAGTGTTTGAGTTTATCGCAAACAGACAGACAGACAGATGCGGTGGAGGACTTTGCTTTATAATAATGTAGTGATGGTGTAATCTCGCGTAGCTTTAACAAATCTCAGAGTAATTTCATAACTGAAAATTTTATTATACCTTTGTCAAATTCATGTACGAATTAAAAGCAATTAAACATGCGTATAATGTGGGCCCAGGTTTAAACTAATTTAGGATCCAACGTCCCCACAGACTACAACAGGCCAAATTAAATGCTTCAACCTTCTGAAATTAAATTGATGGTTTAATTTAAAGACGTATGTTGTAAAGGGTTGAATTTGTGATACAATGTACCTAATTAATTTTTAAAAGCAAAATTTTATAACATTTTAATCAAAGAAACGCTCCAATGAGAGGATTATCTACATTTCAAAATGTATTTATTTTCAGTTTTTATTTTTTTGTGACCCATTTTTTTCTAGCTTGTACCCGCGGTATTGCCCGGGTGGTGTTCAATAATTGTCCCATATGATCATACTAACAGGATAAAAACTGCTACGTGTTAGTCCAAGTTATAAGCTATCTGTGCTAAGTTTAAGCCAAATCCGTTCAGTAGATTTTACGTGAAACAGTACCAAACATACAGACATCCATACATGCTCGCAAACTTTCGCATTTATAATTAAAATTTAAACCAACAGTTTAAGATTATGAGGGACTACAGTTCAGGGGTTTTCCTTCACTTTTATTATAATAAACATAGTACAGACGCGAACACAAAGCTATCCGAAACTGTCAAATTTTCCCAAGAATACACCAAACTTAAATACACTTTAACTTTAGTTATTCGTCACCTAGTCTTAAGTTTAAGCTTCTAGGCTTAACTTGGACATATTTAGGTAAAGTATTGATTTCGCTGAACATTTTAGGGTTGACAAATTAATCTCTTTTGGGGACAGTCTGGAGTAGAGATTTATCTTAGTTAAGGTGCGGTTAAACCGAGAGGACTGACTGCGGACCGGATTTTAACAAATCTTCATCTGCCTTTTCTACACTAATCACTACATAGTTATTATATAAAACAAAATCGCTTTCTCTGCCCCTATATCCCTATGTATGCTTAAATCTTTAAAACTACGCGACGGATTTTAAAGTGGTTTTTTTTAAAAGATAGAGTGATTCAAGAGGAAGGTTTTAGTATGTAATTTGACCGACATCCACGCGGGTGAAGCCGCGGGCATCAGCTAGTAATATTATAAAGAGGAAAGAATTATGTTTGTTTGTAACGAATAGGCTCCGAAACTACTGGACCGATTTCAAAAATTCTTTCACCGTTGGGAAGCTACACTTTCCCCGGGTGACATAGGCTACTTTTTATCCCTGTATTCCCACGGGAACGAGAATTACGCGGGTGAAACCACGTGACGTCCGCTAGTTGAAAATAAGCCTATATTGTCCAACTACAGGGCAAAGGCCTCCCTTCTCTCTTTCTATATTTCGGGAACTAGTGCTATTGTAGGCCAATCCTTTAAAAAAGATGTGCCTTGCTTTTTTCAACTACTTATGTTGGGGTTGACTTTCAATCTAATACCAGTATTTTACACGGAGCGACTACGTACGTATCGAACTTGTTCAACCCAGTTAGGGATGGTTAATGCGATACCCTTTGGTAAGACTGGTTGTCAGACACAGGCCACTGACTATAAGATGAGCTATTGGGCAGAGTGAAAAGGAGTGTCAGACTTCTAGTGACTAAAAACCACCCATGTTCCTTCTTAGCCCTTCATGTCGAGGCCGCGGTATCTCTTGCGAACAACCCGCAGCCCCGACGGGACTATAAGATACTCCTTACTTTACTTTTCGAGGATTCGGTTTTTTTTAGCCTAAATTGTCCCACTGCCGGGCAAAAACCTCCCTCTTAGCTTTTCACTCTTGTTGTCCAGTTTGTCACAAACGCTTCTAGTTCGTCACGACAGCGTTTTCGAGGCGTCTCTCGGCGTATTATGGGTTTATTTATAAGTGTACTAAAACTGCCCAGTTTGCTCTATCCTTGAAAATAAAATCAGTCCAAGTGGCTTATAATGACGGACACAATAAAACGTATTTATGTACGTAAACGAGGACAAAGTACAATACGAGAAAATTACTATAATATTTTGTACTGGCTGCTAATTAACTTGCCACTTAACTCAAAACATAATTTTAACGAGGTTTTACATTGTATAAATAGAACCACCTTGAATCAACTCTTTGTATAGTAAACTACGGGGCGTTCAGTAATGATGGCGTGAGCCGTTATAGAAGGAGAAGAGGTCGAGCCGAATTTCACCCAATCTCACGACGACACGTGATATTTGCCCCTCATGCCTCCACATGGGGGCAAATAATTATCACGTGTTAAATTGGGTTTAAATAAGTGAACATGTTTCTCCACTAAATATAACTATGTGTATGTACATATCCGGGAATATCATCATCATCAGCCTATAATGTTCCCACTGCAGGGACTCAGGCCTCCTCTCTAGGAGAGGGATGGGCTATGATCCACCACGCGGGCCTTACGGATTGGTAGATGTCACATGTCTTCAATTTTTTTGGTTCTAAGACATTATGATGTTTTCCTTCACCGTTTTGATAGTAGTGGTGATGAAATAAATTACACAAAGTAATGCGCCTGACTGGGTTCAAACCCACGACTCACCGTTCGTTACTCGGGGCCGCTACCACTGAGCAATAAGTTTATAAAACAAATCCAACGCAATCAAGCACAGACTCACGTCAGATAAGGGTTGGGGTGAAGGGGTCAACTCAAATTTCACAACACAGCAACAAGGAGACGGGGGGTTCGACAAAGCAAGGTTGCCTACAAATGAAACAACAAATAACTTAATTAAAACATAAAGTCACTAATTACTACATTTTCCAGTCACTACCCGAAATAATTAAAACAAAGTTATAATGAAAAGATAACAGAAATTTCCAAGAAATCTTACTAGATTTCAATGATAAATTGATTCAATTATTACTTGAATAAAGCTGGTTAAGTTATATTTCAATAAATCTATTCAATTTACTTGAAACCCTTTGTTTATTTCAGGTCTAAGATTAACTTACAGCTGCTAAAGCAAAACGTGCGTTAACGTTTAGGAAATAGGGTTTAATTTCAAGTAGTGACGGGGTAGAAAAAAGGGGATGCCTGAATAAAAATTATATTAAAAGAAAGGAGGTAGGTAATGGCAACATTTCCATAGCTATTTGAGAGCGGAGGAAAAAATGTGGCAGCTACTTATCTTGTCTCACGAGATCGAGTTGATTCGGGCGAAATTTTCTCGCTATTTTCGTATCACTTTGATATATCCCCGGGCTTTTAGGCATATTTTCGGTATTGTATGAAACCGTGTGATTTTGGTTTACCCAACCAGGTACTTACCCTTTAATAGATTAGAGGCAGATAAGGCATTACCTTTTTTTTATGGTGGGTGGAAAATCATCAAATAACCCCTCCCGCTCTTGGGCAGAGCGAAAGGGAGTGTCAGACTTTACTGACTCAAAACCACCCATGTTCCTTCTTAGCCCTTCATGTCGAGGCCGCGGTATCTCTTGCGAACAACCCGCAGCCCCGACGGGACCCGCAGCCCCGACGGGATAAGGCATTACCTTCATACAAAGTGACAATTCATGAATGTGAACTGCGATCGTAACCGTCCCGTCGGGGCTGCGGGTTGTTCGCAAGAGATACATGGGACTCCTTACATGAGACTTAAACATTAATAGCGAGATCATCTGCCTAGCTATTTTCCAACTATTTTCGGGTCGGCTTCCAGTCTAACCTAGAAATGAAATTACTAGCGAAACGTGGGTGTGCAGCTACAACTCTGCCATTACAGGCGTGATGTTATGTTAAACATAACATAACTTTTCAACCGCAAATTCCTACCAAACTAAACCTATCAGTTAATACAAACGCCGATCAATTTTAATTATCAACTGAACTGAACCGTATAAAGTTAACTTTAACTGGAACCGAAGCAAACTTGTTAATAGGATTAGCAGAACTAGGTAATAACTATAACCTTTTGACCGAGAGAGAGCAGGGGTCTGAAATGACCACTTAAGCACATCATAATATTATTATGAATAGGGTAGTTAACAAAAAAAAACTAATTAGTCCGTCAGATAGATTTTCAAAAAATATTGGACACGTATTTTTTCTTTTTTCACGTAAACAAACAATGAAGACGATACAGTGCTTTGTAAACTCGTGTAACGTCATATTCTAAGACATTAGTATGACATTTTTTACCGGTGAGTGACGTCCCAACCCCCCACTCAAATCTTTGACGCGTTTTATCTTCGTCAATTTTTTTTGATTTGATAAAACAAAAAATACGTATCCAATATTTTTCGATAATCTAACAGACGGACTAATTAGAATCATATTTTTTTTAGTCAGTAAACATCCCTATTGCGTTATAAAACGTAAAACGGGCCTATCATAATAATAACTGCGTCTATGACGGCTCTGGATTTTAGACCCCCGGTACAGTGTGGCTTCCTAGTATAGTCTGTTGAAGTTTGAGAGCTTCTGGCTGCCATGTCTCGCTTTTATGTAATAACTTAATTACTTAGTAAAGTGACTGCTTTGTCTTAATGGTGAACGTGGACTTGCTTTTGAACGTGGCTTTAGTTTTGAAGCTTCCTAGGTAGGCATTGGATACTTTAGTAGGAACCTTTTTTTGTTTGGCGGGTGGGAAATCATCAAATGAGTACTCCAGCTCTAAGCGGAGCGGTCCAGTGTCTGGCGTTATTTTGGAACAAGCCCGCCACACTATTCCCAAACCACTGTAACTCCTGTAAACCAGAATCAACAGTGGCGACCACAAGAAAAGCGCTGAGACAATGAAGCTCGACGATGTCCCAGAGAAACGATTTAACTGTCTTGGTTCCCGCAACGAAATTAATCAGAAAAGAATAGCGGGGAGTAAGAAAAACATAATTTCCTGCTTATGCCGGTCATCGTCATAAGACTTACGGAACTATATACAATTTCATATGCATTCAGTGAATAGCTGTTATTTTCACTGAATGCGTATCCGTCTGTCCGACTTATGACGATGACAGGCCGTGTCGACGACGCGTTCGTTTTCCAAGAGCGCCTCAAAAAGATGTCAGCAACATTGCAGGGGCGCCTAGCATAAGGGCCGACGCCCGTCGGGGCTGTGGGTTGTTCGAAAGAGATACCGCGGCCTCGACACTAAGGGCTAAGAAGGAACATGGGTGGTTTTCAGTCAGTAGAAGTCTGACACTCCCTACCAAAAAAAAGGGTCAAAAACCGCTCCAAAAATTTCGAAACGATTCTCGACTGAAAAACACAATTTCATTGTAGGTATCCGTATTTTCCATGTTAATTATACCTAGTACAGTAAAAGAGACGAAACGCGATATATTCACTTAAATACTAAAAGCGTCACTTTTACAAAGGGACAAAAAGCGAAACTGCAAACGTCCCCATTTCACTGCAGTTACGATAAAAGAACATTAAATATTTTCCCGACAGTCTCGAGAGTTTACTCGTAGTCACGGATGTAATGGAGCTCCGTTACCGTAACAGATAACCATATCCGATATAAATATATATCCGTAACCGAAACCGATTTAAAAGTTTCGTACAAAGGCGGAGTCTAAATATTGTTGTTCATTATTTTTACAACATATATATATATTTTAGAGTTGACAACACTGTTTGTTTTGCTCGGCCTAGCCGTCACTTGGCAGATTGTGTTTTTAGATTCTAATATCCATATCCGTAACCGAATTTATCCGAAACTAGCGGGTAATCCGAAATATTTCCATACCTGTACCGTAACCGTATCCGAAACCGGTATTTAAATATAGTTCCTATATCCGTATGGAATCCATATCCAAAATTTCATATCCGTAACATCCCTGCTCGTAGTCTACCGATTTTTATTTATTTAATATTATACTCTACGAGTAAGCTTGTGATCCTAAACGAATTTCGGCAAGCGGTGAATGAATTTAATATATTACAAGCTACGTGACCTGTGGGATTTCTGAACGGCAAAAATGATAGGATTACATGCAAACTTTCGTCATCAACTTAACCCGTTTATGGGGTGAATTTTCAAAATATTTTTTTTAACCGCTGTACGTAGGCCAGACGTATGAACGTAGACGAGGCAAAAAGAGTATGTAAGGATCGTACGGTGGCGTTCTGTGGTTTCCGGATACCCCCTAACTCACGCCTTTTTAAGCGTGAGTTTAAATATGTATGTATGTCTGTATATTCTTAGTGCTAACCCTTGTCATATTCTTAATTTTATTATTCTAGCCAAGTCTAAGTTGTTTCTTAATCAAACAAATATGGCATATTGCTTTTTGACTTCAACTTTTTGCATTCAATGCATTACTTTGTTAAAGGTTAATTGCTTTCAAAGGCTACATTTACGCATAAACTCAGCACTTTTAAAAGGGCATCTAAAGATAAAAATACACATGCCCTTTCAAAGGGCACGTGCCGTACGAACAAAAAATACCTTTCTACAGGAAGAATTATGTTACCTGCTTTGAAGTAACCAACATTATAGTGCGTTACTATTCCCACAAGTACACAAGTAGTGTTTGAGAAACCTGGTGACACACATTTTTAATAACAATTAAAAATGATCTTGAACGATCATAAAGTTAATCCCTTTAGAACCCTAAACCATTGATGTAATTGAACCTTTCTTTACTGTTAAAATTCAAAAAGTTATCGCGATATATTTAAAAAAAACCGGGTAAGTGCGAGTCGGACTTGCACATGAAGGGTTCCGTACCATTGTAGTAGATATTGAGAAATTTTCCATTTTTTTTTAGCACCATAGACTTCTTATAAGTTTTCCTGTAATCTATAAGTGTTGAACAAATTTCTGTATATTTTTCAAAATTGTAGGCTCAGTAGTTTCGGACATAAGGGCCCGGAGAAAGGTCGGACAGACGTGAGCCTATAAGGGTTCCGGTTTATCCTTTTGAGGTACGAAACCCCAAAAATAAAGGTTTTTTTTTTCATTTATTTGGCACATACAACAAGTGCCCCCTATTAAATGTGTGACAAATGTGCGCGAAATGTAGGTGTACCTACTAACAGGTACAGCTCTGTATAATTCATCAGGGATGACAAGTATTATAGGTTCTATGTGATGTTATGTAAAACAGGACCAAAAACGTAACAAAAAACACAACCAGCAATGAAATCGCGACAAAGAGCGAATACCGCATTCAGCAGCTGTCAGTGTCAATATTTCATACCAGTAACTCTAAAAACTCTTGAACTACTAAAAAATAAAATAAAAAGTGTGTGCGTGTGTGTGTATGTGTGACAAAGGCAGATTATGAGTGTTAATGAATACATGTGTGTCTAAATAAGCAAATAACATCACTCTTAGCTAATTTATTAATAAGTTACACGTTGCAGAAGTAACTCTGTGTCGTCATAGTTCAAATTCTTTAGTCATATTATTAACTTCTCTTGAACGCAGTTTAAAACTATTGAACGTGCTCAATTTGTGTGAGTAAAATTGCGACCTAATAGGACAAGATTTCCCTTATCACTAATCGAAGCCAGTTTCACTCTGCAAATTGGCCAATTGGCCTAATCTTTTCACTTGCGCAAAACGGAACGTGTATAAACTTAAACTACCCCTCATTACGTTTTCTAGCAAAAACTCGGCGTAATAACTTGCCACAGTTTTTTGTTATTAATGACCAGCATAACTTGACATCGGGGCGGCGCTGCTTGCTAAGAAATACGTCATACACCTGAGGCACTTAATATCGTGCCCTGCCTGTCCGGCTGGCTGTTCACTACAGGAACTGATGGACGCTACCGAAAGCGCCAAACTAGTAGCCCAATTCTGGGACGACACAATTTAGATTGCGATCGACACGCGAAGAAGAAGACCTCTCCATTTGGATACACTTTTAAACTTTATTCTACTGCTCTTTTCCTAATTAATTTGAAGTCAGGCAGAATATCTTGCATTTCCGACGTTTGGCTCCCAGACTGGAGCGGGCCGGGGCTGCCTTCAGGTGGCTCCTGCCCAATCTGGGGGGCCAAACGCCTCCTGCCGGAGGCTCTATGCGGGGATCGTGCGGTCCATGGCCCTTTACGGCGCCCCGGTGTGGTCATCTCAAGAGTCAGCTCCTTTCTAACCATGTCATCAACCACACAATTCATCCATCGTTTCTTTAGCAGTCATTCCTACTCAAAACTTTCCTCGCAACATTTTTTCCAGTACCAAATTCCGCCACGGCTCAAGTTATGTTGGTCACGTGATACCATTAACGAACAGTTACCGACAGTTACCAACGGTTGTTGCACCTGCGTAAATGTCACCCGACGGTTTCGAACGCGGTAACGAACTAGTTTAAAATATCAACGGTTGCGTAACAACACGGGAAAAAAAGTGAAGTATTATTGCGGGGACATGACGTTTGGCGAGGGCTTAAATGTCAAAAGCCCGCCAACTAGTACGCACTGGGCTCACGTGGTGGATTACAGTTCACTCCCTTACTCAGAACGGAGGCCTAAGGTACAGTTGGACCATTACTATTGGACTAATTATGCTGTATATCCTACTTCCTATCCTACTAATATTATAAATGCGAAAGTTTTTGAGGATGTGTGGATGTTTGTTAGTCTTTCACGCAAAAACTACAAAACGGATGTGGATAAAATTTAGAACACAGATAGTTTATAACCTGGATTAACACATAGGATACTTCTTATCTCGGTAGTATGATCCCGTGGGACAATTTATTATCGAAATGCACGCGAGCGAAGCCGCTGGCACAAACTAGTAATGTTCATAAAATTATGCCACCATCCAAAATGGCCGGACTTATCAGACTTTACCTGTAGCTAACTCAACTTCGTATAAATATTTAAAGATATATAAACAATAAATTAATAAAATAATGCTTTTACTCAATGCAAAAAAAACTTGTACCTCCTTGCTTCCGTCATAAAATTTTATGTACAGACAGCTGCATTAATTAGATATCCGTCACGCATTAATTAGGACCCTTAGTAAAAGGGGTGACGACTTTTTTGCAGCCGTCAGTGCACCTCTGGCGCATCCTTGGTAGGCATTGGTACCTCCGTAATTTTTTTATTTTTTTTTAAATTGTATAATAGTCATACTCGTAGTTTTAGTGTCGTAGTTTATTTATATTTTATTTTAATTTAGTTCTTTATAATCTTTGATAGGATTTCCCTACCTTTTGTGTCCTACACTATTTAAATATAACTTGACATTGGCTAAATGCATGGCACAAACCGTGCAAAGCCAGAAAAAAAAAAACTCCGTAAACTAATCACCTAGATAGACCAAAAATCTAAGTCCTTTATGTCCATACAACTATCATCATCATCTACTTAGGCCTTTCCCTTTCTATGTTGGGGTCGCGTTCCAGTTTAGCTGGAAGGAGCTGAATAACTAGTATTTCAATGAACCACTGTCTGTCTCAAAACGGTGAAGGAAAACATCGTGAGGAAACCGGCATGTCTTAGAACCAAAAATTCGAAGACATCTACTAATCCGAACTGGGCCCGCGTGGTAGATTATAATTATTCCCACTCAAAGAGACCGCACTGGGCCCGCGTAGTACATTCCGTCTCAAAGAGAGGAGGCCTGTGTCCCAGCAGTGGGAACATTAAAAGGCTGTTGATGATGATGATGACTGTCTGTCTGACCTGCACTGCTCTGTAACTTTTCGGGATGCAAAATCCTCATGGATGTTCTCTGCCCAGGGGCAGTGAAGGGGTATGTCCGACTATCTGTCTAAAAACCACCCTGGAGTTCCCTTCCACTAGTGCGGCTTCCTCTCTCTCCCTTCGGATCCCTGGAACCGGTTAACTTAACCCAACGTATTAATACGTTTAAGTAATTTTCAATTTCCTAGAATTATAAAGATTGCAGCTTTTTCCCGTATCCAAAGGAAACACGGGAATTCAGGAAATGGGAGTTCCCGTTCCAGGAAACCATACCCTTCCTGTGACAACCGGGGTGTATAAATAAAAGGATAAGGTAGGTACTGGTAGTAAGATCTAGAATTTATTCCTCGAATTGGATAAAACTAGCGCATTGATAAAAGTATATTGAAACAATTTTCCGAAAGAAATCCTTGGATAAATCCGCATCCGATCAACAGAAGTTCCAGTGATTTGCAAAAAGTTCTAAAACTACAGACACGACACTCACTTTACTATTTATTTATTACTTATGTAAGAAGCTTTATGTCCTGTTAAGTGTTTTGTGTCTATCAAGAAATTTGAGAGCAGTGGTGGCCCAGTGGTTGCAGCCCCGACTTACGAACAGTGAGTCGTGGGCTCGAACCCAGGCAGGCACATTACTTTGTGTAATTTATTTCAGCACCACTGCTCTCAAAACGGTGAAGGAAAACATCGTGAGGAAACCGGCATGTCTTAGAACCAAAAAAGTCGGAGATATGTGACATCTACCAACCCGCACTGGGCACGCGTGGTGGATTATAGCCCATCCCTCTTATAGAGAGGAGGCCTGAGTCCCTGTAGTGGGTATTATAGGAAGAAGAAATTTGAGTTTGTTACAGATTTTTTTTCGACATTCTTTCAAAATACTTTTTTACCTACATTGGGGCACTCATGAAACGTCTAAAGCTAGATGCACGGTTTGGGTCAAGCGTTTCCTATGGAGACGAACCAGCAAGAAACCCTGATTACAATAGGTTTATCCGGACTCCGTGGCCGCAACTGACAAATTTCTGCTGCAAAAACCCAATAATATTTTACACAACCTGCGAATCGAACCGCAGCGCTTGCAAAACTACACTGACGAGGTTCATATTACCAGTATTTCTCTTTAACAATGTAGAAAGTGTATTTATTACTCTATTACTTAATCACGCTTGTATAAAACAATGGCCAACTTTGCATACAGGATGTGCTTGTCACGGAAACCGACGCCGGCGCAATGTTAGTCCGACTACTTACTTTGTTCCCCTTTGAGGTGTTTTCCGACTCATTGCTTTACTGGTTGTGGCTGTCTCGGTATTAAGGCAGAACTTTAAGAAAGACAAAAGTGTTAGATAACTTTCTCAAGTTTTGCGGGTTGTTCAAAAGAGATACCGCGGCTTCGGCACAAGGGCTAAGAAGGAACTTGGGTGGTTTTTAGTCAGTGGAAGTCTGACACTCCCTACCGCTCTGCCCAGAGCGGGAGGAGTCATTCGATGATTTCCCATCCCCCAAAACAAAAGGTGAATTCACTAAAGGTACTGAATGCATTGATGGTTTTTGAGGTAGGTCATGAGGTCCTGAGTTCAAATCCCGCGTCGAGAAAAATGTTATTGGGTTTTATCATTAGGAACTTCTCAGTAGCAGCCACGGAGTCCGTATTTGTGCCCCGTTGATCACAATAGGCCCGCCCCCTATTACATGGAGACGAAATGTGTGTGTACTCTTATTAGTTACACCTCTGCCTAACCCTTCGGGGATTGCAAACGTGATGTTATCTCATATTAAAATCATTGTATTTATTTTCTGTGTAATTAAATTACGGCTATACGATTACTATCTCTAGAGCCACGACGAATATTTTAATGAACTAAAAATTAATTTCACCATAACCTGGCAACACAGACTTGTTGCTTAAAGGAAAACAACGTGTCAAAACTCCCAAATACAGTAAAAGCAGGCAAATTCCAATAATCATGAATATTATGAGGAAACTAACTTGCTATTCAAAGTTAATCACAGCACTAACGATTCATGAATAAAACAAATCTATCTTCCCGTCTGTCTGTCTGTCTGGCTGGCTGGCTGGATATGGGCTCTTAGAATAAACTAATAAAGGATTGAATGCTATTTTAGAGGGGTGAATAGATTCTTTGGAAAAGTAGTATAATAGGGTAGGTGAACTAAAGAAAACTAATAAGTCCGTCAGATAGATTTCCAAAAAATATTCGACACGTATTTTTACTTTTTTCACGTAAACAAACAATGGAGATGATACAGTGATTTGAAAACTCGTGTGACGTCATATTCTAAGACATTAGTATGACATTTTTTAGCGTTGAGTGACGTCACGCCCCCCTACTCAAATCAATCGCGTTTTATCTTCGTTAATTTTTATTGATTTGATAAAACAAAAAATACGTATCCAATATTTTTCGATAATCTAACAGACGGACTAATTAGAATCATATTTTTTTTAGTCAGTAAACATCCCTATTATGATCATACGTTTGGGACCTCGTCATCATTAATTATATGCGTAGCCAACCATGTTAGAAACGGCTCACAGTGTTACTGAATGGTGATTCTGATTTTAAATTGAGTGTTTCCCAATCTGACCAGTTATTGGGTAATACGAAACCCTTTGGTAAGACTCGTTGTCGTTTTCGGGTTTTTGACTACATAATTGCAACTGTTTTTTAGGGGCAAGCCCGCCATACTATCCAAAAGCCACTGCAACTTCTGGAAGCCAGAATCAACAGTGGCGACCACTAGAAAAGCACCGAAACATTAAAGCTCGTCGAAGTTCCAACGAATAGCTAATGAGTAGGAAAAACATAATTTCCACTGCCTCACAGATGTTTACGTAAAATTCAATAATTATGTTATCGACGCCTATCCATCCAACAACTGACCGAGCAAACACCGCTTAACCTTGAGCGTAGGCTCCATCCTATATCCATTTTATGACACCATACAAAGGAAGGCGCATATTCTAAGAACCAAACGACAGTTCTAATAACCGATATATTTAACTCAACATCTAAGGTACTTAAAACTCGTAGTCACTCAAACGGAATGATGATAATACTCGTGTAATGTCCTTGCTACAACTTATGTATAATTTATTCCGTCAAACGTTGGCGTATGCGTTGGTATGTCGTATCACCACACGATGAATTTGCATCTGGTATCGGTGAATCATGGACTCAAGCACCTGAGGCTGGCTAGTAACACCCACACGGGTTGATCTTCAAGGTTAAGCAAAGCTTGCCAAGGACGGTTCGTGGATGGGTGATCATCTATTACTCGGAAGTCTTGGCTGAATTTCTAGATCTTTGACAATCGTTACAGGTAGCCTGAAAGTCAATGTTAATAAGGGGTATCGTGTTACTCAGTACTAACTGGGTAATGGTGGTCAGTTACCCTGCGTAGCTTCTTACATAACACATACACACATACATAAACTCACGCCCTTTTCCCATGGGGGTGAGCAGAAACCGCAGAACGCCACTTGCTACGATCCTTACATACTCCTTTTACTTCGTCCACATTCATACATCTGGTCATACACGCACGCCGGTTACGAGTACTACGCACCTGTCCTTTCTGAAGAACGGCACCAATAAGATCAGTGTATGTCTTTCTAGGGCGTCCCCTCCCGGCGCTACTACTCACATCTGCCTTGTAAATACCTTTTGTTAATCGACTTTTATTCATCCTCTCCACACGACCGAACCACCTAAACATACTCTTTTAAATTTTTTGTCATTACATCTTCTTTACATAGTACCGAGTTTAATTTAATAACATTTAGTCAGTGCCCCGAAAGACTGACTACCAGTTTTACCAAGGGCTATCATATTGTATCATAGGGTTGCGGAGGTCAGATAGGCCAAGTAAAATATTGGTATTCAGCTACGTCCGGTTATACTGGAAACCGACGCCAATACAGGCTGTAAATTAACCCTTCACACAGCCGTCAACTAAGCATTCTGTACATCAACAAACTAAGTACCCCTTCGCAAAAATTTTTGCTGGGAAATGACTTTTTTTTTGGGGACAAAAATCACATTTTACGGTAAAACTCAATGTAGCACTCTTAAAACATTGTGCTAGTGGATGCTTTGAATAGTAAACGGGTCATGGAGGTAATTTAAGTAAAGTTATAACCTGAAAAACTAGTATTTACAAAAACAGCTGTGAAAAATTTAGAACTTTTACCCCCAATATCTCTGTAACTAGGGGGTTCCCAGGTATAGTCTAGAACAAAAAAATGATCGCAGTGGCAGGGAGAACAAGTGCCCTTCGTTTGCGTTAAGGGTACCTACTTTTATACACTTTATCCAGGGTGGTGCCGACAATACGACAATAACCTACTTAAATGTCTTTGCCATATTCGTTTGTTACATTTTATTTCCATACGTTATTTGGTGCAAATTATTCCTAAGGTAAACCAATATTTGTTTGTAAATTGTAATGTATTTCATTTACAGTTTCACGCTACTTAGTTTTATTGATTTTTTTTCAAAAATTTTATTTCGGTATTAACATTTATTTGATAGTTTAAGTATGTTCCTATGAACTAGAACTACCAGTGGTTTCATTTATTGTCGTATTGCCGGCACCACCCTGTATGTAGTTGACTGTCAAAATATCTACAGATGACAGTGGGTATCAACGGTTTAGAGTGCTTTCCTAAGAGCAGCGGAAATGACGTCAAACTGTGATTACCGCCCACGTTCACACCTTCGTCTAATACCATTCGAGGATAAATGCTGAACATACGATCATTCTCAATTTATCTTGGAATTACTGTCATTACGGCATCGTATGATGTCACGTTTTGAATACTAAAATAATGGAGAATCATGTACAAAGTGCGTTGGAGCATAACATAACATCACGCCTGTATTTTGTGAAGGGTTGGGCAGCGGTAACCCTACACCCACATTTCGCCAGTTATAAAAAGTGCGTTGAAAGTGCAACACAACTATTAATGTTGGCGGTTTATTACATTTATTAATATTTATTTAGTATTAAGTGGAAGGGTGGTGGCCTTTGTCTAGGAGTAAGACAGTTCAGGATACCAAAAAACTACTCATCGTACTAGCCACGCCACTATGGTGTATGCAGTTTTAAATAAGCCTTAAACTGAGCCAGGTACGATTGCTGTCTCCACTAACTGGGATTGCGCCGGTAGATTGCACCTCTAACGGTACGCGTACACTAAAACCGATTCGTCCGTTTTCGGGCGTCATCGGACGGCGTCGGTAGTAGCAGTGTATGCGCTCTCTTCCATTTACTTACGTTTTATTTGATCGGCCCATGACGCCCGAGCATACTTCGGCCGATGACTGATTCGGTGTACGCGTACCGTAAAACTTCACAGAGACATAGGCAGCTGCACTGAGAGGACGAAACTACAAGATGACTAGTAAACCTCCGTATTATTAACCACCGAACAACAGTTGGGTCCAAAAGCTTATTTTCTAATGAATACACTTAATATGTTCCAAAACTATTACTTAAGATCCTCTCACCCGTTTCAAGGACCTTGCCAGGTGGAAACGCTACGCGCGTGAAGAGATTATCATGTCTACGAAGACTGACAGCTCACTATGCCCACTTATCTTCTGAATCATATAACTACACTAAGCGATAATGTAACATCAAGCCTGTTATCCCCGAAGAGTTAGGCAGAGTTGTAAGTAATTTATAGTAGGTACAACAAACTCATTTTGCTAGTTATATTTAAGAAAAGATGGATGGATTGTGTGAAGAATGATCATCATCTGCCTAGCCTTTTCCCAACTATGTTAGGGTCGGCTTGCAGTCTAACCGGATGCGGCTGAATACCAGTATTTTACATGGAGCGACTGCCTATCTGTCCTCCATAACCCAGTTAATACTAGGTAATACGATACTCTTTGGTAAGACTGGATGTCAGAATTTCAGGTCACTGACTACCTGTAAGGACTGCCAAAGATCTATATAACATGGCAGCCGAGGCCAGCAGCTTAACGTGCTTTCCGAGGCACGGAGGAAACTCAGTATGTCGGGGGGTCACCCATCTACAGACTGACCTAGGCAAGCACAGCTTTACCTAAAGATCGACCCGAGTGGCAGTTCTTATTAAGCCACGAGCTCCTCACGACGAAGAATTAAATGAAAGGGAAAAGAGTAAATGCCATCATAGCGTCTAACAGAGAAGAATGGTGGTGGAAAATGTGGTACGCCGACCCCAAATAGAATGGGATAAGGGCAGGAAGATGATGATGATGTATTAAGGCGAGCCTATTGCTATGCACAGGACACGAATCCAGGCTCCGTGGATGCTACTGAGAATATGTAGTAATATTTTACTACCACAAAGTTCAAGTAGATTGCACTATACAGATTAAAGTTCTTAGTTTAGCAGGCAGGCAGTGTCAGGTTAACATCACGAGAGGACTGCCAAAACCACTTGTCGCGGTATTTTGACCAGAAGTCCCAAAATTTCTATAGCAATGGGATCATGTCCCTACCTACAAGATGGCAAAAAGTTATCGAACGAAATGGTACCTACATACTTTAGTTAAATGTAAATAAACTATATTAAAAAATGTTTTGTATTTTCTAAAAAAATGCGAAGAAACTTTTCCCCAACCTATTATGTAAGTACAATTAGTTCAACCATGTCCCCTTTTTTTGGGGGGTGGGGGGTTGGGTCATCATCAAAAGACTCCGCCCACCCGCGGTAGGTAATGTGAAACTTCTACTGACTAAAAGCCACCCATGTTCCTTATTAGCCCTTTGTGTCGAGGCCGCGGTATTTCTTTCGTAAAACCCGCAGGCCCGACGGGAACCCTGTCCCCTAAACTAGGCTAGGCCAGTATCTTAGGAGGCAGTGTAAAAACTCGTCTTAAGAATCTAAATCAGGACCTTACGCGCAGCAGTCGCATTTACAAATAAATATATCCGCCTTAACCACCTGTGAAAGATAGGTTAACAAAGTGCAATTCCATGCTGCTAGGCATTGATATAAAAACTAAAGATACGGTCGTCCGAACATTTGCTCGACGCGTTCGCCATACAGGGAATCGGTGTAGTCTGCTCGTTAACGTAACCTTGTACAAGCGGCGTGGCATTTTCGAGGTATAAAGAACATAAATAAAGCTTTTAATAAAATTTACGACCGCACCCGAAGAGAGCCGATCGTGGACTAGTTCACTTCGGCTTAGTAAAGACCTTATTGGGACCACGTTTGTGGGGTCATTTTAACATGCTGTCCACCCTGTAATATATAAGTACCTATATATTATAGTATGTCCTTACGCAGTAATATGTATATTATTATAAGTCAATGCTGCTAGGTGAGATGCAACCCTAAAACTTTCTACGCTGAAAGTTCAAAATCGAACCAGGCAAGGCATTAAAGCATTTAAGTATTATTTAGTTACTACCTACCCAACTGACACGTGTGTAGCTAGTTTAATTATATAAATAACCTTGAAGATAACAATGAACGATTATTGAGACGTTTTGCATATTTGTGGCTTAATTTGTACCAAAGAAGGTCTAATTAGTTAGCCAGAAATTGTGTGACTGGAATTTCGAGCATAGAAATAGTATGGATACGATTTAGTTAAGTTTCATGACAAAGATTGATCATCTATTTATCATCGTCTGCCTACCCAGTATTACTGTAAGCTGTAGATAGATTATGTTTCATCATCATCTGCCTAGCCTTTTCCCAACTATGTTAGGGTCGGCTTCCAGTCTAACCGGATGCAGCTGAATACCAGTATTTTACATGAAGCGACTGCCTATCTGACCTCCATAACCCAGTTAATACTAGGTGATGCGATACTCTTTGGTAAGACTGGATGTCAGAATTTCAGGTCACTGACTACCTGTAACGACTGCCAAAGATATATATATGGCAGCCGGGACCCATAACCGACTTTCCATCAAGTAAACGATTACAAAAAACGTACAGAAACTTCAATCAAACCGTAACGAAACTAGGTCATTTTACGACATGCGGTGGCGATCCTCAAGTTCGACGATCTAAGTTCGACGAGCTATCGATAGTTCCACATCGCGGTCACAACTCTCGTCATCTGCGCCTGATATTGAAACTGAACTATGATTAAACGACAGAGTGAAGTAGTACAGGGAGCGATGTTTCTCGTCAGAGTTGGCAGTTACCTCATTTAGGTATTAAAATATTTATGACGAAAAGATCAGGGCGTAGTACACCAAAAGAGTATTAAGGAAGGATCATAGCAGATGGCTTTCTATAGTTTTTGCTTAACCCTTTCAGAAATAAAAGTCGTGAGTCTATTTATGTGTATTGACGAGTAAAAGTTTTTAACAGCCTTAATAATTAACACTAAACTATATTGACAAACCAAGATAAAATTTGATCCGATTTTGGCCTCGCGCCATGAAGTAACAGACTTAACTGATACTCATACACATGCTTGCTTACTCAAACGCAGTTTCGCAGTTTCAATTTAATTTGACGGTATGGTTGGTGCAGTAGCTGAGCGATTCGACTGCTGCGCCGCGTGTCTCGGGTTCGATCCCCGCACGGAACAAATATTTGTATGGCCTGCAGATAGTTGTTTTGGGTCTGGATATTTGTGTATGTGAGTTTATATGTTTGTGAACGCACCCACGATACAGAAGAAATTTCTAGTGTGGGGCAACGTTTTTATAAAAATAAATAAAATCAAAAAGACTTTCCTAAACTCGCTTAAATAATTTCATTTTCAACTAGCCCTTCAAAAAGCATTACTTATGAAATTAATTATTTACTTACTGGTTCTTTATTAAAACCATGAACTTTTAGGTATTCTTCTATTGTAATTTTAATGAAGTCTCTTGTTGGTATTTCTGGTTTTCTTCAAGTACTTAGTTACCTTATTGCGTTACAAGAAAACCACAAACGTTACCTCAGACCGCATTCGTTGTATGCAAGGTTGTTGGTTTTAATCTGCCTTGTTTGTGGTGTCATTCAAGTTGGAAATTTGAAATTTTATCTTATGAGGATGTGTAGTATTCTCTATAATCCGTCTCTTGAATCTAGTTCATCATACAAAATGTATAACAGAACTGAAATTTGCAAAAAAAAAAGTTTTAGGTACTTTGCGGACTACGTTGAAATCGTTATATTTAAAATATAAAGTCTTGAATTTAATGACGCTACGTACTAACGTACGTACGTACGTACGTAGAACTATCTACAAGCTTGTTATTTTGCATTAGAACTTTCTAAATTACTATAGAAGTTACGATAAAAAACCACGTAAATTACTCATAATTCTCAATATATTTACAAAGGCCCTCATTGTGGATTGAGAGGTAAATGTCTTCAAATTTTTGGTTCTAGGACATGCCGTTCCCTCACTATGTTTTCCAATCAGCTATGTGTAATCATCGCCAATATCAGCTAGAGTTCAAAAACGTACAATATACCAAAATTCCAGAAATTGCAGGTACAAAATCTCAGCGTGTTTACGTAGAACGAGTGCCTCAATATTTATCACCGGCGACAACACGACAAGGCATACGCTGCTCCCGAAATCTACATTTGCATACTATCTTGAATTTATGTGACCCTAGTACCTACATCAAATACGCACAGCTGATCGGGTCAGTGAATCTTGAAATGCTTCTCGTGCTGTAAGCGAACCTCTCTGTTGAACGCCTGAATATCATGATTTACATGGAGCCACCGTATCTGACTTCCACAGCCCAGTATCTGGGTAATAAGATACCCCTTGGCTTACCAAGGGGTATCTTATTAGTCAGAAGGCCGAAAGTCTGATAACCAGTCTTAACTGGTTATCAGACTTTCGGCCTTCTGACTATTTCTACCGACTGTTCAAGATCTACAAGTGATAGCCTTACCCAGCGACTTTCCGAGGTACGGAAGGAATTCAGTATGTAATATTAGTCACCCATGGACCGACCTAGGAAAGCGTTGCTTAACTTTAAAGACCGACTCACAGACACACTCAACTTTTTTTGGGGTGTGGGAAGTCATCAAATAACCCCTCCCGCTCTTGGGCATAGCGGAAGGGAGTGTCAGACTTCTAGTGACTAAAAACCACGCATGTTCCTTCTTAGCCCTTTATGTCGAGACCGCGGTATCTCTTGCGAACAACCCGCAGCCCCGACGGGAGAAAAGAGCTCATTGACGTTGTATTAAAATGAATCAAGCTGTAACTTGCCGGTCGTGGGTTTGAACCCAGGCAGGCGCATTACTTTGAGTAATTTATTTCATCTCCGCTGCTCTCGTAAAAAAAAACATGTGACATCAACCAACCCGCACGCCCACAAGGGCTAAGAAGGAACATGGGTCGTTTTTAGTCAGTAGAAGTCTGACACTCCCTACCGCTCTATCCAGAGCGGGAGGAGTCATTTGATGATTTCCCACAACCCAAAAAAAAGGCCTTATAAAGAACATTATAGGCTGATTTTGAAGATGAAGATTAAACTTTAGACAACAAGACATAATAACTTTACGTAGGAGTTTATAACATCACAATATGAAGGAGGTATACCCCGGTCACTCCGGTACGCAGAGGGGACAATATTTTTAGCACAAAGGAGCAGCTATCCGTATAAAGTGCAGGTTCCGTGATGCATGTGATGTGGGGCCTTCTGTTACACCGAACCGTATCCGTGCAATCTTCCTCTTTGATATATTTTGTTTAATTTATTCAGTTTTCGTTAAAAGGGTATCGAATGTCGTGGTGAGCACTCTTTTAGTCACATGCGATTTTTTACTTCTCATCACATGATGTGAAGGGAAGAATCGCAGGTGACTGAAAGGTGATGAATATGAACGTTGATGCAAGGAAGAATAAAGAAAAGATGGATAGATTGTGTGAAGTAAAAAAGAAAACAAATGATAGCGGGATAATGTCAGCGGAGAATGAAAGAAAAAACGTGTTGCTTTGTCCCATGTTGTTTGGGGTCAGCCCCCAAACAACATGGGACAAGGGTATGAAGATGATAATGATGATTTCTGATCATTATCCGTTATTTTTTATTCGAATAAATATCATAATTTTATACCTCTATTTTTGGTACACTACAGACTGTACCTACAACATATTTGTAGGCAAAACAAGAACATGGGTTACGTTATAATTACGTTCGATGCGTAGGCTCAAGGCAATTAAAATCAACGAAGAACATGAATGTCACCCAATCAATCATTGTAAAATTGATAAAAAGAACTCTAATTATAACGTATTTAAGTGTCATTGTACGACGTACGTCCTCCCACACGAATCAATTAAAACACTGACTTATCAAGACTTGGAGTATCAAGCTTCACCACAGTGTGACCGCAGGCACGTGTGTGGGCACAACATCACACCGACGTGTGGGTATTGTCATTTTATTGTTTATTTTATTGTCCTCCACCCACTTGCTTAGATGTAGGCGCCGTTTGAGGTCCGGGTCACACATCGGGTTTACAGTTTTTGAGAAAAACATCTTTGTTTGTTTCGACATTTTAACTCATTCCCTGTTTAGTTGATTTTCAGCTATATTGGGTTTGGCTTCCAGTCTGACCGGAAGCAACTTATCTTTAAGCGGCTGCATATCTGACCAACACAACTCAGATAAGTAGATATTGGGTAACTCGATACCCCTTGTTTCGATGACATTCCCAACAGTCAAAATATTTGTGACGATAACAGAAGGGTGTATATCAGTGTTTCAGAATGATGATTAATGTCTTATCATAATTTTGCGTCATTGGCCAACCTTAAATAAATAATACAAACTAAATATTTACAAAAACACTAACATAGACGACAAACTTATAGTACTCCTTCGCACCGCTGTAATCCAGGAACGTACACAGAAGACTGGCAGCATTCCCACGTTAAATGGCCATGCTAATTTGTTTAATCATCATCATCATCATCCAAAATACAGTGGGTGGTACAAGCAAAGAGAGGCCTATACCCAGGTATGGGCCTCTCTTTGCTTGTGCCAACCTTCACGCTCTTGTGCCAGCTTCATCCAAAATATTCCCGCGATGGCGGAAAATATCGTCTGCGCATCACGCCGCTGGCCAACCGACAGTTTTTTTTTTCTTTTTGGCTTGTAGAAAATCATCAAATAACCCCTCTTGCTCTTGGGCAGAGCGAAAGGGAGTGTCAGACTTCTACTGACTAAAAACCACCTATGTTCCTTCTTAGCCCTTTATATCGAGGCCGCGGTATCTCTTGCAACTTAACAACCCGCAGCCCCGACGGGAACACTTCTCTTTCCATTCGTTAGACGCCACTCTGTCACAGTAACTTGCTTCCTGCAACTAATTCTTTAGTTTGTAAATGATTTATTTTCAACTAAATCCTCTCGGTGTGATACACACCCAGTCCGCACAATGTTTATTTCAAGTGCCGTCTATGGAGCTAGGAGCTTTTCACCGGATTGATTTATAATACCAGACCGTTTGAAAACTGCCCACGACATAACATACCGGAGATGCAGTTTGAGGCAAGCGTAAGGGCCTGTCCCACCGTTGGACATTAGCGGAAAGCGAGTAAATATTGGAACGATGTATGTAACCTACTATTAAACATTTCTATGTTCTTATTTCTTACTACCATTTGTATGCAAACATTTGTGAGTTAATTTTTTAAGCTTTTGCTTAATTGTCTCGGCGCTTTTCTGGTGGTGGCCACTGTTGATTCTGGCTTTCATGAGTTACAGTGGTTTGGGAATAGTGTTGCGGGCTTGTCCCAAAAAAAAAACGTTTGCGAGGATGAATGGGTACCTGTCGGGGCTGCGGGTTGTTCGACCCGTCGGGGCTGCGGGTTGTTCGACCCGTCGGGGCTGCGGGTTATCGACCCGTCGGGGCTGCGGGTTGTTCGACCCGTCGGGGCTGCGGGTTGTTCGAAAGAGATACACACAAACAAAGGGCTAAGAAAGAACATGGGTGGTTTTTAGTCAGTAGAAGTCTGACACTCCCTACCGCTTTGCCCAGACCGGGAGAAGTAATTTGATGATTTGCCACAATCCAAAAAAAGAGGGTTTAGAATTAAGAATGATGTACTTCTTCTTCATGATTGAATAATACGTGGTAACCGTTTAACCATCGGTGTCCCTTCTGCTCCATATACCTATAAGTTACATAACATAATTATTATTATCCGAATAAGCTGGATACTTATTACCCGCGGTAGGACCCTAGTTAAGGGTAAAAAGGGTCCGCTACACGAACCGACCGCGTCTCACGACAATCCAGCCGTATTTTATATTGTTACGTACATTTTTATGCTGGACAAGGTTCGTTTAATCAAATATTTATTTGTGAAAACGATTGCGACCTGAAGGTAAAATAATCACATACTATAATTCTATTATTTTATAAAGAATATAATAAATGAGATCATTTATTTAAGGATTCATTCATTTGAAATTAATATGTTTAAACTATGTATGGCTTTATTGTAGCAGAAATATTCGTTGGGATATACGCAGAAATGGTTGCGTCGACCTCAAATAGAATGGGATAAGGGCAGGAAAATGATGCTGATGAAGATGATACGCTGAATCACCTCATAGAATCATTATAAAAGGGTAGTGTAATTCCATCATTAATTTATTTCTCAATAGCTGCTTCATTTTCTAGATTTGTTCCCTTTTGATAGCAATGGGATCGCCCCCTTTTACATAAGACGTAGCATAACTGGCGAAATGTGGGTGTATATGAAGCACACTTCTTCTTCTTCTAACACTTTGGGGATTACAGGTGTGGTGATATAAATGTTATGTAGGTACATAAAAAACGTCAAACAAAAAAAACATAGTTATATAAGTAAGCTGTATCATCATCTGCCTAGCCTTTTCCCAACTATGTTGGGGTCGGCTTCCAGTCAAACCGGATGCAGCTGAGTACCAGTATTTTACATGGAGCGACTGCCTATCTGACCTCCACAACCCAGTTAATACTAGGTAATACGATACTCTTTGGTAAGACTGGATGTCAGAATTTCAGGTCAGTGACTACCTGTAACGACTGCCAAAGATCTATATATGGCAGCCGGGACCAACAGCTTAACGTGCTTTCCGAGGCACGGAGGAAACTCGGTATGTCGGGCGGTCACCCATCCACAGACCGACCTAGGCAAGCACAGCTTAACCTGAAGATCGACCCGAGTGGCAGTTCTTATTAAGCCACGAGCTGTATCAAATTCCAATAACAAGAATGCAAACTATGCCAGGAACGCCAACCAATACCGTAATAATAAATTCAAATTATTTTTCTGTATGATCAGACAGACATACCGGACTTAAAAACCGGTTTTTAGCAATCTAGAATGACTAGCTACCTAACCTAGCGTAACAGTTCTTCTAAATGAATTGCAATACACTTGCAGAGCAGGTGAAAGCACCACAGTAGCCCGTGATGTCCTTTTTTAGGGTTCCGTAGTCAACTAGGAACCCTTATAGTTTCGCCATGTCTGTCTGTCTGTCTGTCTGTCCGTCCTCGCTTAATCTCTGTGACCGTTAGCACTAGAAAGCTGAAATTTGGGACCAATATGTGTATCAATCACGCCGACAAAGTGCTAAAATAAAAATTGGAAAAAAATGTTTTATTAGGGTAGCCCCCCTATATGTAAAGTGGGAAGTGTTTTTTTTTTTAATTTTAACCCTAATGTGTGATATATTGTTGGAAAGGTATTTAAAAATGAATAGGGGTTTACTAAAATCATTTTTTGATAATGTCAATAATTTCGGAAATAATCGCTCCAAAAGTAAAAAACAAAGCGTCCCCCCCCCTCTAACTTTTGAACCATAAGTTTAGAAAATACGAAAAAAATCTGAAAAGTAGAACTTTATAAGGACTTTCTAGGAAAATTATTTTGAACTTGGATGGAAACAACAGATGGAAACTGCAGTTAACCAATATAATTTGGTCCCTGAATCGTATGAGCGCCTATACAATCCAGAGGTCAAGTTTCATTTGCCCGTATTTTTTTTTTAACTTCGTTTACATAATATTTTATTATCCTGAACGTATCTTTTTTCAAACAAAAAAATAATTATTAAAATAGGTTCTCGCAATTCAAAATTACCATCGAAAACTTCTGGCACGTCTATGTATTAATTAGTAACCCAATTATTGTGACGGACGGGAAACTACGGAACCCTACACTGAGCGTGGCCCGACACGCTCTTGGCCGGTTTTTTCTATACACTTATTTTGCAATATATAATAACAAAATATAATACTGAAATAATAATATTATTTGCGGTCGTAATAAGCATGTATTTCCAGAAGCTATGCTTTTTTATACATATTATAAAGCTGAAGAGTTTTTTGTTTGGGTTTTCCAACCAGTAGTTCGTAACGTGAGACTAACCCGTTCAGGCGTTAGTCTCACGAACTACTGGTTGGAATTAAAAAAATAAGCTTAAGGCTACATTCCACGTAGATTGCGGTCTCGTGGAAAAGCTAGTTATAATCTTAGGTATTAGCAATACTATCCTCTAAGTTCATTATTTTAATCCCATTGAATGACTTTCTCATGAAATAGTCCCAGTGTGTCCCACTGCTGTGCAAAAACCTCCATTGGGACACATGAAACGCAAAAAAATATATAATATGCCACTGTTAGCATTCCCAAAGAAAAAAACATTGTAGATTTATAGGCCCATTTTCAGGCAATATTCCCAAAACTGATTGCCAACTTAGGCGTCACTATACTGTTGATAGATTACCATAATATTTCGTAGGCAATCGATCAGCCTTGACGTGCAGAAAATGGCTAAGAAAACTAGGCACAGTAAAATATGGTCTTTATATAATATCTGAACGAAAATATGGAATTAGTGGACGAAAAACGTGTGAAAAGTGATGTATTAGGATTTTTGGTATATACTTTAGAAAAACCTAGTTTTTGTCAAGGAGAGAATAAATTTATTAAGTTTAAGAAAAATAAATGAATAAAATACTAGATTTTTCCTGTGGTTTCACCCGCGTGGAGACACACGGGCACATATGAAGTACTGGTTAGTCTTTGATACTGGGAGCAAAAGTATACTATATCCTAAACCAGGGGGTCTAAAATGCCCGCTTCAGCAGAATTTTATTATAATATAGTAGAATAGTTTAGGCAATTGCTCCATGAAAAATACTAGTGTTACGAGTTATCAAAATTCATGGTATTAGTTCAGTTTTCAAAAAAACATAGAATATGTACAAAAACAAAGAAGTATAGAGCAATTCAAACTAAAAGGACATTAGTCAATTATAAACAAAGCGCACTGATAAACAAAATGTTGCTCCGTTTATTAATAACACAGTAAATAATTATTAATTACTCATTTACATAATCACTAAACCACATTCACTGCATTCTAGGTACTTTAAAGTACCTAGATATCATTTCAAGATTACAATTCAAAGTCTAGAAATTATTTATTTTTCAACTCTGTAAGGTTGCAATACTTGGTGGCGGCCCCGATTTACGAACAGTAAGTCGTGGGTTCGAACCAAGGAAAGTACATTACTTTGTTTAATTTATTTCATCGCCGCTGCTCGAACGGTGACGGAAAACATCGTGAGGAAACCGGCATGTCTTAGAACAAAAAAAATCGAAGACATGTGACATCTACCAACCCGCACTGGGTCCGCGTGGTGGATTATAGCCCGGCCCTCTCCTCTAGAGGAGGCCTGAGTACCTGCAGTAGGAACATTATAGGCTGATGATGATGATGACTGCTCATACTGATGATCTAGTAAAGAAAGCGGGGAATTTAATTTTGAAACTGACAGCGCCGCCATTCTTGGGAACTGGTGGTGAGAAGATCTGGACGCGTATCGCGACGGCTAGTTTCGAGGTGGGACGAGAAAAGAGCACAAGCACGGATTTAGGGGGTCTTTGCTCAGCAGTAGGCCAGAAAAAAAGAATTTTGCAGGATTCATTTAAGGTTGCGGTCAAACCGACCGGACTCCGGAGCCGGACCAGACTCCGGACACTGGCTTTTGGCAACATAAAATATTCTACGAGTAAAAAGTAAGTACCTATCTTTCAAAGCCCGGTCGCATTAAGGGGCCACACATGGGTAAAAAAATACGATAGTTCAATAATTAAATAATCAATGAAAAGAAATATGATCACACTTTGTTATTGGCGGCTAAATGAAACCAAACCACAAATGAGGTAAATTACCATTTTTCCTTAGACAAACAATCTACGTAAGCATTTCACCATAATTGTTCATATTACACTGTATCAAAATTAATGTGAAGCGACCACAATTTATATTCATAAAGCGGAAAGCACAGAAATTATATGCCAATCAAATTATTGGTATGAATAATAACATTATCATGAGCAGTAGGCCAAAATAACCCTGATACATCAAGAAGCCGTCGCGGCACATCTCGTAGAAGATGGTGAGACGATCTGGACAAGACTAGCGGCCAGTGGTTCACATCGGCCTCAGATCTAAACAACTGGAAGTCATGAGAACAAGCCTTTGCCACAGAATACATAATAGTACTACGTATAGTTCACGTCAAATAACTTTGCCCCTCTGAAGTTAGCCATTTGCAAAGATCGCGCAAGTGCAGTCACGTAGAAAATTATTTGAACAAAATAAATACATATTTTTGCAGTTGCAGTTTTGTTCGTAATTTTGAGCCACTCGTAGCCAACTTCAGAGGGGCACAGTTATTTGACACGAACAGTACAGAAGGGACACTCCCTTCCCTGCGCTCACATTAAATACCGCACCTCACCCCGCACTTCGAGGTATGCGTCGCCGACTCTTGAGCAAGGGCGCTCGCAATCGTAAGAACTGATTCGGTTTTCGCGACGCAAACCGTTGCACTTTCCGCGCCATTTTTTACGCTACGACAACTACTAGAGTTTACTTACGCACACATTTGCACGTACACAGTGTGCACACACGTTATTTGAAAGTAGTAGTAATAGGCAATTATTTTGCGAGCGTTGTATGGAGTGTCCGAGGTGTGCCTTTGCCCAGCTATGGGATAATTCAGGGTAACAATATAAGTAAGATTATCTTTCTTCTCCCCTTATCCCAATTTATTTGGAGACAGCTGCATGCTATTCTTCTTCCATACTTCTCTATTACTGTCATCTCATCAAACACCTTCTTTCTTGTCATATCATCGTTCCACAGAAAAACAACTTATATGACTTTCGAGATTACTTAGTGCTGGGCAAATGATTAAGCGATCTTGAAGACGGTTACTTGAAAATACTTAGTGGCAACCAACTGGGATGGTCGCAGTTTCAATCTAATCTAACCTATTTGGTCGTGGTTCCCTAGTTCAGTGCAAGTTCTTAATTTAAAATTTAATAAAAAAGAAAAAGAAAAAGTGGCAGCACCGCCAGTTGCCTGACAGCGTTGAGGAGGAATTTATCGATGCCTTTAGTTTGTTGTTGGTTTAGTATAGTTATTTTGGTTTATACAGGGTGGTGCCGACAATACGACAATAAATGAAACCACTGGTAGTTCTAGTTCATAGGAACATTTTTAAACTATCAAATAAATCCTAACACCGCCGTGGTGCTGACGATACGACAATAACCTCCCTAAATGTCTTTGCCAAATTCGTTTGTTACGTTTTATTTCCACACGTTAGTCGGTGCAAATTATTCCCAAGATTAGTAAACCAATATTTGTTTGTAAATTGTAATGAATTTCGTTTACAGTTTTATGCTACTTAGTTTTATTGATTTTTTTTCATTTTTTTTATTTTGGTGTAAAAAATTATTTGATAGTTTAATTATGTTCCTATGAACTAGAACTACCCGTGGTTTCATTTTATTGTCTTATTGTCGGCAACCCTGTATAATTTTGTTAGTGTTTGATAAAAAATAGATTAGGTCCCGTTGACTGCGAGCAATGGGGTTCCTTTCCTTGCGACTCTTGCTTTATCGTGTGGTCAGTGTCTAACCTGGGGTCAGAGTTATCTGCCGCCCACGGGCCTCTAACTTGGCATTTCATGCCGACAAGAAATATCTCTGAGTAATGCTGGTTTCCTCAAGATATTCTTGCTTTACCGAAGCAAGTGATAATATAATTAAATAATACACACTCAGAATACACACATGAATCTGTAAATCCAGAGGTGTTGCCTTTTTTTGGGTTTTGGTAGTTTGGTTTCAAACGAGGCGCTTTGCTAAATCTTTTATTATGCGCACAGCCAAGGAGTGGAACTCCCTGCCTGCGTCGGTTTTTCCGAGTTCATATAATCCCGATCTATTTAAGTAATCGACTAAATAGGCTTCTTCTGGGTAAGCTCGTTCCATCGTCGACCTCATCTCTGGCTTTTTTTTTCTTTTTTTTTGGCGGGTGGAAAATCATCAAATGACTCCTCCCGCTCTAGGCAGAGCAGTAGGGAGTGTCAGACTTTTACTGACTTAAAACCACCCATGTTCCTTCTTAACCCTTGCGCCGAGGCCGAGGTATCTCTTTCGAACAACCCGCAGCCCCGACGGGGAGAGGTGTTGCCTTAGGTTTGAATTCGATGCTTTAGCAATTCGACAGTAACACCACTGGCTTTCACTGCTAATATTTCGTCTCCTTGCGACTAAAAATACACAAAATATAAAAACAGTCCCAAAAAATATCTTATCATGCGTTTAAGTGAGCCTACTGTTCTGTTGACATTGTCTTTATCACTAACATACGGTGATAAGTGCTAAGACTGGTAAATATTAGTCTACCAGTAATCTGAATTAAATATTCGCATACTCTGTAGAAGTTAGATAGTATGAAGGTATACTTCCGCATTTTATTAGTAGATTAGGTTTTTGGGAAGGCAAAAAAGTGATAGCGTAACTGTTGATAGGGAGTTTCCAAGAAAACTACGTGTTCCGCCGACCCCAAGCAACATGATACAAGGGCACGATATGGATGCTGATTTTGCTATTAGTAATCAAAAAGTTGCAAGTCTGTCGGTCTTCTACAAGAACAGTCTGCTGTACTTCGGAGAGTCTGCGCAGGAGCTCCACGGGCTGATGCCACCATCTCCCTTCTTCTATCGGGAGACTAGACGTGCTGCCGGTTATCACCCATACCTTGTCGATGTTCCACACATTCAAACGAGGCGCTTTGCTAAATCTTTTATTATACGCACAGCCAAGGAGTGGAACTCCCTGCCTGCGTCGGTTTTTCCGAGTTCATATAACCCCAATCTATTTAAGTAATCGAGTAAATAGGCTTCTTCTGGGTAAGCTCGTTCCATCGTCGACCTCATCTCTGGCCTTTTTTTTTTGGGGGGGTGACAAACTTTCTGTATACCGTACATCGGTATTTCGAACTTCGGAGTAACGTAATACATTCGTGGGAAATCATCAAATAACCCAGCCCACTCCAGCGGCCCTTCCGCTCTGCCCAGAGCGTTAGACTTTTACTGACTAAAAACCACCCATGTTCCTTCTTAGCCCTTTGTGTCGTGGTCGCGGTATCTCTTTCGAACAACCCGCAACCCCGACGGGCGTCGGCCTCAAGAGTAAACCTATTTCAAATTCACCACAGATTCGCGCCAGTCTCAACATCCAAAAACAACTTACTTGACACACTCAACGCGAGCGAATTTCGTCGCAGTTCGGCGGGATTCGACACAGGTTGGCCAAAGTTATTGATGCCTGTAATCCGTGAACGGCTTGGCAGAGGTGTAGGTACCTTATACTCGTACTAAACCGACACTTCGCCAATAATATTTCAAGTTTCATGTACCAAAAGGCGAGCCAATAGGGGATCGGACAAAAAAAAACTAATTAGTCCGTCAGATAGATTTCCAAAAAATATTGAACACATATTTTTTCTTTTTTAACATAAACAAAAAATGAAGACGATACAGTGCTTCGAAAACTCGTAAACTCCTGGAAAACGTCACATGTCAGTACATTTTTTACCTACAAATGACGTCACAACCAACAACCAACAACTCATGATCTTTGACGCGTTTTATCTTCGTCAATTTTGATTAATTTGATGAAACAAAAAACACGTATCCTATATTTTTCGAAAATCTAACTGACGGACTAATTAGAATCATATTTTTATGACTCAGTCCGATCCCCTATTGCCATCAACCGGACACAAATCCAAACAAAGAATATGTCGTCAATAAAAAAATATACATTTATTATGGAAATAGTCTTACCAGGTTTCTTAACCGCAGTATTATTTAAATAACAATTAATTATTATTTAATAACACCAAAGTATTACAAGGCTAGTATAAATTTTAATTTTATTGACAATTATGTTAGTATGCAGACGAGGTGAATTGACGTACATTTTAAAAGCTTTGCGAGAACCTAGATTCCTAGAATAGGGATCAAGGTTTCTTTAATCATTCAAAGTGTAAATGTATTATAATTATATTCAACTGAATCTGTTTAGAGTTTAGGCGACCCTAACGTAGATGGGAAAAAACTAGGCAGATATTGTTGAAATAATAAAAGAATTGGATACCTAAGTAAATTGCCATCGCATGAAATACAGGATGAGGCTGGCACAAGAGCGTGGAGCTTGGCACAAGCAAAGAGAGGCTTATATTATTGCAGTGATAATGATGATAAGTAAATCACTCATCATCATCATCATCAGCCTATAATGTTCCCACTGCAGGGACTCAGGCCTCCTCTCTAGGAGAGGGATGGGCTATAATCTACCACGCGGGCCCAGTGCGGATTGGTAGATGTC
Organism: Diarsia brunnea; assembly: GCA_949774965.1. Classification (NCBI taxonomy): domain Eukaryota; kingdom Metazoa; phylum Arthropoda; class Insecta; order Lepidoptera; family Noctuidae; genus Diarsia; species Diarsia brunnea. The sequence goes on along the minus strand of OX459013.1, from coordinate 15,603,514 downwards.
ACATGTCTTCGAATTTTTTGGTTCTAAGACGGTTCAAAACTTATGACGAGATTGAGAATATAGTCCAAACTATATGTACTTAGATGCACATTAATAATAACCGGTTTTTATTAAGGGAGACTACATTTCTTCACTAGCACATATACAATGATATTTACATACCATATACAATGATATTTACATACCATATACGATCATTAAACATACATACGCTCACACTCACTCACACACCCAACACACCATTACACACCCTCACACTACAGCGCGCCTATGATAAATCATTATTTTCTAATACCTACTGTAATGGAATGTCTATTCAATAGCTTATACAAGTTGTAACTACTGGAAGAGCGGAACTTCCTAACACAAGTATACTTCTTACTTAAATGGAAATTCCCTGAAGACCAAATGTAAACGTATTCTTAAGTTATTGAAATAAACATTTATTTATTATCTATTAAGACATGCCGGTTTCCTCACGATGTTTTCCTTCACCGTTTTGAGAGCAGTGGTGATGATATAAATTACACAAAGTAATGCGCCTGACGTTCGTAAGTCGGGGCCGCCGCCACTGGACCACCACTGCTCGCTAGTAAATCACTAGTGAAGCTTAAAGAACTAAGAAAGTGAGAATAACTTTATTATTATTGTGTTCCGTATGGTGTCGGACGTAAAGAATAGCACCATCCCATATCTTCCCGTGGGTGTCGTAAGAGGCGACTAACGGACTTACCAGAGAATGGACAGCAGCGTTCTCTGTGCCTTCGTAACAACCTTACAGCGACCGCCAACCTAACGCCTAACCTGGGGGAGGCCTATGTCCAGCAGTGGACGTCTTATGGCTGAAATGATGATGATGATGACAACATAGTATAATAGTGTGGTCGCAGAAATGACATTAATGATGCAAGCTTGCACGATAAGCCTTTGGTTCTGATTGTCAATTGTAGGTCTTTGACAGTTGTTAAGATGTCAGTGCTCCGTAAAGCTGACAACCACTCTTAAAGTCCATTTCACGAAAGAAGTCCCGCGGACAATTGTGGAACTAAATTTAACAGATCGGCCATGTTGTCGTTTGTCGATGTTATCAAGGTGCGTTTGTTGTGGTAGATATTTTGTGAGTTGATTATTGGATTAGTGCGTTATAAGGTTTATTTACGATGCCAAAAGTTGTGAAACAACATTATGTCGCGCGACATACAGCGCTGCGTCTGCGGGACTTCTTTCGTAAAATGGACTTTACCAAGGGGTTTCGTATAACCCAGTACTAACTGGATTGTGGAGGTCAGATAGGCAGTCGTTCCATGTAAGATACTGGTATTCAGCTGGATCGGGTTAGACTGGAAGCCGACCTATATGATAATGAGTATTTTTTGCTAAGTTGCACATCTAACACTACTTAGTTTATATCCATTAAAAGTTGGTAGGTATTGTTTTCAAAAAGTCTTAAAACATATTGTGTTGTCAACTATTTTAACCGACATCCAAAAAGGAAGAGGTTCTCTATTCATGTGTATATATTTTTTTATTGCTCATCTGTTCAACAATTTTATATATAAACAACAGACTGGTCGTAACAGTATATTTTAGGGGTAAACGATAAACGAAAACCGTAGACACAACATAAAATATAACATGTTTTACAACACGAATATGTTTAGTTTAGTTTAGTTTAGTTTAACTGGGCTTTTGTCCGCACTTAGCCTCTTGATTGGGCCATTGTGCGTGTCGTTCAAAGAATACCTACTCCAACCAACATAGGTCGTCCCAGAATTTTAGCAGCCTTTCCAGACTGCTGCAGGCTTCTGGGAGAGTTAATGGGGATCGTAGAGTTTGTGCCCGGTGATCTGCCACGCTCCTGCACTCTAGGAGTACGTGCCGTGGCGTTTCTTCCGCCTCCATGCATCCTCTGCACAATGGGCTATCTGTTACACCTATGTTGTGTAGATGTTTGTTTAAGGAACAGTGACCCGTTAAAATTCCTATGATTTTACGGATTTTGTCCCTTTTAAGTTTGATGAGATTGCGAGTAAACTTCATTGATGCCGCCGGAACTGCATCTTTTGTTTGCCTGCATCCTTCACTGTTTCTCCATTCGGTGAGGTGTTTTTCTGTGGTTCTTAAACGCAGCCATGATTTTATTTGGGCCTGAGGTATGGGCAGTAGTGGTTCCGGTCCAAATACTGTATCCCCTGAGCCTCTCTTGGCCAGCTCATCCGCTGCGTCGTTACCCAGCGAGTTGCTGTGTCCTTTAATCCATTGCAGGGTTACACTGTTCGTGGTTGCAATGGATTGGAGTGCATTGAAACTTGTCACAACACGAATATGTTGTGTCAAGTTTCTTCCTTGCAAACAACACTTGTTGCAAACAAGTATAATAACAAATTACAACAGATTTAACGATCAAAACATACGACGCAAATCGAATGAGTCACGTTCACATGCGCGAAGATCAACAGAAAGATAATACAAGACTATACGGACCTTGTAGAAACTAGAACAAATTTCCGTGCGTTCAAGCATTTTTGTCATACCTATTATTGGAATCAAATATAACAGCTCACAACTTAGGACCCAGTAATATTAATGACAATAATATCCGTGGTGCTAGGCAACTGGGCTTATCCCAGTTGTATACGTCCCTGTGTGCCTATTGGCCTTGTTCTGTTCTGTCTCCTGCTGATATGGAGGGAAGTGGAAATTGTGTTTTTCCTACTCCTCCGCTATTATTTTCTGATTAATTTCGTTGCGGGATCCAAGACAGTTTTATCGTTTCTCTGGGACTTCGTCGGGCTTCATTGTCTCGGCGCTTTTCTTGTGGTCGCCACTGTTGATTCTGGCTTACAGGAGTTACAGTAGTTTGGGAATAGTGTGGCGGGCTTGTCCCAATTAAAAAAGCGCGGCTTAAAGATTGATTCACACGGCTGTTACTATTTAGCCACAAGCCTCTCCTTATAAAAATGAAAACATTCGTTGTAATTCCCTATAGGCTGACCCATCAGTCTGACCTGTCTTCTCTCTGACATCAGCCTCCTGTGCGCAAACCTTCATCTATTATACGGATGACAGTTTCTTTTGTAACAAATATCATATTTATATCTTCCCGTAATCATTTATTTATTTTACTTAGACCTTTGTTGTCTCACAACAGGGCAACGTTGGTAAATGTAATATGAGTAGGTAATATTAGAAAATATTATTATCACTGACTGCCCGGTCTCGTAGTCGTAAGCACGACTGCTGAGTGTGGGGTCGTAGGTTCTATTCCCGGGTCGGGAAAAAAGTGATGTTGGGTTTTTATATTAGAAATTTTCCAGTAGTAGCCCCGAGTTTGGAAATTAGAGGCATGATATACATAAGCCGTTGGACCTGCGTCTGATCTCGCTCCGGTCGTGTCGTATTACCGTCCTATCGGATTATGAGAGTAAAGGAACAGAGTGCACCTGTGCGCACATATTTTTGTGCACTATACATTGATATAAAAACTAAAGATACGGTCGTCCGAACATTTGCTCGACGCGTTCGCCATACAGAGAATCGGTGTAGTCTGCTCGTTAACGTAACCTTGTATAAGCGGCGTGGTATTTTCGAGGTATAAAGAACATAAATAAAGCTTTTAATAAAATTTACGACCGCACCCGAAGAGAGCCGATCGTGGACTAGTTCACTTCGGCTTAGGAAAGACCGTTTTAGGACCAAGTTCAAGGCGCCATTATAACATGCGGTCCGCCCAGTCCTTACGCATTAATACATAAGTCAATGGCACTATAATATCTCCTTCACCGTTTTGAGAGCAGCGGTGAAGAAATAAATTACACAAAGTAATGTGCCTGCTTGGGTTCGAACCCACGACCTACTGTTCGTAAGTCGGGGCCGCCACCACTGCGCCATCGCTGCTCTCAAAACGGTGAAGGAAAACATCGTGAGGAAACCGGCATGTCTTAGAACCAAAAATTCGAAGACATGTGACATCTACCAATCCGCACTGGGCCCGCGTGGTAAATTATAGCCCATTCCCTCTCAAAAAGAGGAGGCCGGTGTCCCAGCAGTGGGAACATTAAAAGGCTGTTGATGATGATGATGATGATAATTATCTCCCGTGCTGATGGCAAATCTCCTCTAATATTTGTAACCGTGACTGAAATCGGTCAATATATATTTTACAGAATCAATCTCGTCGCCATCTTTGACAAATCGTTTTTTAACAAAATATCCATAACTAGCAAAAATCCTTTACAACCTAACTTAGTGTAAGCGGCGTTCATTTTTAACATTGTTAAAAAGTAAGTGTGGATAATTTAGTTGATCAAGTATTCAAAATATAATCAACTATAGTTAAACTTCACAGTAAATCAGTACCACGACTCGCTATTTTATTTATTACTAGCGGACATCACGCGGTTCCTGTTCCCGTGGGAATACAGGGATAAAAATTAGCCTATGTTACCCGGGAATAGTGTAGCTTCCCAACGGTGAAAGATTTTTTTAAATCGGTCGAGTAGTTTCGGAGTCTATTCGTTACAAACAAACAAATCTTTTCTCTTTATAATATTAGTGTAGAAAAACACAATGAAACCACGAGATAAAGACACAAGTCATGTCATCATCTGCCTAATCTTTCCCAACTACGTCATGGTCAGCTTCCAGTTTGACCAGCTGGGCTATGGCGTATCTTTTTAAATGTCAGTGGCTATCATAGTGTCCATCGATTAACTGTCAAATGGTTACATTTTGTACCAAACTGACAGTTAATCGATGGACACTATGATAACCTGACATTTAAAAAACACCAAAAAGTGAAAAATAAACTTCTGAAGAAAAATCAGCTTCTGAAGTCGGTGACATTTGTTTGTTTGATTTCGTTTTTTTGCCACCGACTTCAAAAGCTGATTTTTCTTCAGAAGTTTATTTTTCACTTTTTGGTGTTTTTGAAGTCGGTTTTATTTTTTGCCAAAAAGATTTTTATTTTTCCATTTTTAGTTGTTCCCAAACAAATAATAGGTTTTATTTATCCCCAATAAATGGAACATTACATAATATCTTACTGTTCAAATGGGTGTACACATCTGCGTACCCCCTCAGATCATACAGGCGTGATGTTACGTCATGATGTTGTATAAACAATAAACATCCAAGCGATTGCAGCAATCACGACAGATTTGCCGTCTATTTTTGAAGAGTTCTATTGTATATCTCCGAAGATCAGGATCAGATCTTCACCAAATTTAAATGGGACCACTTCAGGAGTATACTCTTTCAAATAAAAAAAGAATTTTGAGAATCGGTTCACAAATGGAGGAGAAATCAGGTAACATACATAAAAAAAAAAAAAAATACATACACACGAACATAGAACCTCCTCCTTTTTTGAAGTTGGTTAAAAAGATACGCAATACCCCTGCTGATGCAGCTGAATACCAATATTTTACTTTGAGCGGCTACCTATCTGACCTCCACAACCCGTAGTACTCGGTAATATGATCAGTTGGTAAGATTGGTCGTCATGCAGGCTTTCGGCCCACACCTGTAATGACTGCCAAAAATATGGCTCCCGAGACCAACGGCGGATACTTGGTATGTCATGGGCGGTCACTCATCATTTAAGATTAATCCAAGCAGCAGTAAATAACTAGCCACGAGCAAAGACACGTGTGTCGTGAATAAATAGGTCATACCACTCGTGCCTGAAAATTATATTTATGAAGTCATCTCCCGCTAAGGCAAACTATTGCTATTTATTTCAAACAGCTTTGTAATATTTCCGGAGTTAAAACATCTGGTTATTACTGAAAGATAAAACACAAGTCAATTAATGTAGATGACATAGTGAGTGGCTTTCAGAATTTAAGTATGGGTTACTGTTTGACGTATGAAAAAGATACTGTGACATTTTTTTTAAACTTTGCCCCACACCAGGAATTTCTCCTGTATCGTGGGTGCGTTCACAAACATTTAAACTCACATACACAAACACACCCAGACCCGAAACAACTATCTGCAGACCATACAAATATTGGTTCCGTGTGGGGATCGAACCCGCGACACGCAGTGCAGCAGTCCAATCTCTCAGCCACTAAGCCAACCGTGCTGTCAAAATATCGATGCATCACGCCTGTAATTCTTGAAGGGTTAGGCAGAGGTGCACTAATTACTACTAGTACACCTGCAGGGCTATTTCATATCTTTTTGAATGTCAGTGGCTATCGTGGCTATAGTGTGTTAATCGATGGACACTATGATAGCCACTGACATTTAAAAAGATACGCAATAGCCTTGCAGGGGAATCGAACCCTGAACCTCACACTCAGTCGTCACTTGCGACCACTCGACTAACGACGCACATCTAATACATATCTTGCTATGTAATCAAGAGATTCGATGAATAACAAACAGTTTTTACCCCCAACGTAAAAATGAAGGTGTTTTTAGAAATAAACTGTTACAGTGAATTAAAGAATCTATTGCTGTGATGGTAGAATACTGACTAAAAAAATATGATTCTGTTTGGTTCGCCTGTTAGATTATCGAAAAATGTTGGATACGTGTTTTTTGTTTTATCAAATTAATAAAATTGACCAACATAAAACGTGTCAAAGATCGTGAGTGGGGGCTGGTGACGTCACGTTCTGGTAAAAATGTACCAAACTGTGACGTGGCGCGACTTTTCGAAGCACACTATCGTATTCATTTATTGTTTACGTGAAAAAAGAAAAGATACGTGTCCAATATTTTTTGAAAATCTATCTATCGGACAAATTCGTTTTTTTTTTCAACTACCCTATTATATTACAAATTAATAAAAACTAGAAACAAACCTAAAAATCAACGAAGACACAATATACTCATGCTCTCCCGAAATGACACAGAATAGAAATGTTATCACGGTTCAAGATAAGGCCACAGTAATTGTATATAATCTGATAACAAATAAGTTTTATAAATATTTGATTAGCCGTACTAATGTAGACAGTAAGAGATAATATAGTATTTGTTTTGATAACACGAAGGCGGTTCGGGTGAGAGTTATTTTTTAACCGACTTCAAAAAAGGAGGAGGTTATATGTTCGTGTGTATGTATTTTTTTTTTTCCACAAATTAGTTGTTATTTGCTGTTGTTTTACCTCTGTCCACGTGAAATTCACATTCATCATCATCAGCCTATAATGTTCCCACCGCAGGGACTCAGGCCTTCTCTTTAGGAGAGGGGTGGGGTATAATCCACCACGCGGGCCCAGTGCGTGTTGGTAGAGATGTCACATGTCTTCGAATACGTGAAATTATTATAAAAATATTACTTAACCATTTGAATTGGATTTTGTTAACAATTCACGTTTGCACGGAACCTTAATCCTTTTTCTAAAACAGAAGTAGCATAAGTTGCTCCTTATAAAATCAGCTATCTGCCAGTAAAAGCCCTGTGGTAATCGGTTCAGCCGTTTAGATTAGAGGGAACGAATAGACAGACAAAAAAAATTCGAAGAGACACCTCAACTTTATTAATTTGTTTGATTTGATTTGGCGATAAACCCTGATACTGATAGCACTCACTAAAGATTATGATTTCATTCAATGTAATTTGGAGTATTTCCAGAATGGGTGTGCCAACTACGTAACATTCGAAACATATTAATATCGTAAGGAAAAATTTAAAAATGAAATGACCACAAAAATTATGGTATGTAAGATGATATGGCTAGGAAGGGACTCATGACTATTAGTGAAGAGTGGACTAAGAATACATGCAGTCATCATCGGCCTAGCCTTTTCCCAACTATGTTAGGGTCGGCTTCTATTTCAACCGGATGCAGCTGAATACCAGTATTTAACATGGAGCGACTGCCTATCTGACCTCCACAACCCAGTTAATACTAGGTAATACGAAACTCTTTGGTAAGACTGGATGTCAGAATTTCAGGTCACTGACTACCTGTAACGACTGCCAAAGATCTAGTATATGGCAGCCGGGACCAACAGCTTAACGTGCTTTCCGAGGCACGGAGGAAACTCCGTATGTCGGGCGGTCACCCATCCACAGACCGACCTAGGCAAGCACAGCTTTACCTAAAGATCGACCCGAGTGGCGGTTCTTAGTAAGCCACGAGCTCCTCCAATAAGAATACATGCAGTAAAGATTGGTAATATTTCTGAATAAAATAATTTAAAGCACATTTTATTAATATCTAGATCGATCGAAGCTTCTTAGCAGTTTCGCTAGCGAATTCAATTTTATCTTATACTCGTAAGTACTTACACACCCTTTTGTATAGGAGCAAGACTAAAACAATCCTGACAAGTATTATTATAGTAATGTGTACCGGTACTACAAGTACATACTTTGGAATCCCGGTTATCCGAATCATTTAAAACTAGGAGTCGAAAATCCGGTTAATAGATCGAATTAAGTAAAATTAAACAATATTAATAACTTTTAATTATAGATAGTGTTTCACATGTTACGTCGTTTCGAGTCTAAATACGGTCAATAGAGTCGTCAACAATCCCGTCGGGGCTGCGGGTTGTTCGCAAGACATACCGCGGCCTCGACATGAAGGGCTAAGAAGGAACATGGGTGGTTTTTAGTTAGTAGAAGTCGGACACTCCCTTTCGCTCTGCACAAGAGCGTCAGGGGTTATTTGATGATTTATCCACCCGCCAAAAAAAAAAAAAAACGAGTCGTCAACAATGAGTCCGGATAATCGAGGTTCGGATAAAATCGGGATTCTACTGTAACAATAATTGTAGTAGTTTTCATACAAAAATTATCACAAGTTTTGGGATAGCTCTCGGCAAAAAATACGGTTCCTGTTTTGCCCAACTGAGCCTTAGCAACCCATTTCTATATAAATCTTTATCTCCCTTAATTTCTTGTATCCAAAAATAACCTACCAAGTAACTTAACTAAATAATGATAAACAAGACTGCTTTATGAAGTTTCTTTCACTCATGTTTCACTCCTTTAGCAAAGTTTAGCAATTATGAGATGAGTAAAGATCGGAGTAGAAACCCGGGCGTGTTATCCAAATTGAGCTTACAATTCTCCAAATTAATTTAACGCCCCCCGGGATCAACACAAACAAAATAAGAAAAGTGTTGGTACAAGAAACAGTGCAGATATTTATGAATTTCACTCGTACAGGAAAAGATGGATAAAACATCATCTGCCTAGCCTTTTCCCAACTATGTTGGGGTCAGCTTCCAGGCTATTCGGATGCACCTGAATACCAGGATTTTATATGGGAGCGACTTGCTATCTGGCCTTCACAACCCAGTTTGAAGTACTGGGTAATACGATACTCTTTGACTGGTTTTCCTATTTTCGGGCCAACAACTCCCAAAGATCTAATATAGCAGCCAGCAATAACGGTTTAATTTGCTTTTCGAAGCACAGAAGAAACTCGGTGTAATAGGTGGTCATCTATCCACGGACCTTCCTAAACCTAAAGATCTTCCCAAGCAGCAGTTCTTATTAACCCACGAGCTCTTCGAATGATTAAAAATTTAAATGATTAAAAAGGTATAGAGTAATTGAGATAAAGATGTTTTGGTCTGACCCCTATACACATCTATTGGAAGGTGGATGATGATAATGATTCATGTAAACTATTTAAACTAGCAAATATGTCGCAAGATCTATTAAAGGATAATATATGCACAATTAATGATGATGAAGCAATCAGTGCTAGTGATGATTATAATGATGCATAGAATGATCTAGCAACGAAAGATGAAGGTAACATTATTTGAACAAGGGGGAAAAAACAATAAATTATAATGTGGGCCAGACATTAATGACATACACAATGAATCACAAAATAATGACACAACAACTTGAAATCATAACAATACACGCAAAGAAACTTACAATACCAAAAAAAACGCTTGAATAATAAAGTTAGTTGAAAAGAATTCTGTGAACAGACACAAATAAAGTTCGGCTGTAACAGACACAAAACTAATATCATAAATAACAGAATTCAAACAACAAACAAGATATTCATGAAATCTAAAATTGGATATGCGAAAACAATATTTAGAATCGGCTCTTTACCCGATCCAAACAATGCACCCAATCAGACATGAAATTGCAAACGAAATACCTTCCCACGACTGACCGGACGAAAAACCGGTTGTTGCATACAGAAAGGAAATCATTCTTGTACGTTCCTTACTAGTAATTATTAAAAACTACAGAGAACTGGTTGACATACCTTCCACACAGAAATCCGATAATAACTAAACACAACACTAGAACTTATAAACACACATGTTTTTAAACTTCACTACGTAAGATTAATTATGTGAGTCGACTAACAATAGTCACTTTCGTTTTGATTATATCGCACACGCGGTCGCCGGCTTTCGGCGAAATTTTTCACACACGTCTGCCTTCTACCAAGTCTCGAGCGACACTGACTTTGCTGTTGTGAATGTGAGCGAGCCCATTCTCGAATACTACGCTACGGCCATTCAGGTATGTGAACAACCTCTGAGATGGGATCACTCCAATCGAAAACCAACTATACCCTCTCGAGAATAAAGGTACAATTCGTTCAGAAGCATGGCAGTGATAAGGCTGCGTCGATATCAGAGCTGCGTCTAGGATTCCAAACGGAAAGAGACGGCAGACTAGCGCTGTAAGTGTGAAAGAGAGGAGAGTATTTCGACATTAAGATGATTGGAGCGTGAAATTTTTATATTCAGTTTGCAGCAAAAGCGCAGCATCAGAACAATAGTAAGTACTGGAGACTGCAAGGTTTCTTTGTCTCATTGTTTATTTAACGGTAGAAAGAGACGGTATTATCATTCTTTTAAAGCGGCTTTTCTGAGCTTCTGCTTGCGGTCTAAGTTAACTTTAGTACCTAAGGATTGAGAATGGAAACATGCATTTGTTCATCAGGATTTTCTGATTCATCAGTTCATCAAAAGCTCATTTGTATGGAAAAAGTGTACTCATGGCCTGTCTTTTAAGCTGATATGATACGTGAATATTTATCGGGTGATAACTGAATGCGTCGAATCATTACAATCAGCATTTAACTGACCCTGCTGGACAAAGTTGTCCCAAAGACCCATCGACACATCGACGCGTCCTGTACTGTGATTTTAGTATGTTTAATTTAATTGAATCGAAATTTCCCGAAATTGCGTTATCAAATTACACAAAACTTATCATTCCTCAGTTCAGTTTATCAAACCCTGGATAAATATCAGTATAAGGAAATAGTGATACTGTCGTATCACATTTTATTTACCGCTGCACCTTGCTATTTACGTTGGTAAACATTTTGTTTCCTCATGGATGCCACGGTCTCTATTCCTGAATTAACTTTTTTTAACGTTGGAAATCATCAAATGACTCCTCCCGCTCTGGGTGGAGTAGAAGGGAGTGTCAGACTCTTACTGACAAAAACCCACCCGTGTCCCTTCTAATGCACTTTACGTTCTAGGGCTGCGGTGACTAGCTCGTCGTCCGTCCGTCTTATGACGACGACAGGCCGTGTCGACGGCGACGGCGCGCGTGCGCCTCAAAGAGATGTCACTGATGTCAGCAACATGGAAGGGGCCCGCCCGCAAGGGCCGACGCCTGTCGGGGCTGCGGGTTGTTCGCAAGAGATACCACGGCCTCGACATGAAGAGCTAAGAAGGAACATGGGTGGTTTTTAGTCAGTAGAAGTCTGACACTTCCTTTCGCTCTGCCCAAGAGCGGGAGGGGTTATTTGATGATCTCGACAAAAAAAAAAGGGCTGCGGTGACTCTTCTCTCTCGAAAAAATTCCGCAAGCCTGACAGGCACTGGTCTTAATGGCCCCCGAGTACTATGCTGTCATCTCTCCTTGAATTACCCCCGGCTGATAAAATATGGTTTTTCGTAAATCATTAGTATTAGTACGTAGTATGATAGTACAATATTAGTACAAAAGTCGTTTTACCCCGAAAAACTTTGTGTCAAAAACATAATAATATTCTGCAGGGAAGTAATCAAACCTCAGGTCAACAAAATTCCTCTTATTAGCTACTCTATACCAATAAATAAAATGGATAGATACTCGTAGCTAACGTTACAAATCTACCTAAATATTTATTTGTTTGTTTGTTTGTAACTAATAGGCTCCGAAACTACTGGACCGATTTCAAAAATTATTTCACCGTTGGGAAGCTACACCATTCCCGGGTGACATAGGCTACTTTTATTCCTGTATTCCCACGGGAACGGGAACTACGCGGGTGAAACCGCGTGACGTCCGCTAGTAACATAAAAGCAGTAACTTTATTACTACTTCATCATCATCATCTGCCTAGCCTTTTCCCAACTATGTTAGGGATGGCTTCCAGTCTAACCGGATGCAGCTGAATACCAGTATTTTACATGAAGCGATTGCCTGTCTGACCTCCACAACCGTGGGTCGCGGTCACTCATCCACGGACCGACCTAGGCAAGCACAGCTTCACCTAAAGATCGACTCGAGTGGCAGTTCTTATTAAGCCACGAGGTCCTCTCTTTAACTTTATTAGTAGGTACTTATTACTACTATATAATTATTACTATGTACTTGATTAGTACTTTTATTTTTGAAAAAGGAGTGCTAACGTGCATTGTTACCAAAATTCGATACAAATAGTTAAGTAACATTTTTCACGTAACATCACGCAGACGAAGGTCGTAGGCACTTACAGTATTACACTTTATCTGAAGCTTAGAACAAAAATCTAGGATGCATTGAATTTTCTAGTGTTTAAAGTATTAACTGATATTTGACTGGTTTATATTCCATTGTAGGTAACTGTAGGAGCTCCTCGTTTATTTAAAAGCTTGTCTCGGAAACAACTCCTTACTAGGATACTAGACCAGCGCTAAAACATTTATTGATTAGCTTTTGTTATTACATAAGTTTTCAGCAACCAGTAGTAAATTATTTACGCGAGAATGTAGGAAGATGTTTTATTTAAAATTGTACATCTATATTCTCGCAATGTTTTGTGAAAGCTCATGCTCCTTTTGGCATGTGGTCATTGTCCGAACCATAGCCGCCATCTTTGTTAACCGACTTCAAAAAAGGAGGAGGTTCTCAATCAAAAAACATACAGACGAATGTTTTTTTTTGTATGATTGTTGTCGCATAATATCTCCGTCATTAATAAACCGATTTTTATGTGTTCGAAAAGGTATACTCCCGAGGTGGTTCCATTGTCACCAAATCAGGATCTGATGATGGGGATCCCAGGGAAATCCAGGGCAACCGTCAAATTTTGTAGAAACACTTAATATATGATGTTTTTCATATATTTTCTAAGCCTGTTCATCCCCAAAGTGACATGGGGTCAAAGTTCCAAATTTTTCAAAAATTACAAATTTTTAACCGACTTCCCAAAAAGGAGGAGGTTCTCAATTCGATTTGTATTTTTTTTTATATAGTTGTGTACATTGATTACCTACGCTGAGATTTATGATACGTTTTACTTGATTTTTTAGTTTGATGCGGAATAGTTGCCATTTGGTATCATAATTTAACATAGTTTGGCCCAGTGCTTTCCATTTTATGAACATTTTTTTTTTAAATTTATTAACATTTTATTGTTTTACTTACTAACTCCGAAAAAACTACGCTTTGTAACTCTGTTATCAAAACCTACATTACCTGGTCCAATTGCATTCGACAAGTCAGAACATGTTCAACCGTTATTCATTTCATCCAAATTAAAAGTCTCAGTTCCCACAACTACATCCCATAATAGGGTTCATTCTTTTATTTTTTTCATCCCTTTTGAAATCTTTCAAAGAATAACAGAAAAGGTACCTGTCATGCGAACATCCCAAATGTAGGGGCAAAAACTTGTTTGCTTGTGCACCGCCTTGCACCCTATTCACGCTTTTGGGATACATACATAATTTTATTATTTAGTGAAGAGCTCGTGGCTTAATAATAACTGCCACTCAGGTTGATCTTTTGGGTTAAGCCGCGCTTGCCTAGGTTGGTCTGTGAATGGGTGAGCACCCATTACATACCGAGTTTCCTCCGTACCCCGGATAGCACGTTAAGCTGATGGTCTCGGCTGCCATATATAAATCTTTGGCAGTCGTTACAGGTTTTCAGTGACCTGAAAGTCTGACAAACAGTTAATATCCAAGGCTATCATAAAATACTTAGAATTAACTGGGTTGTGGAGGTCAGATAGGCAGTCGCTCCATGTACAATACTGGTATTCAGCTGCATCCGGTTAGACTGGAAGCCGACCCCAATATAGTTGGGAAAAGTTGGGCTAGGTAGATGATGACGTAATTATTTACTAAATTCTAACTAGATTCGGATTTGGTTAACAACTTTTTCGGAACATCTGTTTTTTCTAAAATAATAAAAGTAAATTAAGTTACCTTACAACATCAGCTATCTAGCTAGCCAGTATAGTCGCTTCAAAATAGGTCGAGCCGTTTCGGAGGTTAGATGCAACAATCAATCAGACAGACATACAGACCCACAATAAAATATTGTGCCTTATTAAGCGTAACCATTAATGCCCAGTCGAATCCCTTCGATCCCGTCAGTAAGGATAGGAATTTCAATTATCTCAATTAGTGAACCCTAAGCTAAAGTATTTTACAAGTACGAGTAAAAGCAGAATATAATTCATTATCTACGAAGTTTAATTATACCTTTTGGATTGGACTTACAACCTCTGTAGAGGTGGCTAAATATTTGGAAATTTTCCAAAGTAGGACTTAGGAATATCTCCTCGAAATCCACATTAGGACAGTATTTTCGCGTCGTATTTATATATTTTTCGCGGCCACCGTAGGCGCGGGCCTGTGGATGGTAAGTAATGGGCTTGCTCACCGTCCGTCCGGGTGGACCACCCAAAAACGGTGGACGGTGCGTTCGTGTTCCAAAAGATGACGTGCTCAAAGAGATGTCAGCAATATTGCAGAGTCCCGCAAGACGCCTGTCGGGGTTGCGGGTTATTCGAAAGAGATACCGCGGCCCCGGATACAAAGGGCTAAGAAGGTACCCGGGTGGTTTTTAGTCAGTAAAAGTCTGACACTCCCTTCCACTCCGCCCAGAGCGGGAGGAGTAATTTGATGATTTCTAATCCTCCAAAACAAACCGTTTTTATGCACCTGATCTCTCGCCGGTGGACCAGCTCTCCTCTTCCTGCCACTCAAGACAATGAGAGTAAGGGACAAGAGAGTGCACCTGAATTCGTGCACACTCGAGAAGCTCGTGGCGAAATAATAATATGCTTGGCTTGATTTTCAGGTTTTTTGCTGGATTGGTGACCATTCATTACAATATATCAAATTTCCTGCGTGCCTCGGACACTACGTTAAGCTTGCCTATCCATTATTTAAAATAATGACAGTTAAATAAACGCTAAGAAGAATGTTTTACTTATGTAAAAACCTACCGGAATAAACTCTTATATATGAAAAATGGATTTTACAAAATTTATCAATCACTTGGTATGATCTACAATATTGGGTACTTGACTACTGTTATAAATTTACAAACAAAACTATCTGACTAAAGAACTAACAGAAATAATAAGATGTGTAAAAAAGTAATAAAAATGATCAAAAAATGGAGTAGTACACGCTTTAGAAGATTTTGGTGGGGGCACTTTCTATCCTTGTTGCGCGAAACGGCCATATTTTGTACTACGTAACTATGGCGGTATGAAATATGACGTCACTTCTTCATATCGCTGTCTTTGTCTAACAAGTAATTTTAAATCGGTTAAAATTAAGCCATTTTTTAAGTTATTACACTAGTGTTTTTACTATTGCCTATCTACTGTATCTTTTTATTTACTGTTTCCAAATCACTAGTTAAAAAAAATAGAGAAGTACCCAATTCCTATTTTCGATAGGTAGATGCAACCAAGTCCTATATGTGTATCATCATCTTCCTGCCCTTATCCCATTCTATTTGGGGTCGGCGCAACACGTTTTCTTCTTCCATTCTTCCCTGTTACACGTCAAGGTGGCATTTATTCCTTTCTCATTCATATCATTCCTCACACAATCCATCCATCTTTTCTTTGGCCTTCCTCTCCCTCTCCATCCATCAATATTTATATCCATCACTTTTTTAGTCACATGCGTTTAATCCCTCCTCATTACATGACCATACCAAGATAAACAAGTCCTATATGTGTATATAGGTATTATAATCTATTGTGTGTGAAACCACTGGTCACAACAACGCTAAAGCTCACTGGGCCAGACGGTCCAGTTATCAAGATACACGCCTGACTGATTGATTTGAATCAGATAGCGAGCCGTCTGCCTCTGTTAGGAGATACAATTTCAGGCTATTCTATACCTTTGGCCAAATGGTCAAACTTGGGAATCAAACTCAAGGCCTCTTGCTCACCCGTCGGGGGTGTGGGTTGATTGCAAGAAATACTGCGACCTCGACATGAAGGGCTAAGAAGAAACATGGGTGGTTTTTGGTCAGTAGAAGTCTGACACTCCCTTTCGCTCTGCCCAAGAGCGGGAGGGGTTATTTGATGATTTTCCACCCGAAAAAAATAAAAAAAGGCCTCTTGCTTAGTAGTAGTGCCAGCGCCCACTGGCTTATGGGACAATAACGCGATGGCCATGGTGACAATAGTTATCATGCCTGCTTTCTGACCTGTGGAATAAATTTTTTATACCTACTGAATTGAGGTAAGTGCAGATTTAGACAGGCCACACCATATTTCAAAAGGTAAAAGTAATCGCATTAAGTATTATTATTATTATTTAACCTTTGTGGGAACTATAATTTCGAGCCGTTCGGGGTTGAAACTCTGGGGCCGTGGGGTCCGAGTGTTTTAAGAAATTTCAAAACGATTAATTGACGCTTCTCGTGACTCAAGGCTAGCTTTTATCTTGGCCAGAAGCTAAGTGTTGCCATACAACGTGGCAATGCCGCCAGTCTTTTGGGCACATTAACGCTGACAGCGTTGATGACCAGTTTTTTGTTGCATTTTTATAGTTTCTTGTTAGTTTATTTAATAGTTTTTAATTAATTTACATAGTAAGTTTACTCCTATAATCAATTTTTTTTTTGCCCCATTAAGTTATTTTTTATCTTCTGTTGCGGCCTCGACTTAGTAAGTCGTGGGTTGGAACCCAGGCAGATGCATTACTTGGTGTAATTTATTCCATCACCACTGCTCTCAAAACGGCGAAGTAATACATCATGAGGAAACCGGCATGTCGATGGAACCAAAAAATTCGAAGACAAGTGGCATCTAACAACCCGCACTGGGCCCCCGTGGTGGATATAACCCATCTCTCTCCTAGAGATGATGCCTGAGTCTCTGCAGTAGGAACATTATAGGCTGATGATGATCTTATAAAAAGTAGAACCAGTTTGTCCATAAAATTAAGAAAACACATTTGATTGTAATAAATATAACATTTATTTACATCGGGAGTACGTAGCACTTATTATATTTTTAGGAGATATTCTTGAAGAACACGTAGGATACAAAAAATATAAAATCTAACGCTTCTTTGAGCATTCTACAAAGGTTTTCATGAACTTTAATACTTAAAATGCCTTTTAATGACAGGTTTTTTCGATCGCATTAAGAAAGAAAATAAAATTTAATACTGAACACAAATTATTATGTAAAAAATAAATTAGGGTGATCTTGGCGGTAACACTGCCGTGCACCCAACTTAAACAACAAGAGGCAATGACACAATAAATACATTAATACAGCATTATTTAGAAATATACTTAAAAGTAGGACAAATGACTAGAATCGTGGGTATCACTTTGCGAGGAATTATTAGATAAATAATAAAAATACGTTAACGAAAAAATAAATGAAATAAAATTATTTTTATTTCGAGAAGTTTTAGAGCCAAGTTAAAAATTAAATGGGGATGCTAGGACCATAAGTAATCAGCTTGCGATTATTCATATGATAATAATTATTCATTAAAAACAAAAGGAGAAAACTAGACCACGGTTTATTACCTCTAATGGAAAAGACGGGAAAATGCTGAAATCATAATTTATTCTCGGACACTAACTTTATTACTTTTTAATGCAAAGCTTCAAGAATTCATAAAGCTGTATTTGCAGCTGAATTCTAAAAATGAGTATATTTACCATCGATATTAAAAATCTTTTCGAGTTGAAGTGCCAATATTACGGAACGTGAAAAATCTAAATTAGTTTTACTCTCTTCATTATATCATATTTTTGAGGTTAGAAACGGCCAAAATGAAAAATATTGTAATATAACGGTAGATATTAAAGCAAAGTTCCATTTTGACGCTTGTAATTTTACAAACGTAGCCCAAGACGACCGCATTTGCAAACCACAGCTGCAAAGCCAATGGGAAGGGAATTCTGAAATGACTGTAGCATTAGCTTTTCTAACATCGTCATTGGTTGAAAATTTTGATTTTGATTTTAAATTTGAAAATACCGTGACCTCATTGGCCAGATTTGACCTAGGTATGGACACGCTATCTGCAGCGAGCTTTGACCGACCTCTTCTTTCACATAGGAATGAGGAACCATTCCTATGTGACGAAGCAATACTGGCTTCTATTATATTTTCAAAAGCTGTCGCAGATGACGACGTAGACTCAAAACCAATTGATAAAGCGACAAGACTTTTTTGTTCAACATAATATGACGTTCGTAAAACTGGCACTGCTCTCGAAGTTGCATTTGGAATTAAAACCTGGTCCCGCATTGTCGCTTGTGGTTATTGTCAACTGCAAAGCCTACTGTTGCGGTTGCTATCGAATTTGGAAGTCAACCTCTAATGGCCAAGAGACTTGAGTATACATAATACAGTTAACCTAGAAATGATCCCAGCATATCCCCAAAAAAAAGTCCTTGAAAGTACAACTTTAATCTTCTTTATCCCCCCAAATGCTGTCGCCGTTCGCTACGCTGGTGGTTCCTCTGACATATTTCTGAATGAATGGCAGCTTGTAGAGGTAGACTGAAAGGATAGATCCCGCACAGGCTCCAATCCAGTACACAGTCGCGTGTTCCATGAGGGTGTGACCTTCGCAGCCAGCTTTCAGTGAGGTTGCCAGAACCGGGTTGAAGTATCCACCGGAGTAATCGAAAGCTGGAAAGAAAAAAGTAAATATATTATTTGAAGCAGTCGTGAATTAAAAAGTAGAGTCAGGGACATTAATCATTGATTTGCGTTGCAGTTTTGACACTTATAATAATAATTTTGAAAAGACTACAATACTGCAAATTGACGCAGTAGATAAAGACTTTCTGACCATGCATGCGCTTGTTTCATTTTATTCAGTAAACAATTTAAAAGTGGTACAGATTTTAACGGTGTCACATTTTTTTTTTACGTAACCAATAACACAAACGCACAAATTAAGCTGCATTAAAGTGACATCATCACAGAAATGCCTACAACAAGAAATACATATTCACTAAAAATTAAGGCACAACTATCAATGAAAATTCTAGAAGAAGAATTATTGAAATGAAAAGTGGAGTTCTGTACAGTGAAAATGATCATGTTGACAATGATATTATTGAATATGAAATGCGTATAGAAAATGATGTATATTGATCCATGCGAGTCTACTGAAGCTGAAAGCATTAAGGCTATTGTTCACGACCAGTTTTCGCCAGGCACCGAGCCGGCAGCTATGTGTGAAGCACTATTGAGGCTAGTTAAAGACAGACATGCAGTCCCCGGTTCACTTCACGTCGTGACCGGGTTGACCATGGACAAGAGCGGTAGCGGGCTTTACGATATAGCCTGCACTGGCCCGGATAATAACCTGCCTTTAGACTTGCCCTTGATACAGCGTGAAGTTAAACCAGCGCTAGCGTCTTCGTAAATAAACTTCCACAGTACTTAATTCATAATACTATCGACTCGGCCAGCCGTGCTTTAAACGGTCGTGAACAAAGGCCCCCAAGGCCTGGACTCCACCAAAGTGGAGATGAGCGGAGCGAATAGGAAACTTGCGGAAACCAACCAATCACATCTAATCTAATCTAATCTAGATCGCGTCTCTCGCCTCTTCTGTGATTGGTCGAATCTTGCACATCTCCTCTCCGCTCCGTTCGTCTCCGCTTTGATGAAGTCCAAGCTTAAGGCTGTGCGTTCTGAGAGTTGACGGTTCTTTACGACATTGCCAATTATCAGAACGCACTCTCTTAAAAGTTAGTTGACATTTAGTTACACAATTATGTACCTTTTCCTAAATGTACTTTGCAAAAGATGGACACACTTAGGTCCGCATTGGCACTATTGTCTTGGTAGCGGTAGACGAAAACCGTGTGCCTAGTGAGGACCCCTGCAACATTGATAGCTACGAGTGAGTATGTGAGTGAGTGAATGAGTTGATATCGTTGAGTGAGTGAACATTGGGGAGTGAGAAGCGAGGTTGACGTTATGGGGAAAGCGTATAGGACCACCTATGCTAATACTGTACAATGTAGCATGGCTGTTCTGGCTTGGCTCTTGAATGACATTCACAGGAAAATATTTGTAAAATTATCTGTTTAAATTGTATTCAAAAATACAAAATGGCGGTGTGGTGTGGTATGATTACGTGCCAAAACAACCACGCAGTATTATTTTTGATATTTGACAAAATAAACTGGTGTCTTGTGTGTAAGAGAATCAATAACAGGTGGCCAGTTTTAGAAAAGATTCAAACATAGACAAAAAACATAACAACCATACAATCTATCGTTTGTTATATTTTTTGTGAATAATCTGTTGACGTTCTCTAGGGTGTAAACGGAACAACTTCGTGAAGCCGTCAACCAAGCATTATGTACTGACGGCAGCTCATCAAGGCTGCTACAATGTATCTTTATTTGATAGATTTTTAACTTAATTACCAAAGCATTAGGTTTAAGGTTGAATAGAAAACTTTGACCGTTTCGGGTAGCTTGGTTTGCTGGCCGGCAAATATTAAAAAAATATAAATTTCTGAATATGATTCAAAATAAGGAGATTAATGGCTCCTTTCAGTTTGTCCTGACACCCTGTATTAATATTATTGTATTATTCGTGTACTTTAGCAGTAAAAAAAACAACGTGAATTAAATGACAGTCAATATGAGTATCAGAGTGCAATAGGGATGTTCCTGAATAAAAAAATATGATATGTTTAGTCCGTCAGTAAGATTATCGAAAAATGTTGGATACGTGTTTTTGGTATTAAATTATTAAAAATTGTCGATGATGAAACACGTCAAAAATCATGGGTGGGGGCTTGTGACGTCACATTCCGGTAATTAATGTAAAGTCCATTTCACGAAAGAAGTCCCGCAGACGCAGCGCTGTATGTCGCGCGACATAATGTTGTTTCACAACTTATGGCATCGTAAATAAACCTTATAACGCACTAATCCAATAATAAACTGACAAAATATCTACCACAACAAACGCACCTTGAAAACATCGACAAACGACAAAATGGCCGATCTGTTAAATTTAGTTCCACAATTGTCCGCGGGACTTCTTTCGTGAAATGGACTTTACTGCAATGTTGCAATGTGACGACACAAAAGTTTTCGAAGCACTGCATCACCTTCATTTTTTGTTTGTGAAAAATATGTGTCCAACATTTTTTGTAAATCTATCTGACGGAGTAATTAGATGTTTTTTTGTCAACTACCCTATTATAAAACCTCAGCAAAAAACTTAAGAAAAAGAAACAAAAAACTTGAACGTACCAGCAACAACGAGGGATGTCCCAATGAAGGAGTCAATGGCTGTCGCGAACCGAGGATTGAGGTCACCGAGGGATTTGGAAGCCAGTCGACAGAGGCAGGTGGCGATACCTTCCACCACAGCTCCATAGATCACTGGCACCTGGAAAATGTGCATTAGATAAGCAACCCTTTTTGGGGGGGGGGGAGGATCATCAAATAACCCCTCCCGCTCTGGGCAGAGCGAAAGGGAGTGTCAGACTTCTACTGACTAAAAACCACCCATGTTCCTTCTTAGCCCTTTATGTCGAGGCCGCGGTATCTCTTGCGAACAACCCGCAGCCCCGACGGGAAATAAGCAACCCTGGTTTTATGTTACAGCCTATGTAGCTTAGTTTTTGACTACCTCGTTGGTTTAGTGGTTGCAAGCGCGACTGCTGTGCATGAGGTCCAGAGTTAGATTCCCAAAGCGTAATTGAATACAGGGTGTAAATTAACCCATCACACAGCCGTCAACCAAGCATTCTGAACATCAAACTAAGTACTCCTACGCAAAAAATATTTGCTGGGAAAAGACTTTTTTTGGGTCAAAAATCATGTTTTTCGGTAAAACTTAATGTAGCACTCTTAAAACATTGTGCTAGTGGATGTTTTGAATAGTAAACGGGTCATGAAGGTAATATAAGTAAAGATATAACCTGAAAAACTACTAGTTACAAAAACAGCTGTGAAAATTATGGAACTTTGACCCCCAATATCTCCGTAACTAGGGGGTTCCCAGTTATGGTCTAGAACAAAACAATTATCGCAGTGGTGGGGAGAACTGCAAGTGCCCTTCGTTTGCGTTAAGGGTACTTTTACACCCTATATATCCATCAAAAATTTGTCAGTAGCAGCAACGGAGTCTTATTTGTGCCCAGTTGATGGCCATAGGCAAAATATGGGTGTAGTAGGTAATGGGTACATATCTGCCTAACCCCTCGGGGCTTACAGGTGTGTTATTATTATTATGTTATGTATCTTCGTTTTTAACCGACTTCTAAAAGAGAGGAGATGGATTGGATTATGGATTCTACCAGCATATTTTCATAATGTTCACCGCTTTGGGTTTAAAGATTCTTTATTTATTCTAAAAGAACATATACATTCGAATAAACACTTATCTAGGGTAACATGTAGTCCAGTAGCTAACAGTTTTATTATCTTAATGTAGGTAGGTACGATGTCGACGTGTTGGTTTGAATGACTAACAAAGTATTATGATATAGAAACGTTAACTCAATAATTTTGTGTTGCTAATGACGTACTGCTTGAGTTTGGTTTTGAATACCTACGTTAAAAGAAGATGTGCTCCTGATATCTGCCGGTAGCTTTCTTTGTGATATAATATATATATTTCTTTCTTTATATATATATAACATACCTACTGGCTCGATTTTCGCGATTCTTTTTTTCATTTGGAAAAGGAGTTTTTTATAATTAACTTAACTTGGATCTTTCATAAGTTTTCTTCTAATACGTGTTTTTTAAAATTATTATTACCTATATCAGTTTCAGCTAGTACGGTGGTCACAACAGAGAATGGTTAAAACCTTTGTCTGAAATCTGGTTACGACGCGCGCGACGTTTCGCCACGTCTGAAATCTACTACGTCGGTCACGTTTCACATTACGAATAGATGCATGTCCCGAGAGGCCACCATCGCTCATTGATCGTCGACGACGTGCATTGAGCCACTCCAGTAGCTAAACATAACATACATAAATTCACATTTATGGATGTTCTGTTTATTATATATTATTATATACCGTGTTTATTTATTACAAATCTCCTTACGGACATTTTTTTAAATTGAATTTTTATTTTGTATTGTTTCTGACATAATTTTGAATTGTTTTTTTTTTTTTTTTGGAACTGACACATTTTAAATGATTTTATTATTTTTTATTCTAATCTGTTGACATGCCATTTTAATTTGTATTAAATAATTATGTTAATGTAATTTTGTACGCCATATATTGGTAAAACATAGTGCACATATTTAAAAAATACTATCTGTAAATACCTATGTTTGACAAAATAACTGATTGATTGATTGATTGATAAATATACCTACCATCACGCCTGTAATCCCAAGAGGATTAGGCAGAGGTGTACCACATATTACCCGCACATATCACGGTTATCTTTAAGCCCCATGTATAATATAATAATATGAGGCGAGCCTATTGCCATCAATCTGGCACAATTTCAGACTCCGTAGCTGCTACTGAGAAAAACCCAATAACACTTTGCCTGACCCGGGAATTGAACCGTGGACCTCACGTACAGCAATCGTGCTTTCAGTTGCTATACGTTAACGTATAAATATTAACATAAATACACGCGCGTAGGTTATTTCTACATAATTATGCATGGATGACTATAACTCATTTCAAAGGGCATATTTCTCTAGAGTTGAAACTGTAAGTTTGCAAAATATGTTAAGGACACCGAAGCGAGAATGGTCACCACATATTCAGTACATCATTCTGAGCTAAACCACATCATCATCATCATCATTTCGGCCTCCCCCAAGTGTCACCAGATTGACCAGCCCCGAGCGTCTTGCATCCAGCGGATCCAACCGTCACCAGGAGGCCCCATCATATAGAACATTCTAATCGGTTATGAAAAAAATACAGCTGATTCCTTCAAAATTAAACAATTATTTTCTGAATACGTAGTAACCCTTTTTGCGTGTCCTTTCCACACTTGGACATTATAAATTAACATTAACAAAAGCTAGCACTTGTAAGTAATACACTAACATCATATATTATTGATCAAGGTCCGAATTAAAGCAAAAAAAATATTTAGCTTATTTTCATCGGATGTGCCCTGACGGACTCTAAGCTAGCATTTATAAAAATGTAGCTCTGTCTGGACAGGACAACATTATCTAGCACCTCATACTCAAACAAACGCCATGGAGGACGCAGTTCGTTTATCAGTGCATCGCGAGGAAAGCTGAATGTGTATTCATCATCATTAATTCAGCTGATACACGTCTACTGCTGGACATAGGCCACCCTCAAGTGACGCCATATTTAGCATATTTCAATTCAAACAGAAACTCCTCAACTATCATCACATCCCCTTATTCCAATTTCACTTGGGGTCAGCGCAGCATGTCTTATGCTTCCACACTTCTCTATTCCTCGTCATCTCTGCAGACACCTCCTTTCTAACCACTTTCCTATCTTCCACTCCTCATCATCATCTGCCTAGCCTTTTCCCAACTATGTTGGGGTCGGCTTCCAGTCTAACCGGATGCAGCTGAATACCAGTATTTTACATGGAGCAACTGCCTATCTGACTTCCACAACCCAGTTAATACTGGGTAATACGATACCCTTTGGTAAGACTGGTTTTTTTTTTTTTTTCACACTATTCCCAAACCACTGTAACTCCTGTTAGCCAGAATCAACAGTGGTAAGACTGGTTGTCAAACTTTCAGGTTTACTGACTACTTGTAACGACTGCCAAAGATCTATATATGGCAGCCGGGACTAACAGTTTAATGTGCTTTCCGAGGCACGGAGGAAACTCGGTATGTCGGGCGGTCACCCATCTACAGACCTAGGCAAGCACAGCTTTACCTAAAGATGGCACGAGTGGCATTTCTTATTAAGCCACGAGCTCCTCTTCTCTTCCACTCCTATCTTCCCCTACTTTAACATCAATCATCACAGTCATCCACATTGCAATTCAAAATTTTAACTTCTCAAATTAACCTCTAATAAAAACCTTCTTCCATCTTTTGCTGGATTTAAGTCAAAGCCTTATCTTAGTAATACTGCACAGGCTTTCGTTTGTAAACAACTTAATCCCGTAATATGAATAGTTAGTTATTCAAGCAGACATCTTGTTTGTGCAATGCGCGGTTGCCAGATTTCGTACATACAGCTCTAAGACGTCAGCTAATCTTTCATTTAATTAACAAGACGTGGGTTTGTTTATTTGTACTGCAGTGTAGATTTAAAACAGTTTTGACTTATACTTTCTTGATTTTGACTTGATATATATATTATATTACAATATATATATATTGTAATACTTGATATATATATATATATAATAATAAATATATTAAAATATCAATATCAATATTGACGTCAATAGGTAGCGTTTGTTTTTAAACGGATAAAGCCATGGTAAAGCCATTCGCTTCTTCTTTTTAGCGTGTCGATGGCAATTTTTCATTAAATCATTTTGGCCCAAAATTCAGATATGCGAACTCCACTTACTATTGAATTTAAACTGCTGATTATTGCATGTCGTTACAATCGTCTGACAACCAGGCATACCAAGGGATTTCGTATTACCCAGTACTAACTGGAAGATGTTGCTTCATAAAATACTGTTGTTCAGCTGCATCTAGTTAGGCTTGAAGCCGACCACAACATACATAGTCCTTTTTTTTAAAAAAAAAAACGTTGCCCCTAGCTAGGATTTTCTCCTGTATCGTGGGTGCGTTTACAAACATTTAAACTCACATACACAAACACTCAGACCCGAAACAACTATCTGTAGACCATACAAATATTTGCTCCGTGCGGGGATCGAAACCGCGACACGCAGCATCACAGTCTAATCGCTCCGCCACTGTGCCAACTACAACAAAAGACTAATGATGATCATGTGTGGCTGATAAGCATTACAAATAATGTAGGTACCTGTAAATCAGCCTTACAGTCTTCAAATGCTTTATCCTTATGCGTTTCAGAGATCTCCAGTGCCCAGTACATTTGGATGTATTTGAAGACCAGGATACCACCGCCCAGCTCAGCCACGGTCTTGAGGAAAGCCTTGCGGACGTCACCCTTGCCTGGAAATGGTAGAATATAAATTAAAAGAAGACATGTTGTCTTTGTGGCGTTGCTCGTTTAATAAAGTGCAGCTGTCATCGAAGCCTTTGGTTTGATGGCCCGGGCAAAGTTGAGTTAGGTCTTCCTGTCAAGAATTTTTGAGTGGCTGTCGTGGAGTCTGATTTAATTCGGCTGATGGCAATAGGCTCATCCTCTATTGCACTTATCTTTAGCAAATGTGGATGTATACGAGGTACACATGTGTACACCTCTGCTTAACCATTCTGGGATTACAGGCGTATTGCTATCTTATGTTATAAAATTAAAATACCTTCAATAACATCCTCGATGTGTGTATAGGGACAAGCAGTAGCGTCTCCCCAGTTGAGAGACCACCAGATCGTCAGCGCAAACAAGAATATCGCATACGTCCCTACGCCGAAGTTGTCGGCAACTGAAATTATTAAATTATTAAATAAATAACACTGTTCTTATAATTTTTTTTTTTTAATTAGCCTATTGTGTCCCACTGCTGGGCAAAGGCCTCCCCCATTTCTTTCCAGCTCTCCTGGTGTTGTGCCTTCTCTGGCCAATCAGTCACGAACGAGTCCAAATCGTCACGCCAACGTTTCTTGGGTCTGCCTCGGTGACGACGACCGTCTTCAGGCACCTAGTGTGTGACGATTTTGGTTCTTATGATATATTATAATAATATTTAACAAAAGATTTTCAGAGAACGCGTTATCACTGGTTCAAACCCAGAAGTGATGGTTTGTGACTCGACTAAAAACAGTAAAGGTACCGTGAGAAAACATGTCCCAAAAACAAAAAATCGAAGGGAAGTGTCATCTACCAACCCGCACTAGGGCCACGTATGACCTGTGTCCAAGCTAAGCTATAAGCGGGGCTGTATCAGGTTGTATGTTGATTAAACTCCAAAATGTGGTATATCCCTCTATATTGTTGGCTCTTAGACGCGCCTGCCCACTCACTACCGCCGCTCACAGCTGACTGGCTGCTTTACGACCGCACGTGCGCTAGAGATGACAATCATAATGCTTCCTTCTGTTCCACTCACAGACACTACATCCCTTATAATTCGTGATCGTAACAATAATTATGGCTTTTCAGAGCTATAATCATTCAAAAAACTAACAAATACGAGCTGCAGTCCCATCCACAACGCTTATTAATTTGTGAAAATACTGTAGTTTCCCATTCCTAGGCATATAAACCATCTAGTCATACGCACATCGCTTGCAAGAAAGAAACGTGTGACTGAGAAAGATGATATGGCTAGAAAGGAAGACTGCTGAGATGAAGAGAAGTATGGAAGAAGAACACAATGACATGATTTACTGACCCAAAATAAAATGATGATGGTGGCGAGTACTCTGTACCTTACTGAAGTAGCAATAAGAACCAACTTACTTATAATAAGTTCAAAGCAGCAACCGCATAACTCTGCTGAAGCTATAGCCTCCTCGAACAGTAGCCGGATGAACGGTTCCTTGATTACCTTCTGGACCATCCGCCTGGCACAGTGGGCTAGTAAACATGTTAGGAGGATGAAGAGGGTCGATACCACCAATGGTGCGAAGGTCACTTTGTTTACCTGAAAACAAAATTATACACGTGAGACTTAGGAACATATCTGGCGAAATATGGGTGTACTTATTAGGTATTAGTTTTTAAACAGTCATGGTCACTAAAAATATCATTATGCAAATTCAGAGGCCCATGGGCTTTCTTTTCCGTCGACGCCCTAAGCTTTTTTTTTTTGGGGGAGTGGGATATCATCAAATAACCCCTCTCGCTCATGGGCAGAGTGGAAGGGAGTGTTAGACTTTTACTGACTAAAAACCACCCATGTTTCTTCTTAGACCTTTATGTCGAGGCCGCGGTATGTCTTGCGAACAACCCGTAGCCTCGACGGGAGCCGCAGCCCCGGCGGGGCGGCGCCCTAAGCTGAGGCTCGTACTTCACACTGGGGTGCCCTTAGCGCGCTGTCACTTATTTTATATGTTTGACGCCCTGGCTAGAGGTCTTATACTCTCAAGACATCCACAGCATAGCCCGGTAAAGCAGAGGCTAACCTCATAGGTTGACCTGCAAGAGTCTATGCAGAAAAAAAAATCCGTTCCGAATATCTAACGTAGTTTAGTGGATGGGTATCCACTGACCGACCCCGATAAACTTGCTAAACCTTTAACATCGACATGGAATGAATATCGAATTGGAGAATGGAAGAAGAAAACGTATTGCGCCGACCCCAAATAGTGATGAGACAAGGTTTTCCTTGTCGATCATGTCTTGATGTCATGATCGACATCATCATCATCTGCCTAGCCTTTTCCCAACTATGTTGGGGTCGGCTTCCAGTCTAACCGGATGCAGCTGAATACCAGTATTTTACATGGAGCGACTGGCTATCTGACCTCCACAACCCAGTTAATACTAGGTAATACGATACTCTTTGGTAAGACTGGATGTCAGAATTTCAGGTCACTGACTACCTGTAACGACTGCCAAAGATCTATATATGGCAGCCGGGACCAACAACTTAACGTGCTTTCCGAGGCACGGAGGAAACTCGGTATGTCGGGCGGTCACCCATCCACAGACCGACCTAGGCAAGCACAGCTTTACCTAAAGATCGACCCGAGTGGCAGTTCTTATTAAGCCACGAGCTCCTCATGTCATGATCGACATGTAAAAGTATAATTACAAAATCTTGTAACAAAAAACTTTCAAGCAACTAAAAGCTGAAAATGTTGAGATTGTAGCAACCACTTTAATTTTACCGAGTTTATAACTTATTATGTAGGTACGAGTTTTACATCTTCAAACTATATTGAACTTCAACCAAGTGGTATTTAAATGGTTTAAGACTTTTAAGTAGGTACGTTTTCTAAGAATTCTCTTATAATGTAGAGGGAAATAAAATAATGGTAATGAAATAGTTATTTTGCCTTGTGACTGTAGCTTCGTTTAAAAACGCTTGTAACATAACTAACGAAATGTCTATGTACTATTAGGTAGATACACCTTTGCCTAACTCTCCAGAATGACAAGCGTGATGGTATTTTATGAAATAAAAGTCGGTTAAAGCACAACCTACTTTTTACACGACTGCCCCAAAAAAAGAGTGTTTTACTCAAATAATAACACCATCTACTGATCAGTATCAAGAATTAGTTAATACAGCGAGAACTACCCGGCCACTCTAGGGATTAACTGGATGGCAACACGAGCTATCTAAATAACATAACATCATGCCTGTAATCTCCTTAGGGTCAGGCAGAGGTACCTATGCCTAATAGTACACCCACATTTCATCAGTTATGTTTAGGTTCCATGTAATTGGCGAGCCTATTGCCATCATCCGGGCACAAATTCAGAATCCCTGGTTGCTGCTGTAAAATTTCTGATGGAAAAACCCAATAACACTTTGCCCGGCCTGTGAATCGAACCCAGTACCTACATCATGCACACATGACAAACGAGGCGGTAATCACGGAGAATAATGCAAGAAAAAAAACAAATCATAAGTTCTTTTTATTTCCAAACGATGGCCACCCTATTAAATTTTTCTCTATCCTATGCTACCTGGGATAACGCAAAGAATCTAACGATACCTCATATATCAATATCGGGTCAGGGGTTTCGAAGTTATGGTGGAATAAAGAAACTCACAAACAAACATACACACATACATACATACATGAACGCTAAAAACATAACACTCTTTTTTTGGGGCAGTCGTGTAAAAACAATATCGAATATACAACCTCCTTTTTTAACTCAGTTAAAAAATACAAACTACCAATCAGTGTCAAGAATTCGTTAATACAGCGCAAACTATCCGGTTACTCCAGGGAATAACCGGATAGCAACACGGGCAATATAAATAATGCTTGTAAACGAAGGTAGTAACTGAAAACGTTACGCCCCAGGGGGTGAACTGAGAGGGGTATAAACACGGTATAAATAATGTCAGTCTGAGATGCGGACCGGAGGACTAATATTTGTTATGTAGCGCTCAAGCTAATCCATAAGATTCTGCTCTATGCTTTTGGAGCTGAAAAGCTGACAGGAATATGTTAGGCACTTTCAACAGCTTTGTATGGTTCATCGACTTAGTTACCGTTACTGTTAGACATCTGACTTTTGTGCAAATTCAAAGATCAATTTTTTTGAATTGTGCCGACGCCCGACGGGGCTGCGGATTGTTCGCAAGAAATACCCCGGTATCGACATAAAGGGCTAAGAAGGAACATGGGTGGTTTTTAGTCAGTAGAAATCTGACACTCCCTTTCGCTCTGCCCAAGAGCGGGAGGGGTTATTTAATGATTTCCCACACCCTCAAAAAACAAAAAAGGGTTCTGATTTGAAATTGGAAACCGCCTTGCTTTTTTAACGTTAATGAATAAACATGATAGTCTTTTACTTTTTACAAATGAATAAATTCCTAAAATCGAAACTTACTAAACCCCAACACGAAAATTCTTAGCTAACAAATTATGTAGCACTAAATTATTCAGAGTCTAGGCAAAAACTGAAGGCTGAGACCTAGATTAGGTTTCAGTGACGAGCTTAGTTCTTGTGACCTAAAACTGGGTATCTAAAGTTACAATTTGAAAGCGACAACATGCGGCAGTGTTGCCTGGAAACTTTATCATCATCATCATCATCATTTCCGCCTGTAATCACCCACTGTAGGGTACCTGTAGGCCTTGCCTTTTTTTCAGCCACTTTTTTTTCTGTTCTATGAGAAACCTTTTTTTTGGAGTGTGTGAAATCATCAAATGACTCCTCCCGCTCTGGGCGAAGCGGTAGGGAGTGTAACACTTCTACTGACTAAAAACCACCCATGTTCCTTCTAAGCCCTTGTGCCGAGGCCGCGGTATTACTTTCGAACAACCCGCAGCCCCGACGAGGGGTTCTGTGACCTTAGACTTTAATCCGTTTCCCGCACTCGTGACCATAACGTCGACCCAAACTTCAGTTGTAACTAAAGAAATGACTCGTGTTACTGTCTGGAGGAGCTTATGCTTAAATAATAACAGCCACTTCAGTCTATCTTTAGGGTAAGCCGCGCTTGTCTAGGTTGGTCCGTGGATGGGTGACCACCCATTACATACCGAGGTTTTTCCGTACCTTGGGTCCTGTCATTTGTACAACCAGCCTTACCAAAAGGTTTCATAGTACCCAGTACTAAATGGGTTGTGAAGGTATGCAGGGCTATTGCGTATCTTTTTAAATATCAGTGGCTATCATAGTGTCCCATTGTGTGTAACCATTTGACAGTTAATCGATGGATACTATGATAGCCACTGACATTTAAAAAGATACGCATTAGCCCTACTGATAGGCAGTCGCTCTATGTAAAATACTGTTATTCAACTGCGTCCATGCGGTTAGACTGGAAGCCGACCCCAATAGGTATGTACAGTTAGGAAAAGGCTAGACAGATGATGAAGAGTCGTGTCTTGCGATAGTCGTAATGATCTGGCAGTGTTGCTGCTGCAGCATGCGGAAAGATCATCATCATCATCTGCCTAGCCTTTTCCCAACTATGTTAGGGTCGGCTTCCAGTCTAACCGGATGCAGCTGAATACCAGTATTTTACATGGAGCGACTGCCTATCTGACCTCCACAACCCAGTTAATACTAGGTAATACGATACCGCTTTGGTAAGACTGGATGTCAGAATTTCAGGTCACTGACTACCTGTAACGACTGCCAAAGATCTATATATGGCAGCCGGGACCAACAGCTTAACGTGCTTTCCGAGGCACGGAGAAAACTCGATATGTCGGGCGGTCACCCATCCACAGACCGACCTAGGCAAGCACAGCTTTACCTAAAGATCGACCCGAGTGGCAGTTCTTATTAAGCCACAAGCTCCTCGAGTATGCGGAAAGATAACCTTTAGAAATGAACTTCAACAAATGTTTAAAACATGATTTCTATTTATTTTAGTATGCGGTTCGGACATCGATTCCCGGGTCGGACAAAGTGTTATTGGGTTTTTCCACCAGGAACTTCTCTGTAGCAGTTACGGAGTCTAGATTTGTGCCCGGTTGATGACAATAGGCTCGCCCCCTATTACATGGGACTGAAACATAACTGGCGAAATGTTGGTGTGCTATAAGGTGCACCTCTGCCTAACCCGTCGGAGATTGCAGGCGTGATGTTATGTTGTGTTATGTCATTGTGTGTTTTATTAAAAGGTTGAAAAAACGCCATCTATGTATCTATGAGTCAACTTGATTTCATTAACTCATTTCTGGATAGATGGCGCTGTACAGCGACTGCACTTTTCTGAATCGCGCTATGGTTTGGTAACCGATATCGGATATTTTTTTATTTGCAATTGCTGATTAAGTCATAAAATTTTCAACCATTAAGAAACTGTCGTAAAAAGCAAAAATGGTAACGGTCTGGTTGTATGTTTAAAAAATTAACTGGTCTTATGTTTAAAAATGAAATAAAATAAAAAGCCTTGTTGCTCAGGTATAAAAGCCATCACGGGCCTGTGGCCAAGCTTGCAGTCCATCCGTCTTTTGGCGACGGCGCGTTCGTGTTCCACGCGCAATCTTAGCTGTCAGCAATATGGAAGGGGCAAGGGCCGAAACCTGCCGGGGCTACGGGACAGTTCGACAGAGATACCGCAGCCGCAGAACACAAAGGGTTAAGAAAAAACATAGGAGGGTTTTAATCAGAAGAAGTCTGACACTCCCTACTCCTATGCCCAGAGCGGGCTATTAATGAGTAATGAAATTACGACTCTTCAAAAATGCCCCATTCCTACAGCCGTGATTAGAGAACTATAAGAAAAAAGTTTTTGACATAAAAGTAAATTGATAGAAACCTAGACAGACATCATCATCATCATCATTTCAGCCATAAGACGTCCACTGCTGGACATAGGCCTTCCCCAGAATGGGGGGATTTGCCTATATCGCCACGCTTGGTCCGCGGGTTGGCGATCGCAGTATGGTTGTTACGAAAGCACAGAGAACGCTGCTGCCCATTCTCTGGTAAGTCCCATAGTCGCCTACGACACCCACGGGAAGATATGGGATGGTGATATTCTTTACGCCCATACGGATAGACATACTCTTTCTTAAAACAACAAGGTGTCAACAAATTGTTATATTATTAACAATAATCTGATTTGAAAGAGTGCGTGTGGAGTTTGTCTTGCCCGATCCTCTCCATAGAGATCTAGGTTTTGAAATGTGCAACTAAAGTACCCAGTTTCACAGTTATTAAGACTTGTTTTTGTTTTACCAAATGTGCCAGTAATGCCTGCTACACACGTTACGATAAATCATAACGATCGGGCGGTACAGTTTAAACAGCAGTTTTCGTAGTGCTAAAGTCGGACAAATTGTACAGTTTTTGTCATACATGTAGATTTATCGTTGCAGTTTGAACTGTACCGGCCAATCGTAACGTGTGTGGCAGCCTTAACTGGCCTACTTCAATTAAATGATTTTAATATGGAGGTAACATTTTTTTTTTGGGGTCTGGGAAATCATCAAATAACTCTTGCTCAGAAAGAAAGGGAGTGTCAGATTTCTACTAACTAAAAACCACCCATGTTCCTTCTTAGCCCTTCATGTCGAGGCCGCGGTATCTCTTGCGAACAACCCGCAGCCCCGACGGGAATATTGCCCCCTACATGGGACTTAAACATCACTGGCAAAATCTATATCACACGGCAAAAGAGCGGTCTTCTGCCGTGTATAAAGCTTACAGATGCGTTATTTTGTGATTGAGATCTTCAGCATTAAGGGAACAAAGAAGTTAACCCCCGTCGGGGCTACGGGTTGTTCGAAAGAGATACCATGGCCTCGATGCGTGGTGTGTAAAATGTGTGGTGGTTTTTAGTCAGTAGAAGTCTTGACGCTCCCTACCGCCTCTGCCCAGAGCGGGAGGAGTCATTTGATGATTCCTCCCTCCAAAAATAAAAAGGAAGAAGTAGAAGAAAATGGTTTCTTGTGGATGGATTTTTTGTTACCCAACAATAACACATTAGCGAGTACAGCAAATTGCTGAAAATATCAAAAGCTCTACTAATTACTAAACATTTAGTTTGGCAACACTGAACGCAACTTGCGCGAAGTTCGCGGGAAAGCATTAAAATCGGATCAACTTCAAGTCCGTTTAACTTAAACCGTTTGAGTTATTACGGAATGAATACTTGCTCTTCTCAGTTTTAGTCAAAATTGCTAGTAGCCGGTAGAGTGAAGTTTCTCAAATTGTTTATAGTTGTAGGTTGTAGGAAACTAATATCCCACTAAAAACAAAGCTTGTAAAAAAAGCCAAGTCGCGCAACTCAGTTCTTCTACCGTAAAAAGTATTGTTCACAAGTGAACCATAGCACCACGGAACCCTAATCCAAACATTGCAATGCAGCTAATGTCATCTTAATCGCTAAATCAACGGATTACAACATTTATTGTACAAAGTTCGGATCAGCATCAGCACTTTGTCTGGCCGAGTTACGAGAGATAGCTGCATCAACAACATCACACATGGATGACGGAAGGCACACACACTAAACAAGCATCTATGTGTATTTAGTTTATAATTAGTATATAAGATGTAAACTTTGTAAATAAAATTAGTCACCAAGCTGGAGTCGTGTTTGATTCCTCTCCGTCGAGTTACCCCTCACTGTGGCCAAGACACCTTTAGCCATCAGTACGATCGATCCTGTGAGTCTGTGGGATCGGCAGTGAGATATCCACCTCCTGTGTACATTGCACCTGGTACACTTACCTTGCCTTCCTACCCGCTCCGGTCTGTTGCCTTAGGTCGCTGGTAACAGGCTTTCCTGCCCACACAACAGTACTAGTACGTTGTGTTATGGTTTGTATGTTAGGGCTAGGGCGTTAGGGCTGATAGGGTACTAGGGCTAGTCAGACAGGTAGGCATTGAATTGTAAGAGCTAGGTTGTAGGCGTTAGGGACTTAGGGGTAGGAACTTAGGTCGTTATTGCCTCTATCTAGCCACTCTGTGTGCATAGGGAGCGGCAGTTGTAGCACACTCAATAAACAACTAGCAGCTGTCTGTGTGCACAAGTATTGATGTCCATGTAATATAAAGTCAGTTAATTTATTCAGTCCCTACTTAGGGGACGTTAATCACTACATAGTATAAAACAAAGTCGCTTTCTCTGTCCCTATATCCCTATGTATGCTTAAATCTTTAAACGCAACGGATTTTGATGCGGTTTTTTTTAATAGATAGAGTGATTAAAGAGGAAGGTTTTAGTGTATAATTTGACCGACATCCACGCTGGCAAAGCCGCGAGCATCAGCTAGTATTAAATAGATTGACTTGGCCATCACATCGCATTCGCCAATATTAAATACCACATTCTAAAGGTTTTTTTTCAGATTAGACTATTTTACGTTATACAGGTTGTGGCGTAAATAGTGGTGCACCGTTAAGGATTCGATAAACCAGATAATTAACTAAAACATATCACAATTTTACTCATTTTTACCCAATCTTTATACCGTTGTTCCGAAAATATTTCCTTTTTGTTTTTTTATTTCCGTAATTTCTACCTTTTCTTACAAATTTGCTTACAGTT
Organism: Diarsia brunnea; assembly: GCA_949774965.1. NCBI lineage: Eukaryota > Metazoa > Arthropoda > Insecta > Lepidoptera > Noctuidae > Diarsia > Diarsia brunnea. The sequence continues at coordinate 15,567,387 of OX459013.1, read as the reverse complement.
TCAACAAAACACATTACTTTTTCATTTTGATTTATGTAAACTGCTGATTACTAGAGTTATTCACCTCGTATTTTAGAAGTCGGTTAATAATACGAATGCCAGATATACTTCTGGATCAAAACATAGGAAGGCAAACAACACCCACACTGAGTTGCATGAAGATTGGCAACCAAATATATGTTGATGTATATATTTTAGTATCAACACATACGCTTGACTTAGCTCACCGTTTAGATCACCGAAAAAAATAGATGACCCACGTTCTTCTTCTAAAAATAAATAGATCATGAGGTTTATTGATACATCATGATCTACGTAGCCTTTTTCCATGTTTATTTGGGTCGGGTTCCAGTCTTACCGGATGTAGCTGATTACCAGTATTTTACATGGAGCGACTGCCTATCTGACCTCCACAACCCAGTAACTCGATATCCCTTGGTAGGGTCTCCCTTGTTTGACCGAAAGGAATTTGACAAATTTTCACTTCCCAAAAAACTTTTCGCTTAATTTTATTTCCCAAATTATTACTTAGCAAAAAATCTATTCACAAAAAATTGTAACGCAAACCTAATGTTTGGGAAATGAACGTTTAAACTATAACTTTTTTACCAACTAGTACTTTTAATTTTTTTCATTTAGTTAAATATTTCAGTTGGAATAGTTTTAACCTAACCTAACCATTTTTTTTTAAATAAGTAATTATCCTAATCTAAATGGTTCAGTTCCGGGTAACCTACTAAAAACAATCTCTTTTTTCTATTAATGCAAGTCGTTTCTAAGGTCACAGTTTTAACCTAACCATTTTTTTAATAATTAACCTACTCTATTTTTTGTCTTAACAAATCATTTCACCAAACGTTTATTGTCTAAATATTGTTTGCTGGAATAAATCATTTGATTAAAGACCAAATGCCATAATGACATTATACTTGGTTATAATTATATTGCCAAGTAAAAATTTGACCAAATAAAAATATGCGTACTAAAATCATTCGAAATATTGCAATGGTATTAAAAGGTTGCTAAGTTTAGGTAATGAAATTTTGTCAAAATCTTTTCGGCATAATGGCAGTATCCCCCCTTGGTAAGACTGAACGATTTTCGTTTCTTCTGTTTCGTGTTTCGTTTGGTTGGCTACTGACTACTCGTAATAACTCTCATTATAAATGACTGCCAGGACAAAAATGGCGGCACGGAAGACACTCGGCATGTAATGATGGTCACCCATCCACGAACAAGTCTCAGCAGGCTTAACGTTGAATGTCGACCCGTGCGGCTATTCATTTAATTTAGCCACGAGCTCGTCCTAACTGCTGGGCGGATGTTGATCGTTTTTATTGTGCAAGGTATTCGGTATACACGCAGAAATCTATAAAATTCTAATACATCAACAATATTGATTGTAAATTTGTTTTATAAAGCGTTTGGCTTTTACGTAGCAATCTAAAATGTATCGGTGTATTCAATGCAATGAAATGCGACCGTACTTATGCGGTCGGCTGGACGATTCTTAGCTATAAAAGGAGCCGATAGGTGGAGCTGTTGTTTACATCGAGAAAAGTACAGGATATTGCTTATCAGCTCAGCTCAGTATCTTTTAGTATTACCAATAAATAACGGTTTATCAGAACTAATTATTCAATTGAGAACAAGGACTGTTTTACTCCAATAAGTGCAGTAGCAATGTTTGCAGTGTGCCATTCTGTATTCATGTCTTTGCGACCAATGATCATTTTGATATAAGTAGGGAAAAGTTTTGTTATTGCGTTTGAGGCAGAATTCACAATCGAGCAATTCAAATGCCAACGTGTATCAAAGGACGTTACTCAATATACTTTCGAAGATAAAAAAAAATAAAACGATAAGCATTTTTGTCACAAATTACCTATTTATGAAACTATGATTGAACTTGTTTTTTTTTTGCACTTTCTTTCGCCAGGTTGAAGCAGAAGCAAAGGTTGAAAGAAAAGGGTTATGCAGAGGCGTACCCATTAGGGCAGGGACTGAAAGCGGTTACGGTTAAAGGTTAAGATACCTCAAAAATATACCGGTACCTTTATAAATAAAGGTTGGGCTAAACCGTTATTTAACCCTTACACGATTTCGGTACCGTAATGCATGAGAGAGGGGGGGCGCGGCGCGCAGTCGTGTTCTTCCAATCGGAAATAAAAACCAATACTGAGTTATAATATAATAATGTGCAACAATCGGCAAGTAAACGACAGATAGAATGGCGAGGTGGTGCGACAAAGAAAACCCCTATTTATTCAGGTTTAGGTACCGCTACCGATACATTTAAAACGGTTATGGTACTTCTACCGGTATGCATTTCCAATCTCAAAATTGCGCTACCGAAAAAAAAAACGGTATCGAAATATTTCGGTAACCCTTATTTAACGGTATGACGTCATACCGAAATTAAAGGGTACAGTAATTTTTGGGTAATTCAGTCCCTGCATTAGGGTAAACCTCTGCCTAACTCTATGGGAATTACAGGCGTGATGTTATGTTATATTCACTGGTAGAATGTTGTCTGTCAGTAACAACTAGTTGATTTGATAGTCAATTGGCTGCGACTACTTGCAATAGATAGACAACTGATTTACAACGCCTCGGGTCAGTTCAACAAACTAGGCCACATATAAATGATGAGCGAGTCAACATGTCGCTATATTGATTCAATGTATTGAATTTTAACCTGTTTTATATATAACAAAACATACATCACGCTCGAAATCGCCAAAGGGTCAAGCTGGGTCCCGTCGGGGCTGCGGGTTATTCGCAAGAGATACCCCGGCCTCGACATGAAGGGCTAAGAAGAAACATGGGTAGTTTTTAGTCAGTAGAAGTCTGACACTCCCTTTCGCTCTGCCCAAGAGCGGGAGGGGTTATTTGATGGTTTTCCACACAAAAAAAAAGGATCAAGCTGGGTACCTAAAGTTGCACCGATATTTCCCCAGATACGTTTAAATTGCATTTAATAGGGGACGAGACTAAAACTATTTATTATTAATTAAAACGCAAATCTTAAAATACGTTATTAAATTCCATTTAACGCAATTTAAGTCCTACATTGTTAATAATTGTTGTATTTACCAGTTTCTTAATTATTAGGGCAATTATTTTTCATTTTACTGTAATTAATTTGAACAAACACTTAATAATAAAAAAATAAAAAAAACTTCAAAATAACATATATATAATAAAGATATATAGAAAAAAGTTACAGCTGCTAAAAAAACAAAGAAGTAGGTACAGTCCCTTTGCAACTACCTTTAATAGCTGCAAGCGATCAGCAACCTTAAGTTAATAAGATTAAAGATGACGGTGATTTTGACAGATTTGTTACTGACAGCAGAATAATGTTCTGTATGATTTTGACAGTTAGAGCTTAACTATGAAAGGACTGTACAAAAGCTTAAGCCAAATTGAGTGTGTGACGGATTTATAAACATAAGTTTTTACCCACATAGAATCTACGTCACACATTCCCATGAACTCTTCAAAGCGAATCTTCTAAAATTAACACAGATTTAATTTTGGGAGCTCTGCTTTTTTCAGCTTTTCAAAATCATCTTAAAAAAACCTCACTGTCACCTATTCGAAATAACTTAAAAAAAACAACTAACCTTTATGACCACTTTCAGAAAAATCCCCAAAACGTCAATTGTGAACTTCATTTTGTTTTCTCCAGGGATACTCGCACGAAAACTTTCACTTTTATCTCACTTTTCGAACTGAAATATTAAGATTAAATCCAATTAAATCACAAAACACATGATGACAACGGTTACGCGAGCATTTCATTAACTTTGATTTAAAAACGTCCGACTTTCAAGTACATCTATTTTAGTAACAAAGTACACCTTACCATTTTATGAAAAAAAAATAAGGTCCGAGATATGATCGTTGCACAAAAATCACATGAAAATTTATGTGAGGTCGGTTAAGTCGGGTTCGTCGGAAAAATATAATATGTACTACGTTTGGTTTTTATTGTGTGAACGTTTAGTGTGCGCGTACGCATCGTGCGAGGCCAGACGAAGGCGTTCTTAATATAGAAGCGAACGAAATCGGACTAGAGATCCGATCACCCAGGGATTTTGTTTTATACGTTCTGTTGTAGGGAAAAAAGAATTAAAAATACGGGCAGCGCTTGCGGTGCACATGTGCTATACTGTACTGTGGGTTGTCAAGTATAATAATGACGATAAAATTATAGTTTCCTCAGAGTTCTCCGGTCCGGGGGACATGCGGTTACATAGAGTAGATATTTTCGCAGAGTGCCCACATGATCCGTCACTGGCTCGCTTGGCCGGCTATTATTTTGACCACAGAAGCTTCGACCAGGAAGAAAGTTTGGTTGTACAACCGGGCGTCTGCCCAGTTTGGGTCAAAGATCGTCCGGACACGCGACAAGTCGTGGTCGTGGCTGCGTATTGCGTGAGGTCCCTTACTCCAAATAAATCTAAAAGATTACTAGAATGTGGAACAATATTGTTGGACATGATTTGATTGAGAGACATGTCTCGTACAAAGTGCAATTTTGCATCTGCTTCGAATTTCAGGAGGTAGTCACAAAATACACAAGCAATCAATTAAAATTATGGGAACAGGTCATTAATTGACGGCAAGGTTGGCGCAGTGACTGAGCGATTGGACTGCTGCGATGCATGTCGCGGGTTCGATCCCCGTACGGAACAAATATTTGTATAGCCTACAGATAGTTGTTTCGGGTCTGGGTGTGTATGTGAGTTTAAATGTTTGTGAACGCACCCACGATACAGGAGATATTCCTAGTGCGGAACAATGTTTTAAAAAAAATGTATTAAAACTAATAAACGCTGTTTTTGAAGTTGTTAATTTTTTTATATGTTTCAGAATAACCCCATAGGCGTCATACTGTGGTTCAGGGAATAAAATATTATGGAATACACGTTTGCTTTTTTTGCATGTCATGTGTGTGAAAGCGCGGTTATAGGATAAGAATCATACGGGATGCGTTTTAACACGGTGGTTTTCCACTTTCCGATTTCCATTTCTAAGAAAAAAAGGACCTACTCATTTTATTATTGATTCAGGCGGAAAATCATTAGTAACTCCTTGAATTTGATGCAATAGCAAATCGACAGCTAGTATAAACGTAGATACTAGGTATATTTATATAATATTAACTTTCATAATATAATTAATGTTTTTGGTCGTTCGGACTCGTGATTGCCGCGTTGATACTTTCTAGCATAAATCGCCGAAAAAAATGTGCTATACCTGAATTTTGTGATATGTCTTCCAATCAATCATGCAAGAATATTGAGTTGATTAAACATCTGCTTTACAAAAGTTGCATTTTAAAAGATTCGACTCAAACCTAAAGGAAGCATTCTTCTTTTTCATTTAAATCTGTTAAATGATAACTCTGTTTCTTACATAGTCTTTGGCACTCCGTTGGTAAAACTACTGATGCTATAATTGATATTCATTACACGGCCCGTCTGTGTATCCGATGTTCGTAATAATATTTGTGCCTATTTACGTATCTACTCGCCAGTCAACGATCCCAATATAATGGGTACTACCGAGATCAGTGACGATCTACCGAATTTCACTCAGATCCTCTAAGTAATACGGTCGAAAACTGGTCATGTACCTAGTCACTAGGACCCGTGCCTGGGAAAACACAACGATTCAACAGGGACCAACGCCTGTGATGTCATTTGTACATCTTTAACAGACGTTACAGGTCAGTCAGTGACCGAAAAGTCTGTCTCACCAAGGGGTATCGTATTACCCAGAATTAACTAGGTTGTGGAGACCAGATAGGCAGTCGCTCCATCTAAAATACTGGTATTCAGCTGCATTCCTTTAGACTGGAAACCGATCCAAACATAGTTAGAAAAAGATTGGGCAGATGTTGACACTCTAAATAATAAGGTTGAAAACTGGTTGTGTGAACGAACCACAGTGATGTCAAATGAAATGTCCATAATGAAGCCATTGACGTATATATTACTGCGTAAGGACTGGGCGGAAGGCATGTTAAAATGACGCCACAAACGTGGTCCCAATAAGATCTTTCCTAAGCCGAAGTGAACTAGTCCACGATCGGCTCTCTTCGGGTGCGGTCGTAAATTTTATTTATGTTCTATAAACCTCCAAAATGCCACGCCGCCTAAACAAGGTTACGTTAACGAGCAGACTACACCAATTCTCTGTATGGCGAACGCGTCGAGCAAATGTTCGGACGACCGTATCTTTAGTTTTTATATCAATGAATGAAGCCCTAATTTTTTTTTAGTAAGTACACATTTGACGTAACGTACTAACTAACTACCTATGTACCTAAGTAAGGCAGTCGTGGGCTCGAACCCACGCAGTCGCATTACTTTGTGTTATTTATTTCATCACCGCTGGTCTCAAAACGGTGACGGAAAACATCGTAAGGGAACCGGCATGTCTTAGAACCAAAAATTCGAAGACATGTGACAATGCTGTAATTCCAAGACAGTGCAAGCTTTTCGAGCTAATCCACAAACATGGGACAAAGTACAGAGACTCAGCTCACACACCAACCGCTTTGAAAGGATTAAGCTCAAACATACGGTTGCTTACACTTGGTTTATATTTTCATTTTAGCTTAAAGAAGCTTTATTGCGTGCGACATTTTGGTAAAAAATTCTTATAAATTGGGAAATTTTCGTCTTTTCGAAAATAGCTTTGGTAACCCATTTTTGTTCACGCAAAAGCGGACCACACAAACAACTTTGGCAAAATTGAATTAAATATATTTACATGCTCTGGGAGTCTTCTACGTGTACTTCATCATCATCATCAGTCTATAATGTTCCCACTGCAGGGACTCAGGCCTCCTCCACCATGCGTGGCCAGTGCGGGTTGGTAGAAGTCACATTTCTCGATTTTTTTGGTTCTAAGACATGCTGGTTTCCTCCGAAAAGGCACAAAGACTTGCTCTTCCCATCACAGCAATATTTTTTTTGTTATAGGTCATACCTGGAAAACCCCTAGTTACGGAGATATTGGGGGTCAAAGTTCCAAATTTTTTTTCAGCTGTTTTTTTATTATTACTTTTTCAGGTTTTAACTTTACTTAAATTTCCTCCATGACCCGTTTACTATTCAAAGCATCCACTAGCACAATGTTTTAAGAGTCCTACATTGAGTTTTACCCTAAAATGTGATTTTTTATCCCAAAAATAAAAGTCGTTTCCCAACAATATTTTCTGCGTAGGCGTACTTAATTTAATGTACATAATGCTTGGTTGACGGCTGTGTGATGGGTTGATTTACACCCTGTATGTTGTTGGTGTACTTTATAATTAATACACACATAGAACATTATCTGTCTAGACTTTTCCCAACTATGTTAGCGTCGGCTTCCAGTCCAACCAGACGCAGCTGAATACCAGTATTTTACATGGAGCGACTGCCTATCTGACCTCCACAACCCAGTTAATACTGGGTAATACGATATTCCTTCGTAAGACTGGTTATCAGACTTTCGGGCCACTGACAACCTGTAACGATTTTCAAAGAACTACAAATGACAGCCGGGATCAACTCCCGAGGCACAGAGAAAATAGAAACATAGATATGACCACACCCCGTCGGGTTCTGCGGGTTCGGGATCATGGGGGGTTTTTAGTCAGTAGAAGACTGACACTCCCTATCGCTCTGACCAGAGCGGGAGAAGTCATTTGATGATTTCCTACCCTCCAAAAAAAAAAGATATGACCACACTTTTTTCACCATTTGCATTCCGAGAATACGTCTAGCAAACTAATGGTATGTGTAAAGCGTAGGCCACACAGACAAGACGTAAGATGAAGACGGGGCGCGGACAGGGTGCAGACGGGGCGTCCGCCGCCGTCGCGACTTTTAAAAACACAGTTACAGAAAAGGCGAAGCACGGACGTGACGCTGGGTGCTGATATGACCCAACTATCTTTTGCAATCAACTTTTTCGCACAATTCCACACCACCCACAGTCCCGTTCTCGCCCGCCTCTCGTCCGCTGGCGCCCGTGCCTCGTCCTTCCTATGTCCTTAAATGTTTTTACAAATGGTGCAGACGAGTAAGGGTCGTGTCCGCGCCCTGTCGTTTCTGTATGTTTTGCGATGCGAAGTTTCTGTACATTTTGTATGAAAGGGACGCGGAAGCATTGAGGTATTACGTAGTACATTATACCTCAATGCGCGGAAGAGACATGGGGTGTAAAAGTACCCTTAACGCAAACGAAAGGCACTTGTTCTCCCCACCATTGCGATCATTTTTTTGTTCTAGACCGTATGGTCTGGTATCCCAGGTATCTGGGAACCCCCTAGTTACGGAGATATTGGGGGTCAAAGTTCCAAATTTTTCACACCTGTTTTTGTAAATACTAATCATACTTCGTAAACGCGCATCAAAGTATACAGTTTGAAGTTTACTGTTCTCTTACTTCAATAAATCTTTAAAATTATTTAAGTGCTCCAAAACTTACTTTGAAACTTATAGATACACTGAACTAATACATATGTGAAGTTTTTACAAATAAACAATTCTAAAAAGTATTAAATAGACAATCATAAACATTGAATAAAGTGCAAATCACTCGAACATTCGTGGCTAGTGTACGGGAATATCGCAGTTACGCGGACCGCCCAAGAGCGATAACAGCGCATCTCGTCGGCCAGTGACATTTCGTTGATGTGTTGGAAGCAACTGGTTTTTGACATTTGACGACTCGTTTATGAAGCACGTCTAAGCTCCAGTATTTACACTCGTCGCATATTGGATCAACATAATATTACAAGCTAAGTGGTGACAAGTATATCATAACATCTTAAATAAACATGTTAGGTTCACCAGATACTAAAATCAAAAGTTCTTCAGACACTCATTTGAATAAAGCGCCTACAGCGAGTGACGAGCAATATAACCGTAAGCGCAAACAGCCTGAGTCAGAATTTTCTGAGGCGATTAGTGCATTATCACTTGATCTGAAAAATACTTTGAGCGAGTGGCGACGCGACATGGATGGCAGATTATCGATAATTTCCGAGAGCGTTGCTAGTATAACAACAGAATTAGCCGCTCTAACGCTAGTCACCACTACAATCAAAAGTGATGTAAGTTTTCTCCGCTCGGAACAGCTATCTATCAAAGAAAGTATTAAAATACAAGAAGGGAAACATGGTGCACTGTCACAAGAACTAGCCGAAATACGAGGGTCGGTTCAATACACCATGGACAAGCAAACTGACTTACAAAAACAGGTCGCTGAATTGAAAAGTCATAGTATAAGTATGGCGGACATGCAATTGACTATGGCGGGTCTAGTTGCTAAGATAGACTCCATGGAACAAAACGCTCGAAGTTGCAATATTGAATTATGTAACATACCCGAAAGGCGAGGTGAAAACCTGGTAACCCTAATAGAAAACATCGGATCCAAAATAAATTTTAAAATAACCCAGAAAGACGTAGTAGCCGTACATCGCGTCCCCCATGCTCATGAACAAAGCGATAAACCCAAAAATATTATTGTGAAGTTTACTTCCCGAATACTCAGAGACAACATGCTCAGCGCCTGCAGATTATTTAAGAACCTGAACGCAGATTTAATAGGTTTCTCCAACTCGAAATTGCCTATTTACGTTCATGAGCACTTGACCCTGAAAAATAAGCAGTTGTTTCGGGAATGTCGTAATGCAGCCACCAAGCATAACTTCAAGTTCGTGTGGGTTAAGAACGGCACTATTCTTGCTAGAGAAAAGGAAGGAGCACGAGTATTCGCCATCAAATCTACGCAAGACATTGGTAAAATTAAGCCTGCCTCGCCAGCAGCTGGCAGCCGGTCTTCAATTGCTTCTCATTGACTCAGTCAACACTCAGAATTTCAAACCGTACCCACCGATTCTCTTATCCTTGGTTTGCCAAATCCAGCTATTTATTATTTCATTACTGTATAATGTCTATGTCATTGAGTGCTTTGCTTACGCTTACTTTTTTCACTTAATGCTTATCAAACTGCAACTGCCTTTTAAGTTATTCTTAGTATTAGTTTATGTCTGTAAGAATAAGAATAAGAATAAGAAACTTTTATTTGTAATGTCAGTCTGTATGCTCAAGTTTTTGTTTTATGTGCCACTATGTTGCTTATATTGCGTCGCTGTCGTGTTGCGCACTTCACTCGTAGTCGTGAAGATTTTGTTTATATTTTATATTGTCATACTTACTAGTAGTAGGTTTTTCAATAATGGATGATCAGTCTCTTACTATTTACTATCAGAACTGTAGGGGGGTCCGCACCAAGCTGCATACTTTATACGTAAATATTTTGGCTAACTGCTACGACGTTATTGTCCTAACGGAAACCTGGCTTACTCCGGAGATATCTGACGCCGAGTTCATGGATGATCGCTATGCTGTTCATAGGTGCGACCGCGACCGAGAAGCCACTGGTAAAAAAGAAGGAGGAGGAACCCTAATAGCGATTCTGAAATCACTACGTGCGGTTAGAATCAATCCTGTCGCAACTCTATACTCCGACATTGAATACGTTATTATTCAGATCATCAATAGAGGTAAATTGCATATAGTTGGTGCAGCTTATGTACCACCAAAAACTCCGGAATCTGTCTATAATGCCTACTTTCAAATGTTAGATGCCCACCTTGACAATACTGACGTTGAACGCTTCTATATCATCGGTGATTTCAATTTACCTGCTCTTGATTGGGATACCAACATAGGTAACCACTCCACCTTTGGTCAGATCTGCGGTAATAACACCCCTGTGGGTGGAATTGTCAATAATTTCCTAAACATACATAGTGCTATCCAGCACAACACACTTAAAAACATCCGTAGTAATATTCTCGATCTCTTTATCAGTAACGTTGACTGCACTGTGTTCGAAACTAATGACCTTTTATTACCTCCTGATCAATATCACCCCCCTTTTTATGTATTAATTCCCTTCCATACACGAAACAGTAATATGACGCGTAAATCAATTAAAAGATTTAACTATTATAAAGCTAATTATGACGATATTAATCAAGATTTAGCGGAAATAAACTGGGAGTCTGCTCTATCAGGCTGCTCTGTAGAAGAATCACTGGAGGCTTTCTACAACATAATGTTTAATGTTATTAAAACACATGTTCCTCTCACATCAGTAAAGTCTTCGAGGTTCCCGAATTGGTTCTCCCCGGCTCTCATACATATATTTAGGAACAAGTGTAGAGCTTGGGTAAAGTGGAAACAATATAGCAATTTGTCAGATTATGAACAGTTTTCGCTTTACAGATCCCGATTTCACATTGAGTGCAAAAATTGTTATGACCGGTATATCAATACTGTTGAGGACAGTATTAAACTAAATGTTAATTATTTTTGGAAATTTGTCTCTAACCGTAAGTCATCTAAAGGAATTCCATCTACTGTGCATTTCAAAGATCAGTCCTCGAATAATCCTAATGAAATCTGCAATCTATTCTCTGTTTATTTTAAATCTGTATATGAACCTTCTACTTTGTCAAATGATTTTTGCTTAAACGCAGATTGTTCTGAAAGCTGCACCGCTGTAGATAATATTCAATTCTCAGTTCAGCAGGTATTGAGGCACCTGGAAACCTTAGATATCTCAAAGGGGCCCGGTCCCGATGCGCTTCCTGCAATATTTCTCAGAAATACTGCAAAGAATACATGCGTTCCTCTACAAATTATATTTAATCAATCCATGTCACAAGGAATCTTTCCTGATGCGTGGAAGCGAGCTAACGTTACACCGGTACACAAGTCAGGCCCTGCAGATGACGTCGAGAACTATCGCCCAATATCAATTTTGTCGGCCTTATCGAAAGTCTTTGAAAGGCTTGTACATAGTGTACTTTATCCGTTGCTTCATAATGTTATTGCTCCACAACAACACGGATTTGTTAAAAGAAGATCTACGGTAACAAATCTCTTAGGTTACGCGGAATATATTTTTAATGACTTGGATGCTGGTACACAAGTAGATTCAGTTTACACCGATTTTCAGAAGGCGTTTGATAAGGTCGACCACGAGCTGCTTTTGCGCAAAATTGCCTTTAACGGCATACGGGGGAACCTGTTGAGGTGGTTTTCGTCGTACGTTTCCAATAGGACGCAACGAGTTGTAATTAATGGGTTCCAATCATCTTCTATAGCTGTGACATCAGGTGTTCCACAAGGATCAATTCTAGGGCCCCTTTTATTTATTTTATTTATTAACGACATAGGCAAATGTTTTAAAAATTCCAAATTTCTTTTATACGCAGATGACTTAAAAATATTTAGGCCCATTAGAAATTCTAGTGATTGTCTTGCTTTGCAAAGTGACTTAAATAGACTGTCTGAATACTGCATGTGTAATAAACTTAAACTTAGCGTGCCTAAATGTTGTTACTTGAGCATCACCAAAAACAAAAACATCCTTAGATACCAGTACTCTCTAAATAATGTCACTTTAAGTAGAGTTACCATGGTTCGTGATCTGGGTGTCATTTTTGATGACAAGCTGCATCTTGATGTACACATTAACACAATTGTTAACAGGGCTTGGCGCATGTACGGATTTGTTATGCGATCAGCCACTGAATTCGTGCGTCCTCAGACCTACCTCTATCTATACAAGACCTTGATTAGATCTCAATTAGAGTATGCAGTAGCGGTGTGGAATCCCCTTTACATTAAATATGCGAACTACCTGGAAATGGTACAAAAAAAATTTTTACGGTCTATGACTTACAAGTGCTTTCGCTCTTCTGCGTCTTATGTCGATTTACTAGGGAAGTATAATCTGCTAAGCCTTTCCGGCCGGCGGATGTTTCTGGAGACAGTGCTCCTGTACGATTTCTGCAGAAACACGTACGACTGTACCGAAATTTGTAACAGAATCTGTTATTTAGTTCCCAGAAAGACACAGGTGCGTGCAGTGCGCAAGCAACCGTTGTTTGCGGTAAGGGCATGTCGAACAAATGCTGGTGTTCGAGCACCGTTGCGACGTCTTGTTGACAATTATAATAAACACTTTCTAGACATTGATGTATTCTGTGCAACACGGGCAAGATTCCGAAACTTGACTCATAATACAATCAAGGAATTAGACATCATATCCTTCTCTTAGATTATCGCACGTCTCATAAAATCAATGCACTTACTTATTATTTGAAATTAAAATCATTGTTTGTTTTTTGGCTATTAATATTTTTGGTACTTTTAACTTCTCTTTGAAACGTGTTAAATTAATATTTTGCTAGTATGTATGCTGTGAATAACGCTGTTGATTACGTAATTGTTAATTTTAAGTTTTGTGTCTGTATGCTTTATTATGTAATTGTTTGTTGTTCCAAATAAAATAAAATAAAATAAAATACTAGTTTTTCAGGTTATAACTTTACTTAAATTACCTCCATGACCCGTTTACTATTCAAACCATCCAATAGCACAATGTTTTAAGAGTGCTACATTAAGTTTTACCGTAAAATGTGATTTTTGACCCCAAAAAAAAATCGTTTATTAGCAAAAATTTTTGAGTAGGGGTACTTAGTTTGATGTACAGAATGCTTGGTTGACGGCTGTGTGATGGGTTGATTTACACCCTGTATATCGCACTCGTCCTCGTCTTAAATCTTTTCTGTGTGGCCTGCGCTTTAGGATTGAATGCAACTTGTACCGCTATGTCCCTTGAGTACCATTAGGTTGAGCGTTTCTCACATAGAAATAGTTTCCTTGACCTCGGACTCAGCTAAAGTTGTAATTGAATTGAGCTTACTGAATTATAGGAAACTAGCTTACGTCTGTGGCTTCGTCCGCGTGAAGTTTGATAATTATCCCACGGAATCATCATGTCAAACCTTTAAACAATGCTAAAGATGTCATAAATCACTGTAATCAATGTTAAAAATATGGCAAGTTGGCATATAATGTCAAATTGCTCAATAATAACTGCGACTCGGGTCGATCATTAGGGTAAGCCACGTTTGTCTAGGTTGATCTGTGGGTGGGTGACCACCCTACTGGATAGGTGGTATACCGAGTTTCCTTCATGCCGCGGAAAGCACATTAAGCTGTTGATCCCGGCTGCCATATATAATTCTTTGGCAGTCGTAACAGGTAGTCAGTGACCTGTAAGTCTGACAACCAGTCTTACCAAACGGTATCGTATTACCCAGTATTATCTGGGTTGTGGAGGTTTGATAGGCAGTCGCTTCATGTAAAATTCTGGTATTCAGTTGCATCCGGTTAGACTGGAAGCCGACTCGAACATAGTTGGGAAAAAGCTAGGCAGATGATGAGTCGCCTATTTTCACCTGGGTGATATCACTCACTATTAGAAGCTGTCAATACGTCTAATGGGGTGTCATGTGGGCGTGCCAAGTCCGACTCAAGTTTAGTCAAAGACTAACGATAAAAGTGTAACACAACTTGTACACTTTTGCTTTGTGTATCCTTTTTTTTTTTTTGGCCGGGTGGAAAATCATCAAATAACCCCTCCCGCTCTTGGGCAGAGCGGAAGGGAGTGTCAGACTTCTACTGACTAAAAACCACCCATGTTCCTTCTTAGTCCTTCATGTCGAGGCCGCGGTATCTCTTGCGAACATCCCACAGCCCCTCGGGCGCTATTACACTGAGCGCTTCTCACATAGAAACAGTTCCTTTTCTAAAAGCACATACATAGAATAATGTAGACGAGAACAAGTCGCGGTCTCAGAGACCGTGCGAGAGTATACGTGTGATGCCGATCGGCGCGAGTATACAAAGGTTAATGACGGAGATGCAAAGCTGTAATCATACTTAGGTATAAAAATAAAACCGCTAAATATTTCAAAAGCATTTTTTAATAAACTCATTTTCTCTCTGATTTATTAAGGGGCTTGTTCCTTTCTTCTTCCCGTTTTTTGATATTCAACAGTGTTTTGAGACGGTTCACGAAATAGTCCTCTGGGTAATTTTGTATTTGGGTTTTTATGGTTCCTGGTGCCATCTCCACGTTCGGTCGCATTAAAGTCATTCGTCTGGTCAGTGAATTCAGCATAGTAGTCATGTAGCCATAGATATTCCAAGTTATCTGACAATAATTTAATAAAGTTTTTTTTAAATAATGTCTATTTAACGAAGAATAGCGGTGAAGATCCGAAATGGGGAAATTTGCCGAAGAACCAGGGTCACCGACATAGCTCTCTGAATATGCAAGTTGAAGTGGCAATGGGCAGGCCATATCGCTCGAAGAACCGACAACCGATGGGGAAGAAAGGTTCTCGAGTGGCGACCACGAACCGGAAGACGCAGCGTTGGTAGGCCCCACCAGGTGGTCGTGAGAGTCGCGGGCAACCGGTAGATGCAAGCGGCAGGTTGCCGTTCGTTATGGCGTTCTATGGGGGAGGCCTTTGTCCAGCAGTGGACGTCTTACGGCTGATGATGATGATGAGTGGACGAACAGAAACGGGAAGAGGGACGAATAAAAAAAGTGACAGGTTGGCTATTAAGCCATTGGCTGACCGGACTATCAGCACACTGACCAGATCCAGATACTGGAATTGGTTATTAAATGTCTTTCTTTCCGTTACATTTATTATTACCTTCGAAATTGCTTCTGATAACGATGGATCTTTTTGATTCAATCCAAAATCCGAAGAAGCGCGGGGGTATGCATTGAGCGCTGCCGTTGCTAGGTTTTTAAAGCTGTCAAACCAGATTGGCAGAGCGAAGTCGAAGGGTAGCTCGTAAGAATACGTTACGCTAAAAAATGTCGTTAATGCGAAAACTACGCTACCTGAAAATGAAAAATTCATTATTTTCTTAACTAAGGCCTAAAGTGTTCCTGTCGGGGCTGCTGCTGGGTGGTTGTTCGCAAGAGATACCACGGCCTCGACATGAAGGGCTAAGAAGAAACATGGGTGGTTATTAGTCAGTAGAAGTCTGACACTCCTAAAATGTCGTGACTATTAGGAGGTGTTTATGACAGATTCGCTGAAGAAAGTCGCATTGAAACAGGAATGGAAGCTTAAAGATGGCCGGGTGGCGTTGTGTTTCCAGTCGTCTAACGCACATAAGATGTATTTTATCCGTTTCTTGTTACATTTATTTTCTGCGAGTGAATTTGCGTGCCCCGTGTGAAGTCGCTCAAAAGCCAATGCAAAATTAGTGGATACAGCTCTGAACGATCATCACTGGCTGCCTCAAGCTGACCCGGTATAGATGCTAACAGAAGTTCGCCGAGCGGTGGCAATTAGCTCTACTGACACCACTACTCTCTTCCGGCACTAGACCCCCTTTACTCAGTAACATCTTCGTGCCACAAAAGCTGAAAAGCCGTAACAGGTTCTTGAAGTGACCCCAAACGCTCTAAGGAAAGAATTAATTAACTTGGGGCGAGACTGTGTTTCCCAGCCCAACCCATTTGCGCCGCTTGCCGAAGAGCTCCCACCTGTACACGAATTCCCATGGCTGACCTGGAAGTCTTTAAATAGACTCAGACATAGGTCAGCTGAAGCAAGGAAAACCTGTTCAGGTGGAGATTCATAGATGACTCTGTCCTGCAGTGTAAATGTGGTGTTGCTCCGCAAACTAGCATGTGATATCAAGCCCTGCCTGTCCTATTTTTTGCACATCACAGGAGCTGGTGGAGGCTTCTGAAAGAGTCAAAAAAGCTGGCTCAATTTGAATTATCATCGACGCGCTAAGAAGAAGAACCCGTTTGTTTTATGTGAAAACGTTATGATTTGCTGGCTTTCATTGCTTATTTTTTGTATTTATCATTAACACTCAAAACGGGATATTTATTATGTTCCATGTGTCCATGTTTCTGAAACAAAAAGTGATAAATATCCCGTTTTGAGTGTTTTTGATAGTGTTAGTGACCATGTCAGTTTTTACTTTTTTTTTATTAACGCAGCGAATAAGTAGAATGTTTTGTGTCTTATCTATTTACGGGACAATTTGGCAATTATTTACTCTATATTTAACTCAAGAATATGTGAAATATAGAATGCATTTATATAAAAACTTAAATTGAAGAAGGTTTTTTAAATAATCTTTTTATTTTATTTTTGATAGAATGACCCAATCATAAACATTCAGTGTTTTTTAATATTAAAGAAGTCGTTAAAAATCGACGAAGTATGGGCGCGTTGCTACTATAAAGTCTACACTAATATTATAAATAGGAAAGATTTGTTTGTTTCTTTGTGGCTCCGAAACTACTCGACCGATTTCAAAAATTCTTTCACCGTTGGGAAGCTAAACTATCCCCGGGTGACATAGGTTATCTTTTATCCCTGTATTCCCACGGGAACGGGAACTACGCGGGTGAAACCGCGTGACGTCCGCTAGTATTTCAATATAAAAATATCAAACAGTCCACTTACTAAAAGAACCCATTTCTTCAATACTTTAGCAGTTTAGCTTAGCAACGGTTAAGTTTTAAAACATAGCAAACAGTAAATTCCTTTTCTTGATCCTAAAATGTTGGAAACAATTCTTTTGACGATAGTCAAACATGCGCAGAACAGCACAGATAGAAAACTAATCAAGTAAGGACGAGTATTTTTAATTAGAATTGAAATTGTCGGGTATTGCCTTCGTTGAGAACGCCAGATTAGTTTCGCCAGTTTTCAATTTAACGGTATTTTCAGATTTTCAGCGCGTCCAAATTCATTGACGAGAGTTCGACAACGTTTTTATTTATCACTAGCTGTTCCCGGCATGCGTTGCAATGCCCTTTTTCCTACCTACTACCTGCCTGTGTATCAACTACCTACCTACCTACTACCTCCTACCCTACCTACCTACTACCATACCTACCTACTACCGTACCTACCTACTACCCTACCTACCTACTACCCTACCTACCTACTACCCTACCTACCTACCTACTACCCTACCTACCTACTACCCTACCTACCTACTACCCGACCTACCTACTACCCTACCTACTTACTACCCTACCTACTACTCTACCGACTACCCTACCTACTCTACTATCCTACTTACTACCCTACCTACTACCCTACCTACTACTCTACCTACTACCTACTACTCTACCTACTACCCTGCCTACCTACCTACCACTTTCTCACCTTTTAAACCTTCCCTGGACTTCCACAAATAATTCAACACTATAATTAGCCAAATCGGTCCAGCCGTTCTCGAGTTTTAGCGAGACTAACGAACAGCTATTCATTTTTATATAATATAGCTGTACCCCGCGTGCGTTGCAATGCCCTTTTACCTGCCTACGTACCAACTCCTACCACCTACCTATTACCTACCTACCTACATACTACTAATTTCTCACCTTCTCTGGACTGCCACAATTGTTTCAAAACCAAAATTAGACAAATCGGTCTACCCGTTCTCTAGTTCTAGCGCGACTAACTAACAGCAATTAATTTTTATATTATACGCAAACACCATTTGAAAAATCGTTTTTCTATTGGGAAAGAAACAGTAATTATTTGTGATTATTGTGATAATGTCGTATGGTCTGTTTGAAGTTGTCATTCGTTGACTGAACAACTGAACGTCACTCAATTGTTTTGCCTTCCCGGAACCTCTCCACTAACACTTGAACTTTATGGGTACGGTATTAAAGCTCAAATTGATTTTACGTTTTAGTTAGAAAACGTTTGTATGGGAAAAAGAAAAGGGCTGTTTTTAGGGCTTTTCCGGCCATTATTCGAAATTTTCTCGCCGTAAGAACCATCCTTGAACTTCAACGAACATTTAAAAAAAAAAATCAGCCAAATCGGTCAAGCCGTTTTCATGCCAAGTCGTGACAACGGAAAACGGGTTTCATTTTTAGGGTTCCGTAGTCAACTAGGAACCCTTATAGTTTCGCCATGTCTGTCTGTCTGTCTGTCTGTCCGTCCTCGCTTAATCTCTGTGACCGTTAGCACTAGAAAGCTGAAATTTGGGACCAATATGTGTATCAATCACGCCGACAAAGTGCTAAAATAAAAATTGGAAAAAAATGTTTTATTAGGGTAGCCCCCCTATATGTAAAGTGGGAAGTGTTTTTTTTTTTAATTTTAACCCTAATGTGTGATATATTGTTGGAAAGGTATTTAAAAATGAATAGGGGTTTACTAAAATCATTTTTTGATAATGTCAATAATTTCGGAAATAATCGCTCCAAAAGTAAAAAACAAAGCGTCCCCCCCCCTCTAACTTTTGAACCATAAGTTTAGAAAATACGAAAAAAATCTGAAAAGTAGAACTTTATAAGGACTTTCTAGGAAAATTATTTTGAACTTGGATGGAAACAACAGATGGAAACTGCAGTTAACCAATATAATTTGGTCCCTGAATCGTATGAGCGCCTATACAATCCAGAGGTCAAGTTTCATTTGCCCGTATTTTTTTTTTAACTTCGTTTACATAATATTTTATTATCTACGGAACCCTACACTGAGCGTGGCCCGACACGCTCTTGGCCGGTTTTATATATATAGATAGATGGAATGCTCGGTCCGCGAGTCCGACTCGCACTTGGCCGGTTTTTTTTTTATATATACTTAATTGTTAGAACTGATAAATCATTCTCCTAAATTATACGTATGAAAGTTACATTACCAACGCAACGGCTAAAAAGTAGACTATTTATTTATATTTAATTCATTATTTGGGACAAAAATCAGTTATAGGTACGTAACAATACTAATTATTTAGTTTAGGTATTATAGTTAACAAACGTATAACCCACACTATTTTCCACAGAATCGTATCGTTTTAAAAGAAATAAGGAAACGGAAGAGGACAGTAAAATAATAAAAATAAATCAGAAACCAACTCTCGACAGACTCCCTTGCAGATCACATCGACAAGTGACTACGAAAACACGAAAATTAAATATAGCTTTTCTAACTGGGTACCAATATTTCCCTAGTTATGTTTTTAAGTCACATGCATGAAACAGGAGTATATTAGGAATCTGGTACTGAGAAATTACTTATACAAACTGAAAATTCCCAATAACACAAAAATCAAGTATCTTGATTTAGCATACAAGGTGGTTGATATAATTATGAAGCTTGGATTCAGCAATCATTGAGGTAACGGCTCTTTCAGTGCCAAGCACCCAGCATATGTGTCGAACAATTATTTGTTTGTGTGCCCACAACCCGCCTCCGAGTCGTCGTTATACGGAGCTAAAGATACCTCGGCAATTTCGGGCGTACAAAAAAAAAATACTTTGAACTTCACAGAAAAAGTGTTAATGAATTAATGACTAAAGAGCCTCGACCAACACTTTAGGAGGCTCACGAGGTTTTTTTTTACCTTTTGAGGTAGGTACAGAACCCGAAAAATGAATGAAATGAGAGACAAAATGAATAAAGGACACACGGGCCACCCGGGATCACGAACTCTAGACCTAAATGTCAGTACTTAGTCCTTGCGACCACTATACAAGGCAGTTCATATGGGCGTATCACATTCATATTATAATTATGATGCTATTATTCGACGCTATCAGTGCCAAAGTGGTGTAACCCCAAACTTCTTCAATAAGAGAAATGAGGAATTAAAATGTGGTTAAATTGTTTTTGTGTTTCATTTATTTTGTAAACATTATTTTAATTGTTTTTTAAGGTAGCTTACGCCACTATTTTATTGAAAGATCATAATTTAACGAATGTATTTTACACCAAAACCGTACCCAACAAAAATTGAGAAAGTGGGTTAGACCACTTTTGCGCTGATAGCCACTTTCAGTGTCCTGTTCTGGCAGTCAACGTCGATGATTTATGTCCTTCTCTGAGAAACACGACCGCCTCTGGGGACTGCAAACCCAGCTAGTATACTTGTAATACGAGTGTGAGTTATGTGTGTATAACGCTTGATTTTAAATCTATTACATTTATAGATCATTTATTTAACACAAAGTATTAACAAGATGTAAACGCCAGGAGCAGGTATTCCGCCCAAAGCAGTGTTTTTTTTAATTTTCTTATACTGTCATGCATGTATTGTGTCTGTGTCATGTGTGATTCTATAATGTAGCGCTTTGCATCATTGCTTTTTGGTTTTTTCATAAACGTTGCCCCACACTAGGAATTTCTCCTGTATCGTGGGTGCGTTCACAAACATAATTATATAGTCACAACACAAATACCCAGACCCGAAACAACTATCTGCAGGCCATACAAATATTTGTTCCGTGCGGGGATCGAACCCGTGACACGCGGCGCAGCAGTCCGATCGCTTAGCCACTACGCCAACCGTGCCGTCAAAAGTATTGAAAATGTTATAAATAAGTAAGTACCAATTCAATCCATCCGGTTGTTCAACATTACTTATTTTCTTAGTACCTACCTATGGCATCTAAAACAATGTGTGTTATTATTGTTTTATTTGTACTCCGTAAGTATTTTTTGGTCCCTGGGTACCAGATCAATAATTAAAATACACTGTTTTTTTTAGTAGTTCAAAATTTAACAGTGTTTCAAAATAACCCCCATTAATCTCGTCAACAAGTGCTTATTAGGTCAATTTTTTTTCTCCAGCTCCAAAAAATATGAACGAGGTGTCACTCGATTCGGAATAGCGTGTAGGTATTTTTTGGAAAACTTCAAGAGCCGTTTGTAAAAATTGCAAAAGTTATAAACATTTAACTGAAAAATAAATGGGATTTGGTTGTTTGCAAATATGTATTAACCAGTTTGACATTTTTCAAATTGAAAAAAAATTTCAAAAAGGAGGAGGGAATTTCGTAACAAAAAGGTCAAACTCCCGGAACTGTACCACCAATATTCCTAACTTCTCCAGAGGGATGAAAGTACGGTCGATTTCACACAGTAAAACTTATAACAACCTTCTTTTTGTTCGTTTTCTTCTAGTAAAGCTGCCTTTAGATGCATCGGAAATATTATATAAGCCAAAGGAGAAACGCACGCATGCACTTAAGGGAATAATATACTCTTCGCTAACTACATCGGAACCCAGTAACGTAAAGAAGCGAGAGGAGAACTTACAGCGATCGAGCTTTGGAGACCCACTAAAGACGCCCCCTAAATGGCGTTCACCGAAACGCCCAGACAATATAGAAAAACAAAGAAAAAGAAAATATTACACAGTCGAGCACCCAAAAAGGCCCGCTACCGTTAACTGGCGAAAAAATTACACTGTCGAGCTCAGACTAGGCCACCAGGACGTTGAGCACCCACCAAGATCCCTGAACTGGCGAAAATTCTACACAGTCCAGTTCACACCAAGAAATCAGGACTGGCAGCACACACCAAGGTCCCCTACCCCTAACTGGCTCGAAACCGAGTTACCACCAATGCAACGAGAGAAAGCGCACCCACCAAGGCTTCCTAACTGGTGGCTATCTACAGCGAAACCATCACTCAGGACCTTTAGAGACCCGCTAAACACGCCCCATAAAATGCAGTCACCAAAACGCCCAGACAGTAACTGGCGGAAAGATTACACATACGAGCCTACATCAAGACACCAGGGCAAAAAGCACCCACCATGGCACCGTACAACGAAACGATCACTCTGGAACTTTCGAGACTCGTTCCCTAAACGGCAACCAATAAAACGACAAGACATTAAAGCAAGAAAAAATGTATATTTCACTATCGAGCCCACACCAAGGCACCACCAAGAATTACAGACGAGCCCCCACCATGGATACCAGACGAGCCAACACCAGGGAATCCATACGAGCCCCTCCTCGGGCCGCCAGACGAGGTCTCAACAAGGGACCCAGGCGAACCCCTTCCAGAGCCTCCAGACAACCTCCCATCAAGGGACCCAGACAAGACTCTACCAGAGCCACTACCAGGGCATCTACACGAGCTCCCACTCGGGTCGCCAGACGAGCACCCAGACAAGCCACTACCAGAAGAGCCTCCAGAAGAGCTCCAACCAGAGCCTCCAGAGAAGCCCTCACCAGGGTACCCAGACGAGACGTTACCTGCGGAGGAAGCCCTGGAGACCCCGGGGACCAGTCTACCCGAGGAGGACCCCTTGGTGGCGACCGAAAGGCTCAGACTACCCAGGCTGGTACCCAGGCGACTACCCATCAAACCATCCTAACTGGCGGCCACCAAAACATCCAGACTATTATTATGACCCAGAATGGTGGAAGCCCGTGTGGGTTGACAGCTACTACAACGAACATAACGACCTGGAGAAGCACCCTGCATACCATGATAAGTACCCTGATAGGTACCCACCAAACCATCCTAACTGGCGCCCACCAAATCACTATGCCCCTGAATGGAGGCAGCCCGTGTGGGTTATCAGCTACTACATCGAAGATTACGACTACCCTCTTCTTGGACTAATAAAACCGCCTTTACCGAATACACATATTGAGAAAGGGTCAAAAATTTTCTGGGGCCAGATGATCGGATTAGTTAAGAATTTGATGTTTGGGCCAGGAAATCGTGGTCGAAAACAACGTCGTGGTGGAAATAAACACGAACATTGGGTGTAGCTACTATACAGGGTGGAGTATATCAACCTCTCCTGGAGATAAAGTACTCTGAATTTTGGAGATAGCAAATTTTCTGAAATCATCAAATGACTCCTCCCGCTCTGGGCTGAGCGGAAGGGAGTATCAGACGTCTACTGACTAAAACCAGCCATGTTCCTTCTTAGCCCTTTGTGTCCGAGGCCGCGGTATCTAAGTATTTCGAACACCCCGCAGTTTATTTCATACCTTGATTCATGTTGTTGGTGATAGGTACACACTACATTAAGCTATGTTAGTAACAAATGGAATAAAATATTTTAATTGATATACAGGAATAGTTATGTGTATATAATTATAAATAACATGAGTTCTTACACCTACCTTTATTAGTGAGGCCAACGGAAACAGAAGATGGCTGGACCATTGTGTGGTCATAAAATCAGCCTAACCGTTAATGACAAGTGCTTAATATTAGGTAAGTACGACTTTATTGATCCGACCATTTTTCACTTCGCATTAAATGTAACTTTAATTTAAAGGCGGTGTGAGGTGGAGTTAAAGATCGTCCACACAAATAGAACAGTTCTCACGTATCTGTGGTAATCACTTACGCAGTATAGATTTCGCGGTGCAATTAGAATCCTGTAGTGGGAAGTTCTGTACTGAAAGTAGCCATAAAGGAGTGATTGTTGTATAGTGAGACAGGACACTCCTTGAGGCTGGCAGCTAGTTCCACACACCAAAAGAAGCCTAGGTATCGTAATGTGTGACAGGTTGGAACAGAAAAATTGGTAGTGGGCACAGGAAGCCTAAGTTCAATATGTGGGACTTGCACAGCAGACCATCAACAGGGCACCTTTAGGCCCGGTATCCACCAAAGCGGAGAGGAGCGGAGACGAGAGGATCAGATGTGCGAAAATCGGCCAATCACATTAGTTAAAATTTACATCTGGTGTTTCGCCCTTCATCCGATTGGTCGAATTTGGCACATCTCCTCTCCGCATCTCCGCTCTGGTGGATACCGGGCCTTACGATGAATTATGGTAGAAGCGCGGAAAGTTTCTAAAGGTGGGCTGAAATGGTGTCAAAATAATCAAGAGGAAATTAAAATGGACATACTAGCCTCACACCACAACAAGTTTGACTTCCATTATCTGACCCCGCGTATAAAGAAGAAGAGGGCAAGTGGTGTGAGATGAGGGCTCAGGTAATGCTGGTTACTAAGTTTACCAGTAGGAGTAGGCCCACCCAGGGGCTCACAGGAGCGTTGATTTGGTTACAGAACCACACATAATAGCCGAACTGTTTAAAGATCATTTCATGGTACGGTTACTCTTGATCCGGCGCAGCCAGTGATCCATACTGAGGCCCAAGTTGGATCAGTCTCTCAACCCTTATTACAGCTAAAGAAATCAGAGTAGCTCTTAAAAATATGAAAAGAGGGAAGTCCCCGGGCCATGACGGTTTCAGTATCGAGCATTTTTGCAGCATGCTGGTTGCCACCTACCTAGGGTAAGGCACTACTTTGAACATGTGTGCCGCGCACTCTCACCTGCCTGCCAATATGATGAAAACGTTGGTCGTAGGTACCTACCAGTAAAAAACTGGAGATGCATCAGATAGGTCTAATTATAGACCCATCTTCGCAACTATTGTGGTTAAGGTGTTTGACAGTGCTAAACTGCAGCTGCACGATGCACAGTTCGGTTTTCGACCTGGGTTACCCACCGAAAATGTACATGGTATGTACTATTATGACAGGAGTACACCATTTTACGGGGCGTTTCTAGACCTCTCCAAGGCCTTCGACCTAGTATCATACGACATTTTAGGGAATACGTTAAGGCTACATGTATCCCCAACGAGTTGCTGAACGTTTTTAGGTACTGGTACAACAACCAGACAAACGTTGTAAGGTGGGGGAATGAGTCGTCTGAATCATACAGGATGGAATGTGGCGTTAGGCAGGGAGGCTTAACCTCCCTTAATCTTTTTAATCTCAATCTAAATGCATTGATCGAGAAACTCAGCCACGCGCATGTGGGCTGCTTTATCGACGGGTTGTGGTGTAATATGGTGTTGGGCTAGGGACCTGCAAAGATATGATCTACCGAACTTTCCCCCGACTATAACAATTTCGGTTTCGATAACTACTCACTTTGAGTCAGGGGATATTCGTTAAAATTATTTAACTCTTTTTTTACGTCGTGAGTTTAAAAAAAAACAATTTTGCTTTTACATATCGAGGTTCCGACGTACCTACCAGGCCCCTTATTCACAAACACTTCGATTCGATTCGGAAAGTCGTATGTCTATCTTGCTCACTTTCGTAATGCCAAAAGAAGATAGGCATACGACTTGTCAAATTGAAATCGAATCGAAGCATTTGTGAATTGGTCTGAGTACCTACCTACGGGAGGTTAGGAATTAGGACCCGTGGCTAAATAATTATATCTGTACGTTTCTGAGCGGCGGTCCGTGGATGAGTCACCATACTTTTCATATACTTTTTTTATTGTGTCTCATTGTTTGCTCGTCATGTTTCTGCGACAATTTTTTTTTTCTTTCTATATCGAAGTTCCGACATAATTATCAACTTTTAGCAATTTCGCAAGTAAAATTATTTATCTAAGAGCAAAGTGGCATTGTATTAAGCACCGTTTTTTCAATTAATCTTTGTTGATCGATCAATTTTCTAAAATCCCGATGGATAAAACAGTTAAAAATTGCACCACAAAACTAAATAATAATCAGAAGCAATAGAGTCGTAAAAGTAAAATCTTAAAATGGTTCTGCGCACAAACTTGGCACTTAATATGAAATTCACATAAACAATAGGAAGTTTATGAATATCGTTAAATAAAGTGTTCCAATGGTTCCAATTCTTGACCGACGGTCCCAGATGTTACCACGTACCTACATATACGATTTGCCAATATGTTAATTGGCTTGCAGATCAAACATTGTAAGTAGGTACCAAGATTTTTTGATAATCAAATTAAAAGGAAAGTTCGTAACCACTATTTAAGTACCTATATAACTGTGTAACGCATAATAAACCGGTTAACTTATTTTTTTGACCATTTATAAATTTAGTTTTCTGCAATTATTCAAAAATTAATAGATTCAAACATACAACGTTTAATTGATTACTTACATAGTACCTGTATTATGATATTCCACCTTAAGAGTTAACACGTTTTTGAACTTGTTGACTACCCTACACTGCGTCTTAAATTACAGGATGTTTGTTCATGTGTAAAGTCAAATATCTTCTTTTGTTCACAGTTGCACTTATGTTATGGACGTTATTGATAGTGTCAATCAAATCAGACGAACTCGACAGAAATCTTACAGATGCACGCATAATAACAAATGTTCTAGAGAAAATCATAAAATCTAAGACAGAAACTAATCATTTTATTGATGGCAAACGGAGGATGGTGACTAACGAATACATAGTATCTCCTGAAATTGAAAACGCATTCAAACTAAAAGTAAAAGAACTAAAACCGAGGCTGCAAGATAACGATTTCAACATAAAAGATAGAAAAAGTAATTCTACAATAGAAGATAGCGAAGAAACGGTCATAATAGAACACGTACCCGAAAACACAAGGAGAGCTAACATAAAGTCAGCGTTCACACCAGTTAAACGGTCATCCCAAAAAAATATCAAATACTACAAACAGTTAAGGCACAACATAACGAAGATGCTAGACAAAGTAAATACCGGCGATTCAACAAAGCAACTTATAACAAGAACGTTTGACGAAATGCTAGCTCTACTGATTGAACAGAAATGTAACAGAAAAAGTACAAATACAACAGCTCTCTTTAATCATCTCATCAAAGACACACGAAAGTCAATGCCAGAACTGACCAATATTATTGAAATGATGCTGAGGCCGAAGTCAGTTTTCAGTGCGCTCGAGATTCACGACAAAACCGGTAACATAACCGAAAAAATGGACGAAATAATACCACAGTTGCTAATACCTATGACGAAACTATTACAAGATAAAAAAATAAAATGCTACTTGGACCGTAAAGAAAATCCGAGTGCCAGAAACGAAGGCCCCGCTTTAGCCCGTCGACGATTTCGGCGACTAGGGGCCACCTCTTCTATAATCAAACGTCCATGTGATAGTTTCATAGTTTGTACGAATGAACTTACAGATTTCTTGAAAATAACTTACAACTCTTTGAAGAACATCGCAATCGACAGCTATAGTAATTACAAAGATTTATATCTGAGAGCAGTTACTGAAACAAATAAATTCACTAAAGAAATTGCAACCACAGAATTAAAAGTTTTAAACAATTTATTAGAAGAGGAATGCAAAAAACTATTCATTAAAGAATTGAAACTCTTCAAGTTAGATGAGAATAAGCGTAAGATAGCAAACATCCTACATATCAGAAGATTCCTAAAAGTATTAAGTGAAAAAATTAAAAATAGTAAATTCGGGTTTATGGTGAATGACAAAACCTTTCGTTTAGATGTCAAAGATGATTTCACAAAAACTTTAAGAAGGAACAAGGAACTTTGTAAGTATTTCGTACTATGTAATGGTCAAAATAAGAAAAAATCAAATCTCTATAAAAATGTTTATGTTGAAGTAGAACATAGTTTGAATGACGAATTGAAGAATTCCTTAACTCATTATGGTGAAAACAATATGGATTCGGTTGAAGGAGGTATGATATCTCTGGCAGATAAAAGTATCATTGACGTAATGGACCAAAAGAAGTATGGTCAAGTAAATGTTACTAGAACTACATTACGTTCGACTGCTACGACGGAAGGTCGAGAAAGTGGGTCAATAGAATACTTTTTTAAATAAAAATATTGTTTTACGAGATCTTTTATTAATATATATATATATATATATATATTTTATATTATTTATATGTAAGTGTTTTTGGGAAGGTAACTGTTCACTTATAGGTAGCAGAAATTTTTTATTATAAATGCATTTTTGCAAAATACTGTTTGATTGCTACTAACTGTGGTGAGGTACAGACTTTGATAAACACCTCATCATCTTCCTACCCTTGTCCTACGTCACTTGGGGTCGTCGCGTCGCGACAGGTGTCTACCTTCCATTCTCCTAATCTCGTCTGTCCACCGTTACGCTATCATTTACTACTTTTTTTAAATTCCTCTCTTGTGAGAGGAATTTAAAAAAAGTAAAAAAAAAGAAAATAAAAGTAAGTTAAAAAAAATAAGTAATAAGTAAGTAAGTGTAGTAAGTAAGTAGTGTAAGTGTAAGTAGTAAGTCAGTTTAAAAAATTGTTGGATTGTTTCAACAATTTTTTTTTAAAGAGCGTTTCTCCACACTAGGAATTTCTTCTGTATCGTGGGTGCGTTCACAAACATTTAAACTCACATACACAAATACCCAGACCCGAAACAACTATCTGTAGGCCATACAAACATTTGTTTCGTGCGGGCATCGAACCCGCGACACGCAGCGCAGCAGTCAACTGATTGAGCCACTGCGCCAACCGTGCCGTCAAAATTCCTTGGTCTTCCTGTCTCTCTCCCTCCATCAACATTTATATTTATCACTCTTACTGCGGTACTCAGAGATATTTAATGATTACTTAAGCCGTCACTTAGTACAGGTTTGACATATACTTTTGTATGACAAAACTGTCAAAACCTTTAATATGTGGTGGCCTAAGTAATCATTAAAGCTCTCCGAGTGCGGTAGTTACTGCGGTACACAAAAATATTTAATGATTAGTTAAGCAGTCACTAAGTAAGGATTTGACATACTTTTGTATGACAAAACTGTCAAAACCTTTACTAAGCGATGGCTTAAGTAATCATTAAAGGTATCTGAGTGCGACAGTAAGTGATGGCCTAAGTAATCATTAAAGCTCTCTGAGTGTGGCAGTTAGTCACATGCGATTAATTCATCCTCATCAAATGCCCATAAAAACTGCCTTACCTTTGAATTACTATTCTGTAAGTAGCGCACCTTCAAACTTCATCATATTGTTATTCATTCCTTACTTTATCCATTCTTGTCACTTCTTCTTCTTCTTTATTCATTCACCTCAACATTATCATCTCCGCTACATGCAATCGTTTATCATCCATCTCTTTCACAGGCTAACAGTCCGATCCAATCAGTACGACAGTTCTAACCACAGACTTTTATATTTTTCCCTATAACATGAGGATCTCCGTGAGACTCCCGGTGTACTTCAGCATCCCATTGGACAAGCGAGCCGAGTTGCCCAGGTACAGTCAGCATCAGGAACGGCAGTGTGGTAGGGAGTATCAGACTTCTACTGAGTAAGAACCACCCATGTTCCTTCTTAGCCCTTTGTGTCGAGGCCGCGGTATCTCTTTCGAACAACCCGCAGCCCCGACGGGATATAGATACACCCTTGAACGATATAATTGTCTACAGATAGCATAGTTCCGGCGGCAGCGACCTATCGCGTCCGGCCCTGGTGCAAGCCATAGTCCGGGGCGAGAGCTAATGGGACGCCGTCGCCTCCTTCTGCGAAGCAGTGATTCTAGGGAAGGAGGTGGCGGAACGTGAGAGGGAGAGAACCTCTCGTCCGACACTCTGACAAGTCTGACACTCCCTTTCGCTCTCTCCAGAGCGGAAGATGGGGGTTATTTGATGATTTCCCAGCCCGCAAAAAAAGGGTGTTTCTAAATACCATAGGAACTTATTATAAACATAATTATCAGATTTGACAAAAAGAGAGTGCGTGTAATAAAACAACATATTTTTGAGCATATAAGTAACATTATTTATTAGCTTATCATAACATTTAGAAAAGTTTTTTTAGAAACTGAATATATATAACTCAGTTGACAAATATTCACTAGGATTCATTTTACAGATTTGCTGAACACTTTCGGTCCCAAGCACCCAGCATATGGGTCGAACAATAATTCGTTTGTTTGTTCACAACCCGCCTCCGAGTCGTCGCTATATAGAGCTATAGATGACTTGACAATTTCGGGCATAGAAAGAAAAAAAATATGTTGAACTTGGCAGAGAAAGTGTGAAAATTCTAATTGCCCTATTCTATTTATAATGAATAGGGCAATTAGGCACCTTTCTACATTAGTCTTTTAGTTCGATTTTTTAGCTTATTCTTAATTTAGTCCTTACAATGGGTGCCAATGGGCCTCTATCACTATTACTTTTTTGCGATTTACAAGTCAGTATAGTAAAAAATACATACATATTTACATAAAAATCATCGGAATCATCAACAAAACTCCCTTAGTTCTTATTACACGAAAGAAAAACTATTTCATGCAATATTGACATTTAAGGCCTTTACAAAAGAATTGTATTGATGTCTAGTTGTATTCAGCATGCGTTTAATGCACTTTTTCCTACATACTACCTACTTACATAGTCATTAAGTTTTCTTAAATTATCCGCAGAACTTTCTATTTTTACCCGACTACGGCGAAGACAAAAGGAAGGGTAATGATTTTGGCAGTCTTTGTATGTTTATAAGAACCTTCTCGTGACTGAAACAAAAACAATAAGAAAAGGATTAGTGAAATCGGTCCCAGCCGTTCACGAGTTTTTATATACACCGTGAAATCTAAATCGTTGTTTTCCCGCAGCGAAATGGTTTAATCTTGGTAATACAGTCGTTTTATAAACAAATACAATATTAGAAACCAAAAATGGCAGATTGACCATTGTGAAAAACAAAATTCGAAAGCTATCACGAACCAATAGTAAGTACCTCCCGATACCTACGCTAGACGCAAGCAAGGCGCCTACCGGCGGCGCGGCCGTTGACCCGCGTTCTTTTCAATCAGCTGATAACTTATTCTTGATAATCATAACCCTACAAGTTATTCAAATTTTTCCTTCATACTTTTACGTGCGATTATACTACAAGTAACGTTTAGTGTTACTATTGATTCTCACGTTTTCGAGTTGATGAATATTTTATTAATTATAACAAAAACATCTTTATGTTTTACTTTTACTTCATGCTTCGAAAGTACTCCTTATGGCAAGTTATTCAGCCGCTGGTAAACAACTATTAAAACTTCACGGTGTATATACAACCTGTCGATTTGCACCTGCGTGAAATTCAAGGAGATAAGGATTCTCCACCCGAATCAAAAGAAAATCCGTAAATGTGGACCATCGGTATTAAAACGCGGCACTTCGGGTACTAGCCTTATAGCCCTTTTACACATACGTTTAAACGCAAACATTCATTCGCCGAATTCCCTAAAATGCTTAAATGCCTACACCGGACCAAAATGCGCGCGCGCAACCTCTATGAACAGTTTGATTAATGTCGCCGCCGCGTCATAGCGTAGGAAAATTGCACCCCTCGTAGTTTAGGATGACGGACTATTACTCCAATTTTGAATTCAGATTCACGAAAACTAGCAAGTATTTTCGTATAAACAGAATATTATGTATTTTGTGACAACCTCCTGAATTTTGACGCAGATGCAAAACTGCACCTTGTATAGATTCTAATAAGTATTTTTCTGTAAGTAATTTTTTGCCACGGTTGCACATCAATTAGTCTTTAACACAACCTAAAACTGACTTGCAAATTGCAAAAAAAAAAACATTTAAAAAATCGGTTTACCCTGGCGCTTACCTCCCTAAGCAAGTTTTGTGTCTTCCATCAAAAACTTGAAATCAATACGTATCCGTGTAAATAATGGGAAAATGTTGTACTCTGCCGCTAGACCAAGCAATGGTGAGACAAGCGCCCTCACTGAAGTTCCGCTGGAAGGCGATGGTCGAGGGAACTTCCACATCTATGCCGCATATCAAGCAACTGAAACACCATGATTTTCGCATCAATTTAAGTTTCTAACAATTTCTATGCCAAGCACCCAGCATATGGGTCGAACAATAATTCGTTTGTGTGCCCACAACCCGCTTCCGAGTCGTCACTATACGTAGCTATACAAACTTCCAGGCCAATTTCGGCCATACAAAATAGAAATTGAACCAGGCCAGAGTAAGTGTTAATAAATTATGGTTCCTATACTCCGCGTCACAAGAAGCTATACATAATTATTGTAACCTAAGAACTTCTACTAAGTTACGTAGCAACAAATTATTACAAATTATTTTTTTTACAAAACTTATAGTTTTTCGTATCGCGGAGTATGGACTAGTTTTATCATTGTTGATATTTTAAAGTTCTGCATTGACTGAACCACAATATATTTTATGATTCAAAGCAAATAGACTAGTTCCTAGACTATTTTTATCATGGTCCATCCATATCTTAAAGTACTGACTGAACCACAAATCATCATCATCATCATCATCATTTCAGCCAAAAGACGTCCACTGCTGGACATAGGCCTCCCCAGGTGATCGACATTGATCGGTTCCGTGCGTCTCGCATCCAGCGGGTTCCCGCAACCTTCACCAGGTCATCGGTCCACCCAGTGGGAGGCCTTCCAACGCAACGGTTCGCGGTCGCCACTCTAGAACTTTCCGGCCTCGTCGGCCATCCGTTCTGCGAGCAATGTGCCCTGCCCATTGCCACTTAATACTGGCGTTTCTTCGGGCTACGTCGGTAACCTTGGTTCTCATGTGGATGTCCTCATTTCTGATTCGATCACGCAAGGAAACTCCAAGCATAGCCCTCTCTATTGCCCTTTGGGTGACTTTGAGCTTTCTAATAAGGCCCATTTTGAGCGCCTACGTTTTGGTCCCGTATGTAACCACCATAAATATGCCATTAAATTTATTTATTCATTTCAATTTCTGATGGAGATCTCAATAACCCGGCACGGGAATCTTTCTCAGGACCTAATGGTCAGTAGTCGCACTTGGGGTCACTACACCAATGAGGGAATTTCTTTCAAATGTAGAATATAGGATGACATGAGAAGGGTGAAGCCTATATAAGGCGGTGCAAACCAAGCACCGCTCTCTTTTGTCTTCGAGTCGCCGCGCCGTTAGAACGTCACTGTCGGTATATTTTTCTATTTTCGTGTAATTGCTTATTTTGTGTATTTCTCTAATTTGTTATTTGTGTTAGGATTATATTTTTGGTTGGTTAATTTGTTATTTGATTTTTACCATTAAATTGTTGTCAGTTTGTTCTGTCTATTTGAATTATTTCATATATTTGATTTAAAAAGAAGTCACTTCTGGTCTAATTTCCAAGAAGATGTTAAATAAAACAAGCCAAACATACCAAGGTGTAATTTTGAGCTGCAGCATCAGCCTCGTAGTGCAGAACACGGTGACCAGGTGAGATTCCTCGAACAGAATGGCCAGGTACCTCCCAGTTGGGTCCCAGCACATGTCCAATATGGGTCCCCCTACTGTGTCGCCTGATGACAGTTCTACCTTCGTCACATCCAGGACTGGAAGCGCTTTGCTGGTTTGTGATCCTGAAGACAACGGTCATTTTTTAATCATCATCGTGATCCCACCTATTAATGTTCCCACTCCTGGGACACAGGCCTCCTTTTCGTGAGATCCCTCTCACGAAAAGGAGGCCTGTTAGATGTCACAAGTCTTCGAATTTTTGGTTCTAGAACATGCCGGTTTCTTCACATTGTTTTCCTTTACAGTTTTTGAGAGTAGTGGTGATGACAGATGAAATAAATTACACAAAGTAATGTACCTATCTAGGCTTGAACCCACGACTTACTGTTCGTAAGTCGGAGCCGCCACCACTGGGCCACCGCAGCTTTTTATTATAAGTTATTTTATAAGCTTTTATTTAACTTGCTAACCCAACCCGCACTGGGGCCCGCGTGGTGGATTATAGCCCATCCCTCTCCTAGAGAGGAGGCCTAAGTGTCGAGAATATCAGCCGTGCCGGGCGACGGGGGGCGGGAGCTGAGGCGCGGAAGGGGCACTCCAGCTGCGAGCGCGCACCGGCCGGCTCGCCACTGCGTCAACGTCCTTGCCACCGAGCGTTAGCTACTTGCAACTGAATTTCAAACCAGTTCCCCTTAACTGATTGAGCTAAAATTTTGCACACACCTTTGGTTCAGGTGACAACATTTTCATGACAGACATGGCTTAATCCTGCAGCCAGTAACACCTCCACAGGAGGGAAGTACTCAACGGTCAATAGGTCGTGTCCAAGTGGACACGAAATGTTTTCATATTCAATTTTGATAGATAAACTTTTCTTTTTTAATAAGAACTTGTAACCTGAATTTTCTCCGTGCATCCGAAAGCACGTTAAGCTGTTGGTCCTGGCTGCCATATAAAGATCTTTGGCAGTTGTTACAGGTAGTCAACGGCCTGGAAGCCGACCCCAACATAGTTGGGAAAAGGCTAGGCAGATGATGAAAGATACTGACCACTCATGAGTCCTGTATTAGTAAGGGCATACACCATGGGTTCCCCCTTGGCAGCAAACAGCAGTATATCGTTGGGACCCCAGCAGGCAGCCACGACGCGGTTACCACGAGCGCACCATCGCTCAGGGGTCCAGCGCTTCGTGTCCCATACTCTGTTAAACAAGGCGTAAGAAACATAAGAACACTGATCCACGAAAGATGAGAGACCACCTACAGGTACCATTAAGTAATGGTACCATATTTGTTAGATTTAAGTCCTCTTTATAGGGCCCAAAGAGTAAAACGAGACCCTATTACTAAGACTCCGCTGTTAATCTGTCTGTGTGTCTCTCACCAGGCTGTATCTCATGAACCGTTATTGCTAGACAGTTGAAATTTTCACAAATGATGTATTTCTGTTGCCGCTATAATAACAAATACTAAAAACTAAATAAAATAAATATTTAAGTGGGCTCCCATACATCTAATGTGTTTTTTGCCTTTTTGGTACGGAACCCTTCATCTGCGAGTCTGACTCGCAATTGGCCAGGCCCCCTAGACAAAATCCCTTTTCTGTAAGCGTTAACGCCAACGGAAAGATCAAATTGTATTAAGTTGACAGATGACATCACGTGACATCTCTAAAGCTAATGTCAAGTCCATACAATTTGATCTTTCCGTTGGCGTTAACGCTTACAGAAAAGGGATTTTGTCTAGGGGGCCAGTTCTTTTGGCCATGATGATAGTCTCTCAGGCTGGGCTCGTGTGGGCTCAGAACTGTGCCACGAGTTTAGCGCGTTCAGCGGCACTTACGCACATGTCCTGGGTTGCAACCCAGGACACTTACTTAAGTGCCGCATGTAATATATTGATCTTTATCTGAGTAGACGGGAAGCTGTCTTCAACATTGTTAAGATGAAGTTAGGCAGACAACGAGAAGAAACTTACTTTTACCATATCAAAGCTTGAAAGGCAAAAATTACCAAGCAACATTGTGCACTCAGGATTCTCGTCTTAATTTTTCCGACCAACCACGACAATCTTGCTTTGTAATTTTTGTCTTTCAAGAGTCAATAAGCATTCAAGAGTAATTTACAGGTTAAAACTCACCTAAAAATAATAGAAGAAGTGGCAGCAAACACTTTGCCAGCGTCAAATGACCAGCGTGCAAACACAATGCCACCGCCTGCCACCCTCCGGAGCGGCACTGCAGTCTCCATGGACACGTCCCACACTAACATGGATGTATCGGCACCAGAACAGCTGATCAGCAAGTCACCGTTGGGAGACCAGCTCACGTCGGTGACTGGACTGTGACCAGGCCTGTAAATGATAGTATAAACTTCTAAATAATCCTCTGCTTTTTCTAACATATTATCCATTGGCTTAGGCATTGTCTGGGAAGGAGGAGGGGAGGATAGAAGATAAAACACGCAAAGCAGAGCATCGGTAAGATGTTCAGATGTGATCAAGAAGTCTGATGAAGTCAGCCTGTACCGAGCAGTACTGCGGGAGAACTCCTACACCTATTTCCTGAATGCTTAGCCAGGTGTGGTTATAGTATACCCAAGTATTGGCTAGTAAGTTCCTAGTAATAAGGGGAATTCTCTTGCCTTTTATAGGACAGGACAAATCCCAGCTGAAACCTTCGGAACCCAAAAACATAATAAACAATGTTTATTATGTACTTTCTGATTATGTCATAATCAGTCTATACTATTTCTACTGTTGGAGCACAGGCCTCAACTCTATGAGATGGAATGGGCAATAATCCACAATGTGTAGATTACAGTGCAGGTTGATAGATATCACGTATCTTTGAATTTTTGCTTTTAGGCCATTCCAGTTTCCACACGATGTTTTCATAAAACATTATAATCCAAGCTCAACTCTAGATTCAAACCCAGGGGCAAATACGTTTTTGAAGTCTAACCACTAATGAAGCTATAACATAAAAAACATCTCTAATTTTATTTCAGGCTTCTAAATAAGACATAAAACAAAGAAAACAATCCATACCTTTTCAAAACAACTGCATTACTAGATGAAGGTTTCGTAAACATCGAATTCGGATCCACAGTCCATACAATCACACCCTGCTCACACCCCACAGCTAATTCAGAAGCTGAGAAAGGTCTCCAACTTAATGAAGAAACATGTCCTTGTGCCTTACATTTTAACGTAGATACAAATGCCACTTCTGAACAGTATATTCTTACATTGTCATCCACTGTTGCTACAGCCATTTTGGTTGTATGAGGGTGCCATGCCATACATTTGATAGGACCGTTACCCCAATTCCTTGTTCTTGAGTAGTTTGCAACGATTTTAGGCCCAATATCCTTCAAATGTGGCTGTAAAAAGTATCTGAATGCTGTGAACACATTTGCAACTTTCAAAACATATGATGCGGCGACGGCTAGAATCTGGCTCTCGCGGTTCACTGAGGGATCTGCAGCGACACCTAAAGCCTCTAAAAATCCTTGTTTGTACCACACACTAGTGATTTTTTTGAGTAAATTGTCCTCAACGTCAATATACATGGAAATGTTTTCGTCCGATGTCCTGTGGTGGTAAATGTCGCGGGTTACGTTAATTACAGGATGGCCCTTCGTCTGAAACCAATATTAACAGGTAAACTATGGTTTTGTTAAAAATAATAGCGATACTAAGAGAGTTAACCTTACCGAATTTGTAAACGTAGTGATATTTCCATAACGTGCATTCCCACAACAAAAAACTTCATTAAGTTTGCAGAAGGGAATCTCCTCTGGCCCTGGTAGGTCGGGAAATCCATGAAAAGCCGACATTTTCTTAAAAAATTGAAATAGTCGAAGTAAAAACAACCGGCGCACCGTAGTGATTTTTAAATATTTTTGACAAGACAAAGTGACAGATGTCATGTCATGTTTTTGTTGTGCATCCGAACGAATACAATGTTGTCACCCTAAAGAATTATTGAAATGCGTTCAAGTCTTCAGTTTCATGCACAGAATAAAATTTAAGCTACTCAAACGGCGATAGACGGCTAGACTAGAGATGGAATAGTGTGAAACGCCCAACAAATTCTTTTTCTGCCACTTTTACAGCAGACGAAGTTAACACAATATATAGCGCACAGTACTGTTGTTACAAAGACTCACGAAGCAAAATTAACCACACAATCATAAGCGAACAACGCATTTTTAAACTATAATGCTATCATGGACCTTCGTTACATAGTTGTAGCTTACTGTAATATCAATAGAACCTGTTCTATTTTAATACCGCTATATTCCCACCAATATGGCTATTACATTCGAAATTTTAATAATGACTGAATGACTGGGTCAATAAGTACCTACCTACTTTTATCTTCACTCCCAGGCTATACAAAGCCATTTAATGGAAAATCAGTAAACTCTCTGTTTGTCATTCACTATGAATCGTAAATGTATTTAAAGATGACGTAGTAGGTATAAATATTATGCTCTCATCTCTTGGGAATAAAAAATTCCCTTTTATTTAAGCAAGCCCATATTGTCCCCCTGCTCGGCAAAGGCCTCTTTTCGTTCCTTCAGTGCAGTTCTCCTTTCCATTTCTCAAGGAAGAAATTCAGTTTAGTCCAGCCATCTCCTTCATGGTCTGCCGCGACCCCGTGTCACTATTTCACGGTACCTACCTACCAATTCACTTTAATGAAAATCCAGTCATCTTCATCAGCTCTGGCAGCTTTGTTGCACCAATTACTGCTGGGCCTACACCATTAATTCTTGGTCTGGACGAGTGTTACCCACGATCTTCCGAAAATCAAAAACATCATCTACCTAGCTTTTTCCCAGCCGGCTTCCAGTCCAACCGGATGCTGCTGAATACCAGTATTATATTCTACATCTGACATCAACAACCCCGTTAGTACTAGATAGTTAGTAAGACTGGTTGTCAGACTTTCGGGTCACTGAAAACCTTTATCGACTGTCAAATATCTTCAATAGGGTTAGGTATGTAATGGATCACCCATTCAATGACCAATCCAGGTATGCGCGGTTGCGGGCCTATAGACGGAGTGAGTGAGTAATGGGCTAGGTCACCGTTCTTCCGACCACCGTTCCACCAACGACATGCCGTGTCGACGGCGCGTTCGTGTTCTACGCACGCCCCTCTAAGGGGTGTCAGCACCATTGAAGGGTCCCACAAGAAGGGGCACCTGCCGTGGCTGCGGGTTGTTCGAAAGAGATACCGCAGCCTCGGACGGTCGGTTATTTTATGTGATTGGTTTATGAATAAAGCTATTTGATAATTTTAAAATAGGGACTTACCTACCTACTGTATTTTCCTGCAAAACTCTGAGTCTGAAAATCTCCTCACAGAACTCCGGTAATAAATATAGGAGATTGTTCTAATTGGCCATGTGCAACAATAGTATCGGACATACCACGATGATTCAGAGTTGCAAATACTTTTTTAACACGGACTAGCTGCATGGCAAAGTGAATATTAAAAAATATTTTACAAGACTAATAACATTATAATCGCCGCCATCTTCCTCAAATACTGCAAGAGCCCAGAGCTTCCAACCATAACTTATTTTCTAAAGGACAAAATGTAAGGCTTCGAGTAGTGTTTAAAAGTGTATTGAATGCCAGCATACCTGCTAAGTTGGTATAATTTACCTTCACGTAACTTACTAAAACAAACTGTACACATATAGAAACAAAAATTAAAAAAACTGATCTTTCACTCGATTTTCGCTGCTGAATCTACCTCCCGTACTAGCAGTCGTCCGAATAGAGGTCCTAGTAACATTTACAATATCATACTTCCTTATATTAATCGCATGGAACACGCTGTTACCAGACCGGGAGGTCATGATTCCTCGCACAGAATTCAACTTCTGCTCCCCAAAACGTGGAACAGAATTCTTCACTTCGTTGTTAAAACTACGTTGTACTTTAACAAAGACATTTTTAGTATCCCTTGGTATAAATGTCCGACGATTTCTGAATCTTCTAGTCTCGCTTGGTTTACTATTGCACCGTACGAAAAAACTACAAATTTTTGTTGAAAATTGGTCACGTAAATTATCCATATCCTGTCTCAAGTTAATAGTAAGATCATCTTTCATTCTTAAATCTAACTTTTCTTTCGAAGCTCTCATTTCGCGATCCAAGTGTATTTCAAGACTACGTTTAGTTTTATTTGTTAGGGCTGATATGAAATTGTTGATATGTAAAATGTTAGCAGTCTTATTTTTCTTATTTAGCATAAAGCTTTTCAATTCCTTTACGAATATTTCTTTAACTTTCGTTTCTGCAAGATTGCTTATAGCTTCTAATTTTGAGGTGATAGAATCGCTTTTGTTTGCGATTTCAAAGTGATACATTTCGATGTAATTCCTAAAAGTGTTAGTGGCGGTAACTCTCAATGTATCGTAAGTTACTTTTAAGAAATCTGTTAGCTCTTCTGTGCAAATTATGAAACTTTCACATGGATCTTTTGCATTATTGACTAGATCAAAAGTTGTACTCGAATGAGAGGCTGAGAGGGGTATTACCTTGGGTTCGTCTTTGGTAACAGCATTCTCTTTATGATCAAAGATGCATCTTAATTTATACTTGTCTACCAATTTACTTATAGGGAACAGTAACTGAACCAACATTTCGTCCCTTATTTCGTTTATATTTCCAGTTTTGTCATAAAACTCGATGTCATTGAAAGGGGGCATTTGTTTCAGCATATTAAAACTTAAGTTAGTCAGTTCTGGCATTGACTTGCGTGTGTTTTTCACGAGAAGTTTGAGGACATTTGTTACATCTACACTATTCAACTTACACTGTCGTTTTATCAGTAGAGCTAACATTTCATCCAACGATCTTGTTATCAGATCCTTGACTGAACTGGTAGTATTTACTTTGTCTAATAACTCCGTTATGTTTTGCCTTAACTGTTTGTAGTTTTCGATCTTTTTTTGGAATGGGTCTAATGACTGTTCAGTTTGTCTATAACCGTACTTTGACTTATCTCGCCTTTTATTTTCGGATTTAAGTTCTATGATCTTTGTTTCATCGATTCTTTCTATTATAAAATTAGTATCTGTTCCTCTCCTTGCATTATTATTGTGATCGCTGTCTTGTAGCATCGGTTTCAGTTCTTTTACTTTTCGTTTGATGGCCATTTCAATTTTAGTTGTTGTTGCTATGGGCATAAATATAGTATTTACTTTTTGCTTGGCATCAATATTTTGATCGTTCTTTATGTACGAAGTTAAGATTTTTTCCAGTACATTTGTTATAATACGTGCATCTGACAGGTTTCGTTCGATTTGGTCTGAACTTACAGACACTATCAATATCGTCCAAAACAAAAGTGTCACTGTGAACAACAAAACTTTTATCACAAAATGATTAAAATTTATTAAATATCCATTTGAAACCAAGTGTAGTTTAATTCTTTTGGATACACACGTAAGGCAGTTTATACTCCTGTGTAAAGAGATTATAAAATTGTCTGAGGACCACCACAAAATATGATCCCAAAATGTAATACACAATGGGTGTAAAATTATCTTTCTGCCCGTCATTGTGATATATGTTGTTGGGAACCTTCTCGTTACGGAGATAATGGACGTCGCATTTCCAACTTTTCAATAGATTTTTTTTAGTTATAACTGCCTCTGTGGTCGAATGGTTTAGGCGTTTGCCTAGTGACCCGGTGGTCGTGGGTTCGATTCCCACGGTAAGCATACTTTGTAAAGTTGTTTCCAGTTTGGCTTGGACATTGCAGGCTTGAATCACCTGATTGTCTGATAAAAAGATGATTCCGTGCTTCGGTAGGCACGTACCTATAAGCTGGTGGTCCCGGCCGCCAAATGGCGGTCGTCAAACCATGTCAGAGGCCTTTGAGGCGGTTTAGAAACTCTGACACTAGGGTGTGTGTCGCTAGACCTTACTGCCCACACGATAAGAAGAAGAAGTAATAACATTTTCTACTTTAAAAAATGGTAAATTACTCGCCCATTTTTTTTCTTTCTGTCTGAACTGAGTCTAAAACTTTATATGTTTTTTAAATGTAATGTAAGGTACTTACAATGTTGTATCAATATCACCACCATACCTGATAGTTTATATTTGACTATATCTGAAACTTTCGATCAAGAATTGGCACCCATTTCGATTAATTTAACGATATTCATAAAATCGCGATATAATTTAATATTGAGTGCATAGTGCATAGGTATATTGTGTGCCGCGGCGCCGTTTTAAGTTGTTTTTATTTTTAAGACTACAATTGTTTTAATTCATTGGCTTCATTGAGTTTGGTTTATTTTTGAGGATGATATTTTTGTAATTTTTTGATTTTATTATCATCATCATTTCAGCTGAAAGACGTTCACACGGTTCACAACTGGACATAGCCCCCGTGCGTCTAGAATCTAGCGGATTCTTTTTTCCGGAGACCTTCATCAGGTCATCATCGGGCCACTTAGTGGCTTTCAAATACAAATATTTTCATTTGTAGAACATAGGTAAACAACATAGGAACAATAGCTCGTGGCTCAATAATAACTGCCACTCGGGTCGCATTTTTTGATGGTGTTTAATTAAGTTACTAATTTTTAATGTTTTACAATTTTTACCAATTATTAATAAGCAATTATAATTAGAATATTTGTACGTCGTTGACGGCAGGACTTAGCAAAGCGTTTCTTTTATTAAAATTGACATATTCTGCTCTTTCGTTTCACCTATCATCATCTGCCTAGCCTTTTCCCAACTATGTTGGGGTCGGCTTCCAGTCTAACCGAATGCAGCTGAATATCAGTATTTTACATGGAGCGACTGCCTAACTGACCTCCACAACCCAGTTAATACTGAGTAATATGATACCCTTTGGTAAGACCGATTGTCAGACTTTTAGAGAGAGGCCACACGGTGCGGTGCGGCACCGCTGTAGACCACTTTTACCGCGGCTCGCCTACGCGACGGTGAGGCGCGCGGCGGTGGCGGCGGCGACCCAACGCATTGTGTAACATGGCGTACATGTGATTTACGAATATAGCTACGAATTTCCTATTCGTTTGTTCTGACCACGTGACTTGCAAGAAAGAAAAAAATATATTTATTTAACACATACGAGTACACACAAACAATAAAAATTAAAGAGAAACTTAGCGCTGAGATGATGTCATTCCCATACATTTGAATCGTTTTCTACTAGCGTTAAGGATTGTAGATTGTCAACTTGGCGAGGCCTACTGATGTCAACCCCTGTCCTGTTTTTTCTTTTTCCTGCCAAGTACGTAAAGTGAAACCTAAGCCCTCCTACACCTATACGTACAACTCTGCCGGTCAACTCTACTGCTTTAGCTGTGACCGGGTGTTTAAAAGCAAATTCGGTCTGGCCAGCCATTTAAGGGCACACGCGAAATAGCTTGTAAGGGTCGCCGTTACCGAAATCGGTAAGGAGGACTATATATATATATACCCTGTCCTGTTTACACAATGAAATAACAAAAAGTCTTTTATTTATTTTATTAAAAAAAAGTTTTTCTGTTGATTATCTCACCTTTCATGGGAGCTGAGTACTGAACGTTTTACTAAACGTTCAGTACTTCACGTTACATTGATATAAAGTAATTATTATATAGGTAGGTACTCCTTTGGTTCAATTGCATGAATTCTAAAAGTTTTTTTCTCCCAAGAATTCGTGTACTGGTTTTCTATATGGTCTAAAGTATTCTGCATGTCGTCATCAAAAGTATGTCGCAATCTATCGACGTAGATATTGTCAGCATTCTTAAGTCCCGATGCTCGAAGTTTATACGATATTTTACTCCTGTATTGTGTATGATTACAACGGACGAAAAAACTACAAATCTTAGTTTCCAAAAGTTGACTTAAATTATCCATGTCCACTTTCAGATTAACTATGAGATCATCTTTAATCGTTAAAAATAATCCGTCGTTCATAGCACTCAATTTATCACCTACAAGTTTATAAATACCACTTTTAATATGAGCTGTTGTATTTTTTATGAAGTCTTTGATATGTGCAATGTTCTTTGCTTTGTCATTATTCTTATCTAGTTTGAAGTCTTTCAATTCTCGCAAGAATATTTGATAAGTTTTCGTTTTTGCTAAATTGCTTAAATTCTTCAACACACATTCCACAACTGAGCCTACGTCATTTTTGACCGGTTCGGTTTCTTCTTTAGCGTCTCTTATATACATAGCCGCATAGTTAGTAAAGATACTGACGGCGGTCTCGTTGAAGTATTCATAAGTTAGTTTTAAGAAATCTTTTAGTTCTTCGGGACAAAGTATGAAGGTATCACATTGATTGTTATCTTTCATTTTATTTTCTCGAAGATTCGGTTTATCAGAT
Source organism: Diarsia brunnea (assembly GCA_949774965.1). Classification (NCBI taxonomy): domain Eukaryota; kingdom Metazoa; phylum Arthropoda; class Insecta; order Lepidoptera; family Noctuidae; genus Diarsia; species Diarsia brunnea. The sequence goes on along the minus strand of OX459013.1, from coordinate 15,523,271 downwards.
GACTTCATGTGTGTGTACTCAGGATGGCCAGTAACGATTTGTATATTCGGCTTGCGAGGCCCCAAGTAACATAATAATGTATTGGGTCCTGCCGAGGTATGTGAGTTATTGCGGAGATAATTCATTACATCTTTTATTTTTATTTTTTTCCATTCACACTTTCTTTCTATCAGCAGAGTTATCATATCGTCCAAAGTTCTTGTTATCAGCTTACGCGTTGAATTTGAAGTTTTTTCTTTGCGTAGTAAGAATGTTATGTGATGCCGTATCAGTTTATACTCTTCTAATTTATTATTAAATGTATCTGTTGCCTGTTCAGAGTCTCTTAACCAAGATTTGATGTTACCTCTCCTATAATTTCCAGACCGCAATTCTGCTATGGTTGCTTTTTCATTTTCTTCTAATTTTACATTGTTTTTTGTTGTATTTTTTATGTGTTCTCTGTGTTGAAGCATTGGATTAAGTTTTGTTAATTTTTGTCTAATTGCGTTTTCAACCTGAGTCGTCAATATTTTATTATCTGCAGGATTCTCTTTCCGCGTCCCATTGTTAATCTGATTGTTTTGTAAGTAATAAAGCATAACAATTTTTCTTACAAAATTCTTTATTATACTTGTATCCGTCGAATTTCCCTTAATTTCGTCAGAGCTGGTTGACATTAATGGCGCTATCAATAACATCCATAGTATTAGTGTTACTGTAAACAAAAATTATTGCTAGCATAGATAGCTATTCGGCTACTATCGAAGGTTTTGGCCTGGACAAAGAACTGAAAATCTGGCCTTATCGAAGGCTTTTTCTGAAAGTGTCTGGGAATAACATAATGTAGTGAGAGTATAAAAGTGGCAAAATGTGAGTGTATCTTATAGTACCTACTATAAGATGCACCTTTGCCTAACCTTTCGCGGATATTCGAGGCATGATATTTTTTTTAGAATTATCAAGACTGCCTTCTATGTTCCATATAGAAAAAGAAAAGCGACAGATGTGACCAGTCCAGTTCCATTTTAACCTAACAACTGTATTGCCAGCATCGGCTATTTGGGTTTTGGAGCGAAGTATGGTGTTTCTGATGCGGTCCGTAAGTTTGACACCCAGTATACTTCACTCCATAGCTCGTTGGCAGACCCCAAGTGCAGACTTCTGACGTTTTGTAAGCGACCATGTTTACGCTCCATAGGTGAGGGTGCACATGTCCATGAGCTAACGTTTAGGTGAAAGAGGGAGTGGTCCCTTCATTAAATGTTTTATCGACCAGTAGCTCTCCCAGGCATTTTCGGTGCGTCGAGCAACTTCTTTATCTTGTCTTGCCTAGAAAGCGACTATCTATCTGCCCGAGGTATATATATTCATGGATATATTCAATTACCACACCCCCAATTTCTATATTACGCTCTGTGCTGTTCGTCATCAACTTTGTCTTGGTCATATTCATTGAAAGCCTGATTTGGAGACTGGTATGGCTCAGTTCTTTGAGCATTAGGCCTAGCTCAGCTGCTGATGAAGAAAAAGGACAATGTCGTCGGCAAAACGAAGATTAGTTAATCTCTTTCCGCCTACAACACCTTTATCCTGCCAATGTGGGTTTATTTCTTGAAAAACCTCTTCCAGCATAGCTGTAAAAAGTTTGGGAGATAGCGGGTCACCTTGCTTGACTCCTCTCTGAATGGGAAAATCTGGACCGGTGGTAGTTAAGCGAATGGCTGCTGTGGTGTTGTGGTACACTTTGAAACAGATGTATTATATAATATGTAGGCTCTATGTTTTGTTTGTAGAGTGCAGAAAATATTGCGCTATGTAGTAAACTATCAAAAACTTTTGAGTAGTCAACGAACGCGAGGTATAACGGTAGATAGAATTCTTCGTGTTTTTCGATGATCTGGTTTAAAGACTGTATCAGTCTTCGAAAGGCCACGTAACTTTTTGTTTTAATAATAAATTAAAATAAAATTCGTACCTTTAAATGGCACTACAAAAAATACCATGACTAAGTCTGTAACCCATTCCGTTCCATTTAATTCTTCATTTTATAATCTCCATAAAACTGCTTTACCTATATGAAAACGTTTAAATTCACGTTTACGACTAAAGCAATTTTTTAGATTGCTTCATCGTGTTAAGTTGTAAGTATTTTTTTGAGACAAGCCTGCCACAGTATTCAGAACCGCTGCAACTCTTGAAAGGCAGAAGCCTTTGTTGGCCGGTGGTCAACAGTGGCGAGTAGCCCTTTGTGCCTGAGGCCGCGGTATCACGTTCGAACAACCCGCAGCCCCGGCAGACGTCGGCCCTTACGAGCCCTTGCAATTGTTGCTGACATCTCTTTGAGGCGCGCGTGGAACATGAACGCGCCGTCGATGCTATATTTTTTTTTCTGGACCATACGTGGACCTTCTAGTTACGCAGATATTGGAGGTTAAATCTCCACAAGTTTAACGTTTTGACGAACGTAGCAGGGAAAAGGGTATTTGGTACCATTCAATATCAGCCTCTTCCAATACCGTGGTTTTCTATCATGGAAATGAGTAGATACCATATTGTTCTTTACCATAGATTGCGCTCTGGTCAGTACCCATCTCGGAAGTTTGGGTTTTTGATGAAAAAGGTAGATTCCCCCAACTGTGAAACATGTGGTACGGTTGAAGATGTTCACTTATTCTTATTACATTCGACAAGATGTACTTGTCGAATGAATAAGAAGGAACGAGAAACATTGATGTCTAAATTAAATTTAAATAAATATGATACCGGTTCATATGTTCCAGTTTTAGCGCAGCCGTCACCGGAGATAGCAATTTTTTAACTTTTATTGTTTGTGTAAAATAGTTTAAGTTATGATGAGGCTGACTTGCCTTTAAGGATAAAAGCCTCTTTTCAAATAAAAGAATAAAAAAAAGTTTAACTACTGAGAAATTCCTGATGGAAAACCCCAATAACAGTGCCCGACCTGAGAACCGAACCCAGGTCCTCAAGCTCAGTAGTCGCGCTTGTGACCACGAAACCAACGAGTGTGTGCAACAATAAAACAAGTTTTTAAGCAAATAGCGTTTTATTTAACAACATTACAATAAGATTCAGAAGTACTGAATAAAATCAACGTACGAACAAATAAAAAGTAGGTCCCACAAAAATTATTGCCGAAGCCCACTTTTAAGCTTATAAACTAATATTGCAACATTGGTATCACTTGCATATTATAAAAAAAACCTTACATACATTTTAAATATATTTTACGTATAATATTCTTTATTCTTGCTGATATGAAATGAAATCTTAGATCAAGACTAACATTATATTTAAATTACAGTCAAATTGACGTTTTTTTTAAAGTCTACTGTCTAGTTTGAGCAAATATGTTTCTTCAATATTAAGTGTCGTCTTTATGTGAATCAATATAGTTTCGAATAGGTGTAAAAAAATACCATTCACGAAACCGAAAAGCACTTAGTCTTGTTCTCCCCGTTATTGCGATATATTTTTTTGTTCTAGACCATTCCTGGGAACCTTCTAGTTACGGAGATATTGGATAAGTTTTTTTATATATTTTTTTAATGTTATAACTTTACTTTAAATATAATATGTCCCCTGTTCAATGCATCCACCAGGACAATGTTTTGATTGTGTTACATTGAGTTCTACAGCCAAACGTGATTTTTCACCCAAAAAAAAGTCGTTTCCCAGAAATATTTTTGCGTAGAGTTACTTACATAATGCTTGGTCGACGGCTTCCTGAAGGGTTAGTTTACACCTTGTATATTAGATTTGACGGTAATTGTTTATTAAACAATAATCTGTTATTATAAATTGTTGATCGATTTTAATTCGATGTTCCACAATATTTATTCCGTTGAGACTTAAAGTAAGTAGTATAGACCATATTTTAAATCGATAACTAGAATATTTAAAACTTGTTTAAAACCATCTATAAGTAGATTTACATTTTTACATGACTACAGTAAAAATAAGTACCTACATAATTCATTTTATTTTACTCGTTAACGAAATTTTATATACTAAATTTAAAATGCGTATCTTTATCTATCAGATACGTATGAAAATTTAGTTGCAAAATAAAATATATAAAAGTTAACAGTTACAAAAACATGCAAACATATTTGTTTTAGCACAAAAATATATTACTAAAGATGGAATATTGTTTGAATTATCTACTTTAGTCTAAATCTACTTAATCGACTCGGAAAAATCTTGTTCCCATCATAATTCCGTGTGAAAAATTCGGTTATCAATATAATACGATACAATTTCGCTTATCATCAATCACTTTTATAATTATTTGGACTCGTTATATATTAAGTATATATTTATATCGAGCAACGAACATAAGTTTAAATGGCGTTGCTTCACAACTTCTGCGATATAAATGTGACTAAAATATCTTACGCTTACTTTAAAAAACGCAAGTGAAACCGCGCGGCTTTTACTAGTCACTTAGGGCCTGTGTTGTTCTTCCTCATACAAATTGTGGATGTTCTTTAAATTTCTTTTAAGTAGTAAAAAAATAATAAATAGCAATAATTACAAAAACTAACCTAAATAAATTAAAACCTCGTAAGCTATGAGAGAGCAACTGAGCATTATTTCTTCATTTATGACTATGTTTGATAACGCTAGAGCTACAATCCTTCCACAATATTTTAACTCTGACAGCTGCAGTCTAAGAGCAACCTTATGGTCATGAAAATAATTATCGCTATAATTTGGACGGACTTGTTACTGGTAGCAAGCTAACAACAACCTTATTTCTAAGACCACAAAGATCACAGGTATAAACAGTGAAAGGACTGTAAGGCCTGGTCCTACCGCGCGGTCCACACGCGATGCCACTCTAGAGGTGGGCGCACTCCGGTCCCTCTCTCGAGGGAGGTCTACTCTAGGAGGTTCAGCTTGCTGTTGGTCTTGCGTAGTTGTGCTCGCCAGGGTATGATCTTTGCCTTTTCGTCTTCTTCGTCCTCATGTTTCCCGTTAGATGTAGAATGACCTGCAAGTACAAAATTAATATCAGCATCAGCTTCCAACCTTCCTTGTTCAATGTTACTTGTTCTTGGTGCTACCAGTATCTTTTATAAATAATTATTATTTCCCACACAATCGATCCCAACTTCGTTCGTTCGTTCTTCGTTTTTTTTATGTTTTAACTAGCTGATGCCCGCGGCTTCGCCCGCGTCAAATTATATATCAAAACCTTCCTCAAGAACCACTCTATCCATTGGTAAAACCAACATGAAAATCGGTGCGGTAGTTTTTGAGTTTATCGCAAACTTACAGACAGACAGACGCAGCGGAGGACTTTGTTTTATAATATGTAAAGATTAGCCTGTACCTACTGTCCCAGCAAAGGCCTCCCTCAATTTCGTCTATGTGTTATTTTCTCGTGCCGCCTCAAACCAGCCCTTGCGGTACGCGTCAAGATCGTCTCGCCACCTCTTTCGGGGCCGGCCTCAGCGGCGCCTTCCGTCTTCCGGAAACCATCGTGTGGAGACTTTTGTCCAGCGGTCATCGTGCATGCGGCTGACGTGACCCACCTAAACCCATTTAAGCCTAGTGGCTACTACTCTTGCTCAGATCCAATATGCCCGTTTTGGAACGAATACAAATATTGTACACCAATATTGCTAAGAGCTCTGTTAATTTATTGGTAAGCCTATGATTACCTTACCGATCTTATCGCTGATAGCGGTGTGATCTGTCGGACAACTTATCGAATGGAATAGATTTTTTTTATTGTCAGATAACAAAGATCCACAGAAATACCTTAATCTAAATATCATCATCATCTGCCTAACCTTTTCCCAACTATGTTGGGGTCGGCTTCCAGTCTAACCGGATGCAGCTGAGTACCAGTACTTTACATGGAGCGAGCCTATCTGACCTCCACAACCCAGTTAATACCTTAATCTAAATATACATACTCATAATACAGTTTGTGTTAGTAAATAGAACCTTAAAACAGGCATCCCTAAGCAGCAGTTGTTTATTAACTGTTCTAATTATTTTGGGATACAGACTCTCAGTGATGAAGGCTGGAGGAAGCAGTGGGTTGTATTCGACCATGTAGGTCCAGTGCGGGTTGGTAGACGACGCATTTCTTCAAATATTTGGCCATCAATGCTCATCCATGAAATCTTCATCATCATCCTATAATGTTCCCACTGCTGGGACAAAGGCCTCCTCTCTGTGAGAGTTATCCACCACGCGGGCTCAGTACGGGGTAGTAGATGTCACATGTCTTCGAACTTTTGTTTCTAGGACATGCCGGTTTCCTCACGATGTTTTCTTTCACCGTTTTTGAGTTGTGGTGAAGAAATAAATTACACAAAATAATGCGTCTGCCTGGGTCCGAAACTACGAACCCACGACTTACAGCTCGTAAGTCGAGGCCGCCACCACTGGGCCACCGCTGCTTCACGAAAATACTTAAAAAAACAATAACCTTTGATTACAAACCATTACAATGATCACTGGACAGCTTGGCCTCTGACGGAGCGCGCATATGCTGCGGAGGAGTATCGTAGCACATGCTGATGTTGTCGATGGACACGGCTCGCTGCGTCCCGCTCGGGTAAGTTCGCCACTCTCCGTTCTGGCCATTCGTTTCTTCAACCTTTGGAGTGTAAATGGAATTTCTGGAACGATAAAAATGGTGGTTAGAGTCATGGAGAAAAGAAAGAGAGAGAAGGTTCTTGTAATATTATTTTCAAAAGTCGAAAGTCTTTTTTGTTAATCAAAACGTCCCAGTTTTCAAACCCAATCTGAAAATTGTCACTAATAGGCCCTATTCTTAAACTAGCCGTACATTTTTCTGTTTATCATGTGGGCAGTAACTTACTGCCGTTAGACCTTACTGCCTGTAAGGTCGGTTTGACGATCGCCATTTGGCGGCCGGGACGACCGGCTTTCATACGTGTCTTCCGAAGCACGGAATCATCTTTTAATCAGACAATCACGTGATTCATGCCTGCAATGTCCTAGCCAAACTGGAAACAACTTTTATAAAGTATGCTTTCCGTGGGATCGAACCCACGACCACTGGGTCACAAGGCACAGCACTTATATGATTAAACTTAGCCCTTCTTTTAAACAATTTTCCGCGTCCCACCCTAACGAATACAAAACGGACCTCAACCTGTTCTCAGCCTCTTCTCTCCGCTGCAGCAGCTGTCTCTTCCAGGCAGGCACCGCCGCCGCCCTTCGCCTCTCCGCTTCCCCTGCCAGCTCCCTCTCCAGATCCTTCCGGGCTTTCTCCGCAGCTCTTCGGGCCAGCATCTGACGTTTCCAGGCGGGGATGACGTTGCCAGCTGCATCCCGTTCTGGTACCTGCGCACACCTCTGCCAATCGACCAGCCGTTTTGGAATGTTAAAGCGTGCACAGTCTATCTTTAGTGGGGAGGTTTTTGAAGTTGATTTTTGAGGGTTAAATATATTTGTGTCTGTGTTGGTTTAGTCTTAGCTTCAGAATAGTAACTATCTCACTGCTTTTCCAGGAGATACTCCTATAGACGGTAGAGAGGACATAGAAGCACAATATTTTATCATAGATACACTACATACTTCAGTTGGGTTATCAGCGTATATTTTTATTATAAAACTGGCTGGCTACCTATGTGCCTTCATAATACTAAAAGATTCAAAACTCCGGGTGATAGGTAGCTGCTTCCAACTAAAGTTACAAAGCCATTCTACATTTAAATTGTTTTGGTAGTTAGTTTTGCAGTTTTCGATTCAAACGCGAATTTGAATTTCTATGCGTCCAATAGATCAGATCTATTGAATACGCGTAACTAATAAGTTTTGGCTGTAACGTTTCTTTCACCTCATAAGGAAGCATCGAGATATTTTATTCATTATAATGTGAAGCAAATGCTGAGAGGCCAAGGCTATGTTGACTGCTTATTGCTTCAAAACGACCAGGGAGTCTAAAATGGCATTAGCAGAATCATAATAGAATCATAATATAAATTACAAGCCGTAAAATGGTCGCAAAGTATCAATTTATGTTAACTGCGTCCTGAGTGAGACCATTTTCCACCAACTCTTATAGTAATGTTAATTAAATTATTTTCACTTTAATTTGGGGAAGAGATGAAACTTGACGACCCTGTATATCTCTTTCTCACACTCAAGTAAAATTAAAGTAATACTTTTTTAGCCACTTTCAGTCTTGCTTAATCAAATATTGCAAAACTAAAGATTTATCCAAAGTGAAGCGTGTCACAGAAGCTAAGACTGAACAAACACAGACTTGTGAAACTTTCTCAAAACAACATGGTTCCCACTGTGTTACAGTAACCATTGAGTAATCGTGACGAATTTCAAATGCGATAGGTAGCATCATCAATTTCAAAAACCTAGGTTTTTATATGCAATAATGTTGTTAGAATAATAATTAGTTTTGTAACAAATATTAGATATATTATGCAAGTTAGACTGTGCTTGCTTATTTATTTTTACCTTTGCGCACACTAAAGATAAAAGTTAGAAATTACTAGGCGACTGAAACGATGAAAACGATTCCGTATGATCGCAAAGATATTACTGGTTGTTTGCGTTTTCAGGTTAATTTTACATTGCCGCGTATTGGGTTGAAATGGATGCTAATTTTCGTAATAAAATTAAAACAAATGAAACCCAAACTCAAGTAAATCTTAATAAGATAAATCCAACCATGATACAACAAACGCTCCATAAAAACTTCTTCGTAAGACCTAGGAGCAACTCTACACCATCATTAAAAGTGGCACATGACACAAAAACCGCAAAAGTCACAGAGATACTTCTGAACGAAACAGAAACATACACACGAATACTTAACGACAAAGCTACAAACCCTACTGAATGGCAAAACGATAAACCAGTAGGAAGACATAAAAGGAAAGAAACAAGTCCTATAACCAACGACCAGAAAAAGAAAAAGAATTCTGCATCATACTCGATCCCAACACAAAACAGCTTTGACCTACTAGAAAACGAAGAAATAGATCCTAAAGACAAAGTAGAAAAAATATACGTACCAAGACCAGAGCCGATCTTCGTAACAGGAGTTCTCAACATAATATCCCTGAAAGAAACTATGAATGGGTTCATAGAAAACGACCAATACACTATGACCACCCTCAGGACAGGCCATATTATCAAAATAATACCTAAAGATATTCAAGCTTATAAATCCATAAGGGAAAACTTCATTTTGAATAACATTTCACATTACACCTACCAGCTTAAAAGTGAAAGAGCATATAGAGTTATAGTTCGTGGACTCCACTCATCGGACGATACCACACAGATTGCTAAGGAACTAACTGAAATGGGACATGAAGTCAGACAAATAGTCAATATCCGCCATCGAGTCACCAAGGAGCCACTGCCAATATTTCATGTTGACCTAGAACCTAATCGCAATAATAAAGAAATTTTCAAAGTGAAATACATTGGCAACATGAAAATAAACTTTGAAGCCCCTTACCCTAAAAAAGAAATTCTGCAATGTAAAAGATGCCAGAGATTTGGTCACTCGAAAAACCTGTGCCACAGGCCATTCAGATGTGTTAAATGTGCTCAAGAACATCCTACTACAACGTGCAAAAAGAGTCCTGACACCGAAGCTTCCTGCGTCAACTGTTCTGAAAAACATCCAGCTAGCTACAAAGGCTGTAAAATCTATAAAGAATACAGAGAAAGAATACTTAAAATGGTACCTAACGCAAAAGGAAAACCACCTATTCTTGAACAGAACAATACCTACAAAATCGATAACAACAAAACCTTTTCCCTACCTCAGTTACACCAACCTACTAGAACGTACGCAGAAACTGCAGCACAACCAAAATTCACACAACGATCTGAAAAAAGAGACGACTACATGGAAATTAAAGAAGTTATGGAAACTATGCTGTGCAAGCTACAGCAGACAATGATGGAAATGATGGACAAAATGCTGGATCGTATGCTCCAGATAGTAAACAGCCTAACAAAGAAATGATCTGCAAACTCCGAGTCGTAACTTGGAACGCCAACGGCTTGACTGAAAAACGTCAAGAATTTGAAACATTCCTGCACATAGAATCGATTGATGTAGCACTCGTATCTGAGACTAGATTCACATTAAAATCACATGTTAATTTAAAAATTTCTCAGTTTATACCACTAACCACCCATCTGGTAATAGCCACGGTGGAACCGCTGTAATCATTAAGGATAACATTAAACATTACCCAATAGAAAACTATTGCACTGATAAAATTCAAGCTACTACAATAAAAATCATAGATAATGCGATTGAAACTGCTCTGTCCGCTATTTACTGCCCCCCGAGACACACAGTTACTGCGGATGACTTTGAAACATACTTAAATACGCTGGGCCTGCGATTCATAAGCGGTGGCGACTGGAACGCCAAACATCTGCATTGGGGTTCCAGACTCATAAACCCAAGAGGGAGGCAACTACAAAAAATAATAGAAAAGGCCAAACTGGAATGCTTCACCGCTAGAGAACCCACATATTGGCCTACGGATAGAAACAAAACTCCTGACTTACTAGACTTCTATATAGCAAAAGGTATCGACAAAAATTTTACTAGTGTCGAGCCATGCATAGATCTATCATCTGACCATACACCTGTTATACTAACTGTTAACCAGACGATCACTTTAATAGAGTCCCCAAACAGGTTGTACAACAAAAAAAGGACAAACTGGATTCTGTACCAAAGCACAATAGCCTCAGAAATAAACTTGCGAACCAAAATTGGCACAGCGGACGAACTGGAAAATGCTGTTGAAGAACTAAACAAGATCATCCATAGGGCAGCTGACATTGCAACGACGAAACAAAAAGGCCTTCCCGTCAAACACAACACATATCCTAAAGACATCACAGATAAAATACAAGAACGCCGTAAATTAAGAAAAAAATGGCACACAAGAGGATACCCAATCGATAAAACACTTTTTAACAAATGCTCTGCTGAACTATCAACGCTCATAAAATCTATGGTTAATAGCAATCTCCAATCCTACCTCTCCAGTCTGAGTCCCACAGTGGACACCAACTTCTCGTTATGGAAAGCAACTAAAAACCTGAAACGCCCCAAAACTCACATCCCGCCTATTAAAAAATGCTCTGGAGGCTGGGCTAGATCAGATCTGGAAAAAGCGGAAACTTTCGCAGACCATCTGAGTGTCGTTTTCAAACCATTCCCCGAATATAGTAGTGAGCTTACGGCTGAAATAAGGAGCTACCTAGACACTGCAATACAAATGTGTCCACCTCTTAAAAGTACAGGCCCAAATGAGGTCAGAACAATAATTAAAAATCTTTCGGAAGGCAAATCTCCAGGGTACGACCTCATAGATGCAACTCTCTTGAAACAACTACCGCATAAAGGAATAATGAGTCTGGTCAAAATTTTTAATGCTTGCTTAAAATTTGAACACTTTCCTAGTCAATGGAAAATAGCACAAGTAGTGATGATCTCCAAACCTGGAAAGCCCCCTCAGGAAACGACATCATACCGACCTATAAGCTTGCTCCCCGTCATAGGAAAGATTTTCGAAAAAATTCTGCTCAACCGAATGAAACAGTACCTAGAAGACATCCTGCCGAATCACCAATTTGGGTTCAGAGAAAAACATGGGACTATTGAACAGGTTCACCGAATTGTCGACATCATAGGCAGATGCTTTGAAGAACGTATGTACTGCTCAGCGGCATTCTTAGACATTAGCCAGGCGTTTGATAAAGTATGGCATGAGGGCCTGATCTACAAACTAAAAAAGCGGCTCCCACACTCGTTTATAAACATACTCAAATCTTACCTTGACAAAAGAAGTTTCCAAGTCAAACAGAATAATGACTTCTCTACTCTTTATGAGATTCAATCAGGTGTACCACAGGGTAGCATATTGGGACCAATATTGTACCTTCTGTACACCTACGACCTTCCCACAACAGATGACACAATGACTGCGACCTTTGCAGATGATACGGCATTATTGTCTTCTCATATTAGTCCGGAAACTGCGTCATTGAATTTGCAAAGACATTTGGATAAGGTGGACAGGTGGCTGAAACAGTGGAGAATTCGAGCCAATCAGACTTAGTCTACACATGTCACTTTTACCCTTAGGAAAGAGACTTGCCCTCCTGTCAAGCTCAATGGCGAAGAAATACCTCAAGAAGAACATGTTAAGTACCTCGGCATGCATCTCGATAGACGACTCCATTGGCAGAAGCACATCTGGACAAAGCGAAAGCAACTTGATGCGAAACTGCGGGGTATGCACTGGCTAATAGGACGACACTCACAGCTAAACAACAAAAGTAAAATGACGATATACAAAGCCATCCTAAAGCCAATCTGGTCATACGGAATCCAACTATGGGGTACAGCTAGTGTGAGCAACATCGAAATACTCGAAAGATTTCAGACCAAGGCACTAAGAACAATGTTTAACATACCACGGTGTATCAGCAACAAATATATTTACCTGGATTTTGACATAAATACCATCAAACAAGAAATAATCCATCACAGCGAGAAATATCAGAGCAAGCTTACAAGCCATACTAACGAGCTTGCTCGTGTCTTAAATAAGGAGGGTAGCCTTCGTCATGTTAGACTTAAAAGAAACGACATAACGACACTGAATACCAGATTTTCCTCACATTGAAGAGTAGCCTCTGATGGAATACTTCATCTCATAGAAGCTTACTACATAAACATCACAAATCAGATGGAAATCGGACAGATGTATGGCTTATTGTCTCTTAGACAGATTGCCAAGTTGCAGATAACATAAAAAAAAAAAAAAAAAAAAAAAAAAATTTCGTAACGAAGTCACCATAAGCACAAGGCATAAAGAACTTTATATCAATTGTGTAATGTACACTGTAGATATAAGCTGCCAACCTCGGGTATTTCCTACAATGCGTGGGAATTTTCAGAAAGACGCGTAACTACTCGTACTTACATGACATATATTATTCTCTAGGCTAAAGTCTGAAGTTGAATTTTAATTTTGGACTTTAACTTTAGGCTTTATATTTTTTTTTATTAATACATTCACTATATTAGTTCAGAATTATAATGTGCAGTCTGGTCTCCTGTAAGTGAAGGAGTGCACTTGTGTGCACGTGTACTTTTGTCGTTAACTATTTATTTGATCTTCCAAAAAGGAGGAGATTCTTTATTCGTGAGTACTTATGTATTTTTTTTACTCCAATTCTATTCCGCGGCAATGTAAATGAATCCATATGTAGTGGTCCTGTTGTTACGCTCTGTTATATTGAATGGTTCGGTAGCAGTCGTCTTCGGTATTACACATTTATCACAGGCCAACAGAGATCGAACGACACAATCAACATGCCACGATTTTTATCGTCTAATAAAAATAGTGTGCGCACTCACTAAAAAGATAAAAAGTATGCAAGAGTGGATGTTCCTGTAAAATAGACTAGAATAATTACCTATTTCAGTCAACAAAGACCATAATTATTTAACATAAAATAAGACAACTTAAACTTAAGTGTAGTTAACTTAAGAGTACCTACTTAAGTGTTAGGTAGAGACCTAACACTAAATATTTCGATTACTAAATGAACCAACCAGCACTGGTTTATTATGTATTATTTAGAATAAAAACTGGGATAGTAAATAATGCAAAAGTGTAAGAACAAGAATTATACGCAGCGTTCCAGTTACTATCTTAAATTCTCAGTCTTTCAGGCCACTGACTACCTGTAACGACTGCCAAAGGCAAATATAATGGTAGCCGGACCAACAGCTTAACGTGCTTTCTGAGGCAGGGAGGAAACTCGGTATGTACTGGGTGGTCACCCATCTACGAACCAACTTACGCAAGCACGGTTTATCCACACAACTATGATTACTGAACAACACATAAAAATGGTATCTTAAGTCATCATCATTTCAGCCAATACAGGGTGTAAATTAACCCTTCACACAGCCGTCAACCATGCATTCTGTTCATCAAACTAAGTACCCCTACGCAAACAATTTTGCTGGGTAACAACTTTATTTTTTGAGGTCAAAAATTACATTTTACGGTAAAACTCAATGTAGCACTCTCATAATATTGTGCTAGTGGATGCTTTAAATAGTAAACGGTTCATGGAGGTAATTTAAGTAAAGTTAGAACCTGAAAAACTAGTATTTACAAAAACAGCTGTGAAAAATTTGAAACTTTGACCCCCAATATCTCCGTAACTAGGGGGTTCCCAGGTATGGTCTAGAAGAAAAAAACGATCGCAGTGGTGGAGACAACAAGTGTCCTTCGTTTGGGTTAAGGGTACTTTTACACCCTTTATAATAGGCTTCCCCCAGGTGTCGCCACATCAACAGTTGTATCTTAACAGTTACTAATTACTTTTAAATCAAGTAGTTAATCGACAGCATGGTTGGCGCAGTGGCTGAGCGATTGGACTATGCGCTGCGTGTCGCGGGTTCGATCTCCGCACGGAACAAATATTTGTATGGCCTACAGATAGTTGTTCCGGGTCTGGGTGTGTTTGTGTATGTGAGTTTAAATGTTTGTAAACGCACCCACGATAGAGGAGAAATTCCTAATGTGGGGCAACGTTTTTTTTAAATGAAATGAAATGAATGAATGAATCACTTTGACTTATTTATAGATACGGGTATCTTTCATTAAAAACTACAAAAATAATCTGGATGGTAAATCTAACTTAGTTTAATAACTCCACATTCTCAAGCCGCCAATTATTACAATAAATAAAGTTGTATATTATGTTCCTTGTAGCATATAGCAAGTATAAACAGAGGTACAGCTAGACCAAGATTTACCGGATAGTTATATAACACGCGAGGAGGTGCGGTGGCCGTGACGTGAACGTAACGGGATCCCGACGGCTACCCGGTAACATTTCCTGATACACTGTGAATTGTGGCAGGAAGTTTTTTTTGTGGATTTCGCAGTTCAACCTAGGAGATTGTCGTCTACTTAATCGGACTATCCTGCGATAGTCCTCAACCTCAAGGCACGCAAAGGGGTGCCTGCATTCATTGGTAATTCTGCTGGGTTCAATGCATCTATCAGCACAATATTTTCGTGCGTAACATTGAGTCCTACCGTGATGTGGTTTCTCAGTAATCATTTTTGCGTAAACTGATATACAGAAACCCGAGATTGGTGTCCGAAAACAATAACATGGGAGTTAAACATAACCTGCGGAACGTGGGTGTAAGAATAAGAAGATTTTTTATTTGTACCTACTATTAGGCTCAGCTCTGCCTAAACTTTCAGATATTACAGGCGTGATGTTATGTTATGTTAATGTCGATATTTAAACCGAAAAGTTAATATACTATTCTATTCATAAACACACAAGCTAATTACTCAAAGATATTCTAAACTAATAATTACTCAAAATATGTTCTTAACACTCTTCAAATATCTTCAACTTTCATAAACCTAGAGACAGTTTTGACGCGATTACTAAGCATTAGGCAATGGCAGTATTTGTATTAGATTTCTTTTGAAAGTCGACAGCACTTGAAGCAGTAGGTATACGTATATATCTGCCTACTCCATTTCACGGATATGAGTGTTTGAGTCATTATTTAAAGAGTGTTTGATTGTTGAAAGTGATCTAGAGCCAATACGTTGGTAGGTGAATTTCGCTTGAAACATGCCTCAGCAAATTGTCTTAGTAGACTTGTATATGTACGCCGTTGACGGCAAAACACAATAATCTCGTAACTTTATATTTACACCTATGTTTAACTAATAACAACTTTGAGTGTAGGGGTTTTCGTAAGTAATATTGTTATTGCAGACAATATTGATCGAGAGTCAACAACAACACACAACTTTGTGTTATATATTCACAATAAATATTTGCTCTATATATATTTGTACGCCGTTGACGGCAAAACATAATGGTATTGTAACTTTATATTTACACCTATGCTTAACTAATAAAAACTTTGAGAGTAAGGGTTTTAGTAAGCAATACTGTTATTGCAGACAATTTTGATCGAGAGTCAACAACATCACGCAACTTTGTGTCATATCTTCACAATAAATTTGCCATCTGTGGAGGCTTGTAAATGGCTTGTCGTGGAACAACTCATTATTAATTTATGTATTGTTAGCTGTAAGCCACCCGAAGAAAATAAAATAAATAATTGCTCTATATACTGAAATATATTTTAATCTTAATAAAACTTGGAAAAAAAATTGTCCTGTAACGTACATTTGAACTCACATACACGTATGTAGATCATACCTATAAATATTTGTTCTGTGTGGGAATCCAACCCGCGACACGCACTGCAGCAGCCAATGAAATCGCTAACCTACTTTTATGCACATTTTGATAGCAATATGCTAGCCCAGTATTACATAGAACTAAAACATTATTGGAAAAAAAAAAGATTCAACGCATTGAGAACCTCCTCCTTTTTGAAATCGGTTAAAAATGAGGGTCTACAGGCATAGTAGCACCTCTAGCGATCTCATTGTGGAAAACACGCTTGAAGATACATATTTCACGTAAAAGTACAAACGAAAAAATATTTGTCTTCCTAATGACTTTAATTATCCCGAACTTGTTAATTCTTCGAAGACGGAATGTGATCTAATTAGCATAGATCTTTTAATTAAGAGTGAACATCTGCTACTGAGCTGGTGTGAGGAAGAATGTAAAATCGCTTAGATTTGCCGCTTGAGTAGCTACGTATGACATAGATAATATAATACTAGCGAACAGATTGCCATCATCACAGCATTAAAATGTATAAAGGGTGTAAAAGTACCCATAACGCAAGCGAAGTGCACTTGTTCTCCCCACCACTGCGATATTTTTTTTGTTCTAGACCATACCTGGGAACCTCCTAGTTACGGAGATATTGGGGGTCAAAGTTCCAAACGCACAGCTGTTTTTGTAAATACTAGTTTTTCAGGCTATAACTTTACTTATATTACCTTCATCACCCGTTTACTATTCAAATTATCCGCAAGCACAATGTTTTAACAGTGCTACATTGAGTTTTATCATAAAATGTGATTTTTGACCCAAAATAAAAAGTCGTTTCCCAGCAAAAAAAATTGCGTAGGGGTACTTAGTTTGATGTACAGAATGCTTGGTTGACGGGTGTGTGATGGGTTGATTTACACCCTGTATATTTCATCATCATCATCACCGACAGCCCGAATTCACCCACTGCTGGGTATAGGCCTCTCTTTCCTGGTGCCAATCGCCACGTTCTTGTTTATACTCGTATATTTATTGTTTACAAAATCAACAGCTCTTTAGCATTTTATACAAAGGCACACATCATCACAGCATCTTATGGAAAGGCACTTTATCATCGCTCTCCTGCCCTTATTATTTTTTTTTTGTTTTAAAAACGTTGCCCCACGCTAGGAATTTCTCCTGCATCGTGGGTGCGTTCACAAACATTTAAACTCACATGCACAAAATTACCCAGGCCCGAAACAACTATCTGTAGGCCATACAAATATTTGTTCCGTGCGGGGATCGGACCCGCGACACGCAGCGTAGCAGTCCAATGGCTCAGCCACTGCACCAACCGTGCCGTCATATTTATTTAGGACTAGCTGTTCCCGGCATGCGTTGCAATGCCCTTTTTCCTACCTACTACCTGCCTGTGTACCAACTACCTACCTACCTACTACCTCCTACCCTACCTACCTACCTACTACCCGACCTACCTACTACCCTACCTACCGACTACCCTACCTACCGACTACCCTACCTACCTACCTACCTACCTACTACCCTATCTACCTACTACCCGACCTACCTACTACCCAACCTACTTACTACCCTACCTACTACTCTACCGACTACCCTACCTACTCTACTATCCTACTTACTACCCTACCTACTACTCTACCTACTACCCTGCCTACCACTTTCTCACCTTTTAAACCTTTCCTGGACTTCCACGAATAATTCAACACTATAATTAGCCAAATCGGTCCAGCCGTTCTCGAGTTTTAGCGAGACTAACGAACAGCTATTCATTTTTATATAATATAGCTGTACCCCTCGTGCGTTGCGATGCCCTTTTACCTGCCTACGTACCAACTACCTACCACCTACCTATTACCTACCTACCTACATACTACTAATTTCTCACCTTCTCTGGACTTCCACAAATGTTTCAAAACCAAAATTAGACAAATCGGTCTAGCCGTTCTCTAGTTTTAGCGCGACTAACTAACAGCAATTAATTTTTATATTATACGCAAACACCATTTGAAAAATCGTTTTTCTATTGGGAAAGAAACAGTAAAAATTATTTGTGATTATTGTGATAATGTCGTATGATCTGTTTGAAGTTGTCATTCGTTGACTGAACAACTGAACGTCACTCAATTGTTTTGCCTTCCCGGAACCTCTCCATTAGAACTTGAACTTTATAGTACGGTATTAAAGCTCAAATTGATTTTACGTTTTAGTTAGAAAACGTTTGTATGGGAAAAGAAAAGGGCTGTTTTTAGGGCTTTTCCGGCCATTATTCCAATTTTTGTCGCCGTAAAAACCATCCTTGAACTTCAACGAACATTTAAAAAAAAAAATCAGCCAAATCGGTCAAGCCGTTTTCATGCCAAGTCGTGACAACGGAAAACGGGTTTCATTTTTATATATATAGATAGAAGATAGATTAGCGCAGCATGTCTTCTTCTTCCATAACTGTTCTATTACTAGTCAAGTCAAGAGGTCTCTGATGAGTTGATAAGTAATAGAGCAGTAATACAGTAATCTAGCCATAATTATCATATTTTTTTTTTTAATTAATTAATTTTGTATTTAATTTAATTAGTGTTGATATTGCATTTGTGTTTTGGGTGTGTTTTTTTTTATATCTTGTATGGACTGTGCCTGAATTAAATAATTAATTATTATTATTAATTATTATAATGCACACAGTCCATCTATCATTTCTTTGGCCATCCTCTACTCCTAAATCCATCACATTCACACTCGAAATTTTCTCAAATGTCATCATCATCTGCTAAGCCTTTTATGTCATCATCATCTGCTAAGCCTTTTCCCAACTATGTTAGGGTCGGCTTCCAGTCTAACCGGATGCAGCTGAATACCAGTATTTTCCATTGAGCGACTACCTATCTGACCTTCACAACAAAGTTAATACTAGGTAGTACGATACTCTTTGGTAAGACTGGATGTCAGAATTTCAGGTCACTGACTACCTGTAACGACTGCCAAAGATCTATATATGGCAGCCGGGACCAACAGCTTCACGTGCTTTCCGTGGCACGGAGGAAACTCGGTATGTCGGGCGGTCACCCATCCACAGACCGACCTAGGCAAGCACAGTTTTACCTAACAATCGACCCGAGTGGCAGTTCTTATTAAGCCACGAGCTCCTCCTTAAGCCTTTTATGTGGGGGGTCAAAAAGTATCACCCTAATGACCCTAAGTAAGTTGGTACAGGTAAGTTCAGGAGAGTGACATAACATAACATCACGCCTGTAATCCCCGAAGGGTTAGGCAGAGGTATACCTAATAGTACACCTACATTTCGCCAGTTATGTTTTTTACATCCCACATTAAAGGGGGCGATCCTACTGCCATCAACCGGATGCCTACAAATCCAAGTCTTTCAATTTCAACATTAAAGTGAAAAAGTGCTTTAAAAACTGCCACGGTTCAAGTCGTTAACGCGATTCAGATCCAATTACAAGACGCGAAGTGAAATTACATAAAATACGGCTAATTATTAACAATATTTTGAAAAGATTAAATTTTAAACGTGACAGCGCTCACGACGTAGACGCCGCAAGCGCAGTGAAAGCGTGAAAACTTATACACTTCTCAGTTTGTATAAAAATAAAGTTATTTTTCATTCAAATGTTGCTAATTGAAATACAGGGTTGGCAGAAATAAAGAAAGTGATCTGATTTTGTCAAAATGAACACAGAAATAGTGTTTTCGTACAATCTTTGTTCGATTAACGGTAATGTCCCCACGGCTGGGACGCAAACCTCTTTGTGAGAGGGAACTCCACGGTTGGCGCAGCGGCTGAGCGATTGGCTGTTGCGCTACGTGTCGCGGTGTCGATTCCCGCACGAAACAAATGTTTGTTTGGCCTACAGTTATTTGTTACGTGTCTGTATGTTTGCGAATGTGAGTTTAAATGTTTTGTGAACATACCCACGATACAGGGGAAACTCGTAATAGGCAGAAAGGTTATTAAAAATAAAGTATTCCGTAAACGAGTCCGTTGCTTTATGTGAAAACCTTATGAAATCAAAAATGTATAAAATCAAAATGTAAAAAATCAAAAAGATTAGCTTCATTTGCCTTCTGTTCATCTGTTTACAATGTTTTTGATATTCATTGAAATTACTGAGATATAACGTAAAGTACCATCGATATTGCTCGTTATAAAACATGATTGTATGGCTAAGAAAGTAAAACGTTATTGCTGGCTATTTCGCGGAAATTGTAACAGTTTTATGATGGAAACTTGTAACTGTGACAATGTAAGAATACCAATTAGTTTATAGGTACTATAGCGACCCGCCCCTGCTTCGTATGGAGTACTACTGATATAGGTACTTGTTAAAATGTCCCGATTTCTTTGCAGATAGAGCTTTCGGGAAAAAAATCTCTAAATTATAATCAAAAGCACATTGAAATCGAGTGCGCAGTTTTGAAGATCTAAGCGGTCATACAGACGAATACGGCAGTCATACTTAATTATATTACTCTAACTGCGGGTACTCAGAGATATTTGTATTTTTTTTTTTAACTTAAGCCGTCACTTAGTAAAGATTTGACATTCTTTTGTATGACAAGACTGTCAAAACCTTTACTTTGTGATGGCCTAAGTAATCATTAAAGCTCTCTGAGTGCGGCAGTAAGTTTATTGATCTACCCTTCTTTCTTTCTTTAAATAAGTATCGATTCGCATCCATGTGTCATTATGTAATTTACAAAGCGTGGCAAATAATACATTAACGTTGTAAGGTACATTAATTTCCATGGTCCAGGAGAAAGATAATTATATTTTATCTAACTATCTATTGTTTTATTAGAAACAAGATTTGTAAGATACTATATCGTAAGAATCAGCCTAAATATAGCTTTAGTGTTCTATAACGAAGCTACTTTCTGTATGAATGGGCCGTAATCAATCAAGCGACCCCAGTGCAGGTTGTTATTTTTTTTTTTTTTAATAATATTTTTTTGTTTAAACACAGGCTTGCGTTTGCTCGCAACTCCCCTGGTATGAAGCGATGACGCAACTAAGGGTGAAGTACGCTTGCCTAGAAGTAACCGATTCGCTCCAACTTTTTTTGACGATGTCACTGATCTTCCATATTATATTCTAGGACCACAATATTCTTTTTCCTTTACAGTGTTAAAAGCAGTAGAGTTATGAAATATATTGCTGAAGGTGACGCGCCTACCGTGATAAGAGTAATGAGCCTATGTGGGTTCGTATCCACAAGTAATTTGGGGCCATCGAGGCTCATAAACTATTGAGATTTGATTTTAGTGTATGTCAGACAACATACAGTAATAGGGATGTTTCCACACAAAACAAAAAAAAATCTGTTTAGTTCGTCAGTTAGATTATCGAAAAATATTGGATACGTGTTTTTTGTTATACCAAATTAATAAAGATTACCCTTGCCCCCCTTGCTAAATTTTTTTTTTTTTTTGAAGATAAAACGCGTCAAAGATAATGAGGGGCTTTTGACGTCTCCGGTCGGTAAAAATGTTCTGCAATGTGACGTCACACGAGTTTATGAAAGACTGTATCGTCTTCATTTTTTGTTTACGTGAAAAAAGAAAAAAAGTGTGTCTAATATTTCTTGGAAATCTATCTGACGGAATAATTAGATTTTTTTTGTCAACTACCCATCATAGGTACCTCTACTACACACTAGATTATCTAAACAGCATGAGAAACCGCTAGGAATTCTGCCCACCCCGTTACGCATACCGGTAATGTAATTATCTTTTTGCCAAGTACCTTTAGATGGTATTCCAGTTTGACCAGATGAAAAAAATAGCTAATGTTTTTCACTGCTGTCAACTAAAGACGCAAAGAAACGGTGGATTGGATATTTGAAGGTTGATATGAAAAGGGTTGACTGCTGAGATGATGAGTATTATAGATAAGTATAGAAGATGAACCCCAAATATACATAAATAATAGCAGAAGAATAATCTAAATATATATAATTAATTATAAAATTGAAGTTAAAGACAGCCAGTAAAATCAACAGAGCTGGATATACGCCACTGACAATTCACCCTCCCGATTTATTGGGCGCCAGAGACGTAGTAGCTACGCGATTTGCGAGCAGCGATTACGTGAAGAACATCCATATAAATTATTGGCAAAAATAAGCTGAAGGTATCGGCATGACTTTATATAATATATTGATGGCAATAAAAAGATCCATGATAGTTTAGGAGAAAAAAGGTAGTTAGTTACAAAAACAGAGGCTAACTACTTTCCATATTTATTTATTATGATGTTTAGATTTAGTTGTTTAGTTTTTTTTGAAGCGAAGAGGACATTATGCTCTAGATTGTGTAGATTAATTGATATTTTTTTGAAAAAAAATCTGGTGATGGTTGCGGAAAAAAAAAGTTCTAATGAATCCTAAAAAAGGCCAATTCACGCCTTACGCCTTTTTTTTTTTTTGGAGGGTGGGAAATCATCAAATAACCCCTCCCGCTCTTGGGCAGAGCGAAAGGGAGTGTCAGACTTCTACTGACTAAAATCCACCCCTGTTCCTTCTTAGCCCTTCATGCCGAGGCCGCGGTATCCCTTGCGAACAACCCGCAGCAAACACCTCGCCTTAAGTACGCCTTACGCCTTAAGTACGCCTTACGCCTTAAGTAGCGCTTGCCTAGGTAGCTTGGGAAAAGGCTAGCTAGATGATGCCTATTTCTCCAGCTACTTAAGAATATTTTGCTGTCTTAGATTTGAAAGAAGACTCTACAGACCACTAATAGTGAACGGTCATGATGAACTGTCTTAATTGCCTAGCTTTAAAGAAACGGACTTAACCACAGACCACAGTACGGACAATGTAGTAAATACCTGCATAAGTGAACGGTACATCGTCGAGATGATGCTATAAGATTTTGTTTTCATCTACTTGAGGAATAGGGATGTTTACTGACTAAAAAAATATGATTCTAATTAATTAGTCCGTCTGTTAGATTATCGAAAAATATTGGATACGTATTTTTTGTTTTATCAAATCAATAAAAATTGACGAAGATAAAACGCGTCAGATTTTAATTACATAAAAGACAATTAAGTATGTAAAAGTTATGTTTTCCACTGTATGTTTAATTAGTACCGACTACGCGACAGCGAAGGCTGGTTTATTAAAATTGCAAAAGACACACGCTTATTTATTTCAAAATTAATCAATCCAACCACATTTTACGGTACCAAAAATTATAATAACCCTGACATAACACAAAAACTTTCGCTGTAACAATACTGTTCACGACAATGCAACTGATCTGCTAATTACCCTACAGTCACGTCGTGATGGTCTGCAGTGAATGGCAGGAGAGAATACGGCTTTGTTCGTATTTGACAAAAAATGTTATAAAGATAGTTTTGTCTTTCAGAAATCGTTGCATCATTATTTTATTTAGTTTGAATGACTTTGTAAGTCTTGTTTGATTATGTAATTGTTATTGTGTTTTAGTAAATCCTGCTAGAGTATAGCTTATCAAAACCTAAGTAATGACTAGACTAGATTAAGTAATCTAGTCTAGTCATTACTTAGGTTTTGATAAAACCTCCCAACCTAAGTTATGACTTGAGAGTTTCTAACTTGAGAACTTGAAGTTGAGATATAAGATTTTAAACTGACATGGTCACTAGCAAGCAAGCAAGCAAGCAACCAAGCAAGCAAGCAAGCAAGCAAGTTGAGGACCTGTTAAACTCTACTTTAGTTTACCTCTCAAAATAACATACATAAACAACACGCCTGTAATCCCCAAAGGGTTGGGCAGAGGTGTACCCATTAGAACAACCATATTTCGCTAGTTATCTTTAAGTCCCATATAAAAGGGGACAAGCCTATTAACATCAACCGGGCTAAGATCGAGACTCCGTGGCTGCTACAGGGAAATTCCTAATGGAAATATCCAACAACACTTTCCCCGGCCTGGCAATCGAACCCAGGGCCTCATGAACATCAGTCGCAATAATACGATCACTAGACCGAGGTGGCAGTCAATTTCTGGAAATTGATGGAATCATTAACGTTTAATGAAAGTCGGACTCATTGCGAAAAGAACGTGGTTAGGTAGGATTTCAGCTGAACGACCATTCACTCAAATCACTACATATTATTAAACAAAGTCCTCTGGCGCGTCTGTCTGTCTGTTCGCGATAAACTCAAAAACTACTGCTACGAAGTTCATGCTGTTTTTCATGCTGTCACCAATGGGTATATAGAGTAACGTGGTTCTTGAGGAAGGTTTCAGTATATAATTTGGCGCGAGAGAAGTCGCGGGCTTTAGCTAGTAAATTCTAAAACAACTAGCAATCGATGCAAATTACCATTACGACTAAACCAGAAGCGAAATCCATAAAACCACACATCAAAACTAAGTATAATTTATACACAATTTAATTACTAAAATCTATCGTTAACTATCGCAACACATAATAAGTTTGCAACACCAAGTTCTTACATCAGAAAAATCGGTGTCAGACTATTTCGCGGTTCAACAGCATTTTTGTTCGGTCGCGTAGACTTTTGTCCTACATACCAATGCCATTGTGGCCACACTGGGGTACGGTGAGTCGTCCTCAGATAATTGTTGCAGTTTTTACTTGATTTGCAGAGATTATGTGAACGTTTTGGATGAATAAGTCAGTGTTGGGTGCTATTTTTTTAATGTGACATTGATGCTGAATTGTCTCGTCGGTGACTGAAAAGTTGTGTGGTAATCTGTTGAGCCACTGCTCAATGGCGGCCCGACTTACGAACAGTTGGTTGTAGGTTCGAACCCAAACAGGCGCATTACTTTGTGTAATTTTTTTCATCACCACTGCTCACAAAATGGTAAAGAAAACATCGTGAGGAAACCGGCATGTCTTACCCGCACTGGGCCCGCGTTAAAAATTATAGCCCACCTCCATCATAGAGAGGAGGCCTGAGTCCCTGCAGTGGGAACATTATAGGCTGATGATGATGAATCTGTTGTCACGGTAATTATGGGCATAGGAACCAATACGGCAAGCAGACTGCTCAGAAAAAGAGTAGTATATACGGGCAAACAAAGCTTTTAGGCTTGTATGAAAGTACCGACAATAAAACGACGTAAAGAAAGTATTTGGTTTAATGCCAATCAGGCTATAAGAGTAGGGGAAGACCAAAGAAACGATGGCTGAACCGTGCGAAGGATGATATGGAAAGGAGATGATGAGTAATAGAGAAGTATGGAAGAAGAAGACATGCTGCGACGACCTCCAATAGGGTATTTCACTAAAAAATCTAATTAGTCCGTCAGATAGATTTTCAAAAAATAATGAACACATATTTTTTCTTTTTTCACGTAAACAAAATAATTATGAAGACGATACAGTGCTTCGAAAAGTCGAGCCAAATCGTGTGACGTCACAAGGTTAGTACTTTTTTTACCCACTAAGTGACGTCACAAGCCCCCTCTTTGATACATTTTATTTTTGTCAATTTTTATTAATTTAATAAAACAAAAAACACGTACTTATCCAATATTTTTCGATAATCTAACAGACGGACTAATTAGATTTTTTTGGTGAAAATGTCCTATTAAATGCGTTACGAGTATGAGCAGGGGAATGATGTTGACATTGACGCAGTGAAGTCGTATTTGGAAAATTTTGCACTAGACTTGGTCCATATGAAAATATGAACTAGACCTTATTGGACTATTTATGAATGACCTTCTTTATGGAATATTGACATCAATGCAAGACAAGTGAGGGAAACACGAAAATCATGTGCTCTGCAGCGGGACAATAAAAGCGAATAATAAATTGAGGTTGATTCTAAAGTATTAAAATAAATTAAAAATGAAAACAGTAAGTACCTACATACTTTCACTTAATTAAGATTTTTAAACCACGAGATCACTTACAATTGCAAAAGTAATGACCATGAAAAAAACACTAACTTTTTTCGTAGATTTAAATGAAAATTTGTTGTGCTACAGTATTCATGAATCTCGTACAATACACCGACTTAAACACTTACTATGGTTTGCTAAGAAACAGACCTTGAAATCAAACAAAACCGAAGTGAAATATAACTTATCTACCACCTAACAATCAACTCAAAATAAACATAATTAATTAAGTATCTCAAATACAAAGGCTGGACCCGAGTTCTGAATTGATCATTTGAAGTAAAATCGTGTCCAATTCTAGTGTTATTACTTACGGTACAGAGAGTGCACCTGTGTCTATGCACACTTGTTCACTATAATATCTCCAGCGCCGATGACTAATCTCCGCTAAGATTGGCCGCCGTGACCGAAAATGGTCACTAGGACTATATTATTATTACTTAATTAAGACGGTACATAGACTTTTTAAATTCAAAATTCCTTATGTGAAATACTGAATTTGTAGGCTACATTTAAGGAATTACCTTAAGTAATAGTAAAGCAGATTAAAATGAATTTTCAAAGTCAAAATAAACTTTTTGAGCGTATAAAGAAATAAAATTCAATCTAGATGCCCAAGTTTTAAATTCTAAATTCATAAACCAAATTAAATCCCGAAAAACCACGAGAAAAAACACTTTCCAAAAAACAATTTTTACCCCGACTGTACCGCAGTTTGGTCAAAAACGCGAATCATGCGCATTTCACGGCTGTTACACATAAAACGAGTGTTCGCAGAGATAGCTACCGAGCAGTGGGGGAACGGTGGGGGAACTAGATCACTGGGTTAGATGCATCGGCTTCGAGGAAATGCGTAGTCCGTACGCAAGTTGTGATGATATTTTCTTCTTAGATTCTTTGATGAAATGCATGTTGTTCTTATACCGCATATATGAAGGGAAACAAGTCTTCAATCTGAGCAACTTTTTAAATTTAAAAATAATTAACTGGCTCGTATAAAAATTAAATGCATGGGACAGCTGATTATTTTCATGACGTTTTACCTATGGAGAAAGTCATTCAATTTGATGGTCTTCTAATCCCTTATATATGACGACACTTTTCTAAAACATGTTTGATATGAATGAGATACAACTCTATCATCAGTTAGGATTATTGAAAGAAAGTTTGCGACATTCAGTTGTGCGTTTATTTAATCTCGTTGCAGTTTTAGCGTATAATTTTAAAAGATTTGGTATCAAAGGCCCTGGACCTACAGACCTTATATCAACGAAGATGATCAGCCAAAAATATAAACACCAACCAACTTATTTGTGCAGTTGGAAACAAACGGAACTCAAATAAATGTACCAAGTTTGACAAATCGATGATTCGATGCAAAAGTTGGCAAGTAATGCCACCTTGAACTGCACACTTAAACTGGTAATACTGTATAATCTCAATGTCGTTGAATATTGATGTAACATAACATAATATCAAGCCTATAACTATAACTCCCAAGGGTTAGGCAGAGGCCACATTTCGGCAGTTGTGTTTCATTTGAATGTCTTTGTATAAATACGAAACGCTGTGAAATCAATTTTCACTATTCAAGTCCTTCAGGGTATGCCCTAGTTGACCGTAGCACTTGCTCTCTGAAAGCTGAAGCATCGAGAGCACATCTACTATCAATGTCACGGTTGTTCTGTTCAGTTGACTTGAACTGAAATAAGAACGAGTAATCGATTGATTGACCTAAGATTTGACAACAACAAATTGATTTGACATTCTGAAATCAGGGTCAGATGACCCTGACCGACCGTTGACCGGTAATGATCGACTTAATAGTAGTTTTCAGGTGAAACTAGCTGTAGTTTTACAGATCTCGCCACGGTCTTGAGACTTTCCTTCAGTGAAAAATGTGTGAAACTGTGAACATCTTTGCTATCAGTTTTAATTAATTAACCATCTGAAATACCTAATCATAAATAAACTAAACTTTCTTTTAAGTTATAAGTAAGACGGATAGATGGCTGTAAATTAATGTTTGTTACTTTACTCACAGAAATTTTAATTAATTAAAGTTTCTAATTTTCAGAATTCAATGGTCTGGGAGTAGATCGTGTCTTGTAACGCGTAACTTTAAGTGATGTTACTAAAAGATTCTCTTTCTCTCTTCTCTTTTTTTCTCTTAAAATTGTTATTGACACAACAATACTAAAGGAAATCTTTCAGCAAAATTTTCCTATAAATACTTAACTACCGAAAATGAACATCCACTCTTTAGCATAGGTACTGTGAAGAGATAACATAATAAAAGTAAACAAAAAGTTCACTGACCTGTTCCACAAAGTTCTCCGCTGTGAACCTCTTAGTGAACTCCGTGAACGTCTCCTTATCCTGGAGGCTCTCCCGGCGCGCACGTTCCACTTTCAGCTTCTTGATCCCCGTTATATCCTTGGACATCTTCAGTTCCTCTATCAGATCCGTTTTTGCGTTCTTGTATATTTCCGCGGCGCTCGGTAAGCATTGTAGACTGACTGAGCGGGCGGGGGGAGGACATGACAATGTCTTTGTGGCTGGTGCCCGGAGTCTGACCGCTGTGAGTTCGGCACTGCTGATGGCTGCTAGAGGCTGGTGGCTGATTACGGGTGGTTGTGGTGGCGGCGGCGGCACGTTGTCGACCGGCACCGGGGGCGGCGGCGGAGGTCTCGCCTCCGCCGCGCTGTCGTCCCGCTTGCACGGCGCCGTGATTGTTTTCAAATACTCCGACGGTTTGATAAGACGGTCCGGCGCGTTATGCGGGAACGCGGGAGGCACGAAGGGGAGCACGGCTTGCTTGTTGACGAGGTTGGGCCCGCGCGGTCTGTCGTCGTCTGCGGACGCCGCCGAGCCGCGTCGCCCCGCTGCAAGATTGCAAGATGGCCGCCATTAGGGGGGAGAGAAAGTCCGCGCTTCGGCGCGCACGCACCCCGCGCGAGCGATGCGCTGCGTGTACAGTCGGTGCCACAACTGTTTGATGCATTGATCCGATTATATTTGGATAATGTTATAATTTTACATAAATTAGCATGATCTCTTGTTGTTATGTTACTAACTGCTGTGGCTCCGATTGTACGCGTTGGAAGGGCATGAGGACTTGTTTTATCGGGATTTTATTTTTTCGGGAAGATTTACTTACAAACATAGGTAAATAATCTAATACTTTTGACAGCCTTTTTCATAAAAGTGATGACAAGTGACTTCTCGTATATTTCTCGTGTGTTCACGTGCCAAGTGATCGCCAGTTAACACTCAACATGATTACCGAGACATCTCAACGCTCAGATCGGTCGTTACGTGAATTTCTAAAACGTGTGTGATACAGCTTAATTTCATCTTGCTTATTACGTTTTTTTTCTATATATCCGCTCAATATGTAACCTGGTTTCATGACTATATTAACTAGGTATATACCTATTTTTTTCGTTCCTTGGTAAGCCGTTTAAGGCCTGTGGGATTACGCGACACAGCTATATAGTATGTCTCTCTTGGATGTAGGATTGTGGAAAAGAGATATCTTTTCCACAATCCTACTTTAAGACGTCATGGTAAGCCACCGGTAAGAGCAAATCAAAGGGTTTTCTGAATCTAGAGTCTTTTAAACAATTATTTTCCCCAGATAAAACACAACAAATTGTGAAAGGTGTGTTTGGGGATTGTCTAATGTTATTGTAGGTATTCTTAGCATCATTTAAATGAGCTCAGATCGTTCAACCATTTATTTATACGCGAAAAGTAGGTAACGGGCAAATAGGCAGAGTTATTAGAAGGAAAATATCGTGAGGAAATCAGCGTGTCTGAAAGATATTTCTCGACGGCATGTAATGTAAAGACAAATCAGAGCCCAAATCGCCCATGGGCGGCATACAAACTGACACACTAACCACACAATCATCATCAGCCTAGCCTTTTCCCAACTATGTTGGGGTCAGCTTCCAGTCTAACCGGATGCAGCTGAATACCAGTATTTTACATGGACTGCCTATCTGACCTCTACATTAATCTACAACCCAGTTAATACTATATAGGTAGTACGATACCCTTTGGTAAGACTAACCATACAATAAAGAAAGTATTATGATGGGTGTGTATTTAGTATTAGTTTGGCTTTTTGATTGATATTGAGAGCATTCTAGTTATATTGCTTGTCATATCGCATCACAACATAAGTTCATCGCACTTTCATATATTTGAATCTTGTTGCTGGCTTTTCTACAATTCCTCCATTTATTGAACATAATATTATTATTGTTAGATATTCTCTAAATGCATTTCCTCCTAAACGGTTTGTTGACTGAATATGATTTTTAACCTGCGTTACGTCTAAGTTGAACCGATCGTCCTGAAATATTGCATTTTCGTTGTTAGGTGTACCGAAAAGGAAAAAGGACATGCCTTTTTTTAGAGGATCAGAGATCATCATGTCTGCCCGCTCCGGGCAGAGCGGTAAGGAGTGTCAGACTTCTACTGACTAAAAACCACCCATGTTCCTTCTTAGCCCTTTGTACCGAGGCCGCGATATCTCTTTCGAACAACCCGCAGCCCCGACGGGATAAAGAACATGCTTTTCATCCCGAAAAAAGCACTGTTGTCGAGAAAAAACTACAACAATGTTCTTATGATAAAAGATGGCAGCACCGCAGCACGTGTCTTTCAAATCATTATTTAATAGGGATGTTTACTGACTAAAAAAAATATGATTCTAATTAGCCTGTCTGTTAGATTATCGAAAAATATTGGATACGTATTTTGTTGTTTTATCAAATCAATAAAAATTGACGAAGATAAAACGCGTCAAAGATTTGAGTGGGTGGTTGTGACGTCACTCACCGGTAAAAAATGTCATACTAATGTCTTAGAATATGACGTCACACGAGTTGTCAAAGCACTGTATCGTCTTCATTGCTTGTTTACGTTTAAAAACAAAAAATACTTGTCCAATATTTTTTGGAAATTTATCTGACGGACTAATTAGATTTTTTTGCTAACTACCCTATTATATTAATATAGATTTTTTTGTAGTATTTTTAAAATAATTTTATGTGAACGAAGGTCGCGGGAAACAGTCAGTTTATAATAATATTTAGTATGCATTTCGTTATTCTTAGCAATAATTTCAAAATGACTGCAGCTATCGAAATGATTGAAATGTCACTCTGATGTCGAAACACTCCGACCGACTCAAGAATTATAAAATTGCCCACTTATGAACGATGTAATCGGTTTCCATTTATATTTACAATAGGGTCTCGCGTGATCGTTTAACACTTATGACATTATTTTGTCACTTATATAAGTTAATGGGTTTATATTGCCAAGTGTTGGTTATGAGTAGCAGCCACGGAGTCTTGTTTTTTGCCAGTTGGTGGCAATGTAGCCTATTTCATGGGATTTAATTAAACATAACTGGCGAATAGACATAATTCTGCGTAACCCTTCAGAGATTACAAGCGTGATGTTAAATGCGTTATGTGTGTTCAGTCCCATGAAAATTTTGGTAGAGTAGTTTAGTACAGAATTTAATAAAATATAATCTTTCCTTTTGTTTTTTTTTGGGGGTGGGAAATCATCAAATAACCCCTCCCGCTCTTGGGCAGAGCGAAAGGGAGTGTCAGACTTCTACTGACTAAAAACCACCCGTGTTCCTTCCCCCCGCGGTAATTGCGAACAACCCGCACCCCCGACAGGCGTCGGCCCTTGCGGGCCCCTTCCATGTTGCTGACATCTCTTTGAGGCGCGCGTGGAACACGAACGCGCCGTCGACACGGCCTGTCGTCGTCATAAGACGGACGAACGGTGAGCGTAATATAATCTTTCCTTACACACTGCCTCTAACACAACATCCGCCTGGTAGGTAGTACCTACCCAAAGGATTTAGCTGAAGTATATCTAATACTTCACCCACATTTAATACGGGGTGAGTCTATTGCCATCAACCAGGTACAAATCCAAACTCGCGACTGCTACTAACAAATTCCTGATGGTAAAACCCCATAACACTTTGCCAGTCTCGGGAATTAAACCCAGAACCTCATGCACAGCAGTCGCGCTTGCAACCACTGATGCAAGTCAATATATCTGAGTTATGTCTGAAACTAAATCGTACCCCGATAAATCCATAACCTCACCAGCATTAGTATTTTACCAGCTGAGTTACAATTAGAAAGCACCCGAAAACATTTCACTAGGCTATCACTCAAACAGTAAATATGATGGTGATTTAATATTCAGGCGTAACGCTGAAACCGTCTCAGTCTGATTACTGAAATTGTCTTGATTTGCTAATTAACTGCTGGTGAAACCGACGAACTAGGTACGTATGTGAGTATGAGTATGCTGTCAACTTTATACTCAGTTTAGTTTGCGTGTTATTTATGTACATGTATGTTGTACACCATAACTAAAGCTATAACTACATAGTACAAAACAAAACCGCTGTCGCTGTCTGTCCGTCCCTATGTATGCTTAAATCTTTAAAACTACGCAACAGATTTTGAAGCGGTTTTTTTAATAGATAGAATGATTCAAGAGGAAGGTTTTAGTATATAATTTGACCGACATCCACGTGGGTGAAGCCGCGGGCCTCAGCTAGTTCTTTATAAATTCACACGGGTGCAATGTCCTACACCTTCCTATCTATTGCTGAAAACTGCGTTAAAATCTATTACGGAGTTTAAAAGATCTAAGCGTACAAACGGACGAAGCGACTTTTATATATGCTATGTAAAGATACTAAACATTAAGTTCTTCCCTTTTTGAATCAGACTTTGTTATAAATTTGGCAAGACTGGTTATTTTTTTACACGGAACCCTAATTATTTTTCCAAAATAAAAGTAGCGTAAGTTACTTCTTTAAGCTTTACGACAGTAAAAGTTCCGTCAAAATTAGACCAACTATTTCAGAAAATTGCCTAAAGGTAGACAAAAAATGTTTTTTTGTTTCTCTGTTATTGTAAATAACATAATTATATACTGTCATATACATTCAGCAAAAAGCTGTTATTTGGATATTACAAAAAGATACTTTCTTTTCTTACTCTTTTTTGTTTCTTTTTTTTATTATTTCTTTTTTATTTTTATTAATATGTTTAGATAAGGACTATAACGATTTAATATGTATATTAAGTGATTATTGGTGTACCTATTTATGAATGTAATACTTATTTAATTTAAATTGACAGACATTTTCTAAATCTTGACATTGTATTTTTTGACATTAATGAATTTAATTTTAATAACTAAGTATTATTGTATTTTAATCTAATGTATTTTAATATTTCTTGTAATTTGTATTGTAATCGAATTTTATTCTTATGGGAAATTTCCTGAAATAAATGATTATTATTATTATTATAACCTGTCCTTGCGTCATCCAGGTGCAAGAGCATCGAGAAAAAAAAAATATTGAGTTTTAAAATTGAGTTGTGCTATCTATTACATACCCAGTTTGACGCAACTTTTATCGTATAGGACCGGAAAAGGATCAACAATTTACACTAGGTAATGCTTACTCGATTTTTCTTTCTACGTGCTCTGTTACATAAAAGTAAATAAAACAAAACTTTTGCTGTATCAATAAAGCCAAGAACACTTCGCTCACGGTCGCTTTCTATGTAGGTACTTTGTGTTATGGCAATGTGGCAATATTAAATAGACTGCGTCATTCAGATACCTACCTAGCCTTTCCAACCATGTTGGTGTCGGCTTCCAGCCTAACCTGATGCAGTTGAGTACCAGTTTTTTTACATGGAGTGACTGCATATAGGGTGCAAAAGTACCCTTAACGGAAACTAAAGGCTCTTGTTCTCCCCACTACTGCGATTTTTTTTTTGTTCTAGACCATACCTGGGAACCTCCTAGTTACGGAGATATTGGGGGTCAAAGTTCCAAATTTTTCACAGCTGTTTTTGTGAATACTAGTTTTTCAGGTTATAACTTTACTTAAATTACCTCCATGACCCGTTTACTATTCAAAGCATCCACTAGCACAATGTTTTAAGAGTCCTACTTTGAGTTTTACCGTAAAATGTGGTTTTTGACCCCAAAAAAAAAGTCATTTCCCAGCAAAAATTTTTGCGTAGGGGTACCTAGTTTGATGTACAGAATGCTTGGTTGACGGCTGTGTGCTGGGTTGATTTACACCCTGTATATAGTCTCTACAACCGAGTTTCTGGGTAAAACGATACCCTTTGGCAACTGGTTGTCAGAAATCTGACATCTGTAACGACTGTCAAAGATGTTAAAACCACAACTGGGACAGAATCTTCACGTGTGCCTGAGGAAACTGAGCGTATAATGGCATCCGATGGGTATACCATTACACGCTGAGTAACGTTAACCTTAACCTTTTTTTTTGAGGGTGGTAAATCATCAAATGACTCCTCCCGCTCAGGGTAGAGCGGTAGGGAGTGTCAGACTTCTACTGACTAAAAACTACCCATGTTCCTTCTTAGCCCTTTGTGCCGAGGCCGCGGTATCTCTTTCGAACAACCCGCAGCCACCTTAACCTTGAAGATTGATCCGTTTGGCTGTTATTAGTTAGCCACGATGGGCTTTATTAACCTAAGCCAAATTATACATCTTAACTGTTTTTACCGTCCTATGTAGCAGCAAAAACTATAACTAATGGCACCCAGTTATTTTAGACGCTAACCCAAAATACTATCTCAGACTAACCCGTGCAAAATTGATTAGAAAACTGAATTATAGCCAGATTATGCGCTTTTTCAGTCTGTACTAATTATCTGGTTATAAATTTTAATAGCAAGTCATGCAGCACTCGGGTTTTATATTTTTTTAATTTTATCAGTCTAGGCGTTTACTGTAAAACTTCAGTTTATGTTTACTGTTAGACGATAGGGAAGATTATAAGAAGAAAAAAAGAAAAAAAAAACATACCCATCGAATTGAGAACCTCCTCCTTTTTGGGAAGTCGGTTAAAAACGCGATGCACTGACCCTAACTAATTTAGGAAAAGGCTGGAAAGTGATGATTTTGAAAGTAGGGGTTAGCTCTTCGTCCCGTCGGGACTGCGGGTTGTTCGCAAGAGATACCGCGGCCTCGACATGAAGGGCTAAGAACGAACATGGGTGGTTTTTAGTCAGTAGAAGTCTGACACTCTCTTCCGCTCTACCCAAGAGCGGGAGGGGTTATTTGATGATTTTCCACCCACCATAAAAAAAAAGCTCTTCGTACATTTTATTGTAACCTAAATACAAACACAGCTCGCCTGGGTTGCCCGCGAAATTCAAATTACATAGCATCACGCCTGTAATCCCCGATGGTGTAGGAGGTGTACCTACTCATTGGTAGACCCACATTTCGCCAGTTATGGTTAAATTTTTTATTTTATTTATTTTTTATTTATTTAATAAGGACATAAGTTACATGCTATAGAAAATACAAAAATCCTTAAAACTAAAGCTCACAAACATGTAACCCACACCAATATCCACGTCTTAACAAAAGAATAACAGACTGTGGTAATTTTTTTACAGAATACAGAGCCTTCTGTGACAGCCGCATTAGATATTGTATTTAATTCAGATAAACTTGTACTTATCTTAATTTCATTTGAACACAAACAAATTATATTTTTTTTATTATTTACTAAATATTTTAATTCTAAATGATTGATTCCATTCAATTTAATTCAGTTTCATTAAATTGAGTTCAATATGCTTATTTCAAATAATTCAATTCAGTTCAATATAATTCAATTCAGTTCAAAATAATTCAATCCCGTTCAATATAATTTAATTTAGTTCAGTTCAATTTAAATCCCATGTAATAGGGGCGAGCCTATTGCCATTATCCGAGCACAAATCTAGACTCTGTGGCTGCGTGTTGTACTTCGTAGCACGACCAAAAACGCTTTCATTTTAACTTTAGATGGTACTTAATAAAATCCTTTTAATTTGTCTTATTTTATGCCACTAATTAGAAATTTTATACGTGTCAATTATCGCAGATACTGGTCGTGCCAGCAAGATTTTGCCGTTTTTCTGACAATGTTTTTCTTCTCCATCTTGTATCAACAAAATAGGAATAGACAAAGATGTGAACAGATTGATATTTTGAGATGTTGTATCAGTGTCAGTGCAGAGCGCATCAGTGTCAGACTCTCATCACCTGCCTAGCCTTTTCCCAACTATGTTGGGGTCGGCTTCCAGTCTAACCGGATGCAGCTGAATACCAGTATTTTACGTGGAGCGACTGCCTATCTGACCTCCACAACCCAGTTAATACTATGTAATACGATACCCTTTGGTAAGACTGGTTGTCAGATTTTCAGGTCACTGACTACCTGTAACGACCGGGACTGGGACCAACAGCTTAACGTGCTTTCCGAGGCACGGAGGAAACTCGGTATGTAATGGGTGGTCACCCATCCACAGACCAGCCTAGCCAAGCGCGGCTTAACCTAAAGATTGACCCGAGTGGCAGTTATTATTAAGCCACGAGCTCCTCAGTGTCAGACTCTATATTTAACTAAATATGATTTGCGACCGTAACGTAACACGCACGCATGTAGTTACAGAATTTAAATTACAACACACAATAATTTCATGAAAAAATCATTAAATGAGGTTAAATCAATATAAAGGATTGTATTAATGATTTTAATGATTTAAACCCTGCAAAATCACATTTGTTACGGTCGCGAATCATATTTTAATCAACATACAACCCAACACTGGCCCACAACTCGCAAAAAAAAATTTAAGAGTAATTTCAATTTCGTGGGCTGCCCTGTGCTTTCACCTTAAGATTAAGTACATAAGTTATTGTGGTCGGATAACGTATAAAGCTCAGTTAGATAGTTAATTCTAGTTTCAAGTAGACATCGTTCTTGTCTTAATAGGTCGACGCGTTAGCTTTCACGTGTAATTAATGGTTTTCCACCACTTTCAACGTCTACAGTAAAACTGAGTATTACACTGTGGTATACTTAGTGTTTTATATCTAACGAAGCTTATCTACTGTGTTTTGTCGCTTGTTCACAATAATAAATTGTGTGGGCATGAGGACCAGTCCTTTTCTTCGGATTTTCACCAAAGAAACTGGAATCGAATTGTTGGGTCATAGGAACTAGGTCATCTTTCACCACGCGGGCCCAGTGTGGGTTGATTAATGTCATCAATTTTTTGGTTCTATAGTTCTACAACATGTAACTTTTCTCACGAGCTGGTATTCATTCTCAGGGTTTTGTATCCGAAAGCTATTTAACGGGACCCTATTACTAAACCTCTGCTGTCCGTCGCCCGTCCATCGATATGTCAGCGGGCTTTGTCTAATTTTCCGTAATAGGTAGTGTAGTATCCACTAGTAGCAGACCTAATCGGTTGATTAAATAGATATACACTACAGGTAGATAGTAGAAATTTTCACAGAATGTGTATTTCTTTTGCCGTTATAGCAACAAATAAATTAAAAATGAAAGGGGACTCTTTAATTTACCTCACTTCTGCGATTGTTAGGAACACTTCGTAAGCGAGTCCGACTGGCCGGGTTTTTTTTTACTTTCAATTATATTATTTTATTATTTATGTTATTTTAATTTAAGTCTAAACTATGATTTCATAGTGCTTTTATTTAGGAATCAGAACGATATAACACTGCCAGCACTGCAACAATGTAAGGGTATCATACGGCACTGAAGTACTAAGTAATTTCACTCTCACCAGACATAACTTTGGAAAAATCCCAATTCCGCTTTTAATCTGCGCACAAACCGGTTCTTTTAAAATGGAAAGTATAACACAAGTTAAAATCCAAGCAAGTCGTATTTATTTTTATTGTCTCCGTACAATCAGAACGTTACTAACAGCCCATCTCCTCTCGGTAGAAAGTAAACGCATTTCATTAGCGGCCATCTTAATTTCTTTCTATTAATATTAATAGGCGATGTCAAATTTTCTAATTAAGACACAATTAGGTATTACAGTGGGGTTTATGTTAATTTCTCGGTTGGTTGTTTTTCGTTTTTTTTGTTGTTGTATGTTTCCGCGCTTTTTTACGCTGGTTTGAGTTTGAGATGGAGATCTTGTGTTTTTGTTCTCTTGTTTTTTAATTGTGTTTAGAGAACTAAGCGAGTTGGGTCTGTTGCTAAGTTGTAGTGGTTGCAGGCCCGGACTGGCCATGAGGCATATCGGGCGAAAACCCGATGGGTGCTGAATTCCTGTCCAGTCGAAGGTGGCGTGTTGGGGTTGTCGAGCTCGCTTCGCTCGCTCTTGGAGACCTAGTTATTTTTATTCGTAAAATTGTCTCCCTAATTTGTGAGCTTAAATTTTATTTTAGTTATTCTTTTCTTAGCCCTTTGTGTCCGCATCTCTTTCGAAGAACCCGTAGCCCAAAGAAACTACAAATTAATTTTTACTCGCACTCGTCTACGTTTTTATACATTAATTATATTTCTATACTTAGTTTATTTTTATAAATAATCATCATCTACTTAGCTTTTTCCCAACTACATGTTGCAGTTTTTATTTAAAACCGATTTAAAATTTCTTTGTGGGGTTTAGAGCGATGTTCTGAATAGTAACACCAACGTTACAACGATTACCACATGGTCATTGTAACGTTGGTGATACTTCCATCCTGTATTTCGGTCGGCTTCCAGTCTAAATGCAGCTCGGGATGGATAGAACAGTATTTAAAATGAGCTTACTGGTTATCTCATCTCCTTTTAAACAATCCAGTTACTGGGTAAGACGATACCACTTGGTACGACTGGATGCCAGACTTTCGGGCTACTTACTAGACGCAACGTCTGTGAAATAGCCCCTTTTTAACCGACTTCCGAAAAGGAGGAGGTTCTCAATTCGATCGGCATGTTTTTTTTTTTATTAAATTTGCTTACCAAGGTACGGTCTAAATCTGAAAAACTACTTTGATAATTTCAACGTTTAAAAAATGTTCTATCTATCTTCGGTTTCTCGTATGCGGTAGCATGATTACGCGATCAATGTGAACCGGATTTAAGAGTCACCATCAGATGCCTCTATAGAGTCATATGTAAATACTAAGCCGCTATATCACACTAATAGAAACTGAACAAGCAGTAGACACACACAACTTTTTAATGACAAAATTAGTAGTTGTCACGTACCATCACTCACGGCCGTCAATTGTTAGATCTCTAAATGTTGGTAAAGTTACGAAAAACTAATAAAAACAACTTTCCGATACAGTCTTTAAAAACATTACCGAAAAGCACAGAGCAAGGAGATGTCGCTGTTAAAGCCGGCATTGTTTATCACTTTTGATACAAATCAAGCGAGTAAACGTTGAAAACCACAGATACCAAGATAACACAAGTATCATGATCCGTATCAAAACCATATCCATCTTCTGATTACTTAATAAGACGTCAAAAGCACTGTTTAGTTACTATGCAAACAGTAAACTATGCAAAATAGACTACGATTTGTACCTAGTTAAGTATAAAATACCTAAATACATAAATGCGAAATAGGAGATCTTGCGCTATTTAGGTCTCCGTGGTGACAACAGTTTACTTGCACTACGACATTTATCAAGTAATGTCAATCCGCGTCGGAACTTGTGAACTCGATCTAACTAAGCTTACTGCTGTCTTTAAACGCTATCGGCAAGGTGATTCCGTGCTCTGTGTCTTAAACAAAATTTGGGCCCCGGCTATGGCCTCGGACGAAGCGACTTGGATCAAGCGACATGCGAGCTCGTGGTATCTTTTGCGTGAGTACAGTCATTCTCAAATCTCGTCGCTTGTGACTTGAAGCATGCTCTGAACGGCTGCTATCATTTGTATCCTCCGCAGTCGCTAACACCAGACGCTTGTCGCTTGAGCATTTAGCTCGTCACCAAGGTATTAATATTATAGCTAGACTGTACTGACGTGTTAAATGTGTTCCTTATGAGTTGACCCTGACACAGTGACACAGAACTGAAAGAAAATGTACAAACGCCTTTGTCCAGCTGTGGGCTATAGTGGAGTGCCGTAAGATTTATACCTCGGAATCCAGGGCCGGTCAATGAATCTTCTTAAAAACTTTTGGACTGCATTGGTAAAAGCCCAAATAAAGAAATTAAAAAAAAAAATTTGCGCGCTCTTTTTTTTTTTTTTTTTAATTCGGCAATTTACTGAAAAATGAGAGGGACAAGGGAAAAAAATGTTTAGAGCTACTAAATAATATTTTCACCGTGACTTTAATGTTAATTAATTAATATTTCGCAAAAAAGAACGAATTACAGCAAAAAAAAAAAATTAAAACGTATCTATCTAATACCTATAAAGGAGCAATTCTTGTAATATAGTATAATCTGAATCTCGGTTACGGCTTCAACGATTTTCATGAAATTTAGTATGCAGGGGGTTATGGGGGCGATAAATAGGTCAAGCTAGGTTTCATTTAAAAAAAACACGATTTACCAAAACAACCAAGCAAATTTCGGTCATCCAGGGCCCCGAGTCTGCTATTCAATAGTGTCAGAATGGTCTATCATTGATCTCATAATTGTTGATTTTGACAACACCAAACTTGTCAAAATCAACAATTATTATTGTGAGATCAATGATAGACCATTCTGACACTATTGAATAGCAGACTCGGGGCCCAGGTACTATACATTATAATAACATTATTGTTAATTACTGTCTTTGTCATCGTTCAGTTGGATTGTTGGTGAAGGATAAGTACCTACTGCTGTCACAAAAGCATTCTAAATTTTAAAAAATCCTGTGGATGCCTTGAGTTTAAGGCCTCCTGCCAGAGTCATATCCTACTAATATTATAATTGCGAAAGTTTGTGAGGATGGATTGATAGTTGTTCCCCTTTTCACGCAAAAACTACTGAACGGATTTGGATGTTAAATATCGCAAATAGATAGATGGTTTACAACCTGGATTAAAACATATGACACAATTTTATCTCGGTAGTATGATCCCGTGGGGCAATTATCGAGCTAGTAACTGATATACCATAAGTGACTAATCGCTAAGGAAAGCTGCTGTGGGGTACGGACCTCGGTTTAAGACGTCACTGAGGGGGGGCAACAAAGGGACAGGCTGAATCTGAGAGATATTAGGTATTTAGGGTCTGGTTTAATACTACTGTCTCAGCTTCGCAGGCTGGCTCCAGCAAGTGTCGGGATATTTGTATTTCTTGTTTCTAAGTGTACTGGTTTCCCTACTACTTTGAGGTCCATACCCCACAGGAGGTGCCCTTAGTGATTGGTCACTTACCTATAGTACCTATATTAGTTACTAGCTTATGGCTGCGGCTTCTCCCGCGTGGAGTTCGATAAACCATCTATACGTTATCCAAATCCGTTCAGTAGTTTTTGCGTGAACGAGTAACAAACATCAATCGATCCTCACAAACTTTCACACGTATAATATAAGTAA
This sequence comes from Diarsia brunnea, assembly GCA_949774965.1. Classification (NCBI taxonomy): domain Eukaryota; kingdom Metazoa; phylum Arthropoda; class Insecta; order Lepidoptera; family Noctuidae; genus Diarsia; species Diarsia brunnea. The sequence goes on along the minus strand of OX459013.1, from coordinate 15,481,701 downwards.
GATATGCCTCTGGCAGGAGGCCTTAAACTCAAGGCATCCACAGGATTTTTTTAAATTTAGAATGCTTTTGTGACAGCTGTAGGTACCCTATCCTGTAGTGTAGTGCTGTAGGTACTGTATCCTTCACCAACAATCCACATCAACGATGACGACGACAGTAATTAACAATAATGTTATTTTAATGTATAGTACCGTACCTGGATGACCGAAAAATGCTTGGTTGTTTTGGTAAATCGTGTTTTTTTAAAATGAAACCTAGCTTGACCTATTTATCGGCCCCAAAACCCCCTGCATACTAAATTTCATGAAAATCGTTGAAGCCGTAACCGAGATTCAAATTATACTATATTACAAGAATTGCTCCTATAAAGGTATTAGACAGATACGTTTTATTTTTTTTTTTGCTGTAAGTCGTTCTTTTTTGCGAAATATTAATAAGTTAACATTAAAGTCACGGAGAAAATATTATTTTGTAGCTCTAAACATTTTTTTTCCTTTGTTCCTATCATTTTTCAGTAAATTGCCGAATTAAAAAAAAAAAAAGAAGAGCGCGCAAATTTTTTTTTTTAACTTCTTTATTTAGGCTTTTACCAATGCAGTCCAAAAATTTTTATGAAGATTCATTGACCGGCCCTGGATTCCGAGGTTTTACAATATTTATGCCTTACGGCACTCCACTACTAGTCGAATAAGCTATTTGATATACACGCAGAAATCTTTATAAGTTTAATTAATTATATATTTCTAGTACACTGACAAAATTGATTGTAATTTTGTATCTGTATAATCGTGAAAGTAAAAGCAAGTTACCTAACTGTATACTTTTTTTTTTTTGGGGTGGGAAATCATCAAATAACCCCTCCCGCTCTTGGGCAGAGCGGAAGGGAGTGTCAGACTTCTACTGACTATAAACCACCCATGTTCCTTCTTAGCCTTTCATGTCGAGGCCGCGGTACCTCTTTCGAACAACCCGCAGCCCCGACGGGTGCTAACTGTGTACTTAATTCCTTTTTCGACCGAACACGAGATGTCTAAAGATTCATAAAACAGTACAGGCTAATTATAAGTTTTCATATCCAAATAAAATCTATCCTACTTACCCAACCTACTTCTCAGCTCTGAAGGTTTAAGCGCCGGTTCCTCCAACACTACAGGCGGCGGGGGTGCGGGGGGTGCGGGTGGCGGGGGAGGGGGAGGGGGGGCCTCGTCTCCTGAACTGCCGCCCGAGGACACACCGGATGAGGCCGAGGCGGCCGCCACTACTGCGGTCTCGTCGGAGACAGATGCGCGGCGACTGCCTGCCGCTGATGATAGGCGGCTGGCCTGAGAGCAAGAAAAAGAATTTAAATGATGATGTCCTCTCAACCGAATTTCAGCAACAGCAGTCTATAAAGGAGATTAGCCAAATACGCAGGAGTTATTGCATAGTACTAGTCTTTTCACAAACATTTTCTGTTCCTTTTGTAGACCGATGGAACGGCAAACCGACATGACTGGAGAGCGATCAGGAGCAGCTACAGTAACGACACGTGCTTATCGAGGCACGAGGTATCTTTAATACTGCGAAATTCTTTGTGGCGACAACGACATCTATCGCAACACATGAGAACTAAAATGACAAATCCTACATCGCGCTATCCCTAATCCCGACTCACATAATTTTGTCGGGCAGTTAGGCCACCAGACACAACACCCGTCTGGTCTGAGGATCCTCCCTTTTCTATGGGGGATGAGGAACTTTACACCCTGTTCCACATTTCCCCTTAAATCTTAAAAGAACTATAATGAAAGATTAATTTCAAGCTGTTCTTCTCTTCATCTTTCATTAATTTTTTCTCTTCTTTCTTGCGTGTTAAGTATACTCCACATGAACACACTGCGGTTGGTAGATGTCACATGTCTTAATTTTTTGTTTTTTTTAAGTCATGTCGGTTTCGAGACCAGTGGTCACTGGTCAGTTTTACCAAAGGGTTAAGATTACAGTACAATTAAGGTAAAGATGGACAGTAACTCAAAGAAATACTGGCATTACGATACATCCGGTTAGACTGATAACCGAATCCAACATATTTGGGAACAGGGTCAGGCAACTTGACCAAACTAAATATAACAATATTGAAACTTACGAAGTTTTGAGCCTTGTGTGTGAGAGCTGCCAGTTTGGTAGCTATCGTAGACTTGGTCTGAGCCTCTAATGCTGGAGTCACCTCCTCATATGCTTTGCTTGAGCTGCCAAAGAGAAAATTCAGATTAGAAATTGTAATACTTCGAAGTACCCGTTATTGATCAAGAACAACAGTGACTGGGATATGACATAATTAAATTCTAGGTATCGTTTTCAGCTATAAGATCTTATAGCTGATATTTGTATGTCTGTATGGTGTACTTCTGGTACCACATTTAAGTCTTATGCAATAGGGGCTGAACCTATTGCCATCAAATGAGCACAAAATCCAGATACCCGGACATCTATTGAGAACTTCCCAATAGAAAAACTGAATAGCACTTCACCCAAATAGGGAATCGAATCCAGGGCTTTATGATCAGCAGTATCAGTAACACTTGCGTCTACTAGACAAATGAGGTCAGGCAAGTAACTATGCAACTAGAAAAGGCTAAGCGGTTGATGATGAAATGTCTTACGTGTCAATATTGTCTTTGGTGTTGTAGTCCACCACCAAGGCGGCGCTACCGGGGCGGCTGTGACTACCGGAGTCGCGAGAACTGCTCCTGATAGAAACAAAAAAAACATTATGGTTAAAACATGAATAGGTCTAACAATTATTCAATTAATACTACTGCAACAAATACTAAAATCGCTCGACACCAAAAATAGCGTCAATTGTAAATGTTAGATTTTACGGTGTTTTGGTGAGTTTTGACTAGAACTGGCAGGCTTTATTTCTGTTCCTCCTATGAGTTAGATGCTTGTTGCCATAGTATGTAGTGATTTACCAACCATTTTATGGAACTATGTATTTTAGTTGCCTTTAAATTCTGCTGGTCTCACCGCACCAGATTTCATAGGAAATTGCCCATCATCCTTTAGCCCATCTACAGATTTTATCCTCTATTATATCTTTTGTGTAAAGGATGATGAGCAATTTTCTATATTCAAGTAGAACCACAACCTCATTTAAGAGAAAGCGAGGCTTTACCTTCTTCTGCTCAGAATCTAGGGTCTAGGCCATCAAGACGGGACAAATATTACAAAAATAATCCCAAACTAACCTCCTTCTCTGCTGTTCCTCCCTCGGGATGTAGATGTCTTCATAGTGATGGTCACGTCTGGTGGCCTCAGCACCACTGTCACTGTCTGACTGCTCTTGGGCAGTCGTTGCTTCTGCTGAGCCGTGGATCTCTGCTTTGACTGCACAAAGATCATTGTTAAAGGTGCGGGTAAGAATTTTGAGGTACTAAGAAGCGAGGTGATGAAGTAAGTATGCGTGGAAGTTTAGGCTAGTCACCGTACCATCACGAGCAGCAATATGTATAAACTTATCAAGGCTTAGAAAAAAAACATCGTGAGGTAACCAGCAAGTCTGAGAGATGTTTTTCGACTCATGCAGTAAAGCCAAGTCCGAGACCCCATGACCGGCTTAAGTTAAACCCTCTGATACGAGGGCCAGGCACTAGCCACACGATAAAGGAGAAAGAACGTTTAAAGCAATTATCGCCTACTATATTGAATTCATTTCCATGTTACGTAACGTAATTAATATTTTGGAACCAATATCATACAGTAGGTCATATCTCAAAATTGGGGTTATTTCACGAGAAATTCGCGTTCAAACTTTGCTAAGTGTATATACATTATTGCTAAAAAATATCAAAAATAGGTCCCAAGTAATAATTGCATGGCACTGATCTTTTGGGATGTTTTTAAGTTAGACACGAAAAGAGTTAAAAACTAAGTTTGTTTCTTCTAAACTGCGTGGTGCTCCGAAACTTAGGATATTATTCAGTTTTTGGCTGGCTACTTTTAAAAAGTACATTTCATAAGAGTATTTTAAATTACTGGCCGACTAGCCCAACAAGATTTTACCATAGTAAAGACGAAATGTGAAAAAAAATAAAGTCGTAGATGTGTGAAAGCGATACCTAATATGATTTTCAGAGACTAAACTAGTCAAAGATAATTTTGAGCATAAGCAAGTGATAGTATTTTAATTCTTTTCATTTTACATGATAATGAATTAAAATTAAATTGAAAATTTTGACACTCCCGTGATTTGAATAGAACGGGGGCCTTCTCTTCTTCTGGCCTTCAAGATACTCTTTTTGAGAAGTAACGAAGAATGTATCAATAATTTTAAAATGATATTGAATATTTTTTGTTTAAAAAAGAAGTTTCTGCGCCGGCCCTGTATCACAACAAGTCCCACGGTCTAGACCAAATCACATTCTATATATGCAAGAACAATGTGAAAAATTCTACAGTGTAAGATTGACTGAAGCTACCTGTAAGAAGTCGTAGAAAAATGAAACATTTTTGAAGCCATTGAATACTTTTCCAACTCCATCTTATAATCAGTTTTTGGATTTTGTTCTACGATGACGTTTCGAAATAACTGTCTTAATACAGGCTGTATGTTACATGAAAAATGAAAGCAAAAAAATACAGCATAAAATCGAAATGATGAGAGATTAATAGCCGAAGATTCAGTATTGGATGATGAAAAGAAGCTAATTCCAGTTTTGTGGGTAAACCCTTACCGGTCATTATGGAGTCATCCGGCTCTTCGGACTGCCTCGACCCTGGACAATAACGGTATTCTAACTATTGGACAATTGAAGACTCGGTGAATCATATTTTAACTATTCCTAATCAGGTTTGAAATTAATTAGACATCCAGACTTTGTGACATTCATAGTTGCGGTTTTATCATTGTTTGTGATGTTCGTGTGTGCTTATTAGTGACCTACCAATTACAAGTATTAAATACCTCCTTTAACGTCATCACATCAACGCTGGCTGTCGTTGAAAACCAGCGCTGTGCCACCTGTCCCGCAAGGTGACACAGCATTACCTATGCTGAGCGGTAGATGTCTTACGTGGATGTAACGCATATTTCTTCTTGTGCTTTCTCATGTTAAGTGTCACGTTTTTATTATTTGGTATTTATCACAAAGATGTGGTGATTACCGGATATTTAGAATGTGGTAAAAAAAATCTGCTGGTAGTGTACGTGCAAAACTCATGTCAAAAATTGTGAAATGATGTATATTATGGTCTATACCACATCATTAAAAATGACCAAACAGTAATGTGGTGATTACTGGATATTTAGAATGTGGTAAAAAAATGTGCTGGTAGAGTACGTGCAAAACTCATGTTAAAAATTGTGCAATTATGTATATTATGGTCTATACCACATCATTAAAAATGACCACACCAATCAGATAGACCTTTAGTAATAAAATAACTACTGCTCAACGCTGACATATGGTAATGTACCCAAGAGGGTGGCAGCATTATCACGTTGTTCACCTTCAGCCAAGGTACAAATCACATACCAACATGACGTGATACTAGTAGAACATCTCTTACCAGTCATAGCTGGTGCCTCCTGCCCTTCAGCCGGTACCCTGGGCCCAGGAGAGCGGGTATGGAACAGGTCTCGCACGCGCTGGTACAACGCTGCCGGGGCTCCGGAACTGCTGCCGTTGTTATGCAGGAACCAGCCGTTGGCTGCGTTGTCAGCGTCTGATGCGGAACAGGCTGAGGGTAGAGCTGATTGTGAGAGGTTGCTTTGGCTTTTAAAGGTATTTTTTTATTTGGACAAGCTCGTCATACTATTGACACTATTGATTGCTATTTGACGACACGGTTGGCGTAGTGGCTGAGAGATTGGACTGTTGCACTGCGTGTCGCGGGTTCGATCCCCGCACGGAACAAATATTTGTATGGCCTACAGATAGTTGTTTCGGGTCTGGGTGTGTTTGTGTATGTCAATTTAAATGTTTGTGAACGCACCCACGATACAGGAGAAATTCCTAGTGTGGGGCAATAATAAAAAAAAAAAAAAAAAATACTATTTCAGAAACACTGTAACTCCTGAAGCTAGTGGCGACCACCACAAAAGCGTCGAGACAATGAAGCTCGACTGAAGTTCACGACAAACAATTTAACTGACTACGATCCCGTAACTAAATTAATCAGAAAAGAATAGCGGAGGTGTAAGAAAAACATAATGTCCACTTCCATATTATCAGCTGGAGACAGAACTGAGGTATGAGGAATAGAGTGTACAGCTCCTCTTATTCGACGGAAGAGGGACGATCCTCCTAGCACACGTGTTGCGTTTACACGTCTGGTTGTTGTTGATATTACGCCCAGCAGGTGGTAGTCGGGTGTATTGTGTAAAATTATGGATAGGGAGTCAGACTTCTACTGACTAAAAACCACCCATGTTCCTTCTTAGCCCTTTGTGTTTGGGGCCGCGGTATCTCTTTCGAACAAGCCGCAACCCGACATCGGCCCTTGCGGGCCCGTGCAATGTTACTAACACCTCTTTGAGGCGCGCGTGAAACACGAACGCACCGTAAACTAGCGTCAGGCCAAAACATACAAACATCAAAATGCCAGACATCTATTGCGATGTCTAACATTTTTTGCTGAATTGGTTTTACTAACACAGCCGTGAGGCACAGATTTGTTTTTCATTTTCGTGTGTCTCCCGTGAGTAGGAATTTTACAGAATGTGCCGTATTTCCAGTCTCTCCTAAATAAATACTTTTTTTTCTTTTTACACTATAGAGAGGCTTATATCCAGCAATAGACTAATAATCCTACGGATTGATTGATAACAAATAACCTAGCGTGCAGCGCAACCCCACTCTCATTTACTATTGCATAAAGGTACCTAATTCTTCACGTCCAATTCCAGTCAATCGGATCTATGATTAATCACCTACCACCTACAATTAGGTACCTGGGGTTGCGTAAATCCTTCAGATTAGTTGAAAATTGCAGTATTATCGGATCATGTGTGCTGTTATGTATGTGTTCGGTGTTAGGCAAGATACTTTTACCTACTGAGGAAATCCAAGATTGTTATTATAACCTGATGTTTCATCATTATAATTTATTTTCTAAAAGAATGCATCATGAAAACGCTGTCATTACGACTTAGAGGCGTCTGTGGGAGATTGGCCGGAAAAACTGCACGGAGTGGGACAAATAAGAAAACTAAAAAAAAGGAATGCGTAAGTTTTGCTTTTTTTGCCATTTAGTGCAATCCCGAACAAAAAACTGTCTTATTGTGACGTTCGTAATGTTCAACCTTAGGGTGGCAAGACATGCTACGGGTAGTTCGAAAAAGATACCGCGACCTCGGACACAAAGTGCTAAGAAGGAACATGGGTTGGATTTAGTGTAGACCCAGGGCGGTAGGAGTAATTTGATGATTTTCCAACCTCCGAAACAATAAGGGTGGTAAGGCAATAAAGAGGCCGACTACAATAAACGAAGCATTACTACAGTTATAAAGATAATAGATTAATGTGTTTATGAATAAATACATTAACTTAACGCATAAGCGGTTATAACTACCCAGGATATCCAGTTATTTACGTAACTGTATTATTCGTATTTCCGACTACTTGGGCGCGGTTGATAGCTCATTCTTGTTTCCTTGTTATTTGTTATTAAAATATTAAAACAAATAATAAATGCCTACGAATTAAAAATTTCTATGTAAGTATTTTTTACTGTACCTGAAGGGGTAAAATAGAGGGGTAAATATTTTTTAGAGGAACATTCCATTGAACACTACCACTTAAAATACTTGATTAAATTCTTTTTTGTGCGTTTGAAAACGGACTAAGATAAGGGCAACACCGTCACTTTTCTTTCTGAAAAAAAAACATTTTCACAACCGGAGATTTCCTAGCCAAACTTTTCAAGAAGACTGCTTATATTTTTATAATAATAAATACGACATACTTATAATAAACTACATAAATACAATACAATACCTATAAACGCTTATCCTTTTCCGAAATACATAATAAATACATGTAGAAAATACTCGAAATATTAATCACTGAACACACCATATTGTAAATCTATAACATCCACCCAGTCTTGTATCAAAGATCTTTTGGCAACATCCATCTTGAATATCCCAGAAACAAGAAACCATTGAATCTATGGTATAGATAGAGTATAATATAGAACGCACAAAAAAAATCCACTTTTACTCAAAAGCTTTCAAAAAAATTAAAATACTATGTGCCACACACATTGAAAGTGTTCTTTTTATTTTTCAAATTATGTGCGGATAACACGATCAAAACCACTTTTTATTAAAAGCTTTTAAAAAATAAACAAAAAATAAAAGCTATATGCCCCACACATTGCCAGTATTCTTTTTATTTTTTAAAGACAGCGCGGTCTACGAATAACACGACCGCTCGCGTTCACGCCCGGAAAGCAACTGCTCAATGGGGTGAATCAGTTACCTAAACCTGCGCCTGAGTTTCCTGACTAGCGCTTCCGTCGTGTTCACAATTAGATGCGCTCGATTTTTCACGCGTTTGCTTGGCTAATGTAATGGTATATGGATGATGTGATTATACGTGTAGGTTTGTCATGCTAGGAAAATAATATAGAGATTCAGAGGACTGCCTCGTTGGCCTAGCGCATGAGGTCCTAAGTTCGATTCCGGGTTCGGGCAAATTGTTATTGGTTTTTTCCATTAGGAATTTATCAGTAACAGTCACGGAGTCTGGATTTACGCCCAGAGAATGTCTTGGGACTTAAACATAACTGGCGAAATGTGGGTACACCTCTGCCTAACCGTCCAGTGATTACAGGCACGATGTTATGTTATGTGTGTTATGTTTACCTATTAATACTGAAATTTTCACGTAAGAAAAAAAGTGTGAAAATACGTAATAATTACCACAATTCCTAGAACTATTTTCCAATAGCAGCCAGGCGATTTTCTTTCGTTACTTCATCGATTTTACAGCGCACATAAATATTTATACTACACAATCATAATCAAGCCTGTTTCTCATCGAGGAGTAGGTAGGTCTAAGGCTCTCCGTCGGGGCTGCGGGTTGTTCGAAAGAGATACCGCGACCTCGACACAAAGGGCTTAGAAGGAACATAGGTGGTTTTTAGTCAGTAGAAGTCTGACACTCCCTACCGCTCTGCCCAGAGCGGAAGGAGTCATTTGATGAATTGCCAACCCCAAAAAAAAAAATATATTCGTATCTAGAAACCACGGGTATTTTGAATCGCACGAATATTTATTACAGTGTGGGCTAGACCTAACACGAACGTAACATACCGTAACTCCGTAAGTAAGTTATACCTACTGAAGAAGTAACTGGTTTTCTAATGACTATCATTATGGTGGGATCTGTTGCGAACAGGTTTATCTATCATCGATTATCATGATTGATTAAAGGAGGAGGTATGTCTACACACATCACGACCTATAAGCATTGATATAAAAACTAAAGATACGGTCGTCCGAACATTTGCTCGACGCGTTCGCCATACAGAAAATCGGTGTAGTCTGCTCGTTAACGTAACCTTGTATAAGCGGCGTGGTATTTTCGAGGTATAAAGAACATAAATAAAGCTTTTAATGAAATTTACGACCGCACCCGAAGAGAGCCGATCGTGGACTATTTCACTTCGGCTTAGGAAAGACCATATGGGGACCACGTTTGAGGCGTCAATTTAACATGCCGTCCGCCCAGTCCTTACGCAGTAATATAGGGTGTAAAAGTACCCTTAACGCAAACGAAAGGCACCTGTTCTCCCTATCACTGCGATCATTTTTTTGTTCTAGACCATACCTGGGAACCCCTTAGTTACGGAGATATTGGGGGTCAAAGTTCGAAAATTTTCACAGCTGTTTTTGTAAATACTAGTTTTTCATTTTATAACTTTACATAAATTAGCTCCATGATTCGTTTACTATTCAAAGCATCCACTAGCACGATGTTTTAAGAGTGCTACATTGAGTTTTAGCGTAAAAAGTGATTTTTGACCCCGAAAAAAAAAATCGTTTCCCAGCAAAAATTTTTGCGTAGGGGTACTTATTTTGATGTACAGAATGCTTGGTTGACGGATGTGTGATGGGTTGATTTACACCCTGTGTATAAGTCAATGCCTATAAGCGAAATTTTATTTTACCTTAGGGTATGAATACGACCATATATCAAAAAATCAACTGGCATAAGATTTATATTTCAATTATATATTCTTTTTGTTTTCATTTTTCATACAAATACGATTCGACAGTCGCGATTATTTATGTAAAATAATGTATCTACACACCGTGAAATACGATATTGTCGCATTTTCTTAACTTTAAATATGAATGAATGATTGGTTTGAATGAAAGTGAAATAACTATTTTTTATCAATTAAACTTGGAACCTTCTAAACTATGATTTCTCCGAAAGTTTCGAAACTACATTTTCGGACCACAGATTCTTCAGTTGTATTATTTTGTCTTCACTACTCACTACATAATATAAAACCACTAGCTGACGCCCGCGGCTTCACCCGCGTGGCTGTCAGTCAAATTATATACTAAAACCTTCCCCTTGAATCACTCTATCTATTAAATAAAACCGCTTCAAAATCCGTTGCGTAGTTTTAAAGATTTAAGCATACATAGGGATATAGGGACAGAGAAAGCGACTTTGTTTTATACTATGTAGTGATTGGTAATCACAGCAAGAACTAAATAGTGTGAGAACTTTTGCAAATGATTTTCTTACCAATAAAGTGTAGTGTGTGAGTGTGTGTAGTGTGAGTGTGTGTGTGTGTAGTGTGAGTGTGTGTGTGTGTAGTGTAAGTGTATTAGTTGTAACTTTATTGGTTACGAACAAAACTGTTATCGTTTTCCTTAGTCTTTGAGAAAGTCGCTTCGAATTTTGCAAATGGTGCTCGTAACAGTACAATGAATAGGAAAAATTACCTCATCATCTGCCTAGCATTTTCACAAGTATGTTGGGGTTGGCTTTCAGTCTAACTAGATGCAGCTTAATACCGGTACATGGAGCGTCTGCCTATCTGATCTCTAAAACTCAGTTAATAGTGGTTAATACGATACCCCTTTTTTTATTTTTTTTGGCGGGTGGAAAATCATCAAATAACCCCTCCCGCTCTTGGGCAGAGCGAAAGGGAGTGTCAGACTTCTACTGACTAAAAACCACCCATGTTCCTTCTTAGCCCTTCATGTCGAGGCCGCGGTATCTCTTGCGAACAACCCGCAGCCCCGACGGGCGTCGACCCTTGCGGGCCCCTTCCATGTTGCTGACATCTCTTTGAAGCGCGCGTGGAACACGAACGCGCCGTCGACACGGCCTGTCGTCGTCATAAGACGGACGCATGGCAAGCTAGCCCATCATTCACCGTCCACAGGCCCGCGTCTACGGTGGCCGAAAGCCATCACGTGGCTCCCGACGCCCGGAGCGCCTCCCGCGGCGGCTGGGACGAGAGGTTCTCTCCCTCACACGTTGCGCCACCTCCTTCGCTAGCATCACTGCTTCGCAGAAGGAGGCGACGGCGTCCCATTCCTCCTCGATCCGGACCATGGCTTGCACCAGAGCCGGAAATACGATACCTCTTGGAAAGACTAGTTATCAGACTTTTACTATTTTTCTAACTACCACATCAGTAAACTTATCTAACAATCAGCATATTCCATTACTCCAATTCCGCACGAATTCTGCACAATTGTCTGTCTTGAAGTAAAGTTGTGTAACACAGTGCGTGCGCACGCGCCTCATTCTACAACCGGCTTTACCGCGATCGACCTTGTGATGTAACCGACCTCCGGATAACTCTTACTTTTATCTCGGGACACTAATCTCTTGTGCATTGGAAAGCAAGAGTGCCTTATACCGCTTTATGATGAGAAATTCGTTATTTATTACCGGTTGGGGTCTGAGGACCGTTATAAAGGTTATTTATAGAAACTTGTTTTGATATTTTGATGAGAGGTGTTTTTGTTGTTTTTGGATAAAATGGTTTACTTTACAATTATGGCAGAAGTGTGTTTTAGTGTTGGGGTCTAGGTCAACTGCAATTTGGTCAAATCTGTAGAATACTCGGAACATCTCGCAAACAAATAAGGTGGCCATAAGCTTTTTCTACTGAGTACATTAATAACTAAAAAATTCTACCTCTTAAAACCGAAAAATAGGGATGAATCTTTGAATAAAAAACCTAATTACACTTTGCTCGACCCAGAAATCGAACCCAGGACCGCATGGTCAGTAGTCGACTACGCTTCCGAACAACTTGACCAACAAGGCAGTCTAACACTATTGTATAAAGAGTGGAAATAAATAAATTACCTGAACTCTCCTCCCCAGAAGAGCTATGATGCGTCACACTGGTAGACGTGCCCCTCTGCATGGGGTTCACATACAGGCCGTCAGCGGGACCCGAGCGAGCGGAGCTGAGCGAGCCCACAGTCGATGGGAGCGAGCCGCGCCGCTCCGCCACGGAGTTGCGTCGCTCCCGCTCAGGTGCGTGCAGGTAGAAGGGGGAGCGAGTTCCGTTTATGTTGACGCAGTTTGGTAAGGCGCACTGGAATTTGATAAGTAGGGTGTTAGTAAAAACGGGTGTCTCAGAAGAAAATATTGAAGTAGCTGGCTTATATCTGGGAGGCGTTAGGCCTTAGAAGATTTTGTCTCAGACTACACATGTTTGTATTGTTAAGAGCTATTGAATAATACAGGTTTTTTTTTTAAATAAGACAAGTTAAAATGTCGTGAGTTGGGCAAGGCAGGCTTTATACCAAAATATTCAAACCGAACTTCACATTCAAATGTGAAAAGCAGATTTTTTGCCAAGATAAGGAAATATGATTTTAGACTTTGTTGATTCAGAATAACAGTACATTTCACAGAAGTACTTATTTTTAATCAAAACTCATAAGATTTTATAAATGTTACGAAAATCTTTAACATCGTCTAGAATGCATTAAGTATTTGTTGTATAATGTTACATTATGAAACAGAAATTAAAGAAATAAAAAACTATGTTGCTACCATTACTTGCGTAACTTGAATACTCCGGCAAAATAAACAAGTTTAAACAACAGAACAGAGTTTAATAAAAAAACATACAAAAGTTAAGTAAACACGAATTCGTGGCAGTCAGTGAATCATGAAAGGTCATGAGTTCAGACTTTAAAACGGATATGGTAGTTATTGTGGACAAGCACGTTTGGCATAATTGGTCAAAGTGAACATGATTTGAAACACTCAAGCTTCAAGCAGGTGAAAAATTATCTGAAAGGGATCTCATGATTTGAAAGAAATAAAGAAAAAGTGTTTACTTGTCTCGCACGGGACATAACAAAAATGTATTATAATATAATACATTTTGCACGGCAAACATGCATGAATAATAGGTTAATAGGTAATAGGTTGTATAATATACAACAATTAATTCCTGCCCGTACCTCATGTTACTTGGGGGCAGCGCAAGGCAATGTTTTTTCTTGCTTTTTCCGCTGTCAACCGACCTGTCATCATGAGATGACGAATAATAGAGAAGAATGGAAGAAGAAGGCATGCTACGGCGACCCCACAAAAATTGAGATACAGGTAAGACAATGAAAATGACAAGAACACCAAATAGGATACATAAGATGCTCTTCATCATCACTGATAGCCTTGGTCCACCCACTTCTTCTTATCGTGTGGGCAGTAAGATCTAACGACCTCACACACCCTAGTGTCAGACTTTCTAAACCACCTCAAGGGCCTCTGACATCGTCGTGGCTGCGGGTTGTTCGCAAGAGATACAGCGGCCTCGACATGAAGGGCTAAGAAGGAACATGGGTGGTTTTTAGTCAGTAGAAGTCTGACACTCAATTTCACTCTGCCCAAGAGCGGGAGTTATTTAATGATTTACCACCCGCCAAAAAAAAAAGGGCCTCTGACATGGTTTGACGGCCGGGACCACCGGCTTATACGTGCCTTCCGAAGCACGGAATCATCTTTTTGTCAGACAATCAGGTGATTCAAGCCTGCAATGTACTAGCCAAGCTAAGTAGCTAAGTTATCTGCTAGTAATGGCAGATAACTTTGTAAACTTATCATTATGTTTTTCTCTGTAAGTGAATGTGTAATTCTTTTGAGAAAATAAATATCTTTAACCGTAAATGATAGATGGAAGTAAAAAACATGTTGCGCTGACTTTAAGTAACGTGAGGGTGGAAAATGATGATGAAAGAGGATGATACTCACTCGTGCCTCCCCGGGTGCGCAAGCGCATGCGTGGATCGCCTTGTATGAAGAAAGCTGCTTGTTGTCCGCACCAGCTGCGCCCGCAGCTACCAGCACGTTCAGACACTGTGGAAGGAAGACAGGCGTAGATTAGGATTGATAAATAAACTTCACACTTGTTGAAAGGTGAGGCAAGGTGTAGCGGAACTTCACACTTGTACTGGTTGAAAGGTGAAGCAGAGGTGTAGCGGTAGACCCACATTTTGTCAGTTACGATTAAACCGCTAATGGTAGACCCCGGTAGTGCGAATCTCCATACAACTGTATTTCCGTTTTTTTTTACTGAATTATACCGCTAGCTAGAGTAATTATTTTTTTTATAAAATCATGGTTTACTGTAGCCACGTCTCTATCATTTATCCTTTTATTCAGCAACTAATAATTAAATAACTAAGTTGCCATTTTGTGCGTCGATGTCCTTCCTTTAAATATATAGATTCATCTGAAAAATTCATTACTCATCTCACGGGTCACTGAAACTGACCTTAAACGACCTCTACCGGGAGCTAGACGTACCAAACAATGGCGCGAGTCACTTCCGGCTACCAATGGAGAGGTCAGTGTCATTTCATTATGTCAATACAATGGGAAATTCTATCGAAATCATATCAGCAGAAATAAGAGGAAAATTCATGAAAAATTACAAGGTTTTTTTCGGTCAGTGAGGTTGGCTTCTTGAGTGTAAGGCCTCCAGCCAGCCCGTCGGGGCTGCGGGTTGTTTGCAAGAGATACAGCGGCTTCGACATGAAGGGCTAAGAAGGAACATGGGTGGTTTTTAGTCAGTAGAAGTCTGACATTCCCTTTTGCTCTGCCCAAGAGCGGGAGGGGTTATTTGATGATTTCCCATCATCCAAAAAAAAGGCCTCCAACCAGGAAAGAGTTACAAACTAAGTGACAGCGCGCTAATTGCAACCCCTGTGGGGTACGAGCCTCGGCTTAGAGCGTTGCTGTGGAGGGCAGAAAGGGCCAGCGCGGAATATATTATAGTAAACAAGTGTCGGTGCAGGCACAGGTGTACTCTCTGTTCCTTTTACTCTCATGGTCCGAAAAGGACGGTAATCCACGACTTGAGAGAGATCAAGCTCAGGTACAACGGCTTAACATGTTATACGAGGCACTGTGCACGGAGTTTGGAAGTTAGCGGTATGATTGCTGGGGAGTTTGTTCCGCCACTTCTTCTTTCCAGCAAAAACACTAGGAAGTGTCGAAGGGTGGGCGTTTTGGGGGACTGTCACTTGTAAATAAATAAAGTAAAGTAAATTTTGACGTTCGAAAAGTGCTGATTATCAGCCTAGTTTGAATAAATGACTTTTGATTTTGATAACTATGAGCCATGTTTGCCTGTAACAGTTTTGACCACTATCTACCATCGAGGCAGACCTATTTGTACTCATCATCATCATCATCAGCCTATAATGTTCCCACTGCTGGGACTCAGGCCTCCTCTCTAGGAGAGGGTATTATAATATTTGTACTATTCAAATGTTAATAGAAACTTCACAATTATACGGTTTAACCTCATTAAATATTTAACGTAACGTAGTCACTTCCTGTCTCAGTTGCTTGCATTAATTTTTGTTTATTTGTCTAAGCAAAGGCTTATCTTAGTGAATTAGGAAATCGATTATTTATGGTAACCAGGCTCCATTGGATATGCTCTCGCTTTCTTTGACTTCCAATTTACATTAAATTAGTTTAAACAATGTTATTTAAATAATAGATTGTGATCTGTGCTTTTGTAATAGGGAAACTTTACTTCCTTGTTGTTCTTGTGGTTTGAAGCGCAGCTGATGAGCATAAGGTCCTTGGTTCAGTTTCCAGGTCGGGGAAAGTGTTATTGGGTTTTCCGATGAGGAAATTCTCAGTAGCGGCCACGGAATCTGGATTTGTGCACAGTTTGTTTTGTTTTTTTTAAAAAACGTTGCCCCACACTAGGAATTTCTCCTGTATCGTGGGTGCGTTTACAAACACTTAAACTCACATACACAAACACACCCAGACCCGAAACAACTATCTGCAGGCCGCTATCTGGCAGTTGATGGCAATAGGCTCGCCTCCTATTACATGGGACTTAAACATAACTGGCTAAATTTAGGTATACTAATGGGTACCCCTCTGCTTAAACCTCCGGGGATTACAAGCGTTATGACGTTATATGTTCAATTTTGTGGGCTACACTGGCGCTTTCTTATGTATTAAATGAGCCTACTCATAACCTCAATCTTGTCCTGAGGATAGAAATAAGGACGACGATGGAACGAGCTGATCCAAAAGAAGATTATTAACTACTGACTTAAAATAATGGGTGCTTATATGAACTTTGTAACTCCAGGGAAATTCATTGTTAAGTTGCCTGCATCGGCATGCACCTTAACAATGAATTTCCCTGACGGTAGGTACCTAAGCAGTTTTACTTTCATCGACTTGACCGGTATAAAGAACAAACAATTAACATCGCTCGCCGAAAACAACGCAACGACGTGTGACCAGAGAAATGTGATACTTTCAAAACGTGAGCTTTGCTAGTTATGGACATGTGTAGAAAGTGGACTTATGCATAAATAACATAACAACACATCACGCTTGTAATCCCGCAAGGGTTATACAGAGGCGTCTTACGGTCTCCTGCATGGACGGTAGCTGGGTGTCTCAGGTATGTGGTGGTAGTGAGGTATCAGAAGATCCATATTTCGACAGTTATGTTTCAGATCCATGTAATAGGGGGTTCCTCAATCTTTTTTTAATTAGCCTTTTGTGTTCCACTGCCAGGCAAAGGCCTTCTTCATTCCTTTGCTACTCTCCCGGTGTTGTGACATCTCTGGCCAATCAGTCACGAACGAGTCCAGATCGTCACGGCAGCGTTTGTTAGGCCTACCTCGGTGACGACGACAAGACCTCAGAAATTAATGAGAAAAACCTATGAACACTTTGCCAGACCTGGAAGTCACCAAGAAGTCGAACCAAGCACCTCATGCTCAGCAATCAGAGGTCGCCACTATTACTAGACCAACGAGACAATGACTTACTGCCGCACTCAGAGAGCTTTAATGATTACTCAGGGAGCTTTAATGATTACTTAGGCCATTACTTAGTAAAGGTTTTGACAGTTTTGTCATACAAAAGTATGTCAAATCTTTACTAAGGGACGGCTTAAGTAATCATTAAATATCTCTGAGTACCGCAGTAATTATTCTTTTTTTTACGAGATCCTCTTCTTCTCTTCTTTTTTTTGATGAGGTGCAAGTGGCTACAAGCTAGTCTGTTTTCTGCACAGTTTTAATTCATCGACATGTGAAGAAGAAAAATAATGAGATACTAGGTTTTTTCACTTCTCAAGCATGGAGGTCAGATAAAATGCTACGTCGTTTCCCGTCGGGGCTGCGGGTTGTTCGAAAAGATACCGCGGCCTCGTCACAAAGGGCTAAGAAGGAACATGGGTGGCTTTTAGTCAGTAGAAGTCTGGGGCCTCATTTACGGACACGCGGGGTGTCGCGTGGCGTGATGTGCGTTTTTAATTCAAAGTTCAAACTCATGGCGATGTATGAAAACGGTAACGATTTCAAACGTCGATTTTACAACATTAAAATGCAGCGTCCGTTGCGGTTGACGCGCCTCTCAATAAATGAATAAAAAAGCTCGTGACGAGCCTTCTGCACGCGCCGCGCGACGCGACGCCCCGCGTCGCCGTAAACGAGCCCTGACACTCCCTACCGCTCTGCCCGGAGCGGGGTGGAGTAATTTGTTGATTTCCAAAGCTCCAAAAAAAAAATGGCATCCTTGTTTCTGGTGGTGCGTGTCTTGGGTTAGAATTTGATACCTAAAACTTGACGGTCCGACGGTCATACCACTAGGCTATCACTGTTATCTATTCCTGATACAAAAACCCAATAATAGTGCCCGATCTGGGGATTGAAGCCTTTTTTTTTGGAAGGTGGGAAATCATCAAATGACTCCTCTCGCTCTGGGCAGAGCGGCAGGGAGTGTCAGACTTCTAATGACTAAAAACCACCCATGTTCTTCCGTAACCCTTTGTGTCGAGCCCGCGGTATCTCTTACGAACAACCTGCAGCCCCGACGGGGGGATCGAACCCACAACACCTCATGCTGAACAGCCGCGCTTATAACCACAAGACCACCAGGTAATCTAGTCTAGTTCAAAAATGATCAGACACATTTCACCACGCGGCTCCACCTGCCATAGAAAGTGCACTATAACTACATCAACTCATTACGAGTACAATTAAGTAAAGCAACAAGGGAGTAACGTGTTCATTACGGCTTTGTCTCGCGTTTTCTTTCACCTTTCCTGGTTTCTGAGAATTGTGTAATGGTCTCAAAGGTGTCTTATAGACCCGTCGGGGCTGCGGGTTGTTCTCAAGAGATACCGCGGCCTCGACATGAAGGGCTAAGAAGGAACATGGGTGGTTTTTAGTCAGTAGAAGTCTGACACTCCCTTCCGCTCTGCCCAAGAGCAGGAGGGGTTATTTGATGATTTTCCACCCAACATAAAAAAAAAGGTGTCTTATAGACGTTAGTGACGATTGCTTTTGTTTTTTTATTACAGACTTCACCCGCGATTTCTTTCGCAAAAATTGTGATAGCTCGGGTAATATGCATGGTGTGAACATAATTTGTAGCCTATAGCACCCTCGAATAACGTAGATTTCTGCTAGTGTTTTTGTTTTTAGAATAGAATTATAAGTTCCGGAGATTACCCCCTACATACAAACTTACAAACATATTTTGCCTCTTTATAATATTGTTATTGTATAGAAGTACAGGTCTATACATGTACAAGTTACTGGCACTTTTATAATGTCTATAACAAAAAAAAAACTACAGTCCAGCCAAAAGGCACAATAACTTTGAGAGGACTGTAGTTACCCATTCCAAAGCATAGACCTCTGTAGAGAAAAATGAGTAGAAACTCCATGGACACTATATTAATTTAAAATTCTGGCTTCTTATATCTTACCTCCAAATGATGGTTTTCAGCTGCATCATTGATGGGGCTCTTTCCATGCCTGTCCAAATGGAGCCTGGCCCCGTGTCTGAGGAGCCAGCGAACTGTGCTCAGGTGTCCCCTGGACGCCGCGAAGTGGAGAGGAGTAGCCCCGTCTCCATCTCTAGCATTGGGATCCACGCCACGTTCCACTATCTAGAAAGGATGAAAATAAAAACAAATTATAGTCTTAATGTAAAATTTTGAATGACGAATTGCAAGTTGTGGTTGGTGGTGGTAGGTTATTTTATCACCACTGCCCTGGAAACGCTAACGGGAAACATCGTCTCGAATAAGGCATAACCTAACCAGCACTGGGTCCTTGTGGTAGATTGCAGGCTTCATCCCACTTCCTCTAATTGAGAGGAAATCTTGTGGCCACAATAAGACTGTATTCATGCACCAAGAAGAATGTACAAGAGTCAGTACTACAACTTTCTACAATCTGTCAAAGGAGATAGAACCGATGTGTCATATCAAGCTGTCCGCCATTTTGTTTTTTTTTTTCGAAATCGCGGCCCACGATCAAAGTGGTATGTATGGATAGACGACATATAGATGAACAAAAAATGTCCAGTAACAAGGTACCCCAAAGTGTCACGTTACCGTTATATTTGAAAGTAAAGATCGACGAATGAGTACAACGACAATAATTAAAAATAGACTTATTACGTGTATAGGCGTTAAATTGTATTCAAATAATCGTTCCCAGGTTTATTATTATTATGCTCACTAGGAAATTGCTTGGCATCGCAATGAAACGCTATGTTATGTCAAAGAATAGTTTTCTCGTGCTCCTAGTTAGTATGTAATGCACCTACTCTCTTTCAATAAACAATAATAATAATAATCAACACCTATAGACACGTAAAAGGTATATTTTTTTGTGTGGCCATTGTACTTATATTATATCCATCTTTACCTTCAAATATCTCGATAAAATGACACTATGGGGGTACCCCATACATGGTAATGTTCCATGACATTTTTTGTTCGTCTAGGTGTCCTCTACCCATACATACCAATTACATCGTGGGCCGTGATTTCTAAAAAAAAACAAAATGTCGACGGGTCGATATGCCAGCTTCCATACAAAAAGTTCAAAACCCTTTCTGTAATAGATTTATAACTTAAGAACTTTATTGCTAAAGCATAAGTTTCATTGGTAAACTTTAACAGACAGTTTCGGGTAAGTTTATGTGCTGGCATCTGTAGAGAAGTGTAAAGTTAATACTCACGTGAAGTTGAAAACATGACAGCAATACTACAAAGAAACTAGGATCCCATTTATGTAACACACTTTCTATCACAATCAGTAGAATTTTGAAAGAAACTCCTGATTCATTCTATTACGTTTGACAAACACTGAAAATATGATACTTGCCATGACAAGAAAAAACCGAATCTAACATGATGACATCCATTTTAACTGCTACAATTTACGTCTATAAATTCCTGTTATTTTCACTAAAACGCAACACGAGTTCGTATTTTATTTGCAAGCTATCATGCTCTCGCGCATTCAAATAAAATGCTATGATGTTAAAAGATTTCACCACAACACTAACTGTGATATCGGAGTCGTAAATATTTAAATGAATTTACAATATGAACGCCCGTGTTCACTAACACCTAGATACGAGTATATGATAAAATACACGCGTTCTGTTGGATTTTCAACTGTCAGCCCTGCGCCGAGAGTTAAAACTACTACATTTTTTATTGGACGTAACTGTCTCACTTGTGGGCAAAAGTCTCCTCCAAGTTTTGGAATGAAGATCCAAGTCATCATCTGCCTAGCGCGTTCCCAACTATGTTGGGGTCGGCTTCCAGTCTAACCAGTAGCAGCTGAACACTAGAATTTTACATGGAGCGACGGCCTATCTGACCTCCACACCTGAGTTAGTAGGTACAGGGTAATACGATACCCTTTGGTAAAACTGGTTGTTAGACAGGCCACTACCTGTAATGTCTGTCAAAGATCTGCACATGGCAGCCAGAACCAAAGGTTAGTAACGATCTAAATATCCAAGAATATTCGAGGATCCATCGAAAACGGGCATAAGTCGTAAATATTGCAATGATTTTTTAATCTTAAGGGTTCCGTGCATGAGGTTAATAAACGAACGGCTTTGTTACGGAATCTGTGTTATTTTTTATTTCACACACCAGGTTGAGACATTACCGAATACATTACTTGTGTTATCTAATGATTGGTATATCTGTTCGACTAGATTATTATTATTGTGCATGTCTAGACTCTTCACCTGATACGTAATCATTCACAGACTCAGATTCCTATTGACACATAACATAACATCACGCCTGTAATCCCCGAAGGGTTAGGCAGAGGTGTACCTAATAGTACACCCACATTTCGCCAGTTATGTTTTTAAGTCCCATGTAATAGGGGGCGAACCTATTGCCATCAACCGGGCACAAATCCAGACTCCGTAGCTGTTACTGATAAATTCCTGATGGAAAAAGCCAATAACACTTTGCCCGACCCGGGAATCGAACCCAGGTCCAGGTCCAGGTCCTATTGAAAATTTCTGATAATTTTCTATAAATCAATACAATGAAAAGAAAAGTAGTGTCTATACTCTAACTTGCATTCATATCTCTAATATCTTTGACGGCACGGTTGGCGCAGTGGCTGAGCGATTGGATTGGATATGGCCTACAGATAGTTGTTTCGGGTCTGGGTGTTTGGTTTGTTGGTTTGTGTATGTGAGTTTAAATGTTTGTGAACGCATTCACGATGCAGGAGAAATTCCAAGTAAGGGGCGTTTTTAAAAAAAATTGTCCCATCATCATCATCAGCCTACAGCTATCGACTGCTGGATATAGGCATATTCAATCGCACGCCACTCATCTCGATTCTCGGCACCACGGCGTCGCCCGACCCTGAGCCTGATGAATTGTCCAGAATGTTTCCTGACTAAAAACTATGATTCTGTTTAGTCCATCTGTTAGATTATCGAAAAATAATGGATAAGTACGTGTTTTTTGTCTTATCAAATTAATGAAATTTGACGAAAACAAAACGTGTCAAAGATCATTAGTACCAAACTATCACGTCACACGACTTTTTGAAACACTGTATCGTCCTCATTTTTAGTTAACGTGAAAAAAGAAAAAACGTGTGTCCAATATTTTTTGGAAATCTATCTGACGGACTAATTTGTTTTTTTTTTGTCAATTATCCTACTCAAGTTAAATAATGTCTAACATGTGTATTATTTTTTATTTAACGATGTTACGATTGATAAAGAAACCTTGTTTTGTCAAGTCATAAAAACCATACAAAGCTAGGTAGAAACTTATATTACAAAATCTCACTATTCACAACTAAAAGCACACTTGACCAGTTATTCAGCATTTAATATTAATAGCTACGTTGAACACGCTATTTTCTAGCCAACTGGGGAAGCCGTCCGGACCAAAGTACTTCTAAATGAAAGTGAGCTGGTTTTAATAAAACTCAATAGAAGCACCTCACCACTACAAGCGACGTAAAACTGGCAACAGAAGTTCCACCACACGAGCATTGGGATTGGGACAAACCAATCGTTATCACTAAAATAAAATGTTGGTCGTCCTACGGTGACATGGGCAAACGACATAGTTGCTATTGGAGGAAAATCTGGATGAGACTGGTACATGAATGAAAGGCACAAAATAGAGGCCTATTCCCAGTAGACGGTGAATTCGGGCTGTGTCGTGATGATGATGAAGCGGGAAGCTCTGAATTGTCTTACTTCTTTTTTTTTGAAATTTGCAGGCCAGTGTCAGGTTGTGTTTTAAATAAAATATGATTTGTGGCCAAACAAATATGGCTTTACAGAGTTATAATCCATTAAAACCATCAATACAACCCAGTAAGTTCATTTAATCCCATGCAACGACTTTTTTACGAAAAAGTGCAAAAATAATACAAATACAGTTTGAATTTCACGGGCTACCTCCACGATCCTCCTTGATAAGAGATTGTTAGTTTAGCTCACTATTGCTATCATTTAAACTACGTCCAAGAGTTCTTGTTTATCATTCAAAAAACCAGTTTTTTTAACTTACATACATAAAAAAGTGACCTTGTCTAATATGCTTGCACAACCTACTATATGCATCTGTGTGAACCTGCTAAGCACCGACTTAATAATTTTATGACGTGTGGTCTTCCTGTTCATAGCCTTTTTTTTATTTTTTGCTGGGTGGAAAATCATCAAATAACCCTCCCGCTCTTGGGCAGAGCGAAAGGGAGTGTCAGACTTCTACTGACTAAAAACCACCCATGTTCCTTCTTAGCCCTTTATGTTGAGGCCGCGGTATCTCTTGCGATCACATAGGTGGTTTTTAGTCAGAGAACACACTTCCTTCCGCTCCGCTCAGAGCGGGAGGACTCATTTGAGCGGGAGGGGTTATATGATGATTTCCAACCCGCGAAAAAAAAAAAGGTATGATTTTAAGAGAAAACATGAAGCAAACATTCAAGTAAGTACAAAACCAGAACGATTACATGTATAGAGACTTAACTTCCGATGCATTTACATAGGACACTGTGGATCAGGAACAAGGAATTCCTGTGGCAGATCGATGAACGGTAGACACAGAGCAATGCTCTAGTCTTCGTGACTAACATGCGTTTCCTTACGTATTGGCGATTGTGGAAACGGTTCTACACAGTGGACCAAGTTATATAACTACAGTACCCGGCGATAAATATTGCACATCGACCTTTGAAAATTGGTGTATTATAAACAAAGAATAAAAAGAATTATCAAAAGAAGCAAATCATAATTGTTTTAACAGCTCCTAATAGATACCGGACTGTTTGTATTTCGTGCGACAGAGATAACGCTCTACGAAGCCGGAATTAGCCGATTGTCTCTTTCCAAAGGTCGATGTGCAATATTTATCGCCGGGTACTGTACCTAACTAAGCCAGTGATAGTCTAGTGGTGCTACTGTCTGGCCACCAAGAAATAGGTCTCGAGTACAAATCCTAGACACGCACCTCTGTTTTTTTCGGATTCATATGCGTATTAACTAAAAAATTGGGTTGTGGAGATCAGATAGGCAGTCGCTCCATGTAAAATACTGGTATTCAGCTGCATCAGGTTAGATTGGAAGCCGACCCTAACATAGTTGGGAAAAGGCTAGGCAGATGATGATGATGATGCGTATTACGCAATTATCACTTGCTTCGATAAAGGAAAACATCATAAGGAAACCAGCATGCCTTTTTTTTTTTTTTTGGTGGTGGAAAAACATCAAATAACCCCTCTCACTCTTGGGCAGAGCGAAAGAGAGTGTCAGACTTCTACTGACTAAAAACCACCCATGTTCCTTCTTAGCCCTTGCGCCGAGGCCGCGGTATCTCTTGCGAACAACCCACAGCCCCGACGGGAAGTCAGAGGCCCTTGGGCCGCATAACTAAGCAATAAAATTAAGCAGTAAAAGAATTAGCTGGAGATTCGAATAAGCAAGAATCGATACCATTCACAGGAGACGCAGGATCAAAAAAATCGATGAATATGTAAGAGAAGTGAAACAGCTACTAAAGAAGTTATGACTATCCATAGATCATCAGGTAGACAGCCACTCGTAATACTGACTATGCGTGACTACCGCACGTTTCCTACACGTAAGGTCATTCAACTCGCAGATGATTTTCACTCGATAGGTAGGTAAGTACTTACCAGCTAAACGAAAAGTTGTTCTAACACTTCAACAAGGCAATAAAATACAGTAAATAATAATAAATTGTGTTTCTTACACAAGAAAGCAGTCTCCTGTCATCGGTCCCCTCTCCCAGTCCATTTCCAATCGTAGAGAGGAAGCCATATTTTCTAGTATTAAGGTATGATATACAGGCTGAACATATATTTCTGGTTATACATACAGGTTGCAAATCAACCCATCACACAGACGTCAACCAAGCATTCTGTACATCAAACTAAGTACCCCTACGCAAAAATTTATGCTGGGAAACGACTTTTTTTTGGGTCAAAATTCACATTTTACGGTAAAACCCAATGTAGCACTGTTAAAACATTGTGCTAGTGAATGCTTTGAGTAAACGGGTCATGGAGGTAATTTAAGTAAAGTTATAACCTGAAAAATTAGTATTTACAAAAACAGCTGTGAAAAATTCGGAACTTTAACCCCCAATATCTCCGTTACTAGGAGGTTCCCAGGTATGGTCTAGAACAAAAAAATGATCGCAGTGGTGGGGAGAACAAGTGCCTTTCATTTGCGTTAAGGGTACTTTTACACCCTATATATAATAACAAACATAAGAATGGTGTGTTGTATCTTTTATATTCGTTTTTAATCTGACACTAACAACCATTACCTTTTATGTTTAATCATACTCATACCCGTCTGATAGGAAGCAAGTGTAGTGCTTTCAACCGGGCAAAACGACTTCTAAACTGACTTTGCCCGAGCCAGGAATCGAACCCAGGACCTCATACTCAGCAATAGCGCTTGCGACCACTAGACCAACGAGTTTACAGCCCACTACACCTCGAAAAGTAGATGCCTCTCGAAGAGTGAGAATAATTTATCATCATAACATCTACTCACCATCCACTTAACGCAGTCTAAGCAGCCAGTCTGCGCAGCTGCATGTATGGGCAGCATTCCATCTCGTGCCCTTGCATCCAGTCTCCCTCCAGCTTCCAGCACCAGGTATTTGAGCACTGCCAGGTGGCCTTCCTGGGCTGCCAGGTAGACTGGCGTCACGTCGTTGTCCATCGCCGTGTTGGCACTGTGGAAGAAGAGAACATTTGGTAAGTTAACATTATTATCATCATCATCATTTCTGCCGAAAGAGGTCCACTGCTGGACATAGGCCTCCCTTAAAAAGAGGGGTTTGCCATAATCGCCACGTTTGGCAGGCGGGTTGGCGATCGCAGTACGGTTGTTATAAAAGCACGGAGAACGCTGCTGCCTATTCTCTGGTAAGTCCCTTAGTCGCCTCTTACGACACCCACGGGAAGATATGGGATGGTGCTATTCTTTACATCAGGAAGAAATTATGTTTTTCCTACTTCTCCGCTATTCTTTTTCGATAGATTCCGTTGCGGTACAGTTAAATTGTTTCTCTGGGACTTCGTCGAGCTTCATTGTCTCAGCGCTTTTCTGGTGGTCGCCACTATTGATTATATGGCTTTCAAAAGTTGCAGTGGTTTGGGAATAGTGTTTATTTTTTTGGGTTCGTCCCAAAAAAAGGTAACATGATTTGACGTTGAAATTGACGTTGTTATCTACGTCAATTTTCCAGATAGATCATGCATTGCTGGGGAGTTTGTTTCGCCATGTCTGGTTACCATAAATGGTGGTACGCTTTTTTATGAGGCTGTCATGTGTGGTTAGTGCTGATTTTCAGATTCAAGATTCTTAAATTGTATTTTTAATAATTTCTTTGCGCTGGTTTCAAACCTGTGATGTGCGTCACAAAGCAGTAACTACTGAGCTAAAGGTTACTTAACAGCGTACACCGGACTTAGCCAGAGATATGTGAGCACAATTGAAGGCAGGCAAGAGTTCAGTCTGCTTGGTAACCTTGGTTTGACCACACCATAAAGGAATTATAAAAGTTCTTTAGGATGGAATTTTGTTGCGATATTTACTCATCGAGGACACTATTCCAAATCGGACACTTTATGAAAATTAATGTTTGCATAACGAATGTCTCCTTGCCCGAAGCAAATATGTTTATTAAATAATTCTATCATTGAAAAGATACAGGGAGACTAAGATTAAAAACCAATTAATCTGTAGATTTAGGTATGTTATGGTATGTTGTGTTTATAAACAGTATATCTTTGAAATACCTACATCCAACACCTTTAAACGATAAGTACCCAGAAACAGAATACGAAATCTATCTATATCTTCTATACATATAATAAATCTGTAGAATTTTTTTTTTGTACATCGAAAATATTTTAAAAAAAAATTGTCAGGGTATTAAAGTATAACCAACAGAACACATTTCCAGCATTTTTGGAATTTTTGTCTGTTTGTCTGTTTGTCTGTTTCGATGACTAAGCATCACGTCAAATTTACGAAACGAATGTAGATAACTTTTATACATAAATATTGTGCGTAACTTGGGCTATTACTTAGTCTTTGTTTCATCGTAATCGGTGCTCTCTATCAAAAGATATATGCATTTATAGTTTTTAAGAAGAACTTATCATTATGGTCAAGAATGAGACAAGCAACGACATCTATTGAACGAATATGGTACTACTTATTAATAAATGCCTTCACAAGATAACTTTAAATAAGTAATGATAGCAAAAGGTACGTAGATATTAGTCTAAATGACGCTGTTTTCAAAATCTACATAGCCTAAACCCTATAGTGTGTTTGATCGCTCTGTTTTAGCAGTTTATCTTCGTCTTCGACAGATGGCGTTATTCATTTGATGTCATTTTCTGAACCGCGGTGTTATTAAATAAACATATGTTTCATGAATAGTCAACAAATAAAGATTTACCAATTACACAGTATAAAAATACTATTTTTTTTAAACTAAATTAAAATTAGATAAAACCCACGACATATTTTGTTTGTACCGTGTGGGAATCGAACCTGCGACACGCAGTGCTACTGTTAATCGTCCAGCCACTGCACCAAACATGTCTTTATATAGATGTGGTGTGTTGTTAGCCCTATGTGTCGAGGCCGTGGTATTTCTTTCGAACAACCCGCAGCCCCGACGGGCGTCGGTCCTTGGGGGCCCCTTCAATGTTGCTGACATCCCATTGAGACGCGCGTGGAACACAAACGCGCCTCCATCGTCATAGGACTGACGAACGATTAACTAGCCCGTTACTCACCGTTCACAGGCCCGCGCCTACTACGGTGGCCGGAAGCCATCACGTGGCCCCCGATGCCCGGAGCGTCTCCCGCGGCGGCTGGGAAGAGGGGTTGTGTCTCTCTTACGTTCACCTCTTTCGCTAGCATTACTGCTTCGCAGAAGGAGGTGACGGCGTTCCATTTCAGATTCGATGTCCCAGATTCGGTACAGGTACCTCTCGAAACAGCCTCCCTTTTTTGTGGTTCGTAAATTATCAAATGACTCCTCCCGCTCTGGGCGGAGCGGAAGAAAGTGTCAGACTTCTACTGACTAAAAACCACCCACGTTTCTTCTTAGCTCTTTGTGTTTCGGGGCCGTGGTATCTCTTGCGGACAACCGTCAGCCCCGGCAGACGACGGCAGCAACAATTAAGGGGCCCCAAAGGACCCCTTAATTGTTGCTGACATATTATCTTTGAGGCGCGCGCGGAACACGAACGCGACAACGACAGTACCTGTCGACTATAATGTACCTGTTTCAAATTTCTTCAAGATCCGTTCGGCCGTTCTGACGTGGTTGATTAACAAACACCCATCCATCTAAACTTTAGTATTAAACATAGTCAGTACTTTGCATTACCCTCTTCTTATTTTCTACAGCGGCAGTAAGTTAACGCAGGGCAATGATTTAACGTACTTTTATCTAAGCGACGCATTTTAGTTTCCGACAAGCACGCGAACGAAGTCGCGGGCACAGCTAGTCATAGAATAATTATGTTGTTACCAGAACGTCAAAAGTAATTAAAAACATACAAAGTCTAGTAATAACATCAAGCAGATGTCAAAAGTTTATTAAGGAAACATTATTTGTTAAGATCCTATAATACTGGAATTGTCCCTCCAAAACTGAAGAATTCATTAATCTTCATCGAGCCTTCGATTTAGGTAACTACACATACCTTTTTTGCAATCAATGATTTCCATCAAAACTTGATTTTCGATGCTCCATTTTTAACACAATACACTAAATATCAAAATCACATATCAAACGTAGGTACATCACATTTTACTAAAAACTCCACAATAAAATCTCTTAAAATAATAAAACAACGAATTCTCAGACCAACGTCATATCGATCATCTCGACTAAATACAGATGCTTTAATAAAAAACTAAAAAGCTGCAACTCAGTCTGACCTCCATATTTTAGCTGAGACTTTCGAAATCACAAAGATAATAATAATATCTAGGTTCCGTCGACGATCGAAACCAATAGTAGCACTATATTTAAATACATTCCATTTATAATGTTTTAAAACAACATTGAAATTAATAAATTGGTGAGAATTTTTGAGTAAATTGTTTTTGAAAAAATTGCTTTTTTTTTTAACTTGCAATGTTTGTAATATTATGTGTATGTGTGTTCGGGCGGATTCTCGCACCTCAATTTTCAAGCAGATATCTTCAACCGATTGAGCTGAAAGTTTGCACACATATAGATATCATGAAACAATGCAATATTATGGTGAGATGGAGCTGACCTCATGATGAAGCTCGAAGGTGGCCATAGGAACTCCGTTATAAAACGACATAACCCCATCGAGTTTGGGCTCGTATGATTCGTCTTGACGAGTATTTGATCTTTAGTTTGTATTCAGGGTGTGATGATGGAGCAGGAAGGTGGCCATAGGAACTCCGTTATAAAACGACATAACCCCATCGAGTTTGGGCTCATATGATTCGTCTTGAAGAGTATTTGGTCTTTAGATTGTATACAGGGCGTGATGATGGAGCAGGAAGGTGGCCATAGTAACTAGGCAAACGACCTTGCAGCAATGATGCATTGAATGAGATTATCAGACTGAGAAACCTGTCAAGCGATAACTAAAATGTAAAAAATATATTTTAAGTTAAAAAAAAAATAAAAAAAACGTGAAACAAGCTTTTATGTCATAATTATACATTGTGTGATGATGACGTTATAAGCCATTATAAGGAGATAGTTAAAGTTTTAAATGAAAAAATGTATTCTTTCTAGCGCATTTAAAAAAAAGCTTGTTTTTAAAAAGTTTTTTTACTTAAAATTGATTTAAGATGTTATTTTGGTGTTTTTAGAATAGTTTAATTTATTTTTAAATTCAGGTTTGGTTTTGTCTATAAATATATTTATTAATAGTCTTGAGGTCCGTTTAATTTTATTGTCGGTTATTAAAATTTAATGACTTCATGGCCAATAGAAAGTAGTTTATTAGATATGACACTGCAGTGTCCAGTATATATGTATGAAGCAGACCTATAGAAAGCCGATGGAAATTGTAAAATGGCAAATTAATTGATTATGATAATTGATATTGATTGCATTAAGTCACCAATGTACGGGCCTTTTTTTTGGCGGCTGAGAAATCATCAAATAACCCCTCCCGCTGTTGGGCAGAGCGAAAGGGAGTGTCAGACTTCTACTGACTAAAAACCACGCATGTTCCTTCTTAGCCCTTCATATCGAAGCTACGGTATCTCTTGCAAACAACCCGCAGCCCCCGAACAACCCGCAGCCCCACAA
This sequence comes from Diarsia brunnea, assembly GCA_949774965.1. NCBI lineage: Eukaryota > Metazoa > Arthropoda > Insecta > Lepidoptera > Noctuidae > Diarsia > Diarsia brunnea. The sequence goes on along the minus strand of OX459013.1, from coordinate 15,451,043 downwards.
TGTAGGGGCCTGCATTGTAAATTCACGATAGATTTCACTATCAGCCACGAGGCCATTAATGATGCAAATCTAATGTTCATCATCATCATCATCATCCGGAGTCCGACTTCACCCACTGTTCGCCAAGGCCTCTCCTCTCCTACTTGTGGCAAGCTCTCAGTTCTTGTCAGCCTCACCCAGAATATTCCCTCACATCACATAAAACACATAACATCACGCCTGTAATCCCCGAAGGGTAAACCAGAGGTGTACCTAATAGTACACCCACATTTCGCCAGTTATGTTTTTTTAAGTCCCATGTAATAGGGGGCGAGCCTATTGCCATCAACCGTGCACAAATCCAGACTCCGTAGCTGTTACTGATAAATTTCTGATGGAAAAAGCCAAAAACACTTTGCCCGACCCGGGAATCAAACCCAGGACCTCATGCTCAGCAGTCGCGCTTGCAACCACTAGACCAACGAGGCAGTCAACTGTCCATCTAGCCGCTGGACGACCAACACTTCTCTTTTCAGTCCTTGGACGCCACGCTGTCACAGCTATAATGTCCACCTACCAGCACTGAGAATCTCATGTTAGATTAACATCATCATCATCTGCCTAGCCTTTTCCCAACTATGTTGGGGTCGGCTTCCAATCTAACTGGATGCAGCTGAGTCCCAGTATTTTACATGGAGCGACTGCCTATCTGACCTCCACAACCCAGTTAATACTAGGTAATACGATACCCTTTGGTAAGACTGGTTGTCAGACTTTCAGGTCACTGACTACCTGTAACGACTGCCAAAGATCTATATATAGCAGCCGGGACCAACAGCTTAACGTGCTATCCGAGGCACGGAGGAAACTCGGTATGTCGGGCGGTCACCCATCCACAGACCGACCTAGGCAAGCACAGCTTTACCTAAAGATCGACCCGAGTGGCAGTTCTTATTAAGCCACGAGCTCCTCATGTTAGATTAACATAAACTACCTAAAATTTACATCAGTCCTGCTGAAACTCAGATTTAAGAGCCATAAAGTGCTGTACTTAACATTTGAATTTTTTAACCACTAAACCTTTGGCTATTTATCAATATTCCATAACTAGCTTGCAATGTTTGTGACATTTAGAATGTGAAAGATGCAGTCCTAAGTGATCTTTGATCCTTGACTTAAAGTGGCTTCGAATGGATGCTTTTCACTATAGTGCAGAGGCCTAAGGCGTTTATTATTAACAACGACTTTCAACGGGAATAATTTTTTGTCATTTCCATCCACGGTATAGCTTCTACGATTCCACTTTGGCTAGAGCATTTAAACTATTCTTTTTTTTTTGTTATGTGTGTTTGACGCAGCTAATCTCCGAAACGGCTAGACTGATGTTGATGGGCCTTTTAATGGCAGATAGTTGATGGTATAAGAAGTCCTTGCAAAATAATTAAACCCCTGGTAATTGTTGGCAAAAACCAATTCACACTTGAAATTTAAATATTTTTATTATAATATCACTCACTCGGACGAAGGTTGCGAGCGACAGTCAGTATAGTAGTCTACAGATACTACAGCAACAGTAGTTATTATAATAAATCTAGCTTTTTACTGTCAAAATATAGGTCCGTCAGAGTTTTAATTCGAAACCCTGGTTTCCACACCATTCTAACACCTGACAATTTGCTAATCTCTAATTTTGCGTTCCTGAAGTTCTGCGCCCAAACCCCTACCTAGACCAGAATATTACAAGAAGAAAAATGAAGACACAGAACACATAGTTATTTAAATAACAGATCTTTCACTGTTTCTCACGCCGAACACATGCCTCGATCGTATCTCGCAAGGCCGTTGACTACATAAATTTTCAAACAGTACAGAATTTAGATTATGATCTAACATTATAATATTTTGCTGACCCGTTGTATTGCATTACACCTGTGGTTTGTAATGGTCAGTGTTAGATAAGATTTTTTTATTATAGACTAGCTTTTATTGTTCAAGAAGCTCGTGGCTCAATAATAACTTGCCTAGGTTGGTCTGTGGGGTCACCCATCCACTTTCTCCACTAATTAAATACCGAGTTTCCTTCGTGTCTTGAAAAGCACGTTAAGCTGTTGGTCCCGGCTGTCAATAGTAAATTTTTGTTACTGGAAGTCTGTGGCCCGAAAGTCTGACAACCAGTCTAATCAAGGGATATCGCATTATCCTGTACTACGACTAACTGGGTTGTGAAGGTCAGATAGGCAGTCGCTCCATGTAAAATACTGGTATTCAGCTGCATCCAGTGAGACTGGAAGCCTCAGATATATTTGACTTAATTGCCAAGAGTCTTGACCAATACCTGAGGACGCTTTGGTTAGGCAGTTGAATCAAGAGCTTAATTCAGACCCGTCGGGGCTGCGGGTTGTTCGCAAGAGATACCGCGGCCTCGACATAAAGGGCTAAGAAGGAACATGGGTGGTTTTTAGTCAGTAGAAGTCTGTAAGTCCCATTCGCTCTGCCCAAGAGCGGGAGCGGTTATTTGAAAATTTCCCACCCCCAGAAAAAAAAAAAAAGGGCTTAATTCAGAAAGCCTTACTCCTAGACACAGCTTGTAACTTTGACCCTGTTCCCGATACCGGTGGCCTACAAATATCTACATTAATTAAAAACTAACAAGAACCTATAAAAGGACATCAAAAAACTGTTCCTCAGCGCTGTCAGCCTAAGTGCCCAAAAGACTGGCGACCAAGGTAAAAAAAAGCCAGCCCTTGGGTCACGAGAAGCGTCAACAAAGCGTTTTGAAACTTCCTTGAACAGGCTATGAGCACTCGGACCCCACGGCCCCAGAGTTTCAACCCTATACTTTATATTTTTGAAGAACTATATTATAAGAAGGATAGATAGAGGAAGTAACTATTAGGTACTTCTTTTCAATTTTACTGCCTTTTTATAGTTTCTTGTTAGTTTATTTATTAGTTTTTAATTAATGCACATAGTTAGTTTACTCTCATAATCAATAAAACATTTTAATGTAAATTATATAAAATATAAATATTTAACTCCTATACAAAATTTTACTGTAATGTCAATTACACCTTGTAGTTGTGCTGTAATTTTGGCTAGACAGTTACAAGTGTTTACTACCAAGATACACGTTAAGATACAATAATAACAAAAATCAAATCTAACATGCCCATCTCTACACCTCCATTGTTCATAATAATCCCATGCTTGTACCAGTTTCGGTAACTATTACAAAACTGTGTAACAATCATTATAGTAGGCTGTAAACATTAATTTATTATTAGATTACATTTCGTTACGTAATCATTTTTATTCGGGTTATTGTTCCGAGTTGTAATGAAAACAAATTTTGTTGTAATTAAAATTGTATGGGTCATTAAAGGTGAAGGAGTTTTGGGGTTTAATTATTAGGTTTTTATGGTGGATTTGATTAGATAGTTTGTACTAGTTACATAACATATTTTGAATCATTACATAAGTGCTAAAAATAGAAATTGCGTATTATCGAATAACTACGTTGTGGAGGTCAGATAGGCAGTCGCCCTATGTAAAATGTGTGTATTTTATCATATACAGGGTGTAAATCAACCCATCACACAGCCGTCAACCAACCATTCTGTACATCAAACTAATTACTCTTACGCAATTTTTTTTGCTGTGAAACGACTTTTTTTTTTGGGTCAAAAATCACATTTTACGGTAAAACTCAATGTAGCAATGTTAAAACATTGTGCTAGTGGAGTAAACGGATCATGGAGGTAATTTAAGTAAAGTTATAACCTGAAAAACTAGTATTTACAAAAACAGCTGTGAAAAATTTGGAACTTTGACGCCCAATATCTCCGTAACTAGGAGTTTCCCAGGTATGGTTTAGAACAAAAAAAAATCGCAGTGGTGGGGAGAACAAGTGCCTTTCGTTAGGGGTACTTTTACACCCTACCATATAAATAAATAAAAAGTTTCCCCATACTAGGAATTACTGTTGTATCGTGGTGGGTGCGTTATGTATACGTATGTTAAGTCTGTAAGGTGAACTCCGCACCGCGGGTTCCGTATGTATTGAACTACATATTTACGGTTACCTTTACACAAATGCTCTAAAATATTACGTCTTGCCAAACATGATTCTAGGTCAACGGAACCAGTACCCTATACATTTTGATTTCCTTGTGAAATCTTAAATGATAGCGACGATAACCGGTCATATCTTTTGATTGCGTTGACTTACAAGTTTGATTTTTTCACTGCTTCAAGGGGTAACAGACTCCCGTCGGGTTTGCGGGTTGTTCGAAAGAGATACTGCGGCCTCGATACGAAGGGCTAAGAAGGAATATGAGTGGTTTTTAGTCAGTAGAAGTCGGACACTCTCTACCGCTCTGCCCAAAGCGGGAGGAGTCATTTGATGATTTACAAAAAAGAAAAAAAATGTGTAGCAGACTTGAGTAGGTATTTGAAATTAATTTTCAGTTTAATACCTGCACGCGTTCTTGAGAAAAGGGACTTGTCAGACGGACAACAGAGTGGACCTATTAGAGTTCCGTTAATGCCGACTAAAAATGAACATGAAAGTTCCTCGTTTACGGTACTTGTAATGCAAGATTTTTCTTGAAATCTCCACTTCAGTTTCCACTTCTTACCTTACATACAAGTACTTAGATCAAGTGATTGTTATTACAGCAATACATCGATCTCGCAGTCTCACGTTTCACTTTTATTTTCTCTTTTCGCTGAGAGCGTTGCTAGGCAACGGCGTCTGACGTCACGCGGTCGCTGAGGGTCGAGTTGAATGGACTGGTAATGTTACTAGATGTTATGATAGTGTTCTAGATGTAAGAGTGTCGTTGGTTACTGAGGCTACTGCTGAGGTTGTGGGTTCGATTCACGGTGCGGGTAAAGTTTATTGGATTTTTCTATCGGGAATTCCTGGCTGCCACAGAGTTTCGATTTGTGCCCGGTTCAAAATCAAAATTAAAACCAAAGCATTTATTTCAAGTAGGCCAGATACAGGCACTTTTGAATAGTCGAACAAATACTAAATAAACTAATCAACTAAGCTACAGTCCCAGTCACAAGGCATAATAACTGTGAGTCTACTGTAGTTGGCCATTCCAAAGCGTTGGTCTCATGAGAAGAACGGCAAGAAACTCCATGGACACTCTTTTAAATCATAATATTTTTACAAAACTTTGGTTAAGTACATCATTCATGTTGAGATGGTATATTACGTGAGAAGGATGTAGGAAAATGTGCACGATAATTGTTCACTGTAAAGTCAAAAACGACGATTCGAAAATAAAATAATAATTCAAACAAGCCGTGGCAGCTAAGAGGTGACCAGTCACAACTGACAGCACCCGTTTGATGGCAATAAGCGTGTTCTTTATTACATGGAACTTAATCGTATATGGCGAAATGTTTTTTGTTCTAGGTACTAGGTCAGGTCCTGTGTTCTATTACCTAACTTTATAGAACACAAGGATTTCCGAGGGTGATTTTATGTTTATTTAAATCTTAAATACTTTTTTTTTCGGGGGTGGGAAATCATCAAATAACCCCTCCCGCTCTTGGGCAGAACGAAAGGGAGTGTCAGACTTCTACTGACTAAAAACCACCCATGTTCCTTCTTAGCCCTTCATTTCGAGGCCGCGGTATCTCTTGCGAACAACCCGCAGCCCCGACGGGCGTCGGCCCTTGCGGGCCCCTTCCATGTTGCTGACATCTCTTTGAGGCGCGCGTGGAACACGAACGCGCCGTCGACACGGCCTGTCGTCGTCATAAGATGGACGGACGGCGAGCTTACCCATCACTCACCGTCCACAGGCCCGCGTCTACGGTGGCCGGAAGCCATCACGTGGCCCCCGATGCCCGGAGCGCCTCCCACGGCGGCTGGGACGAGAGGTTCTCTCCCTCTCACGTTCCGCCACCTCCTTCGCTAACATCATAGAAGGAGGCGACGCCGTCCCATTCCTCCTCGCCCCGAACTTAATAATTTCTGGCGTAATGTTTTTGTTCTAGGTACTAGGTCAGGTCCTGTGTTCTATTACCTAACCTTATAGAACACAAGGATTTCCGAGGGTGATGTTATGTTTATTTAAATCTTAAAGCCTTTTTTTCTTTTTTTTTTGGGGGGTGGGTGATCATCAAATAACCCCTCCCGCTCTTGGGCAGAGTGAAAGGGAGTGTCAGACTTCTATTGACTAAAAACCACCCATGTTCCTTCTTAGCCCTTCATGTCGAGGCCGCGGTATCTCTTACGAAAACCCGCAGCCCCGACGGGGAAATCTTAAACCCTTAGATACTTTCTTCCAGTCTACCGTTCAAATTTAACTAACATAAGTTAATATCCCACATAATAATATTTAAGATTATAGCTTAAGTGAACCTAGATATAAATGGACCAATCACTGTCGTTGCGAAAAGAGACATTATTGTACACTTAAGTTTACATAATATCATACACCGCTCTATCGTGAGGAAAGTTTAAGATTTCATTATAATCATAAATAATTTGATTTAAACCAAACCACTACCACTTTTCTTTTGGTGTTTTTTTTTAGTGTTATTATGTGTGATTGTCTAAACTTTAAACGAAGGCAAGATAATTCAGTTTTATATAATTATCTTTTACTCTAGAACTAACTCTGAGGTGTTTAAAAAAACAGCTGTTTCTAATTCATTTACAGTGCAGTGGGTAGCTGTGCATAGTTTTTCGCGATTTCATCGTAGGTCCCAATGTAAAAATATTTCAATTTCACGAGTACTATACGCCCTTAAAGTATTTCCCTCGTTGAACTTATCACACAGTTATTTGCCTAGCCTTACCCCAAATACTTCCAGTTCAACCAGACGCAGCTAATTACCAGTATTTTACATGGAGCGACTGCCTATACGATGACCTGGTGGTTATTATTAAGGTTGGGGGGACCCGCTGGATGCGAGACGCACGGGACCGGTCAATTTGGCGACACCTGGGGGAGGCCTATGTCCAGCAGTGGACGTCTTTTGGCTGAAACGATGATGATGACTACCTATATGACCTCCACAACCCAATTGATAGGTACTGGGTAATATAATACCCGTTAGTAAGACTTGATGCCAGACTTACGGGTCACTGACTATCGGTTACGACTATCAAACCAATCATACAGTATAATAAAAACTTAATGTAAAATCAATAAACTAAATATTTAATCGATTCGTATTTCCTATAAATGTAGAAATTCAAGTAAATCACACCGATTTCTTAATGATATTCTAGAAATTCTACGAATTTTATTTGCGATTCGAGGTGGGGTCAATCATTTTCATAACTATATGAGGTACCGGTATCGGAATTTAGAAACTGCGATTTCTATTAACTTATTGTATAACACAGAGTTTAATATTAACAGTTAAAACAGGATATTTTCTATGGTAACTATTTGTATCGAGTTTCCGATATTTTGGATCTTTTTCAAGTATAACAACATCCACCCTCAATAACATCAATTTTTCTGTGACTAGCTTTTGCCCGCGTGTAAAATGACGATTTTCCATCCAAACTTTGCCCCCCTTTTTAATCCCCTTGGAGATTGAATTTTGAAAAATCCTTCCTTAGGGGATGCCCCCGTTATAAGACGAATACGTGTGCGATATTTTTTAGTTTGTAGCGCTAAGGGTTTGGCCTGTGCGTTGATCCTCAGTCAGCCAGCGTTGCCTTTTATATATATAGATAGATAATATAATATAGGTTAATTAATTATGCTACTTGCAACAGCAAACAATGAACATACTAAATATCCCGTTTTAACTGTTGGTAATAATGTTAGTGGCCATGTCAGTTTAAAAACTTAATTATTTTCCAGTTTATTAAAATCAATATTCATAGATTGTCATAAAACAGTAGGTAATCCCTTTTTTTTGGAAGGTTGGAAATCATCAAATGAACGCCCCCCTCTGGGCGGTGCGGTATAGATTGTCAGACTTCTACTAACTAAAAACACCATAGCCTATTTCTTCTCACAGAGAGGAGGATTGTGTCCCAGTAATGGGAAAATTATAGGCTGATTTCGCGAATTTTAACACAAAGGAAATAAATTAAACCATTCAAACAAAATGCTAAAATTAATTCCACACACCATACCACACTATCAAGAAAAATTCTTGCTTACAAAAAAAAAACAAAATAGGAATCTTTTTGTAAGAAAAGCTCTTAGAAATCAAATATCTTAAATATTTTTTTTTGTTCCTGCGTTTGTTTACTTGGAGTAAACTATTGTTTACTAAACACAAACATGAAATATTTACCGTTCTCTTCCCGCATAAGTTCCTGCTTTACTCTTCAGCCTTTTCCCCTTCTTGTTCTTTCGCCCAAACAACTTGCTTGTCACCCGACTGTAAGGCGGGGTTGCATGGTTTAATGTCATTTCACTTTAAAAAACCCCCAATCAATAAAAGAAAACCCTCAAAAAAAAAGCTAAATCACGAAAAAGAAATCAATCACCTCATTTCACTTTTCAATCACTTTTAATTTTAAATCACTCATAATACGATACGTATCGTAAAAGCGGTTTATTTTTGAAATTCGATTTTTCGAACGCGACGTTTTGAAGTGCGCGGGCGCTTGCCGCGGGTGCTTCGATCTTACTGGTGAGCTTAAGGCTTATGCGCGATTTCTACATGCGAACAGCGAAAGTGTCCATTGTGAGACTTGCTTATTGATCGATCGATGTGTTAGTTAATAAAGACCTGTGTATTGTCGACTATCGGATCGATTCATGTTTACTGCTATTGTTTTAACATCGATTTGTGAATTGTTTAGTCGTATAATATTGTGATCGCTGGGCCATTATCACCTAACGTGACATCATACCAGAACTCGGGGGCTTTAGTTTGTTTTACTAGTTTAACATAACATCACACCGGTTACCTCCAAAGGGTTAGGCAGAGCTGAACAGTTGTCACGAGCACTCACACTTGGTGAAGAGCAAACACGAATTTCTCGCGATATACTCGTAACGATTGTATCTTTGAGACGTGACCTACTTTATGATAATATGGGTTCCAAATGTTAGTCTCGTTACGTAAAATGAAAATGAATTAAATATAGATGAAAATTACACTACAACAACCTACTAGGAAAGAAAATCAGTCTGTATTTGTAATTATATATCTGCCACGGTTTTCTCTTCAATGATTGACTATAGGTAGTAAATAATATTGAACGACTTCTTCGAATGCGTAGATCTTTAAGATGGAAGTGCCAATCAGTGTCATAGTAACCCGCGAAATTCAATTTTCTATACACTTCCTCGAAAACTGGCTCTTATTGCACTACGATTAGGTTCGACATGCAATGTATTTGGCACGCGTGCGTTTTTCTTATTTTAAAGAAAATTACCACAGATACAAAAAAATACTTTTTTCTCTTTTTTGCAATAGACAGTCAGTGAGTGCAAATGTCTGGCATTTTGATGTTTGTATGTTTTGGCCTGACGCTAGTTTACGGTGCGTTCGTGTTTCACGCGCGCCTCAAAGAGGTGTTATAACGTAACATTGCAGGGGCCCGCAAGGGCCGACGCCTGTCGGGGTTGCGGCTTATTCGAAAGAGATACCGCGGCCCGGACACAAAGGTCCAAGAAGGAACATGGGTGGTTTTTAGTCAGTAGAAGTATGACACTCCACCGCTCCACCCGGAGCGGGAGGAGTCATTTGATGATTTACCAACATCCAAAAAAATGGGAATTACAACAGTACGCTTTAGTAAGATAGAAGTAATAGGTGTTGGACTGCCTTGTTGGTCTATTGGTTGCAATTAAGACTGCTCGGCGTGGGTTCGATTGCCAGGTCGGGCAAATTGTTATTGGGTTTTTCCATCATGAATTTCTCAGTAGTAGCCACGGACGATTTGTGCCCAGTTGATGGCAATAGGCTTTCCCTCTATTAACATGGGACTAAAACGTAACTGACGAAATTTGGTTTACTATTAGGTAGGTACACCTCTGCCTAACCCTTCGGAGATTAAGGGTGTGATGTTATGTTTAGTTTTTGGGGAATGCGAGAGAAAAATAATATCAGACAAATACATACATATATTTGCAATAAACTTAATTGATTACAGCCATAAACAACTGATTAAAGAAAGGAAATACACGATACTATGAATTAATAAATATCTTAAATTCTAGACACCGAGAATGAGGAAGTTGTACAATCAAAAAGTAATAATCAAAACAAAGCTTCCTTAATTCGGGGCTTTCAAACAAATTAGAAACGTATCGAATTACATAAGTTACTTGTTTATTCTAGTGATCTCTTCGGCTTTGTTGCTGGGGAGTTTGTTCCGCCACTTCTTCTTTCCAGCAAAAACACTAGGAAGTGTCGAAGGGTGGGCGTTTTGGGGGACTGTCACTTGTAAATAAGTAAAGTAAAGTAAATTTTGACGTTCGAAAAGTGCTGATTATCAGCCTAGTTTGAATAAATGACATTTGATTTTGATTTTTATTATTATCATTGGACTCGAATATCTCACGAAGCCAAGCATGTAACTAAAAGTGTCATGAATACAAGACAGTGTTTATGGATGGAGAAAGAGAGGAAGACCAAAGAAAAGATGGATGGATTGTGGTAGGAATGATATAATGGAAAAAATAGTAAATAATAGCGTGTTGATTGACAGCGGAGAATTGAAGAAAAATCCCTGTTGCACCGACTCAAATAATATCGGGCAGAAAGACGATGATGATTTGTATAATAAAGACGGAGAGCAGTGGCGGCCCCGACTTACCAACAGTAAGTTCGAACCCAAGCAGGCGCATTACTTTGTGTAATTTATTTCATCACCACTGCTCTCAAAAATGGTGAAGGAAAACGTCGTGAGGAAACCGGCATGTCCTAGAACCAAAATTCGATGATTTGTGACATCTACCAATCCGCACTGGGCCCGCATGGTAGATAGTAGCCCATTCCCTCTTCAAGAGTGGAGGCCTGTGTCCCAGCAGTGGGAACATTAATAGATTGTTGATGATGAGACGTAAAGTTCGCATGTTTGGATGAAAGTGGAAAGGTCTATGACCCAGCTATGGAAGCATAAGCCGACAATAATAGACTAAATTGTCGCAGTTCTCCCATTTTCAGAAGCACATCATTATAGGAAAATCTTTGCACCTAATACACTCCCGGGCTCTTAAATCCACCACTATGTCACCTTGCATTTCTACGTTCAAAGGCCAAAATCATCAAAGTCAAAGAAAAAGTGTTTATGCAATTTTAAAGCTTATTATGCTGACCACCATTTTGCTGTTTGTCATTGTTCTAAATCTGAACAAATAGAAGAAAAGCGCTGCTTTCCGTCTAAACAGAGAAACAAGTACCTGACGAAAAACATTATGAAGAAGATTTTGCAATCAAAAGCTATGTAATACCTGACAAAAGTCGCCTCTATTCCACACCCGTTGTAACGAGTTCATGTGAGATATGTGGGTTCTATAATTATTTCGTCTAGCATTAATTACGTATCGTAGTGCCATTTCTATGTTCATTTGTTGACGCAAGTGAAAAACTTTTAGCGGTATCCGTTGAATTCTTTCTTGAGTTTTTTTGACGTGAATTTGTACGAACGTTTATTACCAGTGAGCTGGGAGTTGCACATTTATTTAGACAATTTTATTGTAGTTTTACAGCTTTATACATATAAACATAAACTTACACCCTTTTCTCATTGGGGTTGGCAGAAACCACAGAACGCCATTTGCGTGATACATATATACATACTCCATGACGACGTAGTGACGTAGTTTATAAGATTTAACTATATCTCATAATAACGGGCGTCTAAAAATAGACAAAAAAATCTCTTTTACAAACAAATTCACGAAAGGTTTTTTTGGTATTTTTTTCGGTGAAAGCAGAATCAATCAAGTTAAACTAGAAATAGATATCTCCCCTTGTGAAATGTTTTACATTTCCGTTCGTATTGATAATTATGATGAAAATGACGCCATGACGATTCAGTTAATCTATTTTCAGTCCAACAATGGTCATTATCAAAACATCTTTTGTTTCCCACAAAAGATGTTTTAAAAATACTTGATGGTTAAATAAATATTTTGAATTAATTATCATCATTCTTCTGCCATCATGTCAATTGGTTTGGGGTCAGCGTAGCTTGAAGGTAAAATTTCTTCCATTGAAAATAAAAATTCTTCATCTCATGAATCGACCCTTTTCTAGTCTATGGATTCAAAGCGACACTACTCTCATCAATAACACGTAATCTACCAATAACCCTGTTCATCATCTGCCTAGCCTTTTCCCAACTATGTTAGGGTCGGCTTCCAGGCTAACCAGATGCAGCTGAATATCAGTATTTTACATGGAGCGACTGCCTATCTGACCTCCACAACCCAGTTAATACTAATACGATACTCTTTGGTAAGACTGGATGTCAGAATTCCAGGTCACTGACTCCCTGTAACGACTGCCAAAGATCTTTATATGGCAGCCGGGACCAACAGCTTAACGTGCTTTCCAAGGCAAGGAGGAAATTCGGTATGTTGGGCGGTCACCCAAACACAGACCGACCTAGACAAGCACAGCTTTACCTAAAGATCAACCCGAGTGGCAGTTCTTATTAAGCCACGAGCTCCTCTTAAGCCACGAGCTCCAATAACCCTGTTATTATAGATTAGTAAATACCGAATATTATAGTAGATGACAAGTAATAGAGAAATTATGGCCTATAACCAGTAGTGGACGTCTTTTGGCTGAAATAATGAATGATGAGAGAAGTATGAATGAATGAATGATTTATTTGCAAGAATATAGGTTTTTCACATAGGTTCTTGAGATACATGATCATCGGGTTTCACTATATTCGGGATTTCGGCCATACAAATACAGGGTGTAAATCAACCCATCACACAGCCGTTAACCAAGCATTCTGTACATCAAACTAAGTACGACTTTTTTTTTTGGGTCAAAAATCACATTTTACTATATAACTCAATGTAGCACTCTTAAAATATTGTGCTAGTGAATGCTTTGAATAGTAAACGGGTCATGGAGGTAATTTAAGTAAAGTTATAACCTAAAAAACTAGTATTTACAAAAAACAGCTGTGAAAAATTTGTAACTTTGACCCGCAATATCTCCGTAACTAGGGGGTTCCCAGGTATGGTCTAGAACAAAAAAATGATCGCAGTGGTGGGGAGAACAAGTACCCTTCATTTGCGTTAAGGGTTCTTTTATACCCTTTATTTAGATTTCACCTCCTTTCTCACTTGTGTAGCATGCAATGTATGGAAGAAGAAGACAATAAAAATAAATTGCCTTAAGAATGATGAGATCCCTGACCTAAATCAATGTGCATACTCGTACCAAACAGATCGCGAATTATACGTCACAGATCGTTATCCAAAATCAATCAACCTATTCCAACTTCTGCTTATAACTTGGACCACACAACCAATGCGTTTCACCGGAACGTGACTTAGTCGGAACATGACAAGCGCTTTACGAACACTTTCGCTCACAAACCGCCGAATATTGACACTTTTAATACGTAATATCGTGGAAATCTGTAAAGTCGTAACTGTTACATATCTTGTACTGTTAGATCCCGAGGCTAGTAAGAGTTATTGAAGTAGGCCTGTATAACAGGTTATATTTTGACGTGGATATGTTACGTTTAGTTTAGGTGCGGTCAAAACGAGCCAACAGCGGATGTTGACAACACATAACATATCAAATCAAATCATTTATTTGCAACTAGCTAATGCCCGCGGCTTCGTCCGCGTGGATGTCTGTTATCACGACCAGAAGTAATATTTTTATCCCCCTTTCAACCGTTTCTTCGCATTAAAAAGTAGCCTATGTCCTTTCTCAGGCTCTAGACTATCTGTGTACCAAATTTCATTTAACCTCTTGAACGTCCGCTAACATTGCTTGAATGTCTTATGATCCACCGGGTGATCATAAGGACGCTCGAAGACTTAAATCGATTCAGTAGTTTTGATATGAAAGAGCGACAGACAGACAGAGTTACTTTCGCATTTAGAATACATATTAGTAAAGATGAATGTAGGTTACATTAAAATACAAATGTAGCATAACATCACGCCTGAAATCCCCGAACGTGAAAGCAGAGATTACCCATTGGTACACCCACATGTCGCCAGTTATGTTTAAGTCAAAAAGAAATCATTGAAAGAAAAACACAATAAAACTTTGCCCGACCTGGAAATCGAAAGGATCTCATACTCAAGCAGTCGAGGACGTTGGCAATTAATAATCTATACACAGCCAGAATTGTATTGAAGCAAAGTCCGTGGCCAGTTCAGTTTCATCGGTCAAACTTATTGTCCTGGAGTTAAAGGTGTCGGTATAGGAGGGCGTAGGTCATTAAATCTATCGAGTCATTTAATTACATAGAATAAGGTAATCGTTGTAAGAAAGCGTCCTCTTAGCTCAACTTGATTTTAAAAGCGATAGCAAAGTTTACTATATCATAACAACAATAGCATACTAAACACCGGTTTGCGTGTCAACTTACTGACATTTTTTACTATTGTTTAACAATTAAACGACGCTTTGTTTAATAGAAACTGTCTATCAAGGTCAGAAACGAACAAGATCATTTTATTGTAATGATGTAGAGAGAAAATCTTGTCACAATATAAGATTCGCATTTTTTCCTTGACTATTGTTTCTACTCGACGCTAGATGGCGCTATAAGAAGTTTTCTATTGTGTGATAATGTTGGTTTTGAAATAATGTCTTGTTATTAAGCTGTGTTTGTTTAAGCTAAAATGGTGTTAATTGATTGGTTTTGTGTTTAGTGACAGCAATTTATTGATTGACTTTGTCCGTAATTAGGAATTCAAAACATTTATCAACCGACTTCCAAAAAGAAGGAGGTTCTCAATTCGTCTGTTTGATTTTTTTTTTTTTAAATATAGTCATGATTCGAATATTATTCATTCAAAAATGTAACTGACCAAGTTTTACAGCTTCATTTATGTATGGGTATTTAAATAACTTCACTAGGTCATAGGAGCCTACGTACCGTGACCATGTTAATTGTAAATCAGTTGTTACTATTGTGAGAGTTCAGACACCTGTAGGTACCGCGAGTTTGTGCCCGAAAATAATCGACGAGTTAAAATTAAACAGTATTTCTTTGATCTGCCGGTCATTCATCAATTATTCATCATCATCTGCCAAGCCTTTTCCCAACTATGTCGGGGTCGGCTTCCAGTCTCTCTGAATGCAGCTGAATACCAATATTTTACACTAGCGGACGTCACGCGGTTTCACCCGCGTAGTTCCCGTTCCCGTGGGAAAACAGGGATAAAAAGTAACCTATGTCACCCGCGGATAGTGTAGCTTCCCAACGGTGAAAGAATTTTTGAAATTGGTGCAGTAGTTTCGGAGCCTATTCGTTACAAACAAACAAACAAATCTTTCCTCTTAAATAATATTAGTGTAGATGGAACGATTGATAAAATAAGGAATGAGTAAATAAGAGGAAGTCTGAAAGTGGCGCCGGTGACTGAAAAGTTGTGTGGAAATTGGTTGTCGTGTCATGGGCATGTGATGCGGAGGAATGAGGGAAATGTTGTGAGGAAGGTTTTAAATATGAATGTGGAAGGATATACGAGTAGAGGAAGACCAAAAAAAACGAAAGATGGACTGTGTTAAAAATGATATGGTAAAACCGGCCAAGAGCGTGTCGGGCCACGCTCAGTGTAGGGTTCCGTAGTTTCCCGTCCGTCACAATAAGTGTTCCCACTTATGAGTTTAAAGGTGGGTATCCATACTATCCATTATGTTCGCGATCCAGCAGATTTAATAATTATTTTTTTGTTTGAAAAAAGATACGTTCAGGATAATAAAATATTATGTAAACGAAGTTAAAAAAAAAATACGGGCAAATGAAACTTGACCTCTGGATTGTATAGGCGCTCATACGATTCAGGGACCAAATTATATTGGTTAACTGCAGTTTCCATCTGTTGTTTCCATCCAAGTTCAAAATAATTTTCCTAGAAAGTCCTTATAAAGTTCTACTTTTCAGATTTTTTTCGTATTTTCTAAACTTATGGTTCAAAAGTTAGAGGGGGGGGGACGCTTTGTTTTTTACTTTTGGAGCGATTATTTCCGAAATTATTGACATTATCAAAAAATGATTTTAGTAAACCCCTATTCATTTTTAAATACCTTTCCAACAATATATCACACATTAGGGTTAAAATTAAAAAAAAAAACACTTCCCACTTTACATATAGGGGGGCTACCCTAATAAAACATTTTTTTCCAATTTTTATTTTAGCACTTTGTCGGCGTGATTGATACACATATTGGTCCCAAATTTCAGCTTTCTAGTGCTAACGGTCACAGAGATTAAGCGAGGACGGACAGACGGACAGACAGACAGACAGACAGACAGACAGACAGACATGGCGAAACTATAAGGGTTCCTAGTTGACTACGGAACCCTAAAAAAGGATGTGTCTCATGAGATGACGAAGAACAGAGAAGTATGGAAGAGGAAGACATGCTGCGCCGACCCCAAATGAATTGGGATAAGGGCAAGAGAATGATGATGAGATGGAATGATTGATGACTGCCTATCTGACCTCCACAACCCAGTTAGTACTGGGTAATATGATACAGTTAGTACTGGTTGTCAGACTTTCGGGCCACTGCATTGACTGTTAATAATAATTTATCATTTGATGAACGTTTAATTTTACCTCATCGATAAATTGTTTTCAATCCTGAAACCGGGGTTTAGTTAGTATAACTTATTCTCTAAACTCTTCACTAGGCCAGTCAATATAGATGTTTATTGACTAAAGAAAATATGATTGTAATTAGTCCGTCTGTTAGATTATCGAAAAATATTGAATACGTATTTTTTTATTTTATCAAATCAATAAAAAAATACGAAGAATATTTATAGAATTTTAGAATATGACGTCACACGAGTTTTCAAAGCACTGTATCGTCGCCATTGTTTGTTTACGTGAAAAAGAAAAAATACGTGTCTAATATTTTTTGGAAATCTATCTGACGGACTAATTAGATTATTTTAGTAAACCCTATTAGGTACCTACATTTCTACTTCTACCTTCGGGGATTACATGTACGGTGTTACATTATCTTATGTACAAACACATCTACTTACATAGAAAAAAAAACCTAAACAAACATCAAACACATACGTAATACATCTATTTCCCTGTCAGACACTTTCTCTAAGGAAATCGTGGAAATTATCTCGTCTATTCCAAGATCCGACAGATGACGGGGGGAAGCTGTAGAGAGCGACAGTAATCATCTAATTGCTATGAAAGTTTGTCATATTGATATGAAGATTGCATATAATGTGGAGGTCTTAACACGGAGTTATGTATTCTATTGTTTTAGATTAGACAGCAGCGGTTTGTAATCTATGGAAAATAATACGGCTGCAAAAAAACTGTGTGGTTATTTCTTCACAAGACCATTTCCGATCTCATGTGAGTTGACCAAGATTATATCTGGGCCTTAAAAGAGACATGACCTCTGTGTTTGTTTCAGTTATTTCTTTTCAGAGTTTTCAGGTACATAACACTGGCCTAATCGTGTTTAAAAAAGTGTTGAAGTGTTCATAAAAAATTGTTAACAAAAAAAAAAAAAAAAAAAAATACATACACACGAACATATAACCTCCTCCTTTTTTGAAGTCGGTTAAAAATAACCACCACTAGGTACCTTGGTTCTCTTACCGATCTCTTCATTTCTGATTCGATCACATAAAAAACTCCGAGCATAGCCCTCTTCATTGCCCATTGGGCGACTTTAAGCTTTCTGATCGGTCACGTATGTAAGTAATCACGAGCAGCACACACTGGTCATAGGTTTTCATCTTGAGACACTACAGTAAAGTATCTATAATAGTTACTCATATTAAAACTGAGTAGCAATAAATGCTAAAAAATTAAAACCAATTCATTTGTAAAACGCAACACTTAAACAAAACGAGTTGCAGCGAGTTTTAGAACGGAACGAACCGCTACTATGTATGGCGTGATATTGCGTTCGGTCGTCATTACTATGTGCACTCCATTGCGCTAAATACTACGCTTTAACATTATAAATTCATAATGATAACAGTTCTGTTACCAGTCTTACCAAGGCGTATCGTATTACCCAGGACTTTCGGGGTGGGAAATCATCAAATAACCCCTCCCGCTCTTGGGCAGAGCGAAAGGGAGTGTGACTTCTACTGACTAAAAACCACCCATGTTCCTTCTTAGCCATTCATGTCGAGGCCGGTATCTCTTGCGAACAACCCGCAGCCCCGACGGGCGTCGGCCCTTGCGGGCCCCTTCCATGTTGCTGACATCTCTTTGAGGCGCGCGTGGAACACGAACGCGCCGTCGACATGGCCTGTCGTCGTCATAAGACGGACGGACGGCGAGCTAGCCCGTCACTCACCGTCCACAGGCCCGCGTCTACGGTGGCCGGAAGCCATCACGTGGCCCCCGACGCCCGGAGCGCCTCCCGCGGAGGCTGGGACGAGAGGTTCTCTACCTCTCACGTTCCGCCACCTCCTTCGCTAGCATCACTGCTTCGCAGAAGGAGGCGACGGCGTCCCATTCCTCCTCGCCCCGTACCATGGCTTGCACCAGGGCCGGGCGCGAGAGGTCGCCGCCGCCGATCGCCGCTACGAGAACACAGCGGGGCTCTGCCCAAGCGGTCACACACAGACCTTAGAATAGATCCTGACCTACGATACCCGTCAGTAAGACTGGTTGTCAGACTTTCGGGCCACCTGTAACGACTGTCAAAGATCTACAAATGTCAACAGGGACTAATGGTTTCCTTTCCGAGGCACAGAAGAAACTCGATTTGATATTCAAAAACATCAGTTTAATTTATGCCTAAAAATACATTTTTAGATGTAAATGCCTAAAACAGATTTTGACGGCACGGTTAGCGCATTGGCTGAGCGATTGGACTACTGCGCTGCGCGTCGCGGTTTCGATCCCCGCACGGAACAGATATTTGTATGGCCTACAAATAGTTGTTTAGGGTCTGGGTGTGTTTGTGTATGTGACTTTAAATGTTTGTAAACGCACCCACGATACAGGAGAAATTCCTAGTGTGGGGCAAAGTTTAAAAAAAAAACATTAATCAGCATTTACTTTTCAAAATAATTACAGATACTTCGAAGAAAGGGTACATTATGTCTGAACTACGCTCATGTTTTTTTTTATATTCAATCTTATATCTACATTGTGAAACGCAAAGAATTAAACTTAAAGGAAACCCACCTGATAGTACTCGCAGGTACCGTCTTGGAGTACTTCAGCCTCGTTGAAGCCGACCTCGCAGGTCGTTCCCTCCTCGGGCACGTCGCCATCTTGGATTTTATGTCACAACCCTCCATCACTTAGTGCATAGTTCGTTCGTTTTCGTTTAATAGTTGTCAAACTTTTTCGTTTAAAAAAAGTTCTGCGTATGTTTTTTTGTTTAAATAATGTTTTTTAACGTTTTCTAAAGCGTATGTTCAGCTGTAGCTGTTTTTGAAAAAAGAGTTAGTATAGACTTTGTTATACAATGGTAGTATTTAAGGCTAAGCAGAGCAAGTCGACTCGATTAGCAAAGATAATAAATTGATACGTAAACGGTCTGGAAATATATCTTTTCATGTTCAGATCGTCAGGGAAGAAATACCAATTTAATGGCTTGAAGGCAATCAAGAATCTCAGTGAAAAGACGAATCAATTTTGTCTGAAAAGAAAAGAAAGGCACTAAAAATAATGTACAGACACCAGCACATCAAGCTACTACAATCTGCCGAACTCTAATAGATTTTCAACTTTATCACTACAGCATTAGGTTCAAGATTGATTGAAAACAGCAGGAGGCATTTTAATTAAACCGTTACAGTTATAAAATTGAAAGCAGTAAGTATCAAAAATCTGAATAAAATATAGCATAAAGTAGAAAATTAACGAATTTAAACCAAAAAGAGAATGAATATGTCACAATAAACATGATTTCCTAACTAATCAGAGCCAAATAACCGAGAACTAACGAAGATCGGAACAGACAAAGGAAAACGAGAGAAACCAAAAGTTTAAATTTAAAAAGTTTAGATTCAAAATAAGTTGTGTTAGATACTTTAAATAGTAAACTAACTAAATGAATTAAAACTTTGACATGCTATAGAATTTCCTTTTCATGCAAACAAACTTGAACTCTAACAAAACCATAAAAAGTATCATACTGAAAAAACGCTGTTTATCGATTTTACTACATAATAAAGTATATATTTTTTTATTTTATCTGTATAAAATAGTAAATTAATCTTCATGATCTTTACTCTCACAAATCCTTATCTCCCTATGCATCGTAAAAATCACAATTAAGATACACATCTTCAATAAATAATGCAGCCAGAAAAAAAACATTGCACCAGAAACGCGAAACCGGTGATTATTGCTGTCAAATTATCGGCTCTCGAAAAATAGTTTACTTTTTTCTCATTGACAGCTTACCCGTCTACGATTACTGGCAACACGAATGTATTGCTCTTACGATACGCGCATTTCATCACGCGATTTAACTGACAAGACATTTATATCAACGGAACGGCTTGAGAGCGTGATGGCTATTTTCGCGCGTCGGAACTAAAGCCGCCATTTTGTTTTCATTTTTTTCTATTGAATTTCCACAGATAATCTAGCGCCCTCCTGTCGATGTCATATAAGCGCCAAAAGCTATAGATTGTAAAGAGCTCTAATTTCGATTTGTCAGATAGCGCGGTAACGGTTCAATTTTGAATTCGGGATGTCAACTTTACGAATTTCGAATTTTGTTGTGTCATTCCGAACGGTTTATTTTTAAATGGAATACAAATACGTAAATTAAATACTTTTTGCTTTATTTTAGGCTTCACTGACAGATTGTCAAACTCATGCTCAGATAAATATTAGCCGACTTAAAACACCTGATCAATCTTTTTTAGGCCGAACTTGTTTGATCATACAAAAACCAATGTTTGTAAATTATATTAAATGGTGAACAAGTTTTTTTTTATTGATGTCAAAGAGAAGCAAGTTATTAATAATTATTTATGTTCAATCGGAAATTATAATCAAATTAACACACTGAATTATTTCAAATATTACGAAATTTATATAACCGTCTTTTTACTCCGCCCAATAATTTACTTTTACCAAATTAAATATTTATTTATGTAAATATTTAAATAAAATCAGATCGTTTTATTGCACTGTTGCGTAAAAAATTTAACAAATTAAAACAAATACGTCATTAAAACAGCGAAAGGAATAAACAAGTTACATATTTTCCGCCATTAGACACATATATAAGTAGGTAGCCTTTGAGTGCAACTACTCAGAGAAACGAGGGCAATGAAAAACAAAATTTCGATGTTATGTGATAAGTAATTTAATAATAAATTTGCGCAAAACATTAAATGAGATAATCACGTTGACATGGGACAAAAACGTAACTGACAAATGTGGATATTTGAGGCCTTGTCGGGGTGCGGGTTGTTCGAAAGAGAAACCACGGCCTCGGATACAAATGGCTAAGAAGGAATATGGGTGGTTTTTAGTCAATAGAAATCTGACACTCCTTACCGCTGCGCCGAGAGCGGGAAGAGTCATTTGATGATTTCCCACCCTCCAGAAAAAGAAAAAGGTACACACTATCAAATCCTTCGGGGACGACATTAATCTTATATTATGAAAAAATATAATAATATGTATAACCTAAAGGACGGTACTAAAACACTTATATATATTTGGTATAACCGATGAAATACAACATTATCAATATGTTGCCCATTCAAATGACTCTAGACTCCTTCAAAATACTATTAGTAATAATGTCGCTGGAAAAGTAATAATTAAATAGGATTGAATTCAAATAACAAAAAGCTTATTTTAATCCTGTTTTAGAAATACCAATCGCTTTGAATTTCTCAATTGTATAGGCCCTTACAAAGACTCTACAGTACCCGGCGATAAATATTGCACATCGACCTTTGGAAAAATCAATGCAATTTATTCTGTATTTAGCTTACCATGAAACATTTTCGAACTGACCTAGCTTGCGGCAGTTATACAGGGTGGTGCCGACAATACGACAATAAATGAAACCACTGGTAGTTCTAGTTCATGGGAACATTATTAAACTATCAAATAAATCTTAACACCAAAATAAAAAAGTTGAAAAAAAAAACAATAAAACTAATTAGCATAAAACTGTAAACGAAATACATTACAATTTACAAACAAATATTGGTTTACTAACCTTAGGAATAATTTGCACCGATTAACGTGTGGAAATAAAATGTAGCAAACGAATTTGGCAAAGATATTTAGTTAGATTAGTGTCGTATCGCCGGCACCACGACGGTGTTAGGATTTATTTAATAGTTTAAAAATGTTCCTATGAACTAGAACTACCAGTGGTTTCATTTATTGTCGTATTGTCGGCACCACCCTGTATATAAAAGCACAGCGGAAAAGAGATGTCTCGAACAGTCATTTCGTATATAGTTTCTCTCTTTTAAGGTCGATGTGCAATATTTATCGCCGGGTACTGTACGTATGTTTCAACGAACCACCTACCTAACATAACATAACCTAACACGCTTGTAATCCTCGAAGCTCCCATGCTAACATACTTCGCCTCGTCCGCGATCATACATCTATACTAATATTATAAAGCTGAAGAGTTTGTTTGTTTGTTTGTTTGTTTGTTTGTTTGTTTGTTTGTTTGAACGCGGTAAACTCAGGGACTACTGGTTGGAATAGAAAAAATCTTTTTGTGTTGGATAGTCCATTTATTGAGGAAGGGTTTAGGATATATAACATCACGCTACGACCAATAGGAGCGGAGCATAAATGAAAAATGTTGCAAAAACGGGAAAAGAAATTCCTTTTTGAGAGCTTCCGTTGCGTGCGCTGCGAAAACAGTTTAAGTTACGCAAATATTATGTATGAAAGAATTGTTCCTCTTTAAATGTTCTAAAAAAAAGTCCGCGACAGCATATATCTATCTTTTAAGATTGACTCACTGTAACCATTTTTTACTCTTAAAATGTTAGATTAAAAAGAATGATATTTTGCGATGCTTATTTAATCCATATGGTATTAATCTATATCTAAAAAAATATGATTGTTAGCACGGAAATTTAATATAGAATATTTGTGCCCTTTACTCTATCCAGTTTAAACAAATATCTTAGAAGATATCGCAATATAAAAATATCCGCGCCACAAAATAATTACGCGCGCGGCAGTCATTCGGTCCGGTGCGGTAGGTAAGTGGGGATTCTGGCCTCCGGGGGCTCCGGAGAAATTCAAATTCAAAATATTTACTGCACCATAATGTTTACAAGTACAAGGTGTTACTGTATATTTAACAGTAAGATATACCTATAGTAATTGTCACTTTAATAATATAATCGAAGCCAATCTAAACTAATAGGTATTATAAAGAGGAAAGGTAAGATTTTTTGTTTGATACGAGTACTATTTAACTCAATTTAATAAGTTGAATAGTCGATTTATCGAGAAAGGCTAAAAGCTTATTATGTGACGCAGACGAAGTCGCGTGGGTCAGCTAGTCTAGTCATACACGCGCGCTGGTTGGCGGTTGTATGTTTCTATTTTTATTGCATTTTTTATCTCTCTCTCTTGATTGATGACTTTTTTCTAGTCGTAGTGTATCTGTTACTTGAGTTAACTGTGTGTGGTGAATTTAAAACGGATAAAAATGCAATGAAACCATGTTTTCAGACCTGAGTTACTGTCTCATATGTTACTCAGAACCATATGCCTTGACATTTACTTGTTTATTTACAGAAATAATGGTATCTAGTATAATGAATTTGAGCGCTTTATATTCAATTAAAACGTTTCTTTTATGTGAAGTATTCTACGGGAAAGAATCGAATTATTAAAGTGAAAAATAACTAAGTACTAAATGTTGTTACAAAATCTTTCGAAAACTCTTCGAAAATAAGTATAACAACTCAAAGGGTTGGGCAGTGGCAAGGTGCGCATAACAGTACACTCACAATTATCGCCAGTTACGTTTAAGCCCCATGTAATAGGAGGCCATTGTATATCGCATCTTGTCGATGATTGTCGATGTTCACCATCGGCTTTTCCACGAATGGTACACAGCGAAACCTGTGCCTATTCTCGCATACCATATTGTTTCTGTTATATTTTTATTTCTTTGAACGTGGCGTCACCTGGGGCCCTATCAGAATACCAGCGCTGTGACATTTGTCAAAAATGTTGCAGCACCATGCTGAGATAGTGGCCTTTTGGCCTCGTACGGGACTTATTTTTAATACTGTTTTATTTTTTAAGTGTTCCTCTTGTTTTTTTTTTGTTTTTTTTATTATTATTGATTTCTTGTCCTGTGTGAGACCAATAAATACTTTTTCTTTCTTGCTTTCTTTGTACTGTCCACCAGTCGTGCCCCAGGAGAAAAATTGAAAAGGTTAAGAGTTCTTTTAAACTCTCACTCTCTTAGAGTTTTTGAAAGAGTTGTTTTTTAAAACTCACTGTCCACCACTGCGGACACATTGAGGGGTGGTGGACAATTGGACATCGTATTGCTATCAACTAAACACGTATTTAAACTCTGTGGCTGCTACTACGAAGTTCCTGAGATATCATTTTTCCCGACCTAGGAATCGAACCAAGTACCTCATGCTTATGACCAGAATTTATAGGTATCATCTACACACTCACGTACAATCATCACACCAGTAAACCACGCAATTATGTAGATTTAGAATCATCCCACTTCAGTACACAGTACATAGAATTCAGTACATTTGTGAGGCAAACGCGCATATTTGACGCGTAGTCTCGCTTTCCTACACTTTCGAGAGTTAATAGCCAGTATGCTAATTTGATCCAAATTTGATTGCATCTACACTAAAGCTAAATTTCTCTGGTGTAAGCAAGTAGCCACATCCGTTTTGTGTTATCGTGATCAGCATTAGTTAATGGATACTTTGTTACTTTGTTTCCATGGTTTAAGGGTTTTTAAATGCAGCGTGTTAACATGCTTAGGTCATCATGAGACATTAGCGAGACTCATTAGATTAGGCAATCATTATCCGCCTAGCCTTTTCTCAACTATGTTGGAGTCGGCTTTAAGTCTAACCCGATGCAGCTGAATATATCAGTAATTTACATGGTTTTACAAAACACTAACACGTCACATCATGTTATGTTTTAAAATTAGATAGGGTTAGTTTTTTATTACCTATTAGCTGTTCCCAGCATGCGTTGCAATGCCATTTTTTGTACCTACATACCTACTACCTACTACGTTGTATATTATTGACATTATGACGTATGGTCTGTTTGAAGTTGACACACTAACGTCACTGAATTGTTTTGCCTTCCCGGAACCTCTCCGCTAACACTTGAACTTTATACAATAGCAATAAAGCTCAAATTGACTTTACGTTTTAGTTAGAAAACGTTTGTATGGAAAAAAGAAAAGGGCTGTTTTTAGGGCTTTTCCGGCCATTATTCCAATTTTTCTCGCCGTAAAAACCATCCTTGAACTTCAACGAACATTTAAAAAAAAGAATTGGCCAAATTAATCCAGGCATTGTTAAGTTATGCGCATATCAACACATTGAGCGATTAATTTTTAAACGACTTCTTATATTATAGAAGATTTGTGACTGCTCTGAAAACAGCCGAAACAAACTCAGAGGTATGTCTCTTCCAAATTCAGATATTGGTCAAGTCATATGAGGACCATACAGATTAGGGTTTGAGATGGTATTTGAAAGAAATAACACACAGATTTGATTTGAAAACCCATAAGCCCATTATATTAATGGAAGTTGGTACTATTAACTTAATTTCTACGATATCAAGAGTTAGTCCTATCGGCACTTGACAGAGGGCGTTTTTGGCAAACATTTGTGAGATTTGTGGAAAATGAAAATGCTGGAGGAATTTAGCTAAGCGCTTTAAAAGCTGTAGAAGTACAGATTTCTACTGTTTTATGATAGTTTTCGAAGCAAAATGGCGGATATCAGATACATCACGCGGTAAGTAAATAAAAAAGAGCGTGAAGATTAAATTAATTTATAAGAGTCGTTGAGTTATTCAGTGGATACCGTTGCTATCTGATCTAGCGTTGTTTATTCTAGCGTGACTACCAAGAATATCTGCATTCATTTCTTATGAACATAGTTTTCATTTACTGTCTTCGTAAAATGATATGTGGTCACTGAAGGACAGCTATAAGTTAAAATTTGGTGGAAAAAACACTAAAAAAGACACTTGAAAAATACTTGAAAGTTAATTGAGTAAGATATTTGGAATACAAGTAGGTGATTGTATTACACGCGCTTTACGGATATATTATACATGTAATTAGTATTTGAGAAACGAATGACAAAATACTCGTAGTTATGAAGTCAAATCGTTACAAAACTGGGATCCGTCTCTAGGATCCCAGTTTTGTGGAGAAGACAATGTTGGAGGTATGAGTCTAAACTGGTAAAATATTGCATGGAAATGATAGTAATCGAATATGTTAGAGGAGTATACTATACTCGGGTGTTATTTTGTAAATAATACTTAATGTCGATAGCAAATTAATGAATGTTCAGGATAAGCGACTTCTTGATTGTCTGATGAATGTGTCTAGTGTCTCATGGTACAACTTAGTACTACCTTTTTTTTTTTGGCGGGTGGAAAATCAACAAATAACCCCTCCCGGTCTTGGGCAGAGCAAAAGGGAGTGTCAGACTTCTACTGACTAAAAACCACCCATCTTCCTTCTTAGCCCTTGTGCCGAGGCCGCTGTATCTCTTGCGAACAACCCGCAGCCCCGACGGGACAACTTACTACCTGGTACAACATGGGTATCTCATAGTAATATTGAATAGTTAATTATTTCTGTCAGTCAAGTTCAAATAATTTTCTCATGACGAATGCAAATTATTAATAACAATAATCAAGACACCATAACATGTAGGTCAGGTCGCGGTGACAATACATCACAATGAACAATAGATGTGCATTATAATGCACTCTGACCCAGTTTTACACGCAGGATCAGCTGTGAATATTGACCTTAAAATCCGACAAAATTTCGCATGAAACGACTATATAAGAAAAATGTACTCTTACCTACAATCAATTTTAATATAATGGTCATAACCGTGGAGGATAGGGCAAATGGAAGACAATCGCTTGACGGGTAAAATTAATTTGACTTTACATTGTTCGTTCTTAAGGCATTTTATCGTGCCCGTTGGGGCTGCGGGTTGTTCGCAAGAGATACCGCGGCCTCGACATGAAGGGCTAAGAAGGAACATGGGTGGTTTTTAGTCAGTAGAAGTCTGACACTCCCTTTTGCTCTGCCCAAGAGCGGGAGGGGTTATTTGATGATTTTCCACCCGCCAAAAAAAAAAAAAGAGGTCCACGGGCCGCATAAATACTCTGACCCCAGGTTAAGTTTTAACCACACGAAAGAAGAGAAGAATATTAGCACAGATGGAAGAATACCACCACGTGGTTTGAGAGTTAAAAATATTGATACCCTACCATCGAGTTTTACCCCCACCAACCTCAGAAAAAAAAGAGTAAATACTATGATACAAAAAAATCCAAAATCCGACCACACATTAATAAATCACGGATACACAGAGAAAATCCCGAACGCAATCACTGAAAAACGTATTCCCGTTCAGAAAATGGTTCAACCACGAACTCACACGCACACTGCACTCGCGACGAGTACACGGTGAGTAGCATCTCACTCGACTGAGTGAATTACTACTAATGTGTAATACGGAGCTCTACTTATTACTCCGGAGGTTAGTGATGAGAAGAGCGATTGGCGGTAGCGAGCGCGATTTTATCTCAAGTAAATTATTTTTTACCTTGTCTTTTTCCAGTATTTTTGGTTAGTTTAAACGGATGCTGCTGAATACCAGTATTCCATATGAACCCACTGCCTATCTGGAGTCTACAATCCATTTACTGGGTAATTTGTAACCTTTTGGTGATGCTGATGTCTCAAAAATTTATTTTATTTTAATCATAATGCATTGTGTTCGGTGCAGTCTTAATTGCTATAATGTGCTACAATGCTTTAAAATTGTGTGTGAAAAAGTTTAACAAATCATCCCCGTGTTTTGGGAACTTTATTAATTTTCTAAGCAAAGTTTATTATATTTAGCTAAGTTTCATATTATAATTATAAGTTAAGTTTTTTGTACTGTGTCAATTTGAAAAAGTAAGATAAAATTATAAACGATATGGATTTTTTAGTCCTTTAGAAAGATTTTCGCAGGGTGGCTGGATGAGAGTTGCCGAAAATGTTGCCTTGAGTTGGTTTCCTGACGATACTTTATTTCACCAAAGCTAGTGATAATTATACAAATGCAGATGATGATGAAAAATCAGATGCTTGTCCTGGGTTCCACCTTGATAACTTTGACTTATATTCACACCAATAGGCCATCATTGCTGATGACTCGACTATTTACGTGGTCATCTAAATTCAACCGCTCCGCTCATAACTATGTGAGCACCCTTATCAGTGCAACAGACCCACTTACTTATGGCTGCTTTCTTTGCAGTATACAATTATGTTTTTATTTGCACTCCGACGGGTTTCCTTAAACAACCCGTTATTTTACTATATGAGGAAATGATTGCTTTAATTGAAATTACCGTCAATTGAATTACGAGATAACGTCAGGAGGAATTATTTACTATCGTTTTTTTTCTAATATTTTTGTTAGTGGATTTTTGTTCACATTTTTTATTTCAGCTTTTTGGCCTTTGACGTACTTACTTAATTGTTTCATAAGCCTTCTTCAGAATCGTCTCCCACCACTCGCTCTTCATCACTTCCCACTTTTAGCTGATTAAAAGAAGTGGAACAACAACAAACTACCAAGAAACACATCTGTATATTCTGTTTGTATCTGATAATGAAATTAAACCTAATATCACGCATGCTATTCTCGATGGAATAGGCAAAGGTGTGTTATTCTTATTACATCCATATTTCGCAAGATATGTTTTAATCCACATGTACAAAGGGAATGATTTTCCTGATGGGCAAACTCAATAACACTGTGCTGATCGTGGCAATCAAATCCAGTACCTGTCCTACCACGTTCAGTAGTAGCCAAACTATTAGACAAAATGCAGTCAAAAGAAGGAAAACGAAATGAACCAATTTCCCACCAACACACCTATTCATTCCTCATCATCTGCCTAGCCTTTTCCCAACTATGTTGGGGTCGGCTTCCAGTCTAACCGAATGCAGCTGAATACCAGTATTTAACATGAAGCGACAGCCTATCTGACGACACGTTTGGCGCAGTGGCTGAGCGATTAGACTGCTGCACTGCGTGTCGCGGGTTCGATCCCCGCACGGAACAAACATTTGTATGACCTACAGATAGTTGTTCCGGGTCTGGGTGTTTGTGTATGTGAGCTTAAATGTTTGTAAACGCACCCACGATACAGGAGAAATTCCTAGTGTGGGGCAACGATTTTTAAAAAAAAAACAAAACAAAAAAAACACCCCGGTTAATACTAGGTAATACGATACTCTTTGGTAAGACTGGATGTCAGAATTTCAGGTCACTGACTACCTGTAACGACTGCCAAAGATCTATATATGGCAGCCGGGACCAGCAGCTTAACGTGCTTTCCGAGGCACGGAGGAAACTCGGTATGTCGGGCGGTCACCTATCCACAGACCGACCTAGGCAAGCACAGCTTTACCTAAAGATCGGCCCGAGTGGGAGTTCTTATTAAACCACGAGCTCCTCCTACTACACTTATTCATTCCTATTATTACTTAAAACTGAAAATATCGAAACCCAAATATCGGGAACTCGAAACAAAAAGTAAACATGGTAAATATCCCGTTTTCAGTATTAATAAAAGTGTTTGTAACCATGTCAGTTTAAAAACTTATTAATTCCTATCTGATAATGTTGTCTGATACTAGGTTAGGTACTTACCACACAATAAGGAGAGAAAGAGATGAAGCAATGTAGCCTTTACTCCCAATTACCAAACATCGTTTAATAAGGTTTTAAAAAGCATTTAATAAGGCCTTTCATAACTTGTCTTCGCTCCGGAAACTTCGTGGCATGTGTCTTGCTCAACGGAACCGTGGTAGGCAGTACTGTGCTACAAATTGCCCGTAATTGTGATATACATTACGACATTATCGCTTATGGTGGTGGACAGATTAACTTATATGTGTATCTCGAGTTTCTTTAATGGTTAGGCCTTAATGTATACTGAAACTAAGTCGCACTCTTGCGAGATACGTTTTTCACGCTTGTGTGTCTGTGTAATGTCTTTGTTATTACAAAAGTTGGTTTTTTAGCCGACTGCTGTGAAGCCCAAAAGTAGGGTTATGTGTTTGAGCTACATACGTCCTTTTCTTTGTTCCCTCGTAACTCCTAAACGGATACACGAATTTGGATAAATCAACGTAACTAGAAGCTTCTCAAGTATAGTTCCGAAAGAAAACGCAATTACAAGGAGAACGTTGGTTGGTCATCGTGCGTACCAGGGCCCATACTTAAACAATCATAGGCGAAGTACTAGTACGCTAGCCCTGAATCAGAGTAGAAAACACAGCAACCAACGTGTAAAACCGTGGTTTCCTTACAATAATTTCTATAATTAGAAACCTCGGTGCAGTTCCAATTACTTATTGATTTCTCTTATAATAATAACTTTGCTGTCTTTGCTTATTATTATGGCGAAGGCAGCAGTTCATTATCATCATTATTTCAGCCGAAAGACGTACACTGCTGGACATAGGCCTCCCCTAAGTGTCGCCACATTGACCGGTCCCGTGCATCTCGCATCCAGCGGATCCCCGCAACCTTCACCAGGTCATCGGTCCACCTAGTGGGAGGCCTTACAACGTAACGTCTTCCGGTTCGCGGTCGCCATTCCAGAACTTTCCGGCCCCATTGACCATACGTTCTGCGAGCAATGTCCACTGCCACTTAAATTTGGCAATTCTTCGGGCTATGTCGGTAACCTTGGTTCTCATGTGGATGTCCTCATTTCTGATTTGATCACGCAAGGAAACTCCGAGCATAGATCTCTCCATTGCCCGTTACGTGACTTTGAGCTTTCTGATGAGGCCCATTGTGAGCGACCACGTTTAGGTCCCGTATGTTATCACTGGCAACACACACTGGTCATAACAGCAGTTATGTGGTTTTATATGGAAGTATAAATTACGGCAGCCGCAGAGTCCGTATTTGTGCCCGGTTCATAGCAATAGGTTCGCCCCTTATTTTTATTTTTTTTGGTGGGTGGAAAATCATCAAATAACCCCTCCCGCTCTTGGGCAGAGCGAAAGGGACTGTCAGACTTCTACTGACTAAAAACCACCCATGTTCCTTCTTAGCCCTTCATGTCGAGGCCGCGGTATCTCTTGCGAACAACCCGCAGCCCCGATGGGCGTCGACCCTTGCGGGCCCTTTCCATGTTGCTGACATCTCTTTGAGGCGCGCGTAGAACACGAACGCGCCGTCGACACGGCCTGTCGTCGTCATATGACGGACGGACGGCGAGCTAGCCCATTACTCACCATACACAGGCGTAGGTTCGCCTCTTATTATAATTATGACACTTAAGCAAAACTAGCTAAATATTCTGTACAAATAACAACTTCCGTCCCTTACCGCAGTTTTATTATGTTAGCTAACCTCCATATCTACCTACCCCATTACTGTGTATTTACCCAAGTATTTTTACGACCAACATAAATGTGTCACAGGAGCTGCGCCGGCGCAGGCGTGAAGATCGTAGATGAGCGTCAGCGCAGATCGCGATAATAGCAATTAACCTGGTAACGCTTTCTCTACCCGTCTCACTGGACGAAGCTGAGGATTTTTCTCTTATTTTTTGAGGTGATAAATGTTAGACTAAACATTCAAATGGTTTTATATTAGCTCGTCTTGGAAAGCTCTATATAGACTCCGAACCCAGGTCGGCTGTAGCAAAGATAATCTCTTCAGATGAGGGTTCATTGACGGCTCAGACCTCAAGTGTGTATGCGGCGTATCTCCACAGATAATGTCCCACCTTCCATCTTGCGCTGCATGCCCTGACACCTGCACACTTGACGACCTTATGACTGCATCAGCAAGTGGAGTGCGCATAGCTGAATTTTGGGTCAAAACGATTTGATCGTATAGAAATTTGCCATCGACACGCTAAGAAGATTAGCTCGTGGCTTAATAGTAACAGCTACACGGCTCTATCGACGGTTAAGCTACGCTTGCCGAGATTAGTACGTGGATGGGTGACCATCCATAATTATAATTACTATAATATATTACCAGTTCCTATGTGTCTAGGTCAGTACTATACCTTCCGGGTCCTCAAGACGTCTACCCGCGGGACTGATAGAAAGAATACCCCGGAACACAAAGTGCTAAGAAGGAAGGTGTGGACCCGTCCATGTTCCTTCTTTTAGTCAGTAGATGTCTGACACTCCCTTTCGCTCCGCCCAGAGCGGGAGGGGTAAATGAATGATTTCTCATACAACAAAATACAAAACCCATCATTTGTAGGCAGATCTTTGACAGTCATCACAAGTTGTCAGTGGCCCGAAAGTCTTGACAAGGGGTGTGTTACTCCCGTCGGGGCTGCGGGTTGTTCGCAAGAGATACCGCGGCCTCGACATGAAGGGCTAAGAAGGAACATGGGTGGTTTTTAGTCAGTAGAAGTCTGACACTCCCTTTTGCTCTGCCCAAGAGCGGGAGGGGTTATTTGATGATTTTCCACCCACCATAAAAAGGGGTGTGTTACTGAATAATTACTGGGCTGTAGAAGTCAGACCGGCTGTCGTTCTATGTAAAATACTGGTATTTAGCGGCATCCGACATTTAATCAATTACACACGACGAACAAAAACAGCCAAACAATTAAATAATTTGAAAGTTAAGCCACTTAGCATTGGACCACACCCCTAAGGTGTTATAACGATGCAAGATTGTAATCTTTACCGGTTAATTTTAGATAAGACACGCCTTTATTGCAGAATTAACTATGTTAACATGGTTTTACTATTAAGAAGATGAAGTTATTTAAATATATATATTTATATTTACGACTGATAACTGTATATGCAAAGTGAACGTTGCTTCTTGAATACAAAAAAAAAAATATGAAAATATACATGTTATACGATACTTCTACAAGTAACAATTTTTTTTTTAAGTTTTTGTCTGTCTGTCTGTTTGTTCCGGATAATGTCCGAAACGTCTCGTCACGACTCTTACTGGTAGATAGCTGATGTTATACGAAGTTTATGGCTGCTACTGAGAAATTCCTAATGGAAAAAACCCAATAACATTTTGCCCGACCTTTTTTTTTTTGGCGGGTGGAAAATCATCAAATAACCCCTCCCGCT
Organism: Diarsia brunnea; assembly: GCA_949774965.1. Taxonomy (NCBI): domain Eukaryota; kingdom Metazoa; phylum Arthropoda; class Insecta; order Lepidoptera; family Noctuidae; genus Diarsia; species Diarsia brunnea. The sequence continues at coordinate 15,417,575 of OX459013.1, read as the reverse complement.
CTTGGGCAGAGCGAAAGGAAGTGTCAGACTTCTACTGTCTAAAAACCACCCATGTTCCTTCTTAGCCCTTCATGTCGAGGCCGCGGTATCTCTTGCGAACAACCCGCAGTACAGACGGGCGTCGGCCCTTGCGGGCCCCTTCCATGTTGCTGACATCTCTTTGAGGCGCGCGTATACACGAACGCGCCCGTCGACACGGCCTGTCGTCGTCATAAGATGGACGGACGGCGAGCTAGTCCATCACTCACCGTCCACAGGCTCGCGTCTACGGTGGCCGGAAGCCATCACGTGACACCCAACGCCCGGACCGCCTGGGAATCGAATTCAGGACCTCACCTCAGCTTAATAGTTGCACTTGCGAACAACAGAGCAACGGGTGACGTAACAGAAAGTCAACAGAAAAACTGAAACGAATGCTTATTGCAAGACACTGCATTCCTAAGTGCATGGCTATTTAAATCGCCGTGCAATGTTGATATGGCCGTGCCATCATCTAATTATAGTAAATGACTTCGTTTGCCATGCGTGTGTTGATAATGAGTAATTATATTTTGTAAAAGACAATTAGAAACACCATCGTGGTAACTGATAGCACGGTTGGCGCTGCCGCTGCGATGCGTGGTGCAGGTTCGATGTCTACACGGAATATATATTTAATTACAGGGCGTAAAAGCTTCGTCCACATCACCAATGCCTATCTCGCATTCGATTATCGGGGTATCGAAATTTTGATTTATTCATAAAAATGAAATAAACTAAAATAGAAAGGGGATAGAACCGATGTGGCATATCAACCTGCCCGCCATTTTGTTTTTGGAACGAAGTTCCTTATCGCGCGTTGTGATAGGGGGCTAGACGGAAAAAATTCTTACGAAAAGTTGTCACGACACTTTTTGCTATAGTAAGCTATTGTAAGCTGTGCGGCGTCGCATGTTTCTCTGTCTGTCTCTCCCTCTCTTATAGAAAGCAAGCCAGATATTTTCATTTCTACATTTCTTTTTTTTTTTTTTACATAATAAAAAATAATAACAATAACTTCGTTCCATCCGGGTGTTCCTTGACACCTCTCAAGTTTTTTTATTTTAGAAATCGCGGCCCACGATGAAAGTGATATGTGTGGATAGAGGACATACAGACGAACAAAAAATGTCCAGTAACATGGTACCCCGAAGTGTCACGTTACCGATATATTTGAAAGTAAAGATCGACAAATGAGTACAACGACAATCATTAAAAATATACTTATTACGTGTATAGGCGTTAAATTGTATCCAAATAATCGTTCCCTGGTTGATTATTATTATGTGCCCGAGAAAATGGCTTCACATCGCAATGAAACGCTATGTTATATCAAAGAATAGTTTTCTCGTGCTCCTAGAAGTATGTAATGTACCTATATAAACGATAATAATAATAATCAATGTCTATATAGACACGTAAAAGGTCTATTTTTTATGTGGTCATTGTACTCATATGTCGATATTTACCTTCAAATATCTCGATAACGTGACACTTTGGTTTACCATGTTTTATGTCATTTTTTGTTCGTCTAGGTATCCTCTACCCATACATACCTATTTCATCGTGGGCCGTGATTACTTAAAAAAAAATCAAAATGGCGGTGGGTCGATATGCCACCTTCCATACAAAAACAAAAACCTTCCATACAAGTTGTCACTTGTCTCTCCCCTTGTCACCATCATCCGCTCTACTAAGCACCCTACACATTATCCATGACCTAGCCAACACAAAACAGATTACATCTCGCTGCGCATACGCACCTGCACACACTAACAGTAGTTCGAGCCGTTACCTCCCGTGTCTGGACAGTTACGGACAGAAGATCAGCTAGCAACAAAAAATCCTTACATGAACTGAGCTGGCAAACGAGGTTCCGTACTAGAAACCTGACTAGCTGATCGGACAAAAACGGTAATCAAGTTTGATTTAATTTATCTGCTGGTCTGTAAGTACCAGATTGGCAATGTGCGCTTTATAACTACATCTTAACACTTTCGGTGTCAAAGACCCAGCATATGGGTCGATTAAAAATGAAAAGACCATTATAGAATGAGACCAACCAACGCTTTTGCTAATCCATTTTACTAATAAACCATATCAATTTAATTCAGCTAAATGGGAGTGTGTAGTGCCCGCACTGGGCACGCGTGGTGGATTATAGCCCATCCCTCTCCTAGAGACGAGGCCTGAGTCCCTGCAGTGGGAACATTATAGGCTGATGATGATGATGATGTAGGCTAACCCACGAAGGCACCCATGGAGATGGGCAAAGATCACTACTTGGACGATCTGATCAGAGTTCACATAGGATAAACAGATTCAGAAGGAAAATGGAGAAGTTTCTACCCAGCTGTAGAAAATGACGTCGATTAGCATAAAAAATCTATTCATAAAAGTAACATACATACGAAACATCCAAATAAATATATTTTCTTTCTTTTCTTTCAGTATTCATAAAAGTAAATCTCCTCAAATTGACTCCTACCATGTCAACCACCGATAAGTCTCGCTCAGTTAGCGCGATCTCGTAGACTTGCGCACACGCAATAACGTGTGACGGCTTAATGAGACGCGAGCGCTTGTTTTATGACCAACCTAATAGATTATGTCTTGCATAGATAGATATCTTATTGCTATGATAAATCTCACGACGGTTGTGAGTAATGGTGTAATTTTCACCATGGTAAATGATGTGAGATGATAAGAAGTGATTTCTCACTCGTAACAAAATAGACGATTCCCTGCAATCATTTATGCGTAGATTTGTTCAGTTTGATATACAAAAGGCTTCGTAAAGGGTTCGTTTACACCTTGTTTACAAGTTGTAAGTTAAAAAACAGCCCTACTACAACGTCTTATAACAGTCCTGTTTTAACCTTACTTTGATTTTACGATTTTTACTATATTTATTTTTTATGCTTTCCTTAAAAATTTAATTTTAATACGATATAATATTCTTATGTTCATTAAAGTTATATTTTGTTTCAAGACTATGATTTCGGAATACGATTCGGACCGGATTTTTGTGAAAGAAACAGCGCTATACAGTTTGCATTGCTAGTTGTTTCTTTCATGTTGAAGCAGGGAATAGACAAATCTTACAAATCGTTCGCTGGAGTAAAACAATATTGTTTTGTAGAGGTCATGGTACCAAATAAAGTGTTATTGTTTTAAGCCTAAATCGAAACGTTCCTGCATTAGGATTGTTTTGTTAAAGGTGGTCCCTGGTCTCTTTTTTCTTTTAAACAATTACAGCCCATTCGTTATTCCTGTGATCAGGAGCTGCCTTAGCTATCCTGGAAGTCTAATAAAATAATAGACCAGTGTTAAGTAGGTGGTACGGCAACACATCAAGCTATACTTATGGAGTATGTACCCTTTTTTTTGTGGGGTGGGAAATCATCAAATAACCCCTCCCGCTCCTGGGCAGAGCGAAAGGGAGTATCAGACTTCTACTGACTAAAAACCACCCATGTTCCTTCATAGCCCTTGCACTGAGGCACGGTACCTCTTTCGAACAACCCGCAGCCCCGACGGGGTATGACTTACCCTCGCTTTGTATGAACTTTCCGTACAATGATAGATCAACTTAGTTCAGTTTTTAACCGACTTCCCAAAAAGAGGAGGTTCTCAATTCGATCGGTATGTTTTTTTTTGTATAGATGGATTGGTCGTCATGCGTACGTAGCTATAGTTGAACACCGAAAACATGACTATGGTAACACCCTTGATTATAGTAGAACAATGTCAATGGAGTTAGTGAACATAAAATAAATTAAACTCACGACGGACATGGCGGCATGAGCTGAACTCTTACTCAAAGAATTGGCCTATTCACTAGATCGCGAAAACTGGATGTAGGGAAGGGTGGCCTTTCCCCAGTCAAACAATACACATAAACTCACGCCCTTCTCCCATGGTGGTAGGGCAGAAAGCACAGAACGACACCTTCTGCGATGTGCCTGCTACGTTGTAATGCTGCAATACGACAATAAAGGCTTATAGTGATAATACTCACGACACATCAGGCGTGGTGTTGGTCAACAGCCGCACGCAGTCGAGGCAGCCTCGTGCAGCCGCGTAGTGCAGCGCCAGGGCGCCGTTGTTGGCGCGCCCCCCCGCCCCCGGCATCGCGCGCCCACACCACCAGCCCTCGACCGCTAGACGACCGCTCCTGTAGACAAGAGGATAGCCTATGAGCCAGAGCAAGCAAGTTTTGGGAACAGCATCTTGCATCTCAAGCAAAAAGATGCCAGAGGCCAAGCCGCCGGTGATGCTTCCTGGTGTAATAGTAAAAGAAAGAAAGAAAGAAAATTGTGTTTATTTGGCAAAAAATCCTTAAAAATTAACAAAACAGATAAAACAATTTCAAAAAATAATTGTCTGTGTCCACCAGTGGCGGACACCGGGAAGCATCGGCTGCTGGGATCTATGGATGCCTTAGTGTAAGGCTAGGATATACAACCTCGGCATAGGGCATCACTGGGGAAGGACTGGAAGGGAACGGTTAGATCGGATTAAGATTATTAAGGGGCTGCGGGTTGTTCGCAAGAGATACCGCGGCCTCGACATGAAGGGCTAAGAAGGAACATGGGTGGTTTTTAGTCAGTAGAAGTCTCACACTCCCTTTCGCTCTGCCCAAGCGCGGGAGGAGTTATTTGATGATTTTCCACCCACCATAAAAAAATTAAAAAAAAGGAATTCAGGCTGCGCGGTGCAGGTTAGTCCGATTACAGTTTACAAACCTTTTAGTATGTTTTTTCTGTTGTTTCGAAAAATATTCGACGGGAATGTGGATAAATGACATTCTATGGTAAAAACCCAGGTTGTGGTGATCACACTTTACCATAATTCTCCACTCTCCCAACAAATGTCAGAAATAATACTGCACTTTAGCCAAATTGGAAGTATATTGATAAAATTATTATTTTATTGCGCTAAGAAAGTGTGCTGAACAAAAGACATCAACGCGCTACTTCAACAGCAACGCCATCTAGTAGGCGATAGTCGAACTATTCAGTCGATATGCTGCGCTGATGAGCGCGAGCGTCTCAACTGACTACGATTCACATCTAGTTTTCACTATTTCACAACAGATGGCGCTGTTGAAGTTAAACAGATAGTAGGAAACATTGTCTTTTTTCAGAAATTATAATAGAATCAAGCTGTATTTTGTGGAAACTCATGGAAAAAATGTAGTTTTATTTCTGCGAAAAAGATCCAAACCCTGGCCAGCCAGGCTAGTTTTTATTGCTATTCCAGTGTGCACGTATGTTTTTGCGAGGTGGTGTGGTGTTGCAACTTGCATCCAGCTTATTACAATATTTAACACGTGCCCCGTGAGGTTCTGTGGTGGGCCCTTAAGGAGAAAGGTGTGCCTGGGAAGTATGTGCAGTTGATCCGTGCGATGTACAGGAATGAAACCCATGTGACTAAAAAAGTGATGGATATAAATATTGATGGATGGAGAGGGAGAGGAAGATCAAAGAAAAGATGGATGAATTGTGTGAGGAATGATATGAACGAGAAAGGAATAAATGCCACCTTGACGGGTAACAGGGAAGAATGGAAGAAGAAAACGTGTTGCGCCGACCCCAAACAGAATGGGATAAGGGCAGGAAGATGATGATGATGATGAACTCATTGTTTAAGAAATTATAAATTTTACTATTAGTCTTAATTAAAAACATACACAAAAGTAAATATCACAAAAGTCCGATTATAATATTATGATTTATGGTTAACTTTAAGAAGACATATTTCTCACGAAGTTTAAACTAATTAAGCGAACATTATTCAAACCGTGACAAGGGATCGACATTGACATTATAAAAATCAATCAATTTTGAATACACCTAAGATATTTTTGATTAAATTGCTAAACTAGATCAAATATTATTAACTACCTGTATGACCTTTGAATTTCCCTCCAAATACATTAATTTCAATGTTCTATTTACATCATAATAAGTTTTTGATTTATTTTATGAGAATCTGCCGGAACGATTCCTTACAAACAAAATAATAGACATCTTTTGTACGTATAGAATATTGAGGTAATTAATCAAAATGGCAAAAATCGGACTATATAGCCAGCTTTTGTTAAAATCAAGTCAAATTATAAAGAATATGTAACAGCAATTTCCGATATTTAATTATTAATTAGCAATTTTTGATATTTTATTGGTTTTGGCTATAATAAATTTATTAGTGTATGAAATATTTCAAACACAATGTAAATTGATATGTGAATGAATAAATGAGTGCGAAAATGAGTCCGAGCTTTGCCCTCTTGTATTTTAATCCAAAATAGAATTCGTAGATATAATTAAAATGCCAGAAAACTCTTCTTATTATTACTAATGTCGACCAAGTACGATTAAATTATGATAAAGCTTTGATCGAATGGTCATATTATGCTGATGATGATTTGGTCAAATAGTGATATAATGTTGATGATTAATTAATTGACTTAACGGTGTGGCAAAACATTCAATTAATTAACAATCACACCATGACATTAATTTGATATCAATAAAGCCTCTTAGCAATACGTTATAAAGAAATGCTTTTGCTTCCCCCACGAGGTCGAATTGGGAAATTATGCTAAGGAAATTTTAATGTAATCTTCTATAATATAAAAATGAATCGCTCAATGTGTTGGTAAGCGCATAACTCAACAACGCCTGGACCAATTTAGTCAATTCTTTTTTTAAATGTTCGTTGAAGTTCAAGAATGGTTTTTGCGGCAAGAAAAATTCGAATAATGGCCGGAAAAACTCTAAAAACAGCCCTTTTCTTTTTCCCATACAAACAATTCATAATAATGCTTCAAAGTCAATTTGAACTTTAATACCGTACCATAAAGTTCAAGTGTTACTGGAGAGGTTCCAGGAAGGTAAAACAATTGAGTGACAACTTCAAACAGACCATACGTCATATCATAATGTCAATAATATACAACGTAGTAGTAGGTAGGTAGGTAAGTAGGTACAAAAAGGGCATTGCATCGCATGCCGGGAACAGCTAGTGTAATATAGATCTTTGGCAGTCGTTACAGGTAGTCAGTGGCCTGAATGTCTGACAAACAGTCTCTGCAAAGAGTACTGTTTCACCCAATACTAGCTGGGTTGTGGATGTAAAATAGGCAGTCGCTTTATGTCATCATCTCCCTAGCCTTTTCCCAACTATGTTAGGGTCAGCTTCCATCTAACCAGATGCAGCTGAATACCAGTATTTTACATGGAGCGACTGCCTATCTGACCTCCACAACCCAGTTAATACTAGGTTATACGATACTGTTTGGTAAGACTGGATGTCAGAATTTCAGGTCACTGACTACCTGTAACGACTGCCAAAGATGTATACAGGGTGGTGCCGACAATACGACATTAAATGAAACCACTGGTAGTTCTAGTTTATAGGAACATTTTTAAACTATCAAATAAATGCTAACACCGTCGTGGTGACGACGATACGACAATAAACTACCTAAATGTCTTTGCCAAATTCGTTTGTTACATTGTATTTCCATATGTATATCGGTGCAAATTATTCCTAAGGTTAGTAAACCAATATTTGTTTATAAATTGTAATGTATTTCATTTACAGTTTTATGCTACTTCGTTTTATGGTTTTTTTTTATTTTGCTGTTAAGATTTATTTGATAGTTTAATAATGTTCCTATGAACTAGAACTAGAAGTGGTTTCATTTATTGTCGTATGGTCGGCACCACCCTGTATATAGCAACCGGGCCCAACAGCTTAACGTGCTTTCTGAGGCACGGAGGAAACTCAGTATGTCGGGTGGTCACCCATCCACAGACCGACCTAGGCAAGCACAGCTTTACCTAAAGATCGACCCGAGTGGCAGTTCTTATTAGGCCACGAGCTCCTCTAGGCATTCACGTTATGTAAATATTGGTATTCAGCTGCATTTGGTTAGACTAGAAGCCTAGGTGATGGTCACGATTTAAAATCAGATGACTTTAAGAAAAAACAACATAAAAAACTTACGTAGTGAAATGATGATTCAAATTCGATCGAAATGAAATCTTTTTGAAGAAGTTCAAAATAAAACATGACTGTATGTGCTTCGTCATTTCGTGAAATGACTAGCATCTGTTACAGTAGGTAATTTTATTTGTGGTTAATGGTATCATGATTTGAGAAAAGTTAAATTGCAATTTTATACACCGTCATGTGCAAAATATATGACTGAAAGATATTAGGTTTTTTTTTTAGGATCATACAAGTTCAATAGTACAATTTGAATAACTATGATTATCAAACTTTCATAAAGCATTACACAATCAGTCGCGTTTATTAATGTTTGCATTCAAATTCTCAAAAGTTAGTTATACTTTTTTATTATCATGAGAACCTACTCAATTTTACAGGAGAGTCATTTTAAGATATTTTTTGTACTTAATGTGGTCTAGCTATGTTAATAATGTTCTAAGGTTGTTGTTGCCACTATTTCCATCTGGCGGTTTTTTGAAGGAATTAAACGAATGTCTTTGTCCCTCCAGTTCAAAGGGCCTTTTTAAAGCATTTCTGCATATTTAAGTCATTTTGGCAATTTATGACAATTATGCCCTTGTTCTACCAAAGGTGCGTCTTATAGTGCAGTCTTACCAAGGAGAACGTGTTATCTAGTACTTTCTGAGTTATGGAGGTCAGATAGGCAGTCGCTCCATGTAAAATACCGGTATTCAGCTACATGTGGTCAGACTGGAAGCCGACCTAAAGAAGTTGGGAAAAGGCTAGGTAGATGATGAGTACTCAGAAAAAAATAATCATGAGATAATTTCCAATGACGTGTAAGATTGATTTGGGACACAAAAATCAAGTAATCAAAAAAAAACTATGTTGCTTTTCCATACAGCTTGATTATCATTATTATAATAACAGAACTTCTAAGCAGGGACTGAATTACCCAAAAAATACGGTACCTTTAAATTTCGGTATGACGTCATACCGTTAAATAAGGGTTACCGAAATATTTCGGTACCGTTATTTTTTTCGGTAGCGGTGCCTAAACCTTAATAAATAGGTGTTTTCTTTGACGCACCGCCTCGCCACTCACACACACAACAAAGAGATAAGTAAGAGAGTAGCAAACAAAGTTCTAACGTTTTCCACCGCGAACACGCGCGCCGCGCCTGCATCCATTTCGGTACCGAAATCGTGTAAGGGTTAAATAACGGTTTAGCCCAACCTTTATTTATAAAGGTACCGGTATAGCTCAAACTTTATTTTAAACCGGTACCGGTATATTTTTGAGGTATCTTAACCTTTAACCGTAACCGCTTTCAGTCCTTGCTTCTAAGTATAACGTGTCAAGTTTGATAACCAGGTTGGGCTGAGTTGCTGAGTTTATCCATTGGGACTTTTCCTGGATACGGTACGATCGATCCGTTGCCTGCTTGATGAACAAACTAACATCTTTCATGTCTATAAACAATATAACCTCCTCCTTTTTTAGAAGTCGGTTAATAAAATGACTAGAAATCGCATAGTATGTACGTAGTTGAATAAACTGCGTGTCAATGACATTGCAATGCACACTCGTAACGAAACATTATTAATACTTCAGCATTCTTGCTAATTTTATACTACATAATTATAATATAAGATTCACTTTTATTAGCTAGGTTTCATACATGGATACATAATTACCTGCAACAGATTTTTGTGCAAGCAATTTCTGGAACAAAAGTCTAAAAGAACCTATTTTGCTGACCAACCAAAAATCATAGATAAGTTAACCATCACATTTCGCAAGTTATGATAAAGTCCTCTGTAATACGGGCAGCCTATTGCCATAAGCCGGGCACGTATTGATACTAGGTATATGGCTATAATAACTGATGAAATGTGTGTGTCTACTATAGGATACAACTCTATCTAACCCTGGTATTACAGGCGTGATGGTAAGTTAACCAAAATGAAACTACTGAATTATACAGACACCAGTACATTACAATACCCGAAACTGAAAAAAATACGAATCAACCTTGAACGTAATACTATAGCGATAAAGTTTTTTTTTTTTTTTTTTTTTGCTAGCCTACTCTGTCCCACTCCAGGGCAAAGGCCTCCCTCCACTCTTTCCACTTTTCGCGAACCCGCGCGTCCTCCTTCCAGTTTTGACGGAATCGATCCAGTTCATCCCGCCATCTCCTTCGTGGCCTGCCGCGACCCCGTCTCACTGTGTCAGGGCACCAGTTTCCTGATATTTTGGCCCACAGTTTGTCCGGCATGCGGCAGACATGTCCTGCCCAGTCCCATTTGAGTTGAGCAGCCTTTTGGGCCACGTCAGCTATTTTTGTTTTGGAACGCAGCATTGTGTTTCGAACACGATCCGTTAATTTAACACCTAGTATACTGCGTTCCATTGCTCGTTGGCAAACCTTGAGTTTGGACTTCTGGATGTTAGTCAAAGACCAAGTCTGTGCACCTGTAAATCTAAAAACTTTTAAACAAAAAATAAAACCGTCTTCAAAAAAAATAAAACACAAAAAGTGAAAAATAAACTTTTGAAGAAAAATCAGCTTCTGAAGTCGGTGACTTTTGTTTGTTTGATTTCGTTTTTTTGCTACCGACTTCAGAAGCTCAGTTTACCGAAGTTCTTCATCAGATCTTCGCCAAATTGAAATGGGACCACTCTAAGAAAGGACTCTTCCAAAAACTACCCAAATCGCTTCAAGTGAGCCTATAAAATTTGAAGGGTTCTCTCTATTTCTCCAGGATCCATCATTAGATCCTGACTTGATGATCATGGGACCACCTGGAAAGAATACCATTCAAACAAAAAAAAATCCAAATCGGTCCAGCCATGCTCGAGTAATTGGGGAACACACATAAAAAAAACAGGATCCAAAGAATTGAGAATCTCCCCTTTTTTTAAATTGGGTTAAAAAAATAAATTAGCTTATAAATAGTAGCATGATATGCTAGTGTCTGTACATTATTCTCATATAACATTCACTTAATAAATAACCGTATCGCTTCTCATTCATAAACATTAGTTAGGTTCTAGTTGTTCCTACGCGTTTACGTAATTCTTTTATTGTATTTTTAAAAATGTTTAGAACAAAAACGACAAATTCTTTAGCATTTGTTGTACGAAATATTTTGCATTCATGACGTTTTGCACAGCAAAAAATTATTATGTAATAATCTGTTATTTATACAATTAAAGAAAACATCGTGAGAGACCCGGCCCCGGCAGCCGAATGTCCTTTGTAATAACCGGTCTTTGGGGAAAATACCGAGTAATGTGGATTTTTTTTTTCTTTTTTTTAGCGCACTAAACCACCCCACACAATTCGCACATGAGAGGAGGCACCGATTTTTGCAATTTTTGATCCTATGGGACATGCCTAAAAGTATATGTAAATAATGACTGCCCAATATCCATCCTTAGACCGAATGCCACTGAACAATATGTCCATAATTATGTCTGCTATTTACGTACCATAACGGGCAAAAAGTAACGAATATGACACAAAAACCATTGCGTTTTTTGGTTCAACAATTTCGCATGGCCGCTGACCGCTTCATATTTTATCACAATAGATGTCAATAACTACGTACAGTTACGAGCAATAATATGTATACACTTGGCAGGTACATAAGAGGAAGTCTGAAAGTGGCGCCGGTGGCCGAAAAGTTGTGCGGCAGTCGATTATAAATGGTGGTATGTACATGTGAGGAAATGCAGGGAGGAAAATATTATCTATGAATGTAGATGGTGATTAGAGAAGAGGACGACCAAAGAAACAATGGATGGGCTGTGTGAAGGATGATAATGGTTAGAGAGGAAGTAACTGCTTAGATAACGAATAATGGAGAAGTATGGAAGAAAAAGACATGTTGCACCGACCCCAAATTAATTCGGAAAAGGGCTGGAGCATGATGGCTTGGCAAAGTTCCAACGCGAATTTTTCGTGAAATAATTCGACTGCGACATAAAACCTACTATATGATAATATGGGTTCCAAAAAATTAGTTTAAAAAATTGCTTCTAAACGTTTTGTATACATGTTGGTGCATTTGACTGTACACTGTATGTATGCCCGTATTAGTCACCCAGTAATAAATGTAGGGGACAGAACGACAATAGCGTAACGGTAGGCTACCCACATATCCGGAGGTAGTGCACAATTTCTAAATTGTGACCTTTGATATGGATGACCTCGAATAGGGAATTTGGATAAAAATAATTTTTGGTATATTATTTTGTTGGTCGATTGGTGTCAAGCGCTAATACTAAGCAAAAAGTTCTGGATTTGATTCGAAGTGTTTTTCGGACCACACGGTAAATAAAGAAGAAAAAGATATTGATTAGGCAGCAATTTATCTATAGATATTTTGAATTAGAAACAGTTTTGTGAAAGTATAAAATGTTCTTTTAAAGATTAAAAATAGCCATTTCACAAAACAACCATTTTTCTATTTTTCTGACAAAATGGATTGGTTAACATAGAAAATGTTGAGTTCCTTATAGTTAAAAGTATTCAAACAAAAACTATGTAGGTTCTAGGTATACATAGTTATTTAGTCAGTCTGAATAGCTGTGTGTGTATTTAATATTAATTTCGTTTATTCATTCATACTCATACAAATAAAACTACAAATATGAATAAGTCCAACACAGGTGTATTTGCTATTACTTAGCAACAGCAAGCAAAGATCTGCGCAGCTAATACCGACTTCACTCATCCCCGCCAACACTTTCACTTTCAAATCTTACATCTAAAAACACGTTAAAACTATTTACCTAAAATTACCGGCGCGTAACGCAATCTGTAGCGTATCGAGGTCCTCTTCGTAATCGTGGCACAGCTCCAAGGTGGAATTCCTAGCTTCATGGATATCGAACATCACAGCACCATCCCCTAATTTATCGGTCATCACACTCCTGTAAGATCGAGTCCCGAAACTGGACGTTACAGAAGCCCCTCTAATAAACCGCCGCGGAGGGACATTGACATTTTGTGATGGTAGACCGGGTTTCTTCATCCTCCTCTTCATATATCTCCTCATTCGTAAAGACAACATCACACGAATACGGATATGCCTCTTAATATTCCTATCGTATCGTAATTGCTCTTTCATTTTCTTATTTCGTTTTTTCCGATGTGGGATCTCGTCTATTCGTTCGAGTTGGGTGTGGTTCCGCTCAATTAGCCGATGAGAATCGAGGGTAGGGGAGCGGTTGAAGAAATCTGAGTTGTTGTTCCGCCACGCTTTGCTTAGAGACCAGTTCTCGCCACACGTGGGGGTTTTCACCTGGATGGGTTTCTCGTAGATGTCCTCCTCTAAAGCGAACATCCTTCGGGAGACGAGGAAGTTGTCGATGTTCCGTCTGAGGGTACTGCTTTGAGAACTGATCGTTGTGTTCACTAAGTTTGAAGTTAGAGTCTCAGAACTTTTCTGGAACGTGTTGCCGTAGGTCAGTTTCGGTGGCTCGGGGACCTCTCTCGTTTTTCTCTTCGCGATGGATATGATTCTCCGTCGCATCGCAGACATGTTGGTGAGTTCGCTCTTCAGCAGTGGCCCTTTCCGTTTGTCTGACGTCATCTCCGGCGACCACGTGCCGTTCTCCGAGCAACTGCAGAAGTCTTTAATGAGCCGAGCTATAGCATTGCAGTCACCGTCTTCTGACCGTTCCCTAGGCATTGTTCATGGCCCACAATAGTTCTTTTTCGTTATTTAACTGTCACTACTAAAGTAAGAGCACAGAAAATCACTGTTACCTACGAGTCAAGGGTTAATTTGGTTACACGGCCGTATTCTGTAACACTTCCGTACTCTCATCTTATTGTTACGATTAGGTTGCGTAACAAACTCGACCGTGTCTCGCGGTAGCAGGTCGCATTTTTAAGTACGCGTACGAGTAATTATGAGTTGTGGCCACAACGATTAGTGGTGAATCTCCACTAACGATTGATGGATTACTTAATCGATAGAAGTAGGCGTATAGTGTTTATTTATCTACTATTATACTAAGTAGGTTAATAGGTAGAAACTTGTTTATGAAAGTAGGATTATTTAATTGAGTCATTTCACTAAATAGATAGAGTTACGACTTAATAACTAGTGTTGTTTCTCAGGAGAGATGAATTATTAATGATGTAGGTATTATGTAACAACTATATTTTTATGAGTAAGCGTAGATTAGGTAATTATTTCAGGCTTTATGTCGGTTTACTTTTACATTACATTTTGTTCAGTCATTCATTATACTAGTGCTATATTTGGGACGCCCTTACATGGCTTAGCAACCTTCAAAAGGAGGCTGGAATAGGCTGGATGCGGAAGGCAGAGGACAGAGTTACAGAGTGTTGTAGCTTGGAAAAAGCATATTCCCAGCAGTGGACTGCGCTGCGATGGAGTGATTCTGATTGAACCCCTGAGTAAAAAGGTAGAGGAGACACCGACGCGCTAAGGTTTACCTCGCATTCAGTACATCATTCTGAATACTCCACTTAGAAAAACTTAATAAAATAAATTAAATTATTAAGGTTAAATGTAGTAAATCTACAATCTGTTTATGCGAAAATAAAAATTATTATTATTGTTATAAAATGTTTGAAACAGCGACGCTCCAAAGCAATAACCCGGTAATCGAAAAATCAAAATTTTACTGGGGTTAGGATTAACTGATTTTATCAAATATCTTTTCAACGAGTGGGACTATTGAAGTCATTGATGTATTAAATGAAAACAATTTTTTTGCGAAATATAACTGTGCCATTAATATGAAATTCCAGTTATTTAAAACCGAGTAACCCAAATCAGGTTTTTAGCCGAAATAATATTATTGTGTCTGAATTCCCAACAATAAACATGTTTATGTATCATGATATCTTTGTAAATATCATTAGGAAAAATCTAAAAAAATTGCCAACGTGTATTCTAGTCCATAGATGCCAAATTTGACATAACAGAATAAACCCCATAATAGCACATTACCGAGTTCTTGGTTGGGGGGATCATGTCTTCTTTTATAATTACAGATGAGAATGGCTATCTCCAGAAAGATGTACCGAATTCGTGGTTACCGCTTGTGCGTCATTATATCGTCCTATCTCCCTATTATAAACCATTTTGGAAGTTTACTTTTTAATTCTTTCAGTACTATTAGTATAGTATATTATTATTATAGTATATTCATAATACTTTCTTCCACTATCATTATCGGTAGGGTCGGCTTCCAGTCTAACCGAATGCAGCTGAATACCAATATTTTACATGGAGCGACTGCCTATCTAACCTCCACAACCCAGTTAATACTAGGTAATACGATACTCTTTGTTAAGACTGGATGTCAGAATTTCAGGTCGCTGACTACCTGTAACGACTGCCAAAGATCTATATACGGCAGCCGGGACCAACAGCTTAACGTGCTTTCCGAGGCACGGAGGAAACTCGGAATGTCGGGCGGTCACCCATCCACAGACCGACCTAGGCAAGGACAGCTTTACCTAAAGATCGACCCGAATGGCAGTTCTTATTAACCCACGAGCTCCTCTTAATACTTTCTTTCACTAATACTATACTAACACCTTTACTAAACACTCCAATTAAAGCCCCACAAAACCAGCTAATTCAATTAATCATGTGTAACAAATTAATGTCCTAAAAACCAGCAAATTGCTCGTTTATAAACTACCCAGTGCCTGTCGCATGTCGCCACATGAACATGAATAGACTTAAATATCGCTTCCTACATGTTTTACCGATTATTTTTAACGATTATTTTATCGATTAATTAGTAGGAACTTCACTAGCGTGGTGTGGTTATCTGATTTTAATTGGCAGTGGTTCTGCCAAAGCGAGCCAAATTCACACTCTCTTGTTAATTTAGTATATCACATATTTACATAACATACCATCACGCCTGTAATCTCCGAAGGGTTAGGCAGAAGGGTACCCATTAGTACACCCATATTTTGCCAGTTATGTTTGAGTCTCATGTAATAGGGACTCTATTGCCATCAACCGGTCACTAATCCGGACTCCGTGGGTTATACTGAGAAATTCCTGGAATGGATTGAACCAATAACACTCTTTATCCGACCAAACCAACGAACCTAATATTACCGAATATTAATATAAATGACCTGGGCCCCGAGTCTGCTATTCAATAGTGTCAGAATGGTCTATCATTGATCTCATAATTGTTGATTTTGACAATACCAAACTTGTCAAAATCAACAATTATGAGATCAATGATAGACCATTCTGACACTATTGAATAGCAGACTCGGGGCCCAGCTGTCGTGTATGGATCAGAATGTTGGGCCACAAAAGGGATAAATGAAAGGCAATTGCATGTGGCTGAGATGAGAATGCTATGGGGGATGTGTGGTGTGACGCGTATGGATAAAATAAGGAATGAGTAGGTACATAAGAGGAAGTCTGAAAGTGGCGCCGGTAATTTTTTTTTTTTTTTTTAAAACGTTGCCCCACACTAGGATTTTCTCCTGTATCGTGGGTGCGTTCACAAACATATAAAGTCACATACACAAATACCTAGACCCGAAACAACTATCTGCAGGCCATACAAATATTTGTTCCGTGCGGGGATCGAACCCGCGACACGCAGCGCAGCAGTCCAAACGCTTAGCCACTGCGCCAACCGTGCCGTCGAAATGATGGATGGACTGTATGAAGGATGATATGGCTAGAAAGGAGGTGACTGCTGACATGACGAGAAATAAAGAAGTATGGAAGAAGAAGACATGTTGCGCCGACCCCAAATAAATTGGGATAAGGGCAGGAGAATGATGATGATGATTAATGTAAATGAAAACTCTGCTTGAAAAATTGTATACATTATGATTTGGGTTGGTACTTTTTGGCAGAACTACACTCAAATTTATCTACGATGGTTTTAATTTACTTTCTTATGGGTTTCAAGTAGTAACTACCAACTGGGTTTATGTGAGTTTACCGTTAAATGTTGTTTGTATACATTTTTATTGTCTTCTTAATTTATACTGTAATAAGCACATTGATGTTTTATTGCTTTTATTACTAACTAGATTTTACCCGTAGCTTCGCTTGCGCCGATGTACAAAATTATCCAAAAAACCATAAATTTGGATTCAATCATTGTACTCTTCCAAATTTATACAATCGACATAGCGTGAACCAGTAATAGGCAGACTAATAACTTACATTTTCGTTTATAATATTAAAGTTTAAATTACCTCCCTATGGATTTATTGTGTTGTATATTTGAAAAGAATATGAAGGACTAGCTCCTGTATTCTCCATTTTCTCTAACTCTGATTTATCTTTCCTTTGTCTAGCTCCCAATTACTGATATTTTGACATTTATTTAAACTCATTTAATATTCCTTTTAGTGTTTTTTATATAAAAACTATTTTCTGTCTTACCTTTCGCGGATTAAAGGATTGTTGATATTATGTCTTCCGCAATAAATTACAAAATAAGAAAATATATTATTATGCTTAGACTCCCATATTAAACGTGAACAGCTTTCGTTCTTAAATAATGCATACTACAAATAAATATTTTTTATACATTATAGGTAACTTCTTCACAAAATATCGTGTCGAATACATATTGATATGCTTGCTACAATTTACGATTACATTTTATAACATGTGAAGCGCTGTGTTTCGCTCTGTAGCGCAAAGCGCTTTCTTTGTCATGTTGCATGCAAATGTAGTAATAAACTCATTATGAGCTGTTTTACAATATATGGGGGCGGAGTTATGTACAAAATTAATTAGCATTTTTTTTGTTACTTATTACTAGCCCTTTATTTTTATGTTTATTACGTGTACGACTTGTTCAAACATCCAGATTTATTTATCACTGGCGGACGTCACGCGGTTTCACCCGCGTAGTTCCCGTTCCCGTGGGAATAAAGGGATAAAAAGTAGCCTATGTCACTCGGGGATAGTGTAGCTTCCCAACGGTGAAAGAATTTTTGAAATCGGTCCAGTAGTTTCGGAGCCTTTTCGTTACCAACAAACAAACAAATATTTCCTTTTTATAATATTAGTGTAGATTTAAGTATAATATAAACATAATTAAAACATAATTCATCTTTCGAAATGAATACTTTAAATAATGTGATTACCGATTACAAACAACAAAATGTTACTGTCTCATACAATAAAATGACCGATAAATAAACTAGTTTTTTATGTATTTTGTCTACCCGACAGAAAATTGTAGCCTAACTAGTATGTGCAGAAAAGTGCATATTTAAGGGCATCAAAAATTTAAGAATTTCCACTATCGTTAACAATCCAACATCGTTAACGAGAGAAAAACAATCAGCTGAATTTACTTAGTTCTTAGGTCCACCTAAGAACTAAGTAAATTCAGCTGATTGATTTTTTGCTGATTTTTTAGGTAAATATTTTTATCAGAAGGCAAATAAAAATGTGCAAACCTTTCAGTAAGGTTATTTTGTTTGAAAGTGTTTCATAGGATCAATCATTATTGGTGCCGACAATACGACAATAAATGAAACCACTGGTAGTTCTAGTCCATAGAAAAATTATTAAACTATCAAATAAATCTTAATCAAAACAAAAAAAAAATGAAAAAAAAAACAATAAAACTAAGTAGCATAAAACTGTAAACGAAATACATTACAATTTACAAACAAATATTGATTTAATAACTTTAGGAATAATTTGCACCGGTTAACGTGTGGAAATAAAATGTAACAAACGAATTTGGCAAAGATATTTAGGTAGGTTATGATCGTATCGTCGGCACCAAGACGGTGTTAGGATTTATTTGATAGTTTAAAAATGTTCCTATGAACTAGAACTACCAGTGGTTTCATTTATTGTCGTATTGTCGGCACCATCCTGTAGAGCAAAAAAAAACATTATTCTAATATTTAGATTTATCTTGACGGCCAAAAGTGGTTAAAAACTATTAGGTATACCTCTGCCTAACCCTTCGGGGATTACAGGCGTGATGTTTTGTTATGTTATTTATCTTATTTGCCTAATAAATTATGATCAATATTTTGTGTATGAATAACCTTGAAATACCAATCGCTAAATATGTCCACGATCTATGTATAAAATTGATTTTTTGATTGAATACATAAACTCATCAATAAACGTATGAATATAGATCAAAATTATACGTTTCATGGAAATCTAATTTGATACGTTTACATATTTAATTATAGATGAATATCCTTTGCATATTTGTTAATGAACTAGCTGCGCCCCGCGACCTTCATCCGCGTAAAATGATTATAAAATATTACATCCTTTGATTTTTTATTTCATGTAATTTATTTTTTTGTTCGGAACCCTCATTCTTTTTGTAATAAAAGTAAGTCAAAGTTACTCCTTATATCCTCTTACATTTTGATCAGTAAAAGTCCCGTCAAATCCGGTTCTGTACCGTTTCGAAGATTAACCGGAACAAACAGACAAAGAGACAACCAAACTCATAACAAAAAACGCATTTTAAAATGCGATTTTTGTTAAAATTAGGTACTATCATATGTATTCAGTAAAAAGCTGTTATTTTGAAATTACAAACATAGGTACACTTAAATTTTTATTAGACTAAGATGAAACTAAGATTCGTAGGCAACAGTTTTATTACCTACCTACATTGTTCAGCATTAAAAATGAACGAATTTCTCCAAAATGCCGTCATAATGTTTGCAGAATATCGCCGTACCTACTCATTATTCAAACCGCGTCCAACAAATTAAGTAATTATCGTAGAAATGAAAGGTAATAATTACTATGCACATGATGCTACGTTTTGATTTCGTTCCCAACTTTTTCCATACATTTTCTAACCATGTACATGTTTTCCCAGGTATCAAACTATTGTTGCATTAATTCCTGTACAAAACATGTTTACGTTAAAAAAAACAATGGAAACACTTTGAGAAACAGACCACAACTCGACTTACAGATTCGATTATGATAGATCGTATTTTTTATCGGTGAGTGTTACAGAATACGTCAATATAAACATCGTTTAAAATAACCAAAAATTACATGTGAACATCCAAGAAACGATTAAAATAAATTAATCGTTTTGAATGAATTCGGAAACAAACTCCTAACAAAACACAAGAATTCAGCAAAAATTCTTCTCGTGAACACCGAAGAATTTATTGCCACGGTGATGCAATAGATATTTTCACATTCACTTCAACGTACAACCGATTAATAAAAATGTTAATTCACTTTCATACACGAAACACGTTCCTATAAAAATGATGCATAGTCTATGGTATTGAAAAGCGCGCGAAAATTTGACGTTTAACTTTTTTTCTCGAGTGACGCGTCGCGTTCAGATACGCGCAATTGTGTTTTGATCACATACACTCAGTGCACGTAATTATGTACAGTTGACCATGTCGAATTGCGCGTGTGGAGCGACTGCCGCCGCGGGCGCCGGCCTCGCTCTTTCTCCCATTCCTACATAAGTGATATGATGATCCACTATGCTGATGAAAATTAACGTGTGCCCGTGTTTTACATTGTCACTGATTTTGACAGCTGTTAGTGCATCGCACCATGACACGTTTCCGAACCGGTTTCCTGCTTATACAAATGAGGTTTTACTCGCTAAAATAAGTGAAAATTACTAGAAACTTGTAATATTGCGTAATTATGGTAATTTCTACAATTTACACGCTACATTGGAGTTGAACTTGCGATTTGTTAGCGCATTATTTATGTTGAGTTATTGAGCATAACATGAATGAACTCTGTCGATAAATATTTGTTTTCTCATAAAAATAAAGAGTAATAATTGATTCTTTTAAAATCTTTTAGTTTCAAATGATTTTTGTAATGGATACTAAGAAATCATTACCACAGATGTTAATAAAATTCTAATAAACTATGACTTGTCACCGACTTAAACTTAGCTTTCCCTTGAGTTTTCCGTCAGCATAATTACAACAATTTTACATTCTACTCGTAAACAAAAAATATCCCACGTTAATCTAATTAAAAATTGAATCAAGTAGTAACGACCATGGCCATAAAATGTACCATCCAACAATAATTAATCCGGAAGCCATTGACTGGTCTTTACATCAATTTGAAATTATTTTACACATAACACTAACAGGCATTCACAATGGCCGTTTAAATCATAGACAAGAGTTGTAGCTGTCAAATTCGTGGGGCGCTAGTTTCGCAATGATCGCGTAAGATTTTAAATACGTAACGATTACTTATATTATGCAGAGTTTTTGGAGCGGAAATACAGGTTTAAGGAAAATTCCAAAATGTTGTCGACTTTGACTTAACCGTTATGGCACTAGGCCCCGAAGGTATTGCCATACACCCATCATTCACGTCAAGTTGTAAATACCTACCCACTAATTATAGCCATGTGATATTGAACCGATATTTTCAGTGATTTGAAAAACTTATGTCATTTAGCAAGGCAATCGCATCATATTCAATAGGTTCAAGGGGGGGAAACCTTAAACGGTTCAAGAATTCAAGATATCGTATATCGTCCACGCAAAACATAACTTTTCAGGACTCTACTTATAAAACAGGAGTATTACTTAAGTCTATCATCACAATGTAACGGGTGAATTCTGAAACGCATGAGAGTATCCTTGGTAATATTTATTTTAAAAAGAGGAGGATAGTGAGTAATTACAAGTAAGCAAAGACAGGCCTATACCCAGCAGTGACGATGGTGATAAATCACACGGATAATTTAATAACTAGTTGTCAAGCACACTTAGTACTACACCAATTTATTGCACCCGATCAATTATAACATCACGAACGCTGATCCAAGAGCTTTATCATTTCTACAAAATCAATAAATATGTCAAAATCTACACCTAACTTGTGGCAGCCACCAATTTGGTTTGTTCGTGTTCACGTGCAAGTATTCAACGTCTTTTTACGCGGAGCATAGACTAATTTATTTAGAAAAAGTGTTTTTCACTTGAAGTGACGTAGACCAGAGAGAATGTTACGCAATTAGATGTTGTTTATGAATGCGAGTTAAGTAATTGTTTGGAGAATTTTTAATTTAAATGTTCTCTGTTTTGCGTTATTATTTAATTATGAGATGTGTTAAAAATCTTGAAAATGAATGTTAAAATGGCTGAGTTAGTTTATGTTTCGAATACGTACATAAATAACAAAGGAGGTTTTTTTATCCGGAAATAGCTAGGTAAGTACATCTATGAAATAAAATTAACATGTGTAGAAATATTTTAACAAAGTAAATCTAAATAAAACAAAAATATAAATTAACAACTTAAAGGAAGTATCTATATATATTATTATTGGGTTTTTCCATAAGAATATTTTAGTAGCACCTAGAGTCTGGATTTGTGCGCGGTTGATGGCCATTGCCATCAACCGTTCACCCCTATTACATGGGACTTAAACATAACTGAAGAAATGTGTAGGTGTTCTTTAGGGTACACTTACCTAAACTGTCGTCGGTCGGGAATTATAGGCGTGATGTTTTCACTAAAAGTTCGCTTTGACCTATTTTTTGAAGTTGAACTTGGCCGAAAAGCTACAACATTCGAATTTAAAAAAATATTGTGTTAGTGTAACCACAAATATTATTCCTTTATTTTTTTATATATATTTTTTCTATTATAGTATTTCTAATATAAAAAGTAGTAGCCCACCAGCATCGGCAACAAAGTTCGAGCTACCGGTTTATCACAATTATTTTTATAATCTGTTAGACATGCATGTCGAATTACAGATTGCTTTTCACTCAATCATTTATTTTAAGAGTCATCGTGATAGGCAATATCTGTAATGGAGGGGTTATACACTACTACTAGTATTACACTACACCTATTACTTATAGTACTTTTTGAGCTTCATCATTTTGTCAGGAGAGCTCTGTTTTGTGTGTGGTATTTACATTCATAACATTTTTTTTCATTGTTTGTTATTATATACCTACGTTTTTTATTATTGATTTGTGTCTGAAGTAAATCTTAATTTAATTCTTAGCCCTTCATGTCGAGGCCACGGTATCTGCGAACAACCCGCAGCCCCGACGGGATTTAACTTACACCTTACTATTGTATCGAGTCTGGTTATTTTAACCTAACTGACAGATGTGTTGCTGGGGAGTTTGTTCCGCCACTTCTTCTTTCCAGCTAAAACACTAGGAAGTGTCGAAGGGTGGGCGTTTTGGGGGACTGTCTCTTGTAAATAAGTAAAGTAAATGTTGACGTTCGAAAAATTCTGATTGTAAACATAAACACAAGATTAAATAATGAAATCACCTGACGCTTAGGTCGACCGCCGAATCGTCTACGTCCATTACGGTTTAGTCACTTCTGTAACAATTACGTATCGCAATTATTTTTATTGTTTATTATTATATACCTACGTTTTTTAATATTGATTTGTGTCTGAAGTAAATCTTAATTTAACTTACACCTTACTATTGTATCGAGTCTGGTTATTTTAACCTAACTGACAGATGTGTTGCTGGGGAGTTTGTTCCGCCACTTCTTCTTTCCAGCTAAAACACTAGGAAGTGCCGAAGGGTGGGCGTTTTGGGGGACTGTCTCTTGTAAATAAGTAAAGTAAATGTTGACGTTCGAAAAATTCTGATTGTAAACATAAACACAAGATTAAATAATGAAATCACCTGACGCTTAGGTCGACCGCCGAATCGTCTACGTCCATTACGGTTTAGTCACTTCTGTAACAATTACGTATCGCAATTATTTTCATTGTTTATTATTATATACCTACGTTTTTTAATATTGATTTGTATCTGAAGTAAATCTTAATTTAACTTACACCTTACTATTGTATCGAGTCTGGTTATTTTAACCTAACTGACAGATGTGTTGCTGGGGAGTTTGTTCCGCCACTTCTTCTTTCCAGCTAAAACACTAGGAAGTGTCGAAGGGTGGGGTTTTGGGGGACTGTCTCTAGTAAATAAGTAAATAATGTTGACGTTCGAAAAATTCTGATTATCAGCCTAGTTTGAATGAATGACTTAGAATTAGAAATTCCTAGTGTAAGACGTATTTATAAAAAAATAAAAAAATGGCCACAGATTTCCTCACGGTATTTTCCTCATTCCTCCGCCTCACATCATCTAGCCAACATCTCAATATGTGAAATAATTTCCCTGATACATATTACAAGTATGTAGAAATAGAAAACCAGAAGCGCAAGCGCAAGTACATTACGTGTACCATCACAAGTTTCCTCACAGCTCTTAATCTGTAACACTTCCTCGGCCGATGTTTATCACACCGTGTCAAAGTAATTGACATGATATCCTATATTTATCAAGTATGCTAATTTTTAAATAGGTCTTATAAAAGGAAATAAAAATGGAAAGGAAAAGCAGCTTCCCAATAAGAAAGTCACGAAAAATTAAAATAACACGTTTTTCCAAAAAAACTAATGAGTTTTTTATTTCACTCTTTTTAGTTGTAGACCACGCAAAGTCTTGTCATTATGAATCTATTTTATTTACATTATAACTAGAAGTATTTTATTTTTCTTATATCCCTACCTAATTATGCTCTACAAGTAATATACAAGTCCGCGATTAGACCTGTCGTACTGTATGGATCAGAGTGCTGGGCTTTGAAAAAGATGGATGAAAAACGATTGCATGTAGCGGAGATGAGAATGTTGAGATGGATGTGCGGAGTGACAAGAATGGATAAAGTAAGGAATGAGTATATTAGAGGAAGTTTGAAAGTGGCACCTGTTTCAGAAAAATTGAAAGGAAGTCGTTTATCTTGGTATGGTCATGTAATGAGGAGGGATGAAACGCATGTGACTAAAAAAGTGATGGATATAAATATTGATGGATGGAGAGGGAGAGGAAGGCCAAAGAAAAGATGGATGGATTGTGTGAGGAATGATATGAATGAGAAAGGAATAAATGCCACCTTGACGGGTAACAGGGAAGAATGGAAGAAGAAAACGTGCTGCGCCGACCTCAAATAGAATGGGATAAGGGCAGGAAGATGATGAAGTAATTTTGCTTTTTGGTGAACCGCAAATGATTCCATAATCTTTCTAAGAAGACGAATACCTACATGAAAAGCGAACGTGACTCTTCTCACAAGTAGCTCATCACACGACATGATAAATAAATGCTAAAACATCCTAACATCATCTTAAACAAATATTCATTCATTCAAATTCATTTAAAACCTGTCTTCGATGATTAATTAATCAATATTCGCAGATTGACCACGGCAGCTTTGAAACGTGAAGCGAATCTGAATATACTCTGTTCGTAAAGAATTTGACGAAAATATAAACAAATTAGACAAAAAATCGGTGTGATATATGCCAATTTGTAGATTCACTTTGAATCAAAGCACTTAGTGGAATTGATTACTACAACCTGAAATTAATAAGTCTAAATCACCTTAAAGATGCTTTTCATTTAAAAATATAAACAAAGCGTGTCCAGGTTGTTCATTTTAAATCTCACTACTGACTAACTAACTGTCAGTTAATTTTATAACCTTTTTTTTTTGGGGGTTGGGAAATCATCAAATAACCCCTTCCGCTCTTGGGCAGAGCGAAAGGTAGTGTCAGACTTTTTCAATTATGCAATAAGTAACCATTGGAAGTGGTGAAGTTTAAATTGAACAACCTGAACACATCTTCTTATTATTTACCTTTTAATTTACATCAAATACTTTTATAACATACCACAGAATGTCATGTTTGGTAAATAAACACGGCAATATAAATATACGCATAAGGTTTTCCATCCATCACACATTTTTTGGAACGAAGTTCCTTATCGCGCGTTGTGAAAAAATTCTAGACGGAAATAATTCTTACGAAAAGTTGTCACGACACTTTTTGCTATAGTAAGCTATTGTAAGATGTGCGGTGTCGCATGTTTCTCTGTCTGTCTCTCTCTCTCTTATAGAAAGCAAGCCAGATATTTTCATTTCTACATTTCTTTTTTTTACATAATAAAAAATAATAACAATAACTTCGTTCCATCCGGGTGTTCCTTGACACCTCTCAAGTTTTTTATGAAAGTTTTAATAGATAAAGAAAATTTAAAACTGTTGTGTTGTCAAATTGTTAACAAGTGTCTGCTATTAGCAACAACAGAAGCTTTTAAGTAAACATAATTGCTTATTAAGTGGGATACTATAAATTCTTTACTAAAAACACCCCTTACGGAACCGAAAGCTGCTTCAAATTAACCAAAACCGAAATCATTCCACCATTTTTGTTTACCAAAAGAGACAAGTAACAAAATGCACACTTTAGCTATGCTAATAGCCCGTCTCTGTCTGACGATAAGTCACGCTTTGGCGAATGTTCCAAGAAACGACGTTAAATTAACATCGATGCGCAGACGCATACAAAAAGCGTGCTGATTACTTTTTAGGGTTCAACAACGGGTGTCATTGGGACCGTATAACTGAGGCTCTGCTGTCTGTCTGTCAGTCAAAAGGGTGTATCTCTTGAACTGAAGAACACACTAGAAGTCACAGATTATGAACGGTCTAGCCTGACATCTGGTTAGACGCGGAGATAGTCGATGACGAAAGCTTTTGAACTAGTGGTGGCTAAGGTTAGACCTAAGAAACCAGGGCCATCCAAAAACGATAGGGGACGCACAAAACAGAGAAGTGTGGCAGAAATGGAGGCCTATACCCAACAGTAGGGTAATTTCGGACTGAAATGATGATTGGTACGAGAGAAGTACCCTTAATCTGACGATTTTATACAAGCTGCAAATGATATCAAATAATAGTTTAACTGTAGCACAGCAGGGAGCAGCGTGTCAGCGCTGCTCCAGAAGTGGAGTGATAATAAAAATTATTTCATACCTAGCCGAAACCGTATGAAATGATTTTTGGGATCACCTTTACCAAAAAAAATATGTCAGCTGCAGTAAATGTCGGGAATATACATCGGAACTTGGGATTTTGGAATTGACTTTTTTATTTAAAAAAAAAACATTTTGGATTCCCCAGTCACTGATTCTCCAGCAGCTGATTTTCGATTGGATGGATCCATGCATAATAAAAATGAATTCCATACGGTATAAAATTGCTCGTAAAATTAAATAAAGGAGAAAATAAACGGAGTCCCCATACAAGAAACGTGTTTTAACGCTATTTAAAAAAAGTAGTGATAAAAATTGTTCTATGGTACGGAATCCTTCGTGTGCAACTCCGACTCGCACTTGGCTGGTTTTTTATTAGTTAGAACGGCTACTTGCTAGTTTCAGATTGATGATAAGTTAATAATAGTTTGTTTTGCTCTTTATTTTTGTCTAACTGAAGTTTTGTGGAGAATTTTTGCTCGGACTAAATTAATTGCATTGCACGAAATCATAAAGTATTTTTAATGCCGTTTGAATCATCATTTTTATCGGTCATAGCTAAGCGCCGTTTGATGGCCATTGTTATTGCTATTAATCAAATTGGTAATCAAAAACGATTGTTAAAAAAAAAAAGCTATGACATAATAAATCATCTTTATTAAATCTTTAAAAGATTGTATGTTTAATGTTAATTAGACATTGAATCTTTTACTTACGTTGTTTCAGTAGCAAGTTTACTGACATAACGTCACATCTGCAGTCCTCAGAAGTAAGGCTGATATGTGCCTCATTTATTTTTAAATGCCGTATGATAGAGTCGAGACTCGAACCTATTGGCTTCAACCGATCAAGAATTTAGTCCAGGCAGCTACTTAGGTATTTCTGTCAGAAAAACCCAATAACACTCCCTACCCCAAAAACTTAAAGCAGGACCTATCGCTCAGTAGTAGCACTAGCAACCACTAAACATCGACGCTATCTAAGACTAATGACCACGATAATATTCAGCTGACTACAATTTACTGTCACTTCATGAATACGGACCGACTTTTACAACTCACGAACGCTCATGCATACATGAACGTGATTTGTCTTGAAATTCATTTAGTCGCATTTATATTTTAGGGTTCCGTAGCTGAAGGGTAACCAACGAGAGGCTATCACGCAGATTTCGTTTTCCGTACGTCCGTCTGTCTCTGTCAGCGGGCTGTATGTCATGATACGCAATAGGTAGACAGTTGAAATTTTCATAGAACGTGTATTTCTGTTGCCGATATAACAACAAAAAAAAAAGCGAGTTCCCATAACACGATGATGCGGAATCTGTCACACGCGAATCCGACTCGCAATTGACTGGTTTTTTAGTACTCGCTCCTTGAAAATGATGATTGTAGTTGCCTCGTAGTTTATTGTCCTTCTGCTGCTATGATTTTGGAGATTGCAAATGTGCCCCCCTGCCACCCCCCCCCCCCCCCCGCGTACCCCACCCACAAATACCGACGAACAGCGTTATGGTTTTATTCAGAAGAAGTCTGACAGTACCCTTTCGGATTTCTGAACGTAAATACTAAACCTTATTGCCCTAACAAGAAATCATAAAATATGCATAATTAACCGAAATTACTATCACTATTATCACTACATATTATAAAACAAAGTCCTCCGCCGCGTCTGTCTGTCTGTCTGTTCGTGATAAACTCAAAAACGACTGCACCGATTTTCATGCTTTTAACGCCAATGGACAGAGTAGTTCTTGAGGAAGGTTATAGTATATAATTTGTCAAGTTACGACATCCACGTGGGTGACACCGCGGGCATCAGCTAGTTATTACTAAATTGAATAAGTTGAATTTTCCTGGTGAATTAATACGTATTTCGGTTCTCAAGCAAAGACATGTACTGAGGCAGTTTTAATGCCCCAGAAGTCACTTGACGTTTTGATAATCCATTGTCTAACTCTTACACGTAATTTACATAATATGAAGGGAACAAGATGTATCTAATTTATCATTACCTTTGCCACAACGTAACTAGTCATTTATTTTGTACCGGAAGTCATTTTTAGATACTCTTAAACCAATTAATTATATTTTCTGACAACGCCATCTATTATCTACTCCCCAAAAGCGTGGTAATTAATGAATTACGTGAAAATAACAATATAATAATAAAGTCATAATTCTTTACCGCACTTTGCTACAAGATATATTATTATGTTATGTCAGACACATGTGTTCTCAGAAGAGCACGATTAACACACAATTGAAGGCAAACAATGAATTAGAAACGATAGCAACCCAGTTTTTAGTTCTTACTACCTACTTTCATGTAAGTGTGGTGTTACACGAGTCTGCTGAATTGACAGCTGTCAATATTGACAAACAATGGTTTGACACCTTGTCAAATTACAAGTTTAGTTTTGTTTCGATCTGTAGAAAGCATTAAAACCTCTTTTTTGATGCTGTAACTTTATACATACAGGGTGTAAGGGACAGCCCTCTGAAAAATGACAGGGTGAAACATATTCCACCAATTTTTTATCAGAGATTCTGTTATGTGCCTGATATTATGTCCCATTGCAGGGCAAAGGCATTCCTTCTTCCGACTTTGGCTGTTTTGTAAATATCCCGTATTCAGCTACGAGTATAATGATCTGACCATGTCAGTTTAAAATTTATATTTCATTTTTTCTGATTGATAACCTCTCCATAGTATAAAGGGTGTAAAAGTACCCTTAACAAAGTCGAACGGCACTTATTCTCCCCATCACTGCGATCATTTTTTGTTATAAACCATACCTGGGAACCACATAGTTATGGAGATATTGGGAGTCTAAGTTCCAAATATTTCACAGCTGTTTTTTAATACTAGTTTTTCAGTTTATAACTTTACTCAATATACCTCCATGACCCAATTACTATTTAAAGCATCCCCTAGGACAATTTTTTAAGAGTGCAACATTGAGTTTTACCGTAAAATGTGATTTTTCACCCCAAAAATAAAGTCGTTTTCCAGCAATAATTTTTGCATAGGGGTACTTAGTTTGATGTACCTACATAATGTTAGGTTTACGGCTTCGTGAAAGCTCGTTTACACCCTGTATTAAATGATGATGACTATATTCCTTTTTTTTTTTGGGGGGTGGAAAATCATCAAATAACCCCTCCCGCTCTTGGGCAGAGCGAAGGGGAGTGTCAGACTTCTGCTGACTAAAAACCACCCATGTTCCTTCTTAGCCCTTTATGTCGAGGCCGCGGTATCTCTTGCGAACAACCCGCAGCCCCGACGGGTGATGACTATACCTTAGACTGGTTGTCAGCCTTTCGTCACTGTGTACCCAACACTACCATGAAGACTGTATTTCGTTACTCCGAAGTTCAAAATACCGATGTACGGTATACAGAAAGTTTGTGAGTCCGAATTACGTGAGTCAGAATGTACGCTATGACGAAGTACGTTATTCAGAAAGTTCGTTACTCCGATGTACGTTACTCCGAAAGTTTGCTACTACGAAGTACTGTATTCAGAATGTTCGTCACTCCGATGTACGTTACTCCGAAAGTTTGCTACTACGAAGTACTGTATTCAGAATGTTCATTATCGCGAAGTACGGAACTCCGAAAGTTTGCTATGACCAATTACTCAATAATAATTAAGAAAATTCCTCATCAAAATTCTAAGAGAGTATTTCGAATAAGTCAAGTATTATTAATGATGATTATTGTGCAAATATAAAAAAGTATTTTTTTTTTAATTAGATCATTATTATTACTTTAGATTCCCTCCTCGGATGTGGTCTGTGTTAGATTGCGTAAACATGAATATACCAACTACACAGAATTCAATTGAAAATTGGCACAACCGTTGAAACAGTCTGCTCAATAGAAAATAATTTAATATAACATTCATAATATTCGACTAATTCGAAATACTCTCTCAGAATCTCGAAGAGAAATATTCTCAATTATTATTGAGTAATTGGTCATAGCAAACATTCGGAGTTCCGTACTTCGCGATAATGAACATTCTGAATACAGTACTTCGTAGTAGCAAACTTTCGGAGTAACGTACATCGGAGTGACGAACATTCTGAATACAGTACTTCGTAGTAGCAAACTTTCGGAGTAACGTACATCGGAGTAACGAACTTTCTGAATAACGTACTTCGTCATAGCGTACATTCTGACTCACGTAATTCGGACTCACAAACTTTCTGTATACCGTACATCGGTATTTTGAACTTCGGAGTAACGAAATACAGTCGAAGATTGTATTGCGGAAAAATTACAAAATGAATGATATCAATGAGGTATTTTTATGATGATGGAAAGAATTTATTATCTTCGCAATGAAATGCCTTTTATAACCAATACGCAGACACGTAATGTATAACAGTACATATCTAATTGTTTCATTGTCGTGACTCGTGATAGCTCTCGCCTCTCAGGAAGGAGCAGGGACTAAAAGCGGTTACGGTTAAAGATCAGAGAGTCAAAAATATACCGGTCCCGATTTTAAATAAAGGTTGAGCTATACCGATACCTTTTTAAATAAAGGTTGGACTAAACCGTTATTTAACCCTTACACGATTTCGGTATCGAAATGCATGCGACACGGCGCGGCGCGCAATCGTGTCCTTCCGATCGGAAATAAAAACCAATACTGAATTATAATATAATAATGTGCAACAATCAGCAAGTGAACGACAGACAGAGTGGCGAGGCGGTGCGTCAAAGAAAACCCCTATTTATTCAGGTTTAGGTACCACTATCGATACATTTATAACGATTTTGGTACTTCTACCGAAATATACCGGTATGCATTTCCAACCTCAAAATTCCGCTACCGAAAACAATAACGGTATCGAAATATTTCGGTAACCCTTATTTAACGGTGTGACGTCATACCGTTTAAAGGTACCGTATTTTTTGGGTAATTCAGTCTCTGGGAACGAGGTTGTTCACCATGTACTTAGAGGTAAAAATACAAGGATTAAACGAACTCTTTACGAAGCCGACAACCAAGCACTTCAAATTAAGTAAGCTTACCTAATAATGTATTGCTGGAAAACGACTATTTATTGACGTGAACAATTACGTTTTACGGTAGGACTCACATGACGCAGTCAAAACATTGTGGTGATGAAATTGGAACTTTGCCTCCAATAATCCTGTCTAGTAGTGCATTTCGGCAAGGTTAATGGTCTATTTACTCCCTTTATACGAAAAATAATACATTTTCAACAGACATGTGTATCCTTTTTATTTTAATATTTTGGTCATCACTGACATCGGTAAAGGAGAACATCACGAGGAAGGATTGTTAATTTATTTACATAAAACATCATACCTATTTCTTTGAAGGATACGCCGACGTATAGAATTTAGTAGGTACACCTACATTTCTCCAATTATGTGTAAATCCCATTGAAAAGGAGTCGCCTCCTTTTACTATATGTACTTATTGCCATCAACCCGGTACAAATATCGACGTCATGGCCCGACCTGGGATTCGAAACCAAGGCTTCATAGCATCCCGTCGGGGCTGCGGGTTGTTCGCAGATACCGTGGCCTCGACATGAAGGGCTAAGAAGGAACATGGGTGGTTTTTAGTCAGTAGAAGTCTGACACTCCCTTTCGCTCTGCCCAAGAGCGGGAGGGGTCATTTGATGATTTTCCACCCACCATAAAAAAAATAAAAAAGGCTTTATAGCATTGTATTATAATAATATGTATGTGTAATGTTGCTATAATTAGTGGTAAATAAATAAATGTTCCGCAGTCGCGTTTGCAATCACTAGAGCAACGATAGTTGTTTATTTCGTAATTATTTTGAAGAATAATGAATTGTTTATTAAGTGTACCAGTATCATGCAGTGGCCGTTTAATATAAGAAAACAAATTAAGCTATACATGAAGTAATCAAATAAACATCTAAGAGCACAATTTCTGGAATAAATACAGAAAAAAAAGGCATTTACTAGCTACTCGATAACAGCGTGAGTGTGTAAGGACTGTAGCAGATAGCGTTCTGTGGGTTTCTACATACCCACACGTGGGTAAAGCGTGATGTTATGTATGTATTTACTATTTATCGATACTTCAAGCAAATTAAATATGCTTCACTTCTAATATCTGTCTACTGCTCCACCAAAACAATTGTGAAGATTCTTCAAAGTTCTCAAAACAGTTATTACATCATATAATAAGGAGAAACAACCCATAGGTATGTATTTCACACGACAACAATCATGATGACCCTAATTACATAACTAACAAAAACATAAAACAAAATACGAACATTTTGACGCACGCGTGCGACACAGAAGCGTGTTTCCGCCGGAAATAGTCCAGCAGCCATATTGAAAACAATAGTATTAACATAAACCACATCACTGCACTAGTTTTGTATTTTCGAACTGTCCAAAATCACAGAGCAACGCACAAGGACAGAAACTGCATAATTTTTCTATAGTTTTTTGTTGTTTTTTTTTATTTTTATTAAATTATATAGTGCATGTAATACGTATGAAGACTAAGCAGTAACTAAAGAATACAATAATAGAATCAATGTAAACAAGTATGCGTGTGAAAGCAAGATACATACAAGTAATGTGCGCAAGAGTCGCTCACGTAAAGATCCGTACATCGCGGGCGGCGCCACCGTCGCGAGAAATCATAGTGCAATGAAATTGAGTTTTCACACTTTTCACATCATATTGTTTATTTTTCTCATGGTGCGTACTATTCGTTATTTATTTACTTACAGTAAGTTAACAAATGTGTTGGTTGGTTCAATTAGTCTAAATTACAGTACCTAATTGATATTATTGAAATGGCCGATTGTCACGCACAAAAACAATTAAACACATCTATCTAAATGCTTATTAATGTTTAATGGGCCTTTAGAGAAGTTTAACGACTGGGGTTAGCTCATTAACTGATTTAATTAATTAAAAACATTTGGTTAAGTTTTTTAGGATATTTTTTACTATTTGTTAAAACTTTATGCACATAGTACAAAGGCGGACTTAATACCTAATAATTTATCTCTATGAACTAATAATTTTAAAAAAATCCCACTAGTTCTATCGTAGGACTGTGCAGTAGAACTACTGGAAATGATCCATTTTTACTATTAAACATCTACCAAGGAAGGGAAACCGGTCCCGTACCGACTTCATCTGCCTAGCCTTTTTTCCAAATGGGTTAGGTAGGGACTGCTTCCAGTCTAACCGGATGGAGCTGAATACTAGTATTATACATGAAGCGCCTACCTCTCTGACCTGAACAACCCAGTTCATTCTCATCATTCAGAATGGGAGAACGGAGAAGTCAGGACTTCACTCACTGCTGGTTATAGGTTTATCTTTGCTTAAAACAAGCTCCATGTGAAAGTCCCCCAAAACGCACACCCTTCGACACATGTATGGAACTCCGAAACCACCTAACCAATTAATATTGTAAAGGTTTGGCTTTGGACTCTATGTGTGAGTCAGGCGAAGCCGGGCGGTTATCTATTATTATTGAAAAAGCTTTTGCCCGTGGCTTCACCCGCGTGGATGTCGAAAAATATCTAAACAAACTTTCATCCCCTACTTGACTTCCTTAGGGATTGAATTTCGAAAAATTATACACTAAAACCTTCTTCGAGAACCACTCTATCCATTAGTGAAAACAGCATGAACATCGGTGCAGTAGTTTTTGAGTTTATCGCGAACAGACAGACACGGCGGAAGACTTTGTTTAATAAATAATATGTGGTGATTTATCAACCTGTTACCAACTTGATAATTGAAATGATTTAATCTATCTATCTATATATATAAAAATGAAACCCGTTTTTCGTTGTCACGACTTGGCATGAAAACGGCTTGACCGATTTGGCTGATTTTTTTTTTTAATGTTCGTTGAAGTTCAAGGATGGTTTTTACGGCGAGAAAAATTCGAATAATGACCGGAAAAGCCCTAAAAACAGCCCTTTTCTTTTTCCCATACAAACGTTTTCTAACTAAAACGTAAAATCAATTTGAGCTTTAATACCGTACCCATAAAGTTCAAGTGTTAGTGGAGAGGTTCCGGGAAGGCAAAACAATTGAGTGACGTTCAGTTGTTCAGTCAACGAATGACAACTTCAAACAGACCATACGACATTATCACAATAATCACAAATAATTACTGTTTCTTTCCCAATAGAAAAACGATTTTTCAAATGGTGTTTGCGTATAATATAAAAATTAATTGCTGTTAGTTAGTCGCGCTAAAACTAGAGAACGGCTAGACCGATTTGTCTAATTTTGGTTTTGAAACATTTGTAGCAGTCCAGAGAAGGTGAGAAGTAGTATGTAGGTAGGTAGGTAATAGGTAGGTGGTAGGTAGTTGGTACGTAGGCAGGTAAAAGGGCATTACAGCTATATATTATATAAAAATGAATAGCTGTTCGTTAGTCTCGCTAAAACTCGAGAACGGCTAGACCGATTTGGCAAATTATAGTGTTGAATTATTCGTGGAAGTCCAGGGAAGGTTTAAAAGGTGAGAAAGTGGTAGGTAGGTAGGCAGGGTAGTAGGTAGAGTAGTAGGTAGGGTAGTAAGTAGGATAGTAGAGTAGGTAGGGTAGTCAGTAGAGTAGTAGGTAGGGTAGTAAGTAGGTAGGGTAGTAGGTAGGTCGGGTAGTAGGTAAGGTAGTAGGTAGGTAGGTAGGGTAGTAGGTAGGTAGGGTAGGAGGTAGTAGGTAGGTAGGTAGTTGGTACACAGGCAGGTAGTACGTAGGAAAAAGGGCATTGCAACGCATGCCGGGAACAGCTAGTCTATATATATAAAAATGAAACCCGTTTTCCGTTGTCACGACTTGGCATGAAAACGGCTTGACCGATTTGGCTGATTTTTTTTTTTAAATGTTCGTTGAAGTTCAAGGATGGTTTTTACGGCGAGAAAAATTCGAATAATGGCCGGAAAAGTCCTAAAAACAGCCCTTTTCTTTTTCCCATACAAACGTTTTCTAACTAAAACGTAAAATCAATTTGAGCTTTAATACCGTACCCATAAAGTTCAAGTGTTAGTGGAGAGGTTCCGGGAAGGCAAAACAATTGAGTGACGTTCAGTTGTTCAGTCAACGAATGACAACTTCAAACAGACCATACGACATTATCACAATAATCACAAATAATTACTGTTTCTTTCCCAATAGAAAAACGATTTTTCAAATGGTGTTTGCGTTTAATATAAAAATTAATTGCTGTTAGTTAGTCGCGCTAAAACTAGAGAACGACTAGACCGATTTGTCTAATTTTGGTTTTGAAACATTTGTGGCAGTCCAGAGAAGGTGAGAAATTAGTAGTATGTAGGTAGGTAGGTAATAGGTAGGTGGTAGGTAGTTGGTACGTAGGCAGGTAAAAGGGCATTGCAACGCACGCGGGGTACAGCTATATTATATAAAAATGAATAGCTGTTCGTTAGTCTCGCTAAAACTCGAGAACGGCTGGACCGATTTGGCTAATTATAGTGTTGAATTATTCGTGGAAGTCCAGGGAAGGTTTAAAAGGTGAGAAAGTGGTAGGTAGGTAGGCAGGGTAGTAGGTAGGGTAGTAAGTAGGATAGTAGAGTAGGTAGGGTAGTCGGTAGAGTAGTAGGTAGGGTAGTAGGTAGGTCGGGTAGTAGGTAGGTAGGTAGGGTAGTAGGTAGGTAGGGTAGGAGGTAGTAGGTACACAGGCAGGTAGTAGGTAGGAAAAAGGCCATTGCAACGCATGCCGGGAACAGCTAGTAATTATATAATCCCCAAACAGGTTGACCACACGACAGCGACATCGTGTGGACACTTTCACAGACAACTTTTACTTTATTTTTAAAATCTACGGTTACTTTGTTTAATGAGTATCGATTAAACTGGTTTCGGTGTTCTTTAAAGGGAGATCGAGTTACTTTTTATGGTGTTAAAACCCTTCACTGGTGTTTTGATGGTGTAACTAACTGAAACTGTCGAATTAAGATGGTAAGATACCTATTTCAAATTACATAACGTCCTTTCATAAAATCTTTTTTTGCTTTGCCAAACTTTTTTTTCTTTTTGTGAATGGTATCTCGGAGGTCAGGCTTTTTTTTTATGGCGGGTGGAAAATCATCAAATAACCCCTCCCGCTCTTGGGCAGAGCGAAAGGGAGTGTCAGACTTTTACTGACTAAAAACCACCCATGTTCCTTCTTAGCCCTTCATGTCGACGCCGCGGTATCTCTTGCGAACAACCCGCAGCCATCTTGTGGGTACCTTGAGTGTAAAACCTCCAGCTAGGGCCAAACAGCTGGAACTAAAATCTAAGGGCAGCCTTGATATGGGTACGAACCTCGGCTTAGACCGTCGTCGCTGGGGAGAACAGCAAGGGATCTATCCCTATCAAAAGTTCTAAAATGCGGTCCTACAGATGAGCACAAAAAGCGACTTTATTTTAAATCAGCCCCCAAATAATGATCCCACTCAGATCCAGTCTGCCCCTTTACTGGCCGTCTCCAGGGACTCCCTAATATTCATCTCGTACTGCATAGGACCCTGCCCTTTCCGCACAGTCGCTTGGTTAAAGTTTTTTTGCACCGGGACCGGGACCGGGAGACCTTACACTCAAGGGGATGCCTTGAGTGTAAGGTCTCCCGGTCACTGGATAGTCTGGTTAATCAGAAGCCAGCTTCACAGGTTACCCTGCAAGACCCATTATAAAAAGAGATGCCATTAAAATGAAGAAAATAAAATTAAAATTGTTTATAGAACCAAAATAATACTCTCGATAAACTAGCGCCACCAAGCGGCTAGACGCGTAAACACGATAGTTATCATTTCCAGTAGCGTGAGCAGTGGCGCACGCGCATTTAATAACAATGCCTCGTTTGTTACAATTGTTAGCTTCTTGCGATAGATGGCATGTATATGCTAACTAAGCGGCTTATGCTGTTCGCACGTTTTGGTTCTGTGGTTAAAAGCGCGACTGTTAAATGGGAGTACCAGGTTTGATTTTCAAGTTGATCATTTTCAAAATAATTTCATTTCGGTAACCAAATACATAACACCTGGAAACCCTAAATGGTCAGTTAACTAAAAAATCGAATTAGTCCGTCAGATAGATTTCCAAAAAATATTGGACACGTATTTTTTCTTTTTTCACGTAAACAAACAATGAAGACGATACAGCGCTTTGAAAACTCGTGTGACGTCATATTCTAAGACATTAGTATGACATTCTTTACCGGTGAGTGACGTCACGACCCCCCACTCAAATCTTTGACGTGTTTTATCTTCGTCAATTTTTAATGATTTGATAACACAAAAAAAAACCGGCCAAGAGCGTGTCGGGCCACGCTCAGTGTAGGGTTCCGTAGATAATAAAATATTATGTAAACGAAGTTAAAAAAAAAAAACGGGCAAATGAAACTTGACCTCTGGATTGTATAGGCGCTCATACGATTCAGGGACCAAATTATATTGGTTAACTGCAGTTTCCATCTGTTGTTTCCATCCAAGTTCAAAATAATTTTCCTAGAAAGTCCTTATAAAGTTCTACTTTTCAGATTTTTTTCGTATTTTCTAAACTTATGGTTCAAAAGTTAGAGGGGGGGGGACGCTTTGTTTTTTACTTTTGGAGCGATTATTTCCGAAATTATTGACATTATCAAAAAATGATTTGAGTAAACCCCTATTCATTTTTAAATACCTTTCCAACAATATATCACACATTAGGGTTAAAATTAAAAAAAAAAACACTTCCCACTTTACATATAGGGGGGCTACCCTAATAAAACATTTTTTTCCAATTTTTATTTTAGCACTTTGTCGGCGTGATTGATACACATATTGGTCCCAAATTTCAGCTTTCTAGTGCTAACGGTCACAGAGATTAAGCGAGGACGGACAGACAGACAGACATGGCGAAACTATAAGGGTTCCTAGTTGACTACGGAACCCTAAAAACGTATCCAATATTTTCGATAATCTAACAGACGGACTAATTAGAATCATATTTTTTTTAGTCAGTAAACATCCTTATTATAAATGTACATTCCATTCGTTTCGTTCAAGTGTCATGTAATGGAGGTGGGACTATAATTATCGAATCCTGATTCCGTGGCTGCTACTGAAAAAATCCTAATGTAAAAACCCAATAAATAACACCTTTGCCCGACTCAAGGAACAAACCCATGACCTAATGCTCAACAGCCGCTGTCGCTGTCACTCTACCAACGACGCGACGCAGTCAAGTCAAACCGAGGTAATATTAAAGACTAGAATAACATAATTTAGTTTTTCATTCTAAAAGCTTTTCTCACACAATAATAATAAAATCAAGCCGCCTTCATATCGTCATATAATATAAAAGCTTATAATTAGAAAAGATTCTTCTACATTAGAAAACTGTAAGACTATAGTCCATTCACAGATATTTTACCTTTTGAAATTGCCTTAATGTTAAAATCAAAGTGATCTTTATTTAAGCACGTTGCATTAAGGCTGCTAGTAGGTTGCTGTTAGAGGTAAAATTATGTTGAAATGACTGTATTTAAATTAAACACTCCAGTATGAACATAGTCATAGAAATAGGTTTCCGTGTAAATCACGGAGTGGTTATAAACAACATGGTTTACTTGGAAAGTAAACTGGCTTAGTTAGTTGCTGCTTTATGTGTGGTAGACTGCTTTAGTGTTGAAAATTATCCATCTTTAGTAAGTTAGAATAGTTTATGATACTGTTAAAACCCAGTGTCTGCGGGTCGTTCGCAAGAGATACCGCAGCCTCGACATGAAGGGCTAAGAAGGAACATGGGTGGTTTTAGTCAGTAGAACTCTGACACTCCCTTTCGCTCTGCCCAAGAGCGGGAGGGGTTATTTGATGATTTTCCACCCGCCAAAAAAAAAGGGAGGCTAGCGATTAAAGGACTGTATGAAAAATTGTACTGAACGGGGAATAAAATAACACATACAACGAGTAAATATTAAATTATAGATAGAAGATAGAATACGCTATATTCAACCCTAAAATTGTAGGGTAGGATATAGTAGATAATTTCATGAGACAATCAAGTTAAATATAATTATATTTTGCAACCACCATAAATAAAATAAACTTATCTACTTTCAGTAATTTGTCTACTACTTTTTGCCTCTTATTGTGAGATACTGGCATTCATTCAAGAAACAGCGTCTTCAACCGCAGACAAGCAGGTAATTTAGCATTCTAAACATGTTTATGAGGGCAAAAAATAAGTGAATACTAGATTTTAAGAGCGTCTTTCTCTTTTACTAATTAATTACTTTGTCTCGCTAGTGGTTTTAACTTTGTAATTTTATTGATAAAGTTAGAAACTGGACATTTGATGAAGAGAGATGAAACGCGTATGACCTAATAGGTTAATGACTATAAATAGAAAGGTAAGGAAAAGGATGGAGCTGGTGAGTAAATAATTTCAGCCGCTGAGGTCGATTTTCTGGTTAAGCCACGCTTGCCTGGGTTTGTCCGTGGATGGGTGATCACCTATTACATACTGAGTTTACTCTGTACCTCGGAAACGGCAGGACTACCCATAACTTACCGAGTTTCGTCTGTCCCTCAGAAAGCACATATAATCGTTGTTTTCCACTGTCATTTGTAGATCTTTGAGACTCGTTACAGGTAGTCAGTGGCCCGAAAATCTGACACGGCATTATTTAGCCACGAGCGTTTTTTTGGGTGGGTGGAAAATCATCAAATAATCGAAAGGGAGTGTCAGACTCCTACTGACTAAAAACCACCCATGTTCCTTCTTAGCCCTTTATGTCGAGGCCGCTGTATCTCTTAACCCGCAGCCCCGACGGGAGCCACAGCGCCTCTAGTTTATTTTCTATGACATTTTATTTGGTCCCCTCTCACAGGGAGGACGCCTGTGTGGCTGCAATGGGAACATTACAGGCTGATGATGATGATATCTTCTATCCAATCAGTTGTGCCAGACCCATAATATAACTCAATCAAATTCACAGCAACTGCACCAAAACAACACGCAGGACATACACGGAGAAAGGCACCAACTTGTGCCGAACACTAACCGACACTTCACTCATTACACCTGCATGACGCAACACATTACAGGCTGGCACTTAGCATACCTGACGAGTTACCTAAGGTATTGTGTCAAGACTGGTACGTGTATGATGGTCGAGAAAGACAGGAAAGCCATATTGATAGTATCAACCTGTAATTAACGCGTAAGTGGAGACGCAAGAACAAGTGTGTAGGCTTGTGGGGTGACAATCTTTTTAGCCATGTGTTAATGTTTGTGAAAGGAACGGAGTAGGTAAATGATATAGCGTGACGGTTGACAGGGCTTAATGGAAAAAAACGTGTAGTGACAAGAATAGGGATGTTTACTGACTAGAAAAATATGATTCGAATTAGTCCGTCTGTTAGATTATCAAAAATTATTGGATACGTA
The DNA here is from genome assembly GCA_949774965.1 of Diarsia brunnea. Lineage (NCBI taxonomy): Eukaryota > Metazoa > Arthropoda > Insecta > Lepidoptera > Noctuidae > Diarsia > Diarsia brunnea. Next base: position 15,376,258 of record OX459013.1, on the reverse strand, counting down.
TTTTTTGTTTTATCAAATCAATAAAAATTGACGAAGATAAAACGCGTCAAAGATTTGAGTGGGGGGTTGTGACGTCACTCACCGGTAAATGTCATACTAATGTCTTAGACGGACTAATTAGTTTTTTTTTTGTTAACTACCCTATTGGTGGATCATGATGTCCTCACAGGATAACTACCCTTATTAGGCGATTTTATAGGTTGAAAATTGGGAGAATTATGTTTTTTTTGGGAAAAGCCCGTCAAACTATTCACAAACCACTGCAACTCCTGTAAGCCAGAATCAAAAGAGAAACAATTTAATTGTCTTGGATCCCGCAACAAAATTAATCAGATAAAAAAACAGTGGAGGTGAAGGAAAAACATAATTTCCTCCAAATCAGTAGGAGACAGAACAAAACGAGGCTAATAGGCACACAGGGCATATACAGGGTGTTTGGAAGGGAGCTGTACATACGCCTAGGGTAGAAACTAGGGATAGTCTGCTACCTACCCCCGCCCATTATATTGACCTTGGCCTCAAGGTTTTTTTTTAATTTATTTTTATTTTTTATTTGACTTTTTTGTGATTTTTTGACTAAAACTACCTGTAGCTCAAAATCTATCCATGGGACCGGTCGGCTAATGGTCTTGTTTTAATCGTTAGAGTCTTAGGGTCCTGCAAAAAATTATTTTACACCAGAAAATTGTGGAGAAGAAAAGTTATGGGGCCTGAAGTACCATAGTAAGGTAAAGAAATAATTTTAATGGCAACTTTCTATGGGGTTTAAAAAAAACTAACAGGGTTGGAGTTCTTCTGATTTTTTTAAAACATCCTCAGTCCATGCCCTTTCTAACGATATGCTAAAAGTGTATTTATCACTTTTTGTTTTAAAGTTATTAATTAATTTCCGCAACTAGGGCACTTTTACCACCACGAGTCGACATTTGTAAGACAAATGTAATTTCCAGAAATAATTTTTTGCAGGACCCTAAGACTCTAACGATTAAAACAAGACCATTAGCCGACCGGTCCCATGGATAGATTTTGAGCTACAGGTAGTTTTTAGTCAAAAAATCATAAAAAAGTCAGATAAAAAATAAAAATAAATTAAAAAAAACCTTGAGGCCAAGGTCAATATAATGGGCGGGGGTAGGTAGCAGACTATCCCTAGTTTCTACCCTAGGCGTATGTACAGCTCCCTTCCAAACACCCTGTATATACAACTGGAATAAGCCCAGTAGCCAAAAAGCTATGCGAGTTTCTTGAGTAGGGACCGTGAATTGGTAAACGTTAGTCAGGTTAAGTAGGTTATTTTACTTTACAATAGAAACCCTAATTCTACCATAGGTGAAAACTTCATCAAAACCGCGGTTCTACAACAAGAAAACTTAACAACAGACATAGTCGGTATGTTGTTTAAAATATTATTTCCAATCGTAAACAATTTTAAAATCACATATGTACTGCAATCCACACGAACAAACACTAAACTGTTAGCGTTCGCAAACAGCTAAATAACTACATTATTAACTAAATAACCTGTTATTTGTAACGTTACATGTTATTTGTATCGTCACTATGTTATTTGTATCGTTATTTGCAAAGTTTTGTAGGTCAGTGAGAATCGTCGCTATAATTGACACCAATTGTACTTTCATGGCGGTGTTTCTATTGTTTTCTGTTACATTGGAAGAACTGATTTCACTCAAAAATGAGAAACCATCGCGACCCGGTGCGACGTGCAGGTCATGAGTTAATTATGAATAATTTACTATTATTTTCCCCTCTTATTCTTATTTCATCATCATCATCATCAGCTTAGCCTTTTCCTAATTATGAGTATGTTGGGGTCAGCTTCGAGTCTAACTGATTACCAATACTTTAGAAGCAGCGACTGCCTATCTGACCACAACCCAGTTAGTAATGGGTAACACAATACCCCTCGGTAAGACTGTTTGTCAGACTTTCATTCACTGACTTCCTGTACATACCTAACGACTGCCACAGATCTATAATAATGTTCTTTTCGTTATTACATAATATATTTGTTATATTTATTTTTGTTTTTTTCGCTGTACCATTTATTTATCTATACTAATATTATAAAGAAGTAAAGTTTGTGTGTTTGTTAAATTGTAAGGGGTAATCTCGGGATCTACTGAACCGATTTCAAAAATTCTTTCACCGTTGGGAAGCTACACTATCCCCGGGTGACATAGGCTACTTTTTATCCCTGTATTCCCACGGGAACGGGAACTACGCGGGTGAAACCGCGTGACGTCCGCTAGTTTTATATATAATTAGTCGTATCTGACCTTAGCATCACTAGATCGGCAGAATATCAGCTCTGTGATATTTTAAATGTGACAGCACCACGCTGCGATAGAGGCCATTCGTAAAGGACCGATTTAGTTTAAAGTAAGTTTAATGCAAGTATTTTTTGTTGACCTCTTTCATTTAACTTTGTTTTATTGTTTTGTCCCGTACCAGTCTAGTAACTGCTGTAACTTTCCTTAATTATTTAAGTTTGATGTCATTATCATCATCCGCCTAGCTTACCTGCTGGGGAGTTTGTTCCGCCACTTCTTCTTTCCAGCTAAAACACTAGGAAGTGTCGAAGGGTGGGCGTTTTGGGGGACTGTCTCTTGTAAATAAGTAAAGTAAATTTTGACGTTCGAATAGTGCTGATTATCAGCCTAGTTTGAATAAATGACTTTTGATTTTACCTAGTCTTTTCCTGCTAAATTGGGGTCAACAGGATTTCATTTATTCAGTTACCTACTGGTAAATACGATACCTCTTGTTAAGACTTTCGAACTTCTAATGGCAGACCCTCACTCGACCTGTAGGTCGAGTAGGTAAACAGCATTCTTGCACATTTTCTACCCATATTTTCTATACTGAAATGCCACATTTCTCTGCATAAGCCCGGTGATATTGGTCCAAATTGCGCCATTACCTGACCGCACATCCCCGCTGTCGCGGTAAATGCGTCCATTTAACTTTCCTGCATTTTTCGAATACCTTTCTCTAGTAAATTCTTTGTAGTTTGTTTAGACTGGTAATATAATAAAAAGAAGATAATGCTAATAAAAATAAGAAAGGACAATTATATGACACTTCAATTGAGTGCTACATACAGGGTGTAAATCAATCCATCACACAGCCGTCAACCAAGCATTTTGTACATCAAACTACGAGTAAGTACCGCTACGCAAAAATTTTTGCTGGGAAACGATTTTTTTTTTTTGGTCAAAAATCACATTTTACGGTAAAACTCAATGTAGCACTGTTAAAACATTATGCTAGTGGATGCTTTGAATAGTAAACGGGTCATGGAGGTAATTTAAGTAAAGTAAACCCTGAAAAACTATTATTTTCAAAAACAGCTGTGAAAAATTTGGAACTTTGACCCCCAATATCTCCGTAACTAGGAGGTTCCCAGGTATGGTCTAGAACAAAAAAAATATCGTAGTAGTGGGGAGAACAAGTGTCCTTCGTTTGCATTAAGGGTACTTTTACACCCAATATAAATTGTCCTACGAAAGAAATAACAAAGAGAAAATTGAAGGAAATTTTTGGAGGCCAATGGTACCAACAGTTGGGGATGCCGCTAAAATGCATCTCTAGGGCCTTGACTCATGGTATTCGTAGGAATAGTGAGGTTTAGTTAGAAAGGGTTCGACATAGCTCACCTTTCTCCGCAGCCGGGGGATAATTTAGGATTTTCCCAACAGGCTCGCCCCCTACTACATAGTACTTAAAAATAACCAGCGAAATGTGGGTTTAGTATAAGGTACATTTCTGCCTTACCCTTTGGAAATTATAGACGTGATGTTATGTTAAATATAGGTGACGTCATAAAATTAACTAAAAACCATGCATACCTAACGATATCTTTCACCAATTTCAAAATTGCCCAACATTTATGATTATGATAAATCGAAGAGAAAACTATAATTCTCATATGGCACCATAATTATCCCATCACCAACACCGAATTATTTCCGTGAATATTAAATATTAAAGTTACATAACTGAGTTATTTACAACTGAAGTTCTCGAAGCATAAGGTCGTATGTACAAAACTCTCTGTAGTTGTACATCTGACCTTATTCACCCGATCTCAAGAGTTATTTATAACTTGATGATCCGTGACTTTTGCTGAGTAGAAAATGAACGTGATTACTCTGAGTGTAATGGTGAGATAAAGTTCACTCTGTAATCATCGTTAACACCTATCGCTGACCTCAGATAAAAGCCTGATTAACACGGTGTGGTTAAGGAATTCGGTGAAGAAAGTTTAATTTAAAATGTTGGGGAAGACCAAAGAAATGACGAATGGGCTAGGCTGTATGTGAAATTGTAATGTGTTTACATTACTACAGTAAATTGTAGCCGTTTCATTGGCTCGGACAAAAAAAAACGAATTAGTCCGTCAGACAGATTTCCAAAAAAAATATTGAACACAGTCATATTTTTTCTTTTTTCACATAAACAAAAAATGAAGACGATACAGTACTTCGAAAACTCGTGAACTCCACGAAAACGTCACGTGTCACATTTTTTACCAACAGATGACGTCAGAACCCCCCACTCATGATCTTTGACGCGTTTTACCTTCGTCAATTTTTATTAATTTGATAAAACAAAAAACACGTATCCAATATTTTTCGATAATCTAACTGACGGACTAATTAGAATCATATTTTTTGACCCAGTCCGATCCCCTATTGTATCGAGCCTCCGTGGTCGAGTGGTTTAGGCGTGACTCGATAGTTTGATTCCCACGGGAAGCATACTTTGTAAAATTGTTTCTAGTTTGGTTAGGACTTTGCAGGCTTGGATCACCTGATTGTCTGATAAAACGATGATTCCGTGCTTCGGAAGGTACGTATAAGCCGGTGCTCGCGGCCACCAAACGGTGGTCGTCAAACCATGTCAGAGGCCCTTGCGGCGGCTTAGAAACTCTGACACTAGGGTGTGTGGGGTTGTTAGACCTTACTGTCCACACGATTTGAAGTAGATGATTCTTTGGTCTCCCTCTTTCTAATGAACACACATATAACATTAATTCCTCTTTACAAAATAATCGCACAGCTCACATCATAATCTATATAACAAATCCGATCAGCCATATTATATGGAAGCCATTATAAATCTCACAATCTCATCAGACGCACGCTCCGCCCCAGTATGCGCGCGCTCACTGCGAAGTGAGACAAGTATTAGCGTCCGTTATGGTGAAATTGGCGTACGGGCGCATGCGCGAAGTCATAATGCGACAAAGGTAAATACAGAAGGATAACTAGACGTGGTTTTCCCACGAAAATTCATTCTTAAGTGTTTAGATCGTGGCTTAATAAGAACTGCCACTCGGGTCGATCTTTAGGTAAAGCTGTGCTTGCCTAGGTCGGTCTGTGGATGGGTGACCGCCCGACATACCGAGTTTCCTCCGTGCCTCGGACAGCACGTTAAGCTGTTGGTCCCGGCTGCCATATATAGAGCTTTGGCAGTCGTTACAGGTAGTCAGTGACCTGAAATTCTGACATCCAGTCTCACCAAAGAGTATCGTATTACCTAGTATTAACTGGGTTGTGGAGGTCAGATAGGCAGTCGCTCCATGTAAAATACTAGTACTCAGCTGCATCCGGTTAGACTGGAAGCCGACCCCAACATAGTTGGGAAAAGGCTAGGTAGATGATGAAGTGTTTAGTAATATCTTTTTTTTTTTTGCGGGTGGAAAATCATCAAATAACTTCTCCTGCTCTTGGGCAGAGCGAAAGGGAGTGTCAGACTTCTGCTGACTAAAAACCACTAATTTTCCTTCTTAGCTCTTCATGTCGAGGCCGCGGTATCTCTTGCGAACAACCCGCAGCCCCGACGGGACCCCCGCAGCCCCGATGGGGTGTTTAGTAATATCTTGAACAGGACAGAAAAAAATGGTGACCTTTGGAAGGTCACCATTTTTTTCGAGAATCAACAGTGGCGACCATCAGAAAAATGGCGACGCAATGAAGCTCTTGGATAACATAACGGACTTAAGAAGTAAAAACAATCTTTAGATTGTAAAAAGTTTGATTAGATTCATCATCATGCGGGAGGCGCTCCGGGCGTCGGGGGCCACGTGATGGCTTCCGGCCACCGTAGACGCGGGCCTGTGGACGGTGAGTGATGGGTAAGCTCGCCGTCCGTCCGTCTTATGACGACGACAGGCCGTGTCGACGGCGCGTTCGTGTTCCACGCGCGCCTCAAAGAGATGTCAGCAACATGGAAGGGGCCCGCAAGGGCCGACGCCCGTCGGGGCTGCGGGTTGATCGCAGATACCACGGCCTCGACATGAAGGGCTAAGAAGGAACATGAGTGGTTTTTAGTCAGTAGAAGTCTGACACTCCCTTTCGCTCTGCCCAAGAGTGGGAGGGGTTATTTGATGATTTCCCACCCCCCAAAAAAAAAAAGGTTCATCATCATGCTATTGCACTTAACCCAATTTATTTGAAGTCGGCGCAGCTTGTCTTCTGCTTCCGTACTTCTCTATTACATCATCATCATCATCATCTCAGCGGTATCTCTTTTCTAGCCATATCATCCATTACACAGTGCATACAACGATGGATCCCGCAACGAACCGAAAAAAAACGAAAGCAAAAATGTTCGTTGCCCTGTAGAAGTTTGATTGGGCTAGATATTTAGAAACTGTGGAGATACTTTTGCATGGTTTCGCCATGGGCAATCACCGTTTTTTTTTTTGGGATGGGAAATCATCAAATAACCCCTCCCGCCCTTGGTCAGAGTGAAAGGGAGTGTCAGACTTCTACTGACTAAAAACCACCCATGTTCCTTCTTAGCCCCTTATGTCTAGGCGGCGGTATCTTCTGCGAACAACCCGCAGCCCCGATGGGCAATCTCCGTTACGACAACTTTGCATCTGGTTAATGATTTTACCACAGCATAAGCCACAGCAATTGTTTGTTTGTGCAAAAGCAGACTAAAATGCTATGCTTAAAACTTGACTTTCTGCTCTATCCTTTTTCGTTGCTAATAGAAGTTGGATGTACAAGTATAAATCTTAAGCTAGAGAGCTTTAACTTGACAAGTTGATACAGCAGGATGTTTGCTTACCCGTCGGGGCTGCGGGTTGTTCCGGTTGTTCGCAAGAGATACCGCGGCCTAGACATAAGGGGCTAAGAAGGTACATGGGTGGTTTTTAGTCAGTAGAAGTCTGACACTCCTTTTCGCTCTGCCCAAGAGCGGGAGGGGTCTTCGATGATTTTCCACTAGGATGTTTGCTTACAATAGGCGTTTTACAGTATGCGTTTCACTTACCTATAATATGCAAAATAATATTGCAAATTAATAAATTCACTGATTAGAAAGGTCAAATAATTTATGTGAATGAATCAATAAATTAAATTATTTGTAGATTTTAGCAAACAAATGTAAATATACTGACTGTCTCGTTGGTCTAATGGTCGCAAGCGTGACATGAGGACTGGCTTCCATTCCTCAGCAAACTGTTTTGATGAGGAATTTCCTCAGTGGCAGCCACGAGGTTTGGAGTTGTGCCCGCTTAATGGTTAATCGCTCGCCTGACATTACTCACAACTTCACAAGTCACAACTTACCTAAAATTATCTAGCTCAATGTGGGTGTATTATTATATACTCGTAAATCTACTTGGTGTCCTGGGGAATATAGGCGTAAGTTTGGGACTTTATGTTACCTATTGATACCTGATAGTAGGTACAATGTTGCTTATGCATACCTTATTTCATTGCTCCACAGACGGGCCTTTGTGAAGCAACATGTGTGCAAATACGCAATTGTATACAAAAGCTAATTCAAAGATTATCTATGATATTAACATTAAAATAGTAGCGTATCGCGATAATTAGAGTTTTATTACCTTGATCAATTTGGTAATAATATACTATTGCTCATAAATTCATTGCTTGTGTTGAATACTTCATCATATGTCTAATTGTATGTCTGTATTCTGCAATACCTCATAATATCATCATCATTCTCTTGTCCTTATCCCAATTTATTTGGGGTCGTCGCAGCATGTCTTCTTCTTCCATACTTCTCTATTATTCGTCACTTCATGAGTCATCTCTATCCTAACCATTTTATCTTCCACATAATCCATTCATCGTTTCAGAATGAATGGGTCGTATCATAATACCACAGTCATACATGACATGATAAATCAATTCAAAAGGAGGACACAAAAGGAGTAAGACGTATTGTGTTGACGATTATAACAATCACTACCAAAAGTATTACAAAACATGATATTACGCCTTGAAATGCCCGAAGGGTTGTACCTAACAAGTAGGTACACCCACATTTCGCCAGTAATAATTAAATCCTGTTATAATAAGTGTAGTAGGGCAAGCCTAATGCCATCGACCAGGCACAAATCCATACTCTGCGACTGCTACTAATAAAAATTGATGTATTTTTATACATCACACTTTGTTCGATCCGGGAATCGGACGTAGAAGACCTCATGACCAATAGTATTATTATAAGCCTTCTTGCAGATATTTCGCAATAGGTTGGGTTCTTCGCTTCTTTAGTTGTCTGTTATATCTGTGTGCTTTATAGCAAAGGCCTCCTCCAACCGACTCCATTTCTGTCTCTCTCTGGCCAGCAACGTCCAAGCGCCGCCCGCCACTGTCCACCCATCGCCTTGTTTTCTCTTTCTGTTGCCTGTGTACCAGTACATCACTAATTTCGGCCACTTGTCCCAATAGTATTACTCACTTGTAAAATCTTGTTACATCGACAAGAGTTACTTGAGTAACCCATCTTAGCTCAACAAAAGAAGATTCGATTCTCTACTCATTCCATTGATTGAAGCTTTCTCACACACATTATGTCACACATAATACACAACACATTATATTATTCAAAACATCAGTCAAAGTTGTCAGAAAGTACTGACGGAACCATCAAGCATTATCAAATGATTGGCGTGCGATTAACTTGTTTATTTAGTGATGTGCTAACACCATCGTGTTAGCACATCACTAAATAAACACTATACTCCGATATTTCGTTTATTTTTATCGATATAAACACAATGCTTGAATTGATAAAAAAAGTATCGATATCGAAATGGATAGTATCGTACCACATTTTCATCATCACTCTCTGCTGCCCTGTTCCCAACTTATTTAGGGTCGGCGCTGCATGTCTTCATCTTTCTTACTTCTCTATTAGTCGACATCTCATAAATCATCTCCTTTCTTACCATGTCATCCTTCACACAGTCCATTCGTCGTATCAGAATGGATAGTTTGTTTCATATCACAGCTATGAGCAGGATACGACCCACATCCTACTAAAGTTTGGAAGTATGGATGGATGTTTGTTACTCTTTCACGCAAGAACTACGGAACGGATTTGGATAAAATTTGGTACACGGATAGTTTATAACCTGGATTAACACATAGGATAGTTTTATCCCGAATTTATCTTCCCGTGGGATAATTTTCGAGTTGTAGCGGGCGAAGCCGCTGGCAACAGCTAGTATATTATATGATGAGTCAATTCAAAAAGACGACACAAGAGTACAAAAGAAGAATCATAGAAAGATTACCAAGAAAGAAAGAAAAATATGTATCTGTCGCAGATACATGACATGCATACAAAATGCCAAAAAAGACAAGAAACATACAAAGCAAGTACGATACAATTATTGCATTCGTATCGAAACAAATTATCGACATAATATGCAATACATCCCTAATTTATACCGCAAGCAATATTGCTCTTGCCGAAGACATATTACTACAACAGCCTATATATTGAAGCTATACCTCAAATGACAAGTCATTGGCATACTAAATATGAGCAATTTATGGTCTAGCCGACGCTTACCCATGGAGTTTACCACTTGAAGTCAATTATTTCATCAGCACTTCTCTCAAAGCGGTGAAGGTAAACATTGTAAGGAAACTGAGATGCCCTAGAACCGAATATTTAAAAACACTTGTGACGTCCAAAGACATGACTGTGACAAAGGTTGGTAGAATCTGAATGGAACCCCAAAATAGGGTAGTACAAAAAAAAAACGATTTAGTCCGTCAGATAGATTTCCAAAAAATATTGGACACGTATTTTTTCTTTTTTCACGTAAACAATAAATTAAAACGACACAGAGCTTCAAAAAGTCGCGCGACGTCACAAGTTGGTACATTTTTTACCAGAAAGTGACGTCACCAGCCCCACTCACAATCTTTGATACGTTTTATTTTCGTCAATTTTTATTAATTTGTTAAAACAAAATACACGTATCCAATATTTTTCGAAAATCTATCAGACGTACTAAACAGAATCATATTTTTTAGTCACTCAATTACCCTATGGTCCACGGGGACGAGTTATAGAGCAGTATGGAAGAAGAAATGCTACGCGGATCGCAAATAAATTGGGAACAGGGCAGGAGAATGATATTGATGAAGATCAAAGAGGAGACTGGTGCACGGTGTCCCAGCTGTAGAATCATCACAGCTCATGAGCTGATTATTCCATGGAGAATTTCGCCATTGGATAGATAGAAATTATCCTAGAGCTTTCATGGTAGAATGATACTTATGTTTTTGGAAGGAAAATCCTACTATCCGATGATCTAAAAAGTGGTCATTGATGGCTATGATCTAGAATCACAAATATTTATTGACAGCGCCCTCCGACAACGGCATTTGTGTATATTTAATAGAAGAAGAAGTTTATTGTTACATATCACAGCTGATTAAGACTAGGGTTTAATTTAATATTCTTTTTTTTAATAACTTTAATAATTTCCGACTATCATTTTAGTAATAGATCGTTACTTAATCATTGTGCGTGAAATATGAATTTAATCAGATTGGTTACAGATTTAATTTATTATTTTTAATTACAAGCAAATGAAAGGAGCTTGGAGAAGGCTGCTTTTTTAGGGTTCCGTAGTCAACTAGGAACCCTTATAGTTTCGCCATGTCTGTCTGTCTGTCTGTCTGTCTGTCTGTCTGTCTGTCCGTCCTCGCTTAATCTCTGTGACCGTTAGCACTAGAAAGCTGAAATTTGGGACCAATATGTGTATCAATCACGCCGACAAAGTGCTAAAATAAAAATTGGAAAAAAATGTTTTATTAGGGTAGCCCCCCTATATGTAAAGTGGGAAGTGTTTTTTTTTTTAATTTTAACCCTAATGTGTGATATATTGTTGGAAAGGTATTTAAAAATGAATAGGGGTTTACTAAAATCATTTTTTGATAATGTCAATAATTTCGGAAATAATCGCTCCAAAAGTAAAAAACAAAGCGTCCCCCCCCCTCTAACTTTTGAACCATAAGTTTAGAAAATACGAAAAAAATCTGAAAAGTAGAACTTTATAAGGACTTTCTAGGAAAATTATTTTGAACTTGGATGGAAACAACAGATGGAAACTGCAGTTAACCAATATAATTTGGTCCCTGAATCGTATGAGCGCCTATACAATCCAGAGGTCAAGTTTCATTTGCCCGTATTTTTTTTTTAACTTCGTTTACATAATATTTTATTATCTACGGAACCCTACACTGAGCGTGGCCCGACACGCTCTTGGCCGGTTTTTTTCTTAATTGAAAATAGGTAATCTAATTCAGGAATGGATGAATGAATTATGAATTATTAACTATTATATGAATTATTTCTGCATTTGACGATACGCTTATACTTTTGTATAAGCGTATCGTCAAATGCAGAAATAATTTACTTGACATTTTTTGTTTTAATTGTCTAAATTCTGTGGTTGATGATTTTGATGCACGGTAAAACTCATAGAGTTTATGGTTGTACCAACTTAATGTATGAAAATGTAAGGGTGGGATGCACCATATTACTATAACGATAACCAAACCGTAACAAGCCATCAAATTATGCTTTTGTTATGGTTTTATGGCTTGTTACGGTTTGGTTATCGTTATAGTAATATGGTGCAACCCACCCTAAGTGAACTACTAACGAATAATCGATAAATTAAAAGAAACTACTCGATTAATTCAGCGTCAGAATCAAACTTGCGACCCTGATCGTTAAATCCCATCGTGTTACTAACGGAGACATCAGGTTCTTCAAGAACGTCTATAAGATAACATTGAATAGTGGTTATGTTCAGCATTTAACGGCAGTTGACCATCTGACCGAAATGTTAGACTTGACGAAGGAGCTCCGATCTAGGCTTCCTTGCGGTTTCAACGGCTATGGATGCTTAATGGGTTCGCCAATATGCGGCGTAAATATTTAGGTTGAATACCATTTTTTTTTTTTTTTTGGGGGTTTGGAAATGAAATAACCCTCCCGCTCTTGGGCAGAGCGAAATGGAGTGTCAGACTTCTACTAACTAAAAACCACCCACGTTCCTTCTTAGCCCTTCATGTCGAGACCGCGGTATCTGCGAACAACCCGCAGCCCCTTGAATACCTCGTGTCATGTTGGTGCAGTGATCGCAAGCAGTGGCTGCTGGGCGTGAGGTCTTGGGTTCGATCCTCGGGTGGGGGAAATTATTATCTCAATAATTACTCTGAGTTGGTATTTGTGACGAAGAGTTTTCAATCTAGGCCTCCTTGCGGTTTCAGCGGGTAAACATAATTGATCCACCATTATGCGGTGCTAAGAAGTGTATTTGCTTAAATATAATTTTAGGCTGAATGCCTCGTGTCACGTTGGTGTAGTAATCGCAAGCAGTATATATATGTATACATATCATATATACAGGGTGTTTGGAAGGGAGCTGTACATACGCCTAGGGTAGAAACTAGGGATAGTCTGCTACCTACCCCCGCCCATTATATTGACCTTGGCCTCAAGGTTTTTTTAATTTATTTTTATTTTTTATCTGACTTTTTTATGATTTTTTGACTAAAACTACCTGTAGCTCAAAATCTATCCATGGGACCGGTCGGCTAATGGTCTTGTTTTAATCGTTAGAGTCTTAGGGTCCTGCAAAAAATTATTTCTGGAAATTACATTTGTCTTACAAATGTCGACTCGTGGTGGTAAAAGTGCCCGGAAGAAGTTGCGGAAATTAATTAATAACTTTAAAACTAAAAGTGATAAATACACTTTTAGCATATCGTTAGAAAGGGCATGGACTGAGGATGTTTTAAAAAAATCAGAAGAACTCCAACCCTGTTAGTTTTTTTTAAACCCCATAGAAAGTTGCCATTAAAATTATTTCTTTACCTTACTATGGTACTTCAGGCCCCATAACTTTTCTTCTCCACAATTTTCTGGTGTAAAATAATTTTTTGCAGGACCCTAAGACTCTAACGATTAAAACAAGACCATTAGCCGACCGGTCCCATGGATAGATTTTGAGCTACAGGTAGTTTTAGTCAAAAAATCACAAAAAAGTCAAATAAAAAATAAAAATAAATTAAAAAAAAACCTTGAGGCCAAGGTCAATATAATGGGCGGGGGTAGGTAGCAGACTATCCCTAGTTTCTACCCTAGGCGTATGTACAGCTCCCTTCCAAACACCCTGTATATACATGGATACGGCAATAGTACATTTTGATACAAGTGCGGAAAATTTGTTGCACTAGAGGCGAAATGAACACCCGAGCCGTATGGGTCGAGAAGTTTAATAACAAATTCCCACATGTACGAGTATCAAACGACGTTTTTCAATACACTTTCGAATAAATAAACTTGAAAAAGATGTAGGTGGTGATCTGTGGTTTCTATCTACACCTATTGGAAAAATGCGTGACTTTATGTAAATATTTTGCAATAGTAGCTCGGGGTTGGGGTTTTACCCCGGTTAAGGCTTGCTTCCAATTATATTCATGAGACTAAAGCATAACTCGTGAAATGTGGATAGTATATAGGCTGCCTTACCCTTGTTATTCAATATGGTACGGTCAGCAACAAAAGTAAAGATCCTACAACCACCCCTTTTTACTTACCACCTCCTTAGAATGCTCAATTAAGTCCCCAATAATTAATTAACAACTTTTGTCACTACACGAGTTCAATACTCGCGTGTACCAAGAAATCTCGCATTTGACACGCGTTGTATACGACCTCTAATGGGGAAAGTGTCATTTTAGCGTGACATGTCACGCGACAGCACCCATGACATAAAGTTACACCATAGACACAAAAAACAACGATTTCTTAATCCATTATAGACTAATTGCATTGAATTGAATAAGTGAATTGTTGATTATGGAATGCTTTTGTAATTTTTATGACTTGATTTAAGATGTGGTGTTGCGTTTGTTGATGTTTAATTGTTGGTCTTGCTTTGGTTTGCAACTTCGGTTTTATAAATAGGAGCAAATGTCAGTACTTACAGAAACAAAAGTATTTTTTCAACACACTTGCTCATAAAATGGCTCTAATTTCACCGCAAATACGCACAGTTATAATGACACCTGTAATCAAACTGTAACTTTTTCATTGCTATAGTTATTTATAACAAGTGAATTATAGGGATTTTTGTATTTGATTGGTTGAGTTGCTTTGTTCTTAAAAAAGTTTCGATTCAAAAAAGATCGTGTTCAATAGTACAAATAAATTAGTAAGTATTACTTGCTCATTTTTAATTTTTAATAAATAAAACTTTCAAATATGACTTTTATTTTTTCTGTAATAATTTAATAAAGATTGAATTCCCCATTTTGCACGTGGCTAAAACGCTATCCGTGAAAAGCAAAAAAAAAAAAAACCTCATTCTTTTAGTCTCCTCATTAGTCTATGGCCGATCGCCATTGTTAGATGCGCGCGCTTAATAATAAAATAAAATAAATGCGCGCGCTTAATACTGATTAATTTTTCCCCCCATTGCAAAAAAAAATCACAACTCGTTTTAACCGTTGAAAATGTTTTTTAGTATTATTTTCTTCACAAGTGTGTTGAACAACGTCGTATGATACACGTGTGTATTGATGATTACCGTCCTCGCCTCTCTTAAGACCCTCACCTAACGGCTCGGGTATCAATGGCACCTCAGCGATAATCACCAACATTACACACTTGTACCATAATGTACTATAGTTTTAGTTATTATTTTGTAGCCTATCACAATGTTTTTAAACCAAAGCTTGACTGGTAGAGAATGCCTCGTAGCATTAAGTCCGCCAAGGTAGGTACTACTATTGTACTTGAAGTTTAAACAAAATAAATAAATGTAGGCTGAAAATCAACACGATCAAATTCTGCTGCTCACACTTTAGTAAAAAGGAGATTTTAACTTATTCTTAAGTGATGATTGACACGACATAATATTATGTTTATTTTAGGGATGTTGCATAACATCGAAACTTTACATACAATTCATTAAACCTCGTATATTAATTAGAACCTTCCTCAAAAATATCTTGTTAAATCAATCGAGACCGAAAAGTCTGAGCGCGGTGTGAACGTAACGTAAATACGTCGATATTTTAATCGAAAAACGATGATTCTTTAGCTTTTTTATTAAATAGTTTACAGCACCTACAATCAGTATCATCCATTGATCCTTATGTGAAACGAATATTTTTATTAGAAAATCGACTTATTTACTTTACGTGTACATCGAATACTCATGCTAGGGCCTTTAGGTCTTGAATTCCAGGAAATTTTAAATACTTACAAAACAGTCATTAAACTGATTCAGTAAATATTGACAAACAAACAAAAATTCGGTATTGATTAACAAAATCAAAAATAATGAGGCTGTCTTAACAAATACCTATAAAATGTAGACCCTTTCGAAATAAACATTGCAGCGGTTGAAATACTTACACGTAGGTTAGTAATTACAGCATAACATGAGCACGTTAAAAATGGTTAATTAACACACATTGTATGTTCACACCATAATATTTCACATAATAACTGTAACGGGGGCTTATGGCTGAATAATAACCGCCACATAAGGTTAAGCAACTCTTGCCGAGGCTAGTCCGTGGATGGGTGACCATCGATTGCGGGTCGAACTACCTAGATGCAGGAGAATACGATAAGCAGTTGATCACAGCTGGCCTTTTTAGATCTTTGACAGGCTGTACATGTGGGCAGAAACCTGAAAGTCTGACAACCAGTCTTAGGTGTTTTTTACGCAGTAACTGGATTGCAGAAGCCAGCTTAGGCAGTCAATCCACGTTATATAGGTACCAGTATTCTGCAAAGTACGGTTTAACTTGAAAGTTGACCTAACATGAAAGGCCTTAACCTTTCCCGTCGGGGCTGCGGGTTGTTAAGAGATACCGCGGCCTCGACATGAAGGGCTAAGAAGGAACATTTTTTTTTTTGACGGGTGGAAAGTCATCAAATAACCCGTCCCGCTCTTGGGCAGAGCGAAAGGGAGTGTCAGACTTCTACTGACTAAAAACTACCCATGTTCGTTCTTAGCCCTTTATCATGTCGAACCCGCAGCCCCGACGGGCAAAGGCACCTAACCTTAAAAGGTTAGGCAGAAGATGATAATCGTACCAGAATATTTTACACTATAACTTACTATTGGGCAACTCCTTGGTCTTGTGCTCGTAATCTAGTATTCGAATCCCCGGACGAACAAAGTCTTATTAAGGTGTCCAACTGCAACTTTTAATAAACAGCCCGGAGTCTGAATTTGTGATGTTATCTTTTACAACTATAACGGTTAATGGCATGCTCTAGAAAGGAATCTCGTGCCACCAAGGTTCTCCGACTATTATGCATAAATGTGTAAAAAGTGCGTGAATCTGCGAAACTTTCAATGTCGACGCTTTATCCGGTCGATTGCGTAAGCGTCGTTGTCGAGGTGTCTTTTTGATAATTTAACGACCGCCGTACCTTTGATATCAGATTTTAATTAAAAGCTTAATTGAAAAATTTAATATCGTTAAATAAATGGCTTCCGGAAAAATCTAGCAGCATATTGATATGTTCCCACTACTGGCACAATGGTTTCCTCGCTTTGCGAGGAAAAACATCTAATTGTTACCTTAACGCGCCGGAAATTAGGCAGCGTCCTGTAATTAGTGTAGTTTCGATAAAACGTCGAGAAAAGCACGGTTCGGGTTCGTCCATTCCTATGTAAAAGAACCGGTGTAAACTCCATGTTAACTCTTTTAAAATGATTCTATTTTAGAAAAAAGATACAAATTCTATTCAATAATATCATGTTACAGCATTAGTACTATCGAAAGGGGGACAACGTAGGCTTGACAATAAGTCGTTGGTTACATATAAAACAAGAGTGACAACTAGGAATCTACAAGGCCTACAATGTTCACACATTTACAAAAAATATGGAGGAGACCTTTGGCCAGCAGTGAAATAAAACTGCAAATTAGGAAACTGCAATATATGTATCAACAAGAACCTAAGTCTGAACTACAGTATTCAATAACAGCTACGTAAATTAAAAACCATAACACAGACAGCCTAGCAGAATTTCATCGCAATTAAACAAAGTACGGAGCAGCTAAAAACGTTGGTGCACGCTCCAGTTACTAGCCATAGACATCATGTTTAGATCCAACCACAGAGCAATGCACACGTCTTCCATGTGTTTTGTACTACTGAAATTATCAGGCATTTTGAATTGCATGTGGTATTGTGGAAACCATTCCACAATAACAAGGTTTAAACTCACACCTTATCATGGTTGATAAGGTGTGAGTTTAAACCTTGTTTTTGTCTTATTAGAGCACAATCTTATTTATAAGTTTCTATAGATAAGATCACTTGTTTTTTCGCACACTGTCAAATAAAAATATGACACATATATTTCAACTCCTCCTGTTTTATTCCTGCCTGCTCTAAGTGAATGCCCAAAACTTTTTTTGAAAGGTAAAAGTGGAAATGGATCAGTGAAACATAATTCTATTGCAATGAATGTATGTAACTGTAGGTGTTTTTGTTCATGTAATTGTAGATGTTGCATTGAACGAAAATTAGTTTACCTTTTGGAACTGTAAGATTGATAAAGCAAGTCATCTCACGTGATTATGAATAAGTTTTTATGCAATTTTGAAGCTGACATAATTATTGTTTAATAACTTGGAAGTTTCACAACAAAAGTCACTTCCATTAAAGATACAAGTTTAGGTTTAAACCTTTAAGTTTAAACAAACAATGTGCGTTGATTTTGGTCATTGTGCGTGTTTTTTGGCGAAAAATATACCCAATCTAAACCGAAAAAACGGTGAAGGAGCGTTTAACCTTAATTCGTAGACAAAAAGGCAACAATTAAGACGTCCAAAATTAACATATTTGGTTCACTAATGACTAACTCTGCAGACCCAGTTAACCAACTGACCGAGAAAAGTGGGAGACGCTTCAAAATCTTACGATTTCGCGGAATATTTCGTTGAATTTTGAGCGTGGAACCGTATTTTTATGACAGACGCGTTTTAAAAGCTGGTAGAATCAAAAAATATGCGCAACGACTCTTAGTTCTGATCTTTCAGTCGGAATTCGTGGGCTGTATGATTTAAGGGCTGCCTTTTTCCAAAGTCAAAAATATCTTACTAACTGTCGTAAAACTGTAGTGTGCCAGTATTTATATGTGTGTTTTTTTTGTGTGCCTTGTCGCATTAAGTCCGCCTATGCATGAAGCTTGACGTTTGTGCATGAAGTTTAAATAAATTAAAAAAAACTAAATTATACACTTGTATTTTACGGTCCGAGAAATCCAGACTTCTGCTTTTTAATTAATACTAAACCTTAAATCATGAAAAAAACAGTAAAAGATATTTTGTGTATGCTCTCTACTCTTTCACAAAACGTAACTTCCTCATAATGAGAAAAGTATTAAATCTACGTTTTTTTTCTACGTCCAATTTTCAGAAAAATCACAAAAATATTATCAGCAGATACGGTTAAGTTAGTATAGGTATGTTTTAAACATAACTCTGCAAGTTAATCCATTCTTACGGGAATTAAATCAAGTGATACGCTCTATAATTTCGATCAATACCTGGATCAGTAGTAACGATACATTAAACACGTCAACTTCTGATTTATTGATTGGCAATACTATCTAGAGTAATGTGTACCAACTTTGAAAAACGTAACGTACGGTTATCGATAGTTGGAAACACTTTGGTGTTGCATTCCAATAGGATAATCTTTAAAAAGCTGTAGTACTTAATCTATATTTTAGCACTGTGACTGAATAAACTGTTCTATTATAACTGACATATTTTTAACATACAAACAACTAATTGCAAATTCACTAATTGACATAACACGCCTGTGATCCCCGAAGAGATAGGCAGAGGTACCCATTAGTACACTCGCATTTCGTCAGTTATGTTTAATAATAAATAATAATATATTTAGTTCAGACAACATTGATCCATAATTTGGTTAGTAGTAATACTTAAAAATAATGTTAGTAGGTAAACAAAATATTCGGAGCAATACAATTATCAGCACAACACATAACACACTACTAATGCAATTAAAAACAACAAAATAAAATTAAATAATTAATAAAATAAATAGGTACTCAAGTCAAAAATATAAAAAGTCAATGTCAAAATGTAAAATATAAAAATGTCTCCAATCAAAAATTTAAATCAAAAATAAGTTAATAGTACATTATGGTATAAGTGTGTAACGTTGGTGATTACCGCTGAGGCGCCTTTGAGACCCGAGCCGTTAGGTGAGGGTCTTAAGAGAGCCGAGGACGGTAATCATCAATACACACGTGTATCATACGACGTTTTTCAACACACTTGTGAAGAAAATAACACAAAAAAATCATTTTTAACATGTTTTCAACAGTTAAAATGACGCATCTAACAATGGCGATCGGCCATAGACTAGATGAGGTTTCTTTTTTTTGCTTTTTGCGGATAGTGTTTTAGCCACGTAAAAAATGAGGATTTCAAAGTTTTTTTATTACAGAGAAAACAAAAGTTTTATTTATTGAAAACGTATACACAAGTTGAAATTATCTATTTAAATTAATAAATTATCCTGAGCGCGCATCTAACAATGGCGATCGGCTATAGACTAAAAGATTACGTTTTTTTTTTTGGCTTTCCGCGGATAGTGTTGCAGTCACGTACAAAATGGGGAATTCAAAGTTTTTTTTATTACAAAGAAAACAAAAGTTTTATTTATTAAAAACGTATGTAAGTTGAAATTATCTATTTTAATTCGAAGTTGCATGAAATGAGCAAGGAATAGGTACATTAATTTATTTGTAGTATTGAACACAATCTTTTTAGTATCGAAACTTTTTTAAGAACAGAGCAACTCAACCAAAAAATTAAAAAAAAAACCTATAACTCACTTGTGAATAATGGTAATGAAAAATTCACAGTTTGATTACAGGTGTCATTATATGCCTAATTGCGGTGAAATTAGAGCCACTTTATGAGCAAGTGTGTTGAAAATACGGTTAATTGAGTGAATAGAATTATTAGTTTAAGTCCCATGTTATAAGGGTATGACTTTTGCTATCAACCGGGCGCAAATTCAAACTCCATGACTGCTACTGAGAAATTCCTGATGGAAAAACCTAATAACACTTTGCCTGACCTGGAAATTGAACCGAGGACTTCATGCACAGCAGTCGTAGTTGCGACCACTAGACCTACGCGTCAGTCGAATCTACTAACTGTAGGCCCAATAATGGTTAGGGTTTCCACAGTTTAATATAAGATTAACACATAAGTATTTTTCAATTATAACCTAAAAATGATAGGCATCGTTACGCTTTCAGTAATTATAATCTAATACAAAGCCCAACGAATATAACATTTTTATTTCCTACACACTAATTAACTGTTGATTTTATCATAAACGCACTAGTAATCGCTACCGAAAACGGTTATAAATATGCGTCTAAAATAACGAGTAACTGTTACGTTGTAACGTTACGTGATTTATGTAACGTTCATGTCATATGCATTGTTTGAGGACGGCCCTGACGTCATGATATGTGTCGTCAGGTGTAAACTTTGACACATTTTTTGGTGTCTATGTGCATATGTTTGAAATGCACTGGTGGTTTGTGATTATGATTTTGATAACAACTAGGTACTGTTCTTTTAGTTATTTATTATACAGACGAAGTTCAATACATTTATTTTAGTCTGTACCTGCTATGTCTTAAATATTCCTTTAACACATTGAGCTCCTTGACTTATAAATCGAGCTATATGACAGGTCCACTCAAATATTGTGGTTCTATCTTCAAAAGGCCATCTCAGACACGAATTTGCATGGTCCTCATGTGAGTATACTTTGGGGGGGAAGATTATATCTGGACCTTAAAAGTGACTATGACCTCTGAGTTTGTTTCGGCTGTTTCATCAGCTATGAAACACCAGCCGTGTTTGTATAAACTTATTTACAAAATAAACATCATTTATCAATAGAACCTTATCGTTTTTCGGCATACATTTTCATTTCAAATTCTCCTACATCTAGCACTGGCACAGAAAAACGCTAGAAGACATAAAAGTGTATTTTCCTCTTACAAATGAAAGTAAATCATAAAGCTTTACTGCTTGTCATTGGCATAATAAGCACCTAGTTATTATATAGTAGACCGGGGGAAATGCATTACCATGCAATAAACTCCTCAATGATATGGCTCTTTAAGAACAGCTTCAATGAAATAATTATGTATTTGAGTTTAATAACGTTTCTGTTTTCAAATACTGTCATTCACTCGTGTTTGATTTTTCATTCATTATCAGGTTCTACGACATGCCGGTTTGGGAGCATTTCAATTCCACGAAGTAATGTGTTTACCTGGGTTTGAACCCACGACTTACTGCTTATTCAAGGTCACCACCACTGGGCCACCGCTGCTCTGGATAATATTTTTTAATTATAACTGATTAATCTTACTTTCAAGGTCATGAAAATCTGCATTCGACCTCAAAACGTCACTTACTTTCAAACATTGTGATCAATGTCGAAAAATGTAGTGAAATCATTAGTATTCCGAATAAAACGTTTAATTAAATAAGCTCTATTAAAGCTTCTGTAATACAAAAAATATAAGACAAGAAAAGAAAAGATACGAAAAGTATAATTAACAGAATTCAGAGAATTAAAGTGCAAAACTTTTCACAGCTTTAGCATAAACCACCGCTAAATATAATAATTACTAAAACACACAGTTATACCAATAAATTATACATACACAAAATAAACAAAATACTTACAAGGCCAAAGTCAAATCCAAAACAGTATCAAATCGATTAAAAACTTTTTCACAGCACTAAAAAGTTTTTAAGCACTGGCACTATAAAAAAAATTACAAAAACAATCATGGCCGATCAATTTGCGCGGGAGACGCGTGGTTGTGGCGCGTCAGACGGTGTACGAATGCGTGCACATGCGCGAACGAAGATTATCTCGCGGTAGTATCGTACTTCATGTTACGTCAGAGTTACCGTACGTCTTTACACTTTACCGGAGACCGGAGTTACGGTAATATTTGATTTTTGAAACACATTATAGGTCATTCTCGTGGTGACTAAGATAGGTGAGCTTTAGAAATTCATTAAACTGAAATGTGTAGAGTTTTTCCTAGGCCAATGATGATGCCTTTCTCGAAGAATTGGAGAAGATAGAATCAATTTATATCGATTTAAATCTTTGATTTGCTGAAGTTGCACTTTGTTGGAGCTGAAGGCCTCAATTAAAATGCTCTGTTGCACAATTCCGAAAGTTCATAAAACCCGGAAAACCCCAGATTAAGGAAAAAAGCTAATAAAATAGCCAATCTTTAGACCTCGAAAGAAACTTCTTAATGGCAATTACAGACTTCGTGGTACATTAGGCGTATTTTTGTGCGTTTATGACCAGATGTATGAGCAAGGACGAGACTAAAGGAGAATCTAAGGATCGTTGCAGATGGCGTTTTGTGGTTCTCGCCTACCTACCACGAGATAGAAGCGTGTGTGTAAGTAAGTCTCTATTGTCTCTATTGTAAGCAGAAAATACACATCATAAATGCCTTTTTTATGGTGGGTGGAAAATCATCAAATAACCCCTCCCGCTCTTGGGGAGAGCGAAAGGGAGTGTCAGACTTCTACCGACTAAAAACCACCCATGTAGGAACATGGACATCTTAGCCCTTCATGTCGAGGCCGCGGTATCTCTTGCGAACAACCCGCAGCCCCGACGGGATCATAAAAACCGTTATAAAAATACTTTCTCTTGATTAATGGCAGGTAATAAAAAAACTTAAGCAATAAACGGCGACAAAGATAATAAATTACGATGAAATCGACCTATTGTCTATGGCTGATTAAATTTCTACAAAATCCAATGACATAATGAAGTGACAATATTATTACTTAATACATAGTGTCACGCCAATTATTCCTAAAGGGTAAGTTTTCACAAAACTTAAGTGGCACTTAAATGAAAGGCTTATTAAAACCGCACTGTTGGTTTTTAAGTTTCAAAAATAATAGGCATGTACTTATTGATCAAAGTATTAAATCAGTTTTTTTTGTTAACTGTACTTTACTTACTTATTTTTTCTTGTGGTCCCAAAGTACTACTCAAAAATAATTATTGTATTTTTAGGTGGAATCCTGGACCGCAGTCCCGGTCCCGAAATCCCCACGACCCGAGCTCATCAAGTACAATTTAGCTACTATCCGAACAAATTACTATAATATACAAAATAGATTTTGATTGATTTGTCTAGAATCAAATTCTTGAGTTGTAGTAACGTTGTAGTTTTTAAAAAATTAGCTAGCTGCGACAGTAAGCAAGTTGATATTTATATATCAAGTCAAGTAAAAGCTACAAATACTACCATACCAGTAAAAGTAATTTAAATACACAACCACTCCATCGCCTTACTAACCTGTTTGTAACTTGTAAACCGTGAAAATAAATACATATGGCAACCCATGCATAACATAGTGTATAATCATTGCAAATGAACATCTAATTATGTATCAGACCTAGTGGTCTGCAGGGCTGTTGCGATATATTTTAAATGTATGGTATGGTGGTATGGTTTAAAAAACAATTAAACATCCATTGGTCAAAGTTGGCAGATAATAAATAAATGAATGAAAACTTATAAAAACGAGTTTATGAACTGCACGACCAAAAAATTTAAAGAGCGTCGGATGCTTCACAAACATTGTTGTTATGAAAATTCCCTTAAATAAAAAAAAAAACAAGACGCTCGCATTTACAAACTATCGATGTCTAAGAATTAAAACACAAACAAACAGCGACAATACCAATTGTTGCAATGTGTCAACATGGCGGTTTTTAGAACAATAGAATGATGATCAGAAATCTGCGTTTATGTTCACACAGCTATTTCGGTAGCTGTTGGTCTGTCTTCTTTATCGCGTTAGTGCCTAAGACCTGGTGTCAGAGTTTTATGCCGCTGAATTGGCCTTGCATGCCGTCGACGGATAACTTTCAGACCTGCTGGTTTCCCCACATGTTTTCCTTTATCGCGAAGCAAGTGATACAATTCGCACATGAATCCGAAAAATCAGAGGTCGTTTGAATCGTAGGTCTTGGGTTCAAACATGGCTTCGTAGTCCGATGGTCTCAACACTAGACTATCACTGCTAGGCAAGTCGGTAGAAGACAAAATCTAGACAAAATGATTGGTCGGAGATAGCAAAGACCCTCGCACGCGAAGGTTTCCAAACTACCGAACAATACAAGGTATAAAGGGATCCTTCAGTAAGCGGCCAACCAAGTTTTCTGTACAACAAATTAGGTAACTCTACTATTATTGCTGGAAAACGCCTTCTATACATCTTAGACTGCGTCATCGTTTCACATCAGGCAAGTTGCAAACGCAAGCCTATGTATTTATAAAAAGACTTAACTTAACTTACTAATATTTCTCAAGATATAACTCTATGTATTGCCAACTACACTCATACTCTGGTTTCTATCTTTCGTCAACATCTATATGTACAAGAAATCGATCGTCATTCAATTTTTCCAAAAAACAAGATTATGTAAATTACCTTGGCACAGGTGTGTATACCATCGTATGGCAATTCATTTTGTCGCAGCGAAAGTAAAAGTCCCTTGGAATAACGAAAGTTCGCTTTTACATTTGAATGAAAATCTTAAAATCACAGTGATATAAACACAACGCACAGCCGAAATCACTGGACTAAAAGCATGAAATATTATAGAATAGTTCATTATCATCATCCTAGCCTTTTCCAAACTATGTTGAGGTCGGCTTCCAGACTAATCGGATGCCGCCAAATACTAGTATTGTAATAGTCTTGGTCCTTTTGCCCACTACTGGGCAAAAGGCTGCCCATATTCCTCCAGGTACGAACCAGGTGCAACCCAGGTGCGATTCGCGTCTAGATCATCTGGTCTTCGGCAGCTCTTTACCGTCCGGTGAGAGCTACGTAAGTATTTTAAAAAAAAAATCTTACCGTATTTAAACCCCTTTGTTTAAATAGGGCATTGTATGTGGTTTGTATAGAAGTTCATTACAGTACATTCTCTACTTCTCGATGATGCAGTTCAATCAATATATATCCATTCATAGCTTTCATCATCATTTTTTATTTACTCAATTTTAAAATATGGTGCATCAAGAATATCTTAGGGTTTTATTGAGCCCGTCGGGGCTGCGGGTTGTTCGCAGATACCGCGGCCTCGACATGAAGGGCTAAGAAGGAACATGGGTGGTTTTAAGTCAGTAGAAATCTGACATTCCCTTTCGCTCTGCCCAAGAGCAGGAGGGGTTATTTGATGATTTCCCACTCACAAAAAAAAAAGACATGTGGCACTCGGAGACTGCCGCGGTAAAGCTATTGCATAGCATTTTTTATCAACTTATGCAATTACATATAATTATTTATTTATTTTATTAATGCAGTATTTTTTTTCCTTTGTTTTTTTTTCTTTGATATTAATTCAAGTTAAACTTTGAGCGTGGTGACCGATAAAAAAACATTTTTTTTTCTTTTATTAAATAAATGAGTGTTAGGTTATTTTCGTTACGGAATTTCTGGATTCGGTCCCCACGCTCAAGGCCCGCGATAGAAGCTATGCAATAGCTTAAAAAAAAAGGGTTTTTATTGAATCAGGTTGGTTTCAGTCGACTGTTTATTAATCAAGCAATTACTCCCATCATAAATAACATAATGAGTGTCTCAGAAAGCAAAATATTATTTAGTTAGAAAATATGATCGTTGCGTAAGTTCAGAAATTCTAAAAAAGATACATAACATTACACATCATGTTATGAGAATTCGATCAATCAAATAAACTCAACGAATGGTTCACACCATCGAATGGTTACTGCTGTATTAAAACAGATTTCTTATTGACGACGGTCGATCATCATCATCATTCATGAATGCTAAATCTAGGATCTTTTGTCTTATTTTCAAGCTTTTCTTATACATATATTTTTGTGTCATTGTTAATTTTAATTATTTAGTTTTATTCTGTGCGACACAAATATAATACTTTTTCTTTCATTCTCCTGTCGTTCTCTTAATTTATTTGGAGTCGGCTAGAAACATGTTTTCTTCTTTCGTTCTTCTCTACTCTTATTAGTCTTTATCTCGTGAGTTACACCCATTCTAAGCATATCATCATTCACACAATTCATCCATCATTTCTTTATGTTTAACTGGCTGATGCCCGCGGCTTCACCCACGTGGATGTGTCGGTTAAATTATATACTAAAACCTTCCTCGAGAACCACTCTATATATTGATGAAAACAGCATGAAATTCGGTACAGTCGTTTTTGAGTTTATCACGAACAGACAGACAGACAGACGCGGTCGAGGACTTTGTTTTAAAATACGTAGTGAAGCTGTAGGATATAACAAAAAAAAATACGCAATCAACGTTTTGGTAAAAAAATATATTAAATACAAATTGTGTCCTTCTTTCTTTGCTTTCTTTGCACATCCGAAAGTCGAATCATTGTTTGACTCATTCCTACTTATCATGCAAAACATTCAACACAAATTATTTCGCAAAAGACGAATTAATTATGAATTAATCACATAATATTTATCATAACAAACATTTCACTCGTTAATAAATTCGAGTTATTTTGATGAATCTGTAAAAAACAGCTGTGGCGGCCATCTTACTTCAGAAATTCAAATGAGGCGGTTATTACGTTTGGTCGAAAGTGAAAATGTGACGACTGACGATTTTCTAGTATTTCTCTTTAGATCATAAATATCGGATCGTACGGTGACGGTACAGGCACGGTGAAACTTGTTGACCTTACGTTCTTCTTTTATTTGCTTTTGGCAGAAACGATTTTCACATTTTTAATTGGGTTTGGGAGGTCAGATAGACCGTCGATTCATCTGGTTAGAATGAAAACAGGAACCTCAAAATACCGGGAAAAAAACTACGCAGATGAAAAAAAATACCTATAATTATTTTTTCGACAAATGAGTTTAGTTCAAAGGAGAGGCTTTACGGTAGAAGTTATCAACAATAATAATCATTAACTGGAGGACTCTTCTCCACCCCATTTCACAACAATCACTAACGAGTATGTCCAACACACTACTTAAAACAGTAGCCGCTAGAAATCATATCAACCACACCTAATTAACCCACCCAGTCCACCACCATAATCCCACAGCACCACTTAACTCAATAACCCACCACCACATCATTTAGCACCACTTTAGAAAACCGAAGCGTTACTAACGGCTACTGCGCGCGAGTGTACTTCTGAAGAAAGCGACCCTGCGCGACCGGTTGTACGGGATGCGCAAGAGCATGCGCAGTAGATCTTACAGTAAGCACTTGTGTCTGTGAGTGTACGCTACATCCGTTATTGAGTGTAGTTTTTATTTGATGAATAGCTGGGAGACAGTGAACGACCTTGCCTTTCTAGGTTCGTGTCAAATGAAAATGAAAATATCTTTGTTTGAAAGCGATGTTTGTTTAAATAGTGATAGATATGATGATGACGTCATCGTATCTGCGTAGCTTTTTCCTAACAATGTTGGGGTCGGCTTCCAATTTATCCGGGTGCAGCTACATACAGTATTTTAATTCTACTCATCATATTTTAGACACTTTAATTTTTTTTTTATTTTATCTCAACATATTATGTGATACTAGCGACCCGCCCGGTGCAATGTACTACATAATTTAAACCTTACTCTTGAATCACTCTAGCTATTGCTGAAAACGGCAGTTAAGTGTTCATCATCATCATCATTTCAGCCAAAAGACATCCTCTGCTGGACATGGGCCTCCCGCAGCTGTCGCCACATTGACCGGTCCCGTGCGTCTCGCATCCAGCGGGTCCCCGCAACGTTTTGCGTAGTTTAAAAATCTAAGCGTACAAACAGCGGGAGTGACGTTTTATGCTATGTATAGATTATGTTAAACATTGCGTAACTTTTGAAATGTGTGTGTACCATAATTATTAGGTACACCTCTGAATATTCGCAAGAGATACCGCGGCCTCGTCATAAAGGGCTAAGAAGGAACATGGGTGGTTTTTAATCATTAGAAGTCTGAAAATCCCTTTCGGTCTGCCCAGAGCGGGAGGGGTTATTTGGTGATTACCACGCCCCAAAAAAAAGTGCTATATTATGTATGCCAAATATTATGTTACCCCCTAATAAGTTACTATAATATGTAGGTTAGGTAATTTAGGTTTATTTTCTAGTACATCCTCTACTGCAAATAATTTAAATATTAAGCTAACTATAATTATCTTAACAGTAAATGTTCTGTCAGTAATTGTATAGGCTTGGCTCACAGTTAGCGGCACCTGTCAAGTAATTAGACCATAGAGCCGATACCTCTACTATTAGATGCCAACGGGATGCTGTACTGACGCTGAGAATATTTATATACAAAGCTGTAATAAAATAAACGCAAGCTTCTGGTTCCTCGGAGCATGAAACTCAACTACTATTGGTCTAAAAGTACTTGAAATACACATTAAAAAAAAATGTTCACACGGTCAGCACATCAAGGTACTACAATGTGTCAATTTTTTTAACTGATTTTTAACTTTATCGTTAAGGCGAGGATGCAGTACTTTTTAAAATTTTTGAACCTATGAAAACCTAACTAAATATGAGTTTTTTAATAAATAAAAATCATTACATAAAAATGGTAAAGATAAAAACGCGATTTAGAATGATCGGCTCGATAATATTTTTTATCAAACATGACACTAAATTACAATTTTAAACGTGTACTGCTAAAAGATTTCATCAATTTAAATAAAAGTTATATCAGTAGATAGAACTTTTTATTCTGAAGTAGATGTTGAAAACATATACACACATCAAAAGTGTCTAGGGATCAACATATATTTTTGCAATAACTTTTCTCCTGATTGATATTAATTAAAATTTTCTTTAAGGATTCATCAAATAAAGTGTTTTCGTTTGTCACAGTAACGATAAACCAAGTCACCTTTGCATTAATAAAGAAATTTGCCATTTTCCTAATAAAGGGATTTTTGACATTTGAACCACTAACATTAAAGTTCGAAAAAAAGACTGAAATAACAGTTTTCTTTAAAATTTTATTGGGTAACTTAAACAATTAATAATCCGTGTTTCTACCGCGAACACTAACAACACAAGAACATCGGTTTGGCATACTCAAAATGAGTTCATCCAAATCACGCTGTGGAATGGCCGCCCATGTTCGTTGCAACAACAAAAAAAGGTCTTCTTGCGACTGGATACCCTCCATATTCGGCAGAGCTCTTCTCTGTAGCATATCCCATGCATGCTCAATCGGGTTCAAGTCTGGCGACTGAGCAGGCCAGGGCAGGACTCAAATCTTAACTCGAAGAGCTCCAACAATAATCGCCATGATGTTAGCCGTGAGGCTTCATCACTCTTCAGGGAACTTAATTAGCGACCAAACAGTCAGAAACCGCTTGCATGAAGTGAACCTTCATTCCCGAAGACCGCTACGGGTACCACCTATAGCAATGCACAATCGTAGGATTCGATATCAATGGGCTCTTGAACACAGAAATTGGGCAGAAGAACAATGGCGTTTCGTGTGCTTTTCTGATGAGTCTCGTTTTGGTATGAGACCGGATACAAGACGTATACGACACTGGAGAACCCCTGGACGCCAACAGCGATTAAAATCCTGCCAGGAAGTCCATCCTTATAGTGGTGGAACCATCATGGTATGGGCGGGTATTTGGATCGGCGGAAGAACTGAGTTGATTTGGATCAGAGGCAACCTCAACGCTCAAATTTATGCTGAGACGATTGTATCAGACGTCATCGTTCCTCTACAAGTGCAAATCGGTCCCTTATTTCAGTTAATGCATGATAATGCACGACCGCACACCGCAAGAGTTGTAAGACAGACTCTCGCCGCAGCTAACATCAATGTCCTGCCCTGGCCTGCTCAGTCGCCAGACTTGAACCCGATTGAGCATGCATGGAATATGCTACAGAGAAGAGCTCTGCCGAATATGGAGGGTATCCAGTCGCAAGAAGACCTTTTTTTGTTGTTGCAACGAACATGGGCGGCCATTCCACAGCGTGATTTGGATGAACTCATTTTGAGTATGCCAAACCGATGTTCTTGTGTTGTTAGTGTTCGCGGTAGAAACACGGATTATTAATTGTTTAAGTTACCCAATAAAATTTTAAAGAAAACTGTTATTTCAGTCTTTTTTTCGAACTTTAATGTTAGTGGTTCAAATGTCAAAAATCCCTTTATTAGGAAAATGGCAAATTTCTTTATTAATGCAAAGGTGACTTGGTTTATCGTTACTGTGACAAACGAAAACACTTTATTTGATGAATCCTTAAAGAAAATTTTAATTAATATCAATCAGGAGAAAAGTTATTGCAAAAATATATGTTGATCCCTAGACACTTTTGATGTGTGTATTATATAATTTCTTTATCATTTTTCTCCAAGAAGGAAAACAGTCAAAATTTAGGCATTATATCGCTCGCCGGACAGTATGGCTGCCGTTCGTTAGTGCCCGTCTGGACGTGATTGCTACAACAACCCAGGCGGGGTTGTTAAGCATTATTAGTGTTTGATAGTTACGTATACCTTGATGTGTTAGAGCCTGTACGTCGTATAAAAACGGACGCGATCAGCTGATCAACGTGTACGGTTAAACCAAAAAAATCTTATAATTATAGATTCATAGAACAAACATTTATTCAGTTTCATGACCTGAGACACGACCCGAGAGGTCTTAAAATTATGTTCAGAATTTAACTCGTAACATCAAATGTGCTATTCCCTACATAATATGCCTACTACATGTAAGCAATGTATGAAAGAAAACCAACTGATGTTTTACTGATTTTGATAGAAGACAAGCTACGCCATCGATCGCAAATAAATTCGGATTACAGTACAGCAGAAGAATGATGATGATGATGGTTCATGATAATGAGCTGCATCTAAAAATTGGCACACTAAAAGTACCCAAAAGTGTCATTGGCCTAATAGATAGAAATCAAGAGATTTAAAATTTATGACTTTTGGGTCCTAGGAATAAAACCAAATACGCACCGAAAAGTTATGTATTAAGTTCACGTTAATTAAAATATTATATCATGTACTTAAAGAAAACAACATAATAAAATATTACACAACGTAGGCATAAAAATACCAGTTTGTAATTATTTCGTATAAATATTTATAGTCAAGTAGTCTCAATTTCTAATTAGATTACGTGCTCTTGAAGAAGGTGTAAAATACTTTTGTTTTTATCTATCTCACTTACCTAATATAGTTAGCGAAGGAGTGTGATGAATTGATGATAGAAATCTGTTTAACGTTTATTATAAAAAAAATGTGCTACTGATTATTAATAGACAGACCATAGAGGATCGATTGTGTGTAAGTAAAAAAGTACCTATAAAGCCGTAGAGTTAAAAAAATTAGTTTTATTACATTCAGTTGTACAAAAAACACTTATCTATACACTATGCAGCTTTACAACTATGGTAACAGAGTGTTTTCGATGAGCTCTGGCACCCGGCAGTTCTTCTTATGGCAAGTGACAACTGAGATCATCATTCTCCTGCCCTGACCCTAATTTATTTGGAGTCAGCACTGCATGTCTTCTTCTTCCATAGGTACGTATCCATTACTCGTCATCTCAGCAGTACCCACTAAGATAAGTAACACTAATTCACTGTTTACCATAGTCCAAGTTTGCTTCAATATTGTAAGCCGAAAGAAGATACTATCTTGTTTGTAGTATTGGTTATTTGGCCAATCCTGGGACGACCTGGACTGACAAAAGTGGAAAGATTTGAAATACACCTACACCCTGCATTGGGTGGCCAAAGGTTGAAGATCAGAGAGAGGTACCACCTGGACACAACTAATGAACAGTAGAAAGAGTTATTTGCGCAGCAGTGAAATAACGCAAGCAAACAGTATCAGTATAAAACGAACAGTATCTACCAATGTTTGCTTAATTTTCTTTTGTTTATAGCGAACTCAGTTGCACAATGCATTTATATCTACGCATCTCTGTCTCTTGAAGCGAAACTAAACACAATTTAATGACTGTTCTTTGAAACAAAGAAAGTATTAAGATTATATATCAATTAGATAGTCATAGCCTTAGAGTATCTGTATGATACACAGTATAAACACTCGAATAATTTAGAACAATAAGTTATTATGGTAGAGATATTGTATTTTGAGTACAATATACGCACGCACATCTTAAGCTACGTCTACTCTAATCGAGCCGAACATGAGCCGAGCACAAGCGGAGCCGTTCTCGGCTTCGTCGTTCGCGAGGTGAGTGTGGAGTCCACACTCAGGACGAACAACGAACCTACAACGATCACTGTCCTCGAACGTAGTCCTTTGTGTATTGTGTTTGCCAAAAAACCGACAATTGGCGGAACACAGCCGAGCACGAACGAAATGCTCGCAGCGCGCTCGTTCGAGGCTTGTAAGTCGGTCCACGCTAGACGAATTTTGTTCGGCTCGTGCTCAGTTCGTGATGGGCTCGCCTAGCGTAGACGTAGTTTTATAATAAAATCAAGTCATATTATATTGTAGTAAGGTACTACTAGTACCGCAACTCCACGTCCAAAGCCACGACACAGGAGAAATTCCTAGTGTGGGGCAACGTTTTTTTTTAAAAAGCGTGTATTTTGCGTACAGAACTAAATAGATATATTATTAATCTTCTCACTCCCTCTGTGGTCTAGTGGTTGCACTCGTTCACTAATGAGCATGAAGTCTTGGATTCAATTCGTTGGTCGGACAAAATGTCATTGGGGTTTTCCCATCAGGAATTTCTCAGTACCTGGCAGACACGTAGGTACCTTTTTTTTTTTGGCGGGGGAAAATCATCAAATAATCCCGCTCTTGGGCAGAGCGAAAGGGAGTGTCAGACTTCTACTAACTAAAAACCACCCATGTTCCTTCTTAGCCCTTCATATCGAGGCCGCGGTATCTCTTGCGAACAACCCGCAGCCCACCTCTATAAACCAAATGCTGAAATTGGGTGTAGGTACTAAGAGGAGTGATTTATGTTATATTTACCTATCTTTTATCGTCACTTAGGAACCATCAACCATACTTGCCTTATTCTCGTCCATAGCAGGTTCACTATTTTCAATCTGCTTCATACTGAAGCATGTTACGTGTACGAATAAAAGGCTGCGAAGTCATAAGTACCTAGTAGTAGGAACAGCGGCCCAGTGGTGGCGGCTCCGACTTACGTACACTTAGTCGTGGGTTCGAACCAAAGCAGGGCCATTACTTTGTGTAATTTATTTCATTATCACTGCTCTCAAAAACGGTGAAGGAAAAGATCGTGAGGATACCCGCGTGTCCTAGAACCATTTGAAGACGACACAGTAATGACATCTACCAACCCGCACTGGGCCCGCGTGGTGGATTATGATAGCCCATTCCCTCTCATAGAAAGGAGGCCTGTGTCCCAGCAGTGGGAACATTATAGGCTGATGATGATGAAGACATTAAATAACATAACATGACACCAACATTGTTCACTTAGTTCGCAATAAACGTTTTGACTTTAACTTTAATCACATAGCTCACAAAAACATTCAGCTGGACAACCATTAGTGTCAGCCGTTGATAAAATAAACAAATTTATAATGGAATTACGTATGATTCTGGAACGCAACGGCTCTACAGACTACAGTTAGGGTGAACGGGACCCCAAGTGTGTGGTCATCTCAACCTATACTTACTTTTCAAGATGTACTATAACATCACGCGTTGTTTCACATGTTCGGAGAGTAGAACAAGGCTAACCTAGTGAAATAGTTTTCTTTTTAAATCAGCTGTAATAAAATTGGCCATCTGACGGTAAGTGGTCAGTCACTTACAACTCTGATTAAATGACTGTGAAGTCATTTGAAAATTACTCACATGCCTACATTCGTAGATTTCGAGATTAAAACATGACTGTGCTAGATTTCCACTCTCCTTTCAATATTTACTTACATCGAGATTGACTCAGTCAGAAATATTATATTGTTATTGAATTTATCTGAAAATTTAAACAATAAACTCATTTTCACTGTAAAGCACATATAAATACCGCATCATTCTTTCTTTTGTGTATTTTATCCATAATCCAAATTATGGTGCATAACATTTTTGTTGTGGTTAGACTACATCGCATTTCTTATTCGGGGCGCCATCTATCAACACACGCTCAAACTAAACTGACGTATTACTTCAGCTAGTCGACAACAGATGGCGTTAAACACTTTCTTTGTCAATATCCTACGAAAGTTGACGCAATAAAGTAATTTAGTTAAATAATACAACTAGAAAGTAGTTGAGTAATATAAAACAATAAAAGCAAATTGTCTTGATCGATAATAATATTGGTTAAGAAGCCGCTTTTCCATGTTGGGCGAGGTAATTGAAAACCGAGTGAAAAGCGATTATGTTACGGTCTAGTGATTCAAGAAACTAGTACTTTCATTGGCCAGCTGCCCTTAACATTATGTGCCATTACCCTGGTGCTATTAGCTATAAAAGCGTCCGCAAGTCAACTGTAAACGCTCTAATGTTCTTTATACCTTGTTAAAATGCCCATGTTTCTTGCAAGCGGCCATTAACATAGTTTAAAGTTATTTGGCGAGTGTTACCTACGCTCAATTTTATGGACCTGTTTAAACACTTAGGTATTACAAGATTTTAGGTAGATTTAAGTACCAAGAAGTAGCAGTTCCTCACTAGGTACACATGCCAACCCGTCAAGTTCCCGAAACTGTCAAACTTTTCAAACCAACCTTAAGTAATGCTTTAGCGATAAATTTAAAAATCTACTAAAGATAGTAACAGATTGCAGATCTTGATGTGCTGTGATTTATTATAAAATCGAAGGCCGTCAACTCCCAAATAGTAGTAATGGTGCGAACAAACCAGGAGTGCAGATTGTTGTAGACTGAACTGGGTCCACAACTAGTCCGCATTTTGATCCGTTCGGTAGACCGTGCTTTCATCATCATAATTATCATTTCAGTCGAAAGACGTCCACGGACATAGGCCTCTCCCAAGTGTCGCCACATTGACCGGTCCCGTGCATCTAGCATCCTACGGATCCCCAAAACCTTGACCAGGTCATCGGTCCACCTATTGAGAAGCCTTCCATCGCAGCCTCTTTCGTTTCGCGGTCGCCACTTCAGAACTTTTCGGCCACATCAGCCATCCGTTCTGCGAGCAATTGCTCGGGCTACGTCGTTGGTAACTTTGGTTCTTATGCGGATGTCTTCATTTCTGATTCGATTACGCAAGGAAACTTCGAGCATAGCCCTTTCCATTGCACTTTGGGTGACTTTATGCCTTCTGACACCATGATACCGTGCTTTCGGTAAACAATAAAATCCACCAGCACACACTGAGCCAGTATGGTGAGTATGGTCCACGCCTTCTTAAAAACTAGGAAGCCTAGAAAACAAGAGACACACGGACGTGTTTTGCTACTCCTCCGATATTTTTATCTGCTTAATTTCGCGCAACGAAATTAATCCAAGACAGTTAAATTGTTTCTCTTGTACTTCGTCGAGCTTCATTGTATCGGTGCTTTTCTGGTGGTCGCTGGTAGAGTTGCAATAATGTCAGAAGCTTGTTCTAAAAAAATGACGCATGAACGTGTCGCTCGATGCAAATCGCATCATCTGAAGCTGGTAGTAAAAGGTGTAAGTAGATATTGCAAATGATTTAGGTACCCTTGAAGGAAACGCCTGTTAATTACAATTAATCAACGCTTAAGTACTACGAAACTTCATTAGCATTACAGTTTTTACCATTACACCGGCTGGCACCAGCAGCGTAGCTCTTTGTAACATTTATGTATTAAGTGTAAGGATGCAAGGCACTTGACTTGGTGTCGATACTTTGATTTGCAACTTTGCGATCTTCTTCTTAGCGTGTCGATGACAATATTTAAAACTGAGGCAGTCCAAAATTTAGCGATGAGTTTGGCATTATCTGTTCCGTCCATCAGTTCCTGTGATTGGCTGTGATGTGCCACACCATACCAAACCATAACCATTTGACAGTTAATCGATGGACACTATGATAGCCACTAACACTTAAAAAGATACGCAATAGCCCTACTGGTCAGCCATGGCAACTCGTGTCCAGATGGGATATTTTCAGCAAGTGGCACAAATGAGTCTATCGTCCTCTAGAAGAGTCCAAGAGGCTAGGTTAAATTCCAGGAAATATTTCGTTTTCCTTTTGTATTGATTGATCTGATCAATTAATTTAGGACACTGTGACATGATACGATTTATTCACTCCGAAACCGGAACTTTTATATAAATCATATAAAATATCAGAGTTTCACCCTGTTGTATCGAGACTGTATAGTATCGTATCAGATCGCACATCACTATTATGTACTAGTTTACGTATTTATCGATACGAATTCATCGCCCGTAATATATCAGACTGGCGTTATTTATTATTTACAGGCAAGCATGTTTTAGCATTATATGTAGGTATGTATCAGTAAAGTACATATATTTAACAAGAGAACATGTTCATAGACTCAGATTACATTTGCAGTAAGTACTACATGGTAACATAAAAAAATAAGCAAAAAAGGCCATTCAAATCAATCAATCGTGGATACCAAACTATATTTAGAAAAAATAAATTATCTCGAAACTGGCTTTCAAAAAGATACCGCTTTTACGTTAAGCACGGCAGAATAGCCACCCTACAACTAGAGACAAATCCAGCCTTTGTGGCTGCTACTACGAATTTCGCCGGTAAATTAAAAACAGGTAAACTCAAAAAAGTAGCCTGCGAAAAGTCATTAAAATATAAATAAATTAGCAAATAAGTCAAAAATGAAAGCAACACGTTTCCGTTGCGTTACAATTGTAATTTTCTCGCTGTTTTGATTATCTTCGATAGTTGTCGTTTTAGTTACGGTTTACGGACAAACTAACAATACTGTTCCATAAAGTTTTAATATCCGTAAACTATTTCTGCACAAATCCGGATATTTATAATGAATTGGCAAATGATTGGATGAATTTGTACCCGGTTGATGGCAATAGGCTCGCCGGCCATGTTAGTTGAACATAACTAGCGAAATGTGGTTGCATCTACACTTATAGTATAATTAGGTTCACCTCTGCCTAACGCTTCGGTTATTACAGGCGTGATGCTATGTTATGATGAATTGATAATTAATGATATTTATCTTGGTAACTAACCATGTACCTACATTAGTTAAAAACTATTATATAAACTAACAAGAAACAATAAAAGTGCATCAAAAAACTGCTCCTCAACGCTATGAGCCAGTAATGTGCCCAAAAGACTGGCGGCATTGCCACGTTGTATGGCAACAAGCCTTTGGGTCACAAGAAGCGTCAACTAAACGTTTTGAGATTGCCTTGAACGGGATATAAGCACCCGGACCCCACGGCCCCAGAGTTTCAACCCCAAACGGCTCGAAAATATAGTTTCCACAAAGGTTTACTATATTTACATGCCGTCCGGTCGTTTGCCATCGTCGCGTGCCAAGCGTGTTCTAAACAAAGACATTTAAATATATCTACCTATCTTAAATCTCTTTGGTTCTAAAACAGCTGGAACGACGTCGGTGACAAGAGGTCATCGGATGATATCGTTTAAGTTCGCGTGCCGTGCAAAACGGCCAGCACTACGGCTGCATGACAGGCCGTGATGACAGAAGCTTTTGACAGCTTCACCACCATTGAGGTATTAGTACGTAGTACATTATACCTCAATGTTCACCACATACACAGCGATGAGGAGAACAAGGACAAGGAATAAAGAAGGATTTTCGAAATTCAACCCATAAGGGAGTTAAATAGCGGATGAAAGTGTGTATAGAGAATCATTTTTGTAGTTTAAACAATGAAAATTGGAAATATTCCGACATCCACGCGGGCCACTCGGGAAAATTTTCAGATTAAGCCGAACTTGCCCAGGTCCGTGGATAGTTGACTGCCATCCATTTAGTGCCTCGAAAAGCACATTAAGCCGTCGGATCTTTTGTAAATGCTTGACAGGTAACTGACCGAAAGTTTTACCCCGAAAGCCTTACAACTACAACCAATCTTACCAAGGGTTGTCGTATTACCCGGTACTAACTGGGTTACGAAGGTCAGGTAGACCGTAGCTCCATGTAAAATTCTAGTATTCAGCTGCATCCGGTTAGAAACGGCTAGGCAGATGTTGATAGAATATTTTCGAGTTAGTAGGTCGAGATAGGTAGTACTCGGAAGAGGGAGAGAACCTCTCGTCCCAGCAACCGCGGGAGACGCTCCGGGCGTCGGGGGCCACGTGACGGCTTCCGGCCACCATAGACGCGGCCCTATGGACGGTGAGTAAGGGCTTGTCGTCCGTCCGTCTTATGACGAAGACAGGCCGTGTCGACGGCACGTTCGTGTTCCACGCGCGCCTCAAAGAGATGTCAGCCACATGGAAGGGGCGCGCAAGGGCCGACGCCCGTCGGGGCTGCGGGTTGTTCGCAAGAGATACCGCGGCCTCGACAGGCAGGGCTAAGAAGGAACACGGGTGGTTTTCAGTCACTCCCTTCCGCTCTGCCCAAGAGCGAGAGGCGTTATTTGATGATTTTCCACCAAGAAAAAAAAAGAAAAAAAAGATAGGTAGTACTCATAGTGAGTTCTATCCTACATAAAAAAAGTATATCAACAAGTCACACTGTTTAATGCACCGTGTCGTCCGCACGATCTTAAAAAAGAAAAGTTGGCCCAGTTTAGTGATGGGATCGAATTGATTTTAGTCGATTATGTAATGCTGTAAACAGAATCGACAGATTTGGCGCTCCGTGCTCTTCGTTATGAGTTGGGCTCATTTATATTTGTTCTTATTTAAATTTGTTTTGGTTCACGACTGCCTAAGATGACTCATCTGAAAACTCAACTCAAATGACACTTGTTTTCCCCGTCATTGTTAAGTTTTTTTAGATACATGTTTAAAAACATGTAACAAATTAACATTAAAATGTTATTATAAAATTATATGACGGCTCGTTTAATTATTTGAGAGTGAATGTCAACTGGATATACCGAACGCCTTCCTGACGTCACTTTATATACTTCTTCCACAACCCCATACAATTTAATGCACCCTTCAACACATCGTTTTGAGTGCGTTAAATTGAGACCCATCGTAAAACGTTTTCACCCAAAAAAAAACTTTATTCCCAGCAATTATTTTTACGTACCTACGAGTACCTAAAGTTACTTATTTTGATGTACAGAATGCTAAATTCGTGACGGGTATGTTGACACCATGTATCTAGTAGTTATTATATATCCCTCCAATTTGCCACGGAACCCGACTATCACATTACAAAGCAATATATTCCGCTGCGTGGATGAACGGCTGTTTTCCCCGGAAA
Source organism: Diarsia brunnea (assembly GCA_949774965.1). Taxonomy (NCBI): domain Eukaryota; kingdom Metazoa; phylum Arthropoda; class Insecta; order Lepidoptera; family Noctuidae; genus Diarsia; species Diarsia brunnea. The sequence goes on along the minus strand of OX459013.1, from coordinate 15,336,442 downwards.
AACTTATGATAAAAAGATACAGCGGCGGGTGTAACGCACTGTTGCCACTGAATGTTGCCATTCCGCTGACGTTATTGACAGCAGAACGAACTGACACGCGAAATAACTACGATTATCTGTCAGTTGTTACGAGATAAAGTCCATTTCACGAAAGAAGTCCCGCGGACAATTGTGGAACTAAATTTAACAGATCGGCCATGTTGTCGTTTGTCGATGTTATCAAGGTGCGTTTGTTGTGGTAGATATTTTGTGAGTTTATTATTGGATTAGTGCGTTTTAAGGTTTATTTACGATGCCAAAAGTTGTGAAACAACATTATGTCGCGCGACATACAGCGCTGCGTCTGCGGGACTTCTTTTGTGAAATGGACTTTACATCGTTGTTTTAAGATTTTTTTAAGACAGAATATGCATTGAATCGAATCCAGATCCTCGTGTGAGCACTAGAAGTAGTGCTGTTAATACTGGGTAATACGAAACTCTTTGGTAAGACTGGTTGTCAATTTCAGGTCACTGACTACCTGTAACGACTGCCAAAGATGATATGGCAGCATAGACCAACAGCGATGAAATTCGGTATGTAATCGATAGTCACCCATCCACAAACCAACCTAGGTAAGCGCGGCTTAACCTAAAGATCGACCCCGAGTGGCAGTTATTATTAAGCCAAGTGCTGTCTGTGACCACTATACTAGACTATGCTGGCGAAAGATACTACCAATAAAAAATACGTCCGGTTAAACGTACCGTAGAAAAGTGACAATACAAATTGACTATAGTAAATTCCACGCATGGTTACCTTACAGACAGTAATGGACAATAACCATCTTTAAAATAACGATAAGTATCGAATCGCGTTATAACGTACCGTTTAAGTTTAAGTGATAAACAAACATCTAGACATCACAAGCATGTCATTTTCGACTCTAGAAAATATAGTTCTTGGTAAAAAAAACATCAAATAAAGAAAGGAAAAGTATAATTAGCCTCATACAGGAGAAAACAAAATGATAAAAAAATTACAATTTAAAATTAAGTTAATAGAGGTCTCGTTAGTGGTCGACATTTGGACCACTTTAGGTCATTCTCCTTTTAAAGGATAAGATAAGTGCTGTCTGTGATAGTCACAGACGATCTGTATATCTCAGTAACAAAAAATCGAAGAGATATGCCGTCTAGCAATCCGCACACGGATCCTGTATGTGGAAAGCCTGTGTTCCAACTTCCAGCTATAAGAACACTATAACATTATGGGATTCATCTTTCTTCATGTGGTTACTGCGTAGCCTGGTGGCAGATTTAAAATGCCGCCCGTGCCGTAACGCCGTCTCTGACTTGGCATTACATGCGTCAAGAAATGTCTCTCAGGCGTGATGGATTTTCCTCGTCGGGGCTGCGGGTCAATCGCAAGAGATACCGTGGCCTCGACATAAAGGACTGAGAAGGAACATGGGTGGTTTTTAGTCAGTAGAAGTCTGACACTCCCTTTCGCTCTGCCCAAGAGCGGGAGGGGTTATTTGATGATTTTACACCCGCCAAAAAAAAGGCATACTGGCTTGGTTTTCTCACGATATTTTCATTCACATATGCAATTTTTAGCCTAGTGATGTGGCTGTCGGCCTGCCAAGAAATAAGGTCGAGTTCCAAATCAATACATGCACCTCTTTATTTTTCCGATTCATGTGCGTATTGCATAATTATAATGATATGGGCTGATAATCAACTTTAAAGTGAATCGGCAAGCGTAAGGTGGGACGACCTTAGGCTAGGCTCAATAGAGCAACGATCTTTGTAGGGTGGCTGTAACTGAATGAGAATCGGGTTTAGTGGTGAGCGATTGAGGAGGGCTTATGTCCAGAAGTGGACTGCTGTAGGATGATGATGATGAATGTACAAAAGCCTACCTAGTGGATAATAATCAGGTTAACCACTGGACCACAGAATTGCAACAAGTCTATGAGGCGGTATTAAACTTATCTCTTAATCCACGGAGGGAGTTGTTCGAAATAGCTCAATACTCAATACTCAATACTCAAACTTTATTTGCATTCCACAATGTGTACTTAGGTGGTAATCTTAGCTATCGTGGCCTCGGCACAAGGGCTAAGAAGAAACATGAGTGGTATTTAGTCAGTAGAAGTCTGACACTCCCTTCCCCTCTGCCCAAGAGCGGGAGGGGTTATTTGATGATTTCCCACCCCCCAAAAAAAAAGGGAGTTAAGTAAGCGAAAGTGCAACAACAAGGCAAAAGTGAGTCTTACAACATTGCCTCTGTGTGAGTATGATTACTTAGGTAATTTTAACGAGGGCCACATTTTCTGCATTCGTTACTCTCACATAATAAATACATATTATTATGTTACATATTTTAACGAGCTTAGCTGACACGCAATACCACAATGTTACCATTCCAATCATCATGACAAATAATTGCATTCCAGTGTTGCTAACATTTATCTGCACACGTATAATAAGTGATAATAAACGCCTTGGTATGAACACCGTTATTTAAAGTTTATGTAGCTTTCTACTATTTTATGTAAGTTTAAAATTAATACAGTTCTCGGTGTTGTTTTCGTGAAATAGTTGTAACTTGTCTTTAGTAGGTAAATCTGCAGCATGAGCGCTATACATTATATTATTCGTAGAATTTAAAAGTAATTTATTTCTTGGTAACGCATGCTATGTGTGTTATGAATTTTGCATATATTACTAGTTACTACTAACATAGAGATGAGCTGAACTGACTGGTCATATGCACTGTATAGTGTCGGACGTAAAGAATAGCACCATCCCATATCTTCCCGTGGGTGTCGTAAGAGGCGACTAAGGGACTTACCAAAGAATGGGCAGTAGCGTTCTCTGTGCTGTTACAAAGGTGTAACATCCATACTGCGATCGCCAACCCGCCTGCCAAGCGTGGCGATTATGGCAAATTATGGTTCCCTTCTGGGGGAGGCCTATATCCAGCAGTGGACATCTTTTGGCTGAGATGATGATGATGATGATGATGAAATAAAGAAGTAGAGGAAGACAACGCAAACAATGATGATGAGAGACAGTTGGTGTCTTGTGCGCTAGGGACATAAGAGACTCTGACAAATGAAGGAATCTGGGGCAGGTCCATGCGTCAAAGGACGCACTGATTAAAAATGCGAATAGTGAAATTTCCGAAGACAAGTTCAAGTTTTTTAACCAACAGTGGTCCCTACTGACAATGTGATTATATCGCCAAAGGAACCATAAGTAGGTACTAAAAATAATTACGATGTCCGACTGTAAATAAACAGCTCAAATATGAAACAACAAAACTGTTTGTCCATATCTGATGTATTGGTACGCTAATTAATAGCTTGTTTGTTAGCTGTTGCATATTATTATGGTAATTATTAGGGCGTCAATAGTAGGGTTGGCACTCTACCAGAAAAGTGTGGATTTTTTAAAAGCTTCAGAAAATCAAATTTAAAAATACGCATAAAAAGGAGGGCCTGACGCATACCCTTGTAAAACATCAATACAATACGTATGTTTTATTCAGTTCTATCTGATGTTCTGCAAGGAGTTTGGTTGCTTTTAAACCACATGTTTCAATAGTAGAAGAATATGTAATACAATCGCCCACCTATATTATTCAGTGCGTAATTTAAACATAATATATTTTCAGGTTACGGAGTCAAAAGCTGATTATAAATGCAAATTGTTGTGAGGATGAATGTTTGTATATTTTTTACACTCTCAAGCAAAAACCAATGAACGGATTTGGATGAAAATTGGTACAAAGATGGATTAAGCAATAATTCTGTTGGACCTACGATCATTTTAACTCTTTGAAATAAACTTTATTTTTAATATTTTATCCAAAGTACACTCGACAACCCCCAACAGGTCCTACCAATTAGTCTTTAGTTTCATAACATCATAGGATATTAACCTTTTGCAAGAAACATTGAGTGCATTCGCTGTGCAACGGAGCGTGCTACGCAATGAATAAAGGCGACGCTTGTTTCACGCGAACAATGTTTGTCTTGGACAAATAGATTAAAAAACTTATAGAGCGGACATCTATGTATATAAAAAAAGAAAATTAAAAGTAAAGTTCTGACTGACTGCCTCATCAACGTTCAGCCTAGAAAGCTGAATTTTTGCACAGAGATTCGCTTTATAATGTAAACAAGGAATTAGAAAAGATTTTTCGAAATTCAATCCCTAAGACTGCATGAGAGATAGGGAATGAAAGTTTATTAGGAAAAATCGTCATTTTTAACCGACTTCCGAAAAGGAGGAGGTTATTAATTCGTCTGTTTGTTTTTTTTTTTTGTAAGACTTTTTTTGTCAACTACAAAAAATAAACAAAAAAGAGAAAAATAAACTTCACAAGAAAAAACAGCTTCTGAAGTCGGTGACATTTTGTCCGTTTGATTTCGTTTTTTTTGCCACCGACTTCAGAAGCTGCTTTTTCTTGTGAAGTTTATTTTTCCCTTTTTTGTGTTTATCGTTTCTGTGTTTTTCACATTTTGTGTTTTTGAAGTCGGTTTTTTTTTGCAAAAAAGTTGTTTTATTTTTTGTAGTTTATCCGACATCCACGCGGGCGAAGCCGCGGGCAAAAGCTATTATAGTAGACCAACTTGTTACTAAGTAGAAATATATTATTTGAATGTCTTTGCTATGTAGTAATAAGTATTGTATTACGGTTTTTTCGTGTTGTCCCGTCTATCGCTCGAAAATATTTGGTCTTAGACACGATTCCTGTACATACATAATGTTGGATGTGTCACGAACATACATACACACATGAAGCTATTAATATCTGTCTAATTACTTCAATAGATTTTCAACTTTATCGCCAAAGTATTAGGTTCAAGGTTGGTTGGCTAAATTTGACAGTTTCGGGTAGTTTGATGTGTCTGTATTTACTTAGTTTCGTTATGGGTGGTTAAGCAGACGTAAAGTTGTTTCGATTTAAATACAGCAGCTGTTTTAGAGGAAACGTTGCATTTCCATTAAAACAACTTGAATTTATTTACATAGGCTTGGCTTAATAATAACTGCCGTTCGCGTCAATCTTTAGGTTAAGCCGTGCTTGCCCATGTTGATTTGTAGATGGGTGACCACCCATTAAATACCGAGTTTACCAAGTGCCTCGGATAGCAAGTCAAGCCGTTGGTCCCTGCTGCCATGTATAAATCTTTGGCAGTCGTAACGTTACAGGTAGTTAGTGACCTGAAAGTCTGACAACCAATCTTGCCAAAGGGTTTCGTATTACTCTGTAATAATTGGATTAATGGAGATCAGAAAGGTAGTCACTCCGTGTAGAATACTGGTATTCAGCTGCATCAAGTTGGACTGGAAGCTGACCCCAGTATAGTTGGGAAAAGTCTTGGTAGATGATGGTGATAAGTGACAGACATAAATCAGTGCAGTAAGAAGTTAAGTGCCTACGATTAGACAACATTGTTCGTATTGTGTGTACCTATGTCCTCTATGAGGCTGGCAACATCTGGCAATGGGACGCCGTCGCCTCCTTCTACGAAGCAGTGATGCTAGCGACGGAGGTGGCTTGGCGTGAGAGGGAGATAACCTCTCGTCCCAGCCGCCGCGGGAGACGCTCCACGCGCGCCACGAGATGGCTTCCGGCCACCTTAGACGCGGGCTTGTGGACGGTGAGTAATGGGCTAGGTCGCCGTCCGTCCGTCTTATGACGACGACAGGCCGTGTCGACGGCGCGTTCGTGTTCCACGCGCGCCTCAAAGACGCCCGTAAGGGCTGCGGGTTGTTCGAAAGAGAAACTGCGGCCTCGGCACAAGGTCTATATAAAAAAGAACATGGGTGGTTTTTAGTCAGTAGAAGTCTGACACTCCCTTCCGCTCTGCCCAAGAGCGAGAAGGGTTATTTGATGATTTCCCATCCCCAAAAAATGCAGGCAAGGCATGCTGGTTGGGTTTCCTCACGATATTTTCATTCACCTAAGCAATTACGCATCCAAACAAAAAAAAAGGCTGTCAACATCTGTGGAAATTGGCACAAGCGAAGACAGGCCTAAACCCAACAGTGATAATGTTTGATGACACATAAAACCTTAAGTTACGTAGAAAAACACAATTAAACGATGTATGAAAGTGGACGAGGCAAAAGGAGTGGACCGTATGTAAGGATCTTAGCAGGTCCCGTCGAGGCTGCGGGTTGTTCGCAAGAGATACCGCGGCCTCGACATGAAGGGCTAAGAAGGAACATGGGTGGTTTTTTTAGTCAGTAGAAGTCTGACACTCCCTTTCGCTCTGCCCAAGAGCGGGAGGGGTTATTTGATGATTTTCCACCCACCATAAAAAAAACCCCCCTGGGAGTGAGTTTGGGTACGTGTATGTGTAAAAATACATTTCTCAACAAAGAAGTAAAGTCCGCAGCAAATTGTTACATTCAAGATTATAATCTCAACTCTCGTTTCAGCTGATCCGGTACTAATTGACAGCTCTTTCACTTTATAAAGCTGTGTAAATACACGTAACAGCAAGACGCAGGTACTTATATTACCACACAACAATAAAAATATACATTTAGCCACAAAACATGAGGAGAAAAGTAGAATTGACGTCAAAAATGGAGAAACAACTGCGCATCTGATTATAACAAGGTGTATTACACCATAACCACTCGTAATATGTCACGCTTTAAAACCAGAATTTTAAGAAATAGAAGCTTATGGACGTAACATCACGCCTGAAATCTCCCAAAGATTAAACACAGAGGTGTACCCATAAGGAGGTACCTACACCCACATTTCGCGAGTTATTAATTTTAAGTCCCAATTTCTCGTTTCCATTTAGGTTTCAGGTTTTTTGCTAAATATTTTAGAATTTTAAAATATGTCTGTTTATATTTTCGAGCGTATGGCACTCGTGGGCAGTAGCTGAAAATCAGCGTCAGGTGGTGCACATTGTGTTGCCATCTGGCATTATGCTGAGCTGAGGCCCTTTTGGCATTTTTTTTTTTTTTGCTAGCCTACTCTGCCCACTCCATGGCAAAGGCCTCCCTCCACTCTTTCCGCTTTTCGCGAACCCGCGCGTCCTCCTTCCAGTTTTGACGGAACCGATCTAGTTCATCCCGCCATCTCCTTCGTGGCCTGCCGCGACCCCGTCTCACTGTGTCAGGGCGCCAGTTTCCTGATACATATTTTGGCCCACAGTTTGTCCGGCATGCGGCAGACATGTCCTGCCCAGTCCCATTTGAGTTGAGCAGCCTTTTGGGCCACGTCAGCTATTTTTGTTTTGGAACGCAGCATTGTGTTTCGAACACGATCCGTTAATTTAACACCTAGTATACTGCGCTCCATTGCTCGTTGGCAAACCTTGAGTTTGGACTTCTGGATGTTAGTCAAATACCAAGTCTGTGCACCATAGGTCAAGACTTTTGGCATTATTAATTTTAATTATATTGATTTTTTTTTGTTAATTTTTAAGGAATGTTTGCCAAATAAGCACAATTTTCTTTCTTTCTTTCTTTTGTTTGTTTTTTTTTCTTTCTTTTCAGTTTTGTTGTGTAGCCATCAACCGGGCACAAATTTAGACTCCGTGGTTGCCACTAAGAAACTCCTGATGGAAAAACCCAATGTAGAAGAAAGAAATAAATAAAGAAGAAATAAAATGCATTTATTTGGTGCATGCCACAAGTACACACAATGTAAAATAACATAAAGAAAAAAAAGGACTTAAAACTAAACAAAACGTATAACAATGAACAAATAACAATTTGCCCAACCAAGGAATCGAAACCAGGACCTCATGCTCAGCAATTGCGACCGCAACCACTCGACCAACGAGGCAGTCTTCGCTTAAAAACTGAATTTCAAGAAATAGAAGCATAAGAATAGAACACTTTATACATAAACACACGGTGACATCAAGCCGTACATTTCCAGTAACATGGCCTTGCTTTGTATAGAATTTCCGTACAATGAGAGATCTGTATAAACTGGTTTAGTATAGTTTGAAAGGCCATCGTGCGTACAATGGGACTAACTGGGTAAAAGCTTACCGCATAAATAGGAGTTAAAACTATTGTGCCAATTATTGTCCACTTTGATTATAGGTTCCATTAAGAAAGTCCGATGTAGTATAACATAATTAGCCAGTAACTTTCCAGTTTCCCATTACTGGGAAACGTGCCTCTAATCTGCCCGTGTGAGTGGACCGTAGTCCCACGGGGCGCAGTGCGTAGGTGATAATAAGGCTTTTGGCTGTTTTCATCAACCGGGCACAAATCCAAACTGGGATCTTGTTGTTGAACTGCAGGGGAGTTTGTTCCGCCACTTCTTCTTTCCAACTAAAACACTAGGAAGTGTCGAAGGGTGGGCGTTTTGGGGGACTGTCACTTGTAAATAAGTAAAGTAAAGTAAATTTTGACGTTCGAAAAGTGCTGATTATCAGCCTAGTTTGAATAAATGACATTTGATTTTGATTTAGATTTTAAGCTCCGTGGTTGCTACTGAGAAATTCCTGATGGCAAAACCCAACAACACTTTGCTCGACCCGGGAATCGTACCCAGGCCCAGGGCGTCTTGGACAGGAACCGCGCTTGCAACCGCTAGACCATCGAGACAGTCCTCAAAGGCACCTCCTCGTCCACGAGGCAGTGTCAACGCCCCATTGTCATAATTGGCTATTTGACTACTGTTAAACAATTACGAAAATGTAACGTTATTTCAAAGAACTAACAGAAATAAATAACACTATGTGTGAAAAAGTAATAAAATCGATCAAAAATTGGCTTAGTTTTCACTGATTTTAAATGACGTGCTAGACAAAGACAGCGCCACAGAAATATGACGTCACATTTCAAACCGTCATAGTTACGTAGTACAAATGGCCGTTTCGCGCGACAAGGATAGAAAGTGCCCCCACCAAAAACTTCTAAAGAATGTAGCTACTCAATTTCTTTATCGTTTTAATTACTTTTTTCACACATCGTGTTATTTCTGTTTTCGTGAATTTATAACAGTAATCAAATAGCCAATAGGGATGTTTACCGACTAAAAAAAATATGATTCTAATTAGTCCGTCAGTTAGATTATCGAAAAATATTTGATACGTATTTTTTGTTTTATCAAATCAATAAAAATTTAAGAAGATAAAACGCGTCCAAAATTTGAGTGGCGGGTCGTGACGTCACTCACCGGTAAAAAATGTCATACTAATGTCTTAGAATATGACGTCACACGATTTTTTAAAGCACTGTATCGTCTTCATTGTTTGTTTACGTGAAAAAAGAAAAAATACGTGTCCAACATTTTTTTGGAAATCTATCTGATGGACTAATTAGATTTTTATAGTTACCCTATTACCGAAGTAACAAGAACATTTAAATCCAAACAGGAGTCTATCAACATCTTCTATTTCGATCCCATTTAATCGTATATCACTATCGCTTTCTCTGTCCCTATATCCCTATGTATGCTTAAATCTTTAAAACTACGCAACGAATTTTGATGCGGTTTTTTTTAATAGATAGAGTGATTCAAGAGGAAGGTTTTAGTATATAATTTGACCGACATCCACGCGGGTGAAGCCGCGGGCATCAGCTAGTTATTATTAAATAACAGCTACGTTTATCAGAACATGCGCAATATCTACACTCCCCAATGCACGCTTTCCGAGTAAGTAATTAACAGTTCATTAATATTGCCAACCACGTGTTGCATTTATGATAATTATTAGAGACCGGTGCGAGATCTACAAATAGCAGTTTTGCACGATAAAATTATAGTACAGTCGCTGCGCTTCCAGTTACCACAAACTGTCAATTTTATTCATTCTATTTTGAACTTAACTGTACAGATTTTATGGTTTAAAATCATCTGGAGGAATTTGACAGTTTATGGTAACACGATGTGATAGCGACCGTACAACAATGTTTACTGCCGAATAAATTCGGTATGATTGATTTTATAGAATATCAGGAAAAGCTTTCCGTTTTTAGAATCATCCTTTTCCAAACTGTGTTTGGGTCGGCTTCCAGTCTAACCGGATGCAGCTAAACGGACCGGATGAAGCATGGAGCTACTGTCTGTATCAATTCCACAAACCAGTAGCTTGATGATACGATACACTTTGGCATAACTGATAGTCAGACTTTTAGGCAACCTGTTGCAACTGTCATAAAATATGGCTTAGACATTATAATTACAAATGTTCCACTTTTAGGACAAATCAGAAAAAGATAAACTAACTATCACTTGAAGTTTTTCTCTCTCACTAAGTGAGTTACAGGGGTCAGATTTTTCCGTCGGGGCTGCGGGTTGTTCGATAGAGATACCGCAGCCTCGGCGCAAGGGCTAAGAAGGAACATGGGTGGTTTTTAGTCAGTAGAAGTCTCACACTCCCTTCCGCTCTGCCCAAGAGCGGGAGGGGTTATTTGATGATTTTCCAACCGCCAAAAAAAAAAAAGTTTCCAGATTTTTCGAATTTCTCACGATAAACGGAGTGTGTATCTACACTAATGTTATAAAGAGGAAATATTTGTATTTTTGTGTGTGTATATGTTTGCAATGAATAAACTTAAAAACTACGAGACCGATTTGAAAAATTCTTTAACCGTTGGGAAGCTACACTATCCCCAGGTGACATAGGCTTCTTTTTATCCCTGTATTCCCACGGTAACGGGAACTACGCGGGTGAAACCGCGTGACGTCTGCTAGTTTTTAACCTAAGTATATAATGTAATTAAACATACTATACCTTAAAATGTTATAATACACATAAGTAAAGCTACTTAACCACAATGTTAACTGTCTGACACTTCAAATACCATTGTAGTTTGAAAAGTAAAAAGTAGACAATAATCATGAGTGTACGCCAACGTTTCCCATAGATTCTATTCACTATTACTTGTGTGATAAGACTGTAATTACTGACTTTTTATATACAGCACGAGTACCGCAAGGTTGTAGATCTATTTATAACAGAGTCTATCAGTAAGAACTATAAACATTTTCCTAGCTTCGCAGCTTCTTTTTATGAGTACGATGATAACGAGAACAGATTGGAACAAGTTAATTAAAAACTCCAGATAATAACATTTTATGAGCTGAAGATTAACATTGTGTAGACTTGAGTCTTCAAAGTATACAGGTAGATGTATAGGTAATGGTGTTACCCTCTGGCATGTATTTTTCTACCCATTTGTGTCTCCCACTGCTTGTAAAACCTCCCCTTTCTCCTTCCAAACCTCTATCATGTGGAATATGTTCGCCCCGCAAACACCTCCGCAAATGTTTAAGTAAATAATAATTATCTTATCTTAGACATTACAGAAACAATGGCCAAAAGGTGACACTTTCAAAGCAGAAAAACCAAAACACTCACCCAAAGTTTCCAGGATAGCAAATAGGATGACAAACATGCATGTTCGGCGTTCTCTTCCCGCTGAAATGGTGTCCGCCATTGAAGATCACTTCCGAGCAGCAAGGAGACGAGCATCTCCCGCTGTCTGTACACTCCGACCCACAGCAGGACCTGGACCCATCAGTGCTGCACCAGTGGTCTTCACAAGGTAAGGAGTACCGCCACTCGGGAGACGGGACCCTGTAGCTGTATCTCCGATCCCAATGCATCGAGCTCAAGTCCGTACACCTCTCCACGTAGGCCCCCGCCAGCTGCTCCATATACTGCTTGTACAAGCGCTTCTGCCTCTGGGTCTGCGAGACGTGCAGACGAAGCACATTCAGGAAGCACATCTTGACAGCTCGAAGGATCCGAGGAAGAACGCCCGCACTCTCTACCAACCGGTACGTCGGCATATGCTCGACTACCAGAAACGCACGGAGCACACGCCCGCGGAATCTCAGAGAAAACAGATTTTACTGTCGCTATTAGACCGCATTGCAAACGCGTCGTTAGCAAAGAATTCAACCGTGATTTATTAATTTCCCGTTCGCTTTTGTAATCTGTTTAGTGTTTGTTTCAGTTAACTCGATTGTTACTTATCATTTGCTATCTTTTGGTCCAAAAGTTAACAAAGATGTTTTGTGGTCGAAAGGTTTGTTACATTTTAAATTTCCCGCCAAACGTCACGGTTCCATTTGAATGGGCGCGAGTGCGCGGGAGCGCGGTTCGTGTCTGATGGCGTACTGCGCCTGCGCTGACGGCGCGACCGCCATAATCGCTTTACGTCAAATTAACTCGCATTTCCCCAAGAGGTGAAAAAACGGAACAGTTTACGGAGAAAATACGGCACCACTGAAAATAATTGGGGTTATAAGGCGTAGCCAAATGCGACCTACCGCCAGCAGTGTTTTGATTGCTTTTTGCAATGTTCATTTACGAAAGGTAAAATAATATTAAAGGAAATAGTTTAGAATGAAGTAGACGTAATTATAATTTAATTCTTATCCTATCCTAATCATATGTCACAGGTAAACTTAAGACGTTACAGTTATAATAATACTAAAACTTATATAAACTCAATAAACAAATAATTTTGTACTGTCTAAATGGCTTATTTTTAAGTTAAAAGATTCTGACTGAGAAACATGATACAATTAAGAGCATTAAAGTCCCTTTTATAAAATAAGTAACTACAACATAAAATTAAACAAAAGAGTTGCCGACAAAATACAATATTAATAAATGAATGGAGTAATATTTCTTAATCACTAATTGATTTGTAAATAAATAATCCCTTTAATCAATTAATTATCTAAATTAATAGGTTAACAAATGTTTCTGAGAACAACTTGAGAAATTTTTACAGGCTCATTTTGAACAACTTCATCCTGACCAACACTCTGTGTACTTGCTACATTCTGATAAACTTTATTTATTTTTTGATCAACAGAATCAGTCTTGACAATTTTAGTTGTTGCAAATACTTTAGCTACTGACAAACAATTCTCAAAACCAGTAACAATTGTTTTAAATATACCCAAACACGTTGATCCGCTAAATCTATTTTCCAAATATTCCATCAAGTCATTTTTATTATCCACAAACAGATATGTGTTGTATATAAAAGTAGCATTATAAGTATCATGGTATACAGTACAGGGTATCTTTGCACCACACAATTTATTTAAATAATTCATATGCTGCAAGCAATGTAAAAATTCTGACAGATTATGAACTACTGTAGTATTATACTTTAACTTTAAATTAACTTTTTCGAACAAAAACTTTAAATCATTATAAAAAAATTGTGCGTTCTTCGCGGTATTTGAAACTGTCATACTGGAGCCATTCTTTTTTAAATTGTCTACGATTCTAGATATCGGACCAAGCATAAAATATGATAAGAGAACGCAGTAAGCTCCTTTGATAAAGTCCTTATTTTTCTTTACAATATAATACACTAGAGTTATTATAAGAATCCAGGCTTCCTCAGAAACAGCCTCAAGTGGATTCTTGTAATCATATCCAGGCAAAACTTCCTCAAGAAACTGTTCGAATGCGTCAGACTCTTTTGTATGTAACTTGAATTTCTTACTAACTCGGTGTTTCGTAAACATGTCTCTGTTCGAAATTTGTTTCTCCCAATGTGTTGTAATTTCCTTTACCGAAGTTTTCTTGCCCTCCCTCTCAAGAAACGTAATCGTAGAATCTTGAGAGTTTTTCAAAAGACAATGGCTGTAAACGATCATATCAACAGCTGCCAGTAAAGCATCGGGTCGCTTGCTGTCGTTCATTATCAAAGATCCACATATTACTCCTTTCTTTTTCAAACTGATGTACGGAACTGCTATCCTGCTATTAGCAACACCTTTTGCGAACCATTTCTTGTCATCTTTGAATAAACCATGAGCTTTGTCTCTTTGAAAATATTTCACAGCGAGGTTGCTCAATGGATATGAATATATTAACTGGATTTTGTTATAAACTCCCTTAAATATTTTATTTTCAGCTTCATCATCTATGTAATTTGACACTGTATTGACGACTGTGGCTTCTTTTTGTCGTTTGACCCATCGAGTTATGGGCCATATAACATCGCTATCACCATCTTCAATTATTTCTGCTAGCTTCTCTAAGTAGCCACCATTCTCGTTCAACAAAGTCAGCAATATTGGCATCTTACTATAAACACCAATAGCAGTTTTTACTTTCTCATGCTCGTAGACTGTGCAGTTTAATTTTGTGACTTTGCCATATACCACTGAATCCGGCGCAATACACGAGACACCGTAACAACAGTATTCTATGTTATTTGTTAGAACTGGACACTTTAGTTTTTTGGCTACTCCCACTATGGCTCCTATAGAATCATATTCGCATACAAAATACTTTATATTCATTGCTTCTAGAACTTGCTTTAGCACGTCGTTGATGAGAAGGGGTTGAAAATATCCTGCCATGTCTATTCGGTCATTATCGTTTCTGTCATTGAGGATGCTTTGATGAATTTCTTTTAGTTTTGGTACATCGTGTTTAGTGGCTCCGCTGAAGACGACGTTGCATTTGACGTTTTTGTCGATGAAAGAACTGAGTGTGTCAATGATAAATTCTGCGTACTCATTGCAGTCTGGGCCTAGGATGAACTGGCAGCCGCTTTGCTTGTATGTCTCCCTGAAGAAGCTGCCACCGTCGATGACGAGTTCGCAGTTTTCCAGATTGTGGGGTGAAAACAGTTTCGTATTACCTTTGATATACCGCCGCAGTGCCGTGAACTTCATCTTGATAGATCTGGAATGATGATAACATTGCTTTTAATATTGTGCCGTAAACATTAAAACAAAAGAAGTAAGATGAGCAGGGATAAGGTAGGGAGGAAATGCAAAGTTAAGGTGGAGATTTGAGGAACCTCAACTTAGAAAAAGTCTCATTGAAATATACAGGGTGTAAATCAACTCATCACACAGCCGTCAACCAAGCATTCTGTACATCAAACTAAGTACCCCTACGCAAATTTTTTTGCTGGGAAACGACTTTTTCTGGGTCAAAAATCACATTTTACGGTAAAACTCAATGTAGCACTGTTAAAACATTGTGCTAGTGGATGCTTTGAGTAGTAAACGGGTCATGGAGGTAATTTAAGTAAAGTTATAACCGGAAAAACTAGTATTTACAAAAACAGCTGTGAAATATTTGGAACTTTGACCCCCAATATCTCCGTAACTAGATGGTTCCCAGGTATGGTCTAGAACAAAAAAAATATCGCAGTGCTGGGGAGAACAAGTGCCCTTTGTTTGCGTTAAGGGTACTTTTACACCCTATATGCTTAAGCAGTGGCGCTAGCTAACTGCCTAGTTCGACCGGGTATACTCCGTGTCTCCAGAAGCACGTTAAACCTAAGGTCCCGGATGTCATTTTAAATCTTTGACTGTCGTTACAGGTCAGTGGCCCGAAAGTAGACTAGACAACAAGTCTTTCCATGGCGTATTACCCATCCGTCGGGGCTGCGGGTCGTTCTAAAGAGATACCGCGGCCTCGACACAAAGTGGTAAGAATAAGACGAGTATGGTTGATGGTTCCTAAGTAACGATAAAAGATAGGTAAAGAAAACATACATCACGCCTGTTAGTACCTACACCCTATTTCAGCATTTAGTTTATAGAGGTGGGCTGCGGGTTGTTCGCAAGATATACCGCGGCCTCGATATGAAGGGCTAAGAAGGAACATGGGTGGTTCTTAGTCAGTAGAAGTCTGACACTCCCTACCGCTCTGCCCAGAGCGGGAGGAGTCATTTGATGATTTCCCACCCCACAAAAATAAAAAGGCGTATTACCCAGCCAGCACCAACTGGTTTGTGAAGGAGAAATAGGCAGTTGTTCTATGCTAAATACTGGTATACGGTATCGCTTTGTTTCGCAGACAGAAATTTCAAAGAATTTCGTTTCTCAGAAAATGTTTCATATAATATTTGGTTCGTGTATTTTTGTATCGAATATTATTGATTCAAATATTTATTTGAATGATACATATTTTACAGAAACACAATTCAATGAAAATAAACAGTATACAAATAAAGAATATTTGATTTGTTATTTTATGACATGAAAATTCTAAATTGTAACTTTATTTGAAACAAAAATCGATGATTTAAATTTCTTAAAAGTTAGTATTCTGCGTACTAACTATTCTATGAAATGATAATAAATAAATGTGAATCGAAATTCTATGAAAATATTTGCTATTAAATAAAACAACGCACAACCACTGTTATACAGCTACATCCGGTTAGACTGGAAGCCGACCCCAACATAGTTAGGAAAAGGCCGATGAAGATGATCTCCCAGTTAAAGCAGTGATAAAAATCGCAATATGTAGCTGACCAATGGTTTAGACAAGTAAAAGATAATTCTAGATTTCTCCCCACATAGAAAATAGAAACATTGTGATAACGCATGAGCAAGCATGGTGGTCAATAGCCGAGTCGACGACGCATTACCGAGGGGACTTTACAAAGGGATAAATATATTGACGGCACGGTTGGCGCAGTGGCTGAGCGATTGGATTGCTGCGCTGCGCGTCGCGGGTTCGATCCCCGCACGGAACAAATATTTGTATGGCCTACAGATAGTTGTTTCGGGTCTGGGTGTGTTTGTGTATGTGAGTTTAAATGTTTGTAAGCGCACCACAGAACAGATAAATTTTATCTGTTCTGTGAAGCGCACCCACGATACAGGAGAAATCCCTAGTGTGGAGCAATGTTATAAAAAAAATATATATTTATTTATTTAAACTTCATGTACAAAAGTGGTACATAGGCGGACTTAATGCCACAAGGCATTCTCTACCAGTCAACCTTTGGGTCAAATAGGACAGCACTGTGGTAGAGTACAAAAAAAAAATAATAAGGATAAAACCATTTTGTAAACATAATACATAAACAGGTGCATACCAGTTCATATATTATATACAGATAGAATTAAACTAATAGATATTTTAATACATTCAGTAAAAAAAAACCGGCCAAGAGCGTGTCGGGCCACGCTCAGTGTAGGGTTCCGTAGATAATAAAATATTATGTAAACGAAGTTAAAAAAAAAATACGGGCAAATGAAACTTGACCTCTGGATTGTATAGGCGCTCATACGATTCAGGGACCAAATTATATTGGTTAACTGCAGTTTCCATCTGTTGTTTCCATCCAAGTTCAAAATAATTTTCCTAGAAAGTCCTTATAAAGTTCTACTTTTCAGATTTTTTTCGTATTTTCTAAACTTATGGTTCAAAAGTTAGAGGGGGGGGGACGCTTTGTTTTTTACTTTTGGAGCGATTATTTCCGAAATTATTGACATTATCAAAAAATGATTTTAGTAAACCCCTATTCATTTTTAAATACCTTTCCAACAATATATCACACATTAGGGTTAAAATTAAAAAAAAAAACACTTCCCACTTTACATATAGGGGGGCTACCCTAATAAAACATTTTTTTCCAATTTTTATTTTAGCACTTTGTCGGCGTGATTGATACACATATTGGTCCCAAATTTCAGCTTTCTAGTGCTAACGGTCACAGAGATTAAGCGAGGACGGACAGACAGACAGACAGACAGACAGACATGGCGAAACTATAAGGGTTCCTAGTTGACTACGGAACCCTAAAAACGAGAAACCTTATAATAATTACATAATAAGACTAGTGACTTGATTGAGAGCAATTCAGTCCGATTACAAAAAGTATTTCCGAACTTACCTTTTGAAAGCCAACTTGCTTTCTGCTTTTTTAATACCAGATACCTATATATTATATGAGACTTAAACATAAGCTGGCGGACAACGACCATACAGTGTAAAAAATCCATAAAAGTGCACTATCAGGTACACGTCTGCGTTTGTTATGGTATGATGGTAATGTAATAATAAGAAGATCCAATTTCTGTACCGAATTTACTACCTATCACTTTACATCTCAGAATTATTTACCACATTAGTCTGACAATAAAAAATGAATGATTTTGTTTACATAGGTACAATATTCTTACTCTTTCACACAGCACGATATTCTAGTTGAATTAGATAGGTACATAATTATTAACCCACCTTGACTCATTCATTTAGTTTTACAAAGTCAAAAGAGATAGTCAAAGAGGTTTATAAATAAACGCTTTGTTTAAACCGACGGCACGGTTGGCGCAGTGGCTGAGCGATTGGACTGCTGCGCTGCGTGTCGCGGGTTCGATCCCCGCACGGAACAAATAGTTGTATGGCCTGCAGATAGTTGTTTCGGGTCTGGGTGTGTTTGTGTATGTGAGTTTAAGTGTTTGTAAACGCACCAACGATACAGGAGAAATTCCTAGTGTGGGGCACCGTTTTAAAAAAAAAAAAAAAAACCTATACCTAATCATTTACGTAACGTAAGTGGCGTTAACGAATATAATTTTTACAGACGAAATTATTTAGAATGGTTTTAAGACTACTAAATTATCTGCTCACTCCTATAGAGCTCAACTGCCGTGAAAATATTATGAAACAGCTGACTTTACACTATACGGTCTACCAGTATGAGGTAGGTACAATAAGTACGTATCCAAATTAGCGAACCAAGTGTTTTAATATAGTTAGTATGAAAAGTTATTAGAATAAGATCTTTAAGCATACTGGGCATTTTTTTTTTTGGTGGGTGGAAAATCGTCAAATAACCCCCTCCCGCTCTTGGGCAGAGCGGAAGAGTGTCAAACTTCTACTGACTAAAAACCACCCATGTTCCTTCTTAGCCCTTGCGCCGAGGTCGCGGTATCTCTTTCGAACAACCCGGAGCCCCGACGGGAAACATCCTGCCCTTACTCCAATTTATTTTGGGTCGGCGCAGCATGTCTTCTTTTTCCATACTCTACTATTACCATAATTATCTAGTTTTACAAGTTATTGTAATAACAGTACTGATACAACAGTATCAGTACTGTTATTACAATAACTTGTAAAACTAGATAAGCAGTGCAGTGGGATGCAGTGGGTGTGATGGTGAGTGCAGTGGGATGATACAGGCTAACAAGCCTGTATCATCCCACTGCAGGGCAAAGGCCTCTCCCCATGAAAGAAAGAAAGAACAAATATTTATTTGTCGCAGAAACCTAACGAGCATACAAAAAAAATACACATACAACGCAAACAAAAACCAACAACAACAAACACAGTAAATAAATAAAATAAATATTGACGGAAATAAAACTGTTATCTTACCTAGATATTAAATGTTGTCACTCGAAAGTTGACTCTGATAATAAGCACTCCACTGAATGAACTGATTAACCGGCACGTCCTGCATTCACAAAATGCAGTAACACATTGACTCAAAATAAAATGACGCAAGAAGCTTATATGTTAGTCATAGGTACTTCCCATGGTATATAGTTATGTATAAAATACATGATATCGAGTTGTAGGCCACATCATGCTCAATAAAACTAAGTCCCGACCATAGACCACACCGACTCAGAGTGCCATGGTTCTTTTGGAATATGGCCATTTTTAGAACTAACGTCACTGTATCTTTACAAACAATTATCTAAAATTTCACAAATGTATAGATTTATCAACTCAATTGTTAGGAGGGCACCCTCCTAACAATTTAACAAACGCTAAAAGAACTGGACTGGCTAAGACGATGTTCCATATTTATTTCACAATATTTTGTAATAACTTGCAAACTGGATTTGTTGGGACTTGGGGCCCCTACAGCCGATTTTATTGTTTTCTTATTGATTCTCCTGATAATATATTATTGTATACTAAACTGAATGAGCTTGAACAAAAGCAAAGTGTTTGATGGAGCAGACACTGATGGAAACAAAAATGAAATACGAGTTCTGCATTGGTTTCCAAGGAAATAATAATTATAATGTATGTACAATCGGAAATAATTTTTATAATTTAATTAAACGAACTCATTTTCATATTTTACACTATAGAACAAATTCTTAGACACTCTTTCTTTTACACGACTGCTTAAAAAAAAGTGTAAGTAACCCTATTGATTGTCCAGGTTTCCAGTATCTATCCGAACGTAGAACAGTGACGTTTGTGATTTGACTGTTTGCAATGTCATCCAAAGACTACATAAATGTCATCTGTCATCGAGAATTTTAAACAATCTCTGTTTTTGTTTTGATTGCTCGATTCCGCCAAATTTTAAATAATATTTACGATAAATCTAAGAAAAAAGTATGTCAACAATCTGACAATGTTTTTTGATTCTTACAAAAATATTGGTACAATCATCAATGGACCAAGAGAAGAGAGGTGAGCAGGAAGCGATAGAAAAATTTGATATAAAGTTAAAATCTAAGCCAAAGGACGGTGTCATACTACAGCTGCATCACACGGTTCGCGGCTCTAATGGCGAATGCCGCAGAATACGGTTCTCTAGCGGCGTTTTCGACGACAACAATGACAAACTCGCGTGTGCGGATAATGCCGGCAACATTTTTATTCTGGACTTTTCCGACCTTAAATTCTGGAAAATTCCCGGAGCGGGACCGTGCACTGCCTTACAATTCGTACCGAGCAAACAAGATACGCTTATTGTCGCCATGGCGAAGAAGAACGAAATGAACTTCCTGAACACCGAGACTGGACAAATCTCCCTCACGCTACCTGGGCACACAGCACCCGTAAGACACATCTCTTTCTCTAACCATGTAAAAACAAATAATCTTCTAACAGCAAGCCCTGTAGAAGCTATTCTGTGGGAGCTACGCAATTATACCAAGTATTTCACCTTGAACACATACCTTGGTGCTCAAATCCAACAAATAATGTTTTCTCCTGCTGGGGAATATCTTGTGGCATGTTTTCAAAATGACACAGTACAAATTTGGAAACATGAGAATATGAAATCTGTGAAGCAGATAATACCAAATGAATTGAAACACATGAAAAGTATTGCTTTCACTATGAATGGTCGTGCTATGGCCATGGCTGGTCTCACAAATATGTTAATACTATTCAGTATGGATACTTGGAAGGCCTTAAAGTCAATTAACATGTCTAAATTCAATATAACAGGTGCTCATCAAATAGCATTTATTCCACAGTTATTTGATGGTGGTGCGAACAAAATCCTTGCCATATTGAGCAGTGATTGTATACTTTATTTACTAGATGTAGAATCTCTAAATGTTATCCATATTATACATCCGGAATCATCAGGTATTCGTCGGTTTGTCGTCAGTCCTACCGGAAAATACTTCCTATGCATACTGGAACTCGGTGAAGTCAATATCTACAATTGTTCATATGTAATGGATTTAGTTCAGAACTGTCAAAATTGTGTAGTAGAAACTATGAGGAAGGAGGTCCCAGGCCCCTCAGCATTTAAAGTTCCTGCCCAGGAACAAGCTCATTCAAAATCCCAAATTGAAGAAAAGATGCGTATTTGTATGGATAGTGCTAGATTGAGGAGAATATTGATGCAATATGGTGAATATCCTGATAAGTTCCGCTCAATCATCTGGAGGTCACTGTTAGATACTCCACGGAATAAGTCTGCCTATGCCACACTTCTTGAGAAAGGCATTCATCCTGCATACAAAGATATCGAGAAGCAGTTTACTATCCACAGTGCCGTGACACTGAAAAGCTTAAAACGTCTTCTGTCCTGTCTCTCTCACTGGTGTCCATTATTTGGTGTGATGAAGTTTCTACCTGGGTTTGTTTTCCCATTTGTGAAAGTACTTCAAAAGGATCCTCTTTTACTATTTGAGTCTGTTGCCAGTGTGTTATGCAATTATTGTCAGCTGTGGTTTGAATATGCTCCATTCCCACCTATAAGTGTGTTGGCCATTGTTGAAAATATTCTGGCTGAGCATGATCAGCCATTGTTGACCCATTTCTGTGATGTTGGCATCACAAGTCAAACATATGCTCTCAAAATACTAGAAACTGCTTTTAGTGAGGTACTAACATGCTCCGAGTGGCTGATACTATGGGACCATATACTCAGTAATGAGCCCGCATTCATTCTCATGGCTGTAGTTTCGTACAACATTGTGCAAAGAAATGCATTGAAAAGGCTAAAGTCGCATGAACAACTTGAAAATTTCTTCCATATGCAGAACCCTATTGACAAGAAAACATTTCTGAAGAAGGCTTATGTGCTGTTAAATGAGACACCAGAGGACATGCACCCCAGAAGATTTTTCAAACCCTTTGTGTCACTGGAAAAAGGAGGATGCTATCAACAATTCATTGGATATCCAAAAGCAACAATTTGCCTTAAATTAGCTAAAAATGACAAGAAAAAAGGTTCGAACACTGAAAAGTATACTTTAAAAGAATTAACGACTAAAGTTCAAGAAAAGGAAATAAATAATAGAGCAAAACGTGAACTATTAGATCTAAAATCAGAAAATAGTTATGAGGAAGGTATAGAAGATGTCCGTATTGACAAACATAGAAAGGTGAAAAAGTCTAGTCGAGATACTGTACAAAATCGAAGGGATTGTTACGCAAACAGAGCAAAAGAAGAACTGATTGATAGTATAATTTATCCTGCTACTATCCATCTTCAGAGAAATAAAAGTATTGAAGAAAAAGCATATAGAAGAGACAAAGAAGCCAAACATTCAAGAACAAAAACAAAAAAAAATGAGTGCAAAACAGAATCTTTAGAAAAAGAAGTTGAAAAATTAATCAGAACTTATACTTATTCTGACCCTTCTGATACTTGACCCAATGTGTTGCTAATATATGTGTGGAAATAGGATGATAACAAAATAACATAATATGTTTAAATATTAGTTTATTGTAATAATTACTGCCCGCTAACTAGTTAGGTTCTTCATTAAACACTTTTAATTTGTACTAAAATGATCAGTTTTTATTCTTTCTTAGAAGAAGGTCTTGGTATAGTTGATTTAACATGACTAAATTTTTTTCTTGATGAGCTAAGATTAGGGCTTGCTTCCATATTCAATCGAGGGGTGCGTACTGGTGTTACTATTTTTGGCTTGAATAAACCTGCAAAAATGTTAAGAAGTAAGTAGTTAATAAGAGACAGTGGTAATTAGCTAACAATAATGAACCATAATAATTATTATTATTCCCACTGCAGAGACAGGTCTTATAGGTACATAATTATGTAAGGGCTATAAGCCCAGTGTGTGCGGATCTGTGGATGACATGTGCTCCATTTTTTGGCTCTTGGACATTCCGAATTCCTCTCGATGTTTTTCTAAACCATCGAGAGCACTAGTGGTGATGAAATAAAATGCACAAGTGAAGTGACTTCAAGTGTCTGTCGAACCCATACTAACACGCGTAGAAGTCGCAGGTACAGCTCTCACAGATAAAAAGCAAATTAGATAGTGAGCTTCAAATGAATTCATCTAAAAGACAGAGACAGTCTTAGTTAAAAGTAACTTACTGTTAAGTTTACTTCTCGCATCTTGCGCTTTGACCTTATCGATGCTCATACTCGGAGATTCCTTCTTCCCTTTGAAAATATTTGGAGATATGCGGCGCAGTCGAGAGGTGATCGTCTTGGCAGTTCCTGATTTCGGCGCTAAACTAGATGTTGAAGCGCTTTCAAATCTTTTCAAGCGGCTTTTTGTTAAGTCTTCCTTAACCATACCTATGCGGGATAAATTTGGGCTTGATGCAAATTGAGCTTTGGAGGCTTCTGGACACTGTAATGAACACAAACAGAGAAGCTTATAAACCAATTTTATACCAGAAATAACCCAGGGCTGGATAATACGCGTCTGATGATGATCTTTGGCAACATGAGATTTCTGCACTCCGACCCGGTAAAGAGCACTACAGGAGAATGCACCAATAAACGGGTACTTCGAAGCTGGTGTTTTTTTTTTATCCTGATTTCAGGGTTGGTTAGTAAAAGTTATTCATAATGATGAGTACAACGACCCATTTTGAGGTTTCTGATAGCTTTAATAAACTAAGCTTATAATTTTATACCTTCAGCAACGAAATCTTGGAGACGTCCAACGTCAACGAGGATATCGACGAGTCATGTTTGCCATCCTCCATAAACTCTCTGATGACGTATGCCAGCTTCGTATGCAGCTCTTCTGCGGCTTTCTCTGCTGCTATCAAACCTTCCAGTAGGGTATTTTGAGTAGCTTGTATAGGGCTGAAAATATGAAGGCATAGTAAGATTCCACATTATAGTTCAGACAGACACTTTATGGATCTATAAAGTGTTAGTATAAACGTAACCTATTGTTAACAAAATTTTATTTTACTACTTTGTCGGCGTAACTTATTTGTATATTCATGCCAAATTACAGCTTTATAATACTACTCGTATAAGAGTCTTTGAGCTATAGTGCGGACAGACGGACATGGCGAAACTATAAGGGTTCCTTGTTGACTACGGAACCCTAAAAACTCACGTACACAATCCAAACAGCCAGACCCGGAACAACTATCTGCAGGCCATACAAATATTTATTCCGTGTGGGGATCGAACCCTGACAGCAACACGCGGTGCAGCAATAAATCGATCAACCACTGCGCCAACCGTGCCGTTTGCTGACCTTTGCTGATTACCTGCAAGGACGACCTACACAAGTTTAATTTTGTAATTACATACCTTGATGTTTTATTTCGAATCCTAACACTGCCAGGAGTGGATGATAGCGTGTATGTGCTCTGTCTGTGACACATAATCTGCTGAAAATCAAAAAGCTTGTTTTACCAAATATACCTACAACTAGACGTTGTAAATATAGTTGGTAGGCAAAAGTAAAAAACACATTAGCTCCAACTTGCAAATCGCACGGATCAAATATGCGACCTCCAATATCTCCGTAACTATAAGGTTCTCAGGTATGACCCAGGATAAGAAGCTATGGCAATGACGGGAGAGAAATTGTGCCTTTCGGCTTCGTTTTTACACCCATTAGTAGGCCGGTAGGTAATTCTAGATTTCTATCTTCAAGATAGGTAACACCAATACCTTCTTTTCTTTACTCTCATCAGCAGATGCATCACCAAGATCAGCTTTCTGCAAAGGCCCAGGATCAGGCAGAGGCTGTTCGCACTCCCCCCTCTTAGGTGCCGTGAGGGTATCCAGAGAACGGTAGCGCGTAGGCGTCTCGTGTTTGATTGGGAATTCCCTGAAAATAAATAGGGAATTCGACTCTGCTCAATGTTTATAAACTGTCATGCTTTTAGAATGAGGGTTTGGAAATTATGAGATATTTTCATCTTCTTAGACAAATTCCGCACGGGATACAGAATGCGGGACAAAATTCACTCGAACCGATTGTCTCAAATAATTTGTATGGAGGTAATCAAACTGATGCGCATAATCGCGTCACTTCCTACTAATTACGTCGTGTCTCTGACTGACTCTGGCAGGGCCACCATCAGGGATTTTAATTTTATTAACACAAAAATTTTGTCGCTAATTTGACCAAATTTGTCACCAAATATCAGAATTTGTCGGTCACTGGTTCAAAAGATATAAGGGTTTATAGGTGACCCTGCTGGAGAGAGTCTCCCCAGCAGGGCCACATTTATATCTCAAAAACTTGGGCACCTAGCGAAGGTGTGTTTTCTCCCATATTTAGTCTCCAAAAAGTCGCAATTTGTCCCCAAGTTACAGATTTAGCCGGTGTGTAATTAAAAAGATATTAAAGAATTAAATATCCGCATACAAGCAAGTACAAAATACTTTATGTAGTTTCTAGACAGTATCTATCTATGACGTCTTATGTATGACTCATACATAGTGGCTCAGCCACTGCGCCAACCGTGTCGTTGAACACGAAAATTTCTGAAAATTCAGCTATCGTTTGTCTACATTTTACTTTGTAAACCCAGAACACAACAACGTAAAACATATTTTTTTTAATTCAATTAATTTAAACAAATATGATAACACCTCTGTATCACCAAAAAGCACATCTACACTTATATTATAAACAGAAAAGTTTTGTATTTTTGTGTGTGTGTATGTTTGTAATGAATAAACGAGCCGATTTGAAAAATTCTTTCACCGTTGGGAAGCTACACTATTCCCGGGTGACATAGGCTACTTTTTATCCCTTTATTCCTACGGGAACGGGAACCACGCGGGTGAAACCGCGTGACGTCCACTAGTAATAAATACTTTGACTTGACTTGACTGACTTATAGAATATAAAATCTAAAATATCTTACATTTTCTCAGGAGTTTTCAGTTCAATCATGCTGGCAGATTTGTTTTCTATGGCGTCCATATGTAGCTCAGCATCTGAATCATTATGTTGCTTGATACATCTGATCATCTCATGGAGCTCCTTTGAAAGACGTTCGCGGTGACTCTTCGGAAGGGAACCTAGTAGGGAGCATCCAAATTCCTGCAATAGGAAATTGTTACACATAACATGCTTGTAGTTCTCATCAGGTTTAGACAAGTACACCTAAGGGTCTACGTGTTCCCGTCGAGGCTGCGGGTCACGTCGGGGCTGCGGGTTGTTCGAAAGAGATAACGCGGCCTTGGCGCAAGAGCAAAGAAGGAACATGGGTGGTTTTTAGTCAGTAGAAGTCTGACACTTCCTTCCGCTCTGCCCAAGAGCGGGAGGGGTTATTTTTATGATTTTCCAACCCCCAAAAAAAAAAGGGTCTACGTGTTCCCGTCGAGGCTGCGGGTCCCGTCGGGGCTGCGGGTTGTTCGAAAGAGATACCGCGGCCTTGGCGCAAGGGCTAAAAAGGATCATTGGTGGTTTTTAGTCAGTAGATGTCTGACACTCCCTTCCGCTCTGCCCAAGAGCGGGAGGCGTTATTTTTATGATTTTCCACCCGCCAAAAAATAAAAAGGGTCTACGTGTTCCGTCGGGGCTGGTGGGCGGAGCGGTAGGGGGTGTCAGACTTCTACTGACTAAAAACCCATGCATGTTCCTTCTTAGCCCTTTGTGTCGAGACCGCACTATTTCTTTCGAACAACGCGCAGTAATCCAGCATCACCTCACCTCACTATCAGCTTTCCGGACAATGAGCGGTTATCTTAATTTGGTTTATCATTTTACAACAAGACCTACCTTGTCCAATTGTTTTCCTCCGGTGATGCCTGACACCTGCCAGACGCCACTGTTCTGCTGAGTAGTTGTGGTCGGGCATGAACAGGATAAGCTTGGACTTTCCAACACCACGTGGAGACCAGACGACTGAAAAGATTATCTTGTTATTGTTTATCAGCTTCAAGGGAAGGCAGCTGTAGACAGTTACGAGCAAAAGTATGTATATAGGGTGTAAAAGTACCCTTAACGCAAACGAAGGGCACTTGTTCGCCCCACCACTACGATATTTTTTTTGTTCTAGACCATACCTGGGAACCTCCTAGTTACAGAGATATTGGGAGTCAAAGTTCCAAATTTTTCACAGCTGTTTTTGTAAATACAATTTTTTCAGATTATAACTTTAATTAAATTATAATAATAATAATTTATTTATTGACATAAACAGGTTACAGAAAAGTGTGAGACCCTGGCTCCAGAGCTAGGTTAGAGTACCTGTATTTCAGGAGCCAGTTACTATTCAAAACATCCACTAGCACAATGTTTTAACAGTGCTACATTGCGTTTTACCGTAAAATGTGATTTTTTACCCAAAAAAAAGGTGTTTCCCAGCAAAAATTTTTGCTTAGGAGTACTTAGTTTGATGTACAGAATGCTTGGTTGACGGCTATGTGATGGGTTGATTTACACGCTGTATACAGTTAGCAAAATTAAAAAAATATTTTCTTGGGAAATAACAGTTTCTACTTTGAGATATGACGTCACTATGGTCTCTAAAACACTATGTTTATGGTAACTTTAATCAGTACCTACCCTACATACAGTAAATGAAAAACACTTTAATAAAAGTTGCATCATTATATTGGTGCTTGTGAGTTTGTGACTGTACACTACTGCACACGCTTGAGATACGACCATGGCCAAATAAACTGAGATAAAGGAAAAATAAAGATGATGTACTTAGGCATAATGTTTTATCAATCTTTTTTTACTTACTTTGGACTGCCTCGTTCGTCTATTGGTCGCATGCGCGACTACTGAACATGAGGTTCAGGGTTCGATTAGGGTAGTGTTATTGGGTTTTTCCATCAGGAATTTCTCAGAAGCAGCCACGGAGTCTGGATTTGTGCCCGGTTGATGGCAATAGGCTTGCCCGCTGTTACTTGGGGCTTAAACCCTTACGTTCAGCAGTCGCCCCTGCGACCAGTAGATCCACGAGACCGTTCTCTAAAACCTTACTACATATTTAGTTTTCTGAGCGAGAATCGAACCCACACCAAAAATGCAGCCATTTGCTAACTAGGCTTCTGAAAATGTAATTTTTCAGAAGTATCATCATCATTTCAGCCTTAAGACGTCCACTGCTGCTCCCCCAGAAGGGGGGGATTTACCAAAATCGCCACGCTTGGCAGGCGGGTTTGGCGCAATCGCCAAACCCGCCTGCCAAGCGTGGCGATTTCTCGGACAGACAACACTGCAGCCCATTCTCTGGTAAGTCCCTTAGTCGCCTCTTAAACACCCACGGGAAGATATGGGATGGTGCTATTCTTAACGTCCGACACCATACGGAACGGAATATCACGATAGTGATATTATATTTCAACGGTAGTATTCAGGGTCGTAAGGGAATTGCTAATTAATATTAGTTTAGAATGCATGTCTTGCAGCTAAAATGTCATGCACCAAACACACACATACATAAACTCACGCCCTTTTCCCATGGGGAGGCAGAAACCACAGAATGCCACCAGCCACGATTCTTACATACTCCTTTTGCCTCGTCCACATTCATACATCTGGCCATACACGCACGTCCGTTGCGAGTCATACGCACCTGTCCTTTCTGAAGAACGGCACCATAAGATCAGTGTAGGTACCTGTCTTTCTAGGGCGTCCCCTCCCGGCGTTGCCACTTACATCTTACATCTGCCCTGTCAATACCTTTCGTTAATCGACTTTCACTCATCCAATCACCACCAATTATAATTTCTACAAAAATAGTACCTAATTTAACCAATCAGACTAGCGCCTGTTCGCATTTACTATCTCTAAATTCTTCTGCAAGAGAAGATTATACGTGCCTACCTAGTACCTACATAATTATTTATAGGTACCTACCACCGATAAACATTGTTTCTCTTGTAAGTTTGTAAACAATTCATAAACGGGTTCCGTGAACCTATCTTTTTATCTTTACCGGAATTCCCCGCGCCAAAAACGTTACATTAAATCCATGACCGTTATTTGAAGCTTACTGTTTGAGATAGGCCGTATCTGTTTTCCGGTTATTTATGTCCTTCTTCTTCACTCCTATATATCTATCTCGCTCGCACACTCCCCACCAGGCAGGCCCGAGAGCAGTTGGGAGGCTCGAGGCCTTCATGAACCATTGGCGTCTTGTTTTCCGGCGAGTACGGTTGTCTTCACCTTCACTAAACCGTAAATAGAAGTATCACCTGCGCGTGAGTTAATTTCATATTTAAACGGTGTTACCGTTCGTTTTTCAAGTCGATTTGATATTAACGTTCAAAATTCAAATTGATTACGACGCAGGTATGTAACGTATTTTTAGCGTTATTTGGTTTCTTTTTGTTTCTAGAAACATTTACCTATTGTCCTTTCTTCAGTATAAAGTGTCATAATCATACTGTGTCCTGGTTGTGAACTTTTGTGTTTTACAGATACCTACCTTTTAAAAAGTGTTTTACTTTCTATGATGGATGATTTAGATAAAAATAGTGTTGAGGAGCCGCGACATGATTTATCACGGGACCAGGTGCCAAAGCCGGCTCAGTCCAGTTCTCGGAAACGTGCATGCTCAGCTAGGAGTTCATCATCTAGTAGCAGCCCTTCTTCGTCAAGTGATTCCACGGTCTCCGCGAGCTCTTCCGACCGAAAGAAAAAACGTGGCCGTCACCACAAAAGAAGGGGGCGCAAATATAGTCGCAAATCACGGAAAGACAATCGGCAGATGCACAAGTTATTCCGAGAGGTGAGTGCATTACGTAATCAAATTGCTTTGTCATCATCAGTGCCATGTAGCGGTGCGGAGCCCGTGTCAGTTATAGACAACGACTTGTTGATTGATGACAGTGTTAGTGGCATCTTGTACAATGATGGTAGTGACGCGGGCGCGAGTGAGCCTACTCAGGTTCAACTGCCGTTCAATTTCGATATTGAAACGAAACTGAAGGAGCCTGCGGTTCCTAAAGCACCCGATAATTTATTGAAAGCCCTTCAAGATAATATACAATATTTTAATAAAAGTGAATGGAGTGAGGTCAGGTACTCTGAAGTACAGAAATCATATTGCCATACGCCTGGTTTTATTGACCTAGAAGCCAATGAGGAGATTCGTGCGTATGATCAGTTGCGCCATTTGGCTTATGCTGACAAGGCTTACGCCGCTCTTACATTTTGTGCGCTGGAACAAAGGCAGGCGTTATCATCTACTTTGTCAGAACTACTATCCTGGGCTCATGCAGAACAGGGTTTAAATTTTAACAGCTTACAGGATAAGATCACGGAGGTTTTTTCTAAAGGTGATTTCCACAAAGCGTCTTCAGATTTGTTGCAGCTTATCTGTGGACACAGGGCTGAAGTTATACAAATGCGCCGAGATGGAATAACTAATCACGTTCGTGATCCTTTAATAAAGGCAACGCTACGCAAGATCCCACCATCCGAACGCCATTTATTCGAAAGCGAATCGTTTATCGCTACCCTTGAAAAAATGGGTGGGGTTAAGAAGACATTCATGCCCTTAGTTAAACCTACAAGTGGCTCTGCTTCGCAAGCAGGACCAAGCAAGGCTTCACGCCACCCCCCGCAGGGGTCGGCTCACTATCATGGACCCTCGCAGGGTACCAGCCATGGATGCTGCGCCTCTGTGCCTCATCCACATTATCAATACCGCCAGTCCTCACAGGACTACTATCATGAACGTCCTCAGCGACAGAGCAACCAGAGTGACCGTCGCACGGCGCCTACAAGCAACAACAGAGGTTCATTTCGCTCGCGGGGTGGCCGCCAAAGCTACAAGCCTCAGAGTCAGGGCAAAGGAAACCGTAAACGCCCCGGAGTCTCCTCAGACTACAACTCTGGGAATAAAAACCGTAAGTTCTGACTCGATAGAATTCAGGGCGGGTCAACTAGCACTATTTTACAATCGATGGAAGGAAATGGGAGCTCCAAACTTTCTGTTGCGCATAATAACAGGGTATCGCATACCCTTTCTTCTAAAACCACCTCTAATGTTGCCACATTTGAGGAAAGGGCCCTACATCACACAGGAGTCCGAATCGATGTCGGCACTCATCAGTCAGATGAAAGACCAAGGTGTATTAGAAGCAGTGCGACCTTCCCCGAGCTTCCTGTCAACATTGTTTCTTGTGCCAAAGAGCGATGGCTCCGACCGCCCAATATTCAACTTAAGAGCTTTAAACGCCTATGTAATCGCGGAACCTTTCAGCCTGATAAATGTGTTTCGTATACCGGAGTTCCTTCAGCCAGGCGACTGGCTTTGCAAAGTAGACCTTTCGCAAGCCTACTTTCACCTACCAATATCTCCGGCACACAGAAGATTTTTGCGCCTCATTTACCAAGGGGAGCTATTAGAAATGACTTGCTTACCCTTCGGCCTCAGTACAGCACCGAAGGTGTTTGCCTCTCTGAGCAACTGGGTCGCTCAAACATTGCGAGATCAGAATCTGCGCATAATTGTCTACCTAGACGACTTCCTGGTAGTTCACCAGGACAAGGACACTCTGCAAACTCATGTTCGTACTCTCCTGAACCGTCTAGAATATCTAGGGTGGCAAGTAAATTTAAAAAAAATCCGTTGTATCCCCACAAAAGAGTCTTGTGTATCTGGGAGTTCAGTGGGATCCTTGGGCCAACAAAAAATCTCTGCCGCAAGACAAGGTCAGAAATCTTATCCACAAGGTATCTGCAAGGCTGAACTTGGGCAAGGCTTGCCTGCAAGAATTGCAAAGCCTAGTGGGCCTTCTAAACTTTGCAAGTTTTGTGGTGCCACAGGGCAGACTACATCACCGGTCTCTGCTCAGTTTCCTAAATGCATCTCTAAATATGCCAGTCAGGAAGGAGATCCACTTACCAGACGAAGTCCTAGAAGATCTTCAGTGGTGGCTTCACAACTGCCACCAAACATCTGCAATCCATCTGCCACCACTAACTCACTTTGTGACCACAGACGCCTCCGATCTGGCTTGGGGAGCTCAGGTGGACGGTTACGCAGTGTCAGGTGTGTGGACTGCTCAAGAACAAGATCTACATTGCAACCTAAAAGAGATGCTGGCAATCTTAAAGGTGCTCGAAACCCACGGTCCTCTACTGTGCCAGTCCACTGCTCTGTTCCAGTGCGACAATCGAACAGTTGTGGCCCACTTGCGGAACGAGGGCGGCACGAGATCGCCACCTCTGATGGAAGTAACGTACAGAGTGTTCCGCTTACTAGATTTTCATCAAATAAATCTGACAGTCAATTATATACCCGGTATTTACAACGGACATGCGGATCACCTCTCCAGGCACAAGCTAGTACCAGAATGGCATCTTCTGCCCGCTTGCACGGAGAAGGTATTTCACAAGTTTGGCACCCCGGTAGTAGATTTATTTGCGTCCAGTCGAGCAAACGTGGTAGCCAACTACGTGTCTCTGGATTTAACAGATACCCAAGCGTTATTCCACAATGCCTTTTCCCGGCAGTGGAACTACCACCTTGCGTGGGTGTTCCCACCACCATACCTGATTCCCAAGGTGCTGGCCCACCTCAACTCGGCGACCGGGCTGTACCTTTTAATTGTCCCCCGGTGGACTCGGGTATTCTGGCGGGCCGATCTCAAAGCTCGAGCAGTAGCAGCTCCGTGGTCGATCACCAATCTCAGGGAGAATCTAATAGACACCACGACCGGTCTGCCACCCCTCAAGGTTCAAGAGATGGCGCTCGAAGTCTGGAAGTGTGGGGGTGGTCGAAGAGCTTGACGGGTTGGAATGAAGATCAAATACAGTTACTTAAATCCTCGTGGCGTACTTCGACTCTTAAAACCTATAAGGTCGCGTGGGATCGATGGGTATCTTGGTCTAAAAAATATAATTTGGATCCTTTTCACCCAACAGGGCCCATCGTTGCTAGATATCTAGCGGACCTACATCTAGTCGACAAGTTTTCTTATAACACTATTTTGCTTCACAAATCGGTAGTGGCTACTCTATGCAATGCCGAAGATGCTGAACGAATAAGTTCGCATACATTAGTAAAACACGTACTAAAGTCTATTGCTTTAAAGAAGCCTGTCGCCCACAAGCCTCCCGTATGGAATATAGATGCCCTGACCCTCTTTTTAAGTTCAAACACTGTAGATGAAAATAACCCTTTTGCCACTTCTCGACATACAGCAACACTCCTCCTCCTGTGCTCAGGCAGACGAGTCCACGATCTGACATTGCTGCTAGTGGATTCAGAGCATTGCATCGATGATGGCTGTAACATTATTTTAAAGCCAGTATTTGGCTCTAAAACCGATAGTGACACTCATAGGCAATCAGGATGGAAGTTACTGCCTAATACGAGTAATAAAAATCTGGATCCTGTGTTTTGGGTCAGAAAATTAATTGATCTTCTTAAAGATAAAAGAGATTCGGGTAATTGTCCAAACTTATTTATAAATATCAGAGGACAAGCAAAGGCGGCCTCTCGCACTGTGATTGCGGGATGGATTAAAACTGTACTAACAGAGGCTGGTATACCCGCTACTCCTGGAAGTCTACGATCAGCAGTATCTTCAAAAAATTGGTCTGATAACTTACCTCTGGATGAAATTTTGTCCAGAGGAAATTGGAAGTCCAAAGAGACTTTTACACGCTTCTACAGACGAGAGATACTGCCAGCCTCTGCTAGCAACAGCATTACTAGAATGTTCAACCCAGCTGATTAAAGTTTATTTTTCTGTATTAATCTTCTGGAACACAGATTATACTAATAGTGTTACTGTTGTGATTACGAATTGTTACTGATTGGTTTTTGTTGTATAAATTTATTTCTTGCACACTCCAAAGCTGTTTAATTTAATAATATATTATCTTCCAAATAATGAATATCTATTGCTTAATCCATGGGTATAGATTATTTTCCTGAAGTCAATCAAACTCACTTCACATTGGCGTCCCCACCACCAGGCGATAACAAACACGTCTCAAACAGTAAGCTTCAAATAACGGTCATGGATTTAATAGAAGCGTTTTTCCTGAAATAAAACGCATATTAAATACTTACCTTATTTGAAGCTTACAATTAATTTCTGCCTGGTATTTTTGACTCAATGGTTCATGAAGGCCTCGAGCCTCCCAACTGCTCTCGGGCCTGCCTGGTGGGGAGTGTGCGAGCGAGATAGATATATAGGAGTGAAGAAGAAGGACATAAATAACCGGAAAACAGATACGGCCTATCTCAAACAGTAAGCTTCAAATAAGGTAAGTATTTAATATGCGTTTTATTTCAGGAAAAACGCTTCTATTAAGAAAATTTTAAAAAAAGTATAAGTAAAACTCCATACGAACCTACATAAAGTTATATTAGGAGTAAGGAGAATTTCCATAAGAAGTGAGTCATGAACTCATGACCAACTTATTAATGAACTAGCGGACGTCACGCGGTTTCACCTGCGTAGTTCCCGTTCCCGTGAGAATACAGGGATAAAAAGTAGCCTATGTCACCCGCGGCACAGTATAAATATGGACAGTAGCGAAACTAAGCCTAGTTGATGCGATAACTACCTACGCTCCATTGAAGCCATAGGGTTGTCCCTTTTATGCACGGTTGCTGAAGTCCCTAGATAACTTCTCAACATAACATTTTTATTCTGTTGTGATCAATCAATCGAATTAAAAAAAGCTAGCTTACAAATACAATCTAAATAGAATACTTAAATAGCATTAGAAAAAATACGAAACACGTAATACGTGCCTATAAAATTTGAGGGTTGCCCTCGATTTCGTTAAGATTCCATCATCAGATCCAGACATGGTAACAGTGGGACCATCTCGGGAGTATACTTTTTCGATTAAATTTTTTTTTTTTCAATTCGGTTCATAAATGAGGGAGTTATGCGGAAACAAATATGATACAAAAACAAAACCAAACCGACGAATTCAGAACCTCCCTCTTTTTGGAAGTCGATTAAAAATACTTTCTTCTGCTGATGAAGCCGAGTTGACACAGCCGTATACCGCGCAATACGTTCGTTGCATTTAAAAAAATATCGGGAGATATGAACTTATACGTGACCAACTGACCACTCGTCTCGGCGCGGCACGCACAACTGAGCGCACTGCGAAGACTTGCCAAGTGCCCCGTCGATGCGCATGTTTGTGTGAGTGTGCGGTTTCGAGCGTTTGTAGGTAGTTTCCGTACTGTCCATATTTATATTGTGCCCGCGGATAGTGTAGCTTCCCAACGCACAGTGTTTTATAAACCCAAAAAAAGTGACATCGTCTTTTTATTGCAGATTCGTATAGATTGATTCAAAAGAAACGCTAGAGTAAAATACCGAAGTTTCTAGTACATCTAGATGATGAGATATAAATTTTTGAAAATGCTTAAATTTTTATCCGGATTATTAAAAAAAAAATCATAATAAATTACCAGTTAAAATTATCAGCAAGCTGATTAAATTCATACGTGAAGATTTTAAAGGCGCAAATTACAAAGTTATCAAAAAAAAATTAGGTTCATTTAAATCGACGTTATATTTTTTTTTTATATTTTCGATTTTATTTTATAACTCGATTACCCCTGAATTTCGCTACTTAGTTTTTTTAACATAAAATTGCTTTATATGTGGCCTATACACACAAAAAAATTCAAAGCCCGAATCCGTGGACTAACGAAGTTATAATCATTAGAAATTTATTGCTAGGGTTGGCACTTATAACCAATGTAAACCCGAGTATAAAGTGATTGACGAAAAAACTTATATTTACATATTGTATTTGATTCAAACTGTTGTGTCGTGATGGTCCTGTGGTTCAGGCCCGCTTTTCATACACGAGGTTGCCGGGTCCATACCGAACAAGTACAAATGTGACCTTTTAAATTCATATGTACTGTCCAAATTTATTACAGACTAGCATGTCTATAATAAACTTGATCAGTACATATGAGCAAAGGAAAATAGAAAGAAGATACCTGGACTGTATGCTCCATTAACGCGTCTCCAAGTAGAAACCGCGGTGGATTCCGGGTAGGAATATTACGAACTTGTATGAAAAAGCAAATTGGGTTAATGAGTAGCTAAGGTGTACTAAGACAGGGCACGCCACGATAGTGGCGGTAAGTCCCCTCTTTGAGGAGTGGCTGGAGAGGCGCCACGGCGCCGTCACCTTCCGTCTGATGCAGGTACTCACCGGACACGGTTGTTTCGGGAGGTACCTGCACCGAATCAGGCGGGAGGAAACGCCCGGATGCCACCATTGCGAGGATCGGCTGGAGGACACGGTGGAGCACACTGTGGAGGTGTGTCCCGCTTGGGTGGAGCCCCGCCGTGTTCTCGTAGCGGCGATCGGCGGCGGCGACCTCTCGCGTCCGGCCCTGGTGCAAGCCATGGTCCGGGGCGAGGAGGAATGGGACGCCGTCGCCTCCTTCTGCGAAGCAGTGATGCTAGCGAAGGAGGTGGCGGAACGTGAGAGGGAGAGAACCTCTCGTCCCAGCCGCCGCGGGAGGCGCTCCGGGCGTCGGGGCCCACGTGATGGCTTCCGGCCACCGTAGACGCGGGCCTGTGGACGGTGAGTGATGGGTAAGCTCGCCGTCCGTCCGTCTTATGACGACGACAGGCCGTGTCGACGGCGCGTTCGTGTTCCACGCGCGCCTCAAAGAGATGTCAGCAACATGGAAGGGGCTCGCAAGGGCCGACGCCTGTCGAGGCTGCGGGTTGTCCGCAAGGGATACCGAGGCCTCGACATGAAGGGCGAAGAAGGAACATGGGTGGTTTTTAGTCAGTAGAAGTCTGATACTCCCTTTCGCTCTGCCCAAAAGCGGGAGGGGTTATTTGATGATTTCCCACCCCCCAAAAAAAAAAAAAAAAAAGGTGTACTAAGACTATGATAGGTCTATCTACACAATTTTTGGGTAACTGGATGTGATTCACACACTAAATACACTCAATAATAAATACCCATAGTGAGTTAGCAAGATGGGGGAATAAATATTATATTATACCGAGGTACTTGAGGAAGTGTGTATACTACGGCTATCATGACTGCCGGAAGTACGGTCAATATCCCTATCAGCATCTTACTGATATTCTATCAAGGAAGGCAAGAGACCTCTCTCTTGCCTTCGTTGATAGAGTATCAGAGCCTTATTCCTTGTCATCAGTTCCCTGGGATCGCTATTGCCCAACTGCCTTGCGGGTTTATTATTAATAATGGATTCAGCTACATTATTAAATTTTGATATTGATTTTACCCAACCAAACAGTTGCTAAAATTTAAATTTTAAGAAATAATAATAAACAACACTTGATGAATTTAAATGATGAAACTTGTTGACCAAATAGATAACTAATGTAATCTAAACTTTCATTGCAGATATTTTAAATATCAATATCATCAAAAACCAAAACTAACTCAATCAATCATTAATCATTTTCTGCAGTCAACATTTCGTGGTCGTCTATATCATCAGTAAATTCTTTTTCATTGTGATTTGGTTTAAGTAACGCCACAGCAGAAGCAGGCAATGGACCTCCTTTGGAGCTGCATTTCAGCAGCAATAATTGGGTCGGAAGACACTAATGCTCTATGAAACAGATCATACATTGTTTGTTTACGATCAAATTTGCGCGTGTGGTGCTCACGATCAGTTCGCCAATATTTGCTCTAAAGAGCTGATTTTGATGTCACATTTGGACATCAAACTAGGAAGAGTTGATTTTATTAATTTCATCTTCAGTACGAGAAATTTGATAGTCAGCCCCAATTGTGTTGACAATCAAATTTACTAGTTCTGAAAGAGATAAATTGCTTTTTCCTTTCATGAGCTGGAAAATATCCAACCTCGATAATATTTTTGAACCTGAAGTTCTTTCACCAGACGCCTCTTTTAGTACTGGAGCGACCACACTCGGAGGTTGGAGGATGTCGGCTGTGGGGCTATCCACAACTTCACTTGCCACTCGTGGACCAACATGAGGGTTGGCGCCCTCATGCCCTCCTAGCAGTAAGTCCTCTGATCGGAGCTCAGAAGGACATCTCTCAGCAGCATGGGTCAAGTGCTGCTGAGGCAATGTGGCATCAAGGGTCTGTGACGGCTCCATGATGCCTCACTCCCGTTCCTCCAGGCTACGTGTAATGATATGGGGTTTTAGCAAAAGCCTATCTAGGGTGGACCTCTTCCCATACCACACGTATCTTTTCATCAGAATGTCACAACTACGGATTATACATGAACGTGTACTGACTGATTCATAATAAAGAATGTAATAATACTTGCAAAATTGCTTACTCGCAAAACGTTGTTCCAGTAATTGTAACACACTAGTTTTCGTTTCATTTAAAAATACAAGAGACATTTAAAATGTCGAGGTTGGGCAAGCGTTGTACTATGAAGTCAGACATCAAGCGCCAGAACTATAGTAATCGCATCGAGCACTAATGTTTATATTCTATATCCATATAATAATTTTTACTAAAATATTTTTCATATTTCGCAATATAAGTGGAGATTATATTGCAGTGTTATAAATCACAATAATTGAACATTCTTCGTTTTAATTAACAAAACAAACAAAATTAATCAAAAATATATTTTTACGAAATTGACAACCCTAACCTCGATTCGATCCGGTTAAACATGTTATTCATCATAACTTCGTTAGTCCACGGATTCGGGCTACATATAAAGCAATTTTATGTAAAAAAATTAAGTAGCGAAATTCAGGGGTAATCGAGTTATAAAATAAAATCGAAAATATTTAAAAAAATTATAACGTCGTTTTAAATGAACCAAATTTTTTTTTGATAACTTTGTAATTTGCGCCTTTAAAATCTTCACGTATGAATTTAATCAGTTTGCTGATAATTTTAACTGGTAATTTATTATGATTTTTTTTTTAATAATACGGATAAAAATTTACGCATTTTCAAAAATTTATATCTCATCATCTAGATGTACTAGAAACTTCGGTATTTTACTCTAGCGTTTCTTTTGAATCAATCTATACGAATCTGCAATAAAAAGACGATGTCACTTTTTTTGGGTTTATAAAACACTGCGGTGAAAGAATTTTTGAAATCGGTCTAGTAGTTTCGGAGCCTTTTCGTTACAAACAAACAAACAAATCTTTCCTCTTTATAATATTAGTGTAGATAACGCATATTTGTGAAGTCTTCCTTTCGCCATACTTTTTATCGTCTGTCTGCCCTTTTACACACCTAAAGCAGTCCGATCACTTTGGTAAGTAGACCATGTTAGCGACTGGCCAAAAGACTTCAGTATTTAACTATCTCTAGTCGAAACGGATTTAGTTAAAAAAAAATTTAAGGGTTTTGCATGGAACCCTAATCCTTGTTCTAAAATAAAAGTATCCAAAAAGTGACTCCTTTTAAAATCAGCTATTTGCCATCAAAAGTTCCGTGAAAATCGGTCCAGCTGTTTCAGAGATTTGCCTGAACAAACAGACAGTAAAAAGCTGTTATTCTGATATTTCTAACAGTCAATTTCATGTATTTGTATCTATAGATAGATGATTGTTCTTACCTGACAATTAATAACAACACTCCTCATCCCTCCGTCCTGGCTGATGTTCCCGTCGCTGGAGTCCAGAGACTTGACGCTGAACCCCAGACATTGCAGCAGGGCACACAACTCCACTACATCTGTGTATGCTTCCTGAAAATAGTCGTACCTAAAACCTCTTGAACGTATCTGACGCGACGTATTTACTCTTAACATCTTAGAAACGCGCGTCGTCTGTGCCGTAGACACAGTACGTTTTTATAGATAAAAAATATCTTAACATCACATCCGTTTTCTCCGATGGGTTAGTCCGCAGTAAATAATAACAGCCGCACGGGTCGTACTTCAAGGTTAAGCCATGCTTGCCGAGATTGGTTCGTGGATTGGTGACCAATATTACATTACCTACTTGACCAATTATTATTATTTAATGTCTGGAGGTTATAAGACTATAATATTTTATGATGTTTTTTCTCAGAGTGGACGGATAGAGGAAACACCAAACCCACCTTGTTATAAATTGGCTATTGATTTGGGATCTTGGACGTCTCACAATTTTTAGAGACTCCTACGAAACTTTAAAACCAAATACTCCGACGAAATGCTTTTCAATGGTGGTAAAAAATATCGAAACTACTTACATTTTCAATAACAGGATGCGACATTATTTTATTATGTTTCCAATAACAACAAACAACTGAAAAGTCTTACTGGTAAATTCGTAATTACTTGTAAATTCTTTTTTTCCACAATTTAGGATTACTTTGTCTTCACTTATTAATCGGTTACAATGCAATACTGCTTTACTACCGCCTTTAACATTGAAGTATTTGGCAACAGTTTGACAAGTATCTTTATTTTATTCAACTACCCGCTTAATTTGGTTATGGCAAAGTGTATTTATGAATATTGTTTTACAGCTATTATTATTTTGCTCTGATGGTTGTTTTGGGTTTCAGCATGAAAATAGGCTTTATCCGACCTGGCAACCAAACTCAGCGACTCAAACTCAGCTCACCAGTCGCTCACTACACCAACGAGGCAGTCTGTGATAAACGGCTAGGTAGAATGACGAAGTATACGAACACTTTGTTATGTTTAAGTAATAAGGGGCTAGCCTATTGCCATCATCCGGGCACAAATTCAATCTCCATGCTGCTACTGACAAATTCCTAATAGAAAAACCCAATAATACTTTTCCCGACCTAGGAATCGAATCCAAGACCTTATGCTCGGCAGTCATACTGGGACCAATAGACTAACGAGACAGCCAGTAAACAGAAACAAGAAGACGGAAAAGGTGTTTTCAGAAGACGTATTATTACTGCTATCTAAATGTAGAATCAATGTCGAGTCAGAACATAATTATGACCGTAACTTGAAGGTTTAAACATGTACAGATAAAAGACTTACACTGTTTCATACTTTATATATTTTGTACTAGAGAGACATCCGTATATGCTTGACATGATAATTTAAAAATTCGCCTTGTTTGCAATCATATTTAGGTTTTAAAACTAAAACTTGTGCATTTTTTTGGGGCTGATGGTTGATGGTGCATTCTACATCCAAGCATGTCTTGCCTGCGGGACCGTTGGAAACAGATGCTACGGCCCTGAAACACAAAGGGCTAAGAAGGAACAGGGCTGGGTTTCAGTTTAGTTTTTCAGCACATGTTTGACACTCGCTTCCGCTTCGCCCTGAGCGGGAGGGGTCATTTGATGATTTCCCATCCACAAAAAAGGCATGTACCTACTCGTAAATATCTAATTATTAGTGTCACGGATTTCTGCAAAATAAAGCTAGATTCCTCAACCTATTCTTATTCGTTAAAACATTATTTTCCAACGACAGAAAGACCGATCCGTTTAGCTAACTTGCGTTAGATAAACTTTCATTGCTTATTACTTTTATAAGATATTATAAATCACTAATGTCTGAACAGTGTTGACCACAGTATAAAGGAGCTGGTTCAATGTTTTCGACAGACAAAACCGCTAGTAGTCCACATGAGTCAAAGTCTACAGAAATACATTTAAAAAAACGTAGCTTTGCAATAAAACATATTGATAAATATCCGCCCGATTTGTAATAAAAGTGAAGACCAAGAATAAAAGATAATTATAAACTTATTTATTCAAAATAGGCTGTGATACGGCAGTATTTTAACTTCAAAATTTCATAAAACACTTATCTAAAACACAATCTCTTCACCACTTCCAAGTGATTCAGCCAGCTGAGATAAGAAGTGACGGAAGGAACTCCCCAGTGGAACACCTGTCTGTTAATTTAGCAGAATTGGCCATTGAAGTAGCAACAAGCATTCTTCTGAAAGAACAACAGCTTTTCGTACAAGAAGAATGTGGAACAACCGGTTTTCCGTTTACGGTATTTTAATTAATCTCATTGGCATTTATGGATCCAAAATCCATTTGAATTTTGCATTACCTGAGAATAACATAAGAGAAACTATTAAATACAATTCCATAACAGATTGTGTAATAGCTATAAGTAACCAGGAATTATACTTCAGACCTACAGTAGCAATATTGGAGCAAACCGGCGGAGGGATTGAAGAAAATACATTCATTATTGAGTTGATTGATAAATTAACGAAATATAACATACCTCAACTAATTGTGAAAGACCTTCTGGATGAGAAGAATCATGATTTCCACATTAATTCTTTGACAGTTACCTTTTTTAATTCATGTGAGGATGTAAGAAACTTTAGTTTTGCAAGAGTTGATAAGGACATGAGATTTCTTATTATAATATCAGATCCTACAGACGATGGCTGTGTCGATAAACTTGAGGAAATAGGTGAACGTGTAAGCAGATATTCCGTAACATTCATGATTCAAGATCATCAAACAGATAAAAATGAAATCGTCACTATATTCCCGAAAATAGATGGAGATACGTGCGAAGAGGTCGTTGACAAACCAACGCGTATAAATGCCTGTGTTATTGGAACCATACAAGATGAAGAAATCTTTCCAATAAAGAATCCTACAAACCTCAATAAATGCCCATTTAGAATAGGCATGGCAACACTGTTTCCTTTTTCGACTATTCCAAACAAGGAATCGCTGGAAGAATTCGATCGTGTCGAAGAAATCATAGGATCTGATTTTGAAATAATGAAAATTATTAATGAATATTTCAATGCTACTTTAGACATATATTACATTGACAGAAAAGAAGAAAATCCTTATGGTAAAAGAAATTTCTTAAGGTACGTACTTAATGGGAGCTTAGACGCGTGTGCCGGTGGTCTGTATAGAATTTATGGAGACATAGTCGCATACTCGGGCATTTACGTTCGTCAAGGTGTTTTTTGGGTCTACACTGCTCAAAGAGCAGATAGATCCTGGGAAATATTAGTAAGTAAACTAAGCGATGTATATTTCTTTTTCATATTTTATATAACCTATTCTATAGTATGGTGTTTAATTTCTGTCTTGGATGGAGACTCTGTGTCATTGGTATCTACTTTGTTGTATGGTTGGGGAGCAATCGTCGGCGCTACTTCTTTGCAAGATGCAAGGTCTAACAAACAGAAATTCTTGAATTTAATGTACTTAATCATGTGCATATATTTTTCTGCCTACATTAGCATGCAATTATATTCATTCCTCACTATTCGAGCGCCACCACAATTGCTTAAAACAAACAATGACGTCATGGAATCTGGAAGAACTGCATACTTGAAGAATTCCACAAAATATTTTATACAGGATGAGAAGTATACAAAGTTCGCGGTGAGGGCTGAGGATTGTGTGTCATTTTATGACTGCGCCGTGAAAGCTTTTAAATACAATGGACTGACACTTATTTTACAAGGTAACTTTTATATTTTTCAAGCTACGACAGCAGTTAATGATGAGGCTAGAGTTCTGAGAGTGGCAGAGAACATGCTGACTGTGTTTAACGAAATGATACTGAGTAAGAATAGCTCTCTCGTGGATAGATTCCAGAGTGTGATGCAGCGGTTATTCGAAGCTGGTATAACACGAAGATTGTTCAACGAAGGTATAGGTCTATCGTGGCTCGCTAAATCAAACAGTGCTTACACTAATATGATAACCAGTAGTTATAGTTGTCAAGCAGGTTGCTCCATAACTCTGATACAGTTCGCCGGAGTCTTCTACGCTTGGATTTTTGGCTGCGTGATTTCGTGTATTGTTTTCATGATCGAAATCATGTTGAAGCGTGAAAAAAGGGTTACATTTTTTAAATAACAAAATACGATGTCATTTTGTAAAAGAATGAAGAACATTGAAGATTGTATTGTTATATTCTCGTTAGAAATTAATACAAGTTAATAATTAAAGCTTCAAAACACTGTAGCTATGCACAATCGCTTGTGACTTGAGTAGAACTAGAAGCATCTTGTTATTTTACTCCTTTAATGAAGTTTTTTTCTTATCTAATACGTAGTGTTTTACCACAATGCTTTATTGAATATTGAAAATGTTGTAAATAAGTAAGTAATAATTAAATGTATTCGTTTGCTCAACATTACTTATTTTCGAATAACCCCATGGAATACCTATTAAACGAGTGTTCTTTACCCGACTGCGGCTCCAAAAGGAGGGTTATGTGTTTGTTACTAAATGTTAGTTTTTTTTTTTACCAAACCACAAAACGCAACTTACTACGATCCTTACATACTCCTTTTGCCTCGTCTACATTCATACTTCTGGTCATACACGCACGCCGATTGTTCTAGATAAATAAAAATTGCCATTATTTTAC
Source organism: Diarsia brunnea (assembly GCA_949774965.1). Lineage (NCBI taxonomy): Eukaryota > Metazoa > Arthropoda > Insecta > Lepidoptera > Noctuidae > Diarsia > Diarsia brunnea. Next base: position 15,292,038 of record OX459013.1, on the reverse strand, counting down.
AATAAAATTTATTAGAAATTATTCAAATACAATATCTAAGTTATTTTAAGGGACATCATTCATTACATACCCTGAGAAACTCGAGTAAGTAATGAATACATAATTATCCCACATCTGAGTACCATCATCATTGCCCAGACGAAACAACGTAACTCCATTTAAAAACAGCATAAAACCAACAATCTGTACAATGATAAATGCACCCAGATGGCATACAAATAAGGCATTTAGTTGTAAGTCATGTAGCGAGGCGTTGCCGAGAACTTGGCGTAGGACTTGATGACTTTGTTGACAGCTTCTAAGAAGTCTTTCTCTGTTGCTACCTTACGGCGAGCACGGATCGCGAACATACCCGCTTCTGTGCACACGGACCTGAGAACAATGACATTGTTATAGGTTTGGGGTGTTTATGTAACTTAACGTTTTAATTTCACCCGCATAGCGTCAGTCTTTCATATTTCCACTATTAGCGACCCGTCGGGCCTTTGCATTTTGATTAATATCCGTATTTTTGGTTGTAGGGTATATCGGTTTTAGGGTATAGGGTATACCGGACAGACGCAGCTAATATTATGAACTGTCACTTGTTGACCATTTAATTAATTGTAACGAAAATCATATTACTATCTAATATAATGATTCTAATAAAAGCGGCAATTTTAGGCCCTTAATTTTGATAAAAGAATTAACAGTAAACTGCCTTTCTCTGAGTACGAACCCACAATCTACTCGTATAAGTCGCGGTCTTGACCACTGACCAACAAACATGCTCTTTTTTTGTGCCATCCCGCCAGTCTATTTCCAAACCCCTACAACTTGAAAGCAACAGTGGCGACCTCCAGAAAAGCGCCGAGACAATGAACCTCTACGAAGTTTAGAAAAACCATCTAACTGTGTTGGCAGTTTTCAGACATAATTAAACAGAAAAAAATTGCGAAAGAGTAGGAATAACAAAACTGTTCTAAACAAAAAATACATACCTAATTTCAGCACCAGTAGAATTAGGGCACAATCTAGCCAGCAGATCGAATCTGATGTCTCTTTCCACGCTCATGGACCTCGCGTGGATCCTGAAGATGTGCGCCCGACCTTCCAGGTCAGGTAGACCGAACTCCACCTTACGGTCCAGACGGCCGGGACGCATGAGCGCAGGGTCCAGGGTGTCGGGTCTGTTTGTGGCCATCAGGACCTGGGAAAGAACATCGTTGATGAAGATTCTTATCCACAGTAAACAAGTACAGAGGCATAGCTTATGGCTTTTGTCTTGCTGCGTTTTGTAGTAGGGCACTATCATTGGGCGGTTGTATGAAGTCTTCTCTAAGTCAAGTTAGGTAGTCAGGTCGCATATCAGACAGCAGACCATCTCGGACACTAATCTGCTTAATCCTCATGTGAGTGTACCAAGATTATGTCTGTTGGGAATCGAACCCAACAATCTCACGCAGACGGCACGCGCAAGCGACGTGATCCATCGCAGCAAGCGAGCTGAGGTTCTGGGCGCCTTCGCGACCCTCGGAGCCTACCGCGACGGACGACACTCAAACGCTTATTTACCTATTATATATTTGTCCGGGCAGTCCTTATTGTAAATGTAGTCAGCATTATACCAAGCCTTTTTAATACAGTCCACTATAGTTTTATTTCACACCACGAGCAAGTCGAACAATGTCTGAACCTTAAAACAGAGTATGACCTCTGAGTTTGTTTCGGATGTTTTTTATCAGAGTAGTCAAGTACGGTAACACTGGCGGCCCCATCAAGTATTAAAAACTGACGTGTAAAACTGTTTGTAAAAACCTATTTGCAAAATAAATCAATCAATCATTTATTTTGTCATACATAGGTATTTACAGATAGTATTTTTTAAATATGTGCACTATGTTTTGCCAATATATGGCGTACAAAATTACATTAACATAATTATTTAATAACTAGCTGACCCACGCAACTTCGTCTGCAACACATAATATAGCTTATAACCTTTCTGGATAAATCGACTATCCAACTTATTAAATTGAGCTATATCGTACTCGTAACAAACAAAAAACTTTACCTTTCCTCTATTAAATACCTATTAGTTTAGATTGACTTCGATTATGTTATTAAAGTAACAATTACTATAGGTATCTCTTACTGTTTAATATACAGTAACACCTTGTACTTGTAAACATTATGGTGCAGTAAATATTTTGAATTTGAATTTCTCCGGAGCCCCCAGAGGCCAGAATCCCCACGTACCTACCGCACCGGACCGAATGACTGCCACGCGCTAATTATTTTGTCGCCCGTATATTTTTACATTGCGATATCTTCTAAGATATTTGTTTAAACTGTATAGAGTAAAAGGCACATTTATTCTATATTTCCGTGCTAGCAAACACATTAATTTAGATATAGATTAATACCATATGGGTTAAATAAGCTTCGCAAAATATAATTCTTTTTAACCTAACATTTTAATATAAAAAAATGGTTACAGTGAGTCAATCGTAAAAGATAAACATATGCTGTCGCGGACTTTTTTTTAGAACTTTTAAAGAGGAACAATTCCTTCATACATGATATTTACGTAACTTAAACCGTTTTCGCAGCGCACGCAACGGAAGCTCTCAAAAAGGAATATCTTTTCCCGTTTTTGCAACATTTTTCATTTATGCACCGCTCCTATTGATTGTGGCGTGATGTTATATAGCCTAAAGCCTTCCTCGATAAATGGACTATCCAACACTAAATGAATTTTTCAATTCCAACCAGTAGTCCCTGAGTTTACCCCGTTCAAACAAACAAACAAACAAACTCTTCAGCTTTATAATATTAGTATAGATAAAAATCATTTATCAGATCGTCATCTGTCTCTCAAAAGGTTAATAGGAACTGCAAAGTTTTTAATCTATAAATCTAATTTTGTAAAAATTAAGAACAGAAAATAATACAAAAATAAGCTAGAATTTTCATGGTTGTGATTGTGACAGATCTATCTTCATTCGTTCGTATTTCCAAAGGTAGATAATTATTACCGATGCACATAGTTTATCCTGAAAACCTGTACAAGTGCACATACCTTGATGTTTCCACGGGGATCGAAGCCGTCGAGCTGGTTGATCAGCTCCAACATAGTTCTCTGGACTTCGTTGTCACCACCAGCACCGTCGTCGAATCTAAACGAAAAGTTTTAATATTGAAAACAATCAAATATTAGTGTCATCATTCTCCTGCCCTCATCCCAATTTATTTGGGGTCGGTGCAACATGTCTTCTTCTTCCATACTTATCTATTTCTCGTCATGTCAGCAGTCACTTCCTTTCTAGCCATGTCATCCTTCACACAGTCCATCCATCGTTTCTTTGGTCTTCCTCTACTCTTATAGCCATCTACATTCATACTCAACATTTTTCTCACAACATTTTCTTCATTCCTTCGCATCACATGTCCATACCACGACAATCGATTACCACACAACTTTTTATTTACCGGCGCCACTTTCAGACTTCCTCTTATGTACTCATTCCTTATTTTATCCATTCGCGTCACACCACACATCCCACTTAGCATTCTCATCTCAGCCACATGCAATTGCCTTTCATTTATCCCTTTTGTGGCCCAACATTCTGATCCATACACGACAGCAGGTCTAACCATGGTTTTATAAATCTTCCCCTTGAGTTTAAGGGGAATGCGGGAGTCGCAAATTGTTCCCGTGACCTGCCGCCATTTCATCCATCCAGTGCTAATTCTATGCTTTACACTACGATCTATTTCGCCATCGCTTTGCACGAGACTCAAATATTAGTGTAATATTGTTTAATTATGTGAGAACCTCTTAGAGGTTATGTCATTCTTTATGGTAATTCATTGTCGTCATTAAGGTAATGTGGAATTAACGCTGAAATCGCTACAAAAAACGCTTTTGTATAGCCATAGCTTCTAAAATTGTAGGCTCGCCTATGACATTATCAATAAATATTAAAAGAACATTTTTTTTAATTGAAAGCCTCCTCCTGTTGTTGAAGTCGGTTAAAAGAAAATATTTCGACGGCAGATAACCGAAATGCTGTAAGGGACAGTGATTGCACAGTTCAATTTGCAACGTACGGTTCAGCGTCCAAAACTGAAAATGCAAAAGCACGCTCAATGTCCCTTACAAACTCCTTACTTTAAATGTCTAGTATCAATTAATAAAGACCATCTCACCTGGCACCACCAATAGCGTCAATTTCATCAAAGAAGATAAGACAGGCCTTCTTGCTGCGTGCCATCTCGAACAGCTCTCGCACCATACGGGCTCCCTCACCTACGTACTTCTGGACCAGCTCCGAACCTAACATCGAGGGCATATTTTAGTAAAACAAATATAAATGCTGCTCATCTTGAGCAGTCTTTTACTTTTGGATAGATAACAAATAATTAATGTACCCAGGACGGTTGTAATTCAATAAGATTTTAGAAAAAACAAACAAAAGATGGAAAGGAAACATATTTATTTGGAACCAGCCTTTTCCCAACTATGGGGTCGGCTTCCACTCTAACCGGATGCAGCTGAATACCAGTATTTTACATGGAACGACTGCCTATCTGACCTCCACAACCCAGTTAATACTAGGTAATACAATACTCTTAGGTAAGACTGGATGTCAGAATTTCAGGTCACTACCTGTAACGCCTGCCAAAGATCTATATAATATGGCAGCCGGGACCAACAGCTTAACGTGCTTTCCGCACGGAGGAAACACGGTATGTCGGGCGGTCACCCATCCACAGACCGACCTAGGCAAGCACAGCTTAACCTAAAGATCGACCCGAGTGGCAGTTCTTATTAAGCCACGAGTGCACACAACAAGATAAATAAGAGTGTTTGAATTCTTTTCCCTGTTTTTCTCTATAGAGTTCTGCGTTTTCGTACGGGCAATATGTCTTAGAAAAGTCCCGATTACATTATTAGACCGATTATTTCCCTTTTTTTGTGGTGGTGGCTCTAACTTACGAATAGTGAATCATGGATTCGAACCCAGTCAGGAGCATTACTTTGTATAATTTATTTCATCATAACTGCTCTCAAAATCGTGAAAGAAAACATCGTGAGGAAACCGGCATGTCTTAGAACCAAAAAATTCGAAGACATGTGACATCTATCAACCCGCACTGGGCCCGCATACTGGATTATAGCTCATCCCTCTCCTAGAGAGGAGGCCTGAGTCCCTGCAGTGGGAACAATATAGGCTGATGATGAAAGGAGGATAAACAATAGAAAATATAAACAAGACAATAAATAAATACAAGATGTTTTGTTCTGCAACGTGCCTAGCATTGTCAAAAAGTTTAAATTGACAATTAAAAGATTGCAGATTATTTATTTGCTGTAGGGCAGACGGCGGCAGAAATCTGTTCAAACTAAAGGACAGTCCTGATTAACTACCCATAGAAGAACATAAGTAATTACTAGATAATCAAACTGTTATATTTTGGAACAAGCGTATTGTTGTACTCGCAATTGCTTTGCCAATTTTGACAAGAACAATAACAGAATCTAGGGATATTTTATATTTCATCAAATATCTATAAATCTATGAAGAATTTTCTGATAATTATAGTAAATGGAAGAACGATACGAGGGACAATGTTTGTAAATATTGGTTTTTTTTTTTTCTAAATTCCTTGAAAAAACAAAAGCACTGCCATAAATTAGTAGATCCTTGTATTGTTTTGCAAGTTATTTTTCTATATTGGTTTACTATCGAGAGACTATTCACTTAGCTACTCACCAATGACTCTGATGAAGCAGGCATCAGTTCTGTTGGCGACAGCTCGGGCGCACAAAGTCTTGCCAGTACCGGGGGGTCCGAACAGCAGCACTCCCTTAGGAGGCTCGATACCAAGCTTCACAAATTTCTCGGGCTGTTAGGAAATGTAAAATTTTTATTAGTACTCATATCTTGCGATCTGACAGAATCATGACTCATCATTTCAGCCAAAAGCCGTCCACAGGTGGACATATGCCTCCCCCAGGTGACCTGGTGAAGGTTGCGGATCCCCGCAACCACCAGATCATCGGTCCACCTAAGGAGACCTTTCACCGCAACGTCTTCCGGGTCGCAACATTTCTAGTTTCTATAAACTATACAAACAAGTAACTATTCAAAAGGGACGGCGTTTTTGGTCTCTAATATGTCTAGAATTAAATTCTTGAGTAGTAACGATGTAACGAAGGGCAAACTTAGGGCTGAGATGTCGCCCGACCAGCCAGGCCCAAAGAAGTGGCGCGCAGTAACTCTGTGCGCCTTTATGGAGAACGTGCGGTCGCTGGCCGCACTTGGTGATGAGGCCCGCCGGGTAAGGTGGGCTGTCCAGTCGGGGGTGCGCGCGAATGTACTTGTATCTCCCGGACCCCCGACACATGGTATTAGTAGGAACAGTGGGTTTTTAGTCGGTTAGAGTCCGACATAACCCCCGCTCGCCCCAAGCGGAGGGTATCCATGAGGATTTACCCACTCAAAAAAAAAAAAAAGGTATTTCTATATCTGTGGTCAGCACCATAACCACACCTTTCTACCACACCACTTTTACACCATAATAGGGTAGTTGACAAAAAAAATCTAATTAGTCCGTCAGATAGATTTCCAAAAAATATTTTTTATTTTTTTCACGATGAAAAATGAAGACATGGTGCTTCGAAAAGTCGACGCCAGTTTGGTACATTTTTTACCAGACAGTGACGTCACAAGCCCCCACTCATGATCTTTGACACGTTTTATTTTCGTCAATTTTTATTAATTTGATAAAACTAAAAAGATGTATCCAATATTTTTCGATAATCTAACAGACGTACTAAACAAATTCATATTTCTTTTAGTCAGGAAACATCCCTATTATAGTGTCACTCTCGCTCTTGAAAAAAGTTGGGACGAAACTGACATTTCATAATAAAGCAACTCAAAACTTTCGTATATTCTACTGGACCTAACTACTGACACCATTCTACCATTCCTTCTAACTTGGACAATAACATAAAGAATATTTGTGTGGTTCAAGGCACAATCTAATATGAAGTAAGATCATATAAGACACACAAATGAACCTAGGCATGATCTCGGAGACTGCGAACGAAGCTGCCGAAGCTTAAAAGCAACCACGGCATCTATCTCCTTAAATATCTGTGGTCTTAACTTCAAGTAACGACGCCCACAAATATTTTCGTCATGTTTCACAAACATGAAAAAAAAAAAAAAAAAACGCTTTCTAATATTATAATAATCGACATAAAGCCCTGGCAGGTCTACTTAGTTTGGAAAGCATTAGCAACATAAATATCTCAGCGAATAAAAACATATTGCATCAAGTCATACGGATATGGAACAATATCATCTCTCATCTTCAAACAATTGACCGAAAAAACACGATAATTTATATCTGTTACCGCTAATAGCTGAAGTGCGGCTACACCTAGTTTTAGCCCGCTAGAACCACATGTAGCCGGTTACATGCGGTTAAACCAAGGTATCCTACTAACTTTGGTTAGAACTAAGTTTAGCCTAAATCATAGCGGTTAGAACTAAGTACAGCCGCACTCCGGCGGTTAAACTTAGGTGTATCCTATTTATAATCGGTTATAACTAGGTTTTCAGTGCAGTTAAGTATTTTTGAGATTCTTGTCTTGCGTTTCTCAAATGGTTCACATTTATCGATTTCCGTTTATAAGACCATTTTATTATTGATACGGGTCGCGAATCATTAGTCGCTACCTTCTTGAATTTGACGAGAATACAAAACTGCACCATGTATAATGAAATAAGATAATCAGATATTAAAATCAACTCACATGTAACAGTGGAGTCTCAACGACTTCCCTCAGCTTCTCAATCTGTTCCTTGCATCCTCCGACGTCGGAGTATGTGACATCCGGTTTCTCTTCAACCTGCATCATTGTCACGGTGGGGTCGATCTTCGGAGGCAGGGGAATATGGATCTGGTACTTGTTGCGGTCCACACTGTTGGAATTAGGCAGGTTTTAATTGATTGGTTATACCAAAATATTGCTCGGGGCTGTCTTGGCTAGACTTTTTCTGTATGTCTGTAGGTAAATCAGGTTTTCAAGCAGTTTTTCTTTGTAACTACCGGTCACATATTAAGCTAATTTTTGTCAAGTTTAAATTTACAGAAAAATATTTCGTTTTCTGTTACTATTTCTTATAGCTAACTGGACCTAAGTAAAGTCCATTTCACGAAAGAAGTCCCGCAGACGCAGCGCTGTATGTCGCGCGACATAATGTTGTTTCACAACTTTTGGCATCGTAAATAAACCTTATAACGCACTAATCCAATAATAAACTCACGAAATATCTACCACAACAAACGCACCTTGATAACATCGACAAACGACAACATGGCCGATCTGTTAAATTTAGTTCCACAATTGTCTGCGGGACTTCTTTCGTTAAATTGACTTTAACTCAATCATTACACAATTCAACTAATCTTTCTAATTTGATTTCTTTAATTCTACTGGACTTATAATAACTACTGACACTGTTCTACCATTCCTTCTAACTTGGACATTAAAATAAAGAATATTTGTGTGGTTCATTCAAGGCATAATCTGCAGGGCTATTGCGTATTTTTTTTAATGTCAGTGGCTATCATAGTGTCCATCAATCAACTGTCAAATGGTTCCATTTTGTACCAAAACATAAACCATTTGACAGTTAATCGATGGACACTATGATAGCCACTGACATTTAAAAAGATACGCAATAGCCCTGCTGATATGAAATTCGACCATATAAGACAAAACAAATGAACCTAGGCATGATCTTGGAAAGGGCTACATAAGTTGCCAAAGATTAAAAGCAACCACCGACAATACCTCTCCTTTACCATTACTTGGACGACGAAAATATCTGTGTTCTTGTCTTCAAGAAATACAAGATATAAACAAACCATTCAAGAACCCCTTTTTTTGGAGGGTGGAAATCATCAAATGACTCCTCCCGCTCTGGGCGGAGCGGAAGGGAGTGTCAGACTTCTACTGACTAAAAACCACCCATGTTCCTACTTAGGGGTTCTTCTTCTTTTCGAGTGGATGATTAAATTTTGTCCGACCAGTAACTGTCGTTTTCTTCATACAAGTCTTTGAGTGTGAAGTTAGTTCTGCAAGACGGGCACGAGAGGAGGTGTGGCATATCCTGTGTTGAGGCACCGCGTTCACATTCTGTCCGAGATGGGTCGATTATACCCCATCGGGCCAAATTGGATCGGCAGCGGCCAACTTGGGGTCGCAACGCACTCAAAATATTGCGCTGATGAATGCATTGAATAGTGCGGAAGTCAAGGAGGTATTTTAAGTAAAGTTTTAACATATAAAATACTTAAATTATGAAAATCTTGTAAAAAGTTTATAAGTTTGAATGTTTGGATCGCTAAACTCCACGTAACGGCTTACAAGCTGACAAGTCCACAAATATTTTCGTCATGTTTTACAAACTTTAAAAATAGAAGCAAAATAAAGTTTTATTAAACTCATAGATAAACGTTCGACGGTTTCACGAACATAGTATTTTGGAAGCCATATTATTACGAAATAGGTGTTTGGAAGTTATAATTATTATTATTACAAAATTGGTTTTATTTAAAAATAGAAACCGATATTTCATGAGAAAATTGCTTTTAAATGGGCATTGAGTTAATAGAACTGGCCTTTGTGAAGTGTATTCATATTAGTGCTCGTTACTGTACCGATTAAGATTAAAAGCCCACTTTTAAAGATAATGACCAGAAAAATACTGTAACAAGTTCTCCAAAAAAATACATTAAAAGAAAATAACTTACCCAACCCTCATCCCTTCTTCAATATCAGTGGGGGCGACAGAATCAGCGAGATCCACAACAAACTTGGCAAACTGCTTCACGTTGATAATGTACTTGGGGTCGTTCGAGTCCGCATTGATGATCTTTGTGCATCTCGCTACCTGTGACAAACATTTTTATGAATAGAAGAGTCTATACTTTCCCGTCGGGGCTGCGGATTTTTCGCAAGAGATGCCGCGGCCTCGAAATAAAGGGTTAAGAAGGAACATGGGTGGTTTTTAGTCAGTAGAAGTCTGACACTCCCTTTCGCTCTGCCCAAGAGCGGGGGCCCCTTATTTGATGATTTCTCACCCCCCAAAAAAGAGTCTATACTTTATATTAGAGCTTGTAAAGTGTATTTTTTTTTTGTAAGGATAAACCGTCAAACGCCGTCGAATAAAGTGTCCTGACCTTAGGGTCAGGACACTTTATTCGACGGCGATCGGATCGGCGACGGATTTCCCTAATGGCTCGTGTACACCTAAACCGATATCGGCCGATCTTTACTCGGGCTTCTTCGGCCAAACCATGCCGATCAAATTCAATGTATGTAAAACAAAAGGAGCGCGTACAATACTACAACCGCCACGCCCGAAGACGTCCGATGCGATATAAGCACAGGCTCGTCTGAGTAGTTCTGTCCGTCATCGGCCGACAAAATCGGTTTTGGTGTTACCATACCTTTAAATACCTATAAAATAAGTGTGGCCCAAAGTTATTAATTAACACAAAGCTATGGTTTGTTAGTCGAAGGCATTGTATCTATTTAATTACTATGCTCTTTTTAGATCTTTATAATGATTGTTAAGTTTTAAAACAACCAGCTCCGTTATAGGTCTCCATTGGGTTAGCTAAAACATCAGGAAATTATCTGTGGACATATTAATTTAAATTAAAATAGAGTCACAAATCGCAATAAATGGACTGGTTCAAATTCTAATTCACAGCATTTATTTCAAACTAGCTGATGGCCGCGATTTCGCCCGAGTGGATGTCGCTCAAATAATATACTAAAACCTACCTCGAGGACCACTTTAGTTTTTGAGTTTATCGCGAACAGACAGACAGACGTGGCGGAGGACTTTGTTTTATAATATGTAGTGATGAAATACTAGTTACAGGCACTTTTGAGTTGTCAGAAGCCCAACCACACAACATGATAACTGTAAAAGGAGTGTAGTTGCCCATTAGAAAGCATAGGTCTTGAGGACAAAAGCTTAATGTGACCCTAGTATACATTTTGCAATTACAAGAGTATACTTCAAAAGATGTCATCTTTTATTTATACTTGTATCAACAAAAAGTATTGACCAAAAACAATATTAATTAAGTGAACCACAGATAATTTCATCATGTTTTAAAAGTAATGCAAGCAAAACCAACATAAGCAAAAGCCTGATCAAGTCTTGTGTCCGTAATTCTCATCACCGCTGCATTGGATCAACCTCATAATTGCTAGACTTTGTTAGTGGATGTGCAAATGACATTCAACTTTACCGTAATAAAGCAATTAGAACATTGGCCATACTTACGTTAGTTATATTAGTTTGAGATATCACAATACACACAGAATAGCTTCATATGTATAAAACCCATACAATTTTATTTCTGAACTTACAAGCAGATACAGAGATGCAAATCTGCGATCTCAATACCAAAACATACTACGCAAAGGTGGACATAGGACTGCTTTATTTAGGAAAAGTCTTTTTGGTATAGCACCGGCTATTTTTAATTATATTCCTAATTCCATAAAAGAGAAACCAGTAAAAATTTTCGAAAAGAAGCTAACCGCACTACAATTAGATAAATGTTACTACTCCATATCGGATTTTCTAGCCGATAAGTTGTAGTTGTGTATAGCTGATGATGAACAGCATCAATATTTGCATGCCAAAATGGTAGAATGTACAAGGATTCTTAAAATGATTGTAACCATCTTATTGTAAATGTGTACCTACATTTTGAGCAAATAAACAAAATATATTCTATTAAAATAAAAACTTCTTGTCTATAGACGAAGTTCAGTATCAGCACCTTCAACAAAGAGTTGTGGACACCATCCTAATATGTGGTGAAAGGGACTCTGACGTGATAACGGTAATCACGCATTCAGTGCGAGATTAAAAAACTCTATATGGGGAGCTCAAAATAATGTGCTGATTATGTGGTAACCACTTTCGCATCAGTGTCCCTTTCACCCTGTTGTACAATTCAATGCAAAACTATTAGTTAAACAAGAGCCTAGAAAGAAAATAAATTGTCTCAAGCACCAGTCTAATTTTTATAAGCCATGGTAGGAGAAATCACAAACATTTTGTGTTATTGTTTTTATTAGGCATGTTATTATTTGAATCCATGAGCCTATTTGTTAACTGAAATAAAGGAAATACCTGCAATGGCTGCTCATTTTGAAGGGTCTGCTTATCTGCTGCAAGATCCCATAAGGCAGGTGGAGCCAGCCCAGTATCAGACTCCTTGATCCCCGTTAACTCATTAACCCTCTTCATCACAGTTTGTATACCATCCTCAACCTCCTTAATGATCTTCGTGTATTGTCCTTGGCCCTAGAAACCAAATAGATATTTAAAAAAAGTAAAGAAATGAAAAACTGCCAGTCATCAATGTCCTCTCTCCACTATTAAAATACTTGTTATTTTACTTACATATGACTTTAGAAGTGCTATGTCTCCTTCATCGAGAGCTGTAATACATAATGCATGATTATTTATTATGAAAATACAGCGACAACACATTAATGGGTTATGGAGTAGATTACTGAAAATGGATGTTGCAGCTATTGTTACTTACATTTGATTTCTTTTTCCGGCTCCTCTGTAGCATCTTTGGTTTTACGCATATCATCTCCTAAATGGTCTGGCATTTTGAAGTTTTTCTAACAAATAAACTAATATTTTGTAAAAGCACTAAAATCAGCACAAACTCACAAAGACGAACGCTCGCTCGTCCGTCATCAATCAATAATTTCTTGTGGCACTCCTTTTTACGTTTTGTCGTAGCTTTATCCAGCAATAAATTATTTTATCAACTTGAGCCTAATATATCGTGAGGGTGAGTAAAAAATGCGTGTACCGAAACGGGTGACTTTAATTTTACGTTTCACGTAGTTCAATCTTGTTTCATTTGTACGTAAGTGTCTTAATAAGTCCTTTAGTGAAAATTAAAAAACAGCGAGAATATGTTTTAGAATATTTTTCATGCGCCACTAAGTGTAATACAAAGCTTACACATATTCTCACTTTGCAGTTGTGGCCACTTTGGTGAAGATTTTACTTGAAATGGACCGTATTTAGCCATGACAAGCAAAATAAATAGTGCGTTCAAATTATGAAAAGTATTCGGCACTCAATTTTTATTTTTATATTATTCATTGATATTATATTTAATTATTAAATAAAAAAATTGTTTAACTCATTAATTTTTCTTACGAACAGATTTTATGACTAAGCAAAATCATTTTGAAATTCTAATAAAATCAAACACATGAATGCATTGACAATGTTATGTACCGTGCGCCACCTGACAGTTACTTTCAGTACTAAAATTTTGTATTCGTAGTGCTGAATGGAGAATCACATTTTTTCGTGTTTTTCATGAACATATTCTTCTGAATTAGCGAATATTTTCTTTTAGGTAAGTGTGAAAAACTATGAAACAGAACTTTGTTTGATTTGACTGTGATTTATATGAAAAGAAATGGCTGCTTCAGTCTGTCCCTCCGGTTATGACCCACAACCTAATGTCAAAGCCCGGTTTCATTTAACATTTTCATTGTATTACGCACTGCTTTACGTATAATCAGATGCGGTTATTTTAAATTGAATAATTGCCCAGTAGAGTTGAACGAGTGTTTGATATATAGGCGGTAAGTAAGAATGAGTGAATGCGCGATGTCCTCCCGGTATGCTATTGATACTCAATTCTAGTTTTTCAACACAAAAATCTTAGTTTTTATCTTAACCTTATCTTTTATGTTATCGATCAATCGTGGAACATCTTATTTTCAAAAGAATGTATGAATTAAATGCCACACCATTGGCATGTTTTGCAGTTTTAGAAAAGTGAGTAATAAGTGTTCTTTGTTTAAATGTATTTAATAATTTGTGCCACATGCCTTTGTGTTCTTGTTATGCCTTATAAAAAACAATACGCATTGTTTATTTCATCAGTTGAGGTTTAATGATGTATTTTCAATTCTTATCAGAAATGTGTATTGATAACCTTATTTGGTTAACCTTACATTGAGACTATAATTTTATTAGTTTCATTGTGGCCTGTGGTCCATATACCTCTGATTCCCTGGTATGTATTTTCAAACTATTTCTAATGGAACTCTTTTCTGTATGAAAAGTACTAATCATCCTGTATGTTTATAGTGCTTATCATTTTCCAACAAGATATAAAAACACTGATTGTTTGATTGATTGATCTTTATTTTATTTATGCATTCCCACTTATTTTGGAATTGTAACTATCTGTAACTGAAACATTCAATTCAATCTTCACTAATTCCACAATTCATTAATAAAAATAATAAAAAATAAAATAAAATAAAATGTGTTTATTTCAGACTCCATAATCCATATTTTATTAGTAACAAATTATCTTAAGACTAAGTTAGTGGCACTTTCTGTTTTAATAATGATATGATAAATACTAATGAATTAAATTAAAAATAACATGATCAAGAATAAATTGAAATGGACAATGCAAATAAATAATAAATTGAATTTAAAACAAATTATTAATATTTATGAATAATTTTTATCAGTATTGATTTTTTCAAAAAATTACACTGTCATGTGTTGACTCAAATGTTACTATTGGTGTCAGAAGTACTTAAACATGGCCAAGATTACTTTAAATCACTACTAACATATACCTAAATTGTTCATGGACACATTAATGTGTAAAACTATACATATACCTATCAAAATTTATTATAGATACAAACGTCACAAATGTTTGTATGTGCAATTACACTTCACGTGGGATGCTTTCTATAAATAACCATTGACAACGTAGACTTATGAAAACACAACACAGTTTTTGTGTATAGAGGTTTTACATTTAATTGAAATATTTCTTTTTTTGTTGTTGTTGTGGTTATAAAAGACATAAGTGCAGTGATTGTTTAATTTTTAGTACTTTAATGTTGGGTGACAATGATGTTTATAAATATTTTTGGATGTACTGTGGACTTGTGTGTTTTGCATTGTAATGTTTGGTTTTTGGAACTTTTTCTTCAAGGTTACTAGGTAACAACTCTGTGGACTTTTTTTACTAAATTACAGTTATAAATACTAATAAATTATGAACATTTTAAAAATACTTATCTCTTGATACAGAATTTAGTTTATGCTTTTCATGATTATAATTAAACATAAAGAAATAATTGGGTAACTAAGACTTATTTCGCTAACAAAAAAGAACCTTGCTATCTATCACAATACACACAATTGGCTATAGGTAATTGAGCAAATAGGTTTATCAGCTAAGTGCAATAATGAGCAATTACTCACAGATATGGAACTACTTTCATTTTCTAGTAATAGGCATTTAATAGGTCTGTGTTACCATGGCCAGTGTTTGGTTACTAACTCAATATTTCTGCTCTATAGAAGAAATAACAATAATAAAGGCCAAAAAGGACAGGGTTTATATACCTTTTTCCATTCTTCTAAATAATAGTATCGAACTTTTATTCAGCATTTAAAAATTATCATCATTCTCCTGCCGTTATGCTAATTTATTTGGGGTCAAAGCAACATGTCTTCTTCCATACTTCTCTATTACTCATCATCCCAGCAGTCACCTCCTTTCTAGCCATATAATCCTTCACACATTCTATCCATGACATCATGTAAAATTACTCCAGCTAAAATTATTCAATTTCATTAGCATAACTGTAAGTAACTCAACATACCCTGAGTTATCAAGACCATCACATTCATGAGTTATAGATGATATTTTTGGTGTATAGACGAATGTAAGACACTCTATTGAAACATGTTGCGTGATTCCTTTCCTTTAATTTCTGCGCGAACGGCGCGAATTTTATGACAGCCGAATGGGCGGCTCTGTCGTAAAGTTTTCTCCGCCCTTGTGTGTTTAGGGATGGCCAACCTTAATTAAATTCCTCTGCTAATAATTTATTAATTGGGAGCTGTGCCAAATGACGGCAATTGGCGACTGGGAAATCCAGAAATGGACTTCCCATCCTTATCCTAATTTATTTGCGTTAGGCGCAAAACGTCTTCTCGACTAAGACAGAAGCAGGTCTTCCAACACCTCTAAATCTTTTTCTATTTCTATATGTTGATTAAAATCATTGATTTGTTTGAGTCAATTAGAACGGTATATTTAAGTCCCGTTTTAATGAACTATGAATAAATCAGTAAAATTAATTAACATACAAAAAACAAATGATAAATTGAGGAATGAGGTTACATGAGAACGTTGCGGTTTAAAAGAAGATGTAGTGACAAAAATTGAAAAGAGTATGCTAAGGTGGTTCGGTCATGTGGAGAGGATGAATGAAAATCGATTAACAAAAGGTCGGGAGGGAACGCCCTAGAAAGACATACACTGATCTTGTTGGTGCCGTTCTTCAGAAAGGACGGGTGCGTAGTACTCGTAACCGGCGTGCGTGTGTGACCAGATGTATGAATGTGGACGAGGCAAAAGGAGTATGTAAGGATCGTAGCAAGTGGCGTTCTGTGGTTTCTGCCTACCCCCATGGGAAAAGGGCGTGATTTTATGTATGTATACGGAACCCTAAAAACTAGCTCGCGGCTGCGCGACGCCCGACGCTGGTTTTAAACTGGGCCTGAGATGGTATTGTAGCCATGTTAGGCTAATATGTCAACCATAAAAAGAAGTTTTATTTGAGCACCCGAATCGAAACCTAATCAAATATATCGTATGTCGATCATTTTTGGCATTACGAGAGCGGGCGAGATCTGTATCTTACTGCTAGGCAAGTGACTTCCTCCCACTCTTTCTATTTGAAAGAAGAAAACTATTTTTTTTTTGCATGTAGTGCTGCTGGCGAGTTGGCGAGATGCACACAGCCACTGCAGATGGGCAGTTCCGGAGTACCAACGGTGCCACACACGGACGTGACAAGGTTGCCATATTGGATGCTGGATCTCAATATGGGAAGGTAATTAATTATGAGTTACTTATGGCGGTGAAGGACTTGTTTGCTTGTTTTACTAACTTTGCTAAATAACGATATCGTGGATTGACATACCTAAGGTTAAATGAGCCGATGTTGAGTTGTATTGAGGCCGAACATTTCATACATTTTTTAATTTTCTAGCTGTGATTAATTTTATTTTTCCTTGAAAAAACTTTTCTTGTCTTGTCCAATTGACTGCTGGTCCAATGTCAATCGTAAATCGTGCATGTTCAGCCCTTTTATTAACCGATTTCAAAAAGGAGGAGGTTCTCAATTCGTCGGATATATATATATATTTTTAATTCAAATACTACAAGTAACTAACTCGTGGAAATGCGGAACGCATACTAAAGACGAATCGCCACGCGGTTTTTGCTGTACGCAATTTTTTTCCGCGCTGCTAAGTAATCAATCAGAAAATGAAATTAACATAACATCACACCTGCAATCCCTGAAGGGTTAGGCAGAGGTTTTCATAATAGTACATCCACATTTCGCCAGTTATGTTTAAGTCCCAAATGAAATTTATTACCCCTAAGATATTATTATCGCGTTTTATAAGGTCAATGCCAGCTAATCAATTATCTAAAGTCAACATTTCATAACTTTACCGCCTACGCGATAACATGTCTCCATAATAAAACTTCCGTTCGCATAATTATTTCGACGAATTTCGTAATAATTGGCAGAAGTTTCACTTAGAAATAGAATTAGTAAGATAACAAGTCGAATGTTGTTTTCTAATTAATCTTATTAAAATTGTATGTTGTTTTATTATTTTATTATTTTTATTTTTTATTTTGTCTCATGAGATGACGAGAAACAGAGAAGTATGGAAGAGAAAGACATGCTGCGCCGACCCCAAATGAATTGGGATAAGGGCAAGAGAATGATGTTGTTTTGGCTTACTGTGTAAGTAACTGGGACTGCCATATTGGTTGCAAGTGCTGCAAGCAAGATCTTGAGGTGGGGAAAGTGTTATTGGGCTTTCTATCAAAAACTTCTCAGTAGCAGATCCACTAGATGTTGACCAGGTCTGAATAGAAGTTGATGGCCTAAGGCGCATCCCCTTTTACATGGGACTTAAACAGCTGGCTTAATGTGACAGCATTATTGGTACACATCTTTTTTTTTTTTGGGGGGGTGGGAAATCATAAAATAACCCTCCCGCTCTTGGGCAGAGCGAAAGGGAGTGTCAGACTTCTACTGATTAAAAACCACCCATGTTCCTTCTTAGCCCTTAATGTCGAGGCCGCGATATCTCTTGCGAACAACCCGCAGCCCCGACGGGGTTGGTACACATCTGTCTCACCGTTCGGAGAAATATAGAAGTGATATTATGTTTCTGTTTAAGTTTTTAGAACTTCGCATTTTTCTCATGCGCTTCAAAAATATTGTTACTGTTAGCCTGTGTCACCCCACTGCAGGGCAAAGACCCCCGACCTCCAAATCTTTTGATCCAAGTCTTAAAATCATCATCTGCCTAGCCTTTTCCCAACTATGTTAGGGTCGGCTTCCAGTCTAACCAGATGCAGCTGAATACCAGTATTTTACATGAAGCGACTGCCTATCTGACCTCCACAACCCAGTTAATACTGGGTAATACCCTTTGGTAAGACTGGTTGTCAGACTTTCAGGTTTACTGACTACCTGTTACGACTGCCAAAGATCTATATATGGCAGCCGGGACCAACAGCTTAACGTGCTTTCCGAGGCACGGAGGAAACTCGGTATGTCGGGCGGTCACCCATCCACAGACCGACCTAGGCAAGCACAGCTTTACCTAAAGATCGACCTGAGTGGCAGTTCTTATTATATTATCCAAGTCTTAAAATAAGGAAACATAAAATAAGTTTCAGGCAACTCAAACTCATGGCTAATCGCAGTAATCGTAAAGTATAACGTCGGCATTTCAACGGTTTCTCCTTATTAAGTTTCGTTCATGAAACATACTAACTGCTAGTTTCTGATTTGAGTATTCGAACGGAGAAATAGCCAAGGTGATTCCTTCAATGTATTGTGTTTGACACGTCCTATGGTAAGGTTGGGCCTAAGAAACCAGGGCCGTCCAAAGCGTTTGACGATATCCTCAAGATCTCAAAAACAGATGTATAAGAGACGCACAGAACAGAGATGAGTGGTAGAAGAAATGAGAGGCCTATTCTCAACTGGGTGATTCCGGGCTAAAATGATGACTGTCATATTGTGTTATGCCCTGAACTTCATTATGTGCCAAATACTTTATTTAATCATCCCAATGACTAAATAATTCAACACAGCGATCTGTTTCTATGTATCGTTTGAAGACAATAAAGACCTTACTGATTAATGGTTTACGCATTTTCTACCAATTTGCAAGTATGTGAGTAAAACCAACCAACATGCATAGCTAGCTTAGATTAGCTGTGAAAATAAGCGGTTACTCTCACACACATCCCTCGCAATCACGCATTCTTGCACATCTTTGATGCACAGCCTTTTTTGTTTTTTTTTGGGAGGTGGGAAATCATCAAATGACCCCCCCTCCCGCTCTTGGGCAGAGCGATAGAGAGTGTCAAACTTCTACTGACTAAAAACCACCTATGTTCCTTCGTAGCCCTTTATGTAGAGGCCGCGGTATCTCTTGCGAACAACGCGCAGCCCCGACGGGATGGAGCACAGCCTTATTCAAAATAATGAAATCACACCACACTCTGTCTCAAAGGCACTATAGAATATGCTCCATGATCATCATCATTATTCTCCTAAAAAAAATCTTAACCACAAATAATTTTCCCCAGGTAATAGACCGTCGCATCCGCGAGCTACTCGTGGAGTCAGATATCCTGCCGCTGGACACGCCAGCATACCATCTGAAGGAGGCCGGGTACCGCGCCATCGTCATCTCTGGGGGACCTAACTCCGTGTACGCTGAGGATGCGCCGAGATATGACTCCGACATATTCAAGATCGGCCTGCCTGTTTTAGGTCAGTTAATTTATTTATACTCTTTTGCTGTCAGTCAGATGTCAATAGCAGTCATTGCCCTTTCCCTAATATCTGTTCGTACGAACCAAAACAAATGAACCATGTATTCATTAGAAAAAATGTTGAAGGTCACGATAGATGACGGTTCAAGACATGAACGGGCTTATTTTTGGATTTCAAAGTTAAGAACTTTAATAAATATAGGTGGGTCAATGACCGATATTGACATCTTAACTGGCAGCAACTATAGTTAAATAAATATTTCTCAGTAGCAGCAAACTTAGAAGTTAGTGGAATTAAATCACATGAGAATAATTTATTCGAATTAGGCTAATAGTCAGCAATTTGATCGGGTAAATAACATACCCCAAAAAGGCCTTCTACGCCCTTCGCCTGTCGGTCTGCTTGTACCGACTAATCTCTGAAATGCCTGGACTGATTTAGACGGGACTTAATTGGCAGACAGCTGATGTTGTAAGAAGTAACTTAGGCTTTATTAATTTTAGTTATCACCCTCCTTTTGGGCTTTACCGCACTCGGGTAAAAAGGATTAGGGTTCCGTGCAAAAACATGAATACCCTTGAATTTGTAAAAAAAAATCCTATCACCATTTTGATAGGATCTTTTTAAAGTAATATTTTTATAAATAATCATTTCACGCAGACGAAGGTCGCGCATTAGCTAGTTTAAAAAGAAAGATTCAGTGGATATCCACTAAAAAAAAGATTACTTCATACTTATGGACATAATACTATGTAGAAAGTGTAATAAAATAATAATTATCAACAAAAAATTTACTAGTTTCGTTTCCCTTTTCGAATAATTTCACGTAATTTTGTCATGCCGGCGACAATTTGCATTTGCGTGTTAACACGAATCCGGTTCCAATTAAATATTAGTCGCTTCGTGTTTCGTGCGACCAGAGTTGCATGTTGTAATTACCCTTGTTTTGTTTATTTTGTTTCATGCAATTATTTACAAGTCTCACCAAGGGGTATCGTTTTCCCGTCGGGGCTGCGGGTTGTTCGCAAGAGATACCGCGGCAATCAGTAGAAGTGTGACACTACCTACCTACCGCTCTGCCCAGAGCGGGAGGGGTTATTTGATGATTTCACACCCCCCAAAAAAAAAGGGGGAAAGTTTGACCTACTGGGTTGTGGA
Organism: Diarsia brunnea; assembly: GCA_949774965.1. Taxonomy (NCBI): domain Eukaryota; kingdom Metazoa; phylum Arthropoda; class Insecta; order Lepidoptera; family Noctuidae; genus Diarsia; species Diarsia brunnea. The sequence goes on along the minus strand of OX459013.1, from coordinate 15,270,869 downwards.
GGTCAGATAGGCACTTGCTCCATGTGATACACTGGTATTCAGCTACATCCGGTTAGACTGGAAGCGTGGAAGCTGGCCCCAACATAGTTGGGAATATACTTGGCAGATGATATTTCGTGCAATTAAAATGTTTCAAGTTGCAAGACGTTTTCAAAAAAAACATTGCTTTGAAAATTCGCAAGAACAAGACTGTTGATTGACGTAATAATGGGAACTTTAAGTCAGTATCTCTGTTACTACTCTACGGCCCGCTTGCAAAAGAAATCAGTAAATTCGTTTAGGTATAATATTATTGGTTAATAGTTAGGAGTTACGAAGGAACAAAAAACGTATATACATACAGGTCAAACACATAATCCTCTCCTTGCGGGCTTCATCTCCCGTCGGGGCTGCGGGTTGTTCGAAAGAGATACCGCGGCCTCGACACAAAGGGCTAAGAAGGAACATGGGTGGTTTTTAGTCAGTAGAAGACATCAAATGAGTGTCAAAACACTCAATCGATTGGAACAAATAAGGCTTCTCATACTTATATTGGTACAAAATGTTCTAAAACTTCCATTTATTTCTGCAGGAATATGCTACGGCATGCAGATGCTGAACAAGGAGTTCGGCGGCTCCGTTCTACGGAAGGAGGCTCGCGAGGATGGACAGTTTGAGGTGGAAGTGGAGACCACATGCCCGTTGTTCAAGTGAGCTCAACAAACCAGTTTTCCCTGAGGAACAATCTTCTAAAACTTCTTGTTTACGAAATACATAATTTATAATCTATTTAAGTCCGAGATACACCTATGCCTAAACCATCGGACTTGACAATGTGATTGATGCTTTCCTGTGTCTACTACCTGCTTATCCACACATAATTCACGGTGTGGTGGACAGCGAGCATAATTTTTACAAGTGGACAAACTGGTGGTGGACACCGGGAAGTATCGATGTTAAGCTGTACTGGTGGCGCCATAAGTGAATAATTTGTAATGGTCTAAAACAGACAGGCAAAAGAAATTATTCAAATTTCTGCTGCTTTAATGTGTAGTTTCACGAAATGTCTAAGTGTATGTTCCAGGTGGTTCACAAACACCAGTCATTACCCTCTACTTAACCATAAACATCATATAAATCATACAAAAAACACAAAAATAAACATAGTAAATATCCCGTTTTCAGTGTCTATGATAGTATTAGCGACCATATCAGTTTAAAAACTTAAACCCTCTCCTTTCTCCACCAGTCGCCTAGAGAAGCTGCAGCCAGTGCTACTGACACACGGAGACAGCGTGCAGAAGGTCGGCGATAGGTTCCGCGTCGGCGCCCAGTCTTCCAACCATCTCATCGCTGCCATTTATAATGAGCAGATGCGTCTGTATGGCGTGCAGTTCCATCCTGAGGTAAAAGAGTTTATTTTATTTATTTGGCTCACTTACAATAAGGTACTGGACAAAAAAAACTAATTAGTTCGTCAGATACATTTTCAAAAAATATTTGACACAATTTTTTTTTTATTTACTCAGAAAAGGAAGACGATACAGTGCTTCGAAAAGTCGTGTGACGTCATACTGCAGTACATTTTTTACCGGAAAGTGGCGCACCACACCACAAGCCCTCACTCATGATCTTTGATGCGTTTTATCTTCGTCAATTTGTATTAATTTGATAAAACAAAAAACACGACGCATCTAATATTTTTCGATAATCTAACCGAGGGACTAAACAGAACCATATTTTTTAGTCAGGAAACATCCCTATTGATTACACGAATACAAAGATATCAGTTATATTCAATCCTTTCTACTAATATTATAAACACGAAAGTTTGTAAGTATGGATGGATGTTTGTTACTCTTTCACGCAAAAACTACTGAACGGATTTGGATTAAATTTGGTTTACTGATAGTTTATAACCTGGATTAACACATAGGATAGTTTTTATCCCGATTTTATATTCTCGTGGGAATTTTTTTAAGTTGTAGCGGGCGAAGCCGCTGGCAACAGCTAGTAGGGTTATAAATAGACTAGTACACCAATCTTTGTTACTGTTTTGTCTGTTTGCACTGCCTCATTGGTCGAGTGGTCAAGTGCGACTGTTGACAATGAGGTCCTGGGTCCGATTCCCGGATCGGGCAGTGTTATTAGATTTTTCCACTAAGAATTTCTCAGTAGAACTCTGGATTTATGCTCGATTGGTGATAATAGGCTCGCCTCCTATATCATGGGACTGCCAGTCTTAGTAAGGCATCTACACCAGTACCTGGGCTGTAGAGGTCAGATAAGCAGTTGCTCCATGAAAAAAAAACTTGAGAGGTGTCAAGGGACACCCGGATGAAACGAAGTAACTGGCTTGCTTTCTAGGAGAGAGAGAGACAGACAGAGAAAGACGCGCACGCCGCACGGCTTACAACTATAGCAAATAGTGTCGTTACAACTTTTGGTCTTAATTTTTTCCGTCTAGCCCCCTTTAGCAACGCGCGATAAGGAACTTCGTTCCAATACTGGTATTCATTCTGCTGCATGCCGATACACTAGAAGTCGATCTTAACATAGATGAGAGAAGGCTAGGCAGATGATGATGATGTGATGCTCCAACTAAGCTTCTTGGGGCAGTAAATCAACTACACATGCACAAAGTTAGCTAAAACCGACCCCAACAAAATTGCTAAAAGTCTGAACAGATGATGATGTACCACATTTTCTCCCCAGGTGGATCTAACCCCCAAAGGCAAGCAGATGCTGTCGAATTTCCTGTTCGACATCGCGGGCCTGTCGCGTACGTTCACGCTGCGCTCCCGTCGCGACGCCTGCTTACACTACATACGGGAGACTGTCGGGGATAACAAAGTTCTTGTAAGTATACCTTGTTAAACGATTTAAAAAAATATGTAATCCGCCAATTTGTGACGGCGGCCATCTTGGACCGATTTTCATCAAACATAGGCTAAGAACTCTCCCGACTACCAAAAAAAAAATACAAAATTGGTTCATCCGTTCGGTAGCTACGATGCCACAGACAGACACACAGTCACGTCAAACTTATAATACCTTGTCGTTTTTGCGTCGGGGGTTAAAAAAGAGGTTTGTCAATTCGACTGGATGCATAAACTCATACATAACTCAGTCATGTATGAACCGATTTGAAAAATTCTTTTAAGTTTATTTTTTCCAATTATTATTGATCACATAGAAATTTGATTAAATCAGATCAGTACTTTAGTATTATTTTCCTCTTGGCCTTGGTTGACATGATGTCCTAACAAATTATAGTTACAATGTAAAAATTGATTCTGTCTCAAGTCTCAATAAAGTTGGTTTTAATGAATATGTACGTTAAAGTCCTCTCCTAAGCGTATTTTCTTATTTAATAAAAAAAAACAGAATACATTAACAGAAAAATGCATAAGTATACCAATGTTTACGTAAACATGGGGGGGGTGAGTGCTTTGATTACTTTTGCTGGGAAGGGGGGGCAAATAATTGCAGTAAATCTGCTTACGTAATACTTGAACGGCCCCAAAGCGCTTCTTACGAATGTGTGGAACATCGACAATGTATGGGTATCTGCAGTACCTCCAGTCTCCCGATGCGCGATGGAAGAAGGGACTTTTTTGCAAAAAGTTTTAACTTTCATATTCATATATTTGCATTCCACAAGGTAAAGCATGGTGTTAACAAAAAAGGCTTAGAGCTAAGAGCCATTGTAGACCCTGTCAGGGCACAGCAAAATTAAATCTTACATGCTAAAATGTTTATGATGTAATCACTGTTCGACACAAATGTAATTTGTTAAAGAATAAATAAATAAAATAAATTTAAAATATACATGAAACCGAATAATTTGATAATCAAAACAAAAAAAAAATAAAGAAATATAAATGTCAAAATACATAAAGTCAGAAGTTAAAAAGTCAGTCGTACACAGTAACACAGTCAAGAATTAAAATTAAATTATACAAGAAAAACAAAATAATTATATAAAATTCACAAAACAATAACACACACTTTCGTGATAGTCTGGAGAGTCGCAAGGTGGTTGCTTTTAATTTTCGGCAGCTTCCGCATACCTCTCCAATATCATGCCTAGGTTCATTTGTGTCTTATATGGTCGAACTGCATACAAGATTATACCTTGAACCACACACATTTTCTTTAATTAACGTTCAAGTTACAAGAATTTGTTTGAAGCCCTTTTTTTGGAAGGCTAGGACATCATCAAATGACTCCTTCCGAGCTTCAGAGCGGTAGGGAGTGTCAGACTTCTACTGACTAAAAACCACCCATGTTCCTTCTTAGCCCTTTGTGTCGAGGCCGCGGTATCTCTTTCGAACAACCCGCAGTCCCGACGGGAAAGATGCCCTAGGTTCGATTCCCAGGTCGGGAAAAGTTGTATTGGGTTTTTCATCAGGAATTTCTCAGTAGCAGCCCCCTATTACATGGGACTTAAACATAACTATGGTGTCGGACGTAAAGAATAGCACCATCCCATATCTTCCCGTGGGTGTCTTAAGAGGCGACTAAGGGACTTACCAGGGAATAGGCAGCAGCGTTCTCTCTGCCTTCGTAACAATTATACTGCGATCGCCATCCCGCCTGCCAAGCGTGGCGATTATAGCAAATCCCCTCCTTCTGGGGGAGGCCTATGTCCAACAGTGGACGTCTTATGGCTGAAATGATGATTATGAAACATCTGCCGAAATGTGGTTTACTAATGGGTACACCTCTGCCTAACTTGTCGGTGATTATAGGTGTCATATTATGTTTATACATAAAATAGCTGTAACTCTAAATCGATTAAATTGTTCGGCAGGTGTTAGTGAGCGGTGGTGTGGACTCCACCGTGTGCGCGGCGTTACTTAGAACTGCTCTACGCGAAGACCAGGTCATCGCCTTACACATTGATAATGGTAAGTTTTTACACCTATATTTTATTCCTACAGTCGTTTGATATCCGGGTTGTGGAGGTCAGATAGACAGTCGCTCCATCCTATCTATAGAGATTCCCTCTATAATGTAGACAAGGAAAAAAGAACGATTATTTTAAAATTCAGCCCTTACGGGAGTTAAATAAAGGATAAAGGTTTGTATGGAAAATCGTCATTTTAACGCGGACGAAGCCGCGGGCAAAAGCTATGTAAAATAATGGTATTCAGCTGCATCCAGTAAGTCTGGAAACCAACCATAGTTGGGAAAAGGCTAGGCGGATGACTTCCAATTGTTTGATGGCGTGTGCTTTATGCCTGTTATAGATTGATGAAACATAACATGAAATATCTTTAAAATCTTTTGGCTGCGTACAGGACCAAGTCATTTTTGTTCTCACTTCCAATTAATTTCTGTTTTGTTGTTCTTTTGTTCAGAGGAAAAAGATATCATTATTTTATTTGGGTCTCATCTTTTATTTTTGAAACTAAAACGTAATTTTGTGTATTTCTCGTGACAAAGATCAAAATACTGACTCATTAATAACAAAGAGTTAATTAGGTATGTGTTGTCTCGTCTTAGTATTATCGAGGATGGAAACATCATCATCATCAGGAAACAAAAGCAAGAATTTCATGAATGTACCCTTTGTATGTCAATGTCATGCTTACTTTTTCGAATATTATACATACACTGTTTTCTTAACTTCACTTGGCATCTATCCAAAATTGTGCCGTTAATCAATCAGCCGTCACTTTTATTGTATTGAATATTGAATGGAATTATTTTGTATAAACACAACTGGCGTAAAGTGGGTGTACTATACGACCCTTTTTTTTGGGCGGGTGGAGCATCATCAAATAACCCCTCCCGCTCTTGGGCAGAGCGAAAGGGAGTGTCAGACTTCTACTGACTAAAAACCACCCATGTTCCTTCTTGGCCTTTCATGTTGAGGCCGCGGTATCTCTTGCGAACAACCCGCATCCCCGACGGGTACTATACTCCACTTGTACGTAGATGTAAGACCTGAAAAGTGTCAGTCTCGACTAAAAATAAGGGTCACAATTTGGATACAAATGCTGATTTTTCTATATTATTGGCCCACATAGTAACTTGTCAGTAACTCGAAAATCTGATAGCTTCACAAACAAGTACTAACTGGGTTGTGACAGTCAGACAGGCAGTCCCTTCATGTAAATACTAGTATTCAACTGCATCGAAGTCCAACCTTGTTGGTCTGTTTCCACTTTTCCAGTCTTTCATGGTTGTGAAAAGGCTACGCAAATCATGATGAATCGTCCAAGCTTCAAAAATCTTATTGTTTCTTTTTTGCAATGCGCGGTAAAGGCTATTTGATAAAAAGACATACCAATCGAATTGAGAACCTCCTCCTTTTCGGGAAGTCGGTTAAAAATGGGAACACACACCATGATAACGATTACTGCATCTACTAGGGCAGTAACGGCAGGTTTACGCCTCTGCCTAACTCTTTGTCGGATACAAGTTTAATGTTATTGTTTTATTTGCAGGTTTCATGCGTAAGAACGAGAGCGCTAAAGTGGAGAGATGTCTCAGAGAGCTCGGCGTGCGTCTACATGTAGTCAATGCGGCTCATCAGGTAGTTTGTTTCGAATATTATTGTATTGGTATGAAATACAAACTTTATTGAACCGGCCTCATTGTAAACAATAGGTAGGAACTTATTTTAGGCTTTTTTGTAGCTGTTGGTCCCGGCTGCCATATATAGATCTTTGGCAGTCGTTACAGGTAGTCAGTGACCTGAAATTCTGACATCCAGTCTTACCAAAGGGTATCGTATTACCTAGTATTTACTGGATTGTGGAGGTCAGATAGGCAGTCGCTCCATGTAAAATACTGGTACTCAGCTGCATCCGGTTAGACTGGAAGCTGACCCCAACATAGTTGGGAAAAGGCTAGGCAGATGATGATGAGGTAGGAACTTATTTTGTGAATTTGTTTTGAAGAAATAATGTGAATATCATAACAGATTTAAGTGTTGCTAAATGTCGCTCAGATCAAACTTCAAGTTAAACCGCGCTTGCCTAGGCTGGTCTGTGGATGGTGACCACCCATTACATACCGAGTTTCCTCCGTGCCTCAGAAAGCACGTTAAGCCATTGATCCTGGCTGTAATTTCTAGATCTCTGACAGTCGTAACAGGTACTCAGCGACTCGAAAGTCTGACAACCAGTTTTTACCAAGGGGTATCATATTATCCAGTACCAACTGGGTCAGATAGGCAGTCGCTCCATGTAAAATACTGATTCTCATTAGTATCCGGTTAGACTGAAAACCGATCCCAACATAGTTGGGAAAAGGCTGTGGCGACAACGACATCTATCGCAACACATGAGAACTAAAATTAAAAATCCTGCATCGCGCTATCAAAGTTATCCGCGACATTAGCTTATATAGAAAATCCCGACTTACATAATTATGTCGGGCAGTTAGCCCACCAGACACAACACCCGTCTGGTCGGAGGCTCTTTTCTACGGGGGATGAGGAACTTTACACCCTGTTCCTCATACCCCCCAAAAGGCCATGCAGATGTTGATCTACTGGACCAATACTTAGGTACTCAATATGATTTTTTTTTTTTTTTTACTTTCCCCCATTAGTTCCGACAAGGCACCACAGTAGTACGCGAGTCAGGCGGGCGCGCACGTCACACACCGCTGTTGTGTCACACAGCGGCACCCGAGGATAAACGCAAGATCATCGGTGACGTCTTCATACGTATCGCTGAGCAGGCCGTGCATGATCTTAATTTGCAGTGAGTATAATATCATTTGAAAAGGGAAAATTGACTGGAATAGAGGGCAAAAGCTACGGCAGGTCGTTTTAAAACAAAACCTCGTGGACACGCTGAACACATCTGTTTGCCGCCCCTTTTTGTACGGACCAATAATTGTTGTGTTTAACAAAAAATACCGAAAAATATGCGAGCTTTTTTTATTATATTAATATTTTGTCGACAAAAAAATCACAGGCTCTGTGAATGAGATGACATAGAGGTATAGTTCGCGTCAAATAACTGTGCCCCTCTAAAGTTGGCTACGAGTGGCTCAAAATTACGAACAAAACTGCAACTGCGCATGCGCGAGTCATGGGGGCGGGCATTATGGCGGCGCGATTTTGTCTCTGTCGCTCCTTTACGTTCGATGCATGCATGCATCCCGCTTGCTCCGTACGATAGACATTCGATGCCACAAGTGTTGCTTTATTGTACGTGTTATTTGTTTTTTGTTATTAGTCGTTTTTGTTTTGTTATAATTATTATTTCTTGTTGACTTGTTGACATTGACATTGTTTTCTTTCTTATTTCTTTCAATTCACCTGAGTTCAAAACTATGTTATCTTTTAAAAATATGTTAATTTTTTACGTGACTGCACTTGCGCGATCTTTGCAAACTTCAGAGGGGCAAAATTATTTGACGTGAACTGTACGACCACCCTTTTTCCACAAATAGGATAAAACAATAGTTTTAAGTGTTACTAGCGGCCGTTTGGAAAGTAGTAGTAAAACACTTTCTAACGTCTAAATTACACAATTACCCTACTCTATTTTTATTGTTTTGACGGACAAGTCTCTTATAAACTTTGTTGTTCAAAAACTGCTAATTATCAACCTAATTTGACACTAATAAAATATGATCTAAAATCATAACTTTCCTCCTCAGAGAAGACCAAGTGATCCTAGGCCAGGGCACACTAAGGCCGGACCTCATCGAGTCAGCCTCATCGCTGTGCTCCAACAACGCAGCCACTATCAAGACTCACCACAACGATACGGAGCTGGTGCGCGCACTCAGACAGAGGGGCAGGGTTGTGGAGCCGCTGCGTGACTTTCATAAGGATGAGGTAAGGACTTCTTAGCGTCCCGTCGGGGCTGCGGGTTGTTCGCAAGAGTTACCGCGGCCTCGACATGAAGGGCTAAGAAGGAACATTGGTTGTTTTTAGTCAGTAGAAGTCTGACACTCCCTTTCGCTCTGCCCAAGAGCGGGAGGGGTTATTTGATGATTTTCCACCAGCCAAAAAAAAAAGGTTATACAGGGTGTCCCAAAACTCAACGTCAAGCCGAAACGGGGTGACAGGATTGATCATAACCATCACGAGAAAAATCTGAAAAAAAATCTATCCCATGCAGTTTGAAAATTATGGGCATTTTAAGAAAAACCTAGAAATTTGATCAAACTGTACCATTTTTCGGTTATTGTGGTTATTATTTTTTATTTTTGTTCATTTGAACTTTAGAAACGTAATCCTAAATAACATTTCTAGAATCCCAATAAAAAATAATGACACAATTGCCTTAAGTTCCCGAGAATTGAGACTATTTGTTAAACTACGAATTTAAAATTTTCAAGATTCGTCGACTTTGACAGGCCCTCCTATAAAAAAAATGTACTAGAGTGCCTTGGCAAGTAGCATTAAAAGTTGGCGCATTTAATCAGAATTCTAAAATGGTACAATACTTGTTAGTTCCATACAATAGAAAAGAGTAAAAAAATTAAAACCTCAAGTAACCCGATTTTTGCTATCAGATTTTACTCAGTTAAAATGTTTTTAATTCGGCTGGAGGTAGACCTGTGTTTCCTTTCCAGGAAGAAGTATTGCAAGAGGTCGCACGTGACCGAAGTATTTCCGTACGTGGAATTGAAGAAAGAACGGGAATACCGAAAAGCACTGCTCATCGTATTTTACAAAGAGCCGAAATGCATCCGTTTCACGTACAACGAGTTCAAAGTCTTCTACCTCGAGATTATCAGGAAAGGATTTCTTTTTGTAGAACAATGCTACAGAGGCATAATGAGAATCCCCAATTCATCCAAAAAATTCTCTGGTCAGATGAATCGACATTTAAAAAAGATGGTTACATGAACTTGCACAATTATCACGAGTGGCATGTGGAGAATCCACATTTAATGCGAGAAGATAGATCCCAGTATCGTTTTAAAGTAAACCTGTGGACCGGAATTTTAAACGGTAAAATTATTGGGCCTATTGAACTGCCTGAGAACTTGAATGGAACTAATTACCTACATTTTTTAAGAGAAGATTTACCAACCCTGTTAGAGGACGTACCACTAGCAGATCTTCGCGACATGTGGTTTCAACAAGATGGCTGCCCAGCGCATTTCGCAGTGCAAGTAAGAGATTTCCTTGACCAGGATTATCCGGGAAGGTGGATTGGACGTTCGGGCACTATCTCGTGGCCCGCCCGTTCACCAGATTTAAATCCCCTGGATTTTTTCTATTGGGGAGTTCTCAAAGAAAAAGTTTACTCAAAGCCCATTGAGAACGTAGCCGACCTGCGTGAACGCATTTCTCAAGCAGCTGAGGCGATCAACTCTCGAAGATATGCCCGACTCATAAGTAGATCTTTTTTAAGAAGATGTAGGGCTTGTGTTGAGGCTGATGGTAAACAATTTGAACATTTATTCTAATAAAAAACGTTATTTCTCTATCATCTGACTTTTATTCCAACAAACCTAATTATTTTACTAATTTTACTAACTTTTTTTCACTTTGGTAAAAGTGGCGTCACTATCTGTCTCGCTCACTCATGGCGAACATACCCATTATCCATCTCTCTCATCATTTTGTCTTAAAATTAAGAACCTACCTAGAGCCTGTGTGAATTAAAAACATTTTAACTGAGTAAAATGAGATAGCAAAAATCGGGTTACTTGAGGTTTTAATTTTTTTACTCTTTTCTATTGTATGGAACTAACAAGTATTGTACCATTTTAGAATTCTGATTAAATGCGCCAACTTTTAATGCCACTTGCCAAGGCACTCTAGTACATTTTTTTTATAGGAGGGCCTGTCAAAGTCGACGAATCTTGAAAATTTTAAATTCGTAGTTTAACAAATAGTCTCAATTCTCGGAAACTTGAGGCAATTGTGTCATTATTTTTTATTGGGATTCTAGAAATGTTATTTAGGATTACGTTTCCAAAGTTCAAATGAACAAAAATAAAAAAGAATAACCACAATAACCGAAAAATGGTACAGTTTGATCAAATTTCTAGGTTTTTCTTAAAATGCCCATAATTTTTAAACTGCATGGGATAGATTTTTTTTCAGATTTTTCTCGTGATGGTTATGATCAATCCTGTCACCCCGTTTCGGCTTGACGTTGAGTTTTGGGACACCCTGTATATGTTTGGACGAAACCGCGAAATGAAAAATTACGCAGATTCCAATTTCGAACTACAAAAGTCAGGAAGTACTTATTTTCTATTAAATTTTTGGTCAAGGTCTTCTTAGCGTGTTGAAGCTATTTAATTTGATGCTGGGCTAGAGTTACCCACGTGTAAAGCATCTTCAGTAATGACCAATAACTGTAGGACAACGATAAAATGAAATAATATTTATTTTTGCTCATGTGCCTGGTGAGATGACGAGTAATAGGATTATGGAAGAAGAAGACATGTTGCGCCGACCACAAATTGGAATAAAGACAAGAAAATGACGATAATAATTTATTTTTATCGCCTTAAAGCCATCTTGGCTTTTTGCACACCAAACTAAATAAGATTATGATATACAGGGTGTAAATCAACCCATCACACAGCCGTTAACCAAGCATTATGTAGATCAAACTAAGTACCCCTATGCAAAAATTTTTGCTGGGAAACGATTTTTTTTTTGGGGTCAAAAATCACATTTTACGGTAAAACTCAATGTAGCACTTTTAAAACATTGTGCTATTGGATGCTTTGAATAGTAAACGGGTCATAGAGGTAATTTAAGTAAAGTTATAACCTGAAATACTAGTATTTACAAAAACAGCTGTGAAAAATTTAGAACTTTGACCCCCAATATCTCTGTAACTAGGGGGTTCCCAGGTATGGTCTAAAACAAAAAAAATATGGCAGTGGCGGGGAGAACAAGTGCCCTTCGTTTGCGTTAAGGGTACTTTTACACCCGATATAAATGGTTGTCGGGAAACGATTTTTAATTTTGTGTGAAAACAAATCGCTTTGTACTTAACACTACATCGTAATGCACGCCAAAACGTTGTGCTAATGGGTGCGTGCAACAGTATGAGGACTCCTAGAGTTTCAAACATTTCAACTTCTATTAGTAATACTGGAACTGCAACTGGAAGTTATGTGGTGTCCAGAAGTGGAATGATGCAGGCGAACTTTGACCTTCTTAAATATCTCCATAACCAGAGTTCCTATTTTTTATCTATACCAAGTGACTTTCGTCTCCTTTAAAGGTATTGTTACACCTGTGATTGTTGTGCTTACCCCACAGGTCCGAACCCTGGGCATGGAGCTAGGGCTGCCGACCGCGCTGGTGGAGCGCCAGCCGTTCCCGGGTCCCGGCCTCGCCGTGCGTGTGCTGTGCCAGGACGAGCCCTACGCTGAGCGGGACTTCGCCGAGACACAGGTACCTACTGTCGCATACAGCAACTTCTTTTATAGTACAGTCAAAAACATATATTACCACAAATATTTATCCACTTTGCAAAATTATAAAGCCATTTTCTTGAAATCGTAGAATAGACATAATTATGTCATAATATGAACTAACAAAACAGTAGGAAAAGACATAAAAATGGCCAAATGTTTTTACCCATTCTTCTCTATAGTGTGATCGGGGTTGTAGCTTCGCTTTCTTTGTTTTTATATAACAATGAAAAGTGTCTGTAATGGTCTAATTGAAATAAATATTTTAAGTTTGCTATGTGTTTATTACTAAACTTGTATCTGTACTATTCTGTACAGTACATCCCACGGCCCACTGCCCCTTCAGCTATCTTACTCTGCAAGCCTACAGTCGACATTAAGTCGCACATGTATCCCACAGGTCATAGTGAAGATAATGGTGGAGTACGCGTCCATGTGCGTGAAGTCGCACGCACTGCTGGGTCGCGTGGCCAACGCCAGCACCCCGACGGAGCAGGCCGAACTCAAGCGCATCTCGTCCAAGTCGCCCGTCGCCGCTACGTTGCTGCCCGTCAGAACTGTTGGGGTTCAAGGTATGGTATGGTGATACCGCGGCCTCGACATGAAGGGCGAAGAAGGAACATGGGTGGTTTTTAGTCAGTAGAAGTCTGACACTCCCTTTCGCTCTGCCCAAGAGCGGGAGGGGTTATTTGATGATTTCCCACCCCCCAAAAAAAAAAAAAAAAAGGTATGGTAGACTAGATTGGAGGAACCTGTATTTTTAACCTCTGACCAAAAAAGGGGGATGTTGATAAGTTTGAACACGAGTAACGAATTTGGGCGGTGTAAACGTAACGTAAAAACGTCGATTATTTTGAAAATACAATAATTATCCTATAGCATTTTAGTTTTAAACAAGCTCAAATTAGAATCATTGATAGATTTATGATTACATTCTTTAAAAATTATTTGTGAAACGAGTAGGCATTTTTAATTCTATGTATTTTCGTTACGTTTACTCCGCGCGCTCCTGCTAGGGTCTCAGTATTATTATTTTGATCAGATATTTTTCAATGGAAGTAAAAGTTACCAGTGTACATAAAAAAATATAAAATCAAAAATTCTCAATGTTAATTATGATTTCGTACATCAGATTATGATCTGTTGTAGGACATCTAGTTTAGTATGATCATAATCATCATCATAAATCTTGTATATAACGCTACAATGTTGTTCAGGTGACGGCAGAACGTACAGTTACGCGGTGGCTCTGTCGACGGAGCGCTACCCGCCCGACTGGAAGGATATGCACTACCTCGCTAAACTCATCCCGCGCGTCTGCCACAATGTTAACAGGTAACATGATTATTATTAACATCACGCCTTTAATCACCGAAGGGTTGGGCAGAGGTGTACCTAATAGTACAACCACATTTTGCCAGTTATGTTTGTGGCAACAGCGACATCTATCGCAACACATGCGAACTAAATTGGCAAATCCTACATCGCGCTATCAACTTTATCCGCGACATTAGCGTATTTAGAAAATTCCGACTTACATGTCGGGCAGTTAGCCCACCAGACACAACACCCGTCTGGTCGGAGGATCCTCCCTTTTCTGTGGGGGATGAGGAACTTTACACCCTGTTCCTTATACCCCCAAAATGTTTAAGTCCCATGTAATAGGAGGCGAACCTATTGCCATCAATCAGGCACAAATCCAGACTCCAAGGCTGCTACTGAGAAATTCATGATGGAAAAACCCAATAGTATATGCCTAGGCATTGAACCCAGGTAATCTATTTAAATAAATTTGAATTTAAATTTGGTAAAATATTTTGGTTTTTTTTTATTGTATGATTTTTTTTTTAATTCGGAAGTAATGTAATTATTGATTTTTTTAAATATTTGTATTATTTTCCATAATTAATTAATTGTGATATTTTTAATGTGTCTATTAATTTAATGTGTTAGTTTTTTCAATTTTAATGAACATGTTGAACAAGATCTAAGATTTCATACACAATGTGAATTGTTCCTGAATAAATTGAATTGAATCATGCTCTTCAGTCGTGATTGCGAGGAATGCTTATTATTTGTAATGCAATTTACGTAAACTCACTTGAATGAACTTGTGGGCACTTCACTACGGGCTTCAATTATGAACACGTCCAGTAGTTTCACACGTTTGTTGTTATTAGATATTATAGCAATGTGAGCGCGAACGCAAGCTCAGACAACCAGACGACACAATATTATTTCCGACATCCATGCGATGATTTAGGTTAGAAAGCTTGAGTTGTAATGGCCGACGTATGAAAGCGGGAGGTTGGCTGCGCACTGGCGCGGGCGGGTCTGGGCCGATAGGGATGTCTCTGGCTTGCGAGTGTTGTGCTGGCGACGGAAATCCGTCCGCCACAAGCTTCTATTCCAGTAATAAATGTTTAGCTGCAATTCTGATCTGTGATTGTGTTTTGGAAATTTGACCAAAAACCATTATAAGTATAACTTGTTGACAGTTGTGTGTTCTTTCCTAAAGCTAATGTATGCCTCTTGCACAGGGTCTGCTACGCTTTCGGAGGCATAATCAAGGAGCAAGTGACAGACATCACGCCGACCTTCCTCACACAACAAGTTATCTCAACTCTACGCCAGGCAGACGATCTTGCCACACAGGTAACATTATCTTTTACTAGCTGAACCAGCTGACTAGCTGAGGTCATGAAATGGCTTCTTTAGGCAGACCAAAACGAAGTTGCTTTCACTACACGCCACGCATTATCAGTTTTGGTATTAATGACCCCGAAAATGACTGTCCACACTCCAGACGAAAAACCATGCAGCTAGCAGTATTTTACATGAAGCTACTACCTATCTGACCTCCACAATCAGAGGTGTTGTATAACTGGGTGACTAATACGACACCCCTTGGTAAGAATGGTTTCCAGACTTTCGGGCTTCAGTCTACCACTAAAGACCACTGCTGGGTGTAGACCAGTAGTGGGATCACGCTGTGGACAATGCTGCGGGACTGTTTGAAGAGATATCCCGGCCCTGGTGAACACAAAGGGTTAAGAAGGAACATGTTTGAGTTTTAGTCAGTGACACTCCTTCCGTTCCACCAAGAGCGGGACCCGTCATTTGATGATTTACAAACCGGAAAAAAAACGGAAATAGATAATGATGAACGTATTTTTTTTCAGGTTTTAGTATCAAGTGGCTGTGCAGGCCGCATCGCGCAGATGCCGGTGGTGATGATACCGATCCACTTCGACCGCGACGCAGCCGTCCGCGCCGCGTCCTGCCAACGCTCGCTCGTGCTGCGTCCCTTCATTACCTCGGACTTCATGACCGGCATCGCCGCGCTGCCCGGCTCCGACGCTATGCCGCAGGATGTGAGTACTCTCTTCTGCTTACCCGATTACCTAAAATCCTAGATGAATGTTGGTTGTTGTTAAAAATTAAACTAGGAACCTAAGTTTCGAATCTAACCAAACGTTGTTTCTCACCAGGTTGTAGACAGAATGCGCAAGGAGCTGCTGAGCGTGCCGGGCATCTCGCGCGTACTGTACGACCTGACGCCCAAGCCGCCAGCCACCACCGAGTGGGAATGATCGCCGCGGCAACAACACTTTTATATATTTTTTTACTGAACGAACGCACCCACGGGCAGTGGTCGCCGCCATGTTGTTTTATTTAAATGGAAGGCATCCCCAACGGCAACAGACTAGACTAAACACTATCGTTATTCAAGTGCCTAATTAGTGCAACATCGATCTCGACAATTACCATTTCTGTTTCCTAAACTACCCTCAAATACTTTTTCCTCACGAAATGTGAATTTACGCGATCGATGCATTGCACAACTGTTGTTAATTTTTAACTTTTTAGACTGTCGTTATTATCGGACGTTCGCCCCCGTAAATGAATATTTTATACGAACTTTCGGTTAATCATAACGTAACTTTATTTTGTTATTAATGTTTTAGCTGTATCGAGTTTTTTATTTATCATTTGTAAGTTTCAATGGTTGCACCACTGCCCCGATATAAAGAAGTTTTTGTAAATACATTGGTGACACATGTTATAATATTAGCTCCACTGATCAGTTTTATAACATGTAGTAATTTATTGTCAAAGGCTGTGTAAAAATTTATAAAAAAGCCCACAATTATTCCGCGCGACAAGGTTGTTATAAATGGATCTTGTATGAAATCGAAGACACATTGTGTTTTATGGAATGGTTCAGTGTTATTGACTGGAAGTTTCATAATAAAAATTATATTATGCTTTATTTTCATATTGGATTTTATTTCAAAACCTTATCACAATTTCATATAAATATTATAAAATAACACAAAGAAAAATCAATAGAAAGTCAGTCAGTGATTAAAATATTTCATACAATAAAAAGCCTTAATCGTTCGTGTGCCGGAACGTAGATCCACGCGAGACACAATGGCTTTTTAATTGTGTCAATATACTCGCCATACAATGAGTTAACTATCAGGCACTAATAAATTAATGTTCTTGCCAGAAGACACTTGTCCTCCTATGAAGGTTTCCTCTTCACCTCTGATGGACAGACCCTCAGAGAGGGCTACTTTCTTTTCTCTCATCATTGCGGCTTTCACCCAGCGAGTGCTACGGCAGTTACTACAAGGATGCAGCGGTATAATTTCTAAGGAAACGGTCCTGTTATTACAGTCACCACACTTGAAGAACCTCTTGAATGAATCCAAAACTTTCAGAGGATGCCTCTCATCCTTGCATATCTGTGCTGCTGAGAATGCGGTGTACTTGCATTTTACACATCTCACAGCCTTGCAAGCTAGCTTAAAAGTATTCAACATTTTCTCTTCCATTTGTTCTTTTTTCTCAAGTTTGTGGAAATACTTCTCTTGTTCATCATCCTCATGCTCCTTGATTAAATTCTGGTGAGCTGATGTTGCTTCTAGAATTTTCTTGAACCTCTCGGACATCACTGTTTTGGGTTTCTTCAGTTGAGATCTTAATGTCTCTTCATCAGTTCTGCCTTCATTCTCATCACTGCTGGAGCCATTTAACTTTTCTAGTGCCCTTTTCTTACCAGCTTGTGTGCCTTTTATATTATTTGGGTCTACCTTTGCTAGCCCACCATTTTGTTGTATCAATCTGAATGCATTTGCCTTGGCTCTTTCAGCAGACTTTTGGCCGTACGTCATGCTTAAATCTATGGTGCCACTGCCTTTGAGGCCGAAGGTACCTCCTCTGCTAAGCTTGGGGGAGGCTCCAACTCTTTCAGCCAAACTTGATGTTTGTGACTTACCATTTTGAGGACTGGAAGTGAGTTTGTTCAGCCTTTCAGTGTCACTAGTCCTTGAAGCTGCAGGGCTATGCAGTATTGTGTTGTTCTTCATTGGACCTGCCCCCTGAGGTGCCCTGTTCGTCATAAACTTGTTTTCTTCAGTTTTATGGTACTCACTCAAAGACATTAATCTGTTATTGTCCCTTTCTTTGACTTTGGCTGTGTTGCCAGAGGGTAAAGCAGAGTATGCTTTACCTCCATAAATTACTGTGCTTTTGCCAAGAACTTTGTTTTGTAAGCTTACAAGCCCTTTGCCCATAGTGGAAGACTGCAATTCTTGTCTCCTGGAGTATTGTTGATACTCCTGCTTCACATGATAAATGCACACATCACATTGGCTTAAATTAACAAAGGCTGTACATTTTTCACCATTCTTCTTTTTACTCTTGCAAACACCAAGATCCTTGGACTGTCCCAAAATCATCACTCGGTCAGGATTCTCGACACTGAGACTGGCCTGTTCAGTATTATTTTGAGACCTATCCAAAACATTTGGGTTTAGGACTGCCACTACAGTACCTTCTGGTGTTTTCCATAAATCATTGTAAGCTTTACGAAATAAGAACATAGAAACTGTCTTAAAATCGTCTTTGAGGTCACAAAGAGTCCAGATCATGAATTGGTTACCTTTTGCAGACTTTTTGGGAGCACTTTTTCTTACAATAACACCACCTATCACCCAGTCTTTGGAAAGGTCTTCATTTTCAACATGACGCTTCACTCGGAGCATGTTTATAGCCTCTCTACCTTGCATGCGATCCAAAAGGGCCGTACTTGATATCAATGGCTTAGTAATTCTAATACCAAATATTGGATCAGTATAAATATCAACAGCTTCTTTGTTCTTCTTGGTTTCTGGTGCACAAAATGTATTTTTGTTGACCTGTTCAACTGGCTTTTTGGTTTTGAAATTATTTCTAGCAATTTTGGCGTCCATATTGGTTTGTCGTAACCTCGTCTCGAAATTAAGCCTTTTATCCGTCTGTTCATTCTCCTGATTGTCCAATATCTTCTTAACTTCAGAACCATAGTTACTGTACTTACGTTCAGTGTAATTTCGTTGTTCTTCGTCATCTGATGAATCTGTATCGCCATTGTGGATAGCAGAACCCTTAGCTGGCTTACTTTTAACAGGTTTCTCATCAGCTTCTACGTTACTGCTACTTGGTTGGAAGATATCAACTTCCCGGATAGAAGTTTCCTTCGTTTCGTCATTTTCAGCATCGTTTAGGTCCGCACACAATAGTTCTTCCAATTGTGCTAGTTCATCGTTCTCGTCCATCATTTCCGAGGGATTCTTATGTAATTGGAAGCACAAATCACTGAGTTGACAAAATATAATGATACTTTGCAAAATTGGCGCGGAACTTTTATTTATTCCGTACTTGACACTACTTGACAGCACAGCTGCATAGATAACCTTCTGACAAGACTGTTAAAAGTTCGTTCAGAAATAGTTTAATTGTGGCAATACAACAGTCGAGTGAAACAAACATTTTTCGTCTTTGATGTGTTTCAGTACTTAATATTTCCATGGTTTCAGTAATTTAATCTGTGGTTTTGTAATTTTGTTGACAGATCGTAAGTGGCTGTCATATTTTGCGATTTCTGGAATTTCTCAGGAGCCGTGCCGGAATTAAAACGAGAAATCAATTTTTTGATAAATTTGGACGTCTAAACTATATTATCTAATACCAAATAAACCCAGAAAATATTGGAGCGTTATAAATCACAATGGCGGGTATGTATTTCGTTCTTTTCCGGGTATTGTTGCGGTTATTCTTCAATATTTACATAATTTCAATGTTTAGATAATCAAGATGCACCGGCAGCTAACAATCAAGAAGGTACGAAACCAGAGGCCCCAAAGACGTCACCAGAGGCCCCAAAGGAGGGTGCTAATGAACCCGTTGCGGATGTAGTAACTGCAGAATCACCTCAGCCCGATGCGACACCTCCTCCTACAGAAGAGGACTGCCAAGAGATCATTATAGTGAACGAGCACACTGAGGAACTAGACCTGAATCACGGCAGGATTGGAAAAATCGAGAAACTTGAACCTTTGAAGAAGTTAGAGAGGTGAGTCATGCTTTCAACCTGTTTTTTAAGTGTCTATGGAGTTCCTTTCACTTTGTCTTAGTCATGCTGTTATACACCAATTATGACATGAATCATCATGTACCTGCTCTTTTCCCATGTTACTTGGCTTGAAGCAACATGTTTTTTCGTTTCTTTGCCGCCTTTCAACCATCACTACGATTTACTCACTTTTTTGTCAAATAATTCTTCACACAATCCAACCATTTGTCTTTAGGTTTTCTCTTAATCTCCATCCAGTCAAAAAAGAGTTTAATAATACCAGCTTTGTACTATCCGCTGAAAGCTTAAAGCCGGTTCTTCACACTAACTCAAGATTGGTTGGCAATTTCAGTCTCATATTCACTAAAAGTCCAGTATGACCATCGTAGAAATGAGTTTGGTTCAATGGAAAAATCTACAAAGACATTATAGAAACATTTTACGTCGAGTTGTATAGAAAAAGCGTTGTGTTATGTATATTCTTGGTGGAATACAGATGGAATCGCCATACTTCGTAGGCAGGTTTCCTCACAAAGTTTTCATTTAAAATGTATTAATAAAGTAGTAAACCTTATCAGTGTTTGATAATATGAGATAAATGTGTTCTCAAGTACAGTTTTAGCTATTGTTCTTTCTTAGACGTAGCAATGTTCTATTGAGTGGATAGATTACGACTGAACTGGGGCAGGTCATAGCATTAGCTCTGTTAATCAATTATATAGAAAAAAATTGATGTTTGCTGTGTAACGAGTCTTTTAAGCCTGTTACATACTATTGAATTCTTTGCTTTGATTTGTAGGCTCTGGTTGGTGTTGCCTTATGAAAATTCATTTTTGGTTGACTTGGATTCGTGAAGTGGTCACACTGATTTTTATTTTCGATGCTGTCAAATTGACTTTGACATCTCTTGCTTTTCGACCTACAGCCTTGAATCAATGGAGTGATTTTTGAGCGCTCCAATAAAATCTCAAAATATAACTTGAGATGGGCGGCATCTAGTCCCTAATTATGTGGTAGCCGATTGCCCTTGTCATGATCCTAATTGGATAGCCTTTATTTTTTAAGGTAAGCGAATTCTTTGTGATTTCGGTCCGTTCCGCGTTGTCATGGCTATTTTGATAGCAGACGCTAATAGTTTCCGATATTTAATTGTTTCAGGATCTCTTATCTTCATTTTATAATTATTTGCTTGGATTCATTCATCTACTGATGACCACATTTTGATTTTTGGAAGAAACGGTGAGTTTAATTGTATATTGCTCGTAACGATTTCTGCATCGATTTCTAAATCGATCGCCATTTTTTATCCGCTAACGATTATTCATGTTTGTTTTCAGCCACAAGGCGTTTTTTTTCCATATTACTTAAATTTTTGAACGCACGCCCCTACCAAAATGCATATATCTTGGACCGCCGTTGGCAATCTCGGCGAATATCACCAAGATGCTCTTGGATAATCCATCAGGTTCCTAATTTAGTCGACGGAGTTTGGTATGGTTTATGATACATAACTTCAATTTATTTTAAAAAAGTGCAATAATGACAGGTCTTAGAATAACAGCGATGTCATCTTAATTTTACACATTAGAGCTGTTAGCTTTAGAATTAGAAAGGAATTTTCAAACCAGCAGCCTTCGGGTAATAAAGTCGTTCTTACTTTTCATGATTGATTTTTATTGATGCCTTCCCGCTTGAAGATTAAAAGTCTCAAGCTCCCGCAGGTAAGTCTATCCTTGGCATAGTTTTGTGTGTACTCCAGGCGCCCGAATTTTCACTTTTACTTATTTTTATTTGGAGCACACCACACAGTTTAATTTCATTCATCTCACTCTCTTCTCATCTCACACACTCTCTTTTTTTATTATTACAATTGTCGCTCAGCGAACAGGGACTTGAAGTAGGTTTGTCTGGTACCTATATACTGTCATTATTGCACAATTATTAAATAACTTATGAGTCTATTGTTTGCATTAGTTTGTTCTACATTGTTACTTCAATAACTTTGTGTTTATTTTAATTTTTGACTCATAAGTAGTACTTAACTTAATTTGGTGAATCTTTGTAAACAATATTTGGTGTTTACTTATTGATAATTTTGTTTATTGACCTGTTTGTTTTAATAACATGTTTTTTTCTTAGCAAAACCAACAGAAATGTATAGCATTGACCGTGTTTTGTTGTTCTCAACAGTAAAGTTATTTTAAAAACTAAGTTTAACTTTTAAAGAAAATAATTTAATCTAATTGTAAGTACAATATTGTACATTTAATTTATCTAGATTTAAGCTGCTTGTAAGTGATTATTGCACTTTTAAAACGATAAAATTAACTTAGTAATTTTTCATGGGAATACCACATTGACTTCAATACTTAACCTCAAACTTGAGAATTTATTTTCAAACTTTTAACTTTTTGAAATTTAGTTTTTGCTTTTCGTTTGCTATTCGCCTTGCTGTTTGTTAGTCATGGACAAGGGAGTTCAGTTTCCGCCGCTTCAGGATTCGGGTGATGTCGATACCTGTACTGCTGTTGATGCTTATGCTCTCAGTTGATATCATAGGAATTCTACCTAAAACTTATTCTGGTCATAGATACATACTTTCGGTTGTAGACGTTTTTACTAAATATTGCTGGTTCTTTCCAATGATCAATGCTACCACTAGAGTAATTTGTAAACATTTTGAAAAAGAAATATTTCTCAAATTTGGTTGTCCAAAAATAGTAGTTTGTGACAATGGAACTCAATTTACTTCAAAACATTTTGTAGATTTTTTGAAAGGTTTTAATATAACCAAAATATTTTATAATACTTTGTATACACCTCAAAATAACCCTGTTGAGAGATATAATAAAACGGTCGAAACCTGCATATCGTGTTTTGTTAAAGATGATCATAGAACTTGGTCAAGTTTTTTGCCCAATGTTCAATTAGCTTTAAATAATAGTGTAAACCTTGCTACTGAGTTTACTCCTAACTTTCTGATGTTTGGTAGGGAGCTTATTCTTGATGCGTCATTACATCACTTTAGTAGTTCTGTTGATAACTTATCTCAACTAGAAATTTCAAATAGGAATGCTTATGCAGTTTCTCTTAATTCACTTAGTGATATTTTTGTTAAAGTTCAAGCTTACTTGTTAAAGGGGTATAAGCGAAATGCCGCTTATTATAATAAAGGTCGGAAAGTCATTTCTTTTGGTGTGGGTGATATGGTGTGGAGAAGAAGTTTTGTTCAATCTCATGCTCCTGCATATTTTTCAGCTAAGCTTGCACCTAAGTTTGTAAAGTGTAAAATAACTGAAAAGGTTTCGGATAACGTTTATGTTTTGAAAGATTTAAATAAAGGTTCAGTGGGACGTTATCATGTTAAAGATATTATTAAATTTTAATTTGGTTTCCAAGTGTTAGTCTTGATTTTGATAAATT
The DNA here is from genome assembly GCA_949774965.1 of Diarsia brunnea. Classification (NCBI taxonomy): domain Eukaryota; kingdom Metazoa; phylum Arthropoda; class Insecta; order Lepidoptera; family Noctuidae; genus Diarsia; species Diarsia brunnea. The sequence goes on along the minus strand of OX459013.1, from coordinate 15,247,687 downwards.
CTGTTTGAAGGTCGCTTTTGACAGTGTGATGTACGAGGGGATGGATGATAGGTTATCAGCGATTTGAAAGATGTATGTTAGGTAACTTCTTAGAAATTTATTGAATTTGAATTCTTAACATTCTAAAAATAAAACTTAGGCCATTTTTGTTAATTAAATACTATTTTTTTCCACACTAAATGTTTTTCACATCGAAGGATCTTATTTTATGTTTTGTTCGTTTTTGTTGGATTGTATAAGATCTTATTTTTTAAGGGTAACCTTTTACCTGTTTATATTTTATTAGGATCTTATATAACCCTACACTTCAGGTTATTTTTACCTTGAGATCAAAAACTTGAACTCAATTTCAAGTTTTTGTAATCTTTTTTTTTCATAGTTTGAAATCATTCTATTTTCTCTTCGTCATAAATAGTAATCGATTTTTAAATCTATTTTGTGCTGTTCATTGACAGAATTGTTTCTCATTTTTACTAGAGTTTCATTCTCTTTAATGATCGGATTTGACTTTGTTAGTAACGCGTTCATCCTGGACTTTACTTTTTAGGGTCATTCTGTAACCTTTGTTACAAAATGCCTTATTATTTTTTGAATCTTGGTGTAACTTTTGACCTTGATTTCGACTCTTTTTTCCATTGTGCTCGGAAAGTCGGTGGTGTTGTGCCGATCACAATGTGGGATTTCGGCCCCGGCCATATTTTTTCCTTTTTCCATTGTGTTGGACATTGTTGTTCCAATCACAATGCGGGATTTTTTTTTTTACTTTCGTCATTCTTTTTTCTTTGCGTTCGGAAGTTCGGTGGTGATGTGCCGATCGCATTGTGAAACCTTGGCTTTCGCCTTTTCGTTATTGAGATTTCTCATTGGAGATCTCAATGATTTTTTGTGTTTGTCTGTGTTTGGGAGATTGGTAGTGTTGAGCCAGTCACAGCAACATTCTTTTACAGCTATTGTGCTCGGGAATTCGGTGGTGATAAGCCGATCACAGTACGCTTTCCTTTGTTTCGTTGCAGGTTGTGCCTGTAACAATATTTTAAATAAGGTCTTTCAGCTTTATTTAAAAACTTTTGTTTGGAGTTTCAAATTTTTTTTGGATTGTTGGATACGGAGTTAGTCAGTGGCAATAGAGCCTAACTGCACTCATAGAGATGGTAGAGTTAGAAGCAGTTGACATAGTAGTCAGTGGCGATAGTGCCTAACTGCACTCAAAGTTGTACTGTTCCAAGTGGTTTGAAATTTTTAGTCGGTGGCGATGGTGCCTAACTGCACTAAAAATTGTAGTTTGTATTGGTAATTTGTTCGAATTCGTTTGAAATTTGTAGTCAGTGGCTATAGTGCCTAACTGCACTGTTTTGGAGTTTAGAAGCGCTAAGAGATTTCTCTCTTCGTTTCATTTAACGAGTTTTTATAACTTATAATTTTTTCTGTTTTTCACAGATTTCATTTTTGACTTTTTGTCATTTGCATGTTTTTACTTTTATTAAATTCTTGAGACCTTGTCGTTTGACATTTTCAGAATTCATTATTTTACACTTTGAATCTTTTATGATTATTTTCTTTTTTTGGGAATTAGAAAGTTGTTAAGACTAGTCTATTGTGTTGAAGATTTCTTTCTAATAAAAGAAAGTTCCTTTCTTTTATTTTCGGGGAGGGATGTAATGTAACGAGTCTTTTAAGCCTGTTACATACTATTGAATTCTTTGCTTTGATTTGTAGGCTCTGGTTGGTGTTGCCTTATGAAAATTCATTTTTGGTTGACTTGGATTCGTGAAGTGGTCACACTGATTTTTATTTTCGATGCTGTCAAATTGACTTTGACATCTCTTGCTTTTCGACCTACAGCCTTGAATCAATGGAGTGATTTTTGAGCGCTCCAATAAAATCTCAAAATATAACTTGAGATGGGCGGCATCTAGTCCCTAATTATGTGGTAGCCGATTGCCCTTGTCATGATCCTAATTGGATAGCCTTTATTTTTTAAGGTAAGCGAATTCTTTGTGATTTCGGTCCGTTCCGCGTTGTCATGGCTATTTTGATAGCAGACGCTAATAGTTTCCGATATTTAATTGTTTCAGGATCTCTTATCTTCATTTTATAATTATTTGCTTGGATTCATTCATCTACTGATGACCACATTTTGATTTTTGGAAGAAACGGTGAGTTTAATTGTATATTGCTCGTAACGATTTCTGCATCGATTTCTAAATCGATCGCCATTTTTTATCCGCTAACGATTATTCATGTTTGTTTTCAGCCACAAGGCGTTTTTTTTCCATATTACTTAAATTTTTGAACGCACGCCCCTACCAAAATGCATATATCTTGGACCGCCGTTGGCAATCTCGGCGAATATCACCAAGATGCTCTTGGATAATCCATCAGGTTCCTAATTTAGTCGACGGAGTTTGGTATGGTTTATGATACATAACTTCAATTTATTTTAAAAAAGTGCAATAATGACAGGTCTTAGAATAACAGCGATGTCATCTTAATTTTACACATTAGAGCTGTTAGCTTTAGAATTAGAAAGGAATTTTCAAACCAGCAGCCTTCGGGTAATAAAGTCGTTCTTACTTTTCATGATTGATTTTTATTGATGCCTTCCCGCTTGAAGATTAAAAGTCTCAAGCTCCCGCAGGTAAGTCTATCCTTGGCATAGTTTTGTGTGTACTCCAGGCGCCCGAATTTTCACTTTTACTTATTTTTATTTGGAGCACACCACACAGTTTAATTTCATTCATCTCACTCTCTTCTCATCTCACACACTCTCTTTTTTTATTATTACAGCTGTGGCAATTATAGTTCAATGTTCTTTTTATTCTGCTCAAGTTAAAAGCTACGAAACTCATACATTAAAATTGACTGCCTGCCAGCATTTCTTAGGCCTATAACTAAGGCACACATTATCAACTACCTTCTTCTACCGACTAAAAATTAATACAAAATAGGTAACAGTTCAACTAAACCCTTGTTACCAAACCTCCTTTTACAAATATCATTTGAGATTAAAGTTAAGTCATCGAGTGAATATCTTACAGTAATTGATCTGCAATGGCCCTCTCTACGTTAATATACGAGATTGAACTTCCAGTCCTAATGGAATAAAGTAATTCCATTATTAGCAATGAATGATCGCCTGTAGCTAATAGTCTCCATGCTGTAAATTATTAGAAAATAGCAGTGTATATTTCCTCGGTTTAATTTGCTAATTGGACTGCTAGGATTTCTCGTGTTCTGTCAGAGCCTACCTGGTAAAATTCTGACTTTTCCACTTTTTGAAGGTTTAGATGTATGTTTTACATAAGTACACCCACATTTCGCCAGTTTTTTATATTTTATATGTATACTTCATAAAATCTTCTCTTATTTCCAGGTTATACCTGAGATGGAACCTGATCAAGAAGATCGAGGGTCTGTCCACATTGAGCACGCTGGTGGAACTCGAGCTCTATGACAACCAGATTGTGGTCATGGAGGGATTGGAAGAGCTTGTTAATTTAGAGTGAGTTTGTCTATGGTTCAACTTTTTTTCTAGAATTCGCTAGCTATTTTGTGTTTTCTTGTCTTAAAATTTTGAAGGTAAGGATAGAAATGTGGACTAAAAATAATGAGTTTTAGGTCATTATACCAAAATAAATGAATTTCCCTGATGAGGCTGGCACAAGAGCGTGGATAAAAAGAGAGGGCAATACCCAGCAGTGGGTGAAGTCGGGGTGTGTGTGTGTGGTGATGATGATACCAAAATAGGGCCAAATCACCTCAATGATTATTAAATACCTTGAACAAAGCAGCGCTCAGAGCGTTTTATTTTCATGCAGACTTTCTGAAGCACGCACATAGTACCTAAATTGTGGTACATTTGTGCTGTCCCAATCAAGATTTGCCAATATTCCAGGCATGGGCCAATAGCCCTCGACCTAAAAACCTTATTCTACCTATTAAAAACGTTTTTAAATCGAAGGAAATTGGACCACATGCAGGTCGAACCATTCCTAGGCGTCGCGTGATGTGAGGCGCATGCCATTACCGCACGTGAGAACTTCATGTATTCAGGCCAGTCCCGCGGGTTTACGTAACCAAATCCGAATGATGCTAAAGACGCCGCGTATAATGGGTTAAAAAGTACCCTTACCGAAACAAAAAGGCACATTGTCCTCCCTCCGTCATCGCGATATTTTTTTTTGTTTTAGACCATAATTATCTGGAAATCTTATATGTAGTTACGGAGATATGGAGTTTTTTTTCTTAAATAGAAGTTTTTAATGTTACGTAGGTATGACTTTATTTTAAATACCTCCATGAAAGACTCCCGTAATATTCAATGCATCTATCAACACACTGTTTTGAATGCGTTACATGGGTCCTACTGTGAAACGTGAATAATCACCAAAAAAAAAGTCCTTTCCCATCAATTTTTTTTCGTAAATTTACTTAGTTTGATGTACAGAATGCTTGGTTGACGGCTAGTGAAGCATCCGTTAACACCTTGTATAAGTCATGTTTATTTTCTGTTGTCACTTTAACCTTGCCAATCGTTGGTCTTGTGGTCGCAAGTACGACTGCTGAGCATGGAGTCCTGGGTTGGATTCCTGGGTGGAACAAGTTGTAATTTGGTTTTTCTATTAGGAATTTCTCGGTAGCGACCACCGAGTCTGAATTGAATTTGTGCCCGGTTGATGGCAAAAGACTCGCCCCCTATTAGATGGGACTTAAAAATAACTGGCGAAATGTGGGTGTACTATTAGGTACACCTCTGCCTAACCGTTCGGTGATTACAGGTTTGATATCACTATCACTACATAGTATAAAACAAAGTCGCTTTCTCTGTCCCTATATCCCTATGTATGCTTAAATCTTTAAAACTACGCAACGGATTTTGAAGCGTTTTCTTTTAATAGATAGAGTGATTCAAGAGGAAGGTTTTAGTATATAATTTGACCGACATCCACGCGGGTGAAGCCGCGGGCAACAGCTAGTTATGTTATAAAATATAAACTATCATTTTTCTTTTTTCCAGGATGCTGGACTTATCCTTCAACAGAATCAAAGAGATAAATGGCCTAAATAACCTGCTGAACTTGAAGAAGCTGTTCCTTAGCTCCAACAAGATCTCGGAGATCAAGAACGTCAATCATTTGCCCAAGATAGAGCTGCTGGAATTGGGAGATAACCGAATACGGGTAAGTTTCGAAGATGATAACCAAGATAGCCCGCGAAATTCAAAGTGACTTTTTGATGAAAAGGGCATTCTAGGGACCTTTATGAACTCAAAGGGTTGTATTGGTGATTTTAATCATTATTACTCAGTAAAGTCCCCTAAAACCGATCCCTGTGAAACACCGCAAACTGCAACTCATTCAAATGTGTTTTAATTAAACTGCTACAAGGCACTTATGAGCAATACAGGGAGACACTCCTTACTTAATATTATAAATGCAAAAGTAGCTCTGTCGGGCTGTCTCGCGTTTTCACGCCAAAACTACTGAACCAATTTAAATGAAATTTGGTACACGGATAGTCTTGAGCCTGACAAAGGACATAGGGTACTTTTTAACGCGAAAAAGGGTTGAAAGGAAGGGATGAAAAGCTAGTTAAATTATAACTTTACGTTAACTTTTTATTGTTTTCTTTTGTCTCTTAAGTTAATGTATCAATGTCATGCACACCTGTTATTTGCATGGTTACTAAAATGTAAATTTTTGTTGTTATGTAATTTGAATTGTAAGTGACTGTGCTGTTGGTGTGCTTATTATAAATAAATAAATTTCATCACCAACACCTCTTTATTAAGGGCGCGAAGTAGTTCCTCGTGCCTCGATAGATGGCGTTGTGCGTCGTCGCTGAATCGCGCTATGGTTTCGTTACACGCCGGGATATATAGTCGGCCAGTATCAGGAGCACTTCACCTCGGTACATCCGTACGAATGCAAAAATTTTTGACAAGTCAGTCATGAACAATGCTGGCTTTTATAATTAACTTATATTAGATTATGCCCTATTTAATTCAGGGTGATTGTATGAAAGGGAAGGTTTTAGAGCCGCGACCTACAAACGTTACTTAGCACGTACTTTGGATAATTATGAATACTGACTGCGTGTTTTTTTTTACCATCTTATTTAAAACAGAAAAAAATACAAACGAATTGCGAACATAGGAGGTTCGCAATTCGTTTGTATTTTTTTTCTGTTTGTAACCTCATAACTCCGCCATTTATGAACCGATTTGATAATTTTTTTTTTTATGTGAAACTGAAATGTAAGCTCTGCTAATCTTTTAATGATTGGTCCCATTGAAATTTCATCAATATCGGTTTAGTAGTTTGTTTTTCATCTTCTTGGTCTAAATTTCAGATACAGGTGTTCCTAATTGACGGCACGGTTGGCGCAGTGGCTAAGCGATTGGACTGCGGCGCTGCGTGTCGCGGGTTCGATCCCCGCACGGAACAAATATTTGTATGACCTGCAGGTACTTGTTTCGGGTCTGGGTATTTGTGTATGTGACTTTATATGTTTGTGAACGCACCCACGATACAGGAGAAATTCCTAGTGTGGGGCAACGTTTTTTAACAAAATAAATAAAAAAATAAAAAAATATTTCAACAGTTATGTTTTAGTCCCATGTAATAGAGGGCGAGCCAATTGCCATCATCATCAGCATCAGCATTATAATGTTCCCACTGCAGAGACTCAGGCCTCCTCTCTAGGAGAGGGATGGGCTATTTTCCACCAAGCGGGCCCAATGCGGGTTGGTAGATGTCACATGTCTTCGATTTTTTGGTTCTAAGACATGCTGGTTTCCTTCACCGTTTTGAGATTGCCATCAACCGGGTACTAATTCAGACTTCGTGGTTTCCGACCTGAAAATTAATCCCAGGAATTCATCCCGAGCAGAAGGGATGGTGAACACTAGACAAATACTAATTTATTTAATCTTCTCGTTTTCATTTGTCTTACAGACAATCAGTAACCTACAAGGCCTGAAAACCCTCAAGCAGCTGTACCTAGGCAAAAACAAGTTAACGAATATACAAAACCTCGACGGCCTAACCGCACTTGAAATATTAGTTCTACAAAGTAATCGTATTACGAAAATAGAGCATCTAGACGAACTGAGGAACCTGGAACAGCTGTATATCTCTGAGAATGGAATCACGGCGATAGAGAATATGGGAAACCAGCTCAAGCTGCAGACCTTGGACTTGGCTGCCAACAGAATTACTGCCATCGATAATGTGAGGCATATGGCCAATTTGGAAGAACTATGGGTGAGTTTATGTATTTATTTATTAAACTTCATTGCCATGTATAGTTCACGTCAAATAACTTTGCCCCTCTGAAGTTAGCCATTTGCAAAGATCGCGCAAGTGCAGTCACGTAGAAATTTTTTTGAACAAAATAAATACATATTTTTAAAAGAAAACATAGTTTTGAACTCAGGTGAATTGAAAGAAAGAAGAAAGAAAGCAATGTGAATGTCAACAAGAAATAAGATAACAAAACAAAAACGACTAATAATAAAAAACAAATAACAACACGTACAATAATGCAACACTTGTGGCATCGAATGTCTATCGTACGGAGCAAGCGGGACGCAAGCATGCATCGAACGTAAACGAGCGACAGAGACATAAAATCGCGCCGCCATAATGCCCGCCCCCATGACTCGCGCATGCGCAGTTGCAGTTTTGTTCGTCATTTTGACTGCTGCGCAGCCACTCGTAGCCAACTTCAGAGGGGCACAGTTATTTGACGCGAGCTGTAGCACAAGTGCCTTTTCCAAAACATGACCTCAACAACCCCCCTCCCTTGTGAACACTAGTTGTCAAACTTTCAGACCACCTTCTGCCTGTAACGACTGTCTAAAGGTATATCAGCTAAGCTTGCTTTCCGAGGCACGTAGGACATTAAATATGTAATAGGTGGTCACCCATCTATACATCAACCTAGGCATGGGTGGTTAAACCCGAGGATTGGTTCGAGTGGCTATTATTATTTAGCCACCAGCTCCTCATTGGCTCCTAATAGTCATCATCATCGTCATGATCTCAGCCGAAAGACGTCCACTGCTGAACATGGGGCTCCCCTAAGTGTCACATCGTTGACCGGTCCCATGCGTCTCGCAACCAGCGAATCCCCGCAGCCTTCTCCAGGTGCACGGTCCACCAAGCGGGAGGCCTTCAACGCAACGTCTTCCAGTTCGCTGTCGCCACACTACATCGTTTCGTCCTACATACATAAAGTTATGCCCTTTTCCCATGGGGTTAGGCAGAAACTACAGAACGCCACCAGCCATCCTTACAAACTCCTTTTGCCTCGTCCACATTCATACATCTGGTCATACACGCACGCCGGTTACGAGTACTACGTACCTGTACTTCCTGAAGAACGGTACGGCACCGATAAGATCAGTGTATGTCTTTCTAGGGCGTCCCCTCCCAGCGGCGTTGCCACTCACATCTACCTTTCGTTAATCGGCTTTCACTCATCCTCTCCACATGACCGAACCACCTTAGCATACTCTTTTCAATTTTTGTCACTACATCTCGTTTCGACCTCATCATCATCATCATCAGCCTATAATGTTCCCACTGCAGGGACTCAGGCCTCCCCTCTAGGAGAGGGATGCGGGCCCAGTGCGGGTTGGCAGATGTCACATGTCTTCGAATTTTTGGTTCTAAGACATGCCGGTTTCCTCACGATGTTTTCCTTCACCGTTTCGTCCTAATAGTAATTTATTATATTTAATTTTCAGCTAAACGACAATCAAGTCACAGACTGGTCTTCAATAGACTATCTTAAGGAGAACAAGAAGTTAGCCACGATATACCTGGAGCGTAACCCTATCGCCGTCGACCCCGCGTACAGGAGGAAACTGAAGTTAACCCTACCGTCGCTGCAGCAGATCGACGCCACTTTGTGTAGATAAGAATTTTTGTTTTCTTTCTTTATGTAGTTTGCTGAGGGGTGGTGTAGAAATGGAGGGAATAAAACGTAAATATTTTATTGATTTAATTAGGAACAACTAACACCTACATTACGCGATATTAAAAACATGAAAACATTCAACAACTTCAATAATATTATTAACGAAGGAAATTTGCCATGTTTGATTGTTTTTAGTAATAAATACTCATTCATTTGAAGCTTACGTTTAGAATACACATAACATCACCCCAAGAAGTATATTTGGTATGTAGCAGAGATGATTGCGTTAACGCAAATTATCTGTAATTCATTTTTGTGTGTCCTAGCTAAGGCGATCGGTCACGCGTATACGTTACCGTAATTTGTGATTGTCCCCTAAGCGCAATCACGCGTTTGTTTGACGTATGTGTTCGCGTTACGATCGTTATGGTTAGGACGAGCTGTAGAATGTATGTATGTATGTGTATGATAAATGTATTTTATTTTATGCAATTAGTTGTAGATTTACAAGTAGTATTGCAATCACCGTGGTCACTGTGTATTAATTAAGTATTGAATAATTTCTTAGTTTATTAATATTGTTTCATATTTAAGTAACCAGTGCGTAGCAATGTTTTTATTTAATTAAGGGTACAAGAAAAATGTTTTGAACAATTTTCGGTAATTTTTTTTTTAATAAATTAAACAATTTTTGGTAGATAAATAAAATGTTGAATAACGTAACCTTTCTAGTGTGCTTTTTATTAAAGCGAATTAAAAAGTTTTTAGAATCTTAAAGATCAACAAAAAAAAAATAGTGGTCTATGTAACAAAAAATATCATAATAGGGTAGTAGACAAAAAAATCTAATTAGTCTGTCAGATTGATTTCCAAAAAATATTGGACACGTATTTTTTCTTTTTTTACGTAAACAAAAAATGAAGACGATACAGTGCTTCGAAAAGTCGTGTGAAGTCACAGTTTGAAACATTTTTTACCACGAAGTGACGTCACAAGCCCCCACTCCTGATCTTCGATATATATATTTTTCGTAACTTTTTCATTAAATTTGATAAAACAAAAAAAGACTTAGATATCCAATATTTTTCGATAATCTAACACAAGGACTAAACAGAATCATATTTTTTTAAGGCAGGAAACATTTCTATTATGTAAATTAAAACTATGTAGATGTTTACTTTAATTACTTTTAAATCTCGCAGTACTAATTCTTCCTGTAGATTGATATTTGGTGTATGAGCATTTTTTTATTATAAAAATATATATACAATTATATAATTATATTAAATATATAAGTGCCTATTTCTAATTGTCCATATTCCCGTAGAATATTGGAGTATGTTACGTATATCATTGTTAACATTTCAAAAATTGAATAGAAAATAAGTACTTACTGACTTTTGTAGTTCGAAATTGGAATCTGCGTAATTTTTCATTTCGCGGTTTCGTTCAAACATATATAACCTCAAAGTCAAATCATTTATTTCAATTAAATATGCTAATAAAGGGCACGTTGCAATTTTAAACTGTACACAAACGAATTGATTCCAATTCCTCAATAGTATGCCCTTTTCCAGTCAGCCTTCGTAAATGTCTAAATAAAAATTTATAATGGCATTTATTTGGTTGTCACAAATTGGAACTGACAACCACCAATAAATTATTTTGTCTGGCAACTTTAACCAGCAACTTATTGAAAAAAAAAAACAATTCTCATGACATTATTATAAATAAATGCATGTTTTATTAATCTAAACCTGAGAATCTACACTTTAACAAACCGTACCAATAAATAAGGATTTGAACATAGATTTTATACTGTAGTAGTTTATACCTATGTAGATTGCATCATAGTTCTTTTTGGCGCGTAGCCAGTCACTTGGCCGCCATCTTGCTTTTTCAATATGATATCCATAGACAATTTCACAAAGACTCCGTCGTTAGTCTAATGGAGACAAGGCCCTAAATCCCCTGGTTCGGCGAAATGTTACTGGGTTTTTCCACCAGGTAGTTCTCAGTAGCAGCCACGGAGACTGAATTTGTGCTGGGCAATAGGCTTGTTCACTATTTCATAGGACTTAAACATATCTGGCGAAATGTGGGTGTACTATTAGGTACACGGACACCTCTGCCTAACCCTTCGGGGGTTATAGGAGTGATGATGTTATGTTATTTTACACGGTTGTTGCACGGTTGGCGGAGTGGCTAAGCGATCGGACTGCTGCGCTGCGTGTCGCGGGTTCGATCCCCGCACGGAACAAATATTTGTATGGCCTGCAGATAGTTGTTTCGGATCTGGGTATTTGTGTATGTGACTTTATATGTTTGTGAGCGCACCCACGATACAGGAGAAATTCCTAGTGTGGGGCAACGTTTTTATAAAAAACAAAAGAAACAAATGTTTACTAACAGTGCCCTCAAAATCATTTGAGCTCAGATAAAACCAAGTCGGATTGTAATTTATTATTTTCATTGTTGTGGTAGATGTCATTTAAGTATGTATGTAAAGTAATTATGTATTGTTGTTAAATAGACAATGTTAAATAAAAGATGGCGTAGTTTTAAAGTAAAAAAAAATATTGAAAATGTATTCTTCTTAGGCGTCGGTGGCAATCTAAATATTGTGTCAGCCCAGAACCAACTGCAATTATACTACGCGTAATTTTATAAATTTCAACTATTAACAAATATTCAAAATGAAATGAAATATCAATCAGAAATAAATTAATTTCAATTTAATTCAGAATTTCTGTCTGACTGCTCTTTAAAACTTCGCCTTTCATTAAACTGTTCACTGATTCCAATAAGTTTATGTATGTCTCTATGGTACATTTTATTATTTATATTCTAACACGTCAAATAATGTTGTAGCAGCATAAGGTTAAATGTTATACAATAAAACATGTTAAAATAATCATTTGTATTTCAAATGCAATTCCGAACCCGTCCTTCCCATTGAATATTTTTATTTACGTCTAAAATGGTCCTATGACGACTTTTTCTGGGGTGAAAAACGCACTTTTTACTGCTAATGGATGCATTAAATAGAATAGAGGCCTTGTAGGTATTTAAAGTACATAATGTTAAGGTATCATCTAACATTTATTACTTGAGAAAAGTTGGCACTTTGACCTCCAATATCTCCGAAAGTAGAACCTTCCCAGATATGGATAAATAATCCAGAACAAAAAAAAAACATCGCTACGACTACGGAAAACCAGTGCCTTTCGACTTCGTTAAAGGTATTTTTACACGACTGCCCAAAAAAAAGAGTGTTATGTTCTTAGGGTTCATGTAAAGGGTGTAAAAGTACCCTTAACGCAAACGAAGGGCACTTGTTCTCCCCACCACTGCGATATTTTTTTTGTTCTAGCTAGACCATACCTGGGAACCTAGTTACGGAGATATTGGGGGTCAAAGTTCGAAATTTGTCACAGCTGTTTTTTGTAAATACTAGGTTTTCATGTAAAGTGTGTGGTTTCCATGACCCGTTTACTATTCAAAACATCCACAAGCACAATATTTTAACAGTGCTACATTGAGTTTTATCGAAAAAAAAAAGTCGTTTCCCAGCAAAAAAATTTGCGTAGGGGTACTTAGTTTGATGTACAGAATGCTTGGTTGACGGCTGTGTGATGGGTTGATTTACAACCTGTATGTATGTTCGTTTGTGAGCTTCTTAATTTCACCATTACTTCTAAACGCCCGAACCCATTTTGATGTATATAACATTCATTTTTTGTAGCTTCTTCACCAAACAGTACTGCAGTCATGTTATTTCCAGGCAGTCGCGGACACTCGCAGCAATCTATCAAAACACAAGGGGACCCTTCGCCCCGCACTACGTAACCCCACCACTGTTCTTTCTAAGGTCAATTTCAACATGTAAATATTTGCTGGCTATTGTAATAAATATACGAAGTTTTATTAATATTTTTATTTTGTTGAGTAATGTAGTTTAGATTTATCATCGCTCTCTTTCTCCCTCTCGTTTTCTCTCTTTCTTCCTCTCTCTATATTCTTTTAGTTAAAAATAATGACAAATGTGTCGGACAAATTAGACAGAAGCACGAGATAGGAAAGAGTGGTAAAAAAGGAGTGTGTAATAATATATTTTTATTTTAACACTGTGTGTACTTTTATTTAAGGAAGAAGAGAGCCGAGGCTTGCACCCCACAGGGGCACCTCATGCGGGGTGCAAGCTTTGGCTTAGGGTCGGTATGCTACTCTCAAAGGTCGGTTTTGATATTTATAGCTTTTACTAACAGCAGGTTTCGTTTTGCGTCTAGATAACAAGGAATAACAAAACTATGGTGAGAGAACACAGAAAACCTTTACAGCCACCAGGTGTTCTGAATTTTAATTTTATAGAATTTTACAGGAATTCTATGAAATTCAAATCCAGAATTTATAGAATTTTAGTGGAACTTGCAAACCTCTTCTTTATACCCAGCCTGTACTCCCCATTACTGGGCAAAGGCCATTATTTCTATCAGACCCGGGTCTGCGCCAATTCTTGAGCAACACTAGTCGTTCAAATTACGCAAAAATCTTATTTAACTTTAAGTTAAGATACACCTCTCATACTCCTAATATAAACATTATTATCATTTATCTCCATTCATATTTAAACAAGGATTTATTTATATACATTTGGAATTGATAACATGTTTACCTAACCTAAAAAACTTCCATTCAGACTTTCCTTTCATTTTCATCCATCGATTACATAAAAAAATCATTAAATACTTTCCCTAGTTCATCGCTACGAAGATCTTAGGATCTTTGACCTTGAGAACGAACTGGCATCACTGGTCTAGCTCACTGTCCCGCCGGCCGGCAAGCAAACCGGCTAGTACAGTGGTTTAGTGGTTACATTTCCATAACAGCTTTGCTACGATTGGAAAACACATTCCGACCGCCACTCGACGAACAAACACGCATCAAAATGAAGTCGTTTGTCGAATACTCTCCCAGTTCTGATTTTCCTATTGAAAATCTTCCGTACGGTGTTTTTACTTCACCGAACAATGTAAGTACGATTTTGTCATACGATTTTTTTGCAATAACATTAAATAAATTTGGTTAATCTGAATTGGTGTTTATGGTGATAGTTATAAGGTTCATGTATGTGCGAATATCGTTCGGATTATTGACCGTAATCAATGTCTTCTTTTTGACATTGCAAACTGGTATAACACTACCAAATTAGGAAGCACTGTCACGTGATAGTGCAGGTGAAGAATCTACATACATTTTAATTTAGTAGACTTGTCACATTTTATCTTATTGTCGAGCTATCTTTGTTTTGTGCATATTTTATGATGTTTTTTTTTATGTTTTTAGAACGAGAAACACATCGGTGTGGCAATCGGCGAGTTGATTTTGGATCTGAATGTAATCTCTAACTTATTTGATGGGCCTCTTCTGAAATCTAAGCAGAATGTTTTTAAGGTAAACTACTTAGTTAATAAATGTAGCTGCACGTTTGCATCATAATCAGAAGTTGTTGTTGTTTATAGAACAAAGAATAGTTGACAAAAAAAATCTAATTAGTCCGTCAGATAGATTTCCAAAAAATATTGGACACGTATTTTTTCTTTTTTCACGTTTATAAACAATAAATGAAGACGACACAGTGCTTCGAAAAGTCGCGCGACGTCACAGTTTGGTACAGACATGTTTTACGAGAAAGTGACGTCACCAGCCCCCACCCGCAGCCGCATCTTTGAAATGTTTTATTTTTGTCAATTGTTATTACTTACTTTGATAAAACAAAAAACACGTATCCAATATTTTTCGATAATCTAACAGACGGACTAAACAGAATCATATTTTTTTAGCCAGTCAACTACGCTATTGCATTATATTTTATTAGCATGTGGTAAACTCTAAACTGACAGGGTGTAAACTAACCCTTCATTAAGCCGTATTACCAGTTATTGTGTCCTTACACCAAACTAAGTAACCCTACGCAATAATTATTGCTGGAAGACAAATTTTTTTTGGGGAAAAAATCACTTTTAACGGTAAGACTCAACACACGCAAAACATTGTGTTGATGGAAGCTTTGAGTAAGTAGTAAGCTGGTTATGGAGGCAATTACAGTAAAATTATTACCTTGAAACTGATACTTATTTAAAACAAATCGGAACTTTGACCTCCAATATCTCCATAACTAGAAGATTCTCAGGAATCCAGACAAAAAAAAAATATAGCAATGAATAGGAAACTTTTGGCATCGTTAAGGGTACTTTTACACCCTTTATATGTATGTAAGGATATAAGGCGTAGGCATTTAAAGTAACTTCTAAATAATTTTGTTTTTTATAAAACGAAGCTATGTCAGTCTTACTAACTTGTATACCATGTGCTTGTTATCGGAACTTAATTAATTAATCACATTTGCATAAAGTATAAACAAGTTATAAATTATAAGCTCAATAAGTAGGAGTGGCTAGGGATTTTTGTTAACAGGCAGAAGAGTACCTTTAGCACATTCACATTTCGGCAGTTGTTTAACTGAGTCCCGTCGGGGCTGCGGGTTGTTCGCAAGAGATACCGCGGCCTCGACATAAAGGGCTAAGAAGGAACATGGGTGGTTTTTAGTCAGTAGAAGTGTGACACTCCCTTTCGCTCTGCCCAGGAGCGGGAGGGGTTATTTGATGATTTTCCACCCGCCAAAAAAAAAAGAAGGGGGTGAGCCTATTTTCATCGACCAGACAAATCCCTGGATTACACAGTACATAAATATCATGAGTAAATCCCAGTAGAGTTTTACTGCGTTTTAAAAAAAAAAATGAGAACGATTAAATTATATTTTCAATTTTCTGACACAGACACACCTCCAATATTACATTGATTACAATAAAACAAGTTTAAAAACTTCCTCGATACTTGAATACAAATTATATGTGTGAACGGCGACGTCAACTTGTTTACGATTTAAATAGATTTCTTGTTTGTGGTGATCAGGTTCGATATTACAAAACATTTTGCAAGTTATTTATGACCAATATTGTAATATCTTATTTAGAATCGTGATGTGTTAAGAGGGAGCACGGGGTAGTGCGATTCTCCACAAATGTGTTCCCCTTTTTTCTTCCTGCCTCTAGAGCAATCATTTTTTCAATAAAATCAAGACCTACCTACTACCTACCTACCCAGTAGTCCCGATCATTTTCTTTTTTTCAGCAACTAATCAGTTATTAAAAAACCGGCCAAGTGCGAGTCGGACTCGCTCATAAAGGGTTTCGTACCATCTATCTATATATATAAAAATGAAACCCCTTTTCCGTTGTCACGACTTGGCATGAAAACGGCTTGACCGATTTGGCTGATTTTTTTTTTTAAATGTTCGTTGAAGTTCAAGGATGGTTTTTACGGCGAGAAAAATTCGAATAATGGCCGGAAAAGCCCTAAAAACAGCCCTTTTCTTTTTCCCATACAAACGTTTTCTAACTAAAACGTAAAATCAATTTGAGCTTTAATACCGTACCCATAAAGTTCAAGTGTTAGTGGAGAGGTTCCGGGAAGGCAAAACAATTGAGTGACGTTCAGTTGTTCAGTCAACGAATGACAACTTCAAACAGCCCATACGACATTATCACAATAATCACAAATAATTACTGTTTCTTTCCCAATAGAAAAACGATTTTTCAAATGGTGTTTGCGTATAATATAAAAATTAATTGCTGTTAGTTAGTCGCGCTAAAACTAGAGAACGGCTAGACCGATTTGTCTAATTTTGGTTTTGAAACATTTGTGGCAGTCCAGAGAAGGTGAGAAATTAGTAGTATGTAGGCAGGTAGGTAATAGGTAGGTGGTAGGTAGTTGTAGACCGATTTGGCTAATTATAGTGTTGAATTATTCGTGGAAGTCCAGGGAAGGTTTAAAAGGTGAGAAAGTGGTAGGTAGGTTGGCAGGGTAGTAGGTAGGGTAGTAAGTAGGATAGTAGAGTAGGTAGGGTAGTCGGTAGAGTAGTAGGTAGGGTAGTAAGTAGGTAGGGTAGTAGGTAGGTCGGGTAGTAGGTAGGTCGGGTAGTAGGTAGGTAGGGTAGTAGGTAGGTAGGTAGGGTAGTAGGTAGGTAGGGTAGTAGGTAGGTAGGGTAGTAGGTAGGTAGGGTAGTAGGTAGTTAGGGTGGTAGGTAGGTAGGGTAGTAGGTAGGTAGGGTAGTAGGTAGGTAGGGTAGTAGGTAGGTAGGTAGTTGGTATACAGGCAGGTAGTAGGTAGGAAAAAGGGCATTGCAACGCATGCCGGGAACAGCTAGTTATCTATAAAAACGGCAAAAAAAATCATGTCTGTTGTATGGGAGCCCCCCTTAAATATTTATTTTTATGTTATTATTTATTATTAAAGTAAAAATACAACGAGTATTTTGTGAATATTTCAAGTGCCTACCTGTTGCCATTATTGATATCGAGCAAAAAAGAGCAAAAAAAAATCGCAATTGTTGTAAGGGAGCCCCCCTTTTCTTTTTTTTTTTTTGGTGGGTGGGAAATCATCAAATATCCCCTCCCGCGTTGGGCAGAGCGAAAGGGAGTGTCAGACTTCTACTGACTAAAAACCACCTATGTTCCTTCTTAGCCCTTCATGTCGAGGCCGCGGTATCCCTTGCGAACAACCCGCAGCCTCGACAGAACAACCCGCAGCCTCGACAGCGAGGGAGCCCCCTTAAATACTTATTTTATTTTGTTTTTAGTATTTATTGTTATAGCGAGCGGTAGCAAAAATACAAAATTTGTGAAAATTTCAACAGTCTAGCTATCACGGTTTGTGGTGCCAGACGGACGGACGGACAGCGGATTCTTAGTAATAGGGTCCTGTTTTTACCCTTTGGGTACGGAGCCCTAAAAATGACGCTCCAGAAACGGCAAAAAATGCGCCTAACCCTTCGGGAATTTCAGGCGTGATGTTTTATATTATTATTTCAATCCTATTCAATTTGCAGAGAAGTTCGGCATCGTCAACATACATATATAGGGTGTAAAAGTACCCTTAACGCAAACGAAGGGCACTTGTTCTCCCCACCACTGCGATCATTTTTTTTGTTCTAGACCATACCTGACCATAACTGACGGAACTTTGACCCGCAATATCTCCGTAACTAGGAGGTAGTTACGGAGATATTGCGGGTCAAAGTTCCAAATTTTTCACAGCTGTTTTTGTAAATACTAGTTTTTCAGGTTATAACTTTACTTAAATTACCTCCATGACCCGTTTACTATTCAAAGCATCAACTAGCACAATGTTTTAACAGTGCTACATTGAGTTTTACCGTAAAATGTGATTTTTGATCCAAAAAAAAGAAGTCGTTTTGCCCAGCAAATTTTTTTGTGTAGGGGTACCTACTTAGTTTGATGTACATAATGCTTGGTTGACGGCTGTGATGGGTTGATTTACACGAGCCAAGAAAGATGGCATAATATATCATCTATAACACCGTTGATAATAACTAGCTTTGAATCAATACAACCATTTATTTTAGGCACAAACACTCAACGCCTTCATGGCGCTCACTCGACCCCATTGGTTGGAAGCAAGAGCTACGCTACAGAAAATTCTAGACGCTGCCAATCCTACACTACAGAATGACAGTGAACTTAGACAAAGGTACAGTCTGATTCCCGTCGGGGCTGCGGGTTGTTCGCAAGAGATACCGCGGCCTCGAAATAAAAGGCTAAGAAGGAACATGGGTGGTTTTTAGTCAGTAGAAGTCTGACACTCCCTTTCGCTCTGCCCAAGAGCGGGAGGGGTTATTCGATGATTTTCCATCCGCCAAAAAAAAAAAAAGATACCCTAGCCTAGCCTTTTCCTAACTATGTTGGGGTCGACTTCCAATCTAACCGGATGCAGCTGAATGCCAGTATTTTACATGGAGCGACTGCCTATCTGACCTCCACAACCCAGTTAGTACTGGGTAATACGATAGCCTTTGATTCGATTGGTTGTCAGACTTCAAGCACTGACTACCTGTAACAACTATAAAAATTCTACAAATAACAGCCGGGACCAACGAATTAAAACATGCTTCTCGAAGCACGGAGGAAACTCGGTATGTAATAGATGGACCATCCACGGACCAGCTTAGGCAAAAACGGCTTCACCTAAAGATCGTTTCGAGTGGCAGTTTTTATTTAGCCACAAGCTCCACGAATTTCTAAAGCCATTCATTGATCACATTTTAAAACACTCATTATTTAATTATACGTCCCTCAGATTTTGCACATTAGCTGATCTAAACACATTATTTAAGGATTATTATCCACAAATGAAAACATTTTCCTATTTCCAGGGCGTTCGTAAAACAAAGCGATGCACAGATGTACGTTCCGGCTGACATCGGCGACTACACAGACTTCTACTCTTCGCTCCACCATGCCACCAACGTCGGGATCATGTTCAGAGGCAAAGACAACGCGCTCTTTGACAACTGGTAAGCTACACAAAGACAACGCGCTCTTTGACAACTGGTAAGCTACACAAAGACAACGCATATTTGACAACTGGTAAGCTACACAAAGACAACGCGCTCTTTGACAACTGATAAGCTTCATAAAGCGATGCACAGATGTACGTTCCGGCTGACATCGGCGACTACACAGACTTCTACTCGTTGCTCCACCATGCCACCAACGTCGGGATCATGTTCAGAGACAACGCGCTCTTTGACAACAGGTAATTTACTGTTAGCCTGTCATCCCACTGCTGGGCAAAGGCCTCCCCCCATGACCGCCAAATTTTTTCGATCCATGGCCACGTGGACCACTGGTCGTGGTCGTTGGTTCAGTCCAGCTCGTCTCGCCATCTCTTGCGAGGTCTACCGCGTCTTCCTCTGGCTATGTCAGGACTCCACAACGAGGTTATTTTGACCCACAGCTCGTCGGGCGTACGGCAGACATGACCAGCTCAGTCCCACTTAAGCTTATCAGGTTTTTGAGCAACGTCAGCGTTTTGGAGGGCAGTGTGGTGTTGCGTATATAGTCGGTTAATGTAACGCCTAAGATGCGGCGTTCCATTGCACGCTGGCAACCTTGAGCTTGGATTTTTGAATTATTTAATACACAACATATTTCTTCCTCATAATTTCAACTATTTATTTCTCAGGAAGCAGCTTCCAGTTGGTTACCACGGCCGCAGCAGCTCTGTTGTCATATCCGGAACACCCATCACAAGACCGTATGGACAGACTTTACCTGTCGAAGGTAAATTATCAATAAAATTATGTATTAATCATTGATTTAGCATTTAGCAAATCCATAATAGTAACCAAAAAAAACCGCCCAAGTGCGGCTCAAACTCCTTCACGAACGGTTCCGTACCATCGTAGTAGGGCTTTAATTTTTAATTCATCGTGTTTATTATACAAGGTGTAAACGAACCCTTCACGAATCCGTCAACCAAACATTATGTACATCATACTAAGTACCCCTACGCAAAAATATTGCTGGGTAACGATTTTTTTTTGGGTGAATAATCACATTTTACGGTAAAACTCAATGTACCACATTCAAAACATTGTGCTGGTTGGATGCTTTCAATAGTAAATGGGTCTAGGAGGTAACTGAAGTACCTTCTTACTTACTTTTATTTTACTGGTACCGTGTCCGCAGACCGGTAGATTTGACCACATCTTGACACCTATCTCAACCAAAACTCATGTTATTTTACCTCTAGAAAATAAGTCTTAATTCTTCCTAACTACACCTAGCTTTACAGAACTATCTTACATCTTTTCAGGAGCCGCTCCCCACTTCGGTCCCTCCCGCCTGATGGACTTCGAGTTAGAAATCGCAGCCTTTGTCGGTGGACCTCCGACTGCTCTCGGTCAGAGGATCACTGCTAAGGAGGCTGAGGAGCGCATCTTTGGACTTGTGCTTATGAATGATTGGAGCGGTATGTATGATATCACTGGCTTCCGTCCACGGATCGGCGCGACACAGAGGGGGGTAGTAGGTGCAATTGCCCCCTCTTGAAACCGACCAAATACGTCATTGTGACCTGCTACATTATATCAATCGCACCTTCTGCATGTGCATATATTTGCGGGCGATAGAGCGGTGCTTCAAACTAAATATTCTACTTGTATATAAAGAATTTCCGCAAAGTAATGCATGATTCCTTTCATTATTTATCAAAAGTTTATCAATTCTATGTATAAGTTTATCAAGTTATAAGTTTATAATTTCTGGAAGATAGGTAAAATCACATAAAAATTGCTAGCAGTCATTTTAAAACCATTTTTCGTATTCCAGCCCGCGACATCCAGAAATGGGAGTACATACCCCTGGGCCCGTTCACAGCCAAGAACCTCGGCACGACCATATCACCCTGGATCGTCACCATCGAAGCGCTCAGACCCTACGTGGTGGACAACTTTCCTCAGGACCCCACGCCCTTCGCGTACCTCAGACATGATGATAACTTCAACTTTGATATCAAGTTGGAGGTGGATTTGAAATGTATGTGAATATTTTTGCTCATCAAGCGATTTCTTTCTCTAAAATTTTAATGGATTTACAAGTGTTATAATGACGGATGTTAATATCCGTATTGACCTAGACCGGTAGTTTCGTTTCCTTTTACGCGATTCGATTATCGTTCCCGTCGAAAAATGCACGTAGCGAACGGCAAGCGCGAACGACACTCTATACCTAGGCAAGAAGTGAAGTTCGTGAGAGTATTTCAAAATCCATTGTTGTATTTCTGATTTTAGCCGTATCGTTTACATAAATAGAGTGATGCGTAGAGATAATGTAATTTGACATTAAAATTAGGAAATTTATAGTGTTTTTTACCCCCGACGCAAAAACGACGGGGTGTTATAAGTTTGACGTGTGTGTTTGTGTGTGTCTGTCTGTCTCTGGCATCGTAGCTCCCGAACGCATGAACCGATCTTGATTCTGTTTTTTTTGTTTGAAAGGTGTATTAGTCGAGAGTGTTCTTATTTATGTTTGATGAAAACCGGTCCAAGATGTCGCTTACACCTTTTATATCTGTTGTACCAATCTTGTGTAACGTATGTTGTATTATTCTCTTAGCGCAAAAGTCGCCAGTATCCACAACGATCTGCCGCTCGAACTACCGCTTCCTATACTGGACGGTGAAGCAGCAGCTAGCTCAGCAGACGGTCACCGGCTGCAACCTGCGAGCTGGCGACCTGCTGGGCTCTGGCACTATTAGCGGAGAGGTCAGTCTCATCATCATCTGCATAGCCTTTTTCAAGCTATGTTGGGGTTGGCTTCCAGTCTGATGCAGCTGAATACCAGTATTTTATATGGAGCGACTGCCTATCTGAACTTCGCAACCCAGTTAGCACTGGGTAATAGCTCCTTTTTTTTGAGGGTTAGAAATCATCAAATGACTCCTCCCGCTCCTACCGGGCAGAAAGGTAGGGAGTGTCAGACTTCTACCGACTAAAAACCACCCATCTTCGAGTGTCGAGGCCGCGGTATCTCTTTCGAACAACCCGCAGGGAAGGAACATTTGTGGTTTTTATTCAGTAGAAGTCTGACACTCTCTTTCGCTCTGCCCAAGAGCGGGAGGGGTTATTTAATGATTTTCCACCCGCCCAAAAAAAAAAGGGCAGCTTAGGATCTCAAATTATATTTAACTAACACAACCTCATTTTCCCCCCTACAGGTAGCAGACTCCTTCGGAAGCATGCTAGAGCTATCCTGGAAGGGAACCAAGCCACTCCGTCTGCTATCAGGCGAAGAAAGGAAGTTCATCCAAGATGGCGACACTATCACACTTCGCGGGTTCTGTGTCGATGATAACGGCACTAGAATCGGCTTTGGAAAGTGCGAAGGGAAATTGTTGCCGGCCATACCTTTTGAAGAGTGATTTAGAAGTAAAAACTACGATGTGCCTTAATATGACTGTGTTTTAATGTTGAATAAAAAATGCTGAACAACAGTTCGTTTTTTTTTAACCTCAGTTATTTTTCCCGCCGTTTATTCTTAAAAAGCTGAACATCCGTCAACTGGAGACTACAGCCAAGGTAGATCTTGCCCCTTACTCACAATCGCTTTACTTCAGTTTCGATTCGGAAAGTAGCTCTCTCTCGCCTCTTAAATTTCGGCTTATAAAGGTGCATCTACACCGCAGTCAACTTTTGTGGAGCGACATGGTAACATCATCATCTTCTTCCTGCCCTTATCCCATTCTATTTGGGGTCGGCGCAACACGTTTTCTTCTTCCATTCTTCCCTGTTACACGTCATGGAGCGACATGGTAACATTAGGTAACTATTTGTTGAACGTTACCAATAACAAAAAATAACAAGGGTAAAGGGGTTTGAACTTTTTTGTATGGAAGCTGGCATATCGACCCACCGCCATTTCGTTTTTTTTTTAGAAATCACGGCCCACGATGAAATTGGTATGTATGGGTAGAAGACATTCAGATGAACAAAAAATGTCACGTTATCGAATTTTTTTAAAGTAAAGATCGACATATGAGTACAATACCCACATAAAAAATAGAACCTTTTACGTGTCTCAAGGCGTTGATTATTATTATTACTGCTTTTCGAAAGAGAGTAGGTACATTACATACTAACTAGGAGCACGAGAAAACTATTCTTTGACATAAAATAGCGTTTCATTGCGATGCGAAGCAATTTTCTCGTGCGCTGGTGCGCATAATAATAATCAACCTGGGAACGATAATACACGTAATAAGTCTATTTTTGATGATTGTCGTTGTACTTATTTGTCGGTCTTTACCTTCAAATATCTCGGTAACGTGACACTTTTGGGTACCGTGTTACTGGACATTTTTTGTTCATCTAGATGTCTTCTATCCACACGTATACTACTTTCATAGTGGGCCGCGATTTCGAAAAAAAAACAAAATGGCGGGAAGGTGAATATGCCACATCGGTTCTATCCCCTTTAAAAAAATTGTCTAGTTTTCTCTAGATACACCAACTGCATAAATAACTTTGTAATCCCATATAAATGTATTATAGGATTACAAAAGTTAAAGGTTACATTTTCAGCGAATGAATTTCACCGATTGAAATGAAATTTTGCTCGTATATGGACATCGCCTTTTTTTTTTTTGGGGGGGTGGGAAATCATCAAATAACCCCTCCCGCTCTTGGGCAGAGCGAGAGGGAGTGTCAGACTTCTACTGACTAAAAACCACCCATGTTCCTTCTTCGCCCTTCATGTCGAGGCCTCGGTATCCCTTGCGGACATCCCGCAGCCTCGACAGGCGTCGGCCCTTGTGGGCCCCTTCCGTGTTGCTGACATCTCTTTGAGGCGCGCGTGGAACACGAACGCGCCGTCGACACGGCCTGTTGTCGTCATAAGACGGACGGACAGCGAGCTTACCCATCACTCACCGTCCACAGGCCCGCGTCTACGGTGGCCGGAAGCCATCACGTGGCCCCCGACGCCCGGAGCGCCTCCCGCAGCGGCTGGGACGAGAGGTTCTCTCCCTCTCACGTTCCGCCACCTCCTTCGCTAGCATCACTGCTTCGCAGAAGGAGGCGACGGCGTCCCATTCCTCCTCGCCCCGGACCATGGCTTGCACCAGGGCCGGACGCGAGAGGTCGCCGCCGCCGATCGCCGCTACGAGAACACGGCGGGGCTCCGCCCAAGCGGGACACACCTCCACGGTGTGCTCCACCGTGTCCTCCGGCCGATCCTCACAATGGTGACAACCGGGCGTTTCCTCCCGCCTGATTCGGTGCAGGTACCTCCCGAAACAACCGTGTCCGGTGAGTACCTGCGTCAGACGGAAGGTGAGGGCGCCGTGGCGCCTCTCCAGCCACTCCTCAAAGAGGGGACTTACCGCCACTATCGTGGCGTGCCCTTATGGACATCGCCTAACAATACAAAAAAAAAAAAAATAAAAAAAAAAAAAAAATCAGAAAGATCTTAAATAAGGACTATTTTGGTGACAACCACAGATAGCTTTTGGTTCTAATTTTGGTATTGCATGACTTGACATAGGACGACTTGACTTTACTTACATAATATAAGTTTTTTTTTTTAAAGTGACATGGTCACTATCATTATTGTACTTTACTTTCTCGTTGTTATCTTTTCTTTTTGTACACCTGGTATGTACTTTAAATTATTCAAATCGCTGATTGGTCAACGCAAGTAACTTGTAACTACTTAGTTTTATATATATGGAAGCTTGTAATTAGCAAATGTCCCTACTTATGCATGATATTTATAACTGTTATTAGTCTGTAAGCTTTCTTTAAAATTAAATAAATAAATACAATATGATTATGTCATGGAGCTGATCTGATGATGGAGCTGGAAGGTGGCCGTAGGAACTCCGTTATAAAACGACGCAACCCTATCGAATTTGTACTCGTTTGATTTGTCTTGACGAGTTCTTTGTCTTTAGATTATTTCCAGGGTCTGATGATGGAGCTGAAAGGCAGCCATAGGAATTCTGTTATAAAACGACATAACTCCATTGAGTTTGAGCTCGTTTGATTTGTTTTGACGAGTACTTTGTCTTTAGATGGTACCCAGGGTCTGATGACGGAGCTGGAAGGTGACCATTGAAATTCCGTTATAGAACGACATAACCCATAGATTTTAGACTCGTTTGATTCGTCTTGACGAGTACTTTGTCTTTAGATGATGTCCTGGGTCTGTTGATGAAAATGGAAGGTGGCCATAGGAACCCGTCGGGGCTGCGGGTTGTTCGCAAGAGATACCGCGGCCTCGACATGAAGGAGTAAAAAAAAAAAAGAAAGGTGGCCATACGTCGATGATACTGCAATAGCGCTGAACTACCATCTGCAATACCGCGAAACTGCAAAAAGTAGCGAAATTCAAATTTACGCGCCGCGCTGTCCTAGTCTGTCATTGGTGCATGTTAGTGAACACACTACTTTTAATAAGCCAATCAGAACCTCACTCTAAGGTCCCTAAATTTCAATAAGATGCGCTTATCGTTCTAAATACTAAAATTATGAAGTTTTTTTTATCTCCTGTAAAGTTAATAACCTTGTAGTTACGCACTATTGCAAATAGTAGATCAGCGCTATTGCAGTATCGTCGACGCATAGGATTTCCTTTTTAAACGACTTAACCCCGTCGAGATTCGACTCGTTTGATTCGGCTTGTCGAGTACTTTAGCAGTTCTTCAAATCGATGAATAAGATTGCATACTCTTTGAAGACTGCTCCAAGTTCGAATAAATCTAGTATTGTTGATTCATTATAAGTACCTACAAAAAGACTACCACTAAAAACAAAACTTGTAAAAAAGGTCAAGTCGCACAACTCAGTTCTTCTACTGTAAAAAGTAGTGACATCCTTGTAATACCAAGTAGTGACATCCATGTAATACCATTTAAGGGACCTACGTAATAAGCTAACCTAACTACATCTTATAATATCAAGATTGAAAATATTTGATGTTTTAAATAAATAGATTAGCCATTAGAATGTGGTATTTAATATTGGCAAATGCGATGCGATGGCCAAGTCAATCTATTTATTCAATATATTTATTTATGTAGTTCATCATCATCATCAGTCTATATGTTCCCACTGCAGGGACTCAGGCTTCCCCTCTAGGAGAGAAAAAAAAAATCCACATTGATCGATATTTACAGATACAGTAATTTTCCATTTCATACAGCTGCTTGCAACTAAATAATAAACTTAACTTAACCCTTACAAATCGAAGAGAAAAAAAAATACTACGAAGAGAAAAAGTGAAATTACTTTGCTGGGGCCTGCGGGAAGTCTTCGCGTCAGTTCGCGATATAAGTTGGAAGTGAAAATAAGAGTTTTGTGGGCTACTCTGGCGCCCGTTCATTTACCTTATGGTGAATGTGTCTGACGGCACGGTTGGCGCAGTGGCTAAGCGATTGGACTGCTGCGCTGCGTGTCGCGGGTTCAATCCCCACACGGAACAAATATTTGTATGGCCTGCAGGCTGCAGATAGTTGTTTCGGGTCTGCGTATTTGTGTATGTGACGTTATATGTTTGTAAACGCACCCACAATACAGAAGATATTCATAATGTGGGGCAAAGTTTAAAAAAAAAAATGCGGCAAGGCAGCCCGCGATATTCCAATTTTCTTACGTCTTATAATTGTAGACCTAAAAGACACGTGTTCAAAACTACTGCAAGTTTCTAGTTTCCGCATAATCTGTGCACAAAATTGTCATTTGTCATTTTGCTGCGTTAATCGTTTCCCGACTTTTGTTTTCTTGTCTCAAAATAATCCTGAATAAGTTCACGTGTTCCAAAATATTTACGTAAAAATCAAATCGCGGGTTCGATATACACGAAAATATATAATAAGTTAACAATTCGGTTGTGGTACATGTGTGTACGGTCACAACAATGGAGAACCTTGATCTCAGCAATAACAAAAACGTGTCTCTTAGTTTGATAGCGGAGTACGGTGGCTCAGATTCTGATTCGGATGATACGGAGACTCGTTCGAATGAAAATACGACAGATTCTGATGCCGCGGATTTAACTGAAATGGTGTTGAAGAATAATATAATAAATGCGTGTGCTCACGGGCCGTTGTCGAGGCCGAGCGCCCGTGACGAAGCGGATGTGAGTAGACACATGATCATCGACAGTGCTGAGAGTGGCGTGGTGGAGTACGAGGTGACGGAGTACCGTGATGCTGATAGTGACTCGGACAGCGACTCCACGAGTGCCTCGAGCGACAGCGATGTGGAATCCGTGAAGGACATCGAAGAGATATCCAGTGGGTAAGTACTTACGAATACCTCTTAATTTTACAACACGTTTTTATTGTTTACAGAATTTAGAATGCAAAATAAACTTAGCTATTATTTACACAGCTGTCTTTGTGTATATTTGCAAAAGTTAAGGTAGATGAAAATCGTAATTTACATTTATGAAAGTGGGGGGTATTATGAAATATTTTTACTAGCATTTTGTATAATTTATTGCTATTTAGCAAATTCTTTGGACACCATAGTACATTCTATTATGACATAATTATGTGTATTATGACTTGAAACATAAGATATTTATCGATAAGGCAAATTGTTTAGCAGAAGTTGTTGAGAAAGCTAATTGTATTGCATTGTTATTGACTTTTCATTAAAATAATATGAGGCTTTCTGTGGAACACTTTCAAAATTGAAAATCATTTATTCTAACACAAAGAAAGTCACTAAAATTCCTGTCTTTCACCACTTCCTAGCGTTTAAGCCAGAAAAGAAGCAGTAGCATAATAAACTCCCCGGTTTATCTGGAGAAGAACTACACTTACCCATTTCTACCACCTTGCTGCACTACTAAATTCTGAAATCGTAATTTGTAGATTCCCACTGACAGAACATTAACTCAAACCAAGTTGTGGTCATCTCTTAGTTGCCATAGTTTATTTTTTTAATTTGTTTATTATATCTGTTTACTCCGGACACTCATAACTTGCATATCTTGCTACATAGTTCTCACATAACATAGACCATCTCAACATGAATGATGTAACCAAAATTTTGTAACAATATTCGGATTTAAAAGAGTGTCCTTGGAATTTCTTGCCTGTTCTACTCCATAGAGATCTACGCTACTTATTATGCATTGTGACTGTAGCTTTATTTTATTTGTTTTTCTGACATTCAAAAGTGCCTGTAATGGTCTAGTTTGAGTTGATAACTCTCTCTCTCTTTCTCTTCTTGTACTTTAAATCTTTTATCTCATCAAACAAGTATTTTTGAATGTGAATTCTACCCATCATACACAGTTTTACACAACATTAGAAAACCTTCAAGTTTCATCTTCATGTAATCTGTTTATTTTATAACAGCCCTAGACTTGTGTTCTTATTTATTTGGGAAGCCAAGTAAAGACAAATAATGTACTTGGAAGAAACCTATATCCCCCCTATTGTGAAACACACTTTCAATTACAATCCTTTTGAAGGAACTTCGTAAGCCATTACTTAGTAGGTTTGAAAAGTTTATCTACTGAACAACAGAAATAATACAATATTTTATTATGAAACACTCCTTTATTAATGTAATTGATTACTGGAGAACAACTAAGATGAAAAAGTTGACTACCTTTCAGACCCAGCTTCAAACCATCACACCATATGTAGACTTAATTGTAACCCAAAAATAGTAACAAAAAGAAAATGCCTTTCTCTTGTTCATAAGCAAATAACAATAATATCAACAAAGCTTGCATCATATTATTATGATAAAAATAATCATAGTCATTCTTAAGTACCCTTTAGTGCCCTGTTTGCCAATTGATTTGATTAGTTTATAATCCATCGTTATAGTACATTGTCATTGTTTGAAATGCAAATGTGCTTATAAGAGAGATAAGAAGAAATTAATAATAATAATAATAATATTCCACAACTATCACACAACGCCATCTAGTCCCAAGCTAAGCAGAGCTTGTGTTTTGGGTACTAGACAACTGATAAACATACTTATATATTTCTAAATACATACATATTATAGATAAATTACACCCAGACACAGAACAAATGATCGTGCTCATCACACAAACATTTGTCCTGGGTGGGAATCGAACCCACGACCTCCGGCATAGCAGTTAGGGTCACTAACCACTAGACCAACAGGCCAGTCAAAATTGCATGTTTATATTATAAATCTGTTTATCAGTTAGTGTGTTGAATGTCATTGTTATTGGATAGATTAATTTGGTATCACTACAGAGCATGTAATCACCAGCAGCATTTAGTAGTGTCATTGTCATATTCCTCCCCTTGTCCCATACTATTTGCTGGAACACATTTTCTTCTTCCATTCTTTCCTGTCAACCATCACGCTATCATTCACACTATTTTCTTTCATATTATTTTGTACACGGCATTACTACTAAAAATCGCTGAAAGGGTTAAGCTTTTATTCTATACTAACAATAATATAATAGTGTGTGAGTAAAAGGTGACATGTCTGATTTGCTAGTATAGAAAGTGCTGATAATGCGGCATCTAGAAGCAATTTGTGCTCTGTGTGTATCTTCATTGTAGGCTAACTTGATGCCCTACTATTTGTCACTTTTGTATGAAGCAGAAAAAAAGTTTAACTAAACAAAATGATTAATTATAAGCATTGTGTGCTCTGAAATGAGTATGCACACATACATAAAGCCAATTATATATTTTACTGTTTCTAAAGGCAACTTTATGGTTAAAGTAATTTATTTCTAAATTAGAAATTACAATGATGTCATTGTATTCTTTACAACAAATCATTACTTTAAAAAATAAAATAACTTTGTTAACCTTAGCAGCATGTACTGTAATACACAACAATAACCATCTTGTTATTATAATAATAAAAAGATTCCTTTCATAAGTAATATTATAATTTCACAAGAAAAAAAACTACAAAGCGGTTTTTCCCCCTTAAATAACACAGCCCAATCGAAAACAATATGAAAGGATCGTAGGCCGTAGCAGATTCTATAGTTTCTGTCTACACCCATGGGAAATAGGCGTAAGATTAAGCATAAAACAATACAAGATAATAATTAATATGAGTATAATCGTCGTGAATACAGCTGCAGTCAACAGTCATTGTGCTGGTAGTCATGTCGGCTAATGGCTTAGGCCCCTTGCCAACGGCGACTTTTTGTAGCGATGGTGTCGCGCGAACAACATCGCTACTAACGCGCGTTAGTCGAATTTGCAACGCGCTACAGAAGCGATAGTTTAGGAAGAAGATTTTAGAGACATTTCAGAGTCGTTACAAGTAGTTAGTGGTCTGCAATTCTGACAACTAGTTAACACTAGTCGTAGTATACTAATACGATATCCCTTGGTAAGCCAAGGGATATCGTATTACGCAGTACTAACTGTGTTGTGGAGGTTGCATCTGGCTAGGCTGCCTGTCACACTGCACACTGGAACAGAGGGCAGATTTTATGCAATCCTATTGGTCAATACTTCTCTGTTTCTCCGCTCCGCAGCCTCGCTCCGCTGCAGTGGACCGGCAGCCTTAGACAGAAGCCGACCCCTGCATAGTTTGGAAAAGACTTGGCAGATGATGATTTTAAAAATAAGTGTGATAAATCGAATAATAAGTTTAAGGATGATATTTTCATACCCAAGTAAAGGACTGTTTTTTTTTAGTAACTATGTTATTATTAATGAGTGAACAAATAATAATTTAAGAACCATTTATTTCCAGAGAAGAAAACGAAAATCATACTAATAAAACTACAAAAGTTGCTCCGAAAGTGACTGGTGAAATTGGCCTAGATGACTTGCCTCCTATAGAAGACCTGGCCATCAGCCTCCCACCACAGGAGATCACCAAGATTGGAACCATTGCCAGCATAGTTGATAGATTAGGTAAGTTACACATTTATGCATTAGAGGAAAGGCTAGGCCTATTTTTTTGGTGGTTGTGAAATTTTCAAATGACTAGGGAGTGTCAGACTTCTACTGACTAAAAACCACCCATATAAGCCCCCTAAGCCCTTTGTGCCGAGGCCGCGGTATCCCTTTCGAACAACCCGCAGCCCCGACGGGACATAGGCAGAAGCCTTAGGGGAGTTACGGAGCGAGGACTTAAAAAAAAACTTAGGAAAATTATCAATTTTATGGCCGACCCTAAGTCGACCGAATGACCGCCTCATGCTTCTGATTTTTTTTATCAACACGGGTTCAGATGTCAGATGAGGTGATGTGAGCTTGGGAAAACACAAATTGATATCTACAACTGTATTTGCGGGGATATCCCGATAAATTACGCCACAAAAGCGTTGGCTATCATAAGGCCTTGCACTCATTGGCGGGATGAGAATTTTAGGTGACGAATCATGATATAATTTACATAATATTTTGTAATTCGACTTGAAATTTTAAGACTATGGTCGCAAGTGCTGTAATTCTTAGAAATATGCATCATGAGTATAAATTTCACTGATATAGTACAGTAGACTGCATTTTTGGTAATAAGTAACACTTTGTCCTTGAGTTGACCAGAGCCAGGCAAAAATATTTGTCCAAAAAAAATACCGTGCTTAATCTACCAAATAAAAATCACGTAAATCAGAGAAGCAATCAGGGAGTTATAAGGTAACAGACATTAAAAAAAATGTATTGCGAACCTCCTCCTTTTTAGAAATCTGCAAGTTAAAAAGGCTCATAACTTCACAAACGAACCTATGAAAACTTTATTACCATCAGCCTTTAGTCTTCATTATAACCAGAAGACTGCTGTAGTCTTCTAGATTTTCGACAAATCTGACCCAGCCAACCTTGGAGAGATCATCGCTACACCTAGCCTGAGCGACCTACGTTTCGTTAGCCGATTTGCTGAACTTTATCGGCCTCGTAAAACCGTGTATAAGTTTAGAGCAACATCGATTCGATCGCGGCCGTCGCGTACAAGTCACGGTGCCTGCCCTTGACAGCCGCAAGCTTTTTTCCATGACCTCCATCGATTTCCGCATCCGTCGTAGTCGATAGCTACACGACCTTTCTCTGTAAAAGTCGTTTTAAACTGTTGCTTCCGATTAATTCCCTTTTTTGTCTAATACCCGTATCATCATTCTCCTGCCCTTATCCCATTTCCCGTATAAGAAGCGTAAATGAAGTACGTAATTGAGTTATTTCATCACGCCGTTTACGATGCGTAGCAATCAGTTTTTAAGATGTAGTTACGATAAAATTAGAAAGCACCGCATGCATTGTTGGGGCAGTATAACTGAGTGGTTGCTGGGATGTGGTAAAACGCTTTCGATTACCAAACTGAACAAATTCGTTGCAGTTGGCATGTTTTCTTTTGGGCTGATTGATAAAATGATGATTGCACAATGAAGGGAAACATTTACGCACCCATTTTAGAAACGAAAGAGCCAGCTGTCGTCGATCTTCCAAACTATTCAGTGACGTAAACCACATATTAAAAAAAAAAAATGGACTGAGAAACCACTTATAGAACGTCGGTATTAGTATTCCCTTTATTCATTTGTAAACAAATTTTATACATTTTTAAATATTTCTTATAAAAACAATTTAAAAAAGCATTTAAAAATAAAAAAAAATTGTAGCCCACCGGTATCGGGAACAGGGTCCAAGCTACCGGCGGTCAGGGCTCCAGAGAAAGGAACCTCCTAACAATACGAGCCGTGTCCAGGAGTACTGCTCTCTGTATCAAGCCCTTGATCCAGCTGCCTAACGAGAACCTCCTCAGATGTTGGTCGAGGCCATTGGCTGAAACGACTATCGGCACAATGATCGCTGAGTTCACCTCCCACATGTCGACAACCTCGCGAGCCAAGTCAAGATATTAGATTTGCTTATATATATATATATATATTATTATAGTACATCATAAATATCATGCCCATAGCATCCCCATGGGGATACACACGAGTGTTTGTTCGTATGTATTTAAAATTTAATTTTTAATTATATTTTCCAGTGATAGTTCGTGCTCTCCCCGAGACACCAGCAGTGGATTTAGACAGCGTGCTGTTTTTGGATAATGGCTCCAAAGCATTAGGAAGAGTCTTCGATGTCTTTGGACCCGTAAGTACAAACTAATAAGATATATCTTACTATGATTTTTATGATTTAAAATAGATACTGCTATTTGGCTTAGTTCATAACATGATCAAATCAACTGTATTTTTTTAGATACTGCTTTTGAACGGCTATATTGTGCAGTATGACACTTTCAATAACTATTAAAATAGTTTTGCAGGAATTATCCGTTTTATATGATTAGAACGACTTGACTATATACTAAAACAAATAAACCTGCCTTTTTTTTTGGGGCGTGGGAATTCATCAAATAACCCCTCCCGCTCTGGGCAGAGCGTGAGGAACTTCTACTGACTAAAAACCACCCATGTTCCTTCTTAGCCCTTGCGCCGGGGCCGCGGTATCTCTTTCGAACAACCCGCAGCCCCGAAATGAACCTGCCTGAAAATTCTGGCCCAATCTGCAATTTTTGTCCCTTGTAACTAAACCTAAAGTACACTGCAGGCGACATTTTAGGTCAGCCACACTTGAATGTGTTGGCTTCATTTCAAACCCAGCTTGACACAAATATATCCAATAAATCTTACATAACGAGTTCAAAAAACTGATTCGGACATCAGCCAATTTGTTAGCCTTTTAAAAACAGTACCACTTAAACTGGGGTAGCATAAAATATGCTTGGCAAATATCCAGAGGGCATATTGTCTTCAATTTCTCCCTGATTTATATGGCATTTTTATGTCTACACATAATATGATGATGACAATAATAACTTTAAATGGGTATGCGGGAAATGTCCTATAAAATATGAATGAACGGCTACGGACTTGTTCGGGGCTGCACATTTGGGGTCAGATTTATAAACGCTGGTTAAAGTTAAACATTGAAAAGTGTATGGTCAAACAGTCGCTAATTATTTCTTTCGGAGCGGTAGGGAGTGTCAGACTTCTATTGACTAAAAACCACCCATGTTCCTTCGTAGCCCTTTGTGTCCGAGGTCGCGGTATCTCTTTCGAAAAACCCGCCGCCCTAGCGCTTCCACCTTAATAAATAATTAGCGACTGTCCCGGGTCCACCGTTTATGAAAAAACCTTTGAACAAGCCGACCCGATGTAACTACTACACAATCATATACGGTGTAAATGGACCAGCTGTTTTGGCTGCCTTGCACATTTTTGTAGCAGCTTTAAGGGCGCGTTTGCAATTCGGACAAAATTATGCTGTTTTTCAGTACATTTTCTGACTAAACTGAATCAAATCAAATAAAACTTATATCTAACACAAATAGATTGGTTCTTTATCTTCAAACGCAAGAAACGTTTTTCTTGAAAATGATAGTTTTTGATACTGTAAAAACGATCTGTCGTTGCCATTAACCACAATGTTTTCGAGACAGTGTTGTGTTTAGGTACATTTTTTGTTCTACTAATAACATATTTTAAGATTTCTAAAAATACTATAAGTAGGCAAATATAGTCTGTTGTAAATCTGAGAAAAAAAATTATGTCACAGTGTCATGAATACTCGCAGAAAAAATAAATACTGAAACTAACTTTTCCACATATTTTGCTACTAAGGGTGAATCTTAATTGATTGCAATAAGGGTTATTTTATTCGTTGTCCCTGTTTTGATTTATTGCACAAACATTTCGAATGAAATCTCAGTCCGCACTCGGCTGCCGTTGTGAGTGGACGCTGTGTCGCCTGTTAGTAGCGGCTTGTGTTGAAAAGATCGCTGTATAAATACGAAATATTCGATAAACCAAATTTGATACTTGACAAGGAAAGATTTTAATTTCTAAATGACAATATTTTATTTCGCCAAAACAAATGCTTATTCGTCAACAACGTGATGGAGTGATCTGAATGTGTAATGGGCTCGTTTTGTTAGTTATGATGTGACCTTACCTCCGTTCTTGATAGAGTGACCTGAAGGTCTACTTCGGTGACTGCTACTGGAACTCCTCGCTGGATCGAACTAGATGTGCCGAGTTTGGGCTCGTTTTGTTAGGAATGATGAGATCTTACCTCCGGACTTGATGGAGTGACCTGAAGGTCTACTTCGGTGACTGCTACTGGAACTCCTCGATGGATCGAACTAGATGTGCCGAGTTTGGGCTCGTTTTGTTAGTTATGATGAGATCTTACCTCCGGACTTGATGGAGTGACCTGAAGGTCTACTTCGGTGACTGCTGCTGGAACTCCTCGACGGATCGAACTTGATATGTCGAGTTTGGACTCGTTTTGTTAGTTATGATGAGATCTTACCTTCGGAATTGATGGAGTGATCTGAAGGTCTACTTCGGTGACTGCTACTGGAACTCCTCGCTGGATCGAACTAGATGTGCTGAGTTTGGGCTCGTTTCGTTAGTTATGATGAGATCTTACCTCCGGACTTGATGGAGTGACCTGAAGGTCTACTTCGGTGACTGCTACTGGAACTCCTCGATGGATTGAACTAAGTGTGCCGAGTTTGGGCTCGTTTTGTTAGTTATGATGTGACCTTACCTACAGACTTGAAGAAGTGACCTGAAGGTCTACTTCGGTGACTGCTACTGGAACTCCTCGATGGATCGAACTAGATGTGCCGAATTTGGGCTCGTTTTGTTAGTTATGATGTGACCTTACCTACAGACTTGAAGAAGTGACCTGAAGGTCTACTTCGGTGACTGCTACTGGAACTCCTCGATGGATCGAACTAGATGTGCCGAATTTGGGCTCGTTTTGTTAGTAATGATGAGAGCTTACCTTCGGACTTGATGGAGTGATCTGAAGGTCTACTTCGGTGACTGCTACTGGAACTCCTCGCTGGATCGAACTAGATGTGCCGAGTTTGGGCTCGTTTTGTTAGGAATGATGAGATCTTACCTCCGGACTTGATGGAGTGACCTGAAGGTCTACTTCGGTGACTGCTACTGGAACTCCTCGATGGATCGAACTAGATGTGCCGAGTTTGGGCTCGTTTTGTTAGTTATGATGAGATCTTACCTCCGGACTTGATGGAGTGACCTGAAGGTCTACTTCGGTGACTGCTGCTGGAACTCCTCGACGGATCGAACTTGATATGTCGAGTTTGGACTCGTTTTGTTAGTTATGATGAGATCTTACCTTCGGAATTGATGGAGTGATCTGAAGGTCTACTTCGGTGACTGCTACTGGAACTCCTCGACGGATCGAACTTGATATGTCGAGTTTGGACTCGGTTTGTTAGTAATGATGAGATCTTACCTTCGGACTTGATGGAGTGATCTGAAGGTCTACTTCGGTGACTGCTACTGGAACTCCTCGCTGGATCGAACTAGATGTGCCGAGTTTGGGCTCATTTTGTTATTTATGATGTGACCTTACCTCCGGACTTGATGGAGTGACCTGAAGGTCTACTTCGGTGACTGCTACTGGAACTCCTCGATGGATTAAACTAAGTGTGCCGAGTTTGGGCTCGTTTTGTTATTTATGATGTGACCTTACCTCCGGACTTGATGGAGTGACCTGAAGGTCTACTTCGGTGACTGCTACTGGAACTCCTCGATGGATTGAACTAAGTGTGCCGAGTTTGGGCTCGTTTTGTTAGTTATGATGTGACCTTACCTACAGACTTGAAGAAGTGACCTGAAGGTCTACTTCGGTGACTGCTACTGGAACTCCTCGATGGATCGAACTAGATGTGCCGAGTTTGGGCTCGTTTTGTTAGTTATGATGAAATCTTACCTCCGGACTTGAAGAAGTGACCTGAAGGTCTACTTCGGTGACTAATACTGGAACACCTCGATGGATCGAACTTGATGTATCGAGTTTGGGCTTGTTTTGTTAGTTGAAATAAATATATATTTTTAAAAAAAAATGTTTTTATTTTTAAATATTATCTAACTAAAGAGGCCAGCACATCACTATACTGGCGTCTGCACATCCTCAAGTCAGTAAATCGATCACTCCGTCAAGTCCGGAGATAAGGTCTCATCATAACTAACACATCGAGCCCAAACTCAGTGCACCTAGTTCGATCTGTCGAGGAGCTCCAGTAGTAGTCACCGAAGTAGACCTTCAGGTCACTCCATCAAGTCTGGAGGTAAGGTCACATCATAACTAACAAAACGAGCCCAAACTCGGCACATCTAGTTCGAACCATCGAGGAGTTCCAGTAGCAGTCACCGAAGTAGACCTTCAGGTCAATTCTTCAAGTTCGGAGGTAAGATCTCATCATAACTAACAAAACGAGCCCAAACTCGGCACATCTAGTTCGATCCAGCGAGGAGTTCCAGTAGCAGTCACCGAAGTAGACCTTCAGGTCACTCCATCAAGTCCGGAGGTAAGATCACATCATAACTAATAAAACGAGCCTAAACTCGGCACATCTAGTTCGATCCATTGAGGACTTCCAGTAGCAGTCACCGAAGTAGACCTTCATGTCACTTCTTCAAGTCCGGAGGTAAGATCTCATCATAACTAACAAAACGAGCCCAAACTCGGCACATCTAGTTCGATCCAGCGAGGAGTTCCAGTAGCAGTCACCGAAGTAGACTCCAGGTCACTTCTTCAAGTCCGGACGTAAGATCTCATCATAACTAACAAAACGAGCCCAAACTCGGCACATCTAGTTCGATCCATCGAGGAGTTTCAGTAGCAGTCACCGAAGTAGACCTTCAGGTCACTCCATCAAGTCTGTAGGTAAGGTCACATCATAACTAACAAAACGAGCCCAAACTCGGCACACTTAGTTCAATCCATCGAGCAGTTCCAGTAGCAGTCACTGAAGTAGACCTTCAGGTCACTCCATCAAGTCCGGAGGTAAGGTCACATCGGAACTAACAAAACGAGCCCAAACTCGGCACATCTAGTTCGATCCAGCGAGGAGTTCCAGTAGCAGTCACCGAAGTAGACCTTCAGGTCACTCCACCAAGTCTGGAGGTAAGGTCACATCATAACTAACAAAACGAGCCCAAACTCGGCACATCTAGTTCGATCCAGCGAGGAGTTCCAGTAGCAGTCACCGAAGTAGACTCCAGGTCACTTCTTCAAGTCCGGACGTAAGATCTCATCATAACTAACAAAACGAGCCCAAACTCGGCACATCTAGTTCGATCCATCGAGGAGTTCCAGTAGCAGTCACCGAAGTAGACCTTCAGGTCACTCCATCAAGTCTGTAGGTAAGGTCACATCATAACTAACAAAACGAGCCCAAACTCGGCACATTTAGTTTAATCCATCGAGCAGTTCCAGTAGCAGTCACTGAAGTAGACCTTCAGGTCACTCCATCAAGTCCGGAGGTAAGGTCACATCGGAACTAACAAAACGAGCCCAAACTCGGCACATCTAGTTCGATCCAGCGAGGAGTTCCAGTAGCAGTCACCGAAGTAGACCTTCAGGTCACTCCACCAAGTCTGGAGGTAAGGTCACATCATAACTAACAAAACGAGCCCAAACTCGGCACATCTAGTTCGATCCATCGAGGAGTTCCAGTAGCAGTCACCGAAGTAGACCTTCAGGTCACTCCATCAAGTCCGGAGGTAAGATCACATCATAACTAATAAAACGAGCCTAAACTCGGCACATCTAGTTCGATCCATTGAGGACTTCCAGTAGCAGTCACCGAAGTAGACCTTCATGTCACTTCTTCAAGTCCGGAGGTAAGATCTCATCATAACTAACAAAACGAGCCCAAACTCGGCACATCTAGTTCGATCCAGCGAGGAGTTCCAGTAGCAGTCACCGAAGTAGACTCCAGGTCACTTCTTCAAGTCCGGACGTAAGATCTCATCATAACTAACAAAACGAGCCCAAACTCGGCACATCTAGTTCGATCCATCGAGGAGTTTCAGTAGCAGTCACCGAAGTAGACCTTCAGGTCACTCCATCAAGTCTGTAGGTAAGGTCACATCATAACTAACAAAACGAGCCCAAACTCGGCACACTTAGTTCAATCCATCGAGCAGTTCCAGTAGCAGTCACTGAAGTAGACCTTCAGGTCACTCCATCAAGTCCGGAGGTAAGGTCACATCGGAACTAACAAAACGAGCCCAAACTCGGCACATCTAGTTCGATCCAGCGAGGAGTTCCAGTAGCAGTCACCGAAGTAGACCTTCAGGTCACTCCACCAAGTCTGGAGGTAAGGTCACATCATAACTAACAAAACGAGCCCAAACTCGGCACATCTAGTTCGATCCAGCGAGGAGTTCCAGTAGCAGTCACCGAAGTAGACTCCAGGTCACTTCTTCAAGTCCGGAGATAAGGTCTCATCATAACTAACACATCGAGCCCAAACTCGGTGCATCTAGTTCGATCTGTCGAGGAGCTCCAGTAGCAGTCACCGATGTAGACCTTCAGGTCACTCCATCAAGTTCGCAGGTGAGGTTTCATCTTAGATAACAAGTACGTATTACTCGGTGTTACATAAAAAAAAAACAAAAATTTTCAACATATCAAAATTAGTCCACTTGACTATTTATTCCCGCAGCTAACAAGCCAACGCTTGTGTGTGTGACTCGTGTCTATGTAGTAGTTCAATTCTATGCCTATCATTTTTGCAAATACGTCCTTAACGTAACAAAGTTAGTTACTTATAAGATAACTTTGAAAATACAGCTTCACCCTTGAAGATTCATAAGTAAACTAATGTTTATTTATGAGTATGTATCATTGAGATTTATTTTTATGGCTATATATTACTGCAAATGGTCTTTAATGGTACTTATTATCGTAATGATGGGCTTTACTGTTGCTGATTTAAATAATGTTCTACAGAATATACGAATAGTGATGTAACATCAATGATTAGACCTTGGGGGCCTATTTTGCAAAGGAATAACTAGCTGATTGAGCCAGTTTGCCTCAAAAGATCAGTATTTTTATACCTAGACCTTTTTAAATTAAAAATCAACAACTTGTCGATCAATTTAGGGAGAATTTGTGTCGGTAATCCATAGCCCATATCTATTATGATACTTCCAGCTTTTAAACATGGTTTAGATGTGCTGATCGCGTTTTCATTTGTCGGCTTTTCCGGACCGTGGCGATCAAACGGTTATTGAATCTCCACCTTAGCAGGTTTTGAGGTGAGTAATGGGCTAGCTCACCGTCCGTCCGTCTTATGACGAAACGGCGACGACAAGCCGTATCGACAGCGCATTCGTGTTCCACGCGCTCCTCAAGGAGATGTCAGCAACATTGAAGGGCCCGCAAGGGCTGACGCCAGCCGAGGCTGCGGGTTGTTTGAAAGAGATACTGCGGCCCCGGACACAAAGGGCTAAGAAGGAACATGGGTGGTTTTTAGTCAATAGGTATATATTTAAGTCTGACACTCCCTTCTGCTCCGCCGAGAGCGGTAGGAGTCATTTGATGACTTTCCACCCGCCAAAAAAAAACAGAAATTACTCTCCTATCATTAAGAAAAACCCTCAAAACAGCTTCCTAATATGTAACATTGTGGCCTGTATACGCAGATAACAGAGCCGCACTACTGCGTGCGCTTCAACTCTGTGGATCACGTGCGGTCCCGTGGGGCGGCGCCCGGCGCTGACGTGTACATCGGGACCGCCAGCCATCACACCAACTACGTGTTCCTCAGCGAACTTATGAAGTGAGTCCACACTATTTCATAAATCATTTAATCATTTGATAACACAGGTACAAAAAATAGTTGGTATAAAAATTACAAGCGCGCTATGTTATACCCGAAGGTGTACAAATATTCATTGAGTCATTGAGAATAAGATGATTTTAACAAAACTTAAAAATAAAGATGAATATAAAAAAATGTCAAAAAGGAAAAATATAATATTGTCTAAATAAAATTTAAAAAAATAATAATAATGCAAAGATGTCACGTAACGTTAAAATAGTCAATGAGTACCTACCACGGTCAAAAAGAAACACAGTCTTTATATTTTGTCTGTCAAAAATTCGGAAATGCTGTAATATGCTTTAGACAACAGTAAAGATTTAAGCCTTTTCTTAAATAAGCACGTATTCAATTCTTTAATTGAACTAGGTATGTGGTTAAATGTGATAGGTGCCATATAAAAAACACTTTTTTTGCATCAATGCTGTGTGGGACCTTTTTACGCACAAGTTATTATTCTGTGGACGATTTTTTTTTTTTATTATTATTTTTTTTTTTTTTATTTCGTGTGTTATAAAATGTTATTCTGGAAAACAGGTCAGGATTACTCTTAACAAATACAGCTATCTCGAAAATGTACAAGCACGGCAATGTCAACAGTTTGTATTTAATAAATAATGGTTTACACGAGTCTAAATTGTGGAGTCTGAACATTGACCTAATACACCTTTTTTGTGCTTTAAAAACTATTTCCCAGACAGACATACAGATTTAAACTGGTTCTTCTTCTTACATTATCACCTTTCCGCCCTTATCCCATGTTAATTGGGGTCGACGCAACTAGTTTTTTTTCCTCTATCTTCCTTTGATAACCGTCACGCTATCATTCACTCTTTTTTCTTTCATATCATTCTCCACACAATCCATCCATCGTATTCTTGGTTTTCCTCTCCCTTCAACGTTTATATTCATTACTCAAAGTGCGTCAACACTATAATGAAAAAAAACTGACGCTTCTAGGGCATCCTCCACCAGCTATGTTTAGCCTGTAAAAAAGCTCCCAACGAGCTAACACTGGCATATAACCCCACCTGAAAATCTCTAAACTGACCACCAAGCCAGATTTATTTAGTCTTTTGGGGGGTATAAGGAACAGGGTGTAAAATTCCTCATCCCCACACAGAAAAGGGAGGATCCTCAGACCAGACGGGTGTTGTGTGTGGTGGGCTAACTGCCCGACATATGTAAGTCGGGATTTTCTAAATAGGGTGTAAAAGTACCCTTAACGCAAATGAAGGGTACTTGTTCTCCCCACTACTCCTATATTTTTTTTGTTTTAGACCATACCTGGAAACCCCCTACTTACGGAGATATTGGGGGTCAAAGTTCCAAACTTTTTACAGCTGTTTTTTGTAAATACTAGTTTTTCAGGTTATAACTTTACCTAAATTACCTCCATGACCCGTTTACTATTCAAAGCTTCCACCAATGTTTTAACAGTGCTACATTGAGTTTTACCGTAAAATGTGATTTTTGATCTAAAAAAAAAGTCGTTTCCCAGCAAAATTTTTTGCGTAGGGGTACTTATTTTGATGTACAGAATGCTTGGTTGACGGCTGTGTTATAGGTTGATTTACACCCTGTATAGGCTAATGTCGTGGATAAAGTTGATAGCGCGATGATGTAGGATTAGCCAATTAGTTCGCATGTGTTGCGATAGATGTCGCTGTCGCCACAGTCTGATGGGTACTACATAAATTGCGACTACGGAGTCCTGACCCATCTTCTGACCTGGCCCCCTAGACAAAATCCCTTTTCTGTAAGCGTTAACGCCAACGGAAAGATCAAATTGTATTGAGTTGACAGATGACATCACGTGACATCTCTAAAGCTAATGTTAACTCCATACAATTTGATCTTTCCGTTGGCGTTAACGCTTACAGAAAAGGGATTTTGTCTAGGGGGCCTGGTTCTCGTGTAACTCCACGTGCCTCCAGTTGTCTTGTGAATGTTATTTTCATATTAATCTATATCTGCCACGTTGGTCTCGCGGTAGGGAGCGCGACTGCTGCGCGTGGGGTCCTGTGTTCGATCCCGAGTCGGGCAAAGCGTTATTGAGTTTTCCAATATACACTTGGGAGCAAATAAATCGAGCCACTACCTTTTTTCACGTAAAATGGTAAATATTTTTGGTAATATGGAACGTATCAATTCGAACTATATATCGCCTAAAAGTTTAGTTAATAACCTTTACAATGAGGGTAAATTATTGAATAATAACCTTATTGAATGATAAATTATTGGCTCTGCAAGAAAAATGGTAATTTTGATAGAAAATTTAGTAGGGCTAAAACAGTCCATAAAAACAATAAAAAACAAAATTATTGCAAAAAAAATATTCTTAATAACTGGTATTACCCCCCCGTGCCCTGATACATTCTTGTAGCCTATT
Organism: Diarsia brunnea; assembly: GCA_949774965.1. Taxonomy (NCBI): domain Eukaryota; kingdom Metazoa; phylum Arthropoda; class Insecta; order Lepidoptera; family Noctuidae; genus Diarsia; species Diarsia brunnea. Next base: position 15,204,293 of record OX459013.1, on the reverse strand, counting down.
AGTCATCGATCTGATCAGCGTTACGATGACATATTGTGGTATGTTCTCCCACTCTTCAAGCACAGCGACTTTAAGCTCGGGAATGGATGAAACAGCGGGAACCCTGGCTCGGACTCTCCGTTTTAGCTCGTCCCATAGGTGTTCGATCGGGTTCAAATCGGGACTTCGTGCTGGCCATACCATTTGTTGAATCCCGATCGCAGACAAGTATTCCGTAACGATCTGCGCGGTATGAGGTCTCGCATTGTCATGCATAAACAAGAAATTTTCTCCGACAAAACCAGCATACGGCATTACGTGGTTTTCAAGAATGTCAGTTATGTATCGGTCAGCTGTTAATCCACGTCTACCACTGCCATCGTTGGCGGGGTCGACGAAGACAAGTTCCGTTTTTCCGTCTAGAGAAATTCCTCCCCACACCATACAAGAACCACCACCAAAACTCACAGTTTCTCGAATGCAACATTGGGCAAATCTTTCACCAGGACGTCTATACACTCGGTTTCTCCCGTCATTGCTAAAAAGACAGATTCTTGACTCGTCAGAAAACAAAACTGACCTCCAGTCTTCTAACGTCCAATTAATGTGTTCTCGAGCAAACTCCAAGCGAGATCGGCGATGAGCTACAGTCAATTTTGGGCCAGTTGCTGGTTTGTGTGATGTTAAATTTCGTTCTTTTAGTCTTCGTCTCACTGTCCACCTACTGATTGAGACTCCTCGAACGTCACGTAACGCTTGCTGTAGCTGAACAGCATTAAGTCCACGGTCGCGCAACGAATTGGTTGCAATAAAGCGGTCGTCACGTTCTGTTGTTGCCCGTGGTCGGCCAGTTCCAGGTCGCCGAACAAAAGCACCAGTCTCCAGATACCTGCGGTATACCCGCTGTACCTTTGAACGACTCAAATGAAGTCTGCGTGCCACTTCACGTTGTCCGTGTCCAACCTCAAGTAAAGCTACAACTTGGGCAGCTTCCGTCGGTGTAGTATCCATTTTATCAGGTTATTTTGATTACACAGACACAGATAAAGACAACAATAACAAGTAATATGGGTATGATTAACAAAAACCTCAAATTTAATCTTTTCATAACAGAGTACAATAAAAATGTCATAAGCAAATTAAATGCGATAATTTTATTCTACCCTTTAAACTTTAATTTAAATAAAAAAAAAATGAAATTTTGACAACTAACTACCCTCTTTGTAAAGGTTATTAAATACCCTTTTAGGCGATATATGTTTCGAATCGATGCGTTCCATAATACCAAAAATAATTACCATAATGCGTGAAAAAGGAAGTGGCTCGATTTATTTGCTCCCAAGTGTATATTGGGGAGTTAAGAAAGAAGCCTGTCCATAAACTTAGACAGACTTCTGATACGCCTCCCCTACAGTAAACTATCTCCAATGAACAACATTGTCAATTTAAGATTATTGGCAAAGCTACACGTTGCAGAACAAACTTTTTTACTTTTACGACAGTAGTCTTATTGTATCGTTTTGTTATGAATATGATACGAAGAATACTGCTGTGCCGCCCCTGTGATATATACAAATAAACGTAGCAAGCGGCTCGACGGTAACGTCGTAGAACAGTCCTGAACTAGCCCTAGAGGCAAGGCATTTTTTTATTAAAAAAAAAACTGTCGGTGGCCTTACCAATGCTATCAAAACTTTAGAATCCTTGTCTGTGGAGTAAAAATACTAATATGAATATTTTAATTTCAGAGTAAAAGGCTCCGACGCATCGTGGCTGCACGACGTGGAGCCTCCACCTCATCAGATCGATTACTCCGACGACGAACAAGAGCGAAAGGCGCAGAAAGCCAGGAAAGAACATTGGAAAAGCACCAACCCAACAGAGGAGTCGGACGGGGAGACCTCCAAGACCACGAGGAAATTCGCCGTACGACAACATGTTCAAAGACCATCGGAGTCAAGCAGTCGGTTCGGCAGCGGACCCAGTAGGGGCCGCAACCCCTTCTCAGCAGGATCTAGGAGAAATAATAACCCCAACACGTTCCAGCGCGTCAGGCTCTGGCCCAGCAACCTAGGGCTCCGGACGCCTCCACCTCCGCCCCCGTGTAATGGTGTGGACAATGTAGCGCACGGGCCCTTCACAGCGCCGCCCACGTACCAGGGTCCCCCGATGTTCCCGCCGCCATTCAATCCCACCACACCACCACCGTTCCTGGGCAACATGTTCCAGTTCGGCGCGGTGGGCGCGGGTCGCCCGGTACTGCTGCCTCCCTTCCGCCCGGCTCCCGGCCCGCTGGCGCCGCACCTGGCGGCCCCGCACCTGACGCCGCCCGCGCTGGCGCCGCCCGTGCTGAGCGCCAACTACTGCCAGTCTGCGCACGCGCAGTGGCTCAACAGCGGCCCCCCTCCCCCGCCGGGAACTTAATGCGCGACACATTCTATTCATAAGATTTATCTCATAATAATTAGTCGATAGTTAGTGCAGTAACATGTCTAACAATACTAAAGTGTGGTTATCCAAAAATAAATTTATATTTATATGGAATAAACAATGATTATACAGTATTTTGTGGTTGATTTGCTTCTGGAAGATCATTAGATATAGACCGATATAGGTCGCTCCCTATGTGTACATTGTAAAGAACTGTGTATCATTAAATATAAAAATAAAACCCAAATGTAATTTTGTGATTTCTTTATTAAATATTTCATGTTAGAAATTAACTAACGATCGAATTTCATAATGTTAAAATAAAAAAAAGTTTTTATAATAAAGATTACATCTAAAAAATACTGCTCTCGGACTATGCAAACATAAAGGTATACATCTGCTGCCCTAACTGACGAATCGTCAAAGTAAACTGGTTAAACATATAATAATTTTGCACTCAAATGATCACAACGTAAAATGATGAACATTTCACAAAATACAGGAATATAAAACGTTCATTAAAACTAAACATATACTATTTGTCTAAAAACTATCCGGTCGTAAGATATTACATGATGTACGACAAATATGGATACAAGCTTAAGATTGCCGATTTGAGGGGAATGCACTACACATAGCACAATTAGCGTGATATCATTTCATTTTTAGTTATGTCAATTTCGCCCTGATTTTAATAGAATATCGATAGTATTATCCGAGCGTAGTTTTGTCAAAATTAAATATAAACCCACATCAAAATTTCTCCCAATTTTCAAATACATAAGTATCAGAAGAGGTATACTCAATTTAGTACATTGATATTTCGCCAGTTATGTTGTGAAGTCCCATGTAATATGGGGTAAGCTTCAAGCCATCAACTGGGCACGAATCTAGACGCATATATATCTAGAAGCATATATTTTGAATGTATGATTAGTAGGAATGATTTCACTAGATATTAAACAACCACAGTTTGAGGTTTTTAAAAACTAAGCTAATTTAGCATTATCGTTGATGTTAGTGTATATCAATATGAATGAAAGTAGTGTATATCGAAATCAGAGCGAATCAACATTAGGATAAATCGGTGTTACACGCTGTTAGTACAACTAAGACTTAAAATTACTGCCAAATAGCTGCTTAATAATTGCACTTCACATTGAACACATTAAAGAGTTTGGTGGTAGCACTGTTTTGACAAAATGCAGAGATATTCTTGAAATGCGTTAACTGTGGGTATGAGGAATTACGAAATATCATTGCATAGTATGTGCTATGTGTAGTTTTGAAAATCAAACTGTTTAGTAAATTATTACAATTTTGAAGGAGTAATTGGATATAAAAATAATCTCAAGCTAATGCTCTCAAAATGTAGCATTAGGGATCAGCATACAATCTTTTTATTGTTGTAGACAAATAGAATTGGAAGATTAACATGAGTACTCAATGATTGCCAGTTTGGGTTACTACCCGACCAGGTAAATACTTAACATCACATCTGTATTCCCCGAAGGGTTAGGCAGAATTGTATCTAGTACACCCACATTTCGCCAGTTTTCTTTAAGTCCCGTGTATAAGGGGGCCAGGTGAATAAGACAAATGTTATGTCATTTTACAAGTATTTAACGGCTGGTAATAAGGTATTATCGAGAATTCAGCTGCATAGTCAGTATGTGACATACAAGATAAACTTGACCACCACAAGAACTCATATTAAACCTCCTGATTTTATAAAAGATTTGCATTTTTGTGTACAATAACTAATATTTATAGACAGCGTATACTTGTAAAACAATACAATTTCTTCAAATATCAATAATTTTGCAACATATCGCACCAATACAAAATAAATATAAATGCAATTCTTGCTCTCGATTCAAACGTCCGATTATAACCATCATATTGCCAAAACTTATGAACAAATCAGTATCTACATATATTAGGTAAAACCATCTTTTATCTTAGACTGAACTCCAACACTGGAAATATCCCCTTTATAAGTCAAAAGAAGAACAAAGTGATTTTAATATTACAACAGAGAATTTTTACCTCTGTGATTTTAAAATTGATTAAAAATTTAAAGCAACAAAAACCGGCTCTTTGCCTTTATTTATACTAGGCATTAAATAGTAGATGCCTTTAATTTTATATTTATAGCGAAGCTATCTTGATTACCAACACGACTTAAATACCACACACATATCAATCTTCTAAATATTGCTTTTTTGTTCAAACAGTTCCAAAATGCATATATATGTAGATAATGACCGTACCTTGAGGGGAACACAAAAACTTAACGTAGCCAATAGGCGCTTGTAAACACAACTTAAAACACAGCTTACTATACTATTACGTGTGACGGGAGTAACTAATTACTGTCAACTTATCTTAGTTTCGTTATAAAAATACAGATTCCTATATTAAAATAATTCTCAATAAGCTTAGCTTGCCGTCTGAGACTCATGATTACATGCCTCTTCGGGGCTTCATTTATGTCAAAATGTTCACAATAATAATAAGTAGGTGACGGCCGTTGGTGCGAAATTTCGTTCACTGCGATTGGAGCCAACTTCCACTTTATGTATGTCGCAGAAGTTAAGCATAAGTACGCGCAACTGTGTTCGTCAACCTGTCCCGAAACACCCGTTGAGTTTAGTCGCACGCGATTTGTCGCACCAACGAATCAAAACCATAAAACGATACACATCAACAGAAAACGAATCCGAGCAGTCTTCCATTAAATACGTAAAAACATATCGCAATGATACTTAAACAAAACGACGACTATCACTAATAGTGAATACTAAAAAAGATATACTCAAAGTTTGATCATAATATAAACTTAATTCTAAATGATTAAAGAAATATTACGTCTTAACTACTTCATTAATTTAAGGGTTATAGTTTTGTATCGATTACAAGTTAGGAACTATATCTACTTCTGTACAGATTATAAAGAAAATATTGATTATGATTTTTTTCATAATAGTGAGTTTAATACTTTTATTATATTATACCGACATTTAGTATGTATGCAGACTTCTACATTAGTCTCTATCGAACGTAACGAGGAACTAAAATGTGTTTGTTCGAAAAATATCATATGAGTCGGCGTCGACCGTCACACGGCCCGCTCCGCCGAAATACAGCTGTCTTTAAAATATGTGGTTATATATATTGCGTACTATCATTATACATAGAACTACGATATCCATTGCTTTTACAGGCAAAACTATTAAAGAAATATATTGTTAATATGTCAATACAACATGTTTCTGCTAAAAATATGTAGCTTATTCGTATCACTTGTTCGTGTGGTGTTGTCGAGTTAATATTTAGAATATTAAGTTTTATATTCATCTAAGACACTACGTACTACATTCTAATATTCACAGAGATTGATACAGTTATGAATATGGAAAAGGCGAAACAGCGTGTGCCCTGCTACACAACGACTAACTAGGAAAATAAAATAAAACATAAAATAGACAGCCAACCAGATGCTAACGTCCGCACAAATCACTGCTCAAAAATATTTCCTAATCACGTAATGGAAGTCAGTCCCTCGTTATATTAAAAAAAATCAGATCAATCGAGAGATTTCGCGTGTAAAAATATACGAAATACTTTTGAGGAGTGTCAAATAAAAGTCGATGCACACACCGCCGCGATTGCTAAGCGGGTTTAGTCCCCCTATTGCTTGCGGTGGTGTGTATACCGTCCTAATCTATTAAAACAATGAAGGCAACGTTAAGTGCACATTATATTAAACATCGCGTATCTAAATAGTGTCACCGTTACAATTATTACTCAGTAAATATGCTGCCTCTATGTAGATATTCGCAAAATACACATCTATACGTAAAACTTTTGTTCCATTATGTACTGAGCGGGAGTCGGACTATTTGCGAACACTTGAAGTATTTATTTCCTTTATTAATGTTACTTCGTAATGTGTTGGCTTTAGAGTTTTATAAGAGAAGTGTAAAAACACTGTTTTCGGGGAATCGTTTGGAGTAAGCACCTTTTTATGGTCACTATGAATTTCTTATAACATATATGGTACAGACAGACGCCAACATATCAAACTACTGCAATCTGGATTTTCAACTTTATCGCTAAAACATTAGCTTCAAAGTTGATTACATTTTACAGTTTTAGAACAAGTTGATGTGCTAGCATCTGTACCTAATACAAATTACCTTGAAACTGCTGCCATATGTATAGAATATGTGATAACCCGACACAGTACACAATAAAACAATATATTGTGACAATTAATATTTTGTTCTGATAAGTATACAAGTCGTCTAATTGAGTATCACGGTTAAAATTATGTAAAGCTTATGGCATTATGGTACATTAGTTGACCAATAAAATAAATATTTCACACCACCAATTCTAAATGCATTTTTGACAGTCACTTGAATTTAAGATAAAAATGAGTATCATTGTAGTAGCATTACTGTGTGTAGGAAGACTTTTTTTTGTAAAACTTTGAAGGTAGGAAGCTAGTTTTTATTCCTTTTAGTAAGTTTTACCTGTTTGCATGCAAAAGTTTATCATATCTTTTTATGTGATAATATATTCTTTCGCCTTGCATCGGAAGTAAGTTGCCACTTTCCAAGGCTCTTCTGATACAGCACCATCATTAAATATAAAGCTGGTTTTGTACCTGCGGTTATGACGGAGAATTAGAATATAATTGTCTAACTTCATTGTGGAAGTATGACGTCCTATATTAGGCTACTTTTTTATATGTATGTAAGTAGCTTATATATTATATACTACTCCAAAAACCACCGTGTATCAACCATCGTGCGCACTTAATTCCGAAGTGAATGCTACCACAATAATAAAATTACTATAATGTCTACCCCATATTGCTTAGTACCTTTCCTACAACACCTCGAGAAAGCTGCAATTTCGAATTTCCCAAACGCAGATACACATTAATTGCAATGAAAAACGAACATTTTAACACAATAGTGTGTTACGTAAATTAATATAAACCGCACGTATAATATGATTTCTCATCAAAAATCGTAACATATAACTATAAACTTGCATTGACTCTCAATCTGAGATCTCGCAAAATATAAAAATCATAGAACCTTCATTACTCACTCACAATCCTCGCTAAAAAACAGTCTGCAGCAGTAGGCTCATATCTTCAATCCCGTAAATCACCGAAGTAAACGGGGTAGACGAAAATTGGTGTGAAATCTTATGTGTTCTCTACAGGCCTGATGGTACAGTCGCCTACCGTGGTGATAGGCGTTATGGTCACCGACGACGGCGTGGAAGAAGACACCGTGCTGGTTTCCACAATCTGTTCCATCTTTTCATCCTTATCCTCATTATTCGGGGGTAGTTTGACGATCTGGCAGTCTCCTACGGTCATGATCTGCGTTTCCATGGCGACGGGTGGCACGTTGTCGTCTTGTCCGACGCGGGAATCGTCGTCGTCTGAAGAAGAGTCGGAGACATCGATGGTTCTGTCGTGCGATTGGTCGGTGTTGAGGCTCTGGTCGGTGTCCACGTTGCGGTCCGGGTCGACGCTGGTGACACCTCCGTACTGGCCGTAAGCTAGCGGGTTGTATATCATCTCGGTCAGGTAGGAGAAATCGCCGAAGGGTAAGTTGGTCGCGTTGTAGTTTTCGTTGGGTCGTCCGTCTGAAAGATTTACAATTTCATTTCAATATTTGTGTAATAATTACTATTATTTTATATTAGTTGTGGGTGCATCGACGTTTATAAAGCTCGGATATTTTCACAGTCAGTGGTTTTGTGCATTTGTTTAGACTAAAATAAGTACATGCGAAAGCAAAAATATACGTAATTTTGATAATATTTACCTAGTTGCTGCTAATACATAAATAAACAAGTTAGTGACGATTAGTTTTGTTATGCAATTATAGTATTAATGCGGTCCGAGCTTTGTAGGGTATTAGTTATTAAGATTTATAATCTTGTGGCGAGGGTTTTACAAATCTTCAGACATTTTAGATTTTACTGACAAGAAATTATTAAGTCTATTGACATCATGTGACGAGTAAATGTGACAAAAACTAGGTTTAATGTTCATAATCGTGATGTAACTACTATATAAAAACAGTTTGTTCATATCATAGTCTTCTTTCTTGCGTGTCTATGGCAATCTATACTTAAGCGGTCTAGGATATGACTAGGTAATAAATAATAGGTAGTCAAAAATATTTCGTATTTGATTTCAAAAATCCGTGGAGCTGAAGTATTCGACACTTTTTATACGGCTCTTACAACAGATAATTTCACAGTCCTATGTGCTTTTCAAGCAATGAGATTTAAATTCCTGTGATAATGGTAGATAGCCCCAGCTTATTTTACATGTCTTAAATTGGATGCACTAAGGTAGCCTGATCATATAGGGTAGTTAACAAAAAAAAACGAATTAGTCCGTCAGATAGATTTCCAAAAAATATTGGACACATATTTTTTCTTTTTTCACGTAAACAAACAATGAAGTCGATACAGTGCTTTGAAAACGTGTCGTCTGACGTCATATTCTAAGACATTAGTATGACATTTTTTACCGGTGAGTGACGTCACAACCCTCCACTCAAATCTTTGACGCGTTTTATCTTCGTCAATTTTCTATTAATTTGATAAAACAAAAAATACGTACTCAATATTTTTCGATAATTTAACAGACGGACTAATTAGAATCATATTTTAGTCAGTAAACATCCCTATTTCGCAGGCTACCTTGGGCACTTCCACCTTTACTACGGTCAGTGATTGGACTCAACTTCCTTAACATGACATGTATCCCAACATTTCAACTACTGTTGATAAAACGCAGAATTTCTGCCTAAAATTAACTTAATTTTTCGCCGTCACGTAAAACCCAAGCCAATTCCATCTAATACCGATTAGTACCGTCATTTCTTCCCAATTTTGTCAAGTATAAATTATCATGCCTCAAAAAGGGTGGGTACTAACAAAATTTGTTGATGAGACCGTACTGCATCGGTAAATCCATATCCATACCTAAACAAAGATATGCGTTAGCTTGCGGTAGTGTTGGACCTTATCTCTTGAAAATAGTAATAAATTATATAACATCACGCCTGTAAGCCCCGAAGGGTTAGGTAGAGGTACAAAAACATTGTAATAGGGAAGCTAAAGTTTTATTTACAAGGAATGAAAACTAAATTGAAGTTCTTCAAAAGAGAGATGAGAAAAGATCATACAATTGCTATACTTTTTCATTCTACAGCAATACTTAAATTACAATAATAATTAAAAATATATAGAATATTGTTACTCAAGTTCTGTCAATATGCAATGAAGCACAGTATCTTAGGTGTAAAAATAACAAATCGTGTTCGAAAGACTACAAACCTAGCTAACAAGTAAACCTTATTATTTGTTTTGTAAATTTACTCCTTTAAAAAAAGATAACAATATGTATATACAAAAGCAAAAGATAATTGGAAACACTAATGATCCAAGCAAGGGAATAGGTCCAACGCAATAAAAAAAGCTTAATGCATAGAGGCAACGTTGTGTGTTCATATCTAGTATAATACATTATTATCATCCATCCAAATTATATTTTTCCAGCAATTATTATGCAGTTATGGAGCTAATGCTTATTTTTTTGTCAGAATCATCAAATGAATACGTCATTACGCAGTTTCATGAAAATACTGATTATCATCATTCTGTTGAACATAACTAACGACCAGTCCTCATTAGCCCTAGTTCACCTTACTATTGTATCGAGTCTGGTTCTTCTAACCAAACAGACAGAGGTGTTGCTGGGGAGTTTGTTCCGCCACTTCTTCTTTCCAGCAAAAACACTAGGAAGTGCCGAAGGGTGGGCGTTTTGGGGGACTGTCACTTGTAAATAAGAAAAGTAAATTTTGACGTTCGAAAAGTGCTGATTATCAGCCCAGTTTGAATAAATGACTTTTGATTTTGATCGAAACAACTGAAAGTCGTGGGCCTTTCAACCCTTGCCTTTCAACTGGAAGAAGCCTTTGCCCACCAGTGGAATGAGGCAGGCTAACAGTATAAACAGATGCAGCTAAGTATCAGTTTTTATCTAGAACAACTCTCTATGTGACCCTGATCATTTGAAACAACACAATTAATGTTGTTTGGGATTCTAACTAATTTGTTCCTTTAATAACTTCCAAGATTTTTTTATTTAATTGTTGTTTTTTTAAACGGGTCTGCTCTTGACCTCAATCATGCCTGATGGAAGGCAATTCAAGAAGAAGTCTAATCATGTTAGAAAACAAAAACATCACATTAAACCCGTGATGTAATTTTCGTCGCAAACTAGATATGTCCACACAACACACACATACAAATATGCAATAAAACACACACATGGACAAAAATAAAACAAAAACACGTGTAAATGAGTAAGACAATAACAGTAGGATATTATTAATTACAAAAACATTCCGTTCGTGACTCAGGACAAATTGTGTGGACTTAATAATGTAATTGTGTAAGCGAAAAGAGCTGGGGACTTTATATCTACGATCTTTGGAAAGAACAATAGACATCACATGACACAATCTTATTTGAGGCGTTTGTTGTTATATAGGGTGTAAAAGTACCCTTAACGCAAACGAAGGGCACTTGTTCTCCCCACCACTGCGATCATTTTTTTGTTCTAAACCATACCTTTGAACCTCCTAGTTACGGAGATATTGGGGGTCAAAGTTCCAAATTTTTCACAGCTGTTTTTGTAAATACTAGTTTCTTAGGTTATAACTTTACTTAATTACCTCCATGACCCGTTTATTATTAAAAGCATCCACTAGCACAATGTTTTAAGAGTGCTACTTTGAGTTTTACCGTAAAATGTGATTTTTGAACCCAAAAAAAAAGTCGTTTCCGAGCAAAAATTTTTGCGCACGGTTACTTAGTTTGATGTATAGAATGCTTGGTTGACCGCTGTGTGATGGGTTGATTAACACCCTGTATAATAAGATTGATCTGCAAGGTTCAGCTGCGCTTGTCTCGGTCGGTCTGATGATGAATGACCATCATAACATACCGGGTTCCCTCCGTGCCTCGGAAAGCAAGTTTAGCTGTTGTTCTCGGCTGTCATTTGACGACATTTGACAGTCGTAGTCAGTGCCCCGAAAGGCTGAAAAACAGCCTTAATAAGGGGTATCTTTATTACCCAGTACTAACAGGGTTATGGAGGTCAGACTAATAGGGAGGTCGCTCCATGTAAAATACTGGTATTCAGACGTATCAAGTTAGACTGAAAGCCGACCGGAAAATAGTTGGGAAAAGGCAGACGATGGAGGGTAGATATTTTTAGAAGTTTATAAAAAAAAATTGTTGTTCCATGCAAAATTGCAATACGGTAAAAAGATATGGAACAGCTATATTTTGCAAGGATGCATACAGTATAAGTTTGTGTCATGATGTCGGAATTCCATCGTGAAATCTAGCAGCTGGACAAAAACATTTAGATAGTTTTTGATCAAGGGAGGTGGTTTGTCTTTACAAACTAAATATTTTTTTATATCCATTCTGTTTATATACAAAGTAATAATAGTGTTCAAAGAAAATATGGATCGATTGTGTAAAGATTCTTCATATGAAAGAAAAAGAAAATTTCTTATGAAATAAGCAGTACCTTTGTGCTCTTCTATTTTTTTATGTTTTTTTTTTCCTTTTTTTTGTATTTTGTGAGTACATAAATAAATAAATAAAAAGGAGTATTATAACGTGACGGTGGACAAAAGGAGAATGTAAGAAAAAAAAGTGTAACAGCAGGAAGATGGGTGATTAGCTGTGTATAATTTCTAACTTGACCATCTTGGCCCTTTACCCTTGTATCTTAAGATGGTACAAGGGTGAAGGGTCAAAATGATGGTTGACGAATATGTTAAATACCTGTCCTGCAGTACATACCTTGTCTGGGCAGCAGATAGTTCTTGGGCGGGCGGCCCCGCTTACGCTTGAGCAGCAGCTGCTGTCCGGACGGCGACAGCTGCGCCGCGGCCGCGCTGCCGCCCAGCACTGTGCCGCCTGTCAGCACGCAACCTTCCATGTCTGCAATTTCAAGGTGTATCATTAAGAATCTGCTAACTAAAATCACACTACACTGGGAGACAATGGGTAAGATAAACCATTGGAACAAGAGGCAAAAACTTTCCGCAAAATATAAAGGATTTTTTAAAATTCTCCTCCTTTCTAGGTCCTTCTAAGGATTGAAATTGAGGATGAAAGTTGCTATGATGTTTTGTCAATGGGAAATCATATAAATCCTGTATTTTATATACTTTTCTGGCAAACCCCATAAACGAAAGTGTGTTATTAAAAGTATTACGACACACGAATATTAAAATGAGAGGATACATTGCTGAAAACGATCAAATACAATTTTCTACCATATTTATTTCTACTGCCATCGAGCTAAGGGTTTTCCAGATAATCTTCCGACATTCCGGACCTAAAGTCTTCTAATCTCTCCCTTGCCTAGGTATAAACGTATCTGATCCCTGTCCGGTCGTGTCGGATGCCGTCCCATCGGACTATGAGACAAAAGGAACAGAGAATGCACCTGTGTCTGTGCACACACGTGTGCACTGAAATATCTCCGGAGCCGATGACCTATCTCCAGTATAAGTGGCCGCCATGGCCGAAAACGGTCAAGGACTATCATTAGGTACATATTATAAAACAAAGTCCTCCGCCGCGTCTGTCTGTCTGTTCGCGATTAACTCAAAGAGTACTGCACGGATTTTCATGCTGTTTTCACCAATAGATAAAGTGGTTCTCGAGGAAGGTTTTAGTATACAGGGTGTAAATCAACCCATCACACAGCCGTTAACCAAGCATTCTGTACATCAAACTAAGTACCCCTACGCAAAATTTTTTGCTGAGAAACGACTTTTTTTTTTTGTCAAAAATCACATTTTACGGTAAATCTCAATGTAGCACTCTTAAAACATTGTGCTAGTGGATGCTTTGAATAGTAAACGGGTCAAGGAAGTAATTTAAGTAAAGTCAAAACCTGAAAAACTAGTCTTTACAAAAACAGCTGTGAAAAATTTGGAACTTTGACCCCCAACATCTCCGTAACTAGGAAGTTCCCAAGTATGGTCTAGAACAAAAAAATGATCGCAGTGGTGGGGAGAACAAGTGCCCTTCGTTTGCGTTAAGGGTACTTTTACACCCTATATAATTTGACCGACATCCACGCGGGTGAAGCCGCGGGCATCAGCTAGTATTAAAATATTTTAAGGTAAATAACACTCACCCATTGAAGTCTTAGGCGGACGTCCACGCTTCTTCTTGATCTTAGGCGTCAGCGGCAGCGGGGTCTTGCGGGGTCTGCCGCGACCCCGTCGGGGCGGGTCCAGTAGGTTGTCCGGGTTGATCTCATTGCGCACAGGCTCCAGGGTCGAGTTCAGTACTACGGGGTTGGCGGACGCACTGCGGGGAGGCAGCATCACATCTCCAGATGGAGTGAAGACTAAGTGTCCGGACTCGCGGTGTGTTGTACGGACCATGCCGGACATCACTTCAGAGTTGTTCTCACGTTTCGATGAGGAGGTATCGTTTAACATGTCCACTGTTGGGTCTTCCTGTAAATTGCGAGTGCTGTGTTAGGAATGTTTTGCGGAGAAAAAGCGAAAACCTTAAAAGGAATGTAAATGTTTTATTGTTCAAGGAACTGTTATTTACGTGTTTTATAAGTTCTCAACTTCTTCTTCTTAGCGTGTCGATGACAATTTAAATTCAGTCAGCCTAAAATTTGGCGCCGAGTTAGGCATTTTCAGTTCCGATCATTAGGTCCTTTCATTTCTCAACTTATCGTTGGCTTAAGCCGGTTGACTTTTGATCATGATGGTGGAATAACTATACGACAGTTATGGCGCAATTTCATTAGTCGATAGGGCCCGCATGCGGGGTGCGGGAATGCGAACCAAAGGACCCGCATTCGGGGAACCGTTCATAATTATGTGTGATATTTACTCCCCGTATGCTGTATACCGGACGAGTTAACGACCAATGAAATTGCGCCATTAGTATAACCACATTTCGCCAGTTACGTTTAAGTCCCACGTAATTGAGCGCGAGCCTATTGCCAGCAACCGGGCACAAATCCAGACTTAATGGCTACTATTGAGATAGTCACTAAACTTCGACTGAAACTGAATGCTTAACTTGCGTCACCGTCGTTTTACGTCAACGTCATTTCCTGATGGAAAACCCCTATAATAATTTGCTCAACTTGGGAATCGAACCTAGGACCTCATGCACAGCAGCAACATGTTGATGAAAGGCTACTCTAGGCAGATGAAGATGTGCGTTGTTACCTTCTCGCAGATCTTGGTGTGCACCCGCAGCTTGTCGGAGCGCGCGAAGGAACGTCCGCAGCCGCCGCACGTGAAGGGGCGCTCGCCCGTGTGCGTCAGCTTGTGGCGCGTCAGGTGAGACGAGCGCTGGAATCTGGAGGGAGGCGTACTGTTAGCGAGGTCTACTTCATACTTTAAAGGAGTCAATGTTATAGCAATACACACTTTTTTTTGGAGTTTGAGAAATCATCAAATGAAGGCCACTATGAGCGGAGCAGAATGTCAGACTTCTACTAACTAAAAACCACTCATGTTCCTTCTTAGCCCTTTCAGTCCGAGGTTGCTGTATCTCTTTCGAACAACCCGTAGGCCCGGCAGAAACAATAAAGGCGAATTTCATCAACTATAATTAGTTTTTAAGTTAAAACA
Organism: Diarsia brunnea; assembly: GCA_949774965.1. Taxonomy (NCBI): domain Eukaryota; kingdom Metazoa; phylum Arthropoda; class Insecta; order Lepidoptera; family Noctuidae; genus Diarsia; species Diarsia brunnea. Next base: position 15,189,129 of record OX459013.1, on the reverse strand, counting down.
TTGTGCGTGGATGCTTTGAATAGTAAACGGGTCATGGAGGTAATAGTAAAGTTATAACCTGAAAAACTAGTATTTACAAAAACAGCTGTGAAAAATTTGGAACTTTGACCCGCAATATCTCCGTAACTGGGATGTTCCCAGGTATGGTCTAAAACAAAAAAATGATCGCAGTGGTGGGGAGAACAAGTGCCTTTCGTTTGCGTTAAGGGTACTTTTACACCCTATATATGGCAGCCGGGACTTTCCGAGGCACGGAGGAAACTCGGTATGTCGGGCGGTCACCCATCCACAGACCGACCTAGGCAATATAGGTAAATTTGATGATTACTGTTTAGAATAAGATGTGTACCTGAGATCACAAACATCACAGACGTGAGGGCGTCCCTCCTGCGTGTCGTTGGTCGCCGAGTCGGACACCGAGCCACTGGAGTCTGTCTCCTCATCATCATCCAAGTTCTTGCCGCCTTTTTCCGCTGAAATTGTTGTTGAGGTTAGTTTTAGCTTTAGGAGGAGACGATAATGATGAGTGATGTGACGACTGTGAGTTGTATTGAGTTTTATTTGTATTTAATACTGTAACTGATTTTAATTTTTTTTCTAGCCTGCTCTTTCCCACTCCTGGGCAAAGACCTCCCTCCACTCCTTCCATTTCTCTCGACCGTGCGTCCTCCTTCCAGTTCTGGCGGAACCTGTCTAATTCGCCCCGTCATCTTCTTCGTGGCCTGCCGCGACCCCGCCTCACTGATTTATGCTTGATTTATTACTTTTGGAATAATATACAGTGTGGAAGGGATACCGACGCATAAACGGTTGCAAATGTACTTAGTATATCGTTTTTGGCTAGCGAGGGATCTGTGTTAAATTAACCAATAATATGGCGACACTTGCAACTATGTTAAAAATTCTAAGAAATTAACTTGTTGACAATGTTTCGTGACGTCAATCTAAATTCAAAATGGCAGATTTCGGACCAGTTATTTTTGTGCATTCCCATGATATGGTATCAAATGAAATGGTTTGCTGAGGCATACGAGAAATAAACTGCCGTCACACTAAAGCGTGATTTTAAGTTTTTTTCTAAATAAACTATTATTTTTCACAGCTTAATTCAAGCTACTAGCTAGCTATTTGATTGATTAGTTTAACGCATATCCCTTGCAGCATATCACCCAGTCGGAACTAAATCACATTATGCTGATAATGCGATGATGGTGATGATGATGAGGAATAATAAATAAATAAAAGTCTCGATACCTATGAAGAGCTCACCATCAGAATCGTCTTGCTCGTTATTGGTTGGTTTCTGCAGTACTGCCAACTGCACCACTTTAATACCGCCGTGTTTTGTGTCTTCATGTTTTAACTCATTGCTGGAAGCGGCTGTGGACAATCATAAAATAAAATATTAGTTTTTTTTTTATTTCTTGCGGGATCCATGACAGTTAGACCAGAAAAGCGCCGAAACAATAAAGTTCGACGAACTTCCAGACAAACACTGGAAGTTCGTCGAACTTTATTGTTTCGGCGCTTTTCTGGTGGTCGCCACTGTAAGTTGATTCTGGTTTTCAGGAATTTCGTGGTTTGGGAATAGTGTGACGAGCTTCGCCCAAAATAACCCTTCGGGGATTACAAGCGTGAAGTTATGGTAAATCTATATTAATATTATAAAGCTGACGAGTTTGTTTGTTAGGTTGAATGCGCTAATCGCTAGAACTTCTGGTGGGAATTGAAGCTGGAATCAGGCGGACGCTATTCTTCTGGTAGTTTGTGCCGTAGTTGTACCCCAAACTGAGTAATAGAACGAATGAGAAACTCGAGTCTCGCTGGTTTTACGATTTTGTAATATATCGTAGAACTAGTGGGAACGAAAAGTCCCATTAGTTCTACTATAAATTGTTTAATAGGACCAGTAGAACTAGTGGGAATGATCCGAAGACACGGGCTAGTAATCAAATTAAAATAAATGAATTTCGTTTTCTACAAATTGCATTGAAGTAAAATATCAATTAGGAATGAGAACCAACATAGCCATATTTCAGAAACACAGATAATAAAATTTCCCAGTAATAATATCAGCTTTCACATTAATTCACAACTACACTAATTAATATCGGAACTTGAGCATGACCTAGATAGATCCAACAAACAACAATTTCTAACGTACTCAAAGCTCGGTTAGTTTCAGATTCCAGGAAAACTCATCAATATATTGCTGGGAAAATGTTTTGTACCCCTACTACGCCAGAGGTACGGCATCGGTTTTCCACAAACTGCATTGTATAAAGGATAGATCTTGTATTCTTGGAACAGGGGGATGTATAGAAGTGTATTAATATAGTCGAGTTAATTAACAGAATGAAGAGAAAACGGCAAAACTGAAGATCCTCCAGTATTTTAGTATTTAACAACAATGGGAAAATGTTGTGCCTTTATGTACTAGTATAAACTAGTGTGCCTCGCGACCTTATTGCATCGGATTATTTTAATGGGTTTATTTTTTTTCCCACGGAACACTAATAGATCTTCCAAAATAAAAGCCCAAGTTATTTCTTATGACATCAGTATGAGCATGTGATGAGGAAGGATAAAACGTCGTACCTAATATTTTAATGTTTTTGAATACAACGCATGTGCCTAAAAGAGTTACGAATATAAATACTTATGGATGCAGAGAGAGAGGAAGGATAAAATATGATGGAAAAGTGAGTGAATGACAGCATGACAGTTGACAGGGGACAATATAAGGAGATAACCTCATTGCACCGACTCTTAAGTAACATGGAACAGGAGCAATAAAAGTTTTTTTTTCGTGTGGTTAGTACCTACAGGGTGTAAATTAACCCATCGTCAACCAAGCATTCTGTACATCAAACTAAGTACCCCTACGAAAAAATTTTTGCTGGGAAACGATTTTTTTTTGAGGTCAAAAATCATATTTTACGGTAAAACTCAAAGTAGCACTCTTAAAACATTGTGCTAGTGGGTACTTTGAATACTAAACGGGTCATGAAGGCAATTTAGGTAAAGTTATAACATGAAAAACTAGTATTTACAAAAAAACAGCTGTGAAAAATTTGGTACTTTGACCCCCAATATCTCCGTAACTAGGGGGGTTCCCAGGTATGGTCTAGAACAAAAAAATGATTTCAGTGGTGGGAAGAACAAGTGCCCTTCGTTTGCGTTAAGGGTACTTTTACAACCTTTATATAACCTGGTGTCAGAGTTTTATGCCGCCCATTGGCTTCTGACTTAGTTAGTCGAGAAATATCTCTCAAGCAAGGTCTCCTCACGATGTTTTCCAACACCGAAGCAAGTGATAATTATACAATACGCACAGGGATCAGAAAATCAGAGGTGCGTGTCTTGGGTTCTCGAGATCTGTGACTTGATAGTCCGACGGTCAGACCTACACAATCACTGCTACTTATGATCAAGTAAGCAGGACCTGAAAGCGGTTACGGTTAACGGTTAAGGTACCTCAAAAATATACCGGTATCGGGTTAAAATAAAGGTTGAGCTATACCGGTACCTTTATAAATAAAGGTTGGGCTAAACCGTTATTTAACCCTTATACGATTTCGGTACCGAAATGCATGCGAGACGAGGCGCGGCGCGCGTGTGCGCGTTGCAAGACGTTAGAACTTGTGTATTTTGTACATTTCAATTCAATTCATTTTGTTTCCTACTCTTTTACTTATCTCTTTGTTGTGTGTGGCGAGGCGGTTCGTCAAAGAAAACCCCTATTTATTAAGGTTTAGGTACCGCTACCGATACATTTATAACGGTTACGGTACTTCTACCGAAATATACCGGTATGCATTTCTAACCTCAGAATTCCTCTACCGGAAAAAATAACGGTAAGTATCGAAATATTTCGGTAACCCTTTAACGGTATGACGCCATACCGAGATTTAAAGGTAGGTACCTTAATTTTTGGGTAATTCAGTCCCTGCAAGTAAGTCTACTAAGTATCCCAAACAAAAAAACCGTCTCAAAAGATTTATCACGCAGTGTCCGTCCACCCACGTTTCGTCCAAAACAAATTGGTCAAAAAACAATTAATCATACAATGATCTACTTCAAAAACACTACCTATCATAAATCTACGTTTTTTATCCACCACGTGCAGCCAAGCACTTCTAGACAAATAAAACCAGTTTCACAACGATTAGGCTGATGATCTTTAATCTAACATCTACAAGAGAATTAATTATGATGTAATTCTTGTTATGAATGAATCAGTAAACGTATTGTCTCGGTTTGTATGTGGAGCATATTTGGCGAACCGGTTTCTGAGGTATGTTTTTTTGAGGAAAATCGTTGAAAATTATTAACGGTGACACGTCATCTTAGTTGAAGTTTACTTTGTGAGTTTTCAAACGACGTTTTCCTTTTAGATATTTTGAAGTCCTTCTATCACTTAAGAATAGATATGAAACTGACAAGGATTGTATGTAACTTATATAGGGTGTAAAAGTACCCTTAACGCAAACGAAGGGCACTTGTTCTCCCCACCACAGCGATCATTTTTTTGTTCTAGACCATACCTGGGAACCTCCTAGTTACGGAGATATTGGGGGTCAAAGTTCCAAATTTTTCACAGCTGTTTTTGTAAATATTTGTTTTGGAGGTTATAACTTTACTTAAATTACCTCCATGACCCGTTTACTATTTAAAGCATACACTAGCACAGTGTTATAAGAGTGCTACATTGAGTTTTACCTTAAAATGTGATTTTTGACCCAAAAAAAAATGTGTAGGGTTACTTAGTTTGATGTACAGAATGCTTGGTTGACGGCTGTGTGATGGGTTGATTTACACCCTGTATAGCCGTAAAGTTATTTTTTACCCCTTGATTTTTAATAATATTTCTAAAAATATTTCCCCTGAACCAAAGGTACATTCCTCGTGGGTGCTACAGGTTATGAATTACTAGCTGATACCCGCGGTTTCGTCCGCGTGGATGTCGGTTATCACCAAAAGTAATCTTTACATCCCCCTCTTTCAACCCCTAACAACCCTTTTTTCGCATTAAAAGTAGCCTATGTCCTTTCTCAGGCTCTAGAGTATCTGTGTACCAAATTTCATTTAAATCGGTTCAGCAGTTTTGGCGTGAAAGCGCGACAGACAGACAGAGTTACTTTCGCATTTATAATATTAGTAAGGATTTATGTATAACCTATTATTTATTTATTTCATGCATATTTTATTTAGTTATCCAATTTTTCCTAACGAAGTCGCGGGCGAAGGGCTTGTATAGCATAAAAGCTGTAATAACAACCCCGGTAATTAAGCTTTTTGCCCTAAAGCAAATGTATAACAAACCATGTGGATTTAAAAAAAAAGTGTTGTAGTTTCACTTTCCTCTTGCTCCCAATGAACAAGGAAATAAAGTTTTTTCACAGCTAAAAATATAAGAAGTTAATAACACAAAACATATTATGTCTATGTGTCATCATTACAAGGCCTAACTGGTTTTCATCAGCTACATAAATTGCATTAAGTGAAACAGATGGTGTTTTTAATGTACTATGGTAAGTTCAAATGGCAAATTTCTAATTATTATATTAAGTTTCTACACACTGGGTCCCGGAGGTGGACGGCTCCGCCACCAATATTGGACCAGAAAGAGGTGACGAGACGACCTGGACGTGTACCGAGAAATGGTTTCAAAACGAGCTCCTGAAAGGATTGAGACAGGCCTTCAGGCTTTTTCTTTGGCCTTTTTTTGGGACTTGCTTCTGTGAAGGAAAACATCGTGAGGAAACCAGCGCATGTCTGACAGATATTTCTTGACGGCAAGTGAAGCCAGGTCAAAACCATGGGCGGCACAGAGTCTGACACCAGGTTACGCACTAAATACACTAAAAACTACACTACACCACTACTTAAATATTTGTATAGCCTGCAGATAGTTGTTTCGGGTCTGGGTATTTATGTATGCGACTTTATATTTTGTGAACGCACCCACGATACAGGAGAAATTCCTAGTGTGGGGCAACGCTTTTTTGGAAAAAAAATTGCCTTTTGGGGTACGGAACGCATACTGACCTAAAACTTTTAATCCATAAACCGTTTTAGAATTTTGGTAAGTTTATAAATATTAATGCTGTATAGATCGAAACCGCTACCTAGTCTCATCGATCAAATAGATGTTATCTACGAGTATACATATATAGATTGAAGGCTATATAGATATATATAAATCAAATACATACTTGCAAAATAAAAACAGGCTCCATCCTAATCTAGATTAAAATATACATATTTTACAATACAATAGACAGCTAGTAAAGCAATAAAAAAAAGTTTTGATATCAAACGGAACCATCGGGCTGTATTGTAGCAAGAACCCGACAATAGATCGCCGGCAAGACAATAATTTAGTATAATTTTCTTTCACAACATTTTGCACGGACTAATATTCTAAAGGTGAAAGGTTTGTATGTTTTGTTAGTTACTACTTCACGCTACAACGGCTTAACGAATTAGTATCAAGATAGCTCATATTCTAGATTAACATATAGGTTAATTTTGATCCCGGAAAAATGCTGTGTTCCCGTGGGATGATCAAATAACTCAAATATGGATTTAACCCAATAACGCTCAAACGGCTTTAAAGATTTGGTACTAGGATATCATGATGAAAAAATGTTTTTGATCATTTGGTGCCATTCTTTTTCCTAAGTTTCAGTACGTGTACACGTGTGAACTTTTTCCACGCGGGTAACACCGCCCGCGGGCGTAGTTTAGTATAATTTTCCTTCACAACATTTTGCACAATCACGGGCCCATACTGTTATAATTTATAAACCATTGTGGTATATGTTTATTTGTTTTAACACTGCCATTGTTCACGTCTCCATACCTTCCATTATTTTATATACTACTTTTTCATGCAACTTCACCCGCATATTTCGATGTATTTTTCCATTCACTCAATTTATTTTATTGAATTTATGAGTAGCAGCAGCCACGGAGTCTGGACCTGTGCCCGGTGAATGGCAATAGGCTCGCCCCATATTACATGCGACTAACAAATAACTGGCGAAAAATATGGGTGTGCTATTAGGTACACCTCTGCCTAAACCTTCGCAGATTACAGGCGTGATGTTACATTATGTGTTTTTACTCATACAGATCACAATCTAAATAAGATGTGTGAACCTTTTTGTTTCGTTCGCCAGTACAACCATAAAAATGTTACTTAGAGCAATTTTATAAACGTTTTCGTTACCTTTACTAAAAGTAGACTAGTCTATTATTTTATCTATGACTCACTACGTAAAACCCGACATTGCAAGTATTATTATAATATTTAGTACATGTTTAAAATAGACAATAAAAAGTGTTCGCTTCGTGTGAACGTACCGAGAGGCAAACAAAGAAGTTTTTTTTATCTTTTCGAAATTATGATGACTTGGAATAAAGTTCTGTTTGATTAATTTCCTATGAAAATTACTTGTACGGTCTACTTGGCACGGTGGAAAAAGTATAATTATCTGCCTAGTCTATTCCCAACTATGTTGGGTCAGCTTACAGTCTAACCGGATCCACCTGAATACCAGTATTTTACATGTAGCGGCTACCTATCTGACCTCCACAACCCAGTTAGCACTGGGTAATTTGATACTTTTTGGTAAGACTGGTTGTCAGCCTTTTGGGTCACTGGGTAGTCAGTGACCCAAAAGTCTGACTTTACGACTACCAGAGACCAACAAATGACAGCCGGTACCAATGGCTTAACGTGCTTTCCGGGACACGAAGGAAACTCGGTATGTAATAGGGGTCACCCATCGACAAACCAACCTAGGCATGCGCGGCTTACCCTCAAGATTGATCCAAGCGGCTGGTATTATTTAGTTCCTCATAGTAATTTTTAAAGAAAAACAAAAAAATTAGAAAGAAAAAAAAGAAAATTCGTACATAAGAGGAAGTCTGAAAGTGGCGCCGGTGATTGAAATGTTGTGTGAAAATCGATTGTCGTGGTGGTCGTGAGGAAGGTTTTGAATATGAATGTGGAAGGGAATACGAGTAGAGGAAGACCAAAGAAACGATGGATGGACTGTGTTAAGAATGATATGGTAAGAAAGGAGGTGTCTCATGAAATGACGAAAAACAGAGAAGTATGGAAGAGGAAGACATGCTGCGCCGACCCCAAATGAATTGGGATAAGGACAAGAGAATGATGATGAGTGATTTTACGTATATTTCAATGAAAAATTATAACCTGAAGATTGACCTAATCAGCTGTTATTGTAGAAAATGTATGTTAGGGCTATATTTAGTCGTAACGTCGAAACAAAATGTCGAAATGTATAATTGAACTGGTTTTTGTCCCTTTGGCGACGACCTAGTCGCGCGGCTGTCTCGAGTACTAAATTAAAATGATTATAGTATTCAGAACAGGTAGTTAGGCCATTATCAATGCGCGTCATAATCATCTGTATTCTTCTTAGATCTGGCTTGTACAAATTGTCCGGGAGGATAAATATTTTATTAACTCATATTTCGACATTAGAAGCATAAGGTCGGATCTACAAAACTCTGTATTTGTACATCCGACCTTATGCTTTTAAGTTTTCTTAAACTTTTTAAAATTGCTTAGAAAAAAACACTAGTATAAAAATGTTCAATGGCTGAAAAAACATAGCAAAAATCGCGGCGAGTTCAAAACTTGCAAGAAACGGTACATGAACAAAAAAAAAAGCCAGACGATAAAAAAATATAGTCTTTGTCTTCACAAAATTATTATGATTCGGTTTACGAAGTTTTTAAAGAACAAAAAATAATTGAAGGAAACTGCTTATTTGTGATCTTGACTGATTTCCTCCTATTTGTGTTTAATTCGATATTTTTTAAATAATTAGACTGTTGGTGAATGTATATGAATGATACGATTAGACTTTGTTAAAGATGTGAACAAAATACTAGCGACCAGTGTGCAGTGGTACACATAAGCCTTGAATCGAAACAACCGGAAGTCATGGGGAGAGACCCCGTCGGGGCTGCGGGTTGTTCGAACGACCGCGGCCTCAACACAAAGGGCTAAGAAGGAACATGGGTGGTTTCTAGTCAGTAGAAGTCTGACACTCCCGAGCGGGAGGGGTTATTTGATGATTTTCACACGAAAAAAAAAGCCATGGGGAGGCTTCCCGTCGGGGCTGCGGGTTGTTCGAAAGAGATACCGCGGCCTCGGCGCAAGGGCTAAGAAGGAACATGGGTGGTTTTTAGTCAGTAGAAGTCTGACACTCCCTTTCGCTCTGCCCAAGAGCGGGAGGGGTTATTTGATGATGGGAAAACATCACCCCCAAAAAAAAAAAAAAAGGGGGAGAGGCTTTTGACCAGCAGTGTGATGATGCAGTATAACAGTATCAGTATTACAATGAGTTTGTTTTGGTCTTCAAACGTTAAGCTGCGTCTATGCTAGGCGAGCCCATCGCGAGCCGAGCACGACCCGAACACAATTCGTCTAGTGTGGACGAGCGCGCTGCGAGCATTTCGTTCGTGCTCGGCTGTGCTCCGCCAATTGTCGGTTTTTTGACAAACACAAAGGGATTTGACTACGTTCGACACTTAAGGTGAATGCTCCAACCACCCCGCGAAATTCAAGTTCATAAAGGTGCAAAAATGACTTTTTCAAGTTCCTGCACCTTTATGAACTTGGAGGCTTGTATTGATGATTTTGATGATTATATTTCTGTAACTACATACGTCTTACAGCCGCAATTTATATTTTAATCAACATACAAACTAGCACTGGCCTGCAAATTGCAAAAAACGTAAGAAAATTTGAATTTCGCGGGCTAGTTGGAGCATTCACCTTAACGCCGCGAACGACGAAGCTCCGAAGGCTCCGCTCGTGCTTCACTCGTGCTCGGCTCGCCTAGCGTAGACCCAGCTTTAAGATGACAATACAATCAATACAGTAGGTAGAGGAAGATCACTTTCAAAAGTATAGTATGTTTGCTACTTGTCCATGAAAATAACCAATATAATCATCCATCAATGGACAGATTACATGGTCACACTATAGTATAGTAATACATACAGGAACCATAACATTTACAGAGAATTTATTGTTCTTTAAACTTTTTATTTAATTTCCTCTGTATAATAACGTATTCCGAGTTCTGTTTTATCGTCCAATCACAGCGTGCGAGTATAATAATTATATCATTATTTTTTTTTCCTTAATAATTTTCCGACGCCAATTTGTAATTAATTACATCGCATAAATTAAAGAAACAGCGTTCTAGTTTTTTTTTATATTTCGCCATAAAAAATTATAATTTAGCTAAAGGAAATGGATATGACGTCTTTCCAAAGGCCTTGTCGACTAAAAAAACTGACATTTTATTGGAAAAAAATAAAATTGTCGTAAAATGTGAAACATCTAATTAGGTAGGTACAAATGTTAACCGGTTTTATTAATTAAATGTATAAAAATATGTATTGATAAGTAAACGAGATCAATCAAACGGTAGACAATTAAAAACAAGAAATATTTGCATAATACAGTCGAACTTACGAACAAGAAGAAAAAATATATTACCAGTGACATTTCAAAAATTATAAGTTAAACATGAATACAACAATATTGCATTGCATTCTATAATTTTTTTCTCCAATATTTCTCGAAATGACAAGGTTTTAATTTCGCAAGTTGTTATACCGCATTTTTTTAAATAAAGAATTTGCGCTTTTACAACTTAAATGTCAACTTTTAAAAAGAAATCGGATGACTAAGGGCAAGAGAATTCGTTTTATATACATACTTTTTCAAACGAGTTTCTGTTCAAAATAATTTTTAGTTTGCATATTTCGGAATTTCGAGCAACGCCCTATTCTAAAATAAAAAACAAGAATTTGTTTGACGTGTGTTCGCGTTCGAAAATGGCGGTTAATAAAAATAAAGAAGTATAGTTAGTATAAAAAATAGCATTTTGCTTTAAATACGCAGGTGCATTCGTCCACATTGTTAATGTTTTCATTATGTGGCCACTGAATGAATAACAAACATTGTAATATAAATAGTTTAACTTTAAATCGTATTGTTATTCGACGGAAATCATTTATTAACAATCCAATCTAAAACATCGTTGTGTAAGAACCGATACATGTTGCAAGGGCGCATTCCTTATAGAAACTAACATTCAATAACTCTGAACAATATTTTGAAGTAAAATGATACCTACATGCTTTGTACGTAAAAATAACGAATTAAATATAAGCTTAAATTACTTTTGACAGGCGGAAATGAAATAAAATGATAATTTGGGTCAGAATCTTAACATTTTTTAGCAAGCTTGAGCATAAATTAAATCTTACACGACACGTGTAATAAGTATCTTTAAAATAAAAACCCAGTCTTTTTTTATAGACAACGTGGTAATAATTTATTTGCAATATATTTTGAAAATGACATCATCGCATACATTATTATGAACGCACCCAACACAAAGAACGTATAAAATATTTTAAAGGTTACATTTTTAAATAAGAATTTTTCCTATAAAACTAAACCAAAAAAATTAAAACTACAATAAAAACAAATCGAATTCTGTTTGAAAATATACAAGTTTGGATTTTTAATAACTTTTAAAAGCATGCATGAATATTTATGACGATAAGCTGCAGAAACAATTTTATACTATATGTTATTATTTGTTATAATATAGGGTTCCATTTTTAACCGGATGGTTTATGTTAACTAGATTTTTACTGTCTAAAGATTTATGATACACAATAGAATTAATGAACATTTTTTTATTATAATGCGTTGGTTCTAGTCAAATTAGGTTCTATGCAAAACAAGTGTCTATGAATTTTTGCTTTATGAAAACTTTCACCTTTCGTCAGCTTTTCATTACACAATGGCTTAGTGAGTCGTTATTTATGTAAACATAAAACAAATACGTCAAATCCTTGTTAAAAACTAGTTCTTAAACAAAGTCTGTACATGGCATATAAATTTCATAGGCCGTAAAATATGGAAACTAATTAGATTGTTACGCATCAAAGGTTTTAACTTTTTTTTTTAAAACAAGCCAGTACGTACCTACTTCTTAAGAAAAAAATGGTAAAGAAACTTGATTCCAAAACATGATTTTTAAGTTTAGTAAAATTTTGAGACAAAATAAAACTTTTTTTACAAAACCTGCATCTCGTTATAAAGCGCAAAAAATAATGAACCCATATTCTGAGAATCTTGTTTAAGGCTTTTTATTATTTTTTAAGTGAAGGGAAATATAAATCACGATTTTTTATTACGTTGTCGGACTGACTTCAGACATTTGGTCGTGACATTCAAAATTAATTTAAAATATAAATAAAAATACTGACGTCATTCAAACGTCAGAGTTCAAACAAAATTTGTTTATTTGTATTTTATAAATAAATAATTTAAAATACCTTCAGAGATACTGCGCTACGCTTAGTTAATTTCTAGTCGTATAAAAAAGAAATAAATGTGGTCTTTTTTATATTAATTTGAAACACGAAGGTCGAACTGAACATTTTATGATTAGGTACTTAAACAGTCATAATATAAATATGAAAAACATAATAAAATACAGAGTTATACAAGGTGGTAGGGATATCAACGCTAAATCGGTTGCCACATACTCGGAACAACATTCTGAATGGAAAAGATATCTGCTATTCCATACCTTTTGACCGTGTAGGTTATATGAAAATGTTGTTTTTAATAACCGACGAAAAATAGTTATTTGTGCAACAAGAGAGCAAAGTGGGTTTTTGCTGCGAGTGTTGATTTTGAATCCCGAGTAAGCGAAGGATTCTATAGTTGAATCACGAGCGTAGCGAGTGATTCTAAAGTTGAATCCTGAGTGTGGCGAGGGCTTCAAAGGCACGAGATGCAAAAATACTTTGCTCTTGTGTAACACACATTACTTTTCACTTCAGCAGCGAGAACACTTTAGGAGATAAAATAATAAACAGGAATAGATTGAAATAACTATTTATTGTGAATCAAAATAATTAACATTGTAGGTAGAGGTACCAATTCAATAAAATTAGCCTTATGCCCAACTGACATTCTTTTTAGAAAAGATACGAGTTATGCGTATGTTTCAATATGCACGTTATGTTTTGTTTTTAAAGTAGCTTTCCACATTGAGTAAATACTCCACATTGTAGATGATCGCCTCGTCTGTGATAAATATGATAGCAACACCGTCTCCGAAAAACTGCTTGTGCCTTTTATAAGTCTCCATTCTTTGAAGACATGGTATGCTTTCAGATATTTTTCGCGAGATTTTTCAGGGAGGAAACTTAATTCTGCATTTTTTACATTATTCTTCAATTCTTCGGGTGTTAAATAGCAGACTTCGTCACTGGACTCACTCATATTTATTTATTATTACTACTTTATTATCCAAATTTTATTGTACTTTGTAGCTAGCGTAACAGAGAATAAAACAATAAAAATTTGAATCCCGCTTTTTTTTTTAAATTCGTTCTGAAACTACACTCGCGGTATTCTGTCTCAATATTAAAAATTGTTAAAACTATAAATAAATAAGTAGATACCTACATGATAAACTTCGTATTTTTTTCTTCAACATTCTTCATCTTGATTTAAATATAAAAAATATAATTCGATTATTCGAAATAGGTACCTATAACAATTTTTCATTTCATCACGTGATTTACAATATTACGGTTATTGATTTACAATATCGGTATCCGAACGTTTTATTGTTTGTTTCTTTTTTAGACCTATAATAAATATGGAATTTGAAAATCTAATTTCGAATCGACTTGTTTCTATCTCTCGCTTGTTTCGTATCAAAGTGATAGTGACAGAACAAAACAAAGTTGAAATCTTTCGAATTTTGTGAGTAGACCTGCACAGTTAAAAAAAAAAATTAAAAAGTTACTTTGTCTCACGCTCGCAGCAAAATCGAATTTTGCTCACTGTCTGTAAACATCAAAACCTGCTTGTTTGAGACACGTATTATTTCTTTTTTCACGTAAACAAACAATGAAGACGATACAGTGCTTTGAAAACTCGTGTGACGTCATATTCTAAGACATTAGTATGCCATTTTTTACCGGTTAGTGACGTCACAAACCCCCACTCAAATCTTTGTTTGACGCGTTTTATCCTCGTCAATTTTTATTGATTTGATAAAAACAAAAAATACGTATCCAATATTTTTTGATAATCTAACAGACGGACTAATTATAATCATATTTTTTTTAGTTAGAAAACATCCCTATTATATGCATGAACAAATAGGGGAGCCTATTTGTAATTTATATTGCATCGTATTGTGAAACTATCAGTAAAAAGAGTAAAATATTTTGTTTACAATGAATTTAAGCGATATTATACTCTAGAACCCATCCTACCTTCTACCTGATTTCAAGGACGAACGAACCTTTCTACTTCTAATAGTTTTTTTTTTAAGTGTGAAAATCCTCATCGATACTGTCTGGGACGAGCGGAGGGTTATGTCGGACTCTAACCGATTAAAAAACTGGCCAAGTGCAAGTCGGACTTGCACATGAAGGGTTCCGTACCATCGTCGCAGGGAAGCCCACTTTAATTTGTATTATTTCTTAGCGACAACAGAAAATCATATTTTGTGATAAGTTTGTCTTCCATAGTGTTTGTATGAATAACAAAGTTATAATTGCGGTTTTTTAAATGTGCTATATCTCAAAAACTAATGATAACATATCATTGAAACCAAATTTGGTTGAATGTTTTTGTTGGGATCTACAGCATATTTTTTTTTTAGAATTTTCACTCTCTTAGTTTAAAAGTTAGAGGGGACACATTTTACCACTTTGGAAGTGTCTATCTCTTAAAAGATTGACTTAGGGAAAAAATGGTTTTAGAAACCTCATTGTTATTTTTAAAGACCTGTCTATAGATACCCCACACGAATAGGTTTGATGAAAAAAGTTTTTTTAGTTTCAGTTCCATGTATGGGGAGACCCCCTAATCTTTATTTTTTTTTTGGTATAAAAATCGTAAACCGGTCCACAGAATACATCTACCTACCAAGTTTCAACTGTGTCGTCTTAATAGTTTCCAAATAAAGAGGCTGTGACATACGGACGGACAGACAGACATGACGAATCTATAAGGGTTCCGTTTTTTGGCATTCGGCTACGGATCCCTAAAAACTCATGTGTCGGGGGGCCGGGAGATACAAATACACACTGCGGCACGCCATTCTATACATTCCAGTATAACACGGCCTCGGTTTGTATAGGTTTCCCGTACAATGAGAGATCCGCATAAGCTAATGAATTTAAATATAGCTTGATTGCACCCCCGACTGGTATCAGCCCACCAATACTTCTCAACGCCTGCTCCTCACGTCAAAGATCCTCAATAGCTGTTAAAAATAATGAGGAATTGAACAAAAAACATTATCAATCAATCATTGATCATTTCACACTGAGGTTTGATAATTCTGGGTTTAGCCCACCTTTGAAACTAAGCTGTTCTTATATTGTAACAATATCTATTTATTATGTATCATCCATCACTATAAAGAATCATCATTTGTCACCATAAATTATCATGTTTTGTGTTACTTAGAGTCGGCGTAACCCGTCTTTTTTCAATTCGCCTGTGTCAACCTTTCATATAATTTCTCACACAGGTGAAGATTTATGGGTGAATCTGCCCTGGTGTGATGTGGCCTTATAAACTTGACATCGTGTTCTACCTGTCCTGTTGCTTGCACATCACAGGAGCTGATAGACGCTACTGAAAGTCCCAAACTCGTCGACATATTTTGGGCTTACTCAATTTAAATTGTCATCAACACGCTAAGAAAATTCCTCACAAAATCCATCTATCGATTCCTTGGTGTTTCTCTCTCTCTCCATCCATCAACATTTAAAGATATATTTGAATATTATATTAACAGCATTTCAGAATCTTTTTGTTTTTTGAAGTCATTGCTTACTATAGCATAAATAAAGGGTTCGACTTCAAATGCTAAGGTAGATTGGTTTACTTTTATTGTTACTAACCAGGTTTTAACGACCCCCATACGGTCCGAGCTAGATTTGTAGGCTTCGTTTGGCTTTCGTACGTTTTTCATGGGTTGCTACTTAAAACCAGCGCTGTGCTGTGGACCCCCCAAACCACATAATCATGCTGAGGATAACCTGCATGTCGCAATCACGAAGTGCAAGCTGTTAATTTTTTTTTCCTGTTGTGTTTATAAATATGACTGTATTTTGGTTTGGATTCTTATTTTAGAAAAAAGTTAAAATTTAAGCCCTTATATTGTTAACAAAATCCGATTAAAAAGGGGAAGTTATATTTTCACGCGGACCAAGGTCGCGGACAAAAACTAGTTATTTATAAACCGGTTGCGACCCTTTGTATACATTGAGATGTTTTGAGCAAACATCCCCTCAATTTCTTTAGGCTGTTACCATCCCAAAAATGTGTATGGCAGATGGTGTTATTGCAAAATACACTGAAGAAAAAAAACTTCATTCAATTTCAAATCATAACATTCCTGGAGATAATCCTATCTTCGTTAACCGAAAAATTATAAACATGGACCAAAAATATTTACTATTTTAGTATAAATCACTGTAATTCCTGCGGCACTACACAACCTGAAACTTGAAAAAAAAAAAAACCAAAGCATAAAAAATTAAAACTTACCAGGTGAAGTGACCTTATGGCGCTCATCAGTCTTATTATCATCTTGGAAGCGTACAGTCATGGGCTTCTTCTTGGCCCGGAGCCTGTCATCATCAAGAGACAGGATGGAAGTCCGCTTCTTGGGACGCTCCTCTTCCACGATCATCTTCACATCTGTTGTAGATGATGCAGCCACTGTTGGGAGAAATGAGGATTTAGAAAGAACGAAATTGAAGGTCCTAGCTTCTTAGCACAGACACAACATTTTCTCCAAGGGAAATAGTAGAAATGTGCGCCTTATTGATGCGCCTAGACACAGTTCAGTAAAAAATGCCAGGCAAATAGTGTCTGTTTTTTTTGCAGGATGGGAAATCATCAATTGGCTCCTCCCGCTCTGGGCGGAGCGGAAGAAAGTGTCAGACTTCTACTAACTAAAAACCACGCATGTTCCTTCTTAGCCCTTTGTGTTCGGGGCCGAGGTATTTCTTTCAAACAACCCGCAGCCCCGACAGGCGTCGGCCCCTGCAATATTGCTGACATCTCTTTGAGGCGCGCGTGGTACCCCGCGCGCCGTCGACACGGCCTGTCGTCGTCGTAGGACGGACGGACGGTGAGTTAGCCTATTACTCACCTTCCACAGGCCCAGGTAACTAGTGCCTTACGCTGGTTTTAACTGGGACACAATCAGGTAGGTCTATAGGTCCTTTGATAATAGAAACCGCGTTATGGAGAGAGAGAGACTTGGGTAT
This sequence comes from Diarsia brunnea, assembly GCA_949774965.1. Lineage (NCBI taxonomy): Eukaryota > Metazoa > Arthropoda > Insecta > Lepidoptera > Noctuidae > Diarsia > Diarsia brunnea. The sequence goes on along the minus strand of OX459013.1, from coordinate 15,171,729 downwards.
GAACACTTAGCTAAGCAGGGTGATAAAAGGTGACATAAAGCTGTGACCGAGTGAAATACAAGGACTGAAAAAGAAGTGATGGTCGTCCGGCTGCGAGATGGGCAGACGACATTGTTGCTGTCGAAATTTAGGATATTTGACACAAGAGAAGACCATGACCTGGATGATTACAAAGGATACTGTTCCGACTTCTGTTGTGGTGAAATGATGTCGTTTTCGGCTATCACGTGGAATATAAGATACTTACCAGAAAGAAAGATGGTTTGGATATGGATTTATTTACATTAAAAAACCGAGTACCATACACCATATTACAGTAAGGTAGAAATAATAAATCTTCCAATTAACTTACCCTGATCATGCTCCGTCTGTATACTAGCAACGACCCTCTCTCCAACCATCCTATCAGCAACCATCCTCTCAGCAACCATCCTCTCGGCAACCATCCTGTCTCCCACGACCCTCTCAGGAACCACCCCACGAGAAGCGTGCATAGCTTCCTCCATCTCCCTTGCAGCAGCTGCCAAGATATTGTTGACAGCAGTGTGCGTGGTGGGCGGGTCTTCGCGTCGACGGCGTCGGATCTCTTCAGCTCGCATCATGGATTGCTGATACATGTGTATCTAGGAATTATTGGTGATGTCAGGTAATGTTTGGATGATGGTTAGTTAAGCTTTTGGTAGGGTTGCAAGCGTTAGGTTGTTGTGCAAGTGGAGGGTTTTTTTTTTTGGAAGTGTGATCCCAGTTTTCGCCCGTGATTTTTTTTTTGTTGTGGTTTTTAAAGTTAACGTCCGTTTTGGTAGTAAACATTGGCATTGGTAATAAACTTATGGTTATAAGCAAATTTTAATTAATAAAATCACGTGTCTCCGAAACCACCCAACCGATTTCAATGGGTTGGAAGGTTTTTTTATGAAGCCTGGCTTGCGTAACTTTTATTACCTAAATAGCTCATAAAACCTACATTAATCGATAGCTAGCTTTAACACAAACACTGAAGATGTTTGTATGGGTGTCATGCGAACCAAGGGTGGGTCGCTAATTGACAATTTTTGCCATATAGGTACAATGTATGTTTTTTTTATTCGCATTACGTCTTATTTCATTAGTAACATAGGTATCGATTTAAAACATACAGAATTTGCTCGTAATTTAACTCGTAAATTATACCAAAACTAGTTGTGATTCCAATCAAACTATATTTCACGAATTGTCTCATCAATCGCATTGGACACCTAAACAATTAATTTTCTTAAAAAAAACCTCAAAATCATTCGAGTCACATTGATTATAAATAATGTCTAATTTATCGACATGATTATTATAAAATAGATCGAGAATTCGAGAACAAGAACGAATCCACACATTAAATAAGAACCTGAAACAGGAAATGATTTTATTAGTTTTTCTAATGAATCAGATACGTCCGTAATTACACATGTACTTCTACATTGTTCTAGTCATAATAGAAAAACATACAATGTATTAGCAGCCTTATCATACCCGCATGCAGTAAAAAGTAGACGGGAGAGAGGTGAGTGCCCTCTGCCCCTTAGGGTAACGCCAGACAGAAGGTAGGAAGAATAACTGAGGTGGTAGCAAAATGTCGATCGTCTCGTCATACTCCCACGGAGCGTTTATATTGAGCAGGGTAACGACTTTTCGTTTTTAGAATCAATACTTATTATAAATCGCATTTAATTTTCATGCTGTTTCCTTTTGCTGCTCGAGAAAATGTTTGATTTTGATGTGTCCCCTAAAATGTTCCCTAGTGGCGAAACCAACTTCCCTGCTGTTATCGTTTACGGTTTATGTAAAGTTTTAGCTAGTCAATATTACAATTTCTAGTCTGGTCCGATGTTTCAGAGATTAGCTCTATTAACATACAGACAAAAAATAAAAAGGTTTTTTTTTTGTTATAAGTACCGCATATCCTTTCATATTTTATGGATTCAATAAAAAACTTTTGAAATTACAAACAGACACACTTTTGAATTGTCAAAAACATAACTGCGTATAATAAATAACTGCGAAAGGACAGTAATTGCCAATGCAAGTAACATCTGTTTCGCCTTTTCCCAACTATGTTGAAATCGGTTTCCAGTTCAGCCGGATGCAGCTGAATACCAGGAGTAAGCATGGATCGACTGTCCATCTGATGTTCCTTCTTTGACCTTGGTCAGATCGTTCCTGGGTTCGACGTGGGATCAGTGTTCATGTAACATCAGAGAATGTTCAAGAAGCCCGAGGGTTCTTAACGACCGTGAGCGGAAGCAAAGTATACATATAGATAAACCGTTAAGTTTATATAGAAAATTTCAGTATCAAAACTTATACTATTATCACTTATGGGATATCTCCGTGATTAACCATTTTTCAGTATCTCTTACACACCTGTATTGATCGCGCAATATCAATGAGATTTTATAAGTTAAAATATTAAGCAATAATAGCTAAACAAATGATAATGAATATTTTCCAACGAAATATTTTTACGAAATTTCCACAGCATTCTAGATAATATAAAGATATGACGTTCAAAATATACTTTTTATCGCGAAATTATTATAATTTTTTACTTCTATAACCCAAAGTTATCTGAAAACAATATATTTATCTTCAATTTTAATAATGTTTAATATTATTAAATGGTGATAAAATGATTAATATAAATAGCCTACAATCATGTATTTTGCACACCAAATTTTAATGACGTAAATAAAAATTTCGGCCAGTCACGTGAAAACTACTATTTTCTACTTGACCATCAGATTTTCTGAAACTCGCCAATTATGTTGGCCTTGTAAATACATTATAGAAATAGCAGACCGGCAAAATTATTAATTAATTATAATGTAACATCGCTGGCCACTTCAATTACAATTAAAATAAATTACAAAAAAAAAACTGTAAAATACTGTCTGGTTTTTCCAAATTCTGTTAAAAACATCCATATTATTCTTTTGCGAATGTACATTTAAATGAACAGTGTTATAGCAAAAATATAATAATAACTGTTCATGAATGTACCTCTCATTTTTGTACACTCACCGCCAATGACGGCGCGGCCAAATAATAAATGAGTTTAAATGACTAAGATTTCTTGTTATTACAATTGCATGCTAATTTAATCATTTAAATTGTGTTATATACACGTGTAAGAACCGAGGTCTTAATTGGTATATTACACTAGAAAATAACAAATGGCCATGTAAGTATTTATGTTTGCGGTAAACTTGACAAGAAATAGACCGGTTTTGAACTGGGAGAAAGTCTATTGTTCTGTCAGAAAAACCATTGATGAGTTACTAGAATGTGGGACTACTGTAAGGTACACCTCTGTCTAATCCTTTGGGGAATACAGGTGTGGCGTTATGTCATTATCTGTCTCGTTTTTTAGTTATTTTTTAATCAGTAAAAGAGTGTCATCTTCTTTCGTTGGTGTTAGTATTTTAATTTTGCTAAAATATAGAAAAAAAAATATTAACATTCTTTGACTGTGACTTGCTAGTGTTAAAAATCTTAATTCTTATACCTACTAGCTAGATTTTAACGTATTTCCTTACCTCAATGTTTCATCATGATGATGAAATAACATTTTCCATTTTATAAAATCCGTTATAAATTATTTATACCCGGATTTTACATCTTTTTTGTCATAACTACGTCAAACAAATCTATAAAAAGTATTACGCAAACAAAACACACAAAAGGTACCTCGACATAAACAATATTTATTCTTTTTGATTCGAAATTTAAATAACTATCGACTCAAATAATGTTCAAGGCTACTTTTTTTTTACGAAAAATAAAATCGTCTAACTAAAATAGGTAAAGGAAATACCAAATAGTCAGCACTTAACAAATAAAAAAGGTTGAATTACCATGACTCAACGAGTTAACTTTAAATTACGTCATAATATTTATTTAATGATAAATTATCTGATTAACAAGTATCCACTTATAACAAGTACACACCTACATTGTGTTTTTTTAATTAGCATTTTTTTTCCTCTCTGGGCTACGTATTTTTTTTTAAATGTCAAGATCTGATACAATGGAAAGAAAATCATGTACAACGAAGGATATAAATAGTTATTCGTAAATGGTAAATAACTACTGATAATTGTTATTCCCAGCTTCCATAATTTTACCTAAAATAATAATCATGGCGGGCTCAATTAAGGCAATTATTCTTAATTGATCTTAAGTGGTTTGCAGAGGCTCTTTAAAAATAAAAATGTATCATGAAATGACAGAAATAGATTTTAAATATATTATGTGAAATCTTCTGTTCAGCTTAATTTGGCAAAATAGTACATGTTTTGAGAATATGTATGAACTTTTTCAGTGTTAAGAATACTTACTACTAGCCTATTTACTTTGTAATATAATGTTGTCTCCACATGAATGATGTAAGCAAGGTTTTTACAATATTGTGATTTAAAAGAGTGTCCATGGAGTTTCTGGCCTGTTCTTTTCAAAAGAGATCTAACCTTTGGAATAGGCAACTATAGTACTTTCGCAGTTTTGAAATAAATGCTTTGACTTTGTCTTCACCATTTATTACTTAAAAGACAACAGCTCATAAAAACTGTTGTAAGCTAATAAAACTAAAAATAAATTAGTACCATAATGTGTTAATAATAAATATTGTCAATTTTCATTAAAATTATTTTATTCTGTTCCAGTTATCAACTTTTATCTTAAAACCGTTAGCCAATGGCATTATTAAAACTGTAAATAACTATGGAAAATATTTTTATTCGGACCAATTAGCACCTAAATGAATTGACAACATCATGAGAAACCATCTCATTTAAAAATCTTGAACCACTTTTGTTTGAGATATTTTTTTTTTAATTCTAGTGGTACCTCTATTTAGTATCACCCCATAGGCATTTTATGTAAAAGAGTTTATTATGCAAAGCAAAATCTTGTCTATTGCTAACATTCAGATTAAAGCTAGATACTGGTAAAGATATGCAAATTAATATGTTTCTTATTAAATACACAGACAATGCCTAGCCACTAGACCTATGTTCATTACAATGTACATTTTTATAGCTATATGGACATCTAGCTAGACCACCTGTATCTAATTGTTAATATGATAACACACCATTAAATTCACAGTATTAAGGTTTCTTTCAACTTTTATTGCCTTCATTTGAATAGGAATAGCATAATGAAGAATTTCATTATAAAGTGTAATGATATTATTATAATTCATTTTTTTACACATTTTTTAGGCATCTCCTGACAACTATGAGTGTTACCTGGATTCAATGTTTACTGCCAAAAGTAATGCTGTAATGAATGAAACCAACCACCCAAACAGGAACCATGTTAGCCCAGCTTTGATGAGTAATATTGTTATCATAGGCAAAGGAAACTCACCTGTTTCAGCCTCTCCACATCAGTCCTGGCTTGTGAGTATGTTGCGCAGGGTTGCGCAGACACTGAAGTCGCAGGATACGATGGATACTCCAAGTTCACATTCAACATCTGAGCAGCATTGTCTCTAGCCTCATACGCAAGCCCCCGGATCTCTAGCTCTGATGCCGTATGCATCAGAGATTGCAGGTCCATTTCTTGAACATCCACCGAACCCTTGTACATGAACTCTACAAGGAGGTTGATCTCCGAGAAGGGGATCCCCTTCAGAATCACTATTGGATGTTGACATGGGTTGTCCCTAGCAAAAAAACAAACATTATATCATATCTACTGGTTTTGTCATTTAAATATAATACACTATCTCATTATTTATTAACCAGACATTTTTTCTTCTGTTATCACAAGATAATAAAAGTAATTATTGTGTATATTCGACTCCTATGACATTTATGTAACATTTCTTATGTAAATGTATTAAATATAATTATATTTAAAATTGCTCTTATAACTCAAAGGCTGCATGCAAAATATACTTTGCTCATGTCTGTATACATTACATGGTATTATAAATAACTTCACTAGAAAAAATAATGATGTCATAATGACCAAATGGAACAGATTTAAAACTGATGTGTAATAAATACACAATTTAGTAAATGGAAACCTAGTAGGAATGCGTCGAACAATGCATAATGCAAGCACTTACTTGAAAATCTGTTCGAAATACGGACTGCATGCCGAGAGCACGAGCTTGTGCGCCTTGAGGGTGCCGTCGCGGCAGGAGAGCGTCACGTCCGCGAGCGCCGACGACGAGTAGATGGTCGTGAACAGCTGGCTCAGGTTCTGCAGGTGGTTGTTCCACTTCAAGTGGAACGTTTTATCGCTCACCAGCCCCTGCATCTGCACCACCACATACACTTTTCAATCACAAATCACACTTCTTCGCGACTGATGGATCATCCACAGAAAACCGACTCTGCTGCGACCGCTACATAAAATTATAATTATTACAACTTATTTTTAGAACGATGCCCGTAAAAAACACTATACGTACGCGGTATGACAGTGTAATATACCGTAGGTACGCGCCGCCGACGGAATTTAGAGCTATAAAATTTTATTTATATTTTTATTCGGCAAAACGGATTTTCGTCAAAAATCATGCCGGTGAGAATTTCTTACCTCGCAAATCTCTTTACCCACTTCTCGATTTTTCACAAATAACACCGAAACATTTCACAAAATTAATACAATAATTATGTTACACAGAAAGCCGTGTCGTAAAAAACAGAGTGGGGCACGCCGTGGCCCCCTCCTTGCCCCGGCCCCCTCGCACACAATCAATATACGGAATATGAGAGCGCGGCGCGCCCCCTCGCCCCCCGCATGCTTTATTAAACCGTAATTAATATACAACTTTATAAATTGTATTACAGGCAAGCGGCATATCTTCTGGGTAGGAATGTGTTTAATTTTATGGATATTCCTCTAATATTAATTACATAGGTGCGTACAACACAGTTATAACGCTAAAATAACAATACATGAATAAATCGGAAATACACTAGCACACATACCGTAGTGTTTTATTGACATAAACATTGAAGCAAAAATGAATCTGAATGACTTTTTGTTGGTTTTTGGCTCTAATTAAACAAATGCAACTTTAAAATGACTGCGTTTTAAGTTTTTTTTTAAGGTTTCAACTTCCTAATAAATTAGATAGAGTAGGTAGGCAGTACATTGTTAGTTAGTAAAGGTGAGAATGTGTGCGTGAGTATTTCAATCTCTTTCACATCACATTCGGCGGCGGCGGCGTGTAGTAGTGTGTAGTGTACACAGGTACAAAAAGTACACTGTATAAGGTGTACACATATCCAACCACTACATGCGCAAACGGGAGAATAGATGCTGACGGATTCGATAGTTTTGTTTTTATTAGATTCCATCCTTCCGTCTCTACTTTAATTATGTTGGAATGAGTAATGTATTTATGATTTTGTATGACATTATGATTAACCTGTTAAAATGAGATGAAAAGTACATTATAAACTGCTGGTTTGTGACTTGCTTGTACGATAATTAAACATTAGAATTTGAAAATAATATTAAAGGTACTTATCACATACGGTTGTTGTATTGTAGGTACCTTTGGTACTTTCGAAGCTTTCTATGTAGGTAAGCATAGGTACAAAGTAGATAGATGTGTGTGGGTGAGGTTTCATAAATTATTAATGTATACTAAAGGTATAATTCGTATAAATATATTGTACCTTGTGTGAGTGTGCGGTAAGTCAAAGTGTGGTATGAATATATAGGAAGTCATGAATGTGTGCTCTTTTCTAAGGAAGTTCCGGTTTGTTAAATATGTTGCAGAATCGTAAGCATAATTTTTTTGCAACAATTTCATCACAAAATGAAATGCATAAACACTTCTATCAAATAAATTTTTCTATAGTAAGTACTTTCATTTATTTTTGATCGTAGCATTATGAATGACCAAGTGTTATATAATTACATGTACTAACTAATGCAATATTTCCATCCCTAAAATATATGGAGACATGGAAAGGGCTTCGGGGGCGCCGGGCGTTACGTTGACCTAGTAGTAAAACAAAATACAACTTGTACATTATACGAGAATATCTTCGATGAATATTTTGATTTGATTTGATTTGATTTGATTTGAACATACATTCAAGTAACAGACTTATAACACGGTGTTTGGATAAAACATTGATTGTTGATGATAATTTGATTTTGGTTCTGTGCTCCCAAAAATTGCAGATCGTTTTGATGACTCGGACGTTTCAGTGGCTTTTGAAAACTCAGAAGCTAGCTGATAGGTACTTAATAATTCCATGGTCGGGTGCATCACCACACTGTCACATTAACGTCAAGTTTGACAGCGGCAAACTGACAGCTGGTTGAGTTGTCACGTCGTTTTTCACATTGTCAAATTGTGTTGCCGGAATACGAATCGCTCGCTCATATTGCCTCATATCATTGTCGATATTTGTTGGTGTCGGCCGGCGTCTCTGTAATTAATTAAACATTCGATACTGGAAACTGTAGCCACGTATTAACTAGATCCTTCTATACATTAGAAGGAGTTGCTGAAATCGTAGTTGCTCGTGATCTATTACTGAACAGAAAAGCTGAAAATGGAAAAAACACCGTCTTTGGTTATTTCAAGCCCTAATATAAAATACACGGATGATTTTATTTATTCGGACTATGAGTATGAAGAGACACTGGTGACGAGAAATGGCGATGAAGTGACGGTAAGCTTGTTTTTGTAGATCTTTTGTAGTTGGGTAAATGGGTAATTAAGGAACTAAGTGCGTTTCGCGGCACACATCGGTATTGATTTGTTGTGCATGTTCCAGAAGGAACAGGTTGCTATTAAATTTGATGCCACACATTTTTAAAGAGAACTATAAACATTACATATTAGATATGACAAGAAAGGAGGTCCTTTCTTGTCATATCATGCTTTACCAACTGCTGCGGGTTGTTCAAAAGAGATACCGCGGCCTCAGACACAAAGGGCTAAGAAGGAACATGGGTGGTTTGTAGTCAGTAGAAGTCTGACACTCCGTTCCGCTTCGCCCAGAGCGGGACGAGTCAATTGATGATTTCGAACCCTCCAAAAAAAAGGCAGTTAAGAGAATGCTAAAAATCGAAATGTCTCCAGGCGCGTCCCATCCGCAAATCTCTGGGCATCCGCACCGACCGTCGCGTCGGCAGGGTGGGAGTGATGCTGGTCGGCTGGGGCGGCAACAATGGCTCGACATTCACCGCCGCCGTGCTGGCAAACAAACATCAGCTGTCTTGGAACACTAAGCTTGGGAAGATGGATTCTAATTGGTAAGTTTTCCTTCTATCTATTGTTGCTGCAAGTTAAGATGTCAATAGCGGTCATTGCCCTTTGTCTAATATCTCTTCGTACGAAAAACAAATGAACCATGTATCGTTTTTCATTAGAAAAAAAATTGATCACGATAGATGACGATTCAAGACAAGAATAGGCTTATTTTTGGATTTTAAAGTTAAGAAGTTTGATAAATGTTGTTGGGTCAATGACCGCTATTGACATCTTAACTGGCTTAATTTCATAGGAACTGCAACGGACACTTATACAGGGTGGAGTTTAGAAATTGAAAAGCAAGAAAGAAATTTGTGGTTTATTTGGCATTAGAAATTAAAATACCTTAATAATTAAACAAAACTAATAATGCCAAACGGGCCTCAGCTCAGAATAATGCTAGATGGCAATACAGGGTTTACCACTTGACGCGGATTGGACAGCAAGATCCCTTAACAGAGTTTTGATACTGTCTTTGGCTTTCGGAGTAGGTAATTATAAACTGCTTTTAAATGTGGATAAAACTTTTTCTAGTGAAGTTCTGGACGAACTTAATTCAAATCGACATGCATAGAAGAAGAATAGTTTCCCAAATCCAGAAATTCTAAATAATGGTTTATCTAAATCCAAGTTTCATAATCTTTGCCCTGTAACTCAAGAGAATTAAAAGTAGGTGCGCGAACATTTACGGCTACGTAATTAAAAGAGACGAAGCCGTATATTATAACTTCTAATGTAATGGGATTTAGACCTTTTAACGAACGTTCTTTGGTTGAAAACTGTTCTATTTAAATCTCTTTATATCCTAATCGTAATAGATAACAGCCGCTCAGATCAATCTTCTGGTTAAGCCGCGCTCACCTTGGTTGGGTTTGTCTGTGGATGGGTGACCACCATCATCTGCTTAGTCTTTCCCAACATTGTTGGGGTCGGCTTCCGGTCTAAGCGGATGCAACTGAATACCAGTATTTTACATAGAGCTAAGGAGCCTATCTGGCCTCCACAATCCACTTACTACTAGGTTATACGATACCCCTTGGTAAGATTGATAGCTTTACAACGCACGGAGGAAATTCTGTACCTCTGTAATGTTTGGTCACCCATCCACAGAACAACCTAGGCATGAGCGGCTTAACCTGAACATTGGTCCGAGTGGCTTCTCTAGCCACGATCTCTGATCTTGAGGTTAGCGGATATAAATTGAAGCTTCTCCGATCTTTACACAAAATAATCCAACTTCCTCTATTTCCCACCAGAAACTGAATCTTTAAAGTTCCTCTCTTGTAGCCAGCTGTAGCTTATATCAAGCCCTACGCCACCTGAATGAGGTGTAATGTCTTAATATTAGACAAAATATGTTTTTAAAATCAGTAATATGAACATCATCATTTTTAATCATACAGCACAAAATATTATAACATTTATAGCGTACCTACCACCCATTTATGTGTACTCAAATAATAAAGATAAATAGTAGTAACAACCCGAAAGTTAGTCCTAAATAATTACGGTACGGATAAAATTAAGTCCCCATTTTGGGCGATATTAAATTAGGTATAACAAATAGCAAATTATATCAAAATATTCTTATCCTGTCTTTGGAATGGGAGAAAACATTAATTTGTGACTGTTTACTTCGTAAATGTGGATCTAAATTAGTTGATTTTGTAGTTTGTAAACAATTTTCTTGTGTAAACCGAGTATCTAGGTATACATCTTACTCCATTTATTTGTGTAGTGCAATTAGTTTAGCAGTCTTCTTGAGATAGGACTTGTTAGGTGGTGATCTTCCGGATGATCCATATTAGAAAAATATTTTGATTTGTTGATGCAGCTTAATAATATTGTCTTCCTTCCTCCATAGTCAATGTTACAATGCCAATCGTAGCTAGCAGATAGTACTGTTGCGTTGGTGTAATTGGTATATGCGTTTGTGACAAGAGCTCTATGATAATATAGACATTTGGTCGATTCGAATTATAAACTTAAAAATCTTTGTTTATTTCGTGTTGAATGTGAATAAATTACAGATACATTCAAAGAAATTTTAGAGATTAAAAACCTTACATTATAGTCTATTAATCATGTTTCACCCAGTCTTATCGGTTTTCTGGTGTTCCCCTTCCTATATGGTCATCTAAATACGCACTATAAGTTTTCCTCACGACATTTTCTTCTTTCTCCCTGACTAATCCCCAACTTTTCAGATTTTCCGTCACAAGAGCCATAGACTTACTTCCTTTACATACGAACATTACCCACCAACATATTTAACTAAATGAAGTTTGAATCCTTCTACATTATGATGATCATAATGTAAAAGGATTCAAACTTCATTTAGCAAATTGTACCTGGTTGGAGATCAGGTACAATTTGCTGTACCTATTATTCATTCCAAATATAGAAGTCGTATTGTCCATTGTAACAGGTGGGGCTCAATCACGCAAGCATCGACAGTCCGCCTCGGGATCGACGAGAAAGGCAACGATGTACACGTGCCTATGTGTCAACTACTGCCAATGGTACACCCTGATGATTTAGGTAAGTTTCTGCTACAGCTTTGATGTTTTTGGCTCTACAATAATCAGCATCGGAGTCACCCACTAATGTGTATAGGCTTCCCTTTTCTTCTGCAATAGGCACTTCCCGGTTCTATGAATTCGTCATCCAGGTGTTTCCCTGACTTTGACAAACTTTGTCAAACGAGCTCTTAAACACGACACGACAAATCATCACTTTTTATTTTCTCTTGAACTGCCTCATTTTCTTTGGGCATATTGAATGAAATTAGGTGACACCCGGTGGTTTTAGGAATTTTAGAAGTGTTCAACCAGGATTCATTTCCTCTCAGTGAAATGAGGAGGTAAATCAGACATTTCGTCTCCCTGCAAAAGAACCTGCAAAGTGATACAGTGTGAGTAGGCATAACTTTAGATAGATGGACGATAGCCCTGTTTCTTTTTGCTTTCGGGGGATACCTTCAAAACTGCTACACCCGTGATAATAAGGTTCTTACCTCATTAAAAACATCCCGGAGGTCACCATCAGCACGTGAAAGGGACACCATATGCCCTTGAAAGCACCTCGATGGTAACCATTGAGGTGAACGAAACACTAAATAGAGAGCGCGTAAGTCCGCTGGATGCAGGGAACACAGGAACAGTCGTAATGGCGATGCTCGAGGTAGACCTATGTCCAGGAGTCTATTCCACGAATACTGAAACGTCACTCAAAATTTAAGGGCTGCTTAACATTTGAGCAGCTCCTAAACTTTAGATTTCGTATGGTCAAACGTCACTTTTGAGTATCTGTTAAATATAAGTGCTACTTAAATTTTGAGTGACGTTTCAGTATTCGGGGGTATGTCTTTCCGGCATTGTCTGATTCATTGTGAACCCAAAGATTAGGTCCCATAGTGTTTGCTCGCGCTCTTTGCAATAATCGTGTTAATTGCCTGATCAACCTACTATTTTAACCAAACAATCCCATTCCCTAGTGATCGACGGCTGGGACATAAGTCCCCTCAACTTGGCTGAGTCCATGGTCCGCGCTAAAGTCATCGATTTCGACCTGCAACAGAAGCTTAAGAAGGAGATGGCGAGCATGAAGCCACGGCCAGCGATATACGATCCTGACTTCATTGCTGCTAACCAGGTATGTGGTGGATCTGAGTTATCTTTTAGTATATAGACCGACCTGTTTCGCACTGATGAATATGACGACAGACACGACGATATAATTCATTCTTTCGCTTCCTGTTGGATATGTTTTCTGTAGGCGGTAGCTTATTGTTACGCATTAGGGTCTGTGCCAAGATATCATAAACTAGCTGTGCCCACGGTTTTATCCGCGGTTAATTTGAATGAATATCGTAATAGACTAGATTCCGTTTTCTTAAAGCAAACGCAAATGAAAAGAATAACCGCGTGTTGTTCCAGGGATTGGTGCGTTCAAACAAATTTGAAAAGCTATCAAATTCACGACTTCTTTTTTCAAGAAAGACGAAAAATACTTACACGTCTTCAGTATTCATTAAATATAAAATACAAATGAATGATCATGAAATCATACAATGCGATAATTCGATACCACTTACAGTTCAGCAATAAACGTAATGTACAGAGTTCGCGATTTACCATGGTCACCTGACGATCAAGCGGTTGCATGAATGAGTGCACCTGCGCACGCATTTTGATACAAATGACGATTGTTCTGCAAACACCTTGCACGAGCACATATTGAGATGGTGTTATCTACATGTGACATGGGTAGAAACAGTGATTTCCCGTTTTTGGGAGTGACATGCGTACGTGGATTTCGTGGACCGGATTGAGCCCGTCAAAAAGATCTTTACATCCATATAATAAAAAAAAAATACCTTTTTCGCCTCTTTTCGATTCAGGAGAGATTATTGCCTAGGCATAAAAGTAGGAGATTGTCTGGCAAACAGATTCCGCGTGGAAAAGTGTGGGGCAAGTGACTGCATCACCAGGCTATGAACGCTCGAACTTCAGGTTCTTGGATATTCCTTCGTTTCCTCACTTTATTTTCGTCTGAAGATACCCACGCTGGACAAAAGTATTGCTAAATTACACCCTATTTCTGATATAAATGTAAATATAATGGCTGTAAAAGTAACTCCTTACGAAACCGAAAGGAACTTGTGCTCCACGTTTCGGAGATATTGGGGGTCAAAGTCCCAACGATTTCACAAGTAAGTCACATGCAGTTTGCTGTTGCAGTTTCCGGTCTGTAGCCCATCTCGGACGTGGACGTGATGTTTTATCCAAAAATACTCGTTTTCCACGTAGTTTAGATGTATAGAATGCCCCCTGCGTAGCCGTAGCTACCGCCATATCAGCCGGTATATGATACGGGGCCCCCAGGCTACAGGGGCCCCGAACGTGTGTGAGCAAAAATTCGTAAAATGTTATCCACAATCTCACTTAAACTCTTAGGCCGCACGTATCATAAAAATGTGCCCAATGTGACTAAAGAAGTTTCACTTCAAAAATGACGAAAGTCAAAAAAGGAAAAATCTTTACCGCTCATTTGGGCCCCCAGAAAATTTTGATACAGGGCCTGTCTGCACTATACGCCACTGATAGAAAGCTTAATTGACGGCTTCGTGGGAAGGTGGACAACGTGTAAAAGGATGGTCCGTTTATAGTTGTCCACCTTCTCACATTTTACACCTTATGTGAAGAGAGAACTAGTCAAATTCATTAATGTAATGTAGCGCCCGAAATTCAGGATTTAAACCATCAGTAGATATGGGCATGTGATGTGATGCGGAGGAATGAGAAAAGTGCCGTAAGGAAAGTTTTGAGTACCTATGTGAAGAAGAATAGAGAAATACCAAAAAATGGAGTATAAAAAATGGTATGACAAGAAAGGTGTCTAATGAGATTACAAGTAATATAGAAGTATGAAAGAAGAAGACATGCTGCACCGACCCTAAATTAAAAATTAATTGGGACAAGGCCAAAAGAATGAAAGATAGTTCCTTAACTTTAATGAATCAATTCAGAAACCGGCAAATCGTGATAGTGTTTATCAAACGAATGTCAGACAAAATGTCGTCATATTCCATGGTGTTAGGAATGCGGACCATATACACTGTTGCCATGCGAACTTCAATAGTTCATTGACTAGCCGATATAAACCGTTTTATGCAAAATGACGCGACTTTTTTCGCGGTCATTTAAATACAAAATATTGGCAATGAACTAGGGTTGGCACGTAAAAGAAACCCATAAAGCTTACTATAGGTACAAATTTTTTTTTGGATGAATTTAGATGTTATTTTATTTTTTAAATGAATAACAGGCGTGGTCGCGAGGTCGCGATTGTGACCAGTTGATGGCAATGGGCTCGCCCTCCATTAAGACTTGAACATAACTGAACAAATCTAAGTGTCCTAAAGGTTTTTTAAATATCTCTTCTGAAGAAACAGGCGTGCTGATTATTAGTGATAAATAATGCATAGTTGCATACCTTGAACTTAGGACACTTACCGACTTGAACGCCATGTTTTTCCTCAAGATCAAGACTATTTACTATGTTACACGCACGCTCATTTACATAAAATAAGTGTATAATTAATTAAATATATATATATTACGATACACTGACTGAGTGTGCTATACACAACAACATCATCATCATCATTTCAGCTATAAAACGTCCACTGCTGGACATGGGCCTCCCCCAGAAGGGGGGGATTTGCCATAATCGCCACGCTTGACAGGCGGGCTGGCGATCGCAGTATGGTTGTTACGAAGGCACAGAGAACGCTGCTGCCCATTCTCTGGTAAGCCCCTTAGTCGCCTCTTACGACACCCACGGGAAGATATGGGATGGTGCTATTTTTTACGTCCGACACCATACGGACAACAAATATACACAACAACAGCATTGTTGCATTTATATCTGTGTCTTAATGGCTCGTAAATGATGATGCTACCTACTTGTATTAGTATAATTATCATCTTGCTTCGGTGAAGCGGAGTGCCTGAGACATATATCTCGACGGGATGTAAAGCCAAGTCAGACAGAACCCCACAGGGGACATAACTCTGACACTAGGTCAGCCACACTAACCATACGATAAAGATGGAATATTTTCGAAATCTGATCAGGAGTTCTGAAGATTACACCCTATACTACATCCTAACATACAAAGTTTATATTACCTCTTCAAAATATTAGTATATCGAGTTTAGTAACAATATTTGAACCACCCGGGAAATTCCAAATAATGCAATCGGTTTTTCAGAATACCTATTGCCAGATATATTCAAGTTCCTTCCTCTTAACATTGGCACACTCAGAATTCCACGAAGTTATTTATATCCCACATCTGCGCTTACGCAACCCTAAACATTTCCTAAACTAAACATTATGAATAGCACTATTTACCTACCGTAGCTCGTAGTACAAACTAACAATTACTACTTACTCTACGTATATAATGATACTGTTTCGCGATGTCGAACATGAAAATAACTAGGTTTCTAACATAAAGTTCAGTTTTCGCTACAACTTCAAACATTTTTATGACAATAGGGGATCCGACTGAGTCAAAAAAATATGATTCTAATTAGTCCGTCTGTTAGATTATCGAAAAATATTTGATACGTGTTTTTTGTTTTATCAAATTAATAAAAATTGACGAAGATAAAACGCGTCAAAGATCATGAGTGGGGGGTTGTGACGTCATTTGTAGGTAAAAAATGTATTGACATGTGACGTTTTCGAGTTTTCGAAGCACTGTATCGTCTTAATTTTTTGTTTATGTGAAAAAAGAAAAAATACGTGTTCAATATTTTTTGAAAATCTATCTGACGGACTAATTAGTTTTTTTTTGTCCGATCCCCTATTGTATCAAGCATTCTGAAATCAAGGAAATCTTCGGTCTAATCAAAATTCAAATATCTTCACACTTACTTTATTTTTCCAATTTGGTATTTTCAGGTAAGTTGATGATTGATTAATTTGAGGACGCATAAAATCCTACTAAAATTGAAAGTTATTGCTTACACAAGTTTGTGAAGTATGTTACTCTTTCAAAAATTACTAACCGAATTTAGACAGAATTAATTGAATTTTACACATAGAATACTTTATAACTATTACCAAACTCCACGCGAGCAGTAATCAACTATTTCTACAATTAAAACCATACGAATCACCAATATAATTCTCTGACATTTTTTTCTTATATGAACCACATTATGAACAAACATTCAAACAGACTACACATATTATACGGACAGCCCTAAATAATACCCGCCAGCCGTAATTCTTGGAAATAGTCCATACTTACATAACATGACGTGGCGCGGCGTCATGTGTGTGCGTGACGCGCACTGACGTCAGTTGACGTGCATGGCATGATTATGGTGCCATGTTTGTTAGATGAACGTTTCTGACATCAACAATTCATAGGAATTAATTCTGTAACTTCTGATATGAGGAAAGTTTTGAGGGTGAAATGGATGGATTTATAAAAGTACAGGAAGACCAAAACAAACAATGAATGGATTGTGTAAAGAATTATATGGCAAGAAAGGAGGTGTCTGAATCCGTCGGGGCTGCGGGTTGTTCGCAAGAGATACCGCGGCCTCGGCATAAAGGGCTAAGAAGGAACATGGGTGGTTTTTAGTCAGTAGAAGTCTGATACTCCTTTTCGGTCTTCCCAAGAGCGGGAGGGTTATTTGATGATTTTCCACCCGCAAAAAAAAAAAAAGGTGTCTGATGAGATGGTGAGTAATAGAAAAAAAAATGAAATGCTGTGATGGTATGCGAATACGAATGAATTTGTATAAGGGCAAGAGAATGATGATGCTTCTGTTATTTAAGAAAATTTAACTAAGACTGAAAATATAAAAAAAGAAAAAAATAACCGGCCAAGTGCGAGTCGGACTCGCGCACCGAGGATTCCGTACACCCACCCAGGCCCGAAACAACTATCTGTAGGCCATACAAATATTTCTACACCTAGGCCTAAAACAACTATCTGTACTGTAGGCCATACAAATATTTCTTCCGTGCGAAACCCGCGACATGTAGCGCGGCAGTCAACTGCTTGAGCCACTGCGCCAACCGTGTCGTCAAAGAATATTCTGGACACATCTCTTATTTTTTTTCAATCCCTTAAAACGATTCATTACGTGTACATATTCTAGTAAATCATTGTAGATAGTACCTACAGTACATTCTTGCAACAGCCATATAATTTCGCTGAACGTTAGACCTTGTTAATAATTACGGTACTGTATACACTGCGAATTATCGAAGCTAATAGGTATAAATGCACTAGGCTCGCGTCAGCCATTGTCATGGCCACTATACACTACAGTAGGGCGCTGGGTCAGCCATGTTTCTTAAATAACTCGCACACGAATGAAATCAATGGATGAGTCTATTTTAAACATGAGTTAGCGCCTACTCACTAGGGTATTCACTAAGGTTGCGGAATTTGTTCAAAAGAGTTACGGATGGGTTTAGTAAGTAAGAGTCTGACACTACCTCCTGCTCTGGGCGGAGCGAGAGGAGTCATTTGATGATTTCCCATCGTAAAAAAAACAAAAAACATACCGATCGAATTGAGAACCTCCTTTTTGGGAAGTCGGTTAAAAAAGGGTATTCACCTATTCACTAAAGTTAACCAAAAGGACCTGCAATCCAAGGTGGAAGGGACACCGTCGCGAAAAGGGTTACCACGTATTTAGAACATCATTCTGAACTTTTCCATGGGTTTAAGAAAAAACAGCTGTTTAAAATAGACAGACAATTCAATTTTATTTATTTGTAACGGTTCTAGGAATGCCATAAAGTTTAAAAGCTGTAAAATTATTGAATGTGAGTGTACTATTAGGTAAACCTCTGCCTAACCCTTCGGGGATTACAGACTTGATGTTATATTATTATGTTACAACAATCCATTATGACACGATATGATCAAATCAAAATACATCAGGAAACTTATGACAGGGGTTGAGAAAGGTACATTTGACACACGTAAATAGATTCAAATGAAAAGCATTTTAGCTGAAAGGTTTTGTCACGCCAATGACAAGGGGAGGACCGGGAGAATGTTAGAGGAAGAGGGACGCCCTTGACACCTCGCACTCGCCTTGGTTTTATCGATGCGTCGAGAAGACGGTCAGGTGGGAAATGGTATCAAATAGTACATGAAAATGTTATCAATGTGCGATCCACCTAGCTACCCAAAAAACATTTTACCGATTTATCTTAAAAATACCCACAAAATCCACTATGAATTTTTTGTTTGCATTCAAATCTTGACATTGTACACAAAATCGTCTATATAATCCATAAACAAATCGAAGCTTATCTTTAATTGTTTTAATAAGGATTCTTTTTTTCCCTCTCTTATAATTCTGTTGTTGCGGCCTAGAACTTGACCACTTTGTAAAATAATTTAATATTTCTACACCGGAAACGGTAGTATATGTGAAACAGTTTTGTATTAAGATCTTTGTACGTACCATTATACTCAGAAATAAATAAATAATATTCTATTCTAAACGTTGCTCCACACTAAGATTTTTTCTTGTATCGTGGGCGTGTTTACAAAAGTTTAAACGCACTAACCAACAGCCAAACCCGAAAAAACTATCTGTAGGCCATACAAATAGTTTTTCGGTGCGAGAACCAAACCCGCGACCTGCAGGGCAGGAACTAATCGCTCAGCCACTGCGCTAACCGTGCCGTCAAAATATCGAAAGACGTCAAAATCAGATCGAGTAAGTTTCTACAGTAGTTTTTGTCGATATCAACCCACTGGCCATTTTGTTTAGTCACATTCCTTGGCAAGCGTTTATCCTTACGGGAAAAATAATCTTTAGTTTATAAAGTAACTAAAGATTATTTTTCCCGTAAGGACTACTACACCAAAAAATTACGAAG
This sequence comes from Diarsia brunnea, assembly GCA_949774965.1. NCBI lineage: Eukaryota > Metazoa > Arthropoda > Insecta > Lepidoptera > Noctuidae > Diarsia > Diarsia brunnea. The sequence continues at coordinate 15,152,024 of OX459013.1, read as the reverse complement.
ATAAAACGCATCAAAGATTGGAGTGGGGGGTTATGACGTCACTCACCGGTAAAAAATGTCATACTAATGTCTTAGAATATGACGTCACACGAGTTTTCAAAGCACTGTATCGTCTTCATTGTTTGTTTACGAGAAAAAAGAAAAAAATTGCCACTAACCAGACGATAAAGAAATAAGACTCGCAAGTGCTGTTAAGAACACGAAAACAGCAACAATTTTGACTTAGTATTTTCTCGCTTGCCACTAACCAACTCAGGAACACTGAAACACAGTAAAACATAGGTCTGTATAGTCCTATCGATTTTCCGTAGCGAGCGCTACCACAGGCGCTACCGGGAATTGTACACATGTATCCTATATAGGGTGTAAAAGTACCCTTAACGCAAACGAAGGGCGCTTGTTCTCCCCACCACTGCGATCATTTTCTTGTTCTAGACCATACCCGGGAATCCCCTAGTTACGGACATATTGGGGGTCAAAGTTCCAAATTTTTCACAGCTGTTTTTGTAAATACTAGTTTTTCAGGTTATTACTTTACTTAAATTCCCTCCATGACCCGTTTACTAATCAAAGCATCCACTGGCACAATATTTTAAAAGTGCTACTTTGAGTTTTACCCTAAAATGTGATTGTTGACTCAACGAAAAAAAGTCATTTTCCAGCAAAAATTTTTGCGTAGGGGTACTTAGTTTGATGTACAGAATGCTTGGTTAACGGCTGTGTGATGGGTTGATTTACACCCTGTATACAGGTTGTTTGCTTTGCTCCGTGACCTTTACAGGTGCAGGTATTGATTTGAACGCATCCCAGGGGCGCTCTTAAGTAATATTACGAATACTATGGTATTTTTATATTATTAATAATAATATGTATACGGTTATCCTACATCATGTTTTTCCTACTCGTACGCTATTTTTTTTCTGATTAATTTTGTTACGGGATCCAAAACAGTGAAATTGTTCCTCTGTGACTTCGTCAAGGTTCATTGTCTCGGCGCTTTTCTGGTGGTCGCCACTGTTGATTGCGGTTTTCAAGACTTTCAGTGGTTTGGGAATAGTGAAGCGGGCTTGTCAAAAAACAAAAATGCCTATACTAGCCCACAGCGGGGCAAGGCCGCTTCCCACGCCTTAGGCTGCCTGTCCACTGAAGCGGAGCGAGGCTGCATAAAATCTGCCCTCTGTTCCAGTGTGCAATCCTATTTGTTAATGTTTCGCCGCTTTAGTGCACAGGCAGCCTTAGGCCCGGTTTCCACCACAGCGGAGAGGAGCGGAGACGAGAGGAGATGTGCGGAAATCGGCCAATCACATTAGATAAAATTTACATCTGGTGATTGGTCGAATTTGGCACATCTCTCTGCTCTGCTCGTATCCGCTTTGGTGTATACCGGGCCTTACAGTTCTTTCGATCCCGACGATCCAGTTCTAATCGGCCTTTGGTGTTTTCTTTTGATTTACTTCTGTATCTAAATATTCCTATATAATCTTGGAATGACTAGCTAGAGTTTCTTCAACACTTCAAATAGAGCAATTATACCACATTCAACATCGTTTTATTAATAACTTGTCTATTATTACTGCTGCTAGTTTTCCTGGTTGTTAATTAACTTATTTATGGCTTATGTCGCTGAATCATCGTTACCATAGTGACATGTTTCCTCTAGTTTTGCATTCATGCTAAAGCTGTTGTGTATCCAATATCAAAGATAGGAGTATCGGTTTTAACAAATACTTCTTCGTTTAATAAACTGTATTGCACATATGTGCACCTATACATAAATATATATATAAATGAAACCCAATGGTTACCTATCGATTCATTATGATTAGTCACTGATAATGTTTATAAGTGCCATACTTATGCTAGAACTATATTACAAAACGATAAGGGTAAAATACCATAACTTTTATATCAATTTTCATGTAGGCAATGTACAGACGCTATAGCACATCAAACTACCCGAAACAGTCGATCAATTTTGAACCTTATGCTTTAACAATGAAGTTGAAAATCTATTATAGTAATTTGACATATTTTTTTACCTTGATGTGCTAGCGTTCTGTATCAATCAAATTAACAATTCATAGTATACAATTTCTTCCAAGGTTACGTTACGTGATATCGTAAAATCAACCTTTATTAGTGAAGAAATAAGAACAATTTAACTAGATATAATACTATCTCTGGCAGTACTCCAGAAACTGTAATCCTAATGTATTGAAGAATATACTATAATATATAATTTATGTTGGACATTCATTTTAAGAAGCAGCAACACTTACTCAGATTTTCCTTTAAAAACAATAATCTAACTATAAAACTTGCTATAAATTATTATGAAAGTTTGGTAAGAATGAGAAATGAGAATTAATTTATGTTAAGCTAACATTTATTGCTAGTAAAAAATAATTGCAGCATAATTTATTAGAGGCAACATGTTTATATCCCTATTATATGTTTAAAACGCTTGTAAACAATATAATATGGTCATTTGACGCTTCCTTATTTCCGACTGCTTCGGGCTGATTGCCAAGATTCACTTTTTGAGAAAATATCGGTATTATTCTTCGTTCATCTTTAGTCTAAGCTAGTGATTTGTCTATGATGAAAATATTATTTGTTCAGTTTTCAGTAAGTAAGTACCTATATCTAAATGCTGAAATCATTTGAAAGACGTCGTTCCTCAGTAGCTCCCCGGAGTCTGACTTTGTGCCCGGTAATAGGCTTGTCCCCTATGACATGGGTATTTTGACATAACAGGCTCAATGTGAGTGTACTACAGGCTATGTTTACAATGATGTTATGTTTACAACCATGGTAAAGCATAATTATTGTCTTTTGACCTACAGGTCTAAAATGGCCACTTTAGCAGATCAATAATGAATTGAAATAGACCTTTGATAATAGTAACTGAGTCTGTGACCAATTTAAGAATTTTAACGCAATTCATATTATTTTCCTATTATGATCTGTTTTCCTAAATGGTCACACGCACTGACGCACGTCTAGATACGTGATCATACGTGTCAATTTTACGAAAAACATGAAATAGGTTTGTTTACAAACATATTAACAGAAGTTCCGTTATTCGCAAGAGCTTACTCAAGCCTAAGTACTCACTATTTAATAAACAATTATAGACCGTACATAGATTATAATATTACTATAATAATTATTTAAAACCATATCAAGCCATGTGTCAAACTTGTGACACGTGTAGGTACAGTCTTTACAGATTTATATTACCTTTGATATAAGCCTTATGCCAACGAGAATAAAGGTCATTAGTTCAAAATCAAAGGTTACGTAACAATGAAAGGACAGCAATGGCCGCCATTGTGTAGATTTTTTCTTTATAAAACACGTGTCAGCTCGTGGCGCCTGATCATAAGCACCCGTTTCATAAGCGGCCAGTATGTTTACAAACATCGATTGCCTATGAATGGCCCACAGCGAAATAATAAAATGTTCCAGTACCTTCGACGGTATGTTTTATAAACAGTGTCGGTTAGCGGGTTCTGATTCTTCGATATTTGAAAAGTTATCGACCCATCGTGTTCTAGATTCAAAATAAAAATGTAGGTGCTAGAATCATATCTATTAACTAGGCCAATCGCAGATTACTGCCAGGCATAGACTGCTTTTCGTATCCAGCCTCTCCTAGCAAACTTTTTAAAGGTCGTAGGGCCATCTAGTTGAAGCCTTGAGAGGAACACTACAGGACTCGATTTTCTCTTCGGCCATCACGTCATTGATAAACATCCCGCCAGCCATATTAGTTTGATTATAAAGTCGCAAGCTAAGTTGGTCACCACAGCCCTTTTCAGAATAATTTCTGTTTGATCTTTTTCTATGTACAGACTCCTATATAAAGACCGCTATAGAAAGATATGGAAGTTCAAATAGGAGTCTCTGCGGTTCGGTATTAAGTAAGAAAATATTATTATGATGCATCTTGGCATTTTTCTAAACCAGCGGCACGGTTGGCGCAGTGGACTGTTGCGTTACGTGTTGCGGGTTCGATCCCCGCACGGAACAAATATTTGTATGGTCTACAGATAGTTGTTTCGGGTCTGGGTATTTGTGTATGTGAGTTTAAATGTCTGTGAACGCACCCACTGTACAGGAGAATCTCACCACATTTTCCTCATTCCTCCGCATCACAACCGATTAACACACAACTTTTCAGTCTCCGGCAGAACTTTCCGATTTACAACAATAGGGTAGTTGACTAACTAAAGAAAATATGATTCTGTTTAGTCCCTCTGTTAGATTATCGAAAAATATTGGATACTTACGTGTTTTTTGTTTTATCAAATTAATAAAAATTTACGAAAATAAAACGTGTCAAAGATCGTGAGTGGGGGCTGGTGACGTCACTTTCTGGTAAAAAATGTACCAAACTGTGACGTTGCGCGACTTTTCGAAGCACTGGTATCGTTTTCATTTATTGTTTACGTAAAAAAATAAAAAATACGTGTCCAATATTTTTTTGGAAATCTATCTGACGGACTAATTAGATTTTTTTTTCAACTACCCTACTTTCTAATAAATATACACCGCATTATCACAGTATAAATCTCTCCACTTATAGCACAGTAATTGGCAACTCCACTGTAAGGGATTGCCAAAAATCCCATGTTACTATAGAACCACGGATTATCATGACAGAAAGCGCTAAAAATAGTATCGGATCGATCATTTCTTCATTAGCCTTGAAGGGATTGTCTATAATATGTGGTTAATTTGATTGGCGGCGCGTGCAATACATTTTGTTCTTACAATGTACTTACCTATTAGATTTTTTTGGCGGGTTTAGTTAGCTGCCTCGTGTGATGATTCTTATACGTATTAATGTACATACGCTAGTACATCAAGCTACTGCAGGCTGTCATAATTTCTTTAACAGATTTCCAATTTTATTGCTAAACTAGTAACTAACTAGTAGCTCTTTCAGCCGGCCCAGTAACATTGCTTAATATTTAATACTAGCGGACTTCACGCGATTTCACCAGCGTAGTTCCCGTTCCTGTGGGAATACAGGCATAAAAAGTAGCCTATGTTACCCGCGGATAGTGTAGCTTCCCAACGGTGAAAGAATTTTTAAAATCGGTCCAGTAGTTTCGGAGCCTATTCGTTATAAACAAACAAACAAATCTTTTCTCTTTATAATATTAGTGTAGATCTGCATGTCTAGTGCAACAGTTCTTACATATTTTGTTATTCTTGCTAATTACATACTAGAGAAATTTTAGCCCGGAGGTTGAGACCTGTTTGTTCTGGGCTATACATAACGGAGTTTTCCAATCAGCAGGGCTGACTATGGGTAGTTTTTGCTGCCGGTCGGATTTGTTGCAAATCGATTGTGCCAACTACATTTTATGATCATACTTTCAACCACGAGATCACCTTTGTTGTGTAAAGCCTTTTTTTTTTTTTTTGGGGGGTGGGAAATCATCAAATAACCCCTCCCGCTCTTGGGCAGAGCGAAAGGGAGTGTCAGACTTCTACTGACTAAAAACCACCCATGTTCCTTCTTAGCCCTTCATGTCGAGGCCGCGGTATCTGCGAACAACCCGCAGGTTGTGTAAAGCCTTGAATTCTCCTACTTTCCCTATATCTCTATCATTTGGTGAAAGGGACACAATTTTTTTTTTTGCATGGATGCAGTAAGTCTGTACATCATTCTAGAACCGTAATGGTTAAAATTTTTAGTCGGTTTGCAATCTTTAGTTTGCAATTTCCGACCTATCTGCTCATGTCATATTCTACAAGAAGTCCCATTTGTCACGTCATCATACAAATAACATTTTTAGGGTTCCAATGAACCCTTATAGTTTCGCCATGCCCCCGTCTGTCTGCTGTCCGTCCGCACTATATCTCAAAGGCTCTTAGTACTAAAAAGCTGTAATTTGTCATGAATATACAAATGAGTAAAGCCGACAAAATGGTAAAATAAAAAAATTGTTTTTTTTCAGCGTATCTCCAATTCTCCAGTACAAGCTTACACATTAAAGTGAGGATGATTTTGTTTTTCACGCGAAGTCCACTGTGTGGGATGTCGTTGGGCAGGTCTTTAAAAAATATTGCGAGTTTGCTCAAACACTTTTTTAATTAAGGGATTCTTTTCTGAAATATTAAGCTTTAAAGTGCAAATTTTTGTTTGACTCAAGTGTGGCTACCTAAACCGTATAATATATATTTATAGCAGTAATAATGCTTCTAAATAACGAAACTGCTATACAACGAAAATAAAAGAAAAACTATCACAGTTAAGTAGGCTTTACAAATTTACGAGTAATAATCGACCAACTTACGCACTTGGCCGGTTTTTAACGTGAGTTCTACCGCGTTAAGTTTAATACATTCCTTATCAATACATTATTACCTACGTATGAGGAAAATGATCGGCTATTCATAATTTACACGTAGTAAAGTTATCGCGACAGGAAACTGTTTTGTCATGCATTATGTATGGCCACCATGCTTCGTCCTTGGCTGGGCTGTGAACTTCACGTTTGATAATGCATTTTTACCGGACTACGGCGCGGCGAAGCCAAAAAGAAGGGTAATGATTTTGGCAGTTTATGTATGTACAATGTATGTATGTTCGACCAAAGCGCCTGAACTACTGAACGGATTTTAATAAATGAGGTGTCAATAGATTCCGTCATGGCTGCGGGTTGTTCAAAAGAGATAACGTGGCCTCGACGCAAAGGGCTAAAAAGGAACATGTCTGGTTTTTAGTCAGTAGAAGTCTGACACTCCCCAGCGCTCTGCCCACAGCGGGAGGAGTCATTTGATGATTTCCCAGCCTCCAAAAAAAAAGCTAAAGTGGTCATTTTAGATCCCCTGAGTTGAGCTACACGATAACTGATATATGCGCACACTATTTGGATGACCTATCCAGCACTCAAATCTAAACTGCATGGTCCTCATATGACCTGACCAAGATTATGCTTAGATTTCTCAGTTGTTTCGGTAATTTTCTCGTAATCGTGTAGGAAAAGAAACTCAGACCAGATCTAGTGTTGAGGCATATATTGGTTGTGGAATTAGATTTAAGACACAATTGTGGAATTAGATTTATTAAATATGTAATATAAGGACTTAGCCTTTTGGCCGTCAACTGTCTCTTAAGATACAGGTATACCCTAGTTTAAGAGACAGGGAAACGTATATTGTCAACAGATGTACCATGTACTTCATAAATTTGTTCTATCATATAATATAGTTCATAAACTTGTAAAACTATCTTGCTGTTACTAGTTTAAGTTCTTTTTCGCACCATCTGTACCTTCTTGATTAATAAACAATTATTATTATTATTCCCTTTATTAACTTTTTAACAAATTTAGTACATTTTTAAACATTTCTATATCAAATAATATAAAAAAAACATTTAAAAATATAAAAAATTGTAGCCCACCGGTATCGGAAACAGGGTCCAAGCTACCGGCAGTCAGGGCTCCAGAGAAAGGAACCTCCTAACAATGCGAGCCGTGTCCAGTAGTACCGCTCTCTGCATCAAGCCCTTGATCCAGCTGCCCAACGAGAGCCTCCTCAGGTGTTGATCGAGGCTCTTGGCAATTAAGCCATTGGCTGTAACGACTATCGGCACAATGATCGCTGAGTCCACACTCCACATGTCAACAACCTCGCGAGCCAAGTCAAGATACTTGATTTGCTTATCTTTCTCGGCTTTCACGAGGTTCTCGTCATGCGGAACGGTGATGTCAACAATCATTGCGCGCCGCTCTGATCGATCCACCACCACTATATCAGGCTTATTAGCCATAATAGTCCTGTCAGTGATGATGGATTGATCCCAGTACAGTGTGATATCGCCATTTTCGAGAACTGGGTCGGGCACATACCTGTAGTACGGCACTTCCGATTCCACAAGGTTGTATTTTAGAGCAAGTTGCTGATGGATAATCCTGGCTACAAGGTTGTGTCTATGCAAGTATTCTCCGTTAGCCAGACGAGAACACCCGGAGATAATGTGACGGATTGATTCGCCCGGACGGTGGCATGCCCGACATATGTCAACCGTACCGTCCTTCACAATAAATCTCCGGTAGTTATTCGTCATCATAACTTCGTCCATAATTGCACAGACAAAACCTTCGGTTTCTCCGAAGAGTTCCCCGGAACGTAGCCAGGCTACGGACGCTAAGAAGTCTACATCAGGCCCGTGTAGGGCCCGGAAAAAGCGTCCGTGAAGCTCCTTACTCTGCCATACTTCCATGCGGTCGTTAGTGTCAAGAACTACAGGTTTGCGCCAGTTCTCTTTAGCCAAGGCGAGCGGGGTAAGGCCCTTGTCCACCACGACAACGTCTCGACGCATCCCCACGTCGGCTTCCAGGAAATATTCCCTGAGACTGCATATCTCACGATTGTGGAGAGTCTTAGCATTTAAAAAGCCTCGACCTCCACACTTCCGTGGGATATACAGTCTCATAACCGAAGAACGTGGGTGATGCATTCGATACGCCGTCAACAATGTACGGACCCGCCTATCCAGGGCGTCTAGCTCTGTTTGAGTCCATTTGAGTATGCCGAAAGAGTACATCAAAACCGGCATGACCCAACCGTTGAAGGCACGCACCTTATTTCCGCCTGATAAAAGACTATTAAATACTTTTCGCAGGCGGCCAAAGAAGCGCTCCCTCAACGATTGCTTCATGTCGGCAACGTTGATGCCCAGCGCTTCCGATATACCCAAATACTTATAGGTTTCGGTTGCTGAGAGGGATCTAAGATTTATGGAATCTGTGAGCTGGGTTCCCACAGACTCCACAACCCCCCCTCGCTTTACATGCATGACCGCACATTTGTCCACACCGAATTCCATCCTGATGGCGCTACTGAAAGCTTCAGTGACCTTCAGTAGCTCCATCAGTTGCAAATCGTTGGGGGCAAAAAGTTTCAGGTCATCCATGTAAAGGAGGTGAGATATAACTTGACCACCTCTCTTCAACCGATAGCCCAGACCTGAATCCTCCAGCAGCGTGCTAAGAGGATTCAAGGCTAAGCAGAACCAAAGAGGACTCAAACTGTCGCCCTGAAATATACCTCGCTCTATCCTTATCGGTTCGCTATTCCTCTGGATTTGCCGACATCCTGGATAGCGAAGGACTGTCCTCCATTGCCCCATACACGACATCAGGAAGGTGCGCAGGGTTGCATCAATTTTATACAACTCTAGCACCCTCATGAGCCATGTATGTGGCACCGAGTCATAGGCCTTCTTATAGTCTATCCAACATGTCGACAGATCCTTTTTGCAACGGCGAACCTGCTGGCTAATGGCCATATCAATAAGGAGTAGCTCTTTAGTACCACGGGACCCGCTCCTACATCCATTTTGAGAAGTAGATATGATAGAATTGTCATTAATGTGTTTGTTTATTTTGGTTCTCAAAATGGATGTAAGAACTTTATAGACTGTCGGAAGACAAGTAATCGGTCTATAATTTTTGGGTTCCGCGGTACTACCTGATTTATAGAGCAGGTGGGTTATACCTGTTGTCAGGAATTCGGGTAGCGACCCTGACTCCAAGGCTGACTGGAAAAGGGTCGCCAGGCGAGCGTGCGACCCTGTGAACCACTTTATCCAGAAATTGTGCAGCCCGTCCGGCCCTGGAGATTTCCAGTTAGGCAACGAACGAACTGCACAAGTAACGTCTTGGGGGCTGATAGTGATTGCCCCCATTTCTGATACTGGATCGCACACTCGCTCGACTTCTCGAGTCCATTCACCCTCAGTATGGCTGACAGGCACCGACCAGATGCTGCGCCAGAACGAACACATGGCGTCATCATCCGGCAGGAGCGTGTCAGCCACACCTTGGTCCGGTCGCTCCCAAGCCCTGTAAACCCACCTTTCATCGCTTTGGAATGTGCGATTCTGAGTGTATCGCTCCACCCGCCGCTTATACCTACGAATACGGTTTGCCCATGCATACACTTTCTGCTTCCAGAAGTCGATGCGCTCTGTGATACGGGACATGTAGTCTCGAGGACTGATATCAGTCCCTGCAAATGCCCGCCTCACAAAACGCATCACTCGAGGGCGACTGTTGCCCTCCCGGAAGCAGATTAGTTTGCCGATGAATGCTCTGGCCCCAGTAATGCGTCGTTCAATCCTGTACTGCCAAGCCGGTACAGCGAGTTTTGGTCGTGTAGCCCTGTCATCTGGAAATTTGACATGAGCTACACGACATGCCGTTACAGCCGCGCAATACAGGATTGAATGAGCATCAATAAGGTTTTCGCAATTGTCAAAATAACTTGACAACTGCGAATCCAGAGCAGCCACCAGCGCCCTATTTTTATTGTGCATGGGCAAACGAGGTAAACGCGGCCTAAGTTCGGGGGTCATGAAGCGATACTCCCGAACCACACCCTCCAAAGCACTCCTTATCTCCTCATTGCACTGGGTACTTACATCAGTAACCACGTCATTACTCACATCGTTTTCGTGGTTAGATGTTGTGGTTGTAGCAGACTGTGGTGGTACCACAGCCTGCGACGGTGTAGCAACGACATGGTTACTCTGCATTTCAGTTCGCAGGCGATCAAGTACTGTGTCATCCAACATACGATTACGCTGGATGACTCGCACCTGATCCGACAATCGTTGCGCCGACACGCTGACAACTGGTTCAAGCACCTGAAACAGAGAGAGCATCCGAACACGGTACGCGGTCAGGTTGTTTCCTCCCTCTGTAGCCCCATAATATGCGCGCATGACGTTCTCGTTTATGGTCTGAGTCCATCTCATGCGCGACACATTTCCACCGGCAGCGGGGACCCTGTTCGGGGCCGGTTGGCCTCGAGGTCCCAAGCCCGCTGGTGGCCGTCCTCTTCCTCGTCGTCCGCGCCGCGGTGTTGATGGTGATTGCGGTGGTGTTGATGATGGTATCGACGACGGGGAGAAAAACTCGTCGCTGGAACTCGACGCAACTACAGCTACGGGTGACACGGCGTTCACGGATGTGGCGCGTCCCGGCGGCTGCGAGGCGGAGCTCAGCGACGAGCCCGGAGATGATGGGTGTGCCTGTTGCAGTCTTGCTCGGCGTCTGGTCAGCATTAGTGACTTTATTTTGACATTAATTTTCCGTAATGTGTGCTTTTCATTTTCGGTGGTATATTTTCAGTCCAGTGAAAACGGTTCTTTTTTTTTTTCATTGTTTGTTGATGGATGAGTGATTTCCAGGATTGATGGACCGGTTTTATTGAGGAAAATTGTAAAATTTTAAAATTAACCTCTTGAACGTCCGCTAACATTGCTTGAATGTCTTATGATCCACCGGGTGATCATAAGGACGCTCGAAGACTTAAAATCGGAGACAGAAAAAATATGCCATGTCACTTCGACATTATTATTATTATTATTAATTACTTATGTATTCCTATCTGTAAAATATCTGTAACAACTATTGGTAAACCTTAATTTAATAAATAAATCATTATTTCTGACTTGTAAAACTGATTTCCACAAATATATCATTAAGATACTTATTGAAGGTGTATACAGGGTGTAAATCAACCCATCACACAGCCGTCAACCAAGCATTCTGTACATCAAACTAAGTACCCCTACGCAAAAATGTTTGCTGGAAAACGATTTTTTTTTTGGGTCAATCATCACATTTTATGGTAAAACTCAATGTAGCACTGTTAAAACATTGTGCTAGTGGATGCTTTGGATAGTAAACGGGTCAAGCAGCTGTGAAAAATTTGGAACTTTGGCCCCCAATATCTGATGGAGATATGATGGTCTAGAACAAAAAAATGATCGCAGTGGTGGGGAGAACAAGTGCCCTTCATTGCGTTAGGGTACTTTTACACTCTATATAGGGGGAGGGATGGCTATTTACTGATTCAGTTCAACACTAATGTTTCTGTTTATTTGTTGTTTCAGGCGGACCGTGCTACCAACTTGATCCGTGGCACCAGATACGAGCAATACCTTCAAGTGCGTGCTGACATCAAAGACTTCCGCGACAAGAACAAACTAGACAAGGTTATCATACTTTGGACTGCCAATACTGAGAGGTATGATCTAGATGATATGTTTTACTAGGCTACATGGTGTCCCACTGCTGGGCACAGGCACATTTCTCCTCCCACCTCTCCATCCTGTGCAATCTCTGGCTATGCTAACCCCGCAAACATGATCAGATCGTCGCGACACTTTCACCTCGGTCGACCTCGACGGCGCTGTCCTTCCTCAGGTGTCCAGTGTGTGACGATCTTTGCCTATCTCTCTGGGTGCTACGAGTTACGTGCCCACTGCCACTTCAGCCGGGCTGTTTTTTCTCCAATATAACCTATTTGAGGTATGGAACGCTGGGTGGTGTTCCAGATATTAGATTATTTTATTACACTTTATTTGACTGTTTCGGTCTAGTGGAAGCGATACTGCTGAGCATGAGGTTCTGGGTTTTATTCCCAGGTCGGGCAAAGTGTTATTCTAGTTCGAAGTTTCTCTTTGTAGTATGTATGTGACGGGGTATAAGACGGCCACGTGATGGCTTAGTCACGTGATGCCTTAGTCACGTGATGGCTTCCGACCACCGTAAACGCGGGCCTGTGGACGGTGAGTAATGGGCTAACTTGCCGTCCGTCCGTCTTATGACGACGACAGGCCGTGTCAACGGCGCGTTCGTGTTCCACGCGCGCCTCAAAGAGATGTCAGCAACATGGAAGGGGCCCGCAAGGCCCGACGCCCCTCGAGGCTGCGGGTTGTTCGCAAGAGATACCGCGGCCTCGACATGAAGGGCTAAGAAGGAACATGGGTGGTTTTTAGTCAGTCGAAGTCTTACACTCCCTTTCGCTCTGCCCAAGAGCGGGAGGGGTTATTTGATGATTTTCCACCCGCCAAAAAATAAAAGTGTATAAGACTGGAGGGAGAGACCAAAGAAATGATGTATGGACTGTGTAAAATATAATATGACAAGGAAGGAGGTGTCTGATGAGTGATGAGATGATGCCTAATAGTGAAGTATGACATACTGCGCGTCTCTTACCCTTATTTGGATGACCCCAAATGAATTGGGATAAGGATAAGAAATCCATGACAGCATCTGAAAGAAAGCTGACAAAAAAGTGTCTTCAAAGAATTAAAAACCCCGTTTTCGGAATAACTGTTTTTTATTCGTCTCCGGTAGCTAAATATTCCCCATTTAGCCTCGTAGCTCACCAGCAGACAACAAGCTCACACGGAACAAAAACCTTGTTCAGGACAATGTCAGTGTCATATTATTTTTAAAAATATCGAGCAGGCTGTTTGATTGTCAGCATTATTACTCATTCATGTCAACATTGTATTAATTAATCGAAATTCAATATCTTAAAAAGTAATATAATAATATAACCTATTAGAAAAGTTATTGACCGACTGCTTTACAAAAACGCATGGTTCAACGAGTTATAGTTTTTTACATGAGACAATTCTTAAAATAGACAAGTTCAACGTTCGACTTAGAATGCGTATAAAGATGTCAAAGAATCAATTTGACTTACAAAAAAAAAAATAAGGTTCGAATTTTATTCTATTGTTTAGTTAACTTGAAGTTAAAACTGTCCCCGTCGGGGCTGCGGGTTGTTCGCAAGAGATTCCGCGGCCTCGACATCAAGGGCTAAGAAGGAACATGGGTGGTTTTTAGTCAGGAGAAGACTGACACTCCCTTCCGTTCGGCTCAGAGCGGGAGGAGTCATTTGATGATTTCCCAACCTCCATGCTCAGCAGACGCGCTTGCCAACACAAAGAAAAAAGAAAGAAAAGAAAAAAGAGAAAAGTATTTTCTTTACCTATAATTGGTTTTCTTCTATTTTCCATGTTAGGGATTTAGTTTCCGCATTTAGTCCTTAAAGTGGACCATTGCACGTGAGCTTGGGCGGCCATTACTCCAGCCCACCTCCCTCCAGAAGCAGATCAATCTACCTAGTCTTCTCTGGACATCCGCAAGGAATCTTGGTGTTCCAAGAGACACCTTTGCACTAGAGCGCGTTACAGTTTGTTTTTTTTTTAGGTTCTGCGAGGTGATTGCGGGCGTGCACGATACCTCAGAGAACTTGGAGCGTGGGCTGCGAGACAACAACTCCGAGATATCGCCCTCCACCATCTTCGCCCTTGCCGCCATTGATGAGAGCGTAAGTAGACATTTGGCTTGGACCGAACCCCGTCGGGGCTGCGGGTTGTTCGCAAGAGATACCGCGGCCTCGAGATAAAGGGCTAAGAAGGCTGGGTGGTTTTTAGTCAGTAGAAGTCTGACACTCACTTTCGCTCTGCCCAGGACGGGAGGGGTTATTTGATGATTTCCCAACACCCCAAAAAAAAATGGCTTGGGCTGAAGTTCACACAACTAAAGGCGATGAGCCTAGGATGTGACGAGTAACTGAGAAGTATGGAAGAAGAAGACATACTGCGCCAACCCCAAAAAAAACGCTTTATGAGGGCAGGCGGATAATACTGATCTTAATGATAATAAAAAAAAAATATATATATTTTCTTCCACAAAAACACTTAAAACTAAAACTTAAAAATGGAAAAACAGGAATAATAAAGATTAAAATGTATTTGTGGGAGACTGTTGCCTAAACTAAGCCGCAACTTGTATTTCAGGACACCAGGAACTCCCTCCTACAGGCAAAAATGTCTTGAATATGTATTAAAATTGATTTATAAAAAGAAAACAGTTCATTAAATAAAATGTAAAATTACAGTTTTAAGTTACAAAAAAACGGAAAGTTACATTTTTATTAAATAAGTAAAATTTTTGAGAGTTATAATAGTAATTTATTAAAATTTGTGTATAATAATATGATGTTGATAAAGGAGATCGTTTCAAGAGTTGTCCTCGTTGTTGTGGAATATTGAATTAATTAGCTCTAGAACGCAGTCTAGGTGAACTGATCGTGTTCAGTTTATTTGGTGAAATTGGGCGTTAGTGATCGTTTTATAATTCGATCTACAAATATTAAATTCTCTCGTGAATGTCAAAACACACGCACATAAACAACACACTTGTAAGAAACTAGTATTTAGACTTTCGTCTTGCACCGATTTCAAAGTAGAAAAATGTTGTACATGAATTTCTCCATATTCAGGTTCTTTAAGCTAGCTTTTTGTTTTCTCCTAAAAACTATGCATCAGGCCTGAATCTTTTTGGCGGAATTAAAACTAAATATTTTGCATAACATTTAATGTCATGGATTCCCCGCAAAGAAAAGCCTAAATCTAAAACTTATCATAAAATTCATCTCAAATTTGTGGAACTATATTAGTTTTTAACCGACTTCCCAAAAAGGAGTAGGAGGAGTTTTTTTTTTTTTTCTATGTATGTACACCGATTACGCCGATATTTATAATCCGATTTACGTGATTCGTTTTAGTTTGATGCGGAATAGTTGCCATTTGGTCCCATAAAAATTAACATAGTTTGGCCCAGTACTTTTCGTTTTTTAAACTGACAGATTGACTGACTGCTTATGATAGTAAATGTGGAACAATGTCAAATAATTCGTTTTTCCTTCCAATTACAGTGCATATACATAAACGGCTCGCCACAAAACACGCTAGTAGCCGGCGTGGTGGAGCGCGCAGAGTTGCGCGGCGTGTTTGTGGCCGGGGACGACTTCAAGTCAGGACAGACCAAACTCAAGTCTGTGCTGGTAGACTTTCTCGTGTCGGCTGGTGAGTACGGCGTTTTATTTTTTAAATTATTTTACTAGCACTTTTGAAAAGCTTAGGCGAAAGCGGGTCCCCTTGCTTTACCCCGTTTTCTATGTAGAATGATGGTCCAGCGGTTTGTAATCTAATTGATGCAGTGCTGTTTTACTAAACAGACTTGTCTCTTTAACTTCCTTGTTGGTGTAGTGGTCGGAAGCGAGACTGCCGAGTTTCATTCCCGGGTCGGGCAGTGTTATTTGGTTTTCCCATCAGGAATTTTTCAGTAGCAGCCACGGAATCTGGATTTGTGCCCGGTTATTTATTACATGGGATAGGGGATCGGACAAAAAAAAACTAATTAGTCCGTCAGATAGATTTCCAAAAAATATTGAACACATATTTTTTCTTTTTTCACATAAACAAAGAATGAAGACGATACAGTGCTTCGAAAACTCGTGAACTCCTCGAAAACGTCACATGTCAGTACATTTTTTAACAACAAATGACGTCACAACCCCACTCATGATCTTTGACGCGTTTTATCTTCGTCAATTTTTATTAATTTGATAAAACAAAAAACACGTATCCAATATTTTTCGATAATCTAACTGACGGAATAATTAGAATCATATTTTTTTGACTCAGTCCGATCCCCTTGCACTAGTAGGTACATACATCTCTGCCTAAACCTTCGGGGAATACAGGCGTGATGTTATATTAAATTACCAGCGCCACAGAAATAGAAAGATAGTTATTTGAATTGGATTTGTTAATCATTCTTTTTTTTTTTAATAATAAAACTATTTGTATTTCCAGGTTTGAAGCCCGTATCTATCGTGAGCTACAACCACTTGGGTAACAATGACGGAAAGAATCTCTCTGCTCCCAAACAATTCCGTTCCAAGGAGGTTAGTTATATCTTAGAATATATTATCTTACAGTAATTGTTTTGTTTTTGCGGAGAAATGGAACAGCAAAAAATTCAGGAAGAATAAGTAAATAAAAGAAAAAAACTTGTGGCGACAGCGACATCTATCGCAACACATGCGAACTACATTGGCAAATCCTACATCGCGTTATCAAATTTGTCCGTGACATTATCCTATATAGAAAATCCCGACTTACATATGTCGGGCAGTTAGCCCACCAGACACAACACCCGTCTGGTCGGAGGATCCTCCCTTTTCTATGGGGGATGAGGAACTTTACACCCTGCTCCTTATAAACCCCCAAAAACTTATACCAGTTTAGATATGAGACATTAGTAAATAATAAATTATTATTTTTAAACATACAGTTTTACATTATTCTTTTCTACAATTTTAAAAATTTGTAAACTCGATTGCGATCTATTCATTTTAAAATTAGGGATGCCTCGATACGCCTTTTTGCCGATACGATACCGATACTGATACTTTTATAAAAATATCAGCGATACCGATACGCTTATTGAAATAAATAATAAAGGTAAAATAATAAAACACAAGTCAGGTTAATTTTTTTAATTATTATAAAAATACAGACAGGTTGATAATAGGTAATAGGTTGGTAATAGTTTTAGTAATTAAAATTAACATTGATAAGATTTTTGTTTAAAAAACAAAGTATTCTTAAGTATTGCGGAGAAAGGCGATTTCGCAAGTCTGTTTGAATAAGACCTGCGGTGGAAAATAGTCTCACCGATGCGACAGAGCTCATTTGGAAACTAAAGTACTTCTGCGCCATTTTTTTCAAGTTTGGGTATAAGACGTCATTACGCCAGAAAACGAACGGATCTGCATCTCTCGATATATTAGGAGACCTTATGTATCTCTCGACTTCTGCTTTGAGAGAATTACAGCTCAGAGTAGACAGGGGCTCATCTTCCTCGGACTCTAATAATATTTTCACAAAACGCTCCAAAGCCCGCCTCTCGTTTGTAAAGTATCATTGAATCGGCCATAAAATATCGCCAATGCCGATATAACGGCAAACCCGAAGTATCGCCGATATATCGGTATCGGTATCGGAATCGGATGCATCCCTATTTAAAATGATAAACGATGTTTGTTCTATAAAAATACTTTATTTTTATATCACTTCAAAAACAATATAATAACAAAAAACAAAGTCAGAGGGCTGGTATTCTGATGATTCCCAAAGTGATGCCACGGTCAGATTCGAATATAAATAGACATGATATTTTGATGAAATAATCACACAGAAGTGAGTGAACCTTGTCGTCCAACTCATGAACTTAAGGAACTCAACGAATGATTACGTTTGCAGATCTCAAAGAGCAACGTGGTGGATGACATGGTGGCGTCGAACCAGATTCTGTACGACAAGGGCGAGAAACCCGACCACGTGGTCGTCATCAAATATGTGCCATATGTCGGTGAGTAGCCTATTATGTTCCTTTGGTAGAACAGTTTCTACATACACAATCAGCTTATAGTCTCAGACTGCTGGGACGTACCTTTCTACGGGAGACATTGAGCCGCGATGAAGTACACGAGCCCTTTGCAGATTGGTGATCGTCAC
This sequence comes from Diarsia brunnea, assembly GCA_949774965.1. Classification (NCBI taxonomy): domain Eukaryota; kingdom Metazoa; phylum Arthropoda; class Insecta; order Lepidoptera; family Noctuidae; genus Diarsia; species Diarsia brunnea. Next base: position 15,133,819 of record OX459013.1, on the reverse strand, counting down.
ATGTCCTAGACTATATTGGTTCTCGGGCATCTATGTAGTTTGTATCCGAAAGTAAAAAACAACCTAACAACAACCGCTGGGCATTAGACAATACCAATCTGGTGGGGAGGATCCTCCCTTTTCAATGGGGGTTCGGGAATTTTACACTTTGTTCCACCACATTGACGGCACGGTTGGCGCAGTGGCTGAGCGATTGGACTGCTGCGCTGCGTGTCGCGGGTTAGATCCCCGCACGGAACAAATATTTGTATGGCCTACAGATAGTTGTTTCGGGTCTGGGTATGATTGAGTAAGTGAGTTTAAATGTTTGTGAACGCACCAACGATACAGTGTGGGGCAACGTTTTTATAAATATAAAAAAAATTATAATAAACACAACTTTCCCAGGCGATTCAAAACGCGCTATGGACGAGTACACTTCAGAGATCCTGATGCACGGAACAAACACCATCGTGGTCCACAACACTTGCGAGGATTCCCTCCTGGCGGTGCCGCTGATATTGGATTTGGTGCTACTGGGAGAGCTGTTCGCTAGGCTCTCCTTCCGCGACGCAGACCGCTGTGAGTATTTGTAGTATACTGCTGGCCCTGGGTATAGTCTTACTGCAGTTCAGGATAATTTTAAGTGGCTAGCGTACAAAAATCTCCTACAAAAAAAAATAACCGTCTTCCGAAAGTCGGTTTTTTAGTACTTACCTCCTGGTCCCTTTTTTTAGCTGTAGTATACAGGGTGTAAATCAACCCATCACACAGCCGTCAACCAAGCATTCTGTACATCAAACTATAGTGGCGAAGGGCTGCCCCCAGGGGGGTGTCCTCTCGCCACTTCTATGGAACCTAGTAGTAGACAGCCTCATTAAACGTCTCAATAGCAGAGGCTACTACACGGTGGGTTACGCTGATGATCTGACCATAATAATAAACGGCACACACGAAAACACACTATGCAACCTTATGCGCCAAGCTCTAAGAATAGTAGAAGACTGGTGCAAAGAATACAAACTAGCAGTGAACCCTACCAAAACCGAACTCGTCCTCTTCACAAAGAAAAGGAAGTTGGCAACGTTACAATTGCCAAGCTTCTTTGGGACAACCCTAAGCCTATCAACTGAAACCAAGTACCTGGGCATCTATTTGGACAAACAGCTGAACTGGGCAAAACACACTGATTACATCATCACAAAAGCCAGTATAGCCCTATGGCAATGTAAGAGACTCCTCGGGAGAAATTGGGGCATAAGCCCCAAAATCACCTACTGGCTATACACCACAGTTATTAGACCAGTCGTTACATACGGCTCTTTAGTCTGGTGGCCCAGGACCAACTTAAGTACAACCCAAAAGGATCTCGAGAAACTACAAAGATTTGCCTGCGTAGCAATCACCGGCAGCATGAGAACTTCCGCCCACTGCTGCCTTACAGGTGATGCTAGGGCTACCTCCCCTGCACCTCGTCGTAAGAGAGGAGGCGGCCATAGCAACTTTCAGACTCGAAGTATCCGGCACCCTAAGAAATGATTCCAGAATCAAACACACACGCATCAAAGAAGATGCAATCAAAGAACAGCCGATGATGACATCACCCATCGACAGAATCCTGAAGACCCACTGCTTCCAAAAACACTACAACGTAGAGCTCATAGAGGAGTGGTGTGACTACTCAGGTACAAGAGAGCTAAGGATTTACACTGATGGATCAAAAACCAACGATGGGACAGGCGTCGGGGTGTTCTCCGACGACCTAAACATTAAGATATCCAAACCACTTGGAATGCTCAACTCTGTTTACCAAGCAGAATGTGTAGGTATTATCCAAGCGGCACACGCTATAGAGGCCAGGGAGGTTACGGATACTAACATTCGAATACTCTCCGACAGTGCCTCAGTTCTTCAATCCCTAAAGAATAATCAGATCACGTCGAGACTAATACTAGAATGCCACAAGGCCTTAGAACGAATCACGGTACTGAATCACAACACGGTAACACTACAATGGATTAGAGGTCACAGCGGATCACTCGGAAACGATGCGGCTGACGAACTTGCAAGAAGAGGATCCAGCACAAAACCCTACGGACCCGAACCCATTGTGCCCATTCCTTTCAAGCAGCTAAGAAGCTGGTTAAAAGACCACACTCTAATACAAGCGGAGAGGTGGTGGAGCTCGACACCAGGATGTAGGCAATCCAAGGAAGCTATGCCATCCCTGGATATAAAGCTGACCAGGCGCCTTCTGCGCCTGGACAGGGATAGCCTGCGTCTGGTGGCGGGGACCATCACTGGACACTGTTCACTGAATAAGCACCTCCACACCCTAGGAATCACAGACAGTCCCCTGTGCAGAGCATGCATGGAGGCGGAGGAAACGGTGGCGCATGTGCTCCTTGAGTGCACAGGCGTTACCAAGATTCGTGAGGAAACCCTAGGAACACCAAAATCCCTTGTGGATGCCCTGAGGAGACCGGGAAGTCTGATCTGCTTCTGGAGGGAGGTGGGCTGGTTAGAGTGATCGGCCAACATGGCTCACGCACAATGGTCCACTTCAAGGACCAAGTGCGGAAACCCAAACCCCCAATAATAGAATAGAACATCAAACTAAGTACCCCTACGCAAAAATTTTTGCTGGGAAACGACTTTCTTTTTTGGGGCAAAAATCACATTTTACGGTAAAACTCAATGTAGCACTGTTAAAACATTGTACTAGTGTATGCTTTGAATAGTAAACGGGTCATGGAGGTTATTTAAGCAAAGTTATAACCTGAAAAAAATTTGTTTACAAAAACAGCTGTAAAAAATTTGGAACTTTGACCCCCAATATCTCCGTAACTAGGAGGTTCCCAGGTATGGTCTAGAACAAAAAAAATATCGCAGTGGTGGGGAGAACAAGTGCCCTTCGTTTGCGTTAAGGGTACTTTTACACCCTATATACCTCACAAATTCTAGTCATGAATCAATTTTTCACTGTAACTAGAAGCAATTTTTACATAGTCCAAGAAGAAAAAACTACAGAACCGATATTTTATTATATTTTGGAATTTCTATGGGACGGAAAGTAGGATATACTTTCCGTCCCATAGAAATTCAGATATAAATAGATTTTGTTCAAGACTGTTCATTAGGGACGGGAGTTATGATGTAAAAAAAACTAAAAAAATAACTTTAAATTGCGAATCTTCTCCTTTTTTAGTCGGTTATAAAGAAAGAGTTTATGCATTAACCTATACATCTTCTCCCCCACAGCATACCAAAGCATGCACTCGGTACTATCAAGCCTGGCGTACTTACTGAAGGCTCCACTGGTGCCGGCCGGCTCGCCAGTCGTCAACGCGTTATTCAAACAACGCGCCTCCATCGAGAATATCATGCGCGCTGCGTTGGCCTTGCCGCCGAATAACTATCTGGGACTGGAGCATAAGGTAATGGTGACCAGGATTATGACAAACGTATTTCATCATCATTTTTCTCAGCTATGTTATTGTCGACTTCAAGTCGAACCAGATTGTTGTAGACGTCCGTATGTGCCTATTAGCTTTGTGCATTGTGTCTCCTGCTGATATGGAAGGAAGTGAAAATATTAGGTTTTTTCTACTCCTCCGCTATTCTTTTCTAATTAATTTTGTTGCCGGATCCAAGACAGTCAAATTGTTTCCCTGGGACTTCGTGGAGCTTCATTGTCTCATTCTGGCGCAAAGGAGTTTCAGTGGTTTCGGAATAGTGTGGCAGGCTTGTCCCAAAATAAAAGTTTAATCGAATGCATCTGAATACCAGTATTTTACATGAAGCGACTGACTATTTTACTTCCATAACCCATCATAACATGCATGCTTTTTATGCATTATTAACATTATTGTATGTCCCCAGGTACCGTTCCTAATGAAGGACCTACAGAGTGGCGCTCTCTTCAACTCGCCGCCCACCAAGAAACAGAAGCTGACCCACGCGAATGGCAACCAGTGAACGCCAACACCCGCCATCTTACAACATTCACCATCATGTACACTCACACCACTGCACAAAGCTATTCACGAGCAGTTCTCATTACTAATATGTGATTTGAATTCAGAATCTTTTATTTTATAAAAAAAAACAGACACCAGACAGCACATTTAAAACATCTGCCTCGAGAAATGTTGCAATTTTTGAGAAAAAACTTATTATAAAAAAGAATATTACAAACAAAGATATTTGCGAAAAACATAACCCTTTCCTTGCAGTCAGGTAAAAAAGGTGAACACTATTGAAAGATTTTAAAAAGAAATCATACCCGGTAATATATTTTTTCTTCCATTCTGAATTCAAGTCTTATACGCCAGTGACTATTTATTATGGGGAAAGAGATCTATATTTATACGTATATTAAGTAGTGAGAAAACATATATACATAGTTCTAAATTGATCATAAATAATTATTTATTGAAGCTACAAATTAGTGCTTTTGGTGCTTCTGTATAATTTATTAAACAAAACTTTATTTATGTATTCGATTTCTCTGCTCTGAATAGTAATATTAAGTTATTATGTACTTAGCACCTGCACAGTTTCAATTATTTTGGTTAAGTTCTGTGATAATGTGTGATCAACATTCGAATATTAAGTAGGACGGTAAACTAGACAAATGATTATTTATAATATAGATGTATGTGATACTTCTATACCAGTGATTGTCCTCCTATATTCCATATTAGCGAATTTTTCCATGTATAGTCGAAATTGTAATTGGAGTCTTGACAACAATTTCCAGAAAACTTTGTTTATGTCAAAACTATCTTTCTGACACATAGATAACAAGAACATACAGCCTAGGGAATTGATATATTAATAGTAACTTGTGATTATGCAATACATTTTGTCGCTGTTGCAACATCGTTAACTCTGGTGGAGTCACTCGCAAGAGACATTCATTCAACCTTCCTAGGTCATCTTAAAATGATTTTCGAATCTTTCGAAGTGCATTAACAATGTATTTATTTATAGTATTATCAATTATCATCATCATAAAAGCTTCGTCCCAGCACGGATTACCAAAAACAATGTGTCAAAGTTAATAATTTACTTCATCTAACTATGACATTCCATTTCGACTTAGAATCTCGCATTCAGTATTATAGATGCGTAAAAAGATCATTAATTTATTGAGCACCGGTATTATATTATTTATTTATGAATTTCATTGATAAAATCTCAGTATTGTTCTAAGTTTACGAATGTAATGTACGAAAGCATTTACTTAGTTATGTGGTTACATATTTTAAGCACATGATATCATTTTAGTTTACATAATATATATGTAAGGCAGTGTAATGTTTCATAGATATCCTATACTTAAGAGGCCAATGTTCAATATTTCGCTTTCTCACTTTGAAATGGTTTCAAAGTGGTAATCGTATTGATTTATTGTATCCAGTGTGCGATTATGTTGAAATAAAATAATTTTGTAATGGATTTTGGTTTTTTATTTAATCATAAATGATGGCGTGACGGTTAACAAAAGAAAATGGAACAACATAGTGTGTTGCACCGAACCCAAGTAATTGGACAAGGACAGTAAGATAATGTGACAGTAACCGTATTTTGGAAAATAACTGGCGCTGATAAAATAAGACACCTTACCATTTAAAAAATTGAGGAACGCAAGATTGACCATTTGCATTGCACACTGGAAAAACTCATCACCAACATCGCTATTTATAAAAAAACTCGAACCAAAATCGTACCGATTATTCGGTTTCGGTTTATACTGATTAGAGGACTTTTTCGATTGTCGATCGATCGATCGATTACGACAACTATTCGAGTGCTTGCGAATAACTATTATGCAACTCGTCTCAAAGTTGACAACGTCAAACTGTCTCTTACGTAAACAGCAATTTAGTGCGATTGTGGGCCCTGTCATCTCCATCTGGAGCCGCGTTGTCGTTTCCTGCTATTTTGTATCCACTGAGTGGTAATTTTTGCCTATTGGTCCTCCGACATGCAGCAGATGGGACCAGTCTACTTCCATTTCAACGTAGCAGCTCTAAGGTCAGCTTCACGGAGTGAGGTATAAGTTTTTAATCTAACATGGTCACTAACATTATCAATAACACTTCATTATTCATTCATCATCAGCCTATAATATTCCCACTGCAGGGACTCAGGCCTCCTCTCTAGGAGAGGGATGGGCTATAGTCCACCACGCTAGCCCAATGCGGGTTGGTAGATGTCACATGTCTTCGAATTTTTTGGTACTATGACATGACGGTTGATCTTGAAACCGTCATGTCATAGTAGTCTCTCTCTTTTCCTTCACCGTTTTGAGAGCGAGTGTTTATGGTCAGTCAAATCGGTCTACCCTCTTTGTTCGGTTTTTGCGGTCGTTGTCGCTACCACTGTCACTCACAACTCGATTCTGTCCCTGACACATGAGAATATAGACAGTGATGTCTCATGCCTTTTGTATTTTCAAAAACCAGTAATAGTATATTTAATTTTGGCGTATTGGGCGTGTGTCGTTGGGTAACAGATAATAATAGAAGCGCGCACGTAATACGTACTTTCAAGGGTGTATTTAGTCCCGTCGGGGCTGCGGGTTGTTAGCAAGAGATACCGCGGCCTCAACATAAAGGGCTAAGAAGGAACATGGGTGGTTTTTAGTCAGTAGAAGTCTGACACTCCCTTTCGCTCTGCCTAAGAGCGGGAGGGGTTATTCGATGATTTTCCACCCGCCAAAAAAAAGGGTGTATTTAGTCTCCCCCCCCCAAATCCGCCCTAGAAAGTACGTAAAGGCGGTTGTGGAGTTTCCATCACAGGACAAATAAAATTAATACAGTTGTTAAAATATATTATCTTTTACGGTCATTGTTGATTATTTTAGCACGTCTGCTCCTTGTGCCCTTCCTAGAAAGACGTCTAGGATCCGCCCTAGCGTAGTATCGCTCGTTAGTATGGTATGTATAGTTGGTATATAACAAAAACACGTAATCTGATTAATCTTCTTTATTTTCAGTTAAGCATAGAATAGTTACAGTATCCCAATTTCTCCAGTCTAATTTGACAGTATGTCTCAATCACGCACCAAGTAATTCACAATGAAACCTTTAAGTAACGTACATTATCGGTGTTTCACAATACAAATATACGGCCGAAATTAAATACAATAAATCAACATAGCTTATGTAAAATCTATGTTTTATCATTCCTTACCGTAAATAAGGAAGATTTACATGCGAGTAACTAAACAATACTTAAAAACTAAGATACATTTTTGTTCTAAGTCGCGAAATGTAACAGTTTAACAATTCCTCTTACGAACTAATATAATCGTTAAAAATTTCACTTGTCATGCAGTTAGTAAGACTTTATACATATTACAAAATTTTTGGTAATAAAACATTTATCATATAGAGCTCAAACTTAACGTTTGACAATACAACGTGACGTTATAATCGATAATATTTAAAATGACAAAAACATGAGAACGTAATGTAACAACACGTATTCGCTGTGATGTCAGAGGAAGGGTGGCTGTCCTCAGATACATGGAATGCTAACTAATTACATCTAAAGCGTTAATAGTACCACAATACTGTCGCTTACGAATAATTAAATACTTAATAATATAAATTATACAAAAGAACCTATACAGCGAGACCGCCGCTTGCAAACACAACAGCACAGTTTTAATAATCTTTTAATATCCGGCAACACATTCATAAATTACAATATTTTGGGCAACGACAACACAGATATAGATAAGTATGGCCATCGAGTACTCCGCGACCCGTCACGGCTTGTGATGATGTCTTGTACGGCAGTAAGCAGCCCGTGGCGCGGTCGGCGGAGGGATGGGAACACGTCGCGAGCGTGAGCGGAGACCGACGCGTGTCAATACAACTATAATATAATATCGGTGCAAAATGTCTAATAGATAGGTACTACGCACTATTTAGAATAGTTTGTGGACACTTAGCTCCCCTGCGACGCGCACCAACACGATCCATTACACGATAATAATTTTATATAATAAGTCTTTTCTTCTACATTAACAATAATTTGTTATAATATAACCGATGTTTTTTTTTATGTTACTTACGAGTTTTTTTTCAATGTTAATTTGTTTATAATGTACACGATTTTAAATTTGTTTCAGTGCTCATATTATATTTTTTTTTATATTTTAAAATTCGTTGGCTACCTAAACGTGGTGATAGCTATGTAGGACAACAGAATCTACAATAGGGAATGGAATATATTGTACAGTTAATGGCATGAAAAGTGACCAGTTTGAGGAACAATTGAAGGATACTGGGGTATAATACATTCGAAGAGTTTTGGTCACTTTTTGTGCCATTAATTGTAATATTATAGCATTGAAATGGCGCGCAGTATATATTGGTTTTAAGTTATATGTACACGCTGTTTTAATCTTTATAACAAATAGAACTAAAACATTTTCTAAATTAACAGGGAAGTTACTATTTTTCATACAATCAGCTGTACAAGTCTTGGGGATTTTAACATAGAAATGTAAACCAAATTTTTGTTTATGTAAAGTATAGATTCCACACGCCATTCCAAGCATAGTATCATAGCTACAAATCTAGCTTATCTCTAGGTATCTAGGGAATACACTAACTTTTGATAAGGGCTATAAATACGTTCCTGAGACCAGTCGGCCATCAAAATTTCACTACTTTTAATTCCTTACGTGCCTTTCATTGAGCAGTTCACCTGTCTCGCATAATTACAGTATAATATTACTACTTTATAATATTTTATTGCTCAAAAACAATGATTTGATAGAAAACACGGTCGTGGCAAGGCTAGCTTTGTCATACGACCGCGCCAACTTTCTCTCAGAAAGATTCATAGAATAGTCTACTACAATAGTTTCAAAAATATTAAGTCTTATAATATTTTGTCGTATAGTTATTATAATACATAGATGAATAATTTGTTTTAATTTATTTACAGAAGCGTTTGCGTATGATTTTATTATAATAAGTGATCTAATATTTTTTTTTAATAGGAAATGGTGTATCGCTGCTGCCTACCTAAGTATCCAAGCGTTATGGTTTACTGACACGAGCGTCAATGAGCACCAATATTGGTTATATTACACTTATTATGCATTCTTAGCCATCATTTAGATAAAATCTTTAATCAAATCATGTATATTTTTAAGCTGTAGAAGAATATTTATCTATTGTATGGTGGTATTGCATCAATCAATTCCTTTAAGCAATAAATAAGTTCAGATCTATATGTTTGGTCAATATATAAGGTGGAATGCTGCTAATACTTAAACAGGATATTAATAAAATATGTGATTGCCATAATTATATACAAAGAAAAGCCATTCATATCGGATTTTTGGAAAATACTATCTTAAATAATACTTTAAAATATTCAAAATCGTGTTTCGTTTATTCTGACCTTACTATAGGAATGTTTTCTCAAAACTGTTTTCTATAATTTTTCTTAATCATAATGTTTTCTGTGTGTCGTCTGTATTTTTCAATAATTATAATATTAATTATTTCAATGGTGGATATGATTCACTATCAATGTCAAAAAATGTTTTTTCTTAAGTAATAGTGCCTTTGAAAAGCGAATCTGATCAATTCTATACATATTTCGAAATAAGCGAATATCTTTAGTACATAAGCCATTGATACCTAACATACTTGTGCTATAATAAATTGGCACATTATGTGCGTAATATTTTTTTTTCAAATACAATTTACCCAATTTACATACTAGTTTTATATTCTAATTTAGTAATGCCACGAAAACGGTAATTTATGTTAAATTTGGGATGTACTTTACGGCATTTTATTTATTATTACGAATTTAAGCAAGCAAAACGAACGAAACGTTCGAACGTTTACGAATTTAATTGATGATCAAAAGTACGTCATCCCTTATCTTTTTACATAATATTTTATTTACAAGTTTATCTTTACAAATGAAGAATACAGTCAGCAATTTATTATTTATCTAACCGATCGAGAGTATCTCTACCTAGCCCCTTAGTTAGAGGCGTGATGATAATTATCATTACATAAAATGTGTTAATGTGTCTTTGAACTCAGCCATATTTTTTACAATATCTACCTACAGAATTTTAGCTCTATCCACAAAATATTGGGTCAGGACCTTTCAAGTTAAATATCTTCCAGGCTCACTATAATGTGCAAACAGAATTTTAAGAGTCTGTATGGCCCAAGGCCTGTATGACTATTGATTCAAAAAGCTCTGAGTCTGACGGACCCCGGGTCCAAAAGACCCTTGGTCCGAAAGAGTCGGTCTAAAATACCCTTCAAAAGATCCTGGGATCAAAATACTCGGGCTACAATAGATACTGGTTTCGAAAAGTCAGGGGTCCAGTAGACCCCGGGTCCAAAAGGCCCCGACCTTTCTGCAGATAGAACTTCAATTCGTCACTGGCTAGTCTCAAAGGACATTTTCAAACCAAAATGTTCCCTATCATCAATGGCTTTAGTACTGGTATCGCTTACTTTATGTTACATTAGAAGCACTATTAGTCGTGCTTGTTGCGTCGCTTGTGTCAGTTGAGTGGTAGACAGAACATGTGCTGCAGCAGAGTGGGTTTGCGAGGAGGTAGCTCTGAGCACACACTGTCGTAGTCCGAGGACGACGATTCTGCACCGTAGCCGTATGTCTGGAAAGGAATTTAGTATTTTTACTTATTTATTCATGTACAAACATAACACTTAGAAGAGAAAATATATCAATGTAAGAGAACATAAAAGGTACTGTTTATTATAGTACGCCTATAGAAAATCGTTTTTAAAAGGATTAAAACTCTTTTTGACCAACTGAGGGCGAGTAGAAGAAAGAAAGAATGTTTTGCACACTGCATTTAAGTATAAAGAAAAATAAGGATTACTGCAATTTTACCAGCTATGCAAAATAACTGAGTAAAGACTGTATCTGAGATCCTGAATTAAACTTTCATAACTAAGCCGAGAGTTGTTATTGCTATGTAATACCTGCGCGGGGTCGTGGTAAGGGTGCAGCAGACAGGCGTGCTGTCACACGCTACCTCCAGAGACATGACAGTTGTTATTGCTATGTAATACCTGCGCGGGGTCGTGGTAAGGGTGCAGCAGACAGGCGTGCTGTCACACGCTACCTCCAGAGACATGACAGTTGTTATTGCTATGTAATACCTGCGCGGGGTCGTGGTAAGGGTGCAGCAGACAGGCGTGCTGTCACACGCTACCTCCAGAGACATGACAGTTGTTATTGCTATGTAATACCTGCGCGGGGTCGTGGTAAGGGTGCAGCAGACAGGCGTGCTGTCACACGCTACCTCCAGAGACATGACAGTTGTTATTGCTATGTAATACCTGCGCGGGGTCGTGGTAAGGGTGCAGCAGACAGGCGTGCTGTCACACGCTACCTCCAGAGACATGACAGTTGTTATTGCTATGTAATACCTGCGCGGGGTCGTGGTAAGGGTGCAGCAGACAGGCGTGCTGTCACACGCTACCTCCAGAGACATGACAGTTGTTATTGCTATGTAATACCTGCGCGGGGTCGTGGTAAGGGTGCAGCAGACAGGCGTGCTGTCACACGCTACCTCCAGAGACATGACAGTTGTTATTGCTATGTAATACCTGCGCGGGGTCGTGGTAAGGGTGCAGCAGACAGGCGTGCTGTCACACGCTACCTCCAGAGACATGACAGTTGTTATTGCTATGTAATACCTGCGCGGGGTCGTGGTAAGGGTGCAGCAGACAGGCGTGCTGTCACACGCTACCTCCAGAGACATGACAGTTGTTATTGCTATGTAATACCTGCGCGGGGTCGTGGTAAGGGTGCAGCAGACAGGCGTGCTGTCACACGCTACCTCCAGAGACATGACAGTTGTTATTGCTATGTAATACCTGCGCGGGGTCGTGGTAAGGGTGCAGCAGACAGGCGTGCTGTCACACGCTACCTCCAGAGACATGACAGTTGTTATTGCTATGTAATACCTGCGCGGGGTCGTGGTAAGGGTGCAGCAGACAGGCGTGCTGTCACACGCTACCTCCAGAGACATGACAGTTGTTATTGCTATGTAATACCTGCGCGGGGTCGTGGTAAGGGTGCAGCAGACAGGCGTGCTGTCACACGCTACCTCCAGAGACATGACAGTTGTTATTGCTATGTAATACCTGCGCGGGGTCGTGGTAAGGGTGCAGCAGACAGGCGTGCTGTCACACGCTACCTCCAGAGACATGACAGTTGTTATTGCTATGTAATACCTGCGCGGGGTCGTGGTAAGGGTGCAGCAGACAGGCGTGCTGTCACACGCTACCTCCAGAGACATGACAGTTGTTATTGCTATGTAATACCTGCGCGGGGTCGTGGTAAGGGTGCAGCAGACAGGCGTGCTGTCACACGCAGTCTTCCAGAGACATGAGGAGCGGGTTCACGTACTCGAAGCCTTCGAACTCAGACTGGTCGATGTCGGCGATCACCGTGCTGCAAATATGAATATATTATTCGTAAAACATAAGAAAAATAATAAATATCAGGCTAATATAGACCAAATTAAGTTGGAGTTTGGTAACATTCTTGTATTTTTTGGTGTCTGGCAACACCTTACCAACTGTCAATTTTCTTGTTACTTGAAATGACACTCTTGACCAACTTTTACAAACAATGTGATGATTCATCGAATTGATAAGAAAAGTCGCGTACGATTTCAGTGCAAGTGTTCAGATGCAAGTTCAGTCGTACGATTTTAGTGCAAGTGTTCAGATGCAAGTTCAGTAGTGAACCTTAAGTGGTCCTTATGGCAAGGCTATTAGGACCACTTAAGGCCTGCCTCTTCTTAGTATTACAAGACACTGCCAGGCCATAAGGCCTCTTCTTTATACATATTCCGCAATCAAGCCGGTTATGGATATCTGTGGTTATTTGTCTGTACATAACACAGCAACAACAATAAAATATATACTTATATATATTTTAAGTGTTTATAGTGTCTACTAAATAATACTAACTCGTTATCAGGCGTGAGGTGTACGGGTTCGTCGGTGAACTCCGGAGGGAAGTTAGCGAGGTCCCTCTCGCCCTCCAGTCGCGGCTTGAATGGAGGTACCACTTGCTTTTGCTCCAGCTGGAAACAAACACATTTTTGGTAAAGTTATTAACGAATTATTTATTGCTAATTTTTGATGACCAGTCAATAGCGTATCATAGAACGAAGTGACGACTTTATTGGGTTTTTCACAATGCAGAAGCCAGTATCAAAACTAATTTTGAGGGATGCGAAAACCAGGCAATTTTTTTTCCAGACAATTTAGAATAATTCCAGATCGACATTAAAAAAAAGAATTCAGTCAGGTAACTTAAAAGATTTAACAACTAGGAAACGTTTAATTACGTCCAAGGTGGTGGGTAATCTTTGACCTAATGCAAGGTTTTCTTTTCTCGATTTACGTTAAGCAAACAACAACGTTGTCCAGGTTTTTTGGTCCGTCCAGTTTTTTTTAGAACAGAAGGTAATTAAACAAACTACAAAAAATGACGAAAACAAACCATCTCCCACTCGATGCTCTTGAAGAAGGGATGGCTGACGATGTCGAGGAAGCCACTCTCGCCGCAGCCGAGCCGCTCCACCGGGTTCTTGTTGAGGAAGCCCTTCAGCACCGACGCCGCCTTCACCGACAGCGAGCGCGGGATACGGATCGTCTTCTCTAGGATTACCTGGAAATACAAGTATATAATGTTAGGGAATCTTGTCTGAACAAACTTCATTATCTATAGATTTGTTGTAATTTAAATGGTGTGTTGTGTAAAACTGTATTTTCAATTGGATTCATGTCACAAATAGAAATTTCAAATAGATACCCTATGTTTCTTCCATAGTTGAGTTTACTTTTAATGGTCGATTCTTCACTATTGGAGAAAATATAATAGTCTCGATGAGTCTTAATGAACATCACATTTGAAAGTAGTAGAAAACAGCACCTTAGACGGTTCAGCTGTTACGATTTTGTAATAGAATTTGAATGGTTTTAAAATTAGCTTTTATACCAGTAGCAAAAAAATGCTAGCTCAATTATAAAATCAGCGCACCTGGAACAAATAATCCTCAGTATTCTGATCTGGGTTGTCGGCGGCCTGTGCGATGTCGAACGGCGACCGTCCAGCCAACATCTCGTACGTGAGCACCCCGAGCGCCCACCAGTCCACACTGAACCCGTACTCCTCGCCGCGCAGTATCTCCGGCGCTATGTAATTGGGTGTTCCACAGAACGTGGACGTCGTGTCGCCAGGTCGCACACCCTCCTGGAAACAGAAGACAATTGAACAGTTAAATAGGTGCAAATATATTAAACAGTACAGGTCCGAGATGTGTCCCTTGTGAAACTACAAATTTTAAACGCATTTATGTCTGACTTTAACTCATGGAGCCATCAAAAATGGGTAGATGATTTGAATAAGAATTCTTACAGCTTAGTCAAATTGCCTGATAAATAATAATATACATTATAAACAAAGACATTTCAATCAGTGTCATCTTATTAACTTCGTCGAAGGCTTTGCTGAAATCAAAATAATCTACACGTTCATTTTTAGCAAAGTACTAGTTTTTGTTTACGAAGAATGATGAAGAGTTATTCGGTTTAACATCATTTCAACAGAAAAAATTGAAGAGACATTGAGTTGCTGTAGTATTTACAACGTTCGACTCAAGTTCCCTAAATGAAAAGTCCAACAGGACGCTCCTCTGTGAATTACCTTGCACATGCCATAGTCAGTGAGCTTGATGTGTCCCTCGTGGTCCAGCAACACGTTGTCCAGCTTCAGATCGCGGTAGATGACACCGCGTTCGTGCAGGAAGTGTAACGCCAGCGATATCTCCGCCGCGTAGAACCGAGCGTGTTCCTCTGGCAACCGTCGCTGGCGTTGCATGTGGAACCTGGAGTTGGAGAATGAGAATTAGTTAATATTTATTTGTAATAAATAATTAATTAATATTATATTATAAATATTTATTATTTAATTATAAGCTTAGAATATATGAAGAGATTTAGTTTGGACTGGATCATTATAAAATCTGTAGTTAAATTTTGGTTTACTTCAAATCAGTTTGGCCTTTCGGCCAATTTTCAAGTAGTCACCGGTTTTCACGTCGTTGTTGTATTCTATTGTAATTAATGATATTGGCTTACAAGTCATCATCGCATGTCTATATTAGACATAAGTTGCTAACCCTTACAGTAACTGAAAGATGTAACTCGTTAAGCTTTTGAAGTGCACTTTTATTTTCGCGTGGCTAAACCGTTTTATTGTCAATGCATTTCACGCACACGAAAATTTCACAAACGCGCGGGTATCAGAAAATCCTTACAACACTGTGTTCCGTTAACGACTCCGAAACAAAAAAAACGTCGAAATGTACTCACATGAGATCCCCACCCCTAACAAACTCAATGACAAAGAACAGTCTGCTGGGGGTCTGGAAGCAGGAATGCAACCCAACGAGGAAGGGATGGTTGGACGCGGTCTCAAACACATGCTTCTCTGTCTGCACCCAGTCAATGTCCTCGTCATCTGTTACCAGCGCCTTCTTGATCACCTTCATTGCGTACACGCGTTTTGTGCGCCTCAGTTCTACCATCAGGACCTGAAGAAGAAGATGGAAGATGATTATTAGACAAAAGTTTTAGGGCCGAATTGCAAGCTAGCTTTGATCTGTCTTGCTGAAGGCTCATTTCATTGGCTGCGGGTTGTTCGAAAGAGATACCGCGGCGTCGGCACAAAGGGCTAAGAAGGAACATGGGTGGTTTTTAGTCAGTGGAAGTCTGACACTCCCTACCGCTCTGACCAGAGCGGGAGGAGTCATTTGATAATTTCCCACGCTCCAAAAATAAAAAAGGCTCATTTCATTAAAACTTCTCGGGCCGGTGCAGAATGTTGTCTTCATCCTTACTTCTCTTCCAATTACAAATATTAGTTACGTGCGGGGGATCGAACCCGCAACACTCAGTGTAGCAGCCAAGCTTAAATGATTGATTTGTGGTGCGTTCACGTTGTCATCTCGATGTTTTTCTTCCATTAATAAAATATTGTCGTCGTAAGGACTAAGGTAGCGCTAAGGTAGCACTAAGGTAGCGAAATTCAAATTTTCCATTGACTACTTCATGAAAAAGTCATTCATGGGATTAAATAAACTTAGAGGATTGTATTGATGATGTAAATGATTATAATTCTGTACACACATATCTACATGTTAATCATATCTTAATCAACAGACAACCTGACACTGACCTGTAAATTGCAGAAATCGTACGAAAAAACTGTGTACTTAGGAGTTCAAGTGGACTTTCACAGTCCACAACAAAATATATTTTGATAAAACGTACCTTAGCATAAGATCCTCGTCCAATAACCCTGATGAGTTCAAAGTCATCGAGGGAGTACTGTCTCTGGGAGCCCGGCTCCAGGTCTTCAGGCCGCGGGAGCGACGGCGCGGGCGCGGGCGGAGTCTCCGGCAGCGGGGGCTCCACCTCCTTGCGAGATCTACATGGCACGACACAGCTTGTGAACAGTTCTCGAAGCTTCTTGATGTGCTTTTGTTTTAGCACTCGGAGGACGCGGATTAGTTCCTTCATTATTGAATGAAGAGTTTTTAGGAGATGGTTCATCTCGGATCCATTTATAATACAGATTTCCTAATTTTAAGTAAGTAAAGTGTTCTTATACACATAAATTTTCAGATATAAATTTAGTAAATGAAGAGTGTTATTAATCGAAGTTAATGATGGTTAAAACCGCGTCGAAATCCGTCGTTGATTTTTAGAAAAATAACAAGGTTACACAGAAACACACAAAAATAATCACAATTTATTCACTATTGCAAAACTCCCAAAATCTCACGTCACTTTTTACATCAATATGTTAGCACACTAGTTCGTTTATAATTTAAGTACGCTGTGTTCCCGATACAGTTCGAGTTGATACTGGGATATTTGCCTACAATGCTGCCAAAATTATAATACTGTTTATAATATTTTATATTCGGTTGACGAAGTTACTATGCCCCATATCGCCCGGAAGGTTAAGATGTTGAAAAAATACTGATAAGGGGAATGTAAATATATTTTGTGTAAAAACCCCGACGTAATAAATTTAAGGAATAATAATATATGATTGTTATGTTATATTTTTAAGCGAAAGTTTACTTTTACGATTGGATTATCAGTGTGGGGAAATGTTTTTAATTTATGATTATAATCATGAGAATGAGAAATCTAGGGATCTTTTAAATCAGGGATATGCAAAAGAGATTTAAAATACTTATAGAGTGGACATTGGGAATAAAGATAGCATAACTTCACACCTTGTAATCCCAGAAGGGTTAGGCAGATGTGTACCTAACAAGTACACCCACATTTCGCCAGTTTTGTTTAGGCGTCATGAAATAGGACGCGAGCCTAAATGTTATAAAAAAAAAAATATTCGTCAGTGGCGCCTGTAACTGAACTTGTTCACACAGTAGGCGCCAATAATATCGTCACAATAGCAAACAAATTAATCTGTAATCCTTTTGTTATCTCAAAGATCATAATTACATACATAATGCAGGTACCTAATTTTATATTATTAGTTTTTATTATTTACTAGCTGTTCCCGGCATGCGTTGCAATGCCCTTTTTCCTACCTACTACCTGCCTGTGTACCAACTACCTACCTACCTACTACCTCCTACCCTACCTACCTACTACCCTACCTACCTACTACCCTACCTACCTACTACCCTACCTACCTACTACCCGACCTACCTACTACCCTACCTACTTACTACCCTACCTACTACTCTACCGACTACCCTACCTACTCTACTATCCTACTTACTACCCTACCTACTACTCAACCTACTACTCTACCTACTACCCTGCCTACCTACCTACCACTTTCTCACCTTTTAAACCTTCCCTGGACTTCCACGAATAATTCAACACTATAATTAGCCAAATCGGCCTAGCCGTTCTCTAGTTTTAGCGCGACTAACTAACAGCAGTTAATTTTTATATTATACGCAAACACCATTTGAAAAATCGTTTTTCTATTGGGAAAGAAACAGTAAATAATTGTGATTATTGTGATAATGTCGTATGGTCTGTTTGAAGTTGTCATTCGTTGACTGAACAACTGAACGTCACTCAATTGTTTTGCCTTCCCGGAACCTCTCCACTAACACTTGAACTTTATGGGTACGGTATTAAAGCTCAAATTGATTTTACGTTTTAGTTAGAAAACGTTTGTATGGGAAAAAGAAAAGGGCTGTTTTTAGGGCTTTTCCGGCCATTATTCGATTTTTTCTCGCCGTAAGAACCATCCTTGAACTTCAACGAACATTTAAAAAAAAAAATCAGCCAAATCGGTCAAGCCGTCTTCATGCCAAGTCGTGACAACGGAAAACGGGTTTCATTTTTATATATATAGATAAGTATACTAAGTTTAGCTATTTATATTAGGCTTAGTTAATCAATAGTTTATATTGTGTTTTTATTTTTTATTTTTAAGAGTGTATTAAGTATGCTTATTCATTAGTCTAAGCAACATTAGTTTACTGTCATCTGTGGAGGCTTGTAAATGGCTTGTCGTGTAACATTTCATTATTAATTTATGTATTGTTAGCTGTAAGCCACCTGAAGAAAATAAAATAAAATAATAAAAAGTTTACTTTCTGTGCACTGCTCACTGGTACTACTTTTAATTAATTTTAGATGGATAAAAGTAGGTACATTCTCAGCTTTATTAATATTAACTAGAGTATTTAAATCTTTAGATTGCGCTGTCTCCTTGCTTAAATAGCGCGTAAAGGTCATCATCATCTGCCTAGCCTTTTCCCAACTATGTTGGGGTCGGCTTCCAGTCTAGCCGGATGCAGCTGAATACCAGTATTTTACATGGAGCGACTGCCTATCTGACCTCCACAACCCAGTTAATACTAGGTAATACGATACCCTTTGGTAAGACTGGGTGTCAGAATCAGGGCGAAAAGGTATCCATACTGAAAAGTAGAGGAAGGAGAGTGTGAGGGAGCAGAGTGACTTCAAACATCCTACGTGGAACTATATGTAGGCTAGGCTAGAATTTTCTAAATTGTTTGATATATTTTTATGGCAGGTGGAGTAAAGCTGATACCGTGTGGATTTCAAAGAGTGGAAGGTGGGGCTGCGGGTTGTTCGAAAGAGATACCACGGCCTCGACACAAAGGGCTAAGAAGGAACATGGGTGGTTTTTGGTCAGTAGATCTATGACACTCCCTACCGCTCTGTCCGAGCGGGAGTTGAGCGGGAGGAGTCATTTGATGACCCTCCAATAAAAAGGACTGGAAGGTAAAGTGTTGGCCGTCCGACAACGAGATGGGCAGACGACATTCATAACATTGTATAGGAATATCGTGGATGAGACTGGCGCAAGAGCGTGGAGTTTGGCACAAGCAAAGAGAGGCCTTTTTTATTATTATTTTTTTTTATGGTGGGTGGAAAATCATCAAATAACCCCTCTTGGGCAGAGCGGAAGGGAGTGTCAGACTTCTACTGACTAAAAACCACCTACGTTCCTTCTTAGCCCTTCATGTCGAGGCCGCGGTATCTCTTGCGAACAACCCGCAGCCCCGACGGGAGAGGCCTAAACCCAGTAGTGGGTAAAGTTGGGCTGTAGATGGTGATGATGATCCTTACTTCCTTACTTAATATTATAAATGCGAAAGTAACTCTGTCTGTCTGTCTGTCGTGCTTTCATGCCAGAACTACTGAACCGATTTAAATAAAATTTGGTACACAGATAGTCTAGAGCCTGAGAAAGGACATTTTTAATGCGAAAAAAGGGTTGAAAGGGGGGGATGAGAAGATTACTCTTGGTCGCAATAATCGGCATCTACGCAGACGAAGCCGCGGGCATCAGCTAGTAAATAATAAAAAATGCCGTTGCATTGACTGAATCTTAGTATTGACCTAAATATTGATACAGTGCTTGTATTAAATAATATTCAATAGATTATGCTGTTATTCCTGTGATATATCTTATCAATTTACAGGTAAACATGGTGCTAGCGTTATCAGTTCATAGACTTGATACGGGTTATTATTGTATTGGCAGAAATATGAGTAATATGAGCTCGCGGTTTTAGTTTCCCAGTTATACGGGAATCCCGATTGAATAAATATTTGTGTGTTCTCAAATAAATATTATGTTGGGGCAATGATATTGAAAAATAATATGTAATTTTGAGACACGCTTGTAAGATTGGTCAGACTTACTTTTTCCAAATACGGAGAATTTATCAGTACAATTTGTGTTGTTTACTCAATTTGAGAGACGCTTACTTCAATATTATTCGTACTAAAACGAAGATAGTGGCAATAGGCCTCTTATTACATGGCATTTAAACGTAACCTGTGAAATATGGGTGTACTGCTATCTACAACTCTGTCTAAACTTTCGGAGACTACAGCCGTGATGTTATGTCACGTAACAGCGTCAAACTCATTGTTAACTTCAGGGCCAACTCTCTTTAGATTACCATCGAATGGCTCAGAAAAGAATCTAAAATTACATATTATATTGCTACATTTGGTACTTTGACAAAACCTTATAAATAAATATAATAAATTTCTCTTAGCGTGTCCATGACAATTTAAATTGGTTCATCCCAAAATTTGGCAACTTATAAAGGGTAAAACATACCTGACAGAAGACGCTCTTCCAAGGGTGCTCTCCCCGTTGGCATCGTCCTTGACCTCGATGGGGTCCACATGCTCGTTGGAGCAAGGCTTCTGCACGAGCTTGTGGCACTTCTTGTGCACCAGCAACTTGCACTGGATGCACTTGAAGCCTTGCCGGCCCAGGCCCCAGATGCGGTCTTGACAGAAGGCACAGAAGGCGCGCTGGAAGAGAAGGAGGTAAAAGTTAGAAGGCTAGAGTTGTTTCGGCGGAGCTGCGTTTATATGGCTCCCCTAAATTACAATGCTTTGCCGAGGTTAATTACTCAACTACCCTTCAATAAGTTTTGTGTTGCGTTGCGGAAGTGGTTGTTACAAGAGTGTTTTTATTCGAGAGGAGAGTTTTTTCAAAAATTTCCCTGTAAATTTTATACATTAAAGCACAGACATATTTAACGGTATCTTGAGTGTAAAAACTTTACTATTGCATGCTATATATTGGCCAAATGTGTGTTACTAAATATTTTATATAATAAGAACTTCATGTACCTACCATATTTGATGCAATAAATGAATTGAATTGAAGGAGATAGTGAGACTAGAGGTGCTTTCGAATTGAAAAAATACTGATGACTTCTCACTCAGCGCTTCTGTATCGCTCTCGTAAATACTAAGCATAAGCAATATGTTCCCACTACTGGGACACAGGCCTCCTTTCTTTTAGAGGGAATGGATTATAATCTTGCACAGTGCGCGTTGGCTAGCTGACCTCCATAACCCAGTTAGTACTGGGATTTAGATTTTATACCCCTTGGTAAGACTAGTTGCCTTTGCCTAGGTTGGTCTGTGGATGGGTGACCGCCCATTACATACCGAATTTCCTCCGTGCCTCGGAAAGCACGTTAAGCTGTTGGTCCCGGCTGCCATATAGGATATATGGAAGTATATATCTATATCTTTGGAAGTCGGTACAGGTAGTCAGTAACCTGAATGTCTGACATCCAGTCTTACCAAAGGGTATCGTATTACCTAGTATTAACTGGGTTGTGGAAGTCAGATATGCAGTCGCTTCATGTAAAATACTGATATTCAGCTGCATCCGGTTAGACTGGAAGCCGATCCCAACGTAGTTGGGAAAAGGCTAGGCAGATGGTAAGACTAGTTGCCAGAGTTTCGGGCCACTTCGATGGGGAGTTAAAGGTAACCTTAGTTGCCTAAGATTGGGACAAGTTTTCGTCCCTCTAACCCGACCTATTTACTCGTGATGCTCCTTTTCATTACGAATTAATAGTGTACAGCTATAAATACTCACTCTATTAAATCTCTTAGCCTGGAAGATGTGTCCATTGACGCGGTATAACTTCCGCCACCGCCGCGCGCCTCTTCTGTATATGCTTCCTGAAAAGTTAATTATATGTTATGAGTATCTGCTCAATAGATTAAGGAAAAACAAGAAGTAGATAGCTAACAGAGTTAATCGCTAACAGACGGGGACGGGTTAGAACAGTAGAATCAAACAATTTTAACAAACAGTGTAAGCCGAGTAACGAATGAATGTAGGAATGTATGTAAATTAATTTATTTGTAGAAAATAAAGGAGACGTTCATTCTTCTCCATAGAGATCTACCTACGCTTTGAAAAGGCAACTACAGTACTTTCAGAAGTTGTTTTTTTTTTCTGGCATTCAAAAGTGCCTGTAATGGTCTAATTGAAGTAAATGCTTTGAGTTTCAGAAATTTTATGTGTGATTTTAACAAAACCAGGAGATTCATTGATCCATTGGAAACCTTAACCAGGCAGATATTTAAGACGTACTATTTCTCAAAAAAACAATATTTTTTACCAGTATACTGCTGAAAATAACGCCAGGGAAACCAATTTATTGTAAAAACCTGCTATACATTAACAGTGACACCAATTTTTTTCAGCATCAAAAGGTGCTTTATTAAAAAACCTATACAAATGTCTATTCAAATTGATAGTGTACTTTTGTAGTGGCATTCAGCACAAATGGGCCAAACCTATGTCACTTCAGGAAGCCATTAATCTTTGAGCACGCGATCTAATTGCGATTTAGGTGATGGCGCCGAAACGAGCGTTTTGTTTTAGGGTTCCGTGCCCAAACGGCAGGCACAGGACCGTGAGGAATGGCACTAGAAAAGACAGGTCTATACTGAGAGAGATAGAGGTACATATCTAGACTGGTATCAGGCTGTGGTTGATGATGATGATGTGTAAAAGGTGCCCACGGGACCCCATTACTAGGCATTGAGTCTCAGCTAACTGCCCGTAAGTCAAAGTGCTGTATGTTTTGAACCGTAATAAGAAAACACTCGAGATCACAGACTGCGTGTTTCTATGGGTGCTATAACCACAAGTAATAAAAATACAATAATGTGTAAAATGAAAGGACGGAACACCATTTTCTTTATCTTCCCGTGCTGGTATTTGGGGTCGTCGCAACACGTTTTTTCTTCTATTCTCCCCTGTGCTTTTCCTAAAAGATGGGACACCAGCTTTCATTTTTAACTGTGTGCTTTTACACCATATCAAAAGCGTCGCGGTACGTTTGGATAAGCGGTGATACGGAACCCTTCCTGTGCGAGTCCAACTCGAGTTTACCGGTTTTTTATAACCATTTGTACTTGTTTCACAACGAACGGGAGATAAAGTGAGGATGAGAGCTAATGGACTGTTTATTGAAGGTGTCGAAGATTGAGAT
Source organism: Diarsia brunnea (assembly GCA_949774965.1). NCBI lineage: Eukaryota > Metazoa > Arthropoda > Insecta > Lepidoptera > Noctuidae > Diarsia > Diarsia brunnea. The sequence continues at coordinate 15,110,415 of OX459013.1, read as the reverse complement.
AAACAACGCACGATGGGTCAGGCAGGAGGGAGTTCTTTGAAGAATTTTCGCTCTGAGGTAATCGTGAGGTAATATTATAACGAACTTTGCGTGTTTGTGTTTAGGTTCAGAATTATATGCAACATAACATCGAGCCTGTACTACCTGCAGGGTTAGGGAGAGGTTTGCCTATAAGTACGACACACTCACATTTTGATGTTGATGTTTAAGTTCCATTTAATATCCAATTGCCATCAACGGAGCATTTATACTGAGGCGGGGTCGTTATCGAGAAATTCCCATTGGAAAAATCAAATAATGTTTTGCCTGTTCTGGGAATCTAAGCCTGGGACTTCATTATGCGCAGCAGTGGCGCTAACGACTGCAAGAGCAACGAAAGTAGAAATTATATGTTTGTGAAAATTGTGGTATAGCTGTGCCATAATGGCAATAGCTACAGTATTGTCATTAGTGTAGTCTTCATTATATTAGAGAACTAGCTGTTCCCGGCATGCGTTGCAATGCCCTTTTTCCTACCTACTACCTGCCTGTGTACCAACTACCTACCTACCTACTACCTCCTACCCTACCTACCTACTACCCTACCTACCTACTACCCTACCTACCTACTACCCTACCTACCTACTACCCTACCTACCTACTACCCTACCTACCTACTACCCTACCTACCTACTACCCTACCTACCTACTACCCTACCTACCTACTACCCTACCTACCTACTACCCGACCTACCTACTACCCGACCTACCTACTACCCTACCTACTTACTACCCTACCTACTACTCTACCGACTACCCTACCTACCACTTTCTCACCTTTTAAACCTTCCCTGGACTTCCACGAATAATTCAACACTATAATTAGACAAATCGGTCTAGCCGTTCTCTAGTTTTAGCGCGACTAACTAACAGCAATTAATTTTTATATTATACGCAAACACCATTTGAAAAATCGTTTTTCTATTGGGAAAGAAACAGTAATTATTTGTGATTATTGTGATAATGTCGTATGGTCTGTTTGAAGTTGTCATTCGTTGACTGAACAACTGAACGTCACTCAATTGTTTTGCCTTCCCGGAACCTCTCCACTAACACTTGAACTTTATAGGTACGATATTAAAGCTCAAATTGATTTTACGTTTTAGTTAGAAAACGTTTGTATGGGAAAAAGAAAAGGGCTGTTTTTAGGGCTTTTCCGGCCATTATTCGATTTTTTCTCGCCGTAAGAACCATCCTTGAACTTCAACGAACATTTAAAAAAAAAAATCAGCCAAATCGGTCAAGCCGTTTTCATGCCAAGTCGTGACAACGGAAAACGGGTTTCATTTTTATATATATAGATAGATTAACGAATGGAATGTCCTGTATTGTGCATCATTAGCGGGTCAATGAACTGAAGTTACATTCACATATCACATATCGCACTTCAATTCACTTTCACCCTTTCATTCACACTTTAATTGAAGCAAATCAATATCAATAATTACTGTGATTTAATCATTTTTAAATAACCACCGTCAAAATTCGCGACCGTTGACTTTGTGGCCATACAGCCAAAGGGTTGACGGTCCAATTATCGATCATTACGAAAATATATTCGAATATACCTTTTAACAGGTGCTTAGCAATTTCGAGAGAGCAGGACATTTATTGAGTGTGTGTATAAAGACACATACTAAATAAATGTAGCAAGTTCAGATACTATCCCGAGTCGCGGTCGGTGCGATACTGAGCCTTATCGCAGGCTAATCTTATCGAGTATCATGAAATTATTGAATCACACTACTAGTGAGCCGATTTCAATGAATTTTTGAGCAAATAACTGCAATCCTGGTATTTCGAAATGTTAAGTTGCTAATCGCGTTTAGATTAGTGTTATCAGTTATGTTTTTTAAACAAGGTTTTTAATACTTGTGTCTGCTTTATGAGGAAAATGGAAGGTTTCTTAGCGAAACCGGTTGCTAACATCGAGTAACCTTTAAATATTCGAGATTCTTATTTGATCATCTTATTTGATAATCTTATTTTCATATTTTATTTTGTGAACTAAGTTTTTTATAATAGTGTATTTATTTTACATAAGGCGTTTTTTGTTAGGTGCTTACAACATAAATCATTTTATCGTAACCGTCTGTGACTATTTATCACGCAAAAACTACTGTACGGATTTGGATGAAATCGAAATTCAAAATACTTTGAAATACGTTTTATCTTTGATATAGTAGGTAATCTTTAAATATCTAAGTGAATCACTGATTCCATTGAAGAAGAATCATATCACGATAATAATTAACGAGTATATATTTCAAAGTGACATGTCTAACTAAACTAAAACTGATAAACTATCAAGTTCCAAGAAACGAATTTCTGGTGTCTAGCCTGGTGTCAAAGTTTTTTTGCCGTTTATACGCCTTTGACTTGATTTTACATGCCGTCGAGAAATACCTTTCGGGCATAATACCGAGAAACGGTATTTGAAATAAGATTCCTACTTAATATTTGGTTTTTCCACCCACAAAACATTTAAAAACGTTACAAAATCCTCTTCTTTTACCAACAAAATCCTGTTAAAAAGAACGAAAGTCCAATTTAATCGTGGCATTCGTAATGCAAGTCGGACATTGCTATGCAAATGTGGGGACAGAGCGAAGCCTTGCGGGACACCTACCGGACAGTGTACGCAACGAGATTTTAGCAAATATTACCTCGCTTGCTGTATGTATGTAACTTCTACGTGCATGGACAATTACATTTCGTGGTAATAGAACTAGGCAGCTGAAGATTTGTATGTGTTAGGTGTTACAGAGAAAGTAGTTTTTGGACGGTGAACAAAAATGGGATGGACAAAGATTGATTGAAATGGATTAATTAGAAGTTTGTGTCATTCTGTATGATAACACTATTTATAAGAGCACAGGTTTCTCTTGCATCATTCGGCAATTTTACTTGAATTTTTTATATTAGCTGCAATTGTTGAGAACTCGATCACGTTTTCAGCCTTGTAAGAAAGATTTTCTTTCTTTTCTGCGTGACATCTCGCAGGGCAACCCATAAGGCTGACTTCTAATTAACCGGACTATTCCGAAAAAGCCAGCCAGGGTGTAAAACTTATAGTTGTAAGAAAGTAGTTACTTGGCTTAGTCTCGAATGATCAAAAGTATAGCAATTTTAGGTAAGAATCTATAAAGGATAGAACTAGAGATTAACTTAACTCAATCAGGTTCAAGTGGCAGATTATTAAACCTTACGAACCCCATAAAGTTTGAATCGTAAGAACTTATTTAATCAACAAGCGAACACACATAATTTCACAGAAATACAGTTTCAAAAATAAACAAGAAGTTCCAAAATCATTTGCAAGAGAAACCGGACGCATATCCGACCCTCAAAACGTCACATGATTAGACAGCAAGTATGGCAACTGCAACTTTGTTTACAGAAAATTACACAGAGTGGCGAAATTACACACATCTGCTCCGGGTAAACTGGACATTTGCTGGAGGCAGATCCAACCTCTGATGTGCTCTGTTGACATACTTCATCAACGTTGAAGTCTTTAGTAAATAGTGGGTAGGTAGTAGATACTTATTTGTGAAAGTATGGAGTACTAGAAGCTTTCAGATAATAAGATACGGGTAAATTTGAATGCTTCAGCTATTTATGGTGGTGGAGAAACTGCACTTAAACTTTCCGAAACTACTCGTGAATCTCATCACTCAAGTGATTGAATGGGTTCTATAGGGACTAGTCTCAGAATTAGGATGTGCTTGCATCAGAGATGTGCAAGGTGATGCGGAGGAATGATGAAAATGTCTTGAGGAAAGGTTTGAGTATGAATGTGGATGGGTACAAGAGAATGATATGGTAAGAAAGGAGGTGTGTGATGAGATGACGAGTAATAGAGAAGTATGGGAGAAGAAACTGCGCTTTTTTGTTTGTAAAGCAGTTGGTGGTGGTGCGGTATCTCTTGCGAGCAACCCGCAGCCCCGACGGGAGCTGCGTTGCCCTTAAATGAGTTGGGATAAAGGCCAGAGAGGTTGTTCGCAAGAGCTACCGCGGCTTCGACATAAAGGGCTAAGAAGGAACATGGGTGGTTTTTAGACAGTAGAAGTCTGACACTCCCTTTCGCTCTGTCCAAGAGCGGGAAGGGTTATTTGATGATTCCCCCCCCCCCCAAAGGCTGATGTGCGTGGATGCGTAACTAGACTAGTGTGCTAATCAATAATATCGCTTATTTAGGTTAGTTTTACGTGCACCAGGCAAATCTTCGAAACGTAGTCTACCTAACACCACAATAAAGGCAAATAACCCAATGCCACAGTCTTATTTAGAAAAAAAAAGACGCAGGATTGTAAACGTAGTGTACTCGTGTGTGAAAACTACACAATTGTATGTCATAATCATGCGGCTTATTTTTTATTTCCTCGGTACTTTTATACTACTACTTTTGTACTGTCACTTGTAAATGAGTAAAGTAAAGTAAAGTAAATTTTGACGTTCGAAAAGTGCTGATTATCAGCCTAGTTTGAATAAATGACTTTTGATTTGATTTGATTTGATTTGATTTATAAACGGTAACTTCAATATTCCAGTAAGATTTCCGGTATCAAAATCTTAAATTCTACGTTTGACTTACAATCTTCTAAAGCGCTGAAAGTCGCTAAAAGCGCACGTGTTCCACGTACAAATATTATGATCATAGGTAGGAAACACGGCTGAATAGTATGCCAGCCGTCGGCACTTCGTCAGCATCCCTAATGCGCATCATTTCGGCGTATTCACATGCTAATACCGACGGCGTTGTGGAGTTGTAGCCGCTGACAAATATAGCTTCCGAGCTTTAATGTAGGATTTGTGAGTTGTTGGCTATAGAGTTTGTAAATGTGGGTTGTTAGAATGTTTTTATATAAATAAGACTTTTGTTGTTACAGGCTGTTGTTGACTGCTACGTTGGTTTAGTGGTCACAAGTGCGACTGCTATTCATGAGGTCCAGGGTTCGACTCGACGTCGGACAAATGTCATTGGCTTTTTCCACCAGGAATTTCTCAGTAACTGCTACGGAGTCTGGAATTGTGGCGAAATGTGGGTACACCTCTGCCTAACCTTTCGGGGATTCCAGGTGTGATGTTATGTTAAACCGTTGAAGCCAAAGAAACGATGGATGGACTGGTCCGAAGAATGATATAGCTAGAAAGGTGCCGATGGCTGATATGACGAGATTGCGATCAACTATTATAGGTACCACATATATTATTATACTTAACAATTATATGGGACTTAAACATAATTGATGACACGTGAGTGTACACCTCTTGCTGAAAGCTAAGCAACTAATCTAATCAATCTCTATTCAAGTGCAATAATCCAATTAAGCCGGATGACTGCTTGGCATTCCAAATTAACAAGCGTACTTTCTGGGTACAGATTGCTAAAATGGAATGCAACAACTAAGAGCGAATTTTATTAAAAAAAATACGATCAACTCAGCGATCTACGAGTATACCACGTTCAACAATTTTGTTGTATATTCTTCTGTATAGAGATCCACGCTTTGGAATACAACTACTTTCACAAGTTATTATAAGCCTTGTGTGTGACTGTGACTGTAGCTTAACTTTTTGACGTGACAACGTCTTATAAATTGGTTTGCCGGGTGACACTTCAAGAAACTGCGTTACGCTCCGCTCACGTTATGCGCTCACAATGAGAGCGAGTGAGAGGCACGCGTCCAGAGCGAGAGAGAGAGAGTGAGAGAGATAGGCATACACACCGGTTCATGTCTTGCGCTTCTATTTTCGTTGTCACGTAAAACTTTCGCCCGTATACCGACTTTACAGGCAACCAATTTTTTTGACATACAAAATTGCCTGTAGTGGTATAATTGAAATAAATGCTTACCGCCTTATTACAAAAGGTAATTGGTACCTGGTTTAACTTAGACTTGGTTTATCTCCCATGACGTCTCACTTCAATAGTATTCAAAAGAAAGTGATAGCATGCAAGATAAACCAAGTCTAAGTTAAACCAGGTACCAATTACCTTTTGTAATAAGGCGGTTAGAGTTTGACTTCATACGCTGACATCTCTTATTATTTTCCTATTATGATCTATTTTCCTAAATGGTCACAGACGCAGTTACTATTATGAAAGATCCGTTTTACGCTTTTTAACGCAATTCATATTATGATAATAATATATTTATTCAAAATTAGAATTGGCACAAATGAGTACAATTTAAATCTTAGAAATAATGTAGGTGTAACAAAATTATGATTATTATGATCTGCTATTGGCCATTTTAGATCCCCTGATCGCAATCAGTGTCATTGATAAATGCACCTTACCTTATGTAGTTGACAAATGTATCAATGTGTGTTACATTTTATATTCCTACCCTTTTTTATTTATTTTTTGGCGGGTGGAAAATCATCAAATAACCCTTCCCGCTCTTCGGTCTTCTTCGGGCAGAGCGGAAGGGAGTGTCAGACTTCTACTGACTAAAAATCACCCATGTTCCTTCTTAGCCCTTCATGTCGAGGCCGCGGTATCTCTTGCGAACAACCCGCAGCTTTATATTCCTACCTGGCAGTATAATATTGTATACAACCTTCGTGCCTTCTTTAAACCAACACACGCTTACACAACACTACAACTCACTAGACGGAACTAGAGGCAAGTAATGAGCTAGCCAGTGACCCGGTAAGTAGCAAGCTAGTAATTAAAGCAAGTACTCACTGTCTTCGCCGGCGCACGGCATACCAGGCGCGGCGGGAACATTCGGAAAAACTGAAACAAAATAGACAATATCATTAGAACACGCCACGAAATTACATGGGAATAGAAAGAGAGAAAGAGTATTTCTCGTTTCTGTTTTTCGTTTTATTTGTTGAAACGAAATTGCATTGCTTTAGGCATATGTCCTTCTGTTAGCGAATAGCGGAAAGTGAGTAGGGACAGAGAAAATACACATGAGTTGTTTGTTATTCTGCAAAAGCAGTCAATTTTGGCAATTTAGTTTGCAGGTTACGTAAGTAGTTCTATCAAAATGAGTCTAATTTGGCTTATTAATTCAACTGAATTATTAAGCTGACTGAATTATTAACTAATGAATTATTTGTCGTATTAAACTAAATACTTCAAACTAATCGAACATTCTAAACGTGGCATAATTACTATTGAGAAATATAATCCTCAATAGTAATTATACCACGTTTAGAAAAAAAAAAAATATAATGAAATAATTAGCGTATCATTCAAAATCATTACAGCATGTTTTTGCGGGAAAATGGTAGATAGCTATTCGCTACTTCGTTTGCAGTGAGACAGAAGCCTTACGGAGAAATAAGCTATGGTGGACGTCGGCAACACTTACATTTGCCGACAGCGACGCTGCGACATTGCAATGTTGCGACAACGATGTGACATTGTGATTTTCCGCAGTCACAGTCGCGCCTAACTACATTATTTGGCTGTTTCGTTGGTTTAGTGGTAGGTTGTGGGTTCGATACTCAGATCGGGCAAATTGTTATTCGGGCTTTCTATCAAGAATTTGTCAGTAGCAGCCACGGAGTTTGAATTTTTTGGCCGGTTGATAGCAATAATGGGACTAAAACATAACTGGAGAAATATGGGTAAAATATTAGGTACCCACTACCCATTTTTTTTGTGGGGGGTGAGAAATCATCAAATTACTCCTGGTAGGGAGTGTCAGACTTCTACTGACTAAAAACCACCCATGTTCCTTCTTAGCCCTTTGTGCCGAGGCCGCGGTATCTCTTTCGGACAACCCGCAGCCCCGACGGGGTACCCTCTGCCCTCAGGTACTTCTACCTAACCCTCCAGGGGTTATAGGCGTGACGCTACGGTTTTTATGTTATGTATCTTTAATTCACCACCAAATCTAATCAATCCGCAACCAAACAACACAGCGCTCAGGTCATTTCCCAAGTTACTATATTTGGCAATTGTCCGACTGGCCAGATAGACCTCAGATTTATGGCTAACATAAAGTGACTTGTTGTATGCCAGTTACGTTTTATCGCACACACGAGAACGGCCAGTGTGTCGAGTTGGGAGCGATAAAATAGAATATAACACAAGTTGAGATAATGTGAGAAGTTTTTCTAGTTGTATTTGTGCTTTGAGTAATGTTAAAGGAACAGTGAAGTGTTTTCTAAATGAAGTTTCTACGAGGTAAGAAGTGAGCAAACACTACCCATCCGTATTGGAAAAACAGTCGGAAAGTACGTTAAGCCGTTGGTTGGTCTCGACTATCGTTGGTAGATCTTTGGCAGCTGTTACAGGTAGTCAGTGGCCGAAAAGTCAGTTCAACCAAGGAGTTTCGTATTTCAATCAAATCAAACTAGCCATTTACGAGTATGTCCCACTGCAGGGCAAAGGCCTCCCTTCCCTCTTTCCACTTATCCCTATCCAATGCTGTTAATTGCCAATCCCTGCGAAAAGAGTCGAGTTCGTCCCGCCATCTTCTTCTGGGCCTGCCGCGCTGTCGTTTACTGCTGTTTGGGACCCATTGGTGGTTACTTTAGCCCGTAGCTTCTCCGGCATGCGGCACATGTGGCCAGCCCAGTTCCATTTAAGTTTGGCAGTCGTTACTTTTTTTTTTTCGTACTAACTGGATTGTCGAGGTCAGATAGGCTGTCGCTCTATGTAAAATAATGGTATTCAGCTGCATCCAGTAAGCCTGGAAGCTGGCCCCAGCAGAGTTGGGAGTGTCAATTTAGCTTCGTCATTCATCATGATTCCCCTGCCCTTATCCCAATTCATTTGAGGTCGGTGCAGCGTGTCTTCTTCTTCCATACTTCTCTATTACTCGTCATCTCAGCAGTCACCTCCTTTCTTGGAATTTCAGCTATTCACAGTCCACCCAGCGTTTCTTTGGTCTTCTTCCACTCTTATAACTATCCACATTCATACTCATCACTATCATCTAATTACTAAATTAATTCATTCACTGTCAGAAAACATATAACCTAAACCGCTGAATCTAGTAGCAAGATATTTTGCACAAGAGTTTTTACCAAGGATACTGCACAGATTTTAGATAATTCATCCTTTAGCTAGAAGGATTAAAGAAAGGATAAAAAGTCAGTTTTTTAGCCAGTAAAGTAATAAATAACTACATAATAAAGTTTACATGGCCAAAAAATGATTGAAAGACTTCATACAGCCATCAAATCTTTCATATCCACACCGGCCAAAATCGGCATTTTCGATGAAGTTCCAATTTTGTCGTCATATAAAAGAGAGGAGCGACCGGACGATCCGACAATAGGCCGTTCAGGGGCAAAATGTCCAATTCTCAAAATGTCCAATGGTGTCAAAATGTCCAAATCCCAAAATGTCCAAATTCCAAAATGTCCAATTCCCAAAATGTCCAATTCTCAAAATGTCCAATTCTCAAAATGTCCATTCCCAAAATGTCCAACTCCCAAAATGTCCAATCTTTGAGAATGTGGTTAATTTGTTCCAATAACTCATCAAAGAGCTTTATTAATACTTAGACAAACAATAAATAAAATACTGAAAGAATCAAAATATGTTTTATTTTGTAACGTAGTACGTTACACTTCTCAGTTATTAACATAATTAGCATAATAACAATAAAAACACATCAAAGATGCAATGTTTACATTCATGTGTCAACTGACAAGGACGAGCCACAGATAAAAATAAGTAGTGCGGTGACAATCAATACTTACTAAGAGCCAGATAATGCATAATATCGGTCGCGCAAGTGAGGATTTGTCTACGGCTCGCATATGTCCCATCGCTATATAAGCTGCCAACTCCATCTTTTCGTTTTGACATAAGGAATTTTAGTCCCGAAGCGATCACACGTCTCACCAGATCCTACTTGTCCAGTGAATTACACACGTGTCTTAACTCGCCATTATCCGGGCCTAAACATAACTTAATCCGCATTATTCTCCGCCATCGAGCATTTAAATTCGGTGTCTTTGAAAACCCCATACTGGGTAAGTGTTGGAAAGCATAATCAAGTGCATATTTTTGTGTTTCTATTGTCTTTGCAGGTTAACTTGGCATGTATGCTTGTTTTATCTAAATTTGTGCTACGCCAATGTTCATTTAATTAAATATAAATGCCTTCAGCTCAACTCATTTTGTATTTTGTGCTTCACACCGAAAATGTACTGTCATGCCGTTTTTCCACGCATGCCATCATGTAAACTCCGTCTGATTGTGACAATCCACCAGCATCCTCCATTATCGCACGGTGCTTGCTTTGCTTGGCTTGGTGTCGCAACCAGCGGAGATGACCTTTAACCATCTCGTGACACGCTGGACGTCATTTTCCAGGGTCCAAGGTTCCGGCTGACGTTCCCCGTTACACCCGTCAGTTCGGCTGCACATCAGCGGCTACTGGAACCCGTTTTGGTTCCGTCGCCTGTTCCATCGTCCGTCCCACCGTTGGGCGTACCTGCCACGTGGGCCGCGTCGAGTTACATCGGGTCGACACCGACACCTGAGCCCTGGTGTCTTCCAGCGTGGCACCTCGCTGCGGGCATCGCCACACCGGCTATCAGGGCAGTACTGTGCTCCCCTACAAGACAATCTTTGGGTTTGTGAACCACAAACTTGCCCACACCTCTTTTATTGTTAAAATATATTTTATGTTGACGAGGTTACGTGGTCTTATTTTTTAACCTGCGCCACGTACACCCTTTCCGTCACATTTTATAAGTAACAAATTAAGGCCAGAGATGCCACAACATACGTGAAATCACTATTTTTTGTCATAATGTAATATAAAAAAAAAAATAATCAACATCATAATTTTTATAATTGTGAATGGAAACAAACATTAAACTTAGTTTTATATAACCAAGGTAAAACATAAAAAATACTTTGTTTTACCTTGTTTACAAGTAATAATCAAAATAATTTTTATTTATAATCAACAAGCATTTTTTATTAATAGGTTAATAATCAACATAATTATTTTTTTGATTTATGTAATAGTAATATTTATAATATTCCACATTACGTTTTACTTTTCAAACAAGCTAAGTCTCAAAAAGATATTTTTTTTCAAAAATTGATGTATTGTGAGATCTTTGTTTTGTAATTTTAATAAATATATTTTGTATTTCCGATCAAACTGGATATCTCTGGGTCTTCTTTTACTTCTCATTTTCTTAAACAGAGAATCCTTGAAACGAGAGTCCCAATATTTACTTTCGTTTTTTAATTTGTATATAAAAAAGTATAAATTGGGATTCTTCTGTAAACGGCTATTTAATCGTCTGTGCCATCCTTCTAATGCGTTAGTGGTCCTATGACGCTGTCCAGCATAATTCTCTATCCTTGCGTGGTGTTATTTAATAATACTCGAGTAGTGCACAATATTTTAAAAAAAAATCTGTTACTTATAAATTAAACATATTTGGATTCTTTCAGTATTTTTTATCATCTGCCTAGCCTTTTCCCAACTATGTTAGGGTCGGCTACCAGTCTAATCGGATGCAGCTGAATACCAGTATTTTACATGGAGCGACTGCCTATCTGACCTCCACAACCCAGTTAATACTAGGTAATACGGTACTCTTTGGTAAGACTGGATCTGAGAATTTCAGGTCACTGACTACCTGTAACGACTGCCAAAGATCTATATATGGTAGCCAACAGCTTAACGTGCTTTCCGAGGCACGGAGGAAACTCGGTATGTCGGGCGGTCACCCATCCACAGACCGACCTTGGCAAGCACAGCTTTACCTATAAAGATCGACCCGAGCGGCAGTTCTTATTAAGCCACGAGCTCCTCTCCTATATATTGTTTAGTATTTTATATATTGTTTAATATTAATAAAGCGCTTTGAGGAGTTATTGAGCAAATTAACCACATTCTCAAAGATTGGACATTTTGGGAGTTGGACATTTTGGGAATTGGACATTTTGAGAATTGGACATTTTGAGAATTGGACATTTTGGGAATTGGACATTTTGGGATTTGGACATTTTGGGATTTGGACATTTTGACACCATTGGACATTTTGAGAATTGGACATTTTGCCCCTGAACGCAATAGGCCTCTTTTGTTTTCGTCCAAATAAAGAGCGGGAAAGAGCCGATGGCACCAAACAGGTTGGGCTTTATTCAAACTCTCTATCGGAAAAAAAAACCGGCCGAGTGCGCGTTGGACTCGTATATGAAGGGTTCCGTATCACCGTACAATGTTTACAATTTTATTTGTTTGGTAAATAACATTGAGCAAAAACGTTTTAGCGACAAATTATTACTTTTGCATTTGAACCTATCTTTTATCTGTTTATCACCATGTACGTAAAAAAAACAAAAATCACAAAAAAAATATATAAAAATCACTCGTGGCTTAATAAGAACTGCCACTCGGGTCGATCTTTAGGTAAAGCTGTGCTTGCCTAGGTCGGTCTGTGGATGGGTGACCGCCCGATATACTGAGTTTCCTCCGTGCCTCGGAAAGCACGTTAAGGCTTGTATTCACGCCAATGACCTTGTGCATACAAACTACCCCTCTCGGTCGTAGATACGGACTTTAAACGGACGCATTTTTCATTTATTATAATTAAAATAATACATGTTTTTAAAAAGTAACAAAACCAAATTATTTTCCTTTGTATTTCAAAGCAGTAGATATTTTTTTTATATTATTTTGGTTAAAAAATGAAGGAGTAAAATGGTTCCATTCAACGATTTGGAGGTGGTTTTGTGGATTTTTTTTCTTATTATGTGATACCGATACAAAAATTATGGCTAAACCAAATTACGTGTCATATCATGTAGATTACTAACAATTTTTCTCAGATGTAATTTCTCTGTAAGTGCCGGTGAAAAACTGCTTCATCTGCACGCTGTTTTTAAGGTTTTTCGAGAGAGGAACCTTAAGCTGTTGGTCCCGGCTGCCATAATAATATATAGATCTTTGGCAGTCGTTACAGGTAGTCAGTGACCTGAAATTCTGACATCCAGTCTTACCAAAGAGTATTGTATTACCTAGTATTAACTGGGTTGTGGAGGTCAGACAGGCAGTCGCCCCATGTAAAATAATGGTATTCAGCTGCATCCAGTAAGCCTGGAAGCTGGCCTCAGCAGAGTTGGGAGTGTCAATTTAACTTCGTCATTCATCATGATTCTCCTGCCCTTATCCCAATTCATTTGAGGTCGGTGCAGCGTGTCTTCTTCTCCCATACTTCTCTATTACTCGTCATCTCAGCAGTAACCTCCTTTATTGGAATTTCAGCTATTCACAGTCCACCCAGCGTTTCTTTGGTCTTCTTCTACTCTTATAACTATCCACATTCATACTCATCATTATCATATAATTACTAAATTAATTCATTCACTGTCAGAAAACATATAACCTAAACCGCTGAATCTAGTAGCAAGATATTTTGCACAAGAGTTTTTACCAAGGATACTGCACAGATTTTAGATAATTCATCCTTTAGCTAGAAGGATTAAAGAAAGGATAAAAAGTCAGTTTTTTAGCCAGTAAAGTAATAAATAACTACATAATAAAGTTTACATGGCCAAAAAATGATTGAAAGACTTCATACAGCCATCAAATCTTTCATATCCACACCGGCCAAAATCGGCATTTTCGATGAAGTTCCAATTTTGTCGTCATATAAAAGAGAGGAGCGACCGGACGATCCGACAATAGGCCTCTTTTGTTTTCGTCCAAATAAAGAGCGGGAAAGAGCCGATGGCACCAAACAGGTTGGGCTTTATTCAAACTCTCTATCGGAAAAAAAAACCGGCCGAGTGCACGTTGGACTCGTATATGAAGGGTTCCGTATCACCGTACAATGTTTACAATTTTATTTGTTTGGTAAATAACATTGAGCAAAAACGTTTTAGCGACAAATTATTACTTTTGCATTTGAACCTATCTTTTATCTGTTTATCACCATGTACGTAAAAAAAACAAAAATCACAAAAAAAATATATAAAAATCACTCGTGGCTTAATAAGAACTGCCACTCGGGTCGATCTTTAGGTAAAGCTGTGCTTGCCTAGGTCGGTCTGTGGATGGGTGACCGCCCGATATACTGAGTTTCCTCCGTGCCTCGGAAAGCACGTTAAGGCTTGTATTCACGCCAATGACCTTGTGCATACAAACTACCCCTCTCGGTCGTAGATACGGACTTTAAACGGACGCATTTTTCATTTATTATAATTAAAATAATACATGTTTTTAAAAAGTAACAAAACCAAATTATTTTCCTTTGTATTTCAAAGCAGTAGATATTTTTTTTATATTATTTTGGTTAAAAAATGAAGGAGTAAAATGGTTCCATTCAACGATTTGGAGGTGGTTTTGTGGATTTTTTTTCTTATTATGTGATACCGATACAAAAATTATGGCTAAACCAAATTACGTGTCATATCATGTAGATTACTAACAATTTTTCTCAGATGTAATTTCTCTGTAAGTGCCGGTGAAAAACTGCTTCATCTGCACGCTGTTTTTAAGGTTTTTCGAGAGAGGAACCTTAAGCTGTTGGTCCCGGCTGCCATAATAATATATAGATCTTTGGCAGTCGTTACAGGTAGTCAGTGACCTGAAATTCTGACATCCAGTCTTACCAAAGAGTATTGTATTACCTAGTATTAACTGGGTTGTGGAGGTCAGACAGGCAGTCGCTCCATGTAAAATACTGGTACTCAGCTGCATCCGGTTAGACTGGAAGCCGACCCCAACATAGTTGGGAAAAGGCTAGGCAGATGATGACTTACACACTGGCAAAATTTCACGAGTCAAAAAATGTTATAAATTATGGAGCTAAAGCAACAGCCTTGTGACAGACAAATAGACACCGGAGCTTTAGTAACAGGGTCTCATAGACACTTTTAGGCACGGAATCCTCAAATAGCAGGCTGGTTGGAAATTCGAACACCTCGTTCGGAATTCGAAGCCTAATGTTTGTGAAATTCGAAATTCGAAGTGTGGCATGAAAGCCGGAGAGGCTTGTACACGTGTTTTTGTATTTGGATGGTCGTCAAAACTCGTACATCAAGGACTTTACCTACGGGCAAATTGGACACGTGGGAAGTTTGATTAAATCAAATCAAATCAAATCAAAAGTCATTTATTCAAACTAGGCTGATAATCAGCACTTTTCGAACGTCAAAATTTACTTTACTTTACTTTACTCATTTACAAGTGACAGTCCCCCAAAACGCCCACCCTTCGACACTTCCTAGTGTTTTTTGCTGGAAAGAAGAAGTGGCGGAACAAACTCCCCAGCAACACATCTGTCTGTTTGGTTAGAAGAACCAGACTCGATACAATAGAAAGGTGTAACTTAATATTACGATTGATTACAGACACAAGTCAAAAATAAAAATGTATATAATAATAAAAACAAAAAAAAGACATAACATGTCAGTAAACTAATATTGGAGAAAGAACATAAATAACAAACAAACAAACATTGTCTTGTGTTCAACTCAGCGACCAACTATTCCTATCATTTAAGTAGTCGTTAATGGAATAGTAAGCTTTTAAACAAAGATTAGATTTTACTTTGGCTTTAAATGCATTAAATGGCAAGTCTAGAAAAGAAGATGGCAATTTGTTATAAAATGTTATACCGAGCCCTACGAATGAATTATGAACTTTGTGAAGCCGGTGAAAAGGAGCGCGTAGTTTATGCTTATTTCTAGTGTTAAAATTGTGAATATCACTGTTTTTAGTGTACAGGTGAATATTTTGTCTAATATATAAAATGTTGGCAAAGATGAACTGAGAAGCAACCGTGAGAATACCAATCTCCTTAAAAATATCTCTAAGAGAAACTCGGGCACCCAGCTGATAAATTGCACGAACCGCTCGCTTCTGCAGAACAAATATATTTTGAATATCAGCAGCTTTGCCCCACAGCAGAATACCGTAGGACATAACGCTGTGAAAATAACTAAAGTAGACTAACCGTGCTGTATCAACGTCAGTGAATTGTCTTACTTTTCTGACGGCGTATGCGGCCGAACTTAGCCTTCCCGCTAGGCTTGATATGTGTAAACCCCATTGTAATTTTGAATCTACTGTTATGCCCAGAAATACAGCAGAGTCGGCAGTTTCCAGCTCTTGATTGGCGAGGATAATATTGGGACCTAGATTTCTAACATTGGGTAAAGCGAACTTAATTATTTTAGTTTTCTTAGCATTAAGAACAAGGTTGTTTGTTGTGAACCAATCCGTGACCATTGACAGCGTGCTGTTTACGTCGTCAAAATCGTGTCTATTCCTATCTACTTTAAAGATAAGAGAGGTATCATCTGCAAATAGCACAACGTCACAAAAACCTTTTAAATAATATGGTAGGTCATTAATATAAACCAAGAATAAAAACGGACCCAGTATTGAACCTTGAGGTACACCAAGCCGAACCGGTAGTCCGGAAGATTTGGCGCCATTTACGTCTACACATTGGAATCTATTTTGTAAATACGAATCTATCACATTTAGGGCCTCATTTTGAACACCGTAATGACGCAGTTTCCGTAAAAGCGTGTCGTGATGTACGCAATCAAAAGCTTTAGAGAGGTCGCAGAAAACACCGACTGCATTTTGTGCGTTCTCCCATGCGTTAAATATGTGTTTTAGCAAAGCAACACCTGCATCCGTAGTCGAACGACCCTTTGTAAAGCCATATTGATCATTGTGAAGGAGATTATTTAAATTAAAATGTACTAACAACTGTTTGAGAATTAATTTTTCAAAAATTTTGCTAAATGCGGGTAATATAGAAATTGGTCTAAAGTTACCAATATCATGTTTGCTGCCAGATTTAAATAGAGGGATGACTTTACTGCTTTTCATAAGATCAGGGAAAGTCCCCAAATCAACGCATTTATTGAAAGTGACAGCAAGACAGGGGGCTACAATGTCGATTATGTTACTTAATAGTTTAATAGAAATGCCCCAAAAATCACCTGTGTTTTTAGACTTAAGTGAATTAAAAACGTTAACCACATCAATAGGTGTTACATGTTCGAAACTAAATACGTTACCACATTTAGACACGCTGCTATGCAAAAGATCTTCGGCTTTAGACGGCGACGAACTTAGGGAACGAGTCGTCGCTATAGGTATGCTGGCAAAATACTCATTAAAAGCCTCGGCTACGTCGGCTGCTTTATTAACTAATTTGTTACCCACCATGATCTCAAGGTGATTATCTTGTTTAACAGATTTACCCGTTTCATTGTTAATGATTTTCCAAGTGGCTTTAACTTTATTATTAGAATTTTTAATGGTCTCGCTTAAGAATTTAGATTTTGCAATAATACAAATCTTTTTAAATAATTTAGAATAATTTTTAACATAGTCTAGAAAAGTTGTATCAAACCGGTATTGTTTAAGACCATACAACTCGTATAATCGGGTTCGACTTTTGTAAATACCTGGTGTGGCCCATTGGTTGAAGCCCACAGAAGGTCCCTTAATGTTAACAGTTTTCGACTTAAAAATAGATAGGTATTCATTTTGAACAACATCAAAAAGGGCTTTATAAATTTCATTAGGAGTTTCGTGTTCTACTATTGACGGTGTTACTTTAAGTGCTACATTATTTTTAAATTTATTGCAACGACTAGCTGTATGAGGCCTGCATTCTATTGTGCGCGGCTTTTTTTTTAATGGCATAGGGAAGCTAGCTTTTAAGCCACAGTGATCAGACGATAAGTCACTTAACACTAATTTGTCCTCGGCAACACAATCACTGAACATATTATCAAGGCAAGTTGATGAAGAAGCCGTGATCCTTGTTGGTTCAAAAAACAGATTAACTAAATTAAACGATCTAAACAGATTGAGAAACCTGATACTTAATGGAGTAACATCTAAAATATTAACATTAAAATCTCCACATAAAATTATAGATTTATTACTTGATTTTAATTTATTAAGTGAATCCTCCATTACAGTTTCGAAACGAGTAAAGTCCCCAGAAGGGGGTCTATAAACACAAATTATTAAGTATCGCTCGAGTTCAACGCAAGACAACTCAATAATGCGCTCAATGGAAAGATTAACTAAGTCTAAACGTTGTTTACATTTTAATTTGTTTGATACAAGAATTAAAGATCCACCGCGAATAGCATTTTTTCTCACAAATGCACTCTGTACGGTATAGAAATCATCATTGATAAATGCTACTTCATGTTCCTTCAACCAATGTTCAGTTAGGCATAAAACCTGAACATCTTGATTCTCCATAAACAAACTTAACTCTAATTCTTTGCCAGATAATCCCTGCATATTTTGATGAACAACATTCAACATATGCAGCCTACCTGTTGTCGCACCTAACAGTTTAAACTACAAGGTGTATCAATAAAAGTGTTAGTATCTGTATAAGTGTTAGTAACAAAAGCAGTATTAGTATCACTACTAACAGAAATCGTTGGTAAACGCATACCAGTGTCGCTGTGTATATTGTATGCTAAAAGGTTAGCAATACGTCGCTTAGAACTAGGTGGTAAAAACATTGTGAAGTTAGTGAGTCTGTAATCAGAGATAAATTGATTACAGTCAAAATACAAAATAGCGTCACTGTGACGACATGTCCTATTAAAAATTAACAAGTTTAAATCATAAATGTACCTATTTTGCTCAACAGACAAATATTGAGAATAAGGCAAAGCACAGAAAATGAATTTACAATTAATGGTCTTGTTGAGATGTAACATCAAATGTACACATTCAATGATGTCCTTTTTACTTACATTTAAACTATTCCCATATAATAAGATAACAGTAGAATTGGGATTTATTTTAGTCAATTTAATATTACTAATTATTTGGCTAACACTGGCACCAGGTAAACAATAATTTATAACATAGTGTGGTGAACATTGATTAAATAATGTACCAAAACCTTGACCAAACTTGTCGGAAAACAAGTAACTACTATTTGCTACAATATTATTATTATTACCAGCTGGCTGAGCCTCTGAGGGTGTAGGTGAATGGTGCTGAGGCTGTGGTGTACCTGTGCAGACACAGCTACAAGAGAGGTTATTTGTCAGGGACTCATATCTCTCCGCATTGTACGTGACCAGGTCTACCAGCTCATTGGCCTCCTGCATGCGCTTACTCAGGTCTTGTTGAGAAGCCTCATATTTACTAAAAATATCCTTTAGTGCATATTCCCTAACAAAAAGCTCATCCTGAAGGTTCTGAGTGTCTGTATCATACAATGTCCGACATAATTGTAATTCACTGTCACACTTCCTTAGTTCTTGAATTAAATTTAAATTTTTTTGCCTTAGTTTTGTGTTTTGTTTGTTAACTCTTAGGCGTTTCAAAGATTTTTTAATATTTTGAATTCGTTTATTGATTTTGATGTATTTTTTGATCTTATTATGACTAGTAAATAAATTATTTTTAGAGATAGTTTCGTTGGTTAAGTCTATGGTTACTATTGGCTCAACACATACAGGTCCTGACCGGCTACCAACCAACTCATCATAGAGACTGCAGGTGTTCACAGACTCTTCACGGGCTCTAAGAGATTCTAAGTGAATTATTGAGTGTTGGGCCCTACTTAGCTCTTGTTCCAGTTCTGATATGCGACATAAAGCCTGATCGTAGGTGTCGCTGCATTGCTGGAAGTTTTCAACAAGTTGACGTAGGTGTTTGTGCTGATCAAGTATGTCCATATGTTGTGTGTGAAGTTCCGCAAGCTCATTCTTGAGTTGGGTGTTTTTGTTCACCATTAACTCAATTTCAACTTCACTTTCATTGGATTGGAATTTATTGCCGATTTTTTTTCCAACTGTTTTACGGGCAGGGTTTTTATTTGTTCCGTGATATAAAGGCTGTTGTGTGTTTTAATTTGATGAAGCTACCAAATTGAGTTGTGTTATTAGTCGCCAATAACTTTTCTTTGCATTTCAAGACTATGTTAGTATATTATTAAAACTCCTCTGACATGCTTGTGTTACAAATTTAAATTAATTTTGACATCATTATCATCTGCTGAGTCTTTTCAGTCTTCTTCCTGTAATATATTATACATACATATTTCTTTTATTTTTTTTAGTATGACGCCACTGGACTAAAATAAAATATTTTATGATAAACCGGCAAGAAATTAAATGATTACTTTTTTTAATATCATTTGCATAATATTTTCATGTTACAGCATTACTACTTATGTATGGGAGCACAAAGTAGGAACGACAATAAGTCGTAGGGTACTACACAAAAAACGTAAAACAAGATAAAAGTCAACAAGCCTCTAGGAATCTACGAGGCCTACAATGTTCACAAAACATTCGATATTATAAATAATTAATTTTAATCCTTCGAGGCTTACAGGCGTATTGTATCGTCCTAGTTTTCATCTCAAAAACATGATGTTTCATATCCAGTTATACAGATAACAGTAGTATTGTATGACAGTATCCGGATATGGGCCGTGTATCCGCTGCGGACATGTCTCTGAGAGCAAAGTTACTGACAGCCGCGCGGACAACACCGGATGTTACGTCATGTGGACATCCGGTCATGGTGCGGACAAGACATGTAAGGGGATATGTGATATTCTAATAGTGTACATCAGCGGCATACAAAATATGGGTTATAAAGAAATTTATTTATTTTTGTGAATATGAGACAGCAGAAGAATGACAAATTAGAGAAGGCACACGCAGACAAGACATTGTACGTTACAAGGTACAGCCTAACCTGAATGTTGTGAGACACAGTCCTAGATACCAATCGGTTATATTATTTAATAAGTTGCCTTTCCATGTAAAAAGCACTATCTACTTTAGTTATTTTAAAAAGCAGCTTAAGAGTTTCCTGTTGCATAAGTGTCTATATGCAGTTGAAGAACTTTAGCGAATTTTTTATATAATTTGTATTTTGGTATTGTATTTTGAAATGTTTTGAATTGTTTGTATTTTGTATTGTTGCTTATTTTTATTTTTCCATTACTTATATAATTTAATTTTCTTTTTATTAACATGTAATTTCAAATACAATTTATTGTTTATGAATAAATGACTAATGACTTAAAATAAGCTAGTTAAAATAAAAATAAGCAACAATACAAAATACAAACAATTCAAAAATTGTTTGTATTTTGTATTGTTGCTTATTTTTATTTTTCCATTACTTATATAATTTAATTTTCTTTTTATTAACATGTAATTTCAAATACAATTTATTGTTTATGAATAAATGACTAATGACTTAAAATAAGCTAGTTTTAATGGCGTAACAAGTTCTTTTTTTAATTCTTAAGTTGTATTCTGTTAGAAAATCAATGTGTAAGTAAGATATTAATGAGATGCATATTATGAGATTCCTCCCTCCTCCCTCTCATTGAGAGGAGGCCTGTGGCCCACTCTTCTCTGTTCTGTGCGTCCCTCTCATACTATTCGATTCCGGCAATATTCGATTTAACCGCCTTATAGTTACATGTTAGTATCTAGAATACTAGAATTTTAGTAGACCGGAAACACTTTGATACTCATGATAACACATGATAAGATAATGTTTCTGGTATTGACTTTATTTCTTATCGATGATTCAATGTTTATGATGGATGTACTTGGGCGATGGCCTTTTAAGTAAGAGCAAGCAAGTCATAGTATTTTTTCAGTTACAAGCAAGAGCTAAGAGTTAAATACATCTTACACAACATCATCTGCCTAGCCTTTACCAAACTATGTTGGGGTCGGCTTCCAGTCTAACCGGATGAACATGGAGCGACTGCCTATCTGACCTCCAAAACGCAGTTAATACTAGGTAATACGATACTCTTTGGTAAGACTAGATGTCAGAATTTCAGGTCACTGACTACCTATAACAACTGCCAAAGATCTATATATGGCAGCCGGGCCCAACAGCTTAACGTGCTTTCCGAAGAACGGAGGAAACTGGGTATGTCGGGCGGTCACCCGTCCACAGACCGACCTAGGCAAGCACAGCTTTACCTAAATATCGACCCGAGTGGCAGTTCTTATTAAGCCACGAACTCCATCTATACATCTTACACACCAAATCATCTAATAAAGTATAATGGGTGTAAAAAGACCCTTACGATACTAACAGGCATTAGTTCCCCGTCATTGTGATATATTTTTTTAAGTAATTTACAGATTTTTTAAAATTGGAATGCAGTTTGTCGATTTATCAAAAAACATTGAAACAACGTTACTTTATCGTTACGTACAAATGTATAAGAATGCGGATCGTATACTAAAATCCTAGTATTTTCAAGTCTCACATTTTCTTCTTCTTCTTCACTATAAAACAAAGTCGCTGTCGCTGTCTGTCCGTCCCTATGTATGCTTCAATCTTTGAAACTACGCTACGGATTTTGAAGCGGTTTTTTTTAATAGATAGAGTGATTCACTAGGAAGGTTTTAGTATATAACTTGACCGACATCCACGCGGGTGAAGCCGTAGCCATCAGCTAGTTACAAATAAGAAGACAGCCTTTCTTATCAAACCACACGAGCGTCACTACCTCTAAATATTCAAACTACACCGCCACACTTCTACATAAATCACTACGAAAACTTTGAAGACTGGTAACACTACTTTATTATTAAACTTCGTATCTCAGTACACAATTTAAGTTGGCAGCACTGCACCAAGTTTCGGTAAGCAAGTACACTGGGACTTTAAATTTAAGTATACATTTTGTTGACAGGAGAAAAACAATAGAGTGAAAGGCTTATGGTAATGTAAGACGGTTCACTTAAGGGTTTTTGTGTGGAACAACTAAACAGAAAGGAATATGAAAAGAGAATCAATTTGGTTGCAACTTGTAATACTGTCATAATACTCTAATAGCTGAGTTCGACCTTTGTTCGCGTGAAATTTTTATAAAAATGTTTTACTTCCCTATTTAAGTTGGATTTTGCTAACGATTCCGAAGGGTTTAATTTTTTTGCACGCAATGCAACCTTATATGTACTTACCGGCTATCTTCCAGTTAAAGTTCCGTAAAAATCGGTCCAGCCTTTTCGGACACCAGTAGAAACAGACAGATACACGATGTTATAAGCGCCGTATATACTTTCTTCTTTATTTAGTAAAAAGTTGTTATTGTAAAATTACAAACATACACTTAATTTTATTTATTTGTATGCCTAGATATACATAAGTATGTTTAACTTGTGTCATCTAAATAAACAATAGTGTTGAGACACTATTGTAAAGTCATAGTATCATATTTTATAAGTACGCCAATTTCCTAACTATGTTGGGGTCGGCTTCCAGTCTAACCGGATGCAGCTGAATACCAGTATTTTACATTGAGCGACTGCCTATCGGACCTGCACAACTCAGTTACTAAATAATAGGATACCTCTAGGCAAGACATACTAACTTATTTGGAACTAGGTGTTGCCAGCGACTTCGCCCGCTGCAACTCGTAAATTGTCTATGTGTTAATCCAGGTTATGAACTATCTGTGTACCAAATTTTATTCAAATCCGTTCAGTAGTTTTTGCGTGAAAGAGTAACAAACATCCATCCATCCATTAATTTTAGGATTAATTGAGAAAAGTCTTCGTTTTATTTATTTATTTAAACTTCATGTACAAGAATGGTACACAGACGGACTTAATGCCACGTGGCATTCTCTACCAGTCAACCTAAACGCAGCCATGCCTAGCCAAATGACTGCGATTCATTTTCACAAAAAAATATTGCAGTGATTTTGTCTTTGGTCCTCACGTACCTACACACTTTGAAGTACTTACTCCTTTAAGCCAATAGTCTATCAACGATGATGATTCATTATTATGGCAAACATATTCACCACTTCACTCTAACATATTTTATACATTACCATCTTATTAGTGCTCCAAATGATATCAATGAGATAATAGTTCGTTTCAGAAGGAAACATTAAATTAAGTTATAATATCTTGAATTGAACATATTTAAAAAAAAAAAGACGTGTGGCACTCGGAGACTGCCGCGGTAAAGCTATTGCATAGCATTTTTTATCAACTTATGCAATTATAATTATTTATTTATTTTATTAATGCAGTATTTAAATATAGTATTTATACTTACACTTTTACTAATCATCCTCATCTTTTATAAAATGTCCTTTTACGTCTCATGTCGCGCCTTGGCGACAACTATTTTTGTTGGCAGCCTTATAATCGATCTTATTCGATTTATTAACTTTAATTTTGCTGTTTTAAAATATTAAATCTAATAATTTTTCAATGTTTACTTTTCATCTGACATTACGTCAGTTGTCAAGATGTCATTTACTTTTTCTTTTATTTTGTGTCATAGTTTTTCTTAGTGGTTAGAGCTATGAAGGTTACATTTGATTTATATAATTTAATTTATTTTTATTAATATGTTAGCTCAAATAATGTAATTTATTGATAATTTCTATTAATAGTATCTTATCTTACGCTTATAAAATTAATTAACACGCTCACAGAAATTCTTTGAGGAAGTTTTTGACTGAATAATACAGGCCGTTTTAAATACAGGCAACTCACAATTTTTGATTTCAAGAAATTGTCCAGTGTCAATTTGTCAAGTGTCAGTTCGTTAGGTTTTTATTTTCGTTACGGAATTTCTGGATTCGGTCCCCACGCTCAAGGCCCGCGATAGAAGCTATGCAATAGCTTAAAATTTAAGTTTTCCGTATGTCATTACTTCTTAGAATTTGTTCCTTATTAGCGACACTATAGAATGGTGTATTCAAACAATGAGTGTGAAGAAGAGAAGAGGGTTCGATTCCTGGCAACTTGGAACATTGATTTTTAAAATCGGGCACGAAATTCTTTTGAGTTTTTCTCACAATTTCTCATAAAAAATACACATAAGTATGTTCCCATTAAATAATTTTCGCGTGTTTACCTATAAAAACAATCTTCACAAAAGAATTTGATAAAAAATTCCTTAATCGCAGCTTTTTAATTAAGAATTTACAAATATTGTCTGTTATAATAAATTCCTCTTAATTAACTTAGTTATTAACTTATTTAAGGTACTTTTATACGTCAAAAACTCATCACTTTGAAGTACTTATACTCGCTTTTCTTATTTAAAAGAAAAAGTAATTGGGTACAAAAGCAAACAAGGAAATATACAAAACCTATTATTTTTAATTAATTTAATGCTTCTCAGCTTAATTACATCGACCTACAAAGCTTTGAAAATAATATCAACTGCACTAAATAAAGTAAACTAAATTCCACGTGAAAAACTCAACAAACAAAGTGTCCTTATTGCAATTTAAATTACTAAATAAGTTACCCTGCAAAGTCAAATAGAGAAAGAAAAATACAGAAACAAAGGACGGGGCGTCTGGTCGGCGTCAAAACCAATCTCGTTGGTTACAGAAAGAAAGACAGAAAGAAAAACACCCCCAACGCTGGGCCCACTTGACAGAACTACTATTGTGGTGTTTTTCAGTTCAATTCGATTTCTTTGTACAAGACAATTACTCGTAGCGTTTCAATTGTTTTTCTCGGACAATAGGAGCGAACTTGTTGTGTTTAAACTTTAAAGGCACTGACGTATTGCCGTGGACAGTAATAGGGAAGGTGAATTTTTCATTGTAATAAGAGAGACAAGTGCATTTGTCGTAGGATGCTTGGAGTTTTATTAAGTAAAAAAAATTTTTTGCTCGCATTATCACGCAAATTAATTGAAATAAGCTTGCAAAATAGAAAAACAAAAAGATTGAAACAACACGCCTGCCTAGAAGAAAACGATTCACTATAACTTTGAAAAGATCCAGATTATTATGATCAGGAAACAGAGAAGCCGGTAGTGAGTTCCATAGACAAACGGTCCGCGCAGTAAATGTGGAAGTGGTTTGACAAATGTTCAACTGTCTATGTCACTGTGATAGTTTACTTATTTAATTTAAATAACATACCACACCATAAATAACATCACGCCTGAGATTCTCGAAGGGATATGCAGAGGTGTATTATGGTTAAGTCCCATGTAATAGGGGGCAAGCCTATTGCCACCAACCGAGAATAAACCCAGACCACCATGGCTGCTACAGAGAAATCCTCGATGGAAAAACCCATTAACACTTTGCCCGACCCAGGAATCGAACCCAGGATCTCATACTCAGCAGTCGCGCTTGCGACCACTAGTCCAACGAGGCAGTCAACAACACAAGATTCATAATATTGCCCATTTTAGTAGCGGATGGACCTGTAGTCTTATATTCTACGTCAGCCAATCAGAAGTGCGGGTTAGGCGAAGCGCTTAAGCCTAGTTTTGGAGAGATATTTCCGCTGAGTTGTTACTTAGTTTGTGGAGCCGAGTTAAGTCGTGTTCCTAACTTAAGTAAAGAGTAGGGGCTTATAGTTATAACATGAAAAGGTTTCTGAAGTATTTTATTCTTAACTTGCGCTTACTTTGTGTTTGGCTGGATGAAGAATACTTAAGTATTTTATTCTTTACGCTTCTAGAAACAGTTACCTATAGTTTGTAGGTTTCAGAAGATAGATTTAAACTGACTGATTGCCGCGTTGGTCGATTATGATTCCAGAGGCAGGAAGATGATGAGTTTAGAATTTTCTTTCTACATGATATAGATATTAAAAGCTAGCACTAACAGGTTAACGACCCCCGCATCAATACCGCACAAATTGTATTTTATCTTATCTATGGGCCAAACTTTTACTGAGAATAAATAAATATTCTGTTATTATAGCACTAAAGTCATGTTGCCAACTCGCTACCTCAAAAACTTATGCCAAATTCGTTCCTTCAATTTTATTTCCAGATATGAAGTAGTACAAATTATACTTCAAATTAGTGAATTTATTTTTATGAATGTTGTTTTATTTGGGGCACAGTTTTATGTTATTTCTGTCAAAACATAAAAAATAATATCCGACCTTTTATTTTTTTTGGTGGTTGGAAAATCATCAAATAATCCCGCTTTTGGGCAGAGTGAAAGGGAGTGTTAGACTTCTACTGACTAAAAACCACCCATGTTTCTTCTTAGCCCTTCATGTCGAGGCCGCAGAATCTCTTGCGAACAACCCGCAGCCCCGACGGGGTAATATCCGACCTTCACAACCCAATATCTGGTTAACATGGTAGCACTTGGTAAAGTCATAAATTTTAATTTAATTTTTGTTTACAGAAGTGGTTAATGTAGCTGAAACTAAGCAATATTTTAAAGGAATTGCTGAAATCCACTTTTCAGTCTAGTCCCTATCGTATTTCTCCATTACAACCTATCTCTAACATTAAACTACTTCATAAATACAAAGACAACAACATGGCCGCGTTTATTTCGACAGCCTAAGTTCCCAACATTGTCCAGGTCGGTATATACAGGATGAATAAATGAGAGCAAGGCAGCCACAAGACAGGGCCATCAAATATTCACGCTATAGCTCCTGCAACTTACATGTGCTGTGTTACAGGCCATTTTCAGGCGTTTTCAGTCAAGGTCGGGGGAAGGACGGGAGTATGTGTATTTGAATATTTTTGTATGCTGTTTGAGCGTAACTTTTTAAGCAAATTGATAAAAGTGTGAAAGGTGTTGTAGCCGCTTTTCTGTAAAATAATAGTTTGTTATTAAGTTATGGAGTTTCCTAACACAGGCTTTAGACGCCTAAAAGGAACTTCACTAGATTGTAAGAAAAACTAGGTTAAAACGTATTTTTTCCTTTTTGTGTAAATGGTGCACTTAATCATTTAGATTTTAAAGGAGACCAGGAAGTTTCGGTAAGCCTTTTCAGGGATCAATACTATCGCCATATAGTTTTAAAATGTTGACAAAACTTTACGTGTTTTTCTTAGAAACACTACTCACAGAAATAAATTTTGAAAATTCAATGATCTAAACTTTACTAAACACTAGAAATATATTTTAAAAAACAAGGAAATGTCAAAATTTTCTATACAAAATGATAAAAGTCAAAAACTCGAAACATTCAAACAGACGCTGCATTAACATACACAAATCAAACATAACAACAATAACATTTAAACATTAAATATAAAATAAAAAGAACGAAATGTCACTTCACATTTAAATAAAACAGTTAACAAAACGAATGCAAATAATAAATAAAATAAAAAGAAACAGTCCGAACAGACGTGTGCGTCCACTGAAACAAGCTGAAATTAAAGTTTCCAATGGCAGCCTGTCTGTTATTACTGAACATGAACTAGCTACTGTAAATACTTGTGTAGCAAAAGTATTTAATATTCTTAACACATTCATACACATGATTTTTACACACTGCCTTTTGTTATGTCCTTCGCCTTAGGAATAAAATACTTTTCGTTGATATTTTTTTATTAAACCTATTTCTAACATGGTCCTTCGAGCCGGATGATAGGTGTGTGATGGTGGTGTTACTAAAAATATTTAGAGACTATTAGCACAAAAGCGTCTGTGAGCAGTCATCAACATTCTCTTGCCCTTATCCCAAGTAAATAATAAAAAAAGCGTGATAATAAAAAGGAACAGACAGAGCGTGTGCGTCCACTGAAACAAGCTGAAATTAAAGTTTCCAATGGCAACCCGTCTGTTATTACAGAACATGTAGTTGCTACTATAAATACTTGTGTACGACACGTGATTTTCACAAGCTGTCTTTTATTATGTCCTTTGCTATGGGAATGAAATATTTTCTTTCGTTATTTTTGTTTAATGCTAATTTCTAACACGGTCCTTCGAGCCGGATGATTGGTGCGTGATGGTGGTGTTACTAAAACTATAACGAAACTACACACAGTACACACAATGAAAGTAACACAGATATTTACGGGATATCTTCCGTGATTATCCATTATTATGAGCTCTCGATTTTGACAGTAACGGCGGTTACGGAAAATATCCCGTAAGTGGCAGTATTAGTTTAGTTATAAACCGTGAAAGTTGAAAACACATCATGTAGTTTCTGAACGTAAGGATCCGGTACTATGTTTTGTCTCGAACTACCCTTTGGACGGATCACAATTTCTTGCAAAGTAGCAAAGACAATAGGTATTGTAACGTTTGTGTTTCAATATGTTAGATCCTATTTAGATATGTTTTGTCTGTACCCTTTGAGAAACCACAACTTCTTGTGTGCTTAGGGCTTACTGTGAGACCAAAGGCAACTCAATTTCACCTGTTTTTTTCTTACTAACTGTATATTTATTATTATATTATATTCTTGGATATTTTTTTATCATTGCATCTACTATTATTATTTGTCTCTGCATCACCGTAAGGTAGATTGGTAGAAAATGCCTAAAACATTAAGTAAGTAAGTAAGCATGGTTTTATAAATAAAATAATTTTGATCAAAGAAAGACATATCTTCTTAAGTTACCTATATTTTTATAGCCATAGTTTTTTCAGTCTTAAATCCCGGAAGCATCCCTTTACTATCTCAATATAACATAAACTTTCGTACGAGATAAGAAAAGTGCTACGTTCTATTATTTGTACCGCCAGAAAAACAAAGAATAAGGCTTCGTTCATAAGAGTTGATAACATCAGCAGTAATGGAGGAGGAAGTAAATGTATTGATTAACTTTCTGACGGTACAACGGTATCAAAAACGGAATAACTAAAAAAAACAGAGAATACTTCAGGTATATTCTTGACCTGGTGAAGGTTGCTGGAATTCGCTGGATACGAGATGCATGAAAGCGGTCAATGTAGCAAATCTTGGAGGAGGTATATGTCTAGCAGTGAACCTCTTTCGGATGAATGATGATGATAATGTTATTTCAGGTGCTTTTAGTTATTGATCTTTTATGGATAGTAGTAAATAGTAAAAAAAGAAGAAAAAATCTTATGCTTTTGGGCTACACGGCAGTCGAGTAAATAAGTAACTGATAGATATTTTCTGAGTACCAACAATTGCTATCATGAGATTATAGGTAACTTTTTTTTATTATAATTATGTTATTTTTTGTTCCTGTACAATATCTATGTGGATATAGCTATAGTTTAATTTAATTTTACTTTTAATTTAATTGTTATTTTTTGTGTTTTACAGCATCGTATTGGATGATCCCGTAATGCTGCTATAATTTGTATTAAATAAATTATTATGCCTAGCTATTTTTCCCAACTATGTTTGGCTGCCAGTCTAACCGGATGCACATGAATGCCAGTATTGTTCATGGAGCGATTGCCTATCTGACCTCCACAACCCAGTTAGTTCTGATTAATAAGATACCCATTGACCAACCACCAACAATTCTATCCGAATCAAACATCAAAGTCATCAAATGCAGGTCAGGTATATCCTGAAAACAAAGTACCTAATTGAGCCCTCCATGGTCCCCAGCGATAACCACTAACCAACCAAAAGTTATCCAAAGAAAACTTGTTAAAAGTAAATCTATTAAGCCAAAGAGTATTTAGCCCCCCAAAGTGTTGCCACACACGAAAACGGAATCGTTCTGTTTTTATTGAAAAGTTTTTTTTTATGGCAACTGGTAGCTGATGTTATTGGTTCTTCACGTGTGTTTTGAGGGTTTGTTTACGGAAATGTTTTTAAGTTTTGTAGTTTATCAATTTAGATATGAGAGAAACTTTGAGTTAAGTATTCAGTAAATTTTAAATGTGATTCCGTTCTAACTGGGTAAATGACAACATTATATTACATCCCGTCTGTTATGCCTTTTTTTTTGTTTTTTGTGTGGGAAATCATAAAATTACTTCTCCCGCTCTTGGGCAGAGCGGAAGGGAGTGTCAGACTTCTACTGACTAAAAACCACCCTTGTTCCTTCTTAGTTCTTGCGTCGAGGCCACGGTATCTCTTTCGAACAACCCGCAGCCCCGACGGGGTCTGTTATGTCTGAAGGGTTAGGCGGAGGCATACACAATAGTATAACCACATTTCACCAGTTATTTTTTAGTCCCATGTAATAGGGGGCGAGGCTATTGCAATCAACAGGGCGCAATTCCAGACTCCGTGGCTGCTACTTAGAAACTGCTGATGGAAAAACTCAACAACACTTTTTCTTTTTCCCCGACCTGAGAATCGGATCGAGGACCTCATGCTCAGAAGTCGCGCTTGAGACCACTAGACCAACGAGGCAGTTAATATCGTATCCAAGTTTATCATCATCATCTGCCTAGCCTATTCACAACTAAAAAAAAAAAATAAAAATGTTTATTTGACACTTAAAAATACAAGTTACAAGCACAATAAGAGAGCATACAAGTATTTTGTCACAAATGAGATCCTAACCCCCAAACTAGGCCTGAACCTGTATTTTAGGGGTCAGCGTTCAGCCATGGGTTCTATATACGTAAAGTATTTACAGCATTTGAGTGTCAAGTTGACAGCGAAGATTATTGCCGTTTGGTAACACGGTAAGGTATGGGTTAACATTTAATATAGGAACTTTAATAAAGTAAAAAATAAAAATGTAGTAAAAAAAAAAAAAAAAATTATAAAAAGCAAAGAAAAAAAATTATAATGCTAAAGGGTTATGTGTATTGCTGTGTGTGAAAGTGTGTGAGTTGATGAGTGCTCGTGTGTACGTGTGCATGTGGTGTAAGTGTGTTGTGTGTGTGCGTTGGGATGTCTGGTTTATTTCGCACCTTTAAATGTGTAGAAGGACGAGAAAAAGTAAGAATTGAAAACAGTGTGTATAGATTTTAGATAACAATATACTATACTATGAATGTGAATAAGCTTTCAGTCTCCTGATAGTCCATCTTTCGGAGCCAGTCAGCTACTCTCTTTTTCATTTCTTGCCGACACATTTTACCAATGTTTAGCTTTTTATTTGCGAGATTGTATAGTTTGCTACTTAAGCTACTCGTATTAAATTGATGTTTGGCAAATGAAGTTCGGCAGGGTATAGTAGGGCATATCGAAAATTTGCTACGTTTATCTGGGTTGGGTAAGGGAACACTTCCTTGTCTTCTTTGGGTGATTTTGAGCACATAGAGCTGGCGGACAGTAAGGACTTGGAGCTCAGAGAATAATTGTGAGGTGGGGAACCTGTACGGTTTCTTGGTCATAACCTTGAGCACAGCTCTCTGTGCTCGCTCCAACCCGAGCAGATAGGTCTTGGCTGCACCTCCCCACACGGTAATGCAGTATTGTATAATCGACTGACATAGGGCTAGGTAGACAAGTTTTAGATGCTCTAATGTTGCAGACTCTCTAAGGGTCCTGAATACATTTATGAGTCGCGTCACTCTGGCAATGATCGAGCCAATCTGTCTGTCCCACCTCAGTCCATCATCCATCACCACACCTAGATATTTGGCCGATTCTACCCGAGAGATTGCCTGACAGGTACATTTGTGTCGGTTCTCACAAGTATGTGCTATTATGGAATAGTCAGGCAAGGGCTTAGTGTTGGGTCTCAAGGAAAAGGGTAGAAAATGAGTTTTGTTCAAGTTTAGTGTAAGGAGATTTAGTCTTAGCCAGGTCACTATTTTGGAGAGGGAATGTTCGGCTCTTTCCTTGACCAACTGCCAATTCTGTCCCCAGACGAAGACTGCAGTATCATCTGCATAAGTGAAAATTTTGGTGTGTTGAAGTGACATTGTACAGAGGTCATTTATATATACCAGAAACAGCAGGGGCCCTAAAATACTGCCCTGCGGGACACCAAAAAGGATTGTGCGCTCCTCACTAAGACAATCGCCTATTCTGACACATTGCTTACGCCGGGATAGATAGTCTTTAAACATATTAAGAATAGAGCCTCGTACTCCTATTCGTTCTAACTTTGATAAGAGGATAGGGACAGAAACTGTATCAAACGCCTTGGAGAGATCTAGATATATACATAGGCATCTATTTCTTTTGTCTAGGTTTTCCACTACTTGCTCAGTTAAATCCAATACTGCATCCTCTGTAGAGACACCTGATCTGAATCCGTACTGGTTGTCAGCAAAGATTTTAAATCGATTCATAAAATTTTTGAGGGATTTGTACAGAATTTTTTCGAGAATCTTTGATAAGGCTGACAACACCGATATGGGCCTATAATTATTGATGCAGTCTCTGTCCCCACCCTTATATATTGGATAAACAATAGCTTTTTTCAAAGCATCAGGGAAAACTCCAGTACTAATAGAACGATTACAAATGTATGTTATAGGTGGAATCAGTACACGTCGGCAGTCCCTGAGGAGAGAGGACGGAATTCCATCCCAACCAGTTGCAGAATCCGGCCGCAGCTGTAGGATAGTGGATTCAATATCCGCTTCATCCACTTCGAGAATAACGAGCGAGTTGACATTGTTTTCAGGACAGGCTGATGCAGGGGTCCGAAAGGAAAGAGAGTCATTTGCAGATGAGGTCTGAGACAGAAGAATGTTGTTTGCTAGATTTTTGCCGACATCAGTGAAAAAGTTACAGACAACGTCAGCAGATGATTTTGGACTATCTGAAATTTGGAGTAGTTCCATAGGATTGTTTCTGACCTTCCGAGTATTAGTTATCTCTTTGATAGCTTTCCATAAGGCTTTAGGGTCGTTGCCTGCTTTGTCCAGTTGACTTTTCTCATAAGCGATTTTTATTTTCCGTAGGATCTGATTTGTAAAGTTCCTGTATCGTGTATATGTTACTTTAAGTGTCATGTTATCCGGAGATTTTTTTGCTTTGGTATGTAACCTATCCCGATTTTTAATACAGCGCAGGAGCCCTGGTGTGATCCACGGCTTTAGAATTTTTTGCTTATTAGGCACCGGAACCGTTTGCGTGTGTTTTTTAACAATTGATGAGATTGTTGAAATGAAGTAGTTGGTTGCCTTGTTCGCGTCATCCATTTCAAAGAGAGGGTTAAAGTTTATGGTTTCTATTTCCAGTTTTATTGACGGATGATCAATACGAGACTTAGTGTTATTGTACAGCCGTTTAGGACACACGTTTTCTAGGAACAATACTACAGGCATGTGATCGGTTATATTTGATTCTAGGACTAGTGTTGTAGAAGGCAGTTTAGATTTTAATAGAATGTGGTCAAGACATGTTTTGATCCTAGTAGGAAGTGTGTGCGTAGGGAAAAAACCGTGGGAAGCATTAAATGTAAGGTATTCCTCTGAAATAGGGTCTTTATTCATGTTACAAATGTCAATGTTGATATCACCAACAAGGACGTGCGTACTTGTTTTTAGTCCAGTATAAACGGTGTTTAAACTGTCTAAGAAATTATCGTGGTTAGTTCTAGTCTTAAGTGAAGGGGGGCGATAAATGGCAACTATTTCTAAGTTTTTTCCTATTTGACAAACCATACAATTTGCATCTTTGAAAACTGGTTCATAAACGAGACAGGTTAGTTTTGTGCTGGTAAAAATAATAATACCGTCATTTTGGTTAACTGTGTTTCTGGTGTAATGTGATACATAACCATCTAGGGTAGGTAGATCTTTTACCTTGCTAAGCCAACATTCGGATAGGACTATTACATCAAAGTTTACTTTTGTAAGAGACAATAAGATGCGGAGTTCGTCAAAATTTTTATTTACACTTCTAATATTGATGTGAATTATTTTTATAGCTCTACTTGAATTGCCAGCATACTTGTTACAGTCCTCTGGACAGCAAATGTAAGAATTTTTGAGATTGCACAAGTCAAGGTCGTTATTAATATTATTGATTTGATCACAATTAGCCATTTGGACGGTAAACAAAAACAATATTGGTGCAAATTGCGAACATTTTGTATTCATAAATACTGTTGTACTTATTGTTCTTAAGTCGTAACATGTAGGGTGTGAGAACCTGAGTATAAAAATGCCTTTGTGGTAGGTGCGGTAGAGATGAGTGGTGAAGTGAGTGAGTGGGTGAATGAGTTACCAACTATGTTGGGGTCAGCTTCCTCTGCAATGTCTTCTTCTGCAAAATCTTCCGGATGCAACTGAATACCAGTATTTTACATGGAGCGACTGTCTGTCTGACCTCAACCCAGTTCATACTAGGTAATACAATACTCTTTGGTAAGACTGGATGTCAGAATTTCAGGTCACTGAATACCTGTAACGACTGCCAAAGATCTTTATATGGCAGGCGGGACCAACAGCTTAACGTGCTTTCCGAGGCACGGAGGAAACTTGGTATGTCGGGCGGTCACCGATCCGCAGACCGACCTAGGCAAAGCACAGCTTTACCGAGTGGCAGTTCTTATTAAGCCACGAGCTCCTCGTATCGTATCCAAGTTATTAAAAACAAAATAACATAAGAAGTTCAGATCCATCCAGATCGGAACCCATCATCACACGTCTCAACAAGTCGATAGTTAAGCACAAATGTTGGCACAAGGGTGCGCAAACTTTCTCACCCAATAATGAAGCAAGGCTCAGTTTCTTTAGGGTTGACATCTGAGGGTTAACATCTGAGGGTTAACTTGTGATAACTTGAGACGGTTCAAGTTTTTTGGTGACTTTTTATGTTTAGCTTTCGCTTATGAAGTAGGATAAATTTCTTCTGGCGTTTTTGTGAAAAGTAAATATGGTAATGAAAGAATAGAGCATCTTTTTAAGAATCTATAAAAAATTCAAATACTCAGAAAACTAAACCCTTAAAACCCAATATATTCTCCTCTCAGAACTCTACACTTCCAAGTTTCCAAGGTTTTTTTTGGAGGGTGGGAAAAATGACTCCTCCCGCTCTGGGCGGAGTGAAAGGGAGTGTCGGACTTCTACTGACTAAAAACCACCCTTGTTCCTTCTTAGCCCTTTTTGTCGAGGCCGCAGTATCTCTTTCGAGCAACCCGCAAGGCCCCTCGGCCACGGTGAATTTTTGTGGCGATGATATCGCGCGTTTGCATCGATACAATCACGATGCGTTCGCTAGCTCTTTGCCCTCACCCACAAACCTAACGCGCGTAAGTAGCGATGCCGTCACGCGTTTACAAAACGCGCGACAGCATCGCTACATAAAGTCGCCGTGAGCGAAGGGTCTAACCCAACCAGAAACACACCAAAACAAAAACGTATCATGAAATAAGCAAGCTGTGCTCAAAATGACGTTATTAGCAAAGTTGTAGCTGTACCGGCCGGCAATTTGGCAAGCTCCCCGCGCAGCTGGCGTGATGTATCGCCAATACTTTGAATAGTTAGAAAAAACGCTACTGGAACGAAACCTACGGGAGTTGAAAGGGTAACTGCCATTTGTGCAAATGTTTTTATTTGGTTGTTAGTAAAGTAAGCATTCCTATAAAAGCTGCATCCGGTTAGATTGGAAATGACAGCCAGTACAAACGGCTTAACGTGCTTTACTGAAGCACGGAGGAAACTCGGAATGTAATGGGTGGCCACCCACCCACGGTTCACCCTAGGCAAGCGCAGCTTAACCTAAATATCGATCCAAGCGGGTGTAATTATTTAGCCACGAGCTCCTAAACTTAAAGTACTCAGAAGCAAAACACAAGTCACAGACAAATATGTGAACGACTATAATGTTGGTGTTAACATATTCTTATTAACAAGGAAACATTAAACATAGTTAATATCAACAATAAACTTACGAAGTCATTTTAATAAGAAGACACAAACAATAAAACACCCAATAATTCACAAAATTAAACAGCAAACTATTTCGTAGCGCTACGAAATATCGTAGCACTTCGTAGGCCTCTACGCGAAGTGCTACGAGCTACGACAATTCTAACTATGCGAAATTCCTTGCCGGTATTGTATCTATATTTAGATGTTTGTAGGTATTGTGATAAATTAGATAGAGGCAGAAGGACTACTTTATTAAAAGGCGTGATAACAGTATCAATTCAATTACTACAGACAACGCCGAAACATAAAATCTGGAGCACTTTGTATGCGTTTTATTTTAATGTGATATATTTTTATCTAAACAAAATGTAACTCTTTTATTTTCTGTTATATTTTTAGAGCCAAATCAAGGCATATCGACCATGTTCAGCTCGAGCATATGCGTGAAT
Source organism: Diarsia brunnea (assembly GCA_949774965.1). Taxonomy (NCBI): domain Eukaryota; kingdom Metazoa; phylum Arthropoda; class Insecta; order Lepidoptera; family Noctuidae; genus Diarsia; species Diarsia brunnea. Next base: position 15,073,531 of record OX459013.1, on the reverse strand, counting down.
GTATGACCACAGGAAAAGTCTATCTCCCAAACTTTGTGATTTTGAGCAAAATTACAGACCATTTGATTCGTAATAATACATGATAATATCAATTACTTTAATGCTTATGCTTCTGCGTAATAATCTTCAGAAGTTAAACCATTTTGAGCAGAGGAAATTGGTAGATTAAATAAGGATAAAACTCATCAAGAGCCGATCATCATAATCCGTTTAAAAACGACATTTTGACGCAAAACTTATTATTGGAAGGCTTAGAATTTGATGGAAGATGATTAGGGTATTTTAATTTAATTTTTCGGTTTATTAACTTGGTGAAATGGTTAGCGACTTTGAGTTCTAAGATTAGATTCTTACATCTTAAAATAGTATGCCTAAAATCTAGGTCCTAGATATTAGTTTTCTATCTAAGACGGTCTGCCTCGTTGGTCTAGTGAATTAATTTGTCAGTAGCAGCCATGGAGTCTGGATTTGAGCCTGGTTATGGCAATAAATTAAAAAAATATCTGGCGAAATGTGGGTGGTCTACTAGGTAACTGCATTACCTTTCGAGGATTACAGTGTAAAGTTATGTTATACATATATAGCTAGAAATTCGATATCGATATTTTGGTTGAATAAATGGTAGTATTGTTTTTTTTTTGTGCTTTTTGTATGGCGAGAAAGGAGGTGTTTTATGAGATGGTGAGTAGAAGTATGGAAGAAGATGAAAATGCTGCGCCGACCTCAAATGAATTGGGATGAGGGCAAGAGAATGATGATGATGAAATGGAAGTATTTATCTTGTACATCACAACAAACCCGTTTTTTGTTCAGTTTAGTAGTGCTACTGCACTAGTAGGATTTTTTATTGTTGCAAAATTAGCAACACAGAAAAAACAAGCCAAGCATGCTAGCCACAAATTCACACCACAACATTAAATACCACACCTAATAATTAAACTTCCAATTAACAGCAATTCTCTTCCATCACACTGAAATATCTTTTAAACCAACAATCGCTCCGTACAATTAAACAGTTAAGTTAAATAAACCGGTTAATTTTTAACCGGATAAAAAGGAGTTAACCGGGCGTGTATTTAACAAATGAGGTAGGACTGGGTTGTGAAAACTAACGACTCGACGCGTGATTGGTAATTTAAATTAATTTTATATGAGATTGGTTTGTTATTACTGGGTTGTATTGTGGGTGATAATTGATACTTTTAAACGTTGATTAAGTTATGTCACTGCTTGTACTAGGCAACAGGGAAGAAAACAAATTATTGTTTCGACTACAAAGGGTACAAAATTGAAGTACAATCCGGGTTATTTCAAAAGGTAATCCAGGAATGTTTGCAGGAAGGCAGCGGAAATGTAAAGTTCAATTCCCAACTAAGGGACCAGGTTTTCATCCGGATGCAGTTGACCAGTATGTAACATGACAAAACTCTATACATTATTATTGGTCGCATAACTTTATAATTAAATACATACATAGTACATGAACGCTAAAATCATAACACTCTTTTTTTTGGGCAGTCGTGTAAAAAGGCTTGGCAGATAATGAATTCTAAAAATGTAGGCAGCTGCCGATATTTTTTCAGTGCCATAGTAAAAGTCGTTCACTTTCCCGAGCCCTGAAAGTGTTGCCAACGTTTAAAAAAATCCCCCAGTACATTCTTAATTTACAAACATGTGGAGTTTATGAATGAATCACTGAAGTTCGTTTACATAAACTTTCCTTAATTGTTCACACCTGGCGATATTCATAAGCACCTGGATTTGCTTTGACTGTTCCAGTAAAACGCGACGTCGCCGCTTGAATGTTAATGTTATGTTATCGCTTATATTTCAAGCTTTTGAAGCAATAAATTAAAAACTTTTAGTGAATGCGAAGAAGGAAATGTAGATGGTTGGAATTTTCAAAGTCAGATGGCGAGTAGGTACAGACATTCGTAGATATGATAAGAGTTATATTAATAAAGTGGCACGCATTCACAGTTGTATGTAAGTAATTTACAATTTCAACAAAACCATAACATCTCGCCATTTAATCTCCGAAGGGGTGAGGCAGAAGTGTACCATTAAAAAGTACAATAGTGATGTACAAACACCAAATCGTATGCATGCATAACTCGACTAAACCAAAACATACCACCGCTCGGTTTTGTATACCGACATGTAATAATAAAACTATCCGCATTTCTGTTTTGTCAACCCGCCTGCGGTATAGCATGACAATGTTGCACATTAATATTCACAGTTTTGCGGTCCGCGTCATTTCATACAACACAACAAAGGTATGTAGATCAATCGCACTGATATCGAAATCAAAATTGTATCAGGAATCATATCAGTGAGCAAAAATATTCAAGAGGCTAAACTGAATAAAATTAAAAAGGTACTAACGGTGTGCGGCATATGAAGGGGCTGAAATCACAACATCTAAGCGCGGATATGGTTGAGATAGCAAGTTTTGAGCCGCGGCAAATCTCTCACATACACTTAAGCCGCAGTATAATGTCTGCCACGCGCACTCACGCATACACTCCACCGTCTGAGACCACGACACGGACGGCATCCTCATGTCGACTAACTACACAACACTAGCACTATACCAGGTCACTATACAAACACCACACACTAAAACACAAAACATTATCGCATTAATATTTACAAATTCAAATGAAACACTGAAACACGTTCGATTCGTACCGATAGTATTGCTAACTACATTAACGATTAGATAAGGGACATCACTACCCAATAGAAAATGTTCATTGACGCGCGTGATTTCGTCGACGTATCGATATTTCTTGTATCGATAAGATATTGGAGATGGTGCGACGCGAGAGTGTTCATCTATGTGGAAAACGGCACTGATAGATAGTGTTATTTTTGTGAAGATCAGGTGTGTCGCGTAGGCGTCATGGCGTCTATTATCTCGCATACAAAGATAAAGGCAATCGAAGTGATAGCGTTCGCGATAACTCATCGAGTTTGCGCAACGGTTTATTACCGATACGGAGAATGTAAAAGGAATATATTTCAAGTGAAGGTCGCGTCCCTTTGTCATAAAAAAACAATGAAACCACTCGTGCATGCCAATTTAATAATACATAGGGTGAGTCTTTTTCGTGTTTAAAAATACAGATTTAATTAAGAAATTCTAAGGTTGAGTGATCAAAGAGACATCGGTTAGGGAAGTTGGATGAACGATGCTTTTAAGAAGCAGAAAGGACTTTAAGATGAGTTTCATTGGTTTGAAACGCAAAATCGGTTGACTTGACTATAACATGAGTTAATTTAGTGAAATTAATCTGCGTGGTTCTGAATAGGACATCTAGCTAGACGCGGAAATGGCCGATGGAGCAAGGCCTTAACCGAGTGATGGCCAAGGTTAGGCCGAAGAAACCAAAACCGACCTAAAGCTCGTTGGGTCGACGATATCTTCAAAGTCGCGGGAAACATCGGGAATAAGTGGCGCACTGGCCGTTCTGTGTTCCTAACGAAGGCCTATACCGAGCAGTAGGTGATTCCGGGCTGATATGAAGATGATGAATTAACATAAAATCATAATTAGAATCCAATGAAATTAGTTAATCTCTCAATTTTTTTTTTATGTTTTCTTTTGTAGCACGAGAATCATCGCAGTTCTATTTACCCTGGTACACCGGACTCCACCAAATTAGCAGTATAATTAAAAAACACAAATAGCTTGGCAACATTATAGAACCGTCTCTCTCCGTAATTAGGGATGGGAAACATTCTTGTTGCGAACAACGGTTTGTTTAGGACAGTTGTTCCCTGTTGTTCTGTTCCTTTGGTCAGGGGGCACACACGGTCTTGTAAACTTATTGTCTGTACTTAGTGGTACGAGTTTGTCATTAATTTGGGCACAGACTGGGTTTAATTTGCTTTGGAAGTTTTGGGAACACTCCTTTAGAGTAATTTAAATGTTAAGTTCTTGGTTTTAGGTTTCAGGTATGCTAGTTAGGGATGTAACATGTGGGGAAAGTAAACTTATCGATAAGTTTGAAAACCGGTTACGAGGTGGGAGGGTGAACCCTTTATATATGTAAAAAATAATTTACACAAACGTCGTAATTCAGATAAATGAATTAGATGGTTATTGTTTATTACTAAATGTTATTTCTGAAGATTAGCTGTTTTAAGAGCGGCTAAAATACAGGCTTCGGCTTAGTTTAGGCACCAGTCTCCCACAAACAAAATACTTTTTTTCTGTATAAACATGTAAGATTCTAAGTACTGATTGTCTTTATTTTATTTGTGGAAGAGAAATAAAACAAATTATAAAATTGGCCTAGCCTTTCCCAACTGTGTTGGGGTGGGGTCCAGTTAAACCGCAAGCAGCATATTTATATGAATATATTGTCATTGATAATTTTGAAATATCGTGACTGACAATTTCGGAACTCGGTTAATTCGTATTAATCGTGATCAGTTATGGACATTAGCTTCGAATAAATTATACAGTTTACATAATATATTTGATCGTAACAACAAACAAAGCCAATTCAGTATTTGTTCAGTTTAATTGACGTCACACATCCGTTAATCTGTATATCGGACGTCAGATGAATCAAATTTGATAAACGTTTAAATTGAATGTCGAATTTATTTTCGCAAATTCAATTTGGAAATGGTATTTTTGATTTATGTAAAATTGTTTGAGTGCTGCTGTTTAACATATCAATATGAAAATATCAGCTTGTCTGTCTGTCAATGTGTTATTGCATTAAAAAACTTGTAAATAGATATTTTCAGATAGACTTCGAACTCAGGTCGGCCGGAGCAATGATACTGCATTGATCACGGATATCTCAGATCTCAAGTGCGTATGCACCGTCTCTCCACAGACAATGTCCACCTTGCATCTTGTGCCGCATGCTCTGTCGCGGGTGCACTTGATGACCTTATGGCTGCTTCAGAGAGCAGGGTTTGCGAGGCTGAGTTTTGGACTGGACTTGTAATTTTTTTTATCATTGATACTCTAAGCTGAGGCTTAAAATCTAACCGGATGCAGCTGACCTTCAACTGCATCTGGTTAGATTGGAAGCCGACCCCAACTTAGTTGGGAAAAGGATGAGTCTAAGAAGGTATCGATGACATAAAAAAAACCAGTTTATTGCGATTATTTTAAAGTACGTAAATATCTATAATCTTTTCTTCATAATATGAAATAACAGAACACTTCAATACTAGTAATTGTATTAGTCAGTCAGTCTTTATCGAAATTGTTTCCTTTCTTCATTACTGACTTTGGATATGTCTTTTTTTTGTATTTTTCTTTGCGGATACCGTGATTTTTTACTATGAAGTAGCCACTTATGAGAATAGAACGCCTGCTAATTGCTACGATTCTTAATTACTGCATTGATTACTTTCAGTTACACTTATGAATTATCTTCCTGCCCTTGTCCGATACTTGGAGTCAGCGCAACACGTTTTTTCTTCAACCACCACACTATCATTTACACATTTTCTTTATTACAAGCTTTTTTCATATCCATAGTTACACTAATGACTATGATATTAAAAAAACAAAAATACTACCCACTAATAAAGTCGATAAAAAAAAACTCTAATTCTAGGTCAAAACATTTTATCGATAAAATCACTACGGCCTTATCTTCAGTAAACAAGGTTCTCTAGTTCTACAGTAACAAATCGGAACTGCACAAACAAATACTAAATTCTAATTTGGCAATGGCGGGAACATTTTAATTGGATTACACATGCATCGTGCAAGTGTACAAGTGAAATGTTTATTTGCATAAACTAGTATGGAAGGATTTACAACCGGGTAATTTATTCACAAGGATTGTTTGTTTCGGTTCCGGTTATTTTAATTGGGGGTTTACACTAATTTGAATTGTTTGGATTCGTTGGCGACGATTATATGACAGCTATGATTGATTATTGTGTTTTGTTGTGTTGTTATGGTGATATAAAAATGTGTATAAGAGTATAATAAATGTATATGGGACGCAGTAAGTTATATAGAATTTAAAAAAAAAGTCTTTAATTGCCTCGTACATGGGACTTAAACATAACTGGCAAAATATGGGTATATTGTAGGCACCTCTCTACCAAACTCTTCGGGGGTGAATTTATGTTAGGTAAAATTAAATAATTTGCTAATACTGAAATACAAGGAACCTTAACACTGACCAACTATGGTTATACTAACAGTTCACCCCTGCCTGACCTTTGGTGCAAGTACGAGCGTGATGTTGTTATACTGAAATAAATGAGTGCATCTATTTTTATAGAACTAGATCAAGATAATATGTATACTTTAAGTCAACAACAACCGATTAAATTTGATAAAGAATTATTGAAAAAACGGATCGTCAAGTGACAGAAAGATACTGTAGAATTTCCGTGTAAAAACAAAATTCGTCATGAATCCTTTTAGTGCAGCGGTCATGCAACTATTCGTACCTATTGTGAAAGTACACGAGCTTTATCAAACAAAGGTTTTCTCTCGCTATCGTACAATGGACGCAAAGCTAGAATAACACGTATAATTGTATAACTATAAAATACTAACACTCTTCATTTGATTGTAGATCGAAAGGCGACAGCAAATCAATTGGCATCGACGGGAACGGGTGATTCGCAGCCGCGTTCAGAAACTCACTCCAAAATGTGTTCATTTTCATCGTTATGTCAATTAATCAATTCATCGATATAAACAATTGACATGGTCACATCACTAGCGTTGTGTTTAAATATTGTTCCAATTTTAAACGTTGTTTTGTCGTTTAGGCGCGTATTTGCCGTGCAAATATTTTTATACGGTTTTTTTTTGTTTTTGGAACCGGCGAGTAGATACACTCGGGGACGCGCGATCGGCGACTGTTTAGTTGTTATCAACTCAGCGTCGTCTCGCCTATCGCACTGATAAGCCTCACCCACAACAATTAGGTGAAACAGCTGATAGCACCTGTTTGTTGCCCATGTATTAAAAAAGTGATTATTTTCGTAACACCGTTATCTACTGTATCATTAGACCTAGCCTACCCTATTTTAATTAAATCTTAAATGAATAAATGTTATACTCGTATATAAAAAAACCGCCAAATTTACTACGATATCCAGTAAGGAAACTCAGTTGAAAACTAAGAAAATTCTGAATAAATATGGGAAGTAAATTACTACTGCTGTCAGACTGAAATAAAATTGAAATTCCGTAATTTATCTACTTAAATGAAAGTGATTTCAGCGTCTTGTTTTAAAATAACGCTATCAACTACAGGTAAACGAAATAAATTAAGTTATCCTTTGCGTATTTCCACGTATTGATGCTCTTTGCGTGTTCGAACCGTGGGTTTTCAGAGAAATGCCAATATTATACGTAAATACGCCGTGATAAGCTATTAATGTACTTACACAAACTAGGTCACACATGATATATCGGTACTTGTGTCGTATATTTTCTAATTTATATACGCCTACACCTGACACTGAAAGATAACCATGTTGATTACAAATTAACACGCACTGAGCCCTAATATTATCTTAACACTTGAACGTTAAGTCATCTTGATATTTACATAAACTAGCTACTACATGCGTTCGCACGATTCTTCATTGAAATATAAAAGCATATTGGCAACAATCCGACAATTTACGACGCGGAAAGTAGAATAAAGAAAAGGGAATAAGGAAATCCCGCTCCCAATTTCGCCATGATGATAGCGAATCGTATGAAATATGTGATAATATCAGCAGCCGTCGAATCGGGGCGTGTCGAGCGGGATGGCACGTGACCGATGCGTTGTCACTCCCAATTTGAATGTAACATGACATCTGAGACCGAATGACACCAGCACGACTTCAATTAACCTGCGCGTCGAATTTCCCAATGTTATGTTGACACATCGATACTCCGAATGCATACTCGTAATAATTTATGTCAGAAACTCGATATCCCATTTCACAACACTACGCTTTATGCATGTCCGGAAATTCAAACTATAAATTCGAAATAAGAACTTAAAAACTTCAATAACAATAAATAAGTTCGTATAAGATCGTAAATCCGAAAGTTCCTGAAATAGGAATTCGAAAATGAAGCCATCTTACCTTCTTTTATTTTCTTCCTCCCATTTTGCACACGGCCTTTTTGCACACGCAATAAATTAAAGAGTTCTAATAAACAGTCTTGATCCTTTTGCTGCACCATTTTTGTTATAATATTAAAACGTTTTTAACACATCACAGACAACTTTAGTAACTAATGTTTATCACTCGAGCATCTCATATTATTTTCTGATAGTATTTGTTTACACCGAGGTACTATGTCTTACCGGAAGTAGAAAAGAGGTTGCAAACAGGTAATAAGAAACAATGTAGGTTGGGTACAGTACTTAAATAGTACAAACAAAACTATGCGGATGGGACACAGTTCCGGTTGGAAAGGAACCCGTGTAGATAAACACGTAAAGTCAGGTGTCCGAAATAGTAATAATGGCTTATCTGAGCATTTTGCGGAACCCTAAAAAGGGCTGTGTAGTTCCAATAAAGGAAGACTCTTGATGTGGGTTTTATTAGACATTAGAGGAGGAAGACCCGACTGGTTAAATGTTAAATTTAATTAAATGGTTGCCACAATTCGAATGATTTCCGAGTTTTCTATGTGATTGATAAAACATTTGTTTCTAAATTAATTCCAATTTCTTCAAATGACACCATTTTAAAATATCGAAATTAAAAGCTATCAATCAGCATTGAGAAGTATCAAGACTGTTGACTTTAGGCTTTGCCTATGCACAGATTAAAACATCGGTTCTGGTCGAGCAAAATATTGTTGTTACCAACCATACATAACATGACGCCTGTAATTCCCGAAGGGTAAGGCAGAGGTATACCTAATAGTACACCCACATTTCGCGGGCTGGGGCATTAACACAACACGCAGCCTATTGCCATTAACACAAAACCAGACTGTACCGTGGCTGCTACTGAGTGATTCCTGATGAAAAACTCAATAACACCTGGGAATCAAATCCAGGATCTGCTCAGCAGTGGCGCTAGCGACCAACGAGGCTGTCTTGTTGTTTAATTGTGGTATTTTCCCAATGTATCAAAACCATTTTCCTCTCAAAATACTTTAAATCATTCAGACCACAAAAAACAAACGCTTTCTATTTCCGTACAAACAAACCACTGACGCCATACTGTTACCCATATCAAACATGCAACAAAAACTTGTAATAGAATTTTTATTTAAAAGCGGAGGGTAGTATGCTAAAAATAGGCCAGCTTTGCACGGTACGTCAATTGGTTTTGAGCAATACGCGCGGGCACCTACACAGTCTATCTGATTTGTGAGTGTGCCAAACTTTGCTATACCATAACCATCTATGGTCAGTGTGTGCTCTAGTTTTAGTTCTTTAAAGGGAAAAATAATGTTGGCATTTGAAGTTTAGGTATGCTGACTTGATATTTAATTTAATTTTTTTACGTTTTTGGCAATTTTCAAGTCAATTTTCAAATCAGCGACCGTAACAAATGTGGCTTTATATAGACATGTTCATTATATTTAGTTCAACATACAGCCTAGCACTAGCCGGGATATGGCAATTAACTTAAGAAAAGCCTTTCCACCTTAAGCACGATATATAGAAAAAAAACAGGGCAGGAGAGCAGAGGTGTGGGGTTGAACAGGTACATTCCCATCTTACCCTTCGGGGAAATAAAGGTCTGATGTTATGTTTAAAAACAAAATTCAATAACAGACAAAAGGGTAGCTGGATTAGGAAAATCTCGTGACAGGAGATTAAAAAGAGCGTCTGTTTTCATGAAGTTCCGATAAAAGGTTCATTAAAAAAGGTCAAAAACACGATCAAAATATACACTAATAATTATAAGCCTAATCTTTCAAAACAAGCAAGAGATAAAATTACGTCAACATTTGCTTTCACATAAGACTATAAGAAGATAAGAAAACTATGAATAGCTCCTAAAAATATACCAATTTAAACTCCGAACAACACTATTATCAATTCACACATACGCCAAACCATGCCACATTACTAGAGTCCACAATAAATTCAATTTCCGAACACAAACACCGGGTACCACAGAGCCGAAAAATAAACAAGAAGAAAAAAAAAAGAAGATATGTCAAACTACTTGGCCGAACAGAAATAAAACAGCGAATGACAGTGATCGCAAAATATTGGGACAGCCAGTATATGCATATGTGGGACATATCAGTGTGCCCTAGTTCCGTCGATATCTGCCCAAGGGCACGGTGGGTCTGCCTTGCTTCTAGTTTGCGTTTATCAATGATCGGACACCTGCAATCTGATTTGTGAGGTGCAGATTAGAAGTGTCAGAATGGCCGATGAGCTGGAATAGAAGCGAGGGGCTGAATTATGAAGTAGGGTTTGAAAATAGAATTGGTTTTTAGGTGATGGCGATCTTGTTTTGTTTTGTAATTGAGGCTTTGGCAGCCTCAACATAAAGGGCTAAGAAGGAACATGTGTGGTTTTTAGTCAGTAGAAGTCTGACACTCCCTTTCGCTCTGTCCTAGAGCAGGAGCGGTTATTTGATGATTTCCCACACAAAAAAAAAGGGATTTGGTTAACAATGGTTTTATAAAATCGTTCTTTGAAAAGAGAATATTCTTGGTTTTTTTTTAAAGACAGAAGATTATTTATAATGATATTAGTCCGGTCAATTTAGACATTCGAAGTTACATAAAGTCCCAACAAGCTGAATTTCTGTGAAGTTGTTTAAAACATAATTATAAACAATGTCTAGAAGTTCCCCATCATTCCCCTGTAAGGAAAAAATTTAATTCAAGGTCAAAGGTTAAAAAAATGAGTTTTTCGCGATTTTCAGCAAAACGGTAAGTTTTATCATAAAAGTACCTCAGACAAAAATTGTAGATCATAAAATTATCTATAAAAAATGTATCAATACTTTTTTTCTTACGAGCCACCGTTTCTGAGATATAACGATTCAAAAAGTTATAAAAGTTGTTATCGTCATAATATGCACACGTTTCCACGCCACCTATGAGGTAGTGTACTTATCGCGTTTTTTTAACGTGGTTTCCCCAGTAGGCCTACTTCACGGGTCAGTTGTGAGCCTGTTTAATGTAAAACTATTGCAAAATAACGGAAATTTTCAAAGATTGGGAAAGATAAAAGCGATGTAAATGAAAAAAAAAGTGTTGAAGTTTATTCGTCTTATTCGTAAGTTTCAAATTATTGTTCTTCTTCTTGTTATTCTTCTCCTGCTTCTTCTTCATCTTCATTTTGGATGCAAGTAAATTGCGTCAATAGCGATGTATCGCATGATACTTCGTCGGAGTCAAACGAATCCTCCATTGTTTGTGATTCAATATTAGAGCACGACCGGCCTTGACAATTTGTGCATGCCAAAGAACAAGACAGTCCGACTTTTTTGCAACCACATTTAGCACTGCATCCCTTTTTGCAGTTGCAAAAAATAGTGTTCAGCAGTTTTTCCGGTGCAGGTGGAAGTAAAGTTTGAACTGGCTCTAATATATTGTTGACCAACTTCCAACCCCAGTCTGTAGGGTCTAGCTGATAACCAAGCCACACTTGAACTTGGTAATATACTCGAAAAAGATGTTGGTGAGCAGCAACTGAGGTTGGAGGAAGACAAGCTAATTGAACTTGTTTTTTATTTTTAGTATTTTTAACGAAACATGCATATCGATGCTTATCTAAACAGGTAGTTTTTTTAGGAGCTCCGTACATATAAAGAAAAAGGCGGATGCCGTTGGTAATAACTTCTTGTTGAGTTGAATTACTCTTTTTAAAACTTCAGCACATTGAATTAAATCTTGTTTTTCAAACATTTTGAAAACTGCTGTTTTTTTTTCATCAAAAGTTTATTTACTTTAGTAAAGTGTAAAGATCATGTACTATTTTTACACGCAATAACTGGCTGTGATACGACATCTGCATTTTACAGGAGGGGTAAAACAGCAGTTTTCAAAATGTTTGAAAAACAAGATTTAATTCAATGTGCTGAAGTTTTTAAAAAGAGTAATTCAACTCAACAAGAAGTTATTACCAACGGCATCCGCTTTCTTCTTTCTATGTACGGAGCTCCTAAAAAAACTACCTGTTTAGATAAGCATCGATATGCATGTTTCGTTAAAAATACTAAAAATAAAAAACAAGTTCAATTAGCTTGTCTTCCTCCAACCTCAGTTGCTGCTCACCAACATCTTTTTCGAGTATATTACCAAGTTCAAGCGTGGCTTGGTTATCAGCTAGACCCTACACTGGGGTTGGAAGTTGGTCAACAATATATTAGAGCCAGTTCAAACTTTACTTCCACCTGCGCCGGAAAAACTGCTGAACACTATTTTTTGCAACTGCAAAAAGGGATGCAGTGCTAAATGTGGTTGCAAAAAAGTCGGACTGTCTTGTTCTTTGGCATGCACAAATTGTCAAGGCCGGTCGTGCTCTAATATTGAAAAAAAAAAAAAAAAATGGAGGATTCGTTTGACTCCGACGAAGTATCATGCGATACATCGCTATTGACGCAATTTACTTGCATCCAAAATGAAGATGAAGAAGAAGCAGGAGAAGAATAACAAGAAGAAGAACAAGAATTTGAAACTTACGAATAAGACGAATAAACTTCAACACTTTTTTTTTCATTTACATCGCTTTTATCTTTCCCAATCTTTGAAAATTTCCGTTATTTTGCAATAGTTTTACATTAAACAGGCTCACAACTGACCCGTGAAGTAGGCCTACTGGGGAAACCACGTTAAAAAAACGCGATAAGTACACTACCTCATAGGTGGCGTGGAAACGTGTGCATATTATGACGATAACAACTTTTATAACTTTTTGAATCGTTATATCTCAGAAACGGTGGCTCGTAAGAAAAAAAGTATTGATACATTTTTTATGGATAATTTTATGATCTACAATTTTTGTCTGAGGTACTTTTATGATAAAACTTACCGTTTTGCTGAAAATCGCGAAAAACTCATTTTCTTAACCTTTGACCTTGAATTATTTTTTTTCCTTACAGGGGAATGATGGGGAACTTCTGGACATTGTTTATAATTATGTTTTGAACAACTTCACAGAAATTCAGCTTGTTGGGACTTTATGTAACTTCACTCTCATTTTTTGGTCTAAATTGACCGGACTATATAGGTTTTCCGGTTCTGATAAGACAGTAGGTACCTACAAAAAATACTATTTTATTGTTTTTGAGTGATGTGAGCGGATAGAAAAATTATGGCATTATTATTCTACCTATTATTAAGCGCTTTCTATCTTGCTACTACGATGGGCTAAAGCAAAACTATTACGAAATATGAAATGAGATTGTGAAATATCATTACAATAAAATTTTATATGTGCCGATACACATCCCCAATGCCAATAAGTACAGACTTAAAGAAATGATAGAATAATGCCAAATATCGTCACTACATAGTATAAAACAAAGTCGCTGTCGCTGTCTGTCCGTCCCTATGTATGCTTAAATCTTTAAAACTACGCAACGGATTTTGAAGCGGTTTTTTTTAATAGATAGAGTGATTCAAGAGGAAGGTTTTAGTATATAATTTGACCGACATCCACGCGGGTGAAGCCGCGCGCATCAGCTAGTTAGTAATATATAAATGACAGTATGACAATTCCCTGCATATAGGACAGGGACAAACTATCAATTAACGGTTGCCAAACTTAAAATTATGATCGTTGAGCAAAACTAAATAAATTTAAATGCTAAATCCTGTTCCATCAACACACTTAGACTGATTAATTTAGGAGCTAAGGGAAAACGACATATGAAAGGTAATGAAAGCAATAAAATAACTTTGGCAGCTTATCACTAGATTTTTATCTTTATCAGAAGTACTGTCTTCTGGTGGTATTTAAGTGCTAAATAAATACCACAATAAAGATAAAAATAACTAGGTCAAACTAAGAATGACTGAACGTGTCTCAAATAAATTATAATTACTAAACGGATTCGGATTTTGTTACCAATTTCAATGATATTTTTTTCACGTAACCCTTATTTTTTTTTTATAAAAGTATTTATTTCTTGTAACATAAGCTATCTGCCTGTAAAAGTCCCGTCAAAATCAGCCTAGTCATTTCGGAGATAAGCCGTTTGAATCTTTTTTACAATTTCAAGGGTTGTGTTTTTTGCACAAAAAACCTTAGTTATTTTTCTAAAATAAAAGTACTCTATTAGACAATATAGCATCAGCTATATGTAAAAGTCCTGTCAAAATCGGTCCACCCGAAACAAGAGTGAAATGAAGGTTTTCTTACCACTTACATCAATATAATATCCCAGAATAAGAACCCCATATCGTTCCCCATTACCCCCATTTACATAATACCCCATGGGGGGACGTAAATTAAAACCATAAAGCTCGTAGTCAAATCACCACGGCGCTATGGTGATAGCAATAAGCATTTATTGGTGTTGCCAATGTTTACAACCCCTGTTTGTTTATTGTTTGTTATATTAAAATCTTTTATTGTTCATGGCGGCTATAATCTTTGAAGGTTGCGTGGGGATTATGGGGTGTTATGGCGTCATGGAAGAATTTTGGGAAATTGGGTGCAATATCGGGACAATTTAATAATTCTTTAACGTTTACAGGGCTTGCGTTGTGGATTATAGCCCACCCTCTCTTGCCATGGAAACGTTATAAGCTGAGTGTGCTTGGGTTATGCAATATCGATAAGCTTGTTTGTTGGTTTGAGTGTTAACAAGAAAAAATATCAACTTTCATCATCTGCCTAGCTTTTTTCCTAACCGGATGCAGCAATATTTTATATGGCGCGACTGCCTACCTGCGGTACCTCCAAAACAATATCTTCAATTGATAAATGATTTGAATTCGTTTAATGTATAACTCATGTCAAGTACAAATCGTCTAAAGATTTTAAAGTGCTGAAACGCAATCCCAACCCGCCCGAAAGAGACCTTTTAATACCAGAATCCACAAAAAACCGCATTATAATTCCTCAGCCCGATTCGCGGGCAGCCATTCGAAGCAGACCCGGAGATACGGACGTCTAACAAATCGGCAAATAAAGAATCGGCAACTTCTATCCGGCGACGATAATCTGGGCCAACGCCTAGGGTTGCCACCTGGCGGGGTGATTTGCGACTGTCGCACCGTAAGGGTTGTCAAAGAAAGACCACTGCAACTCCTGAAAGTCAGAATTAACAGTGGTATCCATGCCATATTAGACTTCACACGGTCCATCCCTCGTTTCTTTGATCTTCATCTACTCTTATCACCTTCAACATCACTAAATGATATAAAACAAACTCCTCCGCCGCATCTGTCTGTCTGTTCGAGATAAACTCAAAAACTACTGCACCGATTATCATACTGTTTTCCCCAATGGATAGAGTGGTTCTCGAGGAAGGTTTTATCAAAATTTGTCAAGTTTTTTTATGATAATAACCGACATAAACGCGGATCAGCTAGTTCATACTAAAATACAAGGCAAGCAAAACTTGAGCATAGAAAAAACTGAACTATTTTTAAATCGACAGCCCTAACCCCCTGATTTCCGATCCCCCCCACCCCACGAAGCGCAGGTGAGATAAAGGTATAGTTCAATAGAGAGACACTCTTAAACACTTTCTTATACCTAATAAATTACCTTTACGACTCAGATAAGGGTCCTGAACTGAATCAGCAGAGAATGAAAGAAATAATGCATTCAGGTAAAAAATATTTTCGGGGATATTGAACTGAGGACTCCTTTAACAAGTTTGGAAGAAGTTTAGTAGTCATTGAGAGTAGTATTTCAAAGATATACAAGGGTTTGGCACAAAATAATACATACTTAGGGTCGTAGGGGTAGCTACCGTATCTGCCGTATCAGAATGACGTACTGAACACGTGGTAACCGTTTGTTAGTCGATGTCCCTACCACCCTGCATATATCCTGTATATATTATTTTGTATGAAACGCGTATATCTTCGAAACCCCTATACGACCCTTTTTTTTTTGGTGGGTGGGAAATCTTAAAACAACCTCTCCCGCTCTTGGGCAGAGCGAAAGGGAGTGTCAGACTTCTATTGACTAAAAACCACCCATGTTCCTTCTTAGCCCTTTATGTCGAGGCCGTAGTATCTCTTGCGAACAACCCGCAGCCCCGACGTCGACGAACTATGCCTCACTCTAGGTATTTCTCCTGTATCGTGGGTGCGTTCACAAACATTTAAACTCACATACACACATACCCAGACCCGAAACAACTATCTGTGGGGATCGAACCCACGACACGTAGCGCAGCAGTCAACTGCTTGAGCCACTGCGCCAACCGTGCCATCAATCGTCATTAGCACAACCTACACAAAACTTAAATGAAATACTTCCATTACCACCTCTATCATCAATTCTCTATTCTTAATCAGCCAGGTAAATGAGCGAGCGATCCCCAGAGCAACTATTTAATATCGCCGTCCCTTGAGAGCAATGTATTATTATTATTGCACTGGCAACACCGCCGCCCGTCCGCGGCTCTGAATTATGAAATGAGAAGCTTTGTTTATGTGGCTTATTAGTTTTGAGAGTGAATTATGGCAACACCTGCGATGGTAACTGTGTTTGATTTGGATTGTGGTTTGTTCGCTTGGTGGTTATATTAATGTGTATTAGGAATATTGCATGTATATGAGTACAAGTATTGTGTGACGTTACAATATAAGTTTTACTGCCGCACTCAGAGAGCTTTAATGATTACTTAGGCCATTACTTAGTAAAGGTTTTGACAGTTTTGTCATACAAAAGTATGTGAAATCTTTACTAAGGGACGGCTTAAGTAATCATTAAATATCTCTGAGTACCGCAGTTAGTGTCAGACTTAAACATTACTGTCGAAATGTAGGTGTAATTGTAGGTACCTGCTATTAGGTCAGCTACCACATATATGCCGAACACTAGGATTGCTGGTTTGATATTAAATTAATGTCATAGTTATATACTTCTGTCCACGGGTTATTCTTTGCCATGTCATCCACCGATATAAGAAATAAGTTGTGTTAATCAGGTTAAAAAATTATGTGCTAAATTGCATCTAAATTCTTTCAGCCCTTTTTGCCTTTGTTCCTAAATTGCCTTTCGTTTCTAATAAACCATAATAAGATTAGTATTAAGGTTGGTTTCCCCTTCACATTTATAATATTAGTTGGATATCACATGGAAATCTTAAAGCTGATCGAACATAAGCTAAGTGATGAATGCTTCACGTATCTGTTTATATTTACGTAGCAACGCTTCATCAATCTCCTATACAGACACAAGAGATCAGCGTGGTACCTTCCAGAAGCTTCGATCAATCTAATCAACGCAGTCGAGAGGTCTGCTCACTTTATGTCTAGTAACTTTAAGATCGACTGAAATATAGTCATGGGGAATTTTCGCTCTTAAAATTTTTAATTTTTTATAACTGCACGCGACCACGGGCCCATGAATATTTTTTGTGTTTTAGACCATATCCGGGAATCTTCTAGTTACGAGACTATTGGGGGTCATTGACTTATATATTACTGCGTAAGGACTGGGCGGACGGCATGTTAAAATGACGCCACAAACGTGGTCCCAATAAGGTCTTTCCTAAGCCGAAGTGAACTAGTCCACGATCGGCTCTCTTCGGGTGCGATCGTAAATTTTATTAAAAGCTTTATTTATGTTCTTTATACCTCGAAAATGCCACGCCGCTTATACAAGGTTACGTTAACGAGCAGACTACACTAATTCTCTGTATGGCGAACGCGTCGAGCAAATGTTCGGACGACCGTATCTTTAGTTTTTATATCAATGTTGGGGGTCTAAAGTTCTAACTTTTTCACAAGCTCTTTTTAAATACAAGTTTTGAATGTGTTACTTCACTTTAAATACAGTCCACGGTCCTCATACCATTCAATGCATACATGCACAATATTTTGGGTGCGTTACATTTAGTCCTACCGTAAAACTTGATTACGTTGAATTACTTAGGTTGTATATTTCAATGACCGTTCAGGTAAAGGTGTGATTCGCATTTATAATATGAACAGTATGGATGTGAATAATAATTCCGAAAGGCCAAGATTTATACCACATAATCTGCCTAGCCTTTTCCCAACTATGTTGGGGTCGGCTTCCAGTCTAACCGGATGCAGCTGAATACCAGTATTTTACATAGAGCGACTGCCTATCTGACCTCTACAACCCAGTTAATACCTACTAGGTAATACGATACTCTTTGGTAAGACTGGATGTCAGAATTTCAGGTCACTGACTACCTGTAACGACTGCCAAAGATCTATATATGGCAGCCGGGACCAACAGCTTAACGTGCTCTCCGAGGCACGGAGGGAACTCAGTATGTTGGGCGGTCACCCATCCACAGACCGACCTAGGCAAGCACAGCTTTACCTAAAGATCGGCCCGAGTGGCAGTTCTTATTAAGCCACGAGCTTATTTATACCACATATTATTTAGATAGTCAAAACCGAAACACATAACTGAGTTACGACTCAAAGTCTCAGATATGTCCTGAAGACATAAATCTATATAACACGGTACACACGGGCGATAAAAACATCCAACTTTACTGTCCAACTGGGTTACATAATATAAAATCACGACTGTAATCCCGAAGTGTTAGGCAGAGGTCTAATAGTTCCCCGTCGGGGCTGCGGGTTGTTCACAAGAGATACCGCGGCCTCGACATGAAGGGCTAAGAAGGAACTTGGGTGGTTTTTAGTCAGTAGAAGTCTAACACTCTCTTTCGCTCTGCCCAAGAGCGGGGGGGTTATTTGATGATTTCCCACTCCCCAAAAAAAAAAAAAAGGTCTAATTGTTCACACACATTTCGCTAGCTATGTTTATGTAGGTAATAAGGGGCGAGCCTATTGCCATCAACCTGGCAGATACTCCTATCTAGGCTCCGTGATAAATCCAATTGATAAATCCATCATCATCTGCCAAGACTTTTCCCAACTATGTCGGGGTCGGCTTCCAGTGTAACCAGATGCAGCTGAATACCAGTATTTTACATGGAGCAACCTGTATCTGACCTCCACAACCCAGTTCGTACTGTAATACTGATAATGCTATCTAACTGATAATGTTACGGTAAAGTATTGTAGTTCAGTGTTATCACAACGCGTTACCTTCAGATAAAAATGTGGGTTTGAATTTAGTGCATCTTGAAAACTTACAGGGCCTGTTTATAAGATAATTTTCAAGGTTATGGGCATTTCTATTTATACAAGATGATTTTTAAGTCACCGTCCAAAGTCTGATATATTAATCTTTGGCGAAAATCATTGAATACGTGTTTTTTCTTTTAGTATCACTCAATACAAAAATATTGAGATATCACATCACACAATTTCAACGTTTCACGGAGAGCGGATAATTCTTTCGAGAAAATGATTTAATATGAAAATTTGATGTATCGATTTTTTTCCAAAAATGGTGTTAGTGAATGATACCTTTTTTTTTTTATGGTGGGTGGAGAATCATCAAATAACCCCTCCCGCTCTTGGGCAGAGCGGAACGGAGTGTCAGACTTCTACTGACTAAAAACCACCCATGTTCCTTCTGCGGTATCTTTTGCGAACAACCCGCAGCCCCGACGGGAGTGAATGATACCTAATGCCTAGAAAAAATTTGGACGGTGACTAAAAAATCATTTTGTATATAAGTCATGGTTCAGGTATAAACGTTTTACTATTAACATGTGACTATTCCTGAATTACCCTAAGTAGTTGCGGCCCCGACTTACGAACAGTAAGTCGTGGGTTCGAACCCAGGCAGGCGCATTACTTTGTGTAATTTATTTCACTCGCTCTCAAAACGGTGTAGGAAAACATCGTGAGGAAACCGGCATGTCCTCGAATCAAACAATTTGAGGACATGTGACATTTACCAACCCGCACTGGGCACGCGTGGTGGATTATAGCCCATCCCTCTCCAAGAGAGGAATATTATAGGCTGATGATGATGATAAAATTTTCGTTTTTCCTAAATCATAATAATATTAGTATTAGGCACTGTCGACATAATTAAAAAAGGTATCCTTTTCAATGTTTATCATATCCATATGTGTTTTTACAAAATACGTTTAAGTACGTTACCTACTGGTTCTGCGTAATAACTGCATTGATTGTTGAATATGTGCTTACCTGCAAAAAAAGAAAAAAAACAATTAGTTTACTGTAATTTATCATACTTATCTGTAAATAATACAAAATCACCGCTCTTCGGTCCGTATGATTACTTAGTTTTACATCTAAATAGATATAAGGTTATATAAGAGGAGCTCGTGGCTTAATAAGAACTGCCACTGGGGTCGATCTTTAGGTAAAGCTGTGCTTGCCTAGGTCGGTCTGTCGATGGGTGACCGACCGACATACCGAATTTCCTCCGTACCTCGGAAAGCACGTTAAGCTGTTGGTCTCGGCTGCCATATATAGATCTTTGGCAGTCGTTACAGGTAGTCAGTGACCTGAAATTCTGACATCCAGTCTTACCAAAGAGTATCGTATTACCTAGTATTAACTGGGTTGTGGAGGTCAGATAGGCAGTCGCTCCATGTAAAATACTGGAATTCTGCTGCATCCGGTTAAACTGGAAGCCGACACCAACATAGTTGGGAAAAGGCTAGGTAGATGATGAGTTATAAGGTTATATAGAAGAATAAGACTTGATGCACCCCGGTCCCAAATAGTTCCGGTATCCATCAAAGCGGAGACGAGCAGAGCGGAGAGGAGATGTGCCAAATTCGACCAATCACAGGAAGGACGAAAGACTAGAAGTAAATTTTAACTAATATGATTGGCCGACTTCCGCACATCTCCTCTCGTCTCCGCTTTGCTGGATACCGGGCCTTAAATAAAGATACTAGCAGGAGAATGATCTGCAAGAAGTCCACCATTCATTCAGCCCGTATGTCCACACTCGTAGAGGAACTTCAGCTGTAAGTTAACGGATCGGCCGCGACGCGTTTAGCTTCAGAAAGTTATTAGAGCCTGACCACTCGACGTGTTACTTGAATACATCGAGTGTTACATATATTGTATTATACGTGGAATATGTGTTTGTATATGTATCTTAGAGGGCGAGGACTGTGAACGATTTAGTAAATAGAAGATTTTTTTGATGTATGTGTGTATGTTTGCAATCGGTAAAACTCCAATTTTAAGCCATTAAAGTCAGGTAGAAATGGGAGACATCTGGGAAAAAGGCGTGAGTTTATGTTTGGATGTAAATACGAGTAATTTGTGTAGGTTAGATTAAAATAATAACAACACAATGCCTCTAATCCCCAAAAGGTTCTTACAAAATTATAGTACACCCCACATTTCACCAGTTATGTTTAAATCCCATACAATACGGGGTGATTCATCTGGCCACCAACTAGTAAATCCAGACTCCGTGGCTGATGAAAAAATCCCGATGGAAAACCTAATAACACTTTGAGCTGCCCGGAAATCGAACCCTTCGTCCAACGATGCAGCTAAAATAATTTCGGGAAACAATTAAAATATCGTCAGTACCTGCTATCGAGAAACAATTAAAAATTAATCAACAATAACTCTAGCAGATAGGGATCAAATCAAAAACAGTACAGTATCGAAACAATCGCATTTCAAATCAAACGCTATGTACAGTCCGCATCAGAAGTAGAGTAACACTACTTAAAGTTTCTAAACCGGTTTTTTAATAAACACTTGTTAGCACGTAACTAACAAGTTAAAAAAAACAAAGAATGGTAAGAAATATTTTAATGAATAATCTTCTGAAACATTAAGACTAATAACTGGAGTCCTGTACATCAAATAATTAAATTCCAAAATGTTAAGCTACTTCTGTTGCTCACCGTACTTATGCACATCCGAACCAGCACGACATTTTGAGCTGATTTGCAATTCCAATTCCGATCAATAGGAACACAGCGCTAATGCCGAAGCAAAGAGTCAAAGAAGCCGCATTTCCGGAAACTGCCGAACATAGCCGATGGTGACCGAGTGTTTGGTCATGCGGCTAATGAGCAAATAAAGGAGGGGAGGTGATTAGCGCAACTGATGGATGGCCAGTATCGGAATTACCTTTAGATTGTTTGGGACCTTATTCCGTGTGTGTAAGGCTTTTTGGTGCTTGATTTGTGGTTTTAGGTACGAATGGAATGCTTTTTCTGTTGTTATCAAACATTAATGACAGAAATTCCAGTTTAGTTGTTAACTTTTATTGTGCATGCTGTAGTCTCCTATAAGTGACCGAGTACAATACTCAAAACAAATCTAAAAAACCCGTCTGAAAAACCTGAATTTTTAATTAGTAGCCAGTGACGAATCGAAACGAACGCGCCATCAAGACGAATCTATCGACGTATATTTCATTCAAATCCTTTCATCCGTTTAGGAGTTATGAGGGAACAAAGAAACGGACATACATAATAACATACACGTTAAACACATAACAGTCGGGTGAAAACCGCACAACCTCAACAAACCTTATACAACACCAACGGTAAAACATACGTACGTTCTAACCAAAGAGGCAAAACGTTCGAGAGGCACACGCAACGCACATCGATTAGTTGCGAATGTCAAACACGCAAGCCGACGTGTGATGACTAATGTACCTACATTATAGTGCGCTGCCACAATTCCTAACGATGTGCGGGTCATTGATTACAGATAAGGATTGCGAAAGAAGAGGAGCTCGTGGCTTAATAAGAACTGCCACTCGGGCCGATCTTTAGGTAAAGCTGTGCTTGCCTAGGTCGGTCTGTGGATGGGTGACCACCCAACATACTGAGTTTCCTCCGTGCCTCGGAAAGCACGTTAAGCTGTTGGTCCCGGCTGCCATATATAGATCTTTGGCAGTCGTTACAGGTAGTCAGTGACCTGAAATTCTGACATCCAGTCTTACCAAAGAGTATCGTACACGTATTACCTAGTAGGTATTAACTGGGTTGTGGAGGTCAGATAGGCAGTCGCTCCATGTAAAATACTGGTATTCAGCTGCATCCGGTTAGACTGGAAGACCGACCCCAACATAGTTGGGAAAAGGCTAGGCATCTGCCTAGCCTTTTCCCAACTATGGTGGGGTCGGTCTTCTTTCGCAATCATCATCTGATGATTGCGAAAGAAGAGGCGAGGACAAGATTAGCTATTCCGTCTATCACGTCATAGTTATCAAAGAAAGGAAGGTATCTTTGAACAGACGGCGTGCTCAAGTTGTTACGCAGCCGCGCAGGCTCAAGCACGTAAACCTTGGACCTGCGGCTGATCGCTCTCTGGCCGTGTCGGATTGCCGTCCAATCGGTCTATGGGAGTAAATAGAACAGAGAGGGCACCTGTAACTCCGCTCACATTTGTGCACTATAATATCTCACGCGCTGATGCAATATCTCCGCTGAGATTGGCCGCAATGAAAACGATGTGCGTGTGAACTGAGGGACCAAACTGGGAATACGCTAAATGAAAATCCTAAGATTTAGTAGAAGTCTTAAAACAAATGTAGAACAAATCCGGGGAATTTGTAATCAAATATATTAAAAACTACGACCCATAAAGTGTGGTCCTTCAGTTCTCACAGACGGTTAGCCAGATCTCGGAAAGTATCTTAAAAAAGAAGGTTTTGTGAATACAGACATTTAGTAAAGAATTTGGAAAGATATTCACAAAATAACAGACCACAAAGCATTAAAGATAAAAAAAATATAACGACTGAACTGTGGTCCCTCAGTCCACACAACAAAGATAAATATTTTAGTGAATATTACTGAATTAAACTAATAAAACCGTTCTTTTTCTACATAAAGTTTTAGTAGAAGTCTTAAAACATTTCGTAAAAAAAAATGAAGCCTAAATATCGAAGCATTTTGAAGATAGCGATGATTATTACTGGTCCCTCAATCCTCCACTCCACTGACATATGTGCATGTGCTAGCTGCTAGGCTATAGGAATATCAGAAAGTCTAGTGTACTTAACTTTTAGTAGAAAGTTTCTTCTAAATAATAGGTATCTAAAATTGTGCATTTCTTACCTCTTAGCTGAGATAATATTATTTCTTTAATTCTATGAAAGTAAACAGAGCAGTGTGACCACACAATAAAACAAAATGTAGACAGTCCTATTATACTTTATTTAATATAATTTTAATTTTTTAGACAAAACGAAAATAAGTTTGTACGGTTCTCGTTGGGGTTGCGGGTTGTTCGAAAGAGATACCGCGGCCTCGACATGAAGGGCTAAGAAGGAACATGGGTGGTTTTTAGTCAGTAGAAGTCTGACACTCCCTTGCGCTCTACCCAAGAGCGGGAGGGGTTATTTGATGATTTTCCACCCACCATAAAAAAAAAAAAATAGGATATACGGTTCCCGTCGGGGCTGCGGGTTGTTCGAAAGAGATACCGCGGCTTCGGCACAAAGCGCTAAGAAGGAACATGAGTGGTTTTTAGTCAGTAGAAGTCTGACACTCTCCGTATTCTCTCTCTCTCTCTCTGTTTGTGCGGTGTGGGTGTCTGTGAATGTGTGCGATGATATGGTGTATGTCTATTTGTGACTAACTGCCTAACTGACACTAGCAGGGGGTTGGAGCAACACGCGTTTGCTCCAGGATTGTAATTATCTCTTTTTTAAGACGGTTCCGTGTGGTATTGAAGAAGTCGAGTGAAGGGAATTTGTCATTATATAATGCGGGTAGACGCAAAAAGGGTGACATCTTCAAATAATCGGTGGAGGCCGAAGGGACTGCTAACAGGGAGGTATGTCTGGTACGCCTGAGTGGGAAAATGAAATGCTATAAAAAAAACTAGGCCTTCATAATCTTCCTTTATGCTGCCTACCGATATCACTGTTTTCTTAACGAGCTTCTTTTGATGCTGTGATGATCATTATTTCAAAATTATTGTAAGTACGTAAGTTTTTTTTTGCGGCTTGGGAAAGCATCAATCATCATCGAGGGGTAGGCAGTGTCAGACTTCTACTGACTAAAAACCACCCATGTTCCTTCTTAACCCTTCATGTCGAGGCCGCGGTATCTCTTTCGAACAACCCCCAACCCCGACGGGAACCGTACAACCTTGTTTTCGTTTCGTCTAAAAAATGAAAATTATATTAAATAAAGTATAATAGGACTGTCTACATTTTGTTTTATTGTGTGGTCACACTGCTCTGTTTACTTTCATAGAATTAAAGAAATAATATTATCTTAGCTAAGAGGTAAGAAATGCACAATTTTAGATACCTATTATTTAGAAGAAACTTTCTACTAAAAGTTAAGTACACTAGACTTTCTGATATTCCTATAGCCTAGCAGCTAGCACATGCACATATGTCACTGGAGTGGAGGATTGAGGGACCAGTAATAACCATCGCTATCTTCAAAATGCTTCGATATTTAGGCTTCATTTTTTTTACGAAATGTTTTAAGACTTCTACTAAAACTTTATGTAGAAAAAGAACGGTTTTATTAGTTTAATTCAGTAATATTCACTAAAATATTTATCTTTGTTGTGTGGACTGAGGGACCACAGTTCAGTCGTTATATTTTTTTTTATCTTTAATGCTTTGTGGTCTGTTATTTTGTGAATATCTTTCCAAATTCTTTACTAAATGTCTGTATTCACAAAACCTTCTTTTTTAAGATACTTTCCGAGATCTGGCTAACCGTCTGTGAGAACTGAGGGACCACACTTTATGGGTCGTAGTTTTTAATATTTTTGATTACAAATTCCCCGGATTTGTTCTACATTTGTTTTAAGTCTTCTACTAAATCTTAGGATTTTCATTTCGCGTATTCCTTTTTGGTCCCTCAGTTCACACGCACATATGAAAACGAACAGTAGAACTACATATTTAACACTCTTTTTTTTTATTTGGCGGGTGGAAAATCATCAAATAACCCCTCCCACTCTTGGGCAGAGCAAAGGGAGTGTCAGACTTCTACTGACTAAAAACCACCCATGTTCCTTCTTAGCCCTTGCGCCGAGGCCACGGTATCTCTTTCAAACAACCCGCAGCCCCGACGGGCGTCGGCCCTTGTGTGCCCTTCCACGTTGCTGATATCTCTTTGAGGCGCGCGTGGAACACGAACGCGCTGTCGACACGGCCTGTCATCGTCATAAGACGGACGGACGGCGAGCTAGCCCATTACTCACCGTCCACAGGCCCGCGTCTACGGTGGCCGGAAGCCGTCACGTGGCCCACATATAACCACAAATGTTACGTGATGTTACTTGGACGAACAGCTTAATAAAGAGCTACATTTATTTTCTACTACAATACCATTCCACTTTACTAAGGTTTTCTACTCATCAAAACAGTCCTATTAAATCGAAGCCATCAGAAATGCACCTGCACCAATCAACCTAATAATAGCATATTAGAGGCATATTTATAGGTAACTAAGTAGTGCACTTACATGTATTACGAGCTACTTAAGGCTGGTCGTCGCGTGCCAGCTTAACTATGGACAGCTTCACGTTTATAATGAACTAAATTACGTGGAACGACCGACAGCTGATACTGCCTTTAGTTTATGATGATTTTCCACCCGCTTAAAAATAAAAAGAGTACTTACTTTGATGTACATAATGCTTGGTTGAGGGCTTAGTGCAGGGTTTTTTTACACCCTGTATAGACGACTTCATATTGTGTGAGTTTCAAAAAAACCAAAGACATTAAAACCATAATAATTACATGCACATCTAATAAACAAATAAAATAACACATCATCATCTGC
Organism: Diarsia brunnea; assembly: GCA_949774965.1. NCBI lineage: Eukaryota > Metazoa > Arthropoda > Insecta > Lepidoptera > Noctuidae > Diarsia > Diarsia brunnea. The sequence goes on along the minus strand of OX459013.1, from coordinate 15,046,774 downwards.
CCAGCCTTTTCCCAACTATGTTAGGGTCGGTTTCCAGTCTAACCGGATGCAGCTGACTACCAGTATTTTACATGGAGCGACTGCCTATCTGACCTCCACAATCCAGTTAATACTAGGTAATACGATACTCTTTGGTAAGACTAGATGTCAGAATTTCAGGTCACTGACTACCTGTAACGACTGCCCAAGATCTGTATATGGCAGCCGGGACCAAGAACTTAACGTGCTTTCCGAGGCACGGAGGAAACTCGGTATGTCGGGCGGTCACCCATCCAAAGACCGACCTAGGCAAGCACAGCTTTACCTAAAGATCGACCCGAGTGGCAGTTCTTATTAAGCCACGAGCTCCTTCATTACACATACACATTTGAATAATATAACCAATGTCCAGCAAAATCATTAAATTAAACCCTGAGTGTCTACAAACCATTATTATTTCTCATGATTGATAAAATTTTCCTCCAGGGATTGGTTATATCACTTATTTCTACCAAAATCAACATAAACATGATAAAATATGTACAAATGTGCAAACTGCAGACCCTTAGCAATATTACTCATAAATGTTAAGTAGGGAAAAACGAAAAGGGTTGCCATGGCAATCGTACTTCGGGGTAAACATTCCATTTGTATTTAATGCATTATTGAAACGTTCTGCAAGGCCATGCGACTCAATAACTATTTAAACTAAGGGTTCTGTTTACCCATAAGAGGGAGGAATGGGGATAGATAACATTATCATGTTCTATTACCCCGTAAATGTTTATTGGTGGACATGAAACACCCTGTAGGCGGTTAAGAACGATTTGAGAGCAATCTGAATTTATGATTGAAGATTTGCTGGTAAATGATCCAACTTATTTCAGTCGTAAGCCCCTGGTAACTGCAATTAATATATCTGAACTATCTCTCATCTGCTTCGACTGCCTCGTTGGTCTAGTAGGTACTGCAAACGGTACTGCTGAGGTCCTAGGTTCAATTCTCGGGGCGGGCAAAGTGGTGCGGTTCATGTCAGTAAAGTCGCCCCATATTTCATGGGATTTAAACGTAAAACTGGCATACAGTTTAGTACCTGTATTAATTAAAATTGTATAATTAAAAGAAAACTATCATATGGTTTTATGGTAATCAAATAATTGTAATGGTATGTCTATTACAATTATCACTACATCATCACTACATATTATAAAACAGAGTCCTCCGCCGCGTCTGTCTGTCTGCTCGCGATAAACTTAAAAACTACTGCACCGATTTCCATGCTATTTTCACCAATGGATAGAGTGGTTCTCGAGGCAGGTTTTAGTATATAATTTAACCGACATACACGCGGGCGAAGACGTGATCATCAGCTAGTTTTAAATATAAAAAAAGTTTTATATTACTTGCATCGTCCTTTTTGCTAGAGCATGCAGACATCGCGCCGAGACTGAAAATGGCAACACGACGATACGAGTAGGTTGAGGTCGTAAAGGGGGCGGGCATCACTGAGTTATCTCAGTAAAACTCATCCATCATTATAAACAACAAAACAAATAATCCACTGCAACTTTACTTAAACCCTATTTATAGAATGATTGATTGGTTCGAGTATCGATACTAACTTTTACTGATTATGGCAAACTATTTCAGTTTGAAACTGATATTAATTCTGAATTATTGAACTATTCGCGGTTTTGTTCGCGCGATATTAATTTTAAATGAAAGGCTAAAATAGATGGGTCAGTGGCCTGCAAACGAACGGTAGAATTTACTTTCCGTGGCTATTTATAACAAATACTAGAGGAACTGATAATATATCAAATTCTGATGAAACCGAAGCGAATCCCGCGCGGGATTCTGAAACCTACAGAATTTCAACCTTTCAGCCTTAGAATATGTACAAATAAAAGAGTCTCCGCTCAACTGGACCCACTCGAACTGGACCCGCGAAAACAGTAAACCAAATATCATTTTAACTTGGCCGACAGGCCGCGGTTCCAGTAACAAGCAGGTCCAGTTGACTCCAAGTTGTCCACTCCAGTTGGGTCCAAAGACTCAAAATACTCCTCTTCACATGATGATGGCAGCTATCGTGAATTACTTTAAAGCCTTTTTATTTTAGTTATTCTTATTACGTTTTAAAAATAACATTTTCACAATTCACTTGGTTACACATTTGCTTTTCTCGGTACGAACTTTTTGAGTTATAAGTTGTGCTACACAATAACTGGTAAATACTTGCACTAACTGGACAGGTCCCCTCAAATCTGTATGTTTCTTCAAAAGACCACCCCAATCACAAATTTGCATAGCACTCATGTGAGTTGACAAAGATTATGTCTGGACCTTAACCCTTTAAAAGGTAGGTAAGGGAATATATTTCCCACCACTTTTTTCACCTGAAAAATTAAATAATTTGTTCCTGTTAGGTATTCTAGGATTGTACAGAGCTTATTTAAAGACTTATCAATAACTCATTAAATATTCAAAAAACACAAAAAAGTTAAAAAAAACCTATTTGCAAAGTACCCAAACATCATTTATCATTTAACTGTAACGGTTCATGTTGAGATGAAAAGATGAGCAGGTGTAATAGCAACGCGCTAGCGGGGTAGATTGCTCAGGGTGTGTCTAGTTTTAAATATCGTCTGTCCAGGAAGCCATTCAGTACCTTAATAGACCTAATACTAAGACTATACAAATGATAATGCCCACATATCGTGTCGAAGTGGCATCATATTCCCAGCCCCACCTTAAACAGTTAAGTCCTCGAGCGTCCTTATGAGCACCCGGTGGATCATAAGACATTCAAGCAATGTTAGCGGACGTTCAAGAGGTTAATCTTCAAATACAACTATTATATAAATGACTCTCCTTCATCAGTTAGACTAGTTTCTATTTAATAGGCACAAAATGACTTCAAACAATGTTAAATGTTAGTAGTGTTACTGTAATACATTTGGGCCATCTGTTTTCGTCTAAACAAATGTTTTGACAAAAGAGAAATGAATCTGTCAAGGGGTGCGAAAGTGCTCTGTTCGTTCGCCCTTCACTGAATTACTTGAAGCTGCAATTTTAGAAGTTCTTGGAAGTATAATATTTTTGGAATATAATTTTGTGTCTAAATGAGATTAGAAGGAATATAGTGATTATTTTTGTTTTTGTTTTGTTAAAAGGCGTAGAGCAAGGTTTTTATTGTCAGCATACGGTCGGGGAAAACCAAAGAAAAGATGAACAGAATGCGCAAAATGATATCAGATGTGGCTTCAAAGGGCAGAGAGAGTGAAAGACAAAACATGCTGTGTCAGCCATAATAGTTAAAAAAAAACTGTTATAGGGTTAAAGACAAGTAAGGGGTCTGGGCTGCGGGTTGTTCGAAAGAGATACCGCGGCCTCGGCGCAAGGGCTAAGAAGGAACATGGGTGGTTTTTAGTCAGTAGAAGTCTGACACTCCCTTTGGGGTTATTTGATGATTTTCCACCCGTTTTTTTTCTTTTTTGATTTTCCGTGCGTCTCATGTATATCGCGAAAGATAATTTGAGCGTTTTCAAAATAAAGTGTACCCTGTCCGAATTTATTGTCAGATTTTAAATGTGATATTTTCGATGGTTTTTTCATTAGAATATAAGTTAGATGAATTGGAATTTATGAAATTATATTTATTTCGTTCAATAGTAAGCTATTTTACGAGAAATCGTAAAATTAAACTGACTTAGTGGAAAAAAATGTCAGTTTTGCGACTATCTTAAAAGCTAAATATCTTACAACTTTGAAGAAACACACAAATTATATTAATTTTATTTTGAAGATAATAATATATATTTTTTTAAACCACGACATAATAGTGAAAAAATTAATACCATGTGAATTTTAAGCTAATGTTAAATTCGGTTTTGTCACAACTGATGTTAGTAACAGTTACCTTTTCGATATTGTGATGGTTAAGTAGTTTCACCGGGACACTACATTATTTCTTTTGAAATATACATGACTATTTTAAATATTGAAATTAAACAATTTGTACCCTTTCATATTAAAAATTGACAAATACTAAGAATTCCCTCGTCGTAAAACACAGGACAATCGCAAAACCGACAGTCCATTTTTTGTAAGGCTGGGCTTACATGAATAAATTTTTGAGAGAAATCTAATACGATAGTATAAAATAAAACCGAAATATATTTTAAATGTTTAATATTATAGGGGACGACAGTATAGGCTTATAAAAAAATAATCTACTTATTTCACTAAACAGCCATAAAATATCATAAATTTCAAGTAAGTAAGTAAATAAATAATCACAAAATTAAATTAGTTGTTAAGCCTTTGGTTACGTTTTTTATATGCCTCTTTCTGTCTATTTAGTTTTATATTGTATGCCATGAAATGTCTGCATTTATTCGCAAGGTTTATATTTTTCTTTTTAAGGTTTTGAATAGTTTTATACAATGAATTCGAGATGCTGATATCTTCAGTCAGTTCCGACTCTTTTTTTCTTTTATTCTTTGTAATTTTTCTATTTTCAGGATTTTCTTTTTTCATTTTTTCTCTATACCTCCTAGCTAGACCTTTCTGCACTAGTGAGTGGCATCGTGTAACCAAAAATGTATTTAACTATTTTTAAATAATAAGTATTTTAAAGAGTCAAAAAACTTTAAGAAAGTAGTGCTGATTTGTATGAAACTTCGGATGATGAAAAAACGTAGCACTGTATGACATAACTTCATACTTAATAAACCTAAGCAAATAAACGATACCTGTTATTAAAAAATAACCCACTATTCAAACTGACCGACAGACATAATATCATCATCTTCCTGCCCTTTTCCCATTTTATTTGGGGTCGGCGCAACACGTTTTCTTCTTCCATTCTTCCCTGTTACACGTCAAGATGGCATTTATTCCTTTCTCATTCATATCATTCCTCACACGATCCATCCATCTTTTCTTTGGCCTTCCTCTCCCTCTCCATCCATCACTTCTTTAGTCACATGCGTTTCATCCCTCCTCATTACATGACCTTTCAATTTTTCTGTAACAGGTGCCACTTTCAAACTTCCTCTAATATACTCATTCCTTACTTTATGCATTCTTGTCACTCCGCACATCCATCTCAACATTCTCATCTCCGCTACATGCAATCGTTTTTCATCCATCTTTTTCAAAGCCCAGCACTCTGATCCATCCAGTACGACAGGTCTAATCACGGACTTGTATATTACCGACAGACTTATTAATTTTATACCGACAGACATAATATAAAAAAGGAAATAAAAAAAGACGTGTGGCACTCGAAGACTGCCGCGGTAAAGCTATTGCATAGCATTTTTTTGTTAGTTAATTTTATAAGCGTAAGATAAGATACTATTAATAGAAATTATCAATAAATTACATTATTTGAGCTAACATATTAATAAAAATGAATTAAATTATATAAATCAAATGTAACCTTCGTAGTTCTAACCACTAAGAAAAACTATGACACAAACTAGAAGAAAAAGTAAATTACATCTTGACAACTGACGTAATGTCAGATGAAAATTAAACATTGAAAAATTATAAGATTTAATATTTTATAAAAGATGAGGATGATTAGTAAAAGTGTAAGTATAAATTTTAATACTATATTTCCCCAACATTTTGGTTATCTTTATAGCAGTATTATATATAAATTAACAAAACAAAAATTAATACTGCATTTGTTATAATAATTATAAAATGAATGTATATAGAGTACTAACTCATTTTCTTTCACTATTTTTTCGTGACTTTCTTCATTAATAAATGCACTTTGTTTATTCATATTTAAAACACTTTGTACACAAATTATACGAGTACAGATATTTACTGTTGTACATAGATGATAAATACCTATACACCTATATACTTTCTCACAAACAGCTGATTACGGTAGTTTTCCAATACAACCAATGCCACCTAAAGGCATCCTAAAGGCGGGTTGCTGAACTAAAGAGACAAGCGTGATAATTCAAAAAGTCATTGTCAAGTGTCAATTTGTTAGGTTTTTATTTTCGTTACGGAATTTCTGGATTCGGTCCCCACGCTCAAGGCCCGCGATAGAAGCTATGCAATAGCTTAAAATAACTAAATCGTAATGTAAACCTTGCTTTATAGTGTCGGTTTTGCGACTTTGCTGGTCAGTCTGGTAGGTCACGGGGTAAAATGTCGCAAACCTGACGTGACGCTCTCTTCCCTTATTATATTCTGAACTGTATTCTAACGAAAACATTTACACTAAATTAGTTATAAACTATATTACGATTACATTCTAACATTGTTAATCTTTTAAATATCGTGTAATGATGTAAACTTAGCGGAATCAGCAGTTATTGTGTCTCAAATCCGACACAAGAAATCTGGACGTTCGTGGCACAACAAAATACACACGTTGTTTTACTCGGTTTTGTATCACAATTGGTATTTTTTTTATTTCGAACGGTGCGTTGTAAGGTTAATGTGGCTAGTTCAGAAATGAAAAAGATCTTATTTATTATTAAAATAGCAGTTTTAGCCGTGACAAACCTGTCATGTCCGGTCGGTACCACTTTTTACATGTTTGTTAGAAATTGAATTGTGTTTCTGTATGTTTAAGGTTTAAATTAAAAAGTACCGGAGACGATAGAAGAGTTACAGATTTTCCAAACCATACCAAAAAGTCAATGTATCGCGTACAAATTTTTTTCAGAATAGCTTCTATCATCGAGAAATTCGAGTGGGGGACACGTCAAAAACTGACTTCTTGCTGATTAAAATTGGTCATTATTTTAATTGCTTCACTTTTTTTCATATTTGTGGCACTTCATTTACTAGTTTAATATGTGTTTAGTGCTTAGAGTCATTAAAATATTCACCACATCATAACATATCTTGTTTGTAATACTTCAAACACAAGGGACAACCGAAAAATGGTGGGTACACTTTTTTGTGAAAACGCTCATTTACGACTGTATGACTGCATGAGCATTAAGAAGCTCTATTTTTTCTTACAGATTCGTACTACTTCTCGAAAACCTACAAAACCTTTAGTTCGTGCAAAATCTTCTAAAAATACTCGTAAACTTTCCATCTATTTATACAGCACTGAAGTTTGAGTGATAGCTCGAACTTGGGCAAGCGATGATGGATGGCATCCTCCTCTTATTACATGATTATTTGTTAAAATTCGATATTTGACAGCCTGATGGATACTATAAATCTTGGCTTTTTAGGGCAGTGACGTCATGAAAAAAGATGGCGGGGAGCGGGTGTATTAGAAGGGTAAATATGTTCTACGATCATTACGCTTCATGTAACCGATGTACCATTAAATGTGTTCCTAGAAAAACATGAGTCTAATAACACATAAAATTACGCCAGTAATCCTTGAAGGATTAGGCAGAGGTTGTCGTGTTACTTACCCCTAACAAGTAAAAGAGGGTAAGTAATTTAACAATTGAATTTATTATATAAGGTGTACCCACTATAGTACTCCTAAACTTCACCAGTTATGTTTTAACTCCTATGTAGTAACGGGCGAGCCTATTGCCATCAACCGGGTTTAAATCCATACTCCGTAGCCGCTACTGAGAAATTCCAGCTGGAAAAACCCAGTAACATTTTGCCCAACCCGGAAATCGAAACCAGAACCTCATACTCAGCAGTCGCGCCTGGGACCACTAGACCAACAAGGTAACGGGTGTATTAAAAGGGTAAATATGTTCTACGATCATTACGCCTCATGTAACCGATGTGCCATTAAATGTGTTCCTAGAAAAACATGCTTATGTTATGTGCTTTTAATATAAGGCTTTTAAAGAAGAACATCAAATATACATTGGCCTTTAAAAGCCAGAGTAATTAAAGTCTATAATCGGTCAACAATTATATCTGTGCTAGTAGTTATGATTACCTAAACACACAGGCAGATAAGAATCAGTTTATCAGGGTGAAAGCGTTTCTAGTAGGACAAAATGGACGGTGAACTTTTATCATAAGTAAGTGTACACACACACACACACACACACTGAGATGAAATAACAAAAGAAGATTTTTTTATTTTTTTTACGACGGAGTCACAAAAGATTATTCGCACCAGTTTTTGCTTCAAACAAGTTAGTTTACACAAGCGATGCGAGCGACTTTCGTCCAGCATTTGCTGCGGGAGACGCATCGCTCAGACTCTGGTCTGAGCGATGCGTCTCCCGCTTAATATGGACCAGCTGACATATTACCGAACCTTCGCAACTGATTTATCTTTGTTATTAGAGTCGAGATTAGATACCGTAGTTTTTTTTATGTGGATGTTGAAATCATCAAATGACCCCTCCCGCTCTGAGCGGAGCAGAAGGGAGTGTCAGACTTGTACTGACTTAAACCCAATCATGTTTCTTCTTAGTTCTTTGTGTTCGGGGGTCGCGGTATCTCTTTCGAACAACCCGCAGCCCTGAAACAGTCCCGCAGCCTCGGGAGATGAAATACCTGCAGTTTTAATTATTGTCTGTAATATAACACGTGTTATGTCTTGTGTATATAATATTTAAGGCAGGTTGAGGTGTTCTAATTAGAAGTTCGGGGAAAATGTAGGAAGAGTTTTAATTAGGAAACCGCTTTAATGAGGTTTTGAGATAAAAGTTACGTTATACGTTTCTCGTCCATTATATATTTCACATAATCTGTGTAGATCCTTTGTTGGAGATCTTAAATAAATAAATATTAGCTGTAATACTACTCACTGAAAAAAAAACACACTTTAAAAAACTTTAACCCCTATAACACTTTCAATCTCCACCATTTCACAACCTAATTGTTTAAAAATATGAGAATAAAAATACTCCACAATACTCCCCCATCCCCAGTTGATCTCAAAAAGTGATCCCGATCAGTTAATAAATAACGCAGTCCATTTGCCGATACAAAGGCCCCGCGAAATTGTTTTCATGTTGCCGCGTCACCGCGTCAGTTATAAAAAAAAGTTGGGTTAAATTACCACGCCTCTGTTTATTTAGGGGACCTAGATTTTGGTGATTGGGGTATCAACACGTGTCTGTGGACTTTTATTGGGTTATTGATGTATAATGACATCGTCTGGCTGTCGACTTTTGTGACGAATAAACAGTTTTAAAAATAAAAATCTTTTCAATGTTCATCTTGTTGTATTTACAAAAAGTGGTCGTCAAACTATGTCAGAGGCCCTTGGGGCGGTTTAGAAACTCTGACACTAGGGTGTGTGGGGTCGTTAGACCTTAATGCCCACAAGATAAGAAGAAGAAGAATTTACAAGGCAGATGGGAGTGGCAACGCCGGGAGGAGACGCCCAGGAAGGACATACTCTGACCTTATTTTGGGGACCTAGATATTGGTGATTTTTAAATTCAACACGTATGTGTGGACTTTTGCAGGATTATTGATGGATAAACGATATTGACGTGTCGTGATACTAGTGAGGATATCCTTTATAATGTCCGTGTGTTGTTTTTGTGTCGAATACAATGTTGTTTTGTTTATTTCTATCTAGTTTTCATATTTATAGGTGATGAAAAGAGATTTATTCAAATTAATATTTATTCATATCCTATCATGTGCCCCACTATTAGGCAAAGGCCTCCTCTTCCTCCTTCCAAACATCTCCATCTTTTGCGATAACTGGCCATATGATAATAATGTTCAACTTGATACATGACCGGTTTTAATTGAATGGTGGTCATAGCACGATCAGTATTAATCAACCATACAAATGTCCTCAGATCCTTACCGCTTTGACACAAAAGGAGTACATAATATGAAAGGGAACGGGTCATAATTCACTGATTCAGAATGCTTAATGTGGATTGATAATAATCACAATTCATCACATGTCTTAGATTTTTTGGTTCTAGATCATTCCGGTTTTCTCACGATGTTTTTCTTTACTGTTTCAAGAGTAGTGGTAGTGACATAATATGTCACTACCACTACTTATTATATTGCTGAAAAACGTCTGCTTTGTTTCAAAACTCTGGCTCAAGAGAAAAATTAAAGTGGAACTAAAGGTGCGGTGAAACCGATTGGATCAAATTGCGGACTCCGTGGACACTTTTGACAAATATTTCAATACATTATCTGTCATCCGTACGCAAAATAATGCACTTCTGACGTGGAATTGGCGGTGGACGGCACGGTTGGCGCAGTGGCTCCAGCAGTTGACTGCTACGCTACGTGTCGCGGGTTCGATCCCCGCACGGAACTAATATTTGTATGACCTACAAATAGTTGTTTCGGGTCTGGGTATTTGTGTATGTGAGTTTAAATGTTTGTGAACGCACCCACGATACAGGAGAAATTCATTGTGTGGGGCAAAGTTTAAAAAAAAAAATTGCGGTCACCAGCCCGTTAAACAATACACTAATACCAATATCTTTGGTCCGGGCTGCTTTCCATTTCTCTCCATTCCATTTCGCTCGTTCTAATCTTACTACACCTTCATAAAACGGATTGAAAATCCTTATACTCTAACGCTAGTTAACACACAAACGGTAACCTAACCTTACCTTATCACAAACCAAACTCAAGTGCATTTGTAAGAAAATTCACAAGAAGGAGGCTTAGCCTGGAGCCGGTCTTTATCTGAAGGCAGTAAGTTTGAGAGCCCTAAGCCAAGCTAAGTTACAAGTCAGGCTAAGTTACAAGCCAGGCTTGCGACTTCCGCCACATGCTAAAGCTGAGCTTATATACGTGCAGTTTTATTAGCAATTATTGCTTAGGAACAAAAGTGGAGCAATCTAGTTTAAATTCTTTCATGAATTTGGCTTTAAAACTTTTATAAGTTTTTTTTAAAAGATTTTCAATTAAAAACATTGTAAATGGGGTTTTTGCGATAAATATCCCGTTCTAGGGGTTGGCGCAGCATGTTTTCTTTTTCCATTATTCCCCACTTCATCAGACGCCCCTATTCTAGCCATATAATCTTTCACACAGTTCATCCATCGTTTTTTTGGTCTTCCTCTCCTCTAATAGCCATCAACATTCATACCCAAAAACTTTTCTCACAACTTTTTCCTCATTTGTCCGCATCACACGCCCAATTATAATTAATTTTCTTGTTTATTAAGCTGCTCCATGTCACTCAATATACTCCTTAATAGTGTGCCGATATCACTAGCATCACTCATCATTTGCCTAGCCTTTTCCCAATTATGTTGGGGTCAGCTTTGAGTCTAACCGAATGCAACTGAATACCAGTGTTTTACTTGAAGCGACTGTCTATCTGATCTCCATAACCCAGATAGTAACGAGGAATGTGATACCCTTTGGTAAGACTGGTTGTCACTTTCCGGCCACTAACTACCTTACCTTTTTTTTATTTTGTGGGGTGGGAAATCATCAAATAACCCCTCCCGCTCTTGGGCAGAGCGAAAGGGAGTGTCAGACTTCTACTGACTAAAAACCACCCATGTTCCTTCTTAGCCCTTCATGTCGACGCCGCGGTATCTCTTGCGAACAACCCGCAGCCCTAACTACCTTACCTTATATCTCTAGCAATAATATGCAGAAATTAATGCCAGAGATATCGCTGACATCGTAATAACTCGGATGACGTCGTGACGGATATTGCCAAGATTCGTGCAATCTAAATTGCTCGTGTGAGCGCACCTTTAGATAATCCTAGTTAAATAGTAGGTATGGCGTAGTAAGTGAACTATATATAGTATGTTGGGTAAGAGAGTAATAGTGGAATAGAAATATATGGCACCTGAATAATAAGCATTTTATTATAGTAATAATTTTACTACAAATATTGAAGATAGACGTAGCAGTATATTGACGAACGATAGTTATACTAGTAGTAGTAGTTTAGTTAGTTTAACGATAGTTATAATTTTAAAATCTTTTATTCCTTTTGTTACTAACATAGTTTATGCAGTGTGTATTACTAACAGCATATGGATCAAGGTCTGAAATAAAGTTTTTTTTTTTTTTTTTTTGAACTAGCGGTAGCAATTTGAATTTACTTTCATATTAACCCATCACACTGGTTGCAATGTATTCATAAACATCACGACTCTAATCCCCAAATGGTTAGGCAGAGGACATAGTTGCACCCGTGGTACGCAGATTTTGCCAGTTATGTTTTAATTCCCATGCAGGGGGCAAGCCTATTCCCATTAACCAAGCATAAATCCACAACGCACCGTGGCGGCTACACGTGCTTGCTCAAAAACCCAGCAAGCATAACTAAAAACCAACTTAGTTTAAGTAATTAATATCTTTCAACTCATAAAATAGTTTCAAGAAGTTCCTTTTCGTATTAAAGGCAGTCTCCTAGTCCTCCCGAAGACTTAGTGGGGTGATATTTAAAAAGTTGCGTTGCCAGCGAAAGTTAGCCGGGAAAGCTCAAAGATGGACCAAACTTATAGTGCATACTACGGAGGGAATTAACTTTTGTCTGTAACTATTTATTTAAAGGAGCTGGGGAAGCGTTAGTAATGAATTTAATTATTAGTGGCTGTATACAGGGTGTAAATCAACCCATCACACAGCCGTCAACCAAGCATTTTGTAGATCAAACTAAGTTACCACTACGCAAAAATGTTTGCTGGAAAACGACTTTTTTTTTGGGTCAAAAATCACATTTTACGGTAAAACTCAATGTACCACTGTTAAAACATTGTGCTAGTGGATGCTTTAAATAGTAAACGGGTCATAGATGTAATTTAAAAAAATATAACCTGAAAAACTAGTATTTACAAAAACAGCTGTGACAAATTTGGAACTTTGACCACAACATCTCCGTAACTAGGAGGTTCCCAGGTATGGTTTAGAACAAAAAAAAAATTATCGCAGTGGTGGGGAGAACAAGTGCCCTTCGTTTGCGTTAAGGGTACTTTTACACCCTATTTAAGGCAAAGTTAAATGAGAAAAGAACATAATATGTTCTTTTCTCAAAAACATCGTGAAAAACATCGTGAAGAAACCGGCAAGTTTTAGAACATAACAATTCGAAGAGATGTGACATCCACCAACCCGCACTAGGCACGCGTGGAGGATTATAGCCCATCCCTCTCCAAGAGTCCTCCCTGGGCCTGGATCCATGCAGTGGGAACATTATACGCTGATGATAAAGTCGAAGATGATTTTACACTACAAGTCTTTAAACTGCGGCACTCAGAGACATTTAATGATTACTTAAGCCATCACTTAGTAAAGATTTAGATAGTTTAGTGAAGGTTTTGTATGTCAAATCTTTACTAAGTGACGGCTTAAGTGATCATTAAATATCTCTGAGTACGGCAGTTTTTCAATAATCTATTTCACCCCAAAAAAAAGACGTTTCCTAACAATAACTTTTGCGCAGCATTACTAAGTTTGATATACAAAATTATTGGTTCGGAGCTTCATAAAGGGTCTGTTTACACCTCAATTAAAAGAATTGCCACTTTGTCTCTGGAGTTTCTCTTGTGGCAGAGAATTAAATACCCAAAACATTTCATCAAACACCCAAAAACATTGATTTCCTATCATTTTCACAACTCTAAATAACCCAATAGACAAAGTTCAAATTTTAATACGACATCAAAGTCAACGACTCTTCTGTTAAAACTAAATACCAATTCATAAGTCGCCAGAACTTTGTTCTCCAGCTTTACACAGACGTCTGTGAGTTGTGCTGCAAGTTTTAGTAAAGAATAATATTTATGTTTCAAAAGCCAGGCCAAGCGTTCAGTTTCATAGACCAAAAGAAATGAAGGCATGTTTTACATGCTGAAGTATTTGGGTAGATTTTGATTTGGAAACGAATATTGGTTGAAGTATTTGTTCTTGAGGTTTGCACATAAAGGTAAGGATAGCTAGAGTCTCGTCGGGGCTGCGGGTTGTTCGAAAGAAATACCGCGGTCTCGACATAAAGGGCTAAGAAGGAACATGGGTAGTTTTTAGTCAGTAGAAATCTTACACTCCCTTCCGCTCTGCACAGAGCAGGAGGGATTATTTGATGATTCAGACAACCCAAAAAAAAAACAAAAAAAGGATAGCTATTAGCTAGTGTTTTCTTCAACTCATGTTTGTTTACTGGCTTAAAAAATAAGCTTAACATAATTTGAAGAAGAATATCGTGAAGGACTGTTCCGAGTATTCAATGATTAAATATAACTAGTCTGCACTGATTAAGTAAGCGTTGTGTTAAGTTCTGTTATGTGATAAGTTGTATGTGTATCAGAGATATCTTGCCATACACCGACAGGCAAATAAAGTTTGATGTAATTATTGTATAAACGTTGGAAAGCTAAGGACCAAAACTGGGTAAAATATTTACCACGACTTTGGAATCAAAAAACGACATGAAAAAAAAAACGAGTTACTTTTACAAAATCTCACTGCATTTGCTAGCTTTGCACTTTTGCCTAATCTGAATAAACTTCACCTTTCAATACAGAACCAAAGCTCATCAATTTAAAAACGCAAATATAATTATTTAGTAACAGTGATTGCACAACACAATACACAAAAGCAGCGGCGCTCCAACGACTTATTAATTTACGTTTCATTTCGCCAGATCAAGGCCTCCAGCGGGACTGCGATACCCCTTGACCCAAGAGTAGTATTTACAGAAGGACCAGTCAATTGACGGCAGGGATTGCTTAGTGGGTAAGCGATTGGACCGCTGCGTTGCGTGTCGCGGGTTCGCTCCCCGCACGGATTTCCTACACTCCAAAAAAAAGGTGTTCGCAAGGGTCGACGCCTGCCGGGCTGGTGGTTGTTTGAAAGAGATATCGCGGCGCCGGAACACAAAGGGCAAAGAAGGAACATGGGTGGGTATGCTCAGTATATGTCTGCCAGTCCCGTCTGCTCTGCCCAGAGCGGGAAGACCATTTGATGAATTCCCACCCACCAAAAAAAAAAAAGGTTCGCGTCAGAAATTGTGCGTCATATTGCCGTCTGTATTGTAGTTACTACAGGCGCGGTGATTTCATATTCCCTACGCAAAGCTTACATATCTTTGCTGTTTTAATATCTGCAAAAAATATAATACTCAAAAAACTTTTTTGTTGATACGTGACCTGCTTAACAAACGTCAAACGCTACGTATAATATACAAGCTTTTGCCCGCGGCTTCGCCCGCGTGGATGTCGAAAAGTATCCAACAAACTTTCATTCCCTATTTAACTCCTTTAAGGGTTGAATTACGAGAAACTGTAAATACTTAAACCTTCCTCGAGAACCACTCTATCCATTGGTGAAAACAGCATGAAAATCGGTGCAGTACTTTTTGAGTTTATCGCGAACAGTAAGACAGACAGACGCGACGGAGGACTTTACACATACACACATACATAAACTCACGCCTTTTTCCCATGGGGGTAGACAGAAACCACAGAACGCCACTTGCTACGAACCTTACAAACTCCTAGGACTTTGTTTTATAATAATGTAGTGATGTAGTGATAGAAGCAATTTTGTAAGCGCCTTGTGCTATTTGCGTTTGTTGTGTGTGGCAGTCAACGAGGGTGTAAAAGAATTAAATCTGCTTTAAATATACAATATGATATTGTTGTAATACGTTACGTTGAAAGATGTTGAGCATGAGGTTCTGGGTTCGAATCCCGGGTCGGGCAGATTATTATTGGGTTTTTTAATCAGGTGTTCTCAGTAGACAGCCGCGGGGTCTGATTAGTGCCCGGTTGACGGCAATAGGCTCTTCTTCTTTTTTAACCTTTCACCACCCAATGCTGAGTGTAGGTATCTTCTAATGCACGGCATTCTTCCCCATATAGGCTCTCCCCCTATTAAATCAGATTTAAAATCCTTACCTTCCGGGGATTGCGGGGGTGATGTAGGATATGCGTAAATGTTTACTATTTTCATATCTGTTTACACAAATACGTTTAAGTACGTTACCCTCTGGTTCTGCATAATAACTGCATACACTGTTGATTATTTGCTTACCTGCAAAAAAAGAAATAAAACATTTAGTTTACTGGTATTTATCATATAATTATTATGTATATCTGTAAAAAAAACTACAAAATAATGCCGCTATACTAAACATGAGGTGCACACACAATGACATGGTGGTTGTACTATAATTGAGTACAAATCTGCTTTACCTTTCGAGGATTGAAGGCGTGATATTGTTTTATGTTATGAGAAAGATATCATGGTCAGATAGAAGAAGAATGATCAGAAAAAGAATCGCCAATCCCAAGTCCCAAATAATAATAATAATTTATTTGACACAAAAAAGTACACATAAATGGAAAATACATTTCAATGTTCACATAAAAACAAATAAATGATCATGATCAAATATGTTAGTACTAAGCTGACCTCTTCGCCTGCCAAGCGTGGCGATTATGGCAAATGCCCCCCTTCTGCTGGAGGCCTATGTCCAGCAGTGGACGTCTTAAGGTTGAAATGATGATGAAGCTGACCTCTTCGGGGTCATAAGTGTCCTCTGATGGAATACAAGTTGTTACTCAAAAAGGAGTTGACTAATCCTTCTGTACATTCCCTACTCCATGACCTACCAGTAGTAGACTGCAATCGATACATCGTATTATTTAAATTGAATTACTTATTCTGCAAATAACATCGCGACGACGACGGCGGGTTGTGTTTGTTTCCACAGGGGTGTTCAGGGGTGTTGTCAGCGCTGGGGTGGAAAGCAAAGACGTTCTGTCAGCATTGCTTTATTTGATTTTTGGCAGGTAATTGGAATAATGGAAGACAATGGGAGGGGAGGATTGAAATGGTGGAGTGATGTGGAATGAATCGAAGATTAGGATACGTAATATAACAATCTGTTTGCATTTGTAACGTGATCTTTAAACCCTTTATGAGTTGTGATTTTGACTCGTTTTTGGCTGGAAAAAGAAGGCTATACGCCTGATAAGCACTCTTAATTAGGGAGGGTGGGGTACATATTCTATCTGCATATCGTTACAAGGGTTTTGAAGGTCCTCCGATAAGCAGTCGAACCATGTAAAATACTTGTGTTCAGCAGCCACATAACACTGACCAGTGTTATGTGGCTGATGTAAGCAGATGATGTATCCGATGTAAGCAGATGATGTATCCGATCAGGTTATGTATCTTTTCTTCTCAGCATTAGGTATCTATTATACTTTAATCTAGTATTTTAATCGTTTGTATGGAGCTTAAAATAATTGATTAATTACACTACTTAATATTACTATACCCATGATTCATGATAATAGGGTGGTTAACAAAAAAAAATCTAATTAGTCCGTCAGATAGATTTCAAAAAAATATTGTACACGTATTTTTTCTTTTTTCACGTATACAACCAATGAAGACGATACAGTGCTTTGAAAACTCGTGTGACGTCATATTCTAAGACAGTAGTATGACATGTTTCACCGGTGAGTGACGTCACAATCCCCCACTCAAATATTTGACGCGTTTTATCTTCGTAAATTTTTATTGATGTTATAAAACAAAAAATACGTATCTAATATTTTTCGATAATCTAACAGATGGACTAATTGGAATCATATTTTTTTTAGTCAGTAAAAACCCCTTTTATAACGAAATGTGTCTGTCCTTATTAAGTGCGCATCTGCCTAACCCTTTCGGGATTAGAGGCGTGATTTTACGTATTACGTTATTATTAACGACACTCATTAAAATCAAAACAAAACACATTTAAATATTCAATCTAACCCCAGGCGTGCAGTCACCGTTTCAATAATTACAACATTCAACCCGGATATCCGGGTAGCTATTACGGATTTAATATTAAATTTAGGACAAATGGAACAGCACAAATCGACGTCAAAGCTAATTAGGAGCCGTTTATTAATGAGCTGTATTTAACATGGAACTCGAACGTAATACAAAACATTTTGAGCCTCATTTTACTCTAATGAGATAAAATAGTGTTTCTGATTTGAAGTATTTTGTTGTTCAGTTTCAATACAAAATATTGTAAGCCTTTTTTACACACAGAAACTCACAACCTTTTCTCATTGGGGTAGGCAGAAACCACAGAACGTCTTTTTTAATTTTAACTAGCTTTACCCGGCATGCGTTGCAATGCCCTTTTTTGTACCTACCTACTACCTCCTACCCAACCTACCTACTACTTTGCCTACCTACCACTTTCTCACCTTTTAAACCTTCCCTGGACTTCCACAAATATTTTAACACTAAAATTAGCCAAATCGGTCCAGCCGTTCTCGAGTTTTAGCGAGACTAACGAACAGCAATTCATTTTTATATTTATAGATTATGTTGGAAGTGTTATAGAAAAACAATTACTCACTTCTTCAATCATCTCACGATTTATATGGAAGACTAATCAACGAAAATCATAAAAATATATAGTGAATAACAATATGAAACTCAATTTCGCAATCAAAAGACGAACAGAGCAGAGTCAAAATAAATCAGAGATAAAAATTGCCAGACAATGAAGTTATATATAACTAGGACCATGTAATATTTTGTATCAGACATAGGTCATAAATGAACAATTGATGGGCAAAATAAGAACTAAATACCTCTCGAACTATTTCTCAACATAACATAACATCACGCCTGTAATCCCCGAAGGGTTAGGCAGAGGTGTACCTAATAGTACACTCACATTTCGCCAGTTATGTTTAAGTCCCATGTAATAGGGGGCGAGCCTATTGCCATCGACCGGGGACAAATCCAGACTTCGTGACTGATAAATTCCTGACGGAAAAAGCTAATAACACTTTGCTTGACCCGGGAATCGAAACCCGGACCTCATGCTCAGCAGTCGAACTACCACAACAATTATTTCTCAACTATTTCTAATGGATATTAAAAATTAAGAGCGGTTTCTTCTATAGCTAATTTGACTTTGCACTAGTGTAATTTGTACTCCGTCCTAGCATTCGTATTAACGCACCTAAAATACGTTAATCTAAAATCACCCTAATAACAAAATGTTTAGATTTAAGTTGGTATGCTTTTATTCAGTTTAAAAAATCAAGAGAAATGTTGCGAAAGACAGTTATTTTTAATATGATATAAAAACAAACAGTGGAAAGCCAAAGGAAATTCAGTGAAGCGGGCCCAGGGCGCGGATTTATTCAAACCGGAGGTCCCACCGAATGGGGTCCGGTAAGTCTGACAGCGAGTAGGGAAGGCTACAAAGAAATATGCGCCTGACTGCGTTTGATTTAGAGTCTGCTATTTATTGTACAATTTTTATTTGGTTATTTATTTTATATGTGTTGTCTTTGGAAAATAATATTGGGTTTCACATTTTTTTTCATGTTTTAACTGATTTTATACATACACTAGCGGACCTGGCAGACGTCGTCCTGCCCGGACAGCAGCGCCACCTACCGGGTCCAATTGTGTTTTCAATTTATCCAAGAACCCATTGAAATATCCCCAGAAAGGTTCATCCAAATCGGTCCAGCCGTTTAGGAGGAGTTTAGTGACATACACATGTTTTTTTTTTTTTTTTTTGCTAGCCTACTCTGTCCCACTCCAGGGCAAAGGCCTCCCTCCACTCTTTCCACTTTTCGCGAACCCGCGCGTCCTCCTTCCAGTTTTGACGGAATCGATCCAGTTCATCCCGCCATCTCCTTCGTGGCCTGCCGCGACCCCGTCTCACTGTGTCAGGGCACCAGTTTCCTGATATTTTGGCCCACAGTTTGTCCGGCATGCGGCAGACATGTCCTGCCCAGTCCCATTTGAGTTGAGCAGCCTTTTGGGCCACGTCAGCTATTTTTGTTTTGGAACGCAGCATTGTGTTTCGAACACGATCCGTTAATTTAACACCTAGTATACTGCGTTCCATTGCTCGTTGGCAAACCTTGAGTTTGGACTTCTGGATGTTAGTCAAAGACCAAGTCTGTGCACCATAGGTCAAGACGGGAAGAATACACATGTCCATAAGTCTCCTTTTCAGTGCTATAGGCAACTTACCTTTAAACAGTTCTTTCATGGACCAGTAGCTCTTCCAGGCGTTTTCTGTTCGTCTTGCGACTTCTTTGTCTTGCCTCGCCTGGAAAGAGACTACTTGGCCCAAGTAAAGGTATTCCTGGACATGTTGTATTGTCTCCCCGTCTACTTTTATCATGTTAGGTGTTCCGTTGGACATAACTTTGGTCTTCGACATATTCATCTTCAGTCCAACCTCAAGGCTTGTATCGCTTAGATCTTGAAGCATAAGCTGAAGTTCTGTGGCTGAGGAAGCAAAGAGAACAATGTCGTCGGCGAAACGTAGATTTGATAATCTCGTCTCGCCGAGAACAATGCCTCTTTCCCTCCAATTGGCTGCCAACTTCCTGAATATTTCCTCGAGAGTACTGGTGAACAGTTTAGGAGATAGCGGGTCACCCTGTTTAACTCCTTTCTCTATTTTAAATTTTGGTCCTGTAGTTTCTAATTTTATTGCGGCTGTACTATTGTTGTATATGTTGCGTAATAAATGTATGTAAGTTTGGTCAATGTTTTGATTACTTAAGGCGTTAAAAATGGCTGAATGTGAAATACTGTCGAAGGCTTTTGAGTAGTCTACAAAAGCTAGGTGTAGTGGGAGTTTATATTCTAAATGTTTTTCTATGATTTGGTTGACTGTATGTAGATGGTCTGTAGTAGAAAGGCCAGGGCGGAAGCCTGCTTGTTCAGGAGGTTGATTTTTATCTAATTCACCGGATATACGATTTTCTATTATTTTTATGAAGGTTTTATAAATGTGTGATATGAGACTGATGGGCCTGTAATTATTAATGTCTGAATTATCACCCTTTTTGTGGAGTAAAATGATATTTGAGTGACAAAAATCTTTGGGAAAGCTACCGGACTGTAAGATGTTGTTAAAGAGTTTGGTGATATAGCGAAGGAGGATAGGTTCGCCTATTTTCAAAGACTCTGTGCTGATGCCGTCTTCGCCGCATGACCTATTGTTTTTCATCCTGCTGAGTGCTACATGGACTTCGTACCCAGTACTGGGTACGAAGTCCATACACATGTACAGTAAAATTATATAAATAAAGACAAAATCCAGGCTATAATGATCGAGAAACAGAGTATCCGGCAGTGAATTCCACAAATTGGTGGCTCGCACAAATAATGTGGAAGCAAAGCGCTTCGGGTTAGAAAGATTCTACTCGACAGAACTTTTTATTTTTTTAAGAACTTTCAATTTTTATTTATAGTTAACCAAAACGGTATAATAACAATTACAATAATTAACATAGAAACAGAAAACAAAAGTAAAATATCCAGTGGGCATTTTTTTTTTGTTTTACTTTAACCCTGAAACTATATTTTCTAGAAACGTTAAAAAAAAACATTTAATTCTTAATTTTATAGACCATGGTTAATATTTATACTGTCCCACATATAGGACAGTAGGCGAATCCGGGTTAAAACTAACACAGAACCGTGGCCACTCTTGCATACTTTCTCTCACAGAACACCCATTCATTACCATACTCCATTCATCTGCAAACACATCACATTACGGCTTGGCAGCCAGAACGGCGTTGAAGGTCTTATCCATCTCTTTCTGCCAACACCAATCACGAACCACTCGCTTCTACAGCGACTCCACCTAATTCCTAAGAAGGAACGCGGTACAGTGTCGCCGTATTAGCATAATAATGCAACTTGCAGCTGCGGGCTATTTCATGAACTCACTGTGTGAACCTGTACCGGTACCTACTGCCTAAGCCACTGCATCGAAGCGTTGTAGCTTGTGATATTTGAAGAAGGTATGTACTAATAAATATAATACTGTCTCCTTAAAATTTGTATTACGCATTCTTGCCTAAGAGTTTTCGAGAAGACAGCACTAAATGAATGGTCGGACAGTAATTAATCTTGATGCTGATACTGATACTGTTAGCCTGTATCATCCCACAGCAGGGCAAAGGTGTGGTGTCTCCCCATGACTTCCAGTTATTTCGATCTAAGGCCAATGTGGACCACTGGTCGTTGGTCTTCTCCAGATCGTCTCGACATCTTCTACGAGGTCTACCGCGACGCCTTCTGACTGTGTCAGGGCTCCAGAAAGTGGTTATTTTGGCCATGCGGCAGACGTGCACAGTCCAGTCCCACTTAAGCTTAGCGGCTTTTTGAGCAACATCAGTAATTTGTGTTTTTGAGCGCAGTGTTGTGTTGCGTACACGGTCGGTTAGTTTGACGCCTAGAATGCTGCGCTCCATTGCACGTTGGCAGACCTTAAGTTTGGACTTTTGAATCTTTGTCAAAGACTAAGTCTGGGATCCATAAGTCAGAATGGGAAGAATCTTGAACGGAAACATAAAGGTTTTGTAAATTGCATAGAATCATTATCAAATATGCCTAGCCTTATCTGAAATACATTGGTCTTGACTTCCAGTTTAACCAGATGCAGTTGAATAGTAGGTACTAAGTTACATAGAGGCTGTGGATGAACTGCCTATTTATTTAACACAATATTCCTTATTGTCCGAGAGTTTAACGGTCAGTCTTACGCTGACCTGACGTCAAACCCTCGGGCTACTCTCACAGAACTCCTACCTTACCATTACTTTACTCCATTCATCCACAAACACATCACATTACGGCTTGGCAGTCAGAAAGGCGTTGAGGGTCCTATCCATCTCTTTCTGCCAACCCCAATAAGGAACCACACGCTTCTACAGCGACTCCACTTAATTGATAAAAAGGCGCGCGGTATTAGCATAATAATGCAACTTGCAGCTGCGGGCTATTTCATGAACTCGCTGTGTGAGCCTGTACCATTACCTACTGTCTACTAAGCAGTGGCTTAGTAGAAATATCTCGAGCTACCACGCTTCGATGTCACTGCATCTTTACACAAACACAAGGTTACCACGCTTCGATGTCACTGCATCTTTACACAAACACAAGGTTACCACGCTTCGATGTCACTGCATCTTTACACAAACACAAGGTTACAAGTAGGTCATTTATAATATAATTAATTCTGTTTCCTCAAAATTCTCCTCCATAGCCTATCTTTTTTTTATAGCCCTTTTTCAGATAAAAGTATACATGGTTTTATTTTTTTTATTTCTGTTTTTTTTCTTCTGTATTTTATTCTGTGTGCCCCTTGGCAAAGGCCTCATCCAACACTTTCCAATCTTCTCTCTCCCGCGCCAGTCTAGTCCAGGATTTTCCGGCTGTTTTAACCTTAAGAGTTAACCTTAAGAGAAACGTCTTTGGAAGAAGAGAAACAGAAACATTACAGAGGTCCATCAGTATAGCCTTTTCTTAAATATGTTGGTGATGGTTTCTAGTCTAACCGATCATCATCATTTCAGCCATAAGGGGATTTGCCATAATCGCCACACTTGGCAGGCGGGTTGACGATCGCAGTATGGTTGTTACAAAGGCACAGAGAACGCTGCTGCCCATTCTCTGGTATGTCCCTTAGTCGCCTCTTACGACACCCACGGGAAGATATGGGATGGTGTTATTCTTTACGTCCGACACCATACGGAGTCTAACCGATAGTGCAGTTAAATAGTGCTAAGTTACGTGGGGCGACTGTCTTATGTATAAAACAACATGCCTCTGTAAAACTGATGGTCAAGAATTTACAGCTACTGTATACCCGTACCGACAGTCAAATGTCCATAAATGACAGACAGAACAGTAATAGTACAATCTCAACCCAAGTTCATCATAATAAACTAACACTATAACACAAGAAGGCTCTTCATCACTAAAATATGCCACAAATAACATGAATACACCATGAAACTTAACCTTCAAATGTCGCGGCCGGGTCTCTGAGACCCCAGTCCCAATTTACGAGCTCATTAGCCAGGTTACCTCACACCTGGTCGAGGGTAATACCGCCCCGGTAATTACCACCGCAGATTCTTTGTTCCACAATATTAATTATTAAAGGGTATTTCGTATCTAACTGCGTGTAAACAAAAAACAATAAAGTTTAATTACGACATTAACGGTGGACCTCGATGAGATTATCATTTTTTCAGGATTAGCGCTGAGCCGGAAGATTGATGAAAAAATTCTGTTATTTTTTGTTGTTTTTAATTAAAATGTCTGCTTAGTGTTTTTCATTTTCATTACCCTAAGAGTGAAATACAATAAAAATTCTGGCACGATTAATGAATAAATAATGAAAAATGCCCATTTATTTTGCTTCTAAAGAAAGAGTAAGGTTTGTTGACTCCAAGAAACCTATTACCCTTGAAATATTAGAAAAAAAAATGTAAGAACTGTAGCATAAATATTCAGAGCAGCAATATTTATTGTTGTTTTCAACGCACAATCGTTAAAATCTATTTATTTCTCATGTCGCGAACAACGCCGGTAATTCCGGATGATTTACAGTTAATTCCACCAAAAACTTGAAATAAACTTTCGAGTGGTATTAAATTACTTTTTGATTAGTCTCTCGTAGTGCCATTTGTTTATAGCTGGTAATTAGATTTTGTCGCTAAATTAAATTTTAAATGCTTTCAGGGAAATTCTATACAATAGAACTTGTAATATCGGGTGATTGCCATTTCAGGAAACATCATGATTCATAATCTGTCTAACCTTCTCCCAACTATGTTGGGGTGGGCTTTCAGTCTAACCGGATGCAGTTGAATACCAGTATTTTACATGGAGCGACTGCCTATCTGAGATCCACAACCCAGTTAGTACAGGGTTATGCACCCTTTGGTAAGACTGGTTTCCACATTTTCGGGCTACTGACTACCTATAAAAACGTCGAAGAGTGGGCGTTTTGGGGGACTGTCTCTTGTAAATAAATGTTGAAGTTCGAAAAGTGCTGATGATAGCCTAATTTGAATAAATGACTTGATTTGATTTGATTGTCAAAGATCTATAAAGCTACCTATAACGACTGTCAAAGATATATAAACGGCTTAACGTGCTTTCCGAGGCACGGAGGAAACTTGGTATGTAATGGGTGCGTACTCATCCACGGACCAACCTAGGTTAACGCGGCTTAACACCATGCAAGCTCAGCAAGCTCCAACAAGCTCCTCTGTCTCCATGTTATCTTCTAAGTGCATTCCATGAAAATCTATCAAAATATCGCTGAAACCATCAACTATTTACCTAATCTAGAATCCGATGATTGAAACTATACCGATCAGTTCTGCTTACCCCACTGGGAATTCAGCGTCGAAGTTCTAAAACAAGGCAGCAAGATCGCGTGCACCGAAACAATCTCCTTTAGATCAAATACGGCAAACTACGTGTAATTTAGTTATTGAAAATTCCCTGCAGGGGCCCGAGCGACCTAGCGTGGTTTCTCTAGGGTTATAAAATACGAGCTGATTGTTTTCTAGGTTAAATAAAAACGGTTAAAATATATCAACTAGCTCGTTGGTCTAGTGGTCGCAAGTGCAACTGCTGAGCATGACGTCCTGGGTTCGATTACCTGGTCGGGTAAAGTGTTATTCGGTTTTTCCATCAGGAATTTCGCAGTTGTGCCCGGTAAATGGCAATAGATTCGCCCCTTTTTACATGGGACTTAAACATAACTGGCAAAATGTAGGCTTACTATTAGGTACACCTCTGCCTAACGAAAACTCTTTAGGGATTGCAGGCGTGCTATGTTTTATGTTAAAATACATCAAAAGAGCGGAGGTACAAACAATTTTTATTATAAAAATTCCATTTCCAATGTTAAAATATGAAAAGCGGCCGTGAATAGCTTCGGCATTCTTCGTGTTCTATTACGAATATCGAGTAATATGTTGGATCCGTAGTTGGTAATACGTTTGGTCTGTACTCTTAGGGTTCCGTAAACAACGAGTCTCATTATTGAGGATATTAGTGAACTTGCGACCCACGGATGCCCCTCAAGTTAAAGGGGAAAATATACAAGTCCGTGATTAGACCTGTTGTACTGTATGGATCAGAGTGCTGGGCTTTGAAAAAGATGGATGAAAAACGATTGCATGTAGCGGAGATGAGAATGTTGAGATGGATGGGCGGAGTGACAAGAATGGATAAAGTGAGGAATGAGTATATTAGAGGAAGTTTGAAAGTAGCACCTGTTACAGAAAAATTGAAAGGAAGTCGTTTATCTTGGTATGGTCATGTAATGAGGAGGGATGAAACGCATGTGACTAAAAAAGTGATGGATATAAATATTGATGGATGGAGAGGGAGAGGAAGGCCAAAGAAAAGATGGATGGATTGTGTGAGGAATGATATGAATGAGAAAGGAATAAATGCCACCTTGACGTGTAACAGGGAAGAATGGAAGAAGAAAACGTGTTGCGCCGACCCCAAATAGAATGGGATAAGGGCAGGAAGATGATGAGTGAGCCTGCGTCGTAACTGCAATCGTACTGGGTGTCTAGCTGTTGATCACAAAAATGTATCTTTGGTACCAGTTGACATTTTAACCGAAAATTTTCGTCATAATAACTTAAAAACAGTGCGATGTATCACTTGCCTTATTCAGAAAACAATAATGCGCAAATCATACAAACTTTAATAAAAGGGTTTGAATTAAATTACCTGCCTAACTTCCAATCTTTTATGTTTTTGTTAAAATTGTGGCCACAATTAAAAACCTATATAAAATTTGGCAGGTATCAATAGAAACAAGTGTCACGTTTCCAAAATATGAGCTAGTAAAATTAAAGTTCATTCACTGATGCTAATGGCATCTTCAGTTACAACTTAGATTTGATTAGCCATACATAAAACATGTACCCGTAACTTGTCACATACATAAGTTATTAGTATTGATGCCAGTTAAATACAGCGAATAGTGTAAGTTTTACCCGGGACCGCAGGCTTCCTACAAATTTTTTCCCGACCCATTTATTATTGCAGAGATATATCTCTAGCTGGCACGTCACGGAACCCTCTGTACACAGGTCCAACTCCCACTTAGCCAATTTTTACTTCGCCATTCGGACTCGTTTCATACGGGTGGGTATGCAGTTCCGATATACGTCGTTCCGTTCCACGATGATTTATGTGCAATGCTTTTAGTTGGAACTTCTGTTCTGTTATTTAATATTCCTAATGTATTGTTCAGTCGCTGCGAATTTGCGAACTAATATTTTAGGAATGTTGTTTGAATTTTAGTTTTGATTTACGGTTTAATGTGATTTGTTTTGTTTTTGGTGTATTTCCCCTTGTCGTAAAAAAAATTACAGTCCCTCGGGTCGATTTTAAGGTTAACGTACCTACGTACGTTACGTAGGTTGGGTCGTGGATTACACACCAAGTTTCGTCTGAGCCTCGGAAACCATGTTAAGACATTGTCGGCCCGCTGTCAATTGTAATTCTTTGACAGTCGTTATAGGTAATGGCCCGAAAGTTTGACAACCAGACTTACCAAAGGGTATCGTATTACACCAAGTGCTAACTGGGTTGTGGAGGTCAAAAAGGCAGTCGCTCCATGTAAAATTCTGGTATTCAGCAGCATCCATTAGATTGGAAGCCAACATATTTTTTGGAAAAATGCTAGACAAGCGTCTAGCATTTTTAGCGGGACAAGACAAGCGTCTAGTCCCGGAAAAATTATCCCCATCTTGGTGCATAAAACTACAGTCAGTCAATAACCCTACGTTATAATTCACCCCTTAACTTACCTACCCCCAAATAAAAACAGACAATTCATAACCTACACTATAATATAAGTCACCAAACTTTTGGCATGTCCAAGTGTACGGTTATCCGGCTGTCCAAGTGTCCAGTTATACAGATCCGGAATCCGGACACGTTTGATTCATGATGTTTGATGTTTGACTAGCGACGCGTTACCCGGCTACCGAAGATACAAGCTGGTGTCGATACAAAAGGATATGGCCGGGTATGTTTTGAGTCCCTGTTGTTTATTTGAATGATTCGGTTTTGGGTATTAATTAATCGATAGGGTGATATTAGACCCGAAGGGATCATACGGACAGGGGTTAGAATACATTTCCATGATGGGCTCTGCATGTGAGAATAGCTTTGATGTTGTCTCAAAGCATTCTAAAATTAAGTTTATATGGACAACAAGACGATAGGCGAAGAGACTCATACAGTGGATGCTTGAAGACGGCCGTCGTAACCGAGGCAGGCCCAAGAAACGCTGGCGTGACGATCTGGACTCATTCTTAACGAATTGTTCGGAGAAGGAAAATTGTAAAAAGACTTGAAAAGCCATGGGGAAGGATTTTATATCTAGCAGAGGGACAAAGCATGCAGAAAAAAAGAAATGTACAATATGCATTGACTTATATATTACTGCGTAAGGACTGGGCGGACCGCATGTTAAAATGACGCTTCGAGCTTGGTCCTAAAACGGTCTTTCCTAAGCCGAAATGAACTAGTCCACGATCGGCTCTCTTCGGGTGCGGTCGTAAATTTTATTAAAAGCTTTATTTATGTTCTTTATACCTCGAAAATACCACGCCGCTTTTACAAGGTTACGTTAACGAGCAGACTACACCGATTCTCTGTATGGCGAACGCGTCGAGCAAATGTTCGGACGACCGTATCTTTAGTTTTTATATCAATGACAAATATTAACGAAGAACTGACACGGCCCTTACCTGAGTTAAACAGTAGGTTAGACTATGGGAATTATCTAGGCGATAACGGCCCCGTGTAAGCTTGTAATCCATTACTTCATTATCAACACCAAAGTTTCATAAATATATGACCCTCATGCCTCATATCATCTAGATCTAGATGAAACCTAATAACCCTAAAATTTCTCTTCGTACTAACCAAAACAAATGAACCATGTATTGTTTTACATTAGAAAAAATGTTGAAGATCACGATAGATGACGATTCAAGACATGAACAGGCTTATTTTAAAGTTAAGAACTTTAACAAATGAATGTGTGTCAATGACCGCTATTACGGTCTTAACTGGCAGCAAATTTACCCTTGTATTTCACCCAGACCGAATGGCATCTATACACATATTATGTATCCTATAACTACAATGTTATCAGCGACGTATCTCGTGGAGAGCTGTTCCGCATGGCCAGTGGCTACGTGTATTGTTTACTGATGGAGACGTGAGATACTGGACCGACGTCATTTAGATGTAGGGGAGACTGTGTTCATTAAGTCAAGGTTTGTTTCGAAAGGTTATAAGAGCAACTCCAGTTTTAATCAGCCGTGTGCCCGACACGCCTTTTTTTTTTGGCGTGTAGAAAATCATCAAATAAGGGGTCCCGCTCTTGGGCACAGCGAAAGGGAGTGTCAGACTTCCACTGACTAAAAACCACCCATGTTCCTTCTTAGCCCTTCATGTCGAGGCCGCGGTATCTCTTGCGAACAACCCGCAGCCCCGACAGGCGTCGGCCCTTGCGGGCCACTTCCATGCTCCTGACATCTCTTTGAGGCGCGTGTGGAACACAAACGCGCCCTCAACACGGCTTGTCTTCGTCATAAGACGGGCGGACGGCGAGCTAGCCCATTACTCACCGTCCACAGGCTCGCGTCTACGGCGGCCGGAAGCCAACACGTGGCCCCCGACGCCCGGAGCGTCTCCCGCAGCGGCTAGGACGAGAGGTTCTCTCCCTCTCACCTTCCGCCACCTCCTTCGCTAGCATCACTGCTTCGCAGAAGGAGGCGACGGCGTCCCATTTCATCTCGCCCCGGATGCCCGACACGCCTAACATACAAACTTTCATGAAAGTGTTTGATGAGGTCTTTTATGAAACGAGCGTGCCCAAAAGACGCCTCTTCTTTTGCTTTGGAATAACAAATAACCATTTGGAAGAATACAATTAAGACGCAGAATAACTGTTTCTGGATTAGCACAAAACACCGACCAATACCAATTCGCACTGGGCCCGCGTGATGGATTATAGTCCATCCCTCTCCTAAAGAGGAGGCCTGAGTCCCTGCAGTGGGAACATTATAGGCTGATGATGATGATGACAAAACACCGTTAAAAATAAGGCCTATTTAAATTTCGAAAACAAAATAGAACGTTTATTAAATTTTACGTATATGTTTATTTGGCTTTTGACCAATTCAGTTGAAGTAAACGATCTTGCAAACAAAAGCAAGTATCCCATAGTTTGAGCACATACACAAAACAATTAACAAACTAATAAAATTCCAATTAATCCTACTTCCATTAGACCACACAAATAAACATAAAACAAACCTCTACGTTAGGCAGAATTACTAACATCCAGCTATATTGCGCAGACGACAATCTTCTATTATACCTTTGTCTTGTCCGAGCCTAGCCAAATGTCTTGTGTCTCGTTTGTGTAGTAGGACCTGTGAAGATAATCTATTGTACTGCCAGGCCGGCTTGACAAACAAAGTCTATACTGTGCAATACGTTGTTCTCAGAATATCCAATTTGTGAATTGAAGGATATTGATGGATATTGGTATAGCTTTATTTATAAATGTGTTGTGACAATAGAGTCTTGTCTATAAATGATTGCGTGTTTTAAATATTGTTTGTTTCATTTACTTATTATTTTCTTAGTTTCATCATTATCTTGCCCTTTTCCAAATTCATTTGAGGTCGGCGCAGCGTGTCTTCTTCTTCCATATTTTTTGTGACATATACAAATAAAAGTAGTAAGCGGCTCGACGGTAACGTCGTAGAACAGTCCTGAACTAGCCCTTGAAGCAAGCAGACAGTCTCTTCGACTTGCATATCACTACTTACTGATATATTGAGTGGTTTTAATCTAAACCCCAATTTGGATTTTTTTTTTTTTGGCAGTTGGATAATCATCAAATAACCCCTCCCGCTCTTGGGCAGAGCTAAAGGGAGTGTCAGACTTCTACTGACTAAAAACCACCCATGTTCCTTCTTAGCCGTTCATGTCGAGGCTGCGGTATCTCTTGCGAACAACCCGCAGCCTCGACGAACCCCGAATGTCTCACAAGTTATTCTAGTGAACCCTTCTCTTTTACTCGTCATGTCAGCAGTCACCTCCTTTCTTACCACATCATCCTTCACACAGTTTATCCATCGTTTCTTTGGTCTTCCTCTACTCTTATTACAGTTGTTTTTAGCTTAATCCTATTCTATTGGTCGGCCCAGCATATCGTCGGTGTGAGTGTGAGACAACTTAACTTAATTTTGTTAGAAGGCTTTACTTTTTCTCCATCTACGTTTATGATCTTCCACATTCATACTAATCAGTTTACTCACGACATTTCCTCCGCGATGTAGACAATTAAATCTACTTAAAAGTGTAAAAACAAATTGAAAACGTTTCCAAAAATCAATTTATTTCTCCCATCCTTATTCCCTTGCTATTCTTATTCACGTAACACGATGTAATCTAACACAATGTATCAATACTTGAGCTCCCACAATAGTTCTGTAATGTTTCATTTGATTGATGAGTGCACCCGCACTCGCGCCAAGTCGCGAACTCCAAACGAATCAATCTTGTAGAAAGGGTTCAACTGTACCGGTTGCCGCTTATGGCACTTTCTTATAACAAACATAATATCCTGTTTGTGACAGCGTGGGAGATAGATACACAGTTGTTGAGATGTGAGACAATCTATGAAGGAAAAAATTGGAGTGAAATAGAACAGAATAAGAGAAGTTTGTGTTCATCCTTTCATTAATTACATTTATTTTATTGTTATCGGTAAAATAAGCGTCTTTCTGTTTATAACTGTGGTTTGAAGATGACATTGACTTAATCAGGTTTCGTTTTTTAACGCTAAATACATTTTGTGGGGATAAATGTATTCCATAGACACCGGTTTCAGGACATATACTATAACGTATCTGCGTTAGAGAGATATGTAGGATAGGATGGACAAAGGACTATGCAAAAACCGCTTCGATATACAGGTTACTATATTATACAAGATGATTTGCATGCTAAATTAGGATGATAAGGACAGGCGAATGTTTGCAATGCTTGTAAAAGGCTGCTAAGTTATAAGTTCTGACCAATAATACCTAACACCACAATGTACACTTGGTTCGCAATAAATGTTTTGACTTTGACTTTGACTATTTTTTAGTCACCGTACAATTTTTTTCTAGGCATTACGAGTAGGTATCATTCAATAACACCATTTTTGAAAAAAAAACGATATGTAAAATTTTCATATTAAATCATTTTCTCGAAAGAATTATCCGCTCTCCGTGAAACGTTAAAACTTTGTGATGTGATATCTCAATATTTTTGTATTGAGTGATACTAAAAGAAAAAACACGTATTCAATGATTTTCCCCAAAGATTAAAATATCAGAATTTGGACGGTGCACGGTGACTAAAAAATCATCTCGTATATTGAGCAATGTTCGGTTTTCCATTACCAATTAAAATATATTCAGTAAAAGTGAACCTTTTTGATGAGTTCTGAAAAAATCTTGAATGGCCAGACCATTCAAGATTTTTCACAGACAGGGACGAAATGCCGGACAAAAGAGCTTTGCATGAGAGTTGATGAGAGAAGACCAATCCGCACTGGGCCCGCGTGGTGGATTATAGCCCATTCCTCGCCTAGAGTGGAGGCCTGAGTCCCTGCAGTGGGAACATTATAGGCTGATAAGGCTAAGAGACTATCGGAAATGGTCAAGCATTCCCTACATAGTTACACTTCCGACAAAATGGAATGTTCTGCCAATTAACAGCTTGATATTTTTAGAACTAAATCCCGAGCCGAACTAAAACCTTTTAGGCTTTGCCGTTACGTGTTTTTAGTTTGTTCAATTTTAGTTTCAGTATTTTTGAACGGATTTCGTTTGATTGGGATATTTTTGTTAGTATTTCGAACAGTCTGTTGTTATTATTTATTGGCGAATTTATGAATAGAGTTAATGTTTGTATTGAATACATATTGGGATGATTGCGTGTTTTAGAAGAATTGGACTTTGGGTGGAACTGACATATCTATACTAATATTATAAAGAGGAAAGATTTATTTTGTTTGTTTGTAACAGTAGGCTCCGAATAGGCTCCGAAACTACTGGACCGATTTCAAAAATTCTTTCACCGTTGGGAAGCTACTCTATTCCCGGGTGACATAGGCTACTTATTTGGAACAACAAACAATTACATAATAAAGCATAAAGACATAAAACATAGAATTAACAATTATGTAATCTACAGCGTTATACACAGAATACAAGCAAAATATTAAAAACACGCTTCAAAGAAAAATTAAAAGTAACAAAAATATTAATGCAAAAAAAAGACATTGATTTTAAACTTTTAAATAAGAAGCACGTGCACATAGAAACTAATAACAAGTGCATCATGTGCATTGAATACAAACCATATTGACCCACATATCTTTAAGATGAAAATGATTTTTAGTCCCAAAGTGGAAGTTATGTCACATGTGTATAGAGTTAAATGTTAGAACCCTACCCGGGTTCAATAACTGCCGTACTCAGAGAGCTTTAATGATTACTTAGGCCATCACTTAATAATGATTTGACACACTTTTGTATGACAATACTGTCAAAACCTTTACTAAGTGAAGGGCTAAGTAATCATTAAAGCTCTCGGAGTGCGGCAGTTAATCTCTGAATCACACAAAATAAACACAAATACAAAACATTCATAATTAACTAAGATATGCCACAGATACCTCTATGTTTTGATATATTTTCATTAAGACCGTACAAAGTAGGGTCGGGTCTCGCAGTCATTCACTAGCTTCATAACTATACTGTCCAGTTATGACCCTCGTGCCAAACAGACATTAGCTGGGCTTAATGCCTATTGGACATGTCGAGCAGTCACAGTGTCAGGGAATGTGTCTCCCAGCCGTAAAGTTCAGCTTTGATTGATGTTATGGCGAAGGTTACTGCTGACGGTCAACCTTGATGAAGGTCGAGATATGAATGGAGACAATGATGACATTTTGAGACACAGTGGGAATTGTTTCAAAATGTCAACATCAGGCCTGTTATCTCCCCGTCGGGGCTGCGGGTTGTTCGCAAGAGATACCGCGGCCTCGACATGAAGGGCTAAGAAGGAACATGGGTGGTTTTTAGTCAGTAGAAGTCTGACACTCCCTTTCGCTCTGCCCAAGAGCGGGAGGGGTTATTTGATGATTTTCCAACCACCATTAAAAGGCCTGTTATCTCCGGCGGCGACTTCTCGCGTCCGGCCCTGGTGCAAGCCATGGTCCGGGGCGAGGAGGAATGGGACGCCGTCGCCTCCTTCTGCGAAACAGTGATGCTAGCGAAGGAGGTGGCGGAGAGTGAGAGGGAGAGATCCTCTCGTCCCAGCCGCCGCGGGAGACGCTCCGGGCGTCGGGGACCACGTGATGGCTTCCGGCCACCGTAGACGCGGGCCTGTGGACGGTGAGTAATGGGCTAGCTCGTCGTCCGTCCGTCTTATGACGACAACAGTCCGTGTCGACGGCGCGTTCGTGTTCCACGCGCGCTGATAAAATGACGTTAGAACTTCTGCTGCTGTTTTCTTGAAGAAGTCTTTATATAACTTCTTCGTCACTTGGAAAAAATCAAATGAATGAATCTTCTGCCAATGGTGCATTCAGGAACACGCTGTAAGTTTCCCATATAACAGCCTTTTCCACAGAATAAGCCAATAGTTTTTTTTTTTCAATTTATAGTTTTATTAGAAAAATGTGTCGAGACATTTCTGCGAGTCGTTTTTAGGCTTTGATTGATGCAAGAGCGGAGATCTCAGTTGACAGGTCAAGGGCAAACACGATGAGGGTCTTGAAAGAAGTGATTTTGTAAATGAAAGAGTTTTCGAAGACATTGGAATGTAGATCAGTTATAGTGGAATTTATTGTTTGTTTTTCCTTTGTCTAAGATTGGTTTTAATCTATGTGCACTGAAAATACACACATCAACACCGTCTAGGGATATTTTGTATAAAGTTCTTAAACTCAAAAAATACTGGCCACTTTTAAATTATTTTAAAGAAAGTTTATTTTGTAAGCCTTTTTGAACGATTCTAAATTTGAATTTGGAAAAAATACATTAAAAACAAAAGATTTACGCGGCATAATGGTAGCTAAGTCCGAAGGTTTCATTTACCTACAGTAGTTTGTGGCTATTTTTTTGTGTCCAATTTAAGTTTTATAACAAGTTATCGGTTAATTCCGAATTAATGTTATTGTGTGTTTCATGCAGCGGCGCCATTTAACTAGAGAAGAAATGTTAAGGGCAGTAGGCATGCTCTAAGCTGGGGCTACTCAACGGAGTATTGCTGAGGAGTTTGGAACAAGACAAAACGTGATATCAAGGTTATGGTCACGTTATCGTGCTACTGGTGAAGTGGCTGAAAGACACCAAGGCGGGCAGCGTATAACCACTCAACGACAAGACCGATTTTTGCAAGTTGCCGCGAGAAGACAACCAAATGTTACGGCCATGCAGTTGGTTCAGAGGCTCCAGTCAGAGCACCAGTTGCTTATGAGTGACCAAACTGTGAGGAGAAGGCTGCATGAAGCTAACCTTCATGCTCGCTGACCGCTTCGTACTCCAGCACAACGCCGAGGAAATCGTGGACGACGACTAGAGGGGGCTCGTGAACATTTGCTCTGGGAAGAAAACCAGTGGTCTGTAGTGCTGTTTACCGATGAGTCCCGGTTCAGTTTCCATCCCGATACAAGTAGAGTGCGTGTTTGGCGAGTTCCTGGTCGTGAGAGCCGTCTGCAACATCCTCAGGAAGTCCATTCATACCACGACGGGACAATTATGGTTTGGGCGGGAATTCGTGTTGGTGGAAGAACAGACCTCGTTTGGATCAGAAACACCATGACGGCTGAAAAATACCGTAACGAGGTGCTAGTACCAATAATCTACCCCCATCGACTACAAATGGGCCAAGAATTCACGCTCATGCACGATAACGCCCGTCCGCACACAGCGAGAGTGGTGACGAGCTTTGCAGGAGCACGACGTATCGGTCTTAGGCTGGCCCGCTCAATCGCCTGACCTAAACCCCATAGAACACGCGTGGGACATGCTCCAAAGAAGGGCTTTGAGGAACTTAATCCAAAGCATGAAAAACCGTTGCAGGACCGTTATTAACGTCATGGGTGGTTTTACTGACTACTGATTTTTCACAGAACTGTTAAAAACAAATTATTTTTTCCTTATTTGTAAATTTTTCTTGAGAAACACATTCGTTGTTAGTTTTACCATTATTTCATGTTTTTTATTTATTTGAATAAAAATTTGTTTACGCAAAAAAACATTGTTTTCTTTTATTCTGGAGTGTAGTCTGATAAATGGGCTTTATAAAAATATATACATGTTGTATGCTATTTTTAATACATTTTGAGTAAATTGAGTAAATCCAAAATATCCCTAGACAGTGTTGATGTGTGTATACGAATATCCGTCACTGTTTTAATCACGTTAGGATTTATCCCTCTTCGTTATTTCAAGAAATTTCATGTTTCAATGTAATCGTTTACTACGCCATGGTTTTTATTATTTTGTCCGTTCAAAATTCTCCGTCATATTCCATCATCATTTCAGGCGAAAGACGTATCCTGTCGAGGCTGCGGGTTGTTCGCAAGGGATACCGCGGCCTCGACATGAAGGACTAAGAAGGAACATGGGTGGTTTTTAGTCAGTAGAAGTCTGACACTCCCTTTCGCTCTGCCCAAGGGCGGGAGGGGTTATTTGATGATTTCCCACCCACCAAAAAAAAAAAAAACTTGAGAGGTGTCAAGGAACACCCGGATGGAACGAAGTTATTGTTATTATTTCATATTATGTAAAAAAAAAAAAAAATGTAGAAATGAAAATATCTGGCTTGCTTTCTATAAGAGAGAGAGAGACAGACAGAGAAACATGCGACGCCGCACAGCTTACAATAGCTTACTATAGCAAAAAGTGTCGTGACAACTTTTCGTAAGAATTTTTAGCCCCCTTTCACAACGCGCGATAAGGAACTTCGTCGGAAAAAATGCGAAATACGTCCACTGCTGGACATAAGCCTTCGTCCAAGTGTCGCTACATTGACCAGTCCCGTGAGTCTCGTATCCAGTGGATCCCCGCAAATTAGTGGGAGGCCTTTCAAAGCTTTCTATAAAGTAAGGCCTTCTATTAAATATTCGCTATGAAATTATGATAAAGGGCGCAACGTTTTATTACTTGTTCACAACTTCTAAAAGCACCTCAAGGGTTGAGGGAAATCGCAGCAGGCGACGTTCACACGAAAAAACAATCTGTATAAATCTTTATATATCTTAGGCTGTGTTCACATTGCGAGCTTAGCGGAGTGAATAAACCGCGATGTAAAAACTATGCATGTCAACAAGGGTTTCATTGAGGTCGTTCATTTCGGCTGTCATTTATAGATATTTGACTGTCGTTACAGGTAGCGGGCGGCTGGAAAGCCTGATAACCAGTTTTACCAAGGGCATATCGTGTTACCCAGTTCTGACTGGGTTGTGGCGGTCAGATAGGACGTCGTTCCACTACACTGCTACACTGGTATTCAGCTGAATCTGGTAAGATTGGAAGCCGACATCAGCATAGTTAGAAAAAGTCTAGGCAGGATGACTATTTCTTGATTGACACGGAAATGTCGTATCAAAAACTTCCACCATTTGTCCACGAGTGAATAGCAGATTTTTCTCGCGGTCTCATTGTGGTTCCAGCTTTAGTAGGGGGGGGGCTCCTATGTCTGATAGGGGCTTCTTATCGGGTTCGATAAAACGTGGCATAATTTACGATTACATTCGAGAACAAAACTCTTATTTATCGCGTCACATACGTTCTGTATTCTCCCTAAGGACGAAGTATTATTGCCGTGTAAAGTTTGCAAGTATCGATTTGGATGAAAGGGGTAGGCAGGTCATGCAGTGGCAGTGAAATATTTTATTTGACTTTGTTATGGTTGTTCTTTTTTATATTCGGTGAGAAGAAAAACAGAATGTTTTGCCAGCACAATCTTAAGATAGGCTTGAAACGTATTTATGTAATGGATGTGAACTTTTTATGTTTTTCATACTTAAGTTTCTGTATGCGACTGTATTTTTGATATCCATAACCTTCGTGTGATGTGAGATCTGAAATAAACCCTTTGTTGTAAAAGTTTGACTTGATCCGGTGACAGAAGGATACGGGGATATTGTCACGAAATTAATGTTAGTACACTCAGGTACAGCTGTCTTATGCAGCGCATGCTAATCCCGGTTTCGCTTCCGTAAGACCCGGGCAATTCAGGGTTTTACTATGGCCTAGTCTTAAGTTTTAAAAGACAAAAACACGTTCAAAAGAAAGTCATAGACGCACGACACCATATGCATCTATTATAATCTTTTTACTAACTCCCTCTCCTTCTTTATTTTTCTCTCTCTTTTTACTTAGTGACTGGCCTCATTGGTCTAGTGATCCCAATCACCCGACTGATGGCAATAGGCTCCCGCCTTTTTACATGGAACTCAAACATAACTAGCGAAATGTGGGTGAACTATAAGGTGTACACTCCTGACTAACCCTTCATAGATTCCAGGCGTGATCATCATCTGCCTAGCCTTTTCCCAACTAAGTTGGGGTCGGCTTCCAGTCTAACCGGATGCAGCTGAGTACCAGTATTTTACATGGAGCGACTGCCTATCTGACCCCCACAACCCAGTTAATACTAGGTAATACGATACTCTTT
Source organism: Diarsia brunnea (assembly GCA_949774965.1). Classification (NCBI taxonomy): domain Eukaryota; kingdom Metazoa; phylum Arthropoda; class Insecta; order Lepidoptera; family Noctuidae; genus Diarsia; species Diarsia brunnea. Next base: position 15,008,290 of record OX459013.1, on the reverse strand, counting down.
GGTGAGACTGGATGTCAGAATTTCAGGTCACTGACTACCTGTAACGACTGCCAAAGATCTATATATGGCAGCCGGGACCAACAGCTTAACGTGCTTTCCGAGGCACGGAGGAAACTCGGTATGTCGGGCGGTCACCCATCCACAGACCGACCTAGGCAAGCACAGCTTTTCCTAAAGATCGACCCGAGTGGCAGTTCTTATTAAGCCACGAGCTCCTCCCACGAGATTCCAGGCGTGATGTTATGTTATAATCTTTTTACAAAACATGGCCACCTTTCTCTCCATCATCATCATCATTATCAGTTCAGCCGAAAGACGTCCCCTGCTGGACATAGGCCTCCCTTAAGTGTCGCCACATTGAACGGTCCCGTGCGTCTCGCATCCGGCGGATCCCCGCAACCTTCACCAGGTCATCGGTCCACCTAGTGGGAGGCCTTCCAACGCAACGTCTACCGGTTCGCGGTCGCAACTCCAGAACTTTCCGGCCCCATCGGCTATCCGTTCTGCGAGCAATGTGCCCTGCCCACTGCCACCTAAGTTTGGCAATTCTTCGGGCTATGTCGGTAACCTTGGTTCTCATGCGGATGTCCTCATTTCTAATTCGATCACGCAAGAAAACTCCGAGCATAGCTCTCTCCATTGCCCTTTGAGTGACTTTCAGCTTTCTGATGAGGCCCATTGTGAGCGACCACGTTTCGGTCCCGTATGTAATCACTGCCAACACACACTGATCATAGACTTTCGTCTTGAAACACTGTGGTAAGTTGGACGAGAAGATACTACTCAGCTTTCTCTTACTTACATTAAACATGACACCCCTAGAAACGCCAACACAATAGCACACAATATGCACATACTTTATTCCTCGCAAACTTTTTACTGCCGACTCTTGGCTATAAAGAGTACAAAAGATAGTTCCCATTAAAAGTGAATCCTCCGACATTTTCAGGTATTCAACAGACTGTCGCCGTCTCGCAGAAATTTATTCCGCCCAGCCTTTCTGATTAAGCGTAAATATTCATTTGTATTTGTGCTTTAATGCGATTTATTTTAGATTGAAGTTAGAATGTTTTCACATATAGGGATTTGAGGTCTTGAGGAATGTTGATGGATGGAGAGTGAGTAGTTTGGCAAGATCTCAACGTCAAATTGCCAACGCAGGAACCGGTTAAAACTTTTAACAGTAAGAACTTATTTGAACAAAACTGTGAAACTAGAGCTAATAGTAACCTAACTTGATAAATTGAAGACTGCAAGCAAGAAAATTAATATTCACAAGTTCGTATTTTATCTTCGCATTAATAAAACCATTAATTCTTGATAAATTACTGTTGCCTCTTGTCCTAACTTTTAGTAAAGTTGTTGCGTTCAGACCATTTGTCTGAAGAGAAGCAATTTTATCTAAGTAAAGGCTTGGTCTGACATTTTATTCTTTTCAGAATTTCTAGAGCACTTTGTTTGCAGTTGGGAAATGTAATCAATTTTTTCACTTTTATAACTTTCTTTTATGACAGTTCGCTTTTAATATAAAGTGTACATTCCTACTGTCATTTCAGATGTTCAAGATGTTTCACAAAACGTTACATAAAATCGCGCTTGTTTCCCCGAAAGGGTTTAGACAGAGGTGTACACCTCTGCCTAAACCCTTTCTCTCTGTATATTATTATGTTTTAAGTCCCGTTTAACAGGGGGCGAGCTCATTACCATCGACTGCGAAATTCAGAAATTCCTGCTGGAAAAATATTAAATAGAACTTCGTTCTACCTGGGAATCACACCCAGAACCTCATGCTCAGTAGTAGCATTTGCGACAACGAGACATTTTCGTTCTAAAAAAAATATTTAATAAAGATACACAATTTTTCGTTTTCCTGTTATTTTTGTGGCCCCTGCTAAATTGCGTCTCCCAAGTACATTGTGCCAGTTACCACATCATTACCGCAGCACAATTCTCCAAAAACTTTACAGAACTGCGCGGAGTCAAAAATTACAGTGAACACAAAATTTCATTTTCCTGTCTCCGTAATTCTCGTGGCACCTAAGGACCGGTCCCACTGCTAACGAGTTAGCGGCTAGCTTTCGACTATTTTGTCGGTCAAAAAACGCAAATATTTTGGTTATTCTTCTCCTTTAACATGACACGGCCAAGGCCAGTTAGATAAGATAAAGACAAAAACGGAACGTAACGTTAAGTAAAATATACCAAAAATACAGACAAGATATTCCATTCGTTCAGCCACTAAGAGAGAGGATTGAGCACGGAGTGTGTGCGCTAAAATTCACAGAAGCGACCACCAGAAAAGCGCCGAGACAATGACGCTCGACGTCCCAAAGAAACAATTTGACTGTCTCGGATCTCGCAACGAAATTAATCAGAAAAGAATAGCGGAGGAGTAGGAAAAACACATAAACACACATGTATGTGTATATGTCGACTGCTCTCACTGCCCGCGAGAAGTCTGCTAAAGAAACTCATTCTTAGTAGCAAACTCTGCTCGTTTCTCGCCGGCAGTGGGACCATTGCCTAATCAGAGCTCTTTTACACAGCGTGCGACAATTCCCACCCCGTCATTACGTGAAGGCTTTATCTATTTCTGCACTGCACTGTACACAACCACCATATTAATTAACGCAAACACATTCCCGCGTAATCATATTAGCACTCGATATTTGGGGTGTGTAAATATGAAAGGACGTTTACACTCGGTAGGGTTAAGTGTTGATGCTAATTTAAGAGGAAAGTGATATTTTTGCAATTCGTTTTAATTCCAGCTTTGATGTGAGGTTTTCGGGTGGATCCGGTTTTGGATTTCCTTTTAGTAAGGAGTCTGATTGATCTAAAAATAAGGTTTTATTTGGATAAGGGGGATTTGTTCGCTGGGCTTTTTTAATGTAGGTCTGGAAATGTCTTGAAAATTGTGTTTTTAAAGGCGATAGCTAACTGAGAAAACATCTCAACAATTTGATGTTTTTTAACGTGTGATTAGAGCCAAAGCTTTTTTTTTTAAGCGTGGGAAATCATCAAATGACTCCTTCCGCTCTGGGCGCGGCAGGGACTGTCAGACTTCTACTGACAAAAAACCACCCATGTTCCTTGTTAGCCCTTCGAATAGACGCCGTGGTATCTCTTTGAAAATACTGCAGCCCCGAAGGGATTAGAGCCAAACCTGGTGTCAGAGGTTTCATGCAGCCCATGGGCCTCTGACTTGGTTTTACATGCCGTGGAGAAATATCTGCCAGGCAAGTGATAATTATGCAATACGCAAATCAATTCGAAAATATGTTTCTTCGGATCAAGCTGGAAGCCTTTGACTTGGCAAACCGACGGACACACCATTAAACTATCACTGCTGCTAACAATTTGACAGCAATGCAGCAATTTGGCTTCGTAAAGGAATGCTTTGGTAATGCTGCAAATTGAAATTTCGCACTCCCCATACCCCTGCGACCCTGGTACGTTCCTTCACTAAATCTAGATTGTAACTGCATTCCCAAACAAAGTTCAATATCTCAGCACACAACAGGTTCGTTTAAGAGAAGTTCCGATCTGTTAAGACACGCCCATTGCATAGATTGCAATGTTCCGAACTTTGCCGATGCTAGTTCGTAGAATACGAGTTATGAGCGTAGTCTGAAACTCCGATAGGAAAGTATCGGTAATTGGAGACACACACCAAGTTTACATGTACCGAACTTTAAGGTGAATGCTCCAACTAGCCCTCGAAATTCAAATTTTCTTACGTTTTTTGCAATTTGCAGGCCAGTGCTAGTTTGTATGTTGATTAAAATATAAATTGCGGCTGTAAGACGTATGTAGTTACAGAAATATAATCATCAAAATCATCAATACAAGCCTCCAAGTTCATAAAGGTGCAGGAACTTGAAAAAGTCAACATACAAACTAGCACTGGCCTGCAAATTGCAAAAAACGTAAGAATATTTGAATTTCGCGGGGTGGTTGGAGCATTCACCTTAATGTATTTGCAATATGTTTTGGTTGGGGCTCGCGTCCACTTTAAGAAATAAGCGCGGAAACCAAATCCCTATCATAGAACGTAGATATGTTTTGGTTTTTAATAGGATTCCTGTCTTGGAAGTGGAAATTATGTATTTCCTACTCCTCCGCTGTTCTTTTCCGATTCATTTAGTTGCGAGATACAAGACAGTTAAATTGTTTCCCTTGGACTTTGTGGAGCTTTATTGGCTCGGCGCATTTCTGGTGGTAGCCACTGTTAATTCGGGTATTCAGGAGTTGCAGTGGTTCGGGAATAGTGTGGCGGGCTTGTCCCATAGAAAAAGGATTCCTTACACCACTATGATCTATGAGTGAGTGGTGGCTCAATGGGAATAGCTCTGGGTTACTACTTGTAGGTTTGTACCCAGATTAAAACTTTAAAACAAGGGCCCGCGTGATGGCTAACGATGATTCCCTCTCAAAGAGAGCATGCCCACATGCTTGAGGCTGGGACACATCCCAGTAATAAGTACTTTGCAGGCTGATTATGTTTAAGCTTATTCTACTTACTTGGAGATGTAGTTCTGTGATCAAATGAATTGAAAACTTACCTGTAAAAGAAAAAAGTTTAATTAGTATACACGTTTGGTTTAGACAGAGGTACACAGACATTTCGCCAGCTATGGTATGCTTAAGTCCCATGTAAAAGTGGGTGAGCCTATCAAATTGAAATTAACTTAAAAAAAATCGTGCCACCATGCTTGCCAACCGAATGGCTTGGAGTAACGTATGTGTCCTCTTTGGCACTCGGTTTTGCATGCACATTTTAAAACTCTCATACATAACTTATCGTCTTTATTCTTTTCAATTTATTCAAATCGTAAACCCCACAATTCTTCCTTACAGACCGAGTTGTATCGTCCCTATCTGTACAAAGTACATCGGTTCAGACGTCACGTGCCGATAACGAGCGACACTTAGTTCACAATACTACTATTGTGTGCCAGTATTGTGAGCTCCGTACTCCTCAACTACTTCTCTTGACTAGCGACCTCTTGCTGTATTTCATTGGTTTTTCGCTTGAAAAATTTCTCTATTCCTCTTTAAGTTACCTTGTTTTCAGCAGTCTATGTAGGCATGTTAAAATGCACATTTTAGTAATGACGTGTGACACCTGCTGTTATTTGCTAATCTTTGACTCTTTGGTGTAGTCCTTCAGATTAGCATAAAAAACTTTATTTATTTATTTTACAGTAGCCCGAAAGTCTGACAATCAGTCTTACCAAATGGTCAGATAACCAGTCGCTTCATGTAAAATACTGTTATTTAGCTGCATCCGGTTAGACCGACCATGAAGTTTCTTGGCGGTTCTTCTCCATAGGAAACGACCAACCCGAACCGTGTACCTTTATGGCGTTTTATAAGTGCCCATGTAGGGCTAAAATAAAATATTTTGATTTTGATTGACTTCAACTTAGTTGGAGCTTAAGCTGAAGATTGATCTAAGCTGCTTTTATTTTCTAGGTACGAGCTTCTCATAACTTTGACAGTGGTGGAGTCCACCTCGAACAAAAAACCTGCGCACACGCCAACAACCAAACATTAAACCATTTCACCCGCCAATCACAAAAAAAACCACCATTGTACCACGACCTACATCAACCACAATATAGGCGACGAACGATAATGCAGTGTTTTGCATTGGCATCCGCAGTGCGCATTACATTGGTGGCGCAGTCAGCCGGTCCCGACACCACTTACATGCTGGGGCGGCGATGCGGCCGTAAATTACCTATTTGCTCGCGCGCCCGATGTGTGCGTGGTACGCAGTGAACTAGGCTACAGGGATTTCCTCGTGATTATTTTGTTTCGTGAGTAAGGGGAAATAAGAATTTGAGAGACGCAAGAGAAAACTGACACTACCTGACTATATATAAGCGTTAAGGAAAAAATGAAAAAAATTATATTAGACTAGGCGTTGCCAGCGGCTTCGCCCGCTTCAACTCGAAAATTATCCCACGGGAAGATAAAATCGGGATAAAACTATCCTATGTGTTAATCCAGGTTATAAACTATCTGTGTACAAAATTTTATTCAAATCCGTTCAGTAGTTTTTGCGTAAAAGAATAAAAAACATACACACTCACACACAAACTTTCGCCTTTATAATATTAGTGTGATTAACACAAAGTGTTGAAATGCTCATACTATTACTGTTACAAAATGCTTTAAGATAAATCGGAACTTATCTATAAGTCCAGTGGGAACTTTATGGACGCCTCAAGGGGTCTAGGCATCCTGCCGAAGACATACTGCGGCCTCGGACACAAAGGGCTAAGAAGGAACATGGGTGTTTTTTAGTCAGTAGACGTCTGACACTCCTTTCCGCTCCACCCAGAGCGGGAGGAGTCATTTGATGATTTCCCACCATCCAAAAAAAAAGAAAAGGCGTACAGGTACTTTTCCTCAGTAAAACCCAGTACCCTGTAATATGTGACTGTTTGTTTTTCCTGAATAAATAATTTATGGCTTACTTAATCTTGATCATATTGTTTACTCGAATTACTCGTCACTAACACGTCTCAGACCCAAATAAAAAAACTATTTACTGTTCAAAAAGTTGTTAATAAAGTTTCGACTGTTTCAGAAGGCATTTTCGGTGAGAAAAAGGGTACACGGGACGGTCATAAACCGCCTTGTAAAACCCATAGTTACGTCTTACAAACGTACAAAAATAAACAACTCTTTTGGCTCCCGAAATAACAAATGCGAATTCAATTTGTACTACGTAGGAAGATGCGATACAATCACGAGGACAAATATGAATACTCTTAGCAAAATTCAAAAGTTATTTTCTAGAAAAAGTATTAGTTTTGTTACGTGACATGAAAATGAAATCAATATACATAGTAGACGGGAATTGCTTCTAAGCGTTGCTAGTGTATACATATCGGTGGTGCTGACTATACACCTCAATAAAGCGAAGACTCACATTGCAACACGAGACCACAATGAGTACATTTACGAGTAAATTCGACGCCTGTTCCTAAAAATATGACTTTCGCTTTTCTGCATGATAACTCTGGGGTCGTGGCCACAAAACTAGTTTAGGAAGGTTCCTGGATGAAGAAACCAAAACCTACGTTTTTCATTAACACCCAACATGGAAATAGACAAAGTTGAGGAGGTCGTGGCTTAATAAGAACTGCCACTCGGGTAAAGCTGTGCTTGCCTAGGTCGGTCTGTGGATGGGTGACCGCCCGACATGCCGAGTTTCCTCCGTGGCTAGGAAAGCACGTTAAGCTGTTGGTCCCGGCTGCCATATATAGATCTTTGGCAGTCGTTACAGGTAGTCAGTGACCTGAAATTTTGAGATCCAGTCTTACCAAAGAGTATCGTATTACCTAGTATTAACTGGGTTGTGGAGGTCAGATAGGCAGTCGCTCCATGTAAAATACTGGTAGTCAGCTGCATCCGGTTAGACTGAAAGCCGACCCTAACATAGTTGGGAAAAGGCTAGGCAGATGATGATGGAAATGGACAAAGTTACCTGTATAATTGTATATCCCCAATTTCTCAATTATCTTTACATGTAAAGTTCTGGTGTGAGTGTTTTCGTAATTCTTCCCGTCCCAGACAGCTTGACCCATTTAAACGTGTTTATTTCGTACCTTGGGCTCAACTATATCTTGGACCCTTGCTGTTCTCGATATATCCGGATCTGCTAGTTTATAAATAAAACATTACTACAACGTTTTGTAGCCGCAGCAAGTGTCATTCCTGACATTTCGATAACACCCCAGTGTCCCAATATTCCGGCGACCCTGTTCGCTTCAACCCGTAAAGCAAAGAGTTACAGCCGCTACTCGTAAAAACTCCAATCGCCTCCGGTTTTATGTTCGGAAACGTAGCGCGCTATATCGAAGAAAAAACTGAAAATTTTCCATTTTGCCCACGTTATATAAATTTCTGCGATTTAGGGTGCAGTTGAGAGGAGAAGTTTTAAGCCAAAGATCTTTAACACTCTCGTTTGAAGTCAAAGTTATGGATGTTTTAAAAAATACGTTCTTCTCAATAAGTCATCATCCTTTAAGGTTGTGTAAAGATTTTGAACCCTATTTTAAATTAGGTGTGGATGACAAAAACCATCATCATAATTATCCTACCCTTTTTTTTTTGGCGGGTGGAAAATCATCAAATCCCTCCCCCCACCGGTCCCGCTATTGGGCAGAGCGAAAGGGAGTGTCAGACTTCTACTGACTAAAAACCAACCATGTTTCTTCTTAGCCCTTCATGTCGATGCCGCGGTATCTCTTGCGAACAACCCGCAGCCCCGACGGGACCCTTATTCTAATAAGGGTTGAGGTCGGCGCAGTATGTCTTCTTCTTCCATACTTTTTTATTACTCGTAATCTCAGCAGTCACCCCCTTTCTAGCCATATCAGCGGATGACAAAAACCATTAATCACTACATACTCGTATCATAAAATAAAATCCTCCACCGGGTCTGTCTCTCTGTTTGCAATTAAATCAAAAACTACTGCACCGATTTTCATGCTGTTTTCACCAATGGATAGAGTGGTTTTCGAGGAAGGTTTTAATATATAATTTGACCGACATCCACGCGGGGGACGCCGCGGGCATCAGTTAGTTAAAAATAAATAATGCCTTGACGGGACGCCCGGCAGATGTGAAACATCTATGTTAAAGAAAAAGGAGTAAATTATGCCTTGACGTCTGACAAGAGTCATGCCATCTTTCATCACGACATACAAATTGGTTTTACCGCCTAGGTACGCATAAAGATGTTTCACATCAATACAGACGTTTCCAAAGAGAAGGGAAACTGAGCGAACGCACATCTAAATTAGCCAATTAATTTGCACTACAAATGAACATCATAATATAACTCCAACCTCAGGATTATCCCCCATGTTGACATTTAAGCCAGGTTTACCACATTTTTCATTTAAAAAAGGCCGTTTATACATAAAATTAACACGTAAACATGCATACCATTAAATCACGAACACTGGTGGGTACTGATTGATGACACTGCTGTAATTATGTTGCATGAAAACCACGTAATTATGGTTTAAATCCGTCCTGTTTATCATTAAATAACCCCTTAGAGAAGGGGGAGAGAATAAAAATTGAATTATTGTTCGTAGCGGGATGACGGACTTGCGGGGTATTACTGTCCGGTTATTAGGAAAGTTATGGGCTGTTACTAGGTAGCCTGTTAGATGTTATTAAATTACAGCTTCAGGTGTAGCAGGTACCGTCGGGGCTGCGGGTTGTTCGCAAGAGATACCGCGGCCTCGACATAAAGGGCTAAGAAGGAAAATGGGTGGTTTTTAGTCAGTAGAAGTCTGACACTCCCTTTCGCTCTGCCCAAGAGCGGGAGGGGTTATTCGATGATTTTCCACCCGCCAAAAAAAAAAGGTGTAGCAGGTAGGTACTAATGTACATTTTTGTAACTCCTATAATTGGAGGAATAAATGCTTGTTGTACAGTAAAGTTTTCTCCAAATATACATTCATTACGCGAAAGGTTACCGCTAGACCACAAGCTACTCGGTCCAGTGACGCGTGTGTTGCGTTGGTGACTACGGAGAGAAGAAATAAAAGAAATTGCTAAGAGTCTAAGCAATTCGTTCCGAGGAAGAAATAATTTCCGGCGCTAGTTGCGGGAGCTAAAATCATACTTCTATTTCACAAATCGAGTACACATAAAGGGTGTAAAAGTACCCTTAATGCAAACGAAGGGCACTTGTTCTCCCCACCAGCAGGCGATCATTTTTCTGTTCTAGACCATACCTGGGAACTCTGTAGTTACGGAGATATTAGGGGTCAAAGTTCCAAATTTTTTACAGCTGTTTTTGTAAATACTAGTTTTTTAGGTTATAACTTAACTTAAATTACCTCTATGATCCGTTTACTATTCAGAGCATCCACAAGCACAATGTTTTAAGAGTGCTACATTGAGTTTTACCGTATAATGTGATTTTTGACCCCAAAAAAAAAGTCGTTTCTCAACAAACATTTTTGCGTACTTAGTTTGATGTACAGAATACTTGGTTGACGGCTGTGTGAAGGGTTAATTTACGCCCTGTATGCATAGAGGTGGTTTTTTATTAACTTTTATTTTTTTCTGTCTTTATACGCATCCTTACACCCATTGGTGTGCCAAAAGAGTCACATAGCTTCAAACCATCTGTCAAATTGGTTGTGTCCGAAATACGTATATACGAAAAAATATGACAAACAAAGTGTCCCTCATCAGAAACACCCAGCTATACGCACCACCAATAACCGAAGCAACAATTAAACGCGACTATATCTTACTACCTTTAAAAGTGAATATTTAGAACGGTACTTGTGAGCTGTTTGAGAGACACTCGTTCGTTAAGGGGCGACTTACGCGACTCCGCCGAGTACCACTTAAATTAAGATGTCGTTGTAAACTTTTGCTCTCGGTAAGAAATCTTTTTTATTATTTTTCGTGCAATTTTTATGCTGTCGTTAGTGAGGTATTGGTTTTGTATTGTTTCAACTGTTGTTAAGTCGTTAAGATTTTTTTATAGTCGACGTCAGATGTTAGGAAATTACGTTTTAGGGATTCGTTTGTATCTTTGTAACGTAGATGTCTGATCGTTTTTAGGTTCGTATTCTAGAGCAGTGATAAAATATAAATTATGATGCTAATGGCTGCTACACACGTTACGAAATGTCATAGCGATCGGACGGTACAGTTCAAACTGCACAGTTATCGTAGTGCTAAAAATCGGACAAACTGTATAGTTTTTCTTATACACACATGTAGATTTATCGTAGCAGTTTCAACTGTACCGTCTAATCGTAACGATTTATCGTGACGTGTGTAGCAGGTTTAACAGATTTGATAGCAGACATGAGAGGCCAATCTTCCCACATTATAATATGTAACATTATAATAAAGCAGACAACACAAGAAAGAGAATGCGTTTATTTAGGTCTTAATAACATCACGTATGTAATCCCCAGAGGTTTGGCAGATGTGTTAACCTAAACCCAAACCTCTATTAGTACACCCACATTTCGACAATTATTTTTAAGTTCCAAATAAAAGAGGTTGTCTTAGTTGCTATCAAGATTGAGGGAGGCTTGTGCCTATTGCCATCAACCATGCACAAATCCGGACTCCATGGCTGCTACTGAGAAATTCCTCATGAAAAAATCAAATAACAATTAAGTACCACGACCCGGGAATCACACCTAGGACGTTCAGCAGACGCAATTGCGACCACTAAACCAACGGGGCAGTCTAACATAACTTCTCAAACGAACTTTTTTTTTTGGCGGGTGGAAAATCATCGAATAACCCCTCCAGCTCTTGGACAGAGCGAAAGGGAGTGTCAGACTTCTACTGACAAAAAACCACCCATGTTCCTTCTTAGCCCTTCATGTGAACAACCCGCAGCCCCGACGGGTTCTCAAAAGACCTTAGACAACAATCATTGAAATATACAATAGTTTACTTAGACCTGACTTTAATCTAACTTAGACCTGACTTTTTTCTAACTTAGACTGAAATCTAGACAAAACCTACTCAACACACACTCCAAAGATCCTTCGTACCGACAAACTCCTAACTTCAGTCACAGATTCACATAAGCCAGCCCTACCAGCTGTTTCCCTCGTTCACGTAATGCCAATAGATTTCGTATTAAGTGCCTGAAAAAGTTCAACAAAAACCTTTGGACGAATCAGAAGCCAAACCGGAGTTTTTGCGTGCGGACAGCGAAGAGGCGTGGCTGCCTTATAGCTGATGACTTAAGGATCGATGAATCGATCTAAATAAGGTTCGACGGTACCAAAAGGATTATTTTAAAAAGGTTTAGTGAGTGCTGTTTCGTTTGATGTATGAATTATAGAGTGAATAATATGCGGGAGGATTTTGAGGGACCTTTTCAATCGAGGGGTTATGGAAATCGCGAGATAAATTGTATACACATGGTCCGTTGCATAGCAAAGTCGCGAGAAGGAAAAGGAAATCTTTTAACCAAATATTATTATCACTATCACTACATAGTATAAAACAAAGTCGCTATCTCTGTCCCTATATCCCTATGTATGCTTAAATCTTTAAAACTGCGCAACGGATTTTGAAGCGGTTTTTTTTAATAGATAGAGTGATTCAAGAGGAAGGTTTTAGTATATAATTTGACCGACATCCACGCTGGTGAAGCCGCGGGCATCAGCTAGTATAAAAATATTTTACTTTCATACTTTGTAGTTCGTGGCTTAATGAGAACTGCCACTCGGGTCGATCTTTAGGTAAAGCTGTGTTTGCCTAGGTCGGTCTGTAGACGGGTGACCGCCCGACATGGTCCCAGCTCTTAGTAGATGTCGCTACAGACATAAAAACTTGTCTAATATTAGAACCGCGAACTAAAGGGCCCTGACCACCAACCAGCCTTGGCAAACTGAAGTATTGAATTATCAAAACTTGTGTCTTAATAATGTTAAATTATTCACGCGGACGCAGATATAATTTATTCATCGTCGTTAATACCACTTTAAAAATAAACGCTTAATGAAAGCTACAGTCATATTATTAAAACAAAAATGAATTTCCAACGTTACGTAACTTAACGTTGTCAAAACGAATAAAATGCATATAAAGTACAATCTTCAGCGTAACGCGGGCTTTTTACGATTCATAATGTTCTATTACACATCGTAAAACAGTAAGCATACAATGCAAAATTTACATTCACGTAACATTATATTTACATATTTTCGCAGCTTATAAATGTTGTACAGTATGACTGGTGTAGGATAGGAGGTTCCAGAATGTTCCACCTGCTCTAATGATCAAACAAAGCGAGTTTGTAATCTCAGCGCATACGGTTGATGAATGGAGTCTAGTGTGAGTAAGCCCTAATGTAATGTGAAACTTTATATTGTGTGAACCGTATATAATAGAGTGCTGAGCTGCTGATATTAACAGATATGCGGGTGATTATTAAGCGTTGCTATGTGGAGTTTTCGTCACGCAGTTGTCAGAAGACGGTCGTCAAGGGAGGCCTAGAAAACGAAACGAATGATTGCCCAGTGAGAACACACGGAGCGTAGAGTGGAATTCTATGGGGGAGGCCTTTGCACATGCCCAACAGTGGGACATTGAGGCCCAATAAAACACGGCTTGATTTTGTATTGCAAGTATGTGCCCTGCCAGATCGTTCTAGAAACACATACACTATTCTTATTGGTAATGTTTTTTGGAAAGGTCCGGTGCGTAGTATTAGCAAGTGTATGAACCGAATGTTATGAACGTGGACGAAGCAAAGTGTTTAGATCGATTCCGCTGGCCCCCCCTACGGGTGAAAGACGTGCGTTTTATAAGTGTGTACATTACAGAAACAGTCCAGCATACGAAAAAAAATTGGTTGCCTGTAAAGTCGGTATACGGGCGAAAGTTTTACGTGACAACAAAAATAGAAGCGCAAGACATGAACCGGTGTGTATGCCTATCTCTCTCACTCTCTCTCTCTCGCTCTGGACGCGTGCCTCTCACTCGCTCTCATTGTGAGCGCATAACGTGAGCGGAGCGTAACGCAGTGTCTTGAAGTGTCACCCGGCAAACCAATTTATAAGACGTTGTCACGTCAAAAACCAAATGTTAGTAGAAAGAATGTACCAAAGTTCCAATGTGATCTCTGTTCACAAAAACAAGACTAACAAAAAAATTACACACACAAACAATAGAAAATGAAACGAGTAACTACAGCAAACATTTACCAAACCATACGCGTACAAAATGTTATGATTGGGAGACATAAACAACAAAACTTGGACAAGAATAAGCGCTGATGCTCCGGTCACGACCTCTCACGACATGCGTCAAGAGAAACGCGTGTGTTACAGTGACGCAGTTGTCCGCTGGTGATAGTCTTTCAAGAATTATTTTAAAGATTTCAAACCAGATCGAAAAAATATTTTACCCTTTACCCGTACCCAATGAGCCATACCAACCAACCTAGAAACTTCAGAATCCAAAACCGCACATCCTTGACACTGGTTTATACTGAAACTTAGAGTAAAGTTGACATAAAAATATTGGAAATACTCGTAGTTCAACATAATATATTGTGAAAAGTATTTCCAACTTGAATTTACTATCAACTTATTACAAATACAAATAGACTCATTTACTAGATGACTCGTCGGTTGATACAGAATTAAAATTTTGGCCTACCTTCGAAATTAGTTGAGCAGCCTTGTTCTAAGCAATTTCTTTCATTTTGTTTTGCCAGCCGTAGCCGCAACACGCGAGTCGCGTGACCGTGTACTTCGTGGCCAAGCCGTAAAACTATTCGCTCAACTTTCGAAGGAGTTTCATCTTCCTACGTACCGTTTGGGGAAAATTAAAAAACTTGTATCCAACTCACATTTAAGCTAGAACAAACGGATAGACAAAGTTAAGAAGAAAATAAACGTGGTCGGACAGTAGATAAAGACAATCTTTGAAATTGTTTACAGAAAACTATACGAATGGGTAAAGATGGAATTAAAAAAGTTGGTTGTGTGGATCGCAATATGGTTGATGAGATTACGAGTTTACTGAAAGAAGCCAGAGTAAAAGTTTTAACATAAACAAACTAGATCAGAACTAGTTAAGAAAGAGGCCTTTGAAAAGCAAAGAGCAAAGACAGACTTATTCTTCGATGACGTCAATAAATCTTACTTACATAACATCACGCCAGTTACCCTATTTTTATTTTCCTTTTTTTTTTGGGTTGGTGGATCATCAGATAACCCCTCCCGCTCTTGGGCAGAGCGAAAGGGAGTGTCAGACTTCTACTGACTAAAAACCACCCATGTTCCTTTTTAGCCCTTGCGCCGAGGCCCCGGTATCTCTTTCGAACAACCCGCAGCCCACGCCAGTTACTCTTGAAGTATTAGGCAGAGGTACCTTATCAAGTATATCCACATTTCGGCAGTTATGTTAAAGTCCCATGTACCAGGCACAAATCCCTACTCCGTGACTGCTACTGAGAAGTTACTGATGGCAAAATCCAAAACACTGCCCCACCCGGGACATACCAGGACCACAACAAAGATAAAAAAAAGACGTGTGGCACTCGGAGACTGCCGCGGTAAAGCTATTGCATGGCATTTTTTATCAACTTATGCAATTATAATTATTTGTTTATTTTATTAATGCAGTATTTAAATATATAGGGTGTCTCAGTAAGAGTGCACTTTTTAAAACAGGAATATTTTTTTTTTCATGCAAGTGGCAACTCTGAAATTTGACAGCTGTCATCTCTGTTTATTCCGATTATTAAAAATGGAGCGCTTTTCGAAAGAACAACGCCTTATAATTGTGAAAACTCATTATAAAAATGGTGAAAGTTACGCTGAAACCGCTCGCAAACTTCGCCAAATTTTCAGCCGAGAAAGTGCACCTAATGTGTCAACCATACGAAGAGTCAAAAAATTTGAAGAAACTGGGTCAATTATGGATAATAAGAATCCATTGCGTCAACGTAACGGTCGGTCTCTTGAAAACATTGCTGCTGTAAACGAGAGTGTCGCCGAAAACCCGAAAACATCAATTCGACATCGTTCTCAACAACTTCAAATTTCACGAAGCACTACGCAGCGAATTTTGACTAAAGACCTCCACCTTCATGCGTACAAGATTCAGTTAACTCAGGAGCTCAAACCAGCAGACCACGGAAAGCGCCGGCAATTCGTTCAATGGGTAATGGAACAAAGTGAAGTCGATGCCAATTTTTCGGAAAAAGTCATTTTCTCCGATGAAGCGCATTTCCATATGAATGGCTTCGTGAATACACAAAATTGTCGAATTTGGGACTCAGAAAATCCTCATGTAATCCATGAGAAACAAATGCACCCACAACGAGTAACTGTCTGGTGCGGATTTTGGTCAGGCGGCGTGATTGGACCTTACTTTTTTGAAAATGAGGCCGAAATTGCGGTGACTGTGAACGGCATTCGTTACAGGAATATGATAACGGACTTCTTGTGGCCTCAACTGGACGGCATGAATCTGGAAAACATGTGGTTTCAGCAGGACGGCGCAACCTGCCACACCGCGCATGAAACAATCGACTTATTGCAGCAACGATTTCCAGAACACATTATCTCACGAAATTCTGATGTCAACTGGCCACCAAGATCGTGCGATTTAACGCCGTGCGATTTTTTTCTTTGGGGTGCTGTGAAATCTCGGGTTTATGCGAATAAACCCGAAACAATTTCTGAGCTCAAATCGGAAATCCAACGCGTCATCGGTGAGATACAGCCACATCTCTGTGCAAAAGTCATGGAAAATTTCATGAAAAGAGTAATGGCCTGTCATCTTAGCCGTGGGGGTCATTTGCCGGATATTTTATTTCATACTTAATCGGAACATGTCTTCTTTCCAATACAATAAAAATATCACAACTCTGTCATAAAATACTTGTTTTTATTTTAAAATGAAAAAGTGCACTCTTACTGAGACACCCTTTAGTATTTATACCTCAGATCAAATAACAGGCAGATAGAACATGCGCAACAAACAATGTGAAGTCACTCAATATTTATGTGTGCATGACAGCTAGGAGCGGCATTGTAGGGACATGTGCATCTGTGCGTGTGTAAAGTTGCTAGGTATTGGTAAAAACTCCCACATTTTTTTCAATTATTGTACTAATGTTTAAAATTGGAAATGCACTTTTGCTATATAGATGCTCAAGTACCTAGTATTTGAACAGAATAAAATTGGCACATTACTAAGCTAAATTGTTGACATCCGTGGGCAAATCTTTTAAAAACCTAATGAAACACTTTCAGAATCGTCGGTGTCTTCTTGTCGGTACGATGAAGTAGTTAAGTTGATTATTTGTGTAGCGGAAGTACACGTTAATATTGCAATATTCTCCAGAGGAATACAGTTTCCCGTTTCTATACTTCTCATTTCTAAATGCGTTAATAATTTTCAATATTTGGTCTTTTTTTTGGGGGGGAAATCATCAAATAACCCTCCTGCTCTAGAGCAGAGCGAAAGGGAGTGTTAGACTTCTACTGACTAAAAACCACTCATGTTCCTTCTTAGCCCTTTATGTCGAGGCCGTGGTATCTCTCGCGAACAACCCGCAACCCCGACGGGTCGATATTTGGCCTTAAATTGTTTTACGTTTGGATTATCATTATGCATCTTGAGGCATCCGAAAAATATTTCAATATGATCCTGGCTAAGTTTGTAGGTGAGTAAAAAAAAAAGAAATGTCTTTTTCTATTAGACGATCATAAAGTGATATTAAACTTGATATTTTATTATTATTATTTACCAGTAGTTCCTGAGACTAGCACGTTCAACCAAACAAACAAACTCTTCGGATTTATAATATTATTAGTATAGATTATACTAAATTATTGATGCATAAACATGTATAAATTCATCTTTCTACACACCATGCAAATTCCCCCAATTCAAGGAGACCTATTTCGAAGTAAACTGGCAACACAGACCAATAACTGCCAATTTTTGAGTCGGAAAATATTTTATGGAAATTAAACAACAAAACAATAAAATAAACAATAGTTACTTGTGGAAAGATATTCCATCTCCTTTTGTTTGTTTTTGTGAACAACTTTTACAATGTTTAAAGACACAAGATAGCATGATCTGACAAGATTTGACATAAAATAGTAAGTCACTTGTGACGTCTAAGCAGTACGACGCGTAGCTTAGTACTGACGTGAGATCATATTCGCTTTTGAATTTGTATTTGCTTTGGTGGTTTTACTCTCATGTTCTACGCGCTCTATCTGCCTATTATTTGATCTGAGATTTATACTTACACTTTTACTAATCATCCTCATCTTTTATAAAATGTCCTTTTACGTCTCATGTCGCGCCTTGGCGACAACTATTTTTGTTGGCAGCCTTATAATCGATCTTATTCGATTTATTAACTTTGATTTTGCTGTTTTAAAATATTAAATCTAATAATTTTTTGTTGTCAAGATGTCATTTACTTTTTCTTTTATTTTGTGTCATAGTTTTTCTTAGTGGTTAGAGCTATGAAGGTTACATTTGATTTATATAATTTAATTTATTTTTATTAATATGTTAGCTCAAATAATGTAATTTATTGATAATTTCTATTAATAGTATCTTATCCTACGCTTATAAAATTAATTAACACGCTCACAGAAATTCTTTGAGGAAGTTTTTGACTGAATAATACAGGCCGTTTTAAATACAGGCAACTCACAATTTTTGATTTCAAGAAATTGTCAAGTGTCAATTTGTCAAGTGTCAGTTCGTTAGGTTTTTATTTTCGTTACGGAATTTCTGGATTCGGTCTCCACGCTCAAGGCCCGCAATAGAAGCTATGCAATAGCTTAATAACACAACACAAACCAAGGCAACAACTAAACCCGTCAGAACTGCGGGTTGTTCGAAAGAGATATCGCGGCCTCGACACAAAGGGTTAAGAAGGAACATGGGTGGTTTTTAGTAAGTAGAAGTCTGACACTCCCTACCGCTCTGCCCAGAGCTTTGATCACTTCCCACCCTCCAAAAAAAAAAGGCAAGAACTAAACTGTCATTCAAATGATTGACTACAAAATATCGAAAGCCGAACAACTATAGTACCGCACATCACAGCATTTTTAAACATTCCCGTGATTTTGACAGATCTCGGGATTAAGTTATTTCCTCTTACAAATACGCACCGTATTGTCCTATTTAGGTCAACCTTGTATCTGTATAGAAATGTCAATGTCTTAAAAGGTTTTCTCCTTCAGGGTACAATTTCACAGGGGTCCCTTAGTGAATAGGGAACAGCCATAAATGATTTTGGTAAGTAAGAAGCATTTGAGCGGATTATTTAATTTGGTAATGAATAGATGAGTTTTTGGTTAAGTTATCTTTGAATAGAGATGTCTCATAACATGAAGTATTCATTTGGGTCCTTTCACGAACAGAATACCGACTTTCTATTATGTAAAGGTAAACCATTATGGATTACAGACATAACTTCCATTCGTGCCTCGGGAACCACGTTAATCAGTTGGTAGCGGCCATCATTTGTAAATCTTTGTCAGTCGTTAAAAGCCAAATGTCCAAAATTCTGACCACCAGTCTTCCCAAAAGGAAACAGTAACTGGATCCTCTTCCTTGTTAAAGTAGTATGCAGCTGAATACGGTTCGACTTAAAGCCGACCCCAGCGCGGTTAGTAAAAGGCCAAATATATGACAACTTATGATGACAGACAAAAATTAAGAATTAAGTGATAATCACGTTCATCATCAAATACCAATAAACAAAAAATTACACACACGTCATTTCTTATCACTATCACTATCATCATATCACTCTGTCCCTATATCCCTATGTATGCTTAAATCTTTAAAACGACGCAACGGATTTTGAAGCGGTTTTTTTTAATAGATAGAGTGATTCAAGAGGAAGGTTTTAGTACATAATTTGACCGACATAAGCTGCGGGCATCAGCTAGTTTAATACATTGCTCTTCAATGAACAATTAATTCGAACAGCTCTTAAAACTTATCAATATTTTCCATCAGTTTATCGGCTTTAAAGTGAAAAACCCGGCCATTAGAGGACGGCCGCTGAAGTGCTAAAACCACTTGACGGGTGGCGGTCGAGAGCCATCGAACACCAGTTTTTGCCAAAGGGTAGGGCGCCTCGATAACTACGCGTGAACGCATTATGCGGCACGTGGTTTTAATTTATTATAACATGAAATTTTAACACATTAAAAAAATAATGAACTATTTTGTCAGTTATAGGGTTAAAAGGTTGTTCTCAACTGCCGTTTTACCCAAAAGGGTTTATATACCAGTCCGTGGAATTCACTGCTGGCTTCTCTGTTCTCTGATTATTTTAATCTGGTTTTATTTAAAGTTCGAGCCACTTGGCCGCAACTCGCTTGATGTGAAACCATGACTTTAGGTACCATACATATCCGCATACCATGCAGGAAGCGTGTTTTTCGGAGCATTTTCTTTGCCCGATTCGCACTTGGTGATTTTTATAAATTAAATCATGAGCAAGTACAAGTTTGAAAGGAGCGAACTTTTTATCTTATTAAAAAGGTTGATACACAGTGTACCGTTTTGTGTTTACCACCTAACATTGACCGAGCAAACAATTCCGCCGAGCAAATTCGGCCCGTTTAATCTATTGGACAATACACATTTTAATTACGTTCACAAAAGCGCCGTTTACGTCGGCAATATTTAAATTTAACAGCTCACAAGGTGCTCCTTACACCTTACCATTACGTTACTGCCAACCCTTTGCCCGTGGTAATTAGGTCGATTATCGTCCACTAATTAGGTATCCCATTCTGTTCCGATAAGGGTCGGATTGAACTCACACTCCCCTGCAATCCTGAAGAATACCGTTTCATTAATTCTTCAGTCAATTCCTTCAATTTCAGTCAGCGTTTTACGACATTCGGGTTCTCCAATTTTAGTGCTAGCGTTTTATAATTTCTTCGCAAATTTCTGCTGGTTCAATAAAGTATTCTGAACTTTTTTTTTTATTGTTATTCGTGAATTTTTGGGATGTTTTTGATCGAAGTTATTTTGGCTTGTTGCTTAGAAAGGATTTATTCTTGTGAAATCATTCAGGTACTTTCTTAATTTTTCTATCTACGATGAAGTTATGCTTTGCAAAAACATACATTTGTTTGGTTAACCTGGAAGCCGATTCCAGCATAGGTAGCAAACGGCTAAGCAAGAAGATACAATAGCCTGAATGAAACGGATATCAAAAAAAGAATAGGTAGAAGCTGAACACAACGTTTCACCAGAAAAAGTAAGTTTTCCGTGACATTAAAATTTTTTTTTTTTTTTTGGTGGTGTGAAATCATCAAATAACCCCTCTCGCTCTTGGGCAGAGCGAAAGGGAGTGTCAGACTTCTACTGACTAAAAACCACCCATGTTCCTTCTTAGCCCTTCATGTCGAGGCCGCGGTATCCCTTGCGAACAACCCGCAGCCTCGACAGGATGACATTAAAACCTCAAATAAAAGACACTTTTATACAACGGAACACGTGTTTGTAAAAAATAATTACACATCTTCAAATATTCATTTACTTATAAAAAAGTGTTGTCAAGCATTTCTCTCAGTTTTAAACACAAAATTTTCATGTTATTTTCACTGAAAATCAAGGTTCCAAATGTGGCATGTATTATGCTCACGAATCGTCGGTTCCAAGCCTCAGCGGGAAGTAACAGTTTAAAATTTAATCACATTTCTGCTCCTAAATTTATTTTCGTTGTGTGATGAGTGTGACTATGTTTAAGAAATTAAAATGGGACTTTGATCGTTTGTGAAAATGAATTTGTATTTTTGCGGAAGTAGTTTAGAAATATATCATTATGGTCTTAATTGAAATGGCTATAAAGCTTATTTCCAATATAAACTTCTTTCTTCATCGCGTGGTTAGTGCCTACTTGGCTTTACATGCATCCAGAAAAATCTCTTAGGCATGCTGGTTTTCTCCCGATGTTAATATATTGAAGTTGCTTTTTTCAATCTTACAATGGCAGATATCATGCTTTATCAAAATTAACCATTATAGATATAAAAAACTGGTCTTAGAAACTTAATATGTGACTACCATTTCTCCCTTACTGCTAAACAATTATAAAATCAAGCAATTATCGGTACTGTACTGTCTTTTTCAAGTGTTACAAGTAAACAGGACAGTCCCACCGAACTCGTACCTCACGGTCACATGACTTGTGACGTAGTAGCGCTAGTCCCTCGCTTCTGTGTAACGGACGAGAAAAGCTTTTATATTTATACTGTTTTAAAAATATTACACTCAGCGAATACTTTTTTAATATGAGAGTAAGGTCAGGCACAGGTCGACTGTGCGGCTGGCTTGTGGGCTTGTAAGATGTGGATTTGACAAGGCTTAGAAAAAAGAGGTTGATTATAAATGGTGTGAGAAGGCTGTAAATAGAACAATGACGTGATTCTTATAATAAGTTATAACTTTGGTTTCATTTATTCAACAACTAGCTGTGCCCGCGACTTCGTTCGCGTGCTTGTCGGAAACTAAATTGCGTCGCTTAGATAAAAGTACATTAAATCATTGCCCTGCGTTAACTTACTGACGCTGTAGAAAATAAGAAGAGAGTAATGCAAAGTACTGACTATGTCTAATACTAAAGTTTAGATGGATGGGTGTTTGTTAATCAACCACGTCAGAACGGCCGATCGGATCTTGAAGAAATTTGAAACAGGTACATTATAGTCGACAGGCAGACAGACTGTCGTTGGCGCGTTCGTGTTCCACGCGCGCCTCAAAGATATGTCAGCAACAATTAAGGGGCCCCAAAGGGACGTCTGCCGGGGCTGAGGGTTGTCCGCAAGAGATACCACGGCCCCGAAACACAAAGGGCTAAGAAGGAACGTGGGTGGTTTTTAGTCAGTAGAAGTCTGACACTTTCTTCCGCTCCACCCAGAGCGGGATTAGTCATTTGATAATTTACGAACCACAAAAAAAAGGGGGGATTAGAGGCTGTTTCGAGAGGGTACCTGTACCGAATCTGGAACATCGAATCTGAAATGGCCGCCACCTCCTTCTGCGAAGCAGTAATGCTAGCGAAAGAGGTGGCGGAACGTGAGAGGGAGACAACCTCTCGTCCCAGCCGCCGCGGGAGACGCTCCGGGCATTGGGGGCCACGTGATGGCTTCCGGCCACCGTAGGCGCGGGCCTGTGAACGGTGAGTAACGGGCTAGTTAATCGTTCGTCCGTCCTATGACGATGGAGGCGCGTTCGTGTTCCACGCGCGTCTCAAAGATTGTTGACTAACATTGAAGGGGCCCCCAAGGACCGACGCCCGTTGGGGCTGCGGGTTCTTCGAAAGAGATACCGCGGCCTCGACACATAGGGCTAACAACACACCACATCTATATGACGACATGGTTGGCGCAATGGCTGGACGATTAACAGTAGCACTGCGTGTCGCAGGTTCGATTCCCACACGGTACAAAAAAAAATATGTCGTGGGTTTTATCTAATTTTAATTTAGTTTAAAAATAAATAGTATTTTAATACTGTGTAATTGGTAAATTTTTATTTGTTGACTATTCACGAAACATAATGTGTGTATGTTTACTATCACCGCGGTTCAGAAAATGACATCAAATGTATAACGCCATCTGTCGAAGACGAAGATAAACTGCTAAAAAAGAGCGATCAAACACTATAAGGTTTAGGCTATGTAGATTTTGAAAACAGCATCATTTAGACTTATATCTACGTACCTTTTGCTATCATAACTTTATAAAGTTATCTTGTGAAGGCATTTAGTAATAAGTACCATATTCGTTCAATAGATGTCGTTGCTTGTCTCATTCTTGACCATAATGATAAGTTCTTCTTGAAAACTATAAATTCATATATCTTTTGATAGAGAGCACCGATTACGATGAAACAAAGACTAAGTAATAGCCCAAGTTACGCACAATATTTATGTATAAAAGTTACCTACATTCATTTCGTAAATTTGACGTGATGCTTAGTCATCGAAACAGACAAACAGACAAACAGACAAACAGACAAAAATTCCAAAAATGCTGGAAATGTGTTCTGTTGGTTATACTTTAATACCCTGACAATTTTTTTTTTTAATATTTTCAATGTACAAAAACGATTTCTCTACAGATTTATTATATGTAAATATAAATATAGAATAGATAGATGAAAACGTTGGCATTTTAGAAGACTACAAAAATAAGCAGGATTTGTTGTTGTACATAAATAACATCACGATTGTTATCCCTGGAAGGTTAGCGAGGGAGTGCACTCACATTTTGTCAGTTTGGTTTAAGCCCATTGTTTCACGGGGCGGGGCGATTTGCTATCATTTTATAACCAAAATAAACAATTTACATTTATGAAACGCAAACATAATTTAATTAAGTCCGCTACCATTTTATCTGAGTAGGCAAACACGCAAATATCAACACCCGTAACACGTTAATGATTCAGAACAAAACACCAAAAACTGAAACGAAAATAATTGATTCGGCCATAAATATAAGTATTGAAATAATAATTATTTGGGCATCACCCGTTATTGGGAACTGTTCGAGCGGTCGGCGGACCGTTTAGCGCATTTATAATATGAATTTATTGTCTATAATAGAGCTATAAATTGCCAGCGTCCTCGACACTCTCTATTATTAATTTCAACGGCGAGCGGCCGGCGCGAATTTATATTCTTTTACCAAATAATGAAGAGCTATCTTGGAGGGAAAAAAGAGGAATTAACGAGAACGGTGGTAGACAAAGGAGAGGCCGGAGGCGCGACAATTAGACCCACCGCGGATGGATACGGGCAATTTGCAAACTCATTTGCGCTATTAATAAGTCGCGTCCGAAGTGTTTTTGGTGTCAGCTGTGACAGGAACTTGGTCGTTGTCTTGACATACTTTAAAGATTTTGACTGTCAACATGTAAAGAGGATGTAGTTCTGCTACGATTGGGAAAGTTCATACATGTGCTGTGAGCCAAAATATTTTCTTTTAGAAAATTGACACCAAATGACAATTACCGTTCTAAAGTATTTTTATACAAGTGTCAAATAATGACATGTGATTTAGACCATCGAACTGAACATTTTTCTCCGTGGGACCAGTATTGGACTCGTGAAAAAATTATCCACTGAAATTGTGCCACACTTTTCACTGTGTGCTGCTTATTTAATCTGGTAGTCGGGAAATCGTCAAGCGATTGGTCGGCTCTTCACGAGACTAGATTAATACCTATTTTATGGCTACAGAATCAGCATTACTGTCCAACGTGGCAAATACTGTCAGCCAGATGTAGAGGATTTTTTTGACAAACCGCAATTCTTTTTCCCTTTTGAATCTTGTACATATTACAGATCTGTTATTAAATTTAATTTTTTAGCAATTTATTTCTCCTGATGCTTTTAATTTACATACATAAACTCACGCCCTTTTCCTATAGGGGTAGGCAGAAACCACAGAACGCCACTTGCTACGATCGTTACATACTCCTTTTGCCTCGTCCACATTCACTCACTCACTTTCAATTCACTCACTTTTAATTTAATTGCAAAAAAAACCTTCCTTAAAAATATTAGAACTAATTCCCATCTGGGGCTTTCAGAAGTGGTTCGTGTTTGAATGGCCGCTACTGTTAAAATCAGTAAATATTCGTCTTCTTTTAACATCCACAATTACTTTCAATTTTCATCAGTATAATAATCCTCGTCTGAGAGCTGTTTGGACTTCACAGACAACCTCTTGTCATGATTCATTTCATATCAAGAGACGGCTCCCTTGGGGCTGTTCAAAAAAACTTCGTTTTTATTTTATTATAAAATCATTTTCTTATTTTCGCGTTGTTGGTGGTTCATACCATTGTCAGAAGACTCGAGATACTGGGTTCGATTCCCGGTTCGGGCAAAGTGTTTTTGGGTTTTCAATCAGGAATTTCTCAGCAGCCACGAAGTGTGGATTTGTGGCCGATTGATGGCAATAGGCTCGCCCCCTATTACATGGGTTTTAAAATATAACTAGCAAAATGTGGGTATACTATTAGGTTATCTGTCTATCCCTTGAAGGATTGCAGGCAGAATATTTCGTTTCTTATTTTTAGGTTATCTACGTCAAAATACAAACATACGAAACAGCTTTATTTCTTGTTGGTCAAAAAAAGAGTAGAACTTTGCAGTGTTGATAAAAAAAAGGGTTTTAATCAGAATCTTGGTCTAGAAAGACACAAAAGGTTAGATAAGACGTGGTGACATTGGTACACTGGTGTTTCTTGACATAAGGGCCAGACTCCATCCGTCGGGGCTGCGGGTTGTTCGCAAGAGATACCGCGGCCTCGACATAAAGGGCTAAGAAGGAACATGGGTGGTTTTTAATCAGTAGAAGTCTGACACCTCCTTTCGCTCTGCCCAATAGCAGGAGGGGTTATTTGATGATTTTCCACCTGGAAAAAAAAAAAAAAATGGGCCAGACACCACCGAAGCGAAAAGACGAGAAGAGAAGAGATGTGTTGCAAACAACCAATATAATTCGACATTATTTACACTGTTTCGTATTAAATGAAAACTGGTATTCAGTTGCACCCGGTTAGACTGGAAGACAACCTCAATATAGTTGAGAAAAGGCTAGGCAGTTGAGGATATTTACAAATCAACATACACTCAGTCACGTAAAGAAGTCAAAAAAGCCAATTACCAAAGGCTCTTTATACTTCCAAGTGGCCCCTACACAGCCGGTACAAGAGCCCCGGCCTCCGCCGTCCCTCGTTTACGTTATCAGACTTTTAAGTGGAGTTCACAACAGCGTTACTGCCTCAATGCTCCCAGATAAGGCCGCGTATACACCGTCAACAGGTGTCGCTTGCCTGATAAACGTTTGAATAGTTTTTGCAGCGGTATCGAGGTACCACAATGGTGAAGATAAAACCTCGGTCGTCAACCTCCTTTCATTTATTTTCTTACAATTCTTAACGCAAACAAGAGATGCCTCTTTAGAAGCTTTTCCGTGTAATGTCCTTAATATTTCGTAAATGATACCATTGTTCGGGAGGTTGTCGGGTGAATAATGTCGGCAGTCGGACTTGAATGCTGCCTACCTTTTGTAAATGGGGACTTTTTGGTGGTTATGTAAGTTGATATCAAGGTCTCAAGTCTCATTAATATCTCTTGAGGAAATTCTGGATTGCGCACTCTGTTTTTATTTTTATACTGAAATGCCTTTTCATAAAAACACGCTGTAAGTGTTTTAAACTCATAAAGCTGATTTGGAGAAAAAACAAAATGGCTGAAGTGGGAGTGGGCTTATCACGTAGCACGAATGCACCCGGAGAGATGAGCAAAGATCGTCACTCACTGGACGCCTCGACCGCGGCGCTGGTGGCGTGACCATCTGATCATGTTTGTGGGGCAATGGAAATCTGATCATGTTTGTGGAAAGGTATGGAAGGAGAAACGGAAGGCTTTTGCTCAGCAGTGGCACACCATGAAGGCTAGTAAAAGAAGTGTTTTTATTTACGCATTAATTTACTTGGTTGTTCATAATAACGGGCATTATAGTAGTAAATCCCATTTGAAAGCCACAAATATTCCACCTACGACAAAGTGCTACGCGAGAAGCTACGATTGCACGTAGCGCTACGCTATCACGTAGCAGCGTAGCAAGAATAAACTTCCGTAGACTGTCATTTATACTGAATATTTTTATGGAATAATTTATGTGAAGATTTTACGCGTATTTTATACTTTTCTTCTTTGTTGAGGTCACTTTAGTAGGTCAATTTTAACGCTAGAGATGTTATGGCCTTGAATGAGATATAAATTCGTTCTTGTATGAATAGAATTTCAGTAGAGAATGGTATATTTTTTTTTGTTGGACACAAATGACTATCTTGTGCGCTTTTTGGCACTGAGCTTCGAATCGCATCGCGTATGCATTGCCAGTTTTGCGGGCACACAAGGCATTAAATGGCGCACTTGGAGTGATCCAAGTGCGCCATCTAATATTAAAAAGTATAAAAACCTTCTCACGAAATATTCTCTCTATTTCTTTAGAAGTTAAATGCAAATAACCTACAACAGAGACATTGAAAGGTTTCGCAAACAAACGTGTTTTCTCTCTGAGAGCGCTTGCAGCATTAAAAGTGAAATAAGTATCATGATTTCAAGTAGTTCTGTTTCTATGCAAACGTTTGAAAAGAAAAATGGAAAGAAAACTGCGGGTTGTTCGCAAGAGATACCGCGGCCTCGACATGAAGGGCTAAGAAAGAACATGGGTGGTTTTTATTCAATAGAAATCTGACACTCCTTTTCGCTCTGCCTAAGAGCGGGAGGGGTTATTTGATGATTTTCCACCAGCCAAAAAAAAAAAAAAAAAGACGTGTGGCACTGGAGACTGCCGCGGTAAAGCTATTGCATAGCATTTTTTATCAACTTAAGCAATTATAATTATTTATTTATTTTATTAATGCAGTATTTTCTGACGCTGATAATAATAATATGCCCTTTGACGTTCACAATTTATTTTTCTTTTTAGCTCTTTTTTTAGCTCTTTATGCTTTTCTTCCCTATAAAAATAAAAGAGTTTTTGAGCGTGTTAGTTAATTTTATAAGCGTAAGATAAGATACTATTAATAGAAATTATCAATAAATTACATTATTTGAGCTAACATATTAATAAAAATGAATTAAATTATATAAATCAAATGTAACCTTCGTAGTTCTAACCACTAAGAAAAACTATGACACAAATTAAAAGAAAAAGTAAATGACATCTTGACAACTGACGTAATGTCAGATGAAAAGTAAACATTGAAAAATTATAAGATTTAATATTTTATAAAAGATGAGGATGATTAGTAAAAGTGTAAGTATAAATACTATATTTCCCCAACATTTTGGTTATCTTTATAGCAGTATTATATATATAAATTAACAAAACAAAAAATAATACTGCATTTGTTATAATAATTATAAAATGAATGTATATAGAGTACTAACTCATTTTCTTTCACTATTTTTTCGTGACTTTCTTCATTAATAAATGCACTTTGTTTATTCATATTTAAAACACTTTGTACACAAATTATACGAGTACAGATATTCACTGTTGTACATAGATGATAAATAGATAAATACCTATACACCTATATACTTTCTCACAAACAGCTGATTACGGTAGTTTTCCAATACAACCAATGCCACCTAAAGGCGGGTTGCTGAACTAAAGAGACAAGCGTGATATTTCAAAAAGTCATTGTCAAGTGTCAATTTGTTAGGTTTTTATTTTCGTTACGGAATTTCTGGATTCGGTCCCCACGCTCAAGGCCCGCGATAGAAGCTATGCAATAGCTTAACAGTATACAAATTTGATAAACATTTTTATTGTGTAATTTATAAAACTAATGGACCGAAAAAAAGTAAAGAATCAAAGATACATTTTTTTAATTCTTAACCAGTGAAAATACAACAAAAAAGATGAACAAAGTATTGGCCAAATAGAACATTTTAAAGTGTGCGGTTCCCAGAAAGTATTCCGCTATCGTGTACAATCAGAAAGTTGCTCAAGTCGGTAAAAACACGAAACCACAACTTGCTGGTTCTCTGAATTTGTTACTTTGAGGTTAATGCAATCTTTTTTTCCAACAAAAATCTGTTGAGGGTGTAAATACACTTTAAAATAGCGTACAATTTGAAGGATTTAAAAATGATAGGATAAGATATACGAACCGATCGAGTTTGAGGAAAAGAGTGGCCTATGGAAGTAACAATTGGTCTCTGAAAGTCTGATTTTTGGATTATCAGTAAATTCAAAAACTCCAAAATCGGTAAATAATGACAACCATATTTCAGGACACAAGAAGATACTAAAGGATGAACTGATACTGTTAGCTTACATAATCCCATTGCTGGGCAAAGATCTCTCCTCATGACTTCCAGTCATTGGTTTTGTTCAGTTTGTCCCGCCATCTTTTACTGATGAAGTTTATGGAACCTCCACAACAACACACAATATTACAATAAATAATAAATAAATAATTTCTTGAGGACCAAACATTTTCAACAATGTATGCACCCACTAAACTGCGCAGCAGTTTGACGGCGGGATTAGGCGAACAAGTTACAACAACAACAAGTTTAGGCAATAGTGTACCTAATTGACGGCACGGTTGGCGCATTGGCTCAAGCAGTTGACTGCTGCGCTACGTGTCGCGGGTTCGATCCCCGCTCGGAACAAACATTTGTATTGCCTACAGATAGTTGTTTCGGGTCTGGGTATTTGTGTATGTGAATTTAAATGTCTGTGAACGCACCCACGATACAGGAGAAATTCCTTGTGTGGGGCAACGTATAATTTAAAAAAAAAATAGTATTCTTACATTTATGTTTAAATCCCATGTAATAAGGAGCAAGTATATAGTCATAAACCGGATACAAATCCAGACTCCGTGCTACTGTGAAATTCCTGATGGAAAAATCCAATAACACTGCCCGACCCGGGACTCGAACCTAGGACCTCATGCTCAGTAATTACGCTTCTGACCACTAGACCGACGAGACCTCTACAACAATCTTAACAGAAAACACACACAACACACTGCTTTTCACTGTCCTACTTTTACTACTTTCACAACACACAAAAACAAGGTTATTTAACTGAAAAGTTGTGTAACTAGCTCACTGCACTGCAACGTTGCACCGCTTTATTTCCGGTGTATTGAGCGAACTTCGCTCCGAACGCTCCGATCGCTCGCAACTTTAACGTCACGAAGCATTGCAGGTAGCCAACGAAATGGGCGAAAACTGATGGTTTGGAAATGGTTTTTTGGTTTGTTCACTGAACTTTGAACAGTTCATTATGTCAAAGAAAAATGAAGTATCATCAGTATTATCATCATCTGAATAACCTTTTCTCAACTTTGATGGGGTTGGCTTCGAGTCTAACTGGATGCAGCTGAATACCAGTATTTTACATGAAGCGACTGCCTATCTGATCTCCACAACCCAGTTAGTACCACTTCGTAAGACTGGTTATCGGACTTTTAGGCCGCTGATTTAACGACCGTCAAAGATTTAAAAATGACAGTTTTATTTATAAATTAAGGCACATACATACATACATAAACTCATACCATTTTCCCAGGGGGGTAGGCAGAAACCACAGAACACCACTTGCTACGATCCTTACATACTCCTGTTGCCTCGTCCCCATTCATACATCTGGTCATACACGCACCCCGGTTACGAGTACTACGCACCTGTCCTTTCTGAAGAACGGCACCAATAAGATCAGTGTATATCTTTCCAGGGCGTCCCCTCCCGGCGTTACCACTCACATCTGCCTTGTAAATTACCTTTTGTAAATCGACTTTCATTCATCAGTCCACATGACCGAACCACCTTAAAAATTGTAAAGAGTATTCTTAACAATTGTTGTCACTACATCTTCTTTTAAACAGCAACGTTCTCGTATAACCTCATTCCTCAATTTATCATTCAGAAATTAAGCCACATGAACGACATATTAGCAAAGATTGTCACAATATATGGCTATCAGAAGTCTTCTATGACGATGGTTAAATATGGACCCGAGCGGCGGTTATTATTAAACCACAAGCTCAAAAAACCTATCTCAAAAATCAGAATTAAATCCCAACATGAACTAAAACACGTTCACTTTCGACATACTCGTACGAAACCACAACTTAACGTTCCCCTATCAGCTAGTTACAACCCCGCCGCTTTATTTCCGGCCTATTGTGCGAGTTTCACACATAACCGTTTTTAACTTAGACGATCGAACAGTATGTAGGCCAGTACAATATTGTTACCGTTTGAAGACAACTTGTGTGTGATTCTATTGTTATATACCGACTGATTTGTGAAGAACTTCATTATTTTGTTATATTGGTGTTTGGATTGTTAATAAATGTAGGAACGTAATTAATAAACTTTATTTGTACGTAACCAAAAGTGCATGTACCTCATTATTATTTTGACAGTCGTTACAGGTAGTCAGTGGGCCCGAAAGTTTTACAGCCAGTCTTACCAAGGGGTATCGTATTACTCAGTAATAATTGGGTTGTGTAAGGTCAGATAGCCAGTCGCTCCATGTTACTGGTTTTTGAGCTGTATTCGATTTGACTGGAAGCCAATTCCAACATGGTTGGGAAAAGGCTACGCAGATGATGATGAGTTCAGTATATCTTTCCTTTGGCTAGAGAAAGGATGGGGCGATAGTATAAAAAAAACATCCTTTCGATAAATTTTCGATGTTTTTGCACATAGCAAACAGCTTTTTTTTTTTAAGCCGATGAAAAATTTCAATATTCAGAATTGTGTACTGAATACGTGGCAGCCATTTTAGCTTCGGTGTCTACTTACACCTTATATAACACCAGCAAAGGAATTTAATAAAGTGCCATTACCAGTATAAGGCAAAGTAATGAAATTTTACACAGCGAAAATTGCAGCAATAGTTTTATAAAATGTGTGAAACTATTTCCCGAGCTCATATTTCTTTAACATACCGTTCCTTTTAATAAGAGGTTCTTTAATTAACAAAAAATGGCACGCTCACTTTAAATAAAGTTTATGAAATATTTAGAAATTTTATCTCGTTTCGAAACTAAGGAAGTTTCATAATTAAACTGAGAAGATCCCTGAAGTTTGGGCTAATTAGCGTATTTTTGGCTGAATCGTTGAGGGTGGGAAGAAAAGGTCTGCTAGGCCGGTTTTAAGTTAAAAAGTTTGCCTATTTATGTGGGAAAATTTAGAATTGAATTTACGTCACTACAACCATTTTTAGGGTTCCGTACCCGAAGGGTAACCAACGGGACCTAACATTACTAAGTCATCGCTTTTGTCATCTAGGTCATGATCCATAATAGGTAGACAGTTGAAATTATCACAGAATGTGTATTTCTGTTGCCTCTATAATAACACATATACTCGTAAATAAAATAAAACGTGATTCTCCTACTACAATGGTACAGAAAATTTTATACAATACTTGCGACCCGCCACTGGTTTTTTAAAACTTGACAAAACAACAAAATATGTTAATATTTAAGTTTCTTAGATAAATGTTTTTTTTTATTTTTTATTTGTAATGGGCTTGCTCTTGTCCTCAATCTTACCCTAAAGTAAAGAAGAGGTCGACGATGGAATGAGCTTACCCAGAAGAAGCCTATTTACTCGCGACTTAAATAGATTGGGGTTATATGAACTCGGGAAAACCGACGCAGGCAGGGAGTTCCACTCCTTGGCTGTGCGCATAATAAAGGACTTAGCAAAGCGCTTCGTTCGAATGTGTGGAACATCGACTAGGTATGGGTGATAACCTGCAGTACGCCTAGTCTCCCGATGGAAGAAGGGAGATGGTGGAATCAACCCGTGGAGTTTCTGCGCACACTCTCCGAAGTACAGTCTGTAGAATACCGACAGACAAGCGACTTTGCGGCGGTGGGCCAGGCTATGTAGCTTGGCAACCAGCTTAGCGTCACCAATTAGTCTCCTGGCTCTGCGCTCTAATACAGAGTCAAGTGTGGCAAGTTGGTATTTGGCTGAGCCATCCCAAAGGTGACAGCAATACTCCATGCCGGACCGGACTTGAGCCTTATATAATATTGAAAGCTGTCCAGGCTTGAAGTACCGCTTAACCTTGTTTAGGATACCCAGCTTTTTTGCCGCAGTTTGAGCTTTTGACTCAATGTAGGTTTATACACATAGACCATAAATTAATCCGCATCACATTCGTATAGGACTACATACTTGTTTTAGTATTATACACACATGTTACGTAGATAAATTCTATGGCATTCGACGTACCGGACACCCTTGATGGACACAACCCCATTACATTCAGTCTATAAGCCAAAATGTCACCTGCCTGCCTGCCTACTACTCGGCCAGGCAAACCAAACCTGCCTTCAGACTATAAAGCAATCTTTCTTGTGAATATTCAGCCTAAAGATTTCCAAACTTTAGCTTTAATAATAAGGGGTTATGTAAACGTGGAATAATGTTGGCGGAGGACTAGTAAAAGGGTCCCGTATTCCCGTTGGTTACCCATCGGGTACGGAACCTACAAAAAAGTGATACATTTTCGAGGGTTACTGTGCAAAAAAAGCATATATCCTACACAAATCTTACCTAATAGTGTAAAGGCGAAAATTCAGACCAATATCCTTGCAAAATCCTTAGTCACAAGCAATTACTACATTCTTGTCTCAACAACACAGCAGGCACCAGTATGTATGTTCCCGACAAATGTCTCATTTTAAGTTTGAAGAGTTAATTCACCTCCTTGCCAAGCAAGCCTACGTTTACTAAATGAAGAACCTCATTTTATGCCTGGCTCCTTTTAGTTTCGTTTTCGTGCAATTTGGAAAGCTCGCGGCAATAAAAACGAATTTATTGGATATTATTCTTTTTACTTATTAGTTAGGGAAAGACGGTAGAATCGGGGTGTAGGCTTTGCGAATATTAGGTACTGTTTGTATTATTCTACTGAGTGAAACAATATGTAAGGAGAAACTGAGAAGATTGTTATTATCAATATATTTCATATTCACATTTTAAGCCTTTTTTTTTTGGGGTGGAAAATCATCAAATAACGCCTCCCGCTCTTGGGCAGAGCAAAAGGGAGTGTCAGACTTCTACTGACTAAAAACCACCCATGTTCCTTCAAGTTGAGGCCGCGGTATCTCTTGCGAACAACCCGCAGCCCCGACGGGCGTCGGCCCTTGCGGGCCCGTTCCATGTTGCTGAAATCTCTCTGAGGCGCGCGTAGAATACGAATGCGCCGTCGGCACGGCCTGTCGTCGTCATAAGACAGACAGACGGGGAGCTGGCCCATCACTCACCGTCCACAGGCCCGCGTCTACGGTGGCCGAAAGCCATCTCGTGGCCCCCGACGCCCGGAGCGCCTCCCGCACATTTTAAGCCCTGGAAGATGGAACGCACTTGTGTTTGCGCTGATATTAATATAACGGAGAGGTAACAAGAATGTTATTTTTCGGCAAACCTTCCTCCTTATACAACTTCAGAAAACAAGAAATAATACCACGAACAAATAGCGTAGACCTTCTTTAATCATTTCACAAACTTTATAGAATCACATCACAATAATCACGATAGAAAATGGATGGAGGTTGTAAGGTCGTCCGCTCACGCGCACGTTCTCAGGCAGACTGTCCGCACCGTTGTCGCCCACCCCACTTTTACTTGCCAACAATGACATCACTACCGCCATCTTGTAACAAATGTTGCAAGTTTCTTAAATCTACGACTCCCGCTGCGACACGGCCGTCCTGCGCCTCACACGTCCCCGTGTGGCTCATCTGAAATAGAAAGTTCTGTGTACATTACTTTGTTTCGGCCATGCCTGACCAGGATTGGTCAGCTTAACCATGACATCGCTTTACCAGCGGCATCGCTTAACCAGCGGCATCACTTAACCAGCGGCATCACTTAACCAGTGGCATCGCTTAACCAGCGGCATCACTTAACCAGCGGCATCGCTTAACCAGCGGCATCACTTAACCAGCGGCATCACTTAACCAGCGGCATCACTTAACCAGTGGCATCGCTTAACCAGCGGCATCACTTAACCAGTGGCATCGCTTAACCAGCGGCATCACTTAACCAGTGATAATAATAACGCTTAACCAGCGATATTAACCCACTAACACTTAACTAGCGAAATTTACATCATAACACGCTTAACCAGCGATATTAATCCATTAACGCTTAACCAGCGAAAGCACATACCACGCTTAACCAGCGATTTAAGCACTAACGCTTAACCAGCGAAAGCTTAACGTAATCCGCTTAACCAGCGATTACACTTACCAACGCTTAACCAGTGAAAGTACATCATAACACGCTTAATAAGCGATTCAATCACTAACGCTTAAACAGCGAAAGCTCAACGTAATCCGCTTAACCAGCGATTACACTACTAACGCTTAACCAGCGAAAGCTCTTAACCAGCGAAAGCACATCCTAATCCGCTTAACCAGTGATTACACTACTAACGCTTAACCAGCGATAGTCAACATAACTCGCCTAGCCAGAGATAGCGTAATGGTAAAAGTAAAAGATTTACGACTCCAAAGATTAAACAGGTTCATTCATTAGTCTCATCATCATTAATTTCCATTGGAACATTAGAATCAGGCATTTTTCTAAGGCGATCGTGAGCATATCTTTAGAGTGCTCATAATCCTTGCAAACTAATATTTTGAGAGGAACCAACTTGCAGAAGTCAGTACTTGCAAAACAACGTGCCTGATCTACAATTACTCACGTCGGCGCGCCAAACAAGATCAAACATTTTTTTTTAAAGCACGAATAGCACTAGCTCTATTAATTGGATCGGAATCAATGGCAATGGAAATCTCTCAGGTATTATCGTTCAATTCGCGACAATCAACGCACATGCGGTCGCTGCCTTCCTTCGTCTTCACCAGAAGATTAGGGCTGGCAAAAGGTGACGAGCTCGGGTGGATCACATTAAAGGAGAGCTGGTCTTCAATTTTATTGCGTACTACCTGTCTTTCAACTCAACGGATAAGGACAACGATAAACCGTTTTATTGGGATCTTTGAGTCATATTTCCATAGGGTCAGTATTTGCAGGAGAGCTAGGTGTTGTTCCAATAATAAAGTTGTTTGAGAATTGACTTAAAATTAAAGTTAGTCTTGCTTTGATATCCGGAGAAACGTCGGTATCAATGACATTTTTAACTGCACCTGACTCTACATTTAAAATGGTACGTAATTCGACACTCGACTCTACATTCGACTCTACACTCGGCTCAACTCTACACTCGACTCTACACTCGACTCTACACTCGACTCTACACTCGACTCTACACTCGACTCTACACTCGACTCTACACTCGACTCTACACTCGACTCTACACTCGACTCTACACTCGACTCTACACTCGACTCTACACTCGACTCTACACTCGACTCTACACTCGACTCTACACTCGACTCTACACTCGACTCTACACTCGACTCTACACTCGACTCTACACTCGACTCTACACTCGACTCTACACTTACGGTATTCACATCCGGTAAATTTTTCGAAAAGTTTAAAGTTTAACATGACGTCTAGAAGACGTCATGTTAATTACCGAGTCATAAATCAAAATTTCACGTCCAATCACTATGTCATGTTGTCAGGTAAAACATGAAAAACAATATCCAAACTAATGTTACCAATATCAAGTGTGATTCGGCGTGGTGGCTTTCGGGATGACGTATTGCACTCGTAGTTTAGTTTTATGAATTGTTCTTCTGACATTCAAAAGTACCTGGTAATGGTTTAATTGAAATAAATGCTTTGACTTTGACTTTTTGACAACATTAGCTAAAATGTTCAGGTTACTATTCACGGAAGTTTGACCTATACCCGTCGTAGTAACGACACTATAATTACGCTCACTATTAAATTACACAAAATATAATCTCTCATTAATGAACACTACGCTCCAGAATCATAACAAAATGAAAAGAACTCACCGAGGTGTTCTAGACGTCCCATTGGTGTACTGACTGCGCAGATTTCAACACGCCGCCGTTCTACCGGCTTGCTAGTTGGACTAGCAGCGGTCG
Organism: Diarsia brunnea; assembly: GCA_949774965.1. NCBI lineage: Eukaryota > Metazoa > Arthropoda > Insecta > Lepidoptera > Noctuidae > Diarsia > Diarsia brunnea. The sequence goes on along the minus strand of OX459013.1, from coordinate 14,971,126 downwards.
TCGTTGCTTCTGTACTGGCACCCCGAGGGCATCTTGATGCTTTGTGTCCGATGACGTTCCGACAGTTGTAACGTAATTATGATCTCTGTTGTTGTAAGTTTCGAAGTGGTTGCAAGTTTATTTGCTTCTCCGTGAGGCACACACAGAAATATGGCGGCCCACTCTCCCACAATGCGCACATTTAACCGGGGTCAACATCAGCTTGCGTTGCTTTGGACCAGGGTTGTCACTGTTGTAGTCACTATTCAGCACCGTTCTTTTTAAGTAGGATAGTGCCTTCAATTCCTGCTGCATTTTTGATTTTATTGCTCTAATATCATTTTCCATTCACTATTGTTCAACGTGGGCTGTAGTACAGAACGTGGATCACATCCCACTTCTGATAACGGAGAGGTAACAAGAATGTTATTTTTCGGCAAACCTTCCTCCTTATACAACTTCAGAAAACAAGAAATAATACCACGAACAAATAGCGTAGACCTTCTTTAATCATTTCACAAACTTTATAGAATCACATCACAATAATCACGATAGAAAATGGATGGAGGTTGTAAGGTCGTCCGCTCACGCGCACGTTCTCAGGCAGACTGTCCGCACCGTTGTCGCCCACCCCACTTTTACTTGCCAACAATGACATCACTACCGCCATCTTGTAACAAATGTTGCAAGTTTCTTAAATCTACGACTCCCGCTGCGACAAATATTAATTATTAATTTCAGATCACATTGGAAGATCTGTTGTGTGAAAGGAGTAAATTATTCCGTGACGTCTGACAGGCGAGAATAGAAGAAGAAAACGTATTGCGCAGACCCCAAATAGAATGTAACAAGGTTTTTGCACGGCTGGCGCAGTGGCTGAGCGATTGGACTGCTGCGCTACGTGTCGTGGGTTCGATCCCCGCACGGAACAAATATTTGTATGGCCTACAGATAGTTGTTTCGGGTCTGGGTGTGTTTGTGTATGTGAGTTTAATGTTTGTAAACGCACCCACGATACAGGAGAAATTCCTAGTGCGGGGCAACGTTTAAAAAAAACAAAAAAAGGGTAAGAAATTGATGATTACAAGATCCATATGTTTTTAGTAAAAGTCTTAACCAAATGTTAGTAAAAAAAACACACAAATATACAAATTTGCACGATTGACACCTACGGATGCAGCTGTATCCAGTAAGTCAGAATGGGGTTGTCCCATCTAAAACACAATAGGTACACTCAGGATATTGGCCGCAAGAAACGGTAAGAAAGACTATTTAAACTCAAAGATACATACACTGTTAAACAAATAAGCGATTATTAGAACAACAAAGGTTGCTAAAGTTAGACAGTTTAATTTTCTAGATACAAGTAGTCCAAATCATTCACAAAAGCAGACATTTTAACAAACCAACACACACAACAAACTTCGACAAACCAAACCACAGGTTACAGACAAAACAATTCTACATACACACACTAAAGTACCCAACCACTTATACCTCCTACTTGAACAAGTTATCACTTAGCCAGTCTAAGTCTAAACAACTAACTTAGCCAAGTCGTGCTAATACCGAATGTTCTGGAAACTTCTCGAAGAGTTTTACGAGGTACGTTTGTACCTGAGTGTACAGTAAAAGTGTATTATACGTATTTCTGATGGATTGGTGTATCGTAAATAGGTTTACGAGAGTCCGTCGTTGGGTTATGGATATGAAGTAATATGTTAATGGGTTGGGATGGTTATTCATCCATACTAATATTGTAAACTGTATTTCAAATCTTTCGTTCAGGATTCGATTCGCAGGTCAGGCAAAGTGTTACACTCAGTAGCAGCCACTGCACACGCAGACACAGTCTGGATTTGTGCACGGTTGGTGGCAATAGGCTACACATACATATATATACATGCTTGTCCTGTTGTATTTGCACACCACAGGAGCTGATGGAGATTGCTGAAAGTAACTAGTATGAGTCAATTTGAATTGTCAACGGATAAACGAGTAGCCAAGTAATTCGGTAACTAACTCCCCCCTAAGACGACCCTCTGACACTTGGATAATCTACGCGTCACTATACCGCTCTTTCGAACCCGTTCTATTTCCTAGCTCATTATGATAATATGCGGGAGTTACTTACGGTTTCCAGTAGGAACGCACGCACGATGTAGCTACTGCTACGAGTAGGTAGTAGTACACCTCTGCCTAATCCTTCGGGGATTACTGGCGTGATGTTAGGTTAATATTCTTAAAATAAAGTATGCTTATAGCAATTCTCTTAGGGGGCAAATTCGGAGACGTGTTTCTTACAGCGTGCTTATAATGAAAGACTTTTAATATTTATTTTCTTTAACAGTTTCAGAACGAATATTCAACTAGATAAGGAACAACAAAACATAAAATATCGTAAGCATCTTTATAAAAGCATGAAACACAAAATCATATTTATAAAGAGACTCAATTCAAAAATACAATTAACCACTTCCATAGAATTAAACATACAAGTTAAGCTTTAAAAACATCAAAATAAAACATACAAGTTAAGCTTTAAAAACATCAGTAAAACGAAAACCGAGGAATCAATAAGACAAAACCTCATAAACTCGGTAACCAATTTATTAATTCAACTCTTTCATCCGCCATGGAAAAATTTACCGGGCAATTGAGTGTAAAATCATATTAAATTAACCGGAAAGATACTCCGAACGGAAATAATGCTGCATATTGAAAAATAGGATAAGTTCAGCGTTTTTATGAAAGGGAGAGGTGGAAATGAATTACAATGTCAAAGGTGTTAGGGAGATGTGTCTTAAATGAGTTGGAAAAGCTTTCTGATTCGGGTGCATATGAGAATGGGATTTGTTTATTTTGAGAAAACAAACAATAAAATTGTACACTGTATAGTAAATCGTCATCTGCCAGCCTCTTCCCAAATATGTTAGGAGCAGCCACGGAGTTTGAAATTTTGTACGGATGATGGCAACGATGATGGCTTGTCCCCTATTACATGGAACTGGCGAAATGTGGGTGTAACACCTGGGGGGATTACAGGAGCGATGTTATGAGAGGAGGAAATGGATTGTGGTGTCAAAGGCGTTAGGGAGATGTCTTGAATGAGTTGAAAAATATTTCTGATTTATGGTGCATATGAGAATGGGATGAGTTTCTATTAGATGTTCACTCCAAGCATTGAGGAGCATAGGGTAAACTGGAAGGGAGGCCCTGTGGCTCTGTCTGCCTAAGTGTACTGTAAATGTATTAAATGAAAAACGACCCCCGATACAACAGAAATGGGTGGGAAATCATCAAATAACCCCCTCCCGCTCTTGGGCAGAGCGAAAGGGAGTGTCAGACTCCTACTGACTAAAAACCACTAATGTTCCTTCTTAGCCCTTCATGTCGAGGCCGCGGTATCTCTTGCGAACAACCCGCAGCCCCGACGGGCGTTGGCCCTTTCGGGCCCCTTCAACAGAAATACCTTGAGCCCACTCAAGGCATTTCTGTTGTATCGGGGGTGCGTTTACAAACATTTAAACTCACATACAAAAATACCCAGACCCGGAATAACTAGCCGCAAGCCATACAAATATTAGACCGTGCAGGAATGGAAACCTCGACACGCAGCGCAGCAGTTAATCGCTTAGCCACTGCGCTCTTTGTGTTTTCTAACGAAGCCGCTGAGACCTTCTGTCTGTAAGAGTCAGTGTCAGCTGCCTGACTGCTCTAAGTTAGTAGTTATGTGAAAAAACAAATAAAACCTCCATACCGTACATAAATAAGACCACTAACTGTCAAAATCGGGGTTATGGAGGTTCCATAAAGCACTGGTATTCAGCTAAATCTGGTAAGACTGGAAGCCGAACCCAACATAGTTGGGAAAAGGCTAGGCAGACGATGAAACTATCAATCTAGTTACCACAACGGGTAACATAGATCAGATAACAGCAACTCCCATATAAAACTAGCGAGCGCCATATTCATTCGGTTTATGTCCTTTTCGGCTAGATAAAACTCGCTTAGTTTTTCCAACTGCCCGCTAACTAATGGTCAATGAAAACTCCATTAGTGGAAGCATTAAAAGACGCTTTATGATGATAATAAACTCATAATACTTAATTATCATAAATACATATATGCACGAGCATAATGGCATAATGAAGAATTTTCGGAATATTTTTTGTCAATTTATGCAGAAAATTCGTATAATGGAATTTTATATAGATTTCATTTTTCGCATGAAAAGCTGTGGTCTTTTTCAGAAGAAAATAATGATAAATGATCATTTTTTGGTGGTGGGAAATCATGAAATGACTTCTCCCGCTCTAAAACGACCCATCAAAGATAAAAACCACCCATCCTTCTTAGCCCTTTGTGTCGAGGTAAATCATGTGGTTAGTGTTTAACCTGGTGTTGTTCTTACGATGTTTTTTTTTTGCAAAGGATAAATATCTAATATGAACGTGAATCTTAAAAATCAGATGTGCCTTAAGTTCGAACTCATGACCTATGACTTGGCAGTCCCACGGTTACACTACTATACTATCACTGCTATTGCTTCCTCTTATATAAAACCATCATAATTTCTCTATTTTTTCGTGGCATCACAGCCTATAGACAGGTCAAAAAAAACATCAACATCAGCCAATCACAAGACATTTCAAAACTTAAAATCTTTAAACTCCCAACAATTTTCCATGAAAGATACCCTCGATAAAGCGACACATATCTAGGAGCATTCTAGAAAGAATTTTCCCGACACGTACAGGTAAATAAAAAGGTGTGAGCTTACGAGGTCGGCGTCGAGACTCGAGTACTCGATCTCTCTTCAGGTAAGAGAGTTTCGATTTACGAGAATTGGTACCCAGATCGCTTCTAGACGATTGTGTTTACTTTAAAATGAACGAAGGATTGAATTGGGAGATGGAGTTTAGGAATTACAAGAGGTGTTGAAGAAATGTTCTTATTTTTGACCTTTCTAAGATTAGCAATGGATTCTACAATCCATTTCTACCTAACATTATTTTTACGTTTTGACCGTTCAACCAAGAATGATTGAGTTTATGTTGTCTAAAGGAGCTCGTGTCTAAATTATAATAGCCGCTCGGATCAATCTTCAAGTTAAGACGCGCTTACCTAAGTTGTTTACAGTTGGGTGACCACCCATTTCATATCGAGTTTCTAGGGATGTTTACTGACTTAAAAAAATATAATTCTAATTAGTCCGTCTGTTAGATTATCCAAAAAATATTGGATACGTATTTTTTGTTTTATCAAATCAATAAAAAATGACGAAGATAAAACGCGTCAAAGATTTGAGTCACTCATCGGTAAAAAAATGTCATACTAATCTATACTAATATTATAAAGCTGAAGAGTTTGTTTGTTTGTTTGTTTGTTTGAACGGGGTAAACTCAAGGACTACTGGTTGGAATTGAAAAACTCTTTTAGTGTAGGATAGTCCATTTATCGAGGAAGGCTTTAGGCTATATAACATCACGCTACAATCAATAGGAGCGGAGCATAAATGAAAAATGTTGCAAAAACGGGAAAAGATATTCCTTTTTGAGAGCTTCCGTTGCGTGCGCTGCGAAAACGGTTTAAGTTACGTAAATATCATGTAGGAAGGAATTGTTCCTCTTTAAAAGTTCTAAAACAAAGTCCGCGACAGCATATGTTTATCTTTTACGATTGACTCACTGTAACCATTTTTTTATATTAAAATGTTAGGTTAAAAAGAATTATATTTTGCGAAGCTTATTTAACCCATATGGTATTAATCTATATCTAAATAAATGTGTTTGCTAGCACGGAAATTTAATATAGAATATTTGTGCCCTTTACTCTATACAGTTTAAACAAATATCTTAGAAGATATCGCAATGTAAAAATATACGGGCGACAAAATAATTAGCGCGTGGCAGTCATTCGGTCCGGTGCGGTAGGTACGTGGGGATTCTGGCCTCTGGGGGCTCCGGAGAAATTCAAATTCAAAATATTTACTGCACCATAATGTTTACAAGTACAAGGTGTTACTGTATATTAAACAGTAAGAGATACCTATAGTAATTGTTACTTTAATAATATAATCGAAGTCAATCTAAACTAATAGGTATTTTATAGAGGAAAGGTAAGATTTTTTGTTTGTTACGAGTACGATATAGCTCAATTTAATAAGTTGGATAGTCGATTTATCTAGAAAGGTTATAAGCTATATTATGTGTTGCAGACGAAGTTGCGTGGGTCAGCTAGTGTCTTATAAAATGACGTCACACGAGTTTTCAAAGCACTGTAACGTCTTCATTGTTTGTTTACGTGAAAAAAGAAAAAATACGTGTCCAATATTGCGGCAATATCCCGGCTGTCATTTGTAGATATTTGAAAGTCATGTCGGGTAGTGGCCTGAAATTCTGATAACAAGTACTTACTAGTACTGGGTAATATGATAACTCTTGATGAGTTGGGTTGTAGAGGTCAGATAGGCAGTTGCTCCATGTAAAATACTGTTATTCAGCTGCAACCGGTTAGACAGTTTAAAACACTAGGAAGTGTCGAAGGGTGGGCGTTTTGGGGGACTGTCACTTGTAAATAAGTAAAGTAAAGTACATTTTGACGTTCGAAAAGTGCTGATTATCAGCCTGGTTTGAATAAATGACTTTTGATTTTGATTTTAAGATACCAGAATTTTATTGGGCGTATTTGCTGCGTCCCGGGAGTAATTTCGATCTACCATACGTTTAGCTACATACTTAGATTTACCTGTCACACATAACAGGCGTGATGTTACGTTACATCTAGTTTAATCCTTCAATTCAATTATATACTAACGTCACTAGCAGACGTCATAGACAGGTGTTGAACTGACATGTTGATCAAGTGTAGAATGTGACTAAATATATAACTATACATCCATATTAGGTTATGAAGAATTTCTAGTTATAAAGCATCTGAAGAATTATTATAATTGTTAACACCTGCGAGTTTGTAATGTGTCTCGCGGAGATTGTATTGAATACCGCGAATTTGTTGAGTCACTTTAGCAATTACTAGAGTATGTTGGGTATCTCTACCTCTCCTGGATTTAAATTGTATTATCTGGAGTAAATGGATGATGACGAGGAGCTCGTGGCTTAATAAGAACTGCCACTCGGGTCGATGTTTAGGTAACGCTGTGCTTGCCTAGGTCGGTCTGTGGATAGGTGACCGCCCGACATATCGAGTTTCCTCTGTGCCTCGGAAAGCACGTTAAGCTGTTGGTCCCGGCTGCCATATATAGATCTTTGGCAGTCGTTACAGGTGAGTGACCTGAAATTCTGACATCCAGTCTTACCAAAGAGTATCGTATTACCTAGTATTAACTGGGTTGTGGAGGTCAGATAGGCGGTCGCTCCATGTAAAATACTGGTATTCATCTGCATCTGGTAAGACTGGAAGCCGACCCCAACATAGTTGGGAAAAGGCTAAGCAGGTTTATATCTTTGCCTTTACTTCATCATTATTTTTGCGAATTTCATATTGATCTCTGGTCAGAAGCTGTTTATTTATTACTTTAATTTAACATGCTTCCTGCATTAACCTAAAAATCTCTTTTTTGAGGATTTACAAAACATTTTAATATTTTTTTAACAACTGTAAAATGCTCCCTAGTTTTTTGTGTAACACACCGATCAAAAACAGCTTGTATATTTTCATGGTTAAAACTACACAAAACCTCCAAATAAAACATTCTACATCGCAATTTCAACTGGACTATGTATAAAAGTAATTCCGTATACAAAATGTTGGCCCGTAACCGTTAACCACCAAACGGTTTTGTCATCCGTTTTGTCTATGGTGCTTGTTCAATACAACATTGCAACGAACGGACGCCATTGGCGAAATTGCCATGTTTGGCAGGCAAATTGGTCATAGCAGTACTTTGTAACCCTTCGGGCGAAATATTGGCTAGGAAACTGTTACTACCAGCTAGTTTTGCTAATATCTTTGTACATTGAAATTCAGATGTGATCTTTCAGATTTTTATTATAGAGATAGATTTTATTTCTAGCAGTTCTCCTTTAGTCATCATTTGACCTTCGCATATCCGCAGGCCTTTATTAATGGTTAATACGATACCACTTGCTAAAACTGGTTATTAAATGTCAAAAATCTACAATTGACAGTGGGCTCAAAAAATACTCATGTTCTTTGAGATTATGAAACATAATGATTTTTTTATATTACCGTTTTAAGACACATTTTAAGTCAACGATGTCCGAATAGCCACTATAGTTACCAAATAAATTCCAAAATGGAACAGAATGTGTATGGAATTATCTGCCAAGTAAGTTAATGAGAACTTAATTGTAGATGGTGAAACAGGCCCTTAATTAGAAAATCTTTATTAACTGTAGCTTTTATATCTTATTTCAAGTGGTTGAATTGCGCCGGGCGTCCATATTACCGAGTGGCACTGAAACCGAGGCCGTGGCTGCAATTTGGCAAAGGGTGCCGGCCACTTGTCCAAAGTCTTGTAAACGCAGCTTGGCATGTGGTTGAGCCTTCTTTTTAGTTGTTTTAAAAAGTTATATTTCGTTAAAATAATTACTAATAAAGGGTTTTTTTACTTAGGAGTTTGGTGTATATTTATTTAAACTTCAAGTGGAAATTCACCTTTTTTTCTCTTTATTTATTTTTAGGGACTTTTATACAGGTGTACATGCCAGTCCCATCAGACCTTCTTAAGTAAATCGTAACAACACAAACTTAATTAAATTATAAGCAGATCCGGATCTAGGTGTTGACAAAATATGATGGAACATGGAAACCTTGTGCATATTTATCTACAATTCTCTAATTAGATCATTAGGAAATTCACTTGAAGTTGCTACAAGGCAACAGTCAGTCAATAAAAGGGATGTAAAAACTATGTTATAACTTTACTTTAAACACCTCCTCAATCGCCGTACCATTCATGCATCAATTAGCACAATGTTTGATTGCGTTACATTGAGTCCTACCGTAAACCATGAATATTCATAAAAAAAAAATTGTTTTCCCAGCAATAAATATAAATATTTTTTTATTGATTTGTCTCTGTACTTGTAGTAAATCACCACACACTATTGTATAGAATCGGGTTCTTCTAACCTAACAGACAGATGTGTTGCCGGGGAGTTTGTTCCGCCACTTCTTCCCAGCTAAAACACTAAGAAGTGTCGAAGTGCGAGCGTTTTGGGGGACTGTCTCTTGTAGAATTTGACGTTCGAAAAGGTGGTGATTATTTATTTATTTAAGGATATCAGCAATTATCAGCCTAATTTGAATAACTGACTTTTTTGTATAATTATTGGTATAGAATTAGACATACTTAGTTTTATGTACAGAATGGTTGGCTGAAGGTTTCGTGAAGGTTCCGTTAACACTTTGTATGTGTCTATGTTATAATATTCTTAAGTAGTTTCTACCCAGCCCCATAGGAAAAATGTGTTAGTTAAATTATGTGCCTACAATTCAAAATAGATATTTGTACAGCTATTTTACTGCTATCAAAATGGACAATTGCGGTTTTATTAAATTGATTTAGCACATTCATAATTCTGGAAACTATGCTCCTAATTAGACTAACGTGTGTAATCCCTAAAATCTACACCGCTAAAATCATTCCAGTATATTCATTTATTATTTCAATACAATTCAGTTGTTCACTGCTGGCGTTACAGCTACACAAATGAAACCACACATGTAAATAGTCCACCAAATAGTATGCGGAACTACAAATATGGTCCGGCTGATCATTTAGCGAGATTGACCGATAAACAGTCGGGAAATAGGACATATTACACTGGCTAAAAGTAGGTAAGTTTGTTCTATCTACAGAAGTAATATTTTAGAAATGTCTGGACATACTCGTACTTGAGGATCATGAGAAGGGGCTGCGGGTTGTTCGAAAGAGATACCGCGGCCTCGGCGCAAGGACTAAGAAAGAACATGGGTGGTTTTTAGTCAGTAGAAGTCTGACACTCTCTCCCGCTCTGCCCAAGAGCGGGAGGGGTAAATTGATGATTTTCACCCGAAAAAAAAAAACAAGGATCATGAGGTTTTTTGGGTACCTTAGATTTTATAAGATACAGGCTCAGCCTAGTTTGGGGAGCTCTGTTTTCTAACCATGTTCAAATTTACTTGTTACGTTTATTCTTACCGCTAAGTTAGATTGAGATAATGTGATTTCGGGGCTGCGGGTTGTTCGAAAGAGATACCGCGGCCTCGGCGCAAGGGCTAAGAAGGAACATGGGTGGATTTTATTCAGTAGAAGTCTGACACTTCCTTCTGCTCTGCCCAAGAGCGAGACCCCGGTTATTTGATGATTTCTCACCGCTCAAAAAAAAGAAAATGTAATTTACAAAGGCTTAATCTTTTTTTCTTTATCCTTTATTTAGTCATTTCACAGTAATTTCAACTTCAGCTATTAAGCTGGTATTAACCCTAACTACTGTTGAAAGTCTCCCATAATATATATTAAATGTGAGTCGGCCATATTGAATTCAGAATGACGTCTCTGAACTGCCCAGTGCCCAAGCATTGACAACCAAACTGAACATGTATGCAAAATTTCAGCTCAATCGGAAACCGAGAAGTGGGTCAAATATATATGTATGACCCACTTCTAAGAACTTCTAAGTTACAGGTGAAGCTAATAAAAGCGTGTTAATAAGGTTCTTGCACTTGTGAATGTAAAAACAAACTTAAACACGAACACACATTTTCGATACACACCGTATTTTTGACGGTGGAATATCCATTCACAACAGTCGAGTGTTATATTCGAAAAATGAAATCGAATCCCCTTCGAATGTAATCAGAGACTGGCTGGGCAAACTGCCAGCGACGGATACTGGCCAGATCCAAAGACTTACTGGCACGAAACACAAACTACACAGTAAAAAAAAAGATAAAACCGAAACAACGGAACGAATGCTCGCCAGTGCGGAAAATGCGATTTAAATAAACGAAGAACTGAGTTAATCGATTCATATTTTAGTGAGGGGAAAGGAATTTGTTTGTAAGGAGATTGAACTACTTCACAGCCATCAAGATAATATTATCGAGCTAAAATTAAACTTGGATTAAAATAACATGATGATAGTCTAGCCTAGGCCCAGTGCAGGATGATTAATGTAACATGTCTTTGATTTTTTGCTTCTAGGGCATGACGGTATCTTCAAGATAGATTCTTCCTCATTTTGAGAGCAAAGTGTTAATGAAATAATTAAAAACAAAGATGGGAGTATGTAGGACAAGAAGTCGAAGCCGCTGCTCCAAAGATGTTTATTTTAAGTTGAACCTAAGATAAGTTTACCTTAAAAAAAAAGTGTTGTGAAAATGGATTCAGCGCATCTGCAGTAAAGATTACAGAAATGACTCGATTAAGCAGATCCCGGGAACTCCCTCACTATGATGGATGAACCACGTTTACGGTTGCGTATTGAAAAAAAGGGGCAACATTTTCATTATTTCGAGAGCATTTTTAGATGATAAACGACTTACCTTTTTTGCTGTCTATCTATTTTGGGTTCCGCACGCACGGATTTTATTCCGAAAGTAATTTCTTTGTGGACTTACCTGGAACAAAATAATATAAAAATTAATACAAGAAATATAAATGTTGTTCATTGCGTAAATTCGTTTTCTGAAAAGAATATCTCAATTTATGTAGGAAACAAAAAAAATGCAAAAAAACAGGTTTATACTGCTAAAAAAATATATTTTTAATTTTTGGAGTTAGAATTCATTACTTTATGGATACTTAATATTAATTGGTGTTAGTTCATACCTTTATGCTAAGTTACATTTATTTAATTCTCTCATAACTATTATCAGGAATACCTCCAGAAAATTTCTTTATCATAAACGTCAGAATAATAAAAGTCAACCTTTTTTTTTTTGGGGGGGGTGGGAAATCATCAAATAACCCCTCTCCCGCTCTCGGGCAGAGCGAACGGACACTTGGGTACTTCTACTGACTAATAACCACCCATGTTCCTTCTTAGCCCTTCATGTCGAGGCCGCGGTATCTCTTGCGAACAACCCGCAGCCCCGACGGGACCCGCAGCCCCGACGGGATAAAAGTCAGCCTAACAATCTATTTCAAAACACGAGGCTTGAAAACACTTTTTCTACCGAAAAAAGTCATGGAATTTTCCCTTAATAAAGGCCTAGCTAGGGTTACTTATTAGTATTAAAATACATTCAAAATGCGAGACCCTTCTCTTGCGTTTACAGCGAAAAGGACATACTAACGTCTGCAAAAAAATTAAGAGCCGCGCATTTTCTTTCGTGTCCACGGCAAAAAGGTTTCAGTCCAATATAAGATAAATAAAACGGCACTTCTGGGTTATCTCTCACGGTTCCCTGTAGTAAAAGTGTTGAAAAACATTGGCGTTGCGTAGAATTGCACATTTTATGTGCTATACCGTTTTAAAGGTTTTTGGTTACATGATAATCCGGTTTTAGGTGTAGGTTATAGCAGTTTTGGAAGGACCGCTTGGCTAGATAATAACAACCGCTAGGAACAATGTTCATGTTAAGTCGTGTTTGCTTAGGTTGGTCTACCGACGGGGGACCACCCATTTCGTACGAGGTTTCCTCCGTGCCTCGGAAAGCACGCTAAGCCGTTGGTCCCGGGTGACATTTGAAGATCTTTGGTAGTCGTTACAAGTTACTGGTCTGACAAGGAATTTCGTATCACCCAGCCAGTCCTTATAACTGGGTTGTGGAGGATAGATAAGCAGTTGTTCCATGTAAAATACTGTTATTCAGCTGCATCCGGCCATTGATATACAACAGCATCATCATAATATATGTGATGTTGATGAGCAGCGGTGGAATAAATGTTTCTTGCGACATGTTAAACTTACATTCAGTAGCAAATTTTCAGTCGATAAATCAGACCAATCTCTTTCAATTCACTTCGTGGAAATGTCATTTCGAAATAAACTTCCCTTAAGCATGACACAGTTCACCAAAAGGTCATTTACGTGCACCAGAATTTCCTCTGACACACTTACAATACAGTTCTAGTAGAAATTCTAAAATCTAATCCAATTTAAAGTCCAATTTGCAACACATCAACTACTATTAACAGCTATACAATTTCGCGAATGCACCAAGCCCCAACTACAAAGTGTGTTACAACAAAATTTGTTATACTTACCCGACAATTACTGCTTAAAACTACGAGTAGCTGTTAGAGAGGTGGCGTGTGCCCACTTCTACGAAACTCCGACCTGCTCAAATTATCCGCTATCGTATGCAGTTCCGGGACTTTCCACCATAATGCCATATCAGCATTATTTTTTCGACTTCCGACTTTTTGTACAAAATTCCTGGAATTGTGCTGTGGTTGTACCAGTTTTTTTGCTCTTTTTGAACGTTATCGTCGGTACAACTTTGAAGAGTTTTTTTTCGGGTTATTTGTCAAAGCATACTTGAAAGTCGGTTGTTTTGCGTGTAAATGTTTTGAATATACTTGTGGACGGGTTGTGGTTAGGGAATGTTGAAGTATTTCCGTACTTTATGCTATCTGATACTTAAACCTTCTGGAATAGCTTGGAGAAAATTTTACCTTTAGCTGTGTATTTTGAAGCCAGAATAAACGCACGACTGCGTGCTTCGTGTTTAGGGTGTGCCTTGTTACTGAGTTTAATTCACCGAGTTAAACCGGGTGGACTGTAAAAACAAGTGTTTTCTTATGCAAAAATTTGAACCAGCTTTCGTGATGCGCGTCTAGATCATCTCGCCACCTCTTTCTGGGCTGCCTTTGAAATAAATACTACTATTTTTTATAATATCCTTTTTTTTTGTTAGCCTGTATTTTCGCACTCCTGGACAACTCCTGGGCCCTATTCCTTCCACTCTTCACGATGTTATGCTCCTCGCCAATTGGTGAGAAAGCAATATACTACATTAACAAGAGAGAAATACAGCTATATGTTTTGTATAGTAAATAATATACAAAACAAATAGCTACGCGAAGAAATCATACAAAGATGCTAAAATAGAGGAGCATTTAAGAGAGAGCCTTCAAAGAATTCAGTGGCAGTCAAATGGAAGCGACTTATTTCTTTATTTCGCGAAGCATTCAGACGGTGCCAGGACATTTCCTCGGCAAGTCTTTCGAGATCCAGCACTTGAAGCACCCGCTATTAAAGATTTTACTTTTTTTAACTGTCTCTAAGAGTCTAAGTGTTAACGGGTGTAAAATTCAAGTCTTATAGCAAAGTGTCTACTGCCATTCCGACCAAGTCTTGGATTTAAATTCAAGTTAAACGCTGTCTTCAGGAGATAAATTGGTTCAAGTCACGGATTTCGATTTTTTTTATTTGGTGGAAGGATGGACGTTTATCTTTTACGTAGTTTTAGACTTTGCTTTGAGATTAGATGGATGATTTTACCTCTTTTCGGGAATGTTAGAATTTAATTATAGTTACAAAATATCTTTGATCTGATATGTAAGGTAGGTCGACGATGGTGTTTCAGCAGTGCGAACACTATAGACTATAATCAGTTAATGTATGCTAAGATACCATAATTAACTTCTAAATTTTTCTATTACGACACCTTTCAACAAAAATGAAATTCATGCAAACGCCTATGATTTTTACATGCCAGTATTTCGGCGGACAAAATCAATATTGAACTGAAAGGTGACATTAGCTTACTACCAGGCGTCACTTGATAATGGCGGCAAACAGTTTTAGGTACTTGCGTTAGGTGCCCGTTGTTTTAGTAGCAAGAAATAAAATTTGGCTACAATTTATGGGACATACAATGGGACCGATGGGATTTAGAGGTTAATAGTCCGGTCAATTTAGAAATCCAAGGTTACACTAATTCCCAACCGGCTGAAAATTAAAAAATATCCAAACAAATTTATTTCTAAAAGTCACCGTTTTTGAGATATTCGATTCAAAAAGTTGAAAGAGTGGTAATCTAAGCACGTAGTTTATATACGTGGTATTCTTATTCATATTATGACGATTGCAACTCTTTTAACTTCTTTTAATCGATATATCTCAAAAACGGTGGCTTTTAGGAATAAAAGTATTGGGACATTTTTATAGACTATTGTCTGATCTATAATTTTGTCTTAGCTAATTTTATGATAAAACTTACCGTTTTGCAGCAAATCGCGAAAAACCCATTTTTGGGAAAGGTCCCAAAAATGGGTTTTAAAAAAAGTTGTTCGAGGTCAAAGGTGACCTCGAATAACTTTTTTACCAAGTGTCGGATCGATGGGGACTTTTTACATTTCATTTATAATGGTGTTTTGAACTGAATTTTCAGCCGGGTGGGAATTCGTGTAACCTTACCCCGATTTTCTGGTCTAATTTGACCGGACTATTAAAACGTTCGTCTCTTATTATATTCCTTGTAAGCCTAGCCTAACTAAGTTATGAATATTCAAAATTTCTTTTAAGTTTCGTAAAACAAGGAACTCTTGTAAATAAACATTAAGTGCGATACCTTTTAGAGAATTTAAGATTTTTATAAATTACCTATTCATCCAAATTAGACTCGGTTGAGATATAAAAAAAAAAACATTAAAATCAAGAACAGCAGCTGCGAAGATAATAAAAATGAAAATCTTCATGTGTCCTGCATAATTTTTCCTTAAAATATCAAAATTGATTCAGATGGATGGAAGCGCCGACAGATGACGAATTCAAGATGGAGGGAGATTCGACCGCAAAATTATCTTAATTCCTCCCTCGAGATTAAATACAGTCTCCATTCTTTTTAAATTACCATGAGAAGCCTTACAAGTTCTTAGTTAAAAATTAAATTATACTTGTCCTCTTCGGGAGTTATTAGCTCACTCAACTTCAGAGGGTAGATTGTATTAAGGGATGCTGAATGAATTTGCATGTTAAAATTTTACGGTAATAGCACTACAATTTCGAGTTGGGAGATGTCGGCTGAAGTTAAGGGTACAATAGATTTGGTTTAAAGTCGTGTGTTAGTTAGTGGTAAGTGTTAAAGGAGGTATATTTTAATTCTGTGCTAATAACTGGATGGGTTATGTCTTGTATTGTTTGGAGTCTGAATGGATGGCTTTTTGGGTTCACATCTCAACTTTGTGTAAGAGACATTGAGTCACAGACTGTGATAGGGTATTTCACCAAAAAAATCTAATAAGCCCGTCAGATAGATATCAAAAAAATAATGGACACGTATTTTTTCTTTTTTCACGTACACAAAAGATGAAGACAGAATACAGTGAATCAGAATACAGTGCTTCGAAAAGTCGTATCAAGTCGTGTGACGTCACAAGGTTAGTACTTTTTTACCCACAAAGTGACGTCACAAGCCCCCATTCATGATCTTTGACACGTTTTATTTTCGTGATTGTTTGTTAATTTGATAAAACATAAAACACATATCCAATATTTTTCGATAATCTAACAGACGGACTAATTAGATTTTTTTAGTGAAATACCATATTCGTCAAATTCTACCAAAGTTGTACTCATAACATATTCTGTAATTCTCGAAGGCTTAGGAACAGATACCTAATAGTTCACACACATTTCACCAGTTATATTCGTAAGACGCGTATAATATGGGGCGAGCCTATGTCCATCAATCGGGCACAAATCCAGACTCCGTGGCTGCTAAGTAGCTACTAAGGAATTCCAGATAGAAAAAACGTAATAACAATTTCGAACCGAGGACCCCATGCTCCCCGTCGGGGCTGTGGGTTGTTCGAAAAAGATACAGCGGCCTCGGCGCAAGAGCTAAGAAGGAACATGGGTGGTTTTTAGTCAGTAGAAGTCCGACACTTCCTTCTGCTCTGCCCAAGAGCGGGAGGGGTTATTTGATGATTTCCCACCCCCAAAAAAAAAAGACCCCATGCTCAACTGAAGTGAATTCGGCCACTAAACCAACGAGGCAGACTTGTACTCATTAAACTAATATAAAAAATCTATAAACTCGTAGATATTATTATACTTTTAAAATTTTCATATAAAATGAACAAAATATACCCATATCTCTAGACTCAACGTTTTAATATCTTAACAGTAACCTCATTTCCCCGCTAAGAGCTAGTTAAAACGCTCTTAATCCATATGAAAGTACTTTAGAGCCTCGTGTATGTACGACTTTAAAATCTAATTACCTACGAGTAGGTAATATAGAATTCCTGTTCCATTTGAGAGTATTGATCTGCACTATGTTCAACTTTAACGCTAAAGTATTAGGTTCATCCCGTCGGGGTTGCGGGTTGTTCGCAAGAGATACCGCGGCCTCGACATGAAGGGATAAGAAAGAACATGGGTGGTTTTTAGTCAGTAGAAGTCTGACACTCCCTTTCGCTCTGCCCAGGAGCGGGAGGGGTTATTTGATGAATTTCCACCCGCCAAAAAAATAAAAAAAAGTATTAGGTTCATGGTTGATTTGGATTTGTAGTCCAGTCAAAGTAGCCAAAATTAGGTAAGAATCTCGGAATTTGAGCTACCCAGCTACAAACTCGTATAATCTTGTATTTTGACATCATAAAAGTAGTCTCAAAACACACTTTTCACGGTCACAAAAAATTGTTTTTTTTTGCAAATATTACGTATCCTAGGTATGGGTTTTTCGCTATTTGTAATTGCGATCAATACTGTAGAAAATAAAATTTCCTACAACTTTTGTTTTAAAAAATGTTTATACGTTGAACCGTTTTCGAGATAGAGGGCGGAGAACGAGCGCTTAGAGCATCATTTAATTTAAATTTGACGGCACGGTTGGCGCAGTGGCTGAGCGATTGGACTGCTGCGCTGCGTGTCGCGGGTTCGATCCCCGCACGGAACAAATATTTGTATGGCCTACAGATAGTTGTTTCGGGTCTGGGTGTGTTTGCGTATGTGTGTTTAAATGTACCCACGCACCCACGATACAGGAGAAATTCCTAGTGTGGGGGCAACGTTTTTAAAAAAAAAAAAAAAAAATTTAAGATCAGCCAGTAAGAAGATGGGATGGCGCAAGGGTGTCGACGAAAGTTGCCTATACTAAAAAGTTATAAAGAAATAATGCTGTGTTTGCCTGTATGATACGTGACGTTTAGATACGAGTTAAGACCTTAGAAAAAGAAATTAACCAGTTTAACAGAAGTTTTCGAATTAGACCAAATACCGTGTTCATTCCTCACTTCTCGAAAAAAGGAAATGTAAAGTTAAAAGTACTAACAAAACAATCCGTTTATTGTCAGTCTGCTTCCTCTCAGGAAATCTACTTCGCCATAACATCCAAACTTACACACTCGATAAAACCTAACACAATACCAATAACCCCATGTTAGCAAATCCTTATACGAATTCAAGTAATATTAACTTGCAGAGTTTACGAACATTTTTCTTGAGACGCGACGTTCTGAAGATATAAAGGAACATTTTGAGAAACACTTTCGACCTCTTTGTGTTAAATCAAAGAACTGGAAAAGACTTGAAAAGTGATGTTTCGTATTGAGTTCGCTGTTTCTTTTTAGTCCTGTTTTGTCATTTGTTTTGTTATTGATGTGTTTGAAGTTAAATTGTTTGGATGACTTATTAACAGGTGGCAATTTTGTTTTAATGGTTTGTTAAGGAGTGTTTTTTATTTAAAAGAACAATAACGTAACAGTAATTTGTATTCAAACATTGTTACGAATGGATAAACATGTGTATGGATCGGAATGTTGGGCCAAAAAAGGGATGAATGAAAGGCATTAATTGGCGTGTAGCTGAGATGAGGATGCTAAAGGGGATGTTGGGTGTTATGCAAAAGAAAAAAAATAAGAAATGAGGTCATAAGCAGAAGTCTGAATGTGGGGTCGGTATCTGAAAAGTTGTGTGGGAATCGGTTTTCGTGGTATGGACATGTGATGCGGAGGAATGGGGAAAATGTTGTGAGGAAAGATTTCGAGTGAGAGAGATCAAAGAAACGATAGATGGAGTGGAAAAAGGTGATATGGCAAGAAAGGAGGTGTCTGATGAGACGACGAGTAATAGAGAACTAAGAAAGAAAACATGCTGCGCCGACCCCAAATGAATTGGGATAAGGGCATGAGAATGAAGACAGCAATAAATGGAGAATTAAGTTACGATTTCTAGATCCGATGTTATTATTGTAGTATGCGAAAATAAATAAAATCATCTGTACATCAATTACTCTATTTTAACAAAAAGGTAAACCACAAAGTTATCGACAGATAGCTACAGATTTCAGCCTTAGATGACTGACTGCCGTACTCAGATAGCTTTAACGATTACTTAGGCCATCACTTAGTAAAGGTTTTGACAGTTTTGTCATACAAAAGTATGTCAAATATTTACTAAGTGACGGCTTAAGTAATCATTAAATATCTCTGAGTACCGCAGTTAGACGGTCTACAAACGAAAACCCAGGAACAAAATTTCGATAACCTTTTTGGAAGTATACTTTTACCAATGATGAACTTTAACAAGATTCCCTTTAGTATTCTCTCTTACTATACCTACATACCTGCCTATACCACCAGTTAACGAAGCTAAGTGGCGAACGACGCAGACCGATCGACACCGGTACCACTAGTGTTGGGACACAACAAATTACCCGCCTATTAACTGCGGGCCACGTCCGCTGTATGTAAACAAGAGTGGCTCTTGTTTCATTTGAATAACCCGAGGTAGCGTACGTCCCTAACTTAGGCAGGGAAGTGCAACTTGGGATAGGGTAGTAATAATTGCCGGTATGACTTTGACATTAATTACCCTCGATAATAAGAATGGAATGTATTTACAAGGGCCTCATCAGAAAGCTCAAAGTCAATGCAATGGAGAGGGCCATGCTCGGAGTCTCCTTGCGGGATCGAATCAGAATTGAAGACATCCGCAAGAGAACCAAGTTAACCGACATAGCCCGAAGAACTGCCCAAACTTAAGTGGCAGTGGGCAGGGCACATTGCTCGCAGAACGGGTGGCCGATGGGGCCGGAAAGTTCTGGAGTGGCGACCGCTGATCTGGTGAAGGTTCCGGGGACCCGCTAGATGCGAGACGCACGGAACCGATCAATGTGGCAACACCTGGGGGAGGCTTATGTCCAGCAGTGGACGTCTTTTGGCCGAAATGATGATGAATGATGTATTTTCATGTCAGATTCGGTCATTGGGACGAACATAGAATGAATCGCAAGCGTGCCAGCGGTCACATCACGCGACCAACTTACAAGTCAACCCTAACCTATAGCGCATTTTTACAGAGCTATGATGTTTTGAGCTGACAGCGAAGAGGACATTCAGTGTCTGATCGCTGTAGAGTTGAGAGTGAGACGTCCCGGAACTGTACCCTGCAGACTGTACTGATCGACTCCGGTACCACTAGTGTTGGAACAACAAATTACCCGCCTATTAGCTGCGGGCCACGTCCGCTGTATGTAAACAGCGTATGAGGGAAGGTTTATTGAAATTGAGTTGTAGAGTAAACTGAAAACTTACGAGGAGTATAGTGCATATAGGATATTAATAATGACCAGTATGTCTTTGACGAGCTGAGAAATCTTAGAGCTATTTATTGCTGATGGTACGTTTATCTTATCTTTTGGTATAGCTCAGTAATTAAATAGTAAAGTGAAAATAATATTAGAACGAATTTTTTGATAGTAAAAAATAAGGAAGTACTTTACCCTCGCCAACAAGAATTGAATATAATACAGGGCTGAAGAGACACTGACGCGAAAACGGTTACCACGTATTCGGTACTTCCTTTGAGCTCCTCAACACATACATAAGCACATGACTGGTATACACAGGTAGTTCTAAGAACAGAATCGTTTTCATAATTATACTTATGCACATGATTGGTTAATACACAGGTAGTTCTAAGAAAAAATCGTTTTCACCTTATGTACCAAGTTCCACGTATTTTGGAAAGTCTACAATATGTTTCTGGAAAATTTCAGATGCAAGGGAGTGCCTTTGCTAATCCGGCGTTCATATTAGTTATAACTTAAGAGCTTTCGAGTTAGGATATTGCCAGATACATCGCTTCTTTAGACTTGCTGACGTTATAGACAACATTATCATTCATGAATGAAAATTATCACGAAAAACATACATACTAAAATACTTTCCAGCGCTATACCTATCCTAATTGGGTCCCCAAACGTATCTCAGCCACATTATTAATGATTGACGGATATGATGCGAGGTGTTGAACAAGGGTACTGTAATCTACGGCGTTATCTCCATGTTTCAGGGACAGCAGGATTACACAGGTAATTCGTGCCAACCTGGGACACCGAGCTAATATTTGATGGATGGAATCCTTAATGAGGTTCGGATGTGATTTGTAGTCGCTGGGTTTGTGGATGGGTTGGTACTTGGTAGAGGAGTTTATTGTTGAGTTATTTAAATTTGGGAAACAGTTTCTGTATACACTGAAGAACACATTAAGAATTTATCACAGACAATATTGTGTCTCCTTTCAATGAAGTTTACTTATTACGAAAGTTATTTTAAAACTGTAGGTTATAATTTTATCATAAATGCATTTCGTTTTGTAATAAGACTGAACCTTGCAAATATGTAGTTAATAAGTAAGAAGAGGAATAACAACTTCAAGTAATCTATGAAACTGAAGTAATTTTCAGTAAATGTAATGCTAGTATTCCAGTGCATTTGGTTACACTGGAAGCCGACCTCAAATTGGAAAAGGCTGGGCAGATAATGATGAGTTAATGTTGGCAATAAAAACTCCATTTCAAAAATTAAACTCTTGACAAGTTAATTTTATAACATTCATATTTTCAACGTTAAATTCAGTTTTCATTGCTGTATAATGCACTCCATGATACGAACTTCATAATAAACTTTGCGTTAATTTCGAAACTACTTTAGAATAAAGCTGTAATGAGCCTGTCAGGTGAAAAGGAATAAGTTCAAAGTAATTTACTTAAAGTAAACTTTGCTAATGATAAGTTTAAATAAAATTCTACCCGCTATAAAGTTGGTTACGTAACGGGTACCGCGGCAAAACGTTAACTTAAATTTTGTAGCAGTTGAGTTAGCAATTTTAATTTTTTAAACCAATTTGTTAGTGGTTCACCTAGTTTAGTGTTGTTGAAGGCTGTATACCTTTTGATTTAGTTAGGTGCAAAGGGGAATTTAACGGTTATGAATTCTTTCTGATGTTCAGTTTTCGATCTGGAGAGTATACATGTATTCTTCTGGTTTGGTCGACGGTTGCCGATTGATCGGCACGTTTTTAATTTTTGTACCGGTGTCTAATCGAATTCGCAGCAAACAGTCATACTCATAAGCGATGGAGAAGATCTCGAAATAAAAAAAGTTCGAAAGTAAAAGAAAAAAATTATAATAAAGAAAAGAAGAATCCTACTTCCTACTAATATTATAATTGCGAAAGTTGTAACAAACTTACACGCAAAAACTACTCAACGGATTTGGATAAAATTTGGTATACATATAGTTTATAAAGCTTTTATCCCGATTTTATCTTCCCGTGGAATAATTTTCGAATTGTAGCGGGCGTAGCCGCTGGCAACATCTAGTAAAGAATCAAAAAGAAAAAAAAAGGAAAAGAGAAGAAGAAAAGAGAAAGAAGAATAGAAGATAAGAAGAATTATTTAAATTATTATCATTATTTTAATTTCGCAGGCTACCCTGGCGCTTGCCCTTTGATATTATTTTTAGTTGCATCAATTGACTTTTTTGCTTTTTTTTTTTAGCAAAAAAACGACAATAACTGCGCGGGCTCCTCTAGCGCGTCCACCTTAAAGAAAGTAAACTCTGGTCTATTCTCTACTCTACCCTCTCCATCCTACCCAATCTATTATTTTTACCCAATACTGTCCCAATGTTGGACACAAACCTCCCCCAAGTGTGTCCAAGAGCTCTAATACGAATTAAAAATGTCAATAGATGCAGCTCTTAAACAAAGTGCACCATCCTACCTAACTATTCTATTACTAGTGCTCACCGTCTTCAAACATTAGTTTAACTATCTCCGCACCCGGAATCGCCTCCACTTCCATTCTGCCGAACTATCTCAGCCCCGCTTAAAAATAAATGTCAATGTTTACAGGAAATTGGACACGAACTGCTTTCTGAGCTTGGACGAAGCTGATGGTATAATGTTATCGTTATCCTGAGTGCTTTTACATCGAGGGTAGTTCAGCTTTATAGAATATGTTGTCTTTTTATTTAATTTAATAATATATAAGTTGGTTGTTTAGTTGTCGGTAATGGTAAGTGGTAAAATTATTTAATGGGCCCCCGACTCAGGCTAGTAGCATACAAACAGTGTGGTTTAAGTTGGTAGTCCGCGATAGTCCGAAGGTATGCATGAGAACATCACGATGGAAAAAAGGGGACTACAATACAATCCCTTCATAATGATTTAGTTGCCTTTGTCTTTTATTATTATTATATATTCTTTCGTATCCATGGTACGTCTTGATAAATTACTTTGCTGTTTACTAAGTTGTCACGTTAATTGTGAGATTAATGTCATCGGCGTCAATTGCATCTTGTCAACTTTGTGTAATTAAATCAATAGTAAGTTGATTAAGCTAACTTGCAAACTGAAATGTCGTGAGTGCTGATGTCTTTGATGTCCAAATTCAAATTACAATTTCAGTATTTGATGTAACATCGTGTTCATCACAGGTGCTCAGAAAAGGTCGTATAACAGAATTTATTCTGCATAATTCCATCATACCAAGCCAACTCCGAGTGACATATTATGCAAACTTATGTCGACATCAATGGTGCCCCAGTTCCCTATTCCACGAATAATAACACAGGGAAAACCGAAGTAAACAGATATACGCCAATCTCTATTATTTTAGGCAAATACTTCAAAAGGGTTTCCTCTTTGTTTACTGATCCCTTTGAAGAATAAAGACATACAGTATGTTCAGGGAAAAATGTATTACAAATACGGTCACTGCCTTCACGTAAACATCATATTTATTTGAATACTCAATAAGAGCAAGCGCTGTCAGATATGGGAATATTGATATTATTCAACAAATTGGATTGCTGTCGTATTATCCAAATATGATAATACTGGATAAATTAAAACGCGAATGGGAGCGTAATTTGCATGTCGTTCCGCTGTTCGATTCGTGCTGCATCGGAGAGTACATTAAGCCGTTAACACTCACAAAATAGGTTGTAAATCCTGTACATTTAAGGTGGCTAAGTAAAAACCGATTACCGCGATCCTATTTAATTATTCAGAGAGATAAGTAGAGTTTGTATCGAGCAGACAAACTGGGTGGGGACGGTTACCTACTTACATGTTTAATTTTCATCTTTAAACTGAAATGGCGCCCATTTGAGGTTAATACGGCTGTTTACATATAAATATAGCACCCTACCGCTGGGACATTAGCTACCTCTATGCTTGAAGGAAGTGAGCCGTAACTCCAGTGCGATTTGTAAGATGTAATATCAAAATGGCTGGTTAAATAAATATTCTAAAAGAGAAAACAAAGTGCGCGTCAGTATCATGACTTCCGGCAAGCGGTAGCAATACAATTACGAGGGAAGAAACTGAAGTAAACGATGTGTGTCAAAGGATTGTCATTTGAACATAGATTCAATATATTAATAGGTATATTCGCTATTTAAACATACGCTTACTCGGACCATTTCTTTGGAAATAAGTTATGATACATTTTGATGATTAAAAGTTGGTAGTGCCATCCTGGGGCAGGACACCTAGAGAGGCGCAGTGATGACAGGAGGACTAAATCTGTCACCAAATGGCGTCCAAGAACGGAAAAAGAAATGTGGATCGTCCGGCGACGAGATGAGTAAATAGTTGCCATTAGAGGAAAAACCTGGATGAGGATGGCACCGGAACCCAGTACTGGGACAGTAAGTGATTTAATTTTTGACCATTATCTTTAATTATTTTTTTATATAATAATTTCGAGGAGCTCGTGGCTTAATAAGAACTGCCACTCGGGTCGATCTTTAGGCAAAGCTGTGCTTGCCTAGGTCGGTCTGTGGATGGGTGACCGACCGCCCGACATACCGAGTTTCCTCCGTGCCTCGGAAAGCACGTTAAGCTGTTGGTCCCGGCTGCCATATATAGATCTTTGGCAGTCGTTACAGGGTCAGTGACCTGAAAGTCTGACAACCAGTCTTACCAAAAGGTATCGTATTACCTAGTATTAACTGGATTGTGGAGGTCAGATAGGCAGTCGCTCCATGTAAAATACTGGTATTCAGCTGCATCCGGTTAGACTGGAAGCCGACCCCTACATAGTTGGGAAAAGGCTAGGCAGATGATCTTTAATTATTTTTTTAATTGCAAACAAAAATTTTGTATGCCGACAAAATTATTTAATTGCTGTTTTTTTGTGGCTCACCAAATATAATTGCTAAACATTTAATTACTTTCTCTTAAATAACTACAAAATCATGACTTTAAACTTCAAGATCATTTCATCGACATCTTTGCAACTACGTGGTTCTTCTCCATAGGAAACGATTAACTCGAACCGTGCACCTTTTTGTTGACATTTTATAAGTGCCCATGGAGGCCTATACGAAATAAAATATTTTGATTTTGTACTTTATACCCAAAGGTCCAACCCCTTGAATTACCAAATCAAATGAAATAAAACAGCGAACACTACAAGCAACACAACCCGCTTGTCCACACGACTACTACAGAAACAGACATCGGAATCATATTTCAAGTCGATTTCAATTACTGGCGAGATTTGAGCCCGGGATATTCATAGCAAGCAATCACTACCGCTAATGAATATCTAGCCGACACGTAAACAATTGTGCTGTTGGCAAGGCATGGATCGACCAACGTTTTTGTTTGCCATCCGAAAAGGCACGAATAAAGCCGAAGCGAGCCTATAGAAATGTCAGATGCAATATTGGTTAGGATTCGCGGGTGTTAATTCGGTCGTTTATCATCGATGGCTGGAAAAGCAGAGCCGTTTGGGTTTTGTTATAATTTTGTCTTCGGTTTTGTTGATGGTCGTGACTAATTCTTATTTTTGGCTCATTTGGATTTGTTTCGTGAGGAATTTTGCATGTTTCGGTCGGGTCTAACTAAATGCAGCTGAATATATGTATTTTACACGGAGGGTCCCAGAAACTACAGAACGCCACCTGCTACGATCCTTTTGCCTCGTCCACATTCATACTTCTGGTCGTACACACACGCGATCTATGGAAAAGAATGAATAAGACTAAACCTTACTGCCCACACAATAAGAAGAGACGGAGCGGTTGCCTATCTGACCTCCACAATCCAGTTAATACTGGGTAATATGGTACTCGTTGGTAAGACTGGTTGTCGGACTTTCAGACTATCTGTAACGACTAACAAAGATGTACAAATGACAGTCGGGACCAACAGTTTAACGGAATAAGCAGTGCTTTTCGAGGCACGGATGGAAAAATTGTGTATGTTTGTGTTCATATTTAAGCTTTAACTTCTTAGTTAGAGAATTTTTAAAACTTCTAGTTATATTTAACTTAAGTTAAACCTCAGTTACATGGTTGGTTTCATCATTATCCAGTAGTAATCTAACTACTGTGATCTCGGTTTAATTCTGTAAACTGGTTCTCCCATTAGCAGCGTGCGACCAATTTAAAACGTGCGCGTTTAACGAGTTCCTAATTATATCAATTGGCCCGAACTCTTCTGGGGTCGTATCTTTTAAAAGATTTTCTTTTCTTTAAAACATTGGAATGGGAGTTCTTCGTAAGCTTTTCGATGACAATAAATCTACTTGTGTTACCGTTTCCGTATACGATTTATAGCTTCTAGAAGCATCCAACGTCTTTTCTAAGTCCTCTAGGGTGTAGTTAACTGTCAATATAAGGAGAATATGTAAGGAAAAGTACAATGAAATCCCAAAGAATTTTTTAATGGAAGGAACTTCTTCGGATTTTGATATCTTGCCTTTGTTACCGACATTTTGGTCTTTAAGATAGGTTTTATTTTATATTTTAAATCTTAAGATTTTAAATAACATAACACCACGCCTGATCCAAGAAGGGTTAGGCAGAGGTGTACCTTATAAGTACATCCAAATTTCAGCAGTTATGTTTGATCCCCATGTAATAGTAATATTCGGACTCCGTGGCTGCTTGCTACTGAGACATTCGAATCGAACCCAGGACCTTATGCTCAGCATTCGCACTTGCGTTCACTATACCAACGAGGCATAACTGTTCCTAACCCCTATTAATCCTGTCGACATTTGAAATAGACATTTGGAAAACCCAAATTCATTAAAATATTATTGTCTTGTGCGTATCCTTTGTTCTTAATACAAACATCTTAACTACAGGTACATTGCCAACAGCCTCTCCATCTTAGCTGTCAGAACCAGTAACGTCCAGTTTGGAAGCCAGCCAGGCGTTCGTTAATATACCTGGAATGTCCTGGACAATACTCCATACAATGGTCATTGACATGTATATTAGTGCGTTTAATATCCCGCCGGCCATTTCGCTTCGTAATCATAGCCCTGAATTATTGTTCCTGTAGAATGTTTGCATGTGTTTGTGTGTGTGTGTGTTGTACTAGATTGTAGATTGTATTTGATGTCGTTTTAAATGTTTCCCTTGAATAGATTTTTGTTCAATTCTCAAATCTTCATTGCGTACCATTATGTACGGACTAGCTGTTACCAGCGGCTTCGCCCGCTACAACTCGAAAATAATCCCACGGGAAGATAAAATCGGGATAAAAACAATCCTATGTGTTAATCCAGGTTATAAACTATCTGTGTACCAAATTTTATCCAAATCCGTTCCGTAGCTTTTGCGTGAAAGAGTAACAAACATCCATCCATCCAAACAAACTTTCGCATTTATAATATTAGTAGGATGTTGATATGGCAATAGTGATATATAGTCACAAGTATGGAGTCCGTTCCCTCTCATTGAGATGAGTCCTGTGTCCCAGCAGTGGGAACATTTTAGGCTGATTATGACAGACCCTGTCGGGCACAGCATCAAGGTACCTACATTAAGAATAAGTATTAGGTGCATTGACTTATATATTACTGCGTAAGGACTGGGCGGACCGCATGTTACAATGACGCCTTTCCTAAGCCGAAGTGAACTAGTCCACGATCGGCTCTCTTCGGGTGCGGTCGTAAATTTTATTAAAAGATTTATTTATGTTCTTTATACCTCGAAAATACCACGTCGCTTATACAAGGTTACGTTAACGAGCAGACTACACCGATTCTCTGTATGGCGAACGCGTCGAGCAAATGTTGGGACGACCGTATCTTAATATTTTATAATTTTTATATCAATGATAAGGTGGAAAATGTGTGTAATTTATGTTTTTCAGTTTATGTTAGATTTACAATTTTTGATGGTGATCTATTAAGAAGTTGTAGTTAAACATTACCAGCGGCACGAATCAATATTTAGGTTCCGTCGTAAGACTGAGGTTCGTTGTCGGTAAGTGCGTTTAATATCCCACTGGCCATTTCGCATCGTAATCATAGCCCTGAATTATTGTTCCTGTAGAATGTTTGTGTGTGTGTGTAGTATTAGATTGTTCCAGTGAATAATTAAGGTTGCCTTAATTTACGTGTTCAGGACTTGATGTTGTTTTAAATGTTTTCCTTGAATGGATTAGTGTTTTTCAATTTATACGTTAGATTTGCATCTTTTTGTGGTGGATGTATTAAGATATCGTGGCTAAACCAAATAATGGTTTTGCGTCCTGTGTTCACCTGGGTGATCATCCAGATGAACACTAGGCATTAAAGTAGTGTCCTTAATTCAGGTGAATTGAGGACCGACCACCCAGGTGGGTGAAACTAGAGAAGTTCAACCTTTATTTATTTGGTACAATTACAATTTAACTATATCACATTAAGTAGATGTGTGGTATATACAATACGGCTATGCTCGAAGTTTTCCTGCGTGAAATGAAGACATAGGTACGCATGAGAACCAAGGTCACCGACATAACCCGGAAAACTGCCAGACTTTAGAGGCAATGGGCAGGGCACATTGCTCGCAGAACGGATAGCCGATGGGGCGAAAAGTTCTGGAGTGGCTACCGCGAACTAGAGGACGTTGCGTTGGAAAGCCTCCCACTAGGTAGACCGATGACCTGGTGAAGGTTGCGGGGATCCGCTGGTGATGAACGCACGGGACCGGTCAATGTGGCGACACTTAGGGGAGGCTATGTCCAGCAGTGGACAACTTTTGGCTAAAATGATGATGATGACAATATGTCTCTTGATCAATGTAGTTTAATTCTAAAACGTGCAACAAATGTTGGAACCTACAAATTTCCAACCGCATGAAATACCCAAATATACACCGTACACGTTAGGTACGAAACTGAACGTATTAGCAGCAAATTAGGTTAGTTTGCGTAGTTTTCGGTCCCCGGTAACGATGGGTATTCGTTATCGTGTGTACCTGTATTTTATGTTTGCCGTGTTGGCTGGCACATAAGGGCGTCTCTAAATAGTGATCAATTGCTTTGTTGTTCTAATAGTTTATTATTTTGTCAACTGGTTTAAATCTAAGTAATAGAGGTTAAAAACCGCTATGATAACAAGGTTTTAATTTTGTTATTTGTTATTTTTTAAAAAAACGTTGCCCCACACTAGGAATTTCCCCTGTATCGTGGGTGCGTTCACAAACATTTAAACTCACATACACAAATACCCAGACCCGAAACAACTATCTGTAGGCCATACAAATATTTGTTCCGTGCGGGGATCGAACCCGCGACACGCAGCGCTGCAGCAGTCAACTGCTTGAGCCACTGCGCCAACCGTGCCATCAAATTAATTAATGACACCAGTGAGTACTATAATCGTTTAATAAAGGATTTAAAGCCATGAACTCCTGTGCATGGAGTAATATTTGATGTTTAGGTATGTACTTTCCCTCTAAATTAATTTATCGTTAGAATTTTAGGAGGCAAACGCATTTTTAAAAAGGTTGTAATCAATGCCCATTGCTACTTGATAATCCCACGCAAAGAAACTTTGATTACCGATCACTCATCATTAATCATACGCACGACCATCAAGCAAGTTAAAGAAAAATCAAATCCAACTTTAAATAACACAATCAAACCTAAGCTGATATCTCATTCCACGGAAAGTTCATACAAAGCAAGGCCATATTATACTGGATAACTTGATGTGTCACCGTGAGTAACTTTGACAGCTTACAATACCATTATCCGAGTAGTGGAAGTAACCAATCAAATCAGAACCATACGTAACAATATACCATTATCAGTGTGTACTTAGCGATCGAACGTAATTTAGACGATTGGTTTACCCGTATCCTAGAGTACATAATTCAGAACACATTATCTATAATTACATGTATATAGGCATATACTTCACCTGAATCAATTTAGTTATCAACCTAATGTAAACTAGTAATCAATTAGACAGATGTGTAGTGATTTGATGGCCCTGGCTGTGCCATGCAACAGATGGGTACAGCAGAAGATCAACTCCACACGTTAGGTGAAAACATTCGAATAATAAACACCTGGCCTGTCCATTAATCACGTGATGTTGTTGGTGATACGTGGTGAAGTTTAACTCAATGTAGTACTGTTAAAACATTGTGCCAGTGGATGCTTTGAATAGTAAACGGGTCATGGAGGTAATTTAAGTAAAGATAAAACCCGAAAAACAAGTATTTAAAAAAATTGCTGTGAATTTGTAACTTTGCCCCCTAATATCTCCGTAACTAGGTATGGTCTAGCTAGAACAAAAAAATATCGCAGTGACGGAGAGAACAAGTGCCTTCCGCCTTTGTTAAGGGTACTTTTACGCCCTTTATGGTAAGATAATATACTTAAGTACTGTATTTATATAATGATAGTAATATGCTTTCGTGAAATAAAGACGAAATTGCGTTTTCTGAAATAACAAAAGAACGTTTATTCTCAATGAAATACAAAGCTTTAATACAATTTACACAATCTAAACAGAGTAACTTACCTAAAATAACAAAAAACAACATTTAAAGCCTTTACTTCCAGTTTAGTTTATGTAATTCCTTTATTTATATAGGAAACTATTTACTGTCCCACATTTTTCTAAAATAACTTAAATTCATTAAAAATTCAATCAATATTGACATTCAGTGTCATTAACATGATATATACCATAAATCTGTAGATAATCAATTCATAAAGAAAAGGAACGACATTCACGTACTCTTTACATGTTTATCTGTGTTTTTTTATCTATGTATAGGTGTGCGTTTTGAGTGTAGTACCGAAGTACACAATGATTTTTGTATTTAGCGTCTACTAACTTACGTACGTGAAACATGTGTGTGTCTTCTGCACCTACAAATTCCGTGGCAAATGTGGCAATACAGCCCGGGTTCCGTTACTAATGGCCGATGCATCGGTTCACCAATCACGTGGATCGCTGAACTTTAATTTGGTAATTAGCCGGTAATCTGATGTAGGTGGCTTCGGCTATGATTGGTGGTTATTTAACAGGTATCGGCTTTCTAATTTTGGTAGATGAAATTGAGGGTGAATTCGAGTAGGCAAACTCGTCGTGACTCGCTTGATATTCGAAGTATTTGCAATGTTTGTTAAAATTGTTTACTTGAAAGTATCCCTGTGTTGCTTGTAGTGTTCAATCTTGATCTCGTTAACATTACATAACACCACGACAGTCTGTAGTCCCCAAAGGTTTAGGTAGAAGAATAAATAATAGGATACCCACATCTCGCCAGTAATGTTTATGTCTCATGAAATAGTAGGGCGAGTGTATTTCCATCAACCAGGCACAAATTCAGACTGGACGCGGCTGCTACTAAAAAATCCTGCTGGAAAAAACCAATTACAATTTGTTTGACCTGAGAATCTGACCCACGACCTCATGCACAGCAGTCGTGCTTGCCGTCATTAGACAAACGAGGTAACAAAATATCCAAAAGGTTGTAATTACAATAAAACATTCCCTAAATAATTCAAAATCATAAGGCGTGCCACCAATAAACTTAAAACACCGTTTATAGTAAAATAAACTTACTAAACAACTAAATAGAGTTATTAAACCAATGACTTAACCAGCCATATATTCATACATATAAATAAATTATTTATTCACCTCGCATTTAATCGCCCTGAGAACAGTGCCGTATAGTCACACCTGACAAATTGGATATGAATATCCAATGTGTTTCACGTAACACGGAAACAACAAGACGCGCATATATACCGCAATTGTTTTCGGAGGCTCGGCTTACGACTGAAGCATATCATTTTAGTAATGAAACTCTCTTGGGAATACGCAGTTGCTATTCGTCTGATATATGTTCTACAATTTCAGAGTTCATCAGAAGTGGGATACCATCAGGTGGAATTACATTACTATATATCTGTATACCCAATGGGAAGCGAGGTGCTTGTGGCTAAACAATAACAACCGCTTGGGTCAATCTTCAGGTTAAGCCACACTTGCCTAGGTTCGTCCGTAGATGGGTGACTACTCGTTACATACCGAGTCAAAATTTTGTATATTTAGATGAGTGTATTATATTGGGTTCTCAAGGTCTATGATGATACACCTCATATCTTGTTCATCGTGAACAACTAACTGCTCACTTCAGGACTTGAATAAAGCAAACGACAGAACCGTCCAGGTTGTTACGTACTGTTCAGATAAAATCTGAGACATAGATTTGAGAAGAAGAAGAAAACGTCTATGATATCAAATGTAGAAGCATATTCCAATAAAAGACCCATTCTTGCTATCAAACATAATTATATAAATCCTGTCATCAATCAAGATAAAGACAACGCAATATCCAAAGCCTCTGATTGCATAACTGTGTACTAAATTCTCTATGAAACATAATTCTATATTGATAAGCCATCGTCTTGTCATCCATCACTTAGGGTCTGTATGCTATCGAAGCGGAGAACAAACATAGGTGCTATTTGTAAGTCAACATGGGAGCGGTGAAGTTTGGCGTTCGCTACGAGTGTTACAGTTTGCATTGAATTTACTGGTTTGTGGACGTGTTTGTGTAGCTGAGTGGTTGTAAGAAAAATATCTGTAGTGAACATAACATAACATCACGCCTGTAATCCCTGAAGACATCAACTGGGCACACATTCAGACTCCGTGGCTGCTACTGAGAAATTCCTGGTGCAAAAACCCAATGAAAAAAAAGAAAGAAAAGATACTTATTTATTCGTCGCAGAAACATGACGAGCATACAATCATTTCATCATCATCATCAGCCCGACTTGGAAATCATCATCAGTAGTGAAATGCAGGTATTTATCGCAGGTAATTATCTTAAAACACCAACCATAGTGACACAAATAGATGCTACAGCCATTTTAAAGCACGAAAAAATTGGTTGTGTCACGAGAGAAACTTGAAAAGCGTGACAATTTTTTTTTTTGGTGGGTGGGAAATAATCAAATAATCCCGCTCTTGGGCAGAGCGGAAGGGAGTATCAGACTTCTACTGACTAAAAACCACCCATGTTCCTTCTTAGCCATTGCGCCGAAGCCGCGGTATCTCTTTTGAACAACCCGCAGCCCCGAAGGGAAAGCGTGACTTCAAATGACAAAACAGGATAATTCAATCTACAAGCAAAGGTAACACAAATCACATTAGAGAGACTTCATCAATCCGAATTATAACACAGACAGGTAGCCCATCAATCTTTAATACACATTTCCTTTTCGATTTGACGTCAACGTAATGACGTTTCATTTCTCAAGTCACGCCGAAAAAAAACCTTATGGTAATCTTATTCCCTCGACATCTCTTCAGCGATGTCGACATAAAAATTCGCCAACACGGAGGGGCACCCTCGCATCGAGAGGGTTTGAATATGCAAATTGTAAGGTGGCACTCTTATAGCCCTCCAACTGAAATGGCGGACTTCCATCTCCAGAGAAAATATTATCATTGGAAATTCTTTTACAGCAAGTTATTTGATGAGAGAAGATTATCGGCGGAAGGTAGAAATTCCAATGTTAATGTGAAAACGTTTTAGGACGATCAAAGGCAAATAGAAAGTGCTTACTCGTAATTTGTAAGACGTATGGCTCTATTTGAAGAATTCAGCAAACAGGATTTCTTCGGCAGATATTTTGCAGGTTTCTTACCGGGCACATGTCTTGTGTAAAAACGTCTTTGTGTGTGTCGGAAATATTTGTTATAAATTATTTGACGTACAAAATAGAGCAACCTTACATAATAAAAACACAAAATTACGACAAAGGCAAAGAACAAAGAAACAAATATAAACACCAACCCGGGGCCTGTTGAATATCCCAAAACGTTTCAGAATCCGCATTCCGTCCGTCTTCGCACTTTACTACCCACAAAAGTAAAAATATTTCACCTTAACCCCGTGGTTATTTAAAAGGGAAAAATGTTAAAGGTACAAAGGTCGGTATTAGGTAAGGTTTGCTTGGATTCAGTGCACGTACACTCTGGGGAATGGGGCGGAGAGATTGGCTCGTAAAGACACGACGTGGCCACCCCTCCCTAATTATAATCCGTTAATTGTGAAAAATCACAACCCTACCCACTCAGGAGTTAAAGGGGAGGAACTCAGTAAAAGTTGTATAAAGGTTAGGGTTGATCCGTAGTTCTGATGTTCTGTTCTGTTTTAAACTCTTTTTTGTTTCGTTCTTTCTCTACTGAATTTTGTCGACATTAAGAATGTCTTCCACTGAGTATTTTTAATGTTGTCATCACGAAACGGTAGCTAAATAATAAAGTAATGGAATACAAAAATAATCTCGACACGTTGTTTTTCATATTCCCTTAATTTCTTCTTCCCTGTCACAAAGACGTTAATCTTGGATTTTGTGCCAAGTATTCTGTGCACGCTTTAGGAAGCGACTTTGAAAAATATGTAAAAACACACTAGTGTTGTTATGCTACTAGTATTTCTAGACCTTTTTTTTTTGGAGATGGGAAATTATCAAATGACGCTCTGGGTCTGCCCAGAGCGGTACGGAGTGTCAGTCTACAATCCCATGTTCCTTCTTAGCCCTTTGTGTCGAGGCCGCGGTATCTCTTTCGAGCAACCCGCAGCCCTGACGGAAAGTATTTCTGGACCTTGCTTTTAATACCAGAACACTTTTTAATAATAAGCATACATAGGTATTTCATTAAATTGTCTCAAAATGCTTTGAGACAATTTAATGAAATACCTGTGATAGATTTATGATTAAAATATCATCCTAACCATCATCATCTGCTTACCTTTTCCCAACAATTTTGGGGTCGGCTTTCAGTGTAACTGGATGCAGATGAATACCAGTATTTGGAGCGACTGCCTCCCTGATCTCCACAACCCAGTTAATAGTTGGTAATAAGGTACCCATTGGTAAGACTGGTTGTCAGACTTTCAGGTCACTAACTACCCATTACGACTTTAACATCATCTCATTTTCTTTTTTATTTGCTATTTTTTGTTTCCTGTACAATATCTATGTAGATAAAGCTAAGTATAGTTTAATTTTATTTTATTTTTAATTTAATTGTTCTTCTTTGTGTTTTATTGCATCGTATTGAAGGATTCTGTAATGTTGCTATAATTAATATTAAATAAATAAATGAATAACCTCACGCCCATATTTCCATTCGGGGGATAGGATTTGCAATAGTCCACACATTTCACATTTTTTACATCAAAAAAAAAAAAAAGAAAAAAAAAATTGCTAGTTATGTAATATGGGAGCCTTTTGCCATCAACCGGACACAAATCCAGACTCCGGGACTGCCACTGAGAAATTCCTGAAAAAAACCCATTAACATTGCTCAACCCAGGAATCGAACACAACATTTAACATCTCGTTCAAGAAATAATCACATAACTAAACCTCCAAAACACAACCTTAAAATCTAGATTCATGAACGTTACGTAAACGTAATTGTAATGGGTTTTACGGCCATATCGAACGTTCAGACTCCTCCGTATATCCACGGCAACGACGATTCGATCGCTAGGCTTAACGTATTATCGGAAAAGATATAAACTTTTATTATACCTAGCCGTTGGAAAACTATAACCCTAAATGTTATTATAGAAATAAAACTCATCTTAAATAACGTATGGGATGTTTTCGAATTAGTACGTATTGCTGAGTGAATAAGGGTTACAATTCTATGTCAGAACATAATCTTGTTAACAGCCTTTTACACAGTAACTTGTATTATTCAGTCTCTGCTAAAAATAGCCTTTTATTCTCACGAAATAAAATCACGCCTGTAATCCCCGAAGGGTTAGACAGAGCTGTAGGTACTTATTAATACATCCCCATCTCGCCAATTATGGTCAACATCTATACAAAGAAATAGAATTGAAGTGTTGGTAATTTCAAAATAATTACTTTTTACTGAATGCAAATGAAAGTTTATATTTTTCTTAGTCTTTCTCTGGTTATTCCAGCTAATCCCCGAAACGGCTGTACCAATTTTGATGGGAATTTTACTAGCAGCTTGCTGATGTTATATGGAGTAAAACATATTTTAGAAAAAAACCTTTGAAATTGTTAACAAAATTTGATTCAAAGAGGAAAGAAATATTTTTACCATAACATTACGCGGGCGAAGGTCGGAACCAGCAGCTAGTACTACATAAAATCCATACAATATACGTATACCTACATAACATCAACCGCACCTTCTTGTTAAAACATGTCACAATATACGTTCCCCATCGTCGAGTAAAATGTCAATGGATGCCTATAAAAACAGGTAAAGCCCTCATGCGAGTTAGAACACCGACTTCCAAAGGTCACGGCGAAGCACTCAAGGTCAGACCTAACAAATTCAAGACTACCCTCGGACTACGAAATGTCATCGTTATTTTGAGTCCTACCCCAAAACGTGATTTACATAATCACGCCTGTAATCCCCGAAGGGTTAGGCAGAGGTGTACCTAATATAGAACACCCACATTTCGCCAGTTATGTTTAAGTCCCATGTAATAGAGGGCAAGCCTATTACCATCAACCGGGCACAAATCCAGACTCCGTGGCTTTTACTGATAAATTCCTGATGGAAAAAGCCAATAACACTGCCCGACCCGGGAATTGAACCCGGGACCTCACGCTCAGCAGTCGCGCTTGCGACCACTAGACCGAGGCAGCCTATTAATACAAAAAAAATGTCGTTACCCAGTAATAATTTGGACGTCGACTTATGTTGATGTACAAAATGCTTTGTTAGTGCCTTCGTGAAGGATCCATTGTACACGTTATTTAAACACAAGATTATTTCCTAAAGTGCCATTGAGTTAATAATCGAATTATTCCGGTCTGATCCCCCAAACCGATCCACTGGCAATTTTTTATTTTATTTTAATTCCTTTCTGATCCACTGTAATTTATCATTCCGTTCTGATCCCCTTTCTTTTTTTTAATGGATTCAAGTACAAGTGAAGTACAGTCAATCGAAAAATAGTTGTTAATGTAAAAATAATCAGTTTTTATTTCTTTAGCTTACAATCATAAGTTTTATTTTTCACTTTCAATTTAAATTTTTTTCATTAGACTATCTAATGTAATAATTTTAAGTATTTTTTTCTACACAATGTATTTTGTAATGAAATAAATGACTATGACTATGACTAAATCACTACCTATACATATATATCTTAGTCAACCGGTCAAATCAAGTGGTCTTTTGATTTGACCAAAACTTTGCCTAGCCTTTTCTCAACTATGTTGGAGTCGGCTTCTAATCTAACCGGATGCATCTGAATACCAGTACTTTACTTAGGTACTTATATTATGTTTACTGTTAACGGACACAATGATGAAACATGATATTTTTAAAGAATTTCACAATGTGACATAATACCTAAAAATGAGGTAGGTACACAAATGAGGTTACACAATGCATCCCCTTGTGAACTATTGGCTAACTACTGGGTCCTATACCCCTTATTAAATAATAAGACTGGTTGTCAGACTTTAAGGTCACTGACTACCTGTAACGACTGTCAAAGATGTACAAATGACATCCGGGACCAAGAGCATAACCTTGAAAAGGTCACGGCGAAGCAGCCAAGGTCAAACCTAACAAATTGAAGACTACCCTCGGAATACGAAATATCATAAAGTTTTAGGGAGAGATTATTTTACCAGTTACCGGGTTCCTAACTCGTTTAAAGTAATAGCTAGCTTCGGGGATTAAATTAAAGACTTTTGGATTACCTATTATTCGGTGGCTGTGTCTAATTGCTTTTTTATAGTGTCTAGTTAATTTCTTTCTACACAATCAAAATTACTTAGCTATTTTAGTTATCAAATATCTTCTTAACCAAAAAGTTTTTTGCAAAAAAAAAGCACCGACTTTCAAAAAAAAACAGTAAAAAAGTTTATAATAATTTTAAGAAGACGGTCACTTTGTTTGTTTCATTGACTTCAAGCCACCGACTTCTGAAAGTAAATTTATTTTAGAATTTTTAACTGTTGTTTTGAACATCGGTTCTTTGTTTGCAAAAAGTTTTTTGGTTAAGACTTACAAGATTTGATTAGTAATTTTTTTCTATGGAACCAAACGGAAAGTATATTATTATCCTTTAATATACAAAAAAAACGTTTCAAACCGGTTTATAAATGGTGGATTTAAGAGGTAACAAACAAACTGCTCCGTTTTTTGAAGTCGGTTAAAAATCAGTACAAATCTTTCTTAATTAGTTATTGAATTTTATTTACTAACAACGAGAAAAATCTCAGAAAGAGGGTCAAACAGAAAACTTTAACTAAGCGTAATATTCTTTTCGAAGCTTGTTTCGGCGTACAACCCACTCAATACTTCCCGCTCTAAATACTAAACAAGTTTAAAAGTTACAAACCCACTGGAAACTGCAGTTCACAAACCAACCCATAAGTTCCAAATTAGATTTAGCAAAGTTAGCCTTTTACATAGAGTTCACAATTAAATTCGACCCTAAGCAAAAGTCAGTAGGTTGGAAATAGCATAAGGAACTCCCTTTCGGGTCAATCAGTTGGATATTTTACGGTCGGAAATAATAATTAGTTGGAAACTCAATAATGTTTTGCAGAAATGTTCCCGAAATCGATGTTTTAAAAATGGACTTTATGTCGAATTGACAACAATTGTGAGAGGAGCTCGTGGCTAAATAATAACAGCCGCTCGGATGATCTTCAGGTTAAGATCTGCTTGCCTGGGTTGGCCATGGATGGGTGAACACCAGTTTAATACCGGGTTTCTTACGTGCACGTTAAGCCTTTAGTCCCGGCTGTCATCTGTACATCTGTGACAGTCGTTACAGGTAGTCAGTGGCCCTACAGTCTGACAACCTTGCCAGTCTTGCCAAGGAGTTTCGTATTTCCCAGTACTAACTGGGTTGTGGAGGTCAGGTAGGCAGTCGCTCCGTGTAAAATACTGGTATTCAGCTGCATCCTGTTAGACTGGAAGCCAACCCCAACATAGCTGGGAAAAGGCTAGGCAGATGATGAAATTCTAAGCGTATTTCAAAATCGATGTTTTAACACCCGTCTTTATGTCGAATATTATGAGAATCTTTTGGAGACTTGGCAGCTTATTGCTGGCTTAATTGAGCCAATTGTCATTCGCTAAATTGCCTATATATTATGCTCATTGGCTCCAATCGACCTCAATAGCAACAGATTAGCAATAGACGCTGATGATCCATAGCGTCTTTTACATATTTATGAGTTAGAGTATATATTTTTGTTTAAGAATAATTTCAAGAAGCGAGACTTCTGAGCATGAGGTCTTAAGTTCGATTTCCGGGTCGGGCTAAGTGTTATTGGCTACGGAGTCTGGGTTTATGCCCGGTTGATGGCAATAAGTCTGGTAA
The DNA here is from genome assembly GCA_949774965.1 of Diarsia brunnea. Lineage (NCBI taxonomy): Eukaryota > Metazoa > Arthropoda > Insecta > Lepidoptera > Noctuidae > Diarsia > Diarsia brunnea. Next base: position 14,931,303 of record OX459013.1, on the reverse strand, counting down.
CTCGGGAATAGTGGGTGTATTAGAAACAAAGAAAGCAAAACTATTTATTTGTCTCAGAAACACCCCACCATCCCAACATTAGGTACACCCTTGCTTAACCCTTCGGGAGTTCCTGGCGTGACGGTATGTTAAAGAAATGAATGCTTGTAGGATAGGCTGCGTTCAAAGATAACAATATTTTCTTCAGGTCGTCTGGTACAGTCGCGAGAAAAATCGTTCAACACTATTTAATTAAACAATAAAAACGTCCTTGTAAACATGTCACGATCACGATACACAAAGCCAATGGGAAACTATTAACCATAGTTCATTACAGTACAACACTGAACGATAAATGTTTATGTTAATTAAAAACATAAAGATCGCCCATGGGGAATGGCCGCGAACACGCCATAGGCATTGTTATTACTCTGTACATGTTTTTGTTAGTAAAAACCGTCTCTTTATAAAAAATAACAATTTTTATTCTAATGAGAAGGCACAAAAGCCTTTTCAGTTTTCAGTTCAAGGTTGAGCGCGTGTGTCGAAAGCGTTTTAGTGAAATGGTAAACAAGGTGTGCTCGACTGTACTGTATAGAGGGTGTATATTTAGAGCCAGGCAAGCGTGAACGAGGTTATTGTGTAACTGATTCTGAACCTGAAACAATAAAAAGCGTCTCGACCTTGACCGGTTTCTTGTGCGATATGTGGAAGGTTAAGAAGTGGGGTTGGGCTCGAGTAAGGAACAGGCTCGTCGATTGATGAGGAGCATAAGTGTAGAGCCTGATTAATTGGAAAGATTCCGAGCCGTACTAAGTTTGAAACTAACGAGTGTCTATATTCAAGTTTCAAGATCTATTATATGTTGTGTTTCTGTCATAAAAACTCTCAAGTTAAAACATTGCGTCATGCAAAAAAGAAGAGATATAAAAATGTTTTTATGCGGAAAACTCTAGAGTAAAACTTACACAATAAAACTTTCATTTCTCTTCAGGCTTGTAAAAAATATAATGCATGCATTCCGCTTAAGTACGCACACACGTTATATTCTCGTAATTTGTGCGTAGTTGAATGAATGAACTAAAGAGTGAATGTAGGTCGTACTCGGCTCGTTTGTTGAGTTACATTCGTCGCCAGGTGAATGGGACGTTTAATTACATTCGCTGTAAAGCATTCTAGAATCTCGACGTTTTCATTCATTCAGTCGCTCTTCTGTTCACATCTCTGTTCACGAATGCATCAGGCCTTGCTGTTTATATGCGATTGTTAATATATTTTCGCTTGATGTTCTTGTTTGATGTATGAGGGCCATTATTTTCAGTTTTATGTGACATTTACAGCCAATGATGCAAGTTGATAAGAGATTTTAAAAACATTGATATTTATGTTTCGCCATTTTTGGCATTATAGTGAGTAACTCGTTTTTCCTATCGCAGGGTTAAATCTCAAAGTCGTTTTTTGTTGAGCCTTTGTAGCAGACAAGATGGATAGGGTTATGCTAAAGAACTAAAGGATGACGCTTAGGTACTCGTATTCTATCAATTTTGTACAAGAGTGAGTTCTCATTTTGTTTCGAATTTCTGGAACCGATTTTTTTCTTCTGAGTCATATCGACTTATGTATAGATTTTCAGCACCGTATCAGAAGAATATGAAACGTACCTACTATAACAGGTGTAAAATTATCCTTAATGAAGAAAAAAGATACTTGTTCATCCCGTCATTGTAATAATTTTTTATCTAGACCCAATATCTCCGTTGGTAATGAAGATATTGGGGGCTAAAATTCCAACTTTTTTATGTTATAACTTTACGGTAAATATCCCCACGACCCGTACTATTCAATGCGTTCACCAGCAGTGTTTTCTACCGTAAAACGTGACTTTTCACCCAAAAAAAAAGTCAATAATTTTGGCTTAAAGTTACTTAGTTTGACGTGCAGAATGCTTGGTTGACGGCTTCCTGAACTGTCCGTTAACACCTTGTATAAACTCAACATTATATCTAAAAGTGACATAGAAATAATAATACACGAGAGAAAATAAAATCACATCCAACTTTCAGCACCAATTTACAACAGTTCTAACAATTGACTGTGTGCCATTGTGGTGGGGGAGGGGCGGCTACTTCAATAATTAGGCGCTTGCTTTCGTTAACTGTCGACCACTACCACGCTGTACATAGGAAAGACGAAATAAAGTGGGTAGTTGGTATAATTCAGGAGCCGAATTACATGGAATAGAATTTAATGGAAGAAGATAATACTTGCCAGAATCGGAGTTCCGTGCAAAGCAGCATATATAGACAGTGAAGAGATATCCACTTAACTACGAGTATGAACTACGATTATAATTATCAGTGACCAGGAGCTCGTAGTTAAATAATACCAGCCGCTCGGGGTCGATCTTAAGGTTAAGCGGCGCTTGCCTAGGCTGGCCCGTGGATGGCTGACCACTGATTTTTCATCGTTTGTGCGTCAGTGTCTTCCACCTTATAAAGGGTGTAAAAGTACCCTTAACGCAAACGAAGGGCACTTGTTCTGCCCACCCCTGCGATTTTTTTTTTTGTTCTAGACCATACCTGGGAACCCCCTAGTTACGGAGATATTAGGGGTCAAAGTTCCAAATTTTTCACAGCTGTTTTTTGTAAATACTTGTTTTTCAGGTTTTAACTTTACTTAAATTACCTCCATGACCCGTTTACTATTCAAAGCATCCACTAGCACAATATTTAACAGTGCTACATTGAGTTTTACCGTAAAATGTGAATTTTGACCAAAAAAAAAAGTCGTTTCCCAGCAAAAGAAATTGCGTAGGGGTACTTAGTTTGATGTACAGAATGCTTGGTTGACGGCTGTGTGATGGGTTGATTTACACCCTGTATACTATTCACGCCTTGGTAAGACTGGTTGTCAAACTCTTCGTTGGCAATATGTAAACAATATTTTCACATTTATATCAATTTTAACAGTATTGATATATCCAGTAATAGCCAGCTAGTCAGCTGACAAAGGAATAGTTATAAACCACAATGTTTGTTGTATATACCTATTGTATGTTTATTGTTTAGTTGGAGATACATAGTTATGATGAATAATTTCAGTTATATTGTTTCAATATTGGTTAGAAATGGTTTTGTGTTCGTTTGCTGATAAATGTTACAATTAGTTTATTATGTGAGGTTTGTTTTGTTGATTCGAATCTGTTTTGATATTGAGGAGTTTCATTATCGTGTTGTGTCAGTTGAATTAGTTTGCATTGGAGTTGTAAAGGATATAACACGTTTTCTTGTATATAGTATACCTATACATTAATAATATTAGAGAGACTAAAATACTTATCATCTACATATGGTAACTAAAAGTTATTAATGAGATCATCATATCATCAACATACGCTAAGATGAAAAAAAACGTATTAAAGTAGCTAAGAAGCTTAAGTTTGATGGTACTACCGCTCTTTTCCCCTACCAAATGAAACAAGAATCACGTCAATTGGTAATCATAGAAACCGTACAAAAAAAGTGTGCTAACATTGAAACAAAAGACATCTACCGAATACAAAATCTCCCTGTATTTAAGAAGTCGGTTAAAAACATTGTTTCACAGATCACATCCGTTATTAACTAACTAACAACATATTCGAAATCTATTTACTCACTACTGAGTGAATGTATTTAATGTAAAACACTCACTCAGAATGTACACGCTTAATATACCACATCGTGCTGATTAGCATCAGTGAGAGTTTGCGAGTCAAAAGGGAATGGCGGGACGAACGTTTTTCACCTAAATACGCTTCACTTTCCCTTAATTTTTCCAAAGACGAATGTTCCTGGCCGAGTAGAAATAAATGTAACTTAAACTTAAAGAATTTATTTCAATTAAACCATTAAAGGCACTTTTGAATGTCAAAAAAAAAAGCGATCATAACTGCCTCGTTGGTCTAGTGGTCACAAGCGCGACTGCTGAGCATGAGGTCCTGGGTTCGATTCCCGGGTTGGGCAAAGTGTTATTGGCTTTTTCCATCTGGAATTTATCAGTAACAGCCACGGAGTCTGGATTTGTACCCGGTTGATGGCAATAGGCTCGCCCCCTATTACATGGGACTTAAACATAACTGGCGAAATGTGGGTGTACTATTAGGTACACCTCTGCCTAACCCTTCGGGGATTACAGGCGTGATGTTATGTAGTGTTATGTTTTCCTTAATTTTCCAAAGACGAATGTTCCTAGCAGAGTAGAAATAAAAACTCTAACTCAAAGAATTTATTTCAAATATACCATTAAAAGCATTTTTTATTGATAAAAAAAAAGCGATCACAAGGCATAATAACTTGCCTGTCGAGGCTGCGGGTTGTCCGCAAGGGATACCGCGGCCTCGACATGAAGGGCGAAGAAGGAACATGGGTGGTTTTTAGTCAGTAGAAGTCTGACACTCCCTTTCGCTCTGCCCAAGAGCGGGAGGGGTTATTTGATGATTTCCCACCCCCCCAAAAAAAAAAAAAAGGCATAATAACTTGTGAAAGTACTGTAGTTACCCATTCCAAAGCATAGATTTTTATAGAGAAGAATGGGCAAGAAACTCCATGGACACTCTTTTCAACCAAAATATTGATACAAAATCGTAAGAACGATGTAGAAAGACGTGTTAGTTTAAATTGTTTTAGTTGCTATAAGTAAGTCACTGTATAGAATCTATACTTACAGTGTACACCTTCCTCACGATGATCTATAGTAGAGGAAACTATGGATGCACTGTGTACAGGAGGATATGGCAAGAAGGTGTCTAATTTGATGATGAGTAATACAGAAGTATGAACATGCTGCGCCGACCTCAAATTAATTGGGATAGGAACAAGAGAATGATAATGAAATAACTATAAGATAAGAGAGTCTCAAGGAAATGCTGAATTTTATAAAACACTATAGATTTGAACACAATAACGTAGCTTTGCGGGAAATTAGTCTTCAAATAACAGAGCCAGGATGACAGACCCGAGTGACGGATGACTTTAACTAAAAGCTATGGAGACGAGATAATAATAATAAAAAAAAGAAAAGAAAGAGAGAGAGAGTTTTTTTTAAAGAAATTTTTAAGGTTTTTTTTGCCAAATAAACACAATTTTCTTTCTTTTTTTCTTTTCTTCTTTCTTTCATTATACCGATTTAGAAAAAAATCGAAACGTAGTCTTTCAAATGCCTTACCTGTTACTGAAAGCATCAAATATTAGCAAAGCGATTCTGAGTGCTGTCATTCTCCTGCACTTATCCTAATTTATTTGGGGTCGGAACAGTATGTCTTTTTCCATACTTCTCCATTACTCGTCATCTCAGCAGTCACCTACTTTCTAGCCATATCATCCTTCCTTAACTCAATCTATCGATTCTGAGTGTTGTAATGTACAAAAGAAAAACCCCGTCCATAAAGATATCCAATGTTGCATATAACTTTCGCAGTTTTTCAACCCAATTCCGTTTCAGCAACATATAGTTGGATATCCCTCCCCAACTGAAACGTGTAAGTAATGTTACGAAGTTGGCAACACTGACCGGCCGCGATGAATGCTCACAGAAAAGTAGGTCACCACGAGAGCTACAAATACATTAACGAAATAAGACGGAAAACTTTTATAATTAATGTAATACAATACCGAGCTGTGGGGAATTAATGATTAACTCCCTCCCAGTTAATATTTCGTATTTTGATTGCTGGCAACACAATATCAGCAGTCAAAGTTTGAACAGATGAAGTCGGCTATCGATTGAATTGAGTCTATTGGAGATAGAAAAAATAAACTGAACTGTTTACGGTCTTTTATGTTCTCATTCGAATAAAATATTTAACGCTATAAAACTGTCAGTGTTGCCTGGCGTAGCGTAGGTTATAGATACAGTTTTACGATCGTGACGAGTTGATCTGTTACAATATAGAAAGTTAAACAAACTAAAACATATAGGTAAAACCGTTATATTCCTCTTAAAGAGTAATAAAGGGTTCACCAGTGGTGTACCTATAGGCCAAAAATACGGCAAACCTATAAACCCAGCAGACTGTTCAGAAATCTTATCATGAAGACGTCACGAACACCATAGGCTCGTATTCAAGTACCGCGACTAGTTCATGTACTGAGTCTCTACGGTGAACCTAAATAATGTTTAACGGTAGCGGGTTACTATTGCAGCAACATTTAAACGTAGAATGTGATTAAGCGAAAAACCAGTAAAAATCTGCAGTGCAGTTAAAAACCTGCACACATTTTCTTAGTCACATTGCCCAAGTCGTTTCGACTGACTGAAATAACTAAGTGCAATTAATTTTCACAGAAGTAAACCATGATTATCACTACATTACATACCTGTAGCATAGGCCGGTTCGAGGTCATCTTCATCGTCGGTGTGGTGTCTGCTGGAAGCGTGCGAGTGCGAGTGATGCGCCACGCCCACATGTACCGGTTGTATCGGCTGCTCGTAGTGCTTGTGATGATCCACATAAACCCGGTGGTGGTGCGGGCACGGCGTTGGAGGCAAGTAGTCCGCCAGCGTACCACCGCGCGTCAACGTCGAACCCGCACTTAGTGTCCCACCACCAGAACATGACGCTAACGCACTCCGCACTGATCCTAGGTCTAAAGACGGTCGTCTAGATAGCTCGCCGTAGCTTTCCCCGAAGAGTGCACTGGCTGGCACCGCGTGTCTCACTTCGTGTTGATGGTGGGAGTGGCCGCCGTTTGATGACGAGTGCGGAGACGCGGAGTGGTCGCGACTGTCGCGAGATGTGGAAGCCGTGTGGATGATACTCTCGTCGTGCGTCTCCATGACCTCTCGAGCGGTCGGTGGGTTCGGGTGCACGTGCACCGCGGACGTGCCCGCGCGGCGCGGACTCCGCCCGCGGTCCGGCATCACCGACGAAGCTGACCAGTAACCCCACGCCATTTTTCGTTCACTGTTTTGTTTTTACACTACTATCAATCAAGCGCTAGACATACACACGAGGAAACCTACGGGAAGTGTACGTTCACAGTTTGAGTGTCCACGTCAGCACACGAAGGCTTTAGAGTTGGGGTCGCGTAATCCGAGCGTGTGGCGGGCGAGGTCGCACGGCGAGCTGGTCGCCGGCGCCCGGTCGAGGGGACGCGACAATTGTGTAAACGAACCTAATCTCCTTTGACGTCGCCGCCCCGGGCCCACCGAGACAAAGCTTAGAGACCGCACACAACCGCGCACCGCGCACGTGATACGTCCCTAAATATTGTGACAAGCGACTCGCTCCACTGACAGTCACGGCAGCGTCAACGTCGGATAGGTAATCGTGTAATCTTGTTTATATTGTAGTCAGTGAGTTCCATTTCATATCTCATTGCGCCGATAGGATCGGGCGCGGTGACGAGGCTCGGCGAGCTCCAATAATTCGGGTTGATTCAACTCGGGCCAGTTTGGGGCCTACTAAATGAGATGGAAACTCCGCTGATATATAACGATAAACAAGGGACGCCTAAATCGGTGAACTTGCATTGGTGGCTGTGAATTTATAGTTAAATACGTCTGGCGAATGATTTATGTTCGTTTGATTTGTGTTCAAAGGACGGAGTCGGTAATTAGTGAAACATTCCGATAGAGCAGAAAAGAGCAAGTCATTTTGGAACATTAAAAGCTTCGCTAGTGAAAAATAGCTTTCCATAATTTCTTAACCTGAGCTGGCCTTTAGCACGCCTCATTAAACGCTAACCTATTTAAAGTGCAGTAGTGACGTCAGAGCAGCGCTGGGTGTCGACGTCTATTGCTCCATGGCTCGGAAACCGCTGCGATACTGTCTGACAGTGTGAGCCCCTTCAGACGAGGGTTCCGCCGTGCGGTTCCGCTGCGCCACTTTTAAACAACTCACTATAAATTGAGCAGAAGCCAGATCACTGGCAACATAATAAACATAGTGTACAATAAATTCGCTCCTTGTTATCATCTATACATATAAAATGCTTTGACCTGAATGACTGACGGATCAACGCACAGCCTAAACCACTGATCGCAGAGACCTGAAACTTGGAGGGTGTGTTCTTTGTATGGCGTAGGGATCCGATAAGAAAGGATTTTCCGAAATTCTACCCCTAAAGGGGTGAAAAAGGGGTACAAAGTTTGTATGGGACAACGTGATTCCTTGGTCCAATCTATTTCAAATTTTGCATTAACCTTTTTTAACAGAATTTATGGAAGACGTGTTTCGTATTTTATTGAAATTCATCCCTTAACGGGGTTAAAAAGGGGTAGAAAGTTATTTTAGCGGTGATTTGCTTCGAAGTTGATATCAATACTCCTTAGTGTTTTTGATTTAATTTACACTTTATTTTGACACATGTTTGAAAACTCAATCCGATCTTATTCAATAAAGGTTAAACTCACATAAAACCTTGGTGCAAATACTCTTTAAAATTGGAATGTCTCGAAAGTCAACGTACTATATTAGTACCACATTTGAAGGATTCTAAGCTTTAGAGAGGTTATGCACTTTTCGGTTTATTTATTTTGGTCCGTTCACATACACGGCACACAAGAACGGTCAATGGATATTCGTACAGAAATTGTGTGTCATGTGACTAACAATTGGGATGAATTTGCTGGTATGTCTCATGACCGTCATGGCAATAATCATGGGACAAAAGAAGAGTATACATTAGATATGTTACAACACTCTACATATGGCGGCTTCGGCGAGATAGTTGCAGCCGGTCAAATATACCCATTTTTATTTGAAGTTTATCGAAATGGCAACCTGTATGCCAAATTTGGTACAGAAGACCAACCTATAAAAAGGTTACGTTTTTCCCAAGACCTTGCTAATGGTCACTTTGATGCCAACGCTGATGCGGATGGTGTTAAAATCACTGATGAGCTTCCAATAGCCAAAAAACAACGCATTGAAATGGCTGTACCTCCGACATTTACTCAACCTTCACCAATTTCTAATTTTGTGCAAGACTTTCATTCGCCTACTTATACAATTATTGAATCTGAATGTGAGTCAGATTTAATTTCTTCTTTGTCCACGAATAATTGCATAGAATCTCCAACATTGACTACCCAAGAGTCAGTTCAAAATGAAATTAGTTTGACAAATAAGTCAAAAAAAAATAAGGCGAAGAAACGCAGGGTTACCAATGTGGTCAGAAAATTGCAACTTAAGGAAGCAAGAAAACAATATAATCAAAATGAACCGTATTCATCGTAAACATGCAGCTAATTATCAGAAAAAACACCCTGAAGTTCACAGGCAGGCTGCAAGTAATTGTTATAAGTATTGTTAAGTATTCAAACATTTTAACATAATAGTTTATATGTTACAAAAAATTAATAACGTAAAAAACCAATTACAAAATCTTATTAGAACCACTTTCGACTTCTACGCGGACGAAGTCGCGGGCAAAAGCTAGTCATACATAAAACAATGTCACATTGTTTGTGCTGACATTTATAACTCGAAAACGGTAGATGTAACTCTGATATGCTTATTTCGTTATACAAAAGATAAATGCCGCTGCGTTTATGTTAAAGGGGCTCGTATTTTTGGGAACATAGTTAGCATTTTGAGCTAGAATTTAATTTGTTAGCTGGGTAGTTAGCTTGCAAATGTATGCATTATCTTCGTTCAGCTAATACATAGTTGTTATGAAACATTGTATTTACACACATGCATGGTGGAGCTTCTGGCGCCGTAAGCTGCATATACCATCTCTGCTTATATGCAGAAATGTTGACGTAAGTCGGTATTATATTAAGCGAGGTGCTTGCGACATGTATTAGCATTAGACCAGACATGTCATCCACAAAGCTTAACATATTCGGAGCAGTAAACATACTGAATAGGATTTGAGGATGAAAGAATTAATCAGAACATCCTCCATTTTCTCTCGTAGAGCGAACAGAGATTTTACGTACCGTAAACGTTTAGCGAACGCAACCACAAGACTGCTAATAAGCATTTTTATTTAGCAACGTAGTTATCTGCATTGCAAATGTCGCCACATCGTAGTTTTATTTTGAAACATAAGCTTGTTATCTGACTCGAAATCTGAACACAAATATATTTAGATATGTAAAACTTACAAAAACAAAAAGGGAAAAACACGGTACACGCCACACAATCAGCCAGTCTGTAAAGGTATCTATGCACAGCACGCGCGATAAACGCACGACCGAAAAACTGACGGAGAAATTACGCGTTAAGAGGAAAGTGAACTTATTTCATTATGAAGTCTTTGACGGCTCCTCGGATTCAAAGTACACACTTTGACGCCCCGGGATATATTGAAGATACATAATATCTTACGTGTTCAGTAATTAAATGCTGAATCTCGACTTACTGCGACGCTTCTAGATGATTAAACTTTCCGTAGGCGTATATTTTCGCAGGAGAACTCAAGATTACTTGTATTTTTACTTCGTTAATACCCTCACTTTTCAACTTTTTCATCGGGTCTGTTCTTTAATTAAATAATTTTCTAATAATGTGTTCTGAAGATGAATAATTAATGAAGAGCAGTACAGCTTATAGGTAAGTACGGGTACTTCGACATAAAACATAAGTCCAATTAAGGAATTCTCGACTGACTGTCTGTCTAGTTGGTATAGTCGGCGCAAGGGCGACTGCTGATGCGGTCCCAGGTTCGATTTCCGAGTTATTGGAGTTTCCCTCAGGAATTTCTCGGTAGCCACAAAGTCTGGATTTAAGCCTAGTTAATGACAATAGGCTCTCAGAATCACAGAAAGAAAGAAATAACTGGCGAAATGTGGAAGTACTATCGATACACCTCCTGCCTTACAGGCGTGATGTTACGTACTAAAGGAATTCTGAACCTTCACCGACAATGCGACTCAAATATCACTGGTATCACATAAAACTACTTGAAATTTCAAAATACGTCAATATATCCAAGTCCCGACTCAAACTACACACTTGAACCCGAGTAACGAAGCGTTTCCGTAAATATGTCGATATGCCGCGCGGATCACAAACTTTATGTGTATACAGTCCCTAAGGAAACCGCGGCGTTTCTCCAATTTTATTTCAGGTAACTGACATATAGGCAGCAAAATAATACTGGTATTTCATAATATTTTGGAAACCAAATGTATATTTTTATATCCCGCATGTATTTCATTTTAGCTTAGATAAAAGGGGCTTTCTTTTTCATCTCTGTTTCAGTGTAGTGCTAGTGCTTTTGGCGTTTATTAGTGCAGGCAGAAGCCTTTTTTGCCTTGGTCTTTGGCTTTATTGATGTATGTCAGAGGCATTTTAGAGGCCTGTAAAGTGTTGAAAGATATTACACGGTAGACTTTCATAAATAACGCTTTATGACTACCCGAGCCGTGTTAATACAATGCTTGGGTATTCAAAGATGGGGGCAAAACAAGACAGAACGCTTTTTGAGACACGTTAGCGATCATTTAGGTCCGAAACGAAACCAAATGTAAACTTTCTTAACTGTTGAAAATAATTTAAGTTAAAATTAGTGTCATAGTCGGTTAACAGGATCCTGCATGACAGACGGACTTCTAACCCTTGTCCCATTCTAATTAGGGTCGATGCAACCCGTTTTATTCTTCAATTCTCTCCACTCAGACGTCAAAGCATCATTCACTCATTTCTCTTTCATATCATTATTTTTTTATTTAAACTTTATGGACAATAATGGTACATAGACGGATTTAATGCCACAAGGCATTTTCTACCAATCCAACTTTTATACCATTCCTCACACAATCCATAGATTCTAACTAACTAAACTTGTAGGTACGTATCTAAAACCGAAAACACGTGTGCTTCGAATCGAATGATCCCAACACAAATAACATTTGCATTCACAAACGCGGATAGTATTCCATACAGGGAGCAAACCAATTTAATTTAAAATTTATTTTCAGTCATAGTCCGAAAATATTTTTGTACGTGAAATTTTAACAAGTCACATTTCGTATTGGATAACGAACATGCAAGTAATAAAATTGGTGGAGATATTTTATTACCTACAAAATGGATGGTTTTCACAAGTTTTTTTACAAATATGCATTCAGTGTTTTCTGATATGGAATTGTGACTGGTTTGTTTATTAGTTTCGTATTAAAACCCTGATGAATAGTTGCGCAGTTTATTTGCACCAGTAAACCTTTTTGCTTAATAATTTTGAACGGTAATTAAACATGTTCATTTCAATTTTACCGCAAACTATAACAGATATTTTATAAACCACTGAAACTATGCGAAGGTTTATTTAGCACGTCAATATTGTTTATCGTCAATTCATAATCATGAAATGTAATTTTTTTCTTAAATTAATTAATTCGAACAAACCACATAATTACCTAATTCCAGCTAAGTCCAAATAAATTACACTGTTCATCATCCCGATAGTGACTTTAAGGAAACCCATAATAAAAGGCTTACACATGTTGACTTATTGTCGTATGCAAGGTGTGATTTATCCCGGATTATGACACAGTTCACCTCAATCTTGCGACGTTAGTCCGATCCACGAAATCCTTAGCAGACAGTTCATTGACACATACAAGTATATCTATCTATGTAAATTATAAAACCTCAATATACAAGGTTACTGGTGACTCTACGTACTTCTTGTAGGTCAAAATAGGAATTAATGCCACAAATTATGCCACTAATAATTGTTCAACCGAAATTCAGTAGTTTTAGTTTTTTTTTGTGGAAAATCCCAGCTGAAATCATTTGAATCCAATTTAAAAATGTTTTACGGCGCGACTGTACTGAAATTAAGTTATTATCATCGCATATACCGCAGCAGATTTTGTTAATAATGAAAACTTCAAAAATGCTAAAAACTTTAGCAAAGATCACTAAATACGTTTTTTTTTTGCGTAACATTTTCTTTTTAAATCCCCTACTATTACTTCCGTCGTGCAAGGATCACGTCGAGTTCCCAGTAACCCTGTATATATAGGTACGATTAAAACGCACACAAGAAAGCATAAACCTCTATAAGGTCGCGTCTACTCGCAAAGCCGTAGAAATAAAGTGACGGAAGCTTTTAGAGTAGTTTACGATGCGAATTGTGCCATAAAACTGTTGAATTAGTTGCCCCCCTCCCCCCGTCCTACCCCTCACCTGTCGCTAGGCTCCACTATATGACAGTTATATTTTCTAAGGATTTGTTGTCCCCCCCCCCCCCCCTCTATTTATTAAGGCAGGCGGCTTGCTACGTAATCTGTATGGGACGGCTGCGTAATTCTATTTGTATTGAGTTTATGTTGGTCCTTGTTTGTCCATTCAGGGATTGTTTTGCCACAGTTTTAGGCAGCGATAAACTTTTCTGATGTTGTTACAGTAGTTAGTTCGTAAAACCGTGTTTAATTTCAGTGTACATAAATTAATTCGATACTTACATACTCGTTTTGCCTCGTCCACATTCATACATCTATGCACCTGTCCTTTCAAAAGACCTTTTTTTTTTGGGACAAGCCCGCCACACTATTCCCAAACCACTGTAACTCCTGTAAACCAGAATCAACAGTGGCGACCACAAGAAAAGCGCCGAGACAATGAAGCCCGACGAAGTCCCAGAGAAACGATTAAACTGTCTTGGATCCCGCAACGAAATTAATCAGAAAATAATAGCGGAGGAGTAGGAAAAACATAATTTCCACTTTCTAAAGACCGTCACCAATAAGATAAGAAAGATGTAAATACTTCATGACCTATCTTTGACCAGTATGTATTTTCTTTTTCATACTAGAAATGTAACCCTTAACGTTACCGCTGCGTTGGCACCGGCAAAAGGCAATATAAGCGATTAATTGCAGAGTTAAACGGCTGCAATGTCACATAAATAATGCCAAGCAAGCCTACCCCCTACCGTCCCCATAAGTAACAGAAAAGTAACGGAACGCGTTACGCTCAGTTGATTCTTTATGACTTGTGCACGAGTTCCTTTCACGTTTTTTTGGAAGATAAAAGAAATATATTATGTTTATCTTTAAAAAGCGTTGTAGCAAAGATTTGAAGAAGCTGGAATTTTAAATTTTCGTTTCTAACCTTTGGCATTGTCACTTCTATCTCAGACTTTATGTATAATGCAACCAACTGAAAACTGCCACAAACAAACAAACAAACAAACTTTGTCTGCTGCAAACTGTTGAAACTGCCATGCCAGTTACATACCAAATCATGGTTCAACAAAGTGTTCGTAATTATTGGCGCCCAGGTGGGACATGTTGGGCGCCAATTAAGTCCCACGTTAGGCGCCAATAAGGACAAAATGTGAAAATTCCTAACTGTCCTTACGTCAAGAATACTCAATGATAAAGTATAAGAACGAGATACAAACAATTTTGCAACAAATGTTTCCCTGAAAGTTATCACAGAATAGGACAGTTTCAAGATACGGCACTCAATCTTTGTCGTAATTTAGGAAAACAAAATGTCTGTCACTGTCCATCTTTTGATTTGAGAAAAAACGCCGAGAAGGAAAATAATGATTGTCTCGGTTGAACTGTTATACGAGTGGTCGTCTGAAAAGACGTTTAGGGGTTGTTGTCAAAGTGCTATTTTGTATTTGTTTTTTTTTGTAATGCCACTTTTGTAGCCCAACCAAAAATGTATTAGTTTCATAAAGACTGGAATAAATGTGGCTTTTATAAAACACACGTATGAAAAATGATATCAGAAACACAAATTACCCAAAACCTAATATGTTAGAGTGAACTACAATTTAATGTGACTGTAACCACGGTTAGACCTGGGTAATTTTGGAGAAATAATCATTATTATAAATGGGTGTAGGCGAAATAATTCCAACAAAATACAAAAAGGTTAGTTATAAAAGCACTCGAAATAGAGTTTTGTGCTCATAATTCAAAGTAAGGTCTAAATATTTTATGAAAAATGGCCGTAAACATTTTTCACAAATACAATGGAGCGAATTAAATAAATTTTGAATAGTATAATTCACTAGGTGAGCGGTGTGCAAGATTTATTATCACTCTTTAACTTAAAATGCTCTATGTTAAGAGTTGCAAGATGGAAAAATAAAATTTACGAATTGTTAACTATTTTTATGTGGGACAGAACCTGGCCAGGGCAGCGTGACGTACTGCCCAAGTACTCCAGCACCCCGGCAAAAGATAGTCGGAGAACATCGTGTGGTTTTAGTCAGTACGAGTATGGCAGACCCATCCGCCTCTCTCAGGGTGGAGGACATCAATGAGGATTACCATACGCAAAAATAAAAGGAGTGAATGAGGAGGAGGGAGGTGTTTGCCCAAGGGTGGAACAGAAAAGGCTAGAAACAAACCTATTTTTACTATCACCTTTGGAAATAAGAAGCAAACGTAATAAATCTAATACTTAATTACATATTCCAGCCACCGAGAAATGTATAACCATTAAAAATAAACGATGTTTAAAAACAATAAAACAAAGTCGATTAAAACATTCACAGGCAATTAGCCCTTAATTAGAGACGTTTCTAAATAAAAGCCGGTCTACAAAACTAACCAGAACGTTAAAGGACGTTTCAAGTCCTGATGAAAAACCAACAGAACTTTTAATGTGAAAGGTCACTCACAAAAGGTACGGCGAGAATTCACGGCTATGTTGCGAACTATTAAGTCTAGTTAGGACATTGTCCAAAGGCTAACATTGACACTTTCGGGGCACTTTTGTACCAAAACCGAGAACATTAGTAGAGGGGTTCAAAACAAACATTAATAAAGTAATAAATGAGTTTGGATGGACAACAGGATATGGCTAGAACCAGGACGCTTCGTGAGGTGATGAGTATTGTAATAGAAGTATGTACAAAGAAGACAAGCAGCGACGACCCGAAATAAATTGGGATATGGGCAAGAGGAAGATGGTGACAAAATGAATAAATAAATTCGTTAATATTTTACGTTACCATAAATAGATCTTGATTATGCAACACGTACTCTAAAAATAAATCTCTACATCACTAGAACGCGATCCGTGAGATGAGAAGTAATAGATAAGTATGGATGAATAAGACATGTAGCGCTAACCCCGAATATAATCTCTACATACTTTTTCTTTGTGAAAGGTTTTGAAATTGTTTAACGTTAGGGTAACACAGACCCCAAGTAGGGGACACGGGGGTGATGTCTAAGACTACGTGTCTAATCATAAAATAGGTGCAGAAACAAATCTGAGCCAGATTTGTTTAGAGTTATAAAACAAAAAATCAGGATATAAAATCTTTTCGCTGTCTTAATTAAATACTAGCGTTTCTCGTAGAAATTTATTCTGTTTTCCGGGAGCAGCAGGTTTAATTTTGTTTGGGGCTAAATCCATTCGCTTCAATGGGCCGCGAGCTGGCACGCATCGACAACTGAACGCCTCTTGCGGTTTCAACGTAATCTTGCCGCTTTTGTTTAATCCACTCTTAGGTTTAAATGCGTCAATTTTAGACTTGGCAGTACAGGGTGTAATTATCGAGGCCCAAACTGTTACCATGAATTCAGTTTAAGACTTAGAGTCTGCAAATGAATTCACAATTCAACTAACAGAGATGAAATTTTTACGTCAGTTAAAAAAATCGTGTATACACTTTAAGGAAGTGTAGAATCATTTGCTAGGGAAGTTAGCTACTAGTTTGCAGCCTGTATATCATTAAACTAAAAAATAGTAACGTTTTGAAGGCTAATAAATAACAGTAGAGCTTACTTCAAGATTTCTTCTTAGTGATTAAACTAGTAATCTTAAGTGCCTATCTGCGTTATTCCGTTATTAAAAGTTGTCGTGACTACAGTTCATATTAAGTGAACCGTTTACTTCCTATTCCCTAGTCTACAAGTCGCCCTACTTAAGAAATATGATAAGGTATTACTTGGTAAACGACCTGCTAGTAGAAACTATGGATAAAAAGAATTTAAAGGTTATAGAAGGAAAGTTAAACACTGTTACATTTTTCAGCACAAATTATTATTTATCGTCAGGCATAAAACCGGACTGGTCTAGATTAAGTGTTGAAATAAAGCGGTGCTAGACTCCGTTAAAATTAAGTTACAAGAACATAACATTTTTCAACGAGGCACAGTTACTAACTGCGAAAATATGACTTGCTGTTTGCACTTTTATGAGAACTCCTACTAACATGATTTTTAATTGACTCAAGTACGTTGTTTCAGTTACAAAAACAGGGATAATGTGGGCAAACTAGAAGGGGATGAAACTAATTCAAGTAACCTTATGTAAATTTTAAACTTTCGTCCCTTAGTTCTACCTCGGTATTTTTCCAGGGATGGAAAAAGAGATGGCAAAGGCCGACGCCCGCCGGGGCTGCGGGTTGTTCGAAAGAGAGCCTCGGCGCAAGGGCTAAGAAGGAGCATGGGTGGTTTTTAGTCAGTACAAGTCTGACACTCCTTGAAGATTTTCTACCCGCCAAGAAAAAAAGGTCACCTAGGGACAAGTATGACGTGGAAGGATGGTCGTTTTAATGTTATAAGTTAATTTGGTACATCAATATTCTAGCAATATCATTAACATTACTACTTGTTTTGAATTTCTGATATTTGGGCGTTGTAGCAATCACCATGAATGATGGATAAACTGAAGTTATTGCGGGTGGGTGTTAATGAGCAGACAAATCATACTACCCTCTTTTTTGTTCTTTTGTGTAACCCGTTATTAATTTTAATGATAATGTTAGTGACCATGTCAGTTTAAAAACTTATAATATTGTAGCAGTCTGAAAATAGATGGGGAAGAACTGAACTGAACTGAACTCAGCAAAGTTGTGGTCAGAATTTTCGAAACTTCGAAAAGTTAAGGAGTGTTTTGATCGATGAGATCGCTGGCTGAGTGATTACCAATATATTTGTGATGGCCTGATGTTGTGTTGTGGTTTCTAGGAATGCTTTCGCGAAACTTTGGTCAAGGGTTGTTCGGTAAATACAAAATAAGCCGACCCCGAGGACTATAATGTAAGGAGCTATCAAAAAGGGGAGATTCGGGTTGTTTAGACCCTTCAACAACTATAAATATACAAGAAATACTGGCTGGTTCTTTTTAACTGTTCTGGACCTTTTGATCGTTAAAGTCATTTAATCATTTGTTTTACAATTTGCATTCCGTCTTAAAAATAAATGACAATAAAAACTCTGAATTTATGGACGTATTGTACAATTATCACTTGCTTCGCTAAAGAAAAACGTCTTGAGGGAACCAGAATGTCTGAGAGATATTTTTGACGGCATGTAAAACCAAGTCAGAGGCCCATTGGCGGCACTAAAAAGTACAGGGTACAGAGATTGGAGAGGATCTTCAGTTTGAATTATATTTATTTATAAACTAGCGGACGTCACGCGGTTTCACCCGCGTAGTTCCCGTTCCCGTGGGAATACAGGGATAAAAAGTAGCCTATGTCACCCGGAGATAGTGTAGCTTCCCAACGATAAAATAATTTTTGAAATCGGTCCAGTAGCTTCGGAGCCTATTCGTTACAAACAAACAAACAAATCTTTCCTCTTTATAATATTAGTGTAGATGGAAAACAGATAGTTATAATTATAGTAGTAATATAGACAATATAAGTTAATAATTACATTTATATCTTCAGCTTCAGTCATGGTAAAAGTTTGAGAAACAGACAAGTCAGAGGACGGAATTATTTTATTTGTGGAAAAGGCAAGAAAATGTTCAAAGAATCTTAATGGAACTTTCGGGGATCCTTGCAACGGAAATGTGAATAAATTATTCGCTACAATAACATTGAATTGAAAAAGGAAAGAAAGATAAGAAAGACGAGAAAGTAACAATATTACTGGCTGCTTAAATATGTAATTCATAGAATAAGAATAAGTATGTTAGTGGCGAAAGAAGCATCTAACATTACGGTTCGTTTAATTCTGTATAATTATGATACTCCAAGTTTAAACTTAAATATTAGTTTTCAATGAAATATCCATTGCGTGGCGTGATTGACCTTCCCTGACCATGAATTTATTTTATGGTTCGTGGCTTTACATTTTCGTTATAGTTTTAATATTTAAGTCGGAAAAGTACCTACATTATTTGTTACTTGTTCTGTTGGGTCATTAAGCATCATTTGAAGTAAAATATACCGTTTAAATACAAATGATAAATGCCTATTCGAAAATTCAAAAAGCTAGCACGAAATTTCCCGGGAAATTCTAATTTGTGAACTGTCAAGGGTCATTAATTAGGGGAAGAAGTCATTAGAGGCGATTAAAAAAAGTTGAGAGCCTGCCTCGAATATAAATTCGAAAAAAGCGAAGCAACAGCGCAAATACTACGTTAGCCTGCGAATAAAATATAAGTATTAGGGCACAGCCGACGTTTGAAATATTTATGCGCTGCTACCACGATTACTAGAGAAATAAATTATGTGGCATGTTACTGTGGAACGAAATACACTGCCATTTGAATATTGTTGCAAAACCTACACATGAACGATACCACAGAATGATATACCAGGACGAAGCTAAACAAAACTAAGTTCAGGGGGTCATCTCTATAAGAGAACTTTATCAAAGAAACATTAATACAGCAGTTTTATGGCTTCATAAACAAACAAGCTATCACGTTGAAACTTTCGTCCCCGAGCCGTCGTTTTAAGGTCAACCAGCACTTGCGTACTATAGGGTTAAAAGACCGCGGGCGCGGTCCGGATTACCCCATTAAAAAAGAAAGCCACTTCTAACCTCGCCGACACATCCAATACGATACACTATTTACTTCGGACGCGGTATAAACACATGGAGTGCCCCGTATTCGCACGCCATGGCAATGATAAACACGGTGTGATCGATATTCAAGTACGTTTGTTTTTCTCGCGTGTCAATAGGAGAAGAGATTCGTTTTCGGCGAGTTTTCGCTTTCCCGACTTACGCAACGGGATGGGCACGTGGACGACCTTCGCGGCTCGACAGTGGACACTCGGCGGGGTCGATCCGGCGTCGGCGGTGGTGACAACGGGAGGCGTACAACACTCGTAACTGTAGGGGTCGTAGAACAGGCAGCGGGCGAGTCGCCGCCGGGTCGAGCGCCCGCGAGAGCGAAGTGCGGCGGGCAGCGCGGCCGGAGCGGGACTGGGCCGACCGCCGCCGCGCCTGCGTACCGTGCCAGCCGCTCTCCTCCCCCGATTGATGTAATATTTATCTTGGATTAAGAACTAGATAAGGAGCAGCGGCGAGACACGCGCCGAAAGCGCTGCTCGCTCCATGTTCTACCTTGCAGAAAAATATGTTTTTGGGACGATATGGGAGCTTTGTAGTCAAATAAGTTTTTGTTAGGTTCTGGTAGTGTAAGTTGGCGTATTTTCGTACAAACAGCGATTGGCTCATTTGATTAGCGGCTCGCGGAGGCTCGCTCGGATCAATCCGTTGCGGTCCGCGGGTCGGCGGCGCTCGTGCGAGCCCGGCGGCGCTCGGGCGGGTTCGCGGCGGTGACGTCACCGCGGGACGCACGCGCGGCGACAGGTGGGCGCAATGCGCCGCACCTATCATATGATTATGACGTTTCCTATTGGATTTGGTGCCGGGACGTTTGGCTGGAAATTGGTTGCGGCAAGTTTGCACACAGTGATCGCCGAGTTGGGGTTGGGTGTCTATGCAATTGAGCCCGGAGAAGTTTTCAATTATACGACAATTTTCCTTTCAAATCTGAAGTTTAGTCCTACCCATTTGAGAGATGTTGTGTATATGTTCGATCATTCTTATAGTGGCATGATAAGTAAATGTTCTGTGAATGTTCACAAACAACTTTATGCAGAAGAACTAATCTATTTAAGGGCTAGATCAAACGATAAGGTAGCCGGTGAATTTGAATTTCCCGCTATGCTCTGGCGCTTTCACCTTAAACGGTTTATGAAAAGTTTCTTTATAACCAGAGACTGGATTAGCAATGACGATAATCGAGTTTCCACTGAAACGAATGGAATTCGCACAAAATTCGCAATCTTGTAGGAGCTATGGTAGTCATCTAAATACCTGGCTATAAAGTTTTATTGCTACGACACACAAGCACGCGACACTTATTTGTTTTTAAAGCTGCTATTTGGAATGATTGCTATATACTTGTTTAGAAAACTGTTTAGGTATGTACATATCGACATATTTCTATTGACCCAAATTAAGATATATTCTGGTACCTATTATACTCAACGAAGTAACTTTTATTCCTCATTTGATTTCTTTTACAACGTGTTTTTTATATCCCATAAAAAAAAAACGTTGACCCGTGGTCACCCATCTACGGACCAACCTAGCCAAGCGCGGCTTAACCTGAAGATCAACCGAGGTTGCTTATTGTCTAGCCACGAGCGCCTCATCCTTGTTTTTAACCAACTTCATAAATTTCAGGCTACATAATTATATGATTAAAACTTTATTCCCAAAAATTGCTTTTAAAACGTAAACCACCCAACGTTCACAACATTTATTAAACTTTTACAAATTAAAACTGCTCATTTAAAACAACATAATTTGGACAACCCATAAAAAGTTACCATAGATCATAACAGGACTGATAGCACCAACTTTCATTGACAACATCCAGGTCCCTGAGGGGGGCAATCAAAAAGTTTTAATTTAAACCGTAGTTTTAATATAAATAGTAGAGTTAATTTTAAATTGTCACGCATTTCATTGTGTAATGAGTTGACAAAAGTAGAATGACAGCTAAATATGATAGTAAAGCAGGAGGTATCTATTACAGCAGGAATTTATTAAAAACTAAAATCTTTAAACTACTTTAGGTCAGGTGCGTAGTACTCGTAACCGGCGTGAGTGTATGACAAGATGTATGAATGTGGACGAGGCAAAAGGAGTATGTAAGGATCGTAGCAACTGGCGTTCTGTGGTTTCTGCCTACCCCCATCGGAAATGGACGTGAGTTTATGTATGTATGTACTTTGAGTCTGTTTTAGACTATCAATAACACTTAAAATGGAATATCTACCATACTTACACTAAACACTACTGTTTACTTTACTGGGTGTTAAAAGACTCCTCACAAAGTAGACCTTATCATTATAAAAGTCATCATCTGCCTAGCCTTGTCCAACTATGTTGGCGTCGGCTTCCAGTCTAACCGGATGCAGCTAAATACCAGTATTTTACATGGAGCGACTGCTTATCTGACCTCCACAACCCAGTTAATACTAGGTAATACGATACTCTTTGGTAGGACTGGATGTCAGAATTTCAGGTCACTGACTACCTGTAACGACTGCCAAAGATCTAAATATGGCAGCCGCGACCAACAGCTTAACGTGCTTTCCGATGCACGGAGGAAACTCGGTATGTCGGGCGGTCACCCATCCACAGACCGACCTAGGCAAGCACAGCTTTACCTAAAGGTCGACCCGAGTGGCAGTTCTTATTAGGCCACGAGCTCCTCTATCATTATAACAAGTTTTTAAACCTATCTTGGTTTAAAAACACCCATCATAAGTCCGACATCTAAGCATGTTGTACATCCAACTTAGTAGCACAATATTAAAAATTGCTGGTAACTTCTATTTTAGACGCAAAACTTGCTGTTTACGGTAGGCTTACATAAGCTTGTTTTACGGTGCGTAGTACTCACTCGCACTCGGCGTGCGTGTATGATCAGGTGTATTAACGTTGGCGAGGCAAAAGGAGCATGTAGGAATCATAGCAGGTGGCGTCCTGTGGTTTCTGTCTACCCCCCATGGGGAAATGTCGTAAGTTTATGTATATTTGTAAAAGCTTTTTTTTTTTCAAACAGTAGGCGTCACCACTTTAATATGGAACTATAAACACTAGGTGTAGGTACTGAATGTTGCACATTCAACGGTGCAATATATTTAGGCATTACATGAAGATTAGCATCCTCTCAAACTAACCAAAGTAAGCCATACAGCATCACGCCTAGCACACGCAGTATTAAAATATTGTTACGTCGGTCATCTAGAATCTTCAAGAAACCTCGCTTATAATTGTGTAGTGCCTAAAACACTCCAGTACACTCTGTAGGTATAGTTCCATTGTGTTTACAAGGTCAGCACAGCGGGCGTCGGCGACATAATTGCTATTGTAATTTCGACCGTATGCCGAGTGCGTAACGTAACTTCTTCCTTGTTGGTTCTTTTATCTTTAAGTTTATTTTTTAGTTATTTTTCTTTGTGAATATTGTATTCATTTTTAGTTAATAATAGGGAATTTTCTCGAACTTCTTTTGTGTGTTTGAGTATAAAAGGACCAACAGAGGTCGGATCAGTCAGTCTACTTTTAAAGCGAGACAACGGAAGGTTCGAAGAGTTATCTAGTGCGATAAAGTGTTCAGTAGTGTTGAAGTGATTGTTTATTTAGTGTTTTGTGTTAAATAAAGTTATTTCGTGTGTTTAATTGGTAGTGTTTTTATTTATCCCATACCCAGCTCGTAACAATTTGGTGTCAGAAGTGAAGGATAAATAATGCCGATTCTACCAAAGGATGACACGGATAGTATCCGTACGAGGAGTCAACGACAGCAGGGTATGGACCAGAGGCGATTTGGAGACACCCCGACACAGACACCGGGTGGTGTCCAGCCTACATCAGAGCCAGTCGCTGGCCCATCTGGAGCTACTCCTGCATTAGCGACGCCTGACTTGTCTGCCTTAATGGCGCTGCTACAGGACCAGGCTCGCCGTCAAGAGGAGCAGGCTAGTCGTCAAGAGGAGCAGGCTCGCCGTCAAGAGGAGCAGGCTCGCCAGTTGCAGGAACAGTTGCAACGGGACAAGGAGGAGCAGGCTCGCCGTCAAGATGAGCAGGCTCGCCAGTTGCAGGAACAGTTGCAACGGGACAAGGAGGAGCAGGCTCGCCGTCAAGAGGAGCAGGCTCGCCGTCAAGAGGAGCAGGCTCGCCATTTACAGGAACAGTTTGGAGATCCAGGATGGAGTCTTGTGCCGTAAATGGGAAAACGCTCGAGGGGACAGCTGTCATCTACAAATGGTTGTCCCTAAAGCTAAGGTACCGGATGTTTTACGGCTCTACCATGATGGATGCTCAGGAGGACATATGGGAGTAAAAAGGACTCTATTGAAGATCAGAGAGCGCTTTTACTGGATCCACTGTCGAGATGATGTGGAGGACTGGTGTCGCAAATGTACCAGTTGTGCGGCTGTGAAAGGACCCCACACACGTAGCAGAGGTGCATTAAAAGTGTACAACGTTGGAGCCCCCTGGGAGCGGATAGCGCTGGACATTGCGGGACCATTTCCAGAAAGTGATAGCGGAAACAAGTACTTCATGGTTGTCATGGACTACTTCACAAAGTGGCCAGAAGTCTTCGCCATTCCTAACCAAGAAGCTACAACAGTCGCAGACAAATTGGTTCAAGAAGTCTTCTGTCGTTTTGGAGTACCCTTAGAAATTCACAGCGATCAAGGAAGGAATTTCGAATCGCAAGTTTTCCAGGAGACTTGTCGATTGATGGGTACACACAAAACCAGAACCACCTCTTACCACCCACAATCTGATGGAATGGTGGAACGATTCAACCAGACGTTGGAAAGATATCTGGCAAAAGTTGTGGAAAGTAGGCAAAGGGATTGGGACAAGCACATACAGCCGTTTCTTCTGTCCTATCGGAGTGCAGAACTCCCCCTGATGTCCCACGCAGTGTAACGGATTACGCGAATGACCTGCGTAACAAGTTAAATGATGTGTATGAGCATATCAGACAATCCGGACAACAGATGTCTGAGAAGATGAAGACTCGTTATGACCGGAAGGCAAACAGTAGTGGTTTCGACGAAAGTTCGCTGGTGTGGTTGCATAACCCAGTGCGGAGCAAGGGAAAGTCTCCGAAATTGCAAGCAAAATGGGATGGACCATACCGAGTTGTGACCAAAATCAACGATGTCACCTACCGAATACAGAAGGGTCCGCGAGGTGCGCCTAAGATTGTGCATGTAGACCGATTGGCGCGATACTATGGGACTAATGATGCTCGGGACGAGCATGTCTAAGGAGGGGGCATTGTTACGTCGGTCATCTAGAATCTTCAAGAAACCTCGCTTATAATTGTGTAGTGCCTAAAACACTCCAGTACACTCTGTAGGTATAGTTCCATTGTGTTTACAAGGTCAGCACAGCGGGCGTCGGCGACATAATTGCTATTGTAATTTCGACCGTATGCCGAGTGCGTAACGTAACTTCTTCCTTGTTGGTTCTTTTATCTTTAAGTTTATTTTTTAGTTATTTTTCTTTGTGAATATTGTATTCATTTTTAGTTAATAATAGGGAATTTTCTCGAACTTCTTTTGTGTGTTTGAGTATAAAAGGACCAACAGAGGTCGGATCAGTCAGTCTACTTTTAAAGCGAGACAACGGAAGGTTCGAAGAGTTATCTAGTGCGATAAAGTGTTCAGTAGTGTTGAAGTGATTGTTTATTTAGTGTTTTGTGTTAAATAAAGTTATTTCGTGTGTTTAATTGGTAGTGTTTTTATTTATCCCATACCCAGCTCGTAACAATATCAATGAATCAATCATCCCAGCGTGCCGCAGTACATCAACAAAAGAACCGATGACGTAAAATGAGATTTTTACAAAGCTTTTAATAATAGAAATTCTCAAAATCAAGTCATTTATTCAAACTAGGCTGATAATCAGCACTTTTCTAATGTCAAAATTTACTTTACTTTACTTATTTACAAGTGACAGTCCCCCAAAACGCCCATCCTTCGACACTTCCTAGTGTTTTTGCTGGAAAGAAGAAGTGGCGGAACAAACTCCCCAGCAACACATCTGTTTGTTTCTAAATTAAAAATTAAACTTTATTGTTCTAAAATAACGCTGGCTACGTCACAAACATGACGCATTGATTTAAACAGGTCTCGGGACCTTGCTATTATCAGACAGGTATTTTTCTCTCAGCTTTAAAAATAATACCGCAAACAGAGTGTGCTATTTTCAGAAAAAACCTTTTTCCATCATATCGTTTCCGTCTGTAAAGTTTATTTTTGTTGTTTGGTATAAATAATTTTATATTCTGTACAACTTTTTATACTGAGCTTTGTTTTTGCCTTTGGAATAAAAATACGAAACACCGTTATAAGTTCCAAGTCAGTCTAGGAAGTTAAAATGGGACTGGGCAGGCCAGGATTGATTGGCCAGAATCGTCACACATAGTGGATGCATGAAAACGCCTGTCGTCACAGAGGCAGGTGCAAACTGCCGTGATGATTTACACTCGTTCCTGATTCCTGACTGGTAGGACAAAGAAGGTAAAACACTGAGAGCGTTTGAAAAGAATGGGAGGAGACCACGCCCGTCGGGCCTGTGGGTTGTTCGAAAGAGATACCGCGGCCTCGGCACAAGGGCTAAGAAGGAACATGGGTGGTTTATAGTCAGTAGAAGTCTGACAATCCCTTTCGCTCTGCCCAAGAGCGGGAGGGGTTATTTGATGATTTCCCACCACCCTAAAAAAAAAAGGCGAGAGCTCTGCTCAGCAGTGGGTCAGAATAGGCTAATCAAAAGAGGATTAGAAGCTTTTCTCCCACAACGGAATATTAAAAGCCTGGCATTTTTTTTTATTAATTTACACTGGATGTGTTTAAGCTTGGGATAAGAGCAGTAGAATGATGATGATGATGATGTGTTTAAACTTCCAGAAAAAAGCCGTGCGTTTGACGGCACGGTTGGCGCAGTGGCTAAGCGGTTGGACTGCTGCGCTGCGTGTCGCGGGTTCGATCCCCGCACGGAACAAATATTTGTATGGCCTGCAGATAGTTGTTTCGGGTCTGGGTATTTGTGTATGTGACTTTATATGTTTG
Organism: Diarsia brunnea; assembly: GCA_949774965.1. Lineage (NCBI taxonomy): Eukaryota > Metazoa > Arthropoda > Insecta > Lepidoptera > Noctuidae > Diarsia > Diarsia brunnea. The sequence continues at coordinate 14,904,544 of OX459013.1, read as the reverse complement.
TGAACGCACCCACGATACAGGACAAAATCCTAGTGTGGGGCAACGTTTTTTTTTATAAAAAAAAAAAAAAAAAAAACTGATTAGATTCCTCTGAAAGTGCGTAGTCTGTCACTGAGTGAAAGAATATCATACTGGTGACAGCCATGTCAGTCAAAATTACTATTATCAACATCAATTTAAGCAAAAATCATCAATGATTAAGTGTTCTTATCTGCAGACCCATTACCAATACTCTTTTTAACATCATAACCCAACACTCCAACCAGACAAATCCAGCGCATCTGCAGTTAGATTATTAAAAGCACTTACAGTATTAGCATATAAAATGCACGCGGGACGTTAATCTATCGTCTAACTGAAGTGCAGCGTAAATCTTGTTACCTACATTACCCTGGAGGATTCCTTCAGATGGCTTTAACAATATGCTCTTAGCTTAGCGCACCTTTATTAGTTAATACGGAGTTTAATTTCTAGCATTATCATACTAAAGTGTCTTAATAAACTATCGGGGGCTGCGGGTTGTTCGAAAGAGATACCGGGGCCTCGAAGACAAAGGGCTAAGAAGGAACATGGGTGGTTTTGTGGAAGTCAGTAGAAGTCTGACACTCCCTACCGCTCCACCCAGAGAGGAGGAGTCATTTGATGATTTCCCAAACTCAACAAAAAAGTTTCGTAGTAACAATAGACGCACGGGTCGATCTTCATGATATGCCGCACTTGCCTAGGTTGCTCCGTGGATGGGTGGTCTCAAATGTAATTTGTGGATCTATGACAGTCGTTACGAGTAGTCAGAAGTCGAAAATCTGACATCTAGTCTTACCAAAGGGTACCGTATTACCCAATTACTGAGATGTTAACATAAACACCTGTAATCCTCAAAGGCTTAGGCAGAGGTGTACCTAATAGTACACCCACATTTTGCCACTTATGTTTAAGTCACATATAATAGAGAGCGAGCCCATTGTCATCAACGAGGCCCAAATCCAGACACCATGGCCGCTACTGAGAAAGCCTAATAGAAAAACACAATAACACTTTTCCAAAACCCGGAAATCGAGGTTCTAGGACCTCATGCTCAGTAGTCGAACTTGCGATCACTACACCAAAACGAGGTAAATTAATAAATCCACTAACAAACTTATCGCCATCAACATTCCTATCAAACCTATTAAACTATCCAAACACCCAATTTAACAAAAAAAGTGGTATAAAGCGCAAACCGCTTTAAAATACAGCAAGCAAATCCAAGCGATAAATGCAAGCTATCACGAATTTTTGTTTTTTGTTTTCTTCACTTTTAGATGGCGCCTGTTGCCATGAAACAGGCAAAGGCTCAGAAATCTAGACCGAGAAAGACTTGATAGAAAAACCCAGTATCACTTTTACAGGCAAAAAATCGAACCTAGGACTTCATGCTCATGTCTGGACCCACGAGGCAAATTAATAAAACCACTATCATCGCCATCAACATTCCTATAAAACCCATTAATCCAAACACCCAATACAATAAAAAAACGGGTCTAAACCGCTCTAAGCGAACCCAAGTGATGAAGGCAAGCTATCGCGAATTTGTTTTTTGTTTGCTCCAGTTTTAGATGGCATCGCGATTAAACGCCGCCTGTTGCGCGATTTAAATGTTTAGCGTTTGATTTAACGCGAAAAGGATTCGGCGATAATGTCGCTGTGTTTGAGAATCGAAGATTGGGGCGTTTGGTTCAGGCGAAGATTCGGGAGGGTGTGAAATTAGCAAGATTTTCCTTTTATTCCTTCATTCGATGTTTGTAATGGTAGGGAAATCAAAAAAAGGACGAACAAATGGTTATTAGGCGCAGTATCGTATGCAAAGATACGATTAAAACCACCAATTAGATGCCAACCCAACTAGATGGACCGATAAATTAAAACAAACTTCGTCGTCCAAATTCCATGCGATTATAAGATACGCGCTGGACAGAAACCGGTGGAGGCAGATCATCCGCTCTAGATGCAACTTACATGCTGACCACGATCCTCAGACATGAGGGATCGACCAGAGAGAAAACCTCAAACCAGGCAATGGAAAACTAAAGATTTAATTTGTTAGATTCGCAAGAGTTCAACCAATGACGGATCTGTTTCGTTTAAACAAATGTCATTTTAACAGTATTATTGTATAGTTCACTTATACTCAATCATAAACATCTGCGTAACGTATCAATAATTAAAGGCTGGTGTATGCTTACCCTTCTCACACTTTATCACGCGACCTAAATACAGTGAGAACACAATTTAAACAATGGTTTTTAGAAGATTTAACAACTCAAAACTCAACGTTTGATTTTTAAAAGACAGCAACTAACTGACTAACGGACCAACGACAGTAAGTTTAGAAGTTGAACTTAGTTGCTCGTTCCAAAGCACTGTTTTTCTGGAAACACTGGAAAAACGGGCAAGAAACGTTAGAAAATGTTGATAAATATAATTATGTACATAACAAAAGCTAGTACCATCATATCAGTCCAGAATCACCGACTGCTGGGGCCTCCCCTTTTTTCTGCCACACTTTATTTTTACTTACTAAAAAAACTTACAGCTAATAATACAGATTGAAAACAGTTAGTGAAAGAAAGCCAATTAAAGGTTTTCACTGACATTATAAGGATAGCACAAGAAACAGTAGACATGCAAGAGAAAATAAGAAGAAAACACTCGATGAACAAATTTAAAAAAAAAAAGATTTTAGTGAACATCAAAGAAATTTTTACATTATATTATAGAGAACTGATTTTAGTGAACATCAAAGAAATTTTTACATTATATTCTATGCATACCTAACCACCTAGTACGTAGACGTAAGTAAAGATTTCGTGTTTGACCATCAAATATGCAACAAAATCTAACCCCTCACATAAACAACCTTTCTACCCCTTGACCGATACACTTAATAAAAAACCACATAAATAAATATTAAACGTAATCTATTCGAAGTGAATTCTGTAGCGATTGGCCAGTCTAAGCGCCCGTAGACGTGCTACGAATGCTACGCGCTACGCCTACGTGCTACGGGGTACGAGCGGTCGCTACGAGTGTGCTGTTTGCTCCTACGTTTTATTTCAAGGAGTAAAGCCTGGAATACACATGCTGGTAGAAAAGCATGCTTGTTTGCTACTAGGTAGTATGCTCATTTATAGCATGCTTTAAGAGTGTGTAGGGTACATTTACCATGTTAAATTATTATCGTTCATGGATTCTAAGATGCTTTGGTACACATTTTCCCTCATAATTTTGTTTTTGTATTGCGGTGAGCATGTATTCCGTAAACATTAATAATTACGATATAGAGAAATTAAATTTAAAGTTTTGTCATCGCCACATCAAGCCATCATGGGTACTCAAACAAATCAAGTAGGATGCTCGCATAGGTTACATTCAGACTTGCTTTAGAGCCACCCCCCTCTCACCTGCACCTTTTTTTTCAAATAACCCCTCCCGCTCTTGGGCAGAGCGCAAGGGAGTGTCAGACTTCTACTGACTAAAAACCACCCATGTTCCTTCTTAGCCCTTTATGTCAAGGCCGCGGTATCTCTTGCGAACAACCCGCCTGCATCTTACACTTTGTGCTAGTTAGGACGAAAAAAAGACCAGCTTGCGATTAGGTAGCGTGTAACTTGTATGCTACTAAGTAACATGTGCTTGAAACTAGCATGCTTTTGTGCTACTATAAATAAACTAGGTAGTAACCTAGCAGCAAACAAGCGTGTTTTCTAGTAGCATGTGTATCTCAGCCTTTATTTCAAGGACTATTTTCTTGAGCTGCGGAGCGTAGTGATGTGTTTTAGACTACCTGTTAGTGAGTCGAGTATTGAGACTCGATATTGCAAAGCTGGTACTGATGTTATTGTGTTTGCTTTCAGATATTGTTGCAATGATATTGGTTTCGTTGAAAATGTTGAGTGTAGTGTTACAGAAGAAATGTAAGTAGTTTCAAACGGTAGGTCTCTTTATTTTTTTAAGATAGGTTTTTGATAGATGTATGAAAACGGAGATGATGAAAAATTCCGTAAGATGGTCAACACTAAGCATCTTATTTATAGGTGAAATTGAAGAAATAGATAATTAAATGCTGCGCTGTGTGTCGCGGGTTCGATCCCCGCATGGAACAAATATTTGTATGATCTACAGATAATTGTTTCAGGTCTGGGTGTTTGGTTGTGTATGTGAGTTTAAATGTTTGTGAACGCACCCACGATACAGGAGAAATTCCTAGTGTGGGGCAACGTTTTTTAAAAAATAAAAGAAAAATGAAATCTTTTAGTGTCCGTAGTTCGCTACGAGCTTTAAAAGAATAAAATCCTAGCAACCTCTTTCACGGCGGCTAATCTCAATTCAGATTAGTCAGGTACTCAGATACGGAAATCGAATCGCTTAGCAGTCACGCCAACGGGGCAGTCATGAATATTGAAAAAACTGAAAAGATTGTACAGTGAAAATTGTTGGAAAACCAGGGTAACACTACGTGTCAGCATTTAGAATATTGTCAGCTTTCCAAAGATTTCAGACCCTCAAAAATCAGCTTAACCAATAAAATCAGCTCTGACATTTACAAACCACACCACACAAATAATTCCATTACAACCATCCCACAATCCTCCACATAATATGAAATAATCCACATATCTCGGCCGATAATATAATTACAAAACAATTGCGGTCTCAAAGCGCATCCGTAGCATTTGAGCGGCACTTTTGCGCTCATTTGCGGGTTGAGCATTGAGCATAAAAGCGATATGCTCAAACAGTCGAGTGGAGAATGACGCTCGGCTCACCCACTGGCTATTGTGAGGGATTATGAATGTCATAATGATATTTGTGAGCCGTTTTTGGTTGGTGGGCAGCGGAGCTTGTAATGTGGGTAGTGTGAATTTGATTTGGTGAAATTATTATAGTGTTGGTTTTTGGTGGACAGGATTTTCTTGTGCAGGTTTAGTGGTTACCACAAAGTTGCAAATAGGTGCAAGGTAACATGCCCGTCGGGGCTGCGGGTTGTTCGAAAGAGATACTGCCGCCTCGGCACAAGGGCTAAGAAGGAACATGGGTGGTTTTTAGTCAGTAGAAGTCTGACACTCTATTCCGCTGTCCCCAGAGCGGCAAGGGTTATTTGATGATTTCTCACCCAAAAAAAAGGTAACATGCAAACATAAGAGGGCAAATAGTGTAGTGGTCGCAAGCGCGACTGCTAAGCACGAGGTCCTGGATGCGATACCCGGGTCAGGCAAAGTGTTATTGGGTTTTTCTATCAGAAATTTCACAGTAGCAGACACAAAGTATATATTTGTGACCGGTTGATGGCAGTAGGCTCGCCCCCTATGACATGGGACTTAAACATAACTGGCGAAATGTGGGCGTACTATGCGGTACACGTCTGCCTAACTCTTCAGAGATCAAAAGGCATGATGTTATGTTATGTTTATAATGTAGTGGTGAACTTGAAAGCTGAAATTAATTGTGTGTTATCGTCTTATTGTGTACATGTTATCGTCTTCAAGAACTGCTAATAAGCTTATTAAAATTCCTAACATTTTACAACAAATCAGAAAACCACTCCCAAACTACATACATACTTAAAATCTAATAATCCCTGGTCCCAAAAAGTTCATTAGACGTCTAGACCAAAACTATATACTTAGTACATAACAGTTATTTATATATGAGACTGCCTCGCGTCTCTAGGAGGTCCTAATGAACAGCCTTAATGAAGTCTAGGGTTTCATAATTATGGGGTAGCGCACACCTGGTATTAAGACAGCTGAAGGGCGATGGGGGGATGCGTTTGAACTTGTGAGGGTTATAAACGTGATATTGATCACGCAGTGTACTTTAAATATTAGGAGATGTAATTTCCAGTCTAACCAGATGCAGTTGAATACCAGTATTTTACGTGAAGCGACTGAGGTTTGAGATCATTTATTCTCAAAGGAATTACACTATTCACTTACATGAGAATATAATTATACAGGTTGGTGCCGACAATACGACAATAAATGAAACCACTGGTAGTTCTTGTTCATAGGAACATTTTTAAACTATCAAATAAATCTTAACACCAAAATCAAAAATTTGAAAAAAAAAAACAATAAAACTAAGTAGAATAAAACTGTAAACGAAATACATTACAATTTACAAACAAATATTGGTTTACTAACCTTAGGAATAATTTGCACCGATTAACGTGTGGAAATAAAATGTAACAAACGAATTTGGCAAAGACATTTAGGTGGGTTATTGTCGTATCGTCGGTACCACGACGTTGTTAGGATTTATTTGATAGTTTAAAAATGTTCCTATGAACTAGAACTACCGGTGGTTTCATTTATTGTCGTATTGTCGGCACCAGCCTGTATATATATATTTTTTAAAGTATACATAAAAATAACAAAGTGTGGGGTGTATTACAAAAGTTAGACATCGATTATATTAGTGTTTTGAGGGTAGATTTCAAATCATATGGACAAATGTTAGTTCGATACATGTAAACAAGTATTCTTATATCTGACCTCCAAAACCCATTTAGTAATATTACATCTAAAGCTACACAAAATCTCCCTTACCCTCAAAAAGTACACAAGATGAATGGGAATAGTTGAAAAGTTAAAGATAGTTAGTGCGACGCTCGTCGGCTGGTCACTTGCGCCTCATTTAACTTGCCCCACGGCAAAATGCTCGGTGTGCGTCAATTTACCATTCAATAAGCTTGCTTGCATGGAGCTTAGACAACATTTACGGTGTTCATTTTAGAACATTAAAAGAGCACTGCTGGACATAGGCCTCCCCTAAATGTCGCCATATTGACCGGTCCCGTGCGTCACGCATCCAGCGAATCCCCGCAACCTTCACCAGGTCATCGGTCCACCTAGTGGGAGGCACAGAACGAATCGTATGCTAAAAATTATTGTTGCCAAATTAAATCTTGAAATGTCGCTGGAACGCTTTGATATTGTATTGAAAATAATAATAATCATTTCAGCCAATGGCTTAATTGCCAAGAGCCTCGACCAACATCTGAGGAGGCTCTCGTTAGGCAGCTGGATTAAGGGCTTGATACAGAAAGCGGTACTCCTGGACACGGCTCGTATTGTTAGGAGGTTCCTTTCTCTGGAGCCCTGACTGCCGGTAGCTTAGACCCTGTTCCCGATACCGGTGGGCTACAATTTTTTATATTTTTAAATGTTTTTCATATTATTTCATACAGGAATCTTTTAAAAATGTACAAAATTTGTTAAAAATTTAATAAAGGGAATAATGATTATTTTATTACAGGCAACTAAGGCCCATAAGTAAAATACACACAATAAAATAATACAAAAATAACAAACTAATACATATTAAACAGTAAATACAACTTTAACTAAACACGTAACGTCGGGGTCGGGTTTCGCTGCGAGGTGTCGCGTAACCGTCCTCAGAAACGCCGGAAAAGACACCTTTCGGCCAAAATTCCTCCTTCAAACAGGTCTGGAGATGTTGGGTTGAAACACGTACCACAAATGAGTTAAAGTTGATGTTGTGACGAGATTCCAACCTTTCGACCCTCACAGTCCAGTTGGTCTTCACTATTATGGGGGACGAGCCTATTGCCATGAACCGGGCACAAATTCAGACTGAGAAACTCCTGATGGGAAAACCAGTTTGTCTAACCTAGGAATCGAAAACAGAACCTCTTGCACAACAGTAGCGCATACCACCACTAGACCAACGACGCAGTCAATATTGAAACATCATCATCGTTTCAGCTATAAGACGTCCACTGCTGGACATAGGCCGCATAGAAGCATATAAGGGGGCCGTAGCCGGCATAGAAGGGGGGATTTTCCATAATCACCACGCTTGGCAGGCGGGTTGGCGATCGCGGTATGGTTGTTAGAAAGGCACAGAGAACGCTGCTGCCCATACTCTGGTAAGTCCCTTACTCGCCTCTTACGACACCCACGGGAACATATGGGAATATTGAAACAATAACACATAATTAATAACAAAGTTGGAGGAGGCCATACATTTTGGCTTACACTGTAGAGAAAGTTAAATTGGCTGCAAGTGACCAGTTCCTAAGTGTTGCACAACTATTATGAACTTTGTGTCCCATGCACACGTAGTTTGTGACACGCATTGTTTTAGTAGGAACCGTGTTGGTTTCTATTAAGGGTTGGGTTATTCCGGTTACCTACTCCTTAAGTAATGAGTGCAAATATTCCCATAACGAAGCTGACTTGATTTACTCGTCTCGCGATCATTTTCTTGGTCAATACTTTACGTGGGAACGTTCTAGTTATGGAGAAAATGGAGGTCTAAGTTCTAACTTATCACGATAAAAAAACAAATAAGGTACGTGCGGTATATAATTTAAGTACGTGCGGTTGAAGGTTATAACTTTACTTTATATATCTCCACAATCGCCGTACTATTGAATGCATTCATTAGCACAGTGTTTTGAATGCGTTACATTGAGTCCGACCATAAAACGTGATTTTTCATCTCAAGCAATCATTTTTGCGGAAACTTAGTTTGATGTAGAGAAATACTCCAAAATACTGGAATTTTAACAACTTGTTGAAACTAAACAAAAATATAGTCCTACTTAAATCTCGTGCAATAAAAGCATTTTAAAATCTCTTAGTGCACTACTCCGTCCATTTCTCATCTCACAGTCCTGGATATGAACTGGCGACGTTTGACTCGTAAAACTGAGTTTAAAGCCGCCGTGTTTGGGTAGTATGCAGTGAAGTTATAAAATAAAGACACAGAATAAATAGTAACAGAAGGACTGTTTCACACAACGAGCCAAAACAGCTACACGTGCCATGTGAGGCGATCTTAAACCCCTGTCGAGGCTGCGGGATGTCCGCAAGGGATACCGAGGCCTCGACATGAAGGGCGAAGAAGGAACATGGGTGGTTTTTAGTCAGTAGAAGTCTGACACTCCCTCTCGCTCTGCCCAAGAGCGGGAGGGGTTATTTGATGATTTCCCACCCCCAAAAAAAAAAAAAAAAAAGGCGATCTTAAACAAATAACAGTCGCGAGTGCGCTTAAAGTGAAGCGTGTCTTAAGTACCACGAGTATTTTTATTAGTGTTCTAATGAAGTTGACAGGGGGTTGATGCTGTGAAAAACAAGATGGCAGCGATAGTTCTTATTTCGGACACTAATCAAAGATTCTTGTACACTTCTATACAGGGTGTAACAGACATTGACGCAAAAACGAATACCACGCATTCAGTACACCATTCCGACCAAGCCATTTATAGCTATTCAATACATCTTAACCGTTAAGTATTTCACTTTCATATACGTAACAGCTGTTTTTTTAACTGACGATGAAAAATTGCGATGATGTTCGGAATAATATATTGAATACGCTGCATTCGTTTGTGCGCCGAAATCCCTTCCACCGTGAATGTGTGCGTTCTCGCTCGTTGTACGAAGCCAGGCTTCTGGTCCTATCTACTCTATGGCACAGGTTTCAGTTGCAATTAACGGTACGAAGCGTAGAGCACGTCTCGTTAAAACTTGTTCATTGGGCAGGATTCTGTTCGTGTTTTAATTTTTAATGTTATGGTACATTTCGTGGTTATATTGGGGGATGTTATGAGATGTTTCGCGTCTTCGGTTTTAATGTACTTGTTAGTATCTAGCACCATAAGGTAAGTAGGTGTTTAAAGGATCAAAATCTTTGTCTATAGACATGAAACTTTCATAGATGGAGTTTTAGGCAATTTTATTTTGACGCATCTGCGTATCGTTTACTTAACTATGTTAGGGTCTCAATTCTTGGAAGGGGCCTGCAAGGGCCGACGCCCGTCGGGGCTGCGGGTTGTTCGCAAGAGATACCGCGGCCTCGACATGAAGGGTTAAGAAGGAACATGGGTGGTTTTTAGTCAGTAGAAGTCTGACACTCCCTTTCGCTTTGTAGAAGAGCGGGAGGGGTTATTTGATGATTTTCCACCTGCCAAAAATAAAAGGGTCTCAATTCTAACTTCTTCTTTATTCGTGCGAGTGAAGTGATACTAACATAGTTCTCGTCTCGCAGGTCTGCTGGCAGAGATTTCTTATGAAATAAGCAGTACCTTTGTGCTCTTCTATTTTTTTTATGTATTTTCTTTTTTTTTGTATTTTGTGTGTACATAAATAAATAAATAGTTTTTAGTTATTTATACTAACACAAATGTTAATAGTATGTATATTTAGGTTAAGGTATTTGTCTATGGGTCTTTGTTACCTGAAAATAAATGTATTCTATTCTATTCTATTGTATCGTTAGTGCGTAATCTGGTGTCAGAGTTTTAAATTACAACCCATGGGTCTCCGACTTTGATTTACATGCGATCGAAAAATATCTCTTAGACAATCATTCTGCTGGTTTCCTCACGATATTTTCCTTCACCGATGTGATAATTATAACTAGAAGCTGATGAATACCAGTTCTTTACATCGAGCTGCTTATCTGACCTCTACAACCCAGTTATTGGGCAACACAATACCCCTTAGTAACACTGGTTGTTAGGCTTTCGAGTTTCTGACCACCCATAACGACCAATCCCTTCAAATAAATTGGTAACCAACAGAAGTCCGACAAAGGCCTTAAATAACAAAAAAAACACACACACAAAGGGGAAAATATGGACATTTTGTTTACAAATAGTAAACCACTAAGATATTGTAAAGATATATCATCTCGGCAATATTCGGGCTCCGCTAAATGTGTTTATCTGTGATTTATTGTCAGCTATTTATTTCTCAGATGATACATTTCAGTTAATTTTGATCGCGACTAAGAATAACATCTAATACGGAGGATATTGTAGCAAATATTGTGACTTGTTATTGTTTCCCAAGTATTTTGTGAATACATATATATAATATAAAAAATAAAATATATGTTTACATAATAATATATTTTATTTTTAGGTGGTAGACAGACTATGATGGGTGTAATTAGTAGTGAATTTTACATATTATTAAGTTTCTGCTTTATTATCTTATGGTTACTTGTAGTGATTTTATTTGCGCATCACAGGAGCTTATGGATGCAACTGAAAATACAAAACTCGTCGCCAAATTTTGAGCCGAGACAATTTGAACATTGTCATCGACACGCTAAGAAAAAGAAGAATGACCCAGAACGTTCACCACGTTCTGTGTCCGACGACATCTAACACGTTTTCATATCTACACTAATATTATAAAGAAGAAAGATTTGTATTTTTGTGTGTATGTATTTGAAAAATTCTTTCAATGTTGGGTAGCTACACTATTCCCGGGTAACATAGGCTACTTTTTATCCCTGTATTCCCACGGGGACGGGAACTACGCGGGTGAAACCGCGTGACGTCCGCTAGTGAGAAATAAAACGGATTAGGTATATTTTGAGGCGACGACGTGGTGCGACGTTAGACATCGATCGCCGCGATCTGGTTGCACCCTAATAACTGTCTTAATTCCTATAAGGGTTCCTTTTTTTCTCTTTGAGGTACGGAACCCTAAAATTGACTTCGTTTTAAATCTTCAAAATTCCCCCCGGACACTTAACAGGTTTCAAGACCCAAACTTTGTCCATTACAGACTTAAAAGAGTTTATCTCCAAATAAGCTAGCGACGAATATTTCAAAAAAAGTAATCCTCAATTGGTTAAAACTGAAGAGTTGAAAAGTCTGCAGGGAATATGAAATTAAAGAAAATAAAAGCGAAAGGCTCATCTCGAAAGTTCTTCGAGTTAAAGTTTTGAAACTTTGCTTTCCGAAATGGATTTAGAAGACCCGGGAGGGCTTTAAAGTGTCTGATATAACTCGTCGCTGGGAAAATATGCCTTCTACGAGTACCTGTACCTGTAGTTTTATGCAGAAAAGTGGTACAGATGTTTTATTAAGTTGTTAGCTCGTCATCATCATCCCTTGTCCCAATTTACTTTATTAATTATTTACACGTACGTTTAAGTACAAAACTGTTTCACGATCGTCACATCACCATCTCAGGGTCAGTTGAAAACCAGCGTCGGGCACTAGCTGCTCGGAATTTTGCTGAACTGGTCCTATTTGACGCAACCGTGAGATGCACACTCTTTTTTTTCAGATTAGTTTTTTAATTTATTTTATATTTTTTATTGTTTGTTGTGTGCACTTGTGGCATGTGCTAAATAAATATGTTTTCTTTCTTCTTTCTGTCTTTAACTTATGGTCGGCGCAGCATGTTTTTCTTCCATACTTCACTATTACGCGTCACCTCCTTTCTAGGTGTATCATCCTTCACACAGTCATTCCATTGTTTCTTTGGTCTTCTTCTACTCTTATAGCTATCTATCGTAGTATTAAATTAGATTTTAACTTGAACAGAACCGTTACATAGTTTAGTTTCGTTTATTTCAGCATATTTTCTACATTTCAGTACAATTTATCGTTTCATGTATAAATACTAAACGACCGTAAACGTACCAAATAAATCTTTAAAGTTTCAGACTTACCTTTCGTGCCTGATCCAGGTTACAAGCAGTTTAACAAATCGCCGCTCAGTCCAGTAGGAGTATGTAGGCAGTAAGGACTTACCTGAAAACAAAAATATTTAAGTATTAGTCTCACGTACTGACTAGATATAATGTTTTGAGTTGGGATTATTTATGTACAGTGGAACAAGATATTTGGTATAAAGCCAGCTAACTAGCTTTACTTTTAAGATTACACAGATAAATTAAGAGACTGTCATGTCATGATCAGTCTCTTAATGCCAAACGCTTTTTAAAAACAAAATTGCAGTAAATACTGGCAGTGTACTAGAATTATCAATATTTCTGCGTGTACACTAAATAGCTTTACTTGTCTACGAGGGCTTGTTTATGGGAGCTCATAATAATGGATAATCACAGAAAATATCCCGTAAGTGACAGTACAAGATTAGTTATAAACCGTGAAAGATTACAGTGTTTAACACAACCTTTTCTAACCACCTAAAACTTCAAATTCAAAGCTGCCAATAAATCCGAACACCACAACACGTCAAACGCGTTTCACACTGACGTTCGACGTGGCAATTAAACTGATTGTGAATAGCCGTCTTTTGCCAGCCGCTGAATGAACAGGCCGCTTTAGTCACGCGAGGCCTGATTGTGTGAACCGCGTTTAACATAAATGTCACGTGCGAGGTATGGGGATACTGTAATACTGGTGTGGATGGATCTATCATTGGTCCGTGTGTTATTCTATGTTCGAAGATTGAAATTTTTGGATATGCTTTCACTGATTTAAGGAATAGCCGTCTTTTGCCAGCCGCTAAATGAACAGGCCGCTTTAGTCACGCGAGGTCTGATTGTATGAACCGCGTAATGCTGGTGTGGTTTGATCTATTATTGGTCCGTGTGTTATTCTATGTTCGAAGATTTAAATTGTTAGATATAGGTACCCTTACTGTATTAAGGCCACATGAGCTGAGCTTGAGGTCCTGGTTTCGATCCTGGGTCGTTATTGGGTTTTTTTCCAGCCACGACAGTGCCAGACTCTGCAGCTGCTACTGTCAAATTCTTGATGGAATATCCCAATAACATTTCACCTGACCTGATCGAAACCAGGACCTCATACTTAGCAGTCGCGTTTGAGACTACTAGACCAATGCCTATCTAACAATTTAAATTCTCGTACTACACGCGAGCTTTCTTCCGTCTTTACGCCTGTCGGGATGAATAGGAATGATGGGCAGCCATTTCCTTCCGTGTGATTTGAACAACATACTAAGATAATTTGGCGGAATTCCAGAGGGTGACACTTAGTATGTTGTCCACTGTGTAACTTGTATTTCTACCCAGACCCGTTACTTGGGACTGGACTATTAGTAATTTATGACTACTTTTGTTAGCTAGGGTCTTACCTGTTAAAACAAATGTATTATATGTGTTAATGAGTAAATAAATAAATAAATAAAATATATAAAAGTCATAGGTATGTAATGAATATAGAAAACAGCATAAAACAGGATTTACCTTCCTAGATTTTCTGTATTAATAATTAATACAGAAGTTAGAACTTCATCATATGTAAATCAAATATTTATAATTATAGTAAGTAAGTATTAACTAAGTATGACCTAACTAATCCAGGTCCAGTTGAAACGTAGCGTCTGAACTGGGTCTATTTGGCGCAGCCGCGAAGCACGTAGTGTTACATTTTTTGTTTAGATTAAAGTTTCTTTTCTTACATTATTTTTGTTTTATATGGTGTGCACTTCTTGTGCCAAATAAATGTATTGTATTTCTATAAAAAAGAAAATTAGGTTAGGCCTTGCGAAGATGGAAAATATCGAAAGAAAAAACTTCGATATTACACTGAGAAATAGTCAAAAAGGTTTAGTGGTCTATGAGCGGTCATTGCACCACCGAATAAATAACAGGTTTATTTAATACCGTGAAACAATATACTTCCTAGTTAAATACTCGTTTTAACTATTAGTTAAACTGACAATAATAATGCGAATGACTTATGTGGGCCAAATTAAATGGAGCAACGCGGTGCGGTCATGTGAGCTGTTAGCTATTGAGGTAACATTAGTATTGTGACACAAACTATTACGTTACTACGCCAAGTACGTAAAGTGAAACCTAAGCCCTCCTACACCTATACGTACAACTCTTCCGGTCAACTCTACTGCTTTAGCTGTGACCGGGTGTTTAAAAGCAAATTCAGTCTGGCCAGCCATTTAAGGGCACACGCTAGGAAATAGCTTGTAAGGGTCGCCGTTACCGAAATCGGTAAGGAGGACTATATATATATTACGTTACTAGCACTAGTGCGAGTGTTCAATGTTACCTTTGGACATTGACTCAGCACTCTGCCTGCCTCATGCGATCCAGTTAAAATATTGATTTGGTTGCATATTACACGCATAGGACACATAGAATTAAGTATAATAGTGTGTGTTAAGAGAAACTAGTATATAAGCAGAACATTTTGTAAATAAATGAGATTTGAATTTTATATTCTTGTCTCATTACCCCTCACTGTGGCCAAGACACCTTTAGCCATCTCCGATCAGTCTCGTGAGTCTGCGTGACTGGCAGTGAGTGTACCCTTCCCGAACCTGGTATTCCTGTCTACTATCCGTCTGTTACCTTAGGTCGCATGGTGCAGACATCCTGTACTTATCTATATATTTATTTATCACACACTAAGTATATGGTAGGCTAGGGACTGTTAGGCTTGTAGGTCTTTGTAGGTTCCTTAACTTATCATATATTTCCATGTACCGTCACACCCTTGACAATATTGCGGCCTTACGTGACGTTTGTTAAGGGTGGATGTACAGCGAGAATGGTAATGATATTGTTGTGAGAGAATGTTGCATGGGATGTGTGGCTAGTGCCAAAACTGGTGTCAGGGGTTTTATGTCGTCCAAGGGCCTTTGATTTGGGCTGCGGGTGTTCGTAAGAGATACCGCAGCCTCGACATGAAGGGCTAAGAAGAAATATGGGTGGTTTTTAGTCAGTAGAAGTCTGACACTCCCTTCCGCTCTGCCCAAAAGCGGGAGGGGTCATTTGATGATTTTCCACCCACCATAAAAAAAAAAAGACGTGTGGCACTGGAAACTGCCGCGGTAAAGCTATTGCATAGCATTTTTTATCAACTTATGCAATTATAATTATTTATATATTTTATTAATACAGTATTTTTTTCCTTTGTTTTTTTTCTTTGATATTAATTCAAGTTACACTTTGAGCGTGGTGACCGATAAAAAAACATTTTTTTTCTTTTATTAAATAAATGAGTGTTAGGTTTTTTTCGTTACGGAATTTCTGGATTCGGTCCCCACGCTCAAGGCCCGCGATAGAAGCTATGCAATAGCTTAAAAGGGCCTTTGATTTGACTTTACATTCCATCGAAAGTTAATCACTCAGGCATCTTGGTTTCCTCACGATGTTTTACTTCTCTGAAGTAAGTGAGAATTAAACAATATGCACATGAATCCGAAGAATCAGAGGTGTGGCTTGGGTTTGAATTGAAGACCTATGGACTTATCAGTTACGTTATGACAAAATATATATTAAAGATAATAAATAAAACCCCTATAATATGGGACTTTATCATATCTGAAGAAATGGGTGTACTAATGTTACAAGGTACACATTTGCCTTACCGATTAACAGATCCGATGTTATTAGAGATTTTAAAAAGAAATAAAAAACTAAGTACCAGCCTCAATAAACTTTTATTTACCTCAAAATAAATTAGTTAAATATTCCACCATCACTCTTACATAAAAAGCAATATCCACATTTCTCAATTAAAATAATTGCACCTATTCAATCTTTCAACAACGAATCAATAAAGCAGCGAAATGAATATGGGTTCTCGCAAAAAACCGCTGAAACTGAACCGAACTCGGTATTTCCCGGAAAATAATTACTTCGCCCAATATCGACATGCGAGAAAACAAGGCTATCCACACACTGAAGCAATGAGGTAGTTGACTGACTAAAAAAAATATGATTCTGTTTAGTTCGTCTTTTAGATTATCGAAAAATCTTGGATACGTGTTCTTTGTTTTATCAAATTAATAAAAACTGGCGAAAATAAGACGGGTCAAAGATCGTGAGTGGGGGCTGCAGCTGTGACGTCGCACGACTTTTCGAAGCACTGTATCGTCTTGATTTTTTGTTTACGTGAAAAAAGAAAAAATACGTGTCCAATATTTTTTGG
Source organism: Diarsia brunnea (assembly GCA_949774965.1). Lineage (NCBI taxonomy): Eukaryota > Metazoa > Arthropoda > Insecta > Lepidoptera > Noctuidae > Diarsia > Diarsia brunnea. Next base: position 14,887,842 of record OX459013.1, on the reverse strand, counting down.
AAATCTATCTGACGGACTAATTAGATTTTCTTAGTCAACTACCTTATTATTAGTAGCCTGTGAGTTTTTGGTTTTAAAAAAAGGAAAAGCTGGTATTTGGACTAATACTGCTACTCAAGGAGTAAATGATAGCGATTGACAGGCGAAAATGGCAGAAAAAAACGTGTTGCGCCGACCCCAAATAACATGGGATACGGGCAGGAAGCTGATGATTGCCGGAATTGAAATACTCGGTATGTCTTTACTGGAAACAACTCAGGTGCATCAAATAAAAGAACTTATTGTTACTTATACTTGAAAGAAAAAAAAAAAAAACATCGAAGTTAGATCAGCAGGTCAGAAAAAGAGTCACCAGTCAAAGGGCATTAAGTGGAACACGGATGGGTTTTAGTCAGTAAGAGACTGACACTTCCTTCTGCTCTGCCCAAAGCGGATTTTACATCCTTAAAAAAATTATCCAAAAACAGTGTCCATGGAGTTTTTTGCCCTTCTTCTCCATAGAGATCTACGCTAGGGAATGGGCAACTACAGTACAGTCAGTTATTATGCCTTGTGACTGGGACTGCAGCTTCTTAGTAATTTTTATTTGTTTCGACTATTCAAAAGTGCCTGTAACTGGCCTATTTGAAATAAATGTTTTGATTTTGATCAGAAGAACTACTTCATCCCTACAGTTAGCACCATCATTCTCCTGCCCTTATCCCAATTCATTTGGGGTCGGCGCAGCATATTTTCTTCTTCCATACTTCTCTATTACTCGTCATGTCAGCAGTCACCTCCTTTCTAGCCATATAATCCTTCACACAGTCCATCCCTTTACAGTAAGCACCAAGCTTAATAGTGTTGTTTTGACACGGGCCCAAAAGACGTAACTTTCAATTTGGCCAACAGTAATTTTGTTGATGTAATTTTAACGGCGGCGCGGGCGCGGCACCAACGCAATGTGTTGTAATAAAGGGCGAATACATTTGTAAAGAGGAGGGATGGATGGGCGGGGGGGTGAAGAGGGAAGCGACCAAACTGCCGTATATTTACGCGTTACAGACGTGCCTGTTGTAAAACTGGATAATGTTTTTTATTATTGTCGGAACTGAGTTGAAATGTCAAGTGAAAAAAATCCTCGAAAGTTAGGGCCCTCGCCCACGGCGACTTTTTGTAGCGATGCATTTACGAAACGCGCGACAGCATCGCTACTAACGCGTTTGTTTTGTGGGCGATGTGAACGCGCGACAGCATCGCTACTAACGCGTTTGTTTTGTGGGCGATGTGAACGCGCGACAGCATCGCTACAAAGTCGCCGTGGGCAAGGGGGCTTAGGCAGAGGTGTACACCAACCACATTTCGCCAGTTATGTTTAAATCCCATGTAATAGGGAGCAAGCCTACTGAAAACTATTTAAGCATAATCAGCGTATAACGCTCCCACCGCTGGGACACTCTCTGTGAGAACGTGCCATACGAGCAGTGTGGGTTGGTAGATGTCAAATGTCAAGGACAATGCAATCAATAAAAGCACATAATTTTTAAAAGATTCACTATAGCTTAAGAACCAAATTCACGTATCAACATATAATTCAATAAAAAACCTCATCACTTCTCACAAGACAGAATATTGCGGTAAATAAAGACCTTCTCTAGTTAACGCTTCCACTGCGTAACATCTCAACGAAAGGCGAAAACAGACAGATAGAGCCGAAACAAACATATGGCTTAGAAACAAAACCTCATACGTTACAAGCTCAACGCAAACAACGAGATCCCTCTTAGATTTATCTACGTTCCTATCTCAACGCAATAAGAACCAGATTCGAACGTGATGACATCCAATTCGGATTTGATGAATGCCCCCGGCAGCGATGCGAAATAATTTCTTCTATTCATCCGCTAAAATATTACGGCCGACTCTCTGACTAATGAATTCATTTCAATAGAGGCTCTTCAATCGGGACTGAAGGTCTGAAGCCATCGATAAAGATGACGAATAGTGAAATGGGCGGTTTCATTCTGATGGAAGATTAGTGTTTGAATTTGAGCTGAGGAGTAATTGATTTAATCAATTATGTTTAATCGGGGACAAAGTTATGGGTGTGTAAGCGTGACTGGAGCGTGCGACCTGGTTAGTGTTGTGTGGCTTAGATTAAGAGACGCAATTTGGTATTTGACTTATTGTGGACCCGAAACTAATGAGAAACGTTACAAAACACAGTCAAAAAGTATTTATTTCGTTTGAGCACTTGTGGCATGCTTACGCCGAGAACAGAAATCACTGCGATACCGTGCTTTTGGGTGACAGATCTCGGCGATAAGCGTAAGTCTATCGATGTGTGGCAGACTTATATGTCCTGCCTGCGTGCCCTATTGTTCGTTTGTTACTGGAATTTATGGACGCTACTGAAGGTGCCGAACTAGTGGCTTAGTTCAAGCTCTCCAGTTCTTTAGATTATCTACACGCTTAGAAGTAGTTAGCTAAACCAGATTTATGACCGTGAACGGAGCACAAGGAGTGTGAATGGAGTTCTGTATTTTCTGCCTATCTCCATCAAAAAAGGCGAGCAAATATTACTTGCAGAGAGCAACATCTTAGCCCATAACAAAAAGTGAAAGCCAAAAGAAGAGGCCACAAAACAAAGCTCACGTAAACATCACCAATTAATAGCCAGGTTGCCAAGCAACGCCTATTTTCTGCACCGAACGTTGAGCAATGATCTACCGTCATAATATGTCGCAAGTGTCGAGCGATATTTTACCACTCTCGAGTACCATTATCTCCAAAACTGGAGCCAAGAAAATTTCGGAACACTCCCGCCCGCATCGCGATTAATATCACCGCAGAGGTAATTATTAAACCAAACGGATAGAACCAACACCTAATTGCTGCAAATAAATCTATTCAGTGCATAAGAAAATGTACTCAAGTTTTGGGTGTTTAATGGCGAAAATGGGTTTAAGTGTGATTAAGGACTGAAGCGCTTCAACGAGAGCAACTATTCCCAGTAAATTACAGGGAAACGGAAAAACTGCAGCGATAAATTTATCTGTCTTAGTTTCCAAGTAAATAAAGTGAGAAATAATTAAGTAGCGGCCGCTTCACATCTTATACTGTAGAAGGCGGGATCCATCTTGTTATTTTCAAAGTTCACAGACGGGGAAGTTAAACAAATGTGGTCCGAACGACCCTCGTGGTCAGCCGAGCGTGAACGACTTCGATACGACATGTCCGAGTGTTACTCGCGCGGTAACGTCCCGAAAATGTGAACACGAATAAATAGCGCGAGGTGAAATGTGGAGAGATTTTCCTTAAACTTTCCCAACTTTTTCTTTATAGTGCGGTTAGTGTGTAAACTGGTGTTAGAGTTTTTATGCCGCCAATGGTATTTTGACTTGGTTTTACATGCGGTTGAGAAATATCTCTCAGGCATGGTGGTTTTCTCACGATGTATTTCGTCACCGAAGCAAGTGATAAGTATGCAATACGCACATGGATCTGCGAAAATTAGAGGTGCGTGTATTAAGTTCCAACTTGAGACCTATGACTTGGAAGTACGAAAGCTATCACTGCTTAGTTCTGTTGGTTTCCAAATATATATTTACGATATGATCAAAATATTACGTCTGATGGATTTTTACACGGATACGATACTCTGTTGCTATTGGATAAACCCGTAAAAGTAACATTGTAACACTATATTAAAGAGAACAAAAGAGCGGGGAATCTGCGCTGTTACATAACTTACGATCTTCAATATAAGTTAATATTGCCTCGCAAAAGGTGCTCATAAAGAATAATGGTTTTTGAATATCAAACTAGGTATTTTCGAAGCACCTAAAGTACATGTTCGGATGCTCCCCGCGAACGTAACATTTTTCTTCTCGACGAGGAAATATATGCTTCCAGTTGATTTACGAATTGTTTGTGAATGCGGCAACGGGGATAAAATACAGAGTTCCTTAGTCCGATGTTATCTTGGTACAGTTGGGACGGTTACTGTTGATTGGACGACTTCTTTGTACTTGTGTTAGTGTACGTTAGACAAGATTACGCTAATAAATTGCTGTTAGCTCTAATTACGGATGATTTTGTGATTGTTTTCCGCTGATGTAGGATTTGGGTCCCTTGCAGATTCCTTTGTCATTGGACTTTGTTAGTTAGTGACAAGTCTAAATCAAAGCATGAATTTCAACCGATAGATAAGCATAAGTATCTTTGTTTGTAACTCATACTCCGAATGATTATTTGCTAATATTATGTTAATTGTCGTCGAAAAAAGGAGAAGGTTCTCAAGGAAACGCGTAAGTTCTATGTTTTGTATATGCTTCCAAAATCTGGGTATACAGGGTGTAAATCAACCCATCACACAGCCGTTAACCAAGCATTCTGTACATCAAACTAAGTATGTACCCCTACGCAAAAAATTTTGCTGGGAAATGACTTTTTTTTTGGGTCAAAAATCACATTTTAGGGTAAAACTCAAAGTAGCACTCTTGAAACATTGTGCTAGTGGATGCTTTGATTAGTAAACGGGTCATGGAGGTAATTTAAGTAAAGTAATAACCTGAAAAACTAGTATTTACAAAAACAGCTGTGAAAATTTCCCAGGTATGGTCTAGAACAAAAAAATGATCGCAGTGGTGGGGAGAACAAATGCCCTTCGTTTGCGTTAAGGGTACTTTTACACCCTATATAGTGTATGTACACAGGGTGAGAGACACCGACGCCAAAAAAAATCCCTGACTCTTCCACCCCGTTAACATTGAAGTCTAAAGACAAACCCCACAAAAACTGCTCCCTCTATTAAAACTATTTCGAAACCCTATCTTCTTAACCGTATCTCCCAAAAGAGCAAAATGCCAGGTCCAAAACCAGTACTCCTCCTAGACACACAGTCCGTCGTTAGACTACCAACTAGCACCAGGCCACCAGCTAAATGTAGGTGAATACGGAATTCACGGGAGTACGTACTGGGGATGCGACCACTCGTGAGCCGTGCGTGCTAAGAATATTCTAGAGCACACTTTATATTTGTGCGCGGTATTGAATTACTGCTGCTTTCTGCTGTGAAATTTGAACGTTTGAGGCAACTGCACGGTTAGGATTTTGTTGATATCTCAGTAAAATTAGCTGACCGTATAGATGTTGCAAGTTTGTAGGAAACAGCTGTTTTTTTTTAATAACCGATGATTTTTTTTTTTATCTAAGAAGATAATTTATATATTTTAGATTGCAGGTTGTTCGAAAGAGACACAAAGGGCTAACAAGGAACATGGGTGGTTTTTAGTCAGTAGAAGTCTGACACTCCCTTCCACTCCACCCATAGTGGGAGGAGTCATTTGACGATTTTACACCCTCCAAGAAAAAAACGGTGGTAATGATGCATGATGTACAGTCAGCAGCACCAATATGTCTACACCTAGCAACGTTTAGAAGCAGTTCTCGCCTGATGTATTGATTTCATGTTCATGTTACGAAACGAAGTTATTATTTTGGAACCCATATTAACATAAAGTATGTCATATCCCAAAGTTGTAATCGTTATTCTCCAGAAATTCGCATTTAAACTTTGCGAAGTGCATACATATTATTGCTCGTGACTGTACTGATTACGTGGTAACCGTTTTCGAGTCGTCGTCGGTGTCTCTTCCTCCCTATGTAAGGGAAGCAATAGCATTAAAGGGACAATTGCAGACGAGGAAAAGTGGTATAAACTAATTTCAGAGGAGCTCAAAATGGTTAAAGCAACTAAAAAATACTTCAACACTAAACATTAAATAACATCACGCCTGTAATCCCCGAAGGTTTAGACAGGAGCGTACCTAATAGTACATCCACATTTCGCGAAGTATGTTTTAGTCCCTTAAAATAGGGTGCGAGCCTTTTGCCATCAAATGGGCACAATTCCAGACTCTGTGAGAACCCACTGAGAAATTCCTGATGGAAATTCCAATAAAACGTTGCCCAACCCGGGAATCAAACCCAGAACCTCATGCACACCAGGTCGCATCGAGACCACGAGACCAACAGTGCACTGACTTGTTTTTATATTCTGGGCAGTGACTTGTTTTTATATTCTGAATAAACTCGTATTTATTTGCTCCTACAATAAGGATGCTATTAAATAAGCATCTTACGGTAAGAAGTTTGAGGATCTCGTAACAGGTTTCCTCACGATTTCCTAGAATTCGTTCAACGTATTTGTTCGTTCTTTGTAAGTGCAATTCGTAGAAAGAACTTTTATTTGTGTGATCTATTCAAATATGTATTTTCAAAGGGCCAAAGAGGTATTGAGTTTTTCTATCTGGAATTTCTCAGTACAGTGTATTGTCTTCATTAGCCTACAGCAGTCCACTGCTGGACATAGACCTCCTCAATCACACACTACTGTGGATTCTCAGCAACTCTCATTCAGTTGCTACCAGCCACCCTGTGTAGATCGTCGCTCCACCGAATCTGAAGGCTCGTTTACGGAGACGCGGGGCGTCGCGCGGCGCGTGCTGAAGGCTCATCGTGTGTTTTTTTTATCCATTTACTGAGAGGCGGGTCCACCGCAACGAACGCTGCATTTTAAACTAACGAGCGAAAAATCGCTTATCGTAAAATCGACGTTTGAAATCATAAACGTTTTCATACATCGCCAAGTGTTTGAATTTAAAAAGCAACACGCGCCGCGCGATGCCCCGCGTGTCCGTGAATGAGGTCTGAGGGCGTCCCACCTTACGCTTGTCAATTCGCGGTCTCCACTCAAGAACACGTCTACCTCAACGGACATCGGTTCTATACGGCTGGGCACTTCAGGTTACTGATACTGTGAGCTATATCGACCACTCTGGTGCCTCGTGACATGCTCTGACTAAGCCATATCTCTTTTTTTTTTGCTGTGGGGGAAATTATCAAATGACCCCTCCCGCTCTGGGCGAAGCGAAAGGGAGTGTTAGATTTCTACTGACTAAAAACCACCCATGTTCCTTCTTAGCCTTTTGTGTTCTGGGGTCGCGGTTTCTTTTTCAAACGCAGCCCCGGCAGGCGTTGGCTCTTGCCCTGGAGATGTCAGCACCACGGAAAGGGTGTCCGTCATGCTGACATCTCTATGAGAATTAAGCAATATCTATCATTTAATTTCTCCGCAGTGCCTGTCACAGAACACACGTGTGCTTGAGCGTAAAACTCGTGACCAAACGTTTATAGCGTTATTAACCCCATTGTCTTAATAGGTTTTAATTGCCCTGTCGGACTATTGGGATAAATACTGTATTACACACCTATTTAGGTTAAGTGTTATAGCTGAAGTCATTACAATTACTTTCTCTAAACGTTTCTCCCACATAGGGAGAAACATTTGCTTTTAGCACTAACTGTGCACTCGGGTTCAATAATTTAGGGTTTAACAGCTGTTGTTTCTTCCTGTATGTAATATTTAACAGAACTTCGGTGTAGTTCCTAAAAAAATAAAGCAAAAATGGTAAAAGTACACTGTAAAGGCCGGTTGGAGGTGACGGACGAACAGAGCAAAGATATGGGAAGGCCTTTGCCAAGCAATGAGACATTCTTGGCAACTAAAAACAAATAAAAAATTAAAACTGTGGCGTTGGAAGGCCTCCCACTAGGTGGACCGATGACCTGGTAAAAATTGCGAGGATCCGCTGGATGCGAGACGCATGTGACCGATCAATTTGGTGACACTTGGGGGTCTAATATCCTGTGGTAGACGTCTTTCGGCTGAAATTATGAAATGAACTCTGAAAAAGTTATATTGTTATATCATTACAACCACAATTATTATATGAACATCACATAAAGAAAAAGCCATCTTTAATTTTTAACCGACGAACAAAAAGGAGGAGGTTCTCAATTCGACACGTATAATTTTTTTTTAGGAAACGATGGTTTAAACTGGAACATACCAGTTCTAGGAACACGTGTTAACTTGACGTCATCCAATTCAAATAGTTTATCAGCTCATGAATGCAAAATGATGAATCATTTGACTATAACAAAGCATACCTACGGGCTACGATGTTATGGAAAACTCTAGTAGCAACTGGACATTACAAGCAAAATTGTAGTTAGTTTACTTCACTTCTATCAAAATTCTAATCCCCAAACTAGATTCCAAAAACCTTTCATCGCAAAAAACATTCAACAAAGGCTTGTCCATTCCGAGAATTCAAAACATTAGTCCCCATTCCCGTCAGCCTTCATTTTAAAAAACTTCCAATAAACTGCTATGAGAATAGGCATCGTACTACCATCGGCATTCTTTTTGCAGTCGATCGGAATTCTGGTACAGATCCAAATAGGTCGGATCGTCGGACCAGTCCTTTGTGAAGGGGCGTACGTCCGATGTGAGAATCATGATCACTATGCACTGGGGTGATTTATGTACAAGGAGCTGGATGTGAACGTGATATGATCCTATTATGGTTGGTCAAGCTGGTTGAATGGCATTGTTGGACGTATTGTGGGTTAGTTTGGTTTGCGATAAAAGGGTGAGGTTAGGTCGAAGTTTAAGATATACTCGTATTTCAGTACACCTAAACACAAGAATTAAAGACTAAGGTCTTATGTTCCTCCCGTCGGGGCTGCGGCTTGTTCGAAAGGGAAACCGCGGCCTCGACACAAAAGGCTAAAAAGGAACATGGGTGGTTTTTGGTCAGTAGAAGTCTGACACTCCCAACCGCTCTGCGAGGAGGAGGGAGTCAGGAGTCATTTGATGATTTTCCACTCTCCACAAAAAAAAAACAAAAATTGACTTATGTTCCTAGGAAGATAAGACGGTAAAGATGGCTATATAAAATAAGAGGACTCATACAGACCAAAGCATGTAGGTATATATCCTTTTTTTTTGGCGGGTGGAAAATCATCAAATAACCCCTCCTCCCGCTCTTGGGCAGAACGAAAGGGAGTGTCAGACTTCTACTGACTAAAAACCACCCATGTTCCTTCTTAGCCCTTTATGTCGAGGCCGCGGTATCTCTTGCGAACAACCCGCAGCCCCGACGGGTAGGTATATACCCTTAAAAGGAATAAAATACGGTACTGGTAATTTTACCAAAGATTCTGAATCTGCTAAAGCAAAATCATGATAGGATAATAATTAATTACATGAATCACATTAAAATTCATAAAATGGTTACAGTCGCAGTTAATATTATGAATTGTCACTTCGTGATCATTTTACGAATTGTAACATAATTCATATTACAATCCTATGAAGACATGCTGCGCCAACACCAAATGATTGGGATAAGAGCAAGAGAATGATGATGATGATGATCATGAACCCTACTCTGCTAATGCAGCTGTTTTAAGCTCCGAAAAACACGGTAAACCAAGTAATCTCCCATCATCATCGGCCTAGCCTTTTCCCAACTATGTTAGGGTCGGCTTCCAGTCTAACCGGATGCAGGTGAATACCAGTTTTTTACATGGAGCGACTGCCTATCTGACCTCCACAACCCAGTTAATAATAGGTAATACGATACTCTTTGGTAAGACTGGACGTCAGAATTTCAGGTCACTGACTACCTGTGACGACTGAAAAAGATCTATGTATGGCAGCCGGGACCAACAGCTTAACGTGCTTACCGAGGCACGGAGGAAACTCGGTATGTCGGGCGGTCACCCATCCACAGACCGACCTAGGCAAGCACAGCTTTACCTAAAGATCGACCAGAGTGGCAGTTCTTATTTAGCCACGAGCTCCTCCAAGTAATCTCTCATATGAACAAGAAAAAATACCTACAAGAAACTAATATCACATTTCCCTGCAAAGCCCCACTTTAATAATCCCTAGCATGCAATATAAGCTAGTTAGCTGCTTGTATTTATATTAATATCCGCGTGCAAGTCTCCAAGTTATGAAGGCATGGAGACACAGTTGGTGCGACAACTTAGCTGGTCGTAAAACGTTGATGTTTTTGTTGGCCGTTGGCTCGCAGCCTGACCGAAAGAAACTTTGCTTTGCTTGCAATATTGTTGGTTTTGGGCATGGTTTAATAAGACAGCTGTCTTTAGTAAGTTTAGTATTTGTGAATGGAATTGTAGGTAGTTGTGATTGGTGTAGTACTGAGTGTGATTTTGAAGCAAATGATGATATATAGGGTGCAAAAGTACCCTTAACGCAAACGAGGGGCACTTGTTCTCCCCACCTCTGCAATCATTTTTTTGTTTTAGACCATACCTGGGAACCTTCTAGTTACGGAGATATAGGGGGTCAAAGTTCCAAATTTTTCACAGCTGATTTTGTAAATACTAGTTTTTCAGATTTTATCTTTACTTAAATTACCTCCATGAACCGTTTACTATTCAAAGCATCCACTAGCACAATGTTTTCACAGTGCTACATTGAGTTTTACCGTAAAATGTGATTTTTGACCCAAAAAAAAAAGTCGTTTCCCAGCAAAATTTTTGGCGTAAGAGTACTTAGTTTGATGTACAGAATGCTTGGTTGACGGCTGTGTGATGGGTTGATTTACACCCTGTATAGTGATTTCAACATCCCTTTGGCCTAAAATAGTAGCTATAGCAGATAAAACAGGATAATAATATTACGAAATAAGTTACAATTTGTAAAATGGGAGAAACAATCCATAATACAGCGTCTTTTAAGAATTTTTTCGTGATTCATATCCTATCCTATTAAGATTCTGAAAAAACCGCCATTTCAGACCTCCTGATCAAATGTTCAATCTTCTGGAACCAAGCTTCCATGACAATCAAAATCCGTTAAATGACAATCAGTGACCATTACTCTGATTTTTAGGCCTTCACAAAAATGTCAGAAAACAGGAAAATCCCTTTCCTATTCCCACTGGTATGTATACTTCACAGACATTCCTATAGATTTTAAATAAAGTTTCCTTGCAAATACGTTATCTCATCATGAAAAGCATTTTGAAATCATGCAACCTTATAGTGCTATCTGACAGAAACTTCAAAATCCAAAGAAGAAATATTATTCTCAAAGGTGTTATAAATAAGATTCACATTGGAGCGTCATTACGATTTATTTCCGTAGCCTTCGGGAATAAGGAAACGCATATATCAATTGGACATCCTACCCACGCACATGTAAGTGAACCGAGGAACTGGGTATGTGGTTACACATTTCGTTTACTGAAATTATATTTTTAAACTCCATTTTTCCTTCCAATGTATCCCAGAATTTTGCGAGTACTTTTAAAAGTATACCTGATTTTGACGTATGTAAGAACAGAGTAGAAAATGTTTGTAGGAGATGAGTACGTACGCAAGAGGAGTTCGTGGCTAGATAATAACAGCCACTCGGATCAATCTTCCGGTCAAAACGTGCCTGCCTAATGAGCCTACCACACGCTCAAGCTTCACCACAGTCTTGCTTGCGCGATTACACGGTGCACACAGTACATCGCGCCTGTGGTTGGTAATGGTAATACAGTTTTACTAACCACACGCGCGATGTACCGTATGCACCGTGTAATCGCGCAGGCAAGACTGTGGCAAAGCCTGTGTGTGTGGTAGGCCCATTAGTTGGTCTTTGTATGGGTGTCCCATTATGCTTATGCCTCTGACTTGGGTTTACATGCTATCTGTTGTGTCATGTGTGCCTTGTATGTGTCAGGCATACTAGTTTTCCATCTGGGCTGCGGGTTGTTCGCAGATACCGCGGCCTCGACACAAGGGCTATAAAGGAACATGGGTGGTTTTTAGTCAGTAGAAGTCTGACACTCCCTTTAGCTCTGCCCAGAGCGGGAGGGGTTATTAAATTTTGATGATTACCCAGCGCCCAAAAAAAAAAAGGCATACTAGTTTCCTCCTGTTATCTTTCAAAGAAGCAAATAATAATAGGGATGTTTGCTGACTTAAAAAAAAATATGATTCTAATTAGTCCGCCTGTTAGATTATCGAAAAATATTGGATACTTATTTTTTGTTTTATCAAATCAATAGAAATTGACCAAGATAAAACGCGTCAAAGATTTGAATGGGGGGTCGTGACGTCACTCACCGGTAAAAAATGTCATACTAATGTCTTAGAATATGACGTCACACGAGTTTTCAAAGCACTGTATCGTCTTCATTGTTTGTTTACGTGAAAAAAGAAAAAACACGTGTCCAATATTTTTTGGATAACTATCTGACGGACTAATTAGATTTTTTTAGTTAACTACCCTATTATACGATATGCACATGAATGCGAAATATCAGAGGTGAATCCTACGACTAGGTTGAGGGCAGTCCAATGGTCACACAACAAGGCTATCGGCTATACCAACATTTTGATCAAAAGACTAAATAACTAAACAAGCACAAGCAAGTAAGCATAACTTATTTGCCTAAATTCCAGCTCATTCACAATAAATTAGTAAGCCGCAACTACATGTGACACAAACTAACATGTTCGCGGCAGAAAGTTACTCAAATTGTAAGGGAAGCGATACAAAGTTGTTCTCTATAAGGTCGGCCGATAGTTCGGTCGCTAACTTTGTGCGATACGTTTTAGTATGGCTTACATTTGAATATTACAAAGTGTTGCTGTTATCTCCCTAGCGGCCTCTTTAGGCCCCTGCCTAAAGAGGCCGCTTTAGCAAGACGATAATAGCATTATAATATGAATTACGTTACAATTCGTAAAACGGTCACGAAGTGATAATTCATAATATTTACTGCGGTTGTGACCGTTTTAAGAATTTTAACGTGATTCATATAATTAGAATTCTGCTTAAGCAGTAATTTCAGACCCGAGGTCATATCTCAGGAGTAGGCGTACGTCGTTTCTCAAAAGGCAGTAGGCAGAACCCCCTCCTCATCTATTTCCAGTCGTGAAAGATCAGGCGAAATGCAGTCCAAAATGTAGTCAATCTGTAGTACTTCTAGATATAATTTACCGACCACATTTTCGTGTCACTAAAAATGCATTTCTTTGCAAAAACCCCACTTTCACAACAATAAAAACCTGGTTTTGACAAAGAACAGTCCGTATAAAAACATAACGAGTTTATCTTTTCCCCCCATGTTCCGCACAAGGAAGTTATGTTGGTCTCCTATTGTTCGAGACTATTGTAATTCGTCGCCGTGGCTTATCTTGTAATGTTTCATTTTATATCAACTTAAAACAATTGTTCTATTTCCTTGTAAATTAAATAAACTTGCATCTTGATGATGTGCGGTGGTTATTGTTATGTAAGATGGGGTTGTTGGTGCGGTTTACGCACTAAAAGATTATAATCTGTAGGTCAAACAAGTAAGAGTTTTTATCAATGAAAAATCGCGATAAAGTCAACCTTAATTTGTATGGAACAGTCGTGAGAAAAGAGTTTTTGTGACAAAATAACTCTTTTTAACGTTGTGAAAAGATGACAAGAAAAAGAGAGGTATGCCACAAAAAGAAAAATTAACTGGGATAAGGGTAGGAGAATGATGATATACGCCCATTTGTGTAAATACGACTTTCGCTTTTTTCTTTTATCGTTATAATAAAAAAAAAGACGTGTGGCACTGTGGACTGCCGCGGTAAAGCTATTGCATAGCATTTTTTATCAACTTATGCAATTATAATTATTTATTTATTTTATTAATGCAGTATTTAAATATAGTATTTATACTTACACTTTTACTAATCATCCTCATCTATACTAATATTATAAAGCTGAAGAGTTTGTTTGTTTGTTTGTTTGTTTGAACGCGGTAAACTCAGGGACTACTGGTTGGAATAGAAAAAGTCTTTTTGTGTTGGATAGTCCATTTATCGAGGGAGGCTTTAGGCTATATAACATCACGCTACAACCAAAAGGAGCTGAGCATAAATGAAAAATGTTGCAAAAACGGGAAAAATATTTCGTTTTTGAGAGCTTCCGTTGCGTGCGCTGCGAAAACGCTATAATTTACGCAAATATTGTGTATGGTGGAATTGTTCCTCTTTAAAAGTTCTAAAAAAAAGTCCGCGACAGCATATGTCTATCTTTTAAGATTGACTCACTATAACCTTTTTTTACTATTATAATTTTAGGTTAAAATGAATGATAGTTTGCGAAGCTTATTTAACCCATATGGTATTAATCTATATCTAAATAAATGTGTTTGTTAGCACGGAAATTTAATATAGAATATTTGTGCCCTTTACTTTATACAGTTTAAACAAATACCTTAGAAGATATCGCAATGTAAAAATATGTCGCGGCAGTGATTCGTTCGGTCCGGTACGGCAGCCGGCTGACGCGCGTTCCATCGCAATGTAGGCCCCTACGTGGGGATTCTGGCCTCCGGGAAATTCAAATTCAAAATATTTACTGCACCATAATGTTTACAAGTACAAGGTGTTACTGTATATATAACAGTAAGAGATACCTATAGTAATTCACACTTTAATAAAATCTAAACTAATATTATAAAGAGGAAAGATAAGATTTTTTGTTTGTTACGATTTAACTCAATTTATGTTGATATGATTTGATTTATGTGACGCAGACGAAGTTGCATGGGTCAGCTAGTCTTTTATAAAATGTCCTTTTACGTCTCATGTCGTGCCTTGGCGACAACTATTTTTGTTGGCAGCCTTATAATCGATCTTATTCGATTTATTAACTTTGATTTTGCTGTTTTAAAATATTAAATCTAATAATTTTTCAATGTTTACTTTTCATCTGACATTACGTCAGTTGTCAAGATGTCAATTACTTTTTCTTTTATTTTGTGTCATAGTTTTTCTTAGTGGTTAAAGCTATGAAGGTTCCATTTGATTTATATAATTTAATTTATTTTTATTAATATGTTAGCTCAAATAATGTAATTTATTGATAATTTCTATTAATAGTATCTTATCTTACGCTTATAAAATTAATTAACACGCTCACAGAAATTCTTTGAGGAAGTTTTTGACTGAATAATACAGGCCGTTTTAAATACAGGCAACTCACAATTTTTGATTTCAAGAAATTGTCAAGTGTCAATTTGTTAGGTTTTTATTTTCGTTACGGAATTTCTGGATTCGGTCTCCACGCTCAAGGCCCGCGATAGAAGCTATGCAATAGCTTAAAAACCGAATTAGTCCGACAGATAGATTTCCAAAAAATATTGGACACGTATTTTTTTTTCTCGTAAACAAACAATGAAGACGATACAGTGCTTTGAAAACTCGTGTGACGTCATATTCTAAGACATTAGTATGACATTTTTTACCGGTGAGTAACGTCACATCCCCCAACTCAAATCTTTGACAAGTTTTATCTTAGTCAATTTTTATTGATTTGATAAAACAAAAAATACGTATCCAATATTTTTCGATAATCTAACAGACGGACTAATTAGAATCATATTTTTTTTAGTCAGTAAACATCCTTATTGAGTAAGAAAACTAACATTTAATTTGTGATTTTGACTGTGTTGTCATAGGTCAATCTATAAGTATACCATTAATTTCATTTTCAGCCACACACACATCACAGTTTCTGCCCCCTAATCTACGCAGGTACTAAAACATGACGCATCTAAAATCATTGACACATGTATAGTCGTTAATTTTCGTCGTAAAATGTAATGCGTCAAATATCTGACGCGCGGTATACCGTCCGTTTATGACTTTCTTTACGATAGGGCGTTATTGTTCAAATGCAATTTATATGGTGGTTTAACTTCATATTGTTATGCTAAAGTTAATGACTGCAGTGGGGGATGTAAAATATTTGATTTGGATACTTTGTTGCGATTTTGTTTGTTCGATGTGGAGAAAACGAGATCTAGAGTGGAGACCGTCTATCGGCAAGCATTGTGTGAGATATTTGAAACAATATTTTGATTTAAAAGTGCCCATGGAGTTTCTTGCCTATTCTTCTCCATTTAGATCTACGCTCTGGAATCAGTAAATACATTACTTTCACAAGTTATTATGCCCCATGACTGTGGACTGTAGCTTCGCTTTTGACATTTAAAAGTGTCTGATTGAAATAAATGCTATAAGTTTCAGTTTATCAAACGTAGTTTAGTTTAAATTAGCTTAATATGATGAGGCTGACTGGCCTTTGTGAACAAAAGCCTCCTATACCATTCAAAAATAATAAAATCAAACCTTTATCAACCGAAAGCTGTCCACTGCCGGTATGAAAGCGTCGCCACTGTCATTTAGGTTTAGCTATTTATGTGCTGTGAAAATTTGTTCCAAACAGAAAACCACAACACAAAATTTTTAAGTTTTCAATTTCCTCGCAACAGCAGCGTAATTAGAAACCTGGGTAGTAGCCAAAAGTACTAAGTTCTGCACCCGATGATAGGTTTTAAACAAGTTCCAGTACAAAGTTGGTGCAGTACCACTGACCCATATTGTGGTAATGTTGGTAACATAACTGGTAGTTATATGGAGGTTTTATGTATGTGCAAATGACTGGGTTGGTTTTGTGGGGTTGGTAGACGAGTTTGTAAATTGAAGAGTTGAGAGTTAGGTTGTATAAATGATATTAATTCTGGAAATTGGTTCAAAAAAAACTCGCTTACACAAACATTTATTATTTTATATTGTGTGTTTCCTAGCTAACTTTTCAGAAAAGAAAGTTCTCTTTAGTACATTTTACACATAACATAACATTAGGGGAAGAAGGGTAAAGCAGAGGTGGTACCCATTATATCACACCATCAAGACGAGGTCCTGGGATCAATCGAACCCAGGACCTTTTGCATAGCAGTCGCGCTTGTGACCACTACACCAATGAGATAGTATATTTAAATGATCAGATTACAATAACGAGCATGCAGGGTTATCTGAAGTGATCCCTAGCACCATGCCTCATCATCATCATCATTTCAGCCAAACGACATCCCCTGCTGGACATAGGCCTCCCCCAAGTGTCGCCACATTGACTGGTCCCGTGCGTCTCGCATCTGACGGATCCCCGCAACCTTCACCAGGTCGTCGGTCCACCTAGTGGGAGGCCTTCCAACGCAACGTCTTCCCGTTCGCGGTCGCCGCTCCAGAACTTTTCGCCCATATTGGCCATCCGTTCAGCGAGCAGAAAGTGAGGTAGAGATGCACTTAATAGAATGAGTCAGTTAACATAGTACTAGTGATGTCGGAAAAGCACCTAGTATTTATTGATACTTATTAAGAACATGAGTTTTAACGATTATGACTATTCGTTCCACCAGTTTTACGGAGCAAGCTTTACTAGATTTTATACTTCATTTATGGTATTTCTTAGTAGGTACCTTGGGTTCTAAAACTGGTAAGAAAGCTCGGTAAGTTAATTTGATTTGTTTTGGTGAAAACGTTAGTATTTTATGAAGTGAAAACTGGTAATTGTATTGCCTGAAAATTGTTACATGTTTGGCCTGTCAATGTTAGTGGACCTACAGTACTACCACGATCTTTTGGGAATTGAAAGGCATTGACGGTCGTTGTTAGTAATTGTTTTTAAAATTGTGTTGACAAAGAAAATGCTAGCAATAGTACGACAACTACGTATACGTTCACTGACTGTCCCACACCACTTTTCGTTTCTCCCTTATGTCTTGAGTTATAAGGTTGAACGTACATGTATACCTATTCATTTGGTCATAAAAACGTATCTTATAGGATAAAACGTACTCTTTTCAAAATATACTGATATTTCTAGTCAAAGGAACTCAAAAAAACTTTGGCTTTTCAGAAAATGCTGACACTTCCTCTTATCAAAATAACTCAAAAAAAGGTTGCAGTGACTTGAACCGCAGGAAACTCGAAAAATCATAACAGAATTATTCTTCGAATGCCTTGCCAACTTCACCCTTTCCTCATTTTAGAATAAAAAGTACATAAGGAGTGGTCGCCCGGAAGGGTGCAATCACCGCCGCCCCAAATTACATGGCAATACAAATGATTCGGCCGCCAGCAAATTGTTAAATAACGCCCTCTACCGGGACCAATTCATATTTATTTTTATGACTTTCCTACAAGAATATCGTTATGAGAAAAAGTTAGAGAATTTCGTCCTTTAGCTGTGTTCATTTTTGTGTGGTTGCTGGTTGTGATTTTACTCTATTTGAGAGGCACTGACTTGCTTGATAAGTAGAAATAGTAAATAAAACATGCGTGTTTATCATTTACATTTATACCAGACTAGCTTTTCCCCGCCACTTCGCTCGCGTTTTGGTCCGAAATTCTCCCACGCGAACGTTTTAAATATAGTCATAATATGTAGTTTTAATAGTAGAAAAAGTTTTCAAAATCGGTTCAGTAGATCCAGAGATCTCTACAACCTCACAAACTTTACCTATAGATACATTCAGATCATGATCCTTTTCTATCGTTTATAATTTTATTTTTTTCAATACATATAATGCACAAATGATGAAATGACACAAAAAACGGTCCTTCGAGCCGAGTTAATCAAAACTCATCCAAACGCTCAGCTGTTCCATAATGGCGCTATAAGTTGGCCCACACTTGGCACGGCTGGCCCCTGCATTAGTTGCATCGAATTTATAGTCGCACTCTGACCCCAAAAATATACGGTCAGTATGGCTCGCACTCCATGAATTGTTCAATGTTCGTAAATCGTTAGCTTTAGTGCTCCAGTTAGTGAAGGCTTAAAACTGGATGTTCGTTTATTATGCATGTTTGAGCGGTGCATGATGTATAATATTAACTTGACTGACTTTTGCTATTTTAACATAATGCTTTTTTTTGTTGGTTTTTGTGTGACTTAAAAGTATGGCCTCAAGCAGACGGCGTATTTTAAACGCGCGTCATCGAAGCCGTAGATGCCAATTTTTGCGTTTTTATATAATCAAACGCGCGTAAAACACGATACAAACGCGCGTGTGAAGCGCGTTCGAAACTCGTTTGAAGCGCGTACAAAGGGTCGGTTTGGGATCGCTGTATCTGCGGGTATACGCGCCAACGACGCGCCTTTCACGATCGCCCCGTGTGCTTAGGATACAAGGTTGCGTTCAAATCTCGTTTGAAGCGCGTATACGCGCGTCATCAGCGCGTCGTCGGCGCCGTAGAAAATACACCGTGTGCTAGGGGCCTAAGACTCACCTTTCGTGCCTGATCCAGGTTACAAGCAGTTTAACAAATCGCTGCTTAGTACAGTAGTACGTAGACAGTATAGTACGTACCTGAAAACAAAACAAAAATATTTATTAGTCTAATGTATGGGCAGCAATGTTTTCAATTAGGATTCTACTTTATATAGGTACTTGTTAAAAATCTATGTATTTAATAGATATTATTGAATAGACTGCCTCGTCGGTCGAGTAGTCGCTATTGCAACTACTGAGCACGAGGGCCTTTTTTTTTGGGTGGGGGCGGGAAATCATCAATAAAGCCCTTCCGCTTAGGAAGGGAGTGTCAGACTTCTACTGACTAAAAACCCCCCATGTTCCTTCTTAGCCCTTGTGCCGATGCCGCGGTATCTCTTTCGAACAACCCGCAGCCCCGACGGGACCCGCAGACCCGACGGGAGCCGCAGCCCCGACGGGACCCGTAGACCCGACGGGACCCGTAGACCCGACGAGACCCGCAGCCCCGACGGGGAGCACGAGGGCCTGGATTCGCTTTCGGGGTCAGGCTAAGTGTTATTGGGTATTTCCATCAGGTATTTCTCAGTAGCAGCCACGAGCCTGGATCTGTGTCCGGTTGATGGCAGTAAGGTCGCCTCCTATTACATGGTATTTAAACATAACTAGCAAAATGTGAGTGTTTTAAATACACATTTTTTCTCTGACTCCTCCCGCTCTGGGCAGAGCGGAAGGGAGTGTCAGACTTCTACCGACTAAAAACCACTTATGTTCCTTCTTAGCCCTTTGTGTCTGGGGCCGCGGTATCTCTTTCGAACAACCCGCAGCCCCAACAAGTATTAGATACACCTCTGCCTAACTTTTCGGGGATTACAGGTTATATTATGTATGTTGTAATGGACATTATCTTTCAACAATATTGTCCTCACTAATGTTAGAAGTAACATAAAGTCTACAATAAAAGTGATCACTAAAAACCTAACCTATTTTTCTCAGTCCAAATGTACAATAACATGTCGGTCAAATAAATTCTTTTACCAATTGTGACCACATAAAGGCGTTTTACGACAAAAGTGTGGCTACCCAATTCATCCAGGGTCCCATGGGCTTTTCATTATAGTATTTTGGATCGTAAAATTTTAATCGCGGAAAATTCGGGACACCGGCTAAAGGGCGGATATCAAATTAAATTTTCTGTGTACTGTGTTCTAGGGATGTTTTACACAGAAGATTGTTTTAACACAGCTTATGAAAAGACTTTTACAGTACACATTTTTTTAACTTTTATTCAAAAAATTAAATCAGCGTGTTAAAAGTGTTAACATAACATCATGCCTGTAATCCTCAAAGGTTTAGGCAGAGGTTTACCTGTTAGTACACCCACATGTCACCAGTTGTGTTTCATTATTATCATAATCATTTCAGCCGAAAGACGTCCACTGCTGGACATAGGCCTCCCCTAAGTGTCGCCACATTGACCGGTCCCTTGCGTCTTGCATCCAGCGGATCCCCGCTTGTTGTGTTCCATGTAATAGGGGGCGAGCCTATTACCATTAGCCGGGCACAAATCCAGACTTCGTGTCTGCTACTGAGAACTTCCCGATGGAAAAACCCAATAACACTTTGCCTAACCTGGGAATCGAAACCAGGACCTCATCGAAAGCAGTCGCGCTTGCAACCACTAGACCAACGGGGCATTTTTTTTTGTCAGATTGTTTTCACACAACTTATAAAAAAGCTTTTTATTGTAAACATTTTTGTAACTTTCATTCAAAAAAATAAATCGTCGTGTTAAAGTGTTGTAACTTTTTATTTGAAATCGTCAGCGCTTGTGAGCCCTTATCCGTGTAATTCAATTTTATTTTTATCAATATTATTAAGGCCTAACGAGCTTTGAACACGGGCTAACGACAAACGTCATTTAGCCTCGCTTGCGCCTTAAGCAGGTACTAGCTGATGCCCGCGGCTTCACCCGCGTGGATGTCGGTCAAATTATATACTAAAACCTTCCTCTTGAATCACTCTATCCGCATCAAAATCCGTTGCGTAGTTTTAAAGATTTAAGCATACATAGGGATATAGGGACAGAGAAAGCGACTTTGTTTTATACTATGTAGTAATTTCAAAACGAAGTCTTGAAACTGAAAGATCACGCGTACACGATTTTGAAGAGAATTTTACTAGTATCGCCATAATTATCATCTGCCTAACCTTTTCCAAACTATATTGGGGTCGCCTTCCAGTTTAACAGGATGCAGCTGAATACCAGTAATTTACATGGAGCGACTGCCTATGTGACCTTAACAACCCAGTTTAGTACCGGGTTATACGATATCTCTTTGGTAAGACTGGTTGTCAGACTTTCAGGTCACTGACTACCTGTAACGGTTTAACGTGCTTTTCGAAGCACCGAGGAACGTCAGTATCACCCATCTACGGACTAAACCCGGGCAAGCGCGGCTTAACCTAAAGTTAAACCCCAGAGCCTGTTATTATTTGGCTGCGAGCTCCTCAGAATTTAACAAGCATCTATGAACTTCAAATACAGTAGAATAAACTAAACTAAGAGCAACCTATCGAAATATGCTTTTAAAATAGATCCATATCGTTTTGAAGCATTGCCAGGATAGTTTATCGATAAGCCCATTGTCGTGGCGATCTAATATGGGTAACTAGTGGCAAGCCACCAAAAATAATATGCCGTGTTTCATACGAAAATTAAAGAAAATTAATGGTTTAGCAAATTGACCACTTGAAACTGTCTGTGTATTGTCATTTTTTTTATACTTTTCTCATGTCCATTTTTATATTTGTTGTTTTATTGTTAATTTTTATCATTTTTTTTTATTATGTGCGAGACTAATAAATACTTTTTCTTTTATTCGAATTACAACCTGTTATTCTTTGAAATTTGTGTGAAAAGGCTCTAAATTATTAGGTACGTCAAATCAATGTAGTCTCTCGAATTCATAAAAAAAATCCCTGACTGAATAATAATATTTAGTTCTCATTGACAAAAATTGGTTAGTCCCCCCCCCCGTGCTCTACTCCTTCTATGCTCTACTCTAAAAATATCTACTAAAAGTATCAAAAACGCGCAGAGAGAAAAATTGGTAGAGAAAATTATTCTCTCCTTTCTCTCAGCAGGCACCAATTACCAAAATAATTGGCACACACGAAACTCACCAAAGACGAAAAAAAGAACTTTAGTTGCCATCACTATCGCCCGGAAATAGAGAATAATATTATGAAAAAAATGCTAGCCATAACCTTTTCTGAGTGAAGTTGAACGTGAAATCAAATGGGGCTTCATTAGAAAGTCGATTCAACGCGAAAGCATCCCTCGTTTCATTGTCACCTGCTTCCGCTGACTACGACTGCGGGGGAAATTCTATGGCTGCGGGGTTGCGGCTATAGACGCGGGGAATTCTAGATAATAATGGAGAATATCAAGGTGAATACCGAGTTACTTGTATTGTGTTTGTTGTTGGAGGCTGTGCGTGTATTATGAAATAAACTTTTATTTGTAAACGAGTCGAATTTCGTATTTGATTCTGTTTTGATAGATTTAATTTCGCTTGAAATATGCTTTAGGTCGGTGAAATTTTCAGGAAAAGGTGCCTACTCTTATGTGCTGATGATTTTAGTGCGGTAGAAATCCCCAAAGACCGGCCGTTAGAAGATTCACTAAAAACAAAAAATGGTCGGCATGATGTTTAGGGGTGAACTGGAACAACATTGATTAGAGAACTACCTACCTTAAAACATCAAACTTCAACCCATAATTGCCAGTATATTAGTCAATATGATAAAACTTTATATCCTCTTAACACCCCAAAACAAACCACAACAGGTTTCTACTATCAGCACCTAAGTTTAAGCGAAAACCTCTCAAAGTTTCCTAACTTCACTTCAATGTAAAGATTCCAATATATGGGTCAGTACCACAGATATAGAAATACCTAGATAATGCAAGAGCACCTACTTCGATTGTCCGTCTTAACGTGGATGCGCTAAGGTAGTCCACGAAATTCAAATTTTACGTTTTTAGCAATTTGCAGGTCGGTGTCAGGTTATGAGTTGATTAAAATATGATTCGGGCACTTAATGCATACGTATTTATATAGAGATATAATCATTAGAATCATGAATACAATCCTCTAGAGTTGATTTAATTCCATTGAGTGACTATTTGATGAAAAAGGCATTCAAAGAAGTTAAATGAACTGCAGAGGGTTGTATTGGTAATTTTAATCATTATTACTCAGGAAAATATTTTATACTTAACATGGTTACCGTCGCAGCAAGCTAACACGTTACAACTTAAAAACATAATTTTTGTCAAATAGAAATCAAAAACTCAATCTATTTCGAAAAGTAATTTGTTTGCTTAGTAACTAAAGTACTTAGAGAGGAGCTCGTGGCTTAATAAGAACTGCCACTCGGGTCGATCTTTAGGAAAAGCTGTGCTTGCCTAGGTCGGTCTGTGGATGGGTGACCGCCCGACATACCGAGTTTCCTCTTTAGATATAGATAGATCTTTGGTAGTCGTTACAGGTAGTCAGTGACCTGAAATTCTGACATCCAGTCTCACCAAAGAGTATCGTATTACCTAGTATTAACTGGGTTGTGGAGGTCAGATAGGCAGTCGCTCCATGTAAAATACTGGTACTCAGCTGCATCCGGTTAAACTGGAAGCCGACCCCAACATAGTTGGGAAAAGGCTAGGCAGATGATGAGTAACTAAATAACTTATTACATCATAGTAAGTAGTCCAAATATGGCACGCTGGTTTCATACAGATATCGTGATACGAGTACGTGCGATATCCAGTTATTTCGACATCTGTGGTCTACCGATACATCTGTCTATACCACTCCAGATTTAGGAAAGGTGGGTACGATACATGCATACGAAAGTAGTCAGGGAAAGTTGCAAAGTTTCATTAATTAGAGTTCATTTTCTGAGGAATCCCTTAAGAGTAGACAAACTAGGAGGTTCTCGGAATCTTTCACAAGTTTATTATCTCGAGAATTGTAGTTGGTTGGAATAATTAATGCGTGTTAGACATGCTTGCTTCCTTGCTTTTATTCCCTGAAGGAGGTTCAGTTGTTGTTGTGCATAATTTCACTTAATTTTAGGCTTAGTCTACTTAACTTGTATGTAACTGTATTTGAATGCGGTTACATTTAGTCCAAGTTCGAACTATGAGTGATTTTATTATTAACCGACTCCCCATAAAGGAGGAATCGGTGACAAAAAACTAAATGAAACAGACAAAAAACTCCAACTTCTCAAGCGAGTAATATTTTTTTCTTTTTTGTGTTTTTGAAGTCGCTTTTATTAACAAATACATTCACTTTCGAATACGTGCCGGGCGGTGGTCACTTGAATGCAATTGAATTACAGCTTCCCCTTGGTATGACTGGTTGCAATTGTCAGTCTATCTACCTCTTGTAACTAATGAAAACCAACGGCTTAGCGTGCTTTCAGAGACTCGGAGGAAACTCGGAAAACAATGATGGTCACCCATCCACAGACTAACCTCGGCAAGCACTGCTTAGCCTTGAACATTTCTCCACGAGTACACTAGATCAACAAACACTAGTAATATAATTAATGCGTCATAATGACTGATAGGTTCAATTAACTAAATTGCAATCTAAGATAATCCGCATAATTGACATGTGATAATCTAGTTATGTTGTCAACAATAATAATAATCAATTGACCCGTAATGACCTACTTGGAGGCAAGATGGAGGGCGTGACATAATTAGGCACAATTAGGGAACCTTGGCCGTTGATAGAATTGTTTAGTTTTAGGGTTCATGTTAAAGGAGGTTCTCATAATGTAACTAAGAATAGTAGTTAATTTAATTACAAGTTCATTATTGCTTGCTCTAACAAATTATGGATAATAAGTTATCTATCCTTAAGAATTTTTGTGTTTTTTTTTTTAATTTTGCCCCACTCTAGGAATTTCTCCTGTATCGTGGGTTCGTTTACAAACATATAAACTCACATACACAAATACCCAGACCCGAAACAACTATCTGTAGGCCTTACAAATATTTGTTCCGTGCGGAGATCGAACCCGCGACACGCAGCGCAGCAGTCCAATCGCTCAGCCACTGCGCCAACTATGTCGTCAAATTATTAATACATAACTTAGTACGGAACTGCCAGCAGACACTGGAATTTCCATACAAGTTTGGTTTAGATTACAATGCATGGTTAGCTAGTATTATTCTAAATTGAATTTCTTTTTCTAACAGGTTTTTCTAGAGTTAAGTACATAGTTGTGTGTTTTTCTAAGTTTCAGTAACTTAGAAAGTTACCGTTTGTTTCTCAATTTGTTTGATTCGTTAATGTAAGTGAGTTATCCTAATGGTAATGGAAAGTAACCCAGATGAATTGGTACGTGTTCAGCACTCTTATTGCTTTTTATTTTGGACTTTATATCTAGTCTGATAGGGCAAGAATTAGGGGCATGAATAATTTATGTCATTAATTTGGAGTGTGTTCATATAATTGTTACAAGCGATTAATGACGATAGAAAAGTGTTTTTATCCCAATTCTTTGTATTGAAATAGAAATTACAACTAACTGGGTTGTGGAGGCCAGAAAGGCAGTCGCTCCATGTAAAATACTGGTATTCAGCTGCATCCAGTTAGACTGGAAGCCATCGCCCCTTTTATTTTTTTGGCGGTTAGAAAATCATCGAATAAGCCCTCCCGCTCTTGGGCAGGGCGAAAGGGAGTGTCAGACTTCTACTGACTAAAAACCACCCATGTTACTTCTTAGCCCTTTATGTCGAGGCCGCGGTATCTCTTGCGAACAACCCGCAGCCCCGACGAGCAAGCCATCACCCCTTATTTTAGCAAAACGTTGATTACTAAAGAAGCTTTGATCCGATTGTTACAAAAACAAAACCTACCGTTACGTCTCCACTTATTCTAGGATTATATTCTTAGTCCACTTGAACGAATTGGATTAGGTATAAAACATTCACGATATAACTTTTACCGATTTCGTCTCGAAAGGCCAGTCTTCAGGCCCAGATTAAGGTCAGATCCACTTAAACTTGATACCTACTGTACATCACGGCCTGAATGACCTCCATATAAATACCTTTTGAAAATTTAATTAAAGACTACCCTCATATCCTTCGTTGAATTTCGCTGCGAGCCCTAGATTTCAGCGTTAGTAACTAGGGGTATTAATAGCACTGCAAGTCTGAAGCTACGATGTGGTTTGGTAGGGTGGCTTCTGAAATACAGCATCATATTTCAGTAACTTTAATTGTTTTTGGAGTGATGGTGGTGCCAGTGAAATGTAGTTTGTTTTTATTATTATTATTAAACGTTTATTTCATATCCATAAATCCATAGAATAAAACCATAATAAAATTACAATCACTTCCAATCACCGTTTTGCTTGGTTTGTTTTGGGAACTGGCAGTTTATTTTGACTGATTAGTTAGTGTAGGATTTCAAGAGCCAGCATTATCAATATTTCACAGAAATTAAGATCCTGATAGATCTAGAACGATTAATTCGTATGGGGTTTACGATCAGGAGGAATGAAGACAATGTCGTGAGGTAAATTTTGAGTATGATTGTCGATCGCTAAGAATGCAGGAAGAAGAAAGAAACGATTATTGGATTGTGTGAAGAATGTTACATCTAGAAAGGAGGTGGCAGCTGAGATAACGAGTAATAGAGAAATATTAACGAGGTCTTTTTTTTTTCTTTAAAAACATTGCCCCACACTAGGAATTTCTCCTGTTTCGTGGGTGCGTTCACAAACATTTAAACTCACATACACAACCAAACACCCAGACACGAAACAATTATCTGTAGATCATACAAATATTTGTTCCGTGCGGGGATCGAACCCGCGACACGCAGCGCAGCAGTCCAATTGCTCAGCCACTGCGCCAACTGTGTCGTGCATTAAGAAGTATGAGCCCTAGATTTCAACGTTAGTAACTAGGGGTATTTATAGCACTGCAGGTTTAAAGCTACGATGTGGTTAGGTAAGGGTGGCTTCTGAAATATAGGATCATTATCTCAGTAACTTTAATTGTTTTTGGAGTGATGGTGGTGTCCGTGAAATGTAGTTTGATTTGCTTGGTTTGTTTTGAGGGTAACTGGCAGTTTATTTTGACTGATTAATTAGTGTCGGGTATTGTAGGATTTAACGCTACTTAACACATTAGACACTAATTGCGGTACTCAGGGATATTTAATGATTACTTAAGGCTTGTATTCACGCCAATGACCTTGTGCATACAAACTACCTCTCTCGGTCGTAGATACGGACTCTAAACGGACGCGTTTTTCATTTATTATAATTAAAATAATACATGTTTTTAAAAAGTAACAAAACCAAATTATTTTCCTTTGTATTTCAAAGCAGTAGATATTTTTTTTATATTATTTTGTTAAAAAATGAAGGAGTAAAATGGTTCCATTCAACGATTTGGAGGTGATTTTGTGGATTTTTTTTCTTATTATGTCATACCGATACAAAAATTGTGGCTAAACCAAATTACGTGTCATATCATGTAGATTTCTAAAAAAAATTCTCAGATGTAATTTCTCTGTAAGTGCCGGTGAAAAACCGCTTCATCTGCACGCTGTTTTTAAGCTTTTTCGAGAGAGGACCCTTAAGCCGTCCCTTGGTAAAGATTTGACATACTTTTGTATGACAAAACTGTCAAAAGCTTTACTAAGTAATGACCTAAGTAATCATTAACGCTCTCTGAGTGCGGCAGTAAGTAACGTTTATAGATGCCAGTTTCTGAACAGATTCGAGAACGTATTTGTAACACAATCATGTAAGAATCCCAATAGACCGTTTGTGCCTCAGCAGAATATTCAGCATGCGCGGACTTAGCCCAAATGGCAGATATTTGGGCTAAGTCCGTGCATGCTGAATATTCTGCTGAGGCACAAACGGTCTATTGGGATTCTACATATACAAAGCAAAATTTACAGATAATACTATAGCCTCTGCGAATATGTTTAGCGGATACGCGTAAGCGACTGCTTCCTATGCTCATCCCTCCGTAACGGATTGCTTGCTTTATAACAGCGCTTGTCTAGTGATGTGATCGTCGGATTGCCAAGTCATAGGTCTCGAATGCGAACCCAGGACACGCACCTCTGATTTCTCGGATTCATGTGCGTATATCCTACTTCCTACTATATCACTACATAGTTTAAAACAAAGTCGCTGTCGCTGTCTGTCCGTCCCTTTGTATGCTTGAATCTTTAAAACTACGCAACGGATTTTGAAGCGGCTTTTTATTATAGATAGAGTGATTCAAGAGGAAGGTTTTAGTATATTATTTGACCGACATCCACGCGGGTGAAGCCGCGGGCATCAGCTAGTAACATTATAAACGTGAAAGTTTGTAAGTATGGATGGATGTTTGTTACTCTTTCACGCAAAAACTACTTAACAGATTTGGATTAAATTTGGTACACAGATGGTTTATAACCTGGATTAACATATAGGATAGTCTTTATCCCGATTTTATCTTCCCGTGGGATAATATTCGAGTTGTAGCGGGCAAAGCCGCTGGGAACAACCAGTATTGCATAATT
Source organism: Diarsia brunnea (assembly GCA_949774965.1). Classification (NCBI taxonomy): domain Eukaryota; kingdom Metazoa; phylum Arthropoda; class Insecta; order Lepidoptera; family Noctuidae; genus Diarsia; species Diarsia brunnea. The sequence goes on along the minus strand of OX459013.1, from coordinate 14,859,266 downwards.
ATCACATCTTTCGGTGAAGGAAAACATCTTGAGAAAACAGCATGCCTGAAAGATATTTCTCGACGGTATGTTAAGCTAAATCAGAGGCCCATAGGCACCATTAAACTCTTACACTAGCTTAGGCACTAACCGCACGTTAAAGAAGAACTCGGATCAAAGGACGATCATAAATTTTTAACGTGGCTTTTTTCAGTCAGTAGAAGTCTGACACTCTCTTTCGCTCTGCGCAAGAGCGGGAGGGGTTATTTAATGATTTTCTACCCGCCAAAAAAAAAAAGTTGGCTGTATTTCTAGCCCTGAATAACATTGTCCTGGTGAGAGTGTACATGTACAGGCCAACTTTATACTCAGGCCGCCTTATTACAAAAGGTAATTGGTACCTGGTTTAACTTAGACTTGGTTTATCTTGCATGCTATCACTTTCTTTTGAATACTATTGAAGTGAGACGTCATGCGAGATAAACCAAGTCTAAGTTAAACCAGGTACCAATTACCTTTTGTAATAAGGCGGAGGAAGTTTCCATCGAACTACGCATGTCACTGACTAAATACTATTTTAGATATCGGTTAAAAAAAACAGACAATAATAACGATAATCGCTTTCCGCCCCTACTAAGGCCTGAGCCTTCCAATCCCGACACCTGTCTCTCGAGGATCATGTAGTTATGCATACAGAAACCTCGGCATGTAACATAGGTGTTTTATTCAAAGGGAAATTCCTTTTTTTTCAGGCAGGCCAGCTATCTAGGTTGTATTGTTAAGGCTACAATTTTATATCCTGTTATTATTATTTTTTTATTGGGACAAGCCCGCCACACTATTCCCAAACCACTGTAACTCCTGAATATACTCATATCTTTTTTTTTTTGGCGGGTGGAAAATCATCAAATAACCCCTCTCGCTCTTGGGCTGAGCGGTAGGGAGTGTCAGACTTTTACTGACTAAAAACCCCCCATGTTCCTTCTTAGCCCTTCATGTCGAGGCCGCGGTATCTCTTGCGAACAACCCGCAGCCCCGAAGGGTGAGTGAAAGATGTTCAGACACCCTGTTATATTGCTGTGTCATCTTCAAATAAATAGAAAACCATCCAAACTTTGGTATAATTATATTTGTGACCTGACTGAAAATGCTCGCAGCATCGAATGAAGCTTTTCAATAAATACTAGTGAGAGGAAATTAAAATGTCATACAAAACAAGCGAAGTTAGACAACAGTTGAATTTTCATTTTAAAATGGCGTCGAATATAAACCTTTGCTGCGAGAATATCAGAGAGATAGGACCACCGTTTTATTTTTTTCAATTACGCATTTTAATATAAATAGAGACAGCGACGAAAATGTGCAGTCACAATTTCTCAGGACATTTTATTTTTACAACAAAAACTTTTTCTATTACATAACATAACATCACGCCTGCAATCCCCGAAGGGTTAGGCAGAGGTGTACCAAATAGTACGCCCACATTTCGCCAGTTATGTTAACTGGGGGGGGCGAGCCTATTGCCATCAACCAGGCACATATCCTGACTACGTGGCTGCCACTAAGAAATTCCTGATGGAAAAACCTAATAACAATTTTCCCGACCCGGGAATCTCACTTATGACCTCTTGCACAGCAAGCGCTTGCGACCACCAGACCAACGAGGCTGGCATTTTATTTTTTCAACAAAAAACTTTTTCTAAAACAAACATTTGATATTTTGCCACAGCAAAAACAATATTGCGTGAATACACAGAAACTTCACTTGATTACACAGCGGATATTTTTCGATACTGTTTCTAGTTCGTACGTAGCAAATAGATTCCAAAATGAAAAGTTTCAATTCATTGAACGCAAACAGCGAGTGTGGGAATGTGCGCTATTTCCTCCGTGTAGCAAAACGCGAAACATATCTACAGATGAGATATTTGAGGAATGTACGTGAGAAAATATGTGTTCAATCTGCGTTTAGAAGCCAGCCTTGCAGTATGACTTTGGCAGAGTTCGTTTATTTTCTGCCAGGAGACTAGCTGATCTTTCACCATTAATCACCGCCAGGTGCCAGTTTACCCGCACGATATAAACATTTCCATATTGTAAAATGATTTCAAATTTATATCATCATCATTCTCTTGACCTTATCAAAGGGCAGCATGTCTTCTCTCATACTTCTCTATTACTCGTCATCTCACCACACACCTTCTTTCTAGCCATATTGACGGCACGGTTGGTGCAGGGGCTGAGCGATTCGACTGTTACGCAGCGTGTCGCGGGTTCGATCCCCGCACGGAACAATTATTTCTATGGCCTGTAGATAGTTGTTTCGGGTCTGGGTATTTGTGTGTTTGTGATTTATATATTTGTGAATGCACCCACGATACAGGAGAAATACCTAGTGTGGGGCAACGTATTTAAAAAAAAATGTCATCTTTCACACAGTTCATCCACCGTTTCTTTGGTCTTCCTCTACACATATACCCATCCACATTCATACAGAAAACTTTCCTCAAGACATTTTCCTCATTAACATTTCAATTTCATACACTAAATAAATAAAACAGACCACTCCTTTTCAATCAACCAAACCTTACAGAATAAATAAATCAACTACACAATCCTTAGAAAACTTACCTTAGCGTTCCACAAACAAGAGGTCTCCATAACTACAGTCTAGATAAAACGAAAGCCCACACAAACGAGTACAGTTCTAGAATATTCTAAAAGAAAACATGGAGTCCCATTTGAATGTACACACAAGGATTACCCCGGATTACCTATCGCGAAGGTACACCGCAAGAAACGAAAGCCTGCTTCAAACCATAGTACCTTAAAAGAATTTATTCTGTGAATTTTGGTATCTGTTTTGGTGTGAAAATCTTAGCTTTGTTTTTCCTAGAAAAACTCTCCGGTAAATCTAGCAATTTCGTAGGTTGTGCCCGTTTGTTTTACTATCAGAATTCCTTTTGCAAATTTTGTGCGAGTATCCGCATATTTCTGTGTGTGTGTGCAGTGTGTCCGCATATTTTTTAACCGACTTTCCAAAAAGGAGTAGGTTTCTTTTTATATTTATTCTAGGTGTTTTACACAACACCTCACCTGAAATCCCGGAAGGGTTAGGATGATGTGTAGGTACCCATATTTCACTAGTTACTCGTATATATATTACGTTCCATGTAATTGTGGTGTATTGCCATCAACTGCTTAATAATGTAGACTACTGATTGGTGCTTTAACGGGAATAGCTTTGATGCTCTAAGCGTAGGTGCTCTAAAAATCGGTACTCATATGGAAATACCTCCAAGCCGTTACTAAGGAAGTTCAGTTTGGAAAAACACCTCATTTATTAAAGTCCGTTCAGTAGTATAGGCGCTATGGTGGAATATACAAAAAGACATACATAGACTGCCAAAATCATTACCCTTCCTTTTGGTTTCGCCGCAGTCGGGTAAAAAAACAAAGACACTTTGCGCAACCTGGTCATCGGACCCCATCTGATCACGCTCAGCAGTAGTGCTATCGACCACTAGGCCAACGATGCAGTTTCGGGGGCATGAGGAACAGGGTGTAAAGTTCCTCATCCCCCGTAGAAAAGGGAGGATCCTCCGACCAGACGGGTGTTGTGTCTGGTGGGGTAACTGCCCGACATAAGTAAGTCGGGATTTTCTATATAAGCTAATGCCGCGGATAAAGTTGATAGAGCGATGTAGGATTTGCCAATGTAGTTCGCATGTGTTGCGATAGATGTCGCTGTCGTCTATTTTTCTCATTAACTGTTTCACTTCCAGTTTATTTCGGCAAGCTAAACGCTTCGTCTAGTTTCTATTGTACTGTTTCACACAGTTTTGATTACCGTGAGCACCTAACTGCCAGTCAGGGACCACCATTGTCTGGTTATAACAGCATGAAATATGGCGTTGGCCAGGACATCGTTATGCGTATTTAGTCCCCCCTAGCCAGTTATGTCACCCACGGGACAAACGACCCTACTCATTATCAAGGCCGTCGGTACACAGTTCATAATCTAGGTCTAACATTGTTTTCATCTACATACATAGGTACCTAGATATATGAAAATAATACAGTGTCTGATCTGTAGGAAATGTTTGAGGCTGTTGAGAGATAGATATTTCCCTTGGCACTACAAAAAATGTTGTTGGTTGCTTTTACATTTATGAGCCGGTGTGGGGCGATTCGAAAATGTGATTAAAAGGGTTGGCAGATTTTTCAGGACTCATACAAAACTGGGTAATATATTAATATTACCACTTAATGTATGACAATTAATGTCATACATTAAGTGATACCAGATTAATGCATGGCCGCAGCTTTAAAAATAAAATAAATATGGCGTTAGGCAAGTTAGGCAGGCCAAATAATTCAAAGTCCTTTGTGTGCAAAGAAATGATTAGTATGTATTACACATACAAATATATCTACTCATTTATTTAATCTTCACGTACAATAGTGGTACATGCATATGTTTTCTTTTTCTTTTTATATTATTAAGCTGACTAAAATAAGGTAGGTTAATAAAGCAATGGTTTTGAAGCAATGACAATACACCAACATTTTTTGCGTTACTCACCATTGTCGAGCTCACAAATATTTCAAACAAATAAACAACGGATTAGTTTATATCAGAAAATACTTCAGATTATAAAAGAACGTGTGCAACGCAACAACTTTACGATACTTCCCATAAAGAAGCCGTAATATTCGCTCCGCTCGCTCGCTGAGACTATTTAATTCATCTAAATAATGGCACAACAGCGCCTGGATAATGGAGGTGTGAACAGCCAGTCATACACAACGATGACTACAAACTTCACGTTTATCTGCTAGGTTATTGTTATTAGACTGCGTAGTGAGTCTAAACAGCCAAAACCAGACATAAATGGAAATAGGGAAGGTAGGCCTTTGCCTTGCAGTGAGAAACATCAGGCTCAACATAAAATAAATTAAGGCTTGTATTCACGCCAATGACCTTGTGCATACAAACTACCTCTCTCGGTCGTAGATACGGACTCTAAACGGACGCGTTTTTCATTTTTTATAATTAAAATAATACATGTTTTTAAAAAGTAACAAAACCAAATTATTTTCCTTTGTATTTCAAAGCAGTAGATATTTTTTTTATATTATTTTGTTAAAAAATGAAGGAGTAAAATGGTTCCATTCAACGATTTGGAGGTGATTTTGTGGATTTTTTTTCTTATTATGTGATACCGATACAAAAATTGTGGCTAAACCAAATTACGTGTCATATCATGTAGATTACTAAAAAAAATTCTCAGATGTAATTTCTCTTTAAGTGCCGGTGAAAAACCGCTTCATCTGCACGCTGTTTTTAAGCTTTTTCGAGAGAGGACCCTTAAATATAGTTTTAAAAAACCTTCCTTCTTCTTTGTTGTCCTTCGCCGCAGTCGGGTAAAGATAGTGAGATTCGTGGACATGACCTTGCAGTATGAATGAGATAGACTTTTAAGTTCAAGTGGGGTGTTGCAAGCGCGACTGCTAGGCAATCTTTTTTTTATCATTTTTTTAATTTTTTTTTGCTAGGCAAAATGTTATTGTGGTTTTCCATCAGGAATTTCTCAGTAGCAGTCACGCAGTCAGGATTTGATATACATGGAGGTTTGTTGAAGCGGGCTCAGCTTGCCAGTACTGTCATCTGTAGATTTACGAGTCATCTGTGCATACAGTTTTTGGAACGAAGTTCCTTATCGCGCGTTGTGAAAGGGGGCTAGACGGAAAAAATTCTTACGAAAAGTTGTCACGACACTTTTTGCTATAGTAAGCTATTGTAAGCTGTGCGGCGTCACATGTTTCTCTGTCTGTCTCTCTCTCTCTTATAGAAAGCAAGCCAGATATTTTCATTTCTACATTTTTTTTTTTTTTTTTTTTTTTTTAATTCCTTATTCAGAGCCGAATTTGTCAATAAGAAAACAGGAATCGTCTATTAGTACCTACTGCAGTTACATGCAGGCAACAAAGGGGTTGAAGCCTACAGGATGTCAATAATGTTGATCCACTTTCGTTGAATAGAAAACTTACATCTGATATTTGATCAAGTTAAATATATCTAATTGAAAATTAATTACCTGTTAACTGATTAACACAATGAAGTCTTAATAATACGTTTAATGCTCAGCTGAAGCATTAAGGGGTGGTTTATGCTTGGACTGACCTCTGTAGGCACGCTCTATTATTTATTCATACTCGAACTACTAAATCTATTGTGTGTACCGTTTGTCCCGGTTTACCAATGCTAATCCCTGGAATACAATAATATATCAGTCCTGTGACGCAAACGCACACTAACTGCGGTACTCAGAGATATTTAATGATTACTTAAGCCGTCACTAAGTAAAGATTTGACATACTTTTGTATAACAAAACTGTCAAAACCTTTACTAAGTGATGGCTTGTAATCATTAATGCTTTCTGAGTGCGGCAGTAGGTGGCTACTTAATATGATTCGTCTAAGAATAGGTCTTACGGAGATATTAAACGTAGGAAAAGGAATTGCTATTCGTGTGGAAGGACTAGTTTGTTTTTTTAACCGACTTCAAAAAAGGAGGAGGTTCTCGATTCGTGTGTATGTATTGTTATTTTTTTACCTACGTCTGTAATCCTCGAAGCGTTAGGCATGAGCCTACCTAGTAGTTCACCCACAATTCATCATAACTCAAACTCTAAACACTTATTTCAATTAGACCATTACCTTTAAAAATGACAGAAAGACAAAGAAAGCGAAGCTCCAGTTACACAAGCACACAGCACAAAGCATTATAACTTGTTCTGAGAGTATTGTGTTATGATTAAGTCCTATGTAACAGGGGGGCGAGCTTTTTGCCACCGACCGGGCCATATAGCAAAACTCCGTGGTCAGAAATTCCTGATAAAAAAACCCAATAACACTTTGGCTGACCCAGGATTCGAAACCACGACCTCACCCTCAGCAGTGGCGATTGCGGCCACTGGGCCAACGAGGCAGTTAGAAATATTAAAGGGCAAAACAAATAGAATACTTATGATTTATGATACCAATGCCGACGGACAGTATATTGTTCTCAGGCAATGTCACGACTCGAGAGGTCTGTTAGAAACAATATAATTTCTCGCGGGAGCGACAGCTGTCATAACTTCGAAAATTGAGTTTCGTTTCAATACCAGAATAACGTGTGAAATTTTTCGATTTATTATAACTGAAGTCTGCTGGATCAATCCTCCGAAAGATGAGAGATTAATAAAAGATTATGTCGACTTAAATAGGGAATCCATTCGTTACCAATCAGTTTTGTGTCAAGTCCAAATGGTTTTACCGTCAAAATGTACGATGGACTTTTGATAACTGAGAGTAAAATCTATGGGATGGTACCAATACATTACATGAGCAAAAAAGTTATATTTTGGCTACTCGTATCGATGATTCCTACATATTTTTTTTTTTTTATAAAACGTTGCCCCACACTAGGAATTTCTCCTGTATCGAGGGTGCGTTTACAAACATGATAAAGTCACATGCACATATACCAGCAGACCCGAAACAAATATCTGCAGGCCATACAAATATTTGTTCCGTGCGGGGATCGAACCCGCGGCACGCAGCGCAGCAGTCCAATCGCTTAGCCACTGCGCCAACCGTGCCGTATATTCTGTACTATCATCTGCCTAGCTTATTCCCGGTTTCCAGTCTAACTGAATGCAGCTGAATACCATTAGCGACTGCCTTTCTGACCTCCACAACCCAGTTAGTGCTGGGTAATACGATACTTGGTAAGACTGGTTGCCAGACTTTCGGGCCTACCTGTAACGAATGACGAATGATTGATCACCCATCCAAGGAGCAACCTAGGCAAGCGCGGCTTAGTCTAAAGATCGACCCGAGGGGCTGTTATAAGTTAGCCATGGAGACTATAAACTGTTCATCATCATCTTCCTGCCCTTATCCCATTCTATTTGGGGTCGGCGCAACACGTTTTCTTCTTCCATTCTTTCCTGTTACACGTCAAGGTGGCATTTAGGATAGGAGCCTTTTTAGCCTCGCACAGGTCTTTTTTTATTATTATTTAGTTTTAGATTCTTTTTTTATTATTTTTGTAGTTCCTGTGTTTGTCCAAATAAATATTTTTCTTTCTTTCTTTCTTTTTCTTTATTTATTCCTTTCTCATTCATATCATTCCTCACACAATCCATCCATCTTTTCTTTGGCCTTCCTCTCACCATCCATCAATATTTATATCCATCACTTTTTTAGTCACATGCGTTTCATCCCTCCTCATTACATGACCATACCAAGACAAACGAAAAAAACAAACACAAAAACTGTTCAAACATACTTAAAAAATAAACAGATCATTTTATTTCCCTTCATTCTCTTCACATTTTCGCACCACAAAAACTAGCATTAACAGTATTCATATTTAATGCTCCTCTGTCTGCCTGTTTATACCAGTATAAGAGCAATAATAAATGGCTGTGGACGCCTGTGAAAAATGCACGAGGCGTCGCGTACCGTCACCGACGCCAACATAATGCGCTCGAACTCAACAAACTTTTACACTTCAGTTCTACGGCACAGAGTTTATCTTAGAAAGTAGATTTATGGCATTTTTACTACGGAAAAGATCACATTATTCAAAGACCCCGGTTACCCGGTACAAAGATACCCGGTTTATGGTAGCTTGTTTTAATTTGAAATACAGTTTAATAAAGGTAGCGGGCGTTTTGTTTTGTTGGCGTGCGGGGTTAATCTTAATACAGACGATAGTTAACGCATATTAATATTAAAAATGTTACATTAAGTCTGTGTGGTAGTTGTTTTTTACGTTATTCATAGCATAAGCATTATCAGACTAAAATTTTCCCACTGCTGGGACACAGGCTTCCTCTCTATGAGAGGGAGCCGGCTACAATCCACCACGCAGGCCCAGCGTGTATTGGTTGGTTTACGCCATCACCGCTATCGAATTGGGAAGTTCGTCGGTATACGGATGGCTTGTTCCCAAAGTACTCCAAAAACAGTTCCCAAAGTACTCCAAAAACAGTGCCGAAAGTACTCCAAAAACAGTTCCCAAAGTACTCCAAAAACAGTTCCGAAAGTACTCCAAAAACAGTTTCCAAAGTACTCCAAAAACAGTTCCCAGAGTACTCCAAAATCTCTTAATCATGCAAAAACTCAAATACAGCTTCGTCAAAAAAAAAAACTACAAGTTTCCTTTCATACAAACACAGATGTGTCATCTAAAGCCGTATATATTTATACGCAGCTAACCTACACCTGGGCATAATCCTATCAGTGACCTTACACACCTAACACGTTAATTCATGTTCCATGTTACGTACGTACCGTCGTATCCAGATTGATTAGGCCATGTTCAGGTGGCTATTAGGCGCGGCTGCGTGTTATATGCGCATAACAGATGTGGGCAGAAGGTCCAGGTCGTGTCTGACCTGTAGGATTATGTCCCGAGGTTGTGCAGCACATGTTGCTCAGAGATTGGAGTAGTAGATTTTACAGGGAAGTATAATGAAATTGAGGAATAAGGTTATACAAGAACGTTGCGGTTTAAAAGAAGATGTAGATGAGGAGAGGATGAGTGAAAGTCGATTAACGAAAGGTTTTTACAAGGCAGATGTGAGTGGCAACGCCGGGAGGGGACGCCCTAGAAAGACATACACTGATCTTATTGGTGATGTTCTTCAGAAAGGCCAGGTGCGTAGTACTTGTAACCGGCGTGCGCTTATGACCAAAAATATGAATGTAGACGAGGTAAAAAGAGTGTGTAAGGATCGTAGCAGGTGGCGTTCTGTGGTTTCTGCCAACCCCCACGGGAAAAGGGCGTGAGTTTATGTAAGTTTGTGAATGTATTATGAAGAACTGTGTGTAAAGTTTTATTCATATCTAACAGAAAAGGGCAACGACAGTTACAGTCGGGGTTTTCTGTAAGGTTTTAGGTCGCCGAGACTGGCCTGCACGCGTAGTATGGCGACATCCATTCCACACAATTCCACACATTTCATACAATTTGACATGAAATTTTGCTACAATTTGTCATTTTGTCGATTCTTCCGTCGACAAAACCCGTTTCTACGGTGGCATGCTAATGCTACGCGTGCTGGTGTCACAAGAGTTGTTCCGCCTTGGTAAGAACAAGAAGTATTTGTAAGTCGGTACCCAACCTGCAGTAATTGGAGAGGCAAAAGAAGAAGTAGAAGACTGTTAATCACAGGCTTTCAGAAATTAGAGGTGACAAGCTGGTTTACTGAAACTAGAGGTGTCTTGATTTCTATAAATCAGAAGTCAGACAGGAAGATCTCAAGTCTTGTGACGTAGGCCGTCACACAAAACAAACATATTTCACCTCACATCGACTAGTCCTTCTGTCTACACTCTCCACCTATATATATTTTCCGATATAATGTCACAGACAAAAATAGCCCGTGATCGATCCTCCAGCACGGCGTGATCTTTGACGGAGTATTTTCGAATAGGGAAGCGTGTCGCGTGTGCAATTGGAGCGGGTAATTTTGTTGGCTCAAAGGGGAGACTGCTATTGTTAACGTGTATACAGTAATACTATATTGTTTACTTTGAGGAAAAAACATAAAATAATGTCAGTAATCCTGGATGGGTTAGGCAGAGTTGTAGGCACATCCCACATTTTGCCAGTTATGATTTAGGATAAGGGCAGGAAAATTATGATGATGTTGTTATATGAGAAGTATGGAAGAAGAAGACATGCTGCGTCGACCCCAAATGAATTGGGATAAGGGCGAGAGAATGATAATGTTATACAGAGATATTGCTATCAACCAGACACAAATCCTAGCTCATATTCTGATGGAAAATCTATAAACACTTTACCCCAATTCGTAAAACGGCCAAAATGTGACAATTCATAATATTAACTGCGTCTATGACCCATGAATGAGTAAATAAGAGTAAGTGGAAAAATGGCGCCGGTGTCTGAAAAGATGTGGTAATCGATTATCGTGATAAGGACATGTGATGCAGAGGAATGAGGAAAAGTTGAGTACCAATGAAAACAGCTACAAGAGTAGAGGAAGACTAACGAAACGATGGATGTACTGTGTTAAGATCGAGAGGCCTAGAAAGGAGGTGACTGCTGAGATGACGAGAAATAGAGAAGAATGGACGAAGACATGCTGAGCCGACCCCTAGTTCTTCTACTAAATAAATTGGTGGATAACAGTTCCAGCTTATTTCCAGTAAAAAAAATACATTTCTTCTTGACGATTTTTCGCAACGATGTAAGTGGGTGACCACGGAGGACGCTATGTCATAAAAATTGATTGTCGTTAAAAAGTTTCCGTTTAACGGCTCTTTTAAACTAATTTATACTTTAAGGGGGTCCTAAGTCGGAAACCTCTGCAACGTTCATCATGTTTTTCGCGTAGTTGCAGATCTTGGTGTACTTTAGTGATCTATTATTGCTCTGCGGCTATTCGGTGGGAATGTTCTTTACTCTTCGAGGTAGCTTAAGCATGTGAACATTCAATCAACAAATGCAAACTAATACATATTATAATGCAAGAGTGACTCTAGTTTAACTGTATCTTTTGCACGCCTGAAAGGAGCACATAAATTTGGCACAGACAATGACCTGGGCTTAACAGAAAATTACAGGGCTTATTTTTATCGCACTACAAAGTAAGCTCACGTGGTATTGTTGCCAACCACCATGTGGGCAAACCCGCGGTCAAATGCCAGTGGCTACAACGATTAAAGAATTGATACCAGTCGTTTGGAAGTAAAAAAAAAGACGTGTGGCACTGGAGACTGCCGCGGTAAAGCTATTACATAGCATTTTTTATCAACTTATGCAATTATAATTATTTATTTATTTTATTAATGCAGTATTTAAATATAGTATTTATACTTACACTTTTACTAATCATCCTCATCTTTTATAAAATGTCCTTTTACGTCTCATGTCGCGCCTTGGCGACAACTATTTTGTCGGCAGCCTTATAATCGATCTTATTCGATTTATTAACTTTGATTTTGCTGTTTTAAAATATTAAATCTAATAATTTTTCAATGTTTACTTTTCATCTGACATTACGTCAGTTGTCAAGATGTCATTTACTTTTTCTTTTATTTTGTGTCATAGTTTTTCTTAGTGGTTAGAGCTATGAAGGTTACATTTGATTTATATAATTTAATTTATTTTTATTAATATGTTTGCTCAAATAATGTAATTTATTGATAATTTCTATTAATAGTATCTTATCTTACGCTTATAAAATTAATTAACACGCTCACAGAAATTCTTTGAGGAAATTTTTGACTGAATAATAAAATTAAATACAGGCAACTTGTATTTTTGATTTCAAGAAATTGTCAAGTGTCAATTCGTTAGGTTTTTTTTTCGTTACGGAATTTCTGGATTCGGTCCCCACGCTCAAGGCCCGCGATAGAAGCTATGCAATAGCTTAAAATTCTACGAAAAGTTCATCAAACATCAGAAAATATGCATTTGTCTTTCCTTGTCATACTGTTAAACTACCAACTGTGTCGTTTCCACGTGTGAATAATTGAGGACGTATGCAATAGCAGTATTGACAAACAAATTACGAACCATATAACGTATGTGTGTTTATTGCAGCCCCTATTTTGGTCCAGTCGTGCAGTAAATAATAAAAGATGTGAGTCGTGTGTCGATACTGCATATTTGATCTGTGACCTGCCTGTGGAGTTCATTTTACTTTGTGTTTAATTAATTGTTGTTTGAATGCGATAGTAAAGTGTAGGTACATAAGACTAGATAACTGCATTAATGCAAGTTTTTACTAACACAAGATAACCTAACTAAATAGGGATGTTTACTGACTAAAAAAATATGATTTAATTAGTCCGTCTATTAGATTATCGAAAAATATTGGATACGTATATTTTGTTTTATCAAATCAATAAAAATTTACTAAGATAAAACGCGTCAAAGATTAATTGAGTGTGGGGTTGTGACGTCACTCACCGGTAAAAAATGTCATACTCATGTCTTAGAATATGACGTCACACGAGTTTTCAAAGCACTGTATCGTCTTCATTGTTTGTTTACGTGAAAAAAGAAAAAATACGTGTCCAATATTTTTTGGAAATCTATCTGACGGACTAATTAGATATACTCAGTCATAATTTCAACTTCTAGAAAGGAGGTGACTACTGAGATGACAAGTATTGGAAAAGCAGACATGCTGCGCTGACCCAGATAAACTGGCAATGATATTTGAACTGGTGTCACATTTACGTTTTTAGGGTGTGCAGAGCGTGGTGATGAAATGATAGTGATGAAATAAATAACTTTTGGAAAAGCACTTTTTTTAATACCCTGTACTAGCCCCCTTGGTGGGCAAAGGCCTAACCTTTCCTTTTTTTTTTGGCGGGTGCAAAATCATCAAATAACCCCTCCCGCTCTTGAGCAGAGCGAAAGAGAGTATCAGACTTCTACTGACTAAAAACCACCCATGTTCCTTCTTAGCTCTTCATGTCGAGGCCGCGGTATCTCTTGCGAACAACCCGCAGCCCCGACGGGGCCTAACCTTTCCTAAGATAAAATTCCTTCCGTGTGCTTTTTGCTCGTACCCCTTCGAACTTGCGAAAATATAACTTGCCAATGTTAAATTAAAGATTTTTTTTACAAAAGTTCGCCTTCACACTCAAGTTTTGTTCAACAATACTATTTAATTCACCTTTTACACCATCCTTAAAAGGAAATGTAGGAAATTCGTAGGCAGTAAGAATAAACGTGAGAGATCCCTTGACAAATTAAATGAATTCATTAGGGAGAATAATTAATTTGACCGACGCACGGTCCCTTAGGCTTCCAGTAATTGATGTGCCAATAGTATGTGACTATTGGATGTGGGTCTATAAACAGATATCTATAGACAGGTTGTAGGTACACACCTACCTTTAACTTATGACGTCAGCAATGTATTCTGGTACTTACCTGAAATAATAGAAATAAAAGTGTTAATCAATTATATAAATTCACGGTCAAAATGTTTGGAATATTTTACAAATTCCTGAACAAAACTTTCTGTCAATGGTTCAGAATGATCCCGTCGGGGCTGCGGGTTGTTCGAAACAGATACCGCGGCCTAGACACAAAGGGCTAAGAAGGAATATGGGTGGTTTTTAGTCAGTAAAAGTCTGGCACTCCCTACCACTCTGCATAGAGCGGGAGGAGTCATTTGATAAGATGAGTAAGATGGTTTATTGTTTAGTAGTTTATTTTTGTAAAAGAGCGCCTCTCGCCATCAAACGTAAAAGTTTGGCGAGTTTAGAAGTAAGTAACACGTCTGTACTAAATTTTCTTTAAATAAATGTTACAAAATAAAAAATAAAAATTCTTAACTTCTAAATAAAAAAGGGGTTCAGAATGATGTACCGATGTGAGTCGGTGTCCCTTCCACCCAGCATAAATAAAGATCCAAGGGAACAAATATTGGTCCTTAAAAATTATTAAAATTATTTAAGGACCAATATTTGTTCCCTTGTTTGTTCGACGACGCAGTAGATTTTAAAGATGTATTTTAAGTTAAAATACATCTTTAATATCTACTGCGTCGTTGGTCCAGTCGTCGCAAGCGCTAAGTACCGCTGAGCATTATGTTTTGGATTAGTTTCTCAGTTCGGGCAAAGTGCTTTAGTGGGATTTTTTTAATGTACTGGCATAACGTGGCGAGAGTACAGTTGCTCGAGTCTCGCCGCAACGTCAACTTTAAGGCGTTTGTGGTGCGAGTACCGACATGTTATCTGCACCTCGTCTTGGAAGAGGACTTTTGGCCGCAGGGGGTGGTGTTCCGTCGCTTCCGCGAGCAAGTGCCACATGGACGCTCAGTGACATAGTGCACAAGTGAAGTGATACTAATATAGTTTTAAGTTTATATTTACTAACACAAACTGTATTATTAGTATGTATATTTAGGTTAAGGTATCTATGGGTCTTTGTTACCTGAAAATAAATATATTCTATTCTATTCTATAACTAGCGATTTGAAGGTGTTTTCTAGGTCTTGTAGGTCCTCCGTCTAAACCTTCGGGAATTACAGACGAGACGTGGTTTCATATTATTTTCAACTACATCATCGACCTACATATCGACAAGACATCCGAAGCGTCGTTGCGTAAACTGCGATCAATAGAGCGCTTTGATTCGCTTTCTCCTATTGTTTTAGCGTCATTAGAACTCTGCTGATCACCGTGACTTGCCACTTTTACTTACGGTTAATTGGTGCACCATTGGTTAGAGTATTGGGTCGTTAAATTGTGATGCGGAGTGGTGGTTGAGTAAACTTATTATTTGTAGTTTATTAGATAAAAATGGCTTGATGGTCTAGCGGTCCGTAAGCACGACTGCTGAGCATGAAATTCTAAATTCGATTCCCAGCACTGAATGCATATGAAAGTATATACAATTTTTTGTGTGTCTGACTGTTTGTTGCGGCTTATCTACGAAAACCCTTTACCGACCGATTTTAACGTTCTACTCGTTCTAACTAGTTGTTGCCCGCGGATTCGCCCGTTACAACTCGAAAATTATCCCACGGGAAGATATAATCGGAATTAAAACTATCCTATGTGTTAATCCAGGTTATAGACTATCTGTGTACCAAATTTTATCTAAATCCGTTCAGTAGTTTTGCGTGAAAGAGTAACAAACATCCTCACAAACTTTCACACTTATAGTATTAGTAGGATTCAACTAACCGTTGAAATTGTTAACAAAATCTAATTCAAATAAGGAAGTAGTATTTTTACAATATCTTCACGGAACGAAGGTTGAGGGCAGCTAGTTAATCACGTCATCATCATTCAAAACCAAAAACAGATTCCTTAAATACAGTCTCCTTTTAAATCTCAGAACACAAATCCACTTTCACCACCATATACGCCATTCATTCCATCTGTTCATTGAACAACGTTTTCACTACTCGCCTAATAAGGATACCGTGGTTTCAGTACCAAAAGCGACGGACAATGGACTGCAAGTCCAGCGATTGGGCCATTCTCCAGATTACTATAGAAACGTCCCTAATAGCTGCATGAAAGCCGTCTCCAGAGATGAGAAGCGAGGAAATTACGAAGATCCAGGCGCCATTGTAGATTCAACGTAGGTGCGGTGAATTGAATGCGTTCTACTTACTTGTGAGTGAATTCGAATGGGAGCTAAAGAGTGAATGTAAAAAGATTGAAATCTACACGTTTTTATTATTGATAGTTTTCTTCTTTGGGAAAGACATTTTATTTGAATGATTACCGTTTGTTTGATAAAACATCGCCTTTTTTTTTTGGCGGGTCGATAATCGTCAAATAACCCCTCCAGCTCTTGGGCAGAGCGAAAGG
Organism: Diarsia brunnea; assembly: GCA_949774965.1. Lineage (NCBI taxonomy): Eukaryota > Metazoa > Arthropoda > Insecta > Lepidoptera > Noctuidae > Diarsia > Diarsia brunnea. The sequence goes on along the minus strand of OX459013.1, from coordinate 14,842,909 downwards.
GAGTGTCAGACTTCTACTGACTAAAAACCATGTTCCTTCTTAGCCCTTTATGTCGAGGCCGCGGTATCTCTTGCGAACAACCCGCAGCCCCGACGGGGTAAAACATCACCTGGTTTCACGATTGATAATAAAGAAAAGTGATTGAATGATAACGCGACGTTTGACAGGGGGAAAGGACGAAGAAAACTCGTTGGGCCTTGACTTAAGAACAATATTACATGACATAACATCACGCTTGTAATCCCCGAAGGGTTAGGCAGAGGTGAACACATTAGTACACTCACATTTCGCCAGTTATGTTTAAATCTCATGTAACATGGGGCGACCGTGGCAGTGATCACAAGCGCGACTGCTGAGCATGAGGTCCTACGTTCGATTCCCGGGTCGGGCATAGAGTTATTGGCTTTTTCCATCAGGAATTTATCAGTAACAGCTACGGAGTCTGGATTTGTGCCCGGTTGATGGCAATAGGCTCGCCCCCTATTACATGGGACTTAAACATAACTGGCGAAATGTGGGTATACTATTAGGTACACATCTACCTAACCCTTCGGGAATTACAGGCGTGATGTTATGTTATGTTTAATTAAACACAAGCACTACACAATTTCCAAATTCATATCCATAAATTAATTAAAAACAATTGCAAAATCCACAACTAACAATAGTTTCTCATATTGTGTCAGTATGCTGCTGTGATTAATTTATTTGCACGACTAGATGCAGCGCTGTCTTTGAGATTAAACAAAAGTATGTCTGTGTGTGTGTGTGTGTGTGTGTGTGTATGTGTGGAGCAGAGTAATAACTTAGACACAGCCTAGTGATATTAACCTATCAGTTTTAAGCTTGGGGGATTGGAATGACAATGTAATTGTGTCTTACAATGTTGCGAGCAGTGTTTACTGGACGATTTTCGTTCTTCTTTTTTGTGCATCGAAAAACCACGACCCCAAATTGTCTATACAAATAGGGTAAAATTTGTTTGTTAGTTTGTATGTAGGCGTTAATCTCCGGAACGAATGACCCAATTCCAAAAGATAATTTACCGATAGAAAAATACATTATTCGAGTCTGATCTTTTAATTTTGTGTACAATAAAGGATAAGAATAAAAGAGCCAGAAAATCATGGTGCACATATTCTAAAGACGAATTCCTGTATTAGAAGATAGAACATACATACATAAACTCACGCCCTTTTCCTATGAAGGTAGGCAGAAATCACAGAACGCCACCTGCTCCTTACATACTCTTTTTGTCTCGTCCACGTTCATACATTAATTAATGTATGAACTGTATTCATTGACATAAAAACTAAAGATACGGTCGTCCGAACATTTGCTCGACGCGTTCGCCATACAGAGAATCGGTGTAGTCTGCTCGTTAACGTAACCTTGTATAAGCGGCGTGGTAATTTCGAGGTATAAAGAACATAAATAAAGCTTTTAATAAAATTTACGACCGCACCCGAAGAGAGCCGATCGTGGACTAGTTCACTTCGGCTTAGGAAAGACCATTTTGGGACCACGTTCGAGGCGTCATTTTAACATGCCGTCCGCCCAATCCTTACGCAGTAATATATAAGTCAATGACTGTATTACAATATTTCAAACTATAACAAAGTAAATACTCAAAAACGTAAGTCAAACTCGTTAAACCCCATAACAAAGTGTGTTAACCCTAACTTTTCTCACATAAGCCATAATACATCCAATAATGATAGTCATAATAATAAATCACATTCCGTTATAAGCTATAAATTAGAACGAGAAGGCAAATATGGAAGATCGTTGAGAAATGATTTTGAACCATATGCTGTACGTAATAATTATGCTAGTTGGGTGGAGTGGTGATTAATCACCTGGGCTATGTTTACCTTTTAAGTCAGAAATCTTAATTTAGTTTATTTGGTATTGTTCGTCTATTGCACGAGTAAGGTAACCTTTAATTAACTTGTCGAAAAGAATAGTCTAATTAAATAACTCTTTATATGAAGGCTAGGCAAGGTATTAATTTCTCCTGTCGAGGCTGCGGGTTGTTCGCAAGGGATACCGCGGCCTCGACATGAAGGGCTAAGAAGGAACATGGGTGGTTGTTAGTCAGTAGAAGTCTGACACTCCCTTTCGCTCTGCCCAAGAGCGGGAGGGGTTATTTCCCACCCCCAAAAAAAAAAAAAAGGTACTTATTAATTTCTGCCTGACTGCCTCATAGGTCGCAAGCACGACTGCTGATCATAAAATCCTAGGTTTGTTTTCCGGGTCGAGCATTATTGGGTTTTTCCATCAGGAATTCATCAGTAGCAGCCACTGGGTCTGGATTTCTGCAATAGGCTTAGCCCCTATTACATGGGACTTAAAACATACTTAACTGGCGAAATGTGTTATACAGGGTGTAAATCAACCCATCACACAGCCGTCAACCAAGCATTCTGTTCATCAAACTAAGTGGGGTACTTAGTTTACGTAGTATACGCAAAAAATTATGCTGGGAAACGACATTTTTTTTTTTGGTAAAAAATCCCATTTTACGGTCAAACTCAATGTAGCACTGTTAAAACATTGTGCTAGTGGATGCTTTGAATAGTAAACGTCATTGAGGTAATTTAAGTAAAGTTATAACCTGCAAAACTAGTATTTACAAAAACAGCTGTGAAAAATTTGGAACTTTAACCCCCAATATCTCCGTAACTCGGACGTTCCTAGGTATGGTCTAAAACAAAAAAAATATCGCAGTGCTGGGGAGAACAAGTGCCTTTCGTTTGCGTTAAGGGTACTTTTACACCATATATTTATCTACATTCATACTCAACATTTTCCTCACTACTCCTCGTCACAGCTATACAAGACAAAAATAAAATGTACAAAAGCATCCGTTACTTTTTATTCCATCAATCGCCGAACCGGTAAACTAAGTTACAACATCCGACGTAGGATAAAAAAAAACTGCAGAAAATTGTCATCAGAAGAGGACTGTCAAGTGAAACGGATTGTTATTTCATATAAAAGCAAACAACTTAAGTGTTAGTTAATTAAGATGTTCCGCCCGTTACGGTAATCGTTATTATAAATGTACTAGCTATTTCCCGCGGTTTGACTCGCGAGGAAGTTGGAAAATGTTAGGTAGAAAAGGTCTACCAGGATAAAAAGTAATGTATGGCTTAACTGGTTTGCTGTTCTAGTGGTTGCAAACGCTACTGCTGAGCGTGAGGTGCTGGGTTTGATTCACAGGTCGGGCAATGTGATTATTGGTTTTTCCTTAGTAATTTCTTAATCGTAATCTAGAGTATAGACATTGTTGTAGTATATTATGTTTCCACTGCTGGGACACAAGCCTCCTCTTTATGAGGGAGTGGGCTGTAATCCACCACGCGGGACGAGTGCGGATTGGTTAAATGTCACATGACTTCGAAGTTTCGTTTTGCTTCAAAACATGACAGTTTCGTCATGATATTTCTTACTTACGTGGAACTTAATCGTAACCGGCGAAATATGTGTGTACGCCTCTGCCTAACCCTACAGGGGTTACAGGCGTGATGTTATATTTATGTTGTATGTGTTTCCTACGTAAACCAAATTTCTTCGAAATCCGTGCAGCCGTAAAGGCGTGACAAACAAACAAGCTCACATTCCCATTTGCAACGTTAGTATTGCTGGACCGGTCCAGACAGGATGCAAGTCATTCAATTGAAAGCGCGCCATCCCGGTTTAATGGATAAACGTTAATCTGATTTTAATTCGCATCCCGTATATACCACTCTTATTTATTTATTAAGATGCAGGAAGGTATGTAATTCTAATTAGCTAAGACAAAGTAACGTTTTAATTTATTTGATATTTTGCGGCGAGTGAACTAAATTTTGCAGAACTTTGGATGTTGATACTAAGTGCGAATTATAAAATCCAAATGCGATTTAGCAGAATCATTGTAGGAATTGTAGTAATCACTTAGTGACAATTCATATTACTAACTGCGTTTCTGACCATTTTAGGAATTGTAACGTGATTCGATATTATAATCCTTTTTTTTTTTGGGTTGGCAATCATCAAATAACCCCATCCGCTCTGCGCAGAGCGGAAGGGTAAGTCAGACTTCTACTGACTAACAACCACCCATGTTCCTTCTTAGCCCTTTGTGTCCAGGCCGCGGTATTACTATCCTAAGATTATGATTCTGATATAGTGGCAATTTTAGGACCCCAGATGTACTGATCGCGTTCAGTTAAGTTGATTTAAAAATGTGTGTTAAAGTTATAATTAACTTACTAAATTATTGCACATCCCAAAACAACAGAAATAAACATAAAACAATTGACAAACCGACATCTTTTAAACACAAATATAAATCAGAAACGACAGCCGCTCGTCAAAAACCTCAAATTCTGGTACAGAACAGATTGCCTTCCCAAATTAATTAAAGCGTCACATTTAAAAATCATCAGCGACTGAAAAACGGTGTAAAAATTAATTTCTCATTACAGTATGCTAATTCATTCGAGGTCAACATTATGACCGCTGTCAAAAATATACGGAATAATTTACGGAGAAAAGACAATGGTTTTCGGAAATGGCATTTGAATAGGTACTATGTTTTCCGTAATCGAAACGATAGCTAATTTTAACATAAATTGATTTAAATGCTATTTAAAAATCACACATAATGGTTAACAATATTGTACACCACTCCTAACATTTTAAACGACATACACCTTTATTATTCTCTTGTACGTTAAAGCTGAGGAAACCGCTCTAAAAAAGACATTTGCAGCGCTTCAAATCACCATCTAGTTTCCTCATTTCACCCAAGTATTATAATGCGAAAGTAACTCTGACTGTCAGTTAGTTGGAATTAAATAAAAATTGTCACACTACTAACAGGTTTTCAGGTAAGTTCTAGAACAAGAAAAATGACCGCAATGACGGGGTTAACAAGTGCCTATTTGCTACGTTAAGGGTCCGTTTACACCTTCTATTTTCCATGGAGTTTTTTACCATTATTTTCCATAGAGATCCATGGCCACGCTTTGGAATGGAAAACATTACATTCATGTGACACGTCGATGGTTGGACTGGACTGGACTGCTTCATTTTGTTTGTGGCTATTCAAAAGAAGCTGTAACTGGACTATTTGAAATAAATGCATTAAGTCCGATACAGACGATTTAATTAAATATAAAAATATCCCCAAATGCAATTTCCACATTTTAGTTCCACTTTCATCAAATCACCTTTATAGCGACACACCCGAATGACATAGTCAATTTGGCTGATAGACCGAATCGGTGGCAAGAGGCGTGTCCACAAAGGAACTCTTACACTTTTGAGCCGGTCACGCATGTCCGGCCAGTGAAAACATGATAGTACCAGTCAGTGACCAGCATTACCTGACCCCTCGTATAAAAAACACGGCGTATCCATATTATCTCCATTTCTATTTTTTAACACATTACTTTTAGTCCGCTAGAGGGCGCCATATCAAGTTTTGTGACACGTCACGTAGCCTATGTTCAGCGGACTATAAAGCGGTTCTAACCATACTTCATAGATGTCGAGTACCGATAAGTAGATTAGGATATTAGGAGCTATGAGGAAACACATGAACATGCTCACATACATACATACATATACATAGCCTGTCAAAATCATAACCCTCCTGCCGTAGTCGGGTAAAAAGAAGCGGGCAAGTGTTATGAGAAGAGGGGTCAGGTAATGCTGGGCACTGAGTGTGCAAAAGAAAAAACCAGTAGTTTAGATTCGTATGTATCGTTTACGCTTGCATAAGCAAGTGTTAGAAGCGAGTAGCGATGAAACTGGACCGTGATTGGTCGAGCATGTCGAATCCGTTGTGGATTACTGGCGTCAATGGCGAGCAAAGTTTTTGGTACCCTATAACTATGATTTCTTTAATTTATGTAAAAATGTAATAATGCAGTTTTAATGTTCATCAAAAACAAGATCAACACTTCATTGAGTATTTTTGCTACTCCTCATAATTTCGTATTCGGAAATCCAAGTCCTCTTGAAAAAATCATCCTGTATAGTTGAGTGTATACAGAGTGATTTTTTTTCGCAGGTTATGTTTGAGTTTCTTGTATAGGCGGCTAATGAGTCTATTGCTATCAACAAGGCACATATCCTGTCTCCGGGCTGTTACAGAGATATGCCTGGCAGATAAACTAAATAATAATTTACACACACATTTACACGAAAACTTTGGATACGATATCTACGTACATTTCCATTCGCGAGAACCGAACCTCTAAGTAGGGATAACACTAATTGGATTGCCATTATCGAAAGCTGCACTTAGCAGAACGTGTCGGATTGAAGCCACAATCACGAAGACTTAAATAGTTAGATGTGCCCTACGCCAAACTGTGTTTACACTGACAATATCCCGTAAGGAATGATTGAATATTTATCAGTATGAGTGAGCTAGGCAAAACTATTTAAACCAAAATATAATAAAAAAAAGTTGTGGAGTGAGTGGAATTGTGTATTAGTATCAATATAAGTATAGATAAACATTTTCGAAATGACAAGCAAGAAAGAACATGGAATGGCAAGAAAGGAGGTGATGAGGATGAGATGACGAGTAACAGAGAAGTATGGAAGAAGAAGATATGATGCGCTGAATAAAATGAATTGGAATAAGGACAAGAGAATGATGATGATGGACATTTTCGAAATGATAAAGTTATTTTTTTTATATTATTATTTTATACCCTAGCGCAATGTTATCAAATTTAACCAAAAGGTTGACTGGTGGAGAATGACTTGTGGCATTAAGTCCGCCTATATACAATTGTACATAAATTTTAAATAAATAAATAATTATTTTATATTGTAAGGTGAATCTACCGATTTAAATATTTGCAGTCATCCATTTTCTTTGGGGACTTTTGTAGTATATCGGTGGCTGCTGTACAACCACACTGTAAATAAACTTTTAATTAAGTTATTAGTGGTGCAATGCTTTCGGAAGTCGAGTTAAAACCAGGTGTTTATAACCAAATAAAATGTAATGGGCGTGTTTTCTTCGTTCTTTAATGTTTGGTTCACAGGTCTGGTCCCAATTGTAACTTTTTAAACAGAAATGGTAATTTGAAGTTTGGTTTACTTGAAAATACAAAGCTTAAAGTTTCTTTCAACATTATTTTGTGAGGATACGAATTACGAAGGTCTAGTCTTGTGTAAAAAAAAATTAAATGAAGCGAACAATTGAAGTTTATTAGACAACCACAATTAATAAACAGATAATCATTGGTCTAGAGTCATTACTTAGTCAGTCAGTCAGTTTAAAAACTTATAAAGTTGTCTCACTAAAATATTCCTGTAATTCGCACCACAAATGATTTATAAAACATAGCTTTTGTAGTTTTTGTTGCTATTATCGTTGTGCGACACGACACGGATTATATCGTTACATATAAATGGCTTTAGCGCGCCATTACAGCGATATTTTGCGGGAACTTTGTTGTCATAGTCAATAATACTTGCTATTCATTTAAATCGAATTACCGATGAATATTTATAGCAAAACTAGCTTTTGCCCGCGTTTTCGACCGCGTGGAATAGATACTTTGAGAAGCATTTTTAATGTATGCTCTGCCCCTGTTGGTCGTAGTATGATGTTATATAGGTACTTATATAGCCTAAAACCTTCCTCGATAAATGAGCTATCCAACATTAAAAGATTTTTCAATTTCAACCATCAGTTCCTGAGATTAGTGCGTTCAACCAAACAAACTCTTCAGCTTTATCATATAAGTATAGATTAATAGTAACAGCTTAGACTTAAGCGCGCCATTACACCGATATTTTACAAATACCCGCTAAAATCGAATTACCGACTATATTTATAGCAAAACACGCATGGAAATACGGGCTGAAGGTGAATTGTGGACCTTTTGAAGGTAAGTGAGATACGATTATTGATAGGTGGGTATAAAAGCCAACCAAATAGGAGTTCAGTAGAATGTGTCCTTTGCAAAAAAATGTTTTCCTTGGGATATTTTTTGTTGATAGAACTTTTTTTGGTCTATTAGGAAATAAGATTTTTGTGAATAGATGAACTATCATGTGAAGTAGGCTCTTTAGATAGGGATAACAAAGCCCGCAAAGATAATTATTTATGGAAACGAACCACTAAATTAAGACCTCTTGGTCTTTTGAGACAAACATGGGGCATGATCTTCAGGCCATTTGAAGATCTTTGACAGTCGTTAAAGGGCCTGAAAGTCTGACAACCAGCCTTACAAAATAGAAAGAAAGAAAGAAAAAGTATTTATTGGTTTCACACAGGACAACACAAATTGACAAAAAATAAAAAGTTAAACATAAGAGAAACACTTAAAATTAGGACATACTTAAATTAAATTAAAATTATTAAGCTATTGCAGAAATTCCGTAACGAAAAAAAAACCTAACAAATTGACACTTGACAATGACTTTTTGAAATATCACGCTTGTCTCTTTAGTTCAGCAACCCGCCTTTAGGTGGCATTGGTTGTATTAGAAAACTACCGTAATCAGCTGTTTGTGAGAAAGTATATAGGTGTATAGGTATTTATCATCTATGTACAACAGTGAATATCTGTACTCGTATAATTTGTGTACAAAGTGTTTTAAATATGAATAAACAGCATTTATTAATGAAGAAAGTCACGAAAAAATAGTGAAAGAAAATGAGTTAGTAGGTACTCTATATACATTCATTTTATTATTATTATAACAAATGCAGTATCATTTTTTGTTTTGTTAATTTATATATAATACTGCTATAAAGATAACCAAAATGTTGGGGAAATATAGTATTTATACTTACACTTTTACTAATCATCCTCATCTTTTATAAAATATTAAATCTTATAATTTTTCAATGTTTACTTTTCATCTGACATTCCGTCAGTTGTCAAGATGTCATTTACTTTTTCTTTTAATTTGTGTCATAGTTTTTCTTAGTAGTTAGAACTACGAAGGTTACATTTGATTTATATAATTTAATTTATTTTTATTAATATGTTAGCTCAAATAATGTAATTTATTGATAATTTCTATTAATAGTATCTTATCTTACGCTTATAAAATTAACTAACACGCTCAAAAACTCTTTTTTTTTATAGAGAAGAAAAGCATAAAGAGCTAAAAAAAGAGCTAAAAAGAAAAAGAAATTGTGAACGTCAAAGGGCATATTATTATTATCAGCGTCAGAAAATACTGCATTAATAAAAAAAAATAAAACAGACTTCAAAAACACCAAAAAGTGAAAAATAAACTTCTGAAGAAAAATCAGCTTCTGAAGTCGGTGACATTTGTTTGTTTGATTTCGTTTTTTGCCACCGACTTCAGAAACTGATTTTTCTTCAGAAGTTTATTTTTCACTTTTTGGTGTTTTTGAAGTCGGTTTTATTTTTTGCCAAAAAGTTTTTTATTTTTCCATTTTTAGTTGTTCCCAAACAAATAATAGGTTTTATTTATCCCCAATAAATGGAACATTACATAATATCTTACTGTCCAAATCTGGGTGTACACATCTGCGTACCCCCTCAGATCATACAGGCGTGATGTTACGTCATGATGTTGTATAAACAATAAACATCCAAGCGATTGCAGCAATCACGACAGATTTGCCGTCTATTTTTGAAGAGTTCTATTGTATATCTCCGAAGATCAGGATCAGATCTTCACCAAATTTAAATGGGACCACCTCAGGAGTATACTCTTTCAAATAAAAATGAATTTTGAGAATCGGGTCACAAATGGAGGAGAAATCAGGTAACATACATAAAAAAAAAAAAATACATACACACGAACATATAACCTCCTCCTTTTTTGAAGTCGGTTAATAAATAAATAATTATAATTGCATAAGTTGATAAAAAAATGCTATGCAATAGCTTTACCGCGGCAGTCTCCAGTGCCACACGTCTTTTTTTAATAGCTTAAACCCAGTCAGAGGCCCTTAGGCGGCATAAAAACTGTGACGAGGTTAGGCACTAACCAGTCTAACTATAAATACAAACCCCAAGTTAGTCTAACTTTAAGTAAAACAAACATTTCACCCGTAAACCCAAATGGTAAGACTGAGAGAGCTCACTTATTTCTTACGTTTATTTACGATGTTCAGGCTAACGAATGGCGGAAAGCTATTTCACGTCTGAATATAACAGTGGCTGCATGAACTTACTGGCTGTTCAGACTTCATGCTTCCGGCTTATAAGTAATATTAGTGCAGATATTTAAATGCGATGTGGACTGGACTATGAATGGAAAATTGAACGTTTCTTCTTCAAAAATTACTTGAGACGTGAGCCTTGTTAATTAAAATGAGTCTTAACATTAGTCCTGTATTCCCCCAAAAGTTTATTTATTCCCGAGATTACCCCTTACAATTTAACAAATATACAAACACACAAACTTTACTTCTTTATAATATTAGTATAGATATGCCCAAATACTCGCAAGATCGTTGAACGATCTACAACACAGTGCCAAACTGCCAAGATATTTATACCGTCAATTTTTTGGAAGTAACAACGACACATCACCTTGCCAAAACGCTTCAGGAAAGACTATTTCAGTATAGACTACACAGGTTTACGTAACAACACGTTCCTCACTGTTACAGGTCTCAAGGGAGGACTTAAACCTGATGGAGTGATGTTGTACAAATGTCTTGGCGACGTGCTGTGTTTCCGACACAGATGTATTGGAGATAGCGGGGAATGGAAGGGAAACATGTGAAGGTACAGAATGGTTTGAGGGTTGACTGTTGACAGATCACTATGGAGTAAATGTGTGAGCAAAGGACGGTCGATGAAGTACGTTTTGTTGTTTGGAACTGTGCTATAAAAACGACAAGATATAGTGATATAAATTAGCATAGATTTTCACCTCGACATTAATCGATCGGTAATAGTAATGAAAAAGCTCTCGAAAACGCATTTCGAGCGAGATTAATAATCGCTACATTTGGAGATTATTTCCTCACTTTAAAGATTAACTATGAGAATAGTGAAAGAGAAAATCAAACGTATGAAAAAAATATAAAGATAGAACCTTGCAGGCAAAATAAAGAACGAACATAATAACATCGAAAGTTTTGAAAAACGCAAATTGAATCCCTATAATATGACTATAAGCTGCAAATGCATTGTGTGATGTTAATACTCACACGGGATGAGGATTTAAAAATGAAATGCAATTTTAAATTCTAGCCATTTTCAAAATTTTTCTATTTAAAATGCAAATGGTACGGTGAGTCAGATAAAAGTGGCATTAGATTGCAAGTTTCTCTCTGTTTGGCGATGGATTTATTATTTAGCAATAAGTAAGCTCTTACTTTTCTATCAAAGAAAGTTGTCTTTAAAAAAGACTAGAAAATATGAAAACGCACTGTTAGACAGAAAGATCAAAGAGGAATAAAATATGATGATCGGAAAAATTTTGTGGCAAAATTAGAAGATGTCTATGCCCAGCACGTAATTAGTTGTTGTAACTTCGTGTGGTGGAAGCGTCAGAGTAGTCCACAAAATTCAAATTGTCTTACACGTTTGCAAACTGCAAGTTGAACAAAATGAGATTCGCGATCCTAACACGCGTGTAGTTAAAGAACTATGCCTTATAATTAAAATCCTCAGTGCTTCGCATAAATGATAAAACTGTGAAAATCGAGCTCGATTCTCTCGCCCGTAACCACAGCATTAATTCCTCCTACAGGTAAAATGGTTAACGGAGAATTTAACGAGACTAAACCAGCGTGCAACTAACTACTAAGAACGTAGAATAATAGCACTTCGGCACCAAAACCGGCACAATTTTTTTTAAATTCTATAACATAAATGATAAGACAATCGTGAAAATCGAGCTCGCTTCTCTCGCCCGTAACCACAGCCTTAATTCCTCGTACAGGTAAAATGGACGCTACACAACCGTGCCAAAGCCGAGTGCCGGAAAACTTCGTGTCCAACGCAACTAACGAGTTTTTAACTTTTGCGATTACCCTATTATATTACACTTTAGCAGGCACCGTGGTACAAAGTTATATTGTAATCCGGAATAAGGTGGTTGGTAAGAAAAGGAATTGGAAAAAACTTCGTGTAATTTTAATGTTTGGCTATGAATTTGGATTTGTGTTGATACGGCTTAAGAAACAGGCTTTTTGTCGTGGTTAGTGACCAAGGGTTCTGCGTGTAAGAATCCTGTTTTAAAAGGAATATTAAAAGCCTTTTATGGAAAACAACATAAATATGTTTATAGAGTGCTATTAGAGTATTTTTAACGAGGCAGTCGCGTTTATCATTAAGTGATATTGAGATTTTCCAACAAGAAATTCTCAGTAGCAAAGCCGGAATATGTGCCAAATGTATGTGTTTATAATAGGCTCGTCCATTATTACAAAGAAATTCAAACATAACAAAAAAATCACACTTACAGAGGTGAGAGAGAGAGGTCTACCCAACATAGAAGACCTCTGACTAACCCTACTTGGGAATGCAGGTGTGTTTTATGTTCTGTATCATTTTCTTTCAAAGATAAGTTTGTGCCACCTTCAGGCTTCCATTTGCCGCAGTAAACAAACAAAGAAAACATCCACACACATTTATAAAGGTTTTATTTTCCATTACCAAACCGACCTCAAAGGCAAATTGTCACAGTAATTTTCACCCACACCAGTTCCTCGACACAAAAGTAAAAGCCGACTTACGTAATGAAGATTCACCAGGCACCATCACTCCTCAAAGCATAGCTTTGTACAATTTTAATCTTTAGCTAAAATTTTCCAAGCTATTAAAAGCCAAATGCTGAAAGGAATTTCCGCAGAGGCGAGAAATTCGCAGATGACGCGGGTGACAACTAGTCATAATAATTCGAAAAGCTGGACTGCGAAATAAATGTGGGTAGTTGGAATTTCTGCTTTAGATGGCTTGGTTTACAGATAAGGGTAACGTTTAGTGTTTTAGCGAAATGCACGCAAGTAGAGCAATGTTCAAGAGTGGTTAGGATGGTTTATGAATACGAGTGTAGGTACAATAATTGTACAGTCGAACAAGCTAATAAGTATACAGCCAGCTAACTTGTATTTACTTTTAAGATTATACAGATACATTTAGACACTGATGTCAAACGATACAGCGTTTGAAATCAGTCGCTTAATGCGAAACACTATAAAAAATAAAATTGTAATCAATATTTTCAGTGAATCAATATTTTAACTTACAAAACCGTTTAAAACCTAATAGTTAACCACAAAACAGCGGTTACCGTATGTTCCAAAGTTTAAACGGGCAACACCGGGACTTGAACATTAGTTCACAACAAATAGTGATATCGGTATTATCGACACGTTAAAGTTTCGCAGAAAATTACCGAACTACCCACCTAGCGTAGTAAAGATAACCGAGTTTGTACTCAAAGTTGTTTTTTTTAGTTTGGTTGTTAAAACTGTTTTTAGTAATGAATAATTTTGATACTGTTTTGTCTTGAAAGCGTTTGTTGTCCCGTCGCGGGGCTGCGGGTTGTTCGAAAGGTAGGTACCGCGGCCTCGACACAAAGGGCTAAGAAGGAACATGGGTGGTTTTTAGTGAGTAGAAGTTTGACACTCCCTACCTTTTTTTTTTTGCGACTGGAAAATCATCAAATAGGGGTCCCGTTCTTGGGCAGAGCGAAAGGGAGTGTCAGACTTCTACTGACTAAAAACCACCCATGTTCCTTCTTGGCCCTTCATGTCGAGGCCACGGTATCTCTTGCGAACAACCCACAGCCCCGACGGGGACACTCCCTACCTAGGAGTCATTTGATGATTTCCCACAGTCCAAAAAAAAAAAGCGTTTGTTGTGGACTGAAAGAGACAAAATAATGACAGCCACTCGGATCAATCTTAAAGCCGCGGTTGCATACGTTAGTCTGTGGATGGGTAACCATCCAGTACATACAAGGTTTCCTCCATGTCTCAGAAAGCACGTTAAGCCGTTGATCCCAGCAGTCATTAGTAGATAATTGACATTCGTTCCAGGTAGTCAGTGGCCCGAATGTGTGCCACCCAGTCTGACCAAGGGATGTCGTATAACCCACCACTTGTGCTGTGGAGGTCAGATAGGCAGTCACTCCATGTAAATACTGGTATTCAGCTGCATCCGGTTAGACTGGAAGCCGACACAAACTACCCGCTTCAAACGTAGTTAAGATAGCGTAATTTGTATTCAACGGAGCTTTTTTTGTTCTTGCAACTCAAAATTGTTGTTGAAACTGTTTTTAGTAAAGTGGGTATAAGTATGGGAAATGCTGATACTGTTTTGTCTTAAAAGCCTTTGTTGTGGGCTGAAGTTTTTTACGTAGGTAGTTGTAAAGAAAACAGCTGTTCACAGGACGTTGATCTTTAAGATTTATAATATTAATCATAATAAATTTATTTACTCAAACAGACAGAATGTAGTAGGTATACATACATGGTTATATTGGGATCATACGACATTTTTATACATATCATTAGATGTGTCCCGTAAGTACACATTCCGCAAGTTATGTTCAACTCCCATGTAATAGGATAAGTATCTACGCATTTCGCAAGTTATGTTTAAGTCCCATATATTACGGGGCGTGCCTATTGCCATCAACCGGGCACAAATCCAGACACCGTGGCTGCTACTGAGAAATTCCTGATGGAAAAACCAAATTACACTTTGCCCGACCTGGGTATCGAACAGAACCTTATGCACAGCAGTCGCGCTTGCGACCACTAGACTAACGAGGCAGACATTCGGGACACTTCTGCTAAATTCTTTTGGGGATTACAGCCGCGATATTATTATGAAGTTAATATTTAAACAGAAAGTTTAATTCACGCCTCAAATGTCTGCACACTCGATCTATCCAAGTTTACACTTATTCTACTGTATCATAAAACAAGCTACGCGCATTAAAACCGCGTTAATTAACCATAATCAAACTAGAAGGTCATGTGAACGGATTTGAGGGCATCTATTCCTGCTGGTACAGTCAGCAGCAGAGTACCTACTTACATAAGGCAGCAAATACGCACGACAAAACTAATACTAGCTGATCTCTCATTGTACGGCAGGTACTTTATAAAGCGAGATCATATAGCTTCATTATATGAGGCAGTAAGTAAGAATCAAGCTATGCGAAACAAGCTTAAGCTGATCTCTGATTGTAAGGCAATTCTTTATAAAGCGAGGTCATGTTATTCTTGAAATGTATACCTTCATGTGTCGCTGTGTGTACAGTCGAACAAGCCATTTGGTATTCACGCAGAAAAATGTATACTTCTAGTGCACTGACAATATTGATCGCAATTTTCTCGGAAAGCAAGTTAGCTGGTTGTCCCGTCGGGGCTGCGGGTTGTTCGCAAGAGATACCGCGGCCTCGACATGAAGGGCTAAGAAGGAACATGGGTGGTTTTTAGTCAGTAGAAGTCTGACACTCTCTTTCGCTCTGCCCAAGAGCGGGAGAGGGTTATTTGATGATTTTCCACCCGCCAAAAAAAAAAAGTTAGCTGGTTGTATACTTAATTCCTTGTTCGACTGTACGTTCCACTTGGTCGATGGTTGTACGTACACGTACGTACATGTTAGGAGGTTGCCAGACCGTGCAAATTGTCCGAATGGTTTTAAGGTTTTTGTCGATAGATTTAATTTAGATGGTTGTTTAGATAAGGTTGGTTCGAGTTCCGTTCTTGGAAAACGGAATACTTACTCGTAAAATTATTTTAACATACACACACTGTTTTTGAAGAGTTCGAGGCTAAATAATAACAACCGCTGGTATCCCTTGGGTTGGTCCGTGGATGGATGTCCACCCATTACACTACACTACTTGACGTTACCCTCCTTGCCTTGGACAGCACGTTTAACAATTTAAATTCAATTTATCGTCCATTTCGCCGTGATAGGCGACCAAGGGCACAATGATTAATATTTCGATGATGATGATTCAATGCACATTGCTTATTCTTTCAGTTTTTCTTGAAACTGTTCAAGAAGACTGCTAGGTTAAAGTGGGATTGCGCGGGTCACGTCAGCCGCATGCACGATGCCCGCTGGGCAAAACCCTCCACACGGATTGCCGGAAGACGGACGGCGCCGCCGAGGCCGGCCAAGAAAGAGGTGGCGTGATGATTTAGATGCGTACCATGAGGGCTGGTTCGAGGTAACTCAGGAAAAGAGCTCTTGGAAGGAATTGGGGGAGGCCTTTGGCCAGCAGTGGGACAGTGAAGGCTAAAAAAACTGTATCATGCGCGCATGAGGGCCTTTTTTTTTGGGGTGGGAAATCATCAAATAACCCCTCCCGCTCTTGGGCAGAGCGAAAGGGAGCGTCAGACTTCTACTGACTGAAAACCACCCATGTTCCTTCATAGCTCTTCATGTCGAGGCCGCGGTATCTCTTGCGAACAACCCGCAGCCCCGACGGGGTGCATGAGGGCCTGGGTTCAATTCCCAGGTTGAAGTGTAAAGTGTATTGGGTTTATTCATCAGGAATTTCTCAGTAGCAGCCACGGATTCAGGATTTGTACCTGGATGATGGGAATAGGCTCGTCCCCTATTCCATGAGACTTAAACATAACTGGCAAAATATGGGTTTACTATTAGGTACACGTCTGCCTATCTCTTCGGGGACTACAGGCTTGATGTTACGTTAGGCATTAAACTGTACAATGGGAACCTTATTTAAAATAACTAAGTACCGTAACCTCGGTTGCGTCGTAAACAAATTCACAAACGAGAGAGCACTTCGCAAAATTGCATACATTTTGATGTTTACCCGAAATTAACACATTTTTATTTAAATGAGCTTCTCTCAATAAATTTTAAAATAAATGAGTACATGAACTCACAGTAACTAAGCTCCAGCAATAATGGAGAACGTGGCTAAGTAACAACAATCGTCTGGGGCCATCTTCATGTTAACCCGTGCTTGTCAAGGTCGGTTCGTGGATGGCTGCCCCATTACATACCGACCTTCCTTAGTGCCTCAGAAAGCACGTTGAGCCGATGGCCCCAGTAATCAATAGCAAATCTTTGACAATCGTTACAGGTAGTCAGTGGGCAGTGCCTCGAAATTTTGTAATGATTTTTTGTTATTTGGCATAATTATATGCATAACTAAATTAATTTAAAGTAATTCATAAATCCGTGCTAGTTCCTAAAAAACACAATTATTTATGGTCACGGAAAATAATTATCTGAAATGCAGGGTCCAGTCAGTGGCAAATCCCTACGTAACTCGTCATTTTGGTAAAACTTATACGATATTTCGTTACAAAAAAGACATTATCCGTTTGTAAATCGTCATTTTATAAAAAAAAAAAAAACGTACACGTCGCGTCGTCACGTAATAAAATGTAAAAGCAAGTAACAGTAGAACTGCACGATCCCTGCCCACTAGGGCTTTAATTTTAGTTTATACACGCGTTCGTTCTGCAAAACTGGAACAAAAATCTTTTGAAATTGAACGCTAGCTCACTTCAGGTTTTTATTTTAATTCGTGCCCTGAAAGAATTTTCTGTCCGTGATATATTTCTACAGTCTGATGGTGAATTTTAAAAGTACTAAAAATTTAAAAATCGTAGCTTTAAGTTTAACGCCTCCATACCACGACCTCAGGTGATGCACTTTGCAGCGTGACTTGCGATGCGAAACGCACAAAAGCAGTTCGCGTTCAGTGTTGGACAAAATTTAGTAGTCTAACGATTCAATACCGCCATGATATCTAATGACTAATTAGTTAAAATCAGTATTAGTCAACCACATGGCCGGTCAATGTGGCGACACTTAGGGATGGCCTATGTCCAGCAGTGAACGTCTTTCGGAGCTGATGATTATTTATGATACTAATAGCTAAATAAAATATAAAGTGCACTTCAGTCGTCCCATATTTTGCTAAATTAATCAAAGTAATGTTATGTTAAAATTTTCTTTATGGTAAGTTTTACGAGGTCTAAATACACGATATACAAAATTATAGATTTACATATCAAAATCAGTCTTTATTATTTTTATTTAGGGGGATACGATTAAGTTAGCGCGGGTCCTTCATCAATTCATCAAAAGCATAAGTCATGAACTAAATCATGACTATATCAAGTCATGATTCATGACTAACGACTAAAGATTAACGTCTCAATCATGATTAAATTAGTCATGTCCAAATTAATCAAGCATTAACGCCAACTAATAATTAACCATAGTACAAATATTAAGCAACGTTGCGATGTTTCTTTCCAATTGATTGCAATACCAGTTTTTCAATTTACTGAATACATATCGCTGAATCCAATCTTTGAGTGAACTCACGGGGCAATACAGTTCCAATTGATTCGTGTCTATTCACTTCGGTAAGCAAACAAGAAAATAATAAAACTACAAAGCCAGATATGATAGGATACCTAAAATATAAGGTATGTTTCGCAGTTTTTATTTTTTATTTATTAAATGAATTCATTTAAGCAATCAAATAAGTATAATATCCTCTTTTGCAAATCTCGGATGAAATAGGATTGCTGTAAGAAAACCCAATTCTGGGTTAAACTCGTAATTGTACATAATATATTATGGCATTGTGTACGTATATAATTATTTTTGTGTGAATTAAAGAATAAGAACCAGACGAACCAGAACCAGAACCAAACCAGCCAGAACCAGATGTATGAATGTGGACGAGGCAAAAGGAGTATGTAAGGATCGTAGCAAGTGGCGTTCTGTGGTTTCTGCCTACCCCTATGGGAAGAGGGCGTGAGTTTATGTTGTTATGTGTAAAGAATAAGAATACCTGTCACTCACAGTCTATAGTTTCGCTAGCTAATTTACGTTGACCCTGTATTTATTTTATTTGTCTGCCCTCAAACACGTGTGCGACCCACCTAACCACAACAGTTTTTGATTGGCCTAAATGCACAGAAGTCGTGACAAAGCTCATCATCTTGTTAGTAGTTCGAGGTATTAAGATTCGTCATCATAACAATTCATGTCCTCCAATTGATATAACTGTATTCGTGGAAACTTCAAACGAAAAAACACGACGAAATAATAATCACAATAGTTTTATAAGTTGCTTATGTGACAAACTAAGATATCTCTACAAGACCTTTCAGTGATTTGCTTAGGTTGCATCCGATTATTTTCAAGAATTACATACTTTAGGATTACAACGTTAAGGAAACTACTTCAAATGTTTATGTTGAAAACTATGTTCCTTTAACTAAGCATAAAGTCTCCCTTTTTTTTTTTTGGCGGTTGCAAAATCATCAAATAACCCCTCCCGCTCCTGGGCAGAGCGAAAGGGAGTGTCAGACTTCTACCAACTAAAAACCACCCATGTTCGTTCATAGCCCTTCATGTCGAGGCCAGCATACCGTATCTCTTGCGAACAACCCGCAGCCCCGACGGGCAAGCATAACGTCCCCTGTCTCTTGCCTTTTAACCAATATACAATATCAGTGATAATGTGGTGGAGTGACCGTCGGACTGTCAAGGCATAGGTCTCGAGTTGAAACCCAGGACACACACCTTTTTTCGGATTAATGTACGTATTGTATAATTATTTATCACTTGCTTCGGTAAAGGCAAACATCGTGAAGAATCCAGCATGTCTGACACATATTTCTCAACGACATTTTAAGCCAAACCAAAGGTCCACGGGCGACATTAAAACTGACACCAGATAAGGCACTAACCACAACACGTTAAAGAAAGAAAGCCCTATATGAGAGTACAACCTCAATCGTCAAAATAAGTTGTTGTCTTCTAACATTAAAAAAACTCTTGCATCAACCTCCTTTTTTTTGGAGGGTGGGAAATCATCAAATGACTCCTCCCGCTCTGCAAACCACCCATGTTCTTTCTTAGCCCTTTGTGTCGAGGCCGCGGTATCTCTTTCAAACAACCCGCAGCCCTGATGGGTGCATCAACCATCTCAATACTCAAAAGGCACTCTTAAATCAATACAAAGTGCAATCACACCCCCATTACATCCACCAACATTTAATCACAAATCAAATTCAACACTCAACCTACTCACAATTACCCTTAACTCCACAAAAATCTTTAATCTCCTTACTCCCTCCTCCCGCGATATTGATGAGGCACTCCCGGAGTCTCGGGTACTCCCGTATCTCGTTGACTCTATTAGCAAACGAACCACGCAATGGATTGATGATATCGTACCCTGATTACTGGCGCGACGTTCCGATTGAATGGCCACATGTGTTTTAAGATTAGAAGTGGGATGGTTGTAAGTTGTGGAGTGAAATGTGTTTATTAGGGGGAGCATGTACCTTTTAGATGTTTCAGGGAGCTTATGTTGCGTTTTGAATATTAATGGGGCTTGAATTGACTGCCTCGATGGTGCACGACTGTCTTTCTATCAGGAAATTCTCAATAGCAGCCACGAAGTCTGGATGGCCTAGTTGATGGCTAAAGGCTCTCCTCCTATTACATGGGATTTAAAACATAATTGGAAAAATGTGGGTAACTATCCGGTATACCTCTGCCTAATTCATGATGTTTTGTTATGTTATGGGACTTGAAACGTCGACGTTACTTCAAGAATACGATGAAGAGATGCTATGACTGGGAGGGTGACAGACAAGATCGAAAGCATCAACAATACTATTGGAAAAATGCAAGTTTGATTTGGAATTAGCATAAAAATATTTACATAACGACAAACGTTGTGCTGCAGATATGCCATTTTAAAGTTACGATTACAACAATTCAGAAAGGATAATACTAACACAACACTCACAAATCAAGTTTAATCTAAAAACCAAACCATTGTAACAGACACTAATACGAAAATCCGAGCGTAACACAAATCTGAACACGCTAAACGTAATTACAAAAGTATTGGCGCAAAAAGAGTTAAAAATCAAAGTTCGAAATCTCTGCAGAATTTTACAGAACCTCCATTAGTTCCAATCGGAAACTGCGCTGACGACAAAAGATAAAATTGTAACGTATAACAAGATTTTACGACGTTCATCTCAATCAGAGCGGGAGCAATTTGCTACAATTGAAAACAAATAAATGACCGACACCATCTCGATTCGCTGCGCTTCCGACCTCGCTGTTATTTTATAAGACAGTGTCTTCGTTGAAATTGTTTGTTTTATTTCATCTTGCTAGCTAGCTGACTTTCCTTACTATACAACACATAGTTTCCAAGTCGAGCAAATTGTTAGTGTGTTTTTCCATCAGGAATTTCTCAGTAACAGCCGCAGAGCCTGGATATGTACCGGTTGATGGTAATAGGCTCGCTACTACAAGAGACGAACATAACTGACGAAATGCGAGTGTGCTATTAGGTACACCTCTACCTAACCCTTCGGGGATTACAGGCGTGTTGTTATGTACATAGCCTATTATGAGTTCTGCCAAGCCTACTAAAAAAGACTTTAGCGACAAGAGCACTAAAGTAAAAAACAAGTTTTTAGCTAGACACTTCCGAATAAGGAGATGAGCCGTATAAAAGCTTCCAGTTAAGAAGAAGCCTGATTATACGAATATGCTGTAGTATTTAGTCAACTACATGATGTCACAGTTGTTGACAAAGATGATGATAACTAGAAAAAAAATGTCTTACCATTTCTAGATATAACCCTCCGAAGTAGATGACCGATGCGTCGAGCTCCCAAGCATATCCTCTGCTCCCGAACCACTTCATCCGTACAATCACTGTCACTCGCCGTATCATCATCCGTGTCATCCTCTGACACGAGAGATTCGCGATTGAGAGTTTTAGAATTAGAATTATTCTCACTAAAACTTAATGTCGGTTCACTTGCACCTAAACTCTTTGGCTCCACTTTCCAGCCATCCAATTTTTGTACATCATTGAACAGATCGTCTAAATTAGTTTCTAATAAACCTTTGGCACTACATATCACTTTACTTTTGGCATCATTATGGGTTACGATGGCATCGACACTGTTTGAGAGACACTTGTCGCGTCTCACACTTTTTGCATCGTTAGCATCGTCCATCTCATGGCTGACATTGATATTGTCATGAGTTTTCGTTCGTTGTTTTATTTTTAACGAATTTTGTGAAACTATTTTTGACTTTTCCATTTGTCCACTTTTTTCTGTCGACATGGAATTCAGATCCCTCGGCACTATTTGATTTTGGGGGTGGCTCGCACGAAATATATTCGACAGCACTAACATTTTCACTGTTTTTAATGCACCGACATTGGTCAAATATTCCATCACTGCATTCCTTTTTCATTTCACTGTTTCCGATGTGTCGCACTACACGTAAAATAAAGTGGTTTCATGTTTGTTCGTTTCGCATTCGAAAACTGCCTGTTGCAACACAACAGCGTACATGTATGCAAATGCATTCTTTATGGAAAACTAGACATTATTCAAGCGTACAGAATATTCTGGAGCGGTCCGGGTTTGTGTGATATTCGCTGGAAGTTACGTTGGAGGACACGATACGACTGAATAAATAAAATATCAGCAGAGAAACAATCCAGAGCCTTCATGAAGGTTTTACGTGGTTTTTAAAGTGTACGAGAAAAAGGTTTTTAAGTGATTCGAATAAGGGGCAGAAATGTGGTAGGAAATTTATTTTGAAAGATTTACTGAGCGTCTGGCGTTAAAGCTTAGCTTATCTGTGGCGGTTGAATTCTCTTTATGAGATTGGTTGCGGAGGCACATCTGTCACCTAGGAACAAAGCCACGCCTGGAGGCGACACCGACGTGATAACATTTCTAGCCACGTAAAAGTTATCAACGTGAGCGGCTTTGGCTTCACAGTATATCAAAATTACTTTGGACATTGTATGTTACAGCTGGCTTTCTATAGGGCGTATAAAATTAATGTATGTTGTATCTCACTGGAAATTACTTGCTGGACTATTCTATAAATTGTTTTGTAGTCTGAATTTGAGTCTGGTTGATGGCAATGGACTCGTATTCTATTACATGAGACTTTAACAAAACAGAAATGTAATGTAATTTCTTATTTTTACTTCTGATTTTTCTTATTGTTTATTGTAATTTTTTTATCATTTTGTTTTGTCCTGTGTGAGCTCAATTTAATACTTTTTCTTTCTTACTATTAGGTATATATACCTCTGTCTAATCCTTCATAGACCACAAGCCGTGTTGTGATGCTACTTTATTTGGAAGTTT
Source organism: Diarsia brunnea (assembly GCA_949774965.1). NCBI lineage: Eukaryota > Metazoa > Arthropoda > Insecta > Lepidoptera > Noctuidae > Diarsia > Diarsia brunnea. Next base: position 14,819,757 of record OX459013.1, on the reverse strand, counting down.
CCAAATCTAAAACTAAAATCTACAATCAATTTAAATTGAATTCCGGCATTGATATAAGAACCTTGACGTAAGTATTCAAATATGATGACATGGTAGAGCACCAATTTGTGCCAATAAATGAAATCGGCATTGAAACAATCATAAGATAATTATCTATAGACAATTTGGATTGTCTGGTGTGTAGTTACGTTAGATGTTGTTTTCGTAATACGTCATTGATATTTAATTTTAAATGCAGAATATGAAAGTTTTATGTAAATTCTTAAGACTGCAGTGATGACACACACAATCCTCGAATTAGAGAATAATTAATTTACATGAGATATGATTTCGGTTAAAGGAACGCGATTTGACAAATAAATCTGTTTGTACAAGTTACAGGGAAGAAGGAACTTAATTTGATAAAGTAAATCACATAATTATTAATATGCTTATGCCTGATGAACGTAATTCTTAATTAATCGATAACATTAGCCAAAACTCCACGCAATGACTAGGTGACAGAAGTTATTTTTCATCAAAAATTCAAGAGGGCACACAAGGCGTAAATCATTCTACACATTACTTCCTGTAACTGTGCAAGTTTTGGACTCGTACCAAAGGAATATAAGCTCTATCTACCTAAAACTCAAGACATAAACATTACGGAATCAGACACTAACCTGGACATAACATCAAACAGACCACAACCCTACACAGCTCTCCTGTTCCTTACCTAACCCTCCCAGTGTCGAGTATCAAGCGAATTAACCCTACTGTAGTGCCGGACAAGCGTTTGTAGATTGGGGAGTTTTTTCCCTTGTTTGGGGAAAAAAGTCAGTGTTGGTGACATGATCCCCAAGATATTCAAAAACTTTGGAAACAAGAAATATAAATATTAAACTGACATGGTCATTTTCTTTTTTTTTTTGGGGGGTGGGAAATCATCAAATAACCCCTCCCGACCTGGGCAGAGCGAAACGGAGTGTCAGACTTCTACTGACTAAAAACCACCCATGTTCCTTCTTAGCCCTTGCGCCGAGGCCGCGGTATCTCTTTCGAACAACTAGCAGCCCCGACGGGAACTGACATGATCGCTCACATTGTCATTGACAATGAAAACGGGATATTTACCATGTTAGTATTTGTTACCGAAATACATAAATAGTAAATATCCCGTATTCAGTGTCAATGATAAAGATATGTTAGACACACAAACATAAAATTCGATAACTAGCAATTAGAAGGTTCGATAACTACAAGTACACTTCTTTGTAAATAAATATAGTTTTTGGGGAAAAAGTTGTAGAATTTGGGGAACTTTCAGAAACCAGGTCTAGCAACCCTGGCGAACCGCTTGTCGAGTGGAGGTGTACCATCACCTACATTATGCAGTGGCTTACGTCCGCCGACCGGCTTTTTGGCCCTAATCTTGTTTAACGGACGTGTTTCGCATGCGGAAATTTTAAACAACTATTTTTCCCGTGCGGGATTACCGTGATGACAGCGCTTTAGTTTTCGGGAAACGTTCCGGACACGTAAGCCGATTGATTTGTGTTGTTTTCCGGATATTTTGGTGATTGGAAACTGTTGGTTTTGAGTTTAATCTACTTTTTAGGTTAGTTCTTTATTCCAAAGCTTGTTCAGTGATATCTCAAACATTACAATGATTTATTAAACGTTATATAAAGCTACGTTTAATCGTCTAATTATGTAAATGCAAACCAGTCGAAAAAATCTATTCGATAACACAAAAGATCGATTGCATGACCAAAACAGGTTTGTTTTTTTCGCGTTACCATTCAACATTTAGGTACGTTTGCATAGAAAAAAAAACAGATAAACATCTACATAATTTATGGAATAAAGTCAACTTATTATACTTCTAGTGGCCACAATAAAGTTCTTCTGACGTTTCTATGACGTCATCAAACATGGCGGACGGCGGTCTACGAATTTGAATTTGCCTTTCAAATTCACACAGACAATAATAAGCACTTATTACATATTCACACAGTTCTAAATACGATGTTAATCGTTTTGGCAATCAAAGTGTGTTTAAAATTACAAAAAATTCAAGGTTTCGGGCAAGGTAGGTTGCGTCAGTGCCCTTAGGCGGTCGGTACACCTACTAACTAATGGTCACGACTCACGACATACTATTATATCATAAGTTTGTTATCAGTTGCAAAATATTTGTTAGTATAACATATCGCAAGGTCGTGTTGCAATATACGCCTTTGTAGCGCATGTGCATTGTTCATCGACACGTTCGAAGTTAATTAGTTATCAGCTGTTACAATACTATTATAATATAGTCGTCTGAAGAAATTATTTTGAAGGTTAGAGACGAAATGTCAATAAATTATAATCGATTGACAAAATTTTTCAATTATTTGCTTTGCCATGACAATAAATTAGTCAATGGCCAAATTCTGAAGTTTGCGGGAATCGACTTTGCAGGACTGTTTTTCACATGGGCGTTGTGTGTCTTGCGTCACCTAGCGGACTGGTTAGTTTAACTCCATCCACAAGAATGGTTAAGAATGTTGTTTATGAAGAAGTACGGTCGTTACCAAGGCTCGTTTGTAAAAATAAAAAAATATCTTATTATTGGTTTGCTCACACGGAATTCACACTAGACCGCATTAAAACTGCTATTTCTAGCTTCCAAGTTCAAGAAGCATTTAAAATCAACGTAGGTCAATCGCCGAGTGTGTCGTCAGCCTAAACACAAACACATGCACAGATGTTATGCATGAGTCAATATCCGGGATATCTCGACTTCCCGAGGGGACAGAGCGTCTCCCCCAGATTAGTCGATTACCATTATATTATTTGACGCTAATCCGAATCTCTCAAATGGTGAGGAAGCCAGTGTCCCAGCAGTGGGAACATAATATGCCGATTATATTAAGGGTCCTCTCTCGAAAAAGCTTAAAAACAGCGTGCAGATGAAGCAGTTTTTCACCGGCACTTACAGAGAAATTACATCTGAGAAAAATTGTTAGTAATCTACATGATATGACACGTAATTTGGTTTAGCCATAATTTTTGTATCGGTATCACATAATAAGAAAAAAAATCCACAAAATCACCTCCAAATCGTTGAATGGAACCATTTTACTCCTTCATTTTTTAACAAAATAATATAAAAAATATATCTACTGCTTTGAAATACAAAGGAAAATAATTTGGTTTTGTTACTTTTTAAAAACATGTATTATTTTAATTATAATAAATGAAAAATGCGTCCGTTTAAAGTCCGTATCTACGACCGAGAGGGGTAGTTTGTATGCACAAGGTCATTGGCGTGAATACAAGCCTTAAATGCGTATGTCGATCGATTTGGCACATGCGAGTGATTGGCATAATCAATTAGCCTGTTTTATTCTAATCCTAGCTTATCTAGATTTGTTCTTGAATTTAAATATTGAATAACGATATGTTTTAATTTCCACTTTAGAAGATTTTGATAGGTGTTATGAATGAAAAATATAATCCGCGTCTTAAAAGTCTTGAATTCATTCATAGACAATATGCAGCTTAAATTTCTGGGTCTAGATTCCTAGAAGCATGACATTTTGCACAAAAGATCTTCAAATAAGTTTGGGGGATTATGAGGAACAGGGTGTAAAGCTCCTCATCCCCCATAGAAAAGGGAGGATCCTCCGACCAGACGGGTGTTGTGTCTGGTGGGCTAACTGCCCGACATATGTAAGTCGGGATTTTCTATATACGCTAATGTCGCGGATAATGTTGATAGCGCGATGTAGGAATTGCCAATTTAGTACGCATGTGTTGCGATAGATGTCGCTGTCGCCACATAAGAAAGGTGAGCTACTCAAGAAGATTTTCAGAAAATTCTAGATGAATTGTCAAAAATGATTCGTTAAAATTTCCCAAGCGGTTAAACATGAGATCGGAGCGTAGGTATATGAATGTGCCGGTTTTTCTGATAGATTTCCATCGTACACACAGAATGTTTCAGAATAATATCAATTCTAAGATAATTAACAATTCCCTTTATGGTCTTTTGTAGCGCAAAAATGGATTCCATGCACCATTTCTTCCAAATTTTGAACAGCAAATTCAATTCGATTTTTCGCAATAAATCCTCACTTGGAATGCAAAGGTATGTGTCAAATCTGCCTAGTGCCGGTGTTTACAGACTGGCGCTCATAAATTCTGCCGATATTTGTGCGATTTTCGCGATCGTAAATAATGCTTTGATCTCGAGTTTTAGCGAACAGGTTGAATGTTTTTTTGACAAATTACGTTTTCATGGTAGCTGAAGCTTGCAGATTGCACTGCGATTTTATCGACTAAGCGAAATGTTTTTCCTTCATTTCGTAAAACATTTAATTTTACAGGTTTTCCGTCATTTCAATTACAGTTTATAGAATAATCAGGGACGTTAATTTGAATAATAATGCTTATGATTTTGGATGATAAACTATATTAATATTATAATTGCAAAAGTTTGGATTGATGGATAGATGTTGTTACTCAATCACGTCAGAACGGCTGAACGGATCTGGATGAAAGGCACATACATTTTCTGTTACATACATATCATAACATCCACAACAAACAACAGGCAACAGCTAGCCTACCGAGATGTATTAAGAAATAGAAGATTTTTAGAAAACTCTAAGAAAACTCACAGTTCAGCAAAATTACGCCTTAAAAGATCATGTTCTATAAAAAGAAAAGTGTGCAAAACCAAGCACAGTAACCCAGTGTTAGCGCAATAGCAGGAATCCATATTAGTACGAACTACAGAGAATTAATTGAACCGTCGAATGTACACAAATCACCCGGTTTTCACTAAGTAGAAGTTATGAATTGGCTAACGATTACTTGGCAGACATTTATTTGCAACTACTGTGTACTTCTTGTTTGTGGATTCGCAGTTTATAAGTTGTTACAGATTAAACGTAATACCTCTTAGTTAGATGAACCATCAAACTAGACAACTTGCCCAAGGATCACGGTTAGAAAATACTTCTCATAAAACTGTCAACGGCTAATGTACAACACTAATATTGGCCCCAATATTCTATTGTTCTATCACAATCTATTGTGCAGCAATAGATAGGACCAAAACTATGGACCTTATCGTACAAGAGTCCAACTGGCATAGCAGACAAAAATACTCATTTAGAAAACAGTGAAGGAATACAACGTTAGGAAATCAGTTCGGCCTAGAAGCCTGTCGCAAGAAAGAGGCCTGTGTGCCAGCAATTATCTATGATACTCATTAAGACCTTTGAAAAGCGAAAAAAACAGCCACAATATATTCTAGCTAAACCTCTTTTCACACACAAAGAAAATACTCACCGAATTTCATAACAACAAAAAAAACTACAACCGCGTTTACAATCGTCTGACACAGACAAGAAACCCACAGTAACACCATAAAATAAATCAGCAATGTACCAACCCAATAATTACGTTAATTACAAGTTCACGTTTCCTAATTAACAACTGACGTAACAGAACTGAACTGATTCGTGTTTACATTTGTTTATGTCGAACACTTCGAACTGTTTGAAGTGTTTGTTGGTTGATAATGACAGATTTGATCGACTGTTAAATTTACTATCACCATCGTTCTCCTGCGCTTATCCCAATTTATTTGCGGTAGCCCCAGCCAAACCAAACCAGGTAAACCTAGTTAGGGCAGGTCGCTATACAAACATTTGAAATTAAAATTACCACTACTTGTAACTCTTACATTTATTTTAGTTATAGTTTACTTATAAGTACTAATTATAACTTTGTAGGTAAAGCAACAGTACTGTGCCTGTGTATATTGTTTATTTAAGAAAAAAAAATACAAAAAAGTTAAATGTACACCTTTTTGTATTTTTTTTTTCTTAAATAAATTATTCTATTCTATGTATCCTTCCTCCATACTTATCTCTTACTCGTCATCTGAACGGTCAGCTCATTTCCAGTCATATCATTCTTCACATAGTAAAATCAGTTCCCAACCCATAGAAATGCGAATACATTGAGAAGAATGTTCTTTACTTAGTTACATTTCTTAGCGATTTTCATTTGTTATGGTAAATCACAAAGATCAATAGGTGTTTACTAACCCAGTTAACGAAGATTTACTATGGACTTAACATTATAAATGTCACCTAGTTTTCTTAAAACATAATAAAACTGCAATCTTAAAACATGCATTTCTGGCTTTTAAGATACACACATCAAAAGTGTCTAGGGATCAACATATATTTTTGCAATAACTTTTCTCCTGATTGATATTAATTAAAATTTTCTTTAAGGATTCATCAAATAAAGTGTTTTCGTTTGTCACAGTAACGATAAACCAAGTCACCTTTGCATTAATAAAGAAATTTGCCATTTTCCTAATAAAGGGATTTTTGACATTTGAACCACTAACATTAAAGTTCGAAAAAAAGACTGAAATAACAGTTTTCTTTAAAATTTTATTGGGTAACTTAAACAATTAATAATCCGTGTTTCTACCGCGAACACTAACAACACAAGAACATCGGTTTGGCATACTCAAAATGAGTTCATCCAAATCACGCTGTGGAATGGCCGCCCATGTTCGTTGCAACAACAAAAAAAAGGTCTTCTTGCGACTGGATACCCTCCATATTCGGCAGAGCTCTTCTCTGTAGCATATCCCATGCATACTCAATCGGGTTCAAGTCTGGCGACTGAGCAGGCCAGGGCAGGACATTGATGTTAGCTGCGGCGAGAGTCTGTCTTACAACTCTTGCGGTATGCGGTCGTGCATTATCATGCATTAACTGAAATAAGGGACCGATTTGCACTTGTAGAGGAACGATGACGTCTGATACAATCGTCTCAGCATAAATTTGAGCGTTGAGGTTGCCTCTGATCCAAATCAACTCAGTTCTTCCGCCGATCCAAATACCCGCCCATACCATGATGGTTCCACCACTATAAGGATGGACTTCCTGGCAGGATTTTAATCGCTGTTGGCGTCCAGGGGTTCTCCAGTGTCGTATACGTCTTGTATCCGGTCTCATACCAAAACGAGACTCATCAGAAAAGCACACGAAACGCCATTGTTCTTCTGCCCAATTTCTGTGTTCAAGAGCCCATTGATATCGAATCCTACGATTGTGCATTGCTATAGGTGGTACCCGTAGCGGTCTTCGGGAATGAAGGTTCACTTCATGCAAGCGGTTTCTGACTGTTTGGTCGCTAATTAAGTTCCCTGAAGAGTGATGAAGCCTCACGGCTAACATCATGGCGGTTATTGTTGGAGCTCTTCGAGTTAAGATTTGAATGTATCGGTCTTGTCTCCGTGTGGTGCAGCGATACCGTCCTCCATGGCGCTCAGCCACGGTACCAGTGCTTCGGTAACGTGTCCAAAGTCGACTGATAACACTCTGACTTGTATTCAGAGCTAAAGCCACAGTACGTTGCCGGGAACCAGCTTCTATCATTCCCACGGCTCTGAGCATTTCTTCCCTGCTTAAATGACGTCGCCGCTCCATAATAACGTTGGTTTTAATCAGTAGTAGGGAAACAGTAGCACTAATAATGTCTTCAATGCGTTGTATGTTTTTATAGGGAAAATATTGACAGCTGATTTTCATCTTTTACTCGAATTTGATTCACAGTTCCTGATTCAAATTATGAAATGCACCAAAAAGGATCCATATAAATTTATAAAATCATAAATTTATTACAAAGCCACATCTCAATCTCAAGAAATCCGCATAAAAATGCTTGATCCCTAGACACTTTTGGTGTGTGTAATTCAAACACACAAACAATCAGTTATCTAACTCGTACTAGACGACTATCTTGTGCTCGTACAAGATAAACTAAATGACTAAATTCAATGTAGCAACTTGTTTCCAAGATATCTCTATTTGTTCTCGTCTTCTAATTTACCCACGACTTCGTTAAATTATACTATTCTAGAAACAAACATAGGTGTGACGAGATGAACGCTAATTTTATGGGAAACCGCACTACTGTGTTTTGGTTGAACAAAATAGTAATTATGTACCTGGGGTGAGACAGATCCCAAAATATAGCTATTTATTTTTAGAATAACCACATTTACTTTGTAAATAATACAACATGCACATTCCCCCAGTTATGTTTAAGTCCCATGTAATAAGGGGCGAGCCTACCATCAACCGGGCACAAAATCAGACTCCGTGGCTGCTACTGTGAAATTCCTGATGGAAACAACTATACATTCAAAAAGTCCCTAAAATCATGAAGAAATCTCTTAAATCTATATGGAAGAATTAACCACAAAATGTCACTAGGTTCAATACCAAATCGCTACCTGGCTGTGACAATTTTATGGCAGTTTTTCTGTTACACAACTCCAGGCCATAAAGTCCTCGTCGGGGCTGCGGGTTGTTCGTAAGAGATACCGCGGCCTCGACATGAAGGGCTAAGAAGGAACATGGGTGGTTTTTAGTCAGTAGAAGTCTGACACTCCCTTTCGCTCTGCCCAAAAGCGGGAGGGGTTATTTGATGATTTCCCACCACCCAAAAAAAAAAAAGGCCATACAGTCCTGAGTTTTATCCGCTGGGAGATCTGGACAAGTAACAACCAACAACAGCTTTTCATAGAAATCCATATTGGACAGATGTAAGAGCGTGTAATGACAAACATAATAATATAAGAACTATCGCGTATATCATCTGCTCAAGAGTGCGTGAAACATTCATTCCATAAGACAAACATGAGCATTTTCCATTAGACAACTGTTGCATGATACATTTGTATGATGCACGCACAGCCTTCCATTTACGCTGTCATACATTAAATGAAATCGTGTGATAAGATGTGCGAATTGTGACGCAATGTGGAAAACACGCATTAGCGTACAAGCATTATCAGTCTTTGACGTCGGGGACCGGGTGGCCTCAAGTGGACCTGGACAGGACATCTGGCAAGACACGGAGATGGCCGATGGAGGTCAAAAGAAACCAGGACCTTTCTAAAGCTTGTTGGGTTGACGATATCATGAAAATATCGGGAAACACCTGAATAAAGGTCGAATATAACCGGGAAGTGTGGCAGAAAAAAGGGGCGGCCTATACCCAGCAGTGGGTGATTCCGGGCAGATATGATAATGATGATGATTATCAGCCTAAGTAGGTCCCACTGTTGGGATACAGGCATCTCTGTGAGAAGTAGTGTGGACGAAATAACAACAAGAACCCAGAAAGGGTTAGCGGATGTCTCAGACATAGGTCTTAGATTCTATAAATCATGAATGTTTTCCTTTTCTATTTTTAGAGTTCTAGTTATGAAATAAACTACCTTAAGTGCCAGCTCAGCTTTGAACCTATCACCCACAACCGAGACACTGGCCATTAAAAGGGCTCAAGAATTACAGTAATTTAAATAAACATCAACGTCAATTGAACCGGTAAACACCGGTTAGAAATTGAGAATCAGACGCCTTTAACGCTCAAGTGGGGCTTGGGAGACAATAATAGTTCCTTATATTAAAATAGGCATTGTTATTTCAACTGAAACAGCCATATTGACTCTAAATCAGCAACGGTCCCGTTCAATTGTGTCCAATTATGCTCGCGAAGTCTTAGGCCTAGAACGCACGGTACGACTCCGCGACAAATTCAATAGCTTTTGTTTTTGTCTACTTATATTCAAATCGCAAATGATTCTTACAACCATTCCGCAAGAAATATTTAAAGTATCAGAAATAAGAGTGCATTGTCGCTTTAATACTGTTAGATTCAATAAGAAATCTGGCAGATCTGAAAATAATCAATTTAAAAAGAATTTCTCTACGCTTCAAGTGTTCTGTTCATCGCTCGATTTATTTATCACGTTCCCCGTCGCCTAGCAACGGTTCACAGAAAATCGCGCATGACTTTCGCGCGTTTATTTAACGGGAACCGGTGGAATCGCGGTCACGACCGCCCGGTGTGTCCACGCCCTAATAAAGACTGGTCCAGCGTCGCGTTGTCGCGTTAAATGATCACATTAACTGCAAGTGTTATGATGGCCGTGACGTCATCAATATTCTTGAGTATTTTATGGTGAGTGAGTACTTTGATATCGTTAAATTTATTGAATACAAGCTTATACCGGTAGGTTTTAGCATCGCCAAAATGATAAACTTTCATAATACACCCATATTACGATTTTACGGGATGTATTTGTGTAAATGCTTTCTTCTACGTCATAGAAGGAGTTTTTGGATCATTCCCACTAGTTCTACTGCACAGTCCTATGATAGAACTAGTAGGAAATTTTGTTCCCACTATTTCTACGATTTCGTACCATCTTGAATCGTAGAACTAGTGGGAAAAATATCCCACTAGTTTTATCGTAGAACTGTACAGTAGAACTAGTGGGAATGATCCGAGTTTTTATGCAAAATGTCGTACTTTCAGACCAAGGTTTAGTCACAAGGTGTAGGCCTGTGGACGGTGAGTGATGGGTAAGCTCGCCGTCCGTCCGTCCTATGACGACGACAGGCCGTGTCGACGGCGCGTTCGTGTTCCACGCGCGCCTCAAAGAGATGTCAGCAACATGGAAGGGGCCCGCAAGGGCCGACGCCTGTCGAGGCTGCGGGTTGTCCGCAAGGGATACCGCGGCCTCGACATGAAGGGCGAAGAAGGAACATGGGTGGTTTTTAGTCAGTAGAAGTCTGACACTCCCTTTCGCTCTGCCCAAGAGCGGGAGGGGTTATTTGATGATTTCCCACCCCCCAAAAAAAAAAAAAAAAAGGTTTAGTCACAGTATAAATATGTATAGACTGTGGTTTAGTGTGTGTTGCCTGTCAGTTGCCGGTCGCCAATACGATAGTCCGACCAAGTAAAAGAAGCTATTTAAGCGAATTTTAGAAGGTGGTGATGTCAAATTTGGACCGGAGTCGATGGAGGCAGATTTTCTCTTTAAGGTGAATGCTCCAACCACCCCGCGAAATTCAAATTTTCTTACGTTTTTTGCAAAAATGACTTTTTCAAGTTCCTGCAGCTTTATGAACTTGGAGGCTTGTATTGATGATTTTGATGATTATATTTCTGTAACTACATACGTCTTACAGCCGCAATTTATATTTTAATCAACATACAAACTAGCACTGGCCTGCAAATTGCAAAAAACGTAAGAAAATTTGAATTTCGCGGGCTAGTTGGAGCATTCACCTTAAAGGGATCCAGTGATCACGGTCCTCAGTCACGAGGAACTGATTGAGGAAGAAAAGTCTGTCAGTTAATGTATTCTAGATTTTTAGAGCAAATTGTCGTGGTTCGAGACTTATACTATCAAATCAAGGCTTTGAAATACCGGTCAGCTAAAAAAAACTACCTACAGGACGTCGAAATTTGACACTTCGCATATACGATGGTAATGGCGGACTAATGGTCACCGTGACCTTGCTCTATTAGATTGTGTAGGCGTATGAGCGACATTACAACACAGCCTGCCACCATGACAGTTTTTATGCCTATTAGAAGTACCTACATAAAATGAGTTAAAGTTGGTAGGAAACACCGTTTTATCAGTGCTCATTTCTTCGGAATATTTTCAGTCGTAAGTATTTTGGGGAAAATAGTTTTTTAGTTAGCCCTAATTGTATTCCTGGGCAACGGTCTACCCTCATTCCTTCCATTTATCGTGATGGTATGCTTCTTTCTGCCAATTGGCGAGGAAGACAAGCCAGCGGCCCCTCCATCTTCTCCGCGGTCAGATTTACCAGATCTATTTTTTCCTACAAAAAGTGTTGTGCTGAATCCTAGGTAGGTAGAACCATGTTGATTAATGACTACAAGTAAATTGCCGTTAAATTAGAATAACGGCACTAATATCAATCAATGATTGCCTAACTAATCAACACTACCAAACTATCCAAAATGAAATCACTGATTATTTATTACTCGTGATTTTATCAAGAAGTTAAAATTGCTTCCTAAAATTTTCACACAAAGATTGCTATAATCACGTTGTATTCATAATAAGTTTAGCTCATTCATATACCATTTAATTTTTTACTTAACATAAAAACTGTAATAAACTAACAAAAAGTTCAATGAGCTGCGCATGCGCATAAGACTCCTGTTCCGGCGATACAAAAGATCTAAAATACAATAATAACATAGAACTGTGTGAAAATTCACACGAGTGACATTAAAAACATTGTTATTGTGCGGTTTCTAATACGTTACACCAAATACTTTTAATTTATAACTTGTTCATCGAAGATCACGCCTGTAAACCAAAACGGTGAAAGCAGATGTGAAAATTATAGTCCTTAGCCACAAATTCAGGTTCTGGAGCTACTGCGAAAATCCCAAAAAAGACTACCTGTCCCGGGAACCGAACCCAGGGCCACACGCCACTGGACCATCGAAGCAAGTTACATAAAAAAATTAACCGTAAAAAATTTGATCGCGATAAAAAATAATCGATGTATATCGCACAAATGAGAAATGGAGTTTCGTACAGGTTGTGTAAGACCAATAATTTATAACTAATTAGGTATTTTTATTTTTTAACGCTAAAAGAGAAATGCGGTGTGTATCAATAGCTACATAATGTGTTTTGAAGCGTGACTAACGATGCATGTACAGTAATGAGTATCAATTTATTTGTGTTTACGTGTACTTCTTTATCCTGTGGTTATTACCTAACCGGGAAAAAATATATCGACTTCATTAAGATTGATCTTTGGATACGTGTACGTCGAAGAAATCGGGAGAGAGAAACTTGCATAGCTATTCACAAACAATCGAATCGAAACCGAATCGAATATGTCGTACGTCTATCTATTTTTGGTACCATTTTGCGAATCGAAGTGTTTGTGAATAAGGGGCCTGCAATCATCTGTGACTCCTATGTATCCCTAGTGTTAAATACCCAAAAGTTTCTCTTAAAAGCAACCTAATTTTCCAAGGCTTCTTATAGGTAACCTACCTACTTGTGAAAATACCGTAGGACTAAAGCAGATCATTAACCTATTACAATCTTCTCTAGTATTTAAATACCATCTTGTTATAGCCTGTTGTTTGTTCACTAAAGGAACTGATAGACGATGCCGCAAGCGACAAACAAGTAGCTCAGTTCTGGAGTGACACAATATAGATTGACATCAATACGCTAAGAAGAACATCTCTTTACATGGTATATATATACCAATTAAAATAACCCCATAGTTCCCGCTTCTTTAACTTCGTTCAAAAATCTAACAAGATTCTCCCATCAAATAATCATCAAGTTACAAGCAACGTGGGACACCAATTTACCCACATAACTAACTTGCACCCATACAATACGTACTTTCTCTCGATCAGACAAGTCTAGATTCTGAACGTCATCTCCGTCTCGCTCCAACGTTGACGAATTTACATTAGCGGGAAAGTGACACATGATTGCATGTATTACAAGTGAGGCAGAACTAAGATGTAGTAGAATGTTAACAGTAAGTAAAGTACGTTTTGTCCTTAGGTTGGCCATGATCTGCATGTTTCCATTGAACAGGTTATGTTAGATTTGAAAGGAGGACGCGCGGGTTCGCGACAAATACGGACGGCGGTTGGCGCAGTGGATCAAGCAGTTGACTGCTGCGCTACGTGTCGCGGGTTCGATTCCCGCACGGAACAAATATTTGTATGGCCTACAGATAGGTGTTTCGGGTCTGGGTATTTGTGTATGTGACTTTAAATGTTTGTGAATGCACCCACGAATGCCCACGATTCAAGAGAAATTCCTAGTGTGGGGCAACGTTTAAAAAAAAATGTCTTTGCTCTGGAGTAGGACATAGCATTATCATCTTCCTGCCCTTATCCCACATTAGTTGGAGTAGCAGTACGTTTTTTTTCTTCTATACTCCCTTGTCTATTGTCACGCTGTCGTTTACTTCATTTTCATTCATATTATTCCTCACACAATCCATCCATCTTTTCTTAGGTCTTCCTCTCCCTCTATATCCATCAACATTGATAGGACATGATAAGAGAAAAATATGTTTCCATTCCTACGACACAGGACTCCTTTCTATGAGAGGGAGCGGGAAATAAACCACCACGCGGGCAGTGAGGGTAAGCGGACGTGACATATTTTTGGTTCTAGGACATGATGGTTTCCTTCACCGTTTTGAGAGCAGTTGTGATGAACTGACACAAACTACCGCGCCTGCCTGAGTTCGAACTTCACGACAGGGCAACCATTGCTGTATTGTCCTTGGTTTTGTTGTAAAGAAGGTTTTTGTAATAAACCAGGTTGAGAGGTGACTGGCCGTCGCGGTCGAGTGCGTATTGCGATGTTGTCGTACAGATTATGTTGGTAGATGGTTTTTATATGTCCGACTTAGACCACTTTAGATGTATTATTTTCATAATGAGGATTATAGTTTTTTTGGGAGTCTTAATCTTGTCGTGGACACTTTAATTTGTTTCGAGTTCTGTTGTGGCACATTATGAAAGAAGTCTGTGTTATATCGCAGTATCAGTTTATATTTTTTTTTACCTGAAAACATGTATTTCAATTAGACCGTTACAGGCACTTTTGAATGTCATAAAAACTAAGACAGTGAAGCTACAGTAACAAAGCATAATAACATGTGGAGCCAGGCGCCAAGGAAACGGTACATAATTTCACCAGGATGACCTATCAACGGGAAAACCTAGACAAGCGCGGTTTAAACCTGAAGATCAACTCGAGGATCTGTTATTATTGAGCCACGAGCTCCTCCACAGCTCCTCAAATATTCATATCCGCATAAAAGCTAAAATCGTCGTACACATAGAATCATAGTTAATTACATAATTAAATTTCAAGCGTGACTGTTAATACGACGTGTACAATTAAAAGTGATCTGAATTGAAACTGACACGTTAAAACCAACGTTTATGACATCATTAAATAAATAAACGGTCATGTATTTAAATAAAATGGTTGCATCGTGAGCGAATTAAAATATCAATATGGGTGATATTTATATTTTAATTTTGGGTAGAGTTGTAACTGGTGACTACATTATTTTGTTTTTACGATATTATATTTGTTTTTATTATGAGACTGATGTGTCCCGGGATTAAGGCCTCCCTTCGCTGTTTTTATGGCTGTTTGGCCACAGTCCTTTTGGTAAGCATCTAGCTCATCACGCCATCTCTTCTTCTAGGCCTACCGAGTCTGTTTTTGTTGTTCGCCCAATCTGAAGCTACTTTGGCCAAATCACAATTGCAATACAAGCGGCAGATGTAAATGTCAATGACATTATGTACTTGCGAAAAATATAGCATTGCTATAATTATTGTAATTTTTAATATAATTTGGCCAAATTCATGTTCTGACTATTATTATTAGACTAAAGTCGAATAAGGAAAACCGCAGACCAACTACGTCATAAGGCTGATATTTTTAGATAAATTCGACTCATATTTTTAAACTTCATTTAAATTTTCCCCGAACGCACATTGCGCTAGTTATGTTTACGTCCCATGTAATAGAGGCGAGTCTATTGCCACCAACCGGGCATAAATCCAAACTCCGTGTCTGCTACTAAGAAATTGCTGATGGATAAACCCAGTAACACTTTGCCTGACCCGGGAACCGAAGCTAGGACCTCATGCTCAGCAGTCGCGCTCTCAACGAGGCAGTCAACCACCTACCAACGAGGTTGATTGGCTGATTTATGTAAATAGGCTTCCCCTCTATTATACGGAACCTTAAAATTACTGACGACATGTGCTATAATAGAGATAGCCGTAATGTTACGTTTCGGCATTCTTTATAACGGTACCAAAAACTACCGCAGTACAACTATCTTGTACCAAATTCCTGTCCGTGTAATTGACTTACTGCAACCGGTTACACAGTGGCCCAGTCATTTTATTTTATTGGTTATTTTCGGCCTTGAGAGAAAGTGCACAAAGTTGCGAAACGGACAGACATATATGTTACTGATACTTATAGGTAACTTAATTTCGGCTGCCTTACTGTACATTATTTACATCTGCAAAATTGCATGGATACTTTAGTGTCTATTTTCCTGCGAATAGTCGATAACTAGAGAATGCTAAGGGGGATGTGTGGTGTGACGCGAATGGATAAAATAAGGAATGAGTACATAAGAGGAAGTCTGAAAGTGGCGCCGGTAAATGAAAAAGTTGTGTGGTAATCGATTGTCGTGGTATGGACATGATGCAAAGGAATGAAGAAAATATTGTGAGAAAAATGTTGAATATTAATGTGGATGGCTATAAGAGTAGAGGAAGACCAAATAAACGATGGATGGACTGTGTGAAGGATGACATGGCTAGAAAGGAAGTGACTGCTAACATGACGAGAAATAGAGAAGTATAGAAGAAGAAGACATGTTGCGCCGACCCCAAATAAATTGGATAAGGGCAGGAGAATAATGAGTCGATAACTAGTTTACGTTAGGTGTGGTCATTTCTCGCTTCATACGATTTTATTTCTGAATTGTCCATGCATTTTTTCAGGTGACTGTACATAGTTACACCCACATTTCGCAACTTATGTTTTACTGTTAAGTACTGTACTAAGTTAGCAATAAACACATGCGCTTTATCTCTGTAGGGTTAGGCAGGGGTGTAACTACATAATGGGTGTAAAAATACCCTTTAACGAAGTAGAAAGGCACTTGTTTTTTCCGTCATTGCGATATTTTGAATATTCGAAACTATACCTGGGAACCTTCTAGTAACATTACTATTTTATTTTATTTTTTTGGGGGTGGGAAATCATCAAATGACTCCTCCCGCTCTGGGCAGAGCGGTATAGTGTCAGACTTCTACTGACTAAAAACCACCCATGTTCCTTCATAGCCCTTGTGCCGAGGCCGCCGTATCTCTTTCGAAAAACCCGCAGCCCCGGGAACGGGAACATTACTACTTCTGCGATCAATTTAAGGTTAAAATTACCAATAACTGCAACACAGTTAAGCAGTTATTAATATAATTGGCAATTTACTATCCTGTTTTTGGCTTTGATTTAGCACTGATAATAAATATGATAGTAGTGAGTGCCTATACTCAAGCATAAACTCACGCCTTTTCCCACGGGGGTGGGCAGAAACTACAGAACGACACTTGTTACGATCCTTACATACTCCATAATAAACTTCTTTCACGTACATATAACTGGTTTTAGGAGATAGTAAAGCAGTGCATTGTTAAAACACAATATTTTGAATTATCATCATCATCTGCCATGTTGGGGTCGGCTTCGAACAATTTTGAATTAAATAAATAGAAAACTTCGTAATTAAGTTCCGATTTCTATTGGTATAATTAGAGTCGAGGTTTTTAATAGTATGTTTGCCTATTTGACTTTCAATTTATATAGTGAATTCTTTCGGATTTGAAAACTCTTTAAAAAATGGCTTATGAGTGGATTCTGGCGTGCATAATCCTTTTTAGTAACCTCTATAAGGAAAGAGTTGAGTGAATCAAAAATAAACGATTTTCGTCACAAAAGGAGAAGTCTAATTTTGTACGGATCAAAGCCAGAGAGAGATTGAAATCTACAAATCATTGAGGTATCAAGGTTTTATGAAAAAATCTGATGCGTGATTACTATTGTTATTATTGAAACCTATCAGAAGATCTACAAATTCTGCAGTACCTAACTGTTTTCTTAGATGATTCCTCAGAGAGCGAGACACGAAGTTATTACAGCTCCATTATTTATTACACATAGGTACTAAAGTTATGGCACATAAAACCTACGCTCATAGCGTCCACTTACAGGAAAAAATAATCCTTATCTCGACCGACTATAACTGTTATAACAAATAATTCGCATAATCATTACAATGTCGCTATTACATAAACTTGTTTAGCTACAGAAATGCAAGCTTTGCCACATAACCATGGAATTATCAGCCTTATTTAGAAGTGTATACTGTTGATTATCGCAAAAACAATCCACACTGATTGTAGCATTTGTATCATATGTAAATACAGCATAGTTCGTGAGTCATACCGAAATATTCCGAGTAGAGAGATCAAGGCTTCAGAAGGGAGGCTATTGGCCTATCAATATGTTAAATCACTGTACACGTAGATAACACTAAACCTTACACGAACGAAGATAAAGTCGTAAATCGATTAGCTGAAGACGTCCTTTGTGGATACTCGGATAGTCTGCATGTTTTTATGTCGACAAGCTCTTAAACTAACACCGAAACCGATATCCTATCTTTCGCATTATGTCAACATTCTTAAGATAAAGTAAATCAATTTTCTAAGCTCCCAATATGGAGGCGGAATGTCGGGAAATTCATAACGTTTCCGCAATTCTGATACTTGAATATACACTTTAGAGCTCACTAAATAATTCACGAGAGTAACTTCCATTAAAGCTGAAAGCCAACTAACGAAGCTGGGAAAAAGCTGACAACATCTTAAATTATTTGGCGCTAAACTGGCAAACAAATAAAGGGCTATTTCGGTGTCATATCATCACTGAGTTATTTCAGCTAATAAACAAATAAACAAGACAGTTATGAGGGTGTTCGACTATTTAATGCGCAAAAGCTCTCTCGCTAAGTGTCGTCGAGTTTAAACACGTTCAAAAGTGATGTTTAATCCTTTGTGTCCAGTAATCCAGTTGGGTAATGCGAACAACACTACAGACATGTTTTTTAATCCGAACTCCGCAGTCTCAGCGTGCCGTCATCATTTTTTGTACTTTTAGCGCTCACGGTGAGGTCAACTTATATTACTCTTATATTGTGGGACGGACAAAGAGTCTAGCTTTATTCAAGTCTCGTACACAGTCGTATCTATTCTCTCCGGTAAGCCAGATAACAGAATAGAGAAATCCTTTGTTTGTTACTCGCCGTCACCGAGATAATACAATAACACGGATCGAGACAGCCGATCACGATGGAATTCGATATCGATTCAATTTGCAAACGGGTGATTGTAATCGGAAACATATCGCAAGTTGACGGTCACAAAACAAACACGTGCACAAATGGGAGTCGGTGCTATCGGCGCGTGTTTAACGACGCCCGGCCGGTACTACCTCCACGGGTGAAATTTCGAAATATCCGCACACACCTTGTGCAAACCCGGGCCTGATGTGGGTCAGCCGCACGCGACGTTATCTCGGGCGCCACAGCCACACACGGATAAACAAAGAACAAGGTACGACGCGACGTGGAAAAACTGAGGCGAATGCCCCACACAATCACACACAAAAAATTGCATCCAACCGTAATCGACAGACGAAAAACAAACACAAAACCACCTCATCGGTCGAACTGTCAACATTATAGCCGGACGATGGTATCGGCGGCGAGGTCATCGCTTCCACTCTAGCCGCAAGTTTCACGTAACCACTGTTAGTACCGAGCGCGTAAACACTACGGCCGGCAGCGCAACGGAACAACGTTCGCTGCAATCGCGCGGAGATTTCGAAATGCGAAATTGTCACCGGTGCGGCGCGCGCGCATGCGATATTATCCGTCTGGGAGATCGCGCACAGATGGCGCGTTGCGTCGCCGCGCGAAAAACACGCGTACGCGCGCCGGTTTTCACAATGCCACTGTTTCCCGCGGCCGCTGTGCCTGCCGGCCGAGTCAATTAGCCGCGCGACCTCCGCACCACTCCGCGGCCGAAACGACAACAGACACCCGCGGCGAACAATCACCCGCAGCCCACAATGAGATGAACTGATCCGAGATTTACATAACTTAACGCTATCCTCATAACATTCGCAGTACCGTATGGAGGTTTTGTAGATCATAACTTCATAAGTATAGTGCGTGTGAGGCATCGCGATTGGTCGCTCGTAATCATATCGAGTAGAGACCGGATCGTAATTTTTATGATGAGCTGGAATTGGCGCGGGCGACGGCGTGACGTCACGGGACTGGTGCGCACTCGCGGACGTTGCCCGACTTACATTAATAACTTGACATGTTTGTGTTGGTCTCATCGTTTTTCCCGAACATTAAGTGCTGAAAGACGCATCATGAACGCTAAAAATTAGGTCGGTAACGATACAGAAACATGTGATTAAAATAGAAGGAAAATCATTAAAAATTCGACAATTTCTGGTTACAGGAAGTATGAAGAGTATGAACCATCTAGGTAGGTACGTAGCCACCTATATATATTTGGGTTATCCACCCATTATACAAGCTAATCGAACATTTTATTGATAGCAACTTTCTGGACACAATTTATCCTCGTTGCCATTAAACCAGTGAGTATCCCACAGTTCAATTCAAGTTAATCATTCGTACAATTTAAAGCTGGGACGTCATAATTGACATGGGGACTTGACCGGGACGAACTCAGAACAGAGCAGTCTTGTCTATTGGACCAATTACACCCACGACTTCCGCGATCCATGTTATAAATAATTATGAACGTAGTCATAAATCTATCTTGATCATTAATTTTTTTATTTACTGTGTCTTTGGTAAGCGCGATCTGTCCTGCTGTGTATAGAGATCCTGGGTTGATTTCCAGATCAGGCAAAGTGTTTTTGGGTGTTTCTCAATACCAGCCTCGGAGCCTGAATTTTTATCCGGTTGCTGGTAATATGAAAGCAGCGGTGGCCCAGTGGTGGCGGGTCAGACTTACGAACAGTAAGTCATCGGTTCGAACTCAGGCAGGCGCATTACTATGTGTAATTCATTTCATCACCGCTGCTCTCAAAACGGTGAAGGAAAACATCGTGAGGAAACTGGCATGTTTTAGAACCAAAAAATTCGAAGACATGTGACATCTATCAAACCGCATTAGGCCCGCGTGGTGGATTATAGCCCATCCTTCTCCTAGAGAGAAAGCCTGAGTCCCTGCAGTGGGAACATTATAGGCTGATGATGATGATGATGATGGTGGCAATGGGTTCGCCTACAATTAAATAGGACATAATCGTTACTGGTGATATGTGGATGCTATTGAGTACACCTCTGTCTAACCCTTTAGGGCGTGATGCTCTGATATATTTGTGCATATTATAAACTAGGTGTTGCCAACACAACAACTCGACAATTATCCCACGGGAAAATAAAATCGGGATAAAAACTATCCTGTGTTAATCTAAGTTATAAACTATCTGTGTACCAAATTTTATCAAAATCCGTTCAGTAGTTTTTGCGTGAAAGAGTAACAAACATACACACAAACTTTCGCCTTTATAATATTAGTGTGATCACATAACATCACGCCTGTAATGCCCGAAGGTTTAGGCAGCGGTGTACCCCAGTTTATATTATTAATCCATCCTAGTAATAAACTTTTTAATTGTTCCATTAAAACATACTCTCCAATGAGGTCACCCACGCTCTTGGAAGTTCCAGGAGTTGTTTAGATGCTTCCTGGTACTCAATTATGTATTCTGTGCTTGTAGTAATAAAAACAGTTTTTAACTGCACAAGTTGGTTGTTAGAGGCTTTACGGTTACGAGTTTGATTAAAGTTGTATTTGAAGACGATACGAGACTCCTTAGAAATATGATTTTACTAGCTTGTGCCAGCGGCTTCGCCCGCGTGGAGTTCGATAATTGTCCCATGGGATCATACGAAGTATCCTGTTTGTTAATCCAGGTTATAAACTATCTGTGTTCTAAATTTCATCCACATCCGCTCAGTAGTTTTTGCGTGAAAGAGTAACAAACATTCATCCTTCCATACATACAAACCTTCGCATTTATAATATTAGTAGGATAGCAGGATGATTGGTTATTAGAATTTGGTTTTCCGAAGCGGTTTAATCATTCAGCACGAACGCGCGGTGTGAATATAACGTAAATACGTTCGATTTACATAACATAACATCACGCCTGTAATCCCCAAAGGGTTAGGCAAAGTTGTACCTAATAGTAGACACACATTTCGCCAGTTATGTTATGTCAGTCGCATATTACACAATGTCCTACGCTAACCAAAGACCAATTAAATATTTGAAATTGAAATAGACAATCGTTTACATTTTATGATGTCACTCTTTATTGTGGACTAAAATTGTTTAAGTGCTTTATATTAATTTGAACCATTTTATAAAGATCTGAACACGAGGTCCTGGGCTCGATTCTCGGGTCGGACAAAGTGTTATCGGGTTTTAACATCAGGAATTTCTTAGTACCAGTCACCGAGTCTGAATATATGCCCGGTTGATGGCAATAGGTGGCTATTATATGGGACTTAAACATAACTGGCGAAATGTGAGTGTGTTATTTTAAAAGGTCAGAAATAATAATGTAGTCCTCCTTCAAATAATCACTTTATTCTACACTTTTACACTGCACGTCTTGTCTGTACGAGATATCCCAATTGAATGCCTGTGTTCGCACTGTCAACGCTTGTAGGTGAATGCCGGAATGAATGCGAAGTGAAGTGTTGGACCGAATGACAAACAAGTCAATATACCTCCCGTATGACATGCGAACACATACATTTAATTACAATAAAGTTAGGTATGAATAATATTCACATTTAAATATTTTAATAAATGCTAACATAATATAATTAGGTATTAGGTAATATTTAGGTAAGTATTTTAATAAAAGCTAACAGTCGGCCTTTCCTGACGTTTACACGTCCCGTGGAAAGTTTATGCAAGTTA
Organism: Diarsia brunnea; assembly: GCA_949774965.1. Classification (NCBI taxonomy): domain Eukaryota; kingdom Metazoa; phylum Arthropoda; class Insecta; order Lepidoptera; family Noctuidae; genus Diarsia; species Diarsia brunnea. Next base: position 14,797,206 of record OX459013.1, on the reverse strand, counting down.
AACAAAATAAACCGTTACTATAATAAACAATTAATCAAAATAACAAAACAGAACAACTTATGACACCAATAGCTAAATAGATATCAAATTGATCTCTTTCTGTTACATCAGAATAGTTAAATATAACTTTATGATAATTTCGATACAAAAACAAGCTTAACTCAGGTATAATTACACTCGGCAGCATTGAAGGAGTTGCGGTGGCCTCTACATATCCACAACAACTCAAGCGCGCTGTGGCCCCTTCATGTCCACAACACACTAGCGACAATACCACAACTACGAGTACAATCATAACATTGGCGGATCTACGGTAGCCACCACATATCATCATTGCTCAAAATTATTCGTGGCAGCATTGAAGGAGCTGCGGTGGCCTCTACATATCCACAACAACTCAAGCATGCTGTGGCCCCTTCATGTCCACAACACACTAGCGACAATACCACAACTACGAGTACAATCATAACATTGGCGGAACTACGGTAGCCATCACATATCATCATTGCTCAAAATAATTATATTCGTGGCAGCATTGAAGGAGCTGCGGTGGCCTCTACATATCCACAACAACTCAAGCATGCTGTGGCCCCTTCATGTCCACAACACACTAGCGACAATGCCACAACGACCAGACAAGTTATTATGGCCTCTTCATATCCATAATAATCACACCACATATCTGACACACTGTAGCCTCTGCATGTCTACAGTGTGCTCTAAACTTCTTGTACAAGATAATGTTAGTGTAAAAATTAATTCATCATAATAATAACTGTATAATATAAAACACAAAAATTACTGTATAATTATTAATAATAAAACAATGTAAATTTACTTAATTATTCCAATTAAATTGTACATGATTCATCATGATTGTAACATGGACAGCATTCTGCTGTCAATACTCTTACATGCTTTATCTTAATTACCTATTTACAATTAATTAACGCGTATATCAATAACCACCCAATCAAAAGTAATGCCAATCATTCATCAGTAACATTTCCAGACTGCGTATCACTGTCACTAACACTATTTCGTTTAAAAACCAACCACGGATGAATTTTATCTACGGGAAAAACTCCAGTGAAGTTTCTATTACCCTTGCGTGACAATGGGGTATCTTCTATTTTATATCGGTCATTATCAAAGACCTCTACAATACGGTAAGGACCACGAAGCTTTGGAATTAATTTCCTACTTTTCCCCGTCGAAGGAATTTCTCGCTCTACCCTGACTAAATCCCCAATTTTGAATGTAACTCTCTTTCTAGATTTATCAAAACGTTTCTTCTGTTCTACTTGATTCTTTTCTATATGTTGTGATATTTCCTCTCTAATAATTTCTACATTGTTCCCTACGTCCTCTGTATCGTCTATAATATTAAGGTTTAATAGGGAGTTAGTCGTACCAACCAAGTCAATGCCAAATAATGCCTGAGCTGGTGTCTTTCCGATTCCCTTATTAAGGGTATTATTTAAACCCCATTGTATTTCAGAAATACATTCATCCCATTTATGTTCAGGTTTATTTAGGTTTGTTGCAGTTAGGGCAGCTAAAACAGTGCGGTTGTAGCGTTCCACTTGCCCATTGGCACGTGGTGTCGCCACCGCGTTCATAACGTGTTTAATGCCTAACGTACTTAAATATTCTTGAAAGCGCTTGGACGTGAAAGATGTACCTCGATCGGAAATGACTCGTTTAGGAACACCAAAAGTATGGAAGTAACTTTTTAAAGCGGAGATAGAATGTAACGATTTCGTACTTTTTACAGGAACCAATATAACATATTTTGTGAAGGCATCGATTATTAAGAGTAGATACGCGTTTTTCTTTTTGCTTCTTACAAAAGGACCCAGATGGTCTATATGCAGCGTATGAAAGGGGCGATCAACCTTGGGAATCGGATGAAGTTCACCTGCCTTCTTACCAGCAGGGACTTTCGAATGAGCACATTCTAGGCACGAATCGACATACTTTTTCACGAATCGTCTCATTTTGGCAAACCAGAAACTACTTTTAATTTTATCAAAAGTTTTGTCAAAACTATAGTGACCAATATCATCATGATGGGCTTTCAATACCTGCCACCTAACACCTTTTGGTACAACCCAGCGATCCCCTGCCTCGGTTTTTCGATATACTAGGCCTCTTTTGACTATAAAATTATTTTTAATTTCTATAATACCATCCGTATTCTGGTCCTGTAAGATTGAAATAATCCGTTGAAGCTCGGGATCGCTCTGTTGTACCGTTGCTATCCAATTAGTTTCGATTAGTGTTGGGATTGTATCCGGATAAATACTCGAAATGGATAAATACTCATAAATGTCCGTTTTTACTTGAGTATTTATCCAAAACAGCGGATAAATACTATCTTCACTTTTTGTAACGTAAATTTTATCATTTTACAAACAAAAGGATTGAAATAAATGAAATCCTGGAAAATTGATTTGTGTCGTACTTTATTAATCACTTTAACAATTATTAAAAGCCATTTATTAACAATGATTTCACCCAATCATGAAAATTTTCGCCAATAACTATCCAAATCAGAAAAAAATATGTATACATATTTAGTGCGATACTTAAATAATTGTTATATACAAAGAAAATTACTAAAATAATAATAGACCACTACCATCGATTTCTTTTTCGTCAAAAACAGTCAACTTTATATGAAAATATATGTCGTGGATAACGATATCGTTCTAATAAAAGTTGCTCAATTGATTATTGTAGTAGAGGGGCAAACGCCGTGGCGTTATTTTTTTGTAATGGCGGCACGTGGACAGAGTCGTTTTTGGAAAGTGGGGATTGTCGAACGGGCACTTTGCATCGAGACACGGACCGAGTCACTTCTCCAAAACGAAACTGTCGGTTTGCCTAGTAAAATTATTATTGTCACTTGGTATTGTTTATTATTAAGTGTGCTAGTTTTAGATTATTAGTATCTGATTAAAAGTGAGGTTATATTTACACGTTGTGTTATAATTCAACGAAACCTACGAAATGAACCCTCTACCACCGAACCAAAATGGTGACGACCCTATCGCTCCGCCATCGCTGGCGTCGTCATCAGAAGTGCGATCTGAATCTCACGGCGCACAATGTTCGAGATCCCGCAGCGGAATATGATGCAGCTGATCGAGGGTATCAGAACACCAGCCTCATCATCCAAGATTGCTCTGCCGGAAATCAGTTCAGAGCAGCCAGATTCTGATCCACGTGCAAGTGCAAGTGCTAGTGCAAGTTTGAAGCGAAAGTTTGATCAAAACACCTAATTCCAAACCACAGAATGTTCCTACCTACAAATGTCATGTGTGTTCGTGTGTGTGTCATGTGATTGCCGTTCAAAGTTTGTGAAACCTGTGTCTACCACCAGTAAGGGACAAATGACTTCGACGGCTACCTCTGGAACCAGCAAACAAGTGATTTGTCTCCGTTATGGTGAAAGTGGGCATATCGCATCTAATTGTCATCGTGGCAATTCCGGCACGGGTGGCTCGTCCTCTGCGGGCCATGCAGTTCATAGCAGCGGAAGCGGCGTCTTCACCGAACGGCGCGTCGACAACTGTCGAGTAGCTGGTGTTTGTGGGCAATGGTAACAATCTGGTGAGTCGTTTCCATTTTACTATGGTAGTAGTCCCTATTACATAGGACTTGAACATAACTGGCGAAATATGGGTGTACTGTTAGGTACACCTCTGCCTAGCCCTTCGGGGATTGCAGGCGTGATGTTATGTTATGATAGTGAAGCCGAGTGTTCTCTCATAAAGGAAAGCTTATTTCAAAGGTCCAGTCACACCAACTCAGTTGTTAGATTGATAGGGTTAGGTCATTTTGAAGTATTTAGTGCAAAACAGGTTCTGAGTGAGGTTGTCATCGACGGTTATTGTTTTAACATTTTATTTCATGCTTTACCTAGTGATTGTATTCACTACGGTCTTATAATTGGCTCTGAATTATTATAATTTGGTTGTAATGTTTGCATGACCAAAGACAGTATTAAGATCTCAAAATCACTCGCAATGAATTCCCGTAAATCACAAATCCCTGCAGATTATAAACCCCAATGAATGATGCTGTTGAACGATTTCTCGGTAACATTTAGCTCTGGTTTGCCACATAGGCGTTTTATTACTGGGGTGTTACATATTCGCCTTAAGAACCGTAACTTAACCGTTCAACGTAGACCTTATAGGCTTTGCCACGAGGAACGTCAAATAGTGCGTACTAAAATAAACGAGTTCTTTGCTTATTGCAAACATTATTAGGCCTAGGTGCTCTCCGTTCGCTAGTCCAATTATTTCAGTTAAAAAAGCGCGACGGTAGCGATCGTATGTGTGTAGACTATCGGGAACTCAATAATAACCCAGTCCCTGATAGAATTCCTCTGCCACTTATTGACGATCAGATTTGACGGTTATGGTGCAATACTTTTTCAAAACTTTAATAACAAATTTCGTGTCGTCGAATACCACCGCAAACGTACCACAAACGTGTAAAAAGAGTCAAACCGACTTAAAATAATACGTCATCGTTTTTATTGACGCATTTACTAAGTTTGTTGTTTTTTCGGTTCTCCTAGTCGTGTAATTGTTGACCAGGGTCGTTGTTTCGCTTGTAAAGACTTTAAGAATTTTACGACTTTCATAACATTAGTTTACACTTTATAGCAACGGGTTCTAGTCGTGCTATTGAGCAGGTAGAACGTGTTATGAGCACTATAAAGGGTATGTTGAGTGCAGTAGAGATAGGAGACAGATCCTGGTAGGATCCTCTCGAGGATGGACAATTGACCATTTTGTACTATTAATAGGGTAACCATAGCTCGTCCCTTAGAACTTTTAATTACCAAGGTAGCTAGACCTCTTGGCTTAATGGTAGATCATGATGAGGAAATTGACATTAATATTTCCGTTGTGAGAGAACAAGCGACCCAAAATATTGAGAAAAACGCTTCATAATGATAAGTACCGTTTTGATTTTACTAAGTCAAAACTTGTGAAGTTTAGTGTTGGTGACTTGGTTTTAATAAAAAGTGAAGTGCGTAACCAAACCAAGCTTGACCTGAAGTAAAGAGGTTCTTTTAAAAGCGTCGAATTACTTGAGGGCCACCGATGTTTTAAAGTCAAAAGAAAAGTCGTTAACACGTACACAAGTACGCTCACGACCGTATCCGTAAGATGCCAACCTGTGAAGTTCCAACATAGTTAGACGTAATAGATGATGTTTCTGAGGGTGAAGGAAGCTCGACAGACTTATGATAGCGCTTGTTGGTTATTTAGGTCAATCCGCATCCACAAGACGCAGTCGCAACTGCGTACGTTGTCGTTCAGGGCGTGATGAGCGGCTTGTGGTGTGGACCTGGGTCTCGTAAGAGACTAGTAGTCACATGGACGTGACTTGGGCTTTTCGGCAATTGGTCTGGATAGACCTGGGACTTGAGGAGTCTATTTTCATGAACAGACAGTGATCTGTTAGTTGCGTGGTGCAACTGGGCCACCAAAGTAGAAGCGAATCATAATGTCAATGTTGTTGAATTTTAAGTTGATTTAGACTATGTTGAACTTCACATGGTTTCTGTGTATTATTGTGTCAAGTAAATAATAGTTGTGTAGTGTATACGATTTGTTATTTTTTATTTTAATCTTAAATGTTGTTAGTCAGGATAGACGAGTTAAGATGTACGAAAGATTCCTTCAAGTAATGTGAGTTAAAGTAGAAGACGGTGAGGAAGGTGCCTCCACCAGCAAATAGAACACATGCCATGGCTATTGGTAGTGGTGCACGCATTAGTCTGTAGTCGTAACTGCAACTTAGTGTGGAGTTGTTCAGAGCGCGATGGGCAGCTAGTGGTGTACCATGGTCATTGGGTCGCACTGCACTCACTAGTCTGTAGTCGTAACTGCAACTCAGTGTGGGGTTGTTCAGAGAGCGATGGGCAGCTGGTAGTGTGGCGGGGACCTGGGTCTCGAAGGAGACTATTTGTACGGTCATTTGACCTGAGAGTCGCGGACTCTAGATGAAGTGTTGGTCGTATCACATGAGGTGATGACGATATGGGCGGCAATAATGAATTGTCACTAGCTGAAGTCGGGCCATGAGTGGTGTGTTTTCTTTTTGAAATTTGATAATTATGAGGCTTGGAGGAATCTTCTGTGTTTAAGTTGTTAAAATGGTTAACTTAAAGGTTGTTTGGTTATTGAAAGTATCATTGTACCTACCTAAGTAAACTTTACGGTCAGGTCGGCCGAGTTTTCAAAAATGCTTCAAAGTTGGTTATTTTGTTACAGATACACACGAGGACGTGTAGCTTGTCAGGCTAGCCGTGTCGTGGATAACGATATCGTTCTAATAAAAGTTGCTCAATTGATTATTGTAGTAGAGGGGCAAACGCCGTGGCGTTATTTTTTTGTAATGGCGGCACGTGGACAGAGTCGTTTTTGGAAAGTGGGGATTGTCGAACGGGCACTTTGCATCGAGACACGGACCGAGTCACTTCTCCAAAACGAAACTGTCGGTTTGCCTAGTAAAATTATTATTGTCACTTGGTATTGTTTATTATTAAGTGTGCTAGTTTTAGATTATTAGTATCTGATTAAAAGTGAGGTTATATTTACACGTTGTGTTATAATTCAACGAAACCTACGAAATGAACCCTCTACCACCGAACCAAAATGGTGACGACCCTATCGCTCCGCCATCGCTGGCGTCGTCATATAGATTAAGTAGTGCGCTACTTTACTCACTTTAACAATAACAAAATCTTAGTTTTCAGTACAATTATGAATATGTCGTCATTTTCTGTCAATATGAGAAGTTTGTTTATTACAATCATGAATCTAGTGAATCACTATAATCATAATTATGTTTTTCTGAAATCAATTACTATCACTATTAGATGCTTGTTCATCATTATTAGAAATGCAATTCACAAACTGGAACTAGCTTCTTGATTCTCTCAAATCCACTGATTCTTCATCAGTATTTGTCTTTACTGGACATGGTGATGGAACATCTTCATCATAACTGTCGCTCTTGAATTTAGTTAAAAATATACCAATTATGCATTAGAAATATACAAGAAGCAAGTATTCAATGATGTCTCAGTGATCAGTAGGGTGAAAACCGGTAGCGATCACGGTATTGTCAGAGGCACATTGAATATCGATATTAAGCTTGAGAGGTCACGTCTGGTGAAGTCCACGCTCCGTTCTAATCCTGCCCAGATCCTAAATCCCGAAAGCTTTCAACTCAAACTGCATATTTAATCGCTTCCAATGCCTAACCGAATGCGAAACAGTGGACGAGTGAAACAACGGGTTGATGGAAACTGTCCATGCAGTGGGGTATAAGTTCCTAAATATCCCACGCTGGAAAAAGCCTCAAAAGCGCTCAGCCAATACAATCCACTTAATGAAAGGCTGCTCTGAGATGAGACTGCAATCTTCAGTAGATATGTCGGAATACGGCAAACTCAATAGGCGCATCTCAAAGTCCATGCGATACGACTTGCGATCCCATAGTACTCAATGTGTTAAGACCGCAATTGAGCGAAACCAGGGCTCGCGAAGAATGCGTCTATTGGACAAAGCCAAATGACAAAACTGAGGATCGAGGACGGCAGTATAATCTCATCGAAGCAAGAGTTGTCCCGTTGTCAGTTCAGCTCAGGACACCAGAGCGAAACTGACCCGCCACTACACAGAGGATATCCCAGACATTAGCCTGTATGAGATTAGAATGGCCCTCCAATAGCTTAAGAACAACAAGGTACCGGGGGATGATGGAATCACGACAGAACTTCTACGAGCGGGTGGAAAACCAGTGCTGTTAGTCCTCCAGAAGTTGTTTCATTCCGTCATTCTCGAAGGTACTACGCCAGAGGTATGGCACAGGAGTGTGGTGGCGCTCTTCTTCAAAAAAGGTGACAACACCCTATTGAAGAATTATAGACCCATCTGACTCCTGAGCCACGTGTACAAGCTGTTCTCGAGGGTCATGAACCGTCTCGAACGCAGATTTGATGAGTTCCAGCCTCCCGAACAAGCCGGTTTCCGAAAAAGCTTCAGCACCATAGACCACAACCATACGCTCCACCAGATTATACAAAAGACTGACGAGTATAATCGGCCACTATGTCTAGCGTTTGTGGACTATGAAAAAGCCTTCGATTCAATCGAAACCTGGGCGGTGTTACAGTCTCTTCAGCGGGCCCCGCTGAAGAGACTGTAACTATTGTATTGACTATAGGTATATCGAAATGCTGAAGTGTTTGTATAGAAACGCCACTATGTCGATCCGATTACAGGACAAGAGCACAAACCCAATCCAATTGCTATGAATGCTTTTTGCTGTGAATGTTTGCGTTCCAAAAAAGACCGTTCTGTTAATGCTTTCCAAAATAAAAGGTTTTCGCCAAAAATCTTTCTTGGCCTTATATGCAGCTAATTCTGGCATAACTTCCACATTCAACAAACCTGCCATTTCGTTAATAAAATCCATAGCTTCCATTTCTTCGTCTTGATTTAACTCAATACCTTGAATCTTTGGGTCAAGCAGGTAGGCGGATAAATGTAAAGGCTTTATGCAGTCTTTCATTCTTTTTGCCACTGCTGAGAGAATTTGATTATTGGTTTCATTTTCAAGAATCGTAATAGTGTGTAAAACGAAGCTCATTTTGGATTTCATATCCTTGAAGATCAGAAAACAAAACAAAAGAAACGAGACAAATGGAGGCCGGGATAGGGTACGGTGCGGTGAGAAAACCGTTGCTTCGTCTTGACATCCAAACTTAAAAACGTAATTTTAATGTAGTATTTTGGAAAGCCCAACTAACTATACAAGCCATTCAATATAAAAAACCACCCAATGCGCAAAAATAATATATATCCATCATTTTAAGTAAATATCCGATAAAAACGAGTAAAAACGAGTATTTATCCATTTCTGATAAATACTCGAGTTTTTATCCTCCGAGAATTTATCCTCCGCCCATCACTAGTTTCGATACATCTTACTTCGACGGAATTTACTTCTACCGGGTTTCGACTTAATGCATCTACGTGGGACATACTAGAGCCCGCCTTGTAGACAATTTTAAAATCATATTCTTGCATGATATTCCACCATCTAGCTACTCTAGGCAAAACATCTCTTTTCTCAAATGTGGCCCTCAAAGAGTTACAGTCTGTCACTATTGTAAACGGTATGCCTAATAGGTAAGTCCTAAATCGTTGTATTGAGCTCGCCACCGCCAGAGTTTCTAAATCGTAGGAAGTGAAACGAGACTCCTCTGGGGACGTTTGTCTACTATAATAAGCTACAGCATTTAAAGGTGCTTCTTTACTTGATCTTTGTAAAAGGATACCGGCAATACCAATTTTAGAAGCGTCTGTATGAAGTTGAGTTTCAAACGCAGGATTATAAAATGCAAGAATCGGACGTTTGGTTAACTCTGTCTTTAAGGTCACAAAAGCATTCTCTTCACAGTCGGACCACTGCCATTTTGAATCTTTCTTTAAAAGTTGGGTAAGTGGTCGAGCTATTGAAGAGAACCCCCGTATAAATCTACGAAAGAAACTAGCAAGTCCTAAAAACTGCCTAACCCTATGCTGATCGGTAGGGCGAGGGAATACGTCAACAGCATTGATTTTAGTTTTCCCTGGTCTTATTCCCTCGGCACACACTTCAAATCCAAGATAGTCAATAGATTCCATCAAAAAGTTACACTTGGATAATTTTAAAGTTAAACCGGCGGTACGAAATAAATCCAATGTTGATTTGAGCTTACTGAACCCTTCCTCGATAGTTCTAGACGGTATTATGACATCGTCCATATAAGCAAACGCCTCTTTAAATCGTGCATTACCCAATACACTTGGGAGCAAATAAATCGAGCCACTACCTTTTTTCACGTAAAATGGTAAATATTTTTGGTAATATGGAACGTATCAATTCGAACTATATATCGCCTAAAAGTTTAGTTAATAACCTTTACAATGAGGGTAAATTATTGAATAATAACCTTATTGAATGATAAATTATTGGCTCTGCAAGAAAAATGGTAATTTTGATAGAAAATTTAGTAGGGCTAAAACAGTCCATAAAAACAATAAAAAACAAAATTATTGCAAAAAAAATATTCTTAATAACTGGTATTACCCCCCCGTGCCCTGATACATTCTTGTAGCCTATTAGTCATCGATCTGATCAGCGTTACGATGACATATTGTGGTATGTTCTCCCACTCTTCAAGCACAGCGACTTTAAGCTCGGGAATGGATGAAACAGCGGAAACCCTGGCTCGGACTCTCCGTTTTAGCTCGTCCCATAGGTGTTCGATCGGGTTCAAATCGGGACTTCGTGCTGGCCATACCATTTGTTGAATCCCGATCGCAGACAAGTATTCCGTAACGATCTGCGCGGTATGAGGTCTCGCATTGTCATGCATAAACAAGAAATTTTCTCCGACAAAACCAGCATACGGCATTACGTGGTTTTCAAGAATGTCAGTTATGTATCGGTCAGCTGTTAATCCACGTCTACCACTGCCATCGTTGGCGGGGTCGACGAAGACAAGTTCCGTTTTTCCGTCTAGAGAAATTCCTCCCCACACCATACAAGAACCACCACCAAAACTCACAGTTTCTCGAATGCAACATTGGGCAAATCTTTCACCAGGACGTCTATACACTCGGTTTCTCCCGTCATTGCTAAAAAGACAGATTCTTGACTCGTCAGAAAACAAAACTGACCTCCAGTCTTCTAACGTCCAATTAATGTGTTCTCGAGCAAACTCCAAGCGAGATCGGCGATGAGCTACAGTCAATTTTGGGCCAGTTGCTGGTTTGTGTGATGTTAAATTTCGTTCTTTTAGTCTTCGTCTCACTGTCCACCTACTGATTGAGACTCCTCGAACGTCACGTAACGCTTGCTGTAGCTGAACAGCATTAAGTCCACGGTCGCGCAACGAATTGGTTGCAATAAAGCGGTCGTCACGTTCTGTTGTTGCCCGTGGTCGGCCAGTTCCAGGTCGCCGAACAAAAGCACCAGTCTCCAGATACCTGCGGTATACCCGCTGTACCTTTGAACGACTCAAATGAAGTCTGCGTGCCACTTCACGTTGTCCGTGTCCAACCTCAAGTAAAGCTACAACTTGGGCAGCTTCCGTCGGTGTAGTATCCATTTTATCAGGTTATTTTGATTACACAGACACAGATAAAGACAACAATAACAAGTAATATGGGTATGATTAACAAAAACCTCAAATTTAATCTTTTCTTAACAGAGTACAATAAAAATGTCATAAGCAAATTAAATGCGATAATTTTATTCTACCCTTTAAACTTTAATTTAAATAAAAAAAAAATGAAATTTTGACAACTAACTACCCTCTTTGTAAAGGTTATTAAATACCCTTTTAGGCGATATATGTTTCGAATCGATGCGTTCCATAATACCAAAAATAATTACCATAATGCGTGAAAAAGGAAGTGGCTCGATTTATTTGCTCCCAAGTGTATATTGTTAATTGCACGTTGGAAATTAGACGGCGCATTAACAAGTCCAAAGGGCATCCGATTGAACTCATAATGCCCATCAGGTGTTATGAAAGCAGTTAAATGTTTAGACGTTTCAGACATTTTCAATTGATAATAACCTGACATTAGGTCTAACGATGTGTAATATTTATAGCCTGACAAGTTATCTAATTGATCGTCAATCCTAGGGAGGGGATAATGTTCCTTAATCGTTTTTTTATTGAGAGCTCTATAGTCAATGCATAATCTGTAATCTCCTGATTTCTTTTTGACGAGGAGAACTGGTGACGCATAATTTGAGGTCGATGGTTTAACTATGCCAGAGTCCTCAAGTTCTTGTACCATATTACGAACTACTTGTCGCTCTGTGAAAGGCATGCGATACGGCCGGTAAACTACTGGTGTATTATCACTGAGCCTTATGTTCATTTCAGTGTTTGAAATACAGCCTAACTCTTTAGTGGAAAAAGCAAAACAATCTCTGTATTCATTTAATAAACGTGTCAACTGCAAAAGATTGTTTTCACTGATTTGGCCACTCACAGACAACATTTTAGGATCAATAATAATATTAAAAGAGTTATCCACGCCTTTATCAATTCTATTCACGCTTAAACAGTTAATTTGTGCTAACGGCAAGGCCCGAGACAAAAGGGTACCTTTGTTTAAATCGAATCCCGATTTTACCAAACCGTCCAATTGAAGCGTGGCTTTGCCACAAACTAGCTCTAAAATACAAGGCATTATACTGTACATCATTTGGGGTTGAGAGCACAAACCAGGTTCCACGACTACCTCACCATCATAATATGGTGGATTAGACTCTACGGCCACTTCGGTGCGGCCCATTACTTTAATAGAGTTACTAACATACAGTTGAACACTTTCAGGGACGTTTATAGCTTTACTCTTAATAATCAGTTTATCTTTGGTTTTGAGAACTACGACATGGCTTTGTTCCGTAAACGTTTGGCCTACAAGCAATGATACCTTTAAGTAATGATCAGGAACTATGAGTACTTCAACGCGGGCTTTAACTAAGTCTATTTCAATTTCGACATAGCATTTCCCTAAACACTGAACAATTGAATTTCCGAACCCTCTTAAAATTGGCAAGTCACCGTAAGACAAAGTTTGATTTAAAACTTTTGCATCCGATTCTCGGAGCATAGTAATTTGACTACCGAAGTCAATAAAACAATTCATAGTCTGACCGTTAACTATCGCGATCTTAAAATATTTCGCATCATTATCTTGCTCCTTTGAAATGTTTAAGACAGTCTTATTACTTTCCTGTTCACGTTTATTGGGACAATCGCCAATCAAATGGCCTACTTTATGACAGTGATTGCATCTTTTAATTGGATGTTTACATTTGTAGAAAGGGTGCCCTTCCTCTCCACAGTTATAACATTTTGATGACTTTGTATCCGCAGATGCGGATGCATTGTCTTTAGAGGTTTTAAAACGCTTGCTGTCGGAAACGCTCGGCTGCACAGTCACGTTTTGCTTGTCATTCTTTTTAGTTATTTTAACATTGCGAAGGAAAACTAATAACTTATCAGGCTCGCTAAATTGCACAGCCTCAGCACTAGTTCTGACCGATCTATCTTCAATACCATATAATATACAATCGATAGCGTTTTTACCTGAAATATTACATCTATTAAGCAGAACTATCTTTTCGTAATAATAATCTTCTAAACTATCACCAAAACGTGCCCTACAGGCGAGCATCTCCGTCAGCAACCGACCATAGTTATAGTCACTGGGGAAAGCCGACTTCAATTTTTGTTGCCACTCCGTCCATGTAAATAACAAAGTGGGTAGACCCTGGTACCATTTCTGGGCTAACCCTACTAATTTAGGCAAAGCGTAGTGAACTATCTGTCGTTCTGTCCAATTATAAATCTTTGCACATTCATTTACTTTTGTAATCCAAACGTCTATACTCTGATTTTGCTTTGTTGGGTCGAATTCAGGCACAACGTTCAAAACAGGGTAACGTTCTGTATTTCCGTCTGTACGTAAAGACTTGACGAGTTCTTGGAACACATTAACAAAATTTTGAGAGTCAAAAATAGTGGATTGATTACTTGGTAATGCTGATGATGCGCTGTTTCTGGTCCCAGCACTCGGTCGTACTGCTGGTTCCTCTCGCGGCGCCGGCGTATCTGGCGTCCGAGTACGGCGCTGCCTCGACTTCTCCACACGCCGTGAACGCTTTCGTCGTGAATGTTTATGCCGTGATCTGCGTCTGCGCTCTGAAGATAATTCTGACTCACTGCTGGAGTCCTCAGTGTGTCGCACCCGCTTTCGAGACCGATGCTTTGGCATTTCACTTGCGTAGTTTTAAATATGGGCGTTGAGTATTCCACCAAAACCGTTACAGTTTCGGTGTGATCCCACTTCTGACCTTTTAAAAGGTCAGAAATAATAATGTAGTCCTCCTTCAAATAATCACTTTATTCTACACTTTTACACTGCACGTCTTGTCTGTACGAGATATCCCAATTGAATGCCTGTGTTCGCACTGTCAACGCTTGTAGGTGAATGCCGGAATGAATGCGAAGTGAAGTGTTGGACCGAATGACAAACAAGTCAATATACCTCCCGTATGACATGCGAACACATACATTTAATTACAATAAAGTTAGGTATGAATAATATTCACATTTAAATATTTTAATAAATGCTAACATAATATAATTAGGTATTAGGTAATATTTAGGTAAGTATTTTAATAAAAGCTAACAGTTATTAGGTAAACCTCTGCCTAACCCTTGCGGGGATTGCAAGCGTGATGTTATGTTAAATTTAAGTTCTTAATTTACGTCACAGATGTAACTTTGTCGGCACGGTTAGCGCAGTGGCTCAAGCAATGGACTGCTGCGCTGCGTGTCGCGGGTTGGATCCCCCCCCGCACGGATCAAATATTTGTATGATCTACACGTAGTTGTTCCGGGTCTGGGTATTTGTGTATGTGAGTTTAAATGTTAGTGAACGCACCCACGATACAGGAATAATTCCTAGTGTGGGGTAAAGTTTTAAAAAACTAACTTTCTTTTGTCAAATTCGCTACAAGGCTATATTGAGCTATCTAGGTCTGCAGTGGACTATGACAGGCTGGCTTGATTGATTTATTGAAGCAAATTAGACTTAATTTATAGGTACAGTAGAACGGCTGTTAATTTAGTCACTTTAGCCTCTAATAAAATATCTCTGTTCGGTTTCATTCAGTTGCTGTTAAAATGTAAAGTCAACTGACGTACAAAATGATCAGTTATGTTATTCCCAAAACCTCGCAATAACGCTTAAGAAAACCCCAAATTTAATCAAACAATTTCCCTGTACTATTCCGGATTTCCCGAATCTCCTCAGGGGGACTATCGGATTTTAAAGTAAAACATATGAAACGATGGTTATATTTCCATATCGACAACTAAACATACAAAGCTATTAAAATGTATTATATCCTACGTTCATGTTATAGAAAAACAAAACACTAAAGAATGTGGTTCCAACTTACAAGCTTATCAATGAATACGTGTTTAATCACCAATACGTTAATTAGTACGCCCAACGTCGCAACTCGTGAGTAAAGACAAACTTCGCAGAATGCCACTATCAAACAATGTTACTATGAATTTAATATAGCGGTACAAGAAAGTTCCTCGGCGCGAAATTACACTGGGATACATTAATTAGGGTGGAAGTTCGCGCCATCTTGTGAGCCTGTGGTTGTCCCACCTGTGCCGAAAACCTCATTTTGTTATCTTACATCCCGTTATAAAGACGACTGTTAACAAAGCTCTCTAATTTGGGCCTTTTCGAGTTTTTTCAAGCGAAAATTATCATCATCTGCCTAGCCTTTTTAGTATACTCGGATGCGGCAGCTGAATACCAGTAGATTACATGGACCAACTGCTTATCTAACCTCCACAAACCAGTTCCTCGGGAATAATATAATACTCCTAGGTAACTTTGTTTATTTCAAGCGAAATTAACTCAAGTGATTGTTGACGTGTTTGACTCCAAAATAAACATAACAGGCACTGATCAGGCACACCTTACATCGTCAGAAATATCAATTAACGCCGGGCGGACGTATTAAACGAATAGCCGTTAGGAAACAACAGCAATCCCATTCGAGGGCGGGCCACGTATTCAATTAACAGAATAGGATTCTGAATTGTCGTTCATAATGCTCACAAAGTTAATTAAAATATCCCTAATTGCGCACCTACTACAGGAGGTAGGACGAGCCAAATTTTGGCGCCCAACGTGGGCCACGGGCGTTGGGCGCCAAAATTCCCCGCAATGTTTGTACTTTATTAGAGTAAGCTCCTCCACCCCTGTTTGCATACAAGTTTGGGCCGCTTCCGTTTTATTTACAGACGGTTTGGAGCGTACGCCAAGTTACACGGACGCCTCACTAAATCCTCCGGGACGTGTGCTCCGGACCCCGGCCAGGGTGCCCTCCCAAGTCCGCTGCGACGTGAATGTATGATTGTTAACCACGATTATGTGTGGAAACTTAGTCGCCCCGCTCGCTGTATTAATTACGAGACTGGCTAATGAATTGTAGCAGACAGAACTCCCATTAATAATACTGCATCCGCATTTGCATCCGAAATATATGTTTCATATTCTGATTTTCGCTGTAAAGTCGCCCCTAAATAACGAGACATTTTGTAGCACGTAGTAGAAAATAAAGCAGCACATTGGTCGAATTTATACTTCAAAATTCAGTTTCGTGTCCGAAAACGTAGTGTCAAGGTACAGAAAACAATAACAGAAAGCGAAACAAAGTTATCACATTTTCGAATACGCGGAACCTAACTGGATACGTCTGATCGCAGCGGCAGACGGCAAAAAAATGAAAAATATCGCTGTCGACGTAACGAAAATCTGAATATGGAAATGGCCGCCGCCCGGATTCGCAATGCGGGTAGATAAGAATTTTATAGCAAAAGTACACCCGGCCGGGTAAACATTGTGCGAAATGTCGCGATAAGTGACGCTACCGAATCGTCATCGGTACAATTCGCCCGATAAACCCCCCACAACGTTTTGTATTCAACAAACGAGACACGTCCCCGCTCGGACATACGGCGGTAAATTATTTACTGAATAAATTATTCATTTATGATAATAAGTGAGACGACGTCCTAACTTCGTGTTTTCTTTGTGTTTTCATAGACTGAAATCGTTTTTGAGATCAGAAACACAATTCGTCATAAAAATGGTAACAGATTGTCAACAACTTTAAATACTTTATTGCAAAATCTATTGCGTTGATGAAGCCACTAGCAAGTACAATAAGTTTTAATAACTTAAGTATTTAATTAAGCCGTAACGCGTAATGTTTATGGCCGTACTAAAATAATAATTTACTGCTAGTAGAGTTATTATCCAATTATTTTATAACTACTTACTACATATGCGTTGTGTTATTGAAATATGTCGAGCGTAACTAGTAGGTAAGCACAGAGTAATTTTAACGAAGGATAACCGGATGCGTTAGTAACATAGACAAGGCCAGTATTTTTAGAAATGATTAAAGAAAACTGCAATATTATTAATGCTATTAAAATATTAGATAGCCAGTCAGCAATATGGTACCGGAGCTGAATGCCGCAATAACATTCAAATATAGGTACTATTATATAAATAAAAAAATATACGACTACTGGTCAGTATGTACATTGTCGTCGAGGTAAAAACCTGGAAGAGGCGGGTAGAGTAACGTGGGATTGATTGGCACAAGAAAAGAGAGGCATACACTCAGCAGTGAGTGAATTGAGGCTGTGAATGATCATGATGATACACTACTGTTTTATAAGGAGGAGATAAAAAAATATAATTGAACTAGCTGTTGCCAGCGACTTTGCCCGCTACAAGTCGAAGATTATCCCACGGGAAGATAAAATCGGGATAAAACTATCCTATGTGTTAATCCAGGTTATAGCCTATCTGTGTACCAAATTTTATCCAAATCCGTTCAGTAGTTTTTGCGTGAAATAGTGACAAACATCCATCCATGCAAACATCCATACTTACAAACTTTCGTGTTTATAATATTAGTAGAATTAGTCTCCAATGAAGTCACTGATTTGTGTGGTAATCAGATTTTGCTGAGCTGTGGGCCAAAGCAACCATGCAATGGGTCCCAAACAGCAGCAAACGACAGTGCGGCAGGCCCAGAAGGAGATGGCGGGACGAACTGGATTATTTTCGCAGGGATTGGCAAACCGGAGCACTGGATAGGGAAAAGTGGAAAGAGGAAAGGGAAGCCTTTGCCCTGCAGTGGGACACAAATGGCTGATTATTATTATTAATCGGTTATTGAGGTATGGGTGTGTGATACGGAGGAATAAGAAAAACAGCGTGAGCAGCGGGAGCAAACCGCAATAGGTGGGTATCGCAACCTTTTCTAGTAAACCACTGAAACGTTCTCCAAGGATTAAAGATTGAGTAATCACGACAAAACATGATAGTAAATTGTCAGGAAACTAAAGCAATTAATCTACAGTAGTTGGAACTGTGCCCGATTTCGATATTATACAATAGATTCAGAGAGTGAGGGCGACCCTATCATATTTATTGTAATAGTGGACCTAGTGACCTTATGACGCGCATCGGTTTTATGCAAAGACTAGCTGCTACGCGCGACTTTCCTCCGCGTGAAATTATTTAAAAAAATATACTTACTTCTTTATTTGAATCGGTTCTGGAAAAAAAAACTTGGATTTTTAACCCTAAGTAATTCTTTTGCCACAATAAAAGTCGCCTTACCTTATAACATCAGCTATCTGCCAGCAAAAGACCTGTCAAATTCAGTCCAGCCGCTTCGAGAGATTAGCGAGAACAGTCAGACAAAAACTGTTCAAAAGGTTTTATACCGTATAAACTTTCGTTATGCATTCAGTAAAAAGCTGTTATTTTGAAAATACAAACAGACACTTCAATTATATTTATTTGCATAGATTTGGCGCTGTTTTGTGAAATTAGGTTTTGGCTTTTTGCCTAACGTAACGGCTTGTAACAGCTGCTATGGTTTGTGGGTGCTGCAATAGATAGTAAGCAGCTTTTTGTCAATGAATATCTGTGAAAAAAAAATATTCTGAAGATAGGTGCTGACGTGGTCTCAGGATAAAGACAGAAACTAAATCTACACTCTCATCACTGCCGCACTCAGAGAAGTTTAATGATTACTTAAAGTCCATTTCACGAAAGAAGTCCCGCAGACGCAGCGCTGTATGTCGCGCGGCATAATGTTGTTTCACAACTTTTGGCATCGTAAATAAACCTTATAACACACTAATCCAATAATAAAGTCACAAAGTATCTACCACAACAAACGCACCTTGATAACATCGACAAACGACATCATGGCCGATCTTTTAAATTTAGTTCCACAATTGTCCGCGCGACTTCTTTCGTGAAATGGACTTTAGTAAAGATTTGACACTTTATTGAAGGTTCTGTATGTCAAATCTTTACTAAGTGACGGCTTAAGTAATCATTAAATACCTCTGAGTACGGCATTAAGTGCAGTTAAAGAAACATTAAGTAAAATAAACCGCTCAAAAAAATAACGTCTTTTTGGATACGAATCGGGAAAAAATAATTAATAAGTTATACAATACAATAAAATATAAAAAAAAAAAATCTTTATTTTTTCTCTTCACAAAGATTCACACACATATGCAGTTATAAAAATACAATTGTAAGAATACATAAATATCAACAAAATTTATGATATACAGGTTGGTGCCGACAATACGACAATAAATGAGTTGTATAGTTCAAAGGGAATCGACTGTCCTGCAGGGCTATTGCGTATCTTTGTAAATGTCAGTGGTTATCATAGTGTCCATCGATTAACCGTCAAATGGTTATGGTTTGGTACAAAATGGAACCATTTGACAGTTAATCGATGGACACTATGATAGCCACTGACATTTAAAAAGATACGTTATAACCCTGCTGGTACAGGTATGTGAATTCATGTGATGACGACTTAAAGACTGATTGATCATCATCATCTGCTTAGCCTTTCTCCCAAATACGTTGGAGTCGGCTTCCAGTCTAACCGCATGCAGCTGAACACCATTATTTTACATGGAGCGACTGTTTACTTGATTACTTCTTTGGATGTCTCTACTAAGTTTTAAAAACACAGTTCCTGTCCGTATTTCATAGCGTTGTATAATTGACGAGCGATAGTAGTTAGATTATAGATAAATGCACAGTATTGTCACATCAACAACAGTAGCGTACAGGATGTGCACATAATTCCACTTCAAAATCGTATGTTTAGTGTTCTATAACTATATAAATCCCATATCTTCCCGTGGGTGTCGTAAGAGGTGACTAAGGGACTTACAAGTGAATGGGCAGCAGCGTTCTCTGTGCCTTCGTAACAACCATATTGCGATCGCCAACCCGCCTGCCAAGCGTGGCGATTATGGCAAATCCCCCCCTTCTGGGGGATTCCTATATCCAGCAGTGAACGTCTTATGGCTGAAATAATTGATTGAACCACATAAAACGTGTAAACTGACCCTTCATGAGGTCATCAACCAAGCATTCTGCATATCAAACTAAGTGTCTCATCATCATCCGTCTATAATGTTCCAACTGCAGGGACTCAGGCCTCCTCTCTATGAGAGGGATGGGGTATAATCCACCACGCGGGCCCGGGTTGGTAGATGTCACATGTCTTCGAAATGTTTGATTCTAAGTCATGCCGGTTTCCTCACGATGTTTTCCTTCACCGTTTTGAGAGCAGCGGTGATGGAATTAATTACACAAAGTAACGCGCCTGCCTGAGTTCGAACTTCGAACCCACGACTGGTTGTAAGTCGGGGTCGCCACCACTGGGCCACCGGGCGCCGCTAAGTAACTCCGCAAAAATTGTTGCTGGGAAACTACTTTTATTTAAACTTACCCTTCGGGGATTACAGGCGTGATGTTATGTTATGATTATGATTATAGTAGCATGATACACCTGTTTAGTACATACGGGAGTAAGCAGATAGGATTTACAGAACGTTACATCATAATAATAATTATGATGCTTTCATACAACTTTAATTCCTCATTCCAGTTTCAATCTCAAGTTTCATCTACGTTCATAACTCTAACAATTATATAACTTGTCCCTCCCTTCAAAAGCTTAAAAACCTCTTCAAAGATATTAAAACTCGGACAATATAAACAATCCCACCGCGGTCCTGTTCATCGCCGACAACGCCATCTATCAAACTAAGCGCGAACTACTAAAGCCATAAAACCCTGGGACAGACGCTGATAAAGTGTCCCTACTTAAACTAAAAGCGCTGTAATTAATCAAGCGTTTTTTATTTCATTTCATAAAAGCGCTTTACGCTTGAAGATCTTAGAGATAAGTGTTTAATCCCGAAATCTCAGTTGCTAAAAGCGTAATTAATTTTAATGTACCGTCGATTGATTTGATTGGCTGTTTACATTTTGTTTTTATCCAATCAGAGTTAATGTGGGATTTGGCTGTATGTGTGTTTGTTTAGGCTATCAGAATTTTAAGGTGAGTACACAAAACGTTATCAGGTAATGACAATATTGTAGGATTTAATGTGTAAAAGGGTTTTTTCATACACGCTCTTGGTGCCTCCGTTATCAGCCGTAAAAGTATGAAAGAAATTCAGATTTAGTTCTTATAAAATACTTGTAGCCCTTGTTTTTTTTTTTGGTTTGGAAATCATTAAATGACTCCTCCCGCTCTGGGCAGAGCAGTAGAGAGTGTCAGACTTCTACTGACTAAAAACCCTTTGTGCCGAGGCTGCGGTATTAATCTTTTTCGAACAACCCGCAGCCCCGACGGGATCTGCCTAGCCCTTCGAACTATGTTAGGGTCGCATTTAAATCCAACGGGATCTCGCGGTTACCTAATGGCACTTATTCGCCCCGTCATTCTTCAGGGATGACTGAAAAATGCCGGTGTACGGTCAATAAATTGTTACGTGCGCACTTTTTTGACCGAAGTTGTTTAATATCGAACTTATTATCATAGTACTCACCGTGAACAGTGAGCTCGGAGTCCCTGTTGATCTCGTAGAGCCGCAACGCCTCATCCAGCTCCAGCTGCGTCGATATGGTGCACGGGTCGCCTTCCTCGTCCACCCACTTCATCGTGAACACCTAAAATGATAAGAAATTTAATTAAAGCAATGTCCCAATTAAGATTTTTTGTGAGTGTGAATTGAATCCACGATCCGTAAACTAACTGATAGACCATTAAACTAGCCGTCGCGTCATTGTTGACTGTCTCGTTGATCCAGCGGTCGCAAGCGCGACTGCTGAGCGCGAGGTACGGTTCGATTCCCGGATCGAGCAAAGTGTTATTGGGTTTTTCCATCAGGAATTACTCAGTAGCAGCCACAGAATCTGGATTTGTGGCCAGTTGATAGCAATAGGCTCGCCCCCTATATTACATGGGACTTAAACATAACTGGCGAAATGAAACCTCTGCCTAACCTCACAAGACTCAGGTAAGGGACTTGAAATCCCCGTCGGGGCTGCGGGTTGTTCGCATGAGATACCGCGGCCTCGACATAAAGGGCTGAGAAGAAACATGGGTGGTTTTTAGTCAGTAGAAGTCTGACACTCCCTTTCGCTCTGTCCAAGAGCGGGAGGGGTTATTCGTTGATTTTCCACCCGCCAAAGAAAAAGGGACTTGAAATCCAACAGTCCGCTTTCAAGGTTTTATTCAGAAGTAGCCTTGTGCTTGTTAATACAGTTACTTAATCATAATTTGTTCAAATGTAAACTAACCTGATCAGGCAAAAAGCGACATATCGCCACCATCTCCTGAGTAAACTCCTCAAAGTTGATATTATGGTTGATGTACGTGATCATCACATCACCGCTGTATACAGTCTTCACTCGCACATCATTTTGGTGGTTATCCTGGTTCACCAGTTGGGTCGGCATCATGACAGGTTCAATGTCACTCTCTGTTTAATGCTATGCCTGGAAAAGATAAAAGAAATATTGTTTATAAACATAGTACTTATAGATATTGAATTTTGACAATAATAACACAAGGATTGGTTACTACAGTGACCAATCCGGAGGGCTGCAAGAGTATAAAAAGAGGTTCTTGGTTTATGGTCAAACGCAGGAAAAAGCTCTGCTCTACTTTTAAAAGATGTATTTTTATTTGTTAGTGTTATTTAAGTTATCAAAAATTCAGGGACACTATAAGAGACAAATTAAATTAGTTATAGAAGTTTGCTCCATGCCGTTTTCCCAATTTATTTGGAGTTTGTGAAGTATGTCTTCAATTTCCATACTTTCTATTACTATTAAAAAATTAATAAAATAAAATAAGCCTTTATTGCTGTTGGATTTTAACTTACAAAACATTACTTAAAAATATAACAATAGAGGTAAGATAACTTAAAAAAAATATAAAACTTAAACTAAAACATATTCTCGGCAGTCATCTTATGTCCTCTCTTCACAGCTTGTTTTTCGACAAAGGAGGCTATAAGGATTTCCAGTTGTTTCTGTCCTTTGCTGTATGTAACCATTCTGGCCCAGCTACTTGCTTCACATAGTCTTCCCATCGCTTTTGCTATTACTATCTAATAATTCTTACATCTCGGAGTATAATCACTCATCTTTATGAGTAACTCATCCATCAGACATCTCTTTTCTTGCCATATCATTCTTAACACAGTCCATCCATCATTCTTCCTTAGCTATTAGAAGTATTTACAAAATAACGAAGTACAATCTAAATTATGGTTTGGATGAAATAATATTGTGGATGATAAAATTCCGTCTGGTTTGTTATCAAAACGCAGTCGTGGATTAAATAAACCAGTCATCTCCAATTCCTAATTTCTGTCACACTTTCTAAGAAACCAATTATTGTAATTATTATTATTTATTAGCACCTATTATATTAGCACCGAGCACGCCGGCTCCATCTTTCCGCGGTCGCCCTTTCCTAATGGACGGGGTT
Organism: Diarsia brunnea; assembly: GCA_949774965.1. Taxonomy (NCBI): domain Eukaryota; kingdom Metazoa; phylum Arthropoda; class Insecta; order Lepidoptera; family Noctuidae; genus Diarsia; species Diarsia brunnea. The sequence continues at coordinate 14,773,638 of OX459013.1, read as the reverse complement.
CTAGCGATGTGGTGTGAAGACGCAAACGCTCTCAGCTGGCTTGAAAGGTCAGTCAAAACCATCCCGTCACCCATTCCCAATACCAGTCTGGCCGTCATCAAGCAGTCAGAGTTGAAGAAGAAGCTCAAAGCAGGGCTCCTCATCCACACCCGTATTACGGAAGCTGCTACGCTGCACAGGGTCCTTTGCGCCCAGAACCCGTGGTACAAAGTCGACTCCTGGCAGTTGTATGACATGACGCTGGATGATAAACTCCAGGAACCAGGATCCAAGGAGAAGGTGGTCCACCTGCTTCTGGGCATCCCCGAAGATCAAAAGCAGGCCATCCTCGACCGAGACCGACGTGTAGCCCACATGTCGGGAAGTGGGTACATCCGCTTCTTTACTTCGGACGAGGTGAGTACTGCTGAAACAGTACCAGCAGCGACGAGTGGGGCGCCAGCCTCGACGCCATCTACCTCAGCTCCCCGACAGGGTACGAGTGAGGTAGACATGGACTCATCGGTGCAGAGCGACGGACTCACTAGTGACGAAGATGCCGTCCTGTGTAGCCCATAGCTCGTCCCTCAACATTATACAGACCAACCTTCAGCACAAACAGATAGCGGCGGCGACTTTACGCAGAGTGCTGGAGGCAAACAACAAGACCGTCGCCCTTATCCAGGAACCCTGGATAAGAAACAACAGAATCTGCGGTTTAAACAACACCGGTGGTAAGTTACTGTTGAACACAGCAGTTGACAAACCGAGAACCTGTATTTACATGCCCAACACCGTAGCAGCCACACTGCTTAACCAATTCTGTTCCAGAGACCTCACTGCTGTGAAACTTGTGACAGAAACGCAAACCATCCTAGTTCTAGCCTCAGTGTATATGCCGAGCGACGGCGACATTCCACCAAGCGAACTCGTCGAACTGGTGCAACACTGTGAGGCATCAAACTGGGATCTCATCATCTCGGCTGACTGCAATGCACATCATCCGCTATGGGGAAGTAAGGATGCAAACAGAAGGGGTGAGTTACTAACCGAATATTTATTCCAAACAAACCTTAACATTATGAACAAGGGCACAGAACCGACTTTTGTAAGCTCCAGGTACCAAACCATTATAGATATTACCTTAGCCACACATGCGGCGGCAAATCTCATCGAGGAGTGGCACGTGTCAGGCGAACCATCCTTCGCAGACCACCGCCGTGTGTGTTTCAATTTACGGCATAAGCTAACAAACCCTGTTCCATATCGTAACCCCCGAAAAACAGATATAACAAGGTATACTAAATTAACGAGCGATGCACTAAGTGATGCACGAACAGCTGATGCATTACTTAGTACAGAAAACATAGAACGTGGCGTACAGGTCTTAACTGATACTCTTCTGAACAGTTACGAGCTGGCATGTCCTGTCATAACTCCTAAAAGCCCTGATAAGAGTTCATGGTGGGGGCCAGAACTAGAAAGATTGCGCAAGGGCCTTAGAAAACTTTTCAACCAAGCGAAAAATTCCAGGACCACAGAGGACTGGGACAAGTATAAAACAGCGCAGAAACACTACAAAAAACGGATCAGGTACCGAAGGACAGAGTCCTGGCGTAACTTCTGTAGTAGCATTAACTCAACAAACCAAGCCGGAAGAATTAAGAAAGTCCTAGCTAAAGGCGACCTCAACCTTTTGGGCTCCCTTAAAAAGTACGACGGCACATATACAACCTCCGACGATGAAACCAGCTCAGTACTGCTGGAGACCCACTTTCCCGGATGCCAAATCACATCCGACCCAGAGTGGCCTACTGACCACCACAGCGCACCAACAACTAGCGAATGGGATGTGGCTAACAAACTAGTAACTGCGGATAGAATAGAATGGGCTCTAAGGAGCTTCAAGCCTTTCAAATCCGCAGGGCTGGACGGGATCTTCCCGGCCCTACTACAATGGCAACTAGAACAGGTAACCAAGTACCTACTACCAATCTACCGGGCCTGCATAGCTTTCAACTATATCCCCTTACTTTGGAGAGAGGCAAAAGTAGTCTTCCTACCTAAACCAGGAAAAGAGGACTACACACACGCCAAATCTTTCAGGCCCATCAGTCTAACATCTTTTCTTCTGAAAACTTTGGAAAGACTGGTAGATCGACACCTTCGAGATGGAGCTCTAAAAAGCAAACCACTGCATCCCCAACAACACGCGTACAGGAAAGGCAGATCAACAGAGTCGGCATTACACATGGTAGTGCACAAAATAGAAACGGCTATAACCAATAAATCCTCAACACTTGCTGCCTTCATAGATATTGAAGGGGCTTTTGATAAAACCATACACAACAGCATTAACCACGCCCTGCAGAAATTTAGTGTAAAACCGGTCATAAGAAACTGGATCACTAAATTGGTCAGCAAGAGGGCGGTACAGATAGTGGGAAATACTACCACAAGAGCCAAGGTAGCAAGAGGATGCCCCCAGGGAGGCGTCTTATCTCCACTTCTCTGGAACATGGTAGTGGATAGCCTCATAAAAAAACTGAATGACAGAGGATACACTACTATTGGTTATGCAGACGACCTTGTTATACTGATAAACGGGAATGCTGAAGATATGCTGTGCAAAGTGATGCGCTCTGCACTGCAGATAGTAGAAGTTTGGTGTGAAGAACACGAACTTTCAGTAAATCCCAAGAAAACAGAGCTTATCCTATTTACCAACAAAAGGAAGCTACCAGAATTACAACTACCAAAGCTTTTCAACACTAGACTCTCCCTATCAACGCAAGTGAAATATCTGGGCATAATTCTTGATAACAAATTGAACTGGGCGAGTCACTTAGAGGCTAAAACAAAGAAGGCCTGTATAGCTTTTAATCAGTGTAGAAGACTAGTTGGTAAGAGATGGGGTCTTAACCCAAAGATCACACTCTGGCTATACACGTCAGTCATCAGACCTTCTATTACTTACGGATCAGTTGTATGGTGGCCCAGAACTCAGCTGACCACGGTGAAAACGAAACTCCAGAGCCTGCAACGCTTAGCTAGTGTAGCAGCTACTGGATGCATGAGAACAACTCCATCAGCAGCGTTAGAGTTTCTTTTAAATTTAAGACCTCTGGATCTGGTCATAAAAGAGGAAGCTCAAGCAACGGCCTTAAGACTAAGATCAAACGGTCTATGGAAAGTAAATACAGAAACAACACACTCAAAAGTTTTACAGGGGATTCTGAAGGAAATACCACTCCTTGAGGCGCCCATGGATAAGACTTCATCTCACCATGTGTTCGATAGAAGTTACGACATCCAACTCACTGCGGAAGCAGTAGATAGCTCTGGCATCAATGAAGTTAGGATATATACGGACGGCTCCAAGACCTCATATGGTACAGGAGCCGGCGTCTTCTCGAATGATCTCAACATCTCTATATCAAATACCCTAGATAAATTAAACACAATCTTCCAAGCCGAATGTGTCGGTATCACCAGAGCGGCACAAGCAGTTGCAGCCAGAGACGTCAGAGATTTTAAAATAAAGATCATCTCCGACAGTGCATCGGTGCTTCAAGCCCTAAAAAACAACACAATTACCTCTGTCCTAATACTGGAATGCCACAATGCACTCCAATCCATTGCAACCACGAACAGTGTAACCCTGCAATGGATCAAAGGACACAGCAACTCGCTGGGCAATGACGCAGCAGATGAGCTGGCCAAGAGAGGCTCAGGCGATACAGTATTTGGACCGGAACCACTACTGCCCATACCTCAGGCCCAAATAAAAACATGGCTGCGTTTAAGAACCACAGAAAAACACCTTACCGAATGGAGAAACAGTGAAGGATGCAGGCAAACAAAAGATGCAGTTCCGGCGGCAACAATGAAGTTTACTCGCAATCTCATCAAACTTAAAAGGGACAAAATCCGTAAAATCATAGGAATTTTAACGGGTCACTGTTCCTTAAACAAACATCTACATAACATAGGTGTAACAGACAGCCCACTGTGCAGAGGATGCATGGAGGCGGAAGAAACGCCAAGGCACGTACTCCTAGAGTGCAGGAGCGTGGCAGATCACCGGGCACAAACTCTACGATCCCCATTAACTCTCCCAGAAGCCTGCAGCAGTCTGGGAAGGCTGCTAAAATTCTGGGACGACCTATGTTGGTTGGAGTAGGTATTATTTAAGCAGCACGCACAATGGCCCAATCAAGAGGCTAAGTGCGGACAAAAGCCCAGTTAAACTAAACTAAACTAAACTAGCACCTATTATGAACTAGGAAGTTCTCATAGTATCAGTAACTTATGTTAAGTACTGAAATTAACACCTTCATTTAAGTCAAGCAAACATGTAGGACAAAGTTATGAAACTAGGTACTAAGTTTTAAAACAAATTGTCAGCACAAATTGTCTAACATATTCTGGCTATTTATTTGCTGAACATTGCTTTAACATTGCGGGCCCTTCTCGGGGAATGGGTTAGATCAAATGATCAATTTTCCCACACATCATAAAATTCATGCTTTGAATGTAGAGTTTTGGAACACATTAAAATAATGATACACCTATGGAAGCATGCAGGTTTAATCTTTCCATAAAAGTAAAAGCATGATTTATACAGTGAAACATAGTTATATGACCCAGAAATTGGTTTCTAAGATCACATATTTTTTTATGTTATATAGTTGTGACACTAAAGATTGCTGACCTGGAAGTCTTTAAACAGGCTCCGGACCCAGGTTGGTCGCAGCAAAGAAAACTTGCTGAGGTGGGGACACATAAATGACTCTGCACTGGAGTGTAAATGTGGTGCTATTCCTCAAACAATGGGGCACTTAATATCGTGCCCTGCCTGTCCTGCTAGTTGTTCACTACAGCGACTGATGGACGCTACCGAAAGCGCCAAACTAGTAGCTCAATTCTGGGCCAACACAATTTAGATTGCCATCGACACGCTAAAAAGAAGACTAAAGATTGCAATATTTGTAACTGAATAATGACCTGTCTACTTGCAAGTATTAAATTTTCTTAACTTCAGTGTTATTGTCAAATAATTTTCCACTGCATTCATCTTATGCAGACATTTCAAGGCTTCAGCTTCATCAACACTTCATGTTGATAAACTGCCTATTCAAACTTGTTTCAAGTGTTTTGTTTTATCATAAACATCCTGATATCAATCCTGATAGCAATGGAAGTAATATATCAACATGCAGTAATCCCTATACCCTTAAATTGTCCTGCAAGTCATGTCACCAGTTACATTTGAGTGTCATGTGATATTAGGAACCTATTGTCATCAAATGGGCACAAATCCAGACAACGGGATCCTCAAGATCGTCTTCGTCTTTGCCCTACCTAGGAATCAAGCTCAGGACCTCATGCTCAGTAATAGCACTCTGCACCAATAGATCAATGAGGCAGTCCATAGATTATACTTTAATTAAACTCAACACACCCAAATGTTCTTGTCAGGAACACTACGTAGGTGCAGCACCATATTTGAATACAATGCCATATTACTACAACAAAGCCCTATTGTTTCTCAACTACTGGGATATTAACTGATCTATCCAATCTTATCTATGATTTTCTTATTAAGTCTCTCTTAATAAGTCCCTCGATTTACTAAAAACATGTGGTGCGTGACAAAGAAATCCAGTAGCAACGATCGTAGGGTTTCTAGAGGCCACAACTTACTCATAACCTAGTGTAAATGGGATTAACTTATTTGCAATCTCTGCAATAGTGTGTACCTTACTGACAAAAGTTAATTGCGGCTTCGCTACAACAACTTCCCGTTTAGGCGCGTATAATAGAACCTTCATAATAATAACTGTGATAACATTCCCATAACGTGAATCATTTGAATAAGTATTAATAAGTACACAATGCAAACCTTTACGAGAATTCACACTTCACGTAACTATGTCCTTCAATGCTAGCACAAAAATGGATCACAATCCCATTGATAAAAGTCTTATTTTATGTAATACACGGTAATTATCTAAATTATATGTAATAACAACAAAACTTTGACACACACAACATTCATTATTCACTAACTGACATTCAACAGGAAACAGTTACATGTTTTCATTGAACATGACGCTTTCTTTCTTCCTATAGGAATTTCTGCAAGAGAGAGTGAAATAGGTATACCGGTGTCTCACAACCCAGGCAACATTCCATTGTAAAGTTTATAGTGACGTGCCAGCTGTTTCCGGCACCTAAAAGCAAACATGTTCAAGTAAGCTTCATTCGAAATTATTTAGCTTCTAAAACAATGACAACAGACTTCAAGTTGCCCTAAATAGTAGTTATCACTATGAGATTGATTTTGACCATTTGCGAATAAATCGAAAATAACATTAATTTTGATTGTTTCACTTGAACAGTAAAAGTGTTGGGAATCGAGAATATCAGAAAAAACGTTCTGAAACTAGCAGGAACTTAACAGTGAAATACTAACCTAAATAAAATTTCCCAACGAAAATTCTTCATGTCAAATTACGTCAAGTTATCAATTCGGGCTGGGATTTCCTAATATTTGGAATAAAACAATTTTAACAGTAAAAATACTTGTAATTAATTTACCATATTTATTTGCATTTTCTACATTCTCATTTGATCATGGTAAGTTATCTTTTTGATTAGTAGAAGTGCTTAAACGTTCTAATAACACTATTTGTTATGATGACTAATGCACCAAAATTAACGGAATTTAATAAATCTGTGCTATGTTTTATGATGATTACAGACTGACCAACAAATGGATTGTGCGTTGGACTTGATGCGGAGGCTGCCTCCGCAGCAGATTGAGAAAAACTTGACAGATTTGATAGATCTGGTGCCTAGTATGTGTGATGACCTGCTATCGTCGGTAGACCAGCCACTCAAGATTGCTCAGGACCGCAGCACGGGGAAGGACTACTTGCTGTGCGACTATAACCGTGACGGCGACTCTTACAGATCACCATGGTCAAATACATATGACCCTCCTCTAGAAGATGGGTCAATGCCTTCAGAGAGACTCAGGAAATTAGAAATCGACGCAAATCACGCCTTTGATCAGTACAGAGAGATGTATTTCGAAGGTGGCGTCAGCTCTGTTTACCTGTGGGATATGGATCATGGGTTTGCTGGTTAGTAGATCATTGACAGGAAATATAGGTTAGGAACAGGAAACTGATTATTATTACAGTCATGAAAACAAGTTTGTATGAGAGGAATGTTATATTTTATTACTTGTTTAATAATAGATAACACAAACTCTGGGTCAGCTGGGTCTCCACCCTGTTCATTTTGGGATGACCCATATCTTTAGGTACCATAAATTAGTAAGTCAAATCAAATCAAAAGTCATTTATTTAAACTAGGCTGATAATCAGCACTTTTCGAACATCAAAATTTACTTTACTTTACTCATTTACAAGTGACAGTCCCCCAAAACGCCCACCTTTCGACACTTCCTAGTGGTTTTTGCTGGAAAAAAGAAGTGGCGGAACAAACTCCCCAGGAACACATCTGTCTGTTTGGTTAGAAGAACCAGACTCGATACAATAGAAAGGTGTAACTTAATATTACGATTGACTACAGACACAAATCAATAATAAAAATGTAAATAATAATAAAAACACAAAAAAAAACTTAACATGTCAGTAAACTAATTTTGGAGAAAGAACATAAATAACATAAGCATTCTAATAAAATAAGTTCCCCCTGTTGTTATCCAACTATGACAGACATTACATAAATGGAAAGTTACAACAACCACAACAAAAGTATAATGAAACATGCTGCTCTGACCTCAATAAAATTGGAATAAGATTAAGACAGTGATGAGATAATTCTGTCCAGCATTTTTAAAATTGTTTATTATAAATATTTTTTTTATATTTTTTTTCCTATTACTAGTTCAATAATAGATACTAAATGAGGTAGTTTTTACCTACTGCTACTCAGAGAAGATTTATTTGAGAGGTAGCAGTGAAGCTACCCGAGAGTGACTTGAATCACTAACAAACATGTCACACGATACACATTTTAACTATACTACATAATCTTCCAGGTGTAATATTGATAAAAAAAGCTGGCGACGGTTCCCAAAAGATCAAAGGGTGCTGGGACTCCATCCACGTGGTTGAAGTGATAGAGAAGAGCTCTGGCCGCAACGCTCACTACAAACTCACATCCACCGCCATGCTGTGGCTGCAGACCAATAAGGAAAGCAGTGGAACCATGAACCTTGGTGGAAGTCTGACTAGACAGGTACAGAATTTAACTAAGTCTATAATAATTGAACTTAACTACTATAATAATCTGAAATGAGGAGACATTCAAGTTTAAAAATATTAGTTTGAATATGGTTAGACATAAAAGTGTTTGTGCTGAGAACCAGGGCTGTGCTGTGGGCTGTCCTTGTCGCAGTCACAACGTGCCAGCTGTTAACTTTTTTGCCGTTCCACCTTTTTGTATCCTTCCTACTAATATTATAAATGTGAAAGTTTGTGAGAATGGATGTGTGGATGTTTGTTACTCTTTCACGCAAAAACTACTGAACGGATTTGGATAAAATTTGGTACACAGATAGTTTATAATCTGGATTAACACATAGGATAGTTTTTATCCCGATTTTATGTTCCCGTGGGATAATTTTCGAGTTGTAGCGGGCGAAGCCGCTGGCAACAGCTAGTTTATTAATATTTGTTATGTGTTGTATGTTTACCGTCTATTTAAAAAAAATTATATATTTCCTTAAACCTTTTTTTAAATGGTCAAGTATAAATGTTGACAGGCAGACAGGCTCTAAGGACAAGCAGTGCTTGCCAAGGTCGATTTGTGGACCATCATTACATACTGTAGTTCCTCAGTGCCTCTAAAAGCATAATAAATGTAGATCTTTGACAATTGTTACAAGTAGTCAGAAGTCTGGATCTGACAACTAGTCTTACAAAGGGCTGACTGGAAGTAACACAATATAAATAGAGAACTTTTTATTTAACTTGTTTTCAAAAAAATAGTCAAAAAATTTCTTACTTACTAACAGACATGTCATTGAAAAATAAGTACAAGATAAATTAAAATAACAAACTTTATGATGTAATGCTGCATTTCCTTGACCTTATTCGCATAAGTTCTAGATATGAAAATTTAACAAAATTTTAAAAGTTGAAAGTTTAACTCGGAGGAGGAATTTTTCGGAAATTCAACTGCTGTGTCAGAGCAGGATTTAATCCACAATTTGATAGTATGTCATCAATATCAATATGACTCCATTTTGTCCCACTGCAAAGTTAAAATCTTCCCATACTTCTTGCAAATCCAAGCCTCTGAAATATTTTATATTTGCCTTCTGTAAGTTGCAGTCAATTATAAAAATGTTTATTTGTCAATTTCAGGCGGAACAAGACTCGGCAGTGAGCGACGTGACCCCGCATATTGTGAACATCGGCCGCATGGTTGAGGACATGGAGAACAAGATCAGAAACACGCTCAACGACATCTATTTTGGTAATGAACGCCTTGGCAACACTGGTAGATGAACCTTACCCGGTTGCTATCTGCCCGAGTTTCCCGGTATTTTTCTCAATTTGGAAGAAGAATTTTTTATGATTCATTTCGTCATGACTGCTCTCGTAATGGTGAAGGAATTCAAATTCGAAGACATGCGACATTTACCAACCCGCACTGGGCTCGCGCGGTTGATTATAGCCCATTCCCTCTCATCTCTGTGTCCCAGCAGTGAGAATATTAGGCTGATTATGCTAAACGTCTATTGATTCTAATCATAAGTAAAAGATCATCTTCCTTTGTTCACGATGTAGGCATTTTTATTAAATTTTGTCTTGTAGATAACCTTTTCAGCAGAGGACTATAAAAGGCATAATGCCTTATCAAATATTTCGATAAATGATCAGTAGATTAACGCATTTAATCTTGCATTGTAATTTAATCACAAGCCCACCGAGTGTCGTTACGAGCCCCCCGAGTGTCGACCCCCCGGGGGATCATAAGACATTCAAGCAATGTTCGCGGACGTACGACGGGTTAATCTAACAAAAAAATCGAACTGTGCCCCTAGGCTAGCTGTGATGTACCATACATAAGTGCCTCTGAAAGTAAATAATGGGTTGAAAAAAAAACACCCTTAACCAAACCGAATGTCACGTGTGTTGTTCCCGTCCCTGCATGCGATCGCATTTTTTTTTTGTTTTTTTACCTTTAGTTACAGAGATGTGTGAAAGTTAGAATTCTGACCTTCAATGTCAGAATTCCAGTTCACAAAAATTATAAAAAAACATCATTCATCATAACAATTTTTTAATCGGTACCTAAACCGTTATTTTTTTTTTTGACACCAAAAATAAAGTTGTTTTCCAGCAATACGGACTTTTTTTTGGGGTGAAAAATCACGTTTTTGGGGTAAAACTCAATGTAGCATATTCATATACAAAAAGTTTTGAGTATGCTACATTGAGTTTTACCCAAAAACGTGATTTTTATTAGTAAACGAGTCAAAGAAGTATTAAAGTTAGTATTTAATTACCTTATAAACTAGTACTTATTGAAAAAAAAAATATATATATATATAATTAGCCAGTATTGTCCTACTGCAGGGCAAAGGCCTCCCTTCCCTCTTTCCACTTTTCGCGATCTAGTGCGAAGGTAGACCAATCTTTTGTGAAAGAGTCCAGCTCATCCAGCCATCTCCTGGGAAAAAAAATATTTGTGAAAAATTTGGAACTATGAGATATACCTCCAATATTATATTTAACCGACTTCCAAAAAGGAGGAGGTTCTCTATTCGTGTGTATGTATTTTTATAGAAGTTTCCACCACTTGGACCTAAAGTGGTCCTGAACAAAAAAGTATCGTAATTATGGGGAGGAATAAGTGCCTTTCACCATCGTTAAGGCTAATTTTACACTTATTAATTATTCCGAAAACTAACATTATTCTTTAACCAGGTAAAACGAAGGATATAGTGAACGGCCTGCGATCAGTGGTGCCAGCAGAGGTGGTGCGTCGCAAGGCGGCCCTGCAGCACGACCTAGCTGTCGCGCTACAACGCAGGCACGTAGCTCGCGACGACTGAGAAGACGCCTGCCAGTGTGCAACGCCGTGTTTACGTGAGTTATTTTCTACTAAATATAAAATATCGTCCCACATCACCAGTGATCGGATATTCGGATGCATATTTACCTAAAGTGCATGTTTGGTTAGAAAATTATGGAAGCGGCTTCATAAAACATATTTTTTGAAATATAAATCCCGGGATTCCAGAAAATTCGGGAAGGCGAAACTAGTCTGTAACATGGTGAGGAAACGTCTTTAGCATAAGGTATCTATTTTTAAAAAAAACAGTGGGATTACATAGTTATTAATGTGTATTTACTTGAAGTTAATTTTAAGCTCCTCATCAATTTATGACTATGTTGAGTGTAAGAGGAATAGTAGGAAGCAGGTGCTAATTAAAAAAAAATCAATTATACTTTATTGCGCATAAGTACACGATACAAAACATATTAAGTAGGTACTATAAATATCCTTTATAGAAGTGTACAAAGGTGAGTAAGAGATAGCTTCCAACCAGCCCTACTGATATCCGGATTGGGCGTAAATATTACCTCGGTTACTACAACTTCAATCACTATAATTATCACTGTGCTTTAGTCACTGTTGATTCCGAAATCCCGGGATTTTTTCGGTACAAAAGTGCATTCCATAATATTAGGGCAAAGTGCATTCATTATTATCATTCGTAGGGCTCGGTATAATATTTTATAACAAACTGCCATCTTCTTTTTTAGACTTGCCATTTAATGCATTTAAAGCCAAAGTGAAATCTAATCTTTGTTCAAAAGCTTACTATTCCATTAACGACTACTTAAATGATAAGAATAGCTGGTCGTTGAGTTGAACACAAGACAATGTTTGTAATTTATGTTCTTTCTCCAAAATTAGTTTACTGATATAATATGTTATGTCTTTTTTATGTTTTATTATTATATACCTTTTATTATTGATTGTAGTCAATCGTAATATTAACTTACACCATAGTATTGTATCGAGTCTGGTTCTTCTAACCAAACAGACAGATGTGTTGCTGGAGAGTTTGTTTCGCCACTTCTTCTTTCCAGCAAAAACACTAAGAAGTGTCGAAGGGTGGGCGTTTTGGGGGACTGTCACTTGTAAATAAGTAAAGTAAAGTAAATTTTGACGTTCGAAAAGTGCTGATTATCAGCCTAGTTTGAATAAATGAGTTTTGATTTTGATTTTAGCTAACACCTTAAACTATCGAAATATTCCTACACCCGATTTGATTCTATAGTAAAAAAAAACTAAATTTGTCGATTCCGAATTCCCGGGATTCTTTCGATACAAAAGCGCATTCCATAATAGCCAACACCTACACTTTAGGTAAATATGCATCCGAATATCCGATCACTGCTCATCACCATTGTTCCCTGAATAAGTAGGCAAAATACCTAGATTTCTAGTCTACATATGGTGTGCCTAATAGTAGGTACACCCACATTTCGCAGGTTATGCTTAAATTCCATGAATAGGGGACGAGCCTTTTGCCTCCAACCGGGCACCTAGACTGCTACTGAGAAATTCCTGATGAAAAAACCAAAAATAAATAATGAAATGCATAATTATCAGTTATCGATATCTGTCAACTCTGTGTAATCCACCACCTCACAATTGTCAGAGGAAAATGGAAGAAAGAAACGTGTTGCGCCGACCCCGAGGAACATGCGACAAGGGCAGGAAGATGATCCATAATATCTGTGAAGTACATACATACATAAACTCACGCCCTTTTCTCAGGGGGGAAGGCCGAAACCACAGAACGCCACCTGCTACAATCTCTCATACTCCTTTTGCCACGTCCACATTCATACATCTGGTCTTATACGCACGTCGGTTGCGAGTACTACGCATCTCTGTGAAATTTCGCCCTTTAAAATAATAGGGATGTTTACTGACTAAAAAAAATATGATTCTAGATTTAGATTATCGAAAAATATTGGATACGTATTTTTTGTTTTATCAAATCATTAAAAATTGACGAAGATAAAACGCGTCAAAGATAGGTGTGACGTCACTCACCGGTACCATGTCATACTAATGTCTTAGAATATGACGTCACACGAGTTTTTAAAACACTGTATCGTCTTCATTGTTTGTTTACGTGAAAAAAGAAAAAATACGTGTCCAATATTTTTTGGAAATCTATCTGACAGACTAATTAGATTTTTTTAGTTAACTACCCTATTCACCCTTGTGTACTGAAAACTAAATATTCTCCTTGTAGTTGTATAACTAATATTAATTCTTAAAACTTTTGTTCACAGATGAGGTGGAGATATTGGGTAAATTGTGTTAATTAAGGATCGCTCACGAAAAGATATGTGAACTTACGAAATTGTGGAAACTTATGAAGGATAATTTAATATAAAAAAATATATTTCTCGTCTATTAATAAAATAGTGTATTGAATTTAGAAATAAATCAATGCGGCCAGTATGGTGCTTTGAACAAAATAGTCCTTATATTTATATATTTTTTCTTCATAGATAATTATTGGACTTGTAAGCATGTAAACTATGTAAAAATGTCTCATTATGTATAGATTTTGGAATTAAATTCGCCCAAGTATCATCCATCTCATTTACAGTTGCATTTCAACGCTTAGTATTTTCTTTGATTGTAGTTTATAAACAAATGTATTTTTAACTTGTAAGGTTCTATGTAAGAGAAACAGCATACATTATTATAATAATGTAAAGGCAATGCAACAAGCCAATTTTAATGTTGCAGTTTATTTCACATAATAACAATAGATTTTAATTGGCCTCTCTAAATATATATTTATCCGCATTTTAGTATTTTATTTTTACTTTACCCCAACCTATGTAGATCGTTATATCGATAAAGGTAAATATGGTAGGCTACTATGTTTGCAGAAGTCACGATTCAATAAAATGCAATGAGTAACTGTGCATGTTGTCATATAGATAACCACAGAGATAACATTTTCAACTAAAAGGAGGGAGAGAGAAATGGACATTTCGAAATGCTTTGAAAGAAAGAATTCGTGTGCTATGTATGTGTAAAGCATTTTTTTTTGCGCCCTAAAATTTAATCTTGTATGGGCCTATTAAAACAACATTACACTAGTTTTTGCCTGCAACTTCGTCCGCGTGGAATATAGTCTAAAGCCTTTTTTTTTTTTTTTGGGGTGTGGGAAATCATCAAATAACCCCTCCCGCTCTTGGGCAGAGCGAAAGGGAGTGTCAGACTTCTACTGACTAAAAAACCATCCATGTTCCTTCTTCGCCCTTCATGTCGAGGCCGCGGTATCCCTTGCGAACAACCCGCAGCCTCGACAGGATAGTATAATATAATTGGGAATCAAACGAGCTTACCTGTTAAGCGAAGTCTTGATTCTAATTTTATGAGTGGTGATCTGAAAAATAATTATTATTGACATAGGTAGTAATTCCCTTACGACGTATTAACACCGCGATTTTAGATTAAAGAAAATGAATATTTTTTAAAGATTGCAACATTTGCATCGTCCTATCCCGTTTTGGCATATGAAACGTCACTTATTTTAGAGATCATAACATTAGGAACAAACTCTGTTTCCTATACAGAGTAGTTCCAAATGCCTACATTCATTTTGATTTCCTGAAAGGTTAGCATTGAATTAGGTAGACTAATTATTGCAGCTTTGGGGTTGTTAGCTAGTGGTGGGTGGGTAATAATTATTTTTCAGATCACCACTCATAAAATTAGAATCAAGACTTCGCTTAACAGGTAAGCTCGTTTGATTCCCAATTTTACTTCGTGGAGATCTTCAAATAATTATTATTGACATAGGTAGATGTTTAGAGTTTGCTGCAATAATTTAATAAGTAATTAAAACACAAATAATTCTGGATGTCAATTTGTGAACATTACCCAAGTAACGAAATTTGGTACTATAAAAGTCCTGATAATGTATTAGAGTGTACTAACTACTACTATGTAAACGTTTACAAATCCCTAAATAGGCCCCAATTTTTGTACCTGATTTATTGTATAAACATTATATAAAGGCTCTCATGGTGGCAAATTTGCACTATAAAAGCAACCAAAACATGTTTGTATTTTGCACTGTAAACAATTCCAGTGATGTGTTTTATCACACTTGTCGTGAGTGTTCCCCAAGAAAACAAATAATATCGGTAACATATGCTTTAGTCATTTTCCATTGTTGCTAAACGTAACAATTGTTTTGAAAAAACCTTACCCTTCCCTTGCAGTCGGGTAAAAAGATAAAACACGAAACTTTCATGGACCGTTACTCTGCCGTAACTTGCACTTGCGAAAAAAAAAAATTGTATCAAATAAATCATTACGCTGATTTTAAATTTGACAATGCGCCTTCATGTTTTTTTTTTTTTTTAATGTTTTAATTAAATTTAAATTAATACAATAAGTACTTGTCCCGACTATGGCTGCTATAGTACGCATTGGCTCCTACCGTGTTGCCAATGTGCTATCATGGCAAAAAATAGCAGCCATGTTTTCACCGAAAACGAATTAGATCACCTCTTGTCTCGTAGCAGTAACACAAACTCACGTACAGAGCTATTAAGTTATGTAGCAGCTGCACCAAGAGTCCTATTCAGTACTCTAGAAGAGTTGTTATGACTTTTACAGAACGGGGCTAGTTCTGTTCGTTATAGCGACGTTGAGAGAACTTTTAAGAAGTTAAAAGGTTACGTAGTGGTTGTGTAAGGTACAGTGCAGATTGATCCTTGAATAGTATTTTCGATACTGTTACAGTACTTGAGCTGCAAAACTTATTTTGACGCATTATTAGTGCATAATAGATAAATAAAAGTCGTCTTTAGTACTAAGTAGCTCCATTTTTTTTTTTTTTTTTTTTTTTTTTTTTTTTTTTTTTTTTTTTTTTTTTTTTTTTTTTTTACTATGCAACACTTTAATGATTCGTATGGTCCTGTGAGTGTTTTAAGAGCTAAACTATAAAAATTAAATTCTATTTAATCTTATAGAACCACAATTCTCTGTTAAAACCTTTATAGTACAAGCAGTAACAATGGTTACCATTATAGGCCTACTATATCACTCTTTGGTAATAAAACGCCTAGGTACTTATGACTTCCTTACTTTAGGTATAATAGAGCTTTAGTATTATAACCTTAAGGATATAGTGCTTGTTGAATTGATAACTATAATAAAATAATAATTATAGATCAACAATATGTCTGATGTCAGCTCTGATTTGAGCTGCTGTTTGTGTTGTACTGTATAAAGTTAGATATGGAGTTCAAAAAACCAGTTTCACTTGAAATATAAGAAACTTAATATTAGTGGTTGATATTCTTAACGAACTGTTTTATTACTCCAATGGGTAAAAATTAGAGCTTGCAGAACAACAAATATCTTCACCCTGAAATGAGATTGGACACTTTTGATATATACCATCGGAATTCAAATTCATTAATTTTGTGATCATAAGTAAATAGTAGGTGGTATAATATATAAAATTCAGAAACTATCTATGTTATTGGGCACACATAAAGTTTCTATAATTAGGTACATAAAATTAAATTGCTTCAAAAACGTAAAATAAAAACATAACAATAGAATCTGGTTCACTAAAAATTAAAATTACATGCATCAAATGTCAAAGTTTTGACGATGTAAGTAAAAATGTTAATGTAAATAGACACATAAGTATACATAACATCACATTCATGTAACAGGGGCGAGCCTATTGTCATTATCTGAGCACAAATCCATACTCTGTGGCTGCTACTGAGAAATTCCTGATGGAATAACACTTTGCATGATCCACGAATAGAACCCAGAACCTCATTCTCAGCGGCGCTTGCAAACCATAGCTCAACGAGGCAGATGACCAACAACTTGGCAAATTAAATGTCAATACTGTAACAGTTTTCACTTTGTCTATCAATAATGGTGAGAATCTGTTTTTTAAATTCATTGAGGCTTATACTGTCTTTAATTTGCGTAGATATTTTAGTGTACAATCTGGGTGATTGCAAAAATATACACTTTTGTGATGCACGCAGCTATGTGTGAAGTTTATCTGAGTAACATAGGCTTTCGACAGATTTATATAGATGCATATTGTTTTTGGCAAAAATACATTATTCATAAATATACAATGTCTACTGTTGGTATTTAAGAAAATTCCGCTTGCATGATATTGTGAATTTTATTTTGAATGAGCTCCAATCAGGCTCATGATTTACTTCTCTTAATAATACTTATAAAAGTATTACCCCAAAATATAAGTCTATACTGCAGAGTAAAGACAACCAAACCGTGGTAAGCCACCAGCAGTGCGGTTTTATTTATAATCTTAATCAGCATAATTATAAACAATATAGGAAAACTTACTAAGTTTCTCCCACAAATTGTCTATTTGAGTTCTCTGACATAATATTCTTATCAATAAAAGCTCCAGAAATTTTGTTACGTGAAACATATAATTATATCCTGATGTCTTGATATCCTAACCCACAATCCCTTCATGTTAGCACTCCCATGCACCCCCCCCCCCCTTGTTTTCAATTATATCACTATAGTACTTACTTGTACTATCAAGTGTGTACATCTCGTGCCCAGATAAATTAAAATTCTTCTTTACTTTGTTGTAATTTAGGTCTGCTCATCTCCTCGGGTATTAAATATTATTTAATGCAGGTTACATGCTTACTACAATACATGATTGTTTTGCGTTTCTATGATGTATTGATCAGACATAACAAGTTATCTCTTATTATTAGGTATGGTTTCAGTGATTTTCTCTGAAAATACTCTTAGGCATAAATAAATTATCAACGTTTTAAATTACAACATGATTAATTTAATATTGAAGCCATAGATTGCTAGGTATAGCGACGAGTTACTATTAGGGTTGTTATTTTAGATTGGGCCTTACAATATAGTGGTACTATTATCTTTTCCTAAGAGGGGTTGAGGTCTCGGAGTGGAAATAATTTATTTGGAACTAAAAAGTGTTTGGTTGATAAGGTCATCTGTACATTGGCAGGCTGTTAAGACCTCGAAATTTTGTCAGTCTATAAACCTTTTCCCTCTCAATACTAATAGTTTTTGAGTATTGGGACATTACAGTGCATTTACCACCATGTTTTATTTAGTTTATTCAGAAAATTTTTTTTTTTTTTTTTTTTTCTTCCTCTTTCATCTGCAATCAGTGCATTCACTTTTAGCAGATGTGTTGTAGGGTCTTCTCGTTCTGAGTGTGTCCTCCAGCAAGAACATCTACTCATAGTTTCCTAATATATCTTTTCTTTTAAGGCGTTTAGCATAGCTGCGAATTGTGAGCTGTCGTGCAAGGGTATTGGGGTGGGCTTCCAGCCGTTCCCTGTATTTAGTATTGAGGTTGGTTGTTTCTTCTCTCACTGTGAGCATTTCCAGGTGTTCATGGATCTCAGCATTAGTCACATACCAGGGGATATTACTGATTGTTCTGAGGATTATGTTCTGCATTCTTTGTATCTTTATGATGGAGGAGTTACAAGCACTACCCCACAGCTGAAGGCCATACATCCATACAGGTTTTAGGATTGATTTGTATACCAGAAGTTTATTGTCCACTGACAGTTTGCTGTTTCGGCCTAGCAGCCACAGGAAGCTTTTGTATTTGATTTTGAGTTCATCTCTTTTCTTCTTAATGTGCTCATTCCATGTCATACGCCTATCGAGATGGAGACCAAGGTATCTGACAGAGTTTAGATGCGGAAGGGTGACGTTTTCTAGTTTCACCGAGGGGCAATTGCCTTTGCGTAGCGTGTAAGTAACCTGCACTGATTTTGAAGTACTAGCTTTAATCCGCCAGTTTCGAAGCCACTCGGTTGTTTCGTTTAGGCCTTCCTGTAAGATTTTGGAGGCTATTTCTGGGTCCTTATGACTCGCCAGGATAGCGGTATCATCGGCGAACGTAGCTGTGGTTATGGCATTCGAGCAAGGGAGGTCAGCTGTGAAGATAGTGTAGAGTACAGGGCCCAAAACTGACCCCTGGGGTACCCCAGCTTGTATTTCAAAGAATTTTGACGTAGTTTCTCCTTCTTTGACCTGGAACAGTCTTCCTGAGAGGTAGGAATTAAGTATGAGAAAGTAGCTATGTGGAAGACAGCTTTTAATTTTGCATAGCAGGCCCTTGTGCCAGACTCTATCAAAAGCCTGCTGTATGTCTAAGAAAGCTGCAGAACAGTATTCTTTTTCTTCAAGTGTCCTTCTAATCTTATCGCAGACTCTATGGACTTGTTCCACAGTGGAGTGTTGCTGCCTAAAGCCGAATTGGTGGCTGGGTATGATGCCATTTTCTGTTAGGATTGGTAGGATTCGCCGAAGGAGGAGCTTTTCAAAAATTTTGGAGAGTATTGGGAGCAAACTTATAGGTCTATAGGATGTGACGTCACTTGGTGGTTTTCCATCTTTATAGATCATGATTATTTGGGACACTTTCCATATTGTAGGATAATGCTGGACTCTTAATATCCCATTACATACTGTAGTGATGTAGATAATAGCTTTTCGGGGCAATTTCCGAACAATTTCTTTAGTTATTAGGTCGAAACCCGGTGCTTTTTTATCCTTCAGCTCCTGTATTACTCTCCACACTTCCCTTACCGATACAGGTCTTGGCGGTAGGTCCATTTGGAGGTCTTGATTTAGAGTTGCGTCCACTTGGTCATCAAACTCATCATTCATCGAATCATTTGGGCGAAATACTTTTGCTAGATGTTCAGCAAATATGTCTGCTTTTTGTTGTGGTTTTCTCACCCATCCTCCATCATGCTTCAAAGGTGGTTTAGCAGCTTGCGGTCTGTCAAAGCATTTGGTTATTTTCCAGAGTGAGTAGTTTGTAGCCTCTGTAGCAGTAAGGTTTTCTAGCTTTTCTTGGAATGAGTTATCATGCCAGTTTTCCAATAGTGTCTTTAGATTTTCTACAGCTCTGTTGAGATTTGTTTTATCTACACTAAGCCTACTTGAATGCCAGACTCTTCGAAGTCGTCTCTTTTCTAGAACAGCCTTTTTTATTTCTAGAGGATAGTTACTTACTCCACTACCATTACAGCCTTGGATTTCAGGAGTACTTATCCAACATGCTTCCTGTATGAGCATCGTTATATATTTAGCGGCTTCATCGATATCATCAGGTGTTTTAAGGGCCATTTTCATGTTTATTGATTCATCAATGTGCTCTCGAAATGTGTCCCAGTCTGTAAGTTTATTACTCAGCTTTATTGTTCTTGACACCTCTATAAGGTTGGTGCTTATAGTCAAGAGCACGGGAGTGTGATCGGAAGAACTGTCATAACAAGACTCAGGTTTCATATACAACTTCGTTAGGCCTTTGGCTATGAAGAAATCTATAAGATCTGGCACCTTCTTGGTGTCAGTTGGCCAATTAGTAGGTTCTCCTGTGGATATTGTGCTAAGTTTGTTTGCGTCTACACTCAGTTTTAGCTGTTTGCCTCTGGTATTCGTTAATCTGGAGCCCCAGGAGGTATGTTTGGCATTCCAGTCTCCGCCTACAATATAGCGGTGTCCCAGACTGGCAAAGAAATCCGTGTACATTGACTCAGTCATGTTGTGTTTAGGTGGGCAGTACACTGCCGCCACATTGATGTCTCCTGTTTTGTCATGCACAGTTATCGTAGTTGCTTGAATGTGCTCAGTTTCATAGTTAGGCATTTGGTGATGTTTGATAGACTTTTTTATAATAATGGCCGATCCCGCATGGCTTGTACCGTCTGGGTGGTTTGTAATGTAGCAGTGGTAGTCTGGAAACCTTACTATGGAATTTACTTTACAGTGGGCCTCAGAGATAAGCAGTATGTCCAGTTTATGTTGAGACATGAACAGTGTAACTTCATGGTTATTCGCAGCAAGACCATTGATGTTCCAGGTCGCAATCCGTAGTGAAGTCATTTTGTCAGTTTGTCGACGAGTTTTGCTATGAGACTCATAAGAGTGCTCATTTGTTGGAGGATGATATCAAACTTTTCTGTTTGTTTTATAATTATTTGTTCTAGGGTCCCGTTTAATTGACCTGAGGTGTGAGCATTATCAAAACTGTTCTGGGAAGCGGTGTTTGTTTTTGTTGATTTTACTGTTTCTGCGTAGGACAAACTCTGTCGTCGATTCTTTGGCTCTGTACTGGTATTCATCTCATTCTTCTTAGGTGTTCTAGATGCTGATTTGTTTCCTAACGGAGGGATGTAATTTTTTTGTTTCCTAGCTTGGATTTCTTTATAAACTTCACATCCCTTGTAATTAGCTGGATGTGGTCCATTACAAAGGGCACATAAGGCTGGACTGCTCCGGTCACGTTTTTGGCATTCGGAAGTCTTGTGTGATTGCCCACATTTCACACACCTGTATGGTCTCATGCAATAATTCTTGGTATGGCCATACTGTTGGCATCTCTGGCATTGAACTATTGTTTTCCGTTTTCTTGGTTCTTCTATGGTGACACTTTGGTGGTAGATATATTTAAGGTCTTTAATAGCCTTATTGTTGGGACCACTAGCCAGATTAACAAAGAAGGTAGATGTCGGATTCTTGTTTGGTCCATACCTTGCATTTATTATCTCGCCAAGTACCATGTTTCCCGTTGCTTCTATGTCTTCTTTTATTATGTTAAGTGGTGTAGATGGATGTAAGTTTTTTAATACAACTCGGAAGCATCTAGTATCTTTCCTGTTAAAGGTGTGTCCTATAAGGCCCTTTTCTCTAACCAGGGAGATAAGTTTTTTGTAGGTGTCTATATCTGCAGTACTGATCCGAAGTTGAGTTTTGTTCACAATTTTATATGAGAATTGGTCTTTGTTGGCTGCTGTTTCTAAGAGGTTTGTTAGCTCTTTTAGGTCTTCAATTCCATAGAGGATGATTGGTGGTGGTTTAACTTGTTTCGTTGGTTTATCCGTTTCTTCAGTTATATCCACAGGTAGTCCATCATATCGATTTGTTGTTTTGGTTGTATCTACAGGGGGGCTGGTAGACAACTTTCTTTTCTTATGGCTATTGCAGGGCACTTTCTGCCACGGAGGTGGACGCGGTGAATCTGTAGGTGTCAAAGGTGCATCTTTGGATTTCATGTCTTCAGTAGATGGTTGTGTTGGACAGCTTCCAATTGATGCAGATCTAGGTCTTTGTAGAAATAGGCCAGGATGGAATGCCTGTTGCACAAGCACTTTTCGGCCACTAGAGTTTTCTAGAGCTGGAGCTGGCTTTCCCACTGCAGTAGGTTGTTCTTCCGAGGAAGATAAAGATATATTTAATATTTCATTTGATTGTTCACTCATTTTTGTTCCCACGAGAAGGGTCGATTTAAAAGGTCGCAGGTGAGGTTACGCCCATTCTCACCTGAAGGCGATACTCATGATGTTTGCCATGTCCACCATGGTTGGCGCTAGTGGCTGGAATGCCCCCCAGTCATTCATCCCCTCGGCGCGGTCCACACCTTGGGATTAGGGGTGATTTATTATTGAGGGTTTCTTCCTCTAGTCCCGGGCGATGAAGCCAAGGACCCCGGCCTCACGGAACAAGTCCGCAAGGTAACGGGTGTTAAAAGGCATTTCCTCCTTTCAACTTGATGAACTGGTTAGGCCCATCTGGTCAGGATTGTTAACCGCCGCCCAAGGCTCGGCGTTGTTGCTCGTTTGGCACCACCCGGGGGAGACGTGTAGGGTGGGTCTAGGAAAAGATGGTAAATCCTACGGACGCGAGCAACTTCCCTCCCCCAAAATTTTTACCCCCAAAGTTATTCAGAAAATAAACGGTTATACATTAAACATTGTTTGCATAACATAACATCACGCCTGTAATCCCCGAAAGGGTAGGCAGAGGTGTCAGACACCCATATTTCGCCAGTTTTGCATTTGGTTGGTTACGTGCATGATTATGTAACTTTGATTTATAACCAATGATGCTTCCATAATATCATACTCGATGAAGAAGCTATGAAAAGATTTCACTTAATGTGGCCATAACATGCTGAGAGTATCTCATACTAAAGCATGTGCAATCATGACAAATGTGTGTCAGCCAGCAGAATACAAATAAGGCAGCCAAGTAACTTTTACTTGCTGATAGGAAACCAGGTGGCAAAGTATGGTCCCCATTCACTGCAAGAGTATATGCATTAGCAAGACTATAATGCACATTGGATAAGCAAGGTTGTCTCGCAACCATCATGTTCATAGATTAAAAAGCATATTTATAAATTTAGCTGACCAAAGTTCATAGTAGAGTAGGTTCACCTGTGATGTCTATTCTAGGTATTTTTAGTGTTAGCATTGTCCAATGACTTTGCTAAGGGCATCTTGTGTCACGCACTGATAGTTTGCTATGCAGCTAGTAACATGGGATATATGTTTTCATGTAAAGCATACTTCTGGGTGGTAATTATTCCGTTGGAATCATTCAAGTAATCAGAGAAGTATAGAAGATGACATGCTGCGCCAACCTCAAATGAATTGGGTTAAGGGCAAGAGAATGATGATGACTCAAAACACACAAACATCACATGGAGATGGATCTCACCGGCTATGCCGATTGTAAGTATTTTCAGTGTTAGCATTGTCCAATGACTTTGCTAAGGACATCTCGTGTCACGCACTGACAGTTTGCCATGCAGCTAATAACTCAGGGTATATGCTTAAAATTTACACGGAAATGTAACTCACCTGCTATGCAGCATATAGGTATTTTCAGTGTTAGCATTATCCAATGACTTTGCTAAGGACATCTCGTGCCACACACTGCTAGTTTGCTATGCAGTTAATAACATAGGGTATATGCTTACATGGAAATGTAACCTACCTGCTATACCCAGTATAGTTATTTTCAGTGTTAGCATTGTCCAATGACTTTGCCAAGGACATCTCGTGTCACGCACTGACAGTTTGCCATGCAGCTAATAACTAGTGATAGTTCAAGTTCCAGCTAGTACATAGGAAATATATGTTACTGGGGTGTCGCGCACCCACTGGAAAAAGCTTTAAGAAGCTTACAGCACACATGTGGTTTACAGTGTTAATGACCATCGTATCGCTTGAATAAGCACTGTAGATATCACTTATCCGGAGGTCAGTTATAGCCAGGCATTCTTACGCCTAATGGTAGGGTTCCAAGGGTTACATCCAAGTTCACTGCTGTGGTCGGCTGCGCGAGCGTTGTCTGTAGGTATTTGCTCAGATTTCTGCGTCTCAGGTTTACGATTTTCACTAACGCTGCACTTATTACACTTCTTGTCACTCAGTATTTTGTTATTTCGGTAGAATATAACGTAAACTTATTTTTAAGCGAATAATTTGACGAGAAAGAACTTTTTTCTTGCGGTGTCGTTAACGCGCGAAAAAGAAAAGTGACGTTTCATATGCCAAAACGGGATAGGACGATGCAAATGTTGCAATCTTTAAAAAATATTCATTTTCTTTAATCTAAAATCGCGGTGTTAATACGTCGTAAGGGAATTACTACCTATGTCAATAATAATTATTTGAAGATCTCCACGAAGTAAAATAGTATAAAGCCTTCCTCGATAAATAGACTACCCAACACATTTTTTTTTTTCGATTACAACTAGTAGTTCCTGAGATTAGCGCGTTCAACCAAAGAAACACTCTTCAGCTTTTTAAAATTATAGTATAGATTCGTGACTTACCCGTGTTACTACCAATCCTTGGAATCCTCGTAGGATTGGTAGAAACACGGGAATTACCCGCATTACTATCCAGTAATGCGGGTAATTCCATTGCCTTGGTAATGCGCCGTATTAAAACGTTATTAAATGGGAAATAAAACATTTAGGTACAGTGTCCCATGGAGTTGTATTAAAGCAGCCAAGTGCTCCGTAGCGTAGAATCTTTGATTATATACATGTATATTTATATACATGTATATAAAAGCGTAGAATAATAATGGCAAAACTATTGATATAAAAACTAAAGATCGGTCGTCCGAACATTTGCTCGACGCGTTCGCCATACAGAGAATTGGTGTAGTCTGCTCGTTAACGTAACCTTGTATAAGCGGCGTGGCATTTTCGAGGAGAACATAAATAAAGCTTTTAATAAAATTTACGACCGCACCCGAAGAGAGCCGATCGTGGACTAGTTCACTTCGACTTAGGAAAGACCTTATTGGGACCACGTTTGTGGCGTCATTTTAACATGCCGTCCGCCCAGTCCTTACCATTGAGGTATTACGTACAGTACATACATTATACCTCAATGGTCCTTACGTAGTAATATATAAGTCAATGGGCAAAACTTAATTTGTTTTTCATAGTGTTTTAATGAAAAACAAAGTTACCTACTTCTGCAGTTTGAAATTAAGGTCCCAAAACTCGAACAAAATATATCTTATTCCAAACAATTTTTGTTGTTAAAAGTTCCAAACCCAATAATTATTCAACACTCCATTCATGAAACCTATTGGAGTAAAATATTTGCGATTTACGAACGGGCAGACAGAAAGATCAACAGGAGAATCTTTTGGGGTTCCATTTTGGCCATTTGGCCACGGAACCCAAATAAATCAAGCTTGCCGTATAGTTATTTAAGGGTACCTACTCAAATGTCGATCTTTACCTTCAAATATCTCGATAACGTGACACTTTGGGGTACCTACCATGTTAAATTGTTCGTCTATATGTCATCTTTTAGCGATTTTGAAAAAAAAATCAAAATGACGGTGGGTCGATATGCCAGCTACCATACAAAAAAGTTCAAACGCCTTTATGCCACGGTTTTTCAATCGCCAGTTAACTTTATCTTTTTTTTCTTTTCATTCGCCTGTAAAAATTAACTTTTATCTGCCGCTTAGGTTTGTCATTTTGACAGTTTTTTGTATAGACGATCTGTCAAAACATCACATTTATTCCTCAGGCCTCATTTACGGACACGTGGGGCGTCGTCGAGCCCTCAGGTTAAGGCTAGGTTGCAGTACTTTTTAGGATTTTTGAACGTATGAAAATCTAACTAATTAAGACACATACATACATACATAAACTCACGCCCTTTTCCCATGGGGGTAGGCAGAAACCACAGAACGCCACTTGCTACGATCCTTACATACTCCTCCTAACTAAATATGAGTTATTTAATAAATAAAAATTATTACATGAAAATTGAACATTCAAGAACCCTCAAGTAAATCGGAAAGATAGAAACGCGATTTAAATGAGCGGCTCGATAATATTTTTTATTATCAAACATGACACTCAATCACAATTTTAAACGTGTACCGACTGCTGAGAGATTTCATCATGAATTTATTATGAACTAGCTGTTGCCAGCGGCTTCGCCCGCTGCAACTCGAAAATTATCCCACGGGAAGATAAATTCGAGATAAAAACTATCCTATGTGTTAATCCAGGTTATAAACTATCTGTGTACCAAATTTTATCCAAATTCGTTCGGTAGTTTTTGCGTGAAAGAGTAACAAACATCCACACATCCATTCTCACAAACTTTCACATTTATAATATTAGTAGGAAGTTATATCAGTAGATAGAACTTTTTATTTTGAAGTAAACGTTGAAAACATATTGTATAATTTCTTTATCATTTTTCTCCAAGAAAAAAAAAACAATAAAAAAATAGGCTTATTATCGCTCGCCGGACAGTCGCTGCCGTTCGTCAGTTCAATATATGTACTCTGTGGGCATTTGTCTTGAACGTCGAACGTTATCGTGAATATAGTTTTGAACGAATTTCTGAACGTCAAAGTGACAAGACACAGGTGTCAAATCAGCACAGCAGTGAACTTTGTTTTTAAGGTGGGATGGAAATCAGGATTCATAAGATAAAGGATAATAATCAGGGGTATAATAATTGTTTCTTATATAATGGCAGACCCTGTGTTAACAGACGACGACGATGTTGTGATGGTGGAAGATTTACACGCAAAGGTATCGTATCCTCGTAACCATACAATTTGTAAACGCGACTTCATTTTATCGTTCATGTGTGGATTTGAGTTGTTGAAATTCCTTTACATATGGATATATGGTAGATGTTGTGTAACATTTAGATACTCAGGTTTTTATTTTTTTTATTTTTTTTTAAAACTTTAACAAACAAACAATATTAATTATGTGCAGTGTGCACTTAGAACAAGATTAGTTGTCAGACAATTGGTAGGAAAAGAGAATGACCAAAAATGTATGAGCCCTGGTCCAAAAAAAAATCTACTGCCCCCAGGGTTAACTCTAATGTGGGTTGACTTATACTGTTGTACTGACTATGTGTCCAAAAATACATCAAATTTTAACCCACAGTTACAGAGTAATTCAACAATACATAATACTACAATGATACACTAATGTTTGCATCTAATTTTTGTGTATCTTATTTCTATTTATTTAAAATATAGTGTTATACATTCCTTAGAGCAGATTAATAGTTAACTCAAAAAACCACATAGTTACTTAATATCCGTTTATGTTAAACAATTTATTTTAAAATATTTTCATTGATGGTTATTCTGTACAGATTGTATTCAGAAATCATTGTCGTCAATTACAATATAGCTTAAAAACTGTGCTGGATGGTTAATAAGAAAGAAAGAACAAGTATTTATTGGTTTCACACAGGACAAAACAAATTAACTAAAAAATTAAAAAAGTTAACTTATAGGGAATATTATGATAATGCACATACGCCAAAAACCACACAATAGACTGAAAGACATTATATGTGCACATTGTGCACACATGCTCAAAGTACGTCTGCCACTCTTACATGATCAGTAATAATGATTTGGAGCCTCCCGAGGTGGTCTGAGTTTATAAGTAAATATTTGTGATAAATCTGGCTTTGGATATGCCTAGATTGGATTTTCTCTCTTAATAACCAGAAGTTCTTACCAGTAATATTATAATTATTTAAAATATTATTCAAAACATCGTTTTCTCTGTACACTTCTATTATTAGAACTACTGGTCAGTTTAAAAAACTGACCTGACTGACTGTATGCGTTAGCGCAAACATAACAAGTTCTTCCTCACAACACAACCTTGGAAATTCTCATACATCAGGTAATACTGCAGACATTCTTTGAAATGGAACTCGTTGGTTATTTAGGTTATGGCCAATCACTTACTACTACTACTCGTGTGTGAGGCAGTTTCCAACATTGATTCTAGTATTAATTCTCTCCGCAAAAGCACAAGCAACAATATTATCAGTGATTGGGTCGTGGAAAGCATTTGTAATGACCGCGGCATTCCTAAAATCATACTGAATATGCTGCAGACCTCTATTAAAATAATGTTGCCTAAATATCTTAAAATCTCTCTTGAAGTAGCCATTTAATACTTCCACGACCTATCGACAAATCGTCACTAGTCGGGACTTATTGGCGTCAGCCATCGTCTCGCTTCTTATTACTGATCACGCGGTTTCACCCGCGTAGTTCCCGTTCCCGTGGGAATACAGGTATAGAAAGTAGCCTATGTCACCTGCGGATAGTGTAGCTTCCCAACGGTGAAAGAATTTTTGAAATCAGTCCAGTAGTTTCGGAGCCTATTCGTAATTCCTAAACAAACAAACAAATCTTTTCTCTTTATAATATTAGTGTAGATTTAGGCATAGTTGGTGGTGGACATTTCGTTCGACGTCTGGACCCAGTCCTCAAGCGCATCTACAGACCAGGGATGTAACGGAGGTAGTTTTATCGGAACCGAAGGCGGAGTCGGAGTTTTTAAATTTGCTTTATCGGAGTCGGAATCGGAGTCGGAGGCAGGGTCAGAAGTGGTGGCGTAACAAATTAACAACAAGCGAAAAAATAATTGACGATAGAGTGCACGTAGTGGGAGTCGGGGGGATTCCCCGCGCGACATGTATGAACCTGTTCATAACAGTCGACACAGGCCGCCGCCGCCGCCGCCGCCGCCGCCGCCGCTATGTTATGCTTCGACCTCCGATTAAAACCTTCGATTTAAAAGTGTCGGAACCGAAGGTGTAATAATAATCGGAAGTTCCGACTTAACGGAACCGGAGTCGAAGCTCCGTAACATCCCTGCTACAGACCCCCAGTGGTACTAGAGGGGTCTGCTGAAGCAGCTAGACCGGGAGCTCCTCCTGGAAGCCTCGATCGTGCGGGTCTGGGTGCCATCACCAGTCAGGCCTGCCAACATCAACAATGAGGTGGGTTGGTTCCAGGAAGTCATGTCCGAGATATGCGACGTGTCAAGCGCCTGGTGTCAGGTGTACTGGTAGTAGCGAGAGCCGACGTACCTGAGTGAGCAGTGCATGGTGGCGCGGCACCTTTAAGGCAGGCAATGCAGGCTCCGCTTTTGTCCTTCGGCGGAGGTGGAGCTGTATGAAGGGTAGCCACCTGTGGTGGCTACCATAATGTACGTGAGAAAAAATATGAATACTAACATAATGTACGTGAGAAAAAATCTGCATCTTTTTAGTAAAAGAGGACACAGACACAATTATGTTACTAGGAATAGGGACCAGTTAATTCAGCCAGGCTTCAGACTCGCTAAAGTAGACTCATCTTTCATGGGGTACTGAATGAAACGAAATTATTCTTGAACTGAATGAAACGAAATTTAAAACATGCATCAAACGCACACTATGCAAGCAAGCATATTACAAGTTGGACGATTATATCGCTGATAAAAATGCTTGGCTTAATGCCGGTCCTGCTCCACAAGGACAGGGCGCTTAAATTGATAGCATTAAATAGGAGGAAGAAAGAAGAAGAAGATTGTACAACTATCTTTGCAATGTATAAATTCAATCTCTTTAGTATTATATAGTCGCATAGCACATATTGTGTGAGTACTATGTACTAGAAAGCTATCATTCTCTGGAAACCTACTTATTATTTATTTGACTTGGATATGCCCTGGCGATTGAGAGTGTGTCATGCTCACTTAAATGTCTCGCTGATGGTGGCGGGTGTGTCGGATCATTTCGTTCCCTTCAAAATGGTTGAGTGGAATGGTGCTGATCCATGCGTCATGCTCGTGAACGGGTGCTGTCAGTTGTGACTGGTCACCTCTTAGCTGCCACGGCTTGTTTGAATTATTATTTTATCTTTGAATCGTCGTTTTTTGAGTTTACAGTGGACACTTATCGTGCACATCTTGCTACATCGTTCTCACATAATATACCATCTCAACATGAATGATTAAAATGTACCAAGATTTTGTAACAATATTCTGATTTAAAAGAGTGTCCATGGAGTTTCTTGCCCGTTTAGAGATCTACGCTGGGAATGGGCAACTACAGTACTTTCACAAGTTATTATGCCTTGTGACCTTGACTGTAGCTTAGGAGTGCAATACGTCGTCCCGGGGGTTGCTGCGTCGAGTTGCGCGTCGCCGGATGTCTGCGGCGGCGAGTGCTGTGGGTGCGGGGGCGCGCGGCGGCGCGTGCCGTGGCGGTGGGTGCGTGGGGCTCCGGGTCGCGGGGCGGTGGTTGGGCGTTGCGGCATGCATTCGTTGTTCCGTGATTTGGAGTCTCGTACATTTGTTGTTGCGGTGTGCGTCGCTGCGTGCTTTCGTGCTCGCAGTGTTCGTTGTTGCGGGCATTCGGCGGCGTGTGATTCGGCGTGGTGGCTTTCGGGATGACGTATTGCACTCATAGTTTAGTTTTATGAATTGTTCTTCTGACATTCAAAAGTACCTGGTAATGGTTTAATTGAAATAAATGCTTTGACTTTGACTTTGGTGTCGGAAGAGGACCACCCAGGAGACGATGAGTACATTCCAGAGGTGACTGAGGTAGCCTGAGAGTGGCGGTAGGCAGGCTTAAGGCCAAAACTACCGCCCCGGGACCCGATAACTTGCCTGGCAAAGCCAGAATCCTGGCTTCGGAGGCTCTTGGCCCCGACTGGAAGGGCACTTCGTTGGAAGATGAGGAAGTTGGTTCTCATTTGGAAGCCAGGGCGCACTGCTGACTCTCCGTCCGCATACCGGCTTATTGTGCTGCTCGACAAGGTGGGGAAGCTCTTTGAAAAAGTGATTGCAAACCGCCTTGCCGAGCACCTTGCAGGGATGGGTCCGGATCTAGCGATACACCAGTTTGGTTTCTGCAACAGGCGCTCGGCGGTGGACGCCTTCGTGCGTGCCTTTACGACAAGGAATGCAGTGGTGTGGTCTTAGCGGTGTCTCTTGACATTGCCAACGCCTTCAACACCATGTCCTGGAGCTACATTAGGGAGGCACTCCGGTATCACCGGGTGCCAGCCTACCTTCGTTCTGTGATTGGGGACTATCAGACAGACAGGGCTGTTATCTACCCCGGTCGCAGCGGAGAATGGAACCGGCGAGAGATTTCGTGCGGTGTTCCACAGGGATCGGTTCGGGGGCTGCCCCTGTATAACATCGGTTACATTTGGGTGATGTGCGCCGACCTCCCTAGCGTCGTCAGCGTAGTTTGCTGCGGTGACGTCGTGGAGAGGATCCGGCAGTTGGGTCTCGAGGTGGCATTGCACAAGTCCGAGGCCATGTGCTTTCAATGTGTTTGTGTTGTAAATCTGGAGGCACAACTTGATTTTTTTTAACTAATTTTTGGGCTAATTTGGTCATTCTCCTTAGTCCCGAGTAACAAGAAAAACATTATAGCTCATTTACACTCTCGCCTCGTGGCTCGTATCGCACCTCGCCTCGCAGCTCGTTTGATTTTTGCGAGATATTGTGTGTCTGTTCACAATCTCGCGAGGCGTTCAGTTCGCTTTAAGCCAGCAATGATGGAAGACGTTGAATTATTAGCAGCAGCAACTCTTTCCCTTCTAGTTTTTACAACTACGTGACTTATTTAAAAAAAAAAGATAAAAAAATACGTTGCCGAAGAAGATGGTGGATGGTATCTATACATCGCAATAGAACCCTGTGAGTTATTACCCTACGAGGTCGAACGTCAGTAACCCACTGTTGTGACTGCGCGAGTGTAAACATGAAGCTCGCGTAGGGCGCGAGGCCCTTTGACTCGTGCCAAAAAACCGCCCCCGACGCGAGCGCTGCGAGGAGCGGGCCGAGCTGCGAGGCGAGTCACAAACACACCATTTACACACTCGACTCGTGCCTCGCCTCGTGGCTTGTCTCGTGGCTTGTCTCGTCACTCGCGCGAGATTGTAAATGAGATATTAAAATTGTACATAACTTGTACTTTGCTTTGAATTTCACATATTGTTTACCTGAGTGCAACCAATTATATCATTTTTATTCTATCAAAGTTCGATTAGTTGTTCTCCCACCTAACATTAAGCACAATAAGTCATGCAAAAAACAGTTTACATTTACATGTATTGAGAAGAATGACCTACCTGGAAATAAGATATGATTTTCAGGAAGAATATAATATAACAATGTGATTCAAAATGTTTTATTTTATTTACCGAAATGGTCACTTAATACTTTCACTATCAAGAGCAAATTATTCAGTTTTATTTGTATGCCGCGAGAGGGCAAGTTATCGGTAGCTACATATAGCGACGACTCGGAGGATGGGTTGGGGGACTTGGGGGTCATGCAAACGAATTTTTGTTCGACCCATATGCAGGGTGCTTTTCACCTAAAGTGTTAAGAAACATTGGAAGACTGGTATTTCAAACATCATTGACAATGAAAAAGGAATTGATTGAAATCTTTCACTTACATGCTATGTTATCTTTCAGGAACCTATTGTTATTGATGACGGAGATGATGAAATAAATAAAAATAAGGAAAATGCACTTAATGTGCCAATTAATATAGATGATGAATTACCAAAAGTATCCGGATTAAGAAACAACGCTATGAATACGGAAGCAGACAAAATCTTTAAAATTCATCTGGAAAATAATAGGCTTATCGATAAAATAGTAGACAGGTGTTTGTATATGGAAAATTCTACTGGAATGCCTAGAGTAGTACATAAAACACTTTTGCCTTTATACAAAGCTGCTAGTGTTAGATTTAAGGTATCGGATGAATTTAGAGCATTGCTAAAGAATACTTTCAAACAATTAATGAAAGATCCGGATCACAAGTTTCTGCATGTCAAGACATTGTGCGAGCAATTAAAATCAGGAGGGATAAGAAAAGTGCCGTATGTTACAGTACCTGCTACCTTGGAGAAAAAAAACTCTCAATCAGATTGCATAGGTTTGTTGCTATTGCTTTGAGATAGATAGATTATGATTATTACTTAACCACGTCTGTAATCCCCTATAAAATCAATCTGTAATTTGGTGTGCCTTTTAGCATAGGGCTCCGCCAACCTTTTCCATTGTGCTCTGTCTAATGCCAGCCTAGTCCAGAAAGGTCCCAAGGTTAATTTAAGATCATCCTCCTTATTTCTAGAACACCAGAGGGTGACTTGCGTGCTCCATTTATTTGTCTGTCAGTGTAGCATGTAGGATGATGAATGAACATAAAATAAAAAGAGGCAGAACACCATGTGCTGCTAAATATTACTTATCTTACCTAGCCACTTGTAGAACTTTCGATCAAGAAGCATTCAGTGATTCTGTACAGTTTGGGCAGAATTGACTCAAAAAATTGTTGTGAGGAAAGTTTGGAGTATGTAGGGGTGGCTATACTATTAGAGTAGAGGAATACTAAAGAAAAAATGGACGGAATGTGTAAAGAATGATATGATTATGGCTAGAAAGGAAGTGACAGCTGAGAAGACTGGAAAAAAAAGTCATGCTGTGCCGTCCTATCCTATTTGGAGTTGGCACAGCATGTCTTTTTCTTCTATTAGGATAAGGGCAACGAATATATTAATAATTTCACTCACCAGTACACATTACACTACGTTGGGTCTGATTGATTTAGACCAAGAAGTAGGTGTACCAACGTATAAGCAGCTTAAATAAGTTAAATAGTGTCACTGGTATTTTTTACAGTTTTAGTTTATAACTTTTGTTGTAATTGATGCTGTGACGTCTGAAAGGGGAGAATGGAAGAAGAAAACGTGTTTCGCCGATCGAAGTAAAATGGGACAAGGGCAAGGAGATGATGATGTTGGTTTATAGGTTTTAAGCAGTCATTTGCATCAGATATAAAACTTGTCTTTAATCAATTACTTGCATACCTACATTCATCTGTAATTTTAAAATGTTGCAGAATTAACTAATGATAGTAAAGAAATATATCAAAACAGAAATGGGAATGTGGAAACAGTATCAATCCCTAAAATTAATAAAAGAAACTACACCTCAACGAAAAGATCAATTCGACCAAGAAGAGCAAAAAAAACAAAACTCAATCCTGAAAAGATTGACATTATAGATTTAGATGATTCTGAAACTGAATCTGCAGATTCGGATGGTTCAAAAGATGATGATGGATCAAAAGATGATGATGGTCAAAACGATGTCATTATTGTAGAAGAAACAGAACATAGTGACCAGAGAAATGATAATCTAAATACATTACAACACGAAACATTAGAAGTACCAAAAGAATCTAATAAAGTCCCACAAGTTACATTAGAAGAAGATAGTAACAAAGAAAATAATGTAACACAAGAAACTTTAGAAAAAGAATCTAAAAATCAAAAACTGTACTTGACATTGTTACCAGCAACAACATCAAGTGGTTGTGTCAAGTCTTTGTTGACCCAAAATCAATTTGGAACAGTTTATAAGAGAAAGGCCAAACCAATAGAAACAGATTCTGACACAACAAAACATAGCATAACATTCGCAAAACAATCAAACAGACAAAATGAAGTGATAGCAGAAACATTAGAAAAAGACTGTAACAAACAAAATAATTT
This sequence comes from Diarsia brunnea, assembly GCA_949774965.1. Lineage (NCBI taxonomy): Eukaryota > Metazoa > Arthropoda > Insecta > Lepidoptera > Noctuidae > Diarsia > Diarsia brunnea. The sequence continues at coordinate 14,738,833 of OX459013.1, read as the reverse complement.
AATACAAGCACCATTGATAAATAACAAACAAGGTAAAGTACAAACATCAATAGAAGCAGATTCTAATACACAAAATAAATTAAAGCAAGCACCGTGGGTAAAAGTTAATAATAAAGAAGGGAATGTGATACAAGAAACATTAGCAAAAGACTCAAACAGCACATTAGTAAAAGACTCTAACACACACGACAAATTAATGCAAGCACCATGGGTAAAAGTTAATAATATACAAGGTAACGTGATACAAGAAATATTAGAAAAAGACTCGACCAAACAAAATAAAGTACTACAAAACACATTAGAAGAAAATGACAATAATGGTAAAGCGGCAGTTAACGAAATGGATTATGACCTTTTGATTCCCAACAACAAGCTAAGTCGAATCAAGAAAGGAAAGCCAGTAAGCTCGTCCTCGCCACATATTTTACCTAAAGATTATGAAATTGCACGTCTTGAGGAGCGTATTGCAGTTATGAAAAAACAAATTGATGTATTAGAAGAGGAGGAGGTGACAACCGGGTCTATAAATTCTGCTTACTATGTATCTTCAAAGTAAGTTTCAAAACGAAAGAGGTAGAGAAAGAAACAAAAGAGCACTGTTTCCTCGTCATCATAGTCATAATATCATATTTGCACCTCCTGTAGAAAAAGAAAATGATGTGTTTGGTAATTACCGACTTGTTCATCAACTGGCGAGTGTGAAACTCGCCCGTGCGCCCAAGTTGATCTTGATACTTTCCGAAAATTGATAATTTCCTTTTTTGTCGTCATCACTCGACCGTGGAAATCAACTTAATTTTAAATATGAGTATTCTCGTTGTCCACAAATGACAGACAGTGACAGACTCAACTTAATAATATTATTCCAAGTAGTCACCACTTTTAACTATTTTAATTACTTAATCAGAAGACGTCACAAACTACGAGGCCAGAATCATGAAGAAGTATTTATTATCTTCTTCTTCATTGCATGATTCATGATAATCTAAATGTACAAAAATACATTATATAGATTTGATTCTGAGATTCCTATTAACAATATAGAAAACCTTCTTTATGATTCTGGCCTCCTGGTAGATTGTGAAATTTCACACTCGCCAGTTGATGAACAAGCGGTTCACTAATTACCAAGGATATTTTTTTTTCTACAGGAGGTGCAAAAATGATAGTATGATAAACTAGTACGACCACGAGGAAACAGCGCAAAAGAGGCTATGATCTCTTCAGTCGGGAGCTGCTTCATATAATTCCCATAAATTATTATATTTGATCACTGTGCTCAGCAGTTTAAAATGAACACTTGTTCTTTCAGGTATAAAGAAAATGTTGTGGCATGTTACAAAAGGATTTGTCAATTAAAAGAAACCAGTCCAGATTTAGTAAAACGGCGAGAGATTCGACTGAGTGTCACTCATGGTCCATCTACAGCTGCTAAGTGGCTAACGGATTTTTTAAATAAGAAGATTAATGAGACAGGAAGAGTAGCATTGCCAGACTTTGCTGATGTATTAACATGTGTGGTAGATTCGAAAAAGGCTGAAAATATTAACTTAAATAATAAGGAGATCTTTAAAGAAGGTAGGAAGCTAAACTTAAATACATACATCCTAGGGGTTCTAAACAAGCTGCAAATTATGATTCTAGAAAATTCAGACAGGTTATTTTTGCTTGTTTATAAAACTGTTGAAAACAATTGTTACAGCATCTTGTTTGTTCCGTCAATGCGGGGAGCAGTTGCAAAAGTTGCGGCAGAAGCGAGAGTACAAGGATCTCTTGGATTTGATACGCGACAAAGAAGACGACGACCCTGCTGAAAAAGATCCACTTCTGCTAGCTAAATTGGAAGAGAATAAACGAATTGCTAAAACAAAGGAAGCAAAGATTTTAAATAAGTGAGTACAATATTTTTTGGTCAGGATGACTGGACATTTTAGACATTTTCGAGGTTAAAGCATACCCACCAAGTTTTTCCCTAGCGAAAATTTTCTAATTTTCGTTTAACTTCGCGCGAGGCGAAGTGCAATGCGTAGCCTAAGGCAAAGTAAAGTTAGTATTGCTCAAACCTCCAAAATCGCTCTTAGTCCAGTCATACCGCCTGACTAATTTCACCTAGTTGTAGGCGTTATAACTATCTTTTCATTAAGGTTTAGTACCTTAGCATTTATTCAGCATGATTCTGATGTCAGAATGATTGACCACTTTTTCGTTGTAATTTTCCCTCTTTAGTTAGGTTACAAAAACTTGTTAATGTTCAAATCTCTATTGGTCTCATCTGGACCCAGACCATTTTGTCTACTTCCTATATCTACAACTTGTCTTAGGCATTTGAAAGAGTATGTTAAGGCATTTGTCCATGAATTTCAACCATGTTGATTTGTATCATCTGCTCTTCAGAGGCTTAGATTTTCCTTTTCACCATTTATTTAATTATTTGGTATTAAATTACTTATTTAGTAAGGGCTCACACAACGTAACAGTTGACAAATATTTCTAAAGGTGTCTCTTAAGGTAGTATTCACTTGCCTGTGACTTTCCTTGTTTATTGTCCTGTTTATATGTTTACTTACTTTGTATGATCTAATTAGATTTTGCAGATTTCGAGATTTATGAAAAAACCTATATTTAATATTAAAAATTATATTTACAGGTACGTGGCTATGGAGCAAGGAACAGCCCAATATAGGGCACAATTTCTTAGTGACAAAGATTCTAGTGACTCGGGAAGTGAAGGTGAACAAACTACTACTGAGACAGGACAGAGTCCAAAAAGTAACGTTACTAATAATTTACCAATTGCGACAGGAGAGAGTTCAATAAGTAACATTAATAATAAAGTTTATTACTTAGTACCGAATAATATAAATACAGCCCCTACTATAATAAGCAATAATCACTGCAATGTAGGGCAAATTCCGAATACCAATAATGTATTTGTTAGTAATTTAGTAGTAACTCCATCATTGACTGTAGCACCGGTCATACAAAATCCTTTAATGTATACTTATATAGTAACTACTCCAACAAACCCACAATTTATATTCACAAATCAAAATCAAAGTACGATACAAGAAAAACCAATAATTAATGATAATATTAGTAACAAACAGAAAGATTTAGATGTGCTACCTGTTAATATAAGCAGTTTAAATTTTGAATCAAGTGAATATGAAACAACGGACACAGATTCAGATTCAGACATCGAGGAGAAATTTAATCCTGAAACAGACTTAACAATTACGGAAACAACAGTCGGTTTTAATACTGCAACAAGCGATAAAGACAGCAATATGCTTTCTATAAGTAAAAATAATATTAATCAACTATGTAAAGTAAGTGATATACACAACACAGTTCCCAGTACGTCAGATGGTACTGGACAAAACTGTGATTCTAGTAACAGTCCAGAAGGCGTTTTGGTTAAAACGGAAGATCAAATTAAAAGCGAACCACTAGATATTCAAGCTATGTTGGATGAATTAGGTGATGATTTTGTAAGCCAAGTTTTTGATATTGAAGATCCGTTCTTAGTCATAGAAATATCTTCAGATGAATCTTCGGATGACTCGTCAGATGACTCGACAGACGATGAAAAATTATAGTCCTTTTTTAGATCTTATTGTTTTATCTTTAAAGGCATCCTTTTATTATTTTAGCTTACCTACTGGGCTCAATCCATCATCACTGACATATTACAGCCAATAAGCCTGATAGTGGTGGTAGATCGATCAGAGTGGCGCGCAATGATTGTTGATATAGCGGTCCCGCATGACAAGAACCTTGTGAAGGCCGAGAAAGGTAAACAAATCAAATATATTTACTTGGCTCACGAGGTTGTCGACATGGAGGATATGTGGAATCAGCAATCATTGTGCCGATATTCGTATCAGCCCAATGGCTGAATTGCCAAGAGCCTCGATAAATACTTACATGGGGAGGGAGACCCTCGTTAGGCAGCTGGATCAAGGGCCTGGTACAGGAAGCCGTACTCCTAGACAAGGCTCTTATAGTTAGGAGGTTCCTTTCTCTGGAGTAGCTTAGACTCTGTTTCCGACACGAGTGGGCTTCAGTGGGCTAGTGTGGTTTTTCTTTTATATTATAACGTTGTAAGAAATATTATAAATGTATAACATTTGTTACAAAACAATTAAAGGAAATTATAATATCAAGTAGACACATTATTTACGAACTGTGCCCAGCACGCGTTGCAATGTATGTAGGTACGTTTTTCTACCTACCTACCAGGGGGGGTCGCTTAGCACTGTGCTAAGCAATATTATATCCATTAACATTTTATGAAACGGTGTAGTATGTATGTCCCTATACATGTATCAATATGTATAAGTACTTATGAGAAAAATAAGTGTATTTGTAAGTGATAATTGTAGTTTGTAAATATTGTAAATAAATAAACGTTTACACGACTGAAATATATGACAGTACATACTTATCTTTTTTTTGGAGGGCGAAAAATCATCAAATGACTCCTCCCGCTCTGGGCGGAGCCGAAGGAAGTGTCAGACTTCTACTGACTAAAAAACACCCATGTTTCTTCTTAGCAGTTTGTGTCCGGGGGCAGCGGTAATTCTTTCGAACAACCCGCAGCCCCGACGGACAGTAGGTACGTACCTATCTTATTTTAAATTGTTATATTTTATTTGAATATCTCAAGCAGGGACGTATTTTGACAAGAAACGGACGTATTTTTCTTGTCTTTTGATTGCGTTGGCTTAGAAGTTTGATTTTGTCACAGCCCTAAGTATGGCCCTAAGGGACAGTAGGGTAGTAGGGTCAGTAGTATTTGATATAAATTTCAACTTGATACCTCCACGCGTTCCTGAAAAAGGGTCTTCTTGAAAGACAGACAGACGGACGGACAGATAACAAAGTGACCCTATAGGGGATTCGTTTTTCCATTCGAGGTACGGAACCGAATAAACCGGCCAAGTCCAAGTCGGACTCGCGCACCGAGGGTTCCGTACAAACAAAGTTTAAAATTATTGTGAATACTTTTATTATATTATGAACTAAAAATTTATGCTTTTTGCAATTTTAAAGGGTTTTTAGCACATAAAAAATTGCGACTGTTATTAACAAAATAAGAAAAAAAAAGGTATTTAGTTTTTTGTTATTAACTTCTAAAATAATTATTTTTAAGAAATTTTGTGAAAAGATCCTGAAAGAGGAGGAGATTTCCAATAAAAAATACCCATTTTATAACAAATTGTTAATTGAATAAACAATGAAATTATTTATAAAAAAAAAATATTTCCATAAATAAATATATCAATTGAAAAGAATTAATGATGATTTTTAAAAATAAAATAATTTCTTAAACAATTATTTTAAAAAAAAAATTCTTTTTCTATTTTAAAATGTGTATTCAAAATATATTTATTATTATATAAAGATTATAAGAGTAAACTATGTACCTACATTAATTAAAAACGATTAAATAAGCTAACAAGAAACTATAATAACCCTCCTTTTGGGCTTCGCCGCAGTCGGGTAAAAAGGCATCAAAAACTGCTCCTGAACGCTGTTAGCCGGTAATGTGCCCAAAAAACTGGCGGCATTGCCACGTCGTATGGCAACACTTAGCCTCTGGCCAAGATAAAAGCCAGCCCTTGGGTCAAGAGAAGCGTCAACCACACTAAAGGCCTACACATCTTCCAAGGAAACAAAGACATCCGGTCTTTTGCCATCATCGTCGCGTGCAAAGTCATTGGGTTCTAAAACAGCTGGTAAGCCGACGGCGACAAGAGTACGTTGGATGATGTCGTTTAAGTTCGCGTGCCGTGCAAAACGGCCAGCACTACGGCTGCAAGACAGGCCGTGGTGACCGAGGCTGTTGACAGCTTCACCACTTTGACAGCGATGAGGCGAACAGCAGGCGGCACCAAGGCGCAAAGAAGCAGCGAGGCGGAAAGTCGTGTCGTCGAACAAAGTGCCTATGCTCGACGACGGCAGTGTGTGAAGCCAAATACCCGATTCCCATTCACCCACAGCCAGCAGGCGCGCACGCTCAGCAGTAGTAGCAGACGTGTTCACTAAATTGTTCTGAACTACTCTGCAAAGCGGCTCATCCCACCGTCTCTGGGTCGGGTGCTTTAGTGTTTGGGCAAGCGAGTTTCCAAGCCTCGATAGCCTCAGAGAAGCATGGCACATCAAAATTAATCAGTGTGGAACCCAGGATATTCCTGATTAACTTCTCAGTGCCGTGGGCCGAAGATATGAAAGCCAGTAAATTTAAACCGGAAATTTTGCGGACGCCGAGTCCTCCCGTGCGTATGGGAAGAGTAGCTTGTGCCCGAGCTCGGTCATCCAATGCCACATTTAAAATAGATGTTAACATGTCTGTTAATTTAGGACCGAAACAGCAGTAACGAATTATGGTGATGGCCGAATGCATATTAATTAGGAGTAATCTTTCCGAAACATTATTTTCGAGAAAAAAAATCGTTTTGAATTTTTTTTCTCGATAAAATCGGGTAAAGAATTTTCAAAGATTAGAGACCCAAGGAGACGAAGGTGAAGCCAGGAGCTGCTGTGTTAAATTCTCTGTCTTGTAAAACAGAATCTACATCGCCTCCCAAGGTTCCGTCAACAAGATACCAAACGTAAAATTTTGAAATTTTGTCGAATAATTGAGTGGAAAGCTAAACTAAAAATCACTGGCCCTAGGGGGTCACCTTGTTGACAGCCAACAGCAGATTCTAAAAGTTGTCCTGATATAATAATTTAGAGTGGTGACTTGGTGAGCTTCTGTTAACAAGGTGTCCCTGTTCACTGAATTGAAGGCGTTCGGTTCTTTATATCAACCTTCAGGATGACCTCACCTTTACCAGAATTCAGTTAGGTCGACAAAGCGTGTACGGCAGCGTCGCATCGTACGGAGCCAATTTATATGCCCTGCGCAAAAGGGATGGCGGTATTCATCCCATTGGCTATTTCGAAAAAAATTCAGCCCCTCAATTTATTCAGGGGCTGAATTCTTTTGCACAGGGCACATAAATTGGATCCGTACAGAATGTCGATGACGGACTCGTTCACCTTGCCGGGTACATAAGATTAATCAGAGCCGTAAGCTCCTTCAAAAGCAACTCACCAGCTTCATTCAGCCGTAGCCGAATGGCAAAAAAAATATAACATTTTTAAGAAAATTATTTTTTTGATTATTTAAAAAAAAATCTAATTAACAAAACAATAAACTTGATTTTTTTTTGCCTAACTTTATTATGTACCTCAACGAGAAGAGCTCCACGAAGCGGAAAATTTTTAGTCCAATTACAATTAAAACTTTTATGCTATAATTTATAAAAACAGAGATTGGAAAATAATTAGTTAGTTAACAATGGTTAAACTTTTTGAAAAATCTAAATAATATTTTTTTCAACACACTTGCTTATAAAGTGGCTCTAATTTCACCGCAATTAGGCATATAATGACACCTGTAATCAAACTGTGAATTTTTCATTACCGTTATTCACAAGTGAGTTATAGGTTTTTTTTTAATTTTTTTGGTTAAGTTGCTTTGTTCTTAAAAAAGTTTCGATACTAAAAAGATTGTGTTTAATACTACAAATAATAATAACAACAAATGATAATTTCAACTTGTATTTACGTTTTTAATAAATAAAACTTTTGTTTTCTCTGTAATAAAAAAACTTTAAATTCCCCAATTTGTACGTGGCAGCAACACTATCCGCGAAAAGCAAAAAAAAAACTTAATCTTTTAGTCTATAGCCGATCGCCATTGTTAGATGCGCGCACAGGAAAACTTATTAATTTAAATAGATAATTTCAACTTGTATTATATACGTTTTCAATAAATAAAACTTTTGTTTTCTCTGTATAATATACACACATCAACACCGTCTAGGGATATTTTGTATAAAGTTCTTTAACTCAAAAAATAGTGGCCACTTTTAAATTCTTTTGAAGAAAGTTTATTTTGTAAGCCTTTTTGAACGATTCTAAATTTGAATTTGAAAAAATACATTAAAAACAAAAGATTTACGCGGCATAATGGTAGCGAAGTCCGAAGGTTTCATTTACCTACAGTAGTTTGTGGCTATTTTTTTGTGTCCAATTTAAGTTTCATAACAAGTTATCGGTTAATTCCGAATTAATGTTATTGTGTGCATCATGCAGCGGCGCCATTTAACTAGAGAAGAAATGTTAAGGGCAGTAGGCATGCTCCAAGCTGGGGCTACTCAACGGAGTATTGCTGAGGAGTTTGGAACAAGACAAAACGTGATATCAAGGTTATGGTCACGTTATCGTGCTACTGGTGAAGTGGCTGAAAGACACCCAGGCGGGAAGCGCATAACCACTCAACGACAAGACCGATTTTTGCAAGTCGCCGCGAGAAGACAACCAAATGTTACGGCCATGCAGTTGGTTCAGAGGCTCCAGTCAGAGCACCAGTTGCTTGTGAGTGACCAAACTGTGAGGAGAAGGCTGCATGAAGCTAACCTTCATGCTCGCAGACCGCTTCGTACTCCAGCACTACGCCGAGGAAATCGTCGACGACGACTAGAGTGGGCTCGTGAACATTTGCTCTGGGAAGAAAACCAGTGGGCTGTAGTGCTGTTTACCGATGAGTCCCGGTTCGGTTTCCATCCCGATACACGTAGAGTGCGTGTTTGGCGAGTTCCTGGTCGTGAGAGCCGTCTGCAACATCCTCAGGAAGTCCATTCATACCACGGCGGGACAATTATGGTTTGGGCGGGAATTCGTGTTGGTGGAAGAACAGACCTCGTTTGGATCAGAAACACCATGACGGCTGAAAAATACCGTAACGAAGTGCTAGTACCAATAATCTACCCCCATTCAAATTCAAATATTTTTATTTGTAGAACATAGGTAAAACTAAAGTACAGATGTCAATATTTCCCATCGACTACAAATGGGCCAAGAATTCACGCTCATGCACAATAACGCCCGTCCGCACACAGCGAGAGTGGTGACGAGCTGGTTGCAGGAGCACGACTATCGGTCTTAGGCTGGCCCGCTCAATCGCCTGACCTAAACCCCATAGACACGCGTGGGACATGCTCCAAAGAAGGGCTTTGAGGAATTTCCCTGCAAACGTTGCGACGGAAGAGCAACTTTTTTTGCATCTTAGCCGGACCTGGGACAATATACCGCAGCAAGACTTGGATAACTTAATCCAAAGCATGAAAAACCGTTGCAGGACCGTTATTAACGTCATGGGTGGTTTTACTGACTACTGATTTTTCACAGAACTGTTAAATACAAATTATTTTTTCCTTATTTGTAAATTTTTCTTGAGAAACACATTCGTTCTTAGTTTTACCATGATTTCATGTTTTTTCTTTATTTGAATAAAAAAATTTCTACGTGGCTAAAACGCTATCCGCAAAAAGCAAAAAAAGAAACCTCATTCTTTTAGTCTATGGCTGATCACCATTATTAGATGCGCGCGCAGGGAAACTGATTATTTTTTCTCGCCATGGCGAAATTTTTTTCACAAGTCATTTTAACTGTTAAAATTGATGTTTTTGTGTTATTTTCTTCACAAGTTTGTTGAAAAACGTCGTATCATACACGTGTGTATTGATGATTACCGCCCTCAGCTCTCTTAAGACCCTCACCTAACGGCTCGGGTCTCAATGGCACCTCAGCGGTAATCACCAACGTTACACACCTATACCATAATGTACTATTTTCAAGTGTCTAGATTACACCATAATTAATTCAAATTTTTAAATTGTTATTTAATACATACTTAAAAAAAAAATGTGATGTGATATAGGTAGGTACCGACTTTTTAGACGTCGCGCCGTAACGACCTCGCGGAGCCAATAATAGAGATAGAGTTCTGGGAGTCGGGACTTTTTTATTGGAAATTTCCTCCTCTTTCAGGATCTTTTCTCAAAATTTCTTAAAAATCATTATTTGGCCGCCCCTCATTTTCATCATTAGTCAAGAAAACTAGCAAAAAGTCAAAATACTTGTTTTTAGGGTTCCGTAGCCGAATAGCAAAAAACAGAACCCCTCAAAAATTCGTCATGTTTGTCTGTCCGTCCGTCCGTCCGTAAAGGTAGGTAGAGGTAATTCTGTCTGTCGATTAAGAAAAGCTACAGCGAGCGAATCGAACTCGAAATTTTTACATTTTTTTTCTTAAATTACATTCTTTTCGTTCATTCATACGGGATTATCGACATAGGAAGCCTGACTCCCTGCTGTGGGAACATTATAGGATGATGAAGATACAGGATTAAGAATAGGATAGGAGGCACACTGCCACCAACTTGTGCAGAACTATAGTGTAGCTGTAGGTATTAGCGATTCAAAGCATCCGTTATAAGATTGCTACCTACATTGAGTTTTGCCGTAAAATGTGATTATTGACCCCAAAAAAGGAAGTCGTTTCCCAGCAAAAATTTTTGCGTAGGAGTAGGTACTTAGTTTGATGTACAGAATGCTTGGTTGACGGCTGTGTAATGGGTTTTACTCCCTGTATGATATGGTCACTATACGATGTTGTTAGCTTAGCTAATTACCTAATAACTGAGACAGAAGTTTCTTAATTTATTCAGTACCTACGTACTGAATAAATTAACTGACTTGGTTGGTATTACATGGATCTCACTACTTTTTACAGAACTGAGTTGCGAACTGACTTGGTGATTTACCCGACTACGGCGTAGCCCAAAAGAAGGGTTATGTGTTTTTACCCGACGTTGTTGTTTGACGTGTATGTATGTACAAAAATTGGAAGCAGGCGGGGTTCATTTGAATATTAAATTATGAAATGAAATGAAAATAGAATGGACCCCGCCTGCTTCCAAGTTTTTTCAGTCGGGTTTTTTTTAGGTAGGTAGGTACAAGTTATGTGTGTTTTTAGAGGGATTGGCTTTACGCATCCAGGATCGGTGTCATTTCAAGCACGGGTTTCCCAGAGGGAGCATTTTCTATTCCTTCTGCGGTTTTGTTTCATAAAGCTACTGCTTTATGACAATAAAATACTTTTTTTACATGGTTTGGTTCGATAGTATTTGTGTAACTAATATTGCCATAGTCGAATAGGTACGACGTCTCCACAGGCCGTCTCCATAAATTTATATCAATGTGAAATAATATGTCAAATCTCAACTGTCATCAGTGTCACCCACCCTTGCATCATGACCATAGACATAATAAGTAAGTGGACTAGAAATACCTACAAAAAAAAGGTGCATACCTACAACCTTGAACGGTACTCAAAATGGCTGCCATTGCTAGGGTTGTGTCAATCATGGAACATAGTATTACTGTAACGAGTATCGAAACTGGTACTACTTAATAGTATTACGAGTATTAGTAGATATCACGGTTGAATTATAATTAACAGTTCGTTGTAACAGAAAACCATGAGTAAATTTACTTTCCTTCTGATACCTGAGAATAAAATTAATTTAAAGTGGTTTTCAGAACAAAATTAAAGAATGCAACGTTTGCGCTTTCGGTTATATCTGCAGGGCTATTGCGTATCTTTTTAAATGTTAGTGGCTATCATTGTGTCCATCGATTAACTGTCAAATGGTTAGTTTAGTATACCAAACCATAACCATTCGACAGCTAATCGATCGACTGTAGGTCTGTAGATTCTGGTAGGTATGCAGATCTTAGTGAAAAACAAATTCTTCTAATAGGAAGACGATTATGTTTCTATTATGATTAACATACTGACTGGTGGAGTAAAATAAAATAAGAATGATTTTTATTAAATCTGTTTATTGGTGTGATAATATCATTATGATGAATGATGTTTATTTTGCAAGAGGAGCTCGTGGCTTAACAAGAACAGTCACTCGGATCGATATTTAGGTTAAGCTGCGCTTGCCTAGGTTGGTCTGCGGATGGTTGACCGCCCAGTATTATGCCGAGTTTCCTCTGTACCTCGGAAAGCACGCTGTTGATCCCGGCTGTCATATATAGATCTTTGACAGTCGTTACAGGTAGTCAGTAACCTGAAAGTCCTGACATCCAGTCTTACCAAAGGGTATCGTATTACCTAGTGTTAACTGGGTTGTGGAGGTCAGATAGGCAGTCGCTCCATGTAAAATACTGGTATTCAGCTGAATCCGGATAGACTGGAAGCCGACCCCAACATAGTTGTGAAAAGGCTAGGCAGATGATGATGATGTTTATTTTGCAAATAGGTTTTTACATACACTTTTACAAGTCACTTTTTATTAAAACTAGATGGGGTTGGTGTTTTGTTTCTGACTACTTTGAGAAGAAACTTCCGAAACAAACTCAGAGGTCATGGTCTCTTTTAAAGTCCAGACATAATCTTGGTATACACACATGAAGACTATGCAGATTAGTGTCTGAGATGGTCATTTGAAGAAAGCACCACACAGATTTTAGTGGACCCGTCCAGTCGGTGCAAGCATGCTGATGTCTTATTTTCAGATCACGTATAACAATCATATAAGTCTGTGGGACGGTATCTCGGTTCTGTGAACCACGGGCCAGAGCACGGTCACTCGAACAGATATCGTTCCAGCGCAGCGAAGGAACTAGTATCGGAAACTATTACGCAACGGTACAACACTATTAATGTTTGTAAACAAACGAATAAAATTAAGAAATAACAAAAAGGTCTCTGGGACGGAAATAAACCCAAACATTAACACTATATCAATAAATTAATGATCGCTTAGCATTTTTTTCATCGAAAGTGTATTACTCCTAGATACTATTGCATGAAAACCGGCTTCTAACCTGTGCACCGACAATTGAGGTTGATTTTTCTGGTTTCTTGCACCACACTTCACAATACAGCACGCAGGCATATTGAATTGCTGTTTTTTTAATAAGTATATGCAGTTTTATAGGTAAACTCTTCGTAATTTTGTCACAAATCTCAATTTATCAAAAAGTAAACAACTATTTGACAGCAGAACTACCACGAAACTCGCCGCATAACATGGCGAAAACGGCACCTACCTACTATTGTGTGACTCGTAACACCAAATGTTGCCATTATGAGCAACAACTGAAATATTGTTGTCTCTTTCATCAAATACGATTACTGTATTAGAAAGAACGAAACAAAACGATATTTCACATTCTGTATCCTATTTCACTCATATTTGTATAAGCAAATGTGTCTATAGAATATCGCGGCGGCTCTATATTTTTCCTTACTCATTGATCATGACCCAAGTCCATGAAGTCCAACTGTCACTGTCATAATTTATAATGTGAAAGAATGTCATAATTATTTTGTTGTGGATAGTGGGTAACGCTAATAATAATTGATTTCTTTATAATTTTTGCTGAACAAGTGAACAAGCTCTTACTCATGTGAGTTAGGTTAAAAATGCTCGGCAAATTGCGGCGACTCCGCAGTCAGTACCTATTGCAACGAAATGAATGTTTCGCGTAGGTTACTTGACATGGAGTTCCAATTTTTTCGTAAATTTAGAGTATTGTGTTTAGTTATTTGATTTTGATAATTAATAAACCAATAAGCTAGATTAAGGCCTGAGTCAAGGTCTCGTTCTGTGTGTTTAGTGTAGAATAATAGTGCCAAGCTGGGGTATAGATGGTGATGGCCACTGTAAGCGCGTGCCAACAATTCTCCGGCGAGCTGACTCATGAGGTAAGCCCTGCACCTAACATATAACTGTCTTGCTCGAGACCACAGAAGAAACTAGACCCTTACTCCAAATCGTGAATCAAAAACATTAAAATGGTATGTCTTAGTTGCTATAGGACTCAGAAAAAAAATGTGTCTCTTCTACTGCTGCTACTATAGAGAGTTAAAATTAAATGATAAGCTTGCCTACAATTTTGTATTGTACTTTTGTAAGAGGTCAGCTAGAGTATGCATCTCAGATGGAATCCACGTTAAAATAAAACACCAAAACAAACACAAAAACATCAAATCATCATCATTCATCAACAACAACAACAACATCATCATTCATTGAAAACATCCAATGACGTTTCATAAAATATTTTTATTTCATCAAAAGATTTCATCTGTCTGCCAATTACCTTAGACTCTTTATGAAGTACCATCTACTACCATTTACTAAGTGATGGCCTAAGTAATCATTAAATCTCTCTGAGTGCAGCAGTAAGTCTTCATAAAATAGATGACTGCTTATTCTTGTTGAAAATAATGATTACCCTGAGTTATTGTAAAATCTATATTTTAATGTGCCATGTACGACATTGTGTACCTCATACACCTTCGAATTATTGGCATAACAGTTATTGTTGAACCACATAGAGACAAAAGTTTTATTGTCAAGTCAAAAGTTATATTAGTTTATGTCTCGTAACTAGATAGTGATGAACAATTAGTATGATTTTCTAAATCTGATGGTTTGAATACTAGAAACAAGAAAATCTGTCAGCCGTTATCAAACAAACCACTGTAAGCACTACATGATTGTGAATTAAATACCAAGTCAACTCAAAGACAGTTTTATTAGTGAGAATTTGGCTAGGAGTCTTTTACTTTTGGAAGGTGGGAAATCATCAAATGACTCCTCTCGCTCTGGGCGGAGCGGAAGGTGTTGGACTTAACTGACAAAAAATTGGGCAAGTGCGTGAATGAAGGGGATCCCCCTTTAATTTGTATTATTTGTTGTTATAGCGGCAACAGAAATATACATTTTGTGATAAGTTTGTTTTTCATAGTGTTTAAATGAATGACAAAGTTTGTGCTATATTTTAAAAACTGGTTACTATAAATTGTTCAAACCAATTTTGTTAAAAGTGTTCATTGAGATCTACAGCATAATTATAATTTTTTTCACTCTCTTATTTTAAAAGTTAGATGTGGTAACATGTATATCACCCCCCCGGTGGATGACACACATTTTACCACTTTGGAAATGTCTATCTTTCAAAAATTCAAATATTGACTTTGCAAAAAAATGGTGTTGTTGACATGAGTTGTTGTTGCTACAGGCGGGCGACGCTACGGACAACGCGAGCGCCGCGGCCGCAGCGCTGCACGAGCGCCTCGTCGCCTACGTACACGCGCTCGCCGGCGGACATGTGAGTACCGCGCTCCCCTCCCCTAGCGCCCTCCGTGCCCTCTGCGCCCCGCACTCAGCCCTCTCATCCCGGTCTCAGGAGCCGCGCTCCGGCGTGTGGGTGGAGCACTCGTACGCGCGCTCACGAGCCGCGGCACACGCGCCCTCCGCGCACGTGCGTGTGCTTCTGGCGCCGAGCCTGCCCGACGAGCGCGCCGACATAGACGTGGAGCGCGTGGAGCCCGGCCCGCCCGAGCTGCCCGGCTGCCAGCCCGAGCCCGAGCCGGACGACTCCGACACCGAGCACGACGACGACTGGGAAGCGCGGGCTACCGCGCTCGCGCCCAGCGCCGCGCACTCGCGCCTTGCTGAGCACGCGCTCGACGCGCTGCGCCGCATGCGACTGGAGCGGCTGGCGGGCGGCCGGTGCGACACGGCGGCCCGCACTGCGGCGCGGCGCCTGCGCCTGGCGCTGGCGGCCGCGGCGGCGCACCCGGGCGCGCACACTCAGCGCCCCGGGCCCTGGCTGCACGCCACGCTGCTGGCCTGCTTGCCGCGCGTTGAGCGACGTCTGTACGACGACATGGTGGCTGAGCTGCAGCGCGCCGCGCCGCGTCTGGTCGAACGCATGCTGGCGGGCCGCGCACTCACGCCGAGCCTTGACCCGCTGGCGGCCGTGGGCCCAGCGTTGGGCGACACGGGCCCGTGGCTGGTGTGGCTGGGTTGCGGGCGCGCGCGGCTTGACGCGCGCTGGGTGCGGCGACTGGGCGCGCTGGTGCACACACGCTTGCTGGCGGGTGAGGGGGGGGGGCGACGCTTGGCGCCCGACGTGTGGTGCGCTAACGTGGCGGGTAACGTGCGCTCGGCGCTCGCCGACACGCTGGTGGAGGCCGGGTGAGTTTGACGATGCCACCACACTACGAGTATAATGAAATATATGTGATCTCTGAATGTATGCAGGAGTCAAGACATGATGAGTCAATGAGTGTGCACTCACAGGGAGCGGCCGGTGATCCTGGGCGGTATCGGCGCGGGCGCGGCGCTGGTGACGGCGCTGGCGAGCACGGGCGGGCCGCGCGTGCGGGGCCTGTTGCTGCTGGCGCCGCCGCTGGTGACGGCTGCGGGCGCACGCGACGCGCCGGACGACGTGCTGTGGGAGCTGCGCATGCCGCTGCTGCTGGTGGCGGGCGCGGGCGCGGCGGGGTGCTGGCGCGGGGCGGCGCGGGAGGCGGCGCGGGGTGGGGAGGGGGGCGCGCGGGGCGGCGAGGGGGGCGTGCGGCGGGTGCTGGAGGTGCTCGGTGCAGATGACGCGCTGCGGTTGCCGGCTGCAGTACGACGACGACGTCGGTTGCCGCAACACGCGCTGGACGCCGCGGTGGCGGTGAGCGAACACTGCTGACACTCATGTGTCGGACGACGGACTCGGTTCGCTCCTTACGATGTTGAAAGATTCTCTCGCTGCAACCTTGTCATACCGTAGCGGCAAAACGTAATGTAGTCGTTATTAGGAAAACACGTGTGTCGGCAACTGACGCCGCCCGTTTACGGCGAACCGAGTTCAAGCGTCCTTTGCTTATAGCGTCGAATGGCGATGACGTCACTTCAGTGCTCTCATAATTGGCTACTTGACTAAAAAATAAAACACGAACGAATTTTAAAAAACTAACAGAAATAACACGATGTGTGAAAAAAGTAATTAAATCGATAAAGAAATGGAGTAGCTACATGCTCTAAAAGTTTTGGTGGGGGCACTTTCTATCCTTGTTGTGCGGTACGGCGTATGTAACTATGGCGGTATGAAATGTGACGTCACATTTCTGTGGCGCTGTCTTTGTCTACCACGTCATTTAAAATCAGTTAAAACTAAGCCATTTTTTAATCGGTTTTATTACTTTTTTCACACATTGTGTTATTTCTGTTAGTTCTACGAAATAACATAACATTTTCGTGATTTTTTAACAGATACATAGATAGCAGCACATTTTACTAAAATATCCAATTATGTTGTGTTGCTACAGGAGGAGTGCGCGCGGTGGGTCATGGAGACAGCCAGCGCGACGCGCAGTGAGTCACCTGTGCGGGAGCGGCAGCGGCGCCGCGCGCGGGCCGAGCGCGGGAACGACAGCGACGATGAATACGCGCACCTGCCGCCCGCCGTGCGCTACGTACCGCCCGCACCGCTCGGCTCCGGCGGGTGAGACTGCTATATCATAACTCTCACTATATTCAAATAAAACAACTCGTCATCACGTCCATGTCGTATTCCAGATCTGATAGGGCGATGGAAACCGTGGCTGAGACAACGATACGGCGCGGGCCCGCGGTCGTCCTGGACGCGTCTAACTCGGTGTCACTGACCTCGGGGCGCGTGGTGTCGCGCGGCTCAGGTGCCACGCCGCTGGCGCTATTGCCGCCCCGACGTCGCCCCGCCTCGCCCCCCGCCGTGTTGCCGCCCCGACGTCGCCCCGCCTCTCCCCCCGCGGTTTTGCCGCCCCGACGTCGCCCCGCCTCGCCCCCCGTGGTTTTGCCGCCCCGACGTCGCGCCGTCTCGCCTATCGCGGTGTTGCCGCCCCGACGTCGCCCCGCCTCGCCCCCTGCCCCGGCCCCCGCCCCGCCCGCGCTGCAGCCCGCCGACATTATGCGGCTACCCATCGTGTTCGCGGACGACGAGCCTGCGCTAGACGAGCCGGCCGCCACTCCCGTCACGGTGACGTCCGGCTCGCGCACCTACACGCGCGTCATCGTGGCGTCGCGCGGAGGGCCGCATAGAACCGCACGCGGACGTCCGGGACCCGTGCGTCCCGTCACGGTGCGGCCCGGCACGGTCCGGCCCGGGGCCGCGGTGCTGCGGCGCGGCCTGCGCTTGATGCGCGCGGACCGTCCCCCCTAGCGCCACACAAACACCGATAGCTTGTAAAATAAGGATACTTTGATTAAATTAATAATACATTACATGTGACTTCATTTTATAATTCCATTAACTCCCCCGCTTAGATACCCAGCAGGGCGCTGTCCCGTAGAGACTCGAGGTGCTTGTTGTTGTCGAACTTGTATCATTTCCTGCCTTCACAAAATAAGTACGTAATACATTTTTCAATCCACTTTCTCTAAAACCGGCTCAACAGCGTTCCAAGGGAGAGAACTTCCAAGAGTGGATCTTATCTCTTTCTTATAGGTTGTCCAATATTTGTACTAACGTTTGGGTCAATTATAACTGTTATATTATATCTATCGCTTTGCGTGAGTAGCAGTTTATTCAAAATAGCTTTTGCTAGCGTGGATGTCGGTTAAACTACAAAAATGACGATATTCCATACAAACTTTCATCCCCTGTTCACCTCCCTTCGGGGTTGAATTTTGAATAATCCTTAGTGGATGCCTAGTGCCTACGCCTAACAGGACATACGTGTGAGAAATTTTAAGTTTTCTAACCCTAAGGGCTAGAAACTTAAAATTTGGCCTGGCCCCTTTTGGTTCAAAACTTTCCAAAATGGTAATCCCCCAAAACGTCTATTTCAGTGGCTTTCACCAGGTTGTATATTATACCTAGCTCATGAACCGTAATTGCTAGACAGTTTTTTCACAGAAGATGTAGGTACCTATTTTTGTTGCCGCTACAACAAATAAAATAAATATTTAATTGGGGCTCACATATACCTACAAAAAACGTGTTTTTTTTTTGCCGTTTTGGTACGGAACCCTTCATGTGTGAGTCCGACTCGCACTTGGCCAGTTTTTTCCTCATTCTTTTCCTTCAAATATTTCTTCCAAAAAGTAATAGTAATTAAGGAGACAAATGCTTCGGCGGAGTGCGGCGACACCGAAAATAAAATGTTGAAGAATTGAAACCGCAATAGTTTAGTATTTTGATACAAGTGCGGAAAGTTTGTTATTGCATTCGAGGCGGGCCGAGAAATGCAATAACAAATTTCCACGTGTATCAAACGACTTTTTTCAATACACTTTTGAAGAAATTAATAATAACGATAAGTATTTTTGTCATCAATTTCTATGAAACTATGATTTTATTTGCTTTTTTTCCGGTGTTTGATTTCGCCAGATTGAAGAATAAGCAAAGGTATGAAGCCGCTAAACAGCTTCAAGAAAAATATAAAACTCAAATATTAAAGTAAATAATAAAATTGTTTAAAATAATCATGTTTATTTATAGTATTCTTTTTACAAACACAATTTAATATTCAAAAAATTATTTATGCTGTAAAGACGCAAATAAAAAAAAAACACCGTCGACTCTATAGACGGTGGTGATTTTTTTAAAATTTCGTATGTTTAATCGATTTTAACGTAATTTATGGTATAGTTATCTGTGGTAATTTTCTTTCCCGCTCTTGGTTGCGGAAAAATTAGGTTACCGCACGCGTGCTAAATATGTTGCATGTCGAACCTAATCGTAGTGCAATAAGAGCTAGTTTTCGAGGAAGTGTATTGAAAATTGCTTGTTACATAGTTGTTGGTTCGGAAGCGAGCATGAGGTCTGAGTACGATTCTCGGGCAACAAAGTCTGGTTTGTGCCCAGTTGATGGCAATAGGCTGCTCCCCTATTTCATCGGACTTCAACCGGAAAAATGTGGGTGCACTATTAGATACACCTCAGCCTCGCCCTTCGGGAATTACCTACAGGCGGGGGATATCACTCTACCTACCAAATGAAAACAATATTTTTCGCAATCTTTAATATTACATTCACACTTTAATATTAGGTATGACTGGGTTGCCTGATAAAATTAAGTCACCTTTTATTAAAATTAACTGGACTAATGTTTTACCAAATCAAAATTCAATTCTGTTGCCAACGAATTATTCCGCTTTGCCTCACCAAGCCGCTCCAATGGTGGGGCAATAATTCTTGCCGTCTATCGGGTACTAATACAGTCAGTGGCGAGTGATGAGAAATTCTTGATTCCCATCAGGAATTCCCAAACCACCGGTTCTTCCTAGGTTCCGGTTTTATCAAACCGAACGACCGTAGGCCTGGAAATCAAACCCAGGACTTCATTCTCTCAACAAGCACGCTTGCGATCAACGAGGGCATTTCATCACCTAAAAATCCCTTACCATGCAGTGCCGGTAGGGTCGATACACATCTGAGGGAAGATGACCTTCCGTCGGGGCTGCGGGTTGTTCGCAAGAGATACCGCAGCTTCGACATAAAGGGCTAAGAAGGAACACGGGTGGTTTTTAGTCAGTAGAAGTCTGACACTCCCTTTCGCTATTTGAGCGGTTATTCGATGATTTTCCACACCCGCCAAAAAAAAAAACAAAAGTGAAGATGACCTGCGCATCTGAACAGATAGATAGTAAAACACCCAACCTTAACATAGACATAACCGATGATGCGTTTTACACACTACGTCATCGATGATCGTACTATTACGACGATCATACACCCGGAAGAAGATACATAATTTCCGTCAAATGTGTGTTGCTGTTGACCCAAGACCAGTCATCTCCTTCGTGTTGTATACTAACATTTTGTTTTTTTACCCCCGACGCAAAAACGACGGGGCGTTAGTTTGACGTCTGTCTGTCTGTGGCGTTGCCGTTGTAGCTACCGAACGGAAGAACCTATTTTGATTTTTGTAGAACTATTATTGGGATGGAAAATGATTTTATTTCATTTTTATCTACTCATTTCCCCCAGCAACAGAGACGGACAAGAACAAGCTGTTCGGGATAGACTGGATACGGAAGATAGGACGTCGCAGAGGATAGATAAGACGTCGTTTTATATCTTGTTTAGTTGAATAAATAAGCTTCACTCCTCTACCAGATTCTTGTTTCTCGCCTCGCATTGCCATGCAGCTGTCGCTGCTACTGGTCCAGCTAATAGAATATTTTCACACCTAGATCTTGGCTGGTTTAGAAGTCGAGAGTATTATGGATCGGAACACTTTCTTTCTATGAAGTTTACGCAGGTATGTCATGACATATATATCAACTGCACGTCAGTGGTACCCCGACTAGTCACGACTGCACGTCAGTGGTACCCCGACTAGTCACGACAATCGCCCTTACTGTTGAGATATTATACAGGCACACTCCATTGACGCGTAGTCGACAGTACACACTGACAGACATCCTACTACGCGCAAATCCATCCTGTTTTTTTTTTTTTTTTTTTTTTTTTTTTTATGGGACAAGCCCGCCACACTATTCCCAAACCACTGTAACTTCTGTAAACCAGAATCAACAGTGGCGACCACAAGAAAAGCGCCGAGACAATGAAGCCCGACGAAGTCCCAGAGAAACGATTAAACTGTCTTGGATCCCGCAACGAAATTAATCAGAAAATAATAGCAGAGGAGTAGGAAAAAAATCCATCCTGTTACTGCGACTTACTAGTTGCAAGTTGCTTTGCAGTTGTTCATCAAGAACTTGAAACCGATTTCAAATTACTTTTGTGTTGATTGTACTGGCCCATATAGATTAGTACCTAATCGCACCATTAGACGTTTGTAACATTCTAAAGTAAATAATGCAAGGGTGTAAAATAAAATAATAAGGAACTTACATTTATGTAAAAAAAAAAAAACTAAAAATTCTACATAAAGGGTGCTAAGAATCACAACTCACGATATTTCATTTTGTACAGATTTAATTCGACAGACTGTTAAATAGGTACTTATTACTGCTTTACATTTATTTATTGGCCGTTGCGATTAATTCGGTAGTTTGTTCACACAACATGAAAAACATAGAACTGCATCAAGAGAGGATTATTGAAATATTTTAACTAGTGTCCATTATCCATCGATCTATCCAATCTTACGTATGTATGTACAGAACTTTAGCACTAAATACCGTCACATTAGTTATTCAACCTGTCCTACGCCCCAATATAAAAAATAATTTTAAGTTTCCTAAATTAAAATCCGCAGATTATTGGATCATTACAATTTTAAACCATCTCTTCTTCACAAGGTCTAATGATAACGACCTAGCATAGCAGTCCACCGTTCTCGCACAGCGCAATATGTTTGACACACAAGCTATACACAGGAGTGGCACGTGAGTCCGAGGACTCTTGAGTGTAACATAAAGCTCAGAAAAGAATGCTCGGTCCAGTGATATAGCTCGCTTCACAGAATCTACCGAGTACTGCACTAATGTAAGCAACAGACCATGTGTGCAAGAGAATCAATTCCTAATAATAACTTATAGGTGCACCAATTAATTAATTCTAACGGCTCTGAATAAATTCACATTTAATCCGCAAACGCTATTCTAAGCTTCGGATATTACAAGATATATCCAACAAGGAAGGAATACATCGATTCAAGGTTCCATTGGGATACAACAGCTTATCTTTACAGAAAGAAAAGTTATCTTTTTACTAAAGTATTTTATTTTACACCTCCCGATGTCTTTACATTTATACTTTACGGTTTTTTTTATAAAATAAAAACCTGATTACAAGCTGCTTAGTATAAAAACTTTACCAACAATAACGAGTATGCAATTTCGAAGAAAAAAATGTACAGTGAACATAAACTGTTGTCAATAAACAGCCTAAACTTTTAGTCTACAACCTGCAATGTACGAATTTTGAATGCATAAAAAAATATCTCTCCTATAGGGCCTTACCTTACATTCTTACATTAATTTTCGTATATCATATCGTCTTTGACAATCTGATGTTAAAAGAATATTGACAAGTCCACTATCATACAAATGAATGGTACTCTTATCAAGCCCTTGAAGGCAACACTTGCTAGAGAGTGGCCGTCGCGAATCACTACATTTAAAACATGGAATTTAGGCAATCTGAAGCCACTCGATAATGTGTAACATCTCATGTGTTCAAATGAGCAAACAAAGAGAGCAAGGAAAGGCCGAGTGAGCACAAATTTACATTATAAAATCAACTATTTCTTCTACAAAATGCATCGTCAGTCTTGCCTGAAGATATTCATAACCAGGAGACATTCTCAAGTCAGTCTTCATTGATTTAGCACGTCACGGTAAAACGAGAGGAGCAGAACACTGCACGCCATGGAATGCACACCACGAGTTGTGGAGTATTTGAACAGATGGCAAGTGTTACACATGAAGGGGGCGCCACGTGCGTGTCGCCGGCACGTTCTCGTGCCTGTAGAGGACTAATCAATCACACACCACATTCAAGAATTTTCTTTATTTCTATTTTTTTGCGCATTTTCTCGATTTTTTATGTATTCATTAATTTAGCATTAAAATATGGTAATAACTTCAAGTTTGCGTCCACCTCTTTTTTCGGGTTATATACCGTTATAAACTTTAAATATCCACCACGGGAAATTTTATCACACCGACGTCGATCAACAAACGGTCGGCGGGTTGCGGAGCGCAACGTAACTTAAACGTTTAGTAGACGTTGTAAGCGAAAAGAGAACAAACAAAACAAAAACAAACGTGAAGTTCCGGCCGGTCGCACGCGGCGGCCTGCCGACATCGCACTCCAGTCGGGGGCACACTATTACACTTAAGTATAAATAAATTAATGCATCAGCGTCCCACGCACGGGTAATTCATTACATTAACGTATCCGTGTGCAATAATCGTGCGCTGTACATGTAATGCTGGTCGGCCAACAATTCGTTGTAGTCAAAACTCGGAAGCCAGAACCCTGTGGTCTCACAAGTTTGTGACAAGGTGAAAATGGCGACAAGTTTTGAGTACAAAGACTAGAGACCCCACACGATTGAAAATTGACACATTATCTCTAGCATGTTATCCTAACAACAATGGGACACATCATTGGTACGGTTTGCAGACCATGAGACCAATGCTTATCGTCTTGGATGCCCCCGAGCGCGGAGTGGACGGCAACAAGCCAGCACCACGTCACACCATAATATTTTATGTTAAATTATACATAGTATTATGTTTTACATTTATGTAAGAGCTGTTGATTGTAAAAAAATTATATGTATGTATATCCCTATAAATGCTGAGTTGGTTTATTTGTCGAGAGCTGTGTTTGCCTTGACTGCGATTACACACTCCTCACCGCAAGATTTCAGCACAGTGCACTGAAACAAGACAATTGAACATGTTAGTCATACAGTTTACACAAAAAAACCTGCAATCGAAAGATTCCATTAAACATATCAGGATTCTTTAGAAACAAAATCACAATTTTAACAAAAAAGAACTCGAGTTTCAGTACATATTTTGTATGATAAATATGATAATGCAATGCGATAATCATAATCAGCTTTCGAAAAAACACCGGTTTCATTACATAATTGACGAAATTCGAAACGAGACGAAATAACTGACCTAGCTCGACCAACGCCCATATTGAGATTTATCGTCAACGTAAACAACAGGAAAAGGATATTTGGTACGGTAAGGAAAAACCTAATTCCAAATACTGCAGAATTATCAAAATCATTTAACAAGATATGAAACTGTCAGCTGACTAGAAAAACCATTAATAAAACACATACATAATGTATTAAATAATAATGTAGACTGAAAATTGAATTTCTAAATCTTATCCTTATCATGTAAAGTAAGGAAACCGTTATCGATTGTGTACGATAGTGAGTGACATTAGGCCCTGACTTAGTGCTTTAGTATTCAAAATGCTCTGAATAATTGATTGCGGTGATCGATACGAACGCGAAGACTTGAGTATGTGGAACTAGCGATGCATGTAGTATAACTTGTAAAACTTGACTTCAAAAATAGTTGTTTGCAAGTCGTTATTATATCATAACATCACCCCTGTAGACCCCGAAAGGTAATAGGCAGAGGTGTACTTTATAATACACCCACATTTCGCCAGTTATGTTTAAGTCCCATGTAATATTTGTATGGCCTACAGATACTTGTTTCAGGTCTGGGTGTGTTTGTGTATGTGAGTTTAAATGTTTTTAAACGCACCCACGATACAGGAGACATTCCTAGTGTGGGGCAAGGTTTTAAAAAAAAAAATAGGTAAGCCTAATGCCATCAACCGAGCACAAATCCAGACTCCGCGGCTGCAACTGAGAAATTCCTGATGGAAAAAGCCAATAGCACTTTACTTGAACTGGGAATCCGAACCCAGGACCTCTAACAGACATCTAAGTTACTATACGCTAACGAAACACGATTTTAAAGGTAACAATCAAGTTTTTTCAGTCAGTCTCGCATCGCACAAGTCGTATTAAAAACATCTGTAGCAACTATAACACATTTGCTAACTCGACATTGATCGTGACATTGTATAATTCCAGATCCTACATAGCCACGGCATAATAAATTAATATTTATTGTTTCAGCTATACAGTACAATCTGAATACACAAGCACACAAGATGCATACCTACATGTAAATCGGTATTGACTAGTAACCGTCGAAGTAATATCCTGCCCTTTTAGGGCGACTGGTAATCGAACCGGCAATTACACCACGCTCTAGCTAATGTAGGTAGGAAGCAAGTTGGCTACTCTCCAACCACGTTGTCTACACGTGTTTGAGAGGCTAAAGATTATAACAGAATACAAAATAGTGTCATCTTTCGTCAGCTAACCTCATCAACATAATCAGCCTATAATGTTCCCACTGCAGGGACTCAGGCCTCCTCTCTAGGAGAGGGATTGGCTATAATCTACCACGAGGGCCCAGTGCGGATTGGTAGATGTTACATGTCGTCCAATTTTCTTGGTTCTAAGACATGTCGGTTTCCTCACGATGTTTTCCTTACTTACAGTAGGTAAGTAAGGAAAACATGGTGAGGAAACCTTACTTACCTACTTCTTATTTTTATTGAGAGAATGCAACCTACGCTCTTGTATACAAGAGAGTAACTCTAAGTACGCAGTTTGGTCAAGTATGCCGTGTAAGTACGCTCTTGTAGTAGTTTGTACTCAAGACCCAACTGTCCATATGGCTAGCAATGGATGCTAGCCCAGGGTATGGGGCTGAGATTTAATGTACGAGTGGATTTAGCACCAACAAGTTATAGGAACATGTCAGAGACTCTATACTCGACAATAAGATTCGCAACATAACTTCTCAAATTCAGCGTGTTTCTGTTGGTCATTACTACTACTAAACGGTGTAAGAAAATACCGTAAAGAAAGTTCATATCTCTAGTTGGCCCGCGAGTTCGATCATGGTCTCTCACAGAGAGAAGAGATCTGTTGAAATATTATAATACTGATGTTCAAAAATTTTAATGATGATGTTAGCATACAACATTATTACATTTTTTGAAAGTCTACTATTTAATATAGACTACCACTGTCACAAACAATGGTGATCAATCATGCATCTTGATAGCCACACTATCGAATTAGGTGTATGTATACCTGTAAGTTGAATAAAGAAATAAATATTTGTAGTAAAGAACAGACGTCACAAGCGAAAACACCTTCCTTTCAAAGTATCGATCAGTTTGTAACATTGCAAATCAATCTCGTCATATTGAGATTATCTATTACGTGTTAACACAACAAACCGAGTCTTAAGTACATACTAAAGATTATGCTACGTTATGTGTTATGATCTCAGAAATCAGATAGATATTTATGTATTTACTAATCGGCGTACGCCACGTGTTGCATTGTTTGAAGTCAATAACATACAGCCGGCACGCTTGTTCTAAGAAGATTAACGCATCTTCTCCCGTACGTGTGAGATGATTTTTGGAATGCCCGGAACAACATCTGTAGGTCTTTCAAATATTTTTTCTGTGCGGGGATCGAACCCGCGACACGCAGCTGAGTAGTCAATCGCTAAGCAACTGGGCCGTCAACCGTTCGTTCCCACTACTGGGACACAGGCCTCTACGAGAGGGAGTGGACTGTAATCCACCACGCGAGTCCAGTGTCGGTTGTTGTATGAATGTAAATTTTTGGGATGAAGGTATCGTAAATATTTATTTCACGCCGTGGCCTTTTTGTGACTAGAACCCAATTCGTGCGTGATTTAAATCAGGAATCGTGAACGTAGCAGTTTTAAGTACGAGTAAACCCTTGTATGTTGAAGTACCTAGTAATTTTAGATAACTTAGGGTTGATCGGATTTCAGCACTAAAATTATCACAATTTCTTATCTGTGACACCGAATCCGGATTAAGATTCGCAAAATACCAGTCATGAACTAATAACGATATAACTTGTCGTGTTCAACTGTCGTAATAAATGCAGTAAAATGCGAAACGATCCATAAAAGACACGATTCTAAGCTATTATTATGGTCGAGTAGATTTTAAACATAGGCCTGTCTTGCTTCAGTTATAACTTTATAAGAATGACACCGTCGCGTCGTTAGTAAAGTGGTTGGAACACGAAGTCTTTTAGTTAGTACATTAGATGTACCCGTTGATGTCAATAGAATCGCCCTTTTTTACAAAACTAGGGAAATGAAGGGGTACCGGACACCTCTACCAAAACGTGGTGTTAAGAGAATGTTTGCCGAAGCCTTGCAAATAACAGAAAATAAAAACATGGTCTTCCTTACAAAATACGGACAAAAAACTCTTGCTCGTTTCTTTTCCAAGATATGAGCGTAATTGGCAAAAATGGAAAACACAAAAGCGTCTAAAAGGTCAAGTGTGAGATGGCAAACCACTTCGAAGCGGTGAAAATGTTTCAAGAACGGAATCTGCGAGATTGCTTTTCCTTATACGTAACTTTAGAACTTGAAATCAATTTATAATTAAAATGGAGGGTCAACTGCGAAGCCTGACAAACACTTCAAAGAAATGCGAACTTAAGAGGAAATGTAAGAAAACCGTTTAATAAATTCATTTCAGTTATAAGAATTTTCTTCTACTGGTACTTGGCAGACGTCGTTTGCGTGAAACCCGTCAATAAAAGACTTCTTCAAGATATGAAACTCCCTAGTTTATATTGTTTTTATCAAAAAAGATGCTGAACAAAGAAATAAATCAAATAGGTGTGGAAATACTCCATATGACTTCGTATTCCTAAAAAAGAGTATGGAGTTTTTCAGTACAGGCGATAATAGTGGGTCACCGTCACGAGTAAAAACCCGTCTCGGCATAATTTTCGTAAAACAAAATTACTGAAAATATCATACAATTTCTGTACTACCATTTGAGAATTTCTCAGATGAATATTTTATGCCTTTTTCGATTTGGTAAATCAGGGCTCTGATACTGATAGCCTGCAACATCCCACTGCTGGACAAATGTCTCTTTCCATGACTTCCAGGGCTCTAAGCTACTAAATAGATAATTCAGCACTACTCACCAACAGCTCTTTGCCGCTATCGAAATCGGAACGCAACTGGGTGCCGAGGTCACCGTCGGGGATCTTGAGGTCCTCACGGAGATCGCCGTTGTCAGCCATGAGGGTAAGGTAGCCGTCGTCAGAAATGTCAGTCAGCTGATAGTCCTCACGCTTCACGTGGGGCACGTCCATGTTGTGAGTGGATGGGCAGATATCCTCGTATCTGGTGAAGGGGGGCACGGTAAATGAAATTTGGGTTTAGGTTCGTGTTGAGCTAGGTTACTGAAATAAAGGTTGTATGTTACCAAACGGTGTTTTGACACTGGCTAAACATTCACATGAAAAACATGAATTCAACTAAGGAAATAGATTACAGCATCTTTTATGTGCATTTTTCGCCAATGGGAATGACTTCAATTAATCTACCTAAGATTCATTGAAGTCATGTTAAAACAAATGAAAGATAATTTTCTTCAATCTATAGTGTGTTCTTTAAAAATGAGACAAAACCGAAAATACATCTGTGTTTATCTAAGTATGATCTAAGATTATGCTGAAGAATCTCTGTATCAACAGCTCATAATCCTAATCAAAACAATGATTCAACTGTGTGATTAAGCTTGCGAGCAAAATTGCTTTGTATAGAACTAATAAATGCTTTATGATTTAAAAGTGTTGTTAGTAACGTTCTGGCATTCCCTCACTGAAAAATTCACCTGTTATGTAACAGTTCTGATTCAGGAGCACCTTTAAGTACACTTGTACCTCTGATCATATTTACTATCAGTACATCAGTAACTAGTAACAATAAAAAATAAACTTGTATTGAAATATTTTATACGAAATGTCATCTATTTATAAATCTGTACTATCAAATGTAAGGTCAACAGATTTACCTGTTTAGTTATGAATACAATATATCGTCGAAAGGAAATTACGATAAAAATTGAGATATTTTATGCGTGTATTCAAACAGTGAAACCGAGTAAGAAAAAGCTTGAGGAAAACCCTCTCTATTATGTGAACAAATTGAGAAAGTTTAAAAAATGAAAACTTGCGGTTTTTTCGCTACAGCGCTCAAAGAATTACTCCTAAGGCTTCAGTAGCTAATTAGAGGTTTCCTATTTAATCAGAGGGATTTTCTCAATTTTGCGAGGCTGTTTAAAAAATATTCGTTATAAATGAGGATGAATTTATTTTATTCTTGTAGTAACGTAGCCAAGAGCTCCTATTCGATGCTGGCAGTTTCGTCAACTCATTATCATCAATGTTCTTGGCATTGGCACACGTAATTTTGGCAGTCATGTGACCCGAAAAACCACGTGTTGCTAGCTTTCTCTTTAAAACGGTTTTTTACTGTTATCAGTGTAATAAGCACTAATCAGCGATATCATCGTCCCCTAGACGTACTAATTAACCGTGTAGAAGAACACCTTTTGATACTATCAAAAACCTGTTACATATTTTTATTCTGATAGTTGTAAGATTTCAGTACCATCCGAGGCAGAAGATTTATCAGGAGACAGTATATTTGTGGCCTTGTACGGTGATCCCAGATCACAGTCGTAAAATGGGACGCATAGTCGGGCCTGGTATATGCTGTCCGAGTACCCTCAGCACGAACTCGGTATGGGACCGAGTTCGCGACTCTATGGGCTCGGGTGGCGGTTTTGACAGCACTTATCAATGTAAGCATGATTGATAAGACCCTGCCTACTTGATAGTGGTTACTGGTCAAGTGTAATGCGATAATAGGAAGATTGTAACAAAGGTTGGCGCTTTGTTAATGAAATCAATTGACTGAAGAATTTGATGATTGTTCTGGACAATGATCCTATGCAGACACATATGCTATGATGCAAAAATATATCTAGGTGTCGTGTTTCCCCTTATTTTCTACAAATAACCTTGAGAGATTACATACATTACAAATTCTGAAAAAACACATTAAAATAAATAAATCAAATAATAGAAAAGGACTTACTTCTTGCCGTTAAAAATATCAATTCCAACCAAGTGAACTTTAGCGTGGCCGTGCTTTCCGGTTTTAGAAGTGGACATCTCGACGATTTTGCAGGGGCGACCCTTCAGCATGACGAAACCGTTCTTGCGCAGGGCGGAACATTGCATAGGGAAGGTGGCGGAGGCACCGGAGTCCCCGGTCTCGAAATGTGTGTCCTCGATATCTGCCATTGTGGTGTGTGCCGAGTTTTAGATACGGTCAGGAGTGATCTGGTAAAAAAAAAATGAATATAGAGTTGTAGTAATCTGCATTTACTGTCGATATTGAAAGTAATTACGTGATTATATTAGTACATGTAAAGTTCCAAACGTGTTTTATCATTAACAGCTAGTTCAAAGATCAATAAATTACTTTTATCTCTGCAGAAAACGAAAGATCCACCTACCAAGTATTATTCGTACGATTTACAAGAAATCCAATCACAAGACACGAAAATCTTGCGTAAATTAGAGTAAGACACTGATCTTGAATTCTCTCAACAGCTACCTACTCATAGACAATTAATAAAAAAGCTATGCTAACCAATGGAACCTTGGCATTAAACCTCGAGCATGATTCACACAACGACGAAAAAATTAGCACACTGTTATTGACCTGCATGTCAATGAACTCTTGGACATGTGAAAAGTGAAAACTTTGCAAAAGAATATAGCTTTCGCCAATAAGAAGCTGAGAAGGCAATAATAAATTATGTAGACGAGTTAATAAATAAATAAAATGTTTTAGTGATAACAGCTGATTGGTGAAAAGGAAAACATTGTTATAAGTACTTGTTGCTAACAGAATATGTTTCATACTAGACTTGTGCATATCTTACGCATTTTAAAACATACACAGCAGTACCAACATTGATGCCTAAATACCACTGCAATTTGAACTCTCAGCACAAAGCCATAGTTATTGCTATCATTCCAATTAATTTGGGGTCAGCAAAGTCTGTCTCTTCTTCCATACTCCTCTATTACTCGTCATCTCATGAGTTACCTTTCTTGCCATGTCATCCCTTAGTCTCTCAGCACTCCAGCCAATTAATGAGTATTCAACCGTGTTCTTTAGTAAGGTGTTGTTTGGAGTGGAAACTAGAATTAGTGTGATTGTATTAATATTATTTGGGAGCCAACGCATGTTAGCCGTAATTACTTCATAATATTAGTATTGTACACATGTGGCCCTGTACGGTGATCCCAGATCACAGTTGTAAAATGGGACGCATAGTCGGGCCTGGTGTATGCTGTCCGAGTACCCTCAGCACGAACTAGGTATGGGACCAGGTTCGCGACTCTATGGGCTCAGGTTGTTACGATGACTCACAAAATATGATTAATGAAAAGAATGTGTGGCTGATTAAATCATGAACTGTTTAACCTTTTTAGGCCTCTGGTCTAAATGGATGCAGTATATGGGTATTTTACATGAAACAACTGCCTTTCCGACCTCCAAAACCCAGTTACTGAGTAACAAAAGGCGGATAAGATGAAATAGTAATAATAAAATCGATCTCCAATTTTGTTACACTTGGAAGATTACAGGTCTTATCTTTGACATGCCTACTGGTGAAGGGTGATGACATTTACAAAACATTTAGTTTCTTTCAATAAACAAGTCTGGATTAATAGCTATTGGATTGGAACCATCAATGATGTTAATTGAACCAAAGCAACTTAAATATTTAAAACCTTATATTTATGACATCAAATTTCTAGGATATCAAGAAAACATGGCACTAAGAAGGATATTTAGCTTCAAATGAACAAAATATGTTAATAGGCCAAGTGTTACACCTATTTACATAAATATTTGAGGAATTTAATTAATTCCGCCGCCACTAAATATTCTTCAACTGATGTACAAATGAAAATGTGGTTTCTATAAATGTTATGCAGGTCAGTCCAGTAACTGTCCTGCTTTATGGCAGCCTGCAGACAACTATGGCTTTCCAAAGAAATTGATGATCTGCCTAGCCTGTACCCAATTATATCCATGTTACCTTCCATTCTAAGTAATGTACATACAATTCTATTACAGCTTGCTCCAGTTGCTGAAATAGAATTTCTGTGCCCATGCAAGAAGGTAAATGGGGACAAAAATATTAGTACACCAATACGGACACAAGTTCCTTGTAGGATTAAATTAATCTGAAATGTGATTTGTATTTAAAGTGAAAGTCATTGATGATCAACATACTAGAATGTGTGAATAATTTAAATGAAACATGAATATTTAGGTTAAATTTTCAATGTGTTTCTGTCATGTCAGATGATTAAGCCATTCAACAGATTGTTTTTATTTTGATACTATTTACTGAAATGTCTTCAAAAGGGAAGTAGAAGATGATACACTGACGTTTTCTCACTACTTTTAGATTTTGTGTCAATGCAGTAGAAAAGGGTTGTCTTCATTTTAGTTACAGTGTATTGGGAACTCCCTCAGAGGCCAATTTAGGGACTGCATTGTTTGGATACTGCATGAACAAAGAAACTTATAACCAGCAACAAAGAACTGAATTTTAGAAATGTTTCAATTTAACATACACAGTATAACTTGTATCACACAAATAAAAATCCTTTATCACTGACATTCTTGTAACACAATTACTTCAAAGAAAAGGTTAAGATATCACATTATCACGGTGAAACATAGTTGCCATACAGTTATCACACTTTCCATATGGGCAGTACTAGAATATAAAACAGCCAGTGAATTCATCACAAACAGGATCTGTCTCACTAGGAACTAGGTATCTGAATACCAAACACATTTCATCACAATCCACCAAACTTGTTATGAATAAAAGTCCTGAAATCAACAATTACACTACAATATAAATAACTTACGCTATTATAGGAACTGTAAAACTGCAGTTCCAGCTCAAAATCTGTCAAGTCATACATAGGCACACAGCTATAAATATAACCTATACACAACACTTACACTATACTATTGGGTGGAAGCTGTCTAGACTAATATACGTGTTTTTGAAAATTTTGACACGACCTAACCCCACCTACAGCGGTGCGATGAAAAACCTTTGTGGGAGGATGTACTTGACATCCACCATAAGGTGACCAATAATGACGATAACTTAAAGGTATGTTGCAAAAACAAAAGTTACTGAATGAAATCAATCCTCACGAAAGGCGGTGGTGACGACACGGAGTGGATGGTGTGGTGCCCGAACATGTGGTTTACAAGAGACATCTTGACCATGTCTTCTTCTGGACTAACACACAAAATAATCAAACCACAAACCGTTTTATCACCTCTACACCAAATTAAACACGTATAAACGCAATAGAATGTGAACTTGATCTTTCTCGCGAATCCGGAGATAACGAAAAAAAATCGCGATTTGACAAACGTGCCGGCGCCGCGGCACATTACATTTTCATAAACTACACCAAATCCACAACGCGGTAACGCCGTATATGCACAAATTTATATTCACCATAGAAAATACTTACGAAAACAATAACTACAACTATTTATTAAGGATTCACGATAAAATTATGATATTTATCGACACTCACATGTGACCGACGGGTTCTTCAACCGAAAGGTCAATTTGCGCCTGCGTAGCACCTATAACACTCACTTCCTGTCGCGGGGTTCACAAAATGGCCGAAATGCCGCCGCGGGTTGGCGGTATTTATGAAATTTTGGGTTTATGTACAAAATATAGACTTAAACTTCATAATTGCCATAAAAATTTGATAGGAAAAAATATTATTTTATTTATAAATACGTTTTGAGTACTAAATTACAGTAATTTCTTTGAATCACACATAAAAGATAGCAAACGTTGATACTGTTTGACTCAGAAGGGCTTCCAGTTAGAATCTTAATCTGCTAGGTGGCGCTGATATCAGCTTGAGAATACAGATAACATAGAAGTTATTTATTGACCGGTGAATGGCTTTTAAGTCATTTTAATTACTTACTATTTACTACATTACAAAAAGTGTAAAAAATTTCACTTGTAACAGGATTGAAACACATGCAGAAAACTAAGCATAATTTATGTAACAATCTTTGAAACTAAAAACAAAAATACAGATAAAATAACAGTAAAATGGTTAATATTGTCAACGTTAGAAATCAGATGGAGCCAGTTTGGCATTTGTTTTTATTTTATATAAACAAATAATCAACTTTTCTAAATGAATAGAAAACAAGTCATGAATCGAAATAAAATTCGACACAAAATGATGACAAGACATCAATCGCATCATCGCATCATGGTCGTCGTTAAATGTTAGTCCCAAAAGTTTGCGATAGGTGGCGGTACTTGTGGGTACAGCTGCAAACCCATGGAAGTAATTTAACTATTATGACTACGTCTTTTTTTTTTGGAACGTAGTTCCTTATCGCGCGTTGTGAAAGGGGGCTAGACGGAAAAAATTCTTACGAAAAGTTGTCACGACACTTTTTGCTATAGTAAGCTATTGTAAGCTGTGCCAAAAGCTGTGCGGCGTCGCATGTTTCTCTGTCTGTCTCTCTCTCTCTTATAGAAAGCAAGCCAGATATTTTCATTTCTACATTTTTTTTTTAAAATTTTTTTTTACATAATAAAAAATAATAACAATAATTTCGTTCCTTTTTTTTTTTTTTTATCTTTCGCCTGTAAAAAAAGGCAGGCATCGGTCTATAGACCATTCAGCCTAATAACTTCGTTCCATCCGGGTGTTCCTTGACACCTCTCAAGTTTTTTTTTTTTTATGGTGGGTGGAAAATCATCAAATGACCCCTCCCGCTCTTGGGCAGAGCGGAAGGGAGTGTCAGACTTCTACTGATTAAAAACCACCCGGTCCATGTTCCTTCTTAGCCCTTCATGTCGAGACTGCGGTATCTCTTGCGAACACCCGCAGCCCCGACGGGCCCCGCAGCCCCGACGGGCATTAGGACTACGTCTTACGGAATACTTAAGGGAACTGTTTAAGAACATTAACATCATGACGGTGCATTGTCAGTACATCTACGAAAACATAATGTACGTGAGAAAAAATCTGCATCTTTTTAGTAAAAGAGGAGACAGACACAATTATGTTACTAGGAATAGGGACCAGTTAGTTCAGCCAGGCTTCAGACTCGCTAAAGTAGACTCATCTTTCATGGGGTACTGTTTGAGATGCTATAACAAAATTCCACAAAGCATTCTTGAACTGAATGAAACGAAATTTAAAACATGCATCAAACGCACACTATGCAAGCAAGCATATTACAAGTTGGACGATTATATCGCTGATAAAAATGCTTGGCTTAATGCCGGTCCTGCTCCACAAGGACAGGGCGCTTAAATTGATAGCATTAAATAGGAAGAAGAAAGAAAAAGAAGATTGTACAACTATCTTTGCAATGTATAAATTCAATCTCTTTAGTATTATATAGTCGCATAGCACATATTGTGTGAGTACTATGTACTAGAAAGCTATCATTCTCTGGAAACCTACTTATTAATTATTTGACTTGGATATGCCCTGGCGATTGAGAGTGTGTCATGCTCACTTAAATGTCTCGCTGATGGTGGCGGGTGTGTCGGATCATTTCGTTCCCTTCAAAATGGTTGAGTGGAATGGTGCTGATCCATGCGTCATGCTCGTGAACGGGTGCTGTCAGTTGTGACTGGTCACCTCTTAGCTGCCACGGCTTGTTTGAATTATTATTTTATCTTTGAATCGTCGTTTTTTTTGACTTTACTGTGGACACTTATCGTGCACATCTTGCTACATCGTTCTCACATTATATACCATCTCAACATGAATGATATAATGTACCAAGATTTTGTAAAAATATTCTGATTTAAAAGAGTGTCCATGGAGTTTCTTGCCCGTTCTTCTCCATAGAGATCTACGCTAGGGAATGGGCAACTACAGTACTTTCACAAGTTATTATGCCTTGTGACTGTGACTGTAGCTTAGGAGTGCAATGCGTCGTCCCGGGGGTTGCTGCGTCGGGTTGCGCGTCGCCGGATGTCTGCGGCGGCGAGTGCTGTGGGTGCGGGGGCGCGCGGCGGCTCGTGCCGTGGCGGTGGGTGCGCGGGGCTTCGGGTCGCGGGGTGGCGGTTGCGCGTTGCGGCGTGCATTCGTTGTTCCGTGATTTGGAGTCTCGTGCATTCGTTGTTGCGGTGTGCGTCGCTGCGTGCTTTCGTGCTCGCAGTGTTCGTTGTTGCGGGCGTTCGGCGGCGTGTGGTTCGGCGTGGTGGCTTTCGGGATGACGTATTGCACTCGTAGTTTAGTTTTATGAATTGTTCTTCTGACATTCAAAAGTACCAGTAATGGTTTAATTGAAATAAATGCTTTGACTTTGACTTTGACTTTGACTTTGACTTACTTGCACCAAAAATTCGGCTCTCTGTTCGTTTCTAGTTGATTTGGAGAGAATATTTCGAATAAAATTATTTTGATTAATTTAATAATTACGGACATAATTATGTTTTTTACTGGCCCATACCGCGTGTGGTCGGTTATTATTTTACACCTAAAAAATATCTTACCTACATTATACTTTACTTTGTGTAATATACTACAACCCGTGCTGGAAAAGGGCACCTGTGGTGGCTTATGGCCCAGTCGCTTTAACAAAGAGGAGGCTTGGGTGAAAAGGACCTAATAACACTCTTTTATTGTCAATCATGTACAAAGGCAGCTAATGCATCCCATTCCAGGCTCTCTCACCATACTAGACGTCAGATGGTAGCGCAATCTTCCAAGTTATTCAAATGAATGATGAAGAAGTACTTGTCGTAATAAGAGAAATGGGATATCTGCACATTTCGGTCGAACCTAGTATTAGTGGAAACGGATGTAAGGTTTCTAACTTCCGTCGGGACTGCGGGTTGTTCGCAAGAGATACCCTCGACTTATGGCTAAGAAGGAACATGGGTGGTTATTAGTCAGTAGAAGTCTGACACTCCCTTTCGCCCAAGAGCGGGATTATTCGATGATTTTCCACCCGCCAAAAAAAAAAAAGGTTTCTAACTTATAATTTGTATTTGTATTCCTATTTTTTAGATACTAATGCGTGTTGTGGAGGGTGTGCTAGGGCAGTCCGCGAAATATAAATTTTCTGACGCTTGTTGACTAAGATAATGTGATTCGCAACCGTAACATTATATGGCTTTACAGAGTTATAATAATACAAATCACCCACAACTCTATAGGGTGTAAAAGTACCCTTAACGCAAACTAAGGGCACTTGTTCTCCCCACCACTGCGATCATATTTTTGTTCTAGACCATACCTGGGAATCCCCTAGTTACGAAGATATTGGGGGTCAAAGTTCCAAATTTTTCACAGCTGTTTTTGTAAATACTAGTTTTTCAGGTTATAAATTTACTTAAATTACCTCCATGACCCGTTTACTATTCAAAGCATCCACTAGCACAATGTTTTAACAGTGCAACATTGAGTTTTACCGCAAAATGTGATTTTAGAACAAAAAAAAAATCGTTTCCCAGCAAAATTTTTTGCGTAGGGGTACTTAGTTTGACGTACAGAATGCTTGGTTGACGGCTGTGTGATGGGTTGATTTACACCCTGTATAGTCGGTGGTGATTTTTTTTTAATGTCTTAAGTTTTAATCGGTTTGGACATAATATAAGGTATAGATTATCTGTGGTAATTTTCTTTCCCGCCCTTGGTTGCGGAAAAATAAGATTACCGCACATGTGCATTACAAAAAAAAATGTTGCATTTCGAAATCGAATCGTAGTGCATTAGGAGCTAGTTTTCGAGGAAGTGTATTGAAAAAAAAATCGTAAGTGTAATATTCGTTGCTTCACTATTGTTTTGAGTACGTGATTATGATAGATAAGTAATGTTGATTGTTTGTCTGTCTATTAGTCCCATTATTTTTACAGATGAGGGAAGACCATTTGACAACAAAGGCATCAGCATTATCAATAACGGTGTAGCACTTAGTACCAACAGGTTAAAGTAAAATAAAGAATATCTTTAATGAATGAATGAATGATTTATTTACATACAAAATCTTAAAACTAAATACATTGCCCCACAAAACTGGTTACGCAGTTTAACTGTGAGATCGCTGACTCTCTTATAATAAACTTAATAATATCAAATGTAGGTTGTAGGTACATCTATAACCTATACACGTGTTCTTAATACTTACACTTACTTAATATCTAATAATTTTTTTTTAGTTTGCGTGCGAATTTTACTTAATTAATTTCTGATTAACTTCTGTCAGCGGTTTCTTGATTTCAAAGAACAACCTTTCGTCGGTTAAAGGTAGTGTAGCTTTTCGAAGAATTTTTCAAATTGACTTCGGATATCACCTTCAAAAGTAACAAACTCTACCTTTTCAACACATAATTTTTTGTGGATAGTTTACCATTACTTGGATAGTTGCTAAACTAATTGAACTTCATGTGTAGGTCTTTGCCAGTCGTTACAGACTTACTGCGGTACTCAGAGATATTTAATGATTAAATAAGCCGTCACTTAGTAAAGGTTTGACATACTTTTGTATGAGAAATCTGTCAAAACCTTTACTAAGTGATGGCCTAAGTAATCATTAAAGCTCTCCGAGTGCGGCAGATAGTCAGTGGCCTGAAAGTCTGACAAACAGTCTTACCAAGGGGTATCGTATTACCATAGCCTTTGTCATAAAGGTAGTCGCTCCATGTAAAATACTGGTATTCAGCTCCATCAGGTTAGACTGGAAGCTGACCTCAACATACTTGGGAAAAGACTAAGCATTAAAGAATACGAATATGATAAATTGGGTATATAATTGGTGTAAAAACACCTTTAACACAGCCGAAAAGAGTTGTTCACCCCGTCATTGCAATGATTTTAATGGTCTAGCTAGGCCATACCTGGAAACCTACACACATCAAAAGTGTCTAGGGATCAACATATATTTTTGCAATAACTTTTCTCCTGATTGATATTAATTAAAATTTTCTTTAAGGATTCATCAAATAAAGTGTTTTCGTTTGTCACAGTAACGATAAACCAAGTCACCTTTGCATTAATAAAGAAATTTGCCATTTTCCTAATAAAGGGATTTTTGACATTTGAACCACTAACATTAAAGTTCGAAAAAAAGACTGAAATAACAGTTTTCTTTAAAATTTTATTGGGTAACTTAAACAATTAATAATCCGTGTTTCTACCGCGAACACTAACAACACAAGAACATCGGTTTGGCATACTCAAAATGAGTTCATCCAAATCACGCTGTGGAATGGCCGCCCATGTTCGTTGCAACAACAAAAAAAGGTCTTCTTGCGACTGGATACCCTCCATATTCGGCAGAGCTCTTCTCTGTAGCATATCCCATGCATGCTCAATCGGGTTCAAGTCTGGCGACTGAGCAGGCCAGGGCAGGACATTGATGTTAGCTGCGGCGAGAGTCTGTCTTACAACTCTTGCGGTGTGCGGTCGTGCATTATCATGCATTAACTGAAATAAGGGACCGATTTGCACTTGTAGAGGAACGATGACGTCTGATACAATCGTCTCAGCATAAATTTGAGCGTTGAGGTTGCCTCTGATCCAAATCAACTCAGTTCTTCCGCCGATCCAAATACCCGCCCATACCATGATGGTTCCACCACTATAAGGATGGACTTCCTGGCAGGATTTTAATCGCTGTTGGCGTCCAGGGGTTCTCCAGTGTCGTATACGTCTTGTATCCGGTCTCATACCAAAACGAGACTCATCAGAAAAGCACACGAAACGCCATTGTTCTTCTGCCCAATTTCTGTGTTCAAGAGCCCATTGATATCGAATCCTACGATTGTGCATTGCTATAGGTGGTACCCGTAGCGGTCTTCGGGAATGAAGGTTCACTTCATGCAAGCGGTTTCTGACTGTTTGGTCGCTAATTAAGTTCCCTGAAGAGTGATGAAGCCTCACGGCTAACATCATGGCGGTTATTGTTGGAGCTCTTCGAGTTAAGATTTGAATGTATCGGTCTTGTCTCCGTGTGGTGCAGCGATACCGTCCTCCATGGCGCTCAGCCACGGTACCAGTGCTTCGGTAACGTGTTCAAAGTCGACTGATAACACTCTGACTTGTATTCAGAGCTAAAGCCACAGTACGTTGCCGGGAACCAGCTTCTATCATTCCCACGGCTCTGAGCATTTCTTCCCTGCTTAAATGACGTCGCCGCTCCATAATAACGTTGGTTTTAATCAGTAGTAGGGAAACAGTAGCACTAATAATGTCTTCAATGCGTTGTATGTTTTTATAGGGAAAATATTGACAGCTGATTTTCATCTTTTACTCGAATTTGATTCACAGTTCCTGATTCAAATTATGAAATGCACCAAAAAGGATCCATATAAATTTATAAAATCGTAAATTTATTACAAAGCCACATCTCAATCTCAAGAAATCTGCATAAAAATGCTTGATCCCTAGACACTTTTGATGTGTGTATTTGTTACGGTGATATTGGGGGAACATCAAACTTTTTCAGAAGTTTGTTTTTAAATACAAGTTTCCAATGTTTTAAGAAAGAAAGAAAGAAAGAAAAAATTATTTATCGCAGAAACATAACGAGCATACAGGAAAAAAAAATACACATACAATGCATAACAGATATTAAAAAATACAACAAGCAGGGATAATATAAAGATAGTAACAACAACTAACTAACTAGATAACTTTTCTTTAAATATCTATACAATCTTTAAGTACAATACATCCATTAGCACAGTGTCGCGAATACATTACATTGAGTCCTATTGTAAAACGTGACCTATCACCCCAAAAAGAAGTCATATCGCATCAATAATCTTTTGCGTAGTTTAATGTATATATATATATAATACAGAATGCCTGGTTGGCAAGCTTTGTTAAAAGGGTTTGTTTACACATTACTTGTTACTAGGCGTGTACAGTCAGCATCAGAAGTAGATTAACACTACTCAACGTTTCAAAGCAGGTTTATTAATAAAAACTTGTTAGATAATACTCGTTACTAACAAGTTATTGAAGAATTAGGATCATTTTGAAGAATAATCTTCTGAAATATTAAAAACAATAGCTGGAGGCCTGTATATCCAACAATAAAAATTCCGAAATGTTAAGTTACTTCTGCTGCTGACCGTACCAGTTACATCGGCCTTACATCCCCGTCAACCACTGTTCAATGACCGTGTGAAATCACTCCTCACCACATTTTTTATGACGATCATCAATCACCTCGCACGCTCCTCCAGCTCCGCCATCCGAAAGCAATTACCACAATGTCATATAACCGAAGAAAGAAAGAAAGAATGACTTCACAAAACACATAATCTTTCTATAATACTGGTGTAATTATATCTGTCTATTGTGAGTACTACCCCTAATGTTGGGGGTTTTTTTGTACCCCTCGCTCTCAGTGATTTATTGAAGAAAGCTTTTAAACCCTTGCGGTGTCCATTGTGTCTGTGTTTCTATTATACTCTGGATTACTGGTCGCGATTTGCTCTATTAATTCGATGTTTTTGAGTAATAGGTCGTTTTGTTTATCGGGGTTTTATGAGGATCGAAGGTTAGCGTTTTAAGGGCCAAAATAACGGTTTAAAAAGAATAATCCATGTATTAAGAAAGCGGCTTTCTTTAGTGTAGTATTTTGAAAAAATTTTTTTTTAGTACGCGATCTAACATATACTTGTTTTTATCACTATCATCACTACATAAAACAAAGTCCTCCGCCGCGTCTGTCTGTTTGTTCGCGATAAACTCAGAAACGACAGCACCGATTTTCATGCTGCTTTCACCAATGGATAGAGTGGTTCTCGAGGAAGGTTTTAGTATATAATTTGTCGCGGGCGAAGCTTTGGGCATCAGGTAGTTAAAAATAAATTTGTAAAAGTTGGAATTTGGACCCAGAATATCTCAGTAACAGAAGGTTCCATAACAAGAGGTTAAGGTCTGGTCTAGGACATAAAAATGATTGCAATGACGGAGATAACAAGTCTTTTCGGCTTCGTTAAGGCTATGTTACCTATAACGTAAATCATATTCATAGTTTTTAATTACTTTTCGCAATATAGTTGACAAAAAAAAAATCTAATTAATCCGTCACATAGATTTCCAAAAAAATATTGGACACATTTTTTTTTCTTTTTTCACGTAAACAAAAAATGAAGGCACTGTCTTCATTTTTGTTTCAAAAAGTTGTGTGACGTCACAGTTTGGTACATTTTTACCAGAAAGTGACGTCACAAGCCCACAATCGTTGACACGTTTTATTTTTGTTATTTTTATTAATTTGATAAAACAAAAAACACGTTGTATCCAATATTTTATGATAATCTAACAGACTGACTAAACAGAATCATATTTTTTTTAGTCAGGAATATAAGACCAATGAACCCTTTAAGGGACGACAATTTATAAATGTAAATCATTTACGTATCTAATTAAAAACATTACAAAAAATGAAATTGGCCTATTCTTGACCTCAATCTGGTCCTGAGAACAAAGATGAGGTCTATGGTCAGTTTCATCGTATCATCCATCTGACCCTGATCTGGGTTTCTGGGTTACCAGAAGAACCCTATTAACTCGCGACTCAATAGATTGGGGTCAGGTGAACTCGACATTTCAAGAGTGGACAGGTCTTTCATTCAATCGACATGAAAATATTAATAAAAAAATCAAAGAAATAACATGATATGTGAAAAAAGTAATAAAATCGATCGATCGATCGATCGATCGAAATAACATAACATTTTCATGGATTTTTAACCGTACCTAGTCAATTAGCCAATTGCGTCAAATTCAACGAGGTCATTGTACTCATTATTATGAACAACTTTTACTATGGGACCTGAATCTGAAAAAAAAGCAGCAACAAGCTTGTATTTTATTCCAGTTTGAAAATTTAAATTACTTACTTGTTATTAACTGACTATTCTGTAAGTTCCTGGCAAGGTGTCATCCTCAAGATTACTTAGGATTACAAAGAAGTAGGTACGGGAATGTCATGGTTCTAGTTCTGCACAATTGCACATAAGAACTTAACTACTTAACTGTTGTTTTTTTATATGGTAATAGAAAGCTCTTTATTTAATAATCTTATTACTACAAATATATATTATTATAACAGTTAATTACTGTACATAATTGAATACACTAAAATAACTAAACTTAACTAACAACAAACTACAAAAGGTCATCACAACTCCTGCTCAACGCTGTCAGCTAGTACTATTACCAAATGACAGCATTGAGGAGGAGCTTCTATGGCTGTTGCGTGTGGCAACAGTCTTTTAAAGGATTTATTTAACGACAATTTAGAAAATTCTATAAAAAGACTCAGATACTACATTGGCACAGAGTTTCAGCCCCAAACGGCTCGAAAATATAGTGTCAAATCGTTCCATTTTGTACCAAACCACAACCATTTGACAGTTAATCGATGGACACTATGATAGCCACTGACATTTGAAAAGATACGCAATAATAGCCACGCTGGTCATGTTCGTGGGTAATAATTTGCCAGAAATTTCACAAAGCAGAGAGGTTTGGAGGGAGAAAGGTGAGGCCTTTTGCACTGCTGTGGGACACAATATATCCTAAAAAAATAAAAAAAAAGCAGTACCTAAATTATTCCATTCATTTTTGGTGCCATCATTTGCGATAAAACATTATTTGGTCATGCAACGGATTGCGTAGCATCCTGCGTAGCACATGTGCTACGCCAGCGCCTACGCGGATGCGGAAACTTTCTCCATAGGCAAAGGTGGAGGTATTCATGTAACTTGTTGTCATTT
Organism: Diarsia brunnea; assembly: GCA_949774965.1. Lineage (NCBI taxonomy): Eukaryota > Metazoa > Arthropoda > Insecta > Lepidoptera > Noctuidae > Diarsia > Diarsia brunnea. The sequence continues at coordinate 14,694,871 of OX459013.1, read as the reverse complement.
AATTGTAGTTCTGTGTGTTTTGCTGTCTTTTGTGGGCTCTACATAAATGGTTTATCTATCTATCTCTTTATAATGGCTTAGTAGTATTGAGTTTTAAAATGCATTAATTCTTGTTTTTGTTTTTAAAGTGACTAATTTTAAAGTTTGTGATAACTTTTCCTTACGTTGATTTAGACATGACGAATCTATAATAGTCCCGTTTGTTATTCGGCTACGGAACCCTAATTAAGAATTTCTCAGGTGATTTCTTTCAAGGGCTCCTCCATAAAAAAACAAATGAAATCTTGGTGATAATTTTCTGTCTCCAATGGGTATTGGAGCATTCATAAAACAAGACTCACAAAATGAAAATCAATACAAAACAAAACAATAAAACAAAATCTATAAATCCCACCAAACCAATAAAAAGCTGCGGGTGTCAAAGGAACATAGTTCTATCCACCAGACAGGATACAAAGACACTGAATATGTATGGGCTTGACATAAACGACGATAAGCCCCAAGAAATCTAGCAAAATAAATTCAGAGAGTAAATGAAGCCAGCGCGGACAATGGGCCGGGACTTTCTACGGCCCATTACTTGTCCCGGGCGATTACGCCAAAACGCCAATTCAAATGAAATCATTTACCATATTATTTTCATTTGGTAACACCACCCACCCCAGCAAACTCCATTTCGCCGCCTAAACTCGTACAGCTTTCGGCTCAAGCAATTTTTTAAATGTACCGCTCAAAATAAATTATGTAGCGAACTGGGAAGGCGCTGCGGACAAACAAGAAATAAAACGGATGAGCATGACTCGCGGGTAGAGAGGGACGGCGATAGTCGCTCCTCCCCTGCGCCCCGTGCGCCTAGCCCCCCGCCGCCGACGCCGTTCAACTTGAAGACGGCCCCGAGAGCTAAGCTCCCGTTTTATTGTCACTTACACCTCGCCTAAGATTTGTTTACCGCTCAAATCTTCACTCACACAATCTTACCAACTATATCCCCAGTCATAAGACTCAAAATCCCGTGAATTTTGTTTCACTAACCGCAAATTTAAGTTTGCGTAAGAGTATACAAGACAAGTAAATTTTGAATCAGAGCTCTGATTAAAGAATCAGATGCAGAAACGATTGCTTATAAAGTATTAAGATGCTTATTTTGGATCGTCCGCGAATATTTGATAATAATATTGTTGTCTTATTGTTTCTTTATATACTTTGGAAGGTTTACGCAAAGAGCATTAAATGTCTGAGTAGGTATCTAGTTATTTTTATTTATTTTATGAAAGAAATCGTCGGACTTACTTGTTCGTGTTACAAATGAAAATAATTGTATTTGTTCGTAACGAATATCGGTGTTAATGAGTAAATTAGATGTTATACCAATTACAGGAAAACAGACGCTACTACGAGTTTTCGAGAACAATTCGTCAGTTTTTCTTTTCAGGAATATCCTAAGTTTGATGAGTTTTTCAGAGTTATTGATTTGTTATTTTTCAACACACTTCCTCGAAAACTAGCTCTTATTGCACTATGATTAGGTTCGACATGCAACATATTTCGCACGCGTGCGGTAATCTTATTTTTCCGCAACCAAGGGCGGAAAAGAAAATTACCACAGAAAGGGCGGAAAGTTTGTTATTGCATTCGAGGCGGATTGAACACCCGAGCCGCACGGCGAGGATCGAGGATCGAGAAATGCAATAACAAATTCCCACGTTTATCAAACTACGTTTTTCAATACACTTTCGAAGAAATTAACTAATAACAATACTTACGTATTTTTGTCATCAATTTTTAGGAGACTATGATTTGATGTGCTCTGCGGTTTGATTTCGCCAGATTGAAGAAAAAAAAAAGAAATGAAGCCGCTAAACAGCCTCATAGGAAAAATATAAAATTCAAATATTTTTTAATTAAGAACACAAATAAATCTTTACTTGTTCACAAAAGTAAACAATTGTTTAAAATAATCATGTTTATTTATAGTATTCTTTTTACAAACACAATTTATTATTCAAAAAATATTTATGCTTTAAAGACGCAAATCAAAATGACGAAATTAAAAAAAAACACTGCCGACTCTATAGTCGGTGGTGATTTAAAAAAAAAAATCCTATGTTTTAATCGATTTGGACATATTATAAGGTATAGTTATCTGTGGTAATTTTCTTTCCCGCCCTTGGTTGCGGAAAAATAAGATTACCGCACGCGTGCAAAATATGTTGCATTTCGAACCTAATCGTAGTGCAATAAGAGCTAGTTTTCGAGGAAGTGTTTTGAAAATTATTTTTTTAAATGCTCTCATTCATAGAGTTATGGGATATAAATATGCTTGTAGATAAAACATATCCTGAAACAGCTGGCCAACTAACCGATAGTAGGACCCCGTAACCGAGCACCAACCGATTGGAGAGTTTAGTAAAGGGGTCACGGACGGCATTAGAAGTAAGTTTGGCCGTAGATAACACAATGACAACTAATTGGATAGCTTAGCTGTGCTCTGAATTCTCACAACTAAGTGTACAGTCCATTCATAGTTAATGTTACCTTTTTTTTTTTTTTTGGTGTGGAAATCATCAGATAACCCCTCCCGCTCTTGGGCAGAGCGAGAGGGAGTGTCAGACTTCTACTGACTAAAAACCACCCATGTTCCTTCTTAGCTCTTCATGTCGAGGCCGCGGTATCTCTTGCGAACAACCCGCAGCCCCGACGGCAGTTAATGTTACCTCTAACCGCAATCTGAGCGTTCAAGTATTACGTAACGCAATTTTTGTAGATTTTTGACCACGTCCCGCCCATATAGCGCCGTAACGTTTTTCTGTACCCCCCCCCTTCCCCTAGTAAAACGTTACGTAACTGGCAAGTGACCATTTTTACTTAAAACTCACAATTATGTGGCGAAAAAAATATTCACTGTCCAGTAAAGCAAGCAAGCAATTTTGTGAAGTTACGTTTACAAGTGGTCATTCCATTACAAATATAAAAAATGCGTGAGAGACGGGTTAAAAAAAGTAATGTTATGTTACGAGAAGTTTAAACAACCCCCACCCCCGCCCCTGTAACGCATCGTAACGTTTTACAAACCCCCCCACCACTGCTACTTATGCCAAAGTTCGTCACAACGACGGGGTCTGCGCTGCTCTCAACCCGCGGATTCCCTTAACCTTCAACCAAGTCATCGGTTTACGTTGTGGGTGGTTCGTCAACTGCATCTTTCAGCACGCGATAGCCATTCTTCGGTTCCATCTGCTACCTATGGGCAACCCCGGTCCACTGACACTTCAGTTTAGCAATTTTTAGGGCTATGCAGCTAAGGCCCCGATTCCACCAAAGCGGAGAGGAGATGTGCCAAATTCGACCAGTCACAGGAAGCCCTTCCTGTAATTAAAAAAACCAGATTTTTTTAACTAATGTGTTTGATCGATTTCCGCACATATCCTCTCCACTCGCCTCCGCTTTGGTGGAGTCCGGGCCTAACTCTGGTTATTTTGCAGATCTGCTCACTCCTGATTCGATCTAGCAGATATACTCCAAGCATAGCTCTTTCCATTGCCCTATGAGTGACTTTGAGCCTGCTTATTAAGCCTATAGTAAGAGATCACGTCTCAATACCGTAGGTCATCACTGTCACAACAACCCAATAGCAACCTTCTTGTAACGAAATTAAAGATCACAGTGGTTTCACAGTGACGCAAACTCAGAGGTAAATTATCTGTTGAAGGACTGTAGTTAGCTAACTATCCTGATAGATAAATTACGGGTTTTATTTCTGAAAGAAACTTTCCAACTGGTTGAGTGGAAAACTCGTTGCGTTAGATAATTCGAAGATCCGCTTTCGTGAAATTGATTGTGGATTCGTTAACCGTAAAGGTTCTGTCAAACTAGTACGCAAGACGACCAATCAAGGTTTTACAAAACCGAGGCTGATCTGTCATCGTACAGGAACCTCTTACAAAGCGAGGTAAGGTTATACTGGCTATGTGTAGCTTGATGTGTTCGTGTGTACGTACAGATTGCGGAGGTGGCTGTAGACCAATGGCGGGTCTTGGGCTGCAGCTCAGAGCCCCGTGGATATTAAAGGCCCCCAGCCCTTATTATAGACGGTAGAAAATGTGGTGAATAAAAAATAAATCTGTTATTTTAAAGATTTCTATCCTACAGAATTTATTTAGATATAGAATATACCATGTACCTAGTACATAATTACCAAACAGTGTTTTTTACAAAATTGTAATTAGTTAAAGTGTAGACACCAGAGTTTGACAGATAATACATACTTTAAGTCATGTCTTAATCCCATAGCGGTATGCAGAAAACCACAGAACGCCCTATGATCCTTACATGAGTCCATTGCCTCGTCCACGATTATGCGTCAGCAGGGCGATTGCGTATCTTTTTAAATGTCAGTGGCTATCATAGTGTCCATCGATTAACTGTCAAATGGTTATGGTTTGGTACAAAATGGAACCATTTGACTATTAATCGATGGACAGTATGATAGCCACTGACATCTAAAAATATACGCAATAGCTCTGCTGGTCATACATACACACCGGTAGCGAGTACAACGCATCTGACTTTTCTGTAGAAATCTTAGCTAGGCTGAATGTTTTCGAATATCCTGATTTCACCGTTGACCATGCCTTAAAAAGCCTAGGATCCTGTATCTTGCGAACTTGTCAAATTATATTTTAGCCATAAGGTTCCTTCAAGGCAATCCACGACACATATTTGTATGTATGTCTTCTTGTGTTTAAGGTGCGGAAAATTTAAATATTCTTAGGTTTTTTGCAATTTGCAGGTCAGTTTCAGGTAGAACCCGTGTTGATTAAACTATGATTTGCGGCCATAACACATACCTACATGGATGTACATAATTATTATTTTTCTTGTTTGGTTTAGCATACAACCGGAGGAGCTCGTGGTTTAATAAGAACTGCAACTCGGGTCGATCTTTAGGTAAAGCTGTGCTTGCCTAGGCTGGTCTGTGGATGGGTAACTGCCCGACATACCGAGTTTCCTCCGTGCCTCGGAAGTACGATAAGCTGTTGGTTCCGGCTGCCATATATAGATCTTTGGCAGTCGTTACAGGTAGTCAGTGACTTGAAATTCTGCCATCCAGTTTTACCAAAGAGGTATCGTATTACCTAGTATTAACTTGGTTGTGGAGGTCAGATAGGCAGTCGCTCCATGTAAAATACTGGTATTCAGCTGCATCCGGTTAGACTGGAAGCCGAACCTAACATAGTTGGGAAAAGGCTAGGCAGATGATGATGATTTAGCATACAACCTCACCAACCTACAAATTGAAAAATCCTAAGAAAATGTAAATATCGCGGTCTACCCTGGCGCTTCCCCCTTAAATATCGGAGGAATCATCAAATAATTTAATTAAAGTAAAAAGTTCAGTAGGTAACCAGAAGGTCACTGAACTTGTTACTGAAGGTTACTTTACTTAAATTATTTCCCCGAAATTTACCAAAAACTAGACGTCTCTCGACGTTAGTGACGGTGGCATAAAATAAAAAAAAATTAAGTTCAAAAAAAGAAATTCCTTATTTGACAAAATTAATCGCTAAACAGCATTACGTATTTACGTTAACCTTTTCCAGGTAACTACAAATTGTTTTAGTGTGTAGTTGCTTCGCTGAAGATGGATTTCTATCATTTAGCAATAGATTAAACTAGGTGAAGATTGAAAACGGTACTCAGTGATATCAATTATTCGCAGAGACTACCGTACTGAAAATGCCACATGTAAAAAAATGCAGGATGGATGTGCAGACACCACGTGGCTGTTCTCTCCAAGCAACGGTCTGGGTCACCAATAACACCATATAGGTACTTTAAATAAGCCTTAAATAAAGGTAAAGGGAAAAAATTTATACGAGCATATTTAAAATAATTACACGCAAATGCATTACGTTGACGAATTAATTTAGTAACTTTAAGTGAGGTGAATAATCCTGAAAAATAAAATCAGTAAAGTTAAAAAAGTGAGAAAGTTTAAAACATGCTTTAAAACCACAAATCAAAAAATAAAATTCACTGAAAAACATTGCGAAATTCCACATGAAAAATCAACGAAACTAATATCATGAGCGTTTGAGTGAACAAGATTAAAGTGATTAGCGTCGCCGCGTCCCGCCGTAACACCGGTCACTCACTTAATTCGGCTCGTTTTAAAGCAATCTTTTTCAGCAGCCGAGCATGCCGTTAAAAGTATTTCCAAACGTATAAATAATTTACGAAACGAGGACATAAAGTTTGCGGAGCGACCCCCGCTCGCATGCAAATCGAGTTGAAAGAAAGAAGTGTCCGCGACCGCGGCACCATCTCTTTCCTCCGCTGAATATCCGAACGTGCGGAAAAGGGACAGAGGACGTGTAGTGGATTACTGTTTGAGCGGGAGCGAGAGAGAGGCAGTCGGTAGTTGCGTTCGGTTAAGTGAATCAGTGCCCGCGCTCGCTATTAAATCAGGGCGCGGGAGCGGGGAGGCGCGCGTGCTAAAATGCTCTTTACGGCGGGTGGGGTTTTGTTTGCCGAGGGCGGTTTCAGAGCGATTACTCGCAGTTGGCAGTACCCGCGGTGTAGTGGCGGCAGTCGCAACGTGGCGCGGCTCGCGAGTGCTCGTACGTGTTTCCGAACGTAATGTCAGTGACAGCGCGGTGACCGCGCTTTTTCACACGCGGAGTTCGGCGGGAAAAGTTCCCGCCCACAATAAGACAACATATTTTCGGACGCTAATAAGGTAATTAAAGTTTTTTGATTTATTTTTTTGTTGTGGTTTTAAAGTTTGTTTTTTGTTTTCAAACTTTTTTTCCGACGGATTATCTCGGTTCGATTTTTTAGATTTTCTTTTAGAAGAAGTTTTTTTTGGATCTGCTTTTAGAAGATGTGAGGTTCTGCAAAATCAATGCCTAACTGTTTATTTTTTATTAAATTTTTGGTCCAGATCAAACATTTTTAGCGAATAATTTAAATTACTTGAACGTATGAAATTAATTATTGAGATACGGTTCTTATATTGAATAATGTATGCCGCTTATTTAATTGAAACTCATTTGCGCATTCTTCTACCACACGGGGCACTTTCCAGCAATATTTTTTGTATTCTTTATTAGTTTAAATTCGTAATCAAAACAAATTGGCCATTATTTAAATTAACTGAAAGTATGCAAAAGCAATCAATTGTTTTAAAACATAATGTCTCGTCAAACAACCTAAAATAAAGCAATATGAAGGAGTAGATAGAATCAAAAGGTGTTTATAAAACTTCGTAATTAATATGTATTAATAGTATAATAATTGTAACCGCGAACAAGAAAAATTAAATTCTAAAGACTAAAAGCTAGGTGTTATTACGTAGCCGGGATCCTATTAACGAACCTCCGACGTTTGTCTGTTTGTCACAGGGTTGTGTCTCGAAAACCGTAATGACTGCGCGTCTAAAATGGCCACTTTAGACAGACAGACAGACGCAGTTACTAAATAAATTATGAATTGTCACTTTGTGACCATTTTACGAACGATTAAGGTCTGCTAAAGTGGCCATTTTAGACCCTCTGTACCGTTTCAACACGATACTTGAAAGAAATATAACCTTGATTTGATTTGAGTTATTAAAAAAAAATATAGCGGAAAACAACTATGAGAGCAGAGTTCAAGTTGACCACTAGATACAAATATAAGAGGAAAATTACAACTCAATATATTATTATCTTGTATTCGCATATGGGGCTGATTTTAAATGCCAATTATCTTAATCTGCTATATTAATCTTTATTCGAGGAATAATTTGCGTTTCTTTAGTTTTCAATATAAAAAATATGTCCACCTTCAATTTTATTCTACGAATAAAAGATGCCTGACTTTGGGAAAATGGTTACGGACGCGGCTTCAGACACCCGTCCTTTAGATATATTTTTACTTTTACAATATGCCACTTGTCTCAGAAACCCATGATAAATTTAATCATCTCAGCCTATTGTAGTCAACTCCTGGACATAGGAACTCTCTAAACTGCGTCAAAATATCCTCGTCCTCTACCTTCCCCGCATCAGGCCTGAACTAGCCAAATTTTCCAGGCCATCGTTCCATCTAACACTACACTACGCCTTCAGCATTAGCCTATATAATGTTCCCACTGCAGGAACTCAGGCCTCCTCTCTAGGAGAGGGATGGGCTATAATCCACCACGCGGGCCCAGTGCGGGTTGGTAGATGTCACATGTCTTCGAATTTTTTGGTTCTAAGACATGCCGGATGTTTTCCTTTACCGTTTAAATGTTTTCACACTACGTCTTACTCGTGGCTTAAATAACAACCTTACCTAAGTTGATCAGCATGACTGACCACCCATTACATACCGAATTTCTCCATGCCTCAGATAGCACAAGATTTTTGACAGTCGTTACAGGCAGTCAGTGGCCCGAAAATCTGACTAACAGACTTACCAAAGAGTATCGTATTACCTAGTACTAACTGGGTTTTGGAGGTCAGATAGGCATTCGCTCCATATAAAATACTGGTATCTGATTAGACTGCCAGCCGTCCCCAACAGTTAGGAAAAGGCTAGGCTGATGACGGTAATGAAGTCATCAAGACATAATAAAAATAAAAGAGTGTCCATGGAGTTTCTTGACCATTCTTCTCTATAGAGGTCTATGCTTTGGAATGGACAACTACAGTACTTTCACAAGTTATTATGCCTTGTGACTGTAGCTTCGTGTTCTTTGTTTTTTTTTTAATTCAAAAGTATACAGGCACTTTTGAATAAAATAAATGGTTTGAGTTTGTTTCGAGTTTAAAAATCATCATCATAATTTCAGCCGAAAGATGCACACTGCTGGACATAGGCCTCCCCTAAATATCACCACATTGACCGGTCCCGTGCGTCTTGCATCCAGCGGATCCCCGCAACCTTCACCAGGTCAAAGAGTTAGAAAATACAGGCCTAAAATTATACCACATCATAAAACCTCCGCGTGCATACAGCAATATACTTAATCAATATAATCAATTGGCGCCGACGTCACGATGCAGAACGCTCGTCTCAATCAGTTGCCACCTAACATAATAAAAGCCAATAACGTTCCTCTCGAGCAATAAGCAATAAGCTCAATTACTAGCAAATATGAGCATTGTATTGATATGCAATCGTGGACGGCGCCCCGAGCAATTATTGTGGCGCTATGAGCTATATAGCTCTGGGTAGGTATGTAGAAATTGCTGATTGAATCGTCTAGCGATTGGTTTTGAAGACCGTTGGTTGTGGAAGGTAGGAGTGTTGTTTGTCAAATAAGTAATGTGAAAACATTCAATAGTACTCATCGTTTGATTGGTTACCCAACCGTGTTCCAGTTGTCTTCCAGCTGAGAACCTGTATTCACTTGGAACTACTATTTATATAATATAATTATTAATATAGCTTATGTACAATGGCGAGCTTAACCAAGAATTGGGTTTCCTTAGAGCAAATCTTATTTAGAGTACGAGATTTGCAGTAGAAGATATACCTATGTGCATTAACAGTATATTTTATTACCTAAATAATTTATTTTATCAACTAAACTATACACTAACTACATAAGTTGCCTGCACAACACAATTATTGGCTAATAAAATGCAAACAAAGAATGGCAAAGTATATTAAAAGAAAGAAATAAAATAATATTTGACTGTATTTAAATCCGCGTAGCACAGTGCTACGAAAAGCCTACGAAAGTGCTACGAAAGTAAAAAGTCCGTATTCGAAATACAATTAATTCTTCTTGCGTTTGGATTTTGGAAGTAACAGTTATATTCGCGAAAACGTAGTCGTTCATAATAATTGTTATTTTTATACACTTTACCCATAAGAAAAACAATTATAGCGTCTTATTTTTATTTAAATAATTATGGATGTTTTGGTTTGACAAACCCTCAACTTTGCAAATTGTGCTATCTGAATCAGATAAGATGAATTCTTATCTGAATGCATTCACAAAATTCGCAAAAATGCGGGCTTATAAAGTATGAGTAATTAACAAGACATTAAATAATTAAAGACCAGCTTCTCGTGTCTTAGACGGCCTTCAAAGAACTGTAATGACCACAACGAACATCTATTCGAATTAATAACAGCGTAAAAAAAGGTTTGAGCACAAAAGTGAATGAAATATTAGTAGCATCACCAAAAGTGATCATTAATTACAAAAATGAGAGTAATTGAAAAAGTAAATCGCTTAGCTGATTCCCGGAATTTGTAACACTTAGGGCCTATTTCACGATGCCTGAATAGCCACTACTTCGTATAAAACAAAGTCGCTTTCTCTGTCCCTATATCCCTATGTATGCTTAAATCTTTAAAACTACGCAACGGATTTTGATGCAGTTTTTTTTAATAGATAGAGTGATTAAAGAGGAAGGTTTTAGTATATAATTCGACCGACATCCACGCGGGTGAAGCTGCGGGCATCAGCTAGTATCGAATAAATTAAAAAATGGAACGGGATTTGTATGAAATTATCTGCCAAGTAAATTGACGGGAACTTAATCGCACCTGTAGTGAAACGGGCCTTAAACCTGTCACACTTTTAATGACAGTCCATGGAGTTGCTTACCAACCTGTTCTTGCAACTCGATAAATATCTACGTTTTCGAACGGGCTACAAGCTTCAACTTCCGACGGACTCCTCAACAGTTCAAAGTGTCTGTTTATGGTTTAATTGAAACCAATATTTTTTTGTTTCTCGTTGCCTCTAATTAATTGTATCTTGTCTATTTGATAGAGGCAAAATAGATTTTTAGCTGTACTATGAATAGCTAGCTACATTTAGCAGAGCTATATGCTGCTTGAGCACAAGGTTCTAGGTTTGATGCCCGAGTCGGGAAAATTGTGATTGAGTTTTCATCATTATCATCATCATTACGGCTATAAGACGTCCACTGCTGGACATAGGCCTCTCCCAGAAGAGGGGGATTTGCCATAATCGCCACGCTTAGGAGGCGGGTTGGCGATCGCAGTATGGTTGTTACGAAGGCACAGAGAACGCTGCTGCCCATTCTCTGGTAAGTCCCTTAGTTGCCCTACAACACCCACGGGAAGATATGGGATGGTGCTATTCTTTACGTCCGACACCATACGAATTGAGTTTTACCCTTAGGTATTTCTCAGTAGCAACCACTTAGTCTTCAAATATTACAGCCGTGTTACTAAACCGTAACACGATCAACAGTTTTAACTCAACAATTTTGAATTCGAGCTGAAAAACTTCTTAGTTTAGAAATCTACTAATCATCATCATCAACAGCCTATTAATGTTCCCACTGCTGGGACACAGGCCTCCTCTCTTTGGGAGGGAATCGGCTATAATCGGATCGGGCCCAGTGCGGATTGGTAGGTGTCACAAGTCGTCGAATTTTTGGTTCTAGGACATGCCGGTTTCCTCACGATGTTTTTCTTCACCGTTTCTGAGAGCAGTGGTGATGAAATAAATTACACAAAGTAATGCGTCTGCCTACTTACTGTTCGTAAGTCGGGACCGCTACCACTGGGCCACCACTGCTCTCGCTACAGGACATTTATATCAGTTAGTCCAGACCTCACTAATGGTCTATAATGAGCAGTAATTGTATTGAGAGTTCGGCCGATCACTATATCGACTGAAACGGTTAGCCATTTAGCCGTCATTAGTTTCCAGTCAATTTTCAGATTTACTCTAACTGTTAGTCCGTTATACTGATTGGTTAACCGAGTTTAGTTTAGAGCCATTTGGGCGAACTTAGTTGGACTTTGGTTGTTTTAACTTTGGGTTTAGTTTCGTGTTTTGAGTTTTGTGACTAAGTTTGCTGTTGAAATGACGAGTGTGTTTCTGACGTTTTGGTGCCGAAAATGGTTATGCACAGATCTGATGGAAAAAACTTTGAATATCGTAAACTTTATGGAAACTATATTTTCGGGGCGTTTGAGGTTGAAACTCTGGAGACGTGGGGTATTCTGTTTAAGGAAATCTTAAAACGTTTAGTTGACGCTTCTCGTGACCCAAGAGCTGGCTTTTGCCTTGGCCAGAGGCTTGGCCATATAACGTGGCAATGCTGCCAGTCTTTTGGGCATATTACTGGATGACAGAGTTGAGGAGCATTTATTTGATGCCCTTGTATAGTTTCATGTTAGTTAAGTTTTTTTTTTAATAGTTTAACTTTGATAATTTTGTTTTTGACAATCGTCGCAGGTAGTTGAAAGCCTGAAATTCTCTCCAAGTCAAGAAATTCTTATATCGAAGGGTAGTTGGTGTAGTAGTTGGTTATAACATACGTTTAAATTGAGTTTTGAATGCAATGTAGACGCTATATGTAAAATAATGGTTTTTAGCTGCATCATTTTACATTTTAGTATTAGAATTATTTTATTTTATTTTTATTGATAGGAACAGCAAACAGTTACATTATAAAGACTTACAATTAATTTAACATACAATCAATTTGGTTATAAAGTAACCCACAAGTAGGCGTAAAGTTTAGGTAAAAGAGAGCTAATCACTAGGAACATTGATAGGAGTATGTGTGACTATTAAATAAAATCAAATGATAAAATAACGACTATAAGAAAAAAATAAAAAACAATTTGTTTAAACTTAAAGATAACAAAATAATACAATATTAAGTTATATTTAATAGGGAATGGCGAATGAAAGGTTTTTAAATTTACTTATTGTGCAATTGAAGTATGTCTATGTTTACCTGTAATGTTTACAAAGGTACTGTCATTAAATCTTTACTGATGTTATATATGTGAAAGTTTGGATTAATGGATGGATGTTTGTAACTCAATTACGCTGAGGCACAGATATAGGTTATAGTCTAGTATTAGAGCACATAAGATACTTTTTTTCTTACATCAAAAATTTCCATTATGTCGCGGGCCTAATAGACCAGTGCCTCAGCGAATGGAGACATTGAAGGCTAAAATTACGCTATGGGCTTAATTTTCCTTATTTCCCTGCAATATCGATGTCGACAAACTTTCCACATGTCCCTCTCTTCTCTACAACTTTCCGCAAAGGTCGATAACCGAAAAAAAGAGAAAAAAACCAGCCGTACAAACGGCGAGTAGTAAGCTGCGTTTATTCGATATAGCGGTATCGAAGCCAATTGAGTAGCGTCGCCGCGTCCTCCCGATAATTGCTCGTAATTGCTCGGCCAAAGGGTACTACAGACGGGCGAATTATTTTTCTAACACGGTTTGACGGTTTTCTTAGGAGAGGAGATATATGATGTGGTGGATACTGCGATGTGTTGAATATTCTGTGAACTTCGGCGTTATTTGAAGTTTGATTAAATATGACGTATTGTGTGGTCTACATTTTTTATAGGAATGTCTCTCTCTGCCAGTGCATTTTGTGACTTATGCAAAATGGCCATAATGGATTAAAAAAGATCCATTTTGGGAGAAATCGGTTTTAGATTACTAGAATTAACGATATTAAGATACATTTTTTGACGCCCTGTATTATTTTTTACCTTTTGATACCTGTACTTCATTATTCAGTGGTTCAGTGAAAAAAAAACATTTGGATGTTTTACTTTTTCTATTCCATAAACTGATATCACAATCAATATTTTCTTATTCAAAACGTTTCAGTATAAAAAGAAAAGATGATAAATAATTCAGTTTTAACTTACTTGAGAATTACTAAGTTCATCAACATAGTTTTTTCGATTCGAAAATGCAGAGGAAGTTTTCAGGCAATCGCTCGGAGTAGGTTCTCGTGAAGTTTCGCATTCCAAGCCCACACCGATGGTTAGGGTTGGTACCAATGAACAATTTCGATTATTATATGACAAAGCTAAATAAATGAACACATTCTTCAGGCGTAAGAAAATATTTATTCAAAGAAATTAATTAATTCGAGTCCCAGTTACGGGTGTTTTTTTTTTTAAATAATCATTCATGATGAGTGTTAGAAAAATTAACTACCTTTAGGTAATCACGACCTTATAGATAAAGAATGATAAAAATCATCATCCGCCTAGCCTTTTCCCTTCGTTGGGGTCAGCTTCCAGTCTAACCAGATGCAAATGAATAAGCGTATTTTTAATTGGCGCGACTGCCTATCTGACCACCACAAGCCAGCTAGGACTGGGAAATACAATACTCCTTACCCCATATTGTTGTCTAATAAAAACACGTAGGGAAAAATAATGTAAAAAATAGTCTACTGCTAACTATTACTCTTAATTTTCTATGTTTTTAATGCTTTTCCCTTGTTTTATTCTAATTCGATTAGATATGATGACACTGTTTAGGTGTCTAATAATATTTTTCTTGACCAATACTTGATCAACCAACTTTTGATCTCACCCTAAATGAACCTAACTTAAAAATAACCTCTAACCCAAAATTAAATTATAACATACCAAAAAAAAAAAAAAATAATCAAAAGTAATTTAAGTATTATTAATATATAAAATAATTTAATTAAAAGCAGCGAGTGTGTATCGTCGCTTAAACCGATTAAAGGCCAGATAGAGCAGGTTACGCAAATTATGACTGACAGGTGCTCATAGGGCTGTGCTGATCACAAATTAACATTTTATTACTTATTCGGGGGGTACAGAGTTCAAAAGTATCAAATGTAGAATAAGTACATTTATTTTATTATTTTTATATGTAGGGTGTTTGAAAATTACCATCTTCAAAACTACTACAGTGGCCGAAAATGTGACAACTAGTCTCAACTCATCATCTGCCTAGCCTTTTCCCAACTATGTCAGGGTCGGCTTCCAGTCTAATCGGATGCAGCTGAATACCAGTATTTTACATGGAGCGACTGCCTATCTGACCTCCACAACCCAGTTAATACTAGGTAATATGATACCCTTTGCTAAGACTGGATGTCAGAATTTCAGGTCACTGACTACCTGTAACGACTGCCAAAGTTCTATATATATGGCAGCCGGGACCAACAGCTTAACGTGCTTTCCGAGGCACGGAGGAAACTCGGTATGTCGGGCGGTCACCCATCCACAGACCGACCTAGGCAAGCACAGCTTTACCTAAAGATAGACCCCGTGTGGCAGTTCTTTTAAGCCACGAGCTCTTCTCTCAACTAAATGTACAATATAGTCGTCGCCGTGTTGTAGATGTTTGTCGTTAGTATAGTGGGTATCTATGGGTCTTTCTTACCTGAAAATAAATATATTCTATTCTATTGTCCAGTACAAACTGGGTTGTGGAGGTCAGTGAGGTAGTCGTTACATGTAAAGTTTAGCTGCACCCGGTTTAAACATAGTTGGAAAAAGGCAGGCAGATCTTGATCTTGTTGTATATTATAGGGTGTAAAAGTACTCTTAACGCAAACGTAGGGCACTTGTTCTCCCCACCACTGCGATCATTTTTTTGTTCTAGACCATACCTGGAAACCTACTAGTTACGGAGATATTGGGGGTCAAAGTTCCAAATTTTTCACAGCTGTATTGAGTTTTACCGTAAAATGTCTTTTTTTTTTACCCAAAAAAAACCTCGTTTCCTGTGCTTGGTTGACGGCGGTGTGATGGGTTGATTTACACCCTGTATAAAGATCGTAGCAGGTGGCGTTCTGTCGCTTCTGCCAGCTCGCAGCTGCAGAATTGTGAGAGCAAATGCAATAGGGGGCGAACCTATTACCATCATCATTACTATCCACAGCCTGAATTTATTAATTCTAGTTTGTAAAAGTCAATTACACTTTGCCCGAAACTCCTGGGAATCGCAACCAGGACATAATTGTTAACATTCGCGCTTGCGTCTACTAACACAACAATACTCGATTCACAATAATATCCACAACGGCACTTTCCACAATAGGGGATCGGACAAAAAAACTAATTAGTCCGTCAGATAGATTTCCAAAAAATATTGAACACATATTTTTTATTTTTTCACATAGACAAAAAATTAAGACGATACAGTACTTCGAAAACTCGTGAACTCCTCGAAAACGTCACATGTCAGTACTATGTCAGTATTTTTTACCAACAAATGACGTCAGAACCCCCCAGTCATGATCTTTGACGCGTTTTATCTTCGTAATTTTTTATTAATTTGATAAAACAAAGAACACGTATCCAATATTTTTCGATAATCTAACTGACGGACTAATTAGAATCATATTTTTTTGACTCAGTCCGATCCCTTATGTCATTAAACCAAACCAAACCTCATCACAACTCCACCAGATCATAATTTTTCCTCCATCGATCGGATTGTCGCGCCCCGATTGAACCATTGCCCACTATTAATAGTTAATTTAAACCATTCAATTGATCTCGATTACAATTGGTAAAAGTTCGATATCAAATGAACGAACCAATGGCACTGTGATTAAATATTATTGATTGTTAGTTAACGGGAAGCGGGTTTGAATCGTAAAATAATTTGTTTCAATTGAATTGAATTTTTTTATTTATTTTTATGTTGGCTCTGTTGTGTGTTGTTTATTTTGTTTTCATCGTTTGAATTTGGGTAGGTATATTATGATACCGTGGATCATCATCATCATAATTAATAATCCACTGCTGGGTATACACTTCCTCTTTTTTTGCCATACTACTTCCCGGTTCTGTGCGTCCCTTATTACATTACAGTACATGGTGTTTCCCGCGACTTTGACGATATCGTCGACCCAACAAACTTTAGGACGATCTTGGTGTCCTTGACTAAAAATAAAATATATATTTTAAACGTTGTATTTCCTTACTTTATTTATCTAAGTCTACATTGCCCTAGAAAATTAAAAATTAATTAAAATAAAATAAAAAAAGTTGCTATATAAATATACACCATATTTAGTTGAATTTGAATAAATAGTTTTATTTAAAGTACCATAAACACAATAGTTATTTCTCTTACGTTTCCTTTACAACATAGCGGTCGTGACAACCCTGAGCGCAGATGAATTTCAGTAAAATTCAATAATGTGTACTTCGACCGGCATCGCGATTCCAATTCACTAAAAATTTCACTCATTAACATTTTCCTAACCCTATCAAAAATTATTTGGAGTCGACCCAGCATGTCTTCTTCTTCCATACTTCTCCATTACTCGTCACCTCAGCAGTCATTCATCAACTGCCTAGTCTTTTATCAAGTACACTGGGGTCGGCTTTCAATCCAGGTGCAGTGAATACCCGTCTTTTACATTTAGCAACTGCCCATCTGACCTCCACACCCTAGTTCATCATTTTTTCATCATCATTTCAGCCATAAGACGTCCACTGCTGGACATAGGCCTCCCCCAGATAGAGGGGGATTTGCCATAATCGCCACGCGAGTTGGCGATCGCAGTATGGTTCTTACGAAAGCACAGAGAACGCTGCAGCCCATTCTCTGGTAAGTCCCTTAGTCGCCTCTATATACGACACCCACGGGAAGATATGGCATGGTGGTATTCTTTACGTCCGACACCATACGGAACCAACAACCTAGTTAGAACTGCGTAATATGATAGGAGTATCATATTATATTGGTAAGACTGGTTGTCAGACTTATTGACTACCTGTAATGTAACGACTGCCGAAGATGTACAATCGACAGCCGGGTCCAATGGTTTAACCTGGTTTCGAGGCACGAAGGGAGCTCGGTATGTAATGGGTAGTCACGCATTCACATAGGTACCAACCTAGGCTAATGTGTCTTAATCTAAAGATTCATTCGAGCGGCTAAGAGCTCTTTAAAAACAGCAAGCAAAAATACGAAAAATAAAACATAACGTACACTTAATCGCACATTACCGGTAAAACAAACACAATTCAGCGAAGATTAATTAATACATTAACAGCTAAAGGTATACCGATACTTAATTACTCAGTTAATTGATTAAATCGTAGTCGATTCCCAATTAAACGGTACAAATAGGATTTCAGAGCAAATTGTGTTTGAACACGATATTGAACTGGAGCGATGTTTACATTGAAACGATTCGTGTATTGAGTGCTTTTAAAATGATGCTTCGGTGAAGTTTGGAAGGTGAAATAAAAGTGTTTGGGTAGACTAGTTAATTTAGCTTCGATTTCTGATAAAATGTTTAATGTAGTAATCATATTTGGGAATATTTCAATTCTATAGTAACTTACTCTATTATTTACACTTATGCAGATGATCTTACTAAATACATTATTAATTAATACCGAACTACAATAGGGCATTTAATAACTCCTTAACGCTGTCACCTGGTAAAATGCTCAAGAGACGGCGTTGCACATTTCGCCTCTGGCTAAGGTAAAAGCCAGCCCTTGGGCCACGGGAAGCGTCAACCTAACTCGCGTTTCGAAATTTCCTTAAGCGGGCTATGAGCACCTATGGACACGCAATATTGGTTTACTAAAATATTAAGTTACAGTAATTCTTTCTGAAAGTGCAGCATTAAGCAATCATCATTCTAGTTACGGAATGATGGTTGCTGCTATGTGAAGTCTTAACTTTCAAAAAGTCTTCTCCACTTACGAAGCATTCAGAACACTAAAGTTGAAGTTGTTCAACAATATCAAGGTCCTCTATTATCCGTCTCGTAACCTCAAAATAAGCTCTTAATATAATAAACATGAAAAGGTTTACGAGATAAATCATCAGTTCCCACATTTGGCGGCAAGTCACAATGGTACCTCAGCCCTCTTTCCTCCTCCCGTGTTGTGCGAGTGACGATAATCTCACCTCGACAAGACGAGAATGCAAAATGAAGTGCTTTTACCACACCAGAAAAAAAACAAAACCTTTTGAAATTCGAATGCTAATCCTTTGGTTGTATTTAAATTCTATTATTTTAATGACGTAAGTGGCTGTATGTGATTTTGCTTGCGTGAAAAGGGCACAGACAAAAAAAAATGAAGTGTCAGTTTTTTTTTTAATATGTTTTATGCTTTGCAGTGGAAGTGAGATGTATAGTTTATCAGGGTCCAGGATCAGTCTATTATTAAATAATGCCCGTTTATAAATCTCGACGACGAGTAGTTTTCTTGTTGGTTAATGCGACAATAGAGGATTCAGGATACAGTCAGTTTACTCTGACGGTTTGACCTAGGCGTAAATCTGAGGTTGTTGAGAATGATTTGCTGTTGTTGCAAACAACTGGGTAACACTTGTTTAACAAGGATTCCATTGCATACTAAATGATTTATATCTTACTAACGTGATTATCTAATTATTATAATTGTACTCGTTTAATTTTGTATTCAATTATTGTATCTAGACTAAAACTTGAATTTAAATTAAATGTGAAGAACTCGTGTTCGAACATACAGTCTGATTCATTGGTTCATTTTGTTTAATAATTTGAAGAATATCATCATCATCTAGAAAACGCATTCCGACATATGTTAGGGTCGGCTTCCAGTCTAACCAGATGCAGTTGAATACCAGTATTTTACATGGAGCGACTGCCTATGATCTGACCTTCACAATCCGGAATAACAATTTATTTATTAAACCAATAAAATATGGACATATTTGATGAACTGACAAGTGCTGCACCCTCCCGAAACAAATTAGGGCAGGAGAATAATGATGAATAAAAATTCGGGTATAATCTTAACTTTTTTTTTCATAAAAAAAATATTGCAAAAAAAAATACGACAGCGCGAAGGTTATGGTTGCAGCACGGATGCGGTGGCCGGTGGGTGTAATACGGTAATGACACGACAATATAAATAGGATTAGTGTATCAGGACCCCACGCGCGTAGACAGGACGAGCCAATACACGCACCGACACTGTGCGCCGTCACTGATTGTGTTGTGGACAAAAATATATACAAGTGAACGGGACTCTGATGCTAAAATGGTTATCACGTATTTTGTACATCATTCTGAGCCCCGCCTGCATATAAACGCCTGTTATAAAAAAATAACACCAGTTTCCTACGAAACTGCAATACCTCCACGGACAAAATGTATGGAACAGCTGAGTTTTTTTTAAATTCCTGATGAAAGATTGCTGTGAGGCTCAGCTGTTCAGCTGTTTCTACATTTTGACCGTGTAGGTGTTACACTTTTGTACAGCTGGTTTTTTTTTAATAATCCACGAAAAAATCCCTTGTTCCTTCCACCCTGTATGGGAAAGTGGATAAAATGAAGTATCGGCCACCTTTTATTCTGATTCGTGTCACATGAGGAAAGATTTGATATTATTGTTAATAGTGCTACAGAAAAATAAATATAAGGCTAAATACTTTACATTATTTTTCGAAGACAACGCAAAAATTGCCTCTGTGACGTTAAACAAAACTTTTCTACAAAATACCAGATTTTATCTCAACAGATATTCGGGTTTCATGCAAACTTCAGAGTGTGTAGCCTCTCCATGTTATCCCTTAATGAAAAGGTGTGACCGTTAAGTAGATTGGCCGTCTGATGTTTTATAATCCCACCCAGATTATCATAGAAAGTTCATTAATGTCTGGTTTCTCTAACTAAGGGATACCGAAATTAAAGCATTGTTGGAATTTCGACTCTCGACTCTAAGCTGAGCGTACAAAATCACACAGTATGCGACTGTAGTTTTGGGTGACTTTGAGTGTTAGTGAAACAACCATTAATGTATTATAAGTAAGCGTCAGTTTCTACGAATTTAAGCGTTAACAGAATTAGTTATTATAACATTGTTACAACGGTAATGGGTTCATGTTAACTTTCATGGTTTAGTAGCGTATTATGAAAATTTATTAATGATTAAATATTTATTTGAAGGGATTCAAGTTTTATGAAATAATTCATGTAAGTCTAGCAAAGGATTTAAGATTTTATAAATGTGCGAATATAAAGTAATTTTATTTTGTTATTATTTATCTTGAGAGAGAAGAAAAACGCCTAAACAAATTCTTTTGTCCTTTTTTTATTTGGGAAATATATCTGGGCAGAATGTCTAAAATACTTCTCAATGCTTTGCCATCTCAGTAAATATCCATATTTTTTCTATTCTTTCTTAATTAAATTAGATGAAAAAAAAAACTTGAATTTTTGTTTTTGTCCACAAAAATCAGCACCCCAAGCACAGTGTGCTGACGTCAGTCGCAGCATCGAATGCGCCCGCGCATCGTTTAGTCGATTCATTGCTCCATTAATGTCATTTATACCGACGGCACTACACGTGGGTCTCTAGTTATACGAGTATGTGCAATTGAATTTCATTGCCATTTTCCTTTCGCAAATAAAGTTATGTTGGTGTACGGAGTTACGGATTATGATAAGTAACAGATTTAAGTAATTTAAATGTATCTAATTTTAACAATAAATCGGGTTCTTATAACGATAAAAATAATTGTGTGAAGTGGAATTCAAGTAATATTATAAATTGAATCAAAATATTTAACAGCAAAGAATATATGACAACATGATAATTTATAATAAGGTAATATTTAAATTAAAAGTAACTTATGCATGATTACTCTTGCCTATCCTGACCTTTTTCATCTGAAACTACGGTTCATATTTTGTCTACTTTTGTAGTTAACTTCTGCGTCTTTATCGAAAATTTAAAACACGTTTTTCAAGATTTGTATTTGGTATATTACACCGGCCATATGGAGGCTTAGATTTTAAGACGGCAATAACCCATAAAGGTTCGTTTTGATAAATAAGGACCAGATTGCTGACAAGCTGCGGACATCGTCCGATATATTATATACGTTTGACCGTACATCAAGTTTCTGTGAGATACACATGTCATATCATAAATAGTTTTACTTCTGCCTACCTGCTGCTACGGTCGCCGGTCGGTTGGTCACATACTACACTGAGACCAACAATTTATTTTAAAATGCGGCCACACCGCAATAATTGGGCACAGAAATGTACTGTCACAAAAATTACGATGTTATGACTGTAATAAAGTAATTATTTTACTTAGGACATTATTTATGCTAACTTCGCCTCTTTATGTTAATTCCAAAGAACCTGATAGTTTTGTCATGCATTTCATGCAAGGGTAGTCTTCTTTAAGGTTACTGCTCCAGGATAGCCCGCGAAATTCGAATTTTCTTACGTTTTTTGCACTTTGCCGGTCAGTGTCAGGTTGTATGTTAAATATATTACGATTCGTGACCGTAACAAATGTGACTTTACAGAGTAATAATGATTAAAATCACCAATACAAACCTCTCAGTTCATATTATACTTCCTTGAATGCCTTTTTCATCAAATAGTCACTCAAAGAAGTAAACTGAACTAAAAAAACGTAAGATTAATCGAATTTCGCGGGCTACCCTGAAGCATTTACCTTAAGGTACTTCTAGAGTTTGAAGTAAGCTTCAAATTTTCAAAGTTTACCTTCAAGCAGGTCTTTATTTCTAAAAATATATCCCACCTCTGATGATGACACATCAGCCAACCTGCAGCAGCGGTCGGAATGTCACACGCTGCACTGTGACTGGCAATTTATTCATCGAAATTAATTGATTTATGGCCAGCACGTCCTTACTGCCGCCACACTGTGCGCTCGCGCTCTTGCAGAACTACTCTTTGTAAAAATTGTTTATGACTCGGGATTCTGTTTGTGAAGTGAACAGGAATTTCTGATTTAATTTTTTTTTAGTGATTTCCCACACTCCAAAAAAAAAAGGGTAACCAACGGGACTTCGCTGTCCGTCCGTCTGTCAGCGACCTGTATCTCATGTAATACCTAGACATTTGAAATATTCGCAGAATATAATTGACATTCTCGTCTTGTCTTTTAGGCTTCTTGCCTGTGACAGAGCTTTGATTGGGATATCCATATTAAGAACTAACTGCCGCACTCGGAGACGTTTAATGATTACTTAAGCCATCCCTTAGAAAAGATTTTGACACGTTTTGTATGTCAAATCTTCACTTACTACTTAAGCATTCTTTTGTATGACAAAACTGTCAAAACCTTTACCAAGTGATGCCCTAAGTAATCATTAAAGCTCTCTGAGTGCGGGAGTTAGTGACGGCTTTAGTAATAATTAAATATCTCTGAGTATGGGAGTAATTGTTCTTAAATTCATTTGTAGCACAATTAATTATATCAACTTTCTATATGACTAAAGATACTAAATACGAGATTTTCACGTTAAATGTTTTCATGAATATGAGTTCAAATATTTTGATACAGATCTATTTAAAAACGGGATGATGATAGATTACTATTGTGTTAGATCTCATTGTGACCGATGTGGACCATTATTCACAACATCTACAATAACTGAAGACAGATTGCTGTCTGTCAAATATTGCTGTGTTATTTATGAGAATTAAATTAATCTGTGTGAGGGCCAAAAAACGATACACATCTCGTCTATCTGAATCTTCTGAAGTTAATTCTTCACTTTTTTGAAGTTGGTTTTTTTGAAAAGTTGTGTGGTAATCGATTGTCGTGGTATGATCATGTAATGCGAAGGATTGAAGAAAACGTTGTGAGAAATATGTTGAGTATGAATGTAGATGGCTATAAGAGTAGAGGAAGACCAAAGAAACGATGGATGGACTGTGTGAAGGATGACATGGCTAGAAAGGAGGTGACTGCTGACATGACGAGAAATAGAGAAGTATGGATGTATGAAGAAGAATCAGAATCAGAATCAGAATCAGAATAACATTTATTTGCCTACTTTGTGTTACAAAATATCTCTGTGGCCGGTGGGCCGTACAGAGGTGAGTCAGCTAACTTATGTCCTAATGGATCTGTGTTGGCTGTGTTCTGTTAATTCGCAATTATTGAGTCTATACAAACAAATTACGTGCTTTATCTGTTTAAGTTGTATGCTTACAGTTTCACAGTGCGGCATTATTATAATTTGTAACTTAAATCAATACAATATAATTTAATTCAGTTTACTTTAGTTTCCAACTTTAATTCAGTTCAGTGTAATTCAATTCAGTTTAGTTCCACATGATTTAACTTTATTTCATTTCATTTAAGTTCCTTAAAATAAATTTCATTTAATTTCTTTTAATTAAATTTTTTTAATTTCATTTAATTTAGTTCTTATTTAATTTCATTTAATAGAATTTAATTTCATTTATTGTCATTCAATTTAATTGAATTTCTTTTAATTCCTTTTTTTTTAAATTCGATTTAATTTCGTTTTTATTTAATTTATTTTAATAGAATTTCATTCAATTTCATTTCATTTCATTTCATTTCATTTAATTTCATTCAATTTAATTTCATTTAATTTCATTTAATTTCATTTAATTTCATTTAATTTCATTTAATTTCATTTAATTTCCTTTAATTTCATTTAATTTCATTCATTTAATTTCATTCAATTTCATTTAACTTCTTTTAATTCCATTTTTTTTAATTCGATTTAATTTCGTTTTTATTTAATTTAATTTAATTCAATTTAATTTAATTCTATTTTATTTTTAGGGGACGCGGTGCTTTCGTTATGTCCATAGGCCACCGCTTGTATCCCTTTTTATAAGGGTCATACTCTATATCGCCCATTCTGTGATTAACCCTGAGTGGGTTAAATTCGCCGTGTGCTTGGTAGGCATCTCCGGGGGATTCCAGATCTTCTATATCTAATTTTGAAATTTTTTCCAACATTTTGGTGTTAAGGTCTTCTGCGCGTAGGTGCCAGGCTTCTATGTCAGACATCTCCCAGATCACTTCCGTGGGCGTTCGTTTTGGCAATTGTGCAGCATTTTTCAGTGCCAATCTGTACTGGCGTTCGATTTTACTTAGGTTCGTTGCGCTATATCTTGAGAGAAGTTGCACCACTCCGTAGTCCATTAGCGGTAAAATGCAAGCTTGAATGATGGCCAGTTTCGTGTCTAGTTCTGTCTTCGCATTGTATCCTATTATTGGACCGAGAGCTCCTCTGACTTGTTTCAGTTTTTTGACGACCTTTTCGGTGTGCTGGTTCATCTTCATCTGTTTGTCGAAGATGACTCCGAGGTATCTGATCTGCTTTTGATAGTGCAACGTTTGTTGTTTCAGTTTCACCGTTGGCCAGTATTTCTTCTTTTTCGAGAACATGATGCATTCTGTTTTATCTATGTTACACTTTAACCCCCATCTCGTGTAGTAGTCTACAATGGATTCCGCTGCCCATTCAGCACGCATAGTCGCGTGCTCTGGGTTCGAGGCTCTGTTGAGTATACAGAGATCATCCGCGTACTGTGAAAGTTTGAGACCTCTGATGTGGTTTTGTATATCCCAAATATCATGGACGTACAAGTTGAAGATTATTGGTCCCAGGATCGAGCCTTGGGGCACGCCGTGAGGTACTAGTTTGTCTTTGGTTACGGTTGTTCTGAAACTACCTCTCAAGTTTCTGCCTTCGAGATAGTTCTCAATTATTTTAATAATATTGTTGGAAATGTCTTGATTCTGAAGTTTCTTGATCAGGCCCTTGTGGTTGATCGAATCAAAGGCTTTCGATAGATCTGTGGATATCATAGAGACGCTGTCGTCCATGGCTAGAGCATCAGTGATTATTTTTCCGGTACGTAGTATCTGGGTTGCTGTGCCTCTTGCCCTTGTGAAGCCGTGCTGGAACGTTGGTTGCAGGCGGTTGACCGTAGCTGTGAGTCTTCCCAGGATCAGTCGCTCACACAGCTTGCCCATGACGTTGAGTAGTGTGATCGGGCGGTACGACGATGCCTGACGGTGATCTTTGCCGGCCTTGTGCAGGAATATGCACACGCCAGTTTTCCATCGCTTGGGGAAGTAACCTGTGGACAATACAAAGTTAGCAAGGGGCACAAATGCCTCGATGAAGACTTCTCCCCCAAGTTTGAGGGCGTCTGCTTTTATTCCATCTGGCCCTGGGGCCTTTTTGTTTTTGAATTTGCTCAGTGCAAATTGCACTTCTTTTTTTGAAGTTGGGTCGAGCGGTTGGAATGGTGTCGTCTTTTCAGTCCCTTCATCGTCTTTCGCTATTTTCGCCTCTTTAATTATGGCTGTGTCAATAAGCTTGTCGATCGTTTCCATTTCTGAACTGCACCCCGTGATGTTTGGTAGTTTAACAACAGGTTTCTTCATGTTTCTTTGGATGTGCCACATTTGTGACCTATTGTCCCGTGGCTGTTGGAGTTTGTGGAGCCAGCCTTTTTCGGAATAATCTTTTAGGAGTTTTTCAGCTTCTCTCTTAGCTTGGTTGTAAAGAGTACGTGTTTCACGTTGGAACCCGGGGCAGCAGTGTCTTGCTTGCCAAACAATTTGTTTTAGTTTGTTTCGAAGGTCTATCTTATCTGTTATTTCCTCCGGTAGTCGTTCCTGTCTTGTTAATTTTATTAAGGGTGCGTGAGTGTCGAGGGCGGCGAGAACGGCATTTTCCATTGTTTCAATATACTTCTCGCAATCGGCTTCTGTTGTTATTTCTTCGTTAAGGTCGCGGAGGCCTTCCCACATTGTCTGTTGGTATGCTACTCTCAGTTTCTCGTTCTCATGGATTTTCTTTGTGTTACGGGATAGGTGTTCCTCTATATCATGTTCAATCTTCACCGTTAGCAACCAAGGTAGGTGATCCGAACCGACGCTCTCTACCTGTTTGGCATGCGCTTCTTGTTGTTGGTGTGTTATTATGGCCAAGTCCAAGATGGTGTTACCTTGGCTGAATGGTCTGGATGGTGCATTGGCGTGTTTCAGCGAGCAGATTCCGTCTTCTGTTGCTTTTCTAACAATGTTGCCGAGGCCGGAGTTCCTGCTATGGCCGAGGGTTTGCATACGTAAGTTCATATCGCCGATGATGATGGATGGTTCGTCGGCTAGGGTCTCCTCCAGTTCTTCTCTAGCATAGTGCTGGTTTGGAATTTGGATATATATTCCTTTTATCGTTATATATTGTCCTGTTGCGTGGTTGGTGAAAAGTTTAATGCCTACGCCTTCTATTTTCTTGTTTTCATCATGCCAGCCTGGGGTGACTTCTGTTTCAACCCACCTTAGTCCCCTCTGTACATACATGGCAGTGGCTAAGTGTTTTTCCAATGTGTGGGTGAGTTTATCGTACCCCTTTATGTTATATTGTTGTGTCTTAAAGTCGATCTTGCACTCGTTCAATATGATTATAGCCGGTCTATGTTTCTCGACTAGTGTTTTTATTTCTCTGAATTTGTTTCTTACTCCTTGGGTGTTCAGATGTAAGATTTTGAGGTTCTTTATTTTTTTACTGTCGTGGTTAGCCATTGAGATGCGAGTGTATCCTGTTTATAGTCTCCATGAGCATCATCAGTGTCTGTTGCATTTGCGTCTGCATCTGAAAGAGGCCCTCTAGTGTGAGACCGCCTATTGGTGGTGGTACTTTTTCTGTTTGTTGTTGTGCTGATTCCTTTTGTGGCAAGGTTGGAAATTGCTTTATATTTGTAACATCTGCGTATTTAACTCCCAGTCTTACCACTGAGCGTTTAATTCTCTCCTCTCTCTTTGTCTGCTTAGCTTCTGCTTGTTCCATCTGTCTAGCTATAACTTTTTTGAATACTGGGCATTTGGCGTTATTCGCACCGTGGTCTTCTCCTTTACAATTTCTGCAGACTTTTGTCGTGGTACCCTCTAGCGTGGTGATAACTATCTGTGGTTCCTCTTGTTTGCCGTAGCACGATTGTTTCGAGTGATCGAATGCATAGCATTTCTTGCACTGTACAATGTGCTTTGGGTTTTCTCTAAATGGTTCGACTTTGATGGAGGGTGCGCAGAAGAATTTTCTTTCCGAGGTTTTGAAATTCTCCAGGAGATCTCTCGATTTATGTTTGCCATCAAAAATGAGTAGGTGTATTTTACCTGCATTTCCGAGAGGCTTAATTGCTGTTGGTATAATGCCGATGCAGTCTGCTATCTCGTTAGCAATGGTCTCAATGGATTCACCATAAGTCTCATTTTTGAGCACGATCTTGGTCGCTGATTGTCTATCCGCCTTCGGTTTTGGTGCAATCACTCTGCTTATCCCATAAGCTTCAATCGTAGAGAGTAAGTTCACGCGCGCTGTCGCATTATCCGGGTTAATTTTTATTTGACCTCTCATAACGTTGAGCGTCGAGCTGTTTTCCGCTACTGATTCTCTTATTTTCTTTAGTGTGTCTTGATTCTTAATTGCGTTTTCATCCCTGATAATTATATAAGGGATATGGGTGTTTCTCTGTGTGGGTGTCGTATAATTAGATAGGCCTGTACGCTGTCTTTTGGCTCCTCTAGTTACCACTTGATACGTCTTTTGGTTACCTTGCGCAGTGCGGTTGTTGTCACTCGTTGGTTCTTGTGGTTTAGACTTATCTACAATAGGCGATCGAATAGGGCGTGGAATTTTCCAAGCCTCCAGCGTAGTCTGTACTTTGCCCAAGACTCCTACCGTTTGAGTATGCGGGGCTTGTTGGATGGTGGGGACGTCCGACGCGCCGTCGCTCATTTCTGACCTAACTCCGTGCGCCTGCAGCGGCACTTGCGGGAGTTGCTGGCCCACATTCACATAGGTACTTGGGGAAAGAAGCGTTCTAGAGGCTTCCATATTTTTAATAACTTTCCTTCCGCGGTTATTCTTCTTTCTTGATTTTCTGGCAGCCAAAGGAAGTTGCTCGATTTGTGAAACAAATTCAATGAGTGCGCACTGGTTTTTGCCGCACTTACAGATAAACCACTCCTCGGATGTGAAGGTCTCGATGGGTATGGTAATCAATTCCTTTTTTATTTTACAACTGATACATGAGCGGATGTTTTTCACGCCAGTCTCTAGTCCTGCCGTGTAAATTGTTACTGAAGACTCAATTTTTAGTGTGCCGTTATCGTATTTCGGCTCTGCTTGAAGCGCAGCCTTGATAAGAAACAATTTCGTACATACTTTGCACTGAATCTTCTTAGTGTTCATTTGATTTATAGCCCATAAGGGAGTGTCCATCCGGAAGGTACTTTCGCATTCCCAGCACTGCACTATGTTTTTATTAAAGTCAGATAAATCTACTTTCACTATTTTCACTTTGTCCTTAACTGTTTCGCTGTCCGATCCCAAAATAAGTGGGTCCGTGTCCATATCACTGTTGTTTACCGAACTTACATTATTGTTCTTCGAAAACATTTTTCACTGTTTTTGTTTCTATAATTGCACTTACACTATTTATTACACTATTCCTAACGTTACCCGGGGGTTACGAGACCCCCGAGGTGGCTTCACAGTCCACAATTTACTATAAAAAGTTCACTTGATAACTCGCGTTCGTGTGGAATATTTTGTTCCGCACATTTATAAATGACGGTGGCTGAACAGTCGTGCGCGTGAGTCAGCTGAGCGCTCGCTCCGAAGGCACGTCCGCTCGCTACCGCGGTCCGCGAGTCGTCGTATGAAGAAGACATGTTGCGCTGACCCCAAATAAATTGGGATGAGGGCAGGAGAATGATGAAGATGGTTTTTTTTTGACAAAAAGTATTTTCATATAGATAGGCAGATAAGATGTTTGAATAGGCTTTTGATAACCTGGTGGTCTCTGGTGTGTTCGATTCTGGGGTTGAGCAAAACGTTATTGTGTTTTCCCACCAGGAATTTGTCTACTTTCAAATTGCACCAGTTAAGTCTGTATTTGTGCCCGGTTGATGGCAAGTGGCTCGCCCCCAATAACATGTGTCTGAAACATTATTGGCCAAAATGTGGGTGGGTGTACTATTAAGTACACGTCTGTTTAACCCTTCGAGGACAACAGGCGTGATGTTACTTTATACATATACTTTATTGTTCATGATGATTGAAATTTAAAAGGATTTGCATTGTTGCATTCTAGAGCTTGCCTCAAATTAATCGCAGAATAATTTTCTGCACCTCTCCAACGTGCCACAAGACGCCGCACCATTATAACATTCCGTTTTCACCTGTTCATCTGACACAATTCATGTTTAATACACAATCAGACCGCGATACCAAGGGTTAAGTAACGGCCTATGATCACAAGCGAATGCCGTCTCAATCACTTGACAATTGCATACGATAGTAAAGGTGCGCGCACATCTTAGAGCACACGTTCTATTTGCAAACCGCGCGTGTTGCAGAGAAATCGCACGTTTCTTTTCGTTCGCATTACACGTGTGAATCTTTTGCGTGGACTGTATTGTACAGAGGTTTTTAATTGCACAATTTTAGAGGATATTGCATACTTTTATTTTTGTTCCAGATTATTTTAGGATATTGTTGTGTTGTAGACAGACGAGAATAGGACATTTATTTTAGAATCTAGAGTAACTAACACATAATTTTACTCTGAAAACTTATTATTTTACGCGACCGATAAATTTCTATTAAGCATGCTAACAACTATCAAACTTTATCTCGCTACATTCCTTTGAAAATAAACCGCGCGTCAATTAAAAACACGGCACCGCGGCCCCATTAGCGTGTGCCCACCCTAACTTTAAATTCATTGCGCACACGCAGAAGGATTGTATTCGTCGCCTTATTATTACGCGGTGTCATTTCTATGTTAATGCCGATAGTATTAGATCGTTGTAATTGCTGGTGTGATATTGTCCTGAATGCGACGCATTGTCGGTGTTTCTGATGGTATGACTTTCTATGACATTCTAGCACGATTTGCAGTCGTGAATCTTGATGAAGGATGAATTTATTCCCGTCGGGGCTGCGGGTTGTTCGCAGATACCGCGGCCTGGACTTGAAGGGCTAAGAAGGAACATGGGTGGTTTTTAGTCAGTTAAGTCTGACACTCCCTTTCGCTCTGCCTAAGAGCGGGAGGGGTTATTTGATGATTTCCCAACCCCAAAAAAAAAAAAAGTATGAATTTATTTGATTTTGATTTCGACTTGAATCTTGTTTTCGATTGTGTTCGTGATTATAAGAGTAAAAAGAGTATAAGATTAAATAGATATAAGACAGGTTTTATAGGTAGGTGTACTGAGGGTCTAAAATGGCCGTCTTAACAGATCATAATAGGAAAATAATATGAATTGCGTTATAATTCGTAAAATGGTCACAGACACAGTTACTATTGTGAATGGTCCATTTTACAAATTTTAAAGTGGCCTTTTTAGACCCCCTGGTCCAATGTGCCTGAGTTTAAGATATACATTATACAGTGTGGAAGCGACACGAAAGCTGAAACGATTACCGCATATTTAGTACATCCATAGTACATTATTCTGAGCACCATATATATTTTTTTTGAAAAGATAAGGTAACGTTTTAACTAAATAATAAAAAACAGCTCTTTTCTACAAAACTGTTTAATTTTTAAATAGTTAAAATCTATGTGGGGGTTTGTATTGAATAATAGTTGCTGTTTTAGCGTCTGTATCGCTTCCACCTTATATTTGGAATACTTAGATAAAACTTTTGGAAAAGGTAGCATGATGTCACGTCTTCGAAATTTTTGGTTGCCAGACATGCCGTTTTCTCACGATGTTTTCCTTCACCGTTTTGAGAGCAGCGGTGATGAAATAAATTACACAAAGTAATTCGCCTGCCTGCGTTCGAACCCACGACTTACTGTTTGTAAGTCGGGACCGCAACCACTGGGCCACCACTGCCCAGGAGTACAGTATATGAATTTAGGAAAATTGGAAAACTGATGTGTATTTCAACAGATTCATGTTGATTCTGTTACATATTTTTGTTGTTCACCACAATTCTCTTCATTTGTTTCAGCTGGCGAGCGGTGGGGGTGGCGGGCGCGGCCTGTTCTGCTACCACTGCCCGCCGAGCTTGCCGCCGCATCAGCATCGTCTACCGACCTTGGAGTATCCCTTCACAGCGTCACACCCCTGTAAGTAGACTAACGATTTAACTCTCTTTTTCTTGTTAAAGGGCTGATAGTGCATCTTAACGTATTATCCAGTACTGATTGGATTGTGGACGTCATATAGGCAGACGGTCCATGTAAAATACTGGTATTTTACATGGGAAAATACCAGTATTTTACATGGGCTGCATCCGGTTAGACTAGAAGCTAGACATAATGATGGTGAAGAGGCAGGAAGGCCAATGTGGTTTTTAGCATTTAGTTATGAATGTTTATTTATAAGTTGCTAGTCTATAGGTTCAGACAACCGATAATGAGAAATTGTGGACACGAGTCTGGATGGACACCGCCACTGTTTTGCAAACTGTCACACTGAACTTCGAAGTATAAAATATGATTATGCTATTTTCGTATACAATGCATCGGGCACTGTATACCATAAAAGCACAATCAGACAAAAATGTTCCCACAGCTGAGACGCAGGCCTCCTCTCTTCGAGAGGGAATGGGCTATGATCAACCACGGGGGCCTAGTGCGGATTGGTAGATGTCAAATGTCTTTGAAATTTTGTTTTGTCATTGTATTCATGAAGTTAAAAAAAATATATTTGCGTGAGTTAGAACAGATTATCTGTGCTAATGACTGGAGTGGGTTCACTTAAAACAGTCTAACGTGTATGGATCAAACTCAAATCTGTGGTCAGAAAGACTAGAAGTTAATTCAAAGTTGACTTTCGATTTCCAAGAACTTTAATCGCCATTAACTCAATAAGTTGGTAGCTATTGTAGCTTCTGGCGGCTTTCAGGAGTTGCTGTGGAGTATCTAAGATTCAAGGTGCTTTATTTGCATGAAATATGGCACATGGTGGTCTTACAAATAAAAGGTTTTACATATTTTGCTAACTTCAATCAGCAAAACTTCAAACCTAACTCAATAAAATATTGACCTCTTTTTTTTTTGGTACGTCGATTAAATATTCTGATAACAATAGTACATACTTACCTATTGAATCATATCATTTTGTTATCTCTAGATACATCTTTATGAATGCTCGCACAACACAACCAACATTAATTATTCAATAATTCCTGTCACAAACTAACTAAGAGCACAAAATTAAACCAACTCCCTGTTTATAGTCCGTAAATCGACTTAAAATTGAAACTTTCAAGTGGCAGCATAACCGCATAGTCCAGGAGTCGCGTCGATTTCACTTATCGGCACAAACTTGTGTAACTCAGTTAGCGGGCCGGCTCCCGGCCTAATGGCGTTATTCTTAGTTAAGGCTCTTGTCTCGTTACCGATTTACAACTTGATTATGTTTCTCTAGATTCGATAACGGTTATTGATACTGGGTGGAAATTGTGGGATTTACTATTTTTTTTATTTTTGTTGTGGAACTTTGATTTTTATTGTGTTCTGGATATGTTTTAATGTGGAGCTCATGTTTGAACTGACTTTTGTTAGCGCATTCACCTTTGTGGTTGTCAGTAGGTTTTTTTTTTAAACATTTCCCCACACTAGGCATTTCTCCTGTATTGTGGGTGCGTTCACAAACATTAAAACTCAAATACACAAATACCCAGCCCCGAAACAACTATCTGTAGGCCACACAAATATTTGTCCCGTGCGGGGATCAAACCCGCGACACGCCGCGCAGCAGTACAATCGCTCAGCCACTGCGCCAACCGTGCCGTTAAAAGTTATTCCTAATGCGATAAAAAGTATCCTAAGATGTTTTGTCCAAATATCCACGGCAGACAGTTACTTTTTCGTGTAGTTTTGGTATCTTTAAACTTTGACATTAATGTCTTGGACAAAAGCCATAAGTTAAGATTAGTCTACGAAAGTGTCTGCATCAATTCTGAAGGTCACGAAATTGTCCATTTGTGAAAAATAAACTTATGCTTATTTTTTTCTCAATTAAAATAAATGCGCAAAATTAGTTACCTAACTTTTTGTCCATGTGTTTATAAGTTAAAAGTGCAGCCAGAAATTAGATGATTAAGTAATTAATAACTTTATCAATAGCCAAAAATTCACACTCTAAAAAAGTTTTTGTTGCAGTAATTGGAACACAAAAGAGATTTAAGAAAACGTACATTCTTTTAACAGCACTTAAGACGAAACTCGCCAAACTTCTTATCGAATCGGTGAAAGGGTTAGAAAAAACCTTCAAAAGCCAAAAAATCAGTTTCTTACCCCAACTGACTCGCGTGCCTAAGGGGTGGTAATGTGCTAATGAATAGAGAAGGCAGGCCGGGGGTGTCGCGGGGTTACGGCGGGGGTGAAGGGGGCGCAGTCAGGGGGCGCCGGTGGGCGGTGCTCCCCGGGGATTGGTCGCCGGCGGCGCCATCTATTATTCATAAAATAGTTTTTGAGTCGCGCCGCCGGTCGCTTTAACACGGTTATTTCGACTAACTTAATAAGTATCATGTCACTTTTGATTACTCCCTCAGCGTCACAATTTTTTACTTAGCACAACGACGATCAAAGGAGCCTTAATAGAGTTATAAAAGTAGCATTATTTCATTAGGGTCCTCCAAAATGACAGTCTGTCCGTCGGTAATTGTGTAAAAGTATTAATTTTTAAAATCTATTAACGTATTGCGGGTGTAGCTACCCGAAAGGTGGGGGTAAAAAGGGGGTTGGAGGGGAGGGGAAGTTTTAAAGCGCTGAGGATAAAAACGCTAGTGGATAAAAAAGCGGCTTAAACGAATCTATTAAAAATGTATAAGGCAATTTCCAGCGCGATGTCGAGGCGGGCGCTCATTAGCGCGCAATCACACCGACGCGACGCGACGCGGCGCGATGCGGTGCAGTCGACGATTACCTTTATTAATTCTACGGTGTATGGAAATGTGTGTTTAATTAGCTGACGGGCTGAAAGGGTTATGTTTTTATTACGTAGCGGTTGAATGAATTAAAATTAGATTGCATTTTTATGAATAGATTAGGTACATAAGGTTTGCTTGCTTCGAAGGCCAGGTTGGGATGTGTCCACCCATATCTCCTCAGTTTAGCTACTATATAATTATACCTTTTTTTTTTGGTGGGTGGTGAATCATCGAATAACCCCTCCTGCTTAGCCCTTTATGTCGAGGCCGCGGTATCTCTTGCGAACAACCCGCAGCCCCAAATATACCTAACCGCGCATTTAGATGGGTATTAAGAGTAAAGCTACCAAATGAACTCAAATCCAGGTTAACCGTGTGGGCACTTAATGAAAAAATCTAATAACAGTTTGCCTGACTCGGGAATCGTATCTTAGACTGACCATTCTCAGCAACCGTTCTTGCGTCCACTAGGTTAGGTTTGCATAAATTCATAATGGGTGTAAAAAGGACCTTAAGGAAGCCGAAAGCAGCTTGTTCCAGTCATTGGCAATTTTTTTTTGTTCTGGACCATACCTTAGTTCAACTTTTTCATTGGTTGTTTTTTGAAGTCCAATTTTAAATATAACCTTATTTTGAATACCTCCATGACCTCTGCACTATTCAACCAACCATCAACACCATAGATATAATATGATCTGTGATCAACACAATGTTTTGATTGCTTTACATTATAAAAGTAAACTATGCTCTAGAGCAAAAAAATAATAAAAACGCATCGAAAATACGCGTCCAAAAAGTCGTTTGTCGTTCGCAGCAATATTTAGTTTTATGTACACACAGCAAACTAGATTGGTTTGCAGGGCACACTAAAATGTGCGTAAAATCAACTGGAGTATTGCACATCGACCTTTGGAAAAATCAATGCAATTTGTTCGTTAATTAAGTTCTTATTTTGTATTTAGCTTGCCGTGAAACATTTTCGAACCGACCTAGCTTGCGGCAGTTATATATAAAAGCACAGCGGAAAAGAGATGTCTCGAACAGTCATTTCATATATAGTTTCTCCAAAGGTCGATGTGCAATAATTATTATTAATTATCGCCGGGTACTGTACAAGTGTTTGCTTCACAATATGTATGCATAAAGCTTGGTTGACGACTTCGTACACATTCCATGTTACGAGTAGGTACAGTTAAAACCACATGAAATATGAGGAATCTAGTTATAGTAGACTAATATAATAATTTAAAGTGATGTACGAGTATATTTCATTTCACATGAAAACCACTTAATTTCTCGTTTCGTAGTGCTTTTCATTACTATTTTACATGTAAATTGTGTAATATTATATACTTAGTCAAATATATTAGTTTAGCAACTTCGGTGTCAGAGTGGCAGGTACGAAAGCTAGTTCTCTATTTGCATTTTAATAACTGCTTAGGTTTTTTTATATCTTATAGTGTTATTCTCTGCTAAACATTTTTCATGAATTTTCTTGTCCATTGTTCTCCAAAGAGATCGCTTTCAAATGGACAACTATTGAACTTTCACAAGTTATTGAACTTTAAGACTGGGACTGTAATTTTGTCTTTTAAAATAAATGCATTAAGTTTGAGTTTCCTGCCTAACCAGATACAGATGAATACAAATATTTTAAATGGAGTGTCTGCAACTATCCCTGATATCTTGTTGCTCGGTAACGGATTACCTCTTGGTGAGACTGGACTACAGCTATCTGCAAGTATAAAAGGCTAGCTGTTTTCACAACTAAACGAAAATTAGCAAATAAAAAACAGTATACTTGTCCCAAACAATGATAAAACTTATAAATATCGAATTATTATTAGCACAGCGTTCCATTAAACGTGAAAGCTAGTTAATCCACCCGGTTTCGTCCAACTTTTTCCGCTGCACTCAAGCTCAGACCGGACCCACTTCCGCCGGATGTGAAACACTTTTTAATTTCCGTTGCGGAGGGATTTTTCTACACCAAAGTTGATGGGTGCTCAATTATTCACATTGAATTAATGAAAGTATTTATAATCTGCGTAATCTGGACGATGAGGGCGCTGTCTTGTTGGTAACTGTGGATTTTAATTACGATATAATTAAATAATGATTTACGTAAAGTGAGTGTTAGTATTATATATTAATATTAGACTCGAGGGAATATTGTAGCACAATTTTGGTCAAACTTTTTTGACATTATAATTCCGAAGTCGTAAATTATCATTAAAACCATTTTTAAAGTCTACGCTGATATTCAAGCACTATGCATTTTACATTATTCTTAAGGTATTAAATAGACTTTTGGTGATAAATAAAAATATGTTCAAATATGAAAGGGACGCATAAAAAATAATTAAAGAGCGTCAAAAATTTAATCCAAGACTTTTTGGGCAGGTTTTCTGTAATAGGTGTACGCCTCATCAGATAGATGGAACTTTAAAATAATGGGTGAAATGTGGGAATTCCACTTCTCCTGTTGTACAGGTTGTTCTAGTATAGGCGTGGTCGTACATCAGTGGTCTCAACCATATTGATGTAATGTTTGCTGAAGTTGTAGAAATAAATATATAATTTGTTATAACTATTGTAGGTACACCTCTGTTTAACCCTTCAAACATTATGGCACTATGCCATGTTTTATTAATGAATGCTAAACGCAATCACTTGTTGTAACTGTGCAAATCTGGTCTGGGTATT
This sequence comes from Diarsia brunnea, assembly GCA_949774965.1. Lineage (NCBI taxonomy): Eukaryota > Metazoa > Arthropoda > Insecta > Lepidoptera > Noctuidae > Diarsia > Diarsia brunnea. The sequence continues at coordinate 14,657,695 of OX459013.1, read as the reverse complement.
TGTGTGTGTGAGTTAAAATTGTTGTGAATGCAGCCACGATACAGGAGAAAATCCTAGTGTGGCAATGTTTAAAAATAAAAATAAATATTATCTAGCAATCTACTCAGTCTTCAGACAATTAATTTAGTTTATTATAGTTCATCAACTAAAAAGATAACTCACAAACAAAAACAATTTGTAAAAAAAGCTTAAAATAAAGTTAAGTCGAGCACACATTGCGATTGTAAGCGACTAACTGCGGTACTCAGAGATATTTAATGATTACTTAAGCCGTAACTAAGTAAAGATTTGACATACTTTTGTATGACAAAACTGTCAAAACCTTTACTAAGTGATGGCCTAAGTAATCATTAAAGCTCTCTGAGTGCGGCAGTAAGTGTTAATACGCTGAGTGAGTCGCTACGATACTAATTGGACCAATTAATAAATGCTATTAGCTTTATAAATAATTGTTATTTATTTCATACAGTCAATTACAAGTCTAGGTATATTCTAGACTGGTAGTTGATAACAATAACTGGTAATAAATAACAAATATTTATTTGTAACACAAAAAAACTTTAATTTACTTTATTGAAATAACGTGAAACCGTAACTGGCACTAATTTTGAAAATGTCCATTCGTCCAGAATGATAAAAAAGAGATTTTTCAAAATATTTCAGGTTTTTGTCATGGCTTTAAGGAACAAATAAGCTAACTTTTTAAATGATAATAACCTCACTATTAAATAAAACCTCAATGAGACATTCGCGTTAATAAGCAAATAACAAAATTAAATTCGCTTTGTGAATTACAAGTGTACAAATTGAAACAATTACATCACTCAATTTGACGTAACCACATAATACGTATTAGACGTAGGTACGTTCGAAATATTTTAGGGAACCCGTGGCAAAATGAAAACAGCCGCTCAGGTGGATCTTTAGGTTAAACCGTGCTTGCCTAGGTTGGTCCTTTTTTTGGGGGGTGGAATATCATCGAATAACCCCTCCCGCTCTTAGGCAGAGCGGAAGGGAGTGTCAGACTTCCACTGACTAAAAACCACTCATGTTCCTTCTTAGCCCTTCATGTCGAGGCCGCGGTATCTCTTGCGAACAACCCGCAGCCCCGACGGGGCCCTAGGTTGGTCCTTGGCCAGGTTTTTTACATACCGAGTAACCTCCGTGCCTCAGAAAGCACATTAAGTAGGTCCCGGCTGTCATTTGTATATCATTGATAGCCGTTGCAGGTACTCTGTGGGCAGGTACTCCCGAAGGTCCACCAGTCACCACTCACCAGTCTCACCAAGGGGTATCATACAACCCAGTACATACTGGGTTGTGAAGGTCAGATAACCAGTCGCCCCATCCTACTAATATTATAAATGCGAAAGTTAGTGAGGATGTATGTATGGATGGATGTTTGTTTCTCTTTCACACAAAAATTACTTAACCGATTTAAATGAAATTTGGCACACAGATAGTTTATAATCTGGATTAACATATAGGATAGTTTTTATCCCGATTTTATTTTCCCGTGGGATAAATTTCGAGTTGTAGCGGACGAAGCCGCTGGCAACACCTAATGTAAAATATTGGTATTTAGCTGCATCCGGTTAAACTGGAAGCTGACTCCAACATAGTTTGCAAAAAGCTATGCAGATGATGACGATGTTCATAATGTTCTAGGATAGACTTACTACCCTTTTTTATGGTGGGTGGAAAATCATCAAATAACCCCTCCCGCTCTTGGGCAGAGCGAAAGGGAGTGTCAGACTTCTACTGACTAAAAAGCACCCATGTTCCTTCTTAGCCCTTCATGTCGAGGCCGTGGTATCTCTTGCGAACAACCCGTAGCCCCGACGGGCGTCGGCCCTTGCGGGCCCCTTCCATGTTGCTGACATCTCTTTGAGGCGCGCGTGGAACACGAACGCGCCGTCGATACGGCCTGTCGTCGTCATAAGACGGACGGACGGCGAGCTTACCCATCACTCACCGTCCACAGGCCCGTGTCTACGGTGGCCGGAAGCCATCACGTGGCCCCCGACGCCCGGAACGCCTTCCGCGGCGGCTGTTCTCTCCCTCTCACGTTCCGCCACCTCCTTCGCTAGCATCACTGCTTCGCAGAAGGAGGCAACGGCGTCCCATTCCTCCTCGCCCCGTACCATGGCTTGCACCAGGGCCGGACGCGAGAGGTCGCCGCCGCCGATCGCCGCTACGAGAACACGGCAGGGTTCCGCCCAAGCGGGACACACCTCCACGGTGTGATCCACCGTGTCCTCCGGCCGATCCACACAATGGTAGACTTACTACCCTGGAATACACATCTGGTACAAGAGGTGGACATTGAAATACCTAACATTAATGTTGAATTGTGAACAGTTAATTCACTTTTAGAGATATATTAACGGATGAACTGAAATGTCTAGGTTAAGGGTTCAGAAATCAGCTAAAATCAAATGTTCATAATCATAAGCATACGGTCAAGTTTATACCTCAATCCCTAAAAGATAAGTACCATTTCCAATTTTCACGACCAAAAAGCCATTCGTTCAAAATTAAACCGTCCCGAACATGTGTGTATGTGTGTGACATCACAAATTCGCGACGATAAGCGAATAACAAATTAAATTCGCTGAGTGAATCGCAACGGTACAAATTGGAGCAATTAATCCAGTCCATTAGGTCTCTGCTGCCTTGCTTTGAAGTTGCGCGACATAAGTTTAATGCGAGCTTTTTTTATTATTAGTGAATTGATTTCCGTGGTTAGTGCAGGCTGAGTGGTTTCAGAAATTTTGTTGTTGTAAGTTTGGCTATTAATAAAAAAAAACTCGTAGTTTGGCTCGCTTCAGTTTGAATCGCTTTAGTCTAGTGGTCGTAAATACCCCGATTGAGAATGAGGGCTTTGGTTCGGCTGCGGGTTGTTCGAAAGAGATACCGCGGCCTCGCACACAAAGGGCTAAGAAGGAACATGTGTGGTTTTTAGTCAGTAGAAGTCTGACACTTCCTACCGCCCGCCAGAGCGGGAGAAGTTATTTGATGATTTCCTATATATCAAAAAAAAAAAATTTGGTTTGATTTTCAGGTCGTGTAAAGTGTTCTAGAATTTTTCTAACATGTAAGTACTTCTCTGGTTTGGTGCTCAATTCAAGGAACTTGCAACATAATTCTCCAAATGCTTGTATAACCTACACTGCGTATACGACAAAAAATGTAATCAGACAAGATCTTGAATAGGTTCACACAAACAATATAGAAGTTTTATACGGGACGGCTGATATTTTTTTGCCATACGATGTTGGTTTCATGAAGAAAGTAGTTCAGTTTGATGTTCTGAATCACATCCCCTAAATATGATCTCACCTGGAACACGCTGTATAGTATACATGCATTTTGATAGTTATGTTTAAATAAAAATTCGGAGAATTTCGTGTTCGAGAATTTCGAGTTGGAGAATTTCGTGTTCGAGAATTTCGAATTTGAGAATTTAGAGTAGGAGAATTTCCCTATGGCGACGACAGGCGTGATTACAAGTTGATAAAAAAATTACAAGCGCCAAACAAAAGCTTTCCTCTGTTATACTAATTTACTTGACTCATATCTTTGCAAAAAAAACACGATATAAATACGGTTCAATTCCTCAGTAAAACAATAAATCCAATACAAAAACCCGGTAGCTTTTACTGAACTACACGCATAATTACTCGAAATCTATTATCACGCACAAATAAAAGTAAAGTCATCGCCAGTAATAGAGCTATTAGGGGCAATTCTCATCCAGTAATGTTCTCAACGACATTATACTTAGAATAATAGAAACGTTAGGGTGGACGGCCCAAGCGATTGTCACCCGATATATTGCGTCACTGTAGGGTGACCAGTTGTTGGGTAATAGATTGCTGGATGTGATAATTAAGAGAAAAAATAACAATAAATGGTATAAATAAAACACTTGTCATCATCATGTTCCTGCCCTTATCCCATTCTATTTGGGGTCGGCGCAACACGTTTTCTTCTTCCATTCTTCCCTGTTACACGTCAAGGTGGCATTTATTCCTTTCTCATTCATATCATTCCTCACACAATCCATCCATCTTTTCTTTGGCCTTCCTCTCCCTCTCCATTCATCAATATTTATATCCATCACTTTTTTAGTCACATGCGTTTCATCCCTCCTCATTACATAAAAATAAAACACTTGTAAAATAGATAAATTATATTATATCGCATTCGATTATTCCTTAAAATATTTTTTTGGTTTGACACCATGCTGTATATGCGTCTTGTCTTGAACCAAAGTTTTAGAAGTTAAAAAATATATATAACACAAAAAAAGTCGCAGACTGGTAGAGACTGGGAAGCAGATTGAAAATTAACATGCCTACGTAAACCGTAGACGTGCTACGAAGTTCGTAGCGCTTGCGTAGCACGCCAGTTTTCGACATGCAAATATCGGCAAAAGTGGTAATATTGTGTAGCTTAAAAAAATAAAATTTATTTGAGAGGTTCTGCCTTTTAGGAGTCTTTATTTCTGTTGTATAAATATGAGCAGAAAAACTTCGATGAAGAATTTCTCAGGTAGATTTGCTTTGCGATTTAAAGATTAATTGAATTGTCTATAATTAACAACCACTTAGGCGTTTCCTAACTTTGTTGGGGTTAGCTTACAGTCTAACTGAATGTAGCTGATAACTAGCATTCTACATGATGCGACTGCCATTACCACGACAGACTTTTTATCGAAAATTATATCCAAATTAATATTATACAAGACAAAAACATTATCCCACTTTCCACACAAATTCTAGTCACCCCACAGTGTCTCCACCTCATCAATTCCCGCGGACATGCGTTCAGATAGCTATAATAAATGCTGGGGAGGCGATCTGGCACTCCCGTGTAATGGCCCGGTACTTCCTGGTACTAGCGATTGTCTAGGCAAATGTCCGGGGAAGACAGTGTGTTGGGGTCTTAATCGTTGGAATGTTGAATTGTTTGAATGAGATTTAGTTACGATGTATTAGATAAAGTCTGTGCAAATAAAAAAGATTTAAGTGTCTGAATGCATATGAATATGGAAGAATATACGGGACTTGCACCAAAAGCACATTTTTCTAATATCTGTCTATCTGTAATTTTGTTCCGGCTGGCAGTTAGTTGATGCTATAAGGTTTATTTTTGAATATAAATCAGTTTTCAGTGCAAAAAATTCAAACCCTTGAAATTGGTAACAAAATCCAAGATCCAACAAAACTAACAAGGAAGTAATAATTTCTTCAATAATAATTTCATGCAAAAGAAGGTTGTGGACAAAAGTTAGTAAGTTATTATCTGATCGGTAACGACCGGGCCTCTCGCACTTATAGACGGTTTTCTAGTGATATTACTTAATGATATTAATTGTCCACAGATACAAGTTACTCGTATCACCCGGCGATACACGATGACACGTTCGTTCGTCGGAAACAGCGGCGCAACCGCACCACCTTCACACTGCAACAGGTAATACTAACAATTTACTGAAATATTTACTTTAATAGCTCCTGTTTTCTAGGTTACTACTGAATGCCTAGATTGTCAAGAGCATACTTAGAACATATTAATTTAATATTAATTATAGCAACATTACAGAATCCTCCAATACGATGCTATAAAACACAAAGAAGAACAATTAAATTAAAAGTAAAATTAAATAATAGTAATAGATTAGTACTTCAGCCAATGGCTTAATTGCCAATACCTGAGGAGGGTCTCGTTAGGCAGATGGATAAGGGTTCTCCTGGACACAGCTCGTATTTTCAGGAGGTCTCTTTCTCTGGAGCCCATACCGCTTGGTCCCTGCCCCAATACCTACCGGTGGGTTATTTTTTTTTAATGTTTTTATTTTAATTATTATTTTAGATTAATGAGTATAGAAATAAATAAAGCAATATTGCTTGATGAGTGTTTCTGTTAGCCGAATAACGCTCGTTCAGGATACAGGACAAAATCATAGAATCTTCCTACACACAACTTTAGGGGAGAATTAGAAAAAGCTGAATAAATCAGCTGTCACTTGTTTAAAGAGCTCGTATTCAAATATATTTTTTTATTTCTCAATATCAATTTTTGTAAACACTTCATATCTTACAGTTGGAGGAGCTGGAGACAGCGTTTGCGCAGACGCACTACCCCGACGTGTTCACGAGAGAAGATCTCGCGCTCAAGATCAATCTAACGGAGGCTAGAGTACAGGTTAGTCTTGCTATCGTTTTTCATCCATCTTCTTTCATCTCTTTACAGCCCAGCATTCCGATCCATACAGTACAACAGGTCTAATCAGTAATCACGCACTTGTAGATTCCGGTGTTACCAAACAATTAAACTGATAATATGAAGTATTTTTTTTAAGTTGGCGACACGTGTTTAGGGTTTATACCGATGTGCGGGGTCGTTAACTTGGCGATACTAGTCTATTAATCTACATCATGTAGAAAATGCTGAAAATTAAAAATAATGTCCTGGGACTAAAGTACTGGAAATATTCGAAAGTTTTTTTGTATGCAGACTGGGAATGTTATACGCAGTTTTTATTATTTTTTTTTTATTAGAAAACGTTGCCCACACTAGGAATTTCTCCTGTATTGGGGATGCGTTCACAAACATTTAAACTCACATACACAAATACCCAGACCCGGAACATCTACCTGTGGGTCATACAAATATTTGTTCCGTGCGGGGATCGAACCCGCGACACGCAGCGCAGCAGTCCATTGCTTGAGCCACTGCGCCAACCGTGTCGTCAAAGCGTTTAGGCGTCATACCTGTATGAAGGGTGTAAAAGTACCCTTAACGCAAACGAAGGGCATTTGTTCTCCCCACCACTGCGGTCAATTTTTTGTTCTAGACCATACCTGGGAACCTCCTAGTTGCGGAGATATTGGGGGTCAAAGTTCCAAATTTTTCACAGTTGTTTTTGTAAATACTAGTATTTCAGGTTTTAACTTTACTTAAATTACCTCCATGACCCGTTTACTATTCAAAGCATCCACTAGCACAATGTTTTATGAGTGCTACTTTGAGGTTTACCGTAAAATTTGATTTTTGACCCCAAAAAAAAAAAGTCATTTCCCAGCAAAAATTTTTGCGTAGGGGTACTTGGTTTGATGTACAGAATGCTTGGTTGTTGTATGCGTGAAGGGTTCGTTTACACCCTGTATAATACAGTTTAACAGCAGTGATAGCCTAGTGGTGTGTGGTGTGGTGTGTGACCGACGGACTGCCAGTCACAGGTCTCGAATTCGAACGAAAGACACGCGAAAGACATCACATTTTTTGGATTTCGGGTGTATTATTTTATTACTTGCATCGATGAATCCCAAACTTCATGAGAAAACCAAACCAGCATGCCCGACGGATATTTTTCGACGGCATGTAAAGCCAGCGCAAAGAGAGCAGCGGTGGCCCCGTGGTGGCTTCCTCAACTTACAAGCAGTGAGTCGTACAGCAGTTTTATACAGGGTGGTGCTGACAATACGACAATAAATAAAACCACTGGTAGTTCTAGTTCATAGGAACATTTTTAAACAATCAAATAAATCCTAACACCGTCTTGGTGCCGACGATACGACAATAACCTACCTAAATATCTTCGCCAAATTCGTTTGTTACATTTTATTTCGACGGTGCAAATTATTCCTCAGGTTAGTAAACCAATATTTGTTTGTAAATTGTAATGTATTTCGTTTACAGTTTTATGCTACTTAGTTTTATTGTTTTTTTTTTAATTTTTTTATTTTGGTGTTAAGATTTATTTGATAGTTTAATAATGTTCCTATGAACTAGAACTACCAGTGGTTTCATTTATTGACGTATTGTCGGCACCACACTGTACATTCCGGGCTGATATGAGGATGATCAGTGTGCTGGTAGGAAATGAAACGTCAAACGAATTAAGTCAAGTAATACCAGGATTTAGGTACAAAACTATTTAATTATTCCTTGTAATTTATGTACTTAGTTGTTACATGTGTATTGTAATTAATGACGGTGTTGATTTGTAACCGGGTTTCACGTAGATTCAGGAATGAATAATATATTCCTAACACATCGTGCGATGTTAAGCTAGTTTAGTTGTATTAATTGTACCTGTATAGGCACTATTTGTGTAATAATTGCGCCAAATAATTCATTGTATTATTTTCATATGTTAGATTCCCTAGTATATAATCGGACTTTAACAAAACTAGCGAATTGTGGATGTAACAAACCATATATAAGTATTTACAGGAGTAAGTTTTTGTTAAGAATTAATTATTTTCAACTTTATATTATAATTTATGAAGACTAAACTGTGACTGTATGGACTCGAGTGGTCGCAAGCACGTGTGCTGAACATAAGCGCCCGGGTTCAATCCCCGGGCCGAGCGAACCTACACCACACACAACACACAAACACCACCACACACAACCACACACACCACACCACCGCATCATCACCACACCACACCACAACAATTTGACATGGAGTCTGGAATTGTACCTGGTTGAGGTCGGGACCCCCTATTTATATTACATGGGACTTAAACATGTGAAGTGAAATGTACGTGTACTTATTAGTAATACCACTGCCTGACCCTTCGGGATTACAAGGCGTCATGTTATGTTTTGTTTTGTATTACTATCTTTTCCATTAGCGTTAATGTTAATGGAAAAGTCACTTTGTTATGATCCACTTAAAATATTACAATTACTTAACACTACCACGGAACACACTTACACTCACATACAATCCACTCATCTTAACCCTACAAAATCATATTCCCCTTCAACCCTCAAGTTCTACATAAAATGTAGAATTTACGTGCGTCGCCACCGCGCAACGTCTAACCTGTCCGACTCAATAACGTTCAGAAACGTCGCCTGCCTCATATACTCATATCGTTCAGAAATGGCGACTGCCTTAGACTGTGTGGCTTGTTAAATAAGGGATATACTCAGGAATGTGAATAATATTTAAAAAAAAAACAAACTAAAATAATAAACCGATGAATTTACTGTGATTTGGAACTCAAAGTGATGAAAGCTGTAGTGTCAAGTAAACCCTACTTGACACTACAGCTTTGCTGACAAAAAGGCAGTCAAAAATGATCGCACTGATATTTTTTTGTTCTAGAACATATCTTCTGGTTACGAAGACTTTGGGGGTAAATGGATCCAAGTTTTACACACGATTTTTCTTAAATACAAGTTTTATTGTTAAACTTGTTGTACTATATCTCAAACTGCGGTTCTCAGAGATATTTAATGATTACTGTCAAATCTTTACAAAGTGACGGCTTAATGAAGCCGTCACTTACTGCAGTAGTCAGGAATATTTAATGATTACTTACGCCGTCACTTAGTGAAGATTTGACATACTTTTGAATGACAAAACTGTCAAAACCTTTACTTAGTGATGGCCTAAGTAATCATTAAAGCTCTCTGAGTGCGGCAGTATTGAGTCGTTTTAATATGTCCCCTGGTTTACCTAGACACCTTACATGTTCAAGAACGTCACTAAACTTGTCTACATTTGCTGGGAAGTCACCTGCCTCATAAAGCATCACTTTATCGCATATAAAGTCGAATGTGAGGGTTATATTTCATGTCATGTGCTATCAAGGGAATGCAAATGGTATTTAAGATTTTGATTGAATGTATCTCGTTTTAGTACTTGCAAACATAGAATATAATCTCCAAAGAATAACTGTATTTTTTTTGTCTTTCAAAAAATTAATTAACGGTTGCAATTGTACCAGGTACTTAACTAATAGGTGCAGCAATTTTGAGTAAGCTAGCTTTTATCTGAGACTCTGTAATCAGTAAGAACCAGCTCAGAAGTAAGAACGAAGACAGAAATTATAAAAAATATTTTATAAATAAATAAATAATAAACTCATTTATTCAGGTGTGGCGACAGCGACATCTATCGCAACACATGCGAACTAAATTGACAATTCCTACATCGCGCTATCAACATTATCCGCGACATTAGCCTATATAGAAAATCCCGACTTACATATTTCGGGCAGTTAGCCCACCAGACACAACACCCGTCTGGTCGGAGGATTCTCCCTTTTCTATGGGGGATGAGGAACTTTACACTCTGTTCCTCATACACCCCCAAACAGTTAATTTTAAACCCGTTGTCATTTGTCAATCACAATATTTATATAAACATGAACAAAATAAAATATAAAAATTTGGATAAAAACAATAATAAATTGCATCAGGAATTAATTAATTTAAAAATGATGAAAACAATACACAAACATACAATTAAAAGTCAGTTAAAAGTCAAATTACATTCAATGCCTTAACCCATTTGGTTCAACATTAAATAATAAACGCAAATCAAGCAAAAGAATTGAAAAGATGAAAAGTAATAACTTTAACAGCTAACTTAACTTTACCACAATTTTCACAAAACTTCGAGAAAAAATCCATTTAGATTCAATATAGAGTTTGTAAACCGAAATTCATTTTCGATTTCTTTTTTCGCCAGCGTGCATTGCGAACGGAGAGTGAATGATATTGAACTGGAGACTGAATGTAATGCGAGTGGTTCGTACCCCGGACGTGAACGAGGGTCAAAAAGCCTTTTTGGAAATTGAAATGAAGGTTATGCCTTAGTTCTATTTCATTTGATAGTTGAAGAGAGGAGAGCTAAAATAATAATAGGCACTCAGGTCGACACTTAAAAGAAATTCGCAGGATAGTTGATTTAAGCTGAAGCCAGCCTCATAAGGTAGAACTGCGAGATGCCGTGTCGAAAAAAAACGATCTTCGGGTTAAACCGCGCATGTGTAAGTTGGATGGGTGTCCAGGTGTCCACCTATTATATTATACTGAGTTTTGGTAATCACGTGAAGTCGTTAGTCCCGGCTGCACTTGTAGATCTTTGACAGTTGTTACATGTGGGCCGAAAGTCTAACAATAGTTCTTACCAAGGGATTTTGTATTACAGTACTAAATGAGTTGTGGAGTTTAGATAAGCAGTCGCTAATTGTAAAATACTGGTATTCATTTGCTTCAGGATTAACATGAACATGAACTAGGTAATTTAGCATTCCCGTACCATTCTAAAATTGTTGATCTTAAAAGTGTAATAAGTACCGTATGATATCGAGAATTCTTCTTCAGACTAAAATAAATGATATCTCGATTTCAACCTATTTTCACAACGACTTAAAGAGTTTACGTAACCGGTTCGGTACCTAAGCGTTCCGATACACTTACTCGCTGTATCGGTACGCTTAGGTTAGTCACGTGTAGTATGAACTTCTTAAAAGTGATTGTCTCTTACTGTAGGATTGTTGTTAAGTGTTTTAGAATCTTTACTATTACCAAAAGTTCTTATTTCCAACGTACAAACATTATTCTACAAGAAAATTGCTTATTCTTTGTTGCGAGCACATACATACAAATTGCAACAATATACTTTTTGTAGGTATGTAAAACGGAGAGCTTAACCCAGAATTGGTATTTCTTACTGCAAAGCTTAATTCTAAGGCGAGTACTATGTGTACAATACTTACATTTAAAATGTAAAATTAATTTATTTTATGAACATACCTACGGTCTATATATTATATGTATACGTAATATAAATAATACATACATATACAATCCATATTGATCCCATAGATAGAAAGCGTTAAAAAGGAAAAAGAAGAATTATTAAAAAAAGAAAACAAAAATTACTTTTGACATTTACAAAATGCATACATACATTTGCTCGAGAGTGTACACTCCGTGAACCAAGCAATACCGCACCTGTTTTAGTCAAATTGCTCCACGCTACCGTTCGTGTTTTATTTATGCCCAAATAAAAATTGCCCAATTCCGTCGTAGCTTCCCTAGCAGCCACAATTTAGTGGCTGCCTGTCGCTCGGGCTCCAAACTTTTATTGCACATACCTTCTGAATCATAATGCCTGTTAAGTGTTTCGTGGATACCTTGTTTTATGTTTGTAAGATGTGCATATAAAAGATTTTTGTCAATAAGCCTTTTTTGGGCTTTGATTTCCTAGTACTTTTATAAATTTTCTACTAATTAATCGGCAGCATCATTATCATTCGCCTGCCAGTATCCAAATTTATTTGTAGTCTGCGTTGATATTCGACGATTAATAAGAGAATTATGGAATAAGACATGATTGTCTTATTCCATAATTCTCCTATTACCCTACCCGACAGATCAGGGCCAACAATACGGTAATCTCATGAGGCAAGCTGTTGAGAAACACTAACAAAATGAAGAGCTTTGAAGCTTGTTTGAAAGTACTGTCACTACTCCTTTCTTCTCCCATAACATCCTTCACATAGTCCATCCATCGTTTCTTTGGTCTTCCTCTACGCTTAATATCCTACATTGATACTCATACAATTCGCATCGCATGCCCATTAAATTGATAATCTGATTATTATATTTCAGCAGTTGAGTGACACGAATCGCTTACGCTAGTCACTAGGTCTTAAAAGTGCCTATGGAGATAAATGTTTGTATGAAAGTTAGTGATTTGTCCCGATTGAAAATGCGAGCGCTCGGTTTCATATAGTAGGTATATTTTAACGACATTTATTCTTATCACCGCTTTTGGATCCAGGCAAACTTTTATTTTTGTGCTAGATAAGACCCTACTTTTTGAGAGTACCACCACAGCACCACGCTAGGAAGTTTCGTATATCATCGTCAACCATAGCGATAGAATTGAAATACCTAACCTTCGTGCAATTTAATTATTTAACCCTTCTAAACCTAAATTCAACTAGAATACAGCATTGGAGATCTGATGTCCCCTTTACGTACTCCACTTAATTGCACTCACTCCCCATCCGTTGCTGCAACTGAAGACTAACTCTAAAGTTACGAATGTAATTACAATCAAACGTCAAACGTCAGCATTGACCGGAGTCCTCCATAACAGAGCCAATCGACGTAACCACCAGCCATCAGCCACGAGCCACGTAAGACAATATCTATCCAATTTTCGAGCATCCACTTCCATTAGTTAACTACCATTGTCAAAAGCCACTCCACTCGACTTCGTTGGCAAAACTACCAAAACAGTTGAGAATTGAACGCGTATGTCCATATTAGATTGGACTCCAATACTTCATTGGTTTGTTTCAATATCAGTGGTATTTCTGAGTGGTGCGGGGGGAGGGTGAGGTCAGGTAGGACTGGTGGTCTGTAACGCGTTTAAGTCGCTCATCTCGGAATGGTATTACGGTATGAGGCTGTTACCCCGCGCCCGCGCGCCTCACCCCCGCTCACACCTTACCGCACGTGCTGCTGGGATTAAGGGGTGTCGCGTGTGTCGAGGACTCGGGGATTAGGTATAGGAATTTGCCGGATGAATCGGAATGACTGGGAAATGATGGGACGTTTAATAAATTAAGCTATTATGTGACGGAAGGCACAGATGGCTCTATTTATGTGGTGCTAAGCAATTGGGTTTATCCCAGTTGTATACGTCCCTTAGTGCCTATTAGTCTTGTTCTGTTCTGTTTCCTGCTGATATGGAGAGAAGCGGAATTCTTTTCTGATTCATTTCATTGCAGGATCTAAGACAATTAAATTGATTTTCTGGGTCTGCGTCGAGCTTCAATGTCTCGGCCACTGTTAATTCTGGCTTTCAGGAGTTGCAATGGATTGTGAATGGTGTGGCGGACTTGTCCCAATAAAAAAACACACACAAACACATTTGAACCAGTTTTCTGTAATGGACATAGTCAATGATCTAGGCAAACCATCTACCTAACAGAATTCGATCTGAGCCCTTTAGTACTTCATCATCATCATGATAAGCAGTCCAGCAACCCTGACTGGCAAGTCCTTGACAAATTAAGTAATCTTGCCACAAAGACACGTCAAACCACCACAGAATCTTCGACAGCCCTGAAAGAGCTTGGTAATATAATTGAGTCGGCTTTCAATTTGATTCGCATCCTCGTCCGGCTGCAGAGTGTCGGTGATAATTCGCCCGAAAAATATAAAAAGGAAGCTTTAGGGAGCAGCTGTCCGCCATATTGGATTACAGCGGGGCGGGTGAGAACGAGCGGCGCCACGCGGAATGTACTAGCTAGCAGTAGCCGATAAGTGATTGGGATATTGTGCTATTTTTAATATCTTGTCGCTTTTTCGGGAATTAGGACAGTATGGAACTATTTTTAGTGTTTTTCCTGGTATTTGTAAGCCGTTAACGGTAGAACATTAAGGTCTCTGTAGGTACCTATTTAATTTCCAATTTACCTATCTCTGAAAGTTGTTACAGGTTGCCAAATAACTACTAATTGGGCTGTGAAGGTCAAATAGGCATTCGCTTCATGAAAATACTGGACTAATCAAATATTGAAAGCCATCTTCTACACCCTTTCGGACAATAGGCGCTATTTTTATATTAAAGGAAATATGCATTATCTTCAAAAAACAACCATAATGCATTTTTTTTTATAATGCAGTCTCCCTTCTTCCATCGGGAGACTAGGCGTACTGCAGGTTATCACCCATACCTAGTCGTTGTTCCACACATTCGAACGAAGCGCTTTGCTAAGTCCTTTATTATGCGCACAGCCAAGGAGTGGAACTCCCTGCCTGCGTCGGTTTTCCCGAGTTCATATAACCCCAATCTATTTAAGTCGCGAGTAAATAGGCTTCTTCTGGGTAAGCTCGTTCCATCGTTGACCTCATCTCTGCCCTTAGGGCAAGATTGAGGTCAAAAGCAAGCCCTTTTCAAATAAAAAAAAGAAAGCAGTCTCTACTAATGAAATACACAAAAAATCTTTAATAATATAGATAACAAAAAGCCTGTACTGCTCCTGTTCAGGCCGGGCAAAGGCTCCCACCATTTTTTCCCGATTCACTTTTTATCAATTCCTAAGGAAGACCATCGAGCATGGCTATTGCGTATCTTTTTAAATGTCAGTGGCTATCATAGTGTCCATCGATTAACTGTCAGTTTGGTACAAAATGGAACCATTTGACAGTTAATCGATGGACACTATGATAGCCACTGACATTTAAAAAGATACGCAATAGCCCTACGGGTCACCATTGTGGTCTGCCACGGGTTCGGTGTCCTAAAAACAATTATACAAACATAAAACAATTGACAAATTCTCAAGCATCCCAAATTCACATCTCCTCAAAACAAAAAATGACAGATCCGAATTCAAAAATCAAAAACAAAAAAAAACACTCGAAAAAAATTATAACTCCCCTCTGTGACGTGTAGAGGCACTCGTGTTGTAAAACAATAGGGTTGCCAAGCGTGTAAACAACACAGCTTTATAATGGTACTCAAAATACTTGTGTTAGGGTTGCCAGTAATGAGTGCCTACTTAATTATTATTTGTTTCTAGTTCGAGTGGTGGAGTAAATTGTTTAGATTGGTGATGTTTATAATGTGAAGTTTTTTAAATTTGTTTTTGTTATAATGTAAGTGGAAATAGTTTTGCTAGGGATTTAGTGGCGAAAAGTTAGTTATCTTTTGATTGATAAATATAATATAACTAGCTGTACCCGGCAAGCGTAGCAATGCTCTTTTTCCTACCTACCTACCTACTACCCTACCTACCACTTTCTCACCGTTTAAACCTTCCCTGGACTTTTACAAATATTTCAAGACTACAATAAATTAGCCAAATCGGTTCAGCCGTTCTCGAGTTTTAGCGAGACTAACAGAATTGCAATTCATTTTTATTTATATAGATATGCATGTAATAGGGGGGTGAACCTATTGCCTTCAGCTAGGCGTAAATCTAGGGCTCGTGGCTAAAAAAAAAACCCAAAAACATTTTGCCCAACTCGGGAATGGAACCCAGTGCCTCATGCTCAGCAGTCACGTTCGCAACCAGACCTACTTGTGAACTTGTGATTAATAAAACATAATGAGACTGATAATCAATCGTATCTCGACCTTTTGTCGAGTTGAACCAAATGTGTAGGTGAACGTGATCAGCACAAACTAAACTCTATTTTAAGAGCTGCTAGGGTTATTTCAGAACAACGACGAAGTTGACAGCTCTACTCGTAGAATGCGGTTTAATTTTAAACTATCCCTTACTGTTTTAGACATGGATCACTTTCAGTTCATAACATAGACATTGTCTCAAAATCATTGTGATCTACTTCAACATGAGCATACGTGACCATTACTCCTTATAATTATCTAATGAAAACTTATATGACGTGATTGAATCAATAACTAATTATATTATTCTAATACTTTTGATGTAATTAATCACCCATACTATATTACAGTTAATTTCTTTCACAACAAGTACTATGCCATACTACAATTACAATGTTAATAAAACAACAATAAAAAAACCTAAAATAGTGTTGTACTAACATAAAACCAATTAGCCAACACCCTGGGGGCGTACACGGGGCGTACGGCGCAACCCTACCGGCGTGCGAACGAAGCTAACGACGCGTCATATCGAACTCTTGTCTACACAAAAATTATGAAAACATACGAAACTATGTTGCGTACTGCAGCGTTGCGTTCGTGACTTCCCATCGTCAATATCCTGCCCTTATTCTAATTTATTTGGGGTCGTTGCAGCATGTCTTCTTCTTCCATACTTTCCTATTACCTACTCGTCATGTCAACAGTCACCTCCTTTGTAGCCATATCATCCTTCACACAGTCCATCCATCGCTTCTTTCGTCTTCCTGTACTCTTATAGCCAATCTACATTCACACAAACTTGTGAAAGATTTGGAACTTGGACTGCCAATATCTTCGTAACTAGATGGCTCCCAGGTATGGTCTTGAAAAAATAAACGTAATGGCGCGGTGAAAAGTGTCTTCGGGTTCATTAAGGGTCTATTTACATCCTTCATGCATCATCATCATCACTCTCTTGCCCTTATCCCAATTCATTTGGGGTCGGCGCAGCATGTCTTCCTCTTCCATACTTCTCTGTTTCTCGTCATCTCATGAGAACCTCCTTTTTTAGGGTTCCGTAGTCAACTAGGAACCCTTATAGTTTCGCCATGTCTGTCTGTCTGTCCGTCCTCGCTTAATCTCTGTGACCGTTAGCACTAGAAAGCTGAAATTTGGGACCAATATGTGTATCAATCACGCCGACAAAGTGCTAAAATAAAAATTGGAAAAAAATGTTTTATTAGGGTAGCCCCCCTATATGTAAAGTGGGAAGTGTTTTTTTTTTTAATTTTAACCCTAATGTGTGATATATTGTTGGAAAGGTATTTAAAAATGAATAGGGGTTTACTAAAATCATTTTTTGATAATGTCAATAATTTCGGAAATAATCGCTCCAAAAGTAAAAAACAAAGCGTCCCCCCCCCTCTAACTTTTGAACCATAAGTTTAGAAAATACGAAAAAAATCTGAAAAGTAGAACTTTATAAGGACTTTCTAGGAAAATTATTTTGAACTTGGATGGAAACAACAGATGGAAACTGCAGTTAACCAATATAATTTGGTCCCTGAATCGTATGAGCGCCTATACAATCCAGAGGTCAAGTTTCATTTGCCCGTATTTTTTTTTTAACTTCGTTTACATAATATTTTATTATCTACGGAACCCTACACTGAGCGTGGCCCGACACGCTCTTGGCCGGTTTTTTACCATATCATTTTTAACACCGTCCATCCATCGTTTCTTTGGTCTTCCTCTACTCGTATTTACATCCTTCATGCACCATCCGATGTTGATGCGGCACCACTCAAATAATTCCTTCTTAAGTTTCCACTCATCTTCATTTTCTTTTTGTTGTCACTCGAGCCACGGCTTCACGTGGCACGCACTTGGCGTGTTGTACCTATCTACTTTATCAATCATTTTTCTACTCAAATCAAATCAGGGGTGAAAATGAAATCTGTCACCTTTTACAAAACAATACTTCATAAAATAAAATTGGAAGGTGGATTTAAATGAGGCTTGAGTTAATACGAGTGATGTTTGAAATTATAAAGAAATCAGTACCAATGGTACCTACCTTAGTAGATTTATACGAAATTGAATTCGTACAATCTTACCTACTGAAGTTTTTGTCAGCTTCTGGTGTTTGAAACTGGGTCTGAAACCACCTCTCACCCTAAACGCATATACCTCCGTTCCGTCGTGGGTAAAAAAACTTTTCTACTTGACTATACAAAACATTTAATTTGACAGCGGGTCTAGTTGACTAATTCAAAAATAGTTTCGGTCGATTGGACCCGCGGGTCCCATCTGAGTGGGATCAATTTACCAAAGAGCCTGACAATTTATTGTACTACAAATCCTACATTGACATTTTTGATTTAAAATATGTTCGTAATCGGTATTCGTCACAGACCACCAACATAGGGTTTTAGACATACTGTGTCTTCGTCGAAACCTGCTCAAGGCATAACTCTATCTTCTCTTTTTCTTAGCGTGTCGATGACAATTTAAATTGAGTCGGCCAGAAATTGGCGACGAGTTTGGGACTTTCTGTAGTATCCATCAGCTCTTTCTATGCTTGGCCTGTCCCGGTGGAGATTCATAGATGACTCTGTCCTGTAGTAAATGTGGTGATAACCCACAAACGATGGGATACTTCACATCATGTATTTCCTGTCCTGTTGCTTGAACATCACTCTATGTTCATCCGCATCATTTTCAACTGCACAATTTACGAATACGTCTTCCGACCGCTCCGCGTCACTTACACACAACCCTAAAGCCTTCCAACAACTTCAGTTTTAATATCGTCTGTCATAACACAAAATGAGGAATTAATACAATTTGTCGCAACACTATACTCGTGCGACGGTACTAGTAACAAGTGCGCGATGGTATAACCCTTGCTGTAACCCTTATTCTTTGTCAAATACAATTTCAACTTAATCCTCGTTGCAATATGGTTGCTTATAGTTTGCTGCTATTTGAAGTGAAATTAAACAAACTGAAAATTAAAATGGATCTTTGTCCTTGTTGCAATATGGTTGCATATAAGATGCTTTTACAACTAAAGTAAAATAAACTGAAAGGACCATAAACCCTCATTGTTAACCCCTTCGGTGCGTGCGCGTGTCATGCAGGACGAATTAGCATTGACAAATGACAAATATTTGGCGTATGATATAGTTTAGACAGCGAGAATAATTGGAGTTCGGCTAAGTTTAAGTGTTACTTATAATTGGCAGTTTCTAATTTAGAATAGTTATTCCTTGTTTTATTTACCCAGTGCTAACTGGCTTATGAAGGTCAGATTGGCAGTCGTTATATGTAAAATGATGTTAAGCTGCATCCAGTCAGACTGGAAGCCGACCCCAACTGCTAGGAAATGGCTAGGCAGATGATGTTGATGATGCATCACGCTTCTAAGTATTATTCTTCAAAAAATGACCTTTCGCCACTGATACGAGTAAGTATTACTTTTTTTTTACAAATTGACCTTTAAGTAATATGGGTATAGTAAGTGAGTGTGTATACCCGTCCTACCAGTAGATACTGACCTTAACTCATCATCATTCTCATTTCCTTATCCCAATTTATTTGGGGTCGGCGAAACATGTCTTTGTCTTTCATACTTCTCTATTATTCGCCATCTCACCTTTTTTCTATCCATATCATCCATCCCACAGTCCATCCATCATTTCTTTGTCTTCCTCTACTCTAATAGTCATTTACATTCATACTCAATATATTCCTCACTACATTTTCCTCGATGCTGACCTTAATTAGAGGCACAAAATCACTACGTAGTATAAAACAAAGTCGCTGTCTGTCCGTCCCTATGTATGCTTAAATCTTTAAAACTACGCAACGGATTTTGAAGCGGTTTTTTTAATAGATAGAGTGATTCAAGAGGAAGGCTTTAGTATATAATTTGACCGACATCCACGCGGGCGAAGCCGCGGGCATCAGCTACTAATTATTAAAAAATATTTCATAAACACTATTTAAAGACGGCAAACCTTTTTAAATATTACTATGTACGTATTTATCTTTCCAAAGCACGTTTACCACAGTATAAACTACAAAATTACTGAGCAAACTACACACTCAATATCAGAACTACTACAACTGTCACCAAAGACTCAAACACACGACTGCAAGTTAATCCAGCCAATATGATCCCTCAGATAATTTCTTGTAAACATGTTATCTGCGATATGTCTTCCATTTTGCGCGAATTACACCACTCTGCGACGGAATCTAATTACACAGCGGTTGGACCGCGAAACGGATTAAACGTGGAGGCGGTATTTTGTAAATGGAATTAGGAATGAGGTTTTTTGTTGTGGCTTGGCAGTGATTTTTTGCACGTGGAAAGGTTTTGTTTAGACAGAAAATGGTGTCTGTTGACTTACTTCCTAAGCTGGTATATTATTTTTTTTAATGCTGAAAATAACACTTCCATAAATGTTTGGATAGCTATAAAATAAGTCGTGTAAGTATGTACTATTATTTTCCGCAAATGATTTGTAATCAAAGTTTGCACTTAGTTAGGTACAATGCGTTTCTGCAAAAAAAAAATACATTGATCATGTTATCTGATGAGATAAAAGATTAAAAGTGTAAAAAGATGTTTGAAGAGAAAAATGGAGATTACAAAATGTTTGCGGTTGACCGCGCGTTTTCAAGATCCTTTTCTATTTGATATTGCAATTCGAAAACAGGAGTTTTATTCCATGTTTTTTCAACCTTAATTTTTAAATGCCACCTCAAATCTTAACACATCATTGAACCGCGAGCTAAGAAAGCTCCTCGGGTCTTAGTGGGGATAACGGTAGATTTGCCGGATCCCCAGGGGTGGCAAAAGGGGGGCAATTTGCCCCTAATCATGTGATGAAAAACTTAACACCACACCACATGAAACATCCGCCGGTTTGTGGATAAGTAGATTGTTTGTAATCAGTTTTGGGAATATTTCGTTTATTATTATGTTAATTTTAATGTATATGGGATTAATTTGTTTCAGCTTATGAGTATAGGTATTATTATTTGTATGTGTTTATTAATTTATTCTTTAGATGACTTTTTAAAGTCGAGTATGAAGGTACCCTTTACAAAGCCGTCAACCAAGTAGTAAATACATCAAACTTAGTAACCGAGCGCATAAATTATTGCCGAGAAACGATTTTTTTTGGGTTGAAAATACACGCGTCAAACTCAATGAAGCACCGCCGCACCTTATGACCATAAAAACTAGTATTAAAAAAAACTTGTAATGAACTTTTACCTCTGACGTCCGGCTCATTTTAACCATTAACCGCTTAAACAAAAAAACGAAACTAATTTAAAACAAAGTTTTGTTTCTCCAATTATGATTCGCGTATTTTTAAAGATACTAGCTGTGCCCTGCATGCGTTGCATTGCACCTTTTTCTTTCGGGTGGGGTTAGGAAGGTGAAAAGTACTTTACGACCTATTCTCATACACACAAAAATTTCATAAAAATCGGTCAAGCCGTTTTCGAGGAGTATGGCGACTAACACTGTGACACGAGAATTTTATATATATCGATTTATACAGAAGATGAATGATGATGATGATAAATACAATCCTCTTGAGTTAATTTAACTCCATTGAGTGACTATTTGATATAAAAGGCATTCAAGAAAGTTAAATGAACTGAGAGGGTTGTATTAGTGATTTTAATCATTATTACTCAGTAAAGTCACATTTGTTACGGTCGCGAATTCTATTTTATTTAACACTGGTTGATACCACTATATCTAATGGTGAAAACAGCATGAAAATCGATGCAGTAGTTTTTGAGTTTATCGCGAACAGACAGAGAGACGCGGCGGCAGTGATACAACCTGACACTGACCAAATTGCAAAAAAAATAAGAAATTTCGAATTTCGCGGGCTACCTTAGCACATCCACCTTAAATTTAGAAAACACACTATTTGTTTTTTAAGTAAGAACACAAGTAAACATAATTTCTAAGTAACCAGCCTAACATGCGACGTAGACTGCCGTTCAAAGTTAAGTAATGACTTAACCTCCCCGCTAAGTGATCGAGTACACGGCAGATTGGCAAGTTGCTCAAATTAGCTGCCGTATGACGGCGCCGCCATTACGGTGGGAGTGTGTGGGTCTTGGGTGTTAAGGGTGTGGTTTTTACATCTTATTGATAAACGTTTTATCCACGACCATCATCATCTACCTAGCCTTTTCCCAAGTATGTCGGGGTCGGCTTCCAGTCTAACCAGATGCAGCTGAATACCAGTATTTTATATGGAGCGACTGACTATCTGACCTCCACAACCTAGTTAATACGAGGTAATACGATACCCTTTGGTAAGACTGGTTGTCAGATTTTCAGGTCACAACCAGTAAAGACTGCCAAAGATGCACGACCATAATATAGAAAAACCCGACAACAACCAGAGACAACACCCGTCTAGTCGGATGATCCTCCGTTTTCTATGGGGATTAAGAACATTACACCCTGCTTTTTATAACCGTATATCACCAGCTCAAACTGTAAGCAAGAAAATATTTTTTAATAAACTCAATAATTTCTTGCCAGTTCAGCAAACAGCCGGTAAACTGGCCGATAAATTGCAAAGAAATGTGAGAAAATTTTGACCTTATAGAAAGCAAGTATTCTACAAGTAATTTTTAATTACCTTAACACTGAAAAGGATCCTACATAAGGTAATTATAAAACACATTATTTTTGGCCTCACTGCAAGTTCAAATATTATCACTTTTTCTCCAAAACAAATTATCTTATTTCTAACAAAGAAAATACATCCTGTAAAATAATGAAGGTCCTTTATGCTCCACGGCTTTGCGAGCAAATTCACCATCAAACAATTTTTTATGCGGATTTTTACCATCGCCGTTAAAAAACATCGACATATTTAACCATCAAGCAAAAACAAACCACCGTACCGTATAATCACTTAACGTAAACCTCCCCTTAACACACGAGCTGTCACTTAGAACGAGTCGCGAAAACATTCCCCGCTACTTAAACAGTTGCGCCGCGGTTTCTTAACATATTTCCATGAGTCTTTAACGTTAACTTTCAGGTTAAGGCGAAAACACCCAGGATATATTGATGCGAGAAAAAAAATTCTCATGTTCTTACCATTTCCAGGTCAAAAACGAGTTTTATATTGATTTATTGATTGGATTGATTTACGATCGTAAAAAAAATGAATTTATATCATAAAAATGACCGGGTTTCCTCCGTGAAAAGAACAAAAAATGAAAACATGATAAGCTGTTGGTCCCGGCTGTCATTTGTTACCCAAAAGTCAAACAACCAGTCTTACCAAAGGGTATCGTATTCCCCAGTACTACCTGGGTTGTGGAGGTCAGATAAGCAACCGCTCCATGTAAATACTAGTATTCAGTTGCATCCGGTTAGACTGAAAGCCGACCCCAACATACTTAGGACAAGGCTGGCAGATGATGTGTTGATCACCAAAATCAATATACAATTATCTATGACACTGATGGCCTCAAATGAATCTATGGAAAAGAGTGAAAATATGTGTGTGTGTGTGTTTTTTCATGAGACAGAGTCGTTTTGAGGGATAAGATCTTTTAGTTTTATTGATGATTTTAATTATTTCTAAGAACACTATTTACTCTCACTAAATCAGCAATCATCAACATAAAACTACACCCAATCTTAAAATATAAAAAAAAACATCACAAAAACTGAATTTCAGCTACCTACGTTTTCCCCTTAACATATTATTTGCATGAGTCTTTAACGATAACTTTTACGTAACTCGCCGTATGAAGTGTTTTAAAACATGACTCGCGGTGACGCAATTAGAGGGTAGTAACTTTTAAGTAGGTGATGCACGCGAGTTATGTGCTAAGTGGCGAGTTTAAATTAAAACTTTTTGGGTTTTAAATTAAATTCTGTTTCAACTCTGCTATGAAATGTGTTTTCTAACTAGAGGAATTAAGGTTGGAATATGATTTTGGTTAATACTGTGTGGTCTCTTTTTGAATGGAAATGTCGAGAAATGCAGTCGTGGAATCATTGTAGTTAGAGACTTAAAATCTTACTTTACTTATTTAATAGGTAATGATAGGGATTATTCGGCAGAATACAGATTACTTTCGGTCTACAAATTTGCAACCCCCGTGTACAATAATTTCAAGTCCATTTGGTGCTTAGAAATAAAGATGGGTGGACTTTGTGAAGGATGCTATGGGACGAAAGGAAGTGTCTGCTGATGATGAGTAATGGAGAAGTATGGAAGAAGAAGACGTGCTCCGCGAACCCCTAAATCAATTGGAATAAGGGCCGGACAATCATGATGGTGCTTGAAGAATTGGCGATATGCACTTTTATATTAGCCTTGCTGCAGGGCTATTGCGTATCTTTTTAAATGTCAGTGGCTATCATAGTGTCCATCGATTAACTGTCAAAGGGTTCCATTTTGTACCAAACCATAACCATTTGACAGTTAATCGATGGACACTATGATAGCCAGTGACATTTAAAAAGATACCTGATCATGAACTTCTGTACCGTACATGACATAATGAAAAGTTAACTGTAACACTACCTATATACCAGTATAGCCAAGCATAATATGACTGAATTATGATAACAAGCGTTTCCTTTCCAAACTCATTATTAAATGACAGCAACACTTCAAAACCAATTCACAATATCACCTATTCATAACCCTATTGTATCAAAACAAAAGAGGTAATTAAACTGGCCACCCTTAAGCGTAGTTCACACAAACAATATTTGTTATTATTTAACGCAAGCGCACTCAATGCGCCGTGTAAAGGACGGCAAACAATCCACGTTTGGTAACAGAAGGTAATTACTGCACCCCTAGTGTGCACACCCCTTAATGAGAGGAACCCTACCAGTTATTTTTGACCCTGTTTGTTGTATGCATACACGTTACGAGTATAAAAGAAATCGCATGGAATTTGCGGTCAGCGCAAAATTTATTTTTCTATCATTATCAGCCTAGCTTTTTCATAACTATGTTAAGGTCGGCTTCCAGTCTAGTCAGTTCAGTATTTTACATGGAGCGACTGTCTGTCTGACCTCCACAACCCAGTTAGTACTGGTTAATACGATACTCTTTGGTAAGACTGGTTGTCAGATTCTCTGGCCTCTGACTACCTGTAACGGCTATCAAAGATCTTCAAACGACAGCCGGGCGACGTGTTTGCCGAAGCACGGAGGTACTCGCTCAGTGATGGGTCACCCATCCACGAATCAACCTAGGCAAGCGCGGCATAACCAGCAAATGGACCCAAGTGACTGTTAATATTTAGGGCTCCTTCTAAAATGTCTTCGTCTTCCATACTTTTCTATAACTCGTTATACTTTACTTTTTTTATAAAAACGTTGCCCCACATTAGGATTTTCTCCTGTATCGTGGATACGTTCACAAACATTTAAACTCACTTACACAAATACCCAGACCCGGAACAACTATCTGTAGGTCGTACAAATATTTGTTCCGTGCGGGGATCGAACCCGCGACACGCAGCGCAGCAGTCCATTGCTTGAGCCACTGCGTCAACCGTGTCGTCGTGTCGTCGTGTCGTGTCGTCGTGGCGTGTTATCTCAGCAGTCACCTCCTTTCTAACTATGTTACCAGATACCCAGTTATGTTCACATGTTCAAGGGTGGGGAGTGTAGCATAGGTCATGGTACGCTGGTTTGGAAGTAACGACATGTGTTTTTGGGCTACAATGATGTTGATGGGGTGAATTGGTTTGTGAATCATGACATTTGTAATTTTGTATTTAAGAGTATTTAGTGGAAGTGTTGTTGTTGATAGATCGTTACTGCTGTGTGTATTAGGGTTGTTATTTAAAAAAAACATACATACGTAAACTCACGCCTTTTTCCCATGGGGGTTGGCATAGACATATTGCCACCCGCTATGAAATTATGTTCAGTAATAAAAAGTGTTTTCGTTAAAACAGATTCTAGTATAGAATGTTTCCAATAATAAAAAAAAAACGTATGATGCTGGAAGGGGGTCCCCTCGGGGCTGCGGGTTGTTCGCAAGAGATACCGCGGCCTCGACATAAAGGACTAAGGAGGAACATGGGTAGTTTTTAGTAAGTAGATGTCTGACACTCCCTTTCGCTCTGCCCAAGAGCGGGAGGGATTATTTGATGATTTTGCACCCACCATAAAAAAGGGGGTCCCGTCGGGGCTGCGGGTTGTTTGCAAGAGATACCGCGGCCTCGACATAAAGGACTAAGAAGGAACATGGGTGGTTTTTAGTCTTCGTCGAGCTTCATTGTCTCGGCGCTTTTCTTGTGGTCGCCACTGTTGATTCTGGCTAACAGGAGTTACAGTGGTTTGGGAATAGTGTGGCGGGCTTGTCCCAAATTAAAAAAAAAAGTAGAAGTCTGACACTCCCTTTCGCTCTGCCCAAGAGCGGGAGGGGTTATTCGATGATTTTCCACCCGCCCAAAAAAAAAAAGAGGGTAGGTTAGTCTAGTGTAGCCTAAAACCTGATAACGTATCATCAAGTGCAAGAATGGTCAATAAAAAGAGCCTCAAAATCATTACCTGATTAAAGAATAGCCCCTAACTTAGGTACAAAATAATAGTCACATCCATAAAACCCAAAACCACCATTACAGTACCTCAATTTTGCAAGAAAATTAATAACCAAAAAATACCGCAAAGTACATTTTCCCTAATAACAATAAACTCGCCAGGGGTGGTAGAACAGGGGTGTTCGACACGTTCAAATATTAATTCAACCCTCGTAAGAGATAAAAACTATTAGGGCGGGTCGGGATTATGGGCAGATTATTATTTTAACGAAATTAGCTTACTGGTGTTAAGGGACTGTGGCACTCTTAGTGGGTCAAAGATTAAGTGTGTAGAGGAGACAGGCGTTTGGTTAAATTTTTATTTTATTCAGAGCTGAACGTTAAATAGAAGTATGTACTCCAAATAAATTCCAATTATTTTCAAAAATTTGCGGATTACGTAAACCTACTTTTTACCAATAAATTCGTGTTTACGTACCTACTATCTTACAGTACCCGGCGATAAATATTGCACATCAACCTTTGGAAATTAGTCTATTTTATACAAAGAATAAAAATAATTATCAAAAGAAGCAAATCATAATTGTTTTAACAGCTCATAATAGATACCGGAGTGTTTGTATTTCGTGCGACAGAGATAACGCTCTACGAAGCCGAAATTAGTCAATTGTCTCTTTCCAAAGATCGATGTGCAATATTTATCGCCGGGTACTGTACCTTCTGAAAGGGGGGGACTCAGTAATTAAAGTCATATAAATAAATAACGCGTATAATCAGGATAACCAAATTAAAGGTAAGTATTGCACTCGCGAGAATCGAACGGACGTGCTCTCGATTCAATAGCTTTTCCGGACTGCGGAAGGGGTTGCGCGGGAGACAAGACGGCGCGCTCGCAGCGACGCCGTCCCTCACCTCTCTCGCCCCGCGCGCCCGCGCAGCGGTAGGCCATCCCTTCGCTCTTTCACTTCCTATTAATATAATCGTCATCACCCACAGCTCGACATCACCCACTGGTGGGTAACATCCCTTGGCTTGTGGCAAGCTCCACGTTCTTATCCAGGGCCCCGAGTCTGCTATTCAATAGTGTCAGAATGGTCTATCATTGATCTCATAATTGTTGATTTTGACTATACCATTAAAAGTTGTTTTTCACTGACAACGGAATGTTTACCTACCTGTCTATTATTTTAGTGTTAACTAACTGATGCCCGCGACTTCACCCGCGTGTATGTCGGTCAAATTATATACTTAAAGCTTCTTCTTGAATCACTCTATCTATTAAAAAACCGTTTCAAAATCCGTTGCGTAGTTTCAAAGATTTAAGCATACATAGGTACGGACAGACAGCAACAGCGACTTTGTTTTATACTATGTAGTGATAGTGATGATGTAAAAGTAATTAAGTGACCGTGTCAGTTTAGCAAAATATACGTTTTTACCTACTGCCACATCCACGACTTTCCCATTCTCCCCTAGATTTCGCAGCACTCACCCAACGAAGCTTATTAAAACTAAATTGCGAAAATTGCAGTGCAAATGTGGCCCTGACGTATTTTGCTAACCGGCTTACAAGCCCCAACATAACAAGATCTACTCAATCTAACAATTTGTTTGACAGAAGGGATCTTGTTAAATTGGCGGGTATTAAGACGCAACCAGATTAACAAGACCACTCGTAGCAAAGACTTGGTTCTGGTTTAAAGGTCTTGTGGTTTTTGTTTTAGGGTTCCCTTATGCGATAGAGTGGTTGTATGATCTGTTGGCTTGGAGTTATAACGAGTACAAAATGGGGTGGTAATGATGTGCTGTTACTGGGTTCCGTGGTGACAGCTCGCCTATTGAGGATTACTGGGATAGGCTGTAAATTGTATTTTGTGGTATTTGTGACGAGAATAAAATTTTATTGTGTTTATAAATGGTAAATTTTGGTAAAAAATCTCACTTTTCACATTAAATGATAAGATTATTGCGTAAAACGCAAAGTAATGTGAGGATTCTAAACGGCGGTACTGTGGATACAAGATACAGTTCAAAATGTTGTATTTTTAACCGACTTCAGAAAAGGAGAAGGTTTTAACCTTAATTTCTTTGTAAATTCGACCACTGCTTCCACCTTAGCATAATCAGCCTATAATGTTCCCTGCACTGCTAGGACCCCTGCCTCTTCTCTGTGAGAGGGGGCAATCACAATGGGCCCGCGCACTTAATTTTTGTTGTTGTAGAGGCTCTTCGTCTTCATTACAGCTTTCAAATACCTTTATCCAGCCAGAAAAAGCCCTATCTGCAAAAAAAATTACCCCAGATGCAATAAAAATCGAAAATTTACTCAATAAATGACTTATTGAATCATAGAAGCTAATCGCTAATAAACTAAACTTATTGTTTTCCTTGTCATCAGGTGTGGTTTCAAAACCGTCGAGCGAAGTGGAGGAAAGCGGAGCGCTTGAAGGAGGAGCAGAGGAAGCGGGAGGGTGATGTGCTGACTAAGAGGGATCCTGCCGATGATAAGGTGCGATAACAGAGGCTGTTTGTGTTATTCATTTATTTATTTGAAGAAAAACATGTATTATTTGATAGAAAAATCCAAGCTATAGTACAAAATAAAAAACTCGGAATAATAAAAAAATAGTCCTAAAAAAAACAATTAAAAAAAAAGGGAACTGAAGGCACCACATTTAAAAAAGTCAACAAGTGTGAAAATAAAATGAGAGAGTGAGATCAAAGTCGTCAAGAGCAGGTATGGCGGCTGCAACTGCAGACAAAACAAATGACTTGCGACACAACGCGGCTGATTCTCACGCTAACCACAAAGTTACACCACAACCTGATTCCGTTGACAACACAACAACTTATCTAATACTCCTTCTCCAGGGTTCATCAGAATGTGGCATGTCCCGAGGTTCGGCGGAGGCGTCACCGGTGTCCGGGGCAGCGGGCTCCCCCCGCGCCTCACCGCCTGTCACCCCTGGCTCGCCCCGACGTTCCCCGCTCCGATCACCGAACAGGTCTCCTAATAGATCGCCGAGACATGAGAGGTATTGTTGAGCTTTTAGTTTTGAGACATTTGAGCTGTTGACTTTGTTCTGCAGGCCAATGTTAGGCAGTGGCAACCGTCTGGGAAGTCAGGTGACTGCTGGTCACCATCACACTTAGTCAGAGGATATTCAGAACAAAGAGCGAGCGACTGGCTGATTTTGAGCATATAAAAATTCTCTAGTGATAAATGATAAGTGTACGTTGCAATACAGTCAAGTGTGGCATGTACTAAGAGTTTCATAGAAAGAACGCAGAACGGTTCATTGCGACGCAATGCATATTCTATACAGTGCGTCGGTAACATAACATAGCATCACGCCTGTAATCCCCGAAGCTTAGACAGAGGTGTACTTTAATAGTACACCCACATTTCGATAGTTGTTCAAGCCCCATGTAATACGGGGCGGTATGTTGTCATCAGTCGGACAAACCAAACTCCGTGGCTGCTACTGAGAAATTCCTGATTGACAAAACTCAATACTTTACCAGAACCGGGAGTCAAACCCAGAACCTGATGCTCAGCAGTAGCTCTTGCAACCACTACAACGACGAGGCAGTCGAGCATCATCGCCAGTCGCTATGAACCCCCAGAGTACAATTAGAACTTAGCAGGTTCAGTGAAATTGGTGAAATGTCTAATGTTCTATTCAGGTCCGAAGCCAGCTGTCCGTCTCCTGCTCCATCAGTGGGCAGCGCCAGCTCTAGAGACGGCGCCATGGACCAGCGCCCGCCGCACCACATCTTCTCACCCTTTGACCAGTAAGTACCTGCATACCTAACTTTAACCACGGGAATATTGACGTTCTCTAAGTTAACTTGGCAGTGGTTAAATGCACTTACCCTGTTATCTACATATGGTCAAGTTTCAGTAATTACATTAATAAGTAATTTTTTACACCGTTTTTATAAAACAGACCAGTATTTGAACGTAGTAAGAACCGTCTAAGAAAGCAAAGCTCAGTATTCCAACTTGTAACAGTTCTTGCTTCAAGCAATTAATGTTTGTAGAACAGACTAATTTGATTAATTTTGTATACTCCTTTAATATTTATTGACATTGTTCTTTGATGAATATGGCTTTTATAAGAACACCATAGACACAGAGCTCTGATCGGGGTGTATTCCATGACGTCTCTCCTACACCCACTTAAATCATTAGATTTCTAAGTCCTGTCAACCAATTAGTATTGTTCTTGATACAGCTCTAGCCTCCTGAGCATTGGTGCAAATAAACAACCTTTTTATTATGAAACATCACAGTTGGTACATTATACTATAAAGTTTCCCTGTAATTAATACGACTATGATCTAAGCCCGACCACTAACCGTTTTAATGAACTAATCTACGTAATGCTTTATTTAAAAACACAAAAGTTAGGAGTGATGACAACAAGTGAACGCTAGCATGTGTCATCTAACATGAAGTAGAAGTATGCAGAAGGTGCAGTCACGATATATTTATGTTAGTTTTATATACAGACATACGCACATATATCCTATAAGACAAAATATGTAGCATCGCCGGATATGACGCTCTAGCTACAGCTAGGGCGTCTGTGCGAGAATATAGTGTGACTGCACCTTCTGCATATTTCTTTCGTTCTAGGCCCTAGCCTACAAAGACATGCACTGACCTTATGTATGATGTCTGAACATGGATGAGGAAAACGAACATGTAAGGCTCGTAGCGTAGCAGATCGTTCTGTGGTTTCTGTATACCTCCAAGGGAAAACGGCGGGAGTCCGACATACAGTTAACTGAGTTTTTCGCGGACGTACGTGTGTCTTACCAAAGAGTATCGCATTACCTAGATTAACTGGGTTGTGGAGGTCAGATAGGCAGTCGCTCCATGTAAAATACTGGTATTCAGCTGCATCCGGTTAGACTGGAAGCCGACCCCAACATAGTTGGGAAAAGGCTAGGCAGATGATGATGACGTGTGTTTAGCACGTATTCGGTTTATCATTCCAAAACCACAGTAAATTAAAAAAAACAGTTGTTTTCTACAAAAGTGCCAAACACAACGAATAAAACTATAACATAACACTAAATACTACACCAGCAGATTTTGTTCACTGCGTCCCATTTTCTTACGTTTGGCACTTGAATATAGTCTTGCTAACGGAGTTGTTCCAAACAGAACTTCTGCACTTCCTTCCACACATCTTCGGTGGTCTTATGACGAGTTGAGTTTATGAAGGCAATTACTGAATTAAGAGCGCGCTGCCCGCCCCGCGCTAATCAAGCGTAATTATATTGTGCTTGTGTTGCTATACTCAAGCATAAACATGTTGGTACCCTTCTAGTTATGAAGTTAGTGTTCGTTGGCGTATTATTGGTCAAATGGGAATAACAGTTTTTTGACATAGTGGTGTTAGAGTACAAAGACAAGAGGTTCCTCGTTCTTTGTATTATTAGAAAATATCACGAACAATGTTTATTTAGAGAACAGATTCATGGTTCTCTTCCATCATTCAGCGATGAACAGGCCCAGAGCATTATGATGTTTTTTTACCACATTATCGTTCTCCTGCCTTATCCCATGTAATTGTGGTCAGTGCAGTATGTCTTCTTCGTTTATACTTCTCTATTACTCGCTGCCGCCATTTCCTTTCTAGCGACAGTTCATCCAGCGTTTCTTTTGTCTTCTTCTATTTATTACCATCCTATTATATACGTATACTACTTATAACTATGTGGATAGTAATAATAGTATACAGGGTGTAAATCAACCCATCACACAGCCGTCAAACAAGCATTCTGTACATCAAACTAAGTACCCAAACGCAAACATTTTTGCTGGGAAACGACTTTTTTTTTGAGGTCAAAAATCATGTTTTACGGTAATACTCAAAGTAGCACTTATAAAACATTGTGCTAGTGGATGCTTTGAATAGTAAACGAGTCATGGAGGTAATTTAAGTAAAGTTATAACTTGAAAAACTAGTATTTACAAAAACAGCTGTGAAAAATTTGGAACTTTGACCCCCAATATCTCCGTAACTAGAGGGTTCCCAGGTATGGTCTAGAACACAAAAATGATCGCAGTGGTGGGGAGAACAAGTGCCCTTGCGTTAAGGGGTACTTTTACACCCTTTATAGTAGGAACACAAAAACTTTACTCACGACCGTTTCCTCATTACTCCGCATCATATTATATCGAAATTCATTAAAGACTTGGCTGTCTTTGATAATCGTTACGAAGTTAGAAGCCCAAAACCTCTGATAATGGCTCTTTTCAAGGATATTGTGTTACCCAATAGCTGGGTTGTGGACTTATGATGGTCAGTCCCGTTATGTAAATTAGCTGCATCCGGTTAGACTGGAAGCTAACCTTAACTTACTTGGGAAAAGGCTAGCGAGCTGATAACTGAAATTCATAACGACTAATATAGAAAGGTTACATAACATAACGCCTATACATTTCACCAGTAATATTGTAAGTCGCATGTAATAATGTGATCCTATTGCCATTAACCACACAGGCACAAATCCAGACTGTGTTTCTCGGACTCAGCCACGAAGTCTGAATAGGGTGGTTAACAAAAAAAAAAAATTGTCCGTCAGATAGATTTCCAAAAAATATTGGACACGTATTTTTTCTTTTTTCACGTAAACAAACAATGAAGACGATACAGTGCTTTGAAAACTCGTGTGACGTCATTTTCTAAGGCATTAGTATGACATTTTTTACCGGTGAGTGACGTCACTACCCCCCACTTAAATCTTTGATGCGTTTTATCTTCGTCATTTTTTATTGATTTGATAAAACAAAAAAATACGTATCCAATATTTTTCGATAATCTAACAGACGGACTAATTGGAATCATATTTTTTTTAGTCACAAAACATCCCTATTCATATAGTTACATAAGCAGGTATTTTTTCTCTTAGTTATGATCACAGATCACTTGTTAAACTCTCAGTTGATTAATTTCAAACCGAAATAAAAATGTTACACCAACCAAATTATTACGAAAACTCTCCCAAATAAAGTGCATTGATATCAAAATCAGGCGCAGAGCATCAGTGGCTGATTGACATTGATTCATCGGCCTCCATTTAAATTAATTTGTTGTAGCAGGCGGTATGTAGGCCACAGACTAACGCATATCACAGACGTGTCAACTAGAGGTCGATTGAATTGATCGTATTTTGTTATTGATTACTCTATTTGTTTTTTATGGCCGTTTGAAGTTAGAAGATTACAGCATGAAACCAGTGATAGTCTAGCGTTATGACCGTCGGACTGTCAGCTCATAAGTCTCGGATAACTTTAACTGCTCGATTTAGGATTTTGATGTTAGTTAAGTTTTTCATATTTTGAGTCATAAATAGCGCTGCTATTGTACTTTTGTCCTAATGGAATTTTTTATAGTGCCGCTACAGAGGAAACATAAAAACATTCTATCAGCGATTGAAAGTCAAAATTTGATGCGCTTTGTAGGCTACCCTCTGGATATCTTTGAAATCAGAAATATTTTGATTAAAATAAACCAACACGCCTGTTTTCCCCTAAGGGAATGGCAGACTTTTACGCACACTACCAAAATTGGTCAGTATTTCATCTATATAATAGGGTTGAGCCTATTGCCATCAATTAAACACGAATGTGTACATTGAGATGCTCCTGTTTTCTGGATCACGACTCGGAGAGAGTCGAGACAGTCACAAAGTCTGATTACTATATTTTGTGGTATCCAATAACTGTTGGGAGTCAGACAGCAGTCGCTCCATGTAAAATACTGGTATTCAACTGCATTCGATTAGACTGAAAGGAGACTCCAACATATTTGGAAAAATACTAAGCAGATAATGACGATGATGAAATAAATTCCGCCCTCTAGTAACTTGTACCACATTTCGCAAGTTTAAACTCAGTCCCGTCAAACTCGCAAGATTGAGTTTAATGAAATCAGACCAAGTTTAATTGTCAATAATAATGATCTCGGGTTAACTTTGTTTCACTTGAGAAATTAACTTGAAAGTTCAAGCGTAATTAGTTAAGTATTGATTAACTTCATTATTGGTTAGTTATACTTTCGGAAGATGTTTAATTTTTGATTTCTTGTCGTGGTGATGAATTAAATTTTGGGATTTGAGATGAAACGAATTTTATAATAATTTATTTTTGTTAGATTTGCCATCTGCCTAGCCAATTCCATTCCATTTTGGGGTCGGCTTCTAGTGTAACTGGATCCATCTGAGTACCAGTATTTTATTTGTGTGTGTGTAACTGCCTATTTGGTCTCCACGACCCAGTTAGTACTGGGTCCTTCGTCCTTCGCATGAAGCATGACCGTTTACCCAAAATGGTTTTCTATTCGGAGATGACAGAGGGCAAACGAAAGCATGGCGGTCAACATCTCCGCTATAAGGATGTGCTCAAGAGGCATCTCAACGCTTGCGCCATTGATCCAACTGGTTGGGAGAGACTCGCTCTGCATAGGTCGTCTTGGCGCTCTACTATTTATAAAAATACAAAATCTTTCGAAAAACAGCGAATCGAAACACTGAACGAAAAGCGCCAAATACGTAAAGTGAAACCTAAGCCCTCCTACACTTATACGTACAACTCTGCCGGTCAACTCTACTTCTTTAGCTGTGACCGGGTATTTACACGCTAGGAAATAGCTTGTAAGGGTCGCCGTTACCGAAATCGGTAAGGAGGACTATAGTACTGGGTAATACGATACCTCTTGGTAGAACTACATTTCAGAATTTCGGGCCACTGACTACCTGTAACGACTGTCAAACATCAAAATGACAGCCGGGACCAACAGTTTAACGTGCTTTCCGAGGCACGGAGGAAACTGCCATGGATCTAATGATCCCAGGTCGGGCAAAGTATTATTGCTGTTTTTCAACCAGAAGGGCAATGCCGATTTTAGGCCCAAGACTGCCCACGTTATTTGTTTTATTAAAAAAACTTATATCAATTTTACGTAATTAACTCTGTTATTCACGATGCAATAGAAGTTGGAAACATTAAAAAATAAATAAAAGTAACTATTATGATAAAAAGTTAAAAAGTCAAGCTCACGTCTATTACCTGTGAACCTTACCTACGATTTTGATATTATCTATGTCTCATTCTGTATCTGTGGCTGTACTGAATAAAGTGGTATTATGTTTTTTTATGTAAATAGAAAATCACAGTTTCATTTAAATATAATCATAAACCATAATAGCGATTAACAATCGGCATAGAATACATATTATAATAAATTCAATGATCTACAATGCACCGATCGATACTTTTTTATGTAATGGCAACACTAAAACTTGTCAGTTGACAATAGAAGTGTCAAAAGCTATTTACATTACTTTGCTTGCCTTTTTTTGGACGATGTGTTAATAGTGTATGATGATTGATGATACATTTGATGAATAAAATGTTGACTAGTAATATGGTGTTTTATTTTCAACTATCTAAAATATTAAATACTATAATATGCTATAATAATTATGTTATGTAAGAAGAGTTTTCAATAACTTCTTAACACTTGTGTACGGCACATTAAAAAATAAAAAACCTTATAATTTGGAAACTCTGACTTTTTTCAATAAGTTTCTTTTGTCAATAAATTATTTGTGGTGTATACTAATATTAGCACTCGGTCATACATATGGGCACTCAGAGCCTAAATCACTACGGCGGCCTGGCATTCCCCTTTCTCTGTAGCAGCCATGGAGTCTGATTAGGGTAGTTAACTAAAAAAATCTAATTAATCCGTCAGATAGATTTCCAAAAAATATTGGACACGTATTTTTTCTTTTTTCACGTAAACAAACTAT
Source organism: Diarsia brunnea (assembly GCA_949774965.1). Taxonomy (NCBI): domain Eukaryota; kingdom Metazoa; phylum Arthropoda; class Insecta; order Lepidoptera; family Noctuidae; genus Diarsia; species Diarsia brunnea. Next base: position 14,621,379 of record OX459013.1, on the reverse strand, counting down.
GAAGACGATACAGTGCTTTGAAAACTCGCGTGACGTCATATTCTAAGATGTATGACATTTTTACCGGTGAGTCTTTGACGCGTTTAATCTTCGTCAATTTTTATTGAATTGATAAAACAAAAAATACGTATCCAATATTTTTCGATAATCTAACAGACGGACTTATTAGAATCATATTTTTTTAGTCAGTAAACATCCCTATTTATGCCCAGTTGATGACAATAGCCTCGCTCCCTATTCCGCCCTCTGCTCATCACATTTTATGGGAGTGTAGTCTTTGGCAGAATGAACGTAATATTATGTTAAATAGTGTACAGGTTACATCCGGAGTTATTTACTATACGGACCTTGTAGAAACTAGAACAAATTTCCGTGCGTTCAAGCATTTTTGTCATACCTATTATTGGAATCAAATATAACAGCTCACAACTTAGGACCCAGTAATATTAATGACAATCCGTGGTGCTAGGCAACTGGGCCTATCCCAGTTGTAACACAACAACATAACTAGCGAAATGTGACTGTACTAATGGTTACACCTCTGCCTTACCTTTCGGGAATTACAGGCGTGATGTTGTAACCAAATAAATTTGTTCTCTCCACTCAAATCACTTACAAAGCCTCGTCGAGAGCCTTACGGAACTTAGGTTCACATCCGGTCGGACCGGATGCGCTCTAATGCGATATGTAGCGTCGAGCTCGGCTTATAGCGCCGACGTGTAGAGTTATCGCACTCTCACACTCTGCTCTACATGTAGAGCTGATATTTGGCAAGAATTTTGTTGCTCTCTAACTGTTAGAGATTAGGATTAAAAATAGAGTAGAATAGAATTCGTTTATTTTCAGATATATAGATAAAAACCTTAACCTAAACATACATTATATAATGATAACATTAATAGGGATGTTTACTGACTAAAAAAAATATGATTCTAATTAGTCCGTCTGTTAGATTATCGAAAAATATTGAAAACGTATTTTTTGTTTTATCAAATCAATAAAAATTGACGAAGATAAAACGCGTCAATGATTTGAGTGGGGGATTGTGACGTCACTCACCGATAAAAAATGTCATACTAATGTCTTATAATATGACGTCATACGAGTTTTCAAAGCACTGTATCGTCTTCATTGTTTGTTTACGTGAAAAAAGAAAAAATACTTGTCCAATATTTTTTGGAAATCTATCTAACGGACTAATTAGATTTTTTTTATGATAGTATATGTAACTTAAAACTATGAAAGTAGCAAGAAATAAAAAAGCAAGAAATCTTGATAGAGTTTTTTTATTTTTTTATTTATCTTTATTCCAAAAAGATAAGTAACTAATAAACTAAGCCCCACAAAACCATTGCAATGGTTTGACTGTGGGGTCGATGAGTCTCTAGACATACTTAAATGTACTTAAAACTAAATATTATTTAAACTCACACTTATATAAAACTTAAAACATTTTTCAATAATAAAATTGGGTTAGAATCGTTATGACTACCTCTCGATAAGACTAAATAGCAGATATTTATTTTAATGCACTTCTAAATCTATTTGTGTTTGTTTCACTCCTTATGTCTGCCGGCAGATTGTTTAATAGGTATGGTATTCTCTTGTTTAGTGTTGTTTGTCTCTATTTGAAAATATTTAGTTTGATGGGGTCAATTTAATATTGCAGCTATAATATCTTATGACTTTATTTACCGACTAGAGAACGTCACGCGGTTTCACCCACGTAGTTCCCGTTCCCGTGGGAATACAGGGATAAAAGATAGCCTATGTCACCCGGGGATAGTTTAGCTTCCCAACGGTGAAAGTATTTTTGAAATCGGTCCAGTAGTTTCGGAGCCTATTCGTTACAAACAAACAAATCTTTCCTCTTTAGAATATTAGTGTAGATTTATTGCGTTTTTAGCGTATAGTCTGACTTACAACGCTGGCCGGTGTGAATAGTTATCGCAATCTTACAATTTGTTCTTCTCTACGTACAGCCAATTTTTGGCAAAAAGTAACTATAAAAATAAAAAATAAATATTATCAGGCACAAATGGTGTGTGGGAGAGCAGACGTGGCCCAGTGGTGGCGGCCCCGACTTATGAACAGTAAGTCGTGGGTTCGAACCCAGGCAGGCGCATTACTTTGTGTAATTTATTTCATCACTACTGCTCTCAAAACGGTGAAGGAAAACATCGTGAGGACACCGTCTTAGAATCATAAAATTCGAAGACATGTGACACTACCAACCCGCACTGGGCCCGCGTGGTGGATTATAGCCCATCCCTCTAATAGAGAGGAGACCTGAGTCCCTGCAGTAGGAACATGAAGACGTAGGGTGTTAGTATTACATACCTCATCAGTCATCACTATGAAAGATAAAAATAAATTAGTTTCGCAATAAATAAACTACGTAACTTTATTCTGATAAACCCCTAATAGTCCGGTCAATTTAGACCAAAAAATGAGAGTGAAGTTACATAAAGTCCCAACAAGCTGAATTTCTGTGAAGTTGTTCAAAACATAATTATAAACAATGTCTAGAAGTTCCCCATCATTCCCCTGTAAGGAAAAAATTTAATTCAAGATCAAAGGTAAAAAAAATGAGTTTTTCGCGATTTTCAGCAAAACGGTAAGTTTTATCATAAAAGTACCTCACACAAAAATTGTAGATCATAAAATTATCTATAAAAATGTATCAATACTTTTTTTCTTACGAGCCACTGTTTCTGAGAAATAACGATTCAAAAAGTTATAAAAGTTGTTATCGTCATAATATGCACACGTTTCCACGCCACCTATGAGGTAGTGTACTTAGCGCGTTTTTTTTAACGTGGTTTCCCCAGTAGGCCTACTCCACGGGTCAGTTGTGATCCTGTTTAATGTAAAACTATTGCAAAATAACGGAAATTTTCAAAGATTGGGAAAGATAAAAGCGATGTAAATGAAAAAAAAGTGTTGAAGTTTATTCGTCTTATTCGTAAGTTTCAAATTCTTGTTCTTCTTCTTGATCTTCTTCTTGTTCTTCTTCTCCTGCTTCTTCTTCATCTTCATTTTGGATGCAAGTAAATTGCGTCAATAGCGATGTATCGCATGATACTTCGTCGGAGTCAAACGAATCCTCCATTGTTTGTGATTCAATATTAGAGCACGACCGGCCTTGACAATTTGTGCATGCCAAAGAACAAGACAGTCCGACTTTTTTGCAACCACATTTAGCACTGCATCCCTTTTTGCAGTTGCAAAAAATAGTGTTCAGCAGTTTTTCCGGCGCAGGTGGAAGTAAAGTTTGAACTGGCTCTAATATATTGTTGACCAACTTCCAACCCCAGTCTGTAGGGTCTAGCTGATAACCAAGCCACACTTGAACTTGGTAATATACTCGAAAAAGATGTTGGTGAGCAGCAACTGAGGTTGGAGGAAGACAAGCTAATTGAACTTGTTTTTTATTTTTAGTATTTTTAACGAAACATGCATATCGATGCTTATCTAAACAGGTAGTTTTTTTAGGAGCTCCGTACATAGAAAGAAGAAAGCGGATGCCGTTGGTAATAACTTCTTGTTGAGTTGAATTACTCTTTTTAAAAACATTGAATTAAATCTTGTTTTTCAAACATTTTGAAAACTGCTGTTTTACCCCTCCTGTAAAATGCAGATGTCGTATCACAGCTGGCTGTGATACGACACACGCAATAACTGGTTATTGCGTGTAAAAATAGTACATGATCTTTACACTTTACTAAAGTAAATAAACTTTTTGATGAAAAAAAAACAGCAGTTTTCAAAATGTTTGAAAAACAAGATTTAATTCAATGATTTTAAAAAGAGTAATTCAACTCAACAAGAAGTTATTACCAACGGCATCCGCTTTCTTCTTTCTATGTACGGAGCTCCTAAAAAAACTACCTGTTTAGATAAGCATCGATATGCATGTTTCGTTAAAAATACTAAAAATAAAAAACAAGTTCAATTAGCTTGTCTTCCTCCAACCTCAGTTGCTGCTCACCAACATCTTTTTCGAGTATATTACCAAGTTCAAGTGTGGCTTGGTTATTAGCTAGACCCTACAGACTGGGGTTGGAAGTTGGTCAACAATATATTAGAGCCAGTTCAATCTTTACTTCCACCTGCGCCGGAAAAACTGCTTAATACAAGTTAATACTATTTTTTGCAACTGCAAAAAGGGATGCAGTGCTAAATGTAGTTGCAAAAAAGTCGGACTGTCTTGTTCTTTGGCATGCACAAATTGTCAAGGCCGGTCGTGCTCTAATATTGAATCACAAACAATGGAGGATTCGTTTGACTCCGACGAAGTATCATGCGATATATCGCTATTGACGCAATTTACTTGCATCCAAAATGAAGATGAAGAAGAAGCAGGAGAAGAAGATCAAGAAGAAGAACAAGAATTTGAAACTTACGAATAAGACGAACAAACTTCAACACTTTTTTTTCATTTACATCGCTTTTATCTTTCCCAATCTTTGAAAATTTCCGTTATTTTGCAATAGTTTTACATTAAACAGGATCACAACTGACCCGTGGAGTAGGCCTACTGGGGAAACCACGTTAAAAAAAACGCGCTAAGTACACTACCTCATAGGTGGCGTGGAAACGTGTGCATATTATGACGATAACAACTTTTATAACTTTTTGAATCGTTATTTCTCAGAAACAGTGGCTCGTGAGAAAAAAAGTATTGATACATTTTTATAGATAATTTTATGATCTACAATTTTTGTCTGAGGTACTTTTATGATAAAACTTACCGTTTTGCTGAAAATCGCGAAAAACTCATTTTTTTGACCTTTGATCTTGAATTAATTTTTTTCCTTACAGGGGAATGATGGGGAACTTCTAGACATTGTTTGTAATTATGTTTTGAACAACTTCACAGAAATTCAGCTTGTTGGGACTTTATGTAACTTCGAATGTCTAAATTGACCGGACTATAAGTACCAAATATAAAAGAAAAGAACGAAACTTATTATGAAGAAAAATCTTACTTGATCACTTCCAATCAGTCAGCTGATAACCTAATATTTCAATTACACCATCAATTGAGTCCTTTCTCCACCGCCTAATTTAGGCACTTCTTAAATAACGTAGTCAAAGTTAGTGTCAGTGACCTTTGTGACTATAACCCTAATAACCATACATTCTTAGCTATCACTGTAACGGCTATTATTTGAATTTCGAACGAATGGCGGCCGGCGCGTGCACATTCGATCAATTGTTTAGTGGAAGCGGTGGAGCAAGGAGGTGGGAAATAAATGTGATGGTAGTTTTTATTTGGGTCTTGAATATAAGTGGAGGAGCTCGTAAATAGTTACTCCTAGAGTAACAGCCTCTGGGGTCGATGTTCATGTGAAGTCACACTTACCTAGGTTGGTCCATGGAGTACATGAAAGTTTCCGTGCCTCGGAAAAAGTATTGAGTTTTTGTCCCGCCAGTCAATTGTAGATCTTTGGTCCGAAAATCTGACAACCAGTCTTACAAAGGGGTATCGTATTACTCGGTACTAATTGGATTGTGGAGGTCGGATAGACAATCGCTCCATGTAAAATACTGGTACTCAACTGCATCCGGTTAGACTGGAAGCCGACTCCAACAGAGACGTTGATGAATTTGACCGGCGAAATGTTACTGCCGCACTCAGAGAGCTTTAATAATTACTTAGGCCATCACTTAGTAAAGGTTTTGACAGTTTTGTCTTACAAAAGTATGTCAAATCTTTGCTAAGTGGCGGTTTAAGTAATCATTAAATATCTCTGAGTACCGCAGTTAGTAAAGGCTTTGACAGTTTTGTCATACAAAAGTATTTCAAATATTTACTTAGTGACGGCTTAAGTAATGATTAAATATCTCTGAGTACCGCAGTAAGTGTACTATGGCCCCACAGGAATAATTGAAATTAGGAAAGTTCTGGGAATTATAATTATGTAATTTTTATTATGTACTACTTACCGTTTTAACAGAATGATAGAATTGATAGTGAAAATGTATGTAACCAAAATAAAAATAGATATTTCAGAATATATCACTACTGTTTTTTTTTCATGGCGTAACAACTTTATTTTTACGTAAGACCACACATTCCACACAATAGAAATATATAAGTCGTTTCAAAAAAAATATAAACCCAACCCTTCAAGTAACACCCGCGGGTACAAAACATACCACATCCACATTTCCTTCTCAGTGTAACCGAGCACGTTCAATTACACAACAGTTTCACACGCGCGATGAATTATCATAATAATTGTATCAACGCCGACCGTCGCCGAATGATCACGAGCGACGCCGAATCAATTGAGCTCTTACTTGTATTCAATTATGTCAATGAAAGCTGAAACTGATATGTTTGGGCACCTGAATATATCGTGTTTTGTTTTGTGAGGTTTTAAATAAAAATATACTTGTCTGTGATTAGACCTGTCGTACTCTATGGACCGGAATGCTGTGAAGAATATGGATGTAGTAGCTAAGATGAGAATGTTGAGGTGGATGTGTGGTGTGACAATAATGGATAAGTTCAGAAACGAGTATATTAGAAGAAGTTTAAAAGTTGCGGCACTTTCAGAAAAGTTGAAAGAGAATCGACTGTCTTAGTATGGACATATGAAGAGAAGGGACGATTCGCATGTGACTAAAAGAGAAATGAATATGAATGTTGATAGATGGAGAGGGAGAGGTAGACCGAGGAAACGATGAATGGACTGGGTGAGGTATGACATGAAAGAAAAAGGAGTAAATAGTAGCAGACGGTTGAGAGAGATGAATAGAAGAAAAAAAGGTTTTTTGCAAACCCTAAGTCAAATAGGACAGGGGCAGAAAGATGGGATCATGATGTATTAAATAAGTTTTGTGAAAAAATTGCTTCTGACTATTTACTTAATGAGTAAAGACCCTCTACTCAAGACAAGAATTTTCTTTACGATTCCTAGTGGAGGTATGATGTTCGTGATCAGAGGACGGTCCACTTCCCGTCGGGGCTGCGGGTTGTTCGCAGGAGATACCGCGGCCTCGATATGAAGGGCTAAGAAGGAACATGGGTGGTTTTAGTCAGTAGAAGTCTGACACTCCCTTTCGCTTTGCCCAAGAGCGGGAGGGGTTATTTGATGATTTTCCACGCGCAAAAAAAAAAAAAGATGGTCTGGTGCACTTGTTGGGAAGTTCTATGTGTCCGTACTCCTTGCACATTAAAGGATTGAAGGAACAGTCTAAGAAATAAAAGAAAGAGAGAGTCACCTTGCTTGCACACACACTTGTGCTCTAAAATATCTCCCGTCCCGATGGCTAATCTCCGCTTTGATTGGCCGCCGTGACCGCTGTTTTAATTCGAGCGTCAATATAATTTGGTGACCACATCCACGAAACAAAATTAATCCAACAGAACAATGACAAAAGTAATTAAACTCGCTTTTATTATATTATTTTTTTAAAACACTATCGTCGTCAAATCTAATTAGATGCGATTAAAACGCCATCAGTATGTTTTGTCACGACAAAATACCCGCAGAAGGTTTACGTTAAGCTTTTTAAAATGTTCAAGACTCTGAGCACGTTAGCAATTTAGGGTTAAGCTTGGGTTGCTTACACTTTTTGAGTTTCAAGCACAGGAAATCCAGAAATATTCAGAAAATTCCTCAATCTTAGATTTTACAATCTTGGCGTTCTATAGCTTTCTCTTTCTTAGCGTGTCGACTTTCTAAATTGCGTTAGTCCAAAAGGCGACGTGTTCGGCGCTTTCATCTGCTCCTCTATAACTATCATGGCAAAACAATGAAAGCCCGTAATTTTTTACTTCAGAACCTATTCTCTATCATTCTAAATCGATTTGATTTAAGAACACCAGATATATTTTATTATCGTCTTCGAATGGCTAACATCTATTAGTGCAAAAAATGTATAGTGAGACTTCCGAAAAGCCATTTACAAACCTTTACAGTTGACACAGTTTCGTATGAGTGATAACGTGCGATAAGTTAACTATTTCACAACTATAACACAAAATACAGTTGCCACTACAAACACTCCAAAAAACACCGGTCCTTCTGATCTCCCTTTGCATCCACACTCACATCGCAATGTGGTACAATTGGTCGGTGTAATGAACCCCGCGGCGGTTTCGCGCGCAAGGGTTGCCGCCCGCATTCGCCGTAATTGTCCACATTAATATGACAAATAGATTTACATCGGTCGCTTGTACCCGACGCCGGCAGTTGAAGGGTTCGCTGTCAGCGCGTCGGGTTTGATACTGATTGGAAAGTGGATTTTTTGATGATTTTTGTAACCGAGTTGTGGATGTTAGATTGAAAGTCACTGTTTGTAAAATACTAGTATGTAGCAGGTCGCTGCAGCTGGTTAGACTGGAAGTTGCACTCCAAAAAAGTTGGAAAAAATCTAGGCAAATTATGATCCTTACCAAAGTTATTATTTATTGGTTAATCGAATTCATGACAAACGTTATTATTTACTATCGTAATTTCTTATTGTCTAAAGAATGAAATGGAGTATGGAAGAAGAAAACGTGTTGCCCCGACCCCAAATAGAATGGGATAAGGGCAGGAAGATGATGGTTTTCTTATTGTCTAGCTAGATGTTTTTTTTTTGGCGGGTGGAAAATCATCAAATAACCCTTCCCGCTTTTGGGCAAACCGAAAGGGAGTGTCAGACTTCTATTGACTAAAAACCACACATGTTCCTTCTTAGCCCTTTGTGTCGAGGCCGCGGTATCTCTTGCGAACAATTTAACCCGCAGCCCCGACGGGCGTAGTTAGATGTCTTGAGTTTCTAAATCGGAATTATTTTTTCATCCGGCTACTGAAAAGCAGCCGTAGCTGCCAAATTATAAAGTGCGTTGTGGATGGGGTTCATAAAGTTGAGTTCTCAGTACCTTTCTTGACTTTCCAAGAACCTACAGACCATTTTTCTCTTCTGCATTTTGTTTTTCAGTTTTTGAGTTATCGCGAACAGACAGACAGACGTGGTGGAGAACTTTGTTTTATAATATGTAGTGATAGTGATGATTTACAAGAGTTTTCTTGTTTCTTCTAGTATCAAACCTAAAGAATTCCAGCTTGCCCAATCCAATACATTTTCCAAACCGCTAACACCAACTCGAAATTGCCTTAAATTCATTACCACATTACTCCGGCATCAAATCCCGCGACATGACAGCGCACAATACGATTGTCGGCGACAATTCGACATAAATACGTTACGCGCACATTGTCGACGAGCTCGCTAATTCTCGCCTTGTTTAATCGTATGTCGAGCGACAAATCGCTTTGTGTGTTCCATGGATATTGTTGGGTGGGTCTTTGATCTGTGAGAAGTTGAATGTTGTATTTGTTGATAGGAAATTAATATTGCTAAAGAAAATTTGTAAATTCATTCGTGAGAACTTTTGAAAATTCATATTTTTATTTAGTTTTACCATACATGTTGATTACGTCAGTTCCTATAGAAGAACAATTTTAAGGACCGGACCGTTCCTTATCGCACGTTATCGTTCTGATTTGTTTACGGGCTGACGGGCTAGACTGAGAAATGTGTATCATCCTGTGATGAAATGTCAAAATCCGATCTTTTTGTAGTGATTGTTGAGCCACTTCCCGATCACCAAGGAAATTAAAACTTTTTTCAATTGATTGAACTTACCATTAATTTTGAGAATTTGCGAATTTGTACGTGAAACTCGTACAACAAAAGTTGTTCAGTTTCATGATCCGAGAGACAACACGGGATGACTTGCGTATTTATTGCGTTTGCATATACACAACAATCAATCAACATAATATCCTACTCCCCATAAGACACACAACACCATGTCCTTGCAGTAGCTACATCCAAGGTTCAATTACAAAGGTTCGCCCACAGTGTCGTAGATTGGCGCGGTACTAATCGCGCGTCTGTTTAAGTCAATTCGAGCAATTACCGTCGTAATTAAACGATGAGACGCACTCCGCTCCCGATGTTGTGGGTACAGATGTAGAGCTTTCTTGATATGTGGAGTGGGAGTAGGGAAGATAGACGTGTTTAGAAGTACCTTATGATGTCGAATTACGTCATTATTTTAACTTCTTTGTACGGGGTGACGTTTAGTAATGGTTACGAGTTTACAGACAATTTATTCTTTTTAATCGAAATTAAGACTTTACTTTTTATATTTTTAAATATTTACGATATCACTTCTCTTTTAAATTCAATTTATACTATCATATTAAATATTTTGATGCGCAACGGCGCGGGCGGTCGGTAGAAAATGGGCATTCTCCTTTTGAAGTAACGACAACATCAATATGTGCGAAGCAAGAACAAACTGTATAGAACTGCTGGCATAATTCTTCCTGATACAACTGCCTATTTATGCTTTCAAAATACAAGATTAATATTATTTTAGTGTAGAAAAAAAACAAGGTAAAATAATACTTCATTAATTTCAAAAATTCTTAAAAAAAACTCTTACTACTTAATAATTATAACCTTAATCAATGACTAAAACCATCAACACTACATAACCCAAATAAATCCCACACCACGAACTAGCCTACAATCCTCCTGTCACTAAACTCCGTTTAACCACATCACTAACGACTCACACAAGTACATAGTGTGCCGGGAGCCCGGGATGCATGATCCAATTGCCGTCCGCTAAATTGATACTCTATTTGGCTCAATTAAACATTAATTAATACCATTAATGAACATGAACAGCAGAGCCGGTCTATTGTTCTGCGTTGACTCAACCCGTTTGTGTTCTGTTTCGTTGGCTATTTTTGGTGTCACTGTCATGGTGGCGTGAAGGGATTTTTTAGGGTTTTTCGATGTAGTTTCTACTTCAGACAATGATTAAAAATACAAGGTGTAAACGAACCCTTCACGAAGCGGCCAACCAGGCATTCTGTACATCAGACTAAGAAACCTAACGCAAAGATTATTGCTATGACTTTTCTACTAAATCTGATATAACAATAAGTCCGTGTGTCTATAGTATCTAATCACCTTTTTTTTGTGGGGGGTGGGAAATCATCAAATAACCCCTCCCGCTCTTGGGCAGAGCGAAAGGGAGTGTCAGACTTCTACTGACTAAAAACCACCCATGTTCCTTCTTAGCCCTTCATGTCGAGGCCGCGGTATTCCTTGCGAACAACCCGCAGCCCCGACGGGGTACCTAATCACCTACTTTTGCCATTTAACCTCTCGCGTGTCGAAAGTACAGCATATTAATTACATGAAACAATGGCTTTTTAATTGTGTCTATATACTAGACTTGCGATGGGTTAATGATAAATTAGACTATTTCCTTCGAGAATAATAATCGAAATCCTAAAGTGTCCAAAAAGAACTGTGGCAATATTGGACTCTGTATGTGATTCGTGCAATTATGAATTCTTTTCAAACATATTATCTTTTTCAGTTCTCTAAAAATGATTCCGTTGCTTTTATCTGACTTGTGTGTTCGTCCAGATCAATTTTTGCAGGTAAACAGAAACTCTATAATTTCCTTTCTTTCTTTATCAGCGGACATTCGCCCAATCTTCCCAATGGGCAGACTCCTCTCCAATGCTTCGCTACTCTGTTTGATATCCGGTTTGTAATCCATATTTAATTTGTTATTTACTAAGTAATTCACCATTCACTCAGTAGACACTTCACAGGTCTAGATAGAAAGTATTTAGTTACGCTTTAAGCTTCCCTTAGATATCTATTGAATAAATCAAAAGATACACCAAAAAACTTCTCTATTGGAAGTGTTTTAAAAACCTATTAACACTAATAGCCCATACATCACAGCATCGTTTATAAATCAACGCTTCCATACGCCCGCCATCCAAAACGAACCTATAAAAATAAAAATGTCACACAAACATAGCTTTAATAGCGGAACCGATCTCAATCAAGCAACAAAAATCGCTCGGACAATAGGACACATTCACACTGTCCGTAATAAATCGCGGCGACCCGTCGCGACGCGATTAAAAAAGCGGAAAGCCGAGGGTGTGTCCCTACAGTCGCAATAGGCGATCACTTAACGCTAAATTGAGTCGAATCTGGTGGATAAACAAAACGCACGAACGCCACGCGACTCAAGCGTGTGCTCAAGTGGACTATTGAAGCTAAATGTACCGTAATTGGATCTTGATTTTGTTGCGAAGACTAAATTACGTTTAATGACTCAGTTAATGCTGTCTTAATAGAGTTATCTTGATGTGTATCGCAGAAATAATCGATCATTTAAATGGCTTCTCTTTGCTCACCATAACCTTCACTTTTGGTAATCAACTAATACCTATAATAAGTTTATCCTATTAGCAATACAGTGTTTCAAACCAACGGTCTTGTTATTGCAGAAATCGCTTATAAGGTTTATGATTATCTTTAAACATAGGTATTCCCACAGAACAGATAAAAGAGATTCTCTTTTATCTGTTCTGTGGGTATTCCTATTCATTAACTCAAACCAATTTTTATTTTTTCTGTTCTACTTAAAAATGAAGAGTTAAAAATCTATGGGGTACCTAGTGAGATAAAAACTTTTTAGTTTTCACACTAACCACTACGACACACAATGAGCTTCCCTCCCGCTGCGCGCTGCGGGCAATTGACAATATTTTGCGATAACACGCGCGTGCCGCAGCGATAGCCCGACAGCGTGAAGTCGCCTTTATAATGCTAATGAATAGGCAGAAAAAAACTGTTTTGTACATGTTTTTGTTTGTTAGTTTCGTTTTTGTAAATGATATTGACCTTTGCAAAGTAATCGTTATTTTACTTACTGAATACCGTTTAGGGGAAATTAGTATGAATTAGTAAGTCTATAGTACTATATGGTTTTTAACCATTTTTAAAATAATCTATTCTAAATCATCCCCTAATACTCTCACCTGATTCCCTTAACACAACCCCTGGTAGATAATAAATCAATTCTTGCAATTAACTTATGCTCAAATTGTTAAGCCCTTCTTGACTCAAACATTACCAATAAGATGAATCAAAACACTCAAAAACACATAAATATAGAACTTTCCTCAAAAACACCAATTGTACAATTCAATGAAACATAAAATACCCCTTTTACACACATTAGCCACGCCTGCATACAATCGCATCGACGCATAGACCCATAGCCTCAAGTGGCTATAAAAAATAAATCAAATAGCCCACTGATCGACGACGGGTTGAGATTGAACGGTTGGCTAACCCTTCACTGACCATATGCGGGTAAAATGGTACAAGGGTAATTAAACACTCTTTTTATTATATTTACCCTCTTTTTTGTGTTAAAGCAATTGTTTTTTTTTGACATGCGTTCTCCTTTTTTGCAGTAGGTAGTGTCTCTTAAAAATTGTATAATAAGAAAAGTGAATTATTTCAAATAGTTTCAAGATTTGCCTTACAGACGTTTCTTATATTAAAAAAATCTGCCACTCTACCTTTAAACATTTTCTATTTTTTTAAATTTAACTCAGAACCTGATAGAGATATCGATAGGCTCATAGAGGCTTGGTCGGTTATTTTCCTATACTTTTCTATATATTTTTTATTGAAAATAAAAGTACATAGTTTCATGCAATACCAGCACGCCTGTGATCCCCAAAGGGTTAGGCAGATGATACATCCATATTTCAAATTTCGCCAGTTATGTTTAAGACCCATGAAATAAAAAAAAAAAAAAAAATAAAAATGGCAGGAGAATCTATTGCCATCAACCGGGCCCAAATCCAGACTCCGTGGCTGCTACTGAGACAATATTGATGGAAAACCCCAGTAGTACTTTGTCCCAACCGGGAATCGAATCCAACTCAAAACACTAACTACAAACACCAGTAAAGGCCCCAAACCTTAGTTAACTCCTAAACTAAATATTTGCAAAACGCTAAACTAAACGGTGTTCACAGTCCGTCAGTTGTTACCCTAACGAGACTAGACGAGACGACATCGACACGAGGACTTAACGACTTTACCTACGCTTGTTGTGCCAACTCTTTTTACTCCTACCTCTTCTATACAAGTTTACACTTTATCTGTCACAAGATAGGGTGCAGTTTTGTAGTGTGTTTGCGGTGGAGGGGAGTGTAAACGGTTGTCATGGCAACGCGAATACCTACGGGCTGTGTAGCGTTAGCTGTAGGTATTAAAGGGTTGTGTGATGGTGGTTAGTCTAGGTATTTTGGGTGAGGAATATTCATGGAGTTAGATTGAGCTAAACGCCCAATTGGGGCAAGGCAGGTTATTTTTTAACCACCCTATCCTGATAGTTGGGTTTTTTTTGGAATTGCGCCTTAGAAAAATGAAAGAACATTTTTTTTTTTGGGGGTGGAATTTCATCGAATAACCCCTCCCGCTCTTGGGCAGAGCGAAAGGGAGTGTCAGACTTCTTCTGACTAAAAACCACCCATGTTCCATCTTGGCCCTTTATGTCGAGGCCGCGGTATCTCTTGCGAACAACCCGCAGCCCCGTCGGGAAATGATACCCCTTTGGTGAGACTTTCGGGCCACTGACTACCTGTTACGACTGTAAAATATGTACAATTGACAGCAACGGCTTAACGTGCTTTCTGAGGCACGGTGGAAACTCGGTATGTAATGGGTGGTCACCCATCGTCCGAGCGGTTATTATGTAGCCACGAGCTCGAAGCTCGAAGCACGTGCTTCGGTCTTCTTCTTATCGTTAGACATTACTACCCAGTAATGTCAAACGACCCCATACACCCTAGTGTCAGAGTTTCTGAACCGCCTCAAGGGCCTCTGACATGGCTGCGGGTTGTTCAAAAGAGATACCGCGACCTCAGCACAAGGGCTAAGAAGGAACGCCTCATGATCAGAAGGTCTAAGTAGCTGAATGTCCAACAGCGCAAAACGTCTAATGAGCAGTAAGTCTACTTAGCAAAATGTCCATGTAGCAAAACGTCCAACTATCAGATGGTCTGTATAAAAAGTAATATTTAAAATGTGTACACTCATGATAGAAACTAAAAGTCATTTGTAAATTACATAAACTTATTTGATAAAAAAAGTCTGGGTTAAAAAACTCTTCAATACACTCCGTCGGGGCTGCGGGTTGTTCGCAAGAGATTCCGCGGCTTCGACATGAAGGGCTAAGAAGGAACATGGGTAGTTTTTAGTCAGTAGAAGTCTGACACTCCCTTTCGCTCTGCCCAAGAGCGGAAGGGGTTACTTAATGATTTTCCACCACTCAAAACATAAAAAAAATAAAGGGCCTTTGACATGGTTTGACAACCGCCACTTGGCAGCCGGGACCACCGGTTTATACGTGCCTTCCGAAGCACCGAATTATCTTTTTCAATCAGGTGTCAATGACAATCAGGTGATTCAAGCCTGCAATGTCCTAGAAAGAGGAAAAACACTTTTACAAAGTATGCTTCCCGTGGGAATCGAACCCACGACCACCGGGTCACAAGGCAAACGCCTAAACCACTCACCACGGTTTACGACCAAGTTTGCTCATCATGGAAAACAATAGTCACATAATACAGTTTCTGTTTAAATAAATGCGATTACGCATTGATTTCTCATTTCCAGACATCTTATTTCCATATTGAATCATTTTGTTACACAAAAGTTCATAGGAAGCCGTTAATTATCTCATTCCGGAGCTCAATCAAATAACAATATTAATATCGCATCAATCAAATAAAGTCGCTACGTCACATCCGTTTGAAGTCAAAATCGCTTCTAATTAATTATGGCGGCGAGTAACAAATTAAAACTACCCTCGAATTTTGGATCTATGAAAGTGGCGTTTTTATTAAAATACTGGGGATTACTATACAACTACAAAATAGTTTATTGTGCCAATTAGGTATTACATTACATGTTAATGTGTTTAGGCAAACAATGCCTTTAGAAGGCTACTATGACGTCTTAAAGTAGTATTGTTTTAATGTTTTGCATACACGTTTAGTTTGGATGATAATGCATGGTCAGCTAAGTGATGTCTAAGTGATATTGTTATTTTTAATTTTTTTTGTCTGAATTATATTAATTTCAATTAGAAATTGTGAGTGTTAAGTAAATTTAAGTTACGGAAGAGTGGAGTGTTCTAATACAGGCATGTACATGCTTAAAAGGGTACTTCTATCAATAGTTAAACTGTATCATTATCTGCCTAGCCTTTTCCCAACTATGTTGGGGTCGGCTTCCAGTCTAACCGGATGCAGCTGAATACCAGTATTTTACATGGACCGACGCCTATTTGACCTCCACAACCCAGTTAATACTAGGTAATACGGTACTCTTTGGTAAGACTGGATGTCAGAATTTCAGGTCACTGACTACCTGTAACGACTGCCAAAGATCTATATATGGCAGCCGGGACAGGTCACCCATCCACAGACCGACCTAGGCAAGCACAGCTTTAGGTACCTAAAGACCGACCCCAGTGGCAGTTCTTATTAAGCCACGAGCTCGTTATTTCACTAGTTAAGCTGTATAAACTTGTTAAAGAAAATAAACTATTTGTATGTTATTCTGAATTCAATATGGTGGACTCTAAAAGATGGCGGACAAGTGTTTTTTTAAGCATCCCTGTGACAATATGGTTATCAATTAAAAGGGTTTGTTGAGAGGAATGTGATAAAATTAAAAAGCTTGTTTTTTTTTCTGTAAAAGTGTTCACTTTCCCATCATCGTTACTGGATATTTATAAAGTCAGGTTTCTCAGCCTCCACCTGATTAGGTGTAGGACTTAAAGATTATGATGTTGTCCTAATTTATAATTCTTAGAAAACTTCATATCTAATGTACTACCTATATTAATAAGCTTTGAAGAAAAAACATTAAAAACAACATCTAAATCTAGCATCTTGCAAACACAATATTGTAGACGTCTCCTGTACGCCAGACTTCTCAAACTAAATAAACAAATTGATTTGATATCGCATTAGCTTAGTTTGTAGAGCACGATAAATATTCATCGGAGTTACATTAGATTTTTCACTTATAGTCGTAGACAGATCGTGTACGTATCAGAGAGGAGCGACTGGCAAACAAGTCTCACGTCAAAGGCACGAGCGATTCCTTGCAAATTGTATTTACGCGTCCCGCGGGCGTGCCCTTATCGAGTTTGGCTCTCAAAGAGCCGCCATTTTTAAAACTTCCATCGACTCAGGTAGAGGATCCACGGCCAATTGTGGTACCGCTTTGTTCTTTACCTCCTTTATAGGGTTGACGAAGTTAGCCAGTTTCGGCGCACGAATAATTTGTGTTCCCGGCCGCGCGATACGATTACGAGTTTCGCCCGAATCCGATCCGCCGCTTGTCGGAATCAAATTGAGCCGCTTGAGCAACGTGCCGAGCGAGAACCTCGTTTGTTACTAACATAATGTCCTTCCTCGCAAATTATGTTTGGAGTTTCACTGAGCTATGCTAATCTAATGGAATATCTTGAGATTGGTTTAGCTTTATCATTTATTTATACATAAAGCTGTTGTATAAATAATAGATAAATAATCTCCACGCAACACACGGAGCCCGAAATGAGCTCATTTCTATTCCGCGCACAAACAAATTCATAACTCGCCGAAACTCATAAAATCATCCGCGAAACACACTTTTATTAAACGAAAACAGAGCTAACGCGGTCTGCGCTCGGCGCATAAGTTAACATAACATTCCATTCCTTGTTAAAAGATAAATTAGAGCGGGCGCGTCCGGCGTGCAAATGTATTCGCAGAGCCAATCTCGCGCTCCCCCGGGCTGGCTCGTAATTGCTTAAGAGAAAAATCCAAATGAGAAATGAAAAGGGATTCCCTTTTCAGAGGAAAAATTATATAATTGAATATCTTTTCGTAAGTATTATGAGGTATAAAATATGATAATTGAGTTTTTGCTTACGGTGAGCGTCGGCTGCCGTCGGCGCCTGTACCTCGTATTCGGCTCATCTCGTCGGCGCTCCACTTTTATAATCAACGCGCTGTTTGTGTCGCTCGCGTTTTATCATTCGGATAATCCGATCAAGGATATTGATCGGCGGAATGTTTTTATGTCGAAGATTTTTCCCGTGATTGTATTCTGTAATCTGTGTGGTTCTTCCCTTTGAAGACGTTCTTACATATTATCTAATCTATATGGTCCTCATATGACCTGCCCAAGATTATATCGGGACTCTTAAAAAAATCGCTATTATCGCTTGTTTTAGCGTTGCTTCTTAGTCTAGTCAAAAATAATCACAGATTTAATCTAGTTTAAGACAACATTGATTGTGACGAGTAAGTGATTAATTTAAACCAAAAACAGAAATAAGCATTCATCATCTAAGTTAACAGATTGAGGAATAATGTTGTAGCGTAGAATTCTCATCGTTCCCTGTTATGTAACAATCAATTAACTCATTGTACAACTAGAGCCATTTAATAAATTCATTTTAGCTTGTAAATGTCAACTGGTTTAACCCCTAATATAACATCATCATCATATAACATGATCAAGACGGCACATACCACAGCAGATAGCACAGTAGGATAAGTACATTGAAAAAAATAATTGTACTAGCTTTTGCTTGGAGGTCTGAAACTATACCACAGGATCGTAGGTACCTGCTACCGCGATGAAAAGTATCCTATGTCCCAAACCAGGACATGGTCCACGCCTGGGCAGATCTAAATGCGGTAAAATAGAACCTTAAGTTGGGTAAAAATGCGGCGAAGTAACCTTTGTGAAAACTTATTTTCAAGCCCGAACCGCTTTCCGAAGTTTGAGCCGAGAGATGTTAAGTGAAGCTATGAAGGGTTATGAAATTACCCGGTTACGGAGTTATGAAGGTCACATAGGCAGTCACTGCATGTATAATACTGGTATTCAGCTGCACCCGGCTAGACACCAATATAATTGGGTAATGGACAGGCAGATGATGACCAAAATAGTGAGATTGGCTAGAAGCTGACCTCAATATACAGAAGACTTGTAGTCAACCTCCTGAACTCACGTTATGTTTTTATTGATTAATGGGCCTGCTCTTGATCTGATTCGATGACGTCTGCTGGAAAGCGGTGGCTTAAGTCGATGATGGAACGAGCATGCCCAGAAGAATCCTGTTCACTCTTGCTTTGAAGGCAAACGGATTATATATGAGAGAGAACACAGACAAAATCTATTATTTAAGAGGACAGAAAACACAAAAACCTCTGAACAAAAGCTAACTAATCCTCCCTTAGAGAAAAACGTAAGATTCAATTTCCCGTATCGTCGGGTCGTCGTGTCGGTATCGTTAGCAATCACGAGTGTTTGCGCCGTAAGCAGGTTAGCCTGGCGACAGTCGCAGCGGGCCGTGACTCGATTGCTTATGACGGGAAAACGGGATCGCGGGATGACGGGAAGAAGAGACTAGAAGAGCACTTGGATTTGAGGAATATTGTAGTTATTATCTGGATAGAAGATTTAGTAAATTTGGCAAGTTGTGGTATAATGATTCTTACCATACTACTTAGAAGTTCAATAATTCTATGGCAGTCACTCAGTTCAATTACATTTGCAACTATTGACCCTAAGATTATCACTATCACTTCATCATGATTTAAATAATTAAATCAATTATCAATTATTTAATTTAATTTTTACTTTTAATTTAATTGTTCTTCTTCGTGTATCTTGCATCGTATTGGAGGATTCTGTAATGTTGCTATAATTAATTTTAAATAAATAAATAAATCATCACTACATAGTATAAAACAAAGTCGCTGTCGCTGTCTGTCCGTTCCTATGTATGGTTAAATCTTTAAAACTACGCAACGGATTTTAAAGCGGTTTTTTTAATAGATAGAGTGATTCAAGAGGAAGGTTTTAATATATAATTTGACCGACATCCACGCGGGTGAAGCCGCGGGCATTAGCTAGTTTTTTATAAAACGTGGTTTGTGGGTAGGTTCTAAGTAGCCACGGAGGCTAGATTTGTGCACGGATGATGGCAATTGGCTCGCCCTCTATTATACATAACGCTGTAACATTACCGACGAAATGTGTGTACGAGTACATATAGGTGTACACCTCCGCCAAACTTTTCGGGGATTACAGGCGTGATGTTATGTTACGTGGCTTAAAAGCTGGTCGCTCTTTCAAAATAATGCATTTAGGATTTAGTCATAAAGGACTCAGGATTTTAATCTTATTGAGATTATTTACAAGGATGAGGACTTGAAAAATCCAGAGCTTTAGGTAGTAGGTACTGTAGGTATTTACACTCCGTAAACTTACCTTAAAACATTTTAAAACCTATAAACAATAAATAACAACCACATAACCTAACTTTAGCACATCGAGTAGGGCGGGGCTTACTCCCCAATAACAGTTATTACCCGGAACGCGTATAAATAACAGTTCTGTTCACAGGTACCGGGGAAGGAGCAATTTCACTCATGAATAATGTAGCGGAGTCCGCCCAGTAAACGTGTTACGATTTTTCATAATAGCCCCTTTTGATGTTAGTATCGTTTCGAGTTTCCTCCTCCCCGTATAATTCAAGTTTTATGTTATGCAATTTAGTTTTATATATTCCACTTCTTGAATAAATCGGTTTGGGTTTTTTGTTGTAGTTTGTGAATTTGTTGGTCGTTTTGCTGTGAATTGTTAAGTAAGAGGTTTTATGTATTGATTTAGGTTTTATATTAAAGAATAGAGGCTTGATAATAATCATTCAACTGACAAATCTGTGTGGTTCCTTCTTGAAAAGACCACTCGCCATCAACCGGGCACAAATCCAGACTCTGTGGTTACTACTGAGAATTTTTTAACAGAAATACCAATAACAATTCGTCCGACCTGGGAATCGAACTCATGACCTCATGCTCAGCAGTCGCGATTGCGACGACTAGACCAACGAAGTCAATGCTAGCCATTTCCTATTATATTAACAAAAAATCTGCTGTTTATCAACAATCCAGCAAAGGATAGGTCGAAGGAGCTCTCATCAATGTATCTCTCCTTTGAAATACCATCTATTTTAATGAATTAATAACATTACTAAAATAAACTATACAAACGCCTCGCCATATTAATATCAAATTCCCATTAACACGGTATCATATCAAGTATAATTAACAAATAAAGTTAAAATTATGCTAATGACCCCCATATCCACTGAGAACAATGGCAGCGGGTTCCGTACAGCTAAAATGCCATTTAATTGTGACGGAACCCTTTCAGGCGCGCACTAATTAATACAATTTAAGCGCGTAATTAGAGAACACGTGTGATGCGCTACAGTGATGGGAAATAACATTCCTCTTGTCGATGTTTTTGGAGTTCTTACAAATGAGGATCTGAATTTCAAATTTTCTTGTAGATTTATTGAAAATATCGAGCAGAATTATGTGTTTTTTAATGTCTCACTATTGACAGACTTCTACTGACTAAAAACCACCCATGTTCCTTCTTAGCCCTTCATGTCGAGGCCGTGGTATCTCTTGCAAACAACCCGCAGCCCTGACGGCTTCCTCCATAGCCTACCGCTCTATTCTCCGTGCGGTTTTCTCTGGCCACACTCAAACGCCTCTAACTCGCCAAGCCAGCGTTTTCTAGGCCTCCCACGGCGTGATGTTTGTGGCCCATCGGTCCTGATGTTTTGCTTCCTAGACATTTTGGTCACTTCTTAGAAAACGTAGGTATTCTAAAATATGTAAGAAAGGATGAGATTAGCCTTTTAGACCTACACTCGGTGTAATAAACAGTTACAATGGCTTCAGTAAGGCATTTAAAACTTGTATGCACAAGAGGCAATCAAAATAAGTCCGTCTTAAAATAAAACAGATACATAGACAACATAGAAAAACCCGACTTTTTATATCTCTTAAAGATAACTTTGGTTATACTATATCACACTTCGATCGCTTGTGTCAAATTATTTAATTGAACAGCTGACACTCATAAAAGCGGTTTGATTGAATAGCACGTCAAATAACAATCGTACGACGCACCACTGACGTTAGTTCGCGAATCATTATAGCGTTAGTTTCTAAGTGGCTAGATGTGCATTTTATTAAACCTAATTTTATGACCGCTCTGAGTAATGTACACTTTATTGCGCATACTATATGGCAATAATTATGTAAGTACTAGTGCAGTGTTTTCATTGCGGTGGATAACTTCGTAATAGAACTGTAATATACATAGCACGCATGAACAAAGTAGCTTTCTTCCACAGAAAAAAGTTTTAGAATTGAATCATAAGTTCCAGAGATTACCACTTACATACAAACTTACAAACGATAAGCAATTGGGCTGTATTTTAGAAGAATCTTTTCAATACTCTACGAAAACTTGCAAAATTGAATAGTACGTTTCAAAAGCATTATTAACGTAACGTGTAACGTAACACGAATTATAAACCAAAAAAAAAAATAACAATCGAATCATAAAACAATTCGCAAAAAATCCCGTAACGTTACGTTCAGTCACATCACTACGTCACTTGTCAAAGGTCACGAATGTTTTCCCGCCGGAACGCACGACTAACGCATTAATTTATGCCTTTTTTACGCAATAACGCTTAATTGGACTTTATTTATCACTTTTAATTTTTCTAATTTGATAACTCGCGAGTCTCATTGAAATTTATGAGTCAAACTACAAATGCTGTCTCAATTCATATGCGTAATGTGAACGAATGAGTTTCGATTCCGTTTATGAGAATATCCCCACAGTTCGTTTGAGAAGTTGAGACCCCTTTATTAGATTAATATGTTTGGTGTTTTATTAGTATTAGTTATGGTTAAGTCGAATTTAAAGATCTATTTTACTTTAAGACGAAGTTAATACTTAATAATTATGTATCATTACACTCACCAAAACTCAAAAGCTATATTCTATGGAAATAACGATTGGAAAATAATTTCTACTTTAAGATTTAAGACCTATTTCGTAAAACTATGATTTCAAATTGCTGTGTTCGTGAAAATGTGAAACGTAAATCAACACGGTAGGAGAATGAAAATGAAAGAGATACACGAAATGAAATTATGAAGTGATTACCCGATTACTTCGAATTCTATCAAAAAAGTACAAAAAAACATAAATCTTAAAAGTCCCTTTAAATAACTATTAATAAATAATAACAAACAGACTACATTTTTAAAATCACGCATTGTAGTAAAGGAGCTCTTACCGAAGGGCTTAAGCCCTATTGGCATTGGGGGGGGGGTCGGGGATTTTTAAACCAGCAGTAAGCAGTTTAAAGTCCGCGGGGAGACGCGGCTACATTAGCGGCGGCGGATTTGGGCAAATGTTATTATTTGTTTCTGACGGATTACTGCCGATTGATGGCTGACGGGACTTGTCGGCCATTTTATTTCTATTTTGGTCGCGAATAATGGAATAGTAACTTGACTTGATTTTTTAAGTGTTTCTCTTGTTTTCTTTTTTGTCAATTTTTTATTATTAATTTCTTGTCCTGTGTGAGACCAATAAATACTTTTTCTTTCTTTCTTTCTTAAAACTAAAATTTTAGATTGGGACTATTGAGGTGTCATCATCAATGGTGTTTACCTGTCTCATTTAATATGTGCCGATGACCTCGTGCTTTTTGCTGAAACCTTCGAGATCGATGCTTCAAGATCTAATATGCTTTTTTCAAAGTAGGACTTTGGATGAATATGGCAGAGACGAAAATTATGGAAAATGTGTCCAGCAATCAATCTGTCAAGGTCAGAAATTAAACACGACACTTTTTATCGTTGACTTTTATTCTAGAAAATTGGTATTAAAAACGGAGGCTCAGCGTTTCGAATAACTTAGAAAAAAAAACTCAATAACTAAACACTGCTCCAATTTCGACTGGTCTAAGCTAAAAAAAACAAACCAAGTATTTAACATTTCAACAACCCGCCTGTTACAATCACCACTACAAAGCCGCTACATTTTTTCTTTCAACCCCCATGCATTAGGGTTGTTATCGACTTCTGATATAACCCCGAGCGGTTTAGGGTTTACTGTGGTTGTACAACTGTTGCAATCAAGTGGGGGTTGATGCTCCGTCAGTTAACGTTAGATACACTTGTACAAGTATTTGTTTAATTTTGTGCTTGTTTAAGTTTAAAATAAGGGGTTAGTAATAAGTAATTTTTTTTTAAGTGTTTGTTGTGTTGTTTGACTGCCTCATTAGTTTGGTGGACGCTGGCGCGGCTGCTGAGCATGAGGTCCGTAGTTCGATTCCCAAGTTCGAGCAAAGTGTTCTTGGGTTGTTCCATCAGGACCTTCTCCGTAGCAGCCTCGGACTCGTAAAAAATAAAAAGGTGTCTTAAAATGTTATGTAATTGATAAGTAAACTGTTTTTACAGTCATTGTTAAGAAAAAAAATGTTATGAATAAGTTTAGAAAGAATATCCTTTTGAACAGTATTAAAGTATCAAAATTGTATAAGCGCCAAGCGAGAACAACACTCATAATTCGAACACACAGAACAAAGCAGTTTATTTGAGTAGTTCAGTCTAATTTATGTGAGTGCTCGAATCTCCTTGCAGCTTCAGTTCAGACTACATAATACAATACACCAAAAAATAATAATAAAAAAATTGCGCAGAACTCAAGACGAGTGCAAAAGAAAGCTTGTATATTTATAAGGTCGCGTCGCAAACGCATTACCCGATTACCCGGGTCTACCCTACACGTAATTCCGCAAATGGGTGAAACTTGAACCCGGCCGGTTTAAAATTGAAATTTATATGCGCGCATTATACATGAGGAGATGTGGGATTATAGCGGACTCAAAGAAATGATCGCGGACCCACGGAGGCACGGACCCCTTGAGAGATAGAGTTGGAGGGATGGAGGGATGGCGGCAATAGGTTATGTTTCTAGATTATTGGGAGGGAATTGCGACCAAGGTATAGGAAAAAACTTGAAATTCGAGTTAATTCTAAAATGGCAATATAAGAAATGCATGGTTTTACCACAAGATCATGGTGACTTATTTACTTGGATTAATGCTTCGTCTTATGTCAAGCTGCCAAGAGGTTTCGACTATCGTATAAACCAGTAACTGGGTTGTGGAAGTCAGATTGGCAGTCGCTCCATGTAAAATACTGGTATTTAGCTGCATCCGGTTAGACTGGAAGCTGACCCTAACATAGTTGGGAAAAGGCTAGGCAGATGATGATGACTCTGTATAAAGAACTGGTATTCAACTGCATTTGGTGAGGCAGGAACGTCACTAGGAACTTCACTAGGAACCTCACTAGGAACCTCACTAGGAACCTCACTAGGAACCTCACTAGGAACTTAGAGAGGTCTTTGGTTCAGTTCATTAATTTAATAAAGGAGTTTGAAGATTTGTGAATTAAGTCGGCCAAATTTACGCCATTTTTTCTAAAATAGCAACCACTTAAATGGAACAAGTTTTGTATTAGACAAACGGTTTTATAGTGTCACGTTTCCGAGATACGAGATGTCAAAATTAAAGTACATACATTCACTGATGGCATCTTCAGTGTTTGTATAGGTACATACCAGCTATCCATTGATACAAGTTTAATGCGTGGCTAATGTAATCAAACTCGCGCTGAAGTGCACAATATACGCTTTAATTCAACTGCTTTTACATGCATTCTTGTTTTAAAACAAGTGCCCGAATACTTCAAACAATAACTAGTTGGCAATCAGATAATATTTATCATGCAGGTATTTATAGCCAATAAAAGCAATCAGATTTAATACTGAATAATAAAATGTATTTGAGCCCAATCAGTGAAATAAACTACTCAAAAATGTAAACCAGCTGGGGTGATTGATACGGGAGATTGATACCTCTTATCACCCCGCTGTGAACCCGTAATGTTATTCACTGGGTGAATTCAATAATGAATTATAATAAGAGTCATATCAATTAACAAGATAAGGGTGAATGTTGTAGCGGTGACGTGATATCAAGTATCTATATTGATTTTAACCCATTTCAAAAGCGTGTTGACGGAATTGCGTCAGTATAAATGAAAGGAAGTTAGTAGGTCGGTCGGGTAAGTGGAAAATCATCAAATAACCCCCCTTCCCGCTCTTGGGCAGAGCGGAAGGGAGTGTCAGACTTCTACTGACTAAAAACCACCCGTGTTCCTTCTTAGCCCTTCATGTCGAGGCCGCGGTATCTCTTGCGAACAACCCGCAGCCCCGACGGGGTGTGTTCGAACCCTGGTAGACGTAATGTAATTTATTTCTTCACCTCTGGTCTCAAACCGGTGAAGGAAAACGTAGTGAGAATAACGTCATGTTCTAGAGCTAACATTCGTAGACATGTGACTTCTACCAACCCGTACTGGGCCTACGTGGCGGATTACAGCCCATTACCTCTCACAGAGAGGAGGCCTGTGTCCCAGCAGTGGGAACGTTACAAGCTGATAATGCTAATGTGGGAAGTCTTACACCCGTATTTAGAAACAGGTCAAAGTGTTTACTTGAGGAAAACTAATTATTATGATACAATTGTTATCCCGTAGTTTCAAGTAATTTCTTGAAGTTAGAACTGCCAAAATTATTCTTAGCGTGGCTTTGTCCGACTGTACTTGTGTCATACGCATAAGAAATGGCTTAAACTAAAGGAATTTCCGAAGCTTGATATATAGGGTGTAAAAGTACCCTTAACGCAAACGAAGGGCACTTGTTCTCCCCACCACTGCGATCATTTTTTTTGTTCTAGACCATACCTGGGAACCTCCTAGGGCCGGAGATATTGGGGTCAAATTTCCAAATTTTTCACAGCTGTTTTTGTAAATACTAGTTTTTCAAGTTATAACTTTACATAAATAACCTCCATGACCCGTTTACTATTCAAAGCATCCACTAGCACAATGTTTTAAAAGTGCTACATTGAGTTTTACCGTAAAATGTGATTTTAGACCCAAAAAAAAGTTTCCCAGCAATAAATTTTGCGTAGGGGTACTTATTTGATGTACAGTATGCTTGGTTGACGGCTGTGTGATGGGTTGATTTACATCCTGTATGCCAAAGTTAGTTAGTGTAGGTCTATGGTGTAGGTAGTAAGCGTATTAGTGTAAGTAAGTAAACTATAAGTATAAGTATATGAATATGAAGCAGTTTTTGTCCGTTCATTGATCCTATCATAATCATAATTTAACAAATTATCTGCATAATAAAACAAGCAGACCAACACTCGGAACAGACTATAAATGACTGAATAAACAAATTGTATATAATTTAAAAACATACCGCTGTATTTAAAAGAGGGAGTCGGTGGCTTGTAATATCTTGAGAGAGAGAGACGATTACAGCTATTAAATATGCATTAACGAATTTTTCTCCTTAAAAGCTGAAAAAATGGCGTAAAGAGAAAATTGCCAATTAGACCCCTCTCCGCAGCCCTCCTCCCACCTTCGCACAAGAATTTAATTTGCTCCTTAAAGATATACAGAAATTGAGTGTTAGGATGCTTTAATATTTTTCTTTTGCGAGTAACGCTGTAAATTAGCTAATTTAAATGTATACGACTTGTGTGGTTACTCTGTTTTGTAAATGTGAATAAGTCTCTTTGTGTTTATTTATTTTTTCATCTTGTGAGATATGATAGACAGTGAAGGTAGCTACGCTAGTTGCTACGGGAGACGTTGCAAGGCGTAGCAACTTGGCGCTACGTGCTACGAAAAGTAGGCTTTAGTAGCGCGTAGCATCAACATTTTTGTTCTCGTTTACACTTTCTGATGTACTGAGTTTTAGTATACATAGCATCAACATAAACTGGGCTTCGCTTCCGTTATGTACAGAAACGTTATAAATGTAGCCAATGTATCGTCTTTCGAACCTCTAATAATAGTTTTTTTTATGTAAGCTTGAGGATAACATAAGCAGCCGCTAATCAAAGCATTTGATAATCGGGTCAGTAGTTCCTAACATTACCCCCTACCTATGCCCGCATACAAACTTATGAAGAAAACCTACCTCTTTATACTTGCTACTATGCCGTTTTGGAGTCGTTCCTGACTGATTGCCCCGAGAAGGCAAAACACCGGGAGAGTCGGAAAGGAATGGAGGAGGCCTTACCTAGCAGTGTGACAGAATAAGCAAATGTATAAAATATAAAGAAAGAAAAATATTTATTTGGGACAAGCACAGGAACTACAAAAATAATAAAAAAAGAATCTAAAACTAAATAATAAAAAAAAAGACCTGTGCGAGGCCAAAAAGGCTCCTATCTCAGCATGGTGCTGCGATAGATGAAAAACAAATACCGCAGCGCTGGTATTCTGATAGGGCCCACTGTGAAATAGGATATCCAAGTTGCAACATTTCTAAGCCAGATTACTTAACGTAGACAGCAAAGATATTCACATTATGTCACTATAAACACAAACACATATTTTACCAAAAAACTCGGCTCCATCCATCACACGCTCGTCTCTAATCTCTATCTCTATTCTCTATCATTTGATTGTCTATGCCTTTGATATTAAGCTCATGAAATGCCTGACACGTCCCCATGAATAACTGATACAAACACGGTTCGGCCTACTAACTGAATACACACTTACCTCGCAACTGCTGCACAAATGAACAATTAATAATGCACGATGATAAATTGACACTAATTATGTGTTACCGGGTGGTGACGGCCTTACGGTCATGTTGTTAGTTTCGTGTATATTCTTCTCGTAGATTTTGTGGGGTTAGGAATTTTTGGGGTTCGGGGTTGATTAGTCTGAAGTTTGTAGCTAGATAATATGATAATGGGTTAAGCTGCGCTTGCCTAGGTTGGTCTATAGATGGGTGACCACCCATTACATACTGAGCTTCCTCTGTGCCTCAGAAAGCATGGTGAGCTGTTAGTCCCGACTGTTATTCGTAGAACTTTGACAGTGGTCAGTGACCCGAAAGTCTGAGCAAGAGTCTTACTAAGTAACTTACTCGTATTACCCAGTACTAACTGGGTTGTGGAGGTCAGATAGGCAGTCGCTACATGTGAAATACTGGTATTCAGCTGCATCCGAAAAACTGGAAGCCTACCTCGACATAATTGGGAAAAGGTTAGGCAGATGATGACGATTATGATCAATTTAGATTTATAAAACTCAACTTTCAATTAGCATTTCAAAATAATTTCCCGCTATCACAACTTATCTAAGTTGTCAAAACCTTCATACCAAAGAAGAATTCCATGAGGGCCCCTACAAGCCCGTTCACCTTTTTTTTGGGCGGGTGGGAAATCTCATCAAATGACTCCTCCCGCTCTGGGCAGAGCGGTAGGGAGTGTCAGACTTCTACTGACTAAAAACCAACCATGTTCTTTCTTAGCCATTTGTGTCGAGGCCGCGGTAGGTATCTCTTTCGAACAACCCGCAGCCCCGACGGGAAGCCCATACACCTACACATCACTACATCTACTAGTTGCCTACTTACGCGGGGGGTGGCGGGGTGAGGGGGCGGCAGGGAGGCTGAGGGGGTGGCAGGAGTGTTGCTATAATCAGTTAATTGCATGAATAATTGAACGGTGTCATTACCGTGGCGACCGCGTGCCGTCACACAGCACTAAATATAGGTTACAGGAGTGTTCCTGAATATTAGCTAGGTATCTAGATTGTTTAAGTGATGTTAGACGGTTGAAGTATGATGATGGACATCAGTTATTATGGTAGGCAGTTGGGTATTCTTAGGTCTGTAGGAACTAAATAAATATTGGCTATTAATATTGGCTTGAAAGGGTACGTTCTGCTGAACGCTGACTATAATTAATACTAGCGGACGTCACGCGGTATCAACCGCGTAGTTTCCGTTCCCGTGAGAATACAGGGATAAAAAATAGCCTATGTCCATTGAGGATAGTGTAGCTTCCCAACGGTGAAAGAATTTTTCAAATCGGTTCAGTAGTTTTTAAGTTTATTCGTTACGTACAAAATACAAATCTTTCATCTTTATAATATTAGAATATGGTATAAGTAGATGTACAATAGTTTGCAAGTGCAGATCCATTCTCGTGTTATTATTCTTCTTCGTGTGGTTATTAGCTAACCTGGTGTTAGAGTTTCATGCCGCTCATGGGTCTCGGCAGTCCGATGTCCACATCACTAGCCTATCACTGCTTATTCAGGTGTTTATATATGGCAATATTTAACATGTACTTTAAAACTGTTATGCAGGTCGACTTGTCCCTTATTTTTATTCAGTTTACAATCTTTGTTCTGAGGCTGTCGGAGAGATGAGAACCGGAACTGTGTAACCACTGACCAATAGAATTGCATAGAATGTAAACGTAGCTCCGCTTCGCTCATTATATGCAATCCTATTAATCAGCTATTAAAGTGTAATTTACTAATAACTATTTCGTTGTTCGCTCGCGTCAGCATGGGTTTGTATTCATCTTCGTGGACATTCTTGTGACCCACTATGTCCTATTAGCAACAAGAGCTATTTTATAGCTCAACACAAAACCAAACTAGTTACTAATAATCCAAACTTTGATCTACAAATAACTACTTAACATCGTTTATGAATATTACATGCCACTCAATTTCAGCAGGCGTGTCTTAATCAAAACATTAACGCTATTAGCTGTAATATTAATTCTCTTTGTTCCAACCAAGCCGCTTCTACTCTAGTTGAATATTCATATTACTGGGGACTCAAGGAGGACATTTTCCAAATGTTCCAAGTGTCCCCCGCCTCCCCCCGACCCTCTAAAATCAATTAATAGAGTCGCGCTTCGTTACACAATCCTAAGTTGACCCCCGATGTATATAATAGAATTTTGTTTGCAAGAACCATTGATACTGACTGTGGATGGAAAAGATTTTCTTAGGGGGTGAGTGTAAGGGTTGTTTAAATCGCCCGTCGGGGCTGCGGGTTGTTCGGAAGAGATAGAGTATCAGTAGAAGTCTGACACTCGCTTCCGCTCTGCATAAGAGCGGGAGGGGTTATTCGATGACTTTCCACCCGTCAAAAAAATAAAATAAAAGGAATGTTTACATAAAACTGTGGTTTTTGCCTGGTTGTGGCTGTTGGGTGAAGCTGACTTGATTTTTTACTAGAGTGAGATCGAATTATGTTGAACTCTGAAGTTTATAAACAACCCGTTTCTTAATAATACGTACTTTATTTAAGGCAGATGGTAATGATGTACAAATAATCAGATGATGCTGTCCAGCTAACTAATATTCCAACAAACCTAACCTGCTCAAATTAAGCTAAAATCACGAAAACTTTGAGTGATCTCATTTGAAAACAAATCCACCGTGTTTGCTTTATAAAAATAGGCAAGTTAAAGATATACCTTGATAATCCAAGAGCACTTACTTCGCAGTTATACTTTACGTGTCGCTGTAACCTAATTGGTTTAAAACATCAACGTTTTATTAGGTAATCCCATATTCGATTTACTTAAAATAGAACCAATTAATGTGGACATAAAGGCTATTTGAAAGAAACAACGACAGCTACTAGTTATAACTATAAATTATAAAGTCAAACTAAATACATTCAAAATCATACCAATTCAAAGAGAATGTGCAAAAATCAGCCCCAAAAACCCGAACACCGGATGAATTGAAGTGCCAATACCGATGTATGACACAAACACAAGTAGCCGACGGTCCGATACTAACGCTTTTAGTGTCGCGGGCGCACATCAATTATTAGAGGCGGTAATGAACGCAAATCCTTTGATTCCATTGAACGAGTACCAGAGGGAATTTGTGTGATGATGTGCAAGCTATGAGCGGTAGCGGGTAGCGAGCTCAAGAGTAGTAGGATGGTTAACAAAGTCGACCAATCTCAGCGGAGACTAGCTATTGAAGGAAATATTGTGCTCTAACAGTTCTAACACAGTTGTACTTTATTATGGCAATCTGACACGACCGGAGTAGGTCGGATGCATGTTTGTCTTTGCGTGTCTATGACAATTTTGAATAGAGTCAGTCCATTCGGCGATGAGTTTGACACTTTCAGTAGCGTCCATCAGCTCCATTATGCTATATATCTCCAATTTCTAAACTCCAGGCTGCTGCTGAGAAAATCCTTTAGCACTTTTCCCGTCGATGGAATTTAATTTTTGTATTGACATAATCAATCCTTTTGATATTTTATAAATTGGGACGACTTCACTGTTAATTAATAATTTCGATTGCTTGATAAATATTATGGAGCATTGATTGTATAATTGTTTTGTTCATTACAAATCCTACCTATGGTCTATTTTATTCACCGACGAGAAAAAGGAAGAGGTTCTCAATTCAACACGAATATTTTTTTTCTATCGAATCTTAAGTCAAGGCGTCTAGTGGCTTGTAAACTGTTGATAATTCCGTAATTGCAAACACTTCGTCTTCCCCAAGCCACAGGCTCTCACTCACCGCACCATTCTCGCTTCCGCTTTTGCCTCATCCCGTCCTCCGTCGCGGTACATCAAGTATGCACTGAGGGAATGCGGGAGCGACGCGACACCTCGGCCCAGCGTTCATTTCATTGTCTCTGTCTGCCCCACCTCCCCTCGACGCCCGCGCCGCCTAGCGTTGAATTTTGCAATAGTTTCTGTAAGCAACATCATGCAATGTGTTTTAGTTTTGTATTTAATTGATACTTAAGGAAATGAAGGAACTTAAAGTTATGGGGAGTCACCCTTGTGACCAAAGGTGGTCTCAGCCTCCATCTTTTAATATCTAATACAACTACAGTACCTACTTAATTAATTTTACTATCGGAAAATTCAGAAATCGGCTGTTGCGACTAATATATAGTGGAGAAGCTGACTTTATGCAACTTCAGGGTTGGTTCAGTTTATAATGACCTCTTTTCAGATTCAATTTAAAACATCTCGTATCATTATCTATAGATAACTTTATGATTGTCTTACCTAACTGTCTGCCTGTCTGTCTTATTAATGTGTAAGTTTGTCTCTTAATCTTGTAAAACAACCTGATGGATGTAGATGAAAAGCCCCGACTAGACCCTCATTGATTGACTTCATATAGTGTCCATCAGATATTCTTTGTAACTGGATACTGTGACATACACAGACTCGACAATGAATGCTGGGTAGCTAGGTGTTTGTACAAAGTAACCTGTAGATTTGTTAACAAATAGAACTAGGGATACCTATAGCTGCACGTACTGGCTTAAAATCTTTGACATTCGTTACAGGTAGTCATTGGCCTGAAAGTCTGACAACCAGGGCCTACAAGAAAGAAAAAAAAATTGTCGCAGAAACATGACGTGCATTCAAAGAGATACAATAAAAAAACAGTAAACATACAAAGCATAACAAATATTAAGAAATAGGTTCAAAAAAGAAAATATTTGTTTAAATAATAAAATGGCCACCAAGTACTAACTGGGTTGTGGAGGTCAGATAGGCAGTCGCTCTATGTAAAATACTGGCAGCATCCAGTTATATTGGAAGCCGCCCCAACGCTATTTGGGAAAAGGCTAAGCAGATGATAATGATGACTCGTTTAAAATTCACTGTGTAATATAAATATACTGTGTAAAAGATAATATACCTAGACAGGGAGTGACCGACTCATGATATGACTATCAATAGAGAAGTATGTATCCAGGGAATGATAATAATCATTACATCAGAAGAACAACCAAAAATAAGAATACCATTAAATCAATCTTATTACTTGTACGCAAGTATTGGAAGGCGTCGAGTCACCCCGCTCTCGTCTCGAGTCGGCTTCGCTCGACTGCCCACAAATTGTGTTTGCGAGATCAAAGCTAGACCTCTCACATCGATAACGCACACACTTTCAACGTAAAACTTATTTAAATAAAACATTTTATTTATCTAGACGTATGGAAATTCAAAAAGGTTGATTTTTTAAGTGAATTGTATTTGTACGCTTTTGATCAAATTGCACATGTGTATCGTATTTTTTTTCGGCGTACCTAGTTAATTTAATTTTTGTTTTCATTTTTTATGTTGGATGTTAACTAGTTGTTGTGTATGCAAATATGAAATTAATTTAGTAAACCTCTGTGGATGCCAAGCAACGCATGTTTTCGCAAGTGAGAAAATTGTAAAATCTCAGAATCTTACCTACAAATTGTGCATTTTCTATTTTCGTAAAGTTTGTGTATGATAGAACCGCTTCGGTATGTGTTTTAAACTAGTCTGTAAGGTATTTATTGGCTAAAGTTACCTGAAAATAAATGCATGGAGTTGTTATTGTACACGTAACTAATAGAACCTTCTCTCCTTGTCGTAGTACGGGCGCATTCCGCACGTCTCCCGGAGGCGCTGGCGAGCCGCCACCAGCGCCGCCGCCGCCTCTGTTTCTGCCGCCACACCTGTCACATCTCTCGCAACACCTCAACCATTTGTCGCAACCGTTCTTCCCGCTGAAAGGTAAGATGATAATCTACTTGACAATAATGAAGACCCCGTAGCTCCCAATGAGATATTCCTGATGGAATGACCAAATACCTAACACTTTGCACGACTTGGGAATCGAAGTCAGGACTTCATGTTCAGTAGTTGCGCTTGCGACCAGTGAGGTAGTGTGAACTGTAAAGGATCAGTAAAACTGATACGGACTACCATACTGGAGTATCTATCAGAGTCTAAAGCCGGTATGGACAGATTATAGTTCTGCCAGTTTATCCTTCAACCAAACATTCGGCAGCTAAGTATTGAATGTGTCAAACTCCTAGCTAGTAAATCGAAACTACATTACACCAGAATCTTTGTTAGTGCTCCAAACGGAATGTCATTGGTACATGGAGATAGTTTATTCACATCATACCAACGTAATTTCATAGCAGAGTCAGATTAAAATGTGTACATAAAACTATAATTAAACAAATCCCCTTTTCCCCTCAGGTTGGGGCACACCCTGCTCCTGTTGCCCCAAAGAAGAGGCTCGTTCATCCAGCGTGGCGGAGCTGCGTCGTAAAGCACACGAGCATTCAGCTGCGCTCCTCCACCAGCTTGCCAGCTTCCAGTCACGAGCACTGCTGCCTTTACCGCTGCCGTTACCGCTCCCACCGCTGCCATTACTGTCTCATGATACCACGCCGACGTCGCAGGCGCATGAGCCACCTAAACATCATGAGTAGGAGAATCTGGATGGGGTATTTTCGTTGAAATTCAAGCGTGATGTAGACTTAGCTGGGGTAGTGTGGATGATATAACACCTGGTCTGGGTGCTGGCATGGTTTCGCAGCTTAATTACAACATGAAGGTCGAAAACTTCTTGGCAGGTGTCGGAAAAGTTTTTTATGGTGAAAGTTACACCTCAGGGAATGCAAGGATGATGTTAGAAGCGTGATGTTCTAAACTAGGATCATCTTCATCAGCTATGGGATAAAAAGGGTGGCTTTGGAAGTCAGTCAATGCTTTGTGTTACCATTTCAAACAATGTTAAGTGTTAAAAGTAACCTGCAATATAAAATCAATGCAATTTGTCGTCTTCCTTTACAAAGTATTTGGCGTTAGAGAGTTGGTGCTATCTCCAGTTTTCTAACTCCAGGCACTTTAAGGTATTTGGAACTGCAATCAGTTCAAACCATTGTTTAAAATTACCATCTACATAGTGTTAGCGTCATCAATTTTAGGAAAAATAATGGATATTAAAAATTCCTTCACAAAGCCGTTACACATTTGTTCTACCCGTCATTGCATTTTTTTTTGTTCTGGACCATACCTGGGCACCTTCTAGTTACTTTTTCACAAGTTTTTTTTTGTACAGATGTCAATTGTTTTAACTTTAATTCAAGTTGGTACGGTCATCAGAAGTGGCTTAACATTTTGGAATTTTAATTATTTGATGTACAGGACTTCAGCTGTTATTTTTAATGTTTCAGAACATTATTCTTTTAAATATTCCTTACTCTTCAATAATTTGTTAGTAACGAGTAATATCTATCAACTTTTTATTAAAAAACCTGCTTTGTGACTTTAAGTAGTGTTAAGCTACTTCTGCTGCTGACCGTACCTATATGCTACCTTTACTATTAAATGCACCTACCAGCACAATGTTTGAAGTGCATTACATTGAGTCCTACTGTACCTAAATGGGGATTTTTCACCCCCAAAATAAAAGTCACCCCCAAAATAAATCGTTTTTAATTTTTTACGTAGAATTTTATGTCCAGAATGATTGGTTAGCTTCGTGAAGGTTCCGTTTACACCTTGTGTAAATAAGCTATATTGTGAATTCATGTGCCATAATATCTAGTAGGTACCTAAAAACCGATAGTATTATTGAATGCGAGTATTTTCACAGATTATGCCAATAATAAAATTAGTGCCATATAAATTCTTAAATGTTCATTCTTTATGTATGAATTTATATATAAATTATTTATTTAGATATTGTTGATTGATTTGTGCCATTTCCTTTTATTTTTAATTCCTGAAAAAAAAAATGTAAATAAATTACATCACTGCTACAGTATTCGACCAACTTTTGTGAATATTTATTTTTACACTTTATTTTAATCTTAAGTAAATTGTAAATAATATAATTATTATTTAGATATAAAACTTCGATGTTCGTATGTATGTAGATCACAAAATTGTATATATTATCACAGTTTAAATAGTTTAGATAAGTATTAATAAGTAACACAAAAATTTGAAAAATATGGAAACCATTTGTTATGTAATTAAGATATTATAAATAAGAAATCACACATTTTCTTTTATCTATTATCAGATTTTTCAAATGATTAATTAACGATATATCATTCGTTTTCTTCGACGAATTAAATCTTTCCCAAAAATTTTGCGACATTTGAACGCGATATTTACGCATTCTCTATCGTGTGACTAACGCTTTGGTTAGGATACGTATCAATCCGTATTATGGTTAACTTTTATATCGCTATCACTTTATGGGAAAATAAACTATTTCCTGGAATTATAGATTTCCTATTCACTTATTTTAAAGTACATTTCCTCAATTTAAAGAATTGAGTCTTTAAAACTAGTTTTCAAAATTTATTTAGTTTTAACGATTCCATAATAACATTCCTGATCTATCTTGCCACATTCCATTTTCCTATCTTTTCCATACACTTAATGTAATAGTAACTAATATATAAATACCTATACATAAGCTAGCCCGCGCCAAGTCTGTACATAGAGAAGAGACGGTAAATACTGCACTATGCACGACCCGTGGAATTGCCGGCGCGGGCCTGTACATGCGTTATACATATTATATACCACTAGAAATGTACCATTAGTTGTTTTAATTATTGCGAAATATAATATTACGTAATGATAATTTGTTGGTTTTATTTGGAGCCTCTATTGTACCTTTTTTTTTTTTGGCGGGTGGAAAATCATCAAATAACCCCTCCCGTTCTTGGGCAGACCGAAAGGGAGTGTCAGACTTCTACTGACTAAAAACCACTCATGTTCAACCCGCAGCCCCGACGGGCTCTATTGTACCATGAAGTTGTAGCCCGAAAGTGATTGCCACGCCACAGTTCACTAATTATTAGCTGTTCTACACATTCATACCAGACTGCGATGAAGCCCAATATAAGAGAAAACTGTTTTTACTGTTTCCTTGTGGTAATACTATCATTTTTGCACCTACTGTAGAAAAACAAAATATATAGGGTGCTTGGTATTTAGTGAACGGCTTGTTCATCAAACCACGCGTGCGCCCGAGTTGATACCTTGTCCTTGTCCTCGTGGTCATACCTACTGGTATGACAAAATAGTGTGACTACGAGAAAACAGCCGGTATTTTCTCCACACAAACGC
Organism: Diarsia brunnea; assembly: GCA_949774965.1. Taxonomy (NCBI): domain Eukaryota; kingdom Metazoa; phylum Arthropoda; class Insecta; order Lepidoptera; family Noctuidae; genus Diarsia; species Diarsia brunnea. Next base: position 14,583,725 of record OX459013.1, on the reverse strand, counting down.
TCTCACCTGTTTTCTTTCTGAAAACTTAACTTTAAAGTAATGATTTTTTTACAGTACAATAAATATCAACCTCTTCTATTTCCATATATTTTTCAAGATGATACATAAATTTTTAGGTAGGTATAAGCCCTGGAATCTGTACAAAAAGAAAATGCCTTTTAAAACCCTTGACAACACAGGCCTATACTTTGGTAACTATTCATAAATAACGAAAAACATAGGCGCACACAAACAGAAATAGAAGGATATTATTATCCTTCTATTTCAGTTCATGAAATATCTTTCGAAAAATATCACTGCAAAAGAGGAAACGGAAGACCTTGGAAAAACCTACCAGATCCTGCCGTCTAGATGCCCTGCGTTCTGAAGACTAAGTCATTGAAGGTGCAGCTTGGTCTTTGAATCCAGTTAATCTTTCTTGATGTTCAGTGGAAAACTAAAGCGAATTAATAATGAAATTGAAAACACTAACAAAACTAATCTTTATATCAATTCTTAGTAGGTATATGTAACAACTGCTGTTAGTATTAACAAATAAATAAAAGCTATGCCTAGCCTAAAGAACCTCGTGCACTACGCGGACACAACCACGACTTTTGGCCACAGACGGCCTGGATTTGTAGCACGACCCGTTCGACCACTTCTGTTCAAGACAGCTGCCGCATGCCGGTCAAACGACAAACGCAACCCAAGCAAAGTTGTGAAAAGCTAACTCCTTCTTTGAGTGTACCTGTATTATACGAGTATACACGTCAATAACATGACACTCGGTTAAGCAAGCATTTCGGCAGTGTTAAGAAAATACTTTATTGTGCAAGAGAAAATCCTTTCTTGTAAACCAAAATGACTGCACAAGTCTTAAGTTAAGCCGTTGATCGACACGCCTATCGGCACAATGACTGCTGTACTTACGTCCCACATGTCGACAACCTTGCGAGGCATATCAAAAATTTTGAATTACTTATCTGCCTCTACTTTCACGAGGTGCTTCTCTTTTATCACGAGGTTCGGACTATACTATTATGATTAGTACTCCTTCTCACAAAGAGGAGGCTTACCTACGATTGTAATGTATTGATAACGCAACAGGACATTCGATATGCATATGCCCCCACGCAAACATGTGCAGAGCGTTTGGCAGTTAGATACAGTCCATTTCGATATTTAACTACTGATATCATCAACCTTATTTGTATGAGAATAAATATCATTGTGATTTTGGCAGACCTGCCTCCAGCCTTATAAAGAGATAAAATATAATTGCATTTTCAAGAATAATGCTCACATATACGTAGCATGAAGCCAGTAATCCCCCCGTCGGGGCTGCGGGTTGTTCGCAAGAGATACCGCGGCCTCGACATGAAGGGCTAAGAAGGAACATGGGTGGTTTTTAGTCAGTAGAAGGCTGACACTCCCTTTCGCTCTGCCCAAGAGCGGGAGGAGTTATTTGATGATTTCCACCCCACCAAACAAAAAAAAAAAACCTGTAATCTCCGAATGGTAAGGCAGAGGTGTATACATTAGTACACCCACATTTCACAAGTTATGTTTAAGTCCCATGGGGGTGAGCCTATTGCCATCAACCGGTCACAAATTCAGACTCCGTAGCTGCTACTGAGAAATTCTTTATAGTAAAACCCGATCCGGGAATCGAAGCCAAAACCTCAGGCTCAGCAGTCACGCTTGCGACCACTAGACCAACAAGGCAGTCAGTGCTGCATAATCAGATGTAAAATGAATTTGTTGCAATATGTATGCGACGCTCATCCCTTTCCTCAACTGTATTGGGGTCAGCTTCCAGTCTTACTGGATGCAGCTCAATAGCTATATTTCACACTAGCGGACGTCACGCGGTTTCACCCGCGTAGTTCCCGTTCCCGTGGGAATACAGGGATAAAAAGTCCAGTAGTTTCGGAGCCTATTCGTTACAAACAAACAAATCTTTCCCCTTTATAATATTAGTGTAGATAGAACGACTGCCTGTCTTACGTCCACAAACCACGTCCCTATGTCAGACTTACGGGTCACTGACTACCTGTAACAACTCTCAATGACAACCAGAACCAATGGTTCAACATATACCTACTTTCGAAATGTATGGAAGGACATTCACGAAACGACGTCGGCAGGCACTGCTTTACCTTGAAGATTGTTCCGTCTGTGTGTTATTTTAGTTAGCCACTATAGCTTCATTTCAAGTGGCTCGCTACAGGACCGAATCAAATAAGAGGTGACAATGACAAGAAAAACGAATGCATTGATTTTCAATCATTTATTTTTATTTCACACAGGTTTTTCTTCCCGACTTATTGTTTCTTAACTTACAATAAAAATATACTTTCACTATTTACATAATTTTCAAGAAGTTTAGTAGTTAATACTTAGTGTAAAGCTTGATCATAAATCATAATACAATAATATTTAGTAAATCAAGATTTACATAAGCGTTACAACCACTGGATATTTGATGTATAGAAAATATCAAAATGTACTATCTTTTTGCTACTATTTGATACCTAACTTCAAGTATTCAGTACCTCAACAAAAAACGCGTAAATAAAGTGCTAAAATAGGTAAAAATTGGTCCAGGGGTACACTTACAAATTGACAAACACATCTCACCGCGCTCATAGATTGATGCTCGGCTTATAAAAATTACGTAACAATTCGAGCAGATTCACACTAGATTGCAATTTGATGCAACTGAACTTTATGTTTGATCTTGTTTTTTCAAGTCCCTAACTAAATTAATGATAAGTCAATTTTATAGCTCTATTGGCACAAACAATCACAACATGATAATACGAGATTTACTCGACTTTTAGTAATTTGCATGTTAGTGTGAGGCTGTAAGTTCATTGAATCTCATTAAATTACTTTATTTATTTATTTATGTACCCACAAAATGAAATACAGGACATAACATTGAAATAGAAGAGAGTAAGGACTTCTTCATACAATTAATGGGGTTAAATGAATTCGTATTAATGATTCAATACGATTCATAAATCCCCCAAATTTCGCGGCCTACCCTGACGCTTCCACCTTATTACAAAAACCTTTCAAAACTCGAAAAATACTCTCACATTAGTACAATAGCACAACTCACTAGCAAGATTACTCCATATTTTCCGAGTTGACAACCATTTCAAGTTATACTCAAACTTTAATACTTAATCACTTGTATTTGACAACGCTAAGGTAACAAGAATCGTAAATTATGTTTCCGATGTATTTATGTAAGAAGTTTTTAATGAATTGTCTTTCATGGCGAATGTTTTAAAGAGTTTATTAATATTCGCTAAGTGCGATGATATATAAGAATGGGGAGGGAAGTTATGTTCAGTGGTAAATGAAAAGTTATTAAAATGTTTCGAGTTGACGAGACGTTCACATAAATATTTTATGTAATGATTCAGATTGAGATCAGAAATGTTATTAAGTACCTATGTTTTCTTGAACACATGTTTTATATAACAATTATTTGCTGCTCTTACAGTTAACAACAAAGTTTGAACCAAGAAAATCATATAACAGCTTACAACAGGAGTTACAACAGTTTATACAAGTTTAAATTAAGAAATAGGCACTGGTGCCAATTTTTCGTTTAATACAATTTATTTTTTGAGATATTTTCACTGATATTATAAGATGTTAGAAAGATGTACATTATTGTACATGGGTCTTCCAAAACATATTATATCTACAAAGGCAACTGTTCGGTTCTGATTACTGTTCCCCAAACTAAATATAAGTAAAGATCTGCCTAAACAAATGTGTAAAGCAGACACAATAACTAGAAACATTAAAGATTTATGCTCAAAGTTAGTATCTCAGGTGGCAGTCGGACAAACGACACAAGTTTACAATTTACAGCACTTTGTGGTACTGCTGTATTATTGTTTATTTATTTCCAGGACCATTTCAAGTGTTTAGTTATGTTACATCATAAAAAGGTGTGTATTAAAACAAACGTCATAATTTTTCAAAAACAGTAAGCAAAAAAGTCTATTTGGGTATTAGAAAAAAAATTAAAAAAGAAGATTACATATTATTTTTGTATACCAAATATTAATTGAGTAGGTATCTAACTTAATGCAATATTTTCAAATTGCTCATTTACAAACGATCAATTAACTTTTAGAGGATCAAAAATAATATTTTACCTATAAAAATATGTATTTTATGCTGCACAAATTAAGCTGTTGGAATGGTTCTGAAAAAAAACCACTAGCACAATGTTTTAACAGTGCTACATTGAGTTTTGCCGTAAAATGTGATTGTTGACCCAAAAAAAAAGTTTCCCAGCAAAAATTTTTGCGTAGGGGTACTTAGTTTGATGTACAGAATGCTTGGTTGACGGCTGTGTGATGGGTTGATTTACACCCTGTATACAGAACTCTGGTAGACCATAATTTGTTACTGTACTCTTACTTATTACATCTTGTTCGATTCATACAAGTCTACAATATATACCAGTACAGTTTTTACAATATATCGCGCACGCGCACATTCCGCCTGACGGCGTTGTTGAATCCTTCTTGGTAGTGGTAGAACACGCTGCTTGAAGATATCACATCGGCCACTGGATCTGTACAGAACGACTAAAAGTATTAGTAAAACTACCTAAATCTCATTATGATATTCGATGGAGTTTCTTGCCCAACCCAAGCTTTGGAATGGACAACTATTGTAGGTACTTTCAAAAATTATTTTGCCTAGTGAATGGGATTGTAGGTTATTTTTTTTTGTTTTTTGACAATTCGAAATTGCTTGTAAAGGTATCATTGAAATGAATGCATTGAATTTTCACTCTGTTTGCATAGAAAACTACTAAAATAGGGAGTCGCTCACATAGTTGGGAAAGGCTAGACAGATCTGCCTGGATTTCCGAAATAGGTTAGGGTCGGCTTCCAGTCGGATGCAGCTCATCATCATTCTCTTGCCCTTATCCCAATTCATTTGGGGTCGGCGCAGCATGTCTTCCTCTTCCATACTTCTCTGTTTCTCGTCATCTCATGAGACACCTCCTTTTTTACCATATCATTTTTAACACAGTCCATCCATCGTTTCTTTGGTCTTCCTCTACTCGTATATCCTTCCACATTCATATTTAAAACCTTCCTCACAACATTTTCCTCATTCCTCCGCATCACATGCCCATACCACGACAACCGATTTCCACACAACTTTTCAGTCACCGGCGCCACTTTCAGACTTCCTCTTATGTACTCATTCCTTATTTTATCCATTCGCGTAACACCGCACATCCCCCTAAGCATTCTCATCTCAGCCACATGCAAATGCCTTTCATTCATCCCTTTTGTGGCCCAACATTCTGATCCATACAGGACAGCAGGTCTAACCATTGTTTTATAAATCTTCCCCTTTAGTTTAAGGGGAAAGCGGGAGTCGCAGATTGTTCCCGTGACCTGCCGCCATTTCATCCATCCCGTGTTAATTCTGTGCTTAACACTACGATCTATTTCGCCGTCGCTTTGCACGAGTGAACCGAGATACCGAAAGTCGGAGCAGACCGGAAGAAACGCGCCATCTAGCGCTATGAGTTCAGGATGTCGGTTGGATGCAGCTGAATGCCAGTATTATACATGAAGCGACTGCCAATCTGATCTCCACACAACCCAGCTAGTACTGGGTAATAATATGATACCCTTTAGTAAGACTGCTTGTCAGGTAATCGGTCCACTGAGTGCCTGTTACGACTGTCAAAGTCTACAAACCACAGCCGGGGCTAGTGGCTTGACGTCCTTTCCGAGCACGGAGGAAACTATGCCATGTTTACTCCGTGTCTCGATTTGACATGTTTTTGAAATCCCTTAGTATTTTATTATACAGTCGTTTCTTATCCAATCACAATAAAACCCAGATCACAGCAATTTTCATAAAACCAGCCATTACGAAACCATTTACGCAGAAACTTTATAATGGCACCTAATAAACATAGGTATAGAAAGAAACATAACCACATAAAGTAGGTAGTCAACTTAGCATATATGCAATAAGCGACATATAATTACTAAGCGACAGTAGGTACTACTCGTATACGGCGGCGGTGGGGCGGCCTTCAGACACAATAGTGTTATTGGGTTTTTCCATCAGGAATTTCTCAGTAGCAGACCTGTAGTCTGTATTTGTGCCCGGTTGATGGCAATAGGCTCGGCCCCTATTATATGGGACTTAAACATAACTGGCGAAACGTTGGTGAACTACACTTGGGAGCAAATAAATCGAGCCACTACCTTTTTTCACGTAAAATGGTAAATATTTTTGGTAATATGGAACGTATCAATTCGAACTATATATCGCCTAAAAGTTTAGTTAATAACCTTTACAATGAGGGTAAATTATTGAATAATAACCTTATTGAATGATAAATTATTGGCTCTGCAAGAAAAATGGTAATTTTGATAGAAAATTTAGTAGGGCTAAAACAGTCCATAAAAACAATAAAAAACAAAATTATTGCAAAAAAAATATTCTTAATAACTGGTATTACCCCCCCGTGCCCTGATACATTCTTGTAGCCTATTAGTCATCGATCTGATCAGCGTTACGATGACATATTGTGGTATGTTCTCCCACTCTTCAAGCACAGCGACTTTAAGCTCGGGAATGGATGAAACAGCGGGAACCCTGGCTCGGACTCTCCGTTTTAGCTCGTCCCATAGGTGTTCGATCGGGTTCAAATCGGGACTTCGTGCTGGCCATACCATTTGTTGAATCCCGATCGCAGACAAGTATTCCGTAACGATCTGCGCGGTATGAGGTCTCGCATTGTCATGCATAAACAAGAAATTTTCTCCGACAAAACCAGCATACGGCATTACGTGGTTTTCAAGAATGTCAGTTATGTATCGGTCAGCTGTTAATCCACGTCTACCACTGCCATCGTTGGCGGGGTCGACGAAGACAAGTTCCGTTTTTCCGTCTAGAGAAATTCCTCCCCACACCATACAAGAACCACCACCAAAACTCACAGTTTCTCGAATGCAACATTGGGCAAATCTTTCACCAGGACGTCTATACACTCGGTTTCTCCCGTCATTGCTAAAAAGACAGATTCTTGACTCGTCAGAAAACAAAACTGACCTCCAGTCTTCTAACGTCCAATTAATGTGTTCTCGAGCAAACTCCAAGCGAGATCGGCGATGAGCTACAGTCAATTTTGGGCCAGTTGCTGGTTTGTGTGATGTTAAATTTCGTTCTTTTAGTCTTCGTCTCACTGTCCACCTACTGATTGAGACTCCTCGAACGTCACGTAACGCTTGCTGTAGCTGAACAGCATTAAGTCCACGGTCGCGCAACGAATTGGTTGCAATAAAGCGGTCGTCACGTTCTGTTGTTGCCCGTGGTCGGCCAGTTCCAGGTCGCCGAACAAAAGCACCAGTCTCCAGATACCTGCGGTATACCCGCTGTACCTTTGAACGACTCAAATGAAGTCTGCGTGCCACTTCACGTTGTCCGTGTCCAACCTCAAGTAAAGCTACAACTTGGGCAGCTTCCGTCGGTGTAGTATCCATTTTATCAGGTTATTTTGATTACACAGACACAGATAAAGACAACAATAACAAGTAATATGGGTATGATTAACAAAAACCTCAAATTTAATCTTTTCTTAACAGAGTACAATAAAAATGTCATAAGCAAATTAAATGCGATAATTTTATTCTACCCTTTAAACTTTAATTTAAATTAAAAAAAAAAGAAATTTTGACAACTAACTACCCTCTTTGTAAAGGTTATTAAATACCCTTTTAGGCGATATATGTTTCGAATCGATGCGTTCCATAATACCAAAAATAATTACCATAATGCGTGAAAAAGGAAGTGGCTCGATTTATTTGCTCCCAAGTGTATTAGATTGGTACACCTCAGCCTAGCCTTTCGGGAGTTACAGGTGTAATGTTGTGCTATGTTACGCAGAAACTTTATAATGGCACCTAAGAAACATAACCACATAAAGTACGTAGTCAACTTAACACGTATGTAATAAGCGACATATAATTACTAAGCGACAGTAGGTACTACTCGTATACGGCGGTGGGCGGCCTTCAGACACAATGGCGATATTTGCCGCTGTTAATTACTGCGGCGAGACGCCACCCCCCTTAGCAACCCCCTACGTATTATGTACTAAGTTACAAAGAGATTCATTTAATGTTAGTACCTATTACAGACACGAGCACGAATATGTATACACTTCGCAAAATTCTAAAGTTATTTTCTTGGGAAATAGTGGTTTCTACTTAAGATGAGGCTTGTTGGGCTGCGGGTTGTTTGAAAGAGATACCGCAGCCTCGGCGCAAGGGCTAAGAAGGAACATGGGTGGATTATAGTCAGTAGAAGTCTGATACTCCCTTCCGCTCTGCCCAAGAGCGGGAGGGGTTATTTGATGATTTCCCACACCCCAAAAAAAAAAATTGATGAGACCTGTTTCGTAAAACTACGCAATTAAAAATGCTATGTACGTGATAAAGTAAACATTTATAAACACAGTAGCAGAAAATCACCTTTAACCTATTAAAACCTATGGTCGGGTAAAGCCGACAAATGAAACTGTGCCCAACGCGCCAGACAAAAACGTAATTGTAATCGTTGTTTTGATACGAAATAGTGTCAAATAAAATAGTGATGTGAAGAGTGATGGTTTAATTTAAAAATATGTGGAGAAAAGTAACGTTTTTATTTGTCGGCTAAACCCGACCGTGGCGTTCAAAAGGTTTAAAGTTGGTTCGTGTATAAATATTGTCGCTTGCGACTGTACATGTTGGTATATAACTGGATGATAGGTTCTTAGGTACTTGCCTAGTCATGGACTGATTAGTCTCGTAAGAACTTAATGCCTTCAAAGAGAAACTAGCGAGACAATTGTTGTATTTGATGTTGTTTATTTGTGTCTAGACGCTACTGCAATAACTATAAAATCACGAGCCTTATGTTTATGCCACAGACTGATATTTTCGACGATAAATTTTCATATTTTTAATTCGTTAGTAGTTTTTTATCCGTTTCCTCATATAATAAGCAAAATTACGATCGTTCTTCGAAATGTAGTGTGTTTCAAAGATAGGATGAGGAGATCTTTCAAAAGATTTAACAGTTCAACACGAAAGGACTACCATAACCTTGTACCTAATAATCCTGTAAAATCATGATTCGTCCATCCAATCATGACGTTTTTACACAATAACGCACACATTACTTGTAAGTGACCTTCAACTGAACAAAAACCAAAATCTATCGAAGAACTTTCACCAAAACTAAACGCAAACCAATTACCCTTCAATCAACATAACTGGTTAACATTTACCACCGAGTCTACAACGTTATAACAATATAACACAAAGTGGGCGCAAATCAAACAGCGAGTCAATTCCACGCGCCACTGCACACAGAGAACAATTAGTTTATACAGGGACTCATTATAACTTTGTATTCTATTGTAATGTACGGATAGGAAGAATGGTGAAGAATAATGCGAATTAAAAGAAAATAGAGAGGTATCTTATGGCAGGTTGGAATGGAGTTTTGATTTTTATTAATAAAAAAAGTAGTTTAAAAAACTAAACCTCGACTACGAAAAAAATCGCAGACCAATCAAACCGCGGTTATCTAAGTAATTGATTATAATGATAATAGAGAACAGCCGTAGTCGCATCCACTGATACCTTTTTTTTATTTTTTTGGCGGGTGGAAAATCATCAAATCTCCCGCTCTTGGGCAGAGCGAAAGCGAGTGTCAGACTTCTACTGACTAAAAACCACCCATGTTCCTTCTTAGCCCTTGTGCCGAGGCCGCGGTATCTCTTGCGAACAACCCGCAGCGGGATCCACTGACACTTGAGATGCTCTTTCATGGCGTTCTCGTTGATACAGAAGTCAGCTGCTAGTTGGCATGCGACTACAACTCTCCTCTATCATCGTCTGCCGTTCTATATTCAACCAGTCTTTCCAAGGGGTTACAGGGGCAACTGTACTACTCGATTCCGTAAATCCTAAAAAAACTCATAAATCCATAATTTGCGTATCTAATTCTATGGACTTTAACGTCTGCGATTAAATGATTATTATTATTATTATTATTATATATTAATAAATAATAATTGTTAAATTAATTATTATATTATATTATATATTAATAATCATCTGCAATTGGCAACTTCAATTCGCTATTTGACTACTGTTAAAAATTCACGAAAATGTAATGTTATTTCAGAAATAACACGATGTGTGAAGAACTAACATAACATTTTCGTGAATTTTTAACAGTAGTCAAATAGCGAATCTTATGGGATTACCGCTGATGCATTAGATTAAGAATAAAATACTGTAAAACACCAAGATAAGAATCTTGAACTCTCAAAGTTCACATTTTTTTCATTTCTCGTATAAAGCCTGCTTTGCTGAGAGTTTTTAAAATAAAACATTGCAATAATACTGATACCGTTAGCCATGAATTTTTTTTGCCAATAATAATCGTAAAAAAATAAACGATTATATAAAAAGGCCGAACATAAAATACTAAAGTAATATTACTAAATCAGCTTAAGACACAGCAAGACTCCGTTAAGATTAAAGAGCACTAAGATGTTTACGTTGCTACGATAAATCGTAGCGAGTTGTATCTCGTAGCTGATTTCGTAGCGAGTTGTAGCTCGTAGCAGGTTTCGTAGCACTACGTAGCTCCGGTTACGGATGCACGTAGACTTTAGTAGCGCTTACAATGAATTAAATACGAAGTTAGCTTTAAGTTATTATTCCATTTGTGGAACAATAAAACTATGAGGTATTGTACGGTTAATATATTTGCGCAAATACATTTTTTTTCTAGTGGTTTAGCGATAGAGAAAGCTTCGTTCAATAAGTTTAGAAAATTTGAATAGGATATGAATGTAGTTTGACACAAAGATCTTTTTTTACCATTAATATTAACATAACAACATCACGCCTGTTATGTTATGTTTCAGCTCCATGTAATAGGGGGCGAGCCTATTGCCATCAACTGGGCACAGATCCAGACTCATAATATTATGTAATCTTATAGTCGATCTAAACAAAACTTCACTCAAAGTAGTTAGATACTTAAATAAATAATAGACAATTTCAACAATCATTAGTCCATAGACATCTAAAATTAATATTAACACAGTACAAAATTTGAATAGAAGATAATATAAAATCAAATTCATTGACGGTACTCAGTTGTAGAAACAATATTATAGCTTTAGGGAGTTCTCCTACGAATTTCAACTCAATCCCATTACAAATCGCGTTGAGATTATTAAACAGTCACCTTAACGAGAATTGTGACGGCGGGGGGGTGTAAAGGGGTGTGGAAAGGGGTTGGGGGGTGAGACGATCCACTTTAGGATGAATACACAATGGAAGGAGCTCGTCTTTTGATTGAGATTTGGGTTTAAATAGTCTGATTATGGAATTGATAGGGTTTGTTTTTAAACGAATTCTGATGTAATCGAAATTTTCATAAGGTTCGAGCTAAGGATATGAGCAGACAGAATGCTATCAGAATTAGAGTCTATGAAAATTTGGCTACATAATTATGAGAAGTATGTTAAATAGGACCAGTCCGCCACACTATTCTCAAACCACTGTAACTCTTGAAAGTTAGAAGAAGAAGACATGCTGCTCCGACCCCAAATTTTCTTTCATACTCCTTTTTCAACCGTCACGCTATCATTTTCTCCCTTTTTTCTTTCATAAATAATTCCTAACAAAATCCATCATTCGATATCTATGTAATACATATATAATCATCATTAGCCGTTTCCCAACTAAGTTGGGTCGGCTTCCAGTATTAAAAGATGCAGCTGAATACCAGTATTTTACATGGAGCGACTGCCTATCTGACCTCCACAAGTCCACACCCCAGTTAATACCGAGTATAATAATACGATACCCTTTGGTAAGACTGGTAGTCAGACTTTGTTAGGTCACTGACTACCTTTCATCCATATCGAATGCAATGAAGTATTGAACGATATAAAAGCACAAAATAAATCTAAATTCCAACTATCATCATCATCATCATTTCAAGCATAAGACGTCCACTACTGGACATAGGCCTCACCAGAAGGGGGGGATTTGCCATGATCACCACGCTTGGCAGGCGGATTGGCGATCACAGTATGGTTGTTACGAAGGCACAGACAACGCTGCTGCCCATTCTCTGGTAAGTCCCTTAGTCGCCTCTTACGACACCCACGGGAAGATATGGGATGGTGCTATTCTTTACGTCCGACACCATACGGAATTCCAACTATACCCCAACCTTATACAACTGAAACACAATTTTCAATCTATTAAAATTTCGCCATTCGTGACGCGATTACTGTTCTATTAGCACAATGTCAGACAATCGGCGAGGCAGCCATTATTACATCCCGTGGTTCAGGTGCGACTATGTTCGGGTGTCGGCCAAACGAATATTAACAACCCTTTGAGCAGAAACGGGGGTGTAACAGGGGTAGTAATTGAAAATAATAGAGGAACGTGTGATTAACTTTATGTGATAAGCCGGGGAAGTGGTATTAAATGGGTTGGTTGTGTGTGTGTGTGTGTGTGATCTCACGCACACATTGAATCACAGCCATATTGTTGTGAGTCAATTGTTAAGAGAGGTATTTTGAAATCAATGTTTCGACGTAGGAGATTTTTTTGTGTATTAAGTGTAACTGCGGTACTCAGAGATATTTAATGATTACTTAAGCCGTCACTTAGTAAAGATTTGACATACTTTTATATGAAAAAACTGTCAAAACCTTTACTAAATGATGGCCTAAGTAATCATTAAAGTTATCTGAGTGCGGCTGTTAATGTCGTAAGTTAAAAAGTTATAGTGTCTCTTGTTCAGCAAAGAGTCCATTTATGGACGTATGATTTTTATTTTTTGCCGTCGGTATTTATTTCGTCATGAATTTTCTTTTTCCAAATAATGTAAGAATCAGTCAACATAACATGTACATATTGATCCCCTAAGTTCTAATTGGTTTATATATATATTGTTGCAAGCCGTTTTTTTTGGGGGGTTGGAAATCATCAAATAACTCCTCCCGCTCTTGGGCAGAGCGGAAGGGAGTGTCAGACTTCTACTGACTAAAAACCACCCATGTTCCTTCTTAGCCCTTGTGCCGAGGCCGCGGTATCTCTTTCGAATAACCCGCAGACCCATTGTTGCAAGCCTTAAAAGCAGAATGTACAAGAACTCTCTAAGCATTTGTAACATATGATTATCCATATTCTTTGCAAACGTAATATTATATTCTAAGATTTTTGGGTTAGTGGAAGTCGTAACGTTATTGCTACTAGAACCAATAAATAATCTTGAATGTGCAAAGATCATACATCAAATTAATTAAACAAACTATTGATAGAACTGTAAATAATAATAATAATAATCATTTATTTCAGGAAATTTCCCATAAGAATAAAATTCGATAAAAATACAAATTACAAGAAATATTAAAATAAATGTATTTTAATATTTCTTGTAATTTGTATATTTATCGAATTTTATTCTTATGGAATTCTTATGGAGATAAAAATACAATAATACTTAGTTATTAAAATAAAATTCATTAATGTCAAAAAATACAATGTCAAGATTTAGAAAATGTCAATTTAAATTAAATAAGTATTATATTCATTAATACACCAATAATCACTTAATAAATGGTGAGAAACTGGCATGTAGATGCATCCACCTCTCCAACACCGGCGAGTCCCACCGCTCGGACAACACGCTCAGGATACTGTTGGTGCTGCGTCGTAAGCGACTTAGTAGCGAGGCGCTCCGCTTTCTAATAATAGCATAAAAATCATCAGTTTGCGCCTGCGCGAACGTCACCGAAGCGCTGCAAAACCGCGGCAGCCCCAGCAGCACCCTAAACGCATTGTTGTACTGGACGCGCTGTAAAGAAAAGCACACTTACCATTTCTTTGTACTTGCGACAGTGGAACTATACGACCGAAGAAGTCCTTGTGTACCTGCAACAAATAATTGGGCTTAGTAACTTACAACTTGACAGCTTGGTACAACAGTATAAGGGTAATATAGAAATATTGATGCTATGGGGGTGCGACTGATCTCTGTATTAAAGTCACACGTTTTAAATCACAAAAAATAAACTTTAATCCTGCTACAATAATTCGTGATTATCCTTTCTCTTTTTTTGGAGGTGGGAAATCATCAAATGACTCCTCCCGCTCTGGGCAGAGCGGTATAGAGTGTCAGACTTCTACTGACTAAAAACCAACCACGTTCCTTCTTAGCCCTTTGTGTCCGACGCGGCGGTATCTCTTTCGAACAATCCGCAGCCCTCACAGGCTTGTGATTCTGATGACCCCATTTTTCAATGCACCTGCAAGCGCCATTATCACAGGATGATGATCATGTCGGGAGCTCATTATAAAAAGTGCTCCTAACATAGTTTTAAGTTACCTAAACTAACACAAATTTTATGAGTATGTATATTTAAGTTAAGGTATTTGTCTACCCCGTCGGGGCTGCAGGTTGTTCGCAAGAGATACCGCGGCCTCGACATGAAGGGCTAAGAAGGAACATGGGTGGTTTTTAGTCAGTAGAAGTCTGACACTCCCTTTCGCTCTGGCCAAGAGCGGAAGGGGTTATTTGATGATTTTCCACCCACCACAAAAAAAAAAAAAAAGTTATTTGTCTATGGGTCTTTGTTACATGAATATAAATGAATTATATTCTATTATATGTAGTTTTAAACCATGAAAGCTTAAAACAGTATTTGAACCCGCTCTCATACACATTCCACATTTAAAACAAGACACATCTATCAGTCCTCAGATTCTCCTGTTAGTAACAACTAAAAAACAACTCTTGCCACAAAGACACTAACGACACTTGTCTCACACAACACATACACACACTCACACACACAACACAAACACATGTTTCTTTACCTTCCTACACCTTTGTCTTGTCCTTAACAGTCGTCATTACGAAGGTGTTACTCTCCAAAGACAATTAAAAAAATAAAACCGCATTTTGTTGTACCTAGAGTTATGTGTTGCACTACAATTAGTGACAACTCTTGTTTTTGTTATAGTTTTATAAGGATTTGTGTGTTAGAAGAGACAAGTCGTGTGCCTGTCGGGAATTGTCATCGGTAAAAAAAACTTGAGAGGTGTCAAGGAACACCCGGATGGAACGAAGTTATTGTTATTACTTTTATTTTTTTTATTGTTTTTTTTTTATTATGTAAAAAAAAAAAAAAAAAGAAATGTAGAAATGAAAATATCTGGCTGGCTTTCTATAAGAGAGAGAGAGACACAGAGAAACATGCGACGCCGCACAGCTTACAATAGCTTACTATAGCAAAAAGTGTCGTGACAACTTTTCGTAAGAATTTTTTCCGTCTAGCCCCCTTTCACAACGCGCGATAAGGAACTTCGTTCCAAAAATACTAACTTCTTTTTTTTGAACATCATAGAAGATGAATTTTGAAAAATACTTCCTAACTGCTCAGCATCAACTGTCTATTGATTATGTTTAAGTCAGGTTTCAGTATTTCGGGGTACAGCTGAATACTAGAATTTTACATGGAGCGATTGGCTATCTGATCTTAATACTCAATACTTTATTGCATTCCACATGTAGTACTTAGGTGGTAAAACTTAAAATTAGATCACATGGACCCTGTCGGGTACAGCAAAATAAGTGAGTTAGGAGAGAGGAAGCACTAGTAAATTATAATTAAAACATAGTTCGTAGGTAATTTCTCAGACAAACTAATAGTAGGTATAAAATATAAATAGGTATCTTTTGGGAGATCTGGTAATAATAATTCTTCACAGGCTATTTACTGGCTAACAACATAAATCTTGGTTAGACTTCAGACTTCCGAGTTTCTGAATACCCGTAAAGGTTTTTGGTTTTACTTCATAGGCTTGCGTTTGGTCGTAACTCGCCTGATGTCAAGAGTTACTTAATAAGGATATTTCCTGACTAAAAAATCTAATTCTGTTTAGCCCGTCAGTTAGATTAAACGAGTATAATCTAAAAATGTTGGATACATGTTTTATCAAATTAATAAAAAATAAAACGTGTCAAAGATCATGAACAACTACCCCATTTGATGTGCAGAATGCTTGGTTGATGGCGTCGAGAAGGGTTCGTTTACACCTTGTACACTTCATGACATTATCTGCTCGAGTTCGCTGGCTGGAATTACGTCTGAGAATTAATCAGTACCGGCTTACCCGAAACTTACAGATTAATTATCAAAGACCTCATCATTCTCTTGCCCTTATCCCAATTCATTTGGGGTCGGCGCAGCATGTGTTCTTCTTCCGTAATTTTCTGTTTCTCGTCATCTCATGATACACCTCCTTTCTTGTCATATCATACTTTGATTATAAATTATCAAAGACCTTTTTTTTTTACTTCTACTGACTAAAAACCACCCATGTTCCTTCTTAGCCCTTTATGTCGAGGCCGCGGTATCTCTTGCGAACAACCCGCAGCCCCGACGAGATTATCACAGACCTACAGATTCTTAACGTTTATAAACAAAGCAAGTTAATTTAGCAAGTTCTAGCATTTTAGCCCCAGTCTCTGAGTGCAAGAGTACTGAGATAATGACTATTCGTCGGCGTCTCGCCGCAGACTCGTTAACGACGTCGACCGCGTAAACAACACTTGCTTGCTACCTACACTTGTCTCTAACGTGGAAACTGACGAGATGAGCCAACCAGTTGAGGCTTGTAAGAACTACGACAAAAAAAAATGACGCGGAAAAAGTATGCAACAAGATTTTCAGGACGCTGAAATAAACAAGGTAACTGGAAAAACAAGAACAGAACAAAAAGAAAAGCCTCAGTCACACGTTATAGGTACCAAACTTAACACTTTGGAAATGTACAAGTGAAGCCCTTTCAAATGATACCAAACACGGCGTATTTAGCTCCATTTTTATTTTCTAACACATTACTTTTTGTGCGCTAGAGGGCGCCATATCAAGTTTTGTGAAACGTTACGTAGCCTATGTTCAGCGGACAATTAAGACGGTTCTAACGATACCTCACATAATTATCGAGTTCCGATAAGTATATTAGGAGCTATGAGAGAACAGATGAACATACTCACATATATACATATATGTCGCAGATCGCTTAATGGAATGTCAAGCGTTTATCATAATTTTGATTTAGTTTAATTTAATTAATTTTTTGGTCTGGCAATGCTTGAGTGTGTTAAGTCGAATAAAGTTATCGTTGGTAATTTTTGATGTTAATAAAAAGGCGGTAGACTTGTGCAGTTGAAACATTCAAATTGTAAAGTGTTTTGGACGGTAAGTTCAGTGTACCGAACAGTGCCTGTGTATTATTTCACGTCGAACTCCACGTGCCATCATGACCGACCAACAAATCAACGAAGACATGTCTCATCTGTCGTCACATACATACATAGGCTGTGAAAATCATAACCCTCCTGCCGTAGTCGGGTAAAAAGAAGGAAGAATAGTTTCCATACGAATGCGAGTGCGAATTGAAGTTGAGGGCTACAACTGCGTAGCAGTTTGTAGCGCTACGAAAACTCGTAGCACTGATTGACAGCTTTCGAAATACTCGTATATGTTGGATGAATCGATAATATGAATTCTTTTAAACGGATTGAGATGGTGATTGTCGCAACAGACGAGGTAAGGGTCTATCTAAACAATTTACCACCGGCTTTTGACATACAAACTTTAATAATTACTTAATGATTAAAACCTACTGAATGTTTCTGATTTAAGATTATAAATTACAGCTTTAGTTAGGTGTATTGATTAATTTATTCATTAGGAGCATACCATATGAAAAAAATATTCCAAATTAAAAATCAACATAATCAACATGCATTCAATGATAAAGAGTGCTCAAATAATAAAAATAACAAACATATTTACAGTCATAAACTACGATATTACAAAAGGTATCGGCTATCAACTGGCAATACAAACCAATTATTAGTTTGTTGCAAAGTCGTAGTAAAACTATCGACAATACTGCCAGATGCGGCCGCTGTCACACTGCGTGCTATAAGTCATAAGCGATAGCGGGCAACAATGAAGGAATAATATGGAGGAACAATGGAGGAATGCAACATCCAACCTGCTAGCCCGCGTAGAAAGGCGCTTCTATCTGTATTCTACCAAGAATAGATAAAGCTCTTTCAATACAACTCGACATGAAATCTCTCTACGATCTGTCATTTTGTCGTTTCTCCGTCAACAAAACCCGTTTCTACGGTGGACATACCACGCGTGCAGGGGAGATTCAAAGATGACTCTGCCTTGCCTTGCCCTACCCTGGTGTAAATGTGGTGTTACCCCACAAGCGATGGGACAATTGATATCGTGTCCTGCCTTTCCTTCCTTCTTCCACATCACAGGAGCTGATGGACGCTACTAAAAGTGCCAATCTCATCGCCTAGTTTTGGGTTGATCAAAATTGTCATCGGCACGCTATGAATAAGATCACGAACGCTCGAAGGCTTAGGCTGGTCCACAAACAAATTCAGAATTCAAGTTGTACAAGTGCAGAATGTTTTACCTACAGAGGAGTTCATGACTGCCTCAGTCATGAAAAGCTGAAACCTACTGCGTAAAGAGCATCAATGTTTGTCTTTGATCAAGCCTTTTTATACAGTCAACAACTATTTTATTTATCCCAACGAGCAAGTAGAACAACACCAGAAACAACCAGATTCTCATTTTAGTTCTAGTAAGGAAAACCTGCTGAGGTGGAGATTCATAAATTACTCTGCCCAGGAATGTAAGTGTGGTGCCGTTCCAAAAACAATGGGGCACTTAATATCGTGTCCTACGTGTGCTGTCGTTAGTTCACTACAGGAACTGATGGACGCGTACATGACGATAATGAAAGCGCCAATGTAGCTCAGTACTGGTTCGAGACAATTTAGATTGCCTTCGACACGCTAAGAAAAAGATTTGATTCCCGCTATCTCCTTTAACTCACAGCACACCCTAACTTCGTTCTCGTGCAATATTTCCGATTACGCGGTCTACGCGGTGCGGGCGGCAGTAAATCGCGCTCCAACGTCGCATAAACACAATTTCGTACTCATAAAAGTTACCGGCGGTGTCACCTTATACAGGAGGTGTTACCCTTATACAGGAGGTTCTTATAGATGTGTCGATATTGTCAATTACCGGCTCTACGGGGAGACGTATTGTTTTGATTACTTTATATCGTTGTTATGGGAAAAGGATTTTTTTATGATAGGAGTTTGTTGAGGTTATTCTTTTCAGGATATATATGTTCAAGGAAATGCTGGATGGTCATGTTATTTATTGATGATGATTAATATACTGTTTCATTGTAATAGGTACTTAAAATCAATTGATCTATAAAAACTTAGTTTACATAAAAACTGTGTAGGAGTTATCTCTTGCTATGTCAGTCGCATCTTAACCCATTTTCTCTTGCTTCTGGGTATATGATACGTTTCCTCGTATCTCACCTAAATAACTACACACACACACACAACAAACCAAAACCTAAATCGTACGAACCTCCAGAGAGCCGACCGCAAAACTAATGTCCGCACGAAACAAATTTAAAAATCCATTCTCCTATCAAATATTTATCGCAAACATGCGATATTTCACATTGTAGATAACATTTTTCCGCTCGGCTGCACCCTGTGGGGCGGCAGGGGGTGAACTGAGGTGCGGGGGTGCGGGCCCCGGGTATCAATGCCCCGCCCCGCCGCAAACAATACAATCAGAGCCAATCTGCCGCGCAAATAGGAAAATAGAGTGCGCGCCAACACAGGGACGCCTCGGGCTAGACTACAGACGTGCACTGGGCCTTGCTGCTAGCGAGGCACGATTGAATCCAATCATGGAACGTGGATTACGTAATAGAGGTGTTATTATGCTGTTTATTAGTTGAGGACTTACAAAAATTAGAGGATGAACATGAGCTGGGGCTACAAGACGTGGCCAAGAAACTATCTGAGATTTCCCGATGTGTTTTCTACCTAGACTAATTTTCAGGAAAGATTTCAATAAAAATAAAACCCGGGTATGCCAGAGTCTTAAAGTCATCGCAGCCTCTTTGAAACCGATACAGATACTTTGCAGCAATCAATAAGAGTGCTATAAAAGGGATGTTTCCTGACTAAAAAAATATGATTCTAATTAGTCCGTCTGTTAGATTATCGAAAAATATTGGATACGTATTTTTTGTTTTATCAAATCAATAAAAATTGACGAAGATAAAACGCGTCAAAGATTTGAGTGGGGGTTTGTGACGTCACTCACCGGTAAAAATGACATACTAATGTCTTAGAATATGACGTCACACGAGTTGTCATGGCCCATTGGATAAAGCTTTGCGTCTTATACTTGAGGATGTAATTTTCAATTCATATTATTGTGGATGTTTCCCAACTCAATTACGCCTTATTATGAGTTATCATGACTGACTTGGAGGTCTTTGAATGAATCCGGACACAGGTTGACCGTATGCCAGGAAAACCTGTCCCGAGGAGATTCGAGGAGTCGAGGATTTGAGGTGTGGGACTGCGGTTTTGCCCCAGAAACGATGGGACACTTGATATCACACTTATGGGAGCTGATGGACTCTACTGAAAGTGGCAAACACGTTGCCAAATTTTGGGTTGACTGAATTTAAATTGTCATCGACACGCTAAGAAGGATTAAGGTTTACTTTCTAAGTTTAGGTATGAAAAATTTCGATAAACAGTAATATAAAAGAAGCACCAAAGCTCAAACAAAAAACAGTGCCATCCACTCCATCCCTGCACATTTCCTTAACCAGCGATCGCGTCGTCCCCACTCGGATTGCGTTCAGAATCCGCGCAATTTTCCGCCGGTCATTTCTCATTGTTTCCCTGTCCTCTCGCCCCTCCTCCGATACGTTATTTGTTCTGTATCGTAAATAGAGCGCGGATAAAGAAGAGGTTGTGTTTACGACTGCCGCCGATATGAGATAGAAAAGAGTTTAGAAGGCTTTATGGTATGATTGCTTGTTAAAGTTCTTTTTCGCGTTATGGGATTGGTTGTTAAATTAAGTGCTGTATGAGTTTGTGATGCTCAATGACGTCAGGAGGACGCTGTTAGTCTGTGGACGGTGAGTGATGGGCTGTGGACGGTGAGTGATGGGCTAGCTCGCCGTCCGTCCGTGTTATGACAACGACAGGCCGTGTCGACGGCGCGTTCGTGTTCCACGTGCGACTCAAAGAGATGTCAGCCACATCGACGGGTCCCGCAAGGGCCGACGCCCGTCGGGGCTGCGGGTTGTTCGCAAGAGATACCGCGGCCTCGACATGAAGGGCTAAGAAGGAACATGGGTGGTTTTTAGTCAGTAGAAGTCTGACACTCCCTTTCGCTCTGCCCAAGAGCGGGAGGGGTTATTTGATGATTTTCCAACCGCCAAAAAAAAAAAAGAACGCTGCTAGTACACATTTTGAGAAATTTTACTTTGTACATCAAGATTGCAGCGCCAAAGACCTATCTACAACAATAACTTTATTTTTCCCTTGAAAGATGATAATATTGCTTCTGAATCTGTCCAAGTAGACAGATACTGAACTATTTTTTCTGAATCTGTCCGAGTAGACAGACACTCAACTATTTTTATTTTTTAACTCCGCCTAATAATTAATATTGACCATAGACTTAGTTCTGAGTGTCGGTCTGCTGATAATGCTATGAGTACCATAGCTGTGAGAATTTCTTCGGTCCCTTACTTGTTAGATGCCCATCAGCTTAAAGGTGCTCGTCCAAAGGCGACAATGCACAGAATGCGATAGAAAAGAGTTTGGAAGGCTTTATAGTATGATTACTTGTTACTGCCGCACTCAGAGAGCTTTAATGATTGCTTAGGCCATCACTTAGTAAAGGTTTTGACAGTTTTGTCATACAAAGGTATGTCAAATCTTTACTAAGTGACGGCTTAAGTAATCATTAAATATCTCTGAGTACCGCAGTTAGAGTTACTTTTGGCGTTATGGGATTAGTTGTTAAATTCAGGAAATAAAATGCTGTATGAGCTCGATGACGTCAGGAAGACTATTAGTAAACATTTTGGGAAATTGTATTGTATAATCACAGAAGATGGTGAGCTGACTCCAAATGAATTGGGATAGGGACAAGAGAATGTTGATGAAAATGTATTGCATAATCAAGATCATAGATCACAAGATTTTGTTATGCGCCAAAGATCTTTGTATAACTATAACTTAATTTATCCCATGATTGGTTTTTATGATGCTTCTTAATCTGTCTCAGTAGACAGATAGATACTCAAGTATTTTGATATTTAACTCCGCATAATAATTTATAGAGGCTGTTCACTCGGTTCTGAGTATTGGACTGGTGATAATGCATAAACATAAACATAACATCACGCCTGTAATCCCCGAAGGGTTAGGCAGAGGTGTACGACGTGTCCGTATACAAGCTTCCATACTGAATCCATACAAAATTTATCGACCGTATATTTTGACGAGGAAAAAAACGTTTGTGTAAAGTCAAAGTCAAAGTCAAAGCATTTATTTCAATTAAACCATTACTGGTACTTTTGAATGTCAGAAGAACAATTCATAAAACTAAACTACGAGTGCAATACGTCATCCCGAAAGCCACCACGCCGAACCACACGCCGCCGAATGCCCGCAACAACGAACACTGTGAGCACGAAAGCACGCAGCGACGCACACCGCAACAACGAATGCACGAGACTCCAAATCACGGAACAACGAATGCACGCCGCAACGCGCAACCGCCACCCCGCGACCCGGAGCCCCGCGCACCCACCGCCACGGCACGAGCCGCCGCGCGCCCCCGCACCCACAGCACTCGCCGCCGCAGACATCCGGCGACGCGCAACTCGACGCAGCAACCCCCGGGACGACGCATTGCACTCCTAAGCTACAGTCACAGTCACAAGGCATAATAACTTGTGAAAGTACTGTAGTTGCCCATTCCCTAGCGTAGATCTCTATGGAGAAGAACGGGCAAGAAACTCCATGGACACTCTTTTAAATCAGAATATTGTTACAAAATCTTGGTACATTATATCATTCATGTTGAGATGGTATATTATGTGAGAACGATTTAGCAAGATGTGCACGATAAGTGTCCACTGTGAAGTCAAAAACGACGATTCAAAGATAAAATAATAATTCAAACAAGCCGTGGCAGCTAAGAGGTGACCAGTCACAACTGACAGCACCCGTTCACGAGCATGACGCATGGATCAGCACCATTCCACTCAACCATTTTGAAGGGAACGAAATGATCCGACACACCCGCCACCATCAGCGAGACATTTAAGTGAGCATGACACACTCTCAATCGCCAGGGCATATCCAAGTCAAATAAATAATAATTAAAAAAAAAAAAAAAAAATTATTTATTTATTTAAACTTCATGCACAAACGTGGTACATAGGCGGACTTAATGCCACAAGGTAAGGTAAGGGTCAAATATGTAGGTTTCCAGAGAATGATAGCTTTTTAGTACATAGTACTCACACAATATGTGCTATGCGACTATATAATACTAAAGAGATTGAATTTATACATTGCAAAGATAGTTGTACAATCTTCTTCTTCTTTCTTCCTCCTATTTAATTAATTTAAGCGCCCTGTCCTTGTGGAGCAGGACCGGCATTAAGCCAAGCATTTTTATCAGCGATATAATCGTCCAACTTGTAATATGCTTGCTTGCATAGTGTGCGTTTGATGCATGATTTAAATTTCGTCTCATTCAGTTCAAGAATGCTTTGTGGAATTTTGTTATAGCATCTCAAACAGTACCCCATGAAAGATGAGTCTACTTTAGCGAGTCTGAAGCCTGGCTGAACTAACTGGTCCCTATTCCTAGTAACATAATTGTGTCTGTCCCCTCTTTTACTAAAAAGATGCAGATTTTTTCTCACGTACATTATGTTTTCGTAGATGTACTGACAATGCACCGTCATGATGTTAATGTTCTTAAACAGTTCCCTCAGAGAATCGCGCCTACGAAGACCATATATTGCTCTGGTGGCTCTTTTTTGCTGAATAAAAATAGATTCAATGTCTGCAGCCCGTCCCCATAACAAAATGCCATAAGACATTATACTATGAAAGTAACTAAAATATACCAGCCTAGCGGTATCTACATCAGTAAACTGACGGATTTTTCTAATGGCATATGCTGCTGAACTTAGCCGCCCCATGCAAGAGATGTTAAATGAGCACCCCATTGTAGCCGTGAATCAAGCGTAATCCCCAGGAAAACCGTTTTATCTACGAATTCTAGTTTCTCGTTATTTAATAGTATATCACAATCACTAACTGTACTATCTATAGACCTCGTCATCTGCCTAGCCTTTTCCCAGCTATGTTAGGGTCGGCTTCCAGTCTAACCGGATAGGTCAGACAGCCGGTTGGCAGCTGAATACCAGTATTTTACATGGAGCGACTGCCTATCTGACATCCACAACCTAGTTAGCACTGGGTAATACGATAGCCCTTGGTAAGACTGGTTGTCGTCGGAGTTCCAGACCACTAACTACCTGTTATGATTGTCAAAGATTACAATATAAACGCAGAGTACAAAACTGTTTTACATTCGTCACATCACCATCTCAGGGCCAGTTGAAAACCAGCGTCGGGCACTAGCTGCTCGGCATTTTGCTGAACTGGTCCTATTTGGCGCAGCCGTGAGATGCACACACAGTTTCATTTTAGTTTTTTTAGTTTATTTTTATATATTTTTTTTATTGTTTGTTTTGTGCACTTGTGGCATGTGTAAAATAAATATGTTTTCTTTCTTTCTTTCTTTTTCTTCTAAATGGCAGCCGAGACCAACGGCTTAACGTGCTTTCCGAGGAACAGAAGAAACTTGGTATGTAATGGTTGGTCACCCATCCACGGAACAACCCAGGCAAGTGCGGCTTAACCTGAAGATTGACCTGAGAAACAGTCATTATTTAGCCCCAAGCTCCTCTGCTGCCTCTTGGCATCTCAACAGAAATTCTCTTTTTTCTCCTTACAGCCAAATACAACAATCACTTATCTAGTTTCCTACCTACCACCATGTCAGACCTTTTACAAAGTCCTCCTATTTACTTTGTATAATAAGCTTGTTACATAATATACGTGTAATACGCCCACTATATCCCAATACAATATTTCACGTTGGCAGATATATATTTATATACAAATTGGCCATTTATTTCGTAATGGCGGGCATACATCGTGTGCCTAAAACGCTAACCTATTCGATATTTATTTAATGGTCCACACATTTAGGAATAGGCTGGCCTGTGTGGAGTAGCAGCATAGGTAATGGTATGAATCTATGATTGCTAGTAACCTACTTTTAAAATAAGTAGGCTATTTGTATTCATGGTAGGATTAAAGTGTACTTACGAAGTCGGTTTTGACTTGGTTACAAGGCAAATATTTTCGCAATTTAATCAGTTATAGGTACTTTTATAATGAAGACGTATAAGCATGATCAGCCTATGATGTGTCCACTGCTGAGACACAGGCCTCGTTCCTATGAGAAGGAATGGGCTATAATCTACAGAATACGGGCCCAGTACGGGTTGGTAGAAATCACATAATCTTCTTTTGGTTCGAAGACCTTACGATGTTTTCCTTCGACGTTTTGAAAGCAGTGGTGATGAATTAAATTACACAAAGTAATGCCCCTGCATCGGTTGAATTCACGACTTACTGAAGAAGATTTAAACAAAAAAGCTTTCTAGAGCTAAGAGCACAATTTACGGTGGCTTCAGGCCGAGTGTGCATCACATTTCAATACAAAAGTACTACTACCAGGGCAATTAACAGTAGACAAAACTCTACTAGTTACATAGTGATGTATCAGGTACTAAATACCTAGTAACCGATTTACCGACGGTGTCCCAACCACCCTGATCAAAACATGTTGGTCTCGTGTCAGCAAAAGAGATACATAGCGGCTCAACTAAATTATCAGAATTCTTTAAAACGCCATTTTTGCGCCATCTGTTTTAACGCCAATTTTTAATTCACTAGCCATAAAATTCAAAAATTGATATTAGATAAATATCTATCTACAACCATTCAAACTTAAATCATCATCTTCCTGCCCTTATCCCATTCCATTTGGGGTCGGCACAACACGTTTTCTTCTTCCATTCTTCCCTGTTACACGTCAAGGTGGCATTTATTCCTTTCTCATTCATATCATTCCTCACACAATCCATCCATCTTTTCTTTGGCCTTCCTCTCCCTCTCCATCCATCAATATTTATATCCATCACTAAACTTAAATATGGAACGCTATTTAAAAAACCTCTCAAAACTTGTTAGAAAATCAGTTTTATTATATGTTGCTCCTGTAAAATTTGCTCAAATGGACTTCGATTTCTGATAATTAGACCGACGATAGATTAACTGTTGATCGTTGAGTGATCAGGCTGCAGGCGAGAAATCGCTCATGTTTTTTTTAACGCAAAAAAATAGTCTTAAAGTAACTAGTCGCTTGATATTTGGTAGTGGAAATAGTGCCTTAATAAAACCAGGGCCAATCGTCAGACATTACATAACTAAGACCACTTATGTCCACCACACAAATATATCATTTTGTCTTTGTTCTACCAAAAAGCCTTATTGATATCGTTACAATAGAGGTTTTATTTCATAGTGGGTGGGGGGAGAGAAAGGACAATAAAAGTAACAGTTGACAGGGCAGCTAAATAGCCTTTAAGTCCATAAAGTATTCAGGAGAGGTTCCTGTCGTTAGGGAGAGTAATGTCTATCTTTGTGTTACACTTTGTTGTTTGTTAAACAATCTGTTTTTGTGCGGTTTGCTTTTAAATGATTTTGTTAAGGGTGTTTGTGTGTGGTGAGTTCACGGGAAAATGGGTAACTTTTGTTTATTTTACTGCTGAAAGATATTATAAAAGAAATTAACAGCGAAGTCGATGATACAGTGTAATTTTATATGGAAAAAGGTATTTTTGTAGAAAACTTGTAAGTGTAACGCATCAACTGACAAAGATCAAAGTATTTCATAACATAACATCACGCCTATAATCCCCGTAGGATAAGGGTAGATGTGTACCTACCTAACACCCAATTTCGCCAATTATTTTAACGTCCCATGTGATAGGGGTTGAGTCTATGGTCATCAAACGGGTACAAATCCAGGCTTCGTGATTGCTATAGAGAAAACTAATTCACACTTTGCTCGACCCGGGAATAGAACCCAGGATCTCATGCACAGCAGTCGCGCTTGCAACCACTTGACTAATGAGGCAATAGTAATAAGTAGCTGTATAAAAAGTATTTGGACATCTTCAGCTTTGAACGGCACTGCTAGGACACAGGTTTTATCACGGAGGCCCAGTTCTAGTTCGTGAACTTTCCACTCGCAAGTCTTCAATGTTTTAGTTCTATGACGTACCGATTTCTTCAAGATATTTTGCTTGAGCGTTTTTGAATGAATAATTACCAAAAACAAAATATGTCTTTCTGACTCATCATTTCAGCCCAAATGCTGGACTTAGGCATCCCCTAAGGGTCGCCACATTGACCGGTCATATGCGGGTCTCCGCAACCTCTCCTCCGCAGAGTCCAGCCTCACCGCAGCGTCCGCTTCGGGGTCATCACTCGGATTTTTTCGGCCCATCGGCCATTCATTCTGCGAGCAATGTGTCCTGCCCACAAGTCCTTTCTGACTAAACACTACTTTTCATCCACTAGTTCAATAAACCACGGATTTCCCTACACAAGTACCTGATTCTTAAACTTCCAATCCAAAAATCCCGCTTAAATATAGCACCACCTTACTAAAGTACGTAAATACATAATGAACGAAGGCAAGCCAATGCTCTCACGCAAATTGCATTCAGCCTCGAACGATTTGTTAAAGTTAAACTTGTATTGATACTCTGTGGGGAACGTGATCGATCTCCTATCAATGTCAATAACTTGGATTAAGACGTAATTTTAAGAAAATGTGGAAGGAATTTTGTGGGATATTAAAAGCGAAAATGTTTTGGGATGTGTGCCTGACAAAGAGGTGCTCGAGTAAAAAAAATAAGTGCCTCTCGGGTCGATGTTTAGGTTAAGCCGCGCTTGCATAGGTTGGTCTGTGGATGGGTGACCACCCATTACATACCGAGTTCCCTCCGTGCCTCGGAAAGCACGTAAAGCTGTTGGTCCCGCCTGCCATATATAGATCTTTGGCAGTCGTTACAGGTAGTCAGTGACCTGAAATTCTGACATCCAGTCTTACCAAAGAATATCGTATTACCTAATATTAACTGGGTTGTGGAGGTCAGATAGGCAGTCGCTCCATGTAAAATACTGGTATTCAGCTGCATCCGGTTAGATTGGAAGCCGGCTCAATACAGTTAGGAAAACGCTAGGCAGATGATGTGGAAGGAATTTTGTGGGATATTGAAAGCGAAAATGTTTTGGGATGTGTGCCTGATGGAGAGGAATTTGTGGCTGAAAAATAACTGCCGGTCGGGTCGATCTTTAGCGAAGTCGATCATCTAATGTATTGCCTAGGTTGGCCCGTGGATGGGTGACCATCAGTGGCGAGGCGTGAAGTATAAGAAAGGGAAAGGCGATGAAACAAAAAAAAAATAGGTTTATTTTTTTATATTTTTTAGATTTTTGGCTGTTGCTTTCTTTGTTGACATGAAAAATGTTGGCATTTTTGTAATCCTTTTAATCTTATGATGTATAAATATTTTTATCCACAGATCGGATAAAATACTATTGATATAAAGTACATAATCTAAAGTTTTTTTACTCTTTTATTTTGTTTTTTTTTGCTTCATTTTTAAAATGGAAGCCGGTGGGAATGGGCTTATTGGCACGCCTCGGCACTGGTGACCACCCATTACATACCTACCGAGTTTTCTTTGTGCCTCGAAAAGCACTTTAAGCCGTTGGTCCCGGCTGCCATTTATAGATCTTTGGTAGTCGGCCAACTAGTCTTACCAAGAGGTATCGTATTACCCAGTACCAAGTGGATTGTGGAGGTTAGATAGGTAGTTGCTCCATGTAAAATACTGGTATTCAGCTGCATCCGGTCAGATTGTAAGCCAATCCCAACGTAGTTGGTCAAGGCCAGGCAGATGTGTGAGTCTGATGGGTGTTCCTATTGGAAAAGATAACCAATTTCCATTCACTATTATTACCATCTTGCATGCATGTATTTTTCTTGTATGTATGACAACATGTTTATGCAAATAAATATTATCTTATCTTCAAAGTAACCTTTATAGGGGAGGAATTGTCCAAAAACTCATTTCATTCTCACTTTCTTGTATGAAGGACTCTTGTATTAATTTAAACATTTTTTTATTACTTTTCAAGGAATTAATGAATTTAAGATTTTTAAGATTAAGAACTATAACAACTGAGAACAGAATTGTATAGAAAATAAAGAGGGATGATTTTTCATAGCAGTAGGTCAATACAGGCAAGAAACTGAAACATGAAATATAAAAAACTTATTCACTACTATAACGAAGCGCTAACAAGACAGACAAATTAAAATAATTTTGCGTAGAGTTACCAAGTTTAATGTCCAGAAACTAAATTGGCTTATTGAAGGTACGGTCAGCAACAGAAGTAGTTTAACATTTCGAAATTTTCATTATTTGATGTACAGGACTCCAGCTATTAATATTTAATGTTTCAGAAGATTATTCTTTAAAATCCTTTCTCTTCAATAACTTGTTAATAACGAGTAATGTCTAACAAGTTTTTAATAAATAAACCAGCTTTTAAACTTTTAGTAGTATTAATCTACTTCTGATGCTAACTGTATACCATGTATTTAATGATTTATACTTATACAATAGTTTGTCTATTCCAGACATAAGTTTATAAGACGATGACGAAACCTCTGCTCGAGCACTAGGAAATTAGTTCATAGCTTTATACTTGCGGTCGACAGTTCCAAGGAAACCAATCCACGTGGAATAAGGTTTTAGTAACGAACGAGGACCTCATCTTGGAAATTGTATACAGCACTAAGGTTGAAGTTCTTCACAGTTTCCGAGAAAAACTACCTCGTTACTAGTATGATTGCTTTTTTATTCAGTGTTTTCAAAAGAAGATTAATTGTTTTGTGCAATACTATTATTAGCTATGATATAAACATACTTTAAAAACGAATGTCGCAAAAGATGTGCTGATTGGGCAAATACATTCTTGTAGCTTCTATAATATAGGGTGTAGAATAATAATGGAGTCTCCGACTACAAAATTGAACAACTTTTATACCATACCTACTCTAAAAAGCTTATTTTATTCACGCAAAACAGTGAATAAAAAGGCCTTTTATTCACTGTTTTGTTTTTATTCACTATTTTGGTGTTTGAATTTGGAACACAAAAATATATCCGGTCTCTATTTCAATGCTTACACAAACTCCTTGCGCTAAGCTTCGAAATTCAAAACTCTTTGGTGCAAATAAATTCTCGAGATTTGATTGGTCGATATTTGCGACAAGGAGTTTGGCATTAGATTAATAAAATATATTGTTTCACAAGTTGACCACCCTAATGATAATAATAAGAAAATTACGCTTAATTTCAGTCATTGCTCTAATTTTAATGTCCATTTCAATTAATGTAACAATTCTTATTTCTTGATTAAATTTCTATTTTCGCTTAAATTATGTCTTTTCTCGTAGTCATGATATAAAGTATAGTATGCAACTCCTGAATAAAGTACGAATTTATATCGAGGGCCATGAATCACTCGCGTCGTTCAGGATTCTAACAGTTGAATCACTCGCTGCGTTCGTGATTCAATCATTAGAATCCTTCACTTGTTCGTGACTCATCTACGGCCCTCGCTTTAAATCCGTCCTTTATTCACTAGTTGCATAATATACTATTGTTCTATGACTTGGTGATTGATTCATTCATTTTTTATTAATTTTTCATACGTTGATCAGCTGATCGCGTCAATATACAGCACATTTTATGCGAATTTTATGAACCGTAGTTGTTCAGTTTCATGGTCCGAGAGACATCTTGTATAATTATGTACTTTTTAAAATTGCAACACCAGAGCTGCAAACTACAATCTACATAACATATTATCACGCTTGTAATGCCCGAAAGGTTCAGCAGAAATGTACCTAATAGTACACCTACTTTTCATCACTTATGTTTAAGTCCCTATTGCCATCAACTGGGCACCAGTACAAACTCAATGGCTGCTACTGAGAATTTCCTGATGGAAAAACTCCACTTTACACGACCCCAGAATCGAACCCAGGGTGCTCACAGCAGTCGCGCTTGCGACCACTAGACCAACAATGCAACTTCAATCTAAGCACAAAAAAGAAAAAAAAAACCGCATAAAGGAGGTCCATTCTAAAACATAGCGATTAACCCTTATATTCTGCGTCAAGTCATTTAGCTCGCGGGTACTAACTCAAAGCCGCGGCAAGAGGGGGTGCTCCGCAAATTGTTTGGCTAATCAGATAGGGCTCCGCAATATGCCACATGTTTGTTCTGCGCACAAAAGATGATTACCGCACGGCTTTAGAGACAACTGTGCGGTTTAATGTGTTTTTTCTAGCCTTAGGAGGTTGGTGTTTGTTCTGGTGAGTTGTGTGAATGGTTAATGGGTAAATATTGAGTTTTTACGTGGAATATTTGAATTAATATGATGGTTGAAACGTAGTTATTGTTCGCAGACTTGGCAATAATTTAAGACAAAATGTTTAAACTAGGCAAAGGCGCTGTTTAGCTTGGTCTATGGATAGATGACAATCTATTACATACAGAGTTTCCTCCAAGCCTTGGAAAGCACGTTAAGCCGTTGGTCTCAATCTCAATTAGACTGGAAGCCGAACCCAACATAGTTGGGGAAAGGCTAGGCAGATGATGATGTAACTAGGCCATGATTGATAAAAAAGCTCAGTTTCCAATTTTGTAGGACAATGTTTCAGTAGATTATAAAGAAAACCAGTGATGTAATGTCCTATAAAGACATTATAACGAAGACAGTAAAATATATCTTTAGTATGACTAGCTTCCAACAAAAAATTGTAAAAATATCCAAACTCATCCGCTTTATCAGCCAAAAATTCTCTAATAAAATATTCAAATTACTTTACCGAAAAAGAAACCGAGTAACATTGTTGGCTCAGGCTCAGACACAACGGGATAAAGCCAATAAAACCGTTTATTATCCGCTCACCCCACTCGTGAATACATTTGTGTTCTTAATGCTCGTTTAACGGGTGTCAGTAGCGCATATACGAACGGGTGCGACTTTGTGGCGCCAAAAAAAAACTTTTCGCCTCTGGCAACACATATGGCATCCACTTTTGAAAATTATACGCGTGTTTAAATTTCGAACCGCATTATTGCTGCGTTCAGATAATCGGACTAGGGTTTAGTGACAAGATTAGTTACAATAATAGAAAGGGGAACAAGGAAAATGGAACGTAATCCTTGTAATGCAGAGTGAAATGAAAATTACAGTGTTATTTATGATGTTCATAAATAATTTAGGGGGATAATGAATGAGTGTGTTTCTCGTAATTAATCTGCGAATTCCGCTTTAGGACGATTTTCAGTTGAATTTTATGAGTTGACTGTGGTAAAAGGCAATAATAGAGAATGGATTAGGCAAATATTCATCAATTTCGACTCAAACAAAGCTTAGAAAAGCCTACAGTATTACTTTTTTACTTGACAAATTGTTAATTTCTTACATTATCACAAATAAACTTTCGAGAGTGCCTACAAAGTGTTACTAGTATGAAAAATAACATAATGAGCCCTATAATCTCTAAAGAACATGTTTCATAAACCAACTGTTAATGAATCTGTATAATAAAGCTCATGGATCATTAGCAGTATGATTGCATCGCGGCAGGATACCAGCACCCTCTTAGGGCGTGTATATTATATCATTTGAATGTTCAAAACGAACGGCCCACTAGCCTCAGGGCAATTAGTGGCATTGTCGCAATTGAGAGGAGTTACGGTATTATGAAGTTGCAAAAAACATTCCGTAGGCAAATCTGTGTGTTGTCTATGTTTTTTTGTATCTTTTGCAAAAATAATTATGTCTTATTTAGCATGATTGTGTCTATGATGTTCCCGAAGCTTGAACAGGGAATTGGGCTGTTTTCCACAACGCGGGCCTAATGCCGCCTAGTAGTTTGTCTTAGAATTTTAGGATCTACACATTTATGTTGGTTTCCTTCTCTGTTTTTAAGAGCAGTTATTCACAGTAACTCAAAACTTTTACATTGACGTACAATGCAACAATTTTATATATATAACAGTCAAGAAATAACAATAACTTAATTTGAAAAAACAACCACAAAAATTATGAATTTGAAAACCGCAATAAAAGGAATACGTAGCAATCTTTCCGCGCGGTCTAAATAACCGACTACACAGTGCAATACGGCATTGATGCAATTTCCCTGACAAAGGGGTTGCCCCAGCGTAAAAACTAGCTAACAAGCGGTGGTGCGGTGCGCCCGCGGCGGTCTAATTCACAATTTGCCGCGGCGGCCCGCGCTCCCCGAACGCGTTCTAAATTCAAATTTTCCAACGTGTTGCCAGCCGCAAATGAATTCGTTCGAAAAAGTAAATTGTGTTCAAATGTTATATGCTTTAGGGAAATCTAATTCTGTGACGTAATTAGAGGTGATTCGGTTTTGTTATATTTTCACTGTACTTTGTTACATGATCATATACAAACAAATTGGATTAAAAAGATACGATTGATGGATTATTTTCTGGAGATAACGGCCATATACCACTAATCTGCCTGCAGTAATGAAACTGTTAATTATTAACATTTTTCAATGAAAAGTTCGACTCTTAACTCATACATAATTGAATTAGTCCGGAACATTCACACGAGTGAAAAATGATAAAAAAAATCACCAAAATCGAAAACGTACCCATCTAATTTTAAAACCATAAATCAATTCAAACCAATCCTAAAAGCCGAGTACCCAAACCAAACCACGACCTTATCAATATAAATAATTGGAATGAAGCCGTCACATCAGGAGTCATTACGCTTACGCCTTTGGAGGATTACCAGTAATCCACGCGGATGACGAACGGTTCGCCAGCGGCCGACGGACGTAGAAAAATCTCACCCTTAACTGAATAACTTGGGATCCAGAAAGGGGGGAAAGGGGCCAATGTAAGCGACGCCGGAATAAGACACTTGGGTTGAACTGTCTTATTTGTAAAAAGTTTTGAGTATTTTTAGTTGGCTTGTTTTGTAAGAATTGTTACTGAAATCTGAATAAATATGTTTTTGTTATACGTTTGGATAGTAATCAGGATAGATGGTCAAGCATTGACCTATTCCCAAATAGAACCAGTTGAAATTTAGGATTGGTACTAACATTGAGGTTGCTGGTTAAATATCTTTGAACCACTATTAGTGTCATAAAGCCTTTAAGTTCAGGCTACTCGGTCATTTCAGACTTCTGGCAATGCTAATCTATAAAGCTTCTTTCCAGATAGTAACATAACATAACATCACGCCTGTAATCCCCGAAGGGTTAGGCAGAGGTATACCTAATAGTACACCCACATTTCGCCAGTTATGTTTAAGTCCCATGTAATAGGGGGCGAGCCTATTGCCATCAACCGGGCACAAATCCAGACTCCGTGGCTGTTACTGATAAATTCCTGCTGGAAAAAGCCAATAACACTTTGCCCGACCCGGGAATCGAACCCCGGACCTCATGCTCAGCAGTCGCGCTTGCGACCACTAGACCAACGAGGCAGTCTTTCCAGATAGTGTCTTTTCAAAACCTTCATTAATGTTTTGGGTACTCCTAAATGATTTCGAGCATCACGGAGCAGATTTCTGCCTTTTCAGTCCTTAGAAAATTAATGAAAATATAACATATTCCTATAAAATTTCAAACCAAACCGTCTCAACGCTCATCACTGACCAATTACACCGAATCTCCCCTTAACACAATCCTCAGTAACCCTTCCCTTGCGGGGCGAAGGGGGGGCAAGCGCGCCGGCTTCCGATTGGCCGAACCCCGGAAGGATATAAACCTATAGTTTTTCTTCTTAAGAACTTCCCTCGTCCATTGTACGCGTGATTTACGATGTAGGGGGGGAGATTGATGATTGCCCGTATCCGGGTTCTTTCAATCGCATCTACGCGAACTCCCGAGCAATTTGCCCACATATTCGTTTACCCAACGCATTATAGAGGCACTCTTTCCTATTCGGAGTGTTATTGCTTTTATTACGAGCGAGCAGAGTGCTTAATGTCTGACATTAGTTATAAGACGTAATGTAACAAGGTTTTTTTTCGGTTTCAGTTCGGAAGGAATTGTGTTATTGGTCATTATGGATTTGTGATGGGTTTGGTAAAGAAAGTTAAAGGGATACAGTGGGTGTTAAAATACTTTGACGAAGGCGAAAGACTTGTTCTATTCGTATTTTTTTTTTGTTCTAGAACAAATTGAGAGCCAGAGTTTAAATTTTTATAAAGGATTTTTTTTTTGTTTTCACCCTAAAAATAAGGGCGTCTTCCAGCAATGATATTCACTAGTACGTAGTTACTTAATTTGATGTCCAGAATGCTTGGCCGATGCCTTTGTGAAGGGTTCATTACACGTTT
This sequence comes from Diarsia brunnea, assembly GCA_949774965.1. Taxonomy (NCBI): domain Eukaryota; kingdom Metazoa; phylum Arthropoda; class Insecta; order Lepidoptera; family Noctuidae; genus Diarsia; species Diarsia brunnea. Next base: position 14,548,022 of record OX459013.1, on the reverse strand, counting down.
ATTCGTAAACTTTTGAGAATACGAGAAGCAACATGTCTATGTGGCATTAACTGTGCTACACACATAATATAACATCACGCATTTAATCTCCGAAGGGTTAGGCAAATGTGTACCTATTATTACACCCACATCTTGCCAGTTATGTTTAAATCCCATATCCTGTAATAGAGGCGCGCCTATTGCCATTAACTGGGCACTAAACCAGATTCTATGACTGCTATACTGGAAAATTCCTTATACCCAATAACACTTTGCACGACCTGGGAATCGAACCCAGGACTTCATGCACAACAGTCGCGCTTGCAATTACTAGACCAACGAGGCAGTCAGGCAGTTTTACAAAATGTCAACAGATTAATATATTCTCCCAATTATCTTTTAAGAATACCCATAAACGAGTAGCGACATAGCCTAGTCTATGTGCCATAAACTGTACTTCTCCCAACAAACAATTCCATTTAAAACCCGACAAACTACCAACACCAAAACCTACACTACACGTCCATTTAATTGACCCAGCCATTACTACAGTGTATCGCATCAAATGCCTCTAATCGCGGAACATAAAATCCGTACAAAGCACTCAACGGATCCCGCTAACCATCCACTTTGGGTCGCGTGCGCGACTTAACTGCCGGTAAATTTATTAGGTGGGCGTTACACATTTTTGTGCTCGCCAATGTAATGGGAAGGTCGGGGCTTGCTCTAATAGATGCTAATAAACTCGCCGAATGGGCTTTTTGTGTGTTTTTTTGTCGGGTCTGTTTTATCTTTATTGTTGGCATGTTCGATTACGGGATAAGTAGAGTTTGATGTAGTGGCTGTATAGCTAATCTTCATAAGACAATTTTCTTCAGGATTTTCTTATAATATCTAACCATGTTTCAGCCTAGCGCTAGCAGAGAGTAGGCGTGTGTTGCAGAAGTGTGTTTTGTGAGTGTGTTATTATGCACCTTCGATACGAAGGAAGAAGATCCAGTTCATGAAAACTGCATTTTACACTTCTACAGGAGAGAGTCGAGTCGAACCGATTATGATATTATCGAAGAGAGCCGACTCGGTTCCATAAGTTTTAAATTACATCTAGTATATCAAGGAACATAACGATTTAGAAGAGAACATTTATGGCAATTAAATAAACCCGTTACAGGACGTTGTTATACTAGTTAACTATCACGAAATCATTTTGGGGCCAAGTTAAGAATTCACCTCCTTAACTGAGAGATTATAGCCCTTTGGCAGGCAGAGCGAAAGGGAGTGTCAGACTTCTACTGACTAGAAACCAACTATGTACCTTCTTAGCCCTTCATGTCGAGGTCGCGGTATCTCTTGCGAACAACCCGCAGCCCCGACGGGAGAGATTATGGCCCTCATTTTCCGATTTCACTACATACGCACCTCTGCGTCCCCCCAAAATACCTACCCTAACCCAGCAGAAACATAACATAACATCGCAATAAATACAGAACTACGAGTAACATTAGGCGCCGCGGCGGCTAAGTGCCCGCGTCAGCCCGCAGTGCTAGCTAATTGCTAACTATCGCTTTTAAACGCTTTTGTGGCAAAGCTGGAAACTCTTCTATTATGCCGGAATTGCAATTGGGGTATAGTTGAAGCATTTATAGGGAGAATGGGTACGGTTTGATGTAATTTGGCTCAATTGGACGCTAATATTTGACAAGACAGACATAGAATCTGATTTAGTTACGACTCTGTTAGACGATCAGCTGTCGTAGAAAGCTTTTATCACTGATACCGTCCTGCACTGGAGGAGTTCGTAGCTAATTAACAACAACTGTCACTCGGGTCAAAATCAAAATATTTATTTCAAGTAAGTCAGTTACAGGCACTTAACAATAGTCGAACAAATACTAAATAAACTAAGCTACAGTCCCAGTCACAAGGCATAATAACTGTGAGTGTACTGTAGTTGTCCATTCCACAGCGTTGGTCTCATGAGAAGAACGGCAAGAAACTCGTCGGTCGATCTTCAGGTTAACACACGCTTGCCTAGGTTGCTCCATAGATGGGTGATCACCCATTACATACCGAGTTTCCTCCGTGTCTTGGAAAGGACGGGCCTTGGTCCCGGCTATTATTTGTAGATGTATGACAGCCATAACAGATTGTCAGTGACCAGAAAGTCTGAACACCCTGTCTTACCAAGGGGTATCGTAATACCCAGCACAGTACCCGGCGATAAATATTGCACATCGACCTTTGGAAAGAGACAATCGGCTAATTTCGGCTTCGTAGAGCGTTATCTCTATCGCACGAAATACAAACAGTCCGGTATCTATTAGGAGCTGCTAAATCAATTATGATTTGCTTCTTTTGATAATTCTTTCTATTCTTTATATAAAATACACCAATTTCCAAAGGTCGATGTGCAATATTTATCGCCGGGTACTGTACTTACTCGGCAGTGGAGGTCAGATAGGTGGTAACTCCATGTAAAATACTGGTGTTCAGCTGCCTCCGGTTAGAATGCAAGCCGACCCCAAAATAGTTGGAAAAAGCCTAGGCAGATGATAAATTCGCGAGAATGCGGTTTTAAACAAAAACGAATTTGAACTATCGTCGGTTGCCCGGTGAGAGATCATAAAGTACCCTAGAAATATAAGGGGTGATGACACGACATTACGACTTGATAAATAAATAATGAGAGCAGAAGGGATAGCAAGAGACGCAACGAACGGAATGAATCGACGGCCGCCGGCATCGCAACGCCATTAGCGGGAGGGAAACTGGACGAAAAATCATAATAATAAAGTTGAACGTACACTGGATTGATTCAGGAATGTGATTTGGATAAACTTTTTGAAAAAAAAACCGAGTTCAAAAAAACACAATTTTCGATAGCCAGTGACTTTGTTTCATTGGCCTTTTTGCCACCGACTTCCAAAAGTAAACAGAAAGATCAATAAAAATTGGAACGTCTTTCTTTCGCGTGAAATTAATTATGATAATACTTACTACGAAAAATACTACGAATGGTTCTATAATAATATAATTCATTCATAATTGGAAAGACATGTGGCGACATCTATTATCATAAGAACGTTATTGTTGTTTTCCTTGGAAACAGTATTTTTTCGTAATGACAGACATACCTTTTTTTTGGGGGGTGGGAAATCATCAAATCACCCCTCCCGCTCTTGGGTAGAGCGAAAGGGAGTGTCAGACTTCTACTGATTAAAAGCCACCGATGTTTCCTCTTAGCCCTTGCGCCGAGGCCGCGATATCTCTTTCGAACAACCCGCAGCCCCGACGGGAATTCTGTAATTCCCGTCGGGGCTGCGGGTTGTTCGGGTGACAGAAACAGATATACGGTACCTGTGTACCGTATATCTGTTTCTGTGTAACAACACACTTCTGTGCACAACGTGCATGAAAAATTTCAGTATGATCTGTTCAGTGGTTTAGGCGTGAAAATGTAACAAACAAACTTACTTTCGCATTATACCTAATATTAGTTAGGATTGCTTATAACAATCAAAACTCAGTATTCAATACAGGTGACTAATCCAACAGTTTTTCTCAAAAAATCTTAATAAATTACTCAAAATAACCTAACTAATTTGCGAAGAAATAAAGACATCAACGAGTGTGCGCTACCCCTTACCACCCCCGATGACATTCTTAGCGAGTTTTTAATAGAGACAGCCGCAACCCTTTTATTGTGATTAGTTATTGTATTTACGAAGAGGGGGCGAGGGGGGCTGTCGGTCCGGCGGGGGTATTGACGGAACTGAATTGAGACTTTAATGGGAATTACTGTTGGGGTAGGAAACAAGCGACTTCTTGAGAAATTTTAGATGCAATATTGGTTCATTAGTCCAGTCGCTGGGAGAAGCTCGTGGTTTAATAATAACTGCCATTCGGGTCGATCTTTAGGTTAAGCCGCGCTTGCCTAGGTTGGTCTGTGGATGGGTGACCGCCCATTAAATATCGAGTTTCCTCCGTGCCTCGGAAATCACGTTAAGCTGTTGGTCCCGGCTGCCATATTATATAGATCTTTGGCAGTTATTACAGGTAGTCAGTGACCTGAAAGTCTGACAACCAGTCTTACGAAAGGGTATCGTATTACCCAGTATTAACTGGGTTGTGAAGGGCAGGATAGGCAGTCGCTCCATGTAAAATACTCGTACTCAGCTGAGTACGAGTATTTTACATCTAGTACTTAGATGTAGTGATTGTGTTATTTGTGAAATTAGTTCTTAATTATGCAATCGTGCAAAGTATAATAATTATAATGGTAAGCATTTAATATTTACTAATTTCTAACTGATTGAACTGACATGATTGACAACCGAAAATATAAAAGTGTGGCAGGTATGTAAATATTTGAAACGAATTTAAAATATTTTGATTTCCTTAGCATAATAAGCATGAAATAGCTAGCAAGATCGCTGGTTCTGAAGCCGCACATTTAAAAAATGATAACTTTTCAGTTTTGACACTGAAGCCTTTAAGAAAATGTTTGATTTACGCCTTCTTTTCTGACGGGCTTTTTAAATAATGGAAGATTTATAATTAGGAAAAACAACTTGACTATCTTTGGGAAAGGGATATTTTATTTTGAAATATCTAAAAAGTTTTGACGTTAACTTTGCCTCATATTTTTAATTTTGCGTCGTAACTTTTGGTTCAAATCAAAATATTTTTCATTATTATTTATTTTGAATAGCAACATTTTTCTCTGAAGTTTTTTAATTTAAGACAAAAGTCAAATTAAACTCGCATCAAATGCTGTGTGACAGTGGAGACAATAAAACTTGGCTAAAGCTGCGAGTTGACGTGACAAGTGCAATGACGTGGATAGGATTATTTCTATAACAACTATATCATTCATAATCTCCACACAGTAATACTTAACGTAAAGCTGCGAATTGACGTGACAAAAGAAACTAGAAACCTACCTACCTGTGCAGGATTAAGGAATACGAGTATACTTCACAACAAAACTAACATACCAACAAACACAGTAACACCAAACGTGTTACCAAGCGCAGCGTGACAATGGGAAACATTAAAAGCTGCGAGTTGACGTGACAAGTGCAAGGACGTAGATAGGATTATTTCTAAAACAACTATAAATTTAAAATCTCCACACAGTAATACCTATCGTAAATCTGCGAATTGACGTGACAAAAGAAACTAGAAACCTACCTACCTGTGAAGGATTAAGGAATACGAGTATACTTCACAACAAAACTAACATACCAACAAACACAGTAACACCAAACGTGTTACCAAGCGCAGCGTGACAGTGGGAAACATTAAAAGCTGCGAGTTGACGTGACAAGTGCAGCGGCGCGGATGGGTTAATTATTTCTTTTTGTGCGAGCCCTCGCTCCGAGATTGCTGTGATTACGTGACTTCGCGCTACGAACGTGTTTAGACGTGATGAGGTGAGGCAGACGTGACTGTGTTTGTGTTGAGAGCTGGAGGGGCCTCAGTGAGGAAATATACTGACGGACACACACTGTACAGAACTTTAGATTTTGGTTGAGAGTTATTCTGCACATTGGTATAATTTATGTCTCGAATCAGTGCAGAATTTACATAGTTTTAGGGAGATCAAGATCTCATTATGGAATGATATAAATATGTATATTAACTATCGAGTTTTGTAGTTCATGCTTAATCATTAGTTTTCCAGTCAAAAGAAATTATAGAATTTATAGGTATCGAAAATACATGTTTCAAATTACTCGCTTATTTACAACACGTACACGTCGTTTCGGGAGCTTTGTAACAAGATTGTCTTTGGACGTATTGCTTAAAGGTAAATTGAGTTGCATCTTTTGTCGAATCAAACAAAGTTATTTTTTCTTAGTCTATATTGTACCATGCACTGCTGAGAAAACCAGTTGAAGACTAGTCTCCAACTGGTTTTCTCTAGCTGAGATTGGCAAAGTCGTCACACTAGCATCAAATCGTGCAAGTCGGACTTGCACATGAAGGGTTCCGTACCATTGTAATAGATATTGAGAGATTTTCCATGTGTTTTTAGCATCACAGTACACTTCTCATAGGTTTTCCTGTAATCGACAGACACACAGACAGACGAGTGATCCTATAAGGGTTCCGTTTTTTCCTTTTGAGGTATGGAACCCTAAAAATACCGATGAATTTGAAGTAATCTTCAGAAAATAGTGTTTTTAAATCGGCAGCTTCCTTTACATCCAAGATTAAGACCTTCAAACTTCTAACACGTCAAAAATATCTAGCAAGTAACTCGTCCCGTCTACATCTCCTCATAATCTATGGCAAGTAGCTCTGAAGCGCTTTCACGCTCTCACAATACGCGATGCGGATTAAGCAAACACAGTTTTAATTAGGAGAGATTCGCGGAGTGCTTCACGTAGTCGTGTCTATTACTTGTGATAGACAATGTTCAGTGCTACAGGAATACACTGATATTATATTATAATTATGTTTAAATGAGTTAAAAATTGGAGAATCGCGAGCTTCATTAAAAATTTAACAGAAAGTTTTTGGTCATCTCTAGGTACAATTTTTAAACAAGTTGTTTTTATTTACCATGAAAAGGCATTAATTGACGTCAAAATTGTAGAATATTTCAACATAAGTCATGCCTATAAGGGGAGGCAGAGAGATTTCGCCAGATATATTTAAATTACATGATAGGGGCGAGCCTATTGCCATCAGCCGGGCACGAATCCAGACTCCGTGGCTGCTACTGAGTAATCCCTGATGGGAAAACTCAATAACAATTTGATCGAACCGCGAATTGAACCCGGGACCTCAAAGGCAAAGGCCTCCACTACCCTTCTTCAACGTCTGACTATAGCGTATAAATGCGTTTAACTAAAAAAACCACACAGCTTTTCTTTTAAAAGTTATAAATAACCCGCTATTCATATTTCTAACCTCCGTTTCACACAAGCAATAGAAACCTCATATCACAAATCAAAATATCATCTTCTCGCACAATACGACGACTAACAGGGTTCCGTAGAGAAAGAACTCGTTAACGCCTGAATAGCGCGCCAACAGATGAAGTTTACTTGTCTGATGGAATATATTAGCGGCTTGTGTACGGAACTCTCATGCTCGGATTTGATACACTTTTTAATTGCAAGAATTTTGTGGTGCCGCGTGTAAGGTTAGTTTTTGGGTGGTTTTTTTTTTTAAAGGTTGGTAGATGGGTGTGGTGAGGTGAAGTGAAAGTTGGTGTTATAAACTTGTACGCTTTTATGGAAGGTAGGTAAGAAATCTTGGACAAAAGTTTTAACAATTAAAATATTATCATCTTTCTGGTCTTGTTCCATGTTATTTAGGGTCGGCGTAACACGTCATGCTGTCATTTATTCCTTTTTACCCGACTGCAGCGAAGCCCAAAAGGAGGGTTATGTGTTTGACCTGTATGTAGGTACGAGTATGTATGTATGTCCGTTTTTTTGTTCCCTCATAACTCCTAAACGGATGAGCGGATTTGGATAAAGTAAACGTCGCACTTCGTTAGATTCCTTTTAGTGGCGCGAGTGTCACTGGCTACATTAAAATTTAAAAAAACAATGAAAATTTACGGATTTTCAGGGCCATACTGTGAAGTTCGAATTTTTGTTTTCTTCCATTACCATCGAGTGTGGTATCAAAATCAAGGGTTAAAAGGAGGTTACAAAAAATATAAACAACTTATATGTTTAAAAGAATTTCAGAGTGACAAATCGTATAAAAAATGTTAAATCGTCTGATAGATAGATAGATAGAAGTATTTTACGTGACTAATTAAAAAGCTGGAAATCAAAAAAGTAGTTAAAAAATTAAAACCGGCCAAGTGCATGTCGGACCATGCACAATGTAGGGTTCCGTACATAATGCTTGGTACTTCATGAAAGGTCCGTTACCTTGTATGTACTTAAAATAACTTACTTGTGGAATATTTCTCTTGACTGCTTTAGGCTGTAGCCGTTGCAAATGGTTCGGTAATGGCGCCTCTTTTTCTTGCTGCTTGCTGGTGGAAGCTTTGCTATCAGCCATCGACTTGGCAGCTTGAGAACTTGTAGTATTACTTCTAGCGGGCACTCTGTTCGCCTAAGGAAGGATGAAATATTTATTTAGACTGCCTCGTGTCTAGTGGTCGCAAGCGCGGCTGCTGAGCATAATATACTGGGTTCGATTCTCAGGTCGAGCAGTGTCCCGTCGGGGCTGCGGGTTGTTCGAAAGAGATACCGTGGCTTCGGCGCAAGGGCTCAGAAGGAACATGGGTGGTTTTTAGTCAGTAGAAGTCTGACACTCCCTTCCGCTCTGCCCAAGAGCGGGACCCCGTTATTTGATGATTTTCCACCCGCCAAAAAAAAAGGTCGGGCAGTGTTATTAGGTATTCCATCAGGTATTTCACATTAGCAGCAACGGAGTCTGGATTTGTGCCGTGCGTGAAGTGTTTTTTTATAAACTTTGCCCCACACTAGGAATTTCTCCTGTATCGTTGGTGCGTTCACAAACATTTAAACTCACATACACAAACATCCAGACCTGGAACAACTATCTGTAGGCCATACAAATATTTGTTTCGTGCGGGGATCGAACCCGCGACACGCAGCGCAGCAGTCTAATCGCTTAGCCACTGCGCCAATTGTGCCGTCGAATTGGTACTAATATAGTTTTAAAATTCTATTTACTAACACAAGCTGTTTTATTAGTATGTATATTTAGATTAAGGTTTTTATCTATGGGTCTTTGTTACCTGAAAATAAATGAATCCTGTTCTAACCTTTCGGGGATCACAGGCGTTATGTTATGTTAGAACGGTATCAGTAGGGGCTACGCATTTGCTACGGCGTAGTTGTCGTAGCAGCTACAAAGTCTACGTAGCCTCGTAGCAATAATATAATAAGAAGATTTTTCTAATCGTAGTTTGAGTTGAAAATTCACACAAGTCGAAGATGGTTTAGCGATAAGATCGCCCATTATGCCACCATATACGAAATGGAATGGAGGGAGGCCTTTGCTCAGCAGTGGGACAATATAGGCTAGCTACCTAGAACTCCCTGCCTGCGTCGGTTTTCCAGAGTTCATATAACCCCAATCTATTTAAGTCGCGAGTAAATTCCATCGTCGACCTCATCTCTGCCCCTGGGTCAAGTTTGAGGGCAAGAGTACACCCCTCTCAAATAAAAAAAAAGGTATAATATAATAAGAATACTAATGCGAAATGTAGTATTTTATTAATGTTACTTGTATGGTGTATAATTAAAAATATTCAATTTTTTGTTTGATAACCGCTCATCTATAGATGTTTAAGATTACATAACATCACGCCTGTAATTCCCGAAGGGTTAGGCAGAGTAGCATATCCACATTTCGCCAGTTAAATTTAAGTCTCATGTAATAGGGGGTAAGCCTATTGCCATCAACAGGGCACAAATCTGTAGCTGCTACTTAGAAATAACTGATGACTGGGTATTACAGGAGTCATGTTATGTATGTATGTAATGAATTTAATAGTAGTGTCTCACCATTTCCTCACTCCGTCGTATAATTTCAAGTTGCTGTTCTCGAGATATCGCTTGCCTGATCGCAGGCGACGGACGCACCTTCTCTTCAGAACCTGATGGTAATAATCAATATGTAAAAAGCCCCATCAAACCACAAGTATAGTTTGCGCCACATAAAAAGAAAAATGAGAGGAAAGCGGGGGAGGGGGATATTCGCGCAGGGGTACACTTGCGCACGAAAGTATTAGGCCTATTGTTTTATTTTCAAACTAGCTTTTCATTTGCTTATTAGTAGGTTGACATTAAAAAAATATATTAAATATAATATCACTAAATACAATTAAAACACGTTTTGTGTGCGTATTGTAACTGTGTTCAATTAAAAACACAATTCTTCTCACTGTAGACTCAGAACATTTTGTTGCCGGACCGCAGCCCGTTTCATGTAGGTATTGTTTTAAATTATCAACAATATTATTATCAGCCTTTCTGTTCATAAAACTATATACGTCATAAATAATTTTTCTCAATTGTGATGTAAAACCATTTCGGAAAACTTTTGTGCGCGATGGTATTTCGTGACGTAGACAGACTGACGGACCAATAGCGTACCGGCAAAAATGCATCGCGGGCCCCACCCCCTGCGCATTCCTCATACACCAAATAGACTGATAAATCGTTTAGTGCGCAGCTTGTCCCCCAGCGTTCTTTTTAAGTGGTGCAACCTGTAGTACTTTTTTATTTTTCGCAGCCACAAACGAAAATATTCACGTGTAGGAGACAATAATATTGTACACAAAGTAGTATTATGACATAAGACAAAAGGTGCTACAGCGCCATCTAGGACAAAAATTAAGAACTAACATCACAATACTGAATTGCCCAAGTTATCAATGAAAAAAAAAAGATCCAACGAATTGAGAACCTCCTCCTTTTTGAAGTCGGTTAAAAATCCGACAACTGTCTGTCGATAACACCCGCGTAGTCGGGAGATGCTCCCTTATCTATGTGGGACGAAGAACTGTACACCCTGTTCCCCATACCTTCTAGCATAACCAATAGAACTTTGTTTGGCACTCGTAATTCATCCATCATTTTTTGGGTCTCCCTCTCCATTCATCAACATTTATATTTATCGCTCTTTAAGTAACAAACCTCCCGTCGGGGCTGCGAGTTGTTCGAAAGAGATACCGCGGCCTCGGCGCAAGGGCTAAGAAGGAACATGGGTGTTTTTTAGTCAGTAGAAGTCTGACACTCGGGTTTTTTGATGATTTCCCACTACCCAAAAAAAAGCCACTAACAAACCTGCTATACTAGCGGTTAAAAAATACTATTACTGTATACTGACCGTAGAAGGCTATCCTATAGATGGGTGGCTCGAGCACGAACGCGTACAGTCCGTCGGGCGCGCGCTGTTGTATGTACTGCAGCCCGTAGTCGCACATCGCGCCCGCACACGTACGTAACGACGCGCGTTCGCTCTCACTGCATAGCTGTGACAAAATATAATAATAGATCATCATATATATATAAGTTCAGCCGAAAGACGTCCACTGCTGGACATAGGCCTCCACCAGTGTCACCACATTGATCGGTCTCGCATCCAGCGGATCCCCGCAACCTTCGAGTGATGACTTACTTACTAAGGGCTTACTTTATTCGTAGCGTGTCGATCGCAATGTTATTTGGGTCAGCCAAATTTGCTACGAAGCGTTATCGTTAACGTCTTTTAGGTCCTGTAAAGTGTAAGTGTCAGGGCACTCGAGGACGCAATCATGGTGTGAATCTCCACCTGAGGAAGTTTTCCACGTACAAATGTGATGCTATTACACATACAGTGGGATATCTGATTTATGGTGATCTACATAGCCTGATTCCTACGCACTACAGGAATTGATGGACGCTATAGATAGCGCCAAACTCATAGCTAAGTTTTGGGCCAAGTCTCGAAAAGTCGCAATACTAAGTCTTTCTTGATACCTTTTTTTTTTTTTTTTTTGGGGGGTGGGAAATCATCAAATAACCCCTCCCGCTCTTGGGCAGAGCGAAAGGGAGTGTCAGACTTCTACTGACTAAAAACCACCCATGTTCCTTCTTCGCCCTTCATGTCGAGGCCGCGGTATCCCTTGCGAACAACCCGCAGCCTCGACAGGCGTCGGCCCTTGCGGGCCCCTTCCATGTTGCTGACATCTCTTTGAGGCGCGCGTGGAACACGAACGCGCCGTCGACACGGCCAGTCGTCGTCATAAGACGGACGGACGGCGAGCTTACCCATCACTCACCGTCCACAGGCCCGCGTCTACGGTGGCCGGAAGCCATCACGTGGCCCCCGACGCCCGGAGCGCCTCCCGCGGGTCTTTTTTGATACCTTATGTCAAGCTAAAATCGTTTTAATTTACCTGCACATTAGCAGTCCTCAACTGCGGCGCTAACAGATAAGGCAGCAGTGGCAGCACATCCAACTGCAGCGCCATACGACTGCTGCACACTGCTGGAGAACTGCCGCGTAATACTGATGATACTATGCTTTCTAGTTCTACTTTCTTGCGGTACATCTGTGGTAGATACAATATAGGTTAACAAAAGAGACGCATCTCTGTTTTTTCGGATTCATGTGCGTATTTATTTATTTAATGCACAAATAAAAATAAAAAAATATCATGAATAATTCAATAAATAATAATTAATTAATAATTGTAATTTTGTTTTGTAATTTTTTTTTTTTTTTTTTTTTCATTCATTTATTTTTAATTTTTATTATTATTAAATTATCACTTGGGGAACACTTAAGGAGAACATAGTGAGGAAACCAGTATGCCTGAGAGATATTTGTCGACGGCATGTAAAGCCAAGTCAGAGGCCCATGGGCGGCATAAAAACTTTGACACCAAGTTAAGCACAAACCAGACCATGAAAAAGAAGAATGATTTAAAAGCCAATGTTGCCCAAAAGGCGCAAGATTCCCCCGTCGGGGCTGCGGGTCCCGTCGGGGTTGCGGGTTGTTCGCCCGTCGGGGCTGCGGGTTGTTCGCAAGAGATACCGCGGCCTCGACATGAAGGGCTAAGAAGGAACATGGGTGGTTTCTAGTCAGTAGAAGTCTGACACTCCCTTTCGCTCTGCCCAAGAGCGGGAGGGGTTATTTGATGATTTTCCACCCACCATAAAAAAAAATAATAAAGGCGCAAGATTCCGCGGTCCGAAAGCTACTTTATTTTCTTACTTTCAAAGCAGCTTTGTTTCGTTCGAAATGCGAAACTGTGAATGCACTAAAAACTTGATGACCACTGTCTTAACAAGTAGACAAAGTTACCTAGCCGGCGGACGAAAGTGAACTAGTCAGCTAGTGAACAAAATGACCCAGCAAGTAAATAAAATGACTCAGCAAGTTGATAAAAAACCCTAGAAAGTGCAGAAAAAGACCTGGGAAGCTGACAAAGGAACTAGAAAGGACTAGGGTGTAAAAGTACCCTTAACGCAAACGAAGGGCACTCGTTCCCCCCACCACTGCGATAATTTTTTTGTTGCAGGCCATACCTGGGAACCTCCTAGTTACGGAGATATTGGGGTCAAAATTCCAAATTTTTCACAGCTGTTTTTGTAAATACTAGTTTTTCAGGTTATAACTTTACTCCATGACCCTTTTACTATTCAAAGCATCCACTAGCACAATGTTTTAACAGTGCTACATTGACTTTTACCGTAAAATGTGATTTTTGACCCAAAAAAAAAGTCGTTACCGAGCAAAAATTTTTGCGTAGAAGTACTTAGTTTGATGTACAGATTGCTTGATTGACGGCTGTGCGATGGGTTGATTTACACCCTGTATATTAACCTCTTGCGCCTGCCAAGGAAACCTGAGCCTCTGCGGCGTCCTAGACGCGAGCACAGCATGGCACCTCGCTATACACTGCGGCAGCGCACCGTACAGCGAGTAGTTCTGGTGGCGCTGGGTCCAGCTGGTGATGACGTCATGCAGCAGCAGCCAGGATAGTGTCTCCACAGCGATGAGGAGTCGACCGTCCACGCGGGCTGTTAGGTAGTTCTCGAATATTCCGTCTACTAGTCTGTGGATGAAAATGGTTTGAGGTTTTAATAATCAGTTAACAAAAAGCTTGGCTTAGGGTCGCCTTTTTTTTTTTTTTTTTTTTTTTTTTTTTCCGGGGTGGAAAATCCTCATGGATGTCCCCCACCCTGGGGGGGCGGAGGGGTCTGTCAGACTCTTACTGACTAAAAACCACCCCGGTGTTCCATCTCACACCTACGCCGGGGGGCCGCGGGAACTTAAGATACTACCGCGACCCCCGGCTAGTGCCGGCCCGCCTCTGCGGGCCTCAATCTCGGGTCGGCGGGAGGAGTGAGGTGTTATACTCCCCCCGCGCGACGTCTAAGAGGGGCGCGCGTGGAACACTTCGCGCCGCCACCTCGGGTCCAGATGTGTGGGGGGCGACGGACGTCCCCAAGTCCGTCGCCCCTGGGCCCAATTAGGGGGGCCGGAAGAGGGCGTTATCCGCCCTCCGCCGACGCCCGGTGCGTCTGCTGCGGATCGGGTGTGGGGAAGAAATCTCCCTCTCCCTCTCCGCAGCCTCCTTCTGCGACACGACTGTTTCGCAGAAGGTTACCACCGCGTCCCAGGCCTCCTCGCTGCCGACCATAGACTCGACTACGGCCGGCAGCGACAGGTCACTGCCTACTTCTGAGATGAGGGCACGGCGCGGCTCCTCCCAAGCGGCACACTCTGCCAGCGTATGCCGCACCGTGTCCTCCCGGCAGTCGACGCAGTGGTGACACCGGGCGTCCGGCTCCCTGTTTATGCGACACAGGTACTTCCCGAAGCAACCATGCCCCGAGAGCACCTGCGTCACACGAAACGACAGGGAGCCGTGCCTTCTCCCGAGCCAGGGCTCGAGTACTGGCCGGACCGCCTCGATGGTATCGAGGCGTAGGTAGTAGGCGTAAGGCGTAGGCGTAGAGGTAGGGCGTGAGAGCCTGTCCCGCCATTCCGCCACCAAGCTTAGGGCCAAGCTTAGGCTTAGGGTCGCCTAAGCCAAGCTTTTTGCAAATGTGAGACGGGAGCGAGACAAAAAAAACACACCATGTCTTCTTACTTTGTTTTGTTTACCCTGCACACTTTTTTGTAATGTTTATCATAACATCGTTGTTCGTCACAGGTTGTTGACATCACAGTGGGCCCTATCAGAATACCAGCGCTGCGGTATTTGTTTTTTCATCTATCGCAGCACCATGCTGAGATAGGCCTTTTTGGCCTCGCACAGGTCTTCTTTTTATTATTTAGTTTTAGATTTTTTTTTTTTTTATTATTTTTGTAGTTCCTGTGCTTGTCCCAAATAAATATTTTTCTTTCTTTCTTTGTTCAATCAAATATTTACGCTACCTTGGCTTTCATTTCTTCAGGGGAGAACACTCAAAACCAGCGCTTCGCTATGGGTGGTCTGCTTCTCGCACTTACGACGTGCAACTTTAATATGTTTTCAATAAAAAGCTTTAAAATACATACAGAAACTTCAATTTTATTTATTTCCTCATGTAGCGGCACATACTTACGTATACTCATACTGACCAGAGGAGCGCACGCAGCCGTTGGCCGCGCGTACTGAACTGAGCTAGCCGAAGTAGCCGACGCGAAAGGAATGCGGACCGGCCGACTGTACAACCTCACGCTCGTATAACGTAGGGAGCGCGGCACACTAATTATTGTTCTACCGACATTACCAAATTGTGTTAGTCCTAAGTTTTGTGTACCTTATTTATTTTGATATTTGTTAATCGTAACTGTATATAAGGAGCTTTCCTAATTATATGACACAGATCGTTATTCGCCTTCTTATTCGCAACAAGTTCTCCTCAAGTATCCTCCTAAACTCATGTTCCATATCAGGAGCCGTTCAAGTATTACGTAAGCACTAATGGGGGGCGGGGGGGTCTCTGCTTGGCTTATTTTTGACGACATGGGGGGTGGGGGGGTCTAGATGATGTTTACGTCAGCAATAGTTGTTTACTTTGTTACACATAATTATGGCAACCCACACATTGTCTATGCTTGAAAACGAAACGCATTGTCGGTGATTGTGTCAATAAAGTTGGTTTTAATGAATATTATATACGTTAAAGTCCTCTCCTAAGCGTATTTTCTTATTTAATAAAAAAAACAGAACACATTAACAGAAAAATGCATAAGTATACCAAAGTTTACGTAAGCATGGGGGGGGGGTGAGAGCTATGATTACTTTTGCTGACAAGGGGGAAGGGGGGGAAAATAATTGCAGTAAATCTGGTTACGTAATACTTGAACGGCCCCTCAAAGATCCTGTGTTATATGACAATGATGAATAGAATAATAGATTACCTGTCGTATTCTCCAGCAGCTTGTATAGTCTTCAGAACAGTTCCAGGATCCTTGTCGTTGGTAGTGAAGATAGCTTGCAACGCCTGCATGATACTCTTATTGCAATCCTTTGTGCCAATCGCTGCGTTCTCCACGTCCTCTATGCTTAGCTGAAAGAGTAAAGCAAGATTCATTTATTTTTCGAAAATATAGGTCAGTAAGTATAGGTCAAAATTGCACATTAAACTTCCATTAATTAAATTTACAGAGAAATCGACCATCGTGTCGAGAACGCCTGGAAGAGCTATTGGTCCATGAAGTCGCTGATGAAGGGTGACCTACCTTTATCCCTGAAGCGCAAACTCATCGACATGTGCATTCTGCCCATCCTAACCTACGGTGCTCAAACTTGGTCCCTGACCGAGTCACAAAAGTCCAAGCTCAAGGTTTGCCAAAGGGCGATGGAACGAAGCGTATTGGGTATAAAGCTCAGCGACAGAATACGTAATACCACAATACGCTTAAAAACTGGAATCGCTGATGTGGGAAATAAAACTGCGGGCTTGAAGTGGGATTGGGCGGGCCATGTCTGTAGGATGGATCAGAACCGATGGGCTAGAGTCATCACGCAGTGGGTGCCAGAAGACGGGCGTCGTCGCCGAGGGAGGCCTAGAAAACCACACAGAGGGAAGAGTGGAAGGCTATGGGGGAGGCTTTTGCCCAGCAGTGGGACAATATAGGCTAAGAAAAAAAAAGAAAAAACTATATAGAAACATGAAAATGTTTAAGAAATGGAACTTTTCTGTAACGACCATAAAAAATCGCCGCGGAATCAGCTTGAGTCGATCACCAGATTTGTAGCCTTTAGTTCGCATGGTGCCTTTTTTAAGGATAGGAAGTCATCAAATGACTCCTTCCGCTCTAGGCGGAGCAATAGGGAGTGTCAGACTCTTCACTACATAGTATAAAACAAAGTCGCTTTCTCCCTATATCCCTATGTATGCTTAAATCTTTAAAACTACGCAACGTATTTTGAAGCGGTTTTTTTAATAGATAGAGTGATTCAAGAGGAAGGTTTTAGTATATAATTTGACCAACATCAACGCGGGTGAAGCCGCGGGCATCAGCTAGTATTGACTAAAACTCATTGGTTCCTTCTTATACCCTTTGCGGCCAGGGTCGCGGTAACTCTTTCAAACAAATTCCGCAATCCTGGCTGGCACTAGCCCTAGTGAGCCCCGTCTACTATGCTGACAACTTTTTGAGAATTCATAAATCGTCGACCCTGGTTCTGATCGGCCGGCGAGGCAGTCAAAGCTCACCGTCCGCAGGCCCGCGCCTACGCCCGGGGCATCTTCTGTTGCGGCGGCCGGGGCGAGAGGTTTCCCCCTCTTTCACTCGTTCGGCTTCTTTTTTTTTTGCGGTTGGGAAATCATCAAATAACCCCTTCCGCTCTTGGGCAGAGCGAAAGGGAGTGTCAGACTTCTACTGACTAAAAACCACCCATGTTCCTTCTTAGCCCTTGTGCCGAGGCCGCGGTATCTCTTTCGAACCACCCGCAGCCCCAACGGGCGTCGGCCCTTGCGGGCCCCTTCCATGTTGCTGACATCTCTTTGAGGCGGCGTGGAACACGAACGCGCCGTCGACACGGCCTGTCGTCGTCATGCTCGGACGGACGGCGAGCTAGCCCATCACTCACGGTCCACAGGCCCGCGTCTAAGATGGCCGGAAGCCGTCACGTGGCCCCCGACGCCCGGAGCGTTTCCCGCGGTCACTCGTTCGGCCTCCTCCTTCGCTAGCATTACTTCTTTGCAGAAGTAGGTGACGGCTTTCCATGCCACTTCACTCCGGACCATGGTTTCAATAAAGGCCGGACGCGAAAGGTCGCTGCAGCCAATCGCTCGGTGATTAGTAATAAATAGCACTCAATTACCTGCGCCTTCGCCCTCGCCTTGATGAAGCTCAGCACCTGTATCCCGGCGCGCACATCGCCCCGCACGCGCGCGGCCAGTGCGTGCGTCACGTGCGCGCGCACGCGCAGCCCCTCGCGTGCGCACACCAGCGCCAGGCGGGATGACAGCCGACTGATGGACACGCCGCCTACTTGCACGATCAGGGCTACGGGCCTGGAACAGAAATAATATTCAGTTTAGTAACTATCACCTTTACAGGGATGTCGACTGACTAAAAAAATATGATTCTGTTTAGTGTGTCAGTTAGATTAACGAAAAATATTGAATAAGTACGTGTTTTTTGATGATAAGCAATGAAAGTAAAGTGTACCTCAAAGGCCTCAGGGATGTAGCATACAGGTCGTTACAGATGGCGACGACGGGCCTCTTCAGCGGCTGTTGCTTGGCCTTCTTCTTGCCTTCGGTGGCCGTGGCCGTGCACCATCGCACCAGCAGCTCAACTGTCGGGAGTGGGGCTCCGTCTATCTCGTCTGTAATTGTGTGGAACATAACGATTTTGGTGTTAAAGTCAATGTCATTAAGAGGCTTTTTTGAATGTCAAGCTTTTTACAAATAAAGTGTTGTTCCTAACAGGGGTGTGCAGTGGAGTTTCTTGTCGGTTCTTTTCCATAGGCAACAACTAACTCGAAACGTGCTTCTTTTCTCAACATTTTATAAC
The DNA here is from genome assembly GCA_949774965.1 of Diarsia brunnea. Taxonomy (NCBI): domain Eukaryota; kingdom Metazoa; phylum Arthropoda; class Insecta; order Lepidoptera; family Noctuidae; genus Diarsia; species Diarsia brunnea. Next base: position 14,529,578 of record OX459013.1, on the reverse strand, counting down.
AAGGCCCACGCGAATTTATAAAATATTTCTGTTGAGTTTTTTTTACAACATAACATTTCGCCTGTAATCCCCGAAGGGTTAGGCAGAGGTGTAAGTAGTTTTTTTTATTTATGATATTAATTCAGTTTAATTAATTTTAAACTAGGGATGGGAAACATACCTCCATTCCTTGAAGTCCTGTTTGTTAGCAAATAAAAAACAGGCCGGTTGATTATCATTCTGTTGACAGGTTAATACTTTGACTACGTCATTTTTCATTAAAATTCTCATATAGTTCTGCCTATGCGAAAGAATCTTGTGGCTTAAAAACATATTCAGCTCCATCCAGTTATACTGGAAGCCGACCCCAACATAGTTGGCAAAAGGCAGATTATGAGTTTTGCTTATTCGAGCAGAAAAAACAATATAAATGGAGATAGTTTACCTTCATCAGCTAAATTAAGTGTATATTTTAACCTCTGGTGATAGTACGAACAATAGAAACGCATAAATATTTTATAAAATTGTTTACCTAATATCAGACAGTTGGGCCGTCTCTCTGCGTCGAGCACCGATCTCATGAGCGTGGCACTCTGTAGCGCGTTACGGAACGCATCCGTACTGCGCTCGTCCGATGCATTTAGTTCCACGGGTCTGTAACCTAAAAACAGTAAACCGAGAAAGTAAAAAAATTGCAAATGTTGCGGTCGGTCGATTTTTACCTAACATGTATTTTAAAACAAATATCTTACTATTATTTATATGTGAAACATCTATATGCGCTCCTAGGCAGTATAAACGACTCGTGTGCCGTGACTCTTCCGTCACGGCACACGAGTCGTTTTTACTGCCAAGACGCTAACTTGGCGTGATGCCTTATCTCTATGCAATGCAAAATCAACCTTTTCTCATTCGGATAAAGTTATGGAGCGATTGTACATATTTCTTTTTCGAAAGTTCCACGCTACTCAATTAGTTATGTAGTTAGGTTGTATGCAGATTTGATTGATATAAGCTTGATTCTGACCGATAGATCTAATGGAAGCCTCAACATAGCTGGGAAAGATTATGACGACAAATTCGAAAAAATAAGTTCCTTAAGGTATGACGATACCACGCGTCACCTTGATGCGGCGGTGGGGAACAAGTGAAGTACGTGCCAGACGCAAGGTTGTGAGTCTTACCAGCTATCCTTGCCAACAAATGAGCCAGCGTAGTCTTCCCGACCCCGGGCGGACCGCACAGTAACGCCACCTTGTGGTGTGGCCTGCCGTCTTCATCCATCTCCGGTTCGTCCTCCTTCTTGCCCTTCCACTTGTTGGTCAACTGGAACTGGCCAGCTTTCTTACTGAACGTGGTGCGTTGTTGCGGATCCTTGGTCTTTACTTCTTTTTTGAAGACTATCTGTGGATTTTTTGTAAATTTATGTTAGAAGCGAACATATTTTATAAATAATTTGCCTTTGACAGTAATGCGAAATCAGCCAGACAAAATAACAAGACAAGTCAAGACATAACTTAACATGACGCCTGTAATACCCGAATGGTTAGGCAGAGGTGTGCATAATAGTGCACCCACATTTCGCCAGTTATGTTTAAGTCCCATGTAATAGGGGGCGAGCCTATTTCCAACAACCGGGCACAAATCCGTGACAGTTACTGAGAAATTTCAAGGTATGAATTTCAATAAAAGAACCAGGATTTGTTGACAACTATTTTCTGGAAAAGGTTCAGTATTTCAGGTGCTGTTCTTACAGTGAGCCGTTCTGTTGTTTATAAAGTAGTGTATTAGGACTATATTGTTGAAAACTGTGATACTATATGCACCTCTAATTTCGACATTCGTTTACATACAGTGTTTAAGTGGCATATTACCCAAGACGACGTAACCGAGGCAGGCCCAAGAAACGCTGGCGTGACGAGCTGGACTCATTCTCAACAGATTGGACGGAGAAGGCAGATTGTAAAAAAACTTGGAAAGCCATGGGGGAGGCCTTTGCCCAGCAGTGGGACAGTGTAGGCTAAAGAAACAAAAAAAAAAGCATCCAAGAAAAGTATAATAATTTGTCTTTATGTGTTTCTTATGTGCATTGTGCATGATATATTGGGTGTAAAAGTACCCTTAACGCAAACGAAGGGCACTTGTTCTCCCCAACACTGCGATCATTTTTTTTGTTCTAGACCATACCTGGGAACCTCCTAGTTACGGATTATTGGGGGTCAAAGTTCCAAATTTTTCACAGCTGTTTTTGTAAATACTAGTTTTTTAGGTTATAACTTTACTTTAATTACCTCCATGACCCGTTTACTATTCAAAGCATCCACTAGCACAATGTTTTAACAGTGCTACATTGAGTTTTACCGAAAAATGAGATTTTTGACCAAAAAAAAAAATTGTTTCCCTGTAAAAATTTTAGGGGTAAGTACTTAGTTTGATGTACAGAATGCTTGGTTGACGGCTGTGTGATGGGTTGATTTACACCCTGTATATATGTATGTAATCCTCTTTTCGTCTCTCACCTTATCCCACAAATGCAGCCAATGCAGCAGGGCCCTATTCACCGGCTCATCAGACAACAGGTCCAGGTACGACTGTGGCCGGTACTTGTCTACCCAGAGCATGTTGTTGTTGATATCAGCGTCTATGTCAGGAAGCGGTTGAGATGCAGCCTCTTCGGATATCAGCTGCTGCTGTTTGGCTTCTAGCTGGAAAAGTTTGAAAGTAATAAGTCTATTATCTGTTCCATTAAAAACAGGTGCAAAATATTATTTGGAATGTATTTTGTAATTTCAATTATTTACGAGAAAGATGGGGTTTATAATTTGAATTCTTGACTGAAAAACATATATTTGGTTATTGGTACTGAAAAACATACATATTATTATTATTTTTCAATGAAATAGTGAGAATGCTCTGATGCAAAGCGGTTGCCCGCGGCTTCGTCCACGTGGATGTCGGTAATCGCGACCAAAAGTAAACTTTTCATCCCCCCCTTTCGTTCTTTATTTGGCATTAAAAACTAAAAAGTAGCCTATCTCCTTTCTCAGACTAGAGCCTAAGAAAGGTCAAAGGCTACTTTTTTTACCAACTTAAATGAAATTTGGTACACAGTAGTTTTTGCGTGGAAGCGCGACAGACAGACAGACAGAGTTACTTTCGCATTTATAATATTATCTTAGTCTATAGTATAGATAGACAAAGAATAAACAAATTAAACACTACTTACAATCTTCCTAGCCTCCACCCAGGTGCTGGCATATGAAGCATGCAGAGACATCTGTTCAGCTGCCGTATCCAAGGAACTCTCCCAGGATTCTTCAGATTCCAGCCGCACATACACTCGGTCTCCATCTGAGTTTGTGAGGGGAAGGAAGTTCCATCTGGAATGGATGAAGCAGAATGATGAAGTTAAGGAATAAAGCTGCAGAAAAAATAATCACACTTTATAGTGTGGTTTTCGGTAGACACTCGGACACAAAGCATATATTTCAATGAAGTAGACCATCTTTTTTCTTTTTGCCGGGTCGAAAATCATCAAATAACCCCTCCCGCTCTTGGGCAGAGCGAAAGGGAGTGTCAGACCTCTACTGACTAAAAACCACCCATGTTCCTTCTTAGCCCTTCATGTCGAGGCCGCGGTATCTCTTGCGAACAACCCGCAGCCCTGACGGGAATGAGGTAGACCATTACACGCACTTTAGAAAGTCGAAAACAAAAAAAGATGAAGCTATAGTTCTAGTCACAAGGCAAAATAACTTGTGAAAGTACTGCAGTTGCCCATACCAAAGTCTAGATTCCTAAAGAGTAGAATGGGCAAGAAACTCCCTGGAGACTTTTAATCAAAATATTGGTTACATCATTCATTTTGAGATGTTACACAAAAGTATATGTGAGAATGATGATGGCTGAGATAGGCTCACTAACCTTTCGTATGCCATGTAATTAGACACAATTAAAAAGCCATTGTGTCTCGCGTAGATCTACGTTCCAGCATTCGAAAGGTTAAGCCTTTATCATTGTTCTGGTCCAATTTTGTAAAAAGCGTAAAAGAATAAATTGGAAGAACTATGATAAACACCTTATTTAGGAATTCAGAGGTAAATATTTGGTAGTACAGTTAATGTGTCTTTAACAAACAACCCTTGCTCCATTACTGAGCTAATCAAAGCTGCAAACTGTCTCGGAATGGTTTATTTTATCCTCAGAATTCTTTACAACAGTACCTCACCTTGGTATATCAAGTGACAAATTATCCTTGGCCCTATACCCAGATCTACCACCAACCCCCCTCCCCCTCCTACTAGGCTCCAACAAACTCTGTTTCAACCGTCTCCCTTCCAGAATCTTCTCAATCAAATCCATATCATTCTCCTCATCAGTCTTTTGTCTCTTGCTCGGTAACTCCACTTCATTAAAGTCTATGTCTCCTATGTCTCCGAAAAGTTCATCTGCTGTCCTTTTACTGGAGACAGGAGTGAGGTCTTCTAAGGGTTGGAGGTTTGGTGTGAGAGAGATATCCGTGCTTTCCGTGCTTATAGAGTTGGGTATGGTGGTTGTTGCTGGTGGGATGTGTTCTGTGGTTATGGGCACCGTCTTCTTGGTTATGGGACTTGAGAAATCGAGACTGCGTTTAGCTGGTAGAACTTTCTTTTTGATGATATTTGGCTCTGAAAATAGGAAAGTTTTAGATAGATTAAGATACTTATTTAAATTTTTACTTGTAAGGAGTATTATGTTACCCAGGAACTGGGTTTTAGAGACTAGAAAGGTAGTTGCTATACGCCTATTGCAATGCATCTAGTAAGACTGCAAGTCTAACCCAAAATAGTTGAATAAAAGACCGGGCAGATAGTGATAAAATTCTTTAAGTGACACTCACCACTTACTGTAGCATTCAATCAAAAGCATCGTTACATTTAGTTGAAAAATAACTTGTAAAATCAAAACTTTGGAACTAAAAACTAACCTAAAACGAACAATAATAATAATTTTAGAGCCTGTAGTTTTTGAACGGCTTTAATATTACCTGTATCCCCATCATCTTTAAGCATTTCCAGCTCATCAGCGTACATCAACTCGTATTCTTCATCAGGATCAGGATAGTCACCCATTTTGCCGGTATAACTTACAACAACAAAAGGATTAAGTAGCAAGTAGTATTTTAGTTGGTTCCTCGTAATATTTTACTAGTATTTAAGGGCTTTCTAAGCTTTAATGCATCCGTAAAATTAAAATGTTTTCACAAAATTGAAATTCAAAACTTTATCCACTGTTTTTGTGTCATAGTTGACATTGACACGTGACAGCAACCGTCAGAAATCATAAGCACGGATTTTCTTGGATTGTGGGCTTTTTAGTAGCGCGACATTTTTCTACCATTTGGTAGTTTTTTTTCATAGCCATTTAGACACAAATAAATCTTTACTTTTTCAATTTGCTACAAGATCTTTAAGTTCCGATCCAAAAACTAGAAAGCAACAGACACATGGAGCTAGGATTTCCTTTATATTCATTTCTCTCGAAGTTACGGCCTGTTGAAAATTGCCCAAAAATTTGTTTTTTTTTTGATACCTTAATTTTTTCCAGTAGTGTATTTAACTGTATTAAAATCATTAATCATAAGCTAGTGGATGCTATTGGTAGTGCAATAAGTGCCATTATTTTAAGTTTATATACAGTGTTTATCATGTTTTTGTAGGTACTGCTGTTTTGTATCCCAAAATAAATAAATAAGTTTTGATTATTTCTTAGATAATGATACTGTTAGCCTGCATCATCGCACTGGTGGATAAGAACTCGCTTATCCAATCTAAGTATAGATTGGATTAAAATACATTTTCCTTTATTATCGTTTTCGCTATTAGATACCTCTGTCTAACCCTTCAGGGATAACAGTCGCGTAGGTTTAAGTTTACGTAGGCCCTCGCCATATTTGTTGGGGGCCCTGAATCAAAATTTGTTGGGGGGCCCAACTGAAGGGTAAACATTTTTCCTTTTTTGACTGTCGTAATTATTGAAGTGAAACTTCTTTCGACACTTTGGGCACATTTTTATTAAATGATTTTTTGTCGGTAAGTACGGCCCAGTTCAAGTGAGATTGTGGACAATGTTTTACGAATGTTTGCTTACACACGTTCGGGGCCCCTAGAGCCCGTATAATTGATACTAGAGTTGCCACGAATAGTGATTTGGCCGAATACCGAATACCGAATATTCTGCAACGCTGTCGGCCGAAGCGCCGAATATTCGGCCGCCGAATATTCGGCACAAAGTGCATGCTTGACGAGCGCGTAAAGAATAATACGACAAGACGCGTCGCGACCTATCTCACACGAGCGCGGGCGGGCGTGCGGCCATTTGACTATTTGTTTCAATTGCGAGTAAATCACGTCACGGCACGCTTTGTCAGATCAATATAAAAAATAAATGAAATCAAACATTACCTACGATTTTGTAGAAAAGTTCGTTCGTTAGTTCTTTTTTTGCTGAAAAGCTTGTTTTTATCCATCACAACTTACCGCAATTAATTTTACTTATTAAAGTATTGTAATTTGGTAATAAATACAAATCTTGAGTAATATGATGTGTCTGTTTTGTCCATGATTCGGTATTCGGTATTCGGCCGAATAGTACGTATTATTCGGCATAATACCGAATACCAAAAAAAGTGGCCGAATAGGCCGAATACCGAATAGTAGCCGAATATTCGTGGCAACTCTAATTGATACAGCTGATACGGCGGTAGCTACGCCCCTGGCCCTCGCACATTTCGGGACCACAACCACGGCCGGGACAAGTCGTGTTGAGGCCGCGTAGTGCGCGAGGTCCAGGGTAAATCTTCATTCTTTATCGTGTGGTTCGTGCTTAAACTGGTGTCAGAGTGTTAATGGTGCCGGTGGCCTCTGACTTGGCTTTACATGCCGTCGAGAAATATATCTTAGGCAGTTTGGTTTCCTTCGTCGAGGCAAGTAACAATTACTACAATGTATACGCACGCACATGAATCCGAATATTCAGTGGTGCGTGTCTTGAGTTCAAACTCGAGACTTGGCAGTCCGACGTTCTAAACTAGACACACTGACTAGGCTAGCACTGCTATACTGTTACTGTTAGCCCGTGTCATCCCATTGCTGGGCAAAAGCCTCCCCCGATGTCCTCCAAATTTTTCGATCCAGGGACAAAGTTTGTTTGTTTGTCTTGTTTTGTTTGTTTTAAAAACGTTGCCCCACACTAGGAATTTCTCCTGTATCGTGGGTGCGTTCACAAACATTTAAACTCACATACACAAATACCCAGACCCGGAACAACTATATGTAGGCCTTACAAATATTTGTTCCGTGCGGGGATCGAACCCGCGACACGCAGCGCAGCAGTCCATTGCTTCAGCCACTGGGCCAACCGTGCCGTCAAAGTGGTCGTTGGTTCTGTCCAGCTCGTCGCGCCATCTCCTACGCGGTCTACCACGTCGCCTTTTGGCTATGTCAGGGCTCCACAACGTGATTATTTTGGCCCACAGCTCGTCGGGCATACGGCATAGCATAGCATGAGGCATAGCGCTGCTATAATAGAGGGGTAAATAAAATATATCAAATAAAACACCAGAATTATATATACGAAAGTTTTTTTTTAATAATTGGGTATATTTACAATAGATTAATTAACAAATGTGAGTTACATGAATAATGTTTAAACAGGTATATGACCAGGAATACCTTCAGAGTAATGTTACATGCACACGTCCTATATCAAAGTTACACTATTAAATACTTAGGAGAGATCTTTCAAAATTCGTTAGTGAATTGTATCGGTCACAAGACCTTATATACCTGACTTATATATTACCTAGTAATTGGAATGTAGCCACGGCAAAAATCTTATCCTTCACTAAAATCGAGATCAATTTGTTTGAAGTAACGTGTCTTCTAAGCTAAATATAAAAAACAAATAACTTAAATAAAATAACAATAATATCAATTTCAAATGTCTCGTCAATTCTCAAAAAGCATTTCAATCCAGTTATTTAATATACTAGTGTTTTTTCGAATGTTTTACTTTGTATATCATACAGACGGCGTCATATCGTGCTTCTCAGATTCGAGGAAATATCCAAACAAAATAAATAATGTCACACTAGAAACGATCACTGTCTTAGGCTTACACGGTTTATAACTAAACATGCCTACACTGTCACTTACGATATATTGTGAGCTCAGAAATACTCAGAATAATTAATAATCTCGTAAGATATTCCGTAATTGACAGTGTAAGTTGATATACAATAATAATTGGTTGGTAATAAATATAACAATTAACTGTGAAAAAATACAAAAAAAAACGTTAACATAAAAATAATAACAACTAAACGCAAAGCTAAGATTCAATAAATCACAGACACTACTTTTTACCTATTCGATACTGACTGGAACGTATTATGAGATTCTTTTTTTTTCATTTATTTATTTAATATTATAAATTACTTACACTTCATCACCCTTAGACGTTCACTTGACTAAACAATTTATCTTAACTACGGCACTCGGTGTGGCCGATTGTCTTTTGGCCTTTATTTTAAACTGCGTTGATTAGGCTGTCCAATTTATGAACCTGATTCCCCCAGAGGGCTTTTCTTAAGCCGGATAATTAGGACTTGCATAACTAAGCTCAAAAACCGACAACTGACCCTAAATACGAAACTAACGAGAACACTGATGAATGCATTATGTTTAAGGGACCTTGTGGACTACACGGCGTCGAACAAGACTTTTTGCCGCAGAATTCCGACCAAGAAGAAAGTTTGATCGCACAACTACCGCGTCCGACAAGTTTTGTTCAAGATAGCGGCTGGTCTGGCTAGAAGTCGTGGTCGTGGCCGCGTAGTGGGCGAGGCCCCTAAGGTTAAATATTGTCTATGGCGTTCCGGACCGAGTGCCACCCAGACGTGAGCCTGCCGTCCATTTGTCTAAACTAGGCTAACAGTTAAGACTTAGATGTATTATTTTATTCGATTTTACTGTACAAAATGCTTAATCCTTCGCAAAATTTGACCTATTTGTTATTAATACAATTCATCGCCTCAATAACAATCGAGTCGTCCCGCTTTGAGCCGGCCATTTTATTTAAATACGTACACTTCATAGAAGGGTTCACCGGATTATATTACGACGGATTTCCCGCTTATATTGCATCCTCCCGCCTGCCAGACATTTCTCTAATATCATCTAACTATGGCAATACGTTCATTTCACTACGTTTACGAAACTCTTAACTTACTAGCTAACCGCTGTTCTATTGGACTAAAACACCGCTTGGTCCAGCGGCACGAGAAAATATAATTACCAGACAATTACCTACGTAAACATACGAACAGACAAGAGAGTGCATCAACTACAACGTGTCACATCAAACACCATAGACAAGAGCGATGCACGTCAACAACTGAACGACGACCGGCGAGAGGCGCTCATTGCGGTCTCGGTCTCTGCCGTTGAGTTTAAAAAAACTGTGAATGTGTGTTTGTGGTCAGATTATACCACATCAACAGTCTTTCATGCTGCTGCTTTTAGAACCCTCGTGCGACGACGTGTGAGGCAGTCGTGGTCAGTTCTTAGGAGCCACCAGTTCACCAAGGTCTTTGAAATAATGCACTCGCACTTAAGCGGCCATGTCTGGCCATAGTAACCGCTTACTCGGGAGTACGCGTGCACCATAAGGCCTTAGTCACCGAAACTACTAATTGGCTATTTGACTAGTGTTAAAAATTCACGACAATGTTATATTATTTCAAAGAACTAACAGAAATGTAATGTGAAAAAAATAATAAAATCGATCAGAAAATGGTTTAGTTTTAACTGATTTTAAATGACGTGTTAGACAAAAACAGCGCTATAGAAACGTGACGTCATATTTCATACCTCCATAGTTACGTCACGGTTACGTAGTACAAATGGCCGTTTCGCGCGACAAGGATAGAAAGTGCCCCCACCAAAAACTTCTAAAGCAAGAATTACTTCTAAAGAACTACCCCATTTTTTTTTATCGATATTATTACTTTTTTCACACATCGTGTTATTTCTGTTAGTTCTTTAAATTAACATAACATTTTCGTGAACTTTAACAAGAAGTCAATTAGGTTTGCCAATCACCACGAACAATTGGAAATTTGTCTTACACTCCGAGGGTTCTAAAACTAGATAATTTCTTTACGCCATCCCTCTACAAACATTGACTGCTCTAACAGACGGCTTTTAAGCTGTCAGTCCCAGTCACAAATATCACGCTATCAGGTGTTACCGATCCCTAAAATGTCTTGAAATAAACTGTTTTTCACTAGATATCACAATCCTTCGAAACTAATTTCAAAGTCACGGTACAGAATTATGAAGGTACTTGCATAATTCGTACATTAAATACCTTTCACTCGTCCGTCTATTGCAATGACATTTTTGCAAATCTTGGTCAATCGTAGCCATTTTCTTTTTTTTCTAATTAGTACCTATTTAAGTCAGCGTTTTTGAGCAATCACACCGTGGATTTTGTTGGTTTTATGAAAGGAATTGATGACTAAAATTAATGAGTTATCATCTAAGTGGAATCCTTAATTATTAATAATTATAACAAGTGACTAGATTATCTTGCACTCCTGACTCTGAATAAACCAAATCAAGCTGTTACTACCTGAACTCGCTAGCGCACAATGGACATTGTGGAATTCTTTTCTGGCTTAAAAGTCTTTAAATACCTACTAGCGACGCAGTACCACTCTATAATTTGAGTTACGCTAACTTGGGACAGTTTTAAAATGTGGTCTATTCAACTGTCTCCCCTCTCAAACACGACTGTGAACACTAAACGACTCAACAAACATGCTGCTACTTGTAACGCTCAAACTTGGACGATTGACCAAGATCTTGGACTGTCAGGAGCCGACATCAAACGCGACTGGGGCGGTCAGTGAGTGCCAACCGAAGGACGGCGACCTCCGTGTGTCAGGCAGCGCTGATGGCGAGGGGTGGTGCGGGGGCGGGGTGCGCAGGCGCAGGGGGCGGGCTCTCGATGGATGTCCCACACGCCTTCAGCTCCGTGAACACTTCGGTGAAGAATCCGGGCTCCGAGTTGATCCTCAGCATGTTGAAAGACAGGCGATCCACGATGAGGAGGCAGCGGTCCCAGAACTTATCTTTAGAGTCTTCGACTAGGAATGGTTTGAGCGGGTAGGAGATCTCGTTGCCCATATATGAGTAGGAGAGGTAGAGGCAGGTGAGGACCACGGCCTGCAGCTCCTGGGGGCGCCCTATCCGCTCGCCGTCTACCAGTTCTCGCACCAACATGTACACGAACACCACGTTCGCTGGGTTTATGAACGCCACATCCTGGAAACGAGAAGTGTTTGTGTTAGAGACGATTCGAAGATTTTATGTAGATACAGCTAATTTTTTGAGAGTGAATGAGAATGCGATTTGAATGTGTTCTAATAATGTAGCTCATCCCTGACAAAATTGTGGGCTGGTTTGAGGATGGACTCGATTTACTATCAAAAGCAAATATTTACAATTAGATAAAGTTATATAAATTATTTTGTAAAAACATGAGTGGGTCTAAGTAAATATTTTTATTTAATAGGGTAAACGAAATAAATAAAGATTAGGAATAGCGTACAAAAATAATTGGCTGAAACAATAGGGTGAACTTAATTTGTATAAAGTTTTTCAAAATGTAGAGGTACCAAAGGTACAAAGATTTTTTTTGTAAATCGAGAAATTTTACTTCGGGGTTTATAAATTTTGCGTAAGGGTCACGCCCGTCGGTGCTGCGGGTTGCTCGAAAGAGATACCGCGGCCTCGGCATAAGGGCTAAGAAGGAATATGGGTGGTTTTACGTCAGTAGAAGTCTAGAAGTCTGACACTCCCTAACTCCCTAGCGGGAAGGATTCATTTGATGATTTCCCACGCAAAAAAAAGGGACTCACACAGGGACGTATACAACTGGGATAAGCCCAGTTGCCTAGCACCACGGATATTATTGTCATTAAATTAATATTAGGGGTCCTAAGTTGTGAGCTGTTATATTTGTGTTCCTTCTTAGCCCTTTATGTCGAGGCCGCGGTATCTCTTGCGAACAACCCGCAGCCCGAGATGAATAAACCTCGGGTCGTCTTTTTCGTTTGAATGTTATCGGTTGGTCACACATACGCACATTACTTACGTAGATTAAAGGTCGGGATATTTTCGTTACGTGTCTGACCGTCTGCCCTTTTCATATCAAATATGAAAAAAGTAAACAGTCTGTGTAAGTTTGTCTTTGTTTTGACTTACAAGTCCAATGGCGACGCGGTGAAGTAGTTATAAATGTCTGAGCCGTGACTCATCCGTTCTATCGATTCGCTTCAGCAATGTCGATGCCTTACAAGTTTCAGGGTTAGGTACTTAACGTAGCTAGTTATTAAGTTGTTACTCTGAGGTATAATTATGTCGTTTTCTTGTTTAATTCTACAATTTGATTGTTTAAAGGTTGAGACTGTCATAATCACTATCACTACATAGTATAAAACAAAGTCGCTGTCGCTGTCTGTCCGTTCCTATGTATGCTTAAATCTCTAAAACTACGCAACGGATTTTGAAGCGGTTTTTTTTAATAGATAGAGTGATTCAAGAGAAAGGTTTTAGTATTTACGCGCGGGTGAAGCCGCGGGCATCAGCTAGTCATAGATATAATAAAAAAGGTCATAATAACCACTGTATTTATGTTGTTAGTGGTATTTAACATTGTAGCTCAGTTGTCTACTTTTTTGCGCGTGCATAAATAAGTGAAAGAGTACACGTATGTAATATTAATATTGTTCATTACGAGTATATAAGGTCCCATTAAAATAGATGGACAAACTCTTAGAAATCAGTCAGGACAGTGATAAAAATAAACACTCTAGATACTTACAAGAAAAAAAAAACAGTTAACAAATACACACTAAAAATATTGGTTACCCATCATTTTAGGTCAAAATATTTCGGAAAAGTCTCGCAACCCTTGCGTTTATTATAGAAAATGTGCGCGGGCCATTGACTTTTAGGCACAATCCATTTTCCCTTCATATTGTAAAACTAGCGTAGGACAATGGTGATAAAGAAAAAAATAAGGTTATAGTTTTTTTACATATTTGGGCCGAGAATCGAATACTGAATACCCTCCTTCAATATGTCCCTCATTTAACCTAACACACTGTATATGTAATGATTTGTGTGTATATCATTCGTTGGAGATCCTAAATAAACACACAAATAAGACCGGATTTACAAAATATAATTTGGAAACCATTTTGTTTTTACTTAGTATGTTGTTCACTGTGTAACTTTTGTTTCTACCCAGACCCGTTACTTGGGACTGGACTATTAGTAATTTATGACTACTTTTGTTAGCTTGGGTCTTACCTGTTAAAACAAATGTATGTGTTAATGAGTAAATAAATAAATAATAATAAATAATTTGGTAACTTCAAACAATAACCGGGATGAAACCAACATGCGTGTCAATATTGGTACCATACTTAGAGTGGCCATCTCAGCATAAATGAACTGACTCCATCTTGTAGTCGAACGAATCACAAAAAAATATCAACAATAATTGCTTTTTTTTTTGACGGGTGGAAAATCATCAAAAAACCCCTCCCGCTCTTGGGCAGAGCGAAAGGGAGTGTCAGTCTTCTACTGACTAAAACCACCATGTTCCTTCTTAGCCCTTCATGTCGAGGCCGCAGTATCTCTAGCGAACAACCCGCAGCCCCGACGGGAACAATAATTGCTTCATGTCAAATCTAGCTCGTGGATCACGAGCTAGATTAGCTAGACCGAAATGATTAGATTACACACTAACACGAGAATCTGGGCCGCGTAGGCGCTACGGGCTACGATAATTTGCTACGAAGTGCTACGAAATATCCGTAGCAATATCGATTCACCGAAAATAGTCAGGTAACACCTAAATTACCTACATATTTCTTCGCCCACGTAGTTTTTCACCGTCCACTGGTAATTGCTACCTTTCGCGACATGAGGTCACTAGCAACAGAGATTGGGACCACTTTAAAGGGTACGCTATCGTATTTTAACAGCCGAGGTGCTATAAAACGGCCAATTTGCGATTATAGTGTTAGCACAGGTGATTTATGGTATGTGGTAACGGCCTTGGCTTAGGTACTTTGTGTAATTTATTCCATCACTATTATAAAGCTGCCGTATGGTGTCGGACGCAAAGAATAGCACCATCCCATATCTTCCCGTGGGTGTCGTAAGAGGCGACTAAGGGACTTACCAGAGAATGGGCAGCAGCGTTCATAACAACCATACTGCGATCGCCAACCCGCCTGCCAAGCGTGGCGATTATGACAAATTCCCCCCTTCTGGGGGAGGCCTATGTCCAACAGTGGACATCTTATGGCTGAAATGATGATGATGATGATGATTATAAAGCTGTAAACATGGTGAAGGGAAGAGATTGTGAGGAAACCGGCGTAATACTACTAGATTGAACATAAAGAAAATATAAGTGGGTTCACTAACCCGCACTGGGCCCTCGTGGTTATTCCATTGATTTGATTTTGAATGAGCGACAGTCCATTCCCTCTTACAGAGAGAAGGCCGTGTCCCAGCAGTGGGGACATGCAAAGGTAACAAAGGTTAACAAACCTTAATTAAGAAAATAAATAGGGTGAGTGTTTTATAAAAGGTTTGTAGATATGTACTTTTTGTTCTATTTGTGTAAATACGTCTACTCTAGGACTTCGTTTAATTTCGTGCAAACAATATACTCTGTCACGAGTCACGTAAGTACTCCACGCCTCAGGTTGACCTTATTTACGGTCAACTTATTATTTTAATACTCATCACGCCATTATTTTCGGGTAAAAGATTTGTGCTTAAAATATTTGAAGTATGTTCAAAGAAAGAAATTAAAGCAAAATTGATTTCAAAATGACTACCTTGTCGGTCTAGTGCAAGTGCGTCTGCTGAACATGAAATAATGTATGGCAATGTTGACTATTGTACTCAGTTTAAAGGTGCAGATCGCGTTCAGAATCGTTTGTGAAATGCACTAATCAATGCTGAAAATGCTGTTAAAAGTTAAGCTACACCAATATGCTGGAATACTATTTGAGGAATCAGGAAAGTGAAATGCTGTTCGATCGTCGTAAATACGTGACCTTTGCTTCAAACACCAAACTACGGCAATAAAACTACGATTGACTACATTTCTAGCAATCTGGACCAAGCAATGTTCTATAAAGGCTTTATATTTCTACTAACTGCGCCCGCGGTGTTACCCGTAAAAGTTTGCACACTAGACGAACTGAAACTTTCAAAAAACAATGACAGCAAATCAAGAACTTTGTTTTCATGTTTTCCATAGAACATCCCACGGGAACACCACATTTTTCCGGAATCAAAAGTAGCCTATAATATAGGCTATTATGTTAATCCAGAATATAAGCTATCTTGACACAACATTTTCGCCTTTATAATGTTAGTGCGATACTTTTTGAAGGCTTTATGACCTTAACGGTTGGTACTCGCAAACCAAATGACGTCTACCTATATATTATTAGATGTAAGAACCTGGATGAAAAAAAGTATGTGTAATGGCAGGACTAGCGTTCTCTTGTTTTGGTCTCTTTGGAAAATGAGTGCATTTATATACATACTTACGACTATATATGGAAGTTATGATCGAGTAACTGCCTTGTTGGTCAAGTGGTCGCAAGCGCGATTGCTGACTGAGAGGTCTTGGGTTCCATTCCCGGGTCGTTATAGTGTTGATGGGATTTTCCATCAGGAATTCCTTAGTGGTAGCCACAAACTCTGGATTTGTGTCTAGTTAATAGCAATAGCTCGCCCCCTATTACAAGGGATTATACACGATTGGCGATATACATACACATGCATATATAAACTCACGCCCTTATCCCATGGGGGAAGGCAGAAACCACAGAACGCCACTTGCTATTGATCCTTACATAATCCTTTTGCCTCGTCCACATTCATACAATGAATGGCGCAAATGGGCAATGATTGGCGATATGTGTCTATTATACAATTAGGTAGAGTTCTGCCTATTCCTATGGGGGTTACTGGCGTGATGTTATGTTACGTGATACCCACATCTAAGCATACATTCTTTTATAACCTCTATCAATGTTTGATCCCAGCATAAAATGATTACCGTAAACTTGAACGAACGTTACTAAAATAATAGGCTCGGTAATGGAAATCCTGTGTTTAATTTGAAAGTGGGAAGATATTGTAATCAGAATTGGTACGAATTACATTACGGTTGTAATCGTATTCTGAATGAGTAAAAGAACAAATAAGAAAAATCTTGGAAAAATCAATCATGCCTCAAACATCATACATTTGAATTTTGATGACAGATAAAACACTACATATGATTTGAATTCATGTTTAATAATAACTATTTGACATACGTGAACTTAAAATTGATTAATTATAATTCAAACAATAATAACGAGTTTACATACAAATTGCCAATTTCAGTCTAAAATGGCTCATCATAATAGAATACAAATATTTGATATGAATCACCTTAAAAATGTTCACGGACGCGTTTAATATTATGAATTGTCAACCATTTTACGAACGGAAACATATTTTTCTAGGGGCAGAGCAGTCTACTATCAATAAATTCAAAAGACAGCCGTAGATAACCATTTTCTCGAAGCCATTCAGGACTTTTCCGACCCCTGGTTCTTCGTTGTAGATAAAAATAAAAGCCTGAAATGTTGTCATCCTATTAAAACATCCAGTTTAGCTATCAGGTAAGGTTACTTTAGTATTAACAGACGTCCTATTTCTATAAATAATTGGAAACAATCCGAATATACAACACAATATTACAACAAAACGGTAATTTGTCTCTCGCGAACTTCACCCCTTAAATGGGGTTGAAATTCGAAACCCCGACCTTTTAAGCTTAACGGCTCAAAATTGGATTCTCTCTGGAAAAATGGGAAACAAATCGAATCCAATTCTTTGAAGCGACTGCGAGTGTGAACAAATTGGACATACTTGAACCACGGGTGTTAAATAACGGTCAAAGGGAACAATTCAGGGCGGATAAAATCGGTGAACAGTATGACTTTATGCCCAAAAGGTGAATATTTTCATCATTGCCCAAATGCTAAGCTTTATCTTATCTTATCCCATAATATATCTGTTGCTTCGGTGAAGGAAAATGTCGTGAGGGAACCAGACAAGCATGCGAAATTTTTCTCAACGGCATGTTAAGTCAAATCCGGGGCCAATGAGCGCCATAAAAACTCTGACAAGGATATCGCAAATTGATTACAATTACCCATCCATGGGCAGAACTCAGAAAAGTCAATTAAACGTTCAAACTAGCAAACAAACACTAACACAATACCTATAACTTGCACTTTTTAATATCAGAAAAACAAAGAAAACACAAAATAATGTAAAATACTGAAATAATGTCGTAAAGGGATGATAATGATGATGACTTCACAAAAACGTGATAACTGCTCCGATTTACGTGATTCTGTTTTAGCCACGAGCCCAAAATAATACACAACGGGAACAAAACTAAACTCTTAAGTAATATCACTGGCACTGGGTGAACACCCACATTATGAAATAGGCCCTTTTTTATTTTTATTTTACTACTAACACTAGTTTTCATAAGTTTTATTGTACTAACATTCTATGGATTCTTTGAGGTCTGAAATAAAAAGTTTTTATTTTTTATTTTTTTTACATCGCCAAAATAAGATCCCTGTTTGCCGAAACTCTGGACATTTTCGTGTCTAATTAAAACATAATCATAATCATAATCATAATCATTTATTTATTTGTTAAACATAGGTATTTACATTAAGGGTCTTATGAGTAGTGAAGGTTCTTGCTATGTTTTGTCGTTACTGACATACAAATTAAAATACAAAAGTCAATTAAAATTCCAAAAACAAAAGGGCAAATTAAAATTTCGAATATAAAAAGTCAATTGAAATTATATAAACAAAATGTCAATTAAAATTAAAGATTGGAAATATAAAATGTCAATAAAAGAAAAATTAAAATTGTAACAAATGTCAATAAAATTCATAGAAAAATATACTTTAAAAATCACAAATATTCAAACAAAAGAAATATCATTTAAAAATTCATCTACACTATAATAACATTTGTCCAGTAGTATGCCCTGAAGAGACTTTTTAAATCTGTTTAAAGGCAAACATTTAATTGTATCAGGTACTTTATTATAAATTTTAGGCGCTACACCAAAAAAGCTCTTCTCTAAAAGTGCAGTTTTGCATTTGATTGGACACAACAAATTTTCATATTGGGCACGAATTGGAGTTTTTTTTACTGATGAATATTTTTTAAAAAGATGTTGATTTGCTTTTACAAATAATGCTGCTTCCAGTATGTACAAGGATGGCAAGGTCAATATTTTTAATTCTTTAAAATGAGGAATGCAACTATCCGTTTTTCTCAGACTACGCATTGATCTTATACATCTTTTCTGCATCCTGAATATCATTTCCCTATTAGTCGACTGCCCCCAAAAAACAACACCATATCTTAAAATTGATGCGACCAGTCCATGATAGGCTGTCAACAGTGTCTCAGTATTCACTCTCTTTGACAATTGAAAAAGTAAATATGCGGACTTGCTCAGACGCTTGCCAATTTCCTCTAAGTGAGGTTTCCAGGTTAGTTTTTCGTCTATATGTATCCCTAAGAATCTTGCACCAGCAACTTCCTCCACTATACAGTTATTATAGGCAATGTTAACTGGTGGATTCTTGCGTCTCTGATGGAAATGTATAATTTTTGTTTTATTTAAATTAATTACTAGATTATTTTTGTCAAGCCAATTTATAATGTCACTGAGAGTATTATTTATGTCATTTTCATAATTATTAGGATTAGTGTATTCTACAATAGCCGTGCTGTCATCTGCAAACATAACCATTTTATGTGGAGTGGTTTTTGGGAGATCATTAATATATATTAGGAAAAGAGGTGGCCCCAGTACACTACCTTGAGGTACACCATATTTAATGTGCCTTGGTTCAGATATATATTTAGTTTCCATTTTGCTAATCGGACAAATTCTAGTGATTTCTGTACATTGAGTTCGATCACTCAAATATGATTCCAAGAGTTTAAGAATATTCCCTCTAATACCGTATCCATATAATTTTTGCAGTAAGATCTTATGATCCACAAAGTCAAATGCTTTTGTCATGTCTGTCAATATGGCACACACAGGATTACCTTTATCTACAGATGCCATTATATTGGATAGCAAATCGAAAAGAGCCATGTTAATATTTATATTTTTCCTAAACCCTTTTTGTTCGTTGCAAAACAGCTTGAATTTTTCAAAATACGAATATATGGAATTATAAATGACCTTTTCAAAAATTTTCGAGAATACTGATATTTTTGCAATAGGTCTATAATTTTGAGCATCAGTGTTATCATTTTTCTTAAAAAGTGGTTTAATAATGACTTTTTTAAGACTAGTTGGGAATATCCCATCAGAAATGCAAAGGTTAATTATATGTGCTAGTAGTGGCGCAATCAGTTCCTTCACATGTTTTAATACCTTAGTTGATATGCCATCAAATCCTACAGTATTAGTATTTTTTAGGTTGCTAATTATTTTTATTATATCACAATCTGAAACGGGTAGCATAAATAGTGATTGAGAATTACAATGTTCAACAACGTAATTGTTGGTTGACGTAGTTTTCGTTTTAATGTTATTTTCGATGGCTTCTATAAAATAGTTATTAAATTCTGTTGCAATATCCGTGGGATGTGTTAGAATTAAATTGTCCTTTTTTATGGCTAAAATCGGTTCTTGTGGCAAATTGAATTTGGATTTTTTAATGACTTGCCAAGCTGCTTTTGACATATTTTTAGAAATTTTAATATAGTGGTTATTTTGAGCTTTTTGAGTTAACTTTATTATTTTTCTGTAAAGTGTCGAGTATTTTTTAAAAGCAAGTCTATTTTTTGTATTTGGATTTAATCTATATGCCCAAAGTAACTTTCTTTGCTTTTGGCTACAGATTTTTATTCCACGAGATATCCATTTAGTTTTTTTATTAGTATGTATAGTCACAATTTTATTCGGAAAGCATAATCTATATAGCAACGAGAAGTCATTCATAAAATTTTCAAAGGATACATTCGCATCGTTGGCGGTGTATACTTGTGAGAACGATAAGCATTTGAGATGATTTTTGAATATATCTAAGTTGTCTTCTGATATATCCTGATTTCTAGTCTTCCAATATTTTAGTGTACAGGTTTTTTTAATAGGCACTTTGAGAAGTTGAGACGTATGGTCTGAAAGAACTAGGTCAATTATTTCAGCTTTAGAATCTTTTCGGTAAGAGTGTGCGAAATTATCTATGCAGGAGTTGCTACTTAGTCTAGTTGGTTCATTAAGTTCTAATTGTAGATTATATTGCAAAAGAAATTGTTCAAATTCTAATGTTATTTTATTCCTTTTTAAAATATCTATGTTAAAGTCACCGGCTAAGATTATATTTTTTCTTCCGAATGAGCAAATTTTACGTAAAATATCATCTAACTTCTCATAAAATATATTATAATTATATTTAGGAATTCTATATATGCATACAATGATAATATTATAAGACAGCAGTTCTATACCACAACACTCAAAAGCGCCTGATACTGAGTGCTTGGCAATATCAGTCAATTGTCGATACTGTAGTCCTGCTCTAACAAAAATGCATGTGCCGCCACGTTTAACATTCCTGGTGAAGAAAGCAGCTGGGCAGAAATTAGGTATACATAAAATATTCTCGCAGCCTGTCTCAATAAAATGCTCCGTTATGCAGATAACGTCTATACTAGTTCCTTGACTCTGAAGCTCTTCTAATTTAACAATCAGCAAATCCGTTTTGTTTACAAGTCCTGCAATGTTCTGATGGAGAATGTTGAGGTAATTATTATAGAAAAAACTGAGACACCCTTTGTGGCATTTCAGTTTGATTTTCCTGAGAACATTCAGCTTTATGTTGCATGGTGATTAAGGTATCTAGATCTATGATGAGGTCTTGCAAGTCAGACATAACGATATTGAAACCTTTGTTATTGAGATTACCATACCATTGTTTATAAGTATCATATGTGTATGGGAGATTTAGATTCGAGTCTAAGATAAACGCATAGTTGTAAGTCTGAGCATCCAGATAAATTAAATTATTAAAAGTGTCTATACGGCTATTAAACATAATATTAGAATTATCCATATACTTAAAAGTAGGTAGACATATAATAAAATTAGTGTGATTCAATGGTAATAATGTCAAACGGATTAAAGTTACCAGTTCTATATACTTATTTGTTGTTTTAAAGTCCTCCTCACCAATAAAAACAATACAATAATCTGAATGAGTTAAATTACGAACTTTGTCTTCAATGTTTCTTAGCATATGCTCAATTCCACATTTAGGCGTACGATAGTGACATCTATTATAATAACGCAGATGAGTGTCTTCACTCATTGTGTATATTCTATTGGAGGTTTCACTGCTTATGACACATATGTTATGTTTTACAAGTGGGGACGATTTAGTAGGACTCTTCTGTTTGTCAATACAATTTTGTGACGTGATGTATTGAGTTCCCGAGCTTCCAATATCAACATCAATTTGAGGTGTGATTTGTGTATTGCTCATGCTTTCCAAAGTCTGTGTCTGTTTTTCTTCCAGATGATTAATTGTATTCTTCTTTGGAGTTTTGCATTTGTGCCTAGCTGGACTGTTATAAATGGCTTTAAAAGTTTTATTTTTTTCCAACAATTCTACATTACTTTGCTTCAAGGTGCTATTTTCCAAAGACAATTGATCTATTTCTTCATGTGCGCTTTGTAGTTTGGTTTTAAGACTTTCTATCTCTTTCTTTAACATGCATATTTTGTCTCCATCTTCATCTTCAGACATTTCTGGCAGGGAATTTGTAGTACAGTCCAACGTTTGCGAAGCTACATGGCTGTTGTCATCATTTGATTCCGAGCGAGTACGTGTTCGTCGGAATGTAATGTTTTCCAAGAAATTCATTTTGTTTCGTGATTAAAATAATAATTTATTAACCAAAATTCACACACAAAGTGTTTCACTTTGTGGGATTCGAACGCTGTTCACCACTACTTGCAGGCGAGGTTGAACGCCACAAGGCCAACCGGACAGATAGTATCTTGACGAAAGTAAGGATCGTATATCGTCAAAGCGTTGTTAGTTTACTTTTAAGCCGATAGGTGTCAGTTTCATCAATAACAAAACAAATCAAACAATCTCTTTTTCTGACAACACCATTAGAAGATTGGTAACACAATTGTCATATTAGTTTGCATGATTTGTGGTAGATGGCGTTGTACACAATAAATATATTTCAAATGTTGTGATGAAAAAAAACGATCTTTTGGCGATCGATGTTTGTATAAAAAATCTCTTGCAACTTTTTATATGAATGTCTTCGGTGTTATTTCACTTAAACTTCGATATATACACCGGGGTCACATTTAAATCTCCCAATGTCTTGAGAAACAGTATGCTGTGGTTTTGAAAGTCACTGTTCACTTATTTTATAAAGTTGTTTTTATTCTGTAGTCACACACTAGTTATCGCTAATAACACTATCACTGTTATTTAGTACATAAGGCTTAACTTTTATATACTTTTCACTGTTTTAAACTGAAGTTTTATATTTTTTGAATTAATATTAGTGAGAGCACAGCTGATCGCAGTGTTTACTTAACAGCGCCACCTAGCGGATGCAACAACGACCTGGTTTCGAAACTTGATCTCAATCAAACCGTGTCAAAACCTTGAAGAGACCTAGATTGCCCTCCAGAATTTAGGTTAAGTTGCTACTTAAATCTGAATGTGAAAACTTTTGTTTGCATAGGCTATTTTGAATTTGATTGACCATTTTATTTGCGTGTGTTTTTTGCGAACTAGATCATGTGAAATAAAAGTTTTGTGTAATTTGAGCCGGTTTTTTTTTAAGTTTTTGTGTGTATTGTAATTTACAGTCACGACTAGTAATAAATTAAAAGTGATTTTGTCCTATTTTATGTTGTTACGAATTTTTACATTGTTTTTTTTTTATTGTAAATTCATCATCAATATCATCAACAGCCTATTAATGTTCCCACTGCTGGGACACAGGCCTCCACTCTTTGAGAGATGTCACAAGTCTTCGAATTTTTGGTATTGTAAATTAATCATAGAAATATAAAAACAGAAATTAATAATTGACTTTAGGTAAGATCAAATTTCAGAAGAACATTTAAGACCCTTCCAAAAACACTTAAAACAGACAGTGAAAAACAAGTATACCTAGAAAATTTGAAAGAAAATACTAAACAGCTCCCAGAACATACTAATGAGGTACAAACCTATTACGACAAGTTAGAGAACATAATTACGACCAGCTTGAAAATAAAACAGGAAACCAACGAAAGAAAGGGTTCAGGAATACTACGTGAATCAACATTAAAATTAATAAGAAGACGAACAGAATTGATCTCAACTAAAACCAAAAATAAAGATACAAAGCAAGAGCTAAAAAACCTTTTCAAAACAACAAAGAAGGCCATAAAAGAGGATTACAATAGCCACAGGCAAAGAATAATAGAGAAAAACTTAAATTGCTACAGAAGCTCCAAGCGGGCCAATAAAGAACTAAACACACATAAAGATTGGATTCAAGAACTTAAAAAAGAAAATACTGAAACGAAAACAAGAAAGGACATCATAGAACATGCAACTGAATTCTACAAGGAGCTGTATATGAAACCACCAGAAGACCCTTGCGACAAAGAGCTAATAATTTCCGAAAAAAACGAGCAAGAAGAAATAGAACCTATAAACAACGAAGAAATATTAAGGCATATAAAAAAGTTAAAACCTGACAAAAGTCCTGGGCCAGATAACATAAGCAACGAAACAATAAAAATAGGAGCCCCAGTCCTAATACCATGCTTAGTTAAAGTTTTCAACATGGCACTCAAAACAGGAAAAGCTCCTAAGCAGTGGTGTGTCTCTGACATAATACTTCTTTACAAAAAAGGTAATCCAGCAGACATTGGAAACTACAGACCAATAAGTTTACTGTCGAGCATTTACAAACTGTTTTCCTCTATACTACTGAGCCGGATAACTTCAAGAATAGACAACAACCAACCAAGAGAACAAGCCGGTTTCCGCCAAGGTTTTTCCACCATTGATCATATACACACATTGGACCAAATACTCGAAAAATATATAGAATATAATCGACCTCTTTATGTAGCCTTTATTGACTACTCAAAGCATTTGACAGTATAACACACGCCTCGATCTGGAAAGCACTTGCCTGTTGCGAAATAAACAGGACTTATACAACTATCTTAAAGAACATCTACTCACAAAGCAAAAGTAGAGTAAGATTAGAAACTAAAGGAGAAGAGATAGAAATAGGAAAGGGAGTCAGACAGGGAGATCCCATGTCACCGAAACTATTTATAGCCGTGTTGGAAGGAATATTTCAAGAAATTAACTGGAGAAATAAAGGACTTAGAGTGCAAGGTCAATATCTAAGCCACCTCAGATTTGCTGACGATATCATTCTCTTCGCGGAATCAGCAACTGAGCTAGAACAAATGATACAAAAACTGGACATAAATAGTAAAAAAGTGGGGTTACACATGAACGCAAGCAAAACAAAGATCATGACGAACCATACAGAAAAGGAAATATACGTTTCGGGATACCAGATTGAATACGTGAAGGAATATATTTACCTTGGTAAACAAATATCATTTGATACAAGAAATAACGAAACTGAAGTAGATAGAAGGATCAACTGCACTTGGAAGAAATTTTGGTTACAAAAGGAAGTCCTAAAAGGGGACTATCACATGAAGTTCAAAAAAATAATAATGGACACTTGTATTCTACCAAGTATGACATATGCAAGCCAAACATGGACATATACTAACAAAATAAAAAATAAAATCTTATCATGCCAACATTCCATGGAAAGGAGCATATTAAAACTCAGGAAAATACAGAAAACTCGAAACGAAGAGATAAGGAAAAGAACAAAACTAACGGACGCCCTCCAACACGCTCTACGACTGAAATGGAAATGGGCAGGTCATATTTCGAGAAGTAGAGATCAAAGGTGGACATTGAAGTCAACGAAGTGGTCTGGACCGAGAGGCAAGAGGAACAGGGGTAGACCACGCAAGAGATGGGCGGACGACATCATAGAAGTAGCTGGTCCGAGTTGGATTGAGATGGCCCAAAACAGGGAAAATTGGCACGGGATGGAGGAGGCTTTTACCCAAAAGGGATCCATATCTAAATAAAATATAAAACTTTAGAAATTAATAACATTGTAAAGAAAATATGGAATAAATGAGCTGTATTATTATTAAGATCAAATTTCAAGGAACTGTGAATTTTGTGAATAACAAATAAATTTTAAAAACCTGAAAAATATGAGAAAATAATTACTAAGTTCGGTAAATACTGTATAATCTATATAAAAATACACAACAATACGATAAATGTCAACAAAAAAACAAAAAGGAAAATAGTCCTTTCGGTAGCTTAAATTTCCCCTCTAAAATACAAATAACCAACAGAAAGACCTCAAAACCAAACACATCACCCGTAGCGAGTGCTACAGAAGCGCTACGTAATGAGCGTAGCATTCGTAGCCCGTAGCCCGTAGCACTTGTCTACGATCGTTACGTTTCTGGTTTTCCCGGAATACGCCACCCTCCCGGATGGAGGCTATACCTTTAAATAGAACAGTGAGTTGTATCTACTCATACTCTTCTTGTTAAAATAAACATTTTCTAAAATAGAAAGGAATAGTTCTTTATTTGCACAGAAAGTCTAAAATCGGTAACTTGTAAGTCGTTCAGTTTTTAACACTTAAAATGATGAAAAATAATACATGACTGCGACATTTTTTTCCATATTCTGAACATATAAAATAATCTTAATCTTATATTTATTGCTATAGGGTCACACTTTATTACATGACCCTTTAATATAACTGATGTACCGCTCTGTATATTTTTTTTGGGTATATAGAATTGTGTGATATTATATTACTAGCTAAACTCCGTCATTTTCGTAAGCGTGAAATTATATTATAAAATACTACTGACGATTATAATTCGAAAGACACGTGGCGTCATCTTTATATAAATCACAAGAACGTTATTGTTATTTTCCTCGAGAACAGCATAGCCATTCACAAAAAATCGAATCGAATATGCCATATCATTCTTTCTTTCTTTTCTATTCATTTTTTTTAAACTGGGTAAACAGTTTTGTGGGGCAATGTACTTAGTTTTAAGACCTTTTCAAGTAAATAAATCATTCATTCATTTTGGCATAACGAGACGAAGCGAGATAGACATTCCGTCGACGTTCCGATTCGGTTTCGATTCGATTGTTTGTGAATATCTATGCAGTAAAGTCCATTTCACGAAAAAACTCCCGCGGACAATTGTGGAACTAAATTTAACAGATCGGCCATGTTGTCGTTTGTCGATGTTATCAAGGTGCGTTTGTTGTGGTAGATATTTTGTGAGTTTATTATTGGATTAGTGCGTTATAAGGTTTATTTACGATGCCAAAAGTTGTGAAACAACATTATGTCGCGCGACATACAGCGCTGCGTCTGCGGGACTTCTTTCGTGAAATGGACTTTACTCTTTTTTGGAGTCAAAGGTGCCCTATGTCCGTTTCTGTACCTTGTAATGTACATATATGTAAAATTGCAGAAATATCAGTTCAGTGATTTAGGCGTTAAAAACCTTTTTTTTTTGGCGGGTGGAAAATCATCAAATAACCCCCCCCCCCGCTCTTGGGCAGAGCGAAAGGGAGTGTCAGACTTCTACTGACTAAAAACCACCCATGTTCCTTCTTAGCCCTTCATGTTGAGGCTGCGGTATCTCTTGCGAACAACCCGCAGCCCCGACGGGACGGTGAAACACCTTACTTTCGCATTTAAAATAATAAGTTTTGTATATTTTTATACTTTGCTAGGAAACCTGGTAGACCCTTTATAGTGAGAATTTGAAACTGGGTTTCCATTCTATGCATATAAAGTACGTTCGTGTTTGTTATTCTAGGTTGAGCCTAGTTTTATCTAGGAGCTTCTAAATACAGTTTCTTTAGCCCCGAGTGGTCGAGGGCGGAGATTGAACGTAAAAAGTTAGGGGCTGAGAATTGTAGGGTAGCTTTGAAGAGGCTGGATATACGAGTAGTCAACAAAAAAAAGAAGAGGATTGTATTTTCTCGTCATTACAATAATTCGGTTGTCTATCATATCGTTACTTTTATTTTAGTTCATGTTTTTTTTTATCAGCCCACGCTTTCCCACTGCTGGGCAAAGGCCTCCCCCATGGCTTTCCAAGTTCGTTTGCTAATTGCCTTCTCCGTCCAATCTGTTGAGAATGAGTCCAGATCGTCGCGCCAGCGTTTCTTGGGCCTGCCTCGGTTACGATGGCCGTCTTCAGGCACCACCTATCTGCGCCCATCTGTCCGGCTTCATCCTACAAACGTGACTCGCCCAATCCCATTTCAACTTGGCAGATTTAAGACCAACATCGGCGACGCCTGTCTTAGACCGTATTAAGGTGTTGCGCATTCGATCGGAGAGTCTAACCTTCAGAATGCTACGTTCCATCGCTCTTTGTTTTAGTTCATGTATTAAAATAAAATTACTATTTATATCCATCATCATTTTCCTGCCCTTATCCCAATTTATTTGCGGTCGTCGCAGCATGTCTTCTTTTTCCATACTTCTCTGTTATTTGCCATTTCATCAGACACCTCCTTTCTTGTCGTATTATATCATTCTTCACGCAGTCCGTCTATTTATTTTTTTATCTTCCTCTACCCATTCACATTCTTAGGGTTCGTTTACGGAGACGCGGGGCGACGCGCGGCGCGTGCAGAAGACTCGTCTCGAGCTTTTTTATTCATTTACTGAGAGGCACGTCCACCGCAACGAACGCTGCATTTTAAACTAACCGCTTCTCGCAAAATCGACGCTTGAAATCGTTAACGTTTTCATACATCGCCATGTGTTTGAATTAAAAACGCACAACGCGCCGCGCGACGCGCCGCGTGTCCGTAAATGAGGCCTTACTCAAAACTTTCCTCACGACATTTTCTTCATCACCAAGCCAATCGATTACCGCACAATTTTTCAGTCACGTTTAAAATTATAGTTCATGTCAAATTCGTGACCCTGCGGCTATAAGGCCTCACTTCCCATGCACGAGGTCATGGGTTCAAAACATTATTCAGGGAAAAGTACTAATGTACGTGGGTCTTTCATTTAAAATTTTCTTTCTAAGTTTATCCTAGAACATCACTTACATTGATCATGAAAAACATCGTTACTTTTTAAACTTGACTAATTTGTTAAGTCACTTTCATACAAAACAACATGTTTAGTCACGTCATATTTAAGTAATTAATAAATACTTCATACGATAGATATATCATACATTGAGTTGGTACAAATATAAACCGATTAAATAGAGTTTTGCCGTGCACCAAAATCATCGACCACATAACAAATCGCGTCAAGCACATAATGAATCAGTCAATTTTATCATCATAAAAAGAAGGAATTTGATTGACGTAGATATCTTCCCACTTATTTCAATTACTGCTATGATTTTATTCTATCATTATTATTTAATATTTATAAAAAACATCACGTTTGTTATTTCATCATCATCATCATTTCAGCCATAAGATGTCCACTGCTGGACATAGGCCTCCCCCAGAAGGGGATTTGCCCTAATCGCCACGCTTGGCAGGCGGGTTGGCGATCACAGTAAGGTTGTTACGAACGCACAGAGAACGCTACTGCCCATTCTCTGGTAAGTCCCTTAGTCGCCTCTTACGACACCCACGGGAAGCTATATGGGATGGTGCTATTCTTTACGTCCGACACCACTGCCGTCCTTTAACTAGAAAGCCGTTAACCCTCAAATGGTGTTTTTTTACTTTTTAATAGAAACCGATAGAGTTCAAAATTCTCTATCTTTCTGTATAAGAAACATTTTTAGAACATAAATAGTTCCAGAGATATGAACATTTTGTAGGCCGTTAAGTAACATAATTTCTGATGATTCCATCACTTGATAGCGTCTAACCCGCACTTCTTCGCTAAATGTACGCTAAAATACCTTAACTGCTTGATTTGGTGATTATTTTCTGGCTTTCCACTTAACTAAAAGTACGTTATCTGATTATTCTTGACTAAAGAGACGTAAAAGGACTATAACTGCTTTTTAGTCAAGCATTTAAACAACAGTTTCAGTGAAAAACTTAACTTATTTGCAGTTACCCGCCCTTAACGCTTTTTTAGTTAAGCATTTAATTCTGTAAATTTCCCACAATACTTTGTTTGAAAATAATTCTTGCCTGTTTGATGAATACGGTGATAAAAAATTAAATCATGCTTAGCTATAAAGCAGTTAAGCCTCATTACTTAACTAAAAGGCAGTTTGCCGACTCTCGCGCTGCGTTCACTCCGGGGGTGAGCGGGGTGCGTCCGCCCGGCCCGCGCGCCTTCGCCGTCCGCCACCAAAGTCAAAGTCAAAGTCAAAGCATTTATTTCAATTAAACCATTACTGGTACTTTTGAATGTCAGAAGAACAATTCATAAAACTAAACTACGCATTCGATCTTTCCATCCGAAGCGAAGACTGCCACGGTCGTGTACAACGTCGCTCCATGATCCCGCCAAAATTATGATATGTCGGGGCACGGTATGACAAGGTAAGTTTACAACATAATAATTAGCGTCACAAATACTATTGGCGTCGTCTGTTTGTTCGCTAAGTTCTTTTGCATTTGATTTGTTCTAAACTGAAGATTTTAGGCAATAATATTCTTTGTTTTAAAACTAAATATTAGGTATACCTATTCTCGGGAGAATTCGTTATGATTGTTTTTTAATAAATTCCTACTGCTAGAGTTTCTAATAGATAGGTACCTACATACATGCATAACCTCAGGAGGGGTAGGAAGTGTTATCAGTTTACTGGAGTCCGTACTTCCACGTTTTTTGCCTTTGTTGTTAAGTCCCATGTGGCGAGCCTGTTGCCATTTTTCGACAATTAGGTATCTTTTCACGTTCGACACCTCTTACGACTCGCTTACCTGGCGAAGGATATTACATGATTCACGGTTACGTAGATAGATACAACATGTTTGTAGGGATAGATGTTTTCGAGATTTCATACAATAATTATGTTCACTACATAGTTCAATATTTAATTGCAGGCGATCCGGAATCCCTCAAAGGATCCAAAATATTATGAGCCTAGCGAATATGAATATTGAAAACCAGCAGTTAAATGATCGTACATGTATCATAAACGCCCGAACAATGCGCATCATCCGCAGATGTGAGAAAATTGCCAAATAATACCCACGACTTTGTTGCCAGTCTTTACGTCAAAGAGTATTCTATGACGACCGAATTTTTCCATTATTTTCGTGAGACACAGACCACAGCAACCTCATATCATTTTAATGACATACATAATGTTATTCATACTTTGAAAGGATCATGTATATCGCATATTTCAGAACCCGTAATGACAGAAGCTCAGCAAGAGGCAGACTTGTTTTGTGCAGAATCGATGCTAATAAATAGACCTGCACTTGACACCCAACCTGTAATAACAGAAGGTCAGCAAGAAACAGATTTGTTTTGTGCAGAATCGATGTCAATAGATAGTCCTCCGCTCGATATCCAACCCATAATGACAGAAGCTTAGCAAGAGGCAAATTTGAATTTGTTTTGTGCAGAATCGATGCCAATAGATTGTCCTGTGCAGGATTTTACGTTATCCCCTATAAAATCGAATGAGTGTGATTACGATTCTGATGACTCTGTCAAAGATAAAAACTACGAACCCATTGAAGATAATCCAATAAGTGACGATACAGATGAAGATATTGAAACAGAAAAACCCAAAAGTACAAGAAAACGTTCCAAAAAAACAAATACTACAAATTTCATTGCTCATTGTAAGACAAAACCTCTTCGACGTCACTCAATGGAAACCATTACATCCAATAGTCTGCCATTACGGAAACGACGTATGACCATCGATGCGAACTTTTCTGTTGCCGTTTCAACAGATATTGCTTCAGAACAGGCTACCCAAGAATCAAACAACCTACCACCTAAACGACAAAAATATAGCACGACCCTAAACCATCGAAAATTAGAGAAACAGTATCAAAAACAATGTCAATATAAAATAAAAAATATAAAATTAAAACATTATCACAGATAATACCCAAGCATAAAATGTTATTCTGGCAAAATTTACCCATTATTGGTGATAATAATGAACATCATCAAAAGACCAGTCACAGAAGAGTCACAAAGTAATAAGTGTTTTAATAAAGACTAAAATAACAAAAGGTAGTTTATATTGGTAAGATTATGATTTGATAAATTTAATTTGTACACTTGAAAAGTGCTTTTAGAATCGTTTATTATTGTTTTGTTTGTTTGATTTTGTTGTTTTTTCAGAGTCCATATTTTTTACTATTTGATTATTACTTTTATTTGTGAAAATATTAAAATATATTAAGATTGAAGTTATCTCATGACTGATAGACTGATATAATGCAAGCTTCATTTATTAAAATAATTTAGTGAGAACGTAAATTAAGTATATTGCCATAGAAAATAGTGATCTCATGATCTGTAAGGTCTTAATTAGTTATTAGTTGATTATTGCCATTGTCAGGCATAACCTTTCATTTACTTTTTAATTTTGAAATATACTGATTGATTTTTAAACAAACTTAATTTCTTTAATTTTTCACATATTCCCCTATGAATGCTAAATTAAAAAGAAGTTAACCCCAAGCGATACGGTTTTGGCCACCTTTTAGTTAGGTAAAGTAGTTAAGATTTTACAAATGTCCCAGATAACATTGGCAGCAATTAGCTTAAAAGCATCTAAAGTCCCGTAACCGCTCACTAGAAAAGTTATTCAAATTTAAATCGAAGTGAATGTCATGGCTATAAAGCAGTTATGTTACTTAACAACTATTTAGTTAAGTATTTCTAAACAAATTTAGCGAACATTATGAAGCTTAAAATTTTAAATAAATTACTTCACTAAAAAGCCGCTAAGGTATGGTTAACGGCCGTATAGTACAGTAATAAGGTGCAATAACTAGATTATACGCTTAACAAAAGAAGAAAAAGTAATATTAAAACTAATTAAAAAGAGTTTCTGAACGGAAAAGATTATTTAGGATAAACAGAAAGAAATATCAATCGATGTGTGCAACAATCATTAACCTAAGTATTATAGTTTTTGAGAAACAACGGTTCGCGCGTTTTTTGCCATTTTCTCAAAAACAACTTTTTGGGCTTAACGGCTTTCTAGTTATAGGACGGCAGACCATACGGAACGACTTGTTATTTACAGGGATTAAAAACAGATTGTAAAGTTCCCTAGTTAATAAAGAATGGATCTTTAGACCAGACGTGTGTCACCCGGTGAGCTTGTGCCGAACCTGTGCCCAGTTGTAGCGTTTTTCTATATTATGATCTTAAGTTACGGGTAGCTTTACCTGCGCGAATCAGAATTTTTATAATACTTAATTAGGTATTCTCTTCGTATCATACAATTTCCCAACAGCCGACAACTTATCGACTTATTGGCTGGTTGTCATCTATAAAGGTTTTATTACCTGCACGCGATCGTAATCCAGCTGCCATTGTGCCATAGTATATATGTTACTGTCAGTTAAATATATATCGATCGATACGGAAATAGTGTGCCGACCATGAAATGTACTCATCAACGTGACTGTTCATTATGTTTTCTTTAAATAGAAAAGAGGGAAAAGCTTTAATTACTGCTGTCATTATGAATTGAGGATCCATGCTTAATTAACCTATAAAACAAAAGTGGCATAGACAAAAAAAACATACAGAAGTGTAAAAATCTTTTTAGTTGAAATATTTCTCACAAATTCTTGTCACATTTTCAGTTTAAATTGTTACTAAAATTAGGAAATCATCAACATGAACAAAGAAGAAGAAAAAATCTATTTCATAGAAGCCAACTCTAAACTAGCCAAACAAAGTCAATGCAATTTATATGGAACCACCGCGGTTCCTCAAAAGCAAAAAAAAATCTCGTTAATCGGCCCATAATCGATGGAAATTTCAATGAACATACATAAAAAAATACTTTAAGCGTAACATAAAACCTCATCCTTTTCCAAGTTGGTTAAAAATAATGCTTCTGCATCGCGCTTTTAATTCTCCACAAGGAAAGAACATATTTTAGAAATATCAATTATAATTGTTGGGCACTGGCCCACCAGACACAACACCCGTCTGGATGGAGGAGTCCTCCCTTTTCAACGGGGGTTGATGAACTTACTTTACACCCTGTTCAAGGCTTGTGCCTTCTCCGTATGAGATTGAGCCTTTAATCACAATAATCAAATAAGAGTATTGACTACTTTAATTATTAGGCAATTATGATAATATCGACCGAAGTCAAATCCGAACGAATATTTATAAATCGGAGTGAAAGGTACCCTATGTCCGTATCTGTACCTTGTAACGTATATGCAAAATTTCAGAAATATCAGTTCAGTGGTTTAGGCTCGAAACACCTTTTTTTTTTGGCGGGAGGAAAATCATCAAATAACCCCTCCCGCTCTTGGGCAGAGCTAAAGGGAGTGTCAGACTTCTACTGACTAAAAACCACCCATGTTCCTTCTTAGCCCTTCATGTCGAGGCCGCGCAATATTATAAATGCGAAAGTTTATGAGGATATCTCATAAACTTTCGCATTTATAATATTAGTCGGAAGTAGGATAGGATAAACGACTCGATTTTTCAATCTTGTTGTTCTGCACTCGTAAATATATGTGAAGGTACTATAGATCCTCTGCCTATCCTTTATGGGATTACAGACGTGATATAATGCTCGTAAATAACCCTATAGCATAGTCAATATGTACGAGAGTCGTAACATTCCACCTCTTTGCGGAAATGACAACATGGCGGCTACGTACCGGCCATGGGGGTTTATTGATGTCTGGGTTTTTCCCTTTCACGCAGAATTGCAAAGAATTTTCCGATTTCAGGACGAAATTGAGGTTGAATCTACGAAATATGGTTGGGTTTCTGTTAATTCTTTATTTAATTAGTACATTTTGTTAATCGTATGTTATATTTTATTTCAGTTTTGTAAATAATGGATTTCATGGCCTAATTCATGGCATCCAGTTGAATTTATGAGGCTAAAAAAGGGAAGCAACAACAAGAGACGAAGATGACTATCGTTTTCAAATACAAAATGTCAACATCTTCGAATAAACAAAAAAACTGATCAACCCTCTGAAGTAAAAATGCCTCAATCAAACATTTCGAACGAGCTTGGTAAAATCAAAGTGATGAACGTAGCTGTACCTCTTACGTCACATCTAATTACACAAACTCCAAATTCAAAATCCGTCTAGCGTCGTGAACAGAGCAACACAGCACCACTCAATGGATATCGCTGTCTCACTCTAAACAAAGTCCAAATCGTTATGGAAAGACGCACGGGTATAAAATTCTTGATGCCATAACGTTCTATCGATTTTGCGTCTGACGTACTTACTCTATGGTCCCCTTTATATTGAATGGAGCGCCTACAACTGTTTGTGTATGATTTGGACCGCTAGATAAACTGTACCGCGATATTTCGTTGAATATTAGATGCGGCTTTTAGCATATTGCGTAGAATGAGCCGCTTGCAACGATAAATTGTTAACGTTTACGAGAAAATGGAGGCTCTTTCTTGGGGCTAAGAAATCTTTATTGCAGTTTTGCGAACGTATGATATTAATAATATATAAAAGGATTTCTCAAAGCAGTCGCTTCGGGTAACTATTAAAGGTTTAACTGCAGGAATGCAATGCTCTTTACTTAATGGCGTCTGACTCATTAAATATTCATTGACGATGGAGAATCGATATTCGAGGAGGAAAAGCGAAAATGGAAAGTGAAGATTCAATTCAATGTTTTTTTTTAATCGTTGGTTTGTGTGGTACTTGATGGTGTTTAAGGCCAGTAATTATGGGTTTAAAAATGTATGAAATTGTTGTTCCAAGTTCAGAATTTACGGCTGGCAGCTATTTGAATTAGTTAGCGTGACATTTGAGGGGCTATTAATTGTAATTGTCCATTATTATGTTTAATTTTCATTAGAATGTGGAGTTGTCGACGGTATGGCCGCCGCAAATACACAGCGTATTTGCGGTGGCCATACCGTTCTCGCCAAGTAATTGAAGCAAGGACAGCAGTTCAGTATGAATCAGCTAAATGGAACAAACATGGGTAGCCGTCGACAGTCCGCAGGGTCACAACAACCGTGTCATGGACAGAGATGCAGGTTGCCATGTGTATTTTGCATGAAAAACATCAACAAATACAAAACCATAACCAAATACATATGAAAGCAATGCAAATCAACTCTGTGTAGATAGATTTGGCATTGGTTTTTGTTGCAAACAAAGTTCCGCAATATTGTAGTGCATAGCTGAATCATCGTCGCAGCGTCGGCCATTACTGTTGCCGTCCATTGTTGCCATCCATGTTGCCATCTGGTACGTGTTGTTGATAAACCTGTATACTGATAGTAGTAGGGTTTGTTGTCTTTACCTGCCAACCTTGCAGCAGCAGCGACCGGTCCACAGTCCTCAGCCACATGACGGCATCCCCCGCTTGGAAGTCGCGCAGGCGATGGCAGCGCGTGTGCAGGAACACACCCAGGCACTTCAGCAGCTCCGACGTAGAGGCTTGGATGACAGTCTTGCGCGGCGCCACAGCGGGCGGGGCCGCGCTGGCCAGCTTGTCGTAGCACAGCACATTGTTGTTGAGCGCGTTGGCGCGCGCGGTGTCTGGCGGCGCGGCCGCTGGCGCCGGGCGCGCGTACCCGCTCGGCACGTGCGCGTTCTTGTTGCGGTCCAGCGGCGCGTTGTCCGTCAGCGGCGGCCGGAACGTCGCCACACTCTTGCTCTTGCATTCCAGCTTCTTCTTATTATTATTTGCTGTAGAAAACCGCTTCCACGAGAGCGCGTTGATAAACAGAGAGTGCTTCTTCAGGTTCTTCTCCAGTGCAGTCTTCTCCGATATAATCTTGGCGGCGTCGTCGAGCGTGGCGCGGCGCTCGTCGCGCGGCAGCTCGCGGTTCTCGCGGTTCTTGGCGTTGTTGAGGCGCTCGTAGGAGTAGGCGAGCGAGGCGCGGTCGGGCGGCGGCACGGCGGGCGCCGGGCGCCGCTCGCGCGGGCTGAAGCTCAGCACGGTGCCCATGAGGCCCGCGCGCGTGAGACCGCTAGGTGCCCGCATGCATCACGTGTGCGGCGTACGGCATCGGCGGCCCGTGTGGGCTCGATAGCGCCGCGCCTGCGCGCGAGTCCGCTATCGACCTGCGCGCGCACCCAGCTGATGCCGCCGCCCTGCCCGCCCGCACCGCGCGCCCACCCGCCCGCCCCGGTAAACAAACCCCCGACACCACGGAATTACTTATCGGTTATTAATTCCAATTAAAAGCGACGTGTCTCACCGTAGCTGTCGCCATTACAAGCGCAGAGCATGAGTGACGACTCGCACTTCACTTCAATTCACTATCCTTATAGCTTGATTGGAGAGTCATTCGATATTAATTAATTCATGCATACATATCTCTATGAATAATAAATCTCTATGAACAATTAATTGTAATAATACGTATGACTGCGCGTCAACTGCCATCGGTCACGTCTCGCAGAACACAGCAGCGCGGCACAATTACACTCATTAGTAGCTACGGCAGCACCGCGACACGGCGACATTGCGACACGGCGACCAGGCGACACAGCGACCACCGCCCATCTCTACAAACAGCGCTACTCTATAAAACTGCGTCATTTTTCAATTGCAGAAGTACATTAGTTAGAACAGGAGACGGGCAGGTCGGGATTATTGCGGATGTTACATAATAATGCGGCGTGCAGCCGCTCCGGGACTATAATCGAATCACCCGAGTTCCGAACGGCTGCTACCTTTGATGGGCTAACTGTGTTTGGATATCCCAATGTTCCCATTGTGGGTTGAATTGGGACCGACCTCGATGCTTTTCATTACGACCGCGAGCCAATTAAAAGCTTTTGGCTGTACGAGCTCTAATGCTGGCATGTTAACCTGGTACACGTAATTGAGAGTCAGCAGAAAAAAGTTCAGGTTGAAATCGGTTTTCAGGAAATATGTTGAACATGCGGTACGTAGGAATAAGGGACATGTTATAAGAAAAGTTTTAAGTATGGAAGTTAGAAAGTCAAAGAGCTACTTGAAGAAAATATGGTTAAACACATAAGATCACGTTTACCAGAAGGGTTAGGCAGAGGTAGACCTAATAGTACCTACACCCACATTTTTCAGATGAAAAAATCCAATAACAATTTTTCCGACCCGAGAACCGAGCCTCAGCAGACGTGATTGTGATCACTAGACCAATGAAATATGGTTATGTCTGCTTCCAAAAAGATCTTCATCATTCTCTTGCCCTGCAGCATGTCTTGTTCTTCCATACTTCTCTATTACTCATCATCTCAGCAGTCACCTCCTTTCTAGCCATATCATTCTTCACACAGTCCATCCATCGTTTTTTTGTTCTTAAACTACTTTTATAGCCATTTTTATTCATACTCATTATAGAAAGATAATTATATGATATACAAACAACGGAAGTAAACAATACTATGACGTATCATAGACAAACATAGCACAGAAATATATGAACTGGCGCCGAGCCCAAATTAATTGGTATAAAGTCAACAACACGATGTTGATGACAATATTAAAAATAACACCAAATCCCTCCGTAAACATTTGGGACTCTAATTTAGATCCGAGTTCAAAATAGCGTAAACAAATCAGCTTTTCCTGTCAGTATAAAGCTTAGATATAATCTGGAGATTAATATTTTGCGATAAAATGTGAGGGTACTGTTTCCTTATCAAATTTCGGTACAATACTGTCATCGGCGATTTTTAGGTTGGTTGGACTCTTGAAATGGCCAGGTTTTGAACTCTTGTGGGAGAAAGTGTGAAAAGTTTAATAGTTTTTAATTAATGTATAAAAATATTGCCCGTATGGTGTCGGACGTAAAGAATAGCACCATCCCATATCTTCCCGTGGGTGTCGTAAGAGGCGACTAAGGGATATGGGCAGCAGCGTTCTCTGTGCCGTGTGCGTGGCGATTATGGCAAATCCCCCCCTTCCGGGTGAGGCCTATGTCCAGCAGTGGACGTTTCATGGCTGAAATGATAAATACAAAAAAAAATACAAAATACAAAATCTTTATTTTTTAAACAAAACGTTTTACATTAGTTGGTGATTGGAGCCTCCCTTTAAGCAAGTAATGCCTGTGTTAGGAGACTCCGCTCTTCCACAGCAATATAATTAATTCAGAACCTTAGATAAAAAAAAATGATGAATAATATTATAGTAAGTTTACTCTATTAAATCAAGTTAAGTTATAAACCACCAGTATTATTTCTACAGATGTGCAGGCGGGATTTCGTGGAACTTAAAACGAATTGCCAGTCAACGAGGTTTAATGTACCAGACGTACATTTATGTATAGAATATTGCATCTAATGCACTCCGTCGGCATCGCTAGCATTCTTGTCTACGTCATAAAGGAGCGAATAAGTACCTGTGCTCCCTTTAAAATAGGGGTTTTATTTAGTTAGTACGTACGCAGTACCTATACGCCGAAAGACACTTGAAAGTTTTTGAGTGACCCCACTTATTTGGATGTAGCATCCGTCATATTATTTATTTCGTTCAAAATAAATAAAAAATAAAATGTATCTTATCGATGGTCAT
The DNA here is from genome assembly GCA_949774965.1 of Diarsia brunnea. NCBI lineage: Eukaryota > Metazoa > Arthropoda > Insecta > Lepidoptera > Noctuidae > Diarsia > Diarsia brunnea. The sequence goes on along the minus strand of OX459013.1, from coordinate 14,490,579 downwards.
ACGTTGACAACACGTAACTGCAATGTGTCAAATTTTACAGGAGAGGGAAAAAACTGTATAATTTCGAAAATAAGTTAAAATAAAATGAAATAAAAAAGTAGTTGGTGGGTAATCGAATTATTTATGGAAATAAATTAAAAAAATGTAATGGCCACATAGGTTATTCATTAAATAATCAATAATCAAACAGTTACGAGTAAACAATGTTAAAAAATCCTCACTACAATACGAGTTACGAGCTGTCAATAATTACTTACGAGGTGTCAATTTAAAAAAAACAATGTTTCATTAGATTACATGGGCGGCAAATTATCGTAAAATGAGGGATAACATAACATCACGCCTGTAATCCCCGAAGGGTTAGGCAAAGGTGTACCTAATAGAACACCCACATTTCGCCAGTTATGTTTTTTAAGTCCCATGTAATAGGGGGCGAGCCTATTGCGATCAACCGGGCACAAATCTAGACTCCGTGACTGTTACTGATAAATTCCTGATGGAAATAGCCAATAACGCTTTGCCCGACCCGGGAATCAAACCCAGGATGTCATGCTCACCAGTCGCGCTTGCGACCACTAGACCAACGAGGCAGTCACAACAGCCGAAAGACGTTCACTGCTAGACATAGGCGTCCCCTAAGTGTCACCACATTGACCGGTCCCGTGTGTCTCGCATCCAGTGGATCCCCACAACCTTCACCAGGTCTTCCGGTTCGCGGTCACCACTCCAGAACTTTTCAGCCCCATCGGCCATCCATTCTGCGATTCGAGCGACGCGAGCAATGCGCCCTCCCCATTACCACTTAAATCTGGCAATTCTTCGGGCTACGTCGGTAACCTTGGGTCTCATGCGGATGTCTCCATTTCTGATTCGATCACGCAAGGAAACTCCGAGCATAGCCTTCTCCATTACCCTTTGGGTGACTTTAAACCTTCTGATGAGTCCCATTGTGAGCGATCACGTTTCGGTCTCGTATGTAATCACTGGCAACACACACGTCATAGACTTTCGTCTTGAGACACTGCGGTAAGTTGGACGAGAAGATACTACTCAGTTTCCCCAAACGCTGCCCAGCCAAGTCGTATTCGACGATTGACCTCTTTCTCAGAGTTAGACCTACCTAACTGGACCGTCTGTCCCAGGTAAACATAGTCGTCTACAACTTCGAGTGTAGTCTCCGATCTTGATGGAAGTGGGTGTTACATGGGCATTCATAAGAATTTGGTTTTGCCCGTGTTCATTTTAAGACCCACTCTTTCGGAAGCTCTACTGAGGTCATCGAGCATTGTACTGAGGTCCCACATGGTCTTAGCCATGACCACTATAGCGACGGCAAACGGAAGGTGAGTGATGTAATCGCCATTGACGTTGATGCGTAGTCCTCTCCAGTCCTGAACCTTGAAGACATCCTCCAGTACAGCGGTGAACACTTGGACAGCTTCGGAGATATGACGTCTCCCAGTCACACGCCTACTACTTATCAAATAGGTTTTATTAAGATTATTACCTCAAATATTGTTGAATAACTAAATTGTTTTTATTAATTGTATTATCTAACCCTACATTCAGGTACGGATGATAGAATGGCTTAAAATTTCAATGGTGAGCTTTTATTGACCATTTTTTTTTTTAAATAAAATAAAAACACTTACCAATATACCTTCAAGGACACTTTTCGGAAATAAATATACGTATTTATAGTACTAATTAAACATAAAACTATTTTAAACAATTAAAACTCACGCCGTAATCTTACTCTGTCTGATAGTTCTTGCGAACTTCATTTGCGTTGACATCTCGTAACTCGCGCGCTAGTGAGGTCAAGTTGATACCTGTTAACTGTGAGTTGTCAATTGTGGCATAAATTGTTCGAATGACATTTTTTGTGCATTACGAGTTATCTATAGGAAGATTCGGCGTTTAATTTAAAAATTTTTGGTGTATAAAAGTCATTTTGTGAAAAAATGTGGGTTACGAGTTGTCAACCTATGACCATCGTTATGTCACCCGGACCGTATAAAGATTCGATGGACATCTAGTTTAGGCACTATAACAGTGGCATATAAAAACCTCAGATAAAATCATACGAGTAATTTAAAATATATCATCTGCTTAGCCTTTTCCCAACTATATGTTGGAGTCAGCTTCCAGTCTATATGCATGTAAATCCAGTATTTGAATCAGAAAACCAATATTTAAATATTTTAATTTGAGTATTTGACCTCCACAACCTTTTAATACTGTGTATTACGATAGCCCTTACTTAGCAAGACTGGTTTGTCAGACTTTCTAACCACTACCTAACAGCTTACCCACATTTATTAAGATTAGTCAACTTTGTGAAGAGAAAATAAATGATATAAATATAATATATAAATAAATATATATATATATATCTGTAACGACTGTTACAGGTAGTTAGTGGAATATACGGATGGCAGCCGGGACCACCGGCTTAACGTGCTTTACGGCTTGGAAACACGGTATGTATTGGGTGACCACCCACCCATCCACAGACAAACCTAGCACCGCTTAACCTTAACGACGACCCGAGTGGCTGTGTTACGAGCTCTTCATACATAGAGTGTTAAAATCATAACTGTAAAAGTGGTATTAAAACCGTAAAGTGTACTGACCGTAAAGTGGTTAAAAAACCACTTTACGGACAGTAGCATATAGGAACCCGTCTTATCTGCAAGCCAGGGAAAGTTAGGCTATAATATATACGTAATATATATTCCTACTGTAATATACTGAAAGTACCTACTATAGTGAATTTATGATATCTTCATGTTAATCGCGTAGTCAGACGCTGAATTCCTGGAGCAATGCGTCACCTTATTATGAGGCTTTCGTTTATACCATTACATGGCGAAGAATGGCTGTTCGTACATAATAATACCATTACACGGAACTACTAAGCTTTTCCCTTTTGATGGAATTTGTCGTTTTATGAGAAAGGATATGCGGAAAATAGTCTATAGTTAGATATAGGTATCAATATTACAGAACGCCTATTATCTCCGAAACGTGCTGCAGAGCTGGCCGTAAAACGCTCATATTTCACCATTTTTTTTCAGTTAAGTCCCATTTAGATAAACTTATAGTTTACCCTAATAATAAATTAAAATTATTTTCAGAAAATATACACGGAACCTCGATGTATGCCCTATTGATGGCAATGGTCTCGGCCTATTTCGTGTACAACATAACTGGAGAAATGAAGGTGTTCTAATGGGTATACCTCTGCCTAATCCCTGGAATTTACAGGCGTGATGTTTAAGTCATACTTTTAACCATCGCATAGTATATATATAATAAATAAATGTTATTATTATAAAAAAAAAATGTTATTATTATAGTAATTCGATTGATGAGTAAATAAACAAAGATGACTCACCGAATTAACAAAAGTTAGAGATTTTGGTGATTCCTAATACCCAACTGTACTCGTAATATTGACTGACAACCGAGAGGCCTCTTCTGAGACAGGGTAGCCGTTTTTAGGGTTCCGCGAAGATATAGATATGGGTTGGGTTTAGTCAAATACAGTGAGATAAGCGAGCAGTCGAATCTGTGGGAATTAAATGAACTAAGTATGTTCGACTTGAGTATTTTTGGATTTATCGGATCTAAGTTCACCTAACATCTCGTAGAGGCGGTTTGATTTAACAGAGTTTAAAAACCAAATTGCAACCTTAGAAACTTTAGTATGTCATTTTATGATCAATTATCTTTTTTCACAGATAGACGAGACTTGAGACGACACAAGTCTCGTCTATCTGTGTGATACGAAGCTGTGAAAACATTTTGCCGGAAGCAACTGAATGGCCATGACCGAAACGTTAGGTGACCAAAGGATTTCTCCGAGTTTTACATATTAGTAAAGAACAGTCAGAGTTAAGTTCCAAACCGTTCTTTTTTTTTTTTTTGCGGGTGGAAAATCATCAAATAACCCCTCCCGCTCTTGGGCAGAGCGAAAGGGAGTGTCAGACTTCTACTGACTAAAAACCACCCATGTTCCTTCTTAGCCCTTCATGTCGAGGCCGCGGTATCTCTTGCGAACAACCCGCAGCCCCGACGGGAAGTTCCAAACCCTTAAACATCGCTGCAAAGTGGCCAACCTATCGGTTATATTCGGAGAGTGTGCTTCAGAAAGAAATTTTAGCCTAGATGCCTCCTTGCCAATGTCCACTATGACCGTTTTGTCCATTTTGTATGAAAAAAATGTAGAAATGAAAATATCTGGCTTGCTTTCTATAAGAGAGAGAGAGACAGACAGAGAAACATGTGACGCCGCACAGCTTACAATAGCTTACTATAGCAAAAAGTGTCGTGACAACTTTTCGTAAGAATTTTTTCCGTCTAGCCCCCTTTCACAACGCGCGATAAGGAACTTCGTTCCAATATACCCGACAAGTAACTTGCAAGAAAAACCCCCACAGAACCAATCCAACCACATTCGCAGTCATATTATTCATTAGCAGAAATCAAAGCGAATCCACGCCGCTTGCCCGTGGCCGCGCGAGGTCGTCCCTAATGTCTTTAACGAAGCCCTAGAGGCGCCTAGCGCTGCGCCATAAGCCAATGTTTACCTAGCCACGCGTGTGAGTCAATATTGTGGCGTATTCGGGTATTGATGGGGGTTATTCTTGATATGATTAGGGAGGGTTAATTGTACCTATGTAATAGGGTAGTTAACTAAAAAAATCTAATTAGTCCATCAGATAGATTTCCAAAAATACAAACAATGAAGACGATACAGTGCTTTGAAAACTCGTGTGACGTCATATTCTAAGACATTAGTATGACATTTTTTACCGGTGAGTGACGTCACGACCCAACTCAAATCTTTGCCGCGTTTTAACTTCGTCAATTTTGATTGATTTGTTAAAACAAAAAATACGTATCCAATATTTTTCGATAATCTAACAGACGGACTAATTAGAATGATATTATTTTTAGTCAGCAAAAATCCCTATTATTATGATAGATAAGCATTTTGGAAGGTTAAACCATTCAAAACTTAAAATAAGATGAATTATTTTATAATAGAGGTCAGATAGGCAGTAGCTCCCTGTAAAGTACAGATATTAAGCAGCATCCGGTTAGACTGGAAGCCGAGCGCAACATAGTTACTGAAAGTCAAGCTCGATTAAAGTATTAAAAATAAACAATAAGTGAAAGAAAAAGGTATATAGGAATGAAGTACCTACCTTCCCTGTGAAGGGCATGCACCTGAGTCAAGCAACGTGGCAAATTTTAGGTGTGACATTGAAATGCTGAACATGTCATTAATCTATGTGATCGACGACCAATTCTCCTGTATTTTTACAAGCCATGTGTTGGTGTCAATATTTACAAGCCCAAGCTTTTCAAAGTTAATGTGAATTTAGAATAAGAGTTTGTAACTTGGGGATTTTACTTAGCATCACACCTGTAATCCCCGAAAGGTTAGGCAGGGTTCGGGGGCTGCGGGTTGTTCGAAAAAGATACCGTGGCCTCGGCGCAAGGGCTAAGAAGGAACATGGGTGGTTTTTAGTCCGTAGAAGTCTGACACTCCCTTCCGCTCTGCCCAAGAGCGGGAGGGGTTATTTGATGATTTCCCACAAAGAAATGGGGTTACCCTGTAAACCATTACAGGGTAACTTAACTTAACTTACATCTACCAAGATGTAAGTTGGAAATAAATAAACAAGTGTTTCCAATATTTTTTGAAAATCTATCTTTTTTTTGTCAATTACTCAATTACAATTCTTCGCTACAATTGACGAAAATTCAAAAACGCTTTTATTTTGATTTACATTTACATTTAGTCTTGTGTTAATGAAAACGTCCATGAGAAATACAATGTTAAAGTATGTACGAGTATTAGTAGCTAACTACCAACCATGAACTGTTATCGGCTTTTTAATTATTTATAACATGTGAGCCCAAAATAAGAAACGAAATATCATACTACGTAGCTATTTGACATTTAAGAGTCAAGGTTGCAGGCTGTTAAACTTTTTCAGGCCTTCATATTGTTATTTTTATAAATACTTGCGTTATTTACGAAAATAATAAGCTCATATTATATGCAGCGAAATAAGAGTTATAAGTTATTGACTGCAAAAAACCTAAATGGAAGTGGGTTGGTCACATTTCACGGCACGTTATAGAGAGATGTACTAGAAAAATTACTACATGGGCTGGCCCTCCTGGGAAAAGGAAAAGGGGTCGACCCCTGGAATGATGGGAAGACGAGCTTGTAAAATTCGCAAACAACGACTGGATGAGAACAGCCCAAGATAGGAAAAAGTGGAGTGAGATGAAATAGGCCTATAGGTAATCGTCGAGAAATCCTTAGTTAGAATTATGTAAAAAAAAACTTTATTATTATTACTAAGGAATTAAAGGCTTAAATAAAATAAAATTACATGCAACATGAGTATAACCGGCGGAAATGTGCACCTCTCCCTAATTCATCGCGGAAAACAATCGTGATGGTGCCTAAATGATAAGTTGTCAAACTCCTAATATTTGACCTGGGTTGGAATGCCGCCCTAGGAGTGTTCAGGAGCATGATGATAGATATTTATGATGGTTTTTTAAAGAGGTAGTGACTATTTAAACGAAAAAGAATAATTATATAGCCATTCATCATTGCATTCATTTTAATTAATCATAATTACGATTACTCTTCTACGATTAATATAATCATAATACCAAAGCTATCTTATTTAATGTGATTAGGGGAAGTCCAACAAAATAAGCTATTTACTTATTATTCCAAGCACTAATACTATGATCGGAGGTAAGTTTTAAAGGGTATTTATATAAAACGATATCTGCATATTCCCTTTCTTTCGAACAAAATATTACACAGTTAAATCAAAAATACTGACTTGCGCACAAATTATGCACATAGGTTATGTCAGGTTAGGTTGTTATCAGTTCAGTAAAACAGTTCTGGAAATACCATTATACAGTATAATTTAATTTGATTTATACTAAAAAAATCAAATTCAATTATACTGTATAATGGTATTTGATTTATACTAAATAAATCAAATTCAATTATACTATATAATGGTATTTGCAGAACTGTTTTACTGAACTGATAACAACCTAACCTAACAGAAATAATAATAATTATGGACTCACATGTCTGCGGAAATGTACTCACGATAAGCAAAAAAAAAAACGTAACATTTAACCTAACCTAGCCGGAACGATTTAGAGTGAAAGTTAGTATTTTTGATAAACAATTCGTATTATTCCGATGTACGAACCACATTTTTTATGTAATAAAAAAGGTCATGTCGTTTTGTGTGTTTTTTTTGTAGGACATCTTTAGTTAATCAATTGGGTTTTTGCATAGCATTCATTTTTCTGGTATGCATTCAGTTAATTAGTGGAGTTACCTAGTGTGCTGAAAATTTATACAGATGTACATTTAAAAATATCCCGTTTGGCACATTGTATAACAAACCAGTAAAACAAATATACAATCTTCGCCAACACAACATCTATTTTTATATATACTGCAAACTCCAAACCGCTCTACTAGATGGCGCTGTCCCTATGACGCGCGTTCCTACATCGCGGTGTTAAGATTCTCCGCGGCCGAATGACACCCCTCGGTTTGTCCAATTCAAATTAAGACCTTACTTCATAGGATCATTTCTATAGTAAGCTCTTCTCGAGACTTTCACACTATGTGAGTCCTCACAAGTCACGTTGATGAGTTGTGGCGTGGTACCCTGAGCGTGAGGCGGGCGATGGTAGTCCTACCGTCAGCCCTCGATGATCGTTCACTCCCTTCTCAAGAGGGGAGCGTGGGGTGCTGTCGCTTTCTGAGTGGCTTTTTAAATCTAATAATTGTGATGAAACATAAAAAAACGTAAATTTAACGCATTATTACAATTATATATATCTTTATCATCTATTGATTTAATTAACTATGGGTAGAGCTTGATTGAAAATATATTTATACCATACCTACTCTAAAAAGCTTATTTTATTCACGCAAAACAGTGAATAAAAAGGCCTTTTATTCACTGTTTTGTTTTTATTCACAATTTTGGTGTTTGAATTTGGAACACAAAAATATATCCGGTCTCTATTTCAATGCTTACACAAACTCCTTGCGCTAAGATTCGAAATTCAAAACTCTTTGGTGCAAATAAATTCTCGAGATTTGATTGGTCGATATTTGCGACAAGGAGTTTGGCATTAGAAAAATATCGTTTCACAAGTTGACCACCTTAATGATAATAATAAGAAAATTACGCTTAATTTCAGTCATTGCTCTAATTTTAATGTCCATTTCAATTAATGTAACAATTCTTATTTCTTGATTAAATTTCTATTTTCGCTTAAATTATGTCTTTTCTCGTAGTCATGATATAAAGTATAGTATGCAACTCCTGAATAAAGTACGAATTTATATCGAGGGCCATGAATCACTCGCGTCGTTCAGGATTCTAACAGTTGAATCACTCGCTGCGTTCGTGATTCAATCATTAGAATCCTTCACTTGCTCGTGACTCATCTACGGCCCTCGCTTTAAATCCGTCCTTTATTCACTAGTTGCATAATATACTATTAATTACGTAGGTCTAACTTAATAGGGATTAAAATTATATTATATAACAGCTAATAATAAAGCTAGTAATTAAGCATAATCTCTCTACTATTAAACTTACACAACTGATAATAGTTTCCAAAACTATACATAATATATTATGATTAATCAAAACAACAAAGTATTTTTATACACTTTTAATATTAATTACTATTACTGATTAACTTTTAATCACTTCTTAATTGTATGAATCGTTTTATCAATACAGGGGGGAGTTTTAAAGCCGTTCCCTAAGGTAAGTTTCTTAAATGCCGATTTACAATTTGTTTGTCAAAGGAAACATTTTATTTAAGACACGTGTTTGACACAGTCACAATATTATAAATAAACACTAATCATAAAGGTGTTAACAGTCGCCATGTGAATCAATTAACCCCAAGATCTGTAAATAGTCGTATCTTTGTCAATTCTTACTAATTCCATTAATAACTCTTCGTAGAAAGCTCACGGTTTCCTGTGTAACAAAACAATCAATACACGTGGCTCGTGTGCCTGTTAAGAGCACATTCAGTAAAACGTCGGTGATTAGCCCTTTGTTAAACAATTGAGCAATACGAGTTATTTTCGTGTTGTGTTGCTACAACTCTTTTGTAAGGAGCCTCTTGGGACGGGATGAACGGTTTTTATTTAATTGTTAGCTTAACCTTCATTCTATTTAAAACTAATACTAGAAATGTATTCAAGAGTAGCTCGTGGCTAAATAGTAATCTAATCGCAAATCTAACACCCAGTCTTACCTAAGTGCCTGTGGTCCGTAAGTCTGACAACTAGTCTTACCAAGGGGTATCGTATTATCCAGTACTAACTAGGTTGTCGTGACCTGATGACCTCCAATATATATATATATATATATATATAGGCAGTCAATTCATGTTTATTACTGGTATTCAGCTACCAGGTTTGATTGGAAGCCGACCCCTACATAGGCAAAGGCTAGGCAGACGATAATGACTAGAAATATACGCTGTAATGTATTAATATAATCGATGAGATATAAGTTTATGGTATTGATGACATTTTCTGCGGCGTCGTCGTCTCGTCAGAATCGTGAAGAAGTAGATCAGCAGCTGTCATCATATTATTTGTTTGTTTGAATGTAATTATCTCCAAAAGAACCAGTCGGATTTGAATAATTAATTTTGAATTTGATAACCCCTGTTCTTGAGTTAGTTTATAGGCTGTTTAACACCACGCTCCGAACCTGAGGAGGAGAGCAGCGACTGAAACTATAAGACACAGTACAGTCTAAAATAAATCCTTTGAGTTTGAGTTAGAAATATTTTGCATAAAACGTATGAGGGTCCCCGCGTCCGGTAGAATTCCACCACCTATGCATATGTAATTATAACCAGTTTGCAAAGGGTGGCCCTTTTAGAAGGGTTGCCTGTCCCCCTAGTTAAATCTAACATGCGGAAGCAATGATGCAGCGCCGTTGCGTTCTGTATGACGAACAGTTCTTTGTCTATAATGGACAACTTAGTATAAATATAGGTATAGGTAGGCCAGTACATCACACTATAATAAAATTATAGGTAGGTACGACAATATAATATCTACTACCTATTTATTTAACAGATTTTCAACTTTAACGCTAAAGCATTATGTTCAAGATACAGTTCCGGGTAGGTAGCTTGATTACTTAAAAGCATTTGAAAAACGATTGTTTGTGAAATGTTTTGAAAACAAAAAGATTCTTGTACAGACGCCGCGCGCCGTCTGTACAACATTCTTTAGATGCGTGGCCTTTTGTTTTCAATACACTTCACAAACAAACGTTTTTCGAATGATTTTATATATTGACAATGTTATTCGATTGCCTAAATATCCTGGCAGCTGTATGGTTAATAGATCTACAAATTATAATAATTATTGTTTAGCAAAAGTTGAATCTTCAAAAAAGTTTAGTTGATTTTTCGCTATGTCCGTTTGTCTGTCCGTCCGCACTATATCTTAAAGACTCTTAGTACTAGCTGTAATTTGGCATGAGTTACGCCGACAAAGTGCTAAAGTAAAATATTAAAAAAAAAAAAAAATTTGGGTATCTCCAGTAGTGGCAGGTGTAGACTCCAGTACAAGTTAAAGCGGGGATGTTTTTTTTTTCTCGCGAAGTCCATTGTGTGGTATGTCGTTGGATAGGTCTTTAAAAAATATTGCGAGTTTGCCCAAACACTTTTTCGATTAAGGGTTTGGTTTGTGAAATATTAAGCTTTAAAGTGAAAATTTTTGTTAGTCTCAAGCCTGCAACCTAAACCACCTATACTGGTTGTGTTTAATAAATTCATGGTAGTAGCTTAGACTTACTTAACGAAAATAAAAGGAAAACTATCACAGCGAAGTACCTAAGCTTTACAAGTTTACGAGTAATAGTCGACCAACTTATAAAATGTACTTGTATGAAATGCAAATGCAGGTCTCAAAACTGCAATTAATGAAGGTCTGTTTTATTTTTACAATAAAAATCATCGTTCGAAGGCAGGTAGGCAGGGTGGTTATAATCAGTTTAGTAAGTTCACATATTTTGATGGGCAACTACGGAACCCTACATTGTGCGTGGTCCGACATGCACTTGGCCTGTTTTAAATTAATACTTTTTTCTGACATTTTCCATTGTTGGTTGGTAATGTAGGTATTTCATTAATCAAACATTTTAATACAAACGAAGTAAATTGCCGTCACCACAAACACATGACGCAAATGCAAATTTATAAAATCTCAAATTGTTCTAAATCAAGCTTATTTGCGAGCAAACATAGGAATGTTTGCTTAGAATGTTGTTAGGAAACAACAAAGAATTAAATTCCTGTATAAACTTTTGGAAATGAAAACGTCCCCTAGGTATTATTTACAAAAAAAGTAACCTTTGAGAGACTTTTATGAAATACCTACTTAATTTTGCCATAAATAACTTAACTTTCACTCACATACTTACTGCGTTAGCCTATTAAAAAAATCTAATCATATTAACGTTATGAAATGAACAGTGAGACAAATATCAGAACCGATTATTTCCAGACAGATTATAACGTCAAAGGGAGAGGGTGAAAAAGGGGCTGTTAAGTTTTCCTTAGCAAATTAAAATCAACCTTATTCACACCCTCGTTAAAGGTTAAAGTTGCTCACTACAATCTCCATGGAATTGTGCTTCGTAAATACCGCAAAACAAGAGTTCATTGACCTTTGGATAAAGGATAAAGAAATAGGTTTTTTTTTATTAAAACGAATTTTCATTAAAAAGTCAGCGGCTTAAAAAGTTTGGTTAATATTTTTAAAGGTACTCGCAGCTTTCGTGAGAAAATTGCAAACGATGCCACATTAAAAATAAATTGTTCTTATTCTTTTGAAATTATAAATGGCGTTTCAATTATTTTTTCATGAGATAGTGGACAGTTGTATTTTTTATTCTTAGTTAATTTTGTTTTAAATGCTATACAAACTGCTTTGTAGTGACTTCTTTTTAAAATAATACAGTAATGCAATCGTTTTGGCGTTTTATAATTATGTTAGTGGTAATCTAAGCTGTTGGTTAACTTTTTAAGTGAGTTGGATATATGCGTTTTAGAGTTCTTGAATTATATATTTTGTTCTCAAAAAGAGAGGTTGAAAAAATGCAACAAATATTTAAGGAATAGGAATAACCAAAAATACTCACTTTACCTAATAAAAAAAAACCGGTATGTATTGAAAAAATTGTAATTGTAAGGAGAAAATATTATAACCTTTTATCGACGGTCATCGCAAATGTTCGTTGCAAAGTTTTTCCACATTCGTAGCCTCGTAGTAGTTATAGTTCGTAGACAGACATTCATAATTGCAACAAACGTGTACCTAGTTAGATGGCTACGTGGTTTGCTACGACGCCTACGCCAGTGACTTTAGTTCATAGCTGAATCCATAGATGGCATGGCTGGTCAGTGATTTGCAGCGTTAGATTTTGTAACAATATTTTGATTTACAAACGTTTGTAGAATGGTCAAGAAACTCCATGGACACGTGTCCATGGAGTTTCTTGACCATTCTTCTCCATATAGATCTACACTTAGGAATGGGCAACTATAGAACTTTCACAAGTTATTATGCCTTGCGACTGTGACTGTATATTCGCTATCTTTTGTTTTTCAGTGGAAAAAAAGAAGTGCCCATAATGCGATCATTACGAACAAAATATCAAACCATTTATTTCAATTGTCTAATTGATTTTGTTTGCATTTAAAATTAATATGCATTAGTAAGGACGTGATTGAAGGGTAAAACTGAAGGTTAGCAGTGTAACACATTGCCTATTCAGACCTATTGTATAGATTTGAAGTAGGTTATTCCTAAAAATGGACCCATATAACTCGGTGTATTTCAAATTAATTACCTCGAAAAAAGGACCTAGAGATATTTACCTCGAAATGTGGTTCAAAACCCCAACTTTAGAATGTCGGGCGAAATGGAAAAAATAAAGTCTTCAGCTTAGCCACGGCTAAGATACCATACGTATCATCAAACCTGTAATCGGAGGTGTACCCATTAGAACAACCACATTTCGCCAGTTATATTTAAGTCCCAATGTAATAGGGGGCGAGCCTATTGCCATCAACCGGGTCCAGACTCCGTGGCTGCTACAGAAAATATCCTGATAGACAAGTCAATGACACTTTGCCTTTTTTTTGTGGGGGTGGCAAATCATCAAATAACCCCTCCCGCTCTGGGCAGAGCAAAAGGTAGTGTCAGACTTCTACTGACTAAAAACCACCCATGTTCCTTCTTAGCCCTTGCGCCGAGGCCGCGGTATCTCTTTCGAACAACCCGCAGCCCCGACGGGAGGTGTACCTACCTTTAATTCCTGCCTTGCCTGACCTGTAATTCGAGCTTAGTAGCTACGAGTACCTCATGCACAGCTAGGTGTGCCGTGTCACTGTCGGGACTGGTAACTCCTATGTGACGAGTTCGAACCCAAGTCACGCACCTCTGTTTTTTCACATTTATGTGCGTATGGGGCCGTTCAAGTATTACGTAAGCAGATTTACTGCAATTATTTGCCCATCCCCGACAATGCGTTTCGTTTACAAGCATAGACAATGTGTGGGTTGCCATAATTATGTGTAAAAAAGTAAACAACTACTGCTGACGTAAACATCATCTAGACCCCCCCACCGTCATCAAAAATAAGCAAAGCAGAGACCCTCCCCGCCCCCATTAGTGCTTACGTAATACTTGAACAGTTGTACAAATTTTCACTTGCTTCGATGAAGGAAAACATTGTGAGGAAACCAGCGTGCCTAAGAGGGTCTAGTCGTGGTATTCGGGTGACATAAATCTTTTTGCGATGTGTATTAAGAACCCACTTATTTTTTGGAGGGTGAAAAATCATCAAATGACTACTCCCGCTCTGGGCGGAGCGGAAGGGAGTGTCAGACTTCTACTGACTAAACACCACCCATGTTCCTTCTTAGCCCTTTGTGTCCGAGGCCGCGGTATCTCTTTCGAACAACCCGAAGCCCCGACAGGATTAGGTACCTACTTCAAGTCTAAATAAATTGCAGACAAATTAGTAACAAGATACTTAAATCCACATTAACACAACGCTGGGTTCCCTAACCCTTGATCGCGTGCGTGATCGGCATCACTCACACTTATGACGTCACTCTCGACCATTAGAAGTACTTACAGTGATTTACGGTTTTTACTAGAAAGCAGGACTTGCGCCATCTGGTGGATGTATGTATACACGTATTTTTTTTCGTCCACGTGGTAGACCATTTCTTTTTTGCCTAATAATTCCGTTTATGGTACCTATTGACTTTTTTCGTCGTCTGTTATTCTGTCTGTATTCCTGTTTTATAGGGTAGTTGACAAAAAAAATCTAATTCGTCCGTCAGAAAGATTTCCAAAGACACGTATTTTTTCTTTTTTCACGTAATAAATAAATGAAGACGATACAGTGCTTCGAAAAGTCATTCGACGTCACAGTTTGGTACATTTTTTACCAGACAGTGACGTCACCAGCCCCCACTTATTTTCGTGAATTTTTAATAATTTCAGAAAATAAAAAAACACGTATCCAATATTTTTTGATAATATAAGAGACGGACTAAACAGAATCATATTTTTTTTAGTCAGTAAATTACCTTATGGGTAACTAATTGTCGTCAACTAGAGTGATGTTGAACTTACCTAACATCATTTATGATCATAGATACTTGTTTTTCAGGTAGAGTCAGGTCGAGTCTGCTGAGTGACTCTTCCCAGACTCCGGGTTGTGTGTTGTGAAATCTATCTTTTTTTTTTGTTTTTGTTTTTTTTTTCAACCAAAGTTACATGAGTGGGTATCATACAAATTTTCTGCCAAACTGCAGGACAGTTTGTCGGCAGAAAATAGATAGAATCTAAATGTTTCTATCTATTTAATCATCATCTACCTAGCCTTTTCCCAACTATGTTGGGGTCGGCTTCCAGTCTAACCGGATGCAGCAATACCAGTATTTTACATGGAGCGACTGCCTATCTGACCTCCACAACCCAGTTAGTACTAGGTAATACAATACTCTTTGGTAAGACTGGATGTCAGAATTTCAGGTCACTGACTACCTGTAACGACTGCCAAAGATCTATATATATATGGCAGCCGGGACCAACAGCTTTACGTGCTTTCCGAAGCACGGAGGAAACTCGGTATGTCGGGCGGTCACCCATCCACAGACCGACCTAGGCAAGCACAGTTTTACCTAAAGATCGACCCGAGTGGCAGTTCTTACTAATTAAATGTAGGTACGATAATCAGTACCTATTTATGTTATTCTCACTCCTATGCTACTCTATTTTACACATTGAAGGATCCCCTTCAATGTCTCGGCGCTTTTCTGGTGGTCGCCACTGTTGATACAATTTAATCCAATTGAAACCAAGAGGTTTCAGGAGTTGCAGTGGTGTGGGAATAATGAGGCGGGCCGCAGTCTAAAAACAGTAGGTAAAGTCCATTTCACGAAAGAAGTCCCGCGGACAATTATGGAACTAAATTTAACAGATTGGCCATGTTGTCGTTTGTCGATGTTATCAAGGTGCGTTTGTTGTGGTAGATATTTTGTGAGTTTATTATTGGATTAGTGCGTTATAAGGTTTATTTACGATGCCAAAAGTTGTAAAACAACATTATGTCGCGCGACATACAGCGCTGCGTCTGCGGGACTTCTTTCGTGAAATGGACTTTACCTACCTATATAGTTCCTTCATTAATCTAAAGAGAGTCAATATTGGTCAGGCTAGCATTAAACAAAGAAAATTGCATCCTTTCAGTTCGTGTTTCCAAAACTAAACCAATAATCTTGGTAGATGTTCAAAGTACGTTTTTCCAAACAAGGCCGTTTACAGTGCAGGTAGGTACCTATGTACTTTAAGTACTGTACACCCTATCGTAAAATAATCTTTATGACCTACCGCAACACGTAAATATTACTTTGGCAATAAAACTGCGTCGCCGCTTGAATAGCCTTGGGCCCGATATGGCTATTACCAGCCTATGAAATCATGATTCTACGATAAAACTTGTACTTTTTCACCTACGTGTGATGTGTACAAAATGAATTATTTACGTTCTTAATCAAACTGCTTGGTACCTACATAATTAGATTTGTAATCACGTACATGAATCAAAATTAACTTTATTTCGCATGACCACAGGGAAAGGTTGAAATGGATAATTAGATAATTCTTGCACCCCCTTTTTTTTGGGGTGTGGCAAGTCATCAAATGACCCCTCTGGCTCTTGGGCAGAGCGGAAGGGAGTGTCAAACTTCTACGGACTAAAAACCACCCATGTTCCTTCTTAGGTATTGCGCCGGGGCCGCGGTATCTCTTTCGAACTACCCGCAGCCCCGACGGGATTCTTGCACCCCTTTTTTTTTTTTTTGGCACGTGTAAAATCATCAAATAACCCCCTCCCGCTCTTGGGCAGACCGAAAGGGAGTGTCGGAGTGTCAGACTTCTACTGACTAAAAACCACCCATATTCCTTCTTAGCCCTTCATGTCGAGACCGCGGTATCTCTTGCGAACAACCCGCAGCCCCGACGGGATTCTTGCAACCCTTGATTTGAAAATTTGAAGTAAAATATCAAAAACATTTAACCTAAATAAACGTTTTTAAAAGTCTTAACAGTAGAAAACCTAAACTATTTATATTATATGAACAAGCCATGTGCCCGATTTATTCCTTATTTAATTTAACTTTTGTCATTTTATTTCTAATACCTATTTTAGGATTAAGATTAACGCTCCGGATATTATCCGTGGCGCAGTAAAAACATTTTGAACCTCACTTTGTACAGCTAAAAATGCATCCCTCTCAATATAATCCATCCATCCATGGCAGCCATTTTGATTCCGAATCAGTTAGAGCCTCGTTAGTTAGTTCCTATCCGTAACAAACTGGGATTGGTAGCGTCGGCTTTTGATTTAACCTCATTATGGCCAAAGCTTGGCTTCAGTAGAGCCTGTTTTAGGAGCATGTGGCTGTCCTATGTAGGTAGGTGTTAGAGGCTGCGCACATTATCCTACAGAGCAGTTTGTTGTCGTTTGTATCGATACAAACGCGCGGCACCGGCGCGTAAATGTAAATGGCTTGTAAATGGGTGTACCCGAAAACGTCGGTATTTTTTCTTCTTCTTTTTTTTAAATTAATAACAAAGCGCATGTAATCAATGCTGTCTCGACCGACGCCATCTTGCTACTGTTGACGAGGTTCTGCTTAAAAACGCAAAATGCCAGCGCGTTTGTATCGCTACACACGCGCGTGCGTATCGCGTCTGTATCGCTACAAACGCGCGTCGACGGCGCGTTTAAAAAACGTGGTGTGCATAGGCCCTTACGGATTAAAGAGAAGTTTTGCATGACATTGTCAGTTTGGTTACTTTATAGGGTTCCGTAGTCAACATGGAACCCTTAAAATATGTAGTTTCGCCATGTCCGTCCGTATAATATCTCAAAGACTCTTATTACTAGAAAGCTAAAATTTGGGATTAATATACAAAAAATTAGTTACGCCGACAAAGTGGTAAAATAAAATATTTTTTTTTAGGGTAGGTACCTCCAGTACACATTAAAGTGGCTATGATTTTTTTTTCTCGCGAAGTCCATTATGTGGTATGTCGTTGGATAGGTCTTTAAAAAATATATCTCAAACAATTTTTCGATTAAGGGATTCGTTTGTGAAATATTAAGCTTTATAGAGCAAATTTTTGTTGGGCTCAAGTGTGGCTACAAACCACCTATACGGGTTGTGTGTGGGCGTGTGAAAATATCATGGTAGTAGCAATAACGAAAGGAAAACCACAGTTAAGTAGGCTTTACAAGTTACCGAGTAGATAATAGTCTACCAACTTATAAAATGTACATGTATAAAATATTTTCCTATGTATAATGTATGGGAGCGCAGGTCTTAAAATTGCAAATGTAAATTTTTGTTTTATTTTTATAATAAAATCAGCGTTCGGAGGCAGTGTGGTTAATCAGTTTAGTAAGTTCACATTTTTTTATGGGCAACTACGGAACCCTACATTGTGCGTGGTCCAACATGCACTTGGCCGGTTTTTAATTATTATTTTCTTAGCAAATGCGGGTAGTTTTGTTACTTGAAGTCACTTTTAGGATGGGTATAGCTAGCAGTTACACATATGTATAAGTAGGTTTGGGGTTTTTTTTTTTTTTTTTTTTAGGTACTAAACTGACAGTTGCTTAAGAAGCCTATCCTTGCCTTTTCCCAACTATGTTGGGGATAACTTCCCGTTAACCAGATACAGCTGAATTTTACAGTATTTTACATGGAACGGCTGAAAATCTGGCCCCCACAACTTAGTATTAGGAAAAACGACACCCCTTGATAAGACTAGTTGTCAGATTTTCGGGTCTCTACTCGTTACGCTTAGCGTGCTTTCCGAGACACGGAGGACACTCGGTTTGTAATGGATGGTCGGTCACCCATCCACGGACAGGCCAAAGCAGCTTAACCTACAGATCGACCCGAGCAGCTCTTCATTCAGACACGAGCTCCTCTCGTCATTATGATAGAGCTGGCAGGAAATGCCAATGGTCATTGTTTTGAAACGATATTCAAACTTCTCCTGAATTAGCCTTTGTTCCTTTTAAACTACTGATTTTTTGTTCCTAATATGAAACTGGCTTCGGATTTTTGGGCTGGAGAGGTTCGATATACTCCTTAAAGGGGAACAGTGTAGGTAGGTATTATTCCCTTAAGCAATTCAATGAAACATTCAAAATAAAATGTAAACATTTATTTTGCACAATTATTATACTGGCAGTCGTATATATCGTAATATCAACATAGCTCACACACTAAGTATACTGAAAGCATCCACGGAGCTGGATCATCACTTACATTTAAAAAGAGAGATATTAATGGACTTTATCCATTTACAGACACTAATTAAATGCTTTGGAACAACATTTCAGTAAGTAAGTCCTTAAAATCTAGGGCTACTAAGTCAATAAAGTCAGGCTGACTATCCTTTACAGTAAATCCAAAAACCTGAAAGTTTTACAAACTCCTGCAAAGGATCTCAGAAAGCTTTGTATAGCCCATACTATAGAAACTTCAATTAATTCCTACGTTTTCAGATTCCTACCGTAATAATACAATTTGACTTACAAGATTTTTTTAACAATCTGTGACCGATTCTTTATTAAATAAAAATTAATATCGTAAAACCCAGAAAATATTAAAAATAATCTGAGATTTCAAAACAATGTCAGCAACACCAGTTGGAAGGAAATTATGTCACTAGAATTAACTTCCATGTAATGGCACTGCTTTTTTAATATAAAAATACTAAGCACCTACAGTGTGCGTTACACGCATATAAAACTAACAATTATTTACAATATTTATCTTTTGCCACATTTTTTTCAACAATAAATACATTTTTGGTCTCATACAATGAACGCATCCATTCCATTAAGAATTGATTTACATTTTTATAAAGATTTTTTAATCCGTATTTTATAATTTATTTTTTTGTTTTTTTGGCGGGCGTGGCAAAGGACCGCGTTTTGAACGCTATTATAAATGTTCAGTCACGCATTTAAGAGCTAAAGCTAACTTAAAAATAACTACTTAGGGTTTGTAGTATTAAAATAGTTGCTACTTTAATATCTGGTCCTAAGTTTTTAAACAAAACTGGCACTTATGGTACGAAAAGAGACTAAAGTAAGCGCACACGTGGTATAGTGCCCTCTTAAATTATTTAACCTCTAATTTTGCAGTCACCTTTATCCTCACTTCCATAAGGAGGTTAAATAACATGAAAGAACAGCAGAACTTACATTTTGAAATTGTACAATAAATCAGCAGATTTTTTTGTAATGACTTAAAGCTTAACCTATTAGAGATCCATGCTGAATGTTTCTTGCGACTCGTCGAATGAGATTGAGTTTGAGCGCGCCTTTTGCGCTGGAGTCGGCTGTATGACATTCGGGACGGAATTAGGGTTCCTCAGCAGTGCAGCAGGTAACGCGCACTTCGGTGGGGTCTGCGAGATCGGTGATTGCCGTAACGACATCATAAATGACCTCTCGTATACTATCCTCGTACCTGGAAAAAAGGAAATAGAAGATTTATTAATAAAATTCATAAGACTACTTACTAGAAAAAAAAAGGGATAAGGTGAGGCAAGGCAAATGATAAGACTACTGGATGGGGGTGTTACAACAACATAGCTTTCTAAGCTCCTACTTAACACAAAGCTCTTAAAAGTCTACAGCTAAGCCGGTTTATAAGATTTTTGTGTTAAATGGAGTGCAAATATTGTTTCAATAGTTTTGCTAATTGAGTTCGGAATCCCGGTAGTGTGGTACCTACGTATAATTTAAAAATAAAGAAACTAATGTGAAATTTTTTCCAATTTTTGTTTTAAAGTCGGTTTCAAAAATGACTTATTTGAGTACATAAGAACCTACGTTATATTCTGTTCATAGGTAAATATATCGCGAAGTTCAAAGACGTTCAAGCTGTTATGTCAGTATGTCACACGACATAACACATGACGTTTAATGAATTTACTAGGAAAACATTCCCGTCGACGAAAATATTATGTTCGTTCGAATTCTATTTTGACATTTCCGCACGACAATGTTATGCTTGATATATTTTTCCTTGAGCCTTTAACATATTATTTGTATGTACGTAGGTGCTATCGTACTGCATAACGAAAACTCAACAACGGATCGGGCAGAGTGCATTTGGGTTTTTCTATTAGGAATTTCTCAGTAGCTAAAATTGACCCTAATTGAATTTAAGTGGGGGAATTTTTTTATTGCATTCGAGTAGAATTCACACCCGAGCCGCAGGCCAGATTATTATGGAGCAGAGAACTTCAGTAACAAATGCCCACGTGTATCAAATGACGTTTTTGCCCACTTATATAAAAATGTACTACATCTAAGTCTAAATTCTTTAACGTTATGTAAAAGTACTTAAAAGAGTCCGCTGACATTTAGGTGCCCGTCCGCGTCACTTTGATTCTGTAGATAAGTCGTTTCCTAATGATCCTTAAGCCGCTTGAAGCATACACAAGCGCTTTCTTTCAGCCGATGAGGACTTTGCTATCAATGATCTTAAAAAATCCTGACTTTTATACGAACTTTAATGAAATGACGTAATGATTTTACTTAAGTAATAAGATTGTTTTAAATTGGTTTTTAAATTATGGACGATAAAGTGTGTTTTTAATGCTTATCTTTTTTTCCTTGAATTTAATAACAAACATCGGTGTGCTGCGTCATTTACATAATATTATGTTTATTTATGCAGTTTTTTTTGTGACGAATACATAACATTTTCGAAATTGGAGAATACCTACATGATAACTACGTATCGGTATAAAATTGTTATTAAACATAACAGAGAACAACAAAATGTTAATGTGTTTACGATGATAATGTAGAGACAAGATGAACAATATTCAAATTGAAACCAGATATTGAACAATAAAAAATCTGTATCTAGAAACTTCCACAGTTCATCAAACATGTGGCCAATATGTACAGTCGAACAAGCTAATAAATATAATCTTTATAATTTTTTTTTCTGATTTTTGTTTTTTTTTTTCATTTTTTTTTTATTATAATTATTTTTTTTATCTTTTTTTTTTCTTTTTGATTGATTTTTTTTTTCTTTATTTAGTTTTTGATGGATGTAATTATTCTGAATTATAATATTTGAATTTGAATTTATAATTCTAAAACACTGAAAATATTGATAGCAATTTTGATTTATAAAGTGTTTCGCATTATGCGACTGATGTCAAACGCTGTATCGTTTGGCATCAGTATCTAAATGTATTTGTATAATCTTAAAAGTAAATGCAAGTTAGCTGGCTGTTTACTTATAAGCTTGTTCGACTGTACAAACACACACTAATGCTTGTTTTCACTGTTCACCTAAATAAATGCCTAAGTATCATTCATCACCATCTGCCTTTCATCAACTACTTCTAATAGTTAGGAAAATGCTAGGTTACGTTGGCATCGGCTTTCAGTGTCACTGGATGCAACTAACTAAATATTAAAGGTACCAATGTTTTACATTGAGCGATTGTCTATCTGACCTCCAAGACCCAGTTAGTACTGAGTATTACGATTTTTAAGCCCAAATATCTTTGATTGCGATGTAAATTCTCGGCACTGAAGCAATCGCTGATATCCAACCGTGTATTATTATATTCATTATCATCAATCATCAAATTGGTTGGGCAGAGCGAAAGGGAGTGTCAGACTTCTACTGACTAAAAACCACCCATGTTCTTAGCCCTTCATGTCGAGGCCGCGGTATCTCTTGCGAACAACCCGCAGCCCCGACGAGCATCTTCCTACCCTTGTGTCATGTTATTTGGGTTTGGTGCAACACGTTTTTTCTTCCATTCTCCGGTTTATCGTAGTGTCTAATCAAATCTATCATAACCGTGTCTAATATAACTTGCAACCCGCCCCGGTTTCGCACGGTTGCAATGTTTACACGTATAAACCAGCCTCTTGAATCACTACCTATTTCTGTTATCTGCATTAAAATCCGTTGCGTAGTTTAAAGATCTTAGCGGAACAGTGGGAGCGACTTTGTATTACACTATGTTAAGATAAAAGGCATTCATTTAAATATAGCCTACTGTTAAATAAAACGAGTATAAAGTGGACATAGTTGTTCCATTATATCAAACATACAGTCGATTGTGTTCGACTGGTTGCCAAGTGGTTATATAACTCGAACAGCACAGTTATTAATATTATCGCCACGTGGTGTTTACGTTTACGTAATGAAATCACGTTTTCATATAACAATGTTAGGTTATGAAGTGTTTACGTTTACCTCTATGGCTAAGGTATTATTCAAGCAGAATTTACAAGGATATACCCTCAATTTGGGAAATCGAAATTAAATCTGGGTGTACTATTTGATATACCTCTGCCTAACCCTTCGAAAATTACAAAGCGTGATGGTGTTACGTTCTACACTCAATTTGTTGGGATCCGGAAGTATGAATTGGTGTAGGTTCTAAACTTAAACCTATTTTTTCTATTTGTTTTCTCCACAATTAGTCCCACACAAGTAGTATTTTTTATAGGAGAGGCTTTCCAAATCTTTAAATTCTACAAAAGCGAGCCTCAAAACTAATTTTAACATAACTAATAAATACTGAAATTTTAACGATCATGGGCAATTTAGAACCCGTCGGGGCTACGGGTTGTTCGCAAGAGATACCGCAGCCTCGACATGAAGGGCTAAGAAGGAACATGGGTGGTTTTTAGTCTGTAGAAGTCTGACACTCCCTTCCGCTCTGCCCAAGAGCGGGAGGGGTTATTTGATGATTTTCCACCCATCATAAAAAAAAAAGAAAAAGGAACATGAGTGGTTTTTAGTCAGTAGAAGTCTGACACTCCCTTGCGCTAAAAAAAAAGGGGCAATTTAGAAGCAGTTGCAGATCTATTATTATGATAAGACATAAGTAAGTTAGTACTTATGTTCAGACTTGCTCATATTCAAGTCATTTGAATTTAGTAAGTGGGTTTACAAACTAAATTGAAGTCTAAAGTTTAGATTGCAAAGCCTACGTTACCGTGTCTGCGTCAGGCTGTATAATGGCTACAATTTACTGTCGTAATATTATTATGTTTTATGAGATAACATAAACAACAAGTTATGTTGTTTATAATCAGAAGGGTTACACAAACAAAGGCGTGGATTATCGTTGTTTGTTTGAAAGTAGCATTCCTAGTAGCAAGATAATTATAATGTTACTAGCTGTTCCCGGCATGCGTTGCAATGCCCTTTTTCCTACCTACTACCTGCCTGTGTACCAACTACCTACCTACCTACTACCTCCTACCCTACCTACCTACTACCCTACCTACCTACTACCCTACATACCTACCTACTACCCTACCTACCTACTACCCGACCTACCTACTACCCTACCTACTACTGTACCGACTACCCTACCTACTCTACTATCCTACTTACTACCCTACCTACTACTGTACCTACTACCCTGCCTACCTACCTACCACTTTCTCACCTTTTAAACCTTCCCTGGACTTCCACGAATAATTCAACACTATAATTAGCCAAATCGGTCCAGCCGTTCTCGAGTTTTAGCGAGACTAACGAACAGCTATTCATTCTTATATAATATAGCTGTACCCCGCGTGCGTTGCAATGCCCTTTTACCTGCCTACGTACCATTGTACCAACTACCTACCACCTACCTATTACCTACCTACCTACATACCTACTACTAATTTCTCACCTTCTCTGGACTACCACAAATGTTTCAAAACCAAAATTAGACAAATCGGTCTAGCCGTTCTCTAGTTTTAGCGCGACTAACTAACAGCAATTAATATTTATATTATACGCAAACACCATTTGAAAAATCGTTTTTCTATTGGGAAAGAAACAGTAAATATTTGTGATTATTGTGATAATGTCGTATGGTCCGTTTGAAGTTGTCATTCGTTGACTGAACAACTGAACGTCACTCAATTGTTTTGCCTTCCCGGAATCTCTCCACTAACACTTGAACTTTATAGGTACGGTATTAAAGCTCAAATTGCTTTTACGTTTTAGTTAGAAAACGTTTGTATGGGAAAAAGAAAAGGGCTGTTTTTAGGGCTTTTCCGGCCATTATTCGAATTTTTCTCGCCGTAAAAACCATCCTTGAACTTCAACGAACATTTAAAAAAAAAAATCAGCCAAATCGGTCAAGCCGTTTTCATGCCAAGTCGTGACAACGGAAAACGGGTTTCATTTTTATATATATAGACAATGTTTTAGTGTAAGTATCTAACCTTCAGTGCGCTTCAGTATATTTTGATAGATTATATTATTGTACTAATCCTGCTACAGTGGAAGATTTTTTTTGTAAAAAGATTAAAAAATAACAACTTTTAAAAATTGTTATATTGATTATTTCTGGGGAATCTAATAATAAGATAATATAAAATGTTTTATCACGATCTTTGCTTACAATTATATTGTCTAAACTAAACCATCTTTGATTTAATTTTTTTCTTTTCATGTTTAATTATATCCACTCGTATTCAATATTTCTATCAAAACCATTGTTATTTGTTGTGTTTGTGGATATATACTTGCTTATCTACTATTAAATAATTTAATAGCAAATTATTATCATATTTTAGGCATAATTATGCTAACTAATCACATTGTTTACAATAACAAGAGTTCATTCATACTAATACGTAATTCAATACTAATTCTCGTTATGTTTGAAGTTTTGAACTTATTAAACCCTACCAAGGTCAGCTACTCGACAATTTAAGCTCAATACAGAGTTCATTGTGGCTTCTAAAATTAGTTTTACAACTCATGATGCGTGAGGGACTAATATACTGAAGTACTGGCTACATAAGTATGGCTATGTACTATTCCCTTTATCCCAGCAAATGTTGGTAGGGGAATATTATTGTTTTAGCGTCGTTTGGAAGTTGTTTGTGTACCTAATGCTTAGTCTCTATTGTTAGCGTGTCTGCATAATTAATTAAGAGTGAAACTTCTGAGGCTGTTGAACTTTAGGGCTTGGGCAGATTATTATTTATAGAGCTGTTGTTTTAATTTATTTTCGAGGGATTTATGTTTTTCATCCACAGCTTGAATTCTGCTGAGTATAGACCTGTTTTTTCATGTGAAAATATCCACGTTCAGTCCTGTGCCAGTCACATCAATTTGAATGTTCAGCCTGTGATAAATGTTAACACAGATTAAAAATGGGGTCATCTCATTACCTCATTGTCTATGACCCAATAATAAAGAAGTTCAGTTACCTCCAGGAGTGGTAGAGTAGACAGTGCCTCCAGGGGTGCTGGAGTATACATCAGGCATCTGAGAAGGGTCGGTGATGAGAACCCTCCTCGAAGGAATGGCCTGGACATTGGTGGCTTGCCTCGCAATAGGTGATGCCGACATCTTGGTTCCAAATAGTTTTTTTTAATATTTCACAAAGCACTGACACTGTTGGTCGATCAAAAAGACGAGGAGGACTGAACCGGGTGTAGTCTGTGCCTAAAATAAATACGTTTACTGGCTACACGCACACATGCGCGTCTTGTATATTGTAAACACACTACATACGAGCGGGCACATCAAAACATGCATAGATTATGTTGCAGACACGTTACTTTGTTAACGCGGGTTTGTGTTGAGTTGACCTTGATGTATTGTTGAATGATTAATATTATATAATGTTACGCCTTATGTTACCAAGTAAGATACCCATCGCAGATGTGATGCTTATGTAAATCACTTACTGAAAGAATATTTTCAGGTTCGTTTTTTATGTGTTGGTGATTTATATATTTGTGTCACTAAGGTTGTGTTGTTTGGCTGAGATGATGATGATGACTAAGGTTGTGTTCCGAATCCCAGGTCGGGCAAATTGTTGTCCAATTTTTTCCATCAGGAATTTTTCAGTAGCTGCCACCGAGTCTGGATTTGTGCCCGGTTAATGGCAGTAGGCTCCCCCCTTTATGAAATTAGGACTTAAACATAACTGGCGAAATGTGGATATACTAGGTTCTCCTCTGCCTAACACTTTGGGAATTACAGGGGTTATGTGTGTAAAAATTAATAACATAAATCCCCTCTATTCTCTACCTATTTCCCCGTCTCAATAACAAACTCACATAATCTATGATAACGCACACAAACACACGTAATCGTTATCGTACACTCCGCCCACACTACAACACAATGTTTTGTGCGTAGTTTATTCAGTCGATAAGGCGATGTCGAGTAATTTATATTCGTAAAATGTTTATCTCGAACAAAATCAACTTGCTAAGAAGATTTTAAGGAAGTAGATTATTGTTTTCAAGTATTTTTACACACTATTCTAGTGGTACTTGTCGTTAGTTAGGTAAGTATCGGAAAATGGAAAGTTTATTTAAGCTACGGCGTATTTGTAAACAAGTTTACCGGTATCTGATAATATTGATAAATGCATTTCAAGGGCGGTAGGTAAGCTGCGGGTTGTTCGCAAAAGATACCGCGGCCTCGACATGAAGGGCTAAGAAGGAACATGGGTGGTTTTTAGTCAGTCGAAGTCTGACACTCCCTTTCGCTCTGCCCAAGAGCGGGAGGGGTTATTCGAAAAAGAAAGAAAAAGTGAGTTGTTAATGAGAAGTTTATAATACCTAGGTTAATTTTTGTAAACAATCTTATATAATTTGCGTTTAACTACCATTTAACATTCCTATTAGTTTAGAAGTCAATTTGGAGAATGTTTAAACTACGTTTTTAATTATGTTGCCTAATTGCTAATAAGACTCTCTCTGGGTTGATGACAAAAGAGTATAGTACAGTAACCAGCGCATCATATTACCACAAACCGTCAAATGTTTTTCATTACATTTTGATTTTTAACGTTAAGATTTTATGGTTTAAAATCATTTGGAGAAATCAGACAGTTTGTAGTAACTTGATGCGCTGGGGACTGTACCTATGGTAGATTTAAAAAGGTGAAGAAGAAACCTATTATTAACTCTTTTTAAAAGAATGGTACAAAATGTTAATTTATTCGCCAAAACAACCTGTCTTAGTTGTTTAGGTCATCATCAAATTGAAGGCTCTACCTGTTCATGGTCTAGTAGATCCATGGCGTACTTTTTTTGTGCGATGGTGAATCTTCACGGATGTCCACCACCCTGGGGCGAGCAGAGGTGTCTGTCAGACTATGGCTGACTAAAAACCACTCC
Organism: Diarsia brunnea; assembly: GCA_949774965.1. Classification (NCBI taxonomy): domain Eukaryota; kingdom Metazoa; phylum Arthropoda; class Insecta; order Lepidoptera; family Noctuidae; genus Diarsia; species Diarsia brunnea. The sequence continues at coordinate 14,462,692 of OX459013.1, read as the reverse complement.
GGTGTTCCCACACTTGAACTAGTACGCCTTCAACGATCCCCGGCTAGGTTCGTGGCATCCTGGACAAGCCACTCAGCCAGCAGAATATAGATTACGATCACTTAAATCGCAAAAAAAATTGGCTACCAGACATATTATTGGTATAATGACATAGATATACAGGGTGTAAACGAACCCTTCACGCATCCGTCAACCAAGCATTCTGTACATCAAACTAAGTACCCCTACGCAAAAATTTTTGCTGGGAAATGACTTTTTTTTTTGGGGTCAAAAATCACATTTTACGGTAAAACTCAAAGTAGCACTCTTAAAACATTGTGCTAGTGGATGCCTTGAATAGTAAACGGTTCATGGAGGTTATTTAAGTAAAGTTAAAACCTGAAATACTAGTACATATTTACAAAAACAGCTGTGAAAAATTTGGAACTTTGACCCCCAATATCTCCGTAACTAGGAGGTTCCCAGGTATGGTCTAGAACAAAAAAATGATCGCAGTGGTGGGAAGAACAAGTGCTATTCGTTTGCGTTAAGAGTACTTTTACACCCTATATAGGGTGTAAAAGTAAGTGTTTTTGTAAATACTAGTTTTTCTGGTTATAACTTTACATAAATTACCTCCATGACCCGTTTACTATTCAAAGTTCTACTAGCACAATGTTTTAACAGTGCTACATTGAGTTTTACCGTAAAATGTGATTTTTGACCCAAAAAAAAAAGTTGTTTCCCCGCAAAAATTTTTGCGTAGGGGTACTTAGTTTGATGTACAAAATGCTTGGTTGACGGCTGTGTGATGGGTTGATTTACACCCTGTATACGAAAAGATTTCCAGTGAAATGAACAGCGTTTATTTATTTTCAATATACGTACCTAGGTACTATGATACAGTTCATTAAAGTGTAATTATATTAATCGATTTCCGAGTTCCAGAGTAAATTGTTTCGATGTAGATGTAATTATAATCGATGTTCCCACAGCTCGATTTCTCTCGGTTAACTTGAATCGATTTTTATTTATTTTCTATGATAAATTATTATTTACAATAATCTGTGGATCAGAATGTTTACGAAATCCATTAGTATATGCAAAGAATGCTAAAATTATTTAAGACCTCTTACAAAATGAAATCTTGTTTTTTTATAGTTTTATGTTCAATTTTATTAGTTCTTAACACCTTCTGAATAACTTCAAGCTCTGAATCTTCTCAAAATTTACTGCAAAATTATTATTTTTTAATGTAGATAGGCCAAACTAGGCAAATACGGCATAAGCCAAGATCGACCCGAGTGGCAATTATTATATAGCCACAAGCTCCTCTGTGCTACTAGTTACTTCTGAACATATATTCTTAATACATGTTTCTGTACATTCCCCTACTATGTTTATTTTTACCTGAAGGCCATGAACATAACCTCTTAACACCACGTGGTGCCACCACGCGGTTTCTAGCCCGAACAAATGTTTTATACGTGAATATATGGGTCAAGAGCGTTCTCGCCAATGTTGGCTGTGGCCTCGAATGTTGGGCCAAGATTGGCCGGGTATTTAGTATTATTTACTGTGCTGTTCTGGGTGAAAACGGTTTGTTTATGGTTTGTGTCCGGTTTAATAAGTATGTAACTATACGCTTATTTTTCTCGAGGAGTATGGCCGTTAAAACTCATAACGCCATTATAAGAAAATGTACTAATGTTTTATAAAAAGCGAATAGTGTGGTCATCTACACTATAATAATATTTTAAGAGGAAAGATTTGTTTGTTTTTTTATTTGTTTGGAACGAATAGGCTCCGAAACTACTGGACCGATTTCAAAAATTATTTCACCGTTGGGAAGCTACACTATCGCCGGGTGACATAGGCACCTTTATCCTTGTATTGCTTTTTATCCCTGTATTCCCACGGGAACGGGAACTACGCGGGTGAAACCGCGTGACGTCCGCTAGTTCATTATAAATTATAAGTAGGCAGGTGGGTAAACACTAAACAGTGAATAAAATTATCATACCTCAGTATTGTCATTGTAGTTGGAATCTAACAATACAAGCAAATAAGCATTAATATAATTCATCTGTTAGATTCTTGTAAACTTGAAATCCTGTCCGTTCTTACCGTTTCTTTGAACGACAATAAATACTGAAACATTTGTGGTGTAGTGGTCACAAGTGCAGCTGCTAAGGATGTGGTCCTGGTTTCGATTCCCGGGTCGGGCAAAGTGTCATTGGGTTCTGGTTCCAACAAGAATTTCTCAGTAACAGTAGGCAATAGGCTCGCTCCCTATTACATAATAAGGGTTTCTACATAACTGGTGAAATGTGGGATTACTATTAGTACACCACTGCCTAATCCTTCGGGCATTACGAGCGAGATGTTATGTTAGGTAGGTACGTAATTTTCTTTTGTTAGATTTAAAGTCTTATAATATTGTAAGTAAGAACAGTGGTTGGGTGGCCCAGTGGTTGCGACCCCGACTTACGAAAAGTAAATCGTGAGTTAGAATCCAGGCAGGCACATTGCTTTGTGTAATTTATTTCATCACCACTGCTCTCAAAACGGTGAAGGAAAACATCGTGAGGAAACCGGCATGTCTTAAAACCACAAAATTCGAAGACATGGGACATCTATCAACCCATAGCCCATATATTGAACATAAACCCGGGGATTATAGCCCATCCCCCTCCTAGAGAGGACGCTTGAGTCTCTGCAGTGGAACATTATAGACTGATGATGAAGATTGTAATATAACAAAATCACTGAAATACTGATAAGAACTTTTAAAGATTTAAGTGTTTTTTTTATAAAAATGTAAATGATTTCTTACTCCAAGGATGTTTTTGCTGATAAAGTCGACGATAGCAAAGTAAAATAAATAGGTAAATAAATAAAGTTTTTTTTTTTTCATACTTCTTTGGGCTAGTTAACGTACAGTTAACCTATTCCTATTAAGTATTTCGTCTTCAATAGAATATAGGAAGTCTTCTTCTATCGGTAATATATTCGGAACTTCTGATCCGATTCCGAAAATTCTTTCACTAATGGGAAGCTCCATTATCCCCGAGTGTTAGTTTCCGTCCGTACATAACGCGAGCGAAGCCGCGGGTAAAATCTAGTAGTTAATACAAAGGTGTCCCCATGTATAAAAGCACGTAGACATCATGTAGTCATACTAAAATCTAAGGTGACATATCCTAACAGCCGCTGATAACGCCTGTAGATTTTAATAGAATGATAAAAAATCTATCGTTTTTCATAGACTATACCGTGTGCGTACCGTATGCTTTATTTCTTTATCGTATCAGAGTTTAACTGAATGACTATAAAAACCCGTCTGTCAACTATCTATGAAAATTGTAATGTGACTCCTCCAAATTATCGGTCAGTTGGTCAGATGAGAGCCAAGCCAAAAGGAGCCGAGAACGATCACCAACCCGATGGACCGAAGGAAGGAAGTCTGCCAATTCAATCTGCAGACATCTATCTACTGAAAAAACAGAGCGACTTGCAAGTCGTGTTTTTTCGCTCTGCAGAGCAGTGGTGCACAAAGCAACGACAACTAACTGTCTCAACCCTAGGATATGAGGAAGAAGGACACTTTTTAGCCTATACCTATTGTCCCACTGGTGGTCAAATCCCCAATTCCTTCATAATAGCTCTTTTTCTGTACCTTCTTGAACCAGCCCTCGCGGTACACGTCCAGATCTCGCCACCTTTTTCTGGGCCGGCCTCGAGCGGCGCCGTTCGTCTTCCGGCAACAATCGTTTCGAGACTTGCCCAGTGGTCATCGTGCATGCGGACCGTGACATTTTAGCTTAGCAGCCTTTTTGTCTGACTTGTCATTATAACAAAGCTTGAAAGGCTAGAATTGCGACATTGTCGGAGCGAGCGAGTCTAGAGTTCCCCAGTAAAACGAGAATAGAATAAGATAAGAATCTTGTGTACATACAATGTCGCTTGTAATTTTTGTCTTTCAAGCGTCGTTAAGTATGTATTTACCTGAACTTACTCAAAATAAACTGAAGGAATTTATTTACATAGATAGGTTAGGTACTATCTATGTAACTAAATACACTAGGTACTTCAACTGTTTGCGTTGAACCCGTTAGCCTTGTGTATTTATCATTACTTTTTGCGTTTATGCGATAATAATTGTCATCGCAAAAAATAGCCGTGTCAACTCGATTTATTCGACGTTTTGGCTGATCTTTGTACTTAGATGTACCTAGTTATAAAAAACTGTTATGTTTGACTTTATATAACAAGTGAGAACTAGCTTTAGCTTGCGGGTGCGGCTTACCTAACCGCCAGTTTTTCTTCCCAACTAAAACAGAAGTGTCGACGGGCTGGTGTTTTGGGAGACTGACTCTTGTAAACTTTGACGGTCAAAAAGTGCTGGTTATCAGCCTATTTTAAATACATTTTGTTCTAGACCATACCTGGGAACCTTCTAGTTACTTGAGTTCTAAGTTTTTTAAAACAAAAAAAAATGCTTCCATGACCCCCGTACTATATTATTCCATGCACATCACAATGTTTTGAATTCTTTAGAATTAGTCTTTCAGCTAAACGTAAGTTTCCATCCCAAAAAAGTATTTTTCCAGCTATATTATTTTGCGTAGAGTTACTTATTTTGATGAACAGAATGCTTGGTTTCGTGAAGGGTGTTGTTGTGAACACCATTTTGGTCCTAAAACAATGTGTCAAACATTCAAATCCGTGACCTCTTTTGAAAGCAGATTAAACTTTTTATATTTCCATAGTGATCCATTCTTTTACTTACATCATCATTCTCTTGCCTTTCCCAATTCATTTGAGGCTGTTACTCGTCCTGTCGAGGCTGCGGGTTGTTCGCAAGGGATACCGCGGCCTCGACATGAAGGGCTAAGAAGGAACATGGGTGGTTTTTAGTCAGTAGAAGTCTGACACTCCCTTTCGCTCTGCCCAAGAGCGGGAGGGGTTATGTGATGATTTCCCACCGCCCAAAAAAAAAAAAAAAAGGCTGTTACTCGTCATCTCATGAGAAACTCCTTTCTTGCCATATCATCCAGAGAAATACGACCAATTTGCCCAAACCGTTTCAGGGAAACCATGTTAGTTCTCTAGTATGTGATAACCGTAAGTAAACATTATTATTTTTGGCGAAACATGACCATATAGAGATAACATTAGTAATATTTTGTCTGCGAACGTTTTCAAGGATACCAGTTTATTGATAAGAATTATTATCTGACAGTTACGGCATTATCCGTCTGTGTTTACAAAATGATTGTCGTTTTTTTATCGCTGCTAAAAAGAAAATATTATGATTTCTTTTACAGTTGAAAATATTTAATATATTTTTTTTAAACGTTGCCCCACGCTTGGATTATCTCCTGTATCGTGGTTGCGTTCACAAACATTTAAAGTCACATACACAAATACCCAGACCCGAAACAACTGTAAAAGAAAAAGAAAGAAAACATATTTATTTAGCACATGCCACAAGTGCACACAACAAACAATAAAAAATAAACTAAAAAACTTGAAAGGCTAAAAAATTTTTCTGGAGAGACATTTTTCACGAGAGGCAGCGGCGTACTTAATGGTATCTACACCTACATTTAGCTAGTACTTTGGGCCAATTTTATTAATCCATCCCATCGGTTGATCGGTTGATGGAATCCAGACTCCGTGGCTGCTACTGAGAAATTTCTGTACGAAAAACCCAATTACACTTTACCCCACCCGGGAATCGAACCCAGGACCTCACTCTCAGCAGTCGCACATAAAATAAAGTGATTAAATTGAGATTATGAATCTAATAATGATAGATATAGTTTAAACGTTTACTGAAATATCGATTTGGCTGTTAGCCACGGGTACGTTTTGAGTTATTGTTTACTAATATGATTATTTCCAGGTGCTCAGCTGAATATAGGATTAGACTGTGCTTACCTTAAATGACATTCAAGGACGTGGACTTCATGACTTGGGGGGGGGGGGGCAGATGCAGGAACAAATGCGACTGATTCAGACGTAAGCACCACCAGTAGTAGTACTAGATGCGACAGACAGTTCCAACTGCCCCCAGTGGGGAGCAAGCCGCTGAGAGCAGATAGGAATAAACCTAAAAACAAACAGACGAATTGAGAACCTCCTCCTTTTGTGAAGTCGGTTAAAAACCGAATGTAATTTGGAAAAACAAACGCATGACGAAAGGTTACGATTTCATCTCGTTCGTAACACCTGCAGCAAGACTAATAGCTCCCAGAGTGATTCAATAGTATAATTATGTTCACTTTATTACTCACGATAACACTTCATATATTATGATTATTATGAAAGATTTCGAAGGGCATTGAACATTAGCTATATATTCACTAAAATCATCATCTGCCTAACCTTTTCCCCAACAATGTTGGGGTCGGCTCTCAAAAAAACCGGTTGTAAATAAAATTAACTAAATAAATCTTTTTTTTTTTTTTTTAAATTGGAAAATCATCAAATAACCCCTCCAGCTCTTGGGCAGACCGAAAGGGAGTGTCAGACTTCTACTGACTAAAAACCACCCATGTTCCTTCTTAGCCCTTCATGTCGGGGCCGCGGTATCTCTTGAGAACAACCCGCAGCCCCGACGGGAACTAAATACATCTATGTTATAATAACACTGACAACATCTAAGTCATAGGAAACAACGTTAATCTCTTCAGTAAGAAATCTAATTACTTATACACTTTGCGTTATAAAATAACTTTAAGTTACTCTATAGGCACGTTTCCTTACCTCCACAGCATTCGAAAATCCTTGCAAAATGGAGAAATAAAAAGTATAGTGAACCTACCATTTTATATTTTCGTCTAAGAAGTAATCGTTAGTATATTTCAAGATTTGAGACCAACGCACATTACACTGTGTGACTGCTAAAATAAGATGCACTGATTTAAACTGAGATTTCACAATAAATCAGGTAATCCTTGCTTCATTTTAGTACTCATTAATTTTAAGCACCCCTCCCGCCAAGAATCAGAATATTTACTTAGAAAGAAAAGTTAAATCTAAATAGCTAATGTGGTGCTGCCCACGTCTTTTTCTGCGATCCAAAGCAAAAAGTAATCTCTGTCCCTCAATAACGACAATTTTATAACGATCGGTTTATCATGACATGGGCCCTATCAGAATACCAGCGCTGGGCCCTATCAGAATACCAGCGCTGTGACATTTGTCAAAAATGTTGCAGCACCATGCTGAGATAGTGGCCTCGTACAGGACTTATTTTTAATACTGTTTTATTTTTTAAGTGTTCCTCTTGTTTTTTTTTGTTTTTGTTATTTTTTTATTATTTATTTCTTGTCCTGTGTGAGACCAATAAATACTTTTTCTTTCTTCTTTTCTGACAAATATATATACAGACAAAAGTTAGTTTAATATTCAGAGTAAGTATAAAAAGTATGCTCTTGTTTTTCGGTTTTATGTGCGTGTTGTATTCACTTGTTTCGGTGAAGGAAAAAATCGTGAGGAAAGCAGCATGTCAGTGACTTTTCTTGATGGCATATAAACCAAGTCAGAGTTCCATTAAGCGGCATACAAAGTCTGACACAAAGTTAAATATATAAGTAAAACATACAATAGCATCTTTAAGACATAAAATTTCTGAAACTGCTGTGAAATTCACCCATTAATTCCTGAAGGCAAGGGGCTCATGAATTTAAAATGCGTCTGTCCTTAACTTTATAATGTTTGATTCATAGAGGTAATCGCGTGACCCAGTTAGAGCGCCATAAATAACGTAAATATATTATATATACGTGTAGGTATATAATAGTATATATTGTGTGTGCTTAGTACCGATCAGTTGGCTTATCTCGACAACTCACGTGTTTTTGGTACATTGTTATATATTATTACTGAATTTAGGATTATAGTGCGTTACACAAACATCATCTGCCTAGCCTTTTCACAACTATGTTGGGGTCGCCTTCCAGTTTAACGGGATGCAGCTGAATACCAGTATTTTACATGGAGCGACTGCCTATCTGACCTCCACAACCCAGTTAATACTAGGTAATACGATACCCTTTGGTAAGACTGGGATGTCAGACTTTCAGGTCACTGACTACCTGTAACAACTGCCAAAGGTCTATATTGCAGCCGGGACCAACAGCTTAACGTGCTTTCCGAGGCACGGAGGAAACTCGGTTTGTAATACGCGGTCACCCATCCACAGACCAACTTAAGCAAGCGCAGCTTAACCTAAAGATCGACCCGAGTGGCAGTTCTTATTAAGACGCAAACAAAAACAGTTATTATCCCCAACCGATTGATATGTTTTGCTTCACATTTACTTACTTTGGATGATAATGCATGGTTAGCTAAGTAACATCGGATTAGAGAAATGCTCACAATTTCCCAATGCTAGGAGAAAGTTATTTTTTATGCACCCCCATGGTATAATTCATATTCATAATTATTTATTCACAAATTAGAGACAACCATACAGAGTAACTTAATAATATACACAAAATAGACAGAACATGTGAAATTGTACAATGTAAATATAGTTAGGTTGCCAGTGCCTTTAGAAGTTTAGACTGATTCGCCCTATCCCTATGGTATGATATCAATTTGAATTTGTAATAAAATAAACGAAACAACTCCTCTAAACTGACTGCAATATGTGTACAAAAATATTATTAACTTAATACTTTTGTACCAGCTCAATTAATAACCATTTAATCAATTAGCAACCGACAACTCATTAACATACACACGTAAGTATACGTACAATAAAGTATTGTTATTTTATTTACTACTGCGCACTAACTATCTCGAATTCTATAATCGAATTCCGAATTTTAAATAGATTACGTGAAACAACAATTTGAAATGTTACATCATTTTCTATTAGGAAGGTACATAACATACGTTATGTTTACCCGACTGCACTAAGAAAGAAAATTAATGATAATACTGCTAAGACAAAAAGTTATGTTTTTCACGCGTAGGTATATAAGTATAGAGAACCCACATAAACCCCCAAACCCCTAAAAAAATGTAAAAAAAATGGCGCTCGTTTTAATATTAACAAAAACACGATTCAATTTATTTTCTAAAACATTTTTTTGTTGTGGAGATCAGATAGGCAGTCGCTCCAAGTAAAATACTGGTATTCAGCTGCATTCTGTACTGGAAGCTGACCCCAATTTGCTTGTAAAAGTTTAGCACATGATGTTGGTAATAATGTTTATATGACATTTATGAGTACATTATCCAACTTCTAAAAATACTAGTATAACAAATTAATGCGTTTATATAAAAAAAACATTAAAATAGCCACATCCCATTCCTACGCACTAGCTCACAATAGCCAGATGTTTATTTTGATGTTTCCCGTTTTATTTTTAGTATTCTTGTTCTTGCTCGTTAATAGAAGCCAGGAAGTCCAGCATTCTGCTATAATTACACTTAGATATTTTTGCAATAGCAGCCACGTAGTCTGGATTTGTGCCGGTAGAAGTACCGTTCACTTTTTCAGCGTATAAAGGAAAATGGGCATTTTCTTGCTACTCAATTTACAAAACTCTTTCCTTATTTACACTCCTAATCTTCTTTGAACTGATAACACAGGCATTGAACTTGTCATCGATCTTGTTTATCTTGTAGCTAATTAGTCAGATGTTTACAAACATACAAACTGAGGGAAATGTCTTGATGACAGACGACTGAAGTTACTGGCACACATACGGCAAGGCTATGAGTGAAAAACAAATTGGAAACATGACATAACATGGAGTAACCGTGGAGTTATAGAAGAGACTAAGGAACCTAATGTCTAAACCACTCTAGCCAAGGCTGGCAGGGCTGGGCTGTATAGGCAGGTGGCAGGTAGGGTGGATCACCCTCCTCCAATTTCTTAATTTTATGCTTAATATTGCTCATCGAATGTCACGAGTCTAGGCGCTCTGGATGTAACAGAATAATTGAATCTACAGAAAAACATAATTTTATCATTAGTACTTAGTAATGTGCTAACGTGTAAATACTCAATAAACTCAAAATTAAACAAATAAGTACTGCCGTTGCCTGCGCAATTAATACGAATACATACTCAGGTTCTCTGGATATGTTTTCCGCAACAATGATTCTAAGGAGCGTTTTTTCATGAACAGGTTAGAGTCAGAGACACGAGACCACGTCGTGGTTGATCAACAACCCGACTCCATCAAAAACTGTCACCAGGATTCCTCTGGTAGAATGTGCTCGCAATGCTGCCAATAGAGTCCGATGGAAAAGGATCGCGAAAGGCGGTCTGTTAAGAGAGAACCACTAAGAAGAATAGAATTAGTTTAATGTTACATTTACATAAGTTCGATAAGACCAGTTTTATCAAGTTTATTAGCCGAATAAGAGTTTATCTTAACTCTTCTTCTAGTTTACAAACAAAGCAATGTTTGTTTTGTTTTTAAGCGTTATCAACATGTTTTGACAGCTTCATGATCGATCTGAAACACGCGCTGTTTAGTCCAAATTAGATTGAATGGAGCTCCTTGATATATAGAAAAAAATAAAACACAAAAAGTGACAAATAAACTTTAGAAGAAACATCTGTTTCGGCAAAAAAACAAAATCAAACAAACAAAAGTCAAAAGCAGATTTTTCTTCTAAAGTTTATTTTTCACATTTTTGTGTTTTATTTTTTTCTTATATTAGCATGCGGTAGCGGGTTTCGGTCCCATAAATAAAACCCAGTAAAAACCGGTTTTACTATGGGACAGCATCCCCTTATCATGTGGCATACCTGTGTCCCAAAAGTTTAGGCCCTCATTTCTCTTTTTCACTAACATAGTTTTTATAAGTTCTATTGTTACTAACATTCTAGTATTGTCAGGATTTCCTGTGTAAATGTTTGTGAATCGTGTTTTTCTGTTTAATAATAATTATTAAGTACTAACATAGGCTAAGTTATTTTGTTACTAACACAGTGGACCTGTCTGTAGTCTGTCTAATGAATAAATTATTATTATTATTATTACCCAGACATCATTAAGTCCCATGTAATAGAGGGAAAGAGTAACTAGTGTCATCAACCTCTAGCGTAGACGAGTAGGTTCTTAGGTTTTACACTCTCAGGCCTTTCAGATTTCGCAGCTGTCATTGTACCTGTGATAAAAAACGTCCATTCAAGTTGTTCGTAGCAATCAAAAAAATAACCCGTTAAAAAAGTCAATTTTAACTGACGAAAAACCTTTGAAAGTTCACTTCCTAAATTCTCTCTCAAAGCGTTTCAAAATGAAATACCTACACAACAAAGTTAGTATGCAAATACTTGAAATTTTCCACGGCAGGTGTTCACACAATGAACGAAAAATAAGTACAATTTTAGTATATTTAAACCACATTATATATTGCGTATGACAAAAATAGAAGTAACAGAAAGATGACAAATCCAGTTAAAACAAATTATTGAAAAGAAAATCATCACAGAACAATAGCAAGCAAAAATAACGTATTAGTCACGCATTTGTACAACATATACATTCCATACCTGTACATTCTACATATTTATATGTATACGTACACATGTATGTACTTACAGGAGGCAACTTGACCTTGACCGTGACTGTTTTGAACGCTTTTCATACGCATACCTACACATTATATAAGTTATTAGGTATAATAAAAAAGACGAATAGAATATAAAACCGACTTTATTGCCACAATTAAACTTATGATAAATACAGAATCAGATATAAATAACATAACACATAACATCACGCCTGTAATCCCCGAAGGGTTATTCAGAGGTGTACCTAATAGTAGGCCCAATATCAGATTTAGATATAATACTTATATCCTAATTATAAAGGACCGTGGGCAGGTCTCCGGGGGATAATTAATATCCGATACTCCGTCCTCATGAAAACATGCGAAAGTTTGTGATAATATATTTTGTTCATGCAAAAGTAATTGACCATCGATTGATTTGATAGAGCTTGGATACTTTTTATTAGTTTTTATCCCGGTTACGCGGGCGATACCACGGGTATAAGCTAGTATTGTAGACATTGTAGATGCCAAGTAAAAACAGGATTCATTTTTGGAATCATTAAGATTTTTACAGATGCTGACTTGAATATTAATTTAACGAGGACATAAAAAAGATGTAAAAACGTGAGCCTGTTGCGCAGTGACAACATTGGTGGGTCAAGAAAAATATTGTTTAACTTCTAATAGGTTTGTATAAGATTCTGATCTTCGGGTGTTTTGTATCTTTTGTAAACAATAATGATAGTAGCCTAGCCTTTATCCAACCATTTTGGGATAGGCTTCCAGGTGCTTCCAGCCTAACCGAATGCAGCTGAATACCAGTGTTTTACATGGAGTGACTAACTACCTTTTTTTTTATGGCGGGTGAAAAATCATCAAATAACCCCTCCCGCTCTTGGGCAGAGCGAAAGGGAGTGTTAGACTTCTACTAACTAAAAACCACCCATGTTCCTTCTTAGCCCTTCATGTCGAGGCCGCGGTATCTCTTGCGAACAACCCGCAGCCCCGATGGGCGTCGGCCCTTGCGGGCCCCTTCCATGTTGCTGACATCTCTTTGAGGCGCGCGTGGAACACGAACCCGCCGTCGACACGGGCTGTCGTCGTCATAAGACGGACGGACGGCGAGCTTACCCATCACTTACCGTCCACAGGCCCGCTTCTACGGTGGCCGGAAGCCGTTTTTGGACGGCAATTCAATTCGTCCAATTCTCGAACTACTTACTAGTAGTAAGGAATTTCAAACGACACCCAAACAAATGATACCCAGATCATTTTTCGAGACACGGACTAAGACCGCCAGTGTACCACAATTCTATAAGAAGTTAAACTATATTATACTGTAAACAACCAATTTTTGGTGGAACAACATTTTATACGTATTTTTCAAATAGAAACACAAGCCTCTAAAGAATTCCCGTCGGTGCTGCTTTCCCGTCGGGGCTGCGGGTTGTCGAAAGAGATACCGCGGCCTCGACACAAAGGGCTAAGAAGGAACATGGGTGGTTTTTAGTCAGTAGAAGTCTGACACTCCCTTTCGCTCTGCCCAGATTCAAGCGGGAGGAGTCTGTTGATGATTTCCCACCACCCAAAAAAAAAAATCCTCTAGAGGATTATTTGTTTGTAAATAACGTGACTGACTACGAAAACCTAATAAAGGTACGATGACGAAGGATCGAGCCAGTTAGTTGTCTGTCGACCCGAGAATTCTCCAGCACGGGTTGAATTACATTCTTAATCCTGTTCTGTTTGATAAACTTGGAAAATAAACAAAACAAATTAAATCTATAAAGAGTAAAAAGGGTTGTCTTCAAAATCTTCTTTTCTGCTTTGTTTGTAGACAAACATAATTTCTAGGGTAATATTGTCGCGAGTCACAATTAGTCGAGGCTCGATGTGTCGTAGAATCTCCAGATTTGAAGGAACTGTTCTGTGAAACAAGGGTTTTCATGCGTCCCGTCGGGGCTGCGAGTTGTTCGAAAGCGATACCCCAGCCTCGACACAAAGAGCTAAGAAGGAATATGGGTGGTTTTTAGTCAGTAGAAGGATTCTGCTCTGCCCACAGTCGAGCGAGAGGAGTCATTTGATGACTTCCCAAACCCCAAAAAAAGAGGTGTTTTCATGCGTCACAAAACGTCACAAAAACTTGAATCTTAGATGGATAAAAACCACAGCATAGTAGACGGGACCCGCTTCCCAGGGTTCCGAAATTTATTTGAAAGAATCACCGCGGTTCTGGAACGCAAAGGGTACCTCCTATTAGGAAGAACACTGATAGGTTTTAGTCAATAAAAGTATGACACTCCCTTTTACTCCGTCCAGAGCGGTAGGTGTAATTTGATGATTTGAAATTCTTTAAAAAAGATCTTGAACGAAGTAAAATCCTTCCTTAACACATAGAATTCTCTTAGTTACTGCCGTCCACCACAACACACTAGAGTTCACGTGTGTAAGTAAAACCGTACAATACAATATCAAGTGTAACTACAAAACAATGTGGCCACTGATTACTGCCAAGGGCAAACACATCGATAGTTAATTTTCATACAAATGTGCGATTCTTTGAACGTCTCGTCTTTAGAATACGAACCACCAATCGGTTTGTTTACGTATTCACCACCAACCCATGGTACACACTGATGAATTTTGATCGGAGTTCCGAAGAAATGTCTGCCTGATTGTATTTTATTTTTGGCATCTTAATAATATTGTGACTTGCTCCTTTGAATAATCGCATGATAATGCTATGTTATACTAACTATTAAATGAGCAATATTTGTATACAACATATTCTCGAGAACGGCTCTTACGATTTCGATAAAAATTACAATATAGCTGTTAGGCAGTCGCTCCTTGTAAATACTGGTATTCAGCTGCATCTGGTCAGACTGGAAGCCGACCCTAACACAGTTGGGAAAAGGCTCGGTAAATGATGATAGCTGTTTACGGGGGCGAAAAATCGAGCTAGCTAAGTCTCATATCTGGGAAAAGTCGTATTCTCCATTTTTTATCTAAGCAGAGCTCAGTCGCTCAGGTAGGCCGACCTGCTTTAATATTAACGGTTAAAATTGTTGCTTACTTGACTTGTTGTAGTAAAATACATATTACATGCCTTAGGAGGTATAACTATTCGCCACAGACCGCATGCCGGAGTCAGAGGCCCATGGACGACATAAAACTCTGACTCCAGTTTATCCACTAACCTCGCGACAAAGAAAGAAGAAAGACCAACAGCACAGCAATAAAGTATTATCTACTACTGAGAACAATGTATCTTCTCTGTGAGAGCAGTCTTGTCTTTTCTTCTATCAAATCAAAGGTCATTTATTCAAACTAGGTTGATAATCAGCACTTTTCGAAAGTCAAAATTTACTTTACTTTACTTATTTACAAGTGACAGTCCCCCAAAACGCCCACCCTTCGACACTTCCTAGTGTTTTTGCTGCAAAGAAGAAGTGACGGAACAAACTCCCTAGCAACACATCTGTCTGTTTGGTTAAAAGAACCAAACTCGAAACAGTAGAAAGGTGTAAATTAATAGTACGATTGACTACAGACACAAATCAATAATAAAAAAAATGTACAATATAATAATAAAAACATAAAAAAGACATAACATAATATCAATAAACTAATTTTGGACAAAGAACATAAATAACAATCATTGTCTTGTGTTCAACTCAGCGATCAACTATTCTTATCATTTAAGTAGTCGTTAATGAAATAGTCAGCTTTGAACAAAGATTAGATTTCTACTCATGATCATAAGCTAGGTCTTTAGTTCATGAGGGTCATGAGACCCTACCTTCTTAAGTCCATTGCAGACTTCTTGTCGGATGCGTTTCGTAAGTATTTACACGAGAATATTATTCATATGACTTAAATCCGGTTTTTTATTGCACACGTGACTAGCAGTAGTAAACACATTCATAAATTTTGACCGGTTTTTGTTAGACTAATCGTAGATCTGCTTTTTGTTGCATTATTTATTAATCGCTGTGAAAAATAAAGTAATAATCCAGGTTTTCTGCAGACACCATGCATTACGTATGTATGTCGTCTGCAGACAACCTGGATTATTACATGTGTCGATGTAATAAGAACATGATGGAGGCTTTGTTATTATGTAGTACCTTGCCTGCTTTATATCGGACTTAGTCGACGCTGTAGACCGTGGATCACCTGTAGATGTAATCTACACTGACTTTAGCAAGGCGTTTGATAAGGTGGATCACAAAATATTAGTTAAAAAATTACACACCGTCGGAATTACAGGAAACTTATTGCAGTGGTGTGAGTCTTACCTTGTTAAACGCACATCTAAAGTTGTGGTCAATGGTTATTCGTCAAACCTGTTTTTGACACCCTCAGGTGTTCCCCAGGACTCCCATCTAGGCCTATTGTTTTTTAATATATTCATAAACGACGTGGCGTCTTGTTTTGAAAACTCTAAGATATATGTATACGCGGATGATCTAAAAATTATAAAACGAATAGAGTGCAATCAGGATACTTATAAACTCCAAGAAGACTTAGACCGTTTTTCCCAGTGGTGCTTAGACAATAATATGTTGCTTAATGCTGACAAATGCAATCATGTACATTTTTCTAGGAAAAAGGGACCGTATTTTCGTAATTATAAAATTAATGACCAAATTATTTATGAGAAGGAGGTGATTCGTGATTTGGGCGTTTATATTAATAAATTCATAATAAATTTTATTCAAAAGTTTAAATTGGTAAAATACAGTAATGTAAATCTTAGAAATAATGTAGGTATAACAAATTTTCGATGCCTGTACTAGGATAAACCTGTATCACAGGCGATATGGCTTCTAATACTATAACTATTTGGACAACAGATTTCTAATCAATATTTAACATTTTTTATACTAAAAATAATTTGTTCATTTATTTATTTACCTAAATTAATTAAACTCGGTTATTTATTACATTAGAACAAACACAAAGAATGTTTTTAACATGTAAACAAATTTCAATTTCGCACTTATTACGCAAAAACATTAGTATCAGCGGTACTCGGTCAAAATAAAAATTGCAAAATTTATCATTGTCATAGCATTTTAGTAGTGGTCAAGAATTTGCGTAGATAGACAAAAAGATAATAAGTACAACTCGCACAGGTATCAATATGTATCAAACAGGTAAACATATGAATGTGTGGTCTTGAATGACGCGCTAGGCGCCCTCATAATCTATGGAGTTGATATTGCGGTGCTCGGCTATTTTCCTAGCAGGACACTCAGCGTCTCCGGTTTTATGAGCACAGGGTTTTTTGAAACGTGAACAAGTTGCACATTTTGGAGTCTCTGTTTTCTTCGTGCATTCGGACATTATATGACCTACTTCACCACAATGACCACACGTAGGATTTATTTCTCTGCAAGATTTTGCTGCATGGCCGTACTGTTGGCATTTATAACACCTCGTCACTAGTGTGAAATCCCTGACGGGACAGGACGACCAATTAATGAATATCCTTGATAGAGGGATTAGAGTTTTACGAATATTGGCTGAAACTTCAATAACGTAATTACAGGTCTCAGTATCTCTCTTCCCAGATTTGTGGCTTAGTCTTACAGCGGTCAAAAAGGAGTCAAAGGTCATTTCTGGTAACTTTTCGGCCACATTTTGTTCGAAAATGCACTTGAACACCTCATTTTCAACCAAGGAAGTCGGCACACCTATAACCACGATTCGGGGTTTCCGCTTGTTGGGCTCGTCGGCGGTAAGTCCAGATGTAGAGAGCTGGACTGCATTCTTCAGTTTATCCGCGTCAAGTTTCGTCTCTGTACTTATTATTACGCCACCATTTTTAGTTTTTCGGACACCACGTACTTGAAGCTTCATTTGGTCTGGTCGGATAATTTTCTGCACTAATTGTTTTGTTTCGTCACTTGTTTTTAATTTATCATTGGGATAAATTGCGACAGAACTTAAGTTGTTTGGTCGAACGAAATGGTTAGATCCCTTTTTCACCATATCGGCAAAAGAAGGATTTACCGCGGAACTAGAGTCTCGTATCGTCTGCTTTAGGTCCAAAATTTGATCTGTTAGGTCGCGCTGTTGCTTCAGGGTGTCGACCATATTATTCGCATGAATAGCTTTTTGCTTCAACGACTGATAAAATACTGCCATCTGTGACGTACCGGATTCGACTTTGCGGCATAGATTTGTAATCCTCATTTTCTGCAGCGGTATTGAGTTTTCCATCCGCGACAATAGAGCAAACTTCGTTCAGGTACTGCTGGATGGTGGTCATCCATCCTTGGATTTCCGGCGTCGAAACAATAATACCAGCCGTGGCTGACTTCGATGGTGAGGCGGAGGGTTCCGCTGGCCCCCTTGGATTACAGGGGCTGCTTTCCATTCTGTTAATTTTATGAAAACTTTACTATTCCGTGTCCATTATTCACTAAATTACACACTAATCAAGATTAGGTACTTTATGCATTACGACAGTAATGCATTAAATGAGGTCACTATTATTAATGTATAAATTAAATATTGCTATTGAGCACGTCTGTACGCTGCGAGTGCACAAATGCCCGCTCTTGGGCAGAGCGGAAGGGAGTGTCAGACTTCTACTGACTAAAAACTACCCATGTTCCTTCTTAGCCCTTCATGTCGAGGCTGCGGTATCTCTTGCGAACACCCGCAGCCGTCGCTTGTACCCTTGTTTAATACTCCAACATAACAACTAAGCTTACTCAAAAGCGTGTCTTATTTGGTAAGAAACAACACACCCACTAAATTACCATAATTATGAGGCTTAATTTAGTCAACTCATGCTTACAGTTACAAACCACTCCAACTCACAGGCAGTAGTGCCGGTTACTTTTCGTAAGACCAAACCTAGAACGGGCGCCATTTTGAATTTTACGTCACTTGTTGTTTCGCATTCGACCGGTCACACCGCATACGCCAGAATCGCGCGATATTGGACCTTGAATGTGTTTACAAAAACTGCGCTTAAAGCATATCGCTCACCGTGGTACGACTCTAGTAAATGAACGCACTGCCATAATATTCTAAACTAGCTTTTGTCCACGGCTTCACGTTATGGTCTGAAATTATTCTTTGGCAACGTTTTAATGCTCATGAGTTCATGAGACTCGGGGAGAATGTAGCCCATTGGTGAAAGAGTTTTGGAATCGGATCAGTAGTTCCGAAGATCACGCCTTACTTCCAAACCTAAAAACTTTATTTATTATTTATGTAGTGTAGAAGGTAACATGCCCGCAGAACAAATGACTGATGGGGCCGAAGTTATCGAGTGGCGACCGCGATCCGGAACATGTTGAGTTGGAAAGCCGCCCACTACGTGGACCGATAACCTGGTGAAGGTTGCGGGGATCCGCTGGATGGGAGACACACGGGAGTGGTCATTGTGGCGATACTTGGGGGAGGTCTTTGTCCAGCAGTGGACGTCTGAAATAATGATAGAAAGTAAACTAGATGCGGCGCACTCAACTCGACTCAAGATCCTGTGTGCGACGAGCTTAAGTTTTCAGTTACATAAGTGCGCGTGAGTCAGTGGACGCGCCCCTTTGTTTACCCACGTGGCTCTGCGCACGTGGGTTAGACAGAGATAGTTGACATTGAAAGTGTTTTGTATCGAAACTATTGTTTTCAACTCTTCAATGATCGATTACGTGTACCTGCTAACATGATGTTTTGTTTTTTGAATGTGGAATGTTTTTAAATATTTTAATAAGATGTTGATGCTTTTTTGTTTTTATGTAGTCCTACATTAACATCAGACCAACCTAAAAAAATCAAAGTATTCAGAATTGCCAATCATACAAGAAAATAATTAAAAATTAATTGCAAACTAAGGATTTATTATAATCCTTTGTAGAACTTTGTGTTGTTTTCAAGTTGCCTGAGAGTAAATTAAGGTTATGTTGTTTGTAAATCTTAATTTGAAACCATTTTCTTTAATTTCAAGTTTAACTACGTATTTTCCAAAAATACAGAAACGTGATAACAACGAAAAACATCGCCCTCGTCGAAGCACGTGCGACACAATGTTTCCACAACATATGACCGACAAATTAATTAAAATTTATAGCCCTGTGTACTACACCAACACAACAGGAAGATCTCAACTCCTACGCATACAAACAAACCATTCAGAATAGACTTGGCGCCATTTGTCGCTTCTAGCATGAATTATGAATCTCTAACAAGTGTTTAGCCAATTATTTTATGCAAACAATGGCTACCTTAAATAGAAGTGGCAATATAGAGCCTTAACTGTAAGGATATGAATGGGAACTGACTTTAGTATTGTGTTTTGTCTAGAGATCACAAGCGCGACTGTTCAGCATGAGGTTCTGGGTTCGACTCACGGATCTGACAAAGTTTTTTTCTTCCATCAGGAATTACTCAGTAGCAGTCTAGAATCAGCTGCTACTGAGAAAGTCGAAAGGAAAGATAAGGACAAGGATAAATAAGAGCTGGATGAATTGTGTGAGGAATGATATGAAAGAGAAAGGAGAAAATGCCACCGCGCACCGTAACGTCTAAGGCCCGGTTTCCACCAAAGCGGAGAGGAGCGGAGACGAGAAGAGATGTGCGGAAATCGACCAATCACATTAGTTAAAATTTACATCTGGTCTGTCGCCCTTTCTGTGATTGGTCGAATTTGGCACATCTCCTCTCCGCTCTGCTCGTCTCCGCTTTGGTAGAAACCGGGCCTAACAGGGAAGAATCGAAAAAAAAACGTGGTTCGCCGACCATAAATAGAATGGGATATGGGCAGAAAAGATGATGATGATGAGTCTAGATTCTAGTTTCACGGAGTATGGCTGGTCACCCTATTGATTGACGGATATAATTAATAATATTATCCTATTATGATTCCGCTACAGCAACTATTTTAAACGTCCAGTACTGTCCTTACAAGTTCAAAGTATTTTCAGTTTATGTAAAGTTCTAAAGTGTAAAACTCCTTCGTCTAAGTCTCAGCTCCTCCGATCCCTAAGTAGTGGATCCCTTTGTTCTAACCCTATCTTCTTTGAATGCAAAGAAGACTCATTCAAGAATCAATTTAGGACTTCTCAAGATTTATATAGAGTGTAAAAGTACCCTTAACGCAAACGAAAGGCACTAGTTCTCCGCATCACTGCGATAATTTTTTTGTTTGTGGCGACAACGACATCTATCGCAACACATGAGAACTAAAATGACAGATCCTGCATCGCACTATCAAAGTTATCCGCGACATTAGATCATAGAAAATCCCGACTTACATATGTCGGGCAGTTAGCCCACCACAACACCCGTCTGGTCGGAGGATCCTCCCTTTTCTATGGGGGGTGACGAACTCTACACCCTGTTCCTCATACCCCCCAAATGTTTTAGACCATACCTGGGAATCTTCTAGTTACGGAGATATTGGGGGTCAAAATCCAAATTTTTCACAGCTGTTTTTGTAAATACTAGTTTTTCAGGTTATAACTTTACTTAAATTACCTCCATGACCCGTTTACTATTTTTTTTTAGCACAATGTTTTCAGTACATTGAGTTTTACCGTAAAATGTGATTTTACCGTAAAAGAAATCGTTTCCCAGCAATTTTTTTTGCGTAGGGGTACTTAGTTTGATGTACAGAATGCTTGGTTGACGGCTGTGTGATGTTTCTGCCTACACCTATGGGAAAAGGCATGACATTATAAATATTCGTACAACATCAGAGTCATCATCATTTTTGTAGAGTAGATCGCCAGCATCAAATAATTTAATATTCAAGTAAATGTAGGTACCTAAATATTCCTGAAAACAACATTTGAAATCATAAAAGGAAGTATGGAAGTAAACAAGATAATACTACGTCGAAAATTCTCCATTGTATTCAAGAGCATTGTATTATTATGGGTATTATTAAGTATAATACAAGATGCAGACGATGTCAAGTAACTACTTGATATTTATTCATGAAAAACAAATACCGGCGCATATTGTGGTGTTTTTTGTCAACAAAAGACTTGACTTCCACGTAATACTGTATCATTAGGTTCACAAACGTATCGGAGACATAGTTAGGTACCTACCCTTGAGTAAAAAAACTAAAAAACCCGATTGAAAAAACTGAAAAGAAAAAAACAAGCACATTTTAAATTAAACAAAACTTGGAAGCAGGCGGGGTCCATTCTATTTTCATTTTATAATTTAACTAGCTGATGCCCTCGACTTCACCCGCGTGGATGTCGGTTCAATTATATACTAAAACCTTCCTCTTGAATCACTCTATCTATTAAAAAAAACCGCTTTAAAATCTGTTGCGTAGTTTTAAAGATTTAAGCAAAAGTACATAGGGATATAGGGACAGAGAAAGCGACTTTGTTTTATAATACGAGTATGTAGTAATATTCATGTGAACCCCGCCTGCTTCCAAGTTTTGTTTAATTTAAAATATGCTTGTTTTTTGCTTTTCAGTTTTTTCAGTCGGGTTTTTTAGTTATTTAACTACTTTTTTTTATTTCCAAAAGTTGAATATAAAAAAAAGTAAATGCTTTTGTGTTTGTTCTTTCATTGGTCGCGTAAAAATCTTCGCAGATGATTTAACTTTTATGTTTGTTTATAGAAATTGTGACTTTAAATTTCTTTTAAACATGTAAGTGTTTTATATTTTTGTAATATCCTTTTAAAATCTTTCACTTTGATACCCTACTCGATGATAATAGAAAAAAAAATTTTTGAACTCGTCGATAAAATCCGCAATTTTTCTTTGTTTTTTTCAATGTAGCCAGTAACACTCGCGCTATCAAGACGAATCTAACGAAGTAATTTTTTTTTTAATCCCTTCATGCGCTTAGGAGTTATGAGGGAACAAAGGAACGGACATACATACATACATACACGTCAAACACATAACCCTCCTTTTGGGCTTTGCCGCAGTCGGGTAAAAATGGGTGCTTAATGAAGTAATTACTTAAACTCAAGTAGCACCTGATTACTCTAACTTGGCTATAGATAGATCAGATAGGTGGTTTTTCAGGCTGGTAAGAGAAAGCTGCTGAATTTTTACTTACAACAAGCCTTCCTTTGCCTTGCCTATCTTTAAATCGCCATTTCATGAGACATCCCCGCCACACTATTCCCAAACCCACTGCAACTCCTGAAAGCCAGAATCAGCCAGAACCAGCTTTAAAAGCGCCGAGACAATAAAGCTCGACGAAGTCCTACAGAAACAATTTAACTGTCTTGGATCCCGCAACGAAATTAATCAGAACAGAATATTAGGGGAGTAAATCTTTTAAAGGGTATGTTGAAGAAAAAGCTAAGGAAAGAAATCCTCGTAAATGACGCAATAAATCCTTTAACCCATTCCAAAATAACTTCCCACCCCCCAACCTAAAGTAATCCCAAGTATTTCTGGGTAGCCACAAAGATTCTTTGCACTAAAATTGTTTTTCAATTTGTAAAGAAAACGACGCCACTTTTCCTTTTATTTCGGCGCATTTATATGGCCTCATGAAATTGCGTCAGCCACAGTTGTGTCAACTTGAAAATAAAATAAAAATACGGAATTAATTTCGCAATAACTTTTATATAGGTAAACATCAGTGTTTTCTTGGAAAGAAACCTCTCTTAAAAAAAATAAGTATACCTAAATAAAGTTTGATATTTGATGTTCTCTGAATTAGAGCCATTACTTATATTCTATGAATTTTTTTCCACATATTAGTAACAGGACAATAAGTCAGTAACTAATATATTTGTAAGACGACAACATCACGCCTGTTTTCCCCAAAGGTTTAGGTAGAGGAATACGTCTTAACCTTTGAGAACCGTATCGTGAGTTAGGTACTTTGTAACTAGAAAGTTTTGCTAGTTACAAAGTACCTAACTCTTTATGCAGTGGCTTAATATTTTAGGCCAAGAATACTTATTTCTATAACTCTTTGAAATGACCTTATTTACTTAACAAAATGGTATTAGTTCACGTAAAAAAGACCTACTCGATCAGTTCACAATCTACTTTATTGTATTTTTAACTGACCTTCAATACCATTCATTAGTTAACCACAAAAAATAACAACAACAACACGGCACGTTGACAAAAACATAGTTTTTTAATAACCATAGTCTGTAATCACCGGACAAACGAAAACACACAGGAATTTTAAAACGCAAAAACCTTAACAATATGGAAATAGCTTCATACGATAGCGAACAGTGGGCCTATTGTTACACCGACATTAAAATTCCGTCTAAATCGGAAACGAAATGATTTTAATTTGTAAACAAGTTAGTTACCTACTATTTTTTGCTCATTTGAAACTTAAAACGCAATTAAAACCAAGTAAACAATCCTGCTACGTCCTCATTAAACTAAATTATTTACGGGCCTGCTGGTCTCGTGGTCATAAAAGCTCTGCTGAGCGTGGAGTTCGATTCCCGGGTCGGGTAAAACTGCTATTGATCTCTCTGCGGTTGTGTCTGTTGCCGTCCCACGGACTATGACAGTAATAAAGATCAGAAAGAAAATAAATTCACAATTAAAAAGTCGTCCAAGTGCTCATAGCCTGTTTAAGGAAATTTCAAAACGCTTAGTGGACGCTTCTCGTGACCCAAGGGCTGGCTTTTATCTTGGCCAGAGGCTAAGTGTTGCCATACAACGTGGCATTGCCGTCAGTCTTTTGGGCACATTACCGGCTGACAGCGTTGAGGAGCAGTATTTTGATGCCTCTTTATAGTTTCTTGTTAGTTTATTTAACAGTTTTTAATTAATGTACATAGTTACTTTTCTCTTATAATTAATAAAAAGTCGTTTCTCAGCATTTTTGCGTAGAAACACTTAGTTTAATGTTCAGAATGCTTGGTTGACGGCTTCATGGAGGATCTGTTTACACCTAATGTACAATACAACTGTGTACCCAAAATATATGTAGAATGTTCAAGAATTAATGGCCCTCTCATGATATTAACAATAATAATGTATTTCATACGAGTGACCGTAGCTTAGGGGTAAAACCGCCAGATAAATACTAAAATCAAAAGCAGTAATAACCACACCATTCACAAAGCGGTTGCTATACCTATTTATAGCTCAAAGAACTCCCATATCTGATACCTTTCCCCGAACAATTAAGAAGTCATTGTTACGATACAAAGTCAACCCACATAGGATTATTTTTGATAGCCATGGTTTTGTTTCACAAACGAAATATACTGTAATTTGGAGTTATTGATAAAGAATTTCTTTGAACCGTTTATTTGTATGCTGATCCTATCCCACTTCTGGGCAAAATACTCTTCCATACTTTGCCGTGCCCACACGACACTATGGTGAAAATTGGAGCACTAACTGTATGACAGTCCTAGTCCATCTGTCACCTCCCCTCCACGTTCATTAAACACACAACTAAAGTATGGAACTCTGTGCCTATCTGTGTACCCTCCCAGATTTAACCCGGCTGCCTTCAAAGTAAGAGCACAGTATAAATATGGAAAGAGTAAACAGATATCTTCTGGGGACACTCGTTCCATCAAATACCACATCTGTCATTTTCCATTAAACGTGATCGAGGTAGTAATGAGCTGTTCTATTTTACAATTAACAAAACTGTTTTTGGATTTTCCTCATCTGCCTAAAATCAGAATTGACGGCACGGTTGATGCAGTGGCTGAGCGATTTGACTGCTGCGCTGTGTGTCGCGGGTTCGATCCCCGCACGTAACAAATATTTGTATGACCTACAGTTGTTTCGGGTCTGGGTGTGTTTGTGTATGTGAGTTTAAATGTTTGTAAACGCACCCACGATACAGGAGAAATTCCTAGTGTGGGGCAACGTTTTAAAAAAAAAAATAATTTGACAAACTACCTTCTCTTCGTTAAAATATTCTTCCTAAAATAGGCAAACGTGTATTGTTTTCTAACTTACACTTATGTAACATTACCTACACATGCATATTATATCTATCACAAATATCTGCACAAGCGTGTCGCTAGGTATGCGATACAAAATGGCTCCTTACATAAGCCGGTCATTGCCAAGGTCAGAACTCTAGCATAACTAATTGTGTAAAACGCATTCTTAAGAGAACATTGTTTGATTGTTATGTGCAATTTCTATTGTTTTCTCGAAATCAATGGCAGGAAATTGATTATCCGTTTTCCTTATTTTTTATAATGCTTTTGCGTCGTTTTGAGAAATTATCTAATATCTTATGTGAGTTTTGAGAAAATCGATGTAAACAATGTTTATTTCTTGCAATTTTTACAAGAAATGTAAACAAGGTATATTCTAATTGATTATGTACTATCACGGGTTGATAAAGATCGATAAACAAATTAAATCATTCACTGATATGCAAAATTGTGCATACCTACTTTATAAGTCCCATTACTGGATTATAATTATCGTATTAACAAATCCTTCCAGATTTCTTTATCACAATATTATTATAGATTTATGTAGGTTATTAAAAAATTAAAGGTTGCGGGGATCCGTTGGATGCGGTACATACTGGACCGATCAATGTGGCGACACTTGGGGGAGGCCCATGTCTAGCAGAGACCTTCTTTCAGCTGAAATGATAATGACGATGAATACAAAATTAGCTTTCCAACTCTGCTTCTCAATCAATCAAAATATTTATTTCAAGTAAGCCAGTTACAGGCAATAGTCAGACAAATACTAAATAAACTAATCAACTAAGCTACAGTTCCAGTCACAAGGCATAATAACTGTAGGGCACGCCACGATAGTGGCGGTAAGTCCCCTCTTTGAGGAGTGGCTGGAGAGGCGCCACGGCGCCCTCACCTTCCGTCTGACGCAGGTACTCACCGGACACGGTTGTTTCGGGAGGTACCTGCACCGAATCAGGCGGGAAGAAACGCCCGGTTGTCACCATTGTGAGGATCGGCCGGAGGACACGGTGGAGCACACCGTGGAGGTGTGTCCCGCTTGGGCGGAGCCCCGCCGTGTTCTCGTAGCGGCGATCCGCGGCGGCGACCTCTCGCGTCCGGCCCTGGTGCAAGCCATGGTCCGGGGCGAGGAGGAATGGGACGCCGTCGCCTCCTTCTGCGAAGCAGTGATGCTAGCGAAGGAGGTGGCGGAACGTGAGAGGGAGAGAACCTCTCGTCCCAGCCGCCGCGGGAGGCGCTCCGGGCGTCGGGGGCCACGTGATGGCTTCCGGCCACCGTAGACGCGGGCCTGTGGACGGTGAGTGATGGGTAAGCTCGCCGTCCGTCCGTCTTATGACGACGACAGGCCGTGTCGACGGCGCGTTCGTGTTCCACGCGCGCCTCGAAGAGATGTCAGCAATATGGAAGGGGCCCGCAAGGGCCGACGCCTGTCAAGGCTGCGGGTTGTTCGCAAGGGATACCGCGGCCTCGACATGAAGGGCGAAGAAGGAACATGGGTGGTTTTTAGTCAGTAGAAGTCTGACACTCCCTTTCGCTCTGCCCAAGAGCGGGAGGGGTTATTTGATGATTTCCCACCCCCCAAAAAAAAAAAAAAAAAGGCATAATAACTGTGAGTGTACTGTAGTTGCCCATTCCAAAGCTTTGGTCTCATGAGAAGAACGGCAAGAAACTCCATGGACCGTCTTTTAAATCATAGTATTGTTACAAAACTTTGGTCACATCATTCATGTTGATATGGTATATTATGTGAGAACGATGTGTGCACGATAAGTGTCATAAAGTCAGAAACTTCTGCCCATCCAGTTCTGAGATGTATAAGGTCTCCAGTATTCCTATGTAAACTCCTGTATAAGTTCTCTAGGCAGCTTCGAAGTTCATCTTGAGCTGCTGCCACGAAAGGTATCCAGACTTGCTACAAAACCCAAAGATGTTTACTACGATGGTCATCCCTATTTTGTTGAGTTACCACAGCACATACACTGTGGATGAATAAGGACGCGTTTTCAACTTCATATTTTGTTATTTCTTGTCAGCTTGTTTTGGTGATGTTAATCCTCATCATAAACCATGTTTTATTTTAACTATAGATACCGCTCAGTCATATTTCATGTCAAAAACTGAAATTATTCGCATTTAAGGAGTAAGGCAGGATGCCAACTCTGAGCTCAGCATCTCGACACAATATTTGCTGCTGCGATCAATGCAGTCTTAATCGTCGTTGGCAACAGGCCGATAGGAAGGAAAATAAATTGTCTCTGCTATGAAGTGGTTAAGAGTTAAGGACCCTCGATTTATTGGATTTGGCAATATTCTGAGAAGAACTTTACCACCTCTAAGGGTTGTCGGAAACATTTTGAAGACTTGTGACATTCATGACTTGCGTGGTGGATTCAACTCAAATCCTCTTGCAGAGAGGCTGCCTGTGAAAAAATCCAGGTTCATGCAAAGGGCTGTTAATTACAAAAGCAAACGAGAGTCGATCATTAAAAACACGCCTAACAATAGGACGTAGACAAACTGATATGAACTTTCGCTTCAACGAAAACGATGCAAAAGCAATATTAAATGTTTTTTCATGATCATCTTTCTCCTTATCCTAATTCCTTCGGGGTCGGCGCAGTATGTCTTCTTCTTTCATACTTCTCTATTTCTCGGCATCTCAGCAGTCACCGCCTTTCTAGCCATATCATCCTTCACACAGTCCATCGTTTCTTAGGTCTTCCTCTACTCTTATGCATCTACTTAATACTCAACATTTTTCTCATCCTCTGTTTCAAACAAATTGTTTACATCGACTGTATAGATGAAATTAATTCATCCAAACGTTCTCGTTCGTCGCGGACGGAAAGCGGTTCATTGCCAAGGCTGCTCCGTCCTCTGTCTGACTGGGCCAAGGTTCGAGTTCAGTGAACTTCCTGTCACGATGAATGATCAGTTTTTTAAAGGTCGGTAAACAAGTACTAAGAAATAATCTATTGAAGAGTCGTCATAATAAATATTTTAGACTCTACAAATGCCCAAAATAGAGGGTAAAGTAGAGTATTTGTCCACAATGTAGAGCATTCTGGGGAACTAGCCGTAACTTTGTTAAATTATGTTAGAGAAGATAAGCGTAACTTATATCTTGATGAACGAATATTAGAAAATGTACCACTAGGTATGTACCTATTTAGCTAATAGGGTAGATAACTAAAAGAATCTAATTAGTCCGTCAGATAGATTTCCAAAAAATATTGAACACGTATTATTTCTTTTTTCACGTAATCAAACAAAGAAGACGCTACAGTGCTTTGAAAACTTGTGTGACGTCATATTCTAAGACATTAGTATGACATTTTTTACCGGTGTGTGACGTCATAACCCCCCACTCTTCTCTTTCTCCCCCACCCCACTCATCCCCACTCATCTTTGACGCGTTTTATCTTCGTCAATTCTTATTGATTTGATGAAATAAAAAATACTTATCCAATATTTTTCGATAATCTAACAGACGGACTAATTAGAATCATATTTTTTTTGTCATTATGGAAAACTCACAAAATTCTCTGTTTCTCGTCATCTCATGAGACACCTCCTTTCTTACCATATCATTCTTAACACAGTCCATCCATCGTTTCTTTGGTCTTCCCCTACTCTTATACCCATCCACATTCATATTCAAAAACTTACTCACGACTTGTTTTTTAAACATATGACTTACTGCTGTGGCCAGCGGCTTCGTCCGCTACAACTCGAAAATTATCCCACAGGAAGATAAAATCGGGATAAAAATCCTATCCTATGTGTTAATCCAGGTTATAAACTATCTGTGTACCAAATTGTATCCAAATCCGTTCAGTAGTTTTTGCGCGAAAGAGTAACAAACATACACACACACACAAACTTTCGCCTTTATAATATTAGTATGATTAGCAAATAACTAGCGTATTAATCAGACTATATAATGTCCACAGGACACAGGCCTCTTCTCTATAAGAGCGAATGTAGTATAATCCACCACGTGGGCCGCGTGTGGCACGTGACGTGGGCACCTACTTCTGATGCTGACTGTACATACATACAGCGATACATCAAGCCAATCCAGTATAACATGGCCTAAACGGCCTTGCTTCCCATATAACTTTACCGTACACTAAGAGATCCGCATAAATTGGTTTGGTATAGCTTGATTGGTCGTCCTACCGTAGCCCCAAAAACATTTGCCCTTGATCCCGTTTTATACAGCGGAAGAGACGGTGAATATAAATAGGTAACCCAATTCAGTTTATTTAGGAACCTACGGCCTACAACAGTTGACTTTATATGATTGTACAATGACATCAGAAGTGGACACCTACCTAAATTTTGCCACACCTCTAAAATAAAGATATGTTATAAATGAAACAGTGCGTCCTAGTCTTAACACCACGCCTGTAATGTCCAAAGGGTTAGGCACCTTGGTGAACCTACCCACATTTGGCCAGTTTTGTTTAAGTCCCATGTAATAGGGAGCAGCCATCAACTATAGGCACAAATCTAGTGGCTCGTGACAGTCGTGACTGCTAGGTACTGTGGAATTACTGATGAAAAACCTAATAACACTTTACCCGACCCTGTAATCGAACCCAGGACCAATACACCAATGAGATAGACTTAGACGTTACATTCCTCTCACGATATTTCCATTCATTGTTTTGAGAACAGTGAGGATAAAATGTCTGCGCACTGTTGGGTTTTTATTTTAACTCTCGATGAAAACCGAAATCTTCATGCTCTGAAAATAAAAATAAGAGAAGTAAGCTTTAAATATTCACATAACGTAAGAGTCCAAAACAAATACTAAAATGCACCATAAAATACTAAATCATGGACTATAAAAATCTTTTCCTTACAGGCCCTTAAAGGCCCCTGGACCTTAAACAGAAATTCAGTAATAAAATAAACCAACTTTATCGGAGTCGACATCTTTTATGCCAAAACTTTATGTCAAAAGGTCTCGTTTACCCGGAATTTGGTCCCGCCTTGACTGAAGTCGTCTTCAAAACTAGCGCATGTATAAGCATTGCAACGAATCAGCTTCGCCTCTTCATCTTTCCCTTTTTTTTTTAGGGTTGGAAATCATCAACTGACTCCTCCCGCTCTGAGAAGAAAAGAAAAAAAGAAAAAGAAAGGAAACATATTAATTCAGCACATGTGTGAAGTGCACACAACAAGCAATAAAAAGCAGAGCGGTAGGGAGTGTCAGACTTCTACTGACTAAAAACCACCCATGTTCCTTCTTAGCCCTTTGTGTCGAGGTCTTTTTATTTTTGCGGGTGGATAATTATCGAATAACCCCTCCGGCTCTTGGGCAGAGCGAAAGGGGGGAGTATCAGACTTCTACTGACTAAAAACCACCCACGTTCCTTCTTAGCCCTTTGTGTCGAGGTCGCGGTATATCTTTCGAACAACCCGCAGCCCCGACGGGCATCTTCCCCTTGAGTAGTGATAGCCTAATGATGTAACCGTAGGACTGCCAGTGCCAAGTCATAGGTTTCGAGTTGGAACCCAGGATTCGCATCCCTGGCATTTCACATGGAGCCAACAGACTGTTGTTCTCCCCTAAACTGTTTTGCTCTGGACTTTATGTGGGAACCCTCTTATAACTTTACTTTAAATACATCCATAATATGTTCCCGAGTGTCACACGAAAAAAAACTATTGTATAACTTGATGGTTGTAATTTGATGTTGGGTGGATAGTTACTTTGATGTATTACAGAATGCATGTTTAATGGCTTCGTGCAACGAAGGGTTCGCTTACACCCACTAACTTTCATCATCATCATTTCAGCCGAAAGATGTCCACTGCTGGACACAGGCCTCCCCCAGGTGTCGCCACATTGACCGGTCCCGTGCGTCTCCCATCCAACGGGTCCCCGCAACATTCACCAGGTCATCGGTCCACCTAGTGGGAGGCCTTGTCAAGTAAGGGGTTTAAAGGGGGGGATGAAGGGATTACTTTTAGTCGCAATAACCGACATCCACGCAGACAAAGCCGCGGGCATCAGCTAGTTTAGCATAAGTCTAGAAATGGTACCTTCAGCTCCAAGATTTATTGTTGTTACACAGGTCCCGCCTAAGACTAATCCCCACAGACTGAAACAGATTGATAAAATGATAACCGTTTATATCTCAGTTACACTGGTTTACATAGATAACCGTATCTAACGCCTGATAACACTGATAAACCGATAACCCAAGTCTTGGTATAATGTACATTACATAACAAATTATTATTTATATATTTTTTTGTACATCATGGAATAATATAAATAACTGTAACTATTGTTACAACAAACTTTTATTATTTATCTTATTTTCATAACAATATTGATAAGATATTTGACCGAATTTCAGAGACACGTGAGCACAGACGTGAGTCAAGTTTGAGTATTGTTTTTTTTTTTATAAGAACGTGACTGTTACTCTCATTATTTTGCTTCCAGTTTACAGATAGCCTGCCTCGTTGGTCCTGGGTTCCATTCCCGGGTCGGGCAAATTGTTATTAGGTTTATGAGCCTGACTGCCATGACTCTCTGCGGCCTCCACAGTAGAGCCTTGTTTTGGGAAGACATCCTTCCCATCCATCCCTCATCGCGCCCACGCTGGGGTTCAGCAAAAGCGTAAGAAATACTTAAGAAGTCTTCTCAAAGGCCGCCTTGAGACCCAGGCCTCGATTCATTTGAAGCGAGACTGCAAAAGCGGCCAGGGTTCTAGTGTTTAAAAAAGCCAACAAGCCGTCGCGAATCCGACATGTTTATGTCAAGAAATGACAGTATCAAACCGTCGATTTATACAAAATGTCTCTAAGCCTAGTCATAAAAGATGTAAAATCGTAAAAGTGTGTCAAAAAACACTATGTTCAAAAAATAATATCATCAAAATAAATAGATTAAAAATAATAGGAACCCCAGGATGGATTCTAAAACTATTAAGTATAATGACATAGATTAGTGTCAGGAACCCAGCGCAGGTACCTGGGCAGCATTTGGACCAATTCTCATATAAAGATGAGCAATCTCCTTTAAAAAAGTTGCTTACTCCGAAACAGAGCAGGGAGAAGGAACTAAGATCTTCGTTTTCCGCCAAGCAATAGTAAATATTAATAACAGTCAACAAAACTTTACGATAGGTCAAGGAAATCCGCTCAATAAGACAAATTAGATAATTAATATTCATCTATTCGGTCTCCATCCGTCGCCTTGTCTCACGAAATAAGTTGCAAGCTTGTGACAGCCAACTTGATTCACCTTTGAAATTGTCCCGCTGTTGTGTGAATCTATTTATTTACGTAAGAGCTTATCATCATCTCATCATCTTGCTGCCCTTGTCCTCTGTGACTTAGTGTCGGCGCAACACGTTTTTTAGAATTAAGAAGAATAAGTAAGAAACAAAACTAACTAACTGTGTGAGGTCGTTAGACCTTACTACCCACACGAGAATAAGGAGAAGTAAGAACTTGTGGCTAAATAAAAACAGATACTCGGGTCAATCTCTACATTAAGCCGTGCTTGCCTAGGTTAGTCCGTGGATGGGAGACCACAGAGTTTTAAAATGAAAGCATGTTAAGCTGTTGGTCCCGGCTCTCATTCGAAGATCTTTGACAGTCGTTAAAAGTAGTCGGTGACCCGAAAGTCTGACAAACAGCCTTACAAAGGGGCGAATTACCCAGTACTAACTCACAGATAGTCGCTCCATGAAAAAGGTTGGCATTCAGCTGGTTCTAGTCAGACAAATAGTTGGGAAAAGGCTAGGTAAAATGATAGCACTCCGTAATAGTGTAAGTTTTTACACTTTTCTTTTTATAAGTATACTGAAGATGGGATGTAGTCATTTTTAGGTCAACGAAACGCAGCGTTTGCTAACTTAACAACTTTTTGATAAAATCTGCAAATCAAAAAGGAAAAAGGTAAAAAGTCCCGACAAAGCAGGCCGTCCGTCCGGAATTATCCCGCTTTTTGACCCTCCCGTCCCAACTATGTCGGCTTTTGTGAATTCCTCAGCGAAATTTAGAAAAACAAGTGAAATTCTTTCTTGGCCCTCCGCTGTCCTTTTCCCTAATTTATTTTTGCACGTCTTCTTCCATACGTAGGTACCTGTTAGGCGTCATATTATTATAGGAATTGACCTCATTATAAGCTTTATCGTCATTCACACATCCCACCTATCGCGTATTTAGTCGTACCCTTTTATTTTTTTGTTTTGAATGGGAAAATTCTCAGGGAATCCGTCTGGGGCAAGCGGAGCGTTATGCTGGAGCCTAACCGATTAAATACCCACTGTTTCTACTACTACCATGTGGCCCTAGGGATACACGTACATTTGCGTACACCCTCAACTGGTACTCGTATCAGCCCATCATTCCCGTCCCGACCGGCCGGGCGGCCCCATCACCAAATGCGGCCAGCAACCAACGTTATCCATGAAGACGCGCAGGGACAGTGTGAGTCTTACCCAAATCCATCCACATTTTACACTCAAAACTTTCCTCATGACATTTCCATAATCAGAACTGTTCCACAAATATATCGCTGCAGTTAATTACTTACGTATTTCTAATCTTTTATTACAACACGCGTTCGTTTAAGACCTTATTATTACACACGATCGCTGCCTATCAACAGAGCTCGTTTTATCGTCCCAGCAGCCATTAATAAAATAAATAATAAAAATGTTGTACTGCACACATCACGCATCCACGACAGTCGACCTTGACTGTATAACTGCGTAGTTCGCGGTTAGTGTTACCACGCGATAGAATATAGTCGGACCATTCGCTTTTATAATAACAACTAGCACTTCGCCCGCGACTTCGTCTGCTTGTAAATTATATACTAAAAACTTCCTCGAGTACCTCTATCCATTGGTGAAAACAAAAACACACCAATTGATTAAAATCGGATTAGTACTATATTATTATTTGTCCAGTGGTCGCAAGCGCGACTGCTGAGCATAAGGTCCTGGGTTCGATTCCCGGGTCAGGCAAAGTGTTATTGGCTTTCACCAACAGGAATTTAACAGTAACAGCCACGGAGTCTGGATTTGTGCCCGGTTGATGGCAATAGGCTCGCCCCCTATTACACGGGACTTAAACATAACTTTTTTAATAACTTTTAACCCTTCGTTACCATTCTCAGTCTTGTGACATATGGGCTCTTCTATTTCCCTCAGCTTTTATTTACAGATTAATAGATCATTGAGATGTTCCAGGCTGATGTGAGAGAACTCGCAAATCCTGCATGAAACGATATGCGTTATGAGTGAGCAGGACAAAACTATTCAAATCACATTTCAAAGAATAAGGAACGTAAACTGTACGTAATCTATGATTGTATGTTTAAGAGCCAAGTGTCCCTGGCAAAATGTATGACTACTTACAATTAACCCACGATGCCTCACACTTCTGGGGGCATGCGTCACGTTTTGTTTTTTTGTTGTTTTAGTTTGATTTTTCTGGACTTCTTGTCTTTGATTTGAAACCGATACATAATTAATAGGTGCGAAAAAGATACCGAAATAAAATATTGTAAGAGATTGTCTTGATTGATAAAGTGATAACATTTTATTATTATCAAAGTAACTACATTTTGTCTAAGTATTCATGTAATTGAACTCAAATGCGTCAAGTAGTGGAGCATATTCCACGAAGTCTGTTTTTGCGGATATGCAGCAATAATTAGGTACTTACCTATGTAGGGTTTTGACTTTATGAGTTAGTAATTTTACCAAACATCTGCAGGTGTCTACATATTATAGCCAGTGGTTCGAGGCAGCATGTTCTATGTATATAATATCGAACATATAACGAGTAACATGGATTTTTTAAATAAAATAATGTCTGTTTTATATTCGGACTTATCCAATAACATGGTCACCCTACTCACGCTACGTTATTTAACGCGGAATAAAACTAATAATGCCGTGTATTCGTTACACTGCCTCTTATCTAAGATAACACAAGCAACACCTACGAACTAACACTTCCACTGATACGGAACCACGAATCATATTCAACAGTCGCGTAGTACGAGATGACGAAAATATTGGACTCTTTTACATCATTTTAGATCGATACAGAAATACACAGCTTTTTTTGTTTGTTTATTTATTACAGTGTTACTCTGTCAAACAAGATTTTTGATTTTTGTTTAATTTTAAAGTTTTCTAGTTAGTCAGCCATTTGCTAATGACACTTTAGCTTACTGTTTTTGATTTTAAGAACAGGGAATTTTTTCAAGTTGTTTTTTTTTTAATATCGTTCTTAAACAGTACTAGCCACGCCGTTTTGGTTTGTGCCCATTGGATGGCAATTATACTCGCCTCGTTATTACTATAAGGTAGGTACACCTCCCGTCGGGGCTGCGGGTTGTTCGAAAGAGATACCGCGGGCTCAGCTCAAGGGCTAAGAAGGAACATGGGTGATTTTTAGTCAATAGAAGTCTGACACTCCCTTCCGCTCTGCCCAAGAGCGGTAGGGGTTATTTGATGATTTCCCACACCCAAAAAAAAAGGTAGGTAAGTACACCTCTGCCTAACCCTTCGGGGATTACAGGCGTGATGTTATGTATGACTGGGTGTCTGCACAAGTTTGTGCAACTGCATTTAAATGCACCAAAACCAGCTGTACAAATTTTAATACCATCAGCTGAGAAAATACTGTCGCGATACGAAAGCAAAATGGGTATAAAATGGCCTCGCCCCCATAACATGGGACTAACATAGCTGGCAAATTGTGGAGTACACTTTACTTGTGACTTTGCTTCTCCTTCAACATTGCAAAAGCTTAGCGCAGGAAAATAAAAGCTAATTAAATCATAGTTTCTTAATAATGAATGACAAAAAAAACTTATCGTTTTATTTCTTCGAAAAACACGTGGGTATTTTTTACAGCAGTTCTCGGCTCTTTATAACCTCGCCTATGGCTTTTTTTTTTGGGGGGTGGGAAATCATCAAATAACCCCTCCCGCTTTTGGGCAGAGCGAAAGAGAGTGTCAGACTTCTACTGACTAAAAACCACCCATGTTCCTTCTTCGCCCTTCATGTTGAGGCCGCGGTATCCCTTGCGGACAACCCGCAGCCCCGACAGGAGTTGTGAATTCCACTAGAAGGCAATACCGCACTCGCGGGCCTATGGACGGTGAGTGATGGGTAAGCTCGCCGTCAGTCTTATGACGACGACAGGCCGTGTCGACGGCGCGTTCGTGTTCCACGCGCGCCTCAAAGAGATGTCAGCAACATGGAAGGGGCCCGCAAGAGCCGACGCCCGTCGGGGCTGCGGGTTGTTCGCAAGAGATACCGCGGCCTCGACATGAAGGGCTAAGAAGGAACATGGGTGGTTTTTAGTCAGTAGAAGTCTGACACTCCCTTTCGCTCTGCCCAAGAGCGGGAGGGGTTATTTGATGATTTTCCACCCACCATAAAAAAAAGGCAATACCCAACTTACCCCACTTATTTCAAAATGTACTATTTTATATGTCTACTATAAAATATAGTGGTGTAGGCTAAGACCCACTGTTTATTGTGAAAACGTGAATAAGTAAATTAATAATGAATGTACCTAATACCGCAACAACCTAATGATAGACCTTTAACTATGCAGATAAGTCTTGAAGGACAATAAATCGTAAAATAATCGTTAAGTACCGTCCTTGTTGACCTACAGCTACGGTCGGTTTGTCCCATAAAACTCTACTACTACGTTAGGGCTATTAAGGGGTTAGTCCATTAGGTTTGCGAACATAACAACATTGGTGTCCTCATTTCAGGTATTCTATGACCGTACGCACAGCGACCAACCCTCATTGTACGGAAAGCTCATACAAAGCGCGTTCTGGCTTTCCTGAATTTCAGCTAAGTAACGTGCATTCGTTGTTCCGTGAGTCGAAGTCACGTGCATTCGTTGTTGCGGTAAGCGTCGCTGCGTGCTTTCGTACTCACAATTTCGTTGTTGCAAACATTCGGCGCCGTGTAATTCGACATAGCAACTTTCGGAATGACGTATTGCACTCAGTTGATTTGTGGTCGTCTCATCACCATCGTCATGCCGACGCAACAAGTTTTCTTCTTCCACTCTCCCCTGTCAGACGCCACCGCGTCATTTACTGCTTTCTCTTTCATATCATTCCTCACACAATCCATCCATCTTTTCTTTGGCCTTCCTCTCTCTCTCCATCCATCAACATGAATAATTATGTCGTCGTGAAAAGTAAAATTATAAATGGCAAAGTTACATACTATATCTGTGTTTCCATTTAACGCCGGATTCCAATGAGATCGTTTGGAAGCCAGCTGTACAAATACCATCAGTGAGAAAATACTGCAACGATACCTCGCCCCCATTATTACATGGAATTTAAGGAAAATTGTGTGAATAGGTACTATTTTTGAGATTATTGAAATATGAAATGAGATTGTTTGGAAATAAACAAGTGTTCGACAAAGATATAAGTGTATCATTGGCCGTGGTATTCCATTATATCTTAACAATGGCAGTAACAATGACATAATCCCTTTGACCTGTCATTTCGCACGTGGCTTGGCTCCCACGTAATTAATTTCGCTGCCGTTGTTTTTTTCCACACTATCTTTCATAAATAAAAGTAGAAACACTGTCAAGAGGGTAGGTAGATAGGTATAGCTTAAAATGACGGTTTTGCAAGTACATGTATTTCTAACGTCTAGCTGTTAAGCATGTTACGGCCTAGGTATGCAAAAATATTCAGAATTTAGCATTCATCACCTGCTGAACTAAGTTTTTTTTTATATATTATATAGACGTCAGCATCAGCACATTAAAGTTACCCTACGAAACTGTAGAATTCTAATCAATAAAGTTGCAAAACTACCACGCAGCATTGTATGCTAAGTTTGGTCTGAAACAAACATTGCTAAATAACATGCACAATCAATATTTCCAATTCCATCATAATATTTGATTATTATGGTGCAATTTGAAAGGGCACACCTCACTGTAATACTGTCCCTTCAAAATGTTGTTTAACTACATATTTGCGTTAGGTGGAGCAGCGTTTGCCTTGGTCCACCGCCCTTTAGCCCACCTCACAAGATGGCGCCCGCTCGTTCTGAATTTAGAATTTGTATTGTTAAGTTAAAATTATGCGAGTCTGTCGTAAGTGGGCTTTGGAATGGCGTTCAACATCTGTAGATCACTGAATAGGTAGGTTCTGTATCACGTTGTCTTAGCTTTTCTCTGTACCTACTTTACGACAAGGTATTGCTTAACTGACCTCCACCACCAAGTTCTTCTTCTTAATCGTGTGGTTAGTGCCAAATATTGTGTCAGATTTTGTATGCCTCTGGACTTATGCCGTCAAGAAATAACTCTCAGGCATTCTGGTTTTCACGATATTTTCCTTCACCGTAGCAAACTAAGTGATAATTATACAATTCGCGTATGAATCCGGAAAATGAGTTGTGTTTCTTAAGTCCGAAATCCCCATTTATGGGTTATCTTGCTTTATATGTGTCACCAAGTTATTACTTTAGGCTAAGCTTTTTACAGGTATCTACGCAATGCCATTTAAGTTGTTACTTAGGTATTCAGATACGGCTATTCATACATACACTCAAATTAATGTGATGCTCAATTGCCTCCACAACTAATGACCCACATTTGTCAGTCGCCAGCCCACCATTCAATTTATTTATATCTCGTCAACAACAATACAACGAGTAGGTACTAGTTGACGGGGCGGCAGTCACGTAGACTTGTCGATGTCAATGACTGACTGACGTAGTGCTGAAGTATAAGTAGGTACACAAACTAATCCTGCTATTATGTACCTTTTCACTGCCTCGTTGGTCTAGCAGACGCTAGCGCGACTGCTGACCATGAGGTCCTGGGTTCGATTCCCGAGTCAGGCTATTTATTTTACCCATCAGGAATTTCTCAGTAGCAGGACGTAGTAGCACGGAGTCTGGATTTGTGCTCGGTTGATGGCAATAGGCTCTGCCCCTATTACTTGAAACTTAAAAATCATAACTGGCGAAATGAACGGCTTCGGCCGTCTACGAAACCGTAGTTTCGTAACTGGTTTCGAAGAAGGAATGATTTGTCCTTGTACGTAACTAGTTTCGATGGAGGAATTATTTGTCTTTATACGAAACCACGGTTACGTACAAGGAATTTTTGCAAAAATATGAAATTTCACTAGTTAAGAACAAGGAATAATAATTCTTTTATCGAAACTAGCGATTTATGTCATAATTGGTCCAAGATCCCACAGCCGCAAATGTCAATCTGCAAATTTCCCAAAAATTATACAGGATGTACCTAAACCAACCCTTTACCTCTTGAGGCCGAGCTACGCGGCCGTGCCCCGTTAGTGTGGGACGGTTGTCGATCCACCTCTTCCTAATCCTTCGCGGATTACAGGCGTCATTTTATAAATATAAACAAGCTTTTGGTAACTAAAATCCGGAAAAGCTTTTCATAACGTACAAAATATATTGCAATGAGCTATTCAATGAACAAAGAGTAAACGCTATAGTTGTCACGTAAGTCGACAGACTGGTATGTTTGCTAACCCACTCACCTAGATTCCGACGGGAGGTTAGTAACCGGCCGGTAATCACTGCCAGATGGTATTTTCAGTTTGGCGAACGTCGATGTTTCACGGTACACATTTACGAGCAGAAAAAAAAACACAACTTTGTATTTACTACTACCACAACCACACATTTATATTAGTGCTATGCTGATGCATACGGAATACTAAGAAGGAGAAGGACCACCTCGGGAGTACACCTTTTCGAACACAAAAAGAATTTTGAAAATCGATTCATTAATGACGGAGATATGCGATAACAAACACAAAAAAAAAATATAAAAAAAAAACATACAGACGAATTGATAACCTCCTCGTTTTCGAAAGTCGGTTAAAAACATAGAGATTTATGATAGGTAGGAAACACAGAACAGATCTGTTCTGTGGTAGGAAAGGTCTTTGTGTAAAAACTAAAACTTCATTCTACACTAGGCTGCCCTAGGTCGTGAACAACGTCGTAGTGCGCTTATCAAAACAAATGCAGATCAGATAATTATTCAGATCCCATACGTCAGCGGAAGCAGCATTGATGTAGGTACGTCATTATCTTCGAGCTTGTTTTTCTAAACATTGTGTAATCGCTATCAATTGCAAGTGCAGCCATCGTATAGACCTAGTTATGCCGTTGCTTGAGTGTTGGGTTGCTTTTTCAACGGAGGCCAGTCACTCAGTGTTCAATTTACTTAACTAGTTAATTTTTTTTTTTTTTTGGGTGGGTGGAAAATAAAATCATCAAATAACCCCTCCCGCTCTTGGGCAGAGCGAAATCACCCATGTTCCTTCTTAGCCCTTCATGTCGAGGCCGCGGTACCTATCTCTTGCGAACAACCCGCAGCCCCGACGGGAAATTTAATAAACCTTACTTTAAATTCGAAAACATGTGACATCTACCAACACGCACTGGGCCCGCGTGGTGGATTATAACCATTCCCTATCATAGACAGGAGGCTCGTGTCCCAGCAGTGGGAACACTATCAGGCTGGTGATGACGAAACCTTACCGTATTTATTTTAAGTAACCAAATTATCATCATTATATTCCTGCCCTTGCCCTTTGAGGCCCATAACTACTTCGGAGCAGCACACGTTTTCTTCTTGCATTCTTCCTTGTCAGACGTCACGGCAGTATTTACTCCTTTCTCTTTCATATCTTTCATCACGTTTCCATGTTTTATTTCGCCTTTCTCTACCTAATTTTTTTTGGTTGGTGAGTAATCATCAAATGACTCCTCCCGCTATGGGTGAAGCGGGAATGTCAGGCTTCTAATGACTAAAAACCACCCACGTTTCTTCTCAGCCCTTTGTATTCCGACGCCGCAGTATCTCCCGCAGCTCTGGCAGACATCAAACCTTGCCAGCCGTTCAATGTTGCTGACACCTGTTTGAGGCGCGTCTCTATACATCAACATTGATATGCATCACTTCTTGTTGCATGTCCATATTTAGACCATTGCATAAGTACTAAAGGAGTGCTTCTCTGCACTCGAATAACAACAACAACAATAAATTAAATGAATCAAAGTATTTGTTTACCCGAAGCGGAATCTTATGAATGAGAATGAACTCATAG
This sequence comes from Diarsia brunnea, assembly GCA_949774965.1. Taxonomy (NCBI): domain Eukaryota; kingdom Metazoa; phylum Arthropoda; class Insecta; order Lepidoptera; family Noctuidae; genus Diarsia; species Diarsia brunnea. The sequence continues at coordinate 14,421,123 of OX459013.1, read as the reverse complement.
AGATATACTACTGCTCATATATATTACTGACGTATGATAATTTGAATATATCTACGATATTATGGAGATATAGTTTGCAAGCAAACATGTAAATATTTTTATATGGTTGTTTGCATAGATTATTTTATATTTCTATGGTTGTTTGTGAAGCAATATGATATTCTTACTTATAAGGTCATGTTTATATTATTTTGTTTTTCTAAAATGGATGCAGCATTAGAGATTTCCATACACAGGTTCAAGAGCAGCCTATTGACTGCCTCACTGGTCTGGGCTGAGCATGGCTCTAGGGTTCGATTCCTAGCTAGGGAGTCTGGATTTGTGTCCAGCAGGGTTATTGCGTATTTTTTTAAATGTCAGTGGCTATCATAGTGTCCATCGATTAACTGTCAAATGGTTATGGTTTGGTACAAAATGGAACCATTTGACGGTTAATCGATGGACACTATGATAGCCACTGACATATAAACAGATACGAAATAGCCCTGCATTTGATCGTAATATGCTTGCTTGCTTTACTTAATATTAGTGGCGAAATGTGAATGTGGTGTAAGAATGTGGACGGATATAAGAGTAGAGGAAGACCAAAGAAACGATAGATGGACTGTGTTAAGAATGATATGGTAAGAATCCATCCATCATCCATCGTGTCTCATGACGAGAAATAGAGAGGTATGGAAATATATAATATGGTATGGTATGTAGCTGCGCCGCCCAAATTAATTAGGATAAAGTCTGAAGTCTTACCAAGGGGTTATGATATCCCGTCGGGGCTGCGGGTTGTTCGCAAGAGATACCGCGGCCTCGACATGAAGGGCTAAGAAGGAACATGGGTGGTTTTTAGTCAGTAGAAGTCCGACACTCCCTTTCGCTCTGCCCAAGAACGGGAGCGGTTATTTGATGATTTTCCACCAGCCAAAAAAAAAATGCCAAAAGAATGATAATGGTGTGGGTGTACTATTAGACACGTCTGCCTAGTACTTGGGTGATTACAGGCGTGATATTTATAGTTATAGTGTAGGTCGAAGAGCCTTACATAAATTACATACAACATAAATAATAGGAGAAAGAATAATTCACGACTATTTTTCGTGTAAATTTTGTCCTTTGGCTGCATTCTTCAGCTGAGCGACCTCTGCTAGCCATAGTCAATCTAATCCCTACGAAGCGAATTTACAAAGCGCCTTCAAAAATAAAACATCTAAAAAACATTTGACTTCTACGCGTCATTGCTGTGAATTTGTTTGTAGGCGGGTGGAATGAGGCTGACACAGTACCGTGGAGATTAGCTCAAGAACTGTGTCTGTACCCAGCAGTGGGTGAATTCAGGCTGTGGATGATGATGGTGATGAAAAATCAAAAACACCGTTTATGATTGAAACAGTTTTAATAAGGTGTCGTCAACTATTTGGAAGTAACATTAGTTCCTTATAAATATTGCGTCTACTTAAGAAATAGTGTCGCATATTCCGTCGTGTTTCCAGTAACACGAATCATTCTAGTTATTTTTTTAATTTTTAAACATTGCTTATTTGTGCGCTTTTTAAAAGCGGATACATTCAAAATCACTGGCCAATTGATAATTACTAGTGCCATACATTTCATTCACTGCTTACTTAAATATTAAAATAAATAAAATCAAATACACGATTTTTGTAAAGAATTAAAATTAAAACAAAATCTTAGTGCAGTCTTTTCATGTTTCCTCTCTTAAATATAATTAAAGTATCGATGGAGATATGTAAATGGCATTAGGGTACAATTAGCATCATTAATGATTAAAAATAAGAGTTCGTTGGGGCCACTTAAAAAGTACACTTGGCAACATTTTTAGGTATTCAGGTCCACATAAGTGTTCTTGTGAAACAAAATCACGCTAAAATCAGCGATACTAAAGTGTCACTTACACAACTATTTAAGTAGTTTCGATACTTGATATTTAGCAATATTTTTGAATAAGAGTAATAATAAATCATTTTTGAGTAATAATTCTCTATAATTATGATGAGTAAAATTGAATTCGTGGTCCTAAAACATGATAAACAATTTTATGCAGTATACATTTTTCATATGATTCTGAGGTTCGATGTTTTGCATTTCAATGACAGTGTTTATAAAATAAGTGTGAAATGCTGTTTTCATTTTTATTCAATCACTAATGATACTAACAGTTATAAAGTAAAATCACTAAATTACTATATGACATCTCAATAACAGTTCCTACAACAAGAAACGAATATTGCTTGTGTTGGCACTTAAAACACCCGTTAAAACAATTAGCAAAACTAGCATCTCAATAACAGAACTGCAACTAATTTAAAATAAATTAAACTACAAAAATAACGTTAAAACGAGATCAGTAAAGTCTAACTATACAGGGTGTAAATCAACCCATCACACAGCCGTCAACCAAGCATTCTGTACATCAAACTAAGTACCCCTACGCAAAAATTTTTGGTGGGAAACGACTTTTTTTTGGGTAAAAAATCACTTTTTACGGTAAAACTCAATGTAGCACTGTTAAAACATTGTGCTAGTGGATGCTTTGAATAGTAAACGGGTCATGGAGGTAAGTTAAGTAAAGTTATAACTATTTACAACAAACAGCTGTGAAAAATTTGGAACTTTGACCCCCAATATCTCCGTAACTAGGAGGTTCCCAGGTATGGTCTAGTACAAAAAAAATGTTCGCAGTGGTTAGGAGAACAAGAGCCTTTCGTTTGCGTAAAGGGTACTTTTACACCCTATATAAACATAAGTGTATAAATTAGTCTCAAAAATTGATATGCTTATACTCTAAATAATCTCAATAATAAATAATCTCTTTAATGCCTCCTATACTTGTGTAAGTATCATTTTAGTTATATTGTGAATTTATTTACTGCGTCGTTGGTAAAATAGTTACAAGTGCAACCACTGAACATGAGTTCCTAGGATTGATACCCGGATCTGGCAAAGCGTTACTGAGTTTTTTCGTCAGGTATTTCTCAGTTCCAGTCACGGAGTCTGAATTTGTGCCCGGTTAATGGCGTCGCCACTTAAACATTGCTGGTGAAACGTGGGTACACTATTAGTTACACCTCTGCCTAATTCTTCGGGTATTACAGGCTATTTTATGTGTATTCATTTTATTTTGATCACCTGATACGCAATAGGGTATTTCACCAAAAAAATCTAATTAGTCCGTCAGATAGATTTCCAAAAAATAATGGACACGTTTTTTTCTTTTTTCACGTAAACAAAAAATGTAGTCGAAACAGTGCTTCGAAAAGTCGTGTCAAGTCGTGTGACGTCACTAGGTTAGTACTTTTTTACCCACTAAGTGACGTCACGATCTATAACACGTTTTATTTTCGTAAATTTTTATTAACTTGATGAAACAAAAAACACGTATCCAATATTTTTCGATAATCTAACAGACGGACTAATTACATTTTATTGGTGAAATACCGTATTTATCATCATGCCTGTATAATCAGTGGCGTGCCAGCAATGATACGGGGGTTAAGCCCAATTTACAAAAAAAAAAAAGTTGCACTTTTTGTTCCGAGTTCTGACATTAGTTTGGATAAATGCTGAGTAACGAATGTAATGCCGCTGTCGGAAAATTTTGATTTTAATTATTATATTGTTTATTATTAAGCAATTGGAAAAACTCTAATTTAAAGATTTCTGAATATCTGTCTTTAATTTCAGAACGATATATTATGTTATCAATTACCTACTTGAACAAAGTTTCGTTTATTCTCTGTACGAACGCAAGTAACGTTACGTCTTAAACGAGGAGCAGAATTATTTAGCAAGGCATATTCGTATATTGCATTGAATTGCGCAAGGAATTCATTGCGCAACCATGACTCAAAAACTTTAATTTGGTTGACTCAAAAACCAAAATAAATCTGGAGTAGGTTTAGGTGAAGTAATGAGGTTATATTTATCTGTAAAATTCTAAGTATTTACCTTGCACAGTAGGTAACGCTTTCACACACTTTAATCCATCACATGTATGCGTTTTCGAATTCATTTTAGTAGATATTAAGAAATTTTAATCACTTCAAAACAAAATAAATTAGTTACAGCAAAAACGAATCAAAACCTATAAATTATTTAATCACTTCAAAACAAAGTTAATTACCGCAAAAACTATTCACAAAACTTTAAATTACTAACAAGAAATGGAAAATATCAAATCACAATAAAAAAATGCTCAACGATCAAGACAAATTTGAACTAAATCGAAATCCCATTCAATTGCGTCGCGAGCCTGCATTCACTCACATATTCACAATTTCTCGCAATCTTCATTCATTCAACCAGAAGCTATGCATAAAATCCTATACATTCTGTCGTAAAACCGCCAAAAAGTTCGAAACAAAAACACCTAGAAATGTTGGTAAAATAGAGAGGTCGGAAAAGCAGCGGCTCTACCGCTGCTATTGTAGTGGGTGTGACAGAGAAAGGGCTAGCCTAGCCCGACTTTGCCCGATCGACCTGTTTGACCGATCGGCCGGGGTCGGGTGCTCGGGAGACATAAATGAACTAATATGAAGTTAGGAAACGACGAGAGAATGACAGTTATTGAGTACGTAAACCTGACAACGTTGCATCAATACGTTCCGTTTAACGCGTGGCATGCAGTTTGAAGATAAATTATAATATTTTGTTTTTGCATTGACTGTTTTTTTTAATTCGTTGTTTTATTAAGGCAAGCTGTGCTTTTCTGCTTCTATGGGAGTACCGCCACTGTGTATAATCTGTATTCCCAGGAGAGTTAAGCAGAAGTGTTATATTCCTATAGTACACATAATTCTCCTGATAAGTTTTGGTCAGTACAAACAATGTACTAAAACATATGTCTGTCCTGTGTCCGCGGCAAGTTCGCTCAGTTTGATTGCACTTTTAAAGGGGGCGAGCCTATTGTCATCAACTAGGCACAAATCTAAACTACAGACTGTTACAGAGAAAAGACCCCATTAAAAGTTCTCGTGTGTTTTTTTTATGACACCAAAATTATAAATAAATACACAATCTAAAAATTCATTAAGACTTCTTCCACTGCACTGTAGGTACACCAAAAATAAATAAATAAATCTTAAACTTAAAATCTAATAGATATGCTTCGAGTTCCCATAGCTTGCGCACGCGTCTTTAAAGTTAGTTACATTAAAACTAGTAAAATAATCGTCGTGTATAAACCTGACTATGTTTTCTATAGAACAAAGATATGTGTTGTAAATTTTAACGTCATCTATAGGATCAACTACCTTCATGACAACGTTCTGTCTCGATTTGCAGAAACTTAACTTATTTGTAACGTCTTCGCCGTTATACACAACTCTGAAGTAGAAATCTTGTGCGATCGCTTTTCTCTTCGTAAACTTGAATTCGTCTCTTAAATCCTTCTTTCTGTAGACTTCGAAGATCATTCTAGACGCATACTGTATGTTGTAATGTTGATAGCTGTTAAGACCTAAAGCTAGAATCAATGCTTGCAGCGTCTTGTCGTGCCCCGAGTAAACCACAAACTTCGGCTTATTCTCTGAGATCATTCGGATCATATTCTGTACTATATTATGTATCAAACCGTACGCTACTAGCAACCCTCTCCTTCTATTATGTACGTTTTTAATTTCTTGTCGATAACTCCATTCTAGGTAAGCGAATAAAGACATGACATGTTCTTTTTTTATACAGAAATCTTCTGAGCTTTCCGGCGTGGGTTCTTTATAGTCTTCGTCAAAGTCCGTATCCATTCGGGCGTCGTTCGGGAAATTGAAATCGGCGTCCAAATTCTTTTTTACAATGACCACATCTTCATAACCATCTGCATTGTCTAAGTACCGTTGCTGGTAGTAAAGTAATTTCTCTCTTTCCATTTGAGCGTCAAAATCTAAGGGAGGCTTCTGTTTACTGTCGTAATATTTTCCTATGATATCTCTAGCTTTTCTCCCGATTTCATTATTAAAATCGATTTGATTGTTAATGTAGTCTAATTCCATATTTAGCGTGTCAATATCTATATCAAGAATTTTTCGTGAAGGGATGGTATTTGGGCGAAATTTTCTGTGTTTTTTTTCTAGAGAAAGTTTGGTCTTACTTGGGGGTTTTGGCTTAGGTTTTTCAGAGCAGGGTAGTGGGGCGTCGTGGCACATATAGGCAAGGAGTGCATCCCTCACTACGTCGGCGTCGGGGTGTTCTTGAGATTCAAATAGGACTTTGGACAACTTGCTGACCAGGTCTTTGATCGCTGGATGAGATTCGAGACGGTTCTTCGATTGTGAGTTGATTTTTCTGTAACGTGAATGATGTTTAATTAGAATTTAGTTTTATTGCAATATTAAACAAAAAGAGGGTTAAAACTACTTTGCTAAATCAACAGTTTATTGAACAAGATCGTACTTTTACAAAGATATGTGTGTGGTGTTTTTATGACTTTGTAAGAAGATGATGAAGAGCATCATAGAAAAAGGAGAGCTACTGCCCGACAGTTGCCAGATTTAGTTACTAACTTGTTGAGTGCATGGTGCGCTGCGCAGGCGCAGTCCCTGAAGCAAAACGCCACAGAGTGCGCCTCCCTAGCCGCACTGGCCCGCGCGCCCGCCCCGCCCCGCGCCGCGCCCCACCACAGCGACACCAGCGACTGGTACGTGCGGCGGTAGCGAGTGCTGTACGATACTACCTCGCCTAGAACAGATGAGAAAGAGAACTCAAAGATAAGTTTAAAAAAAAATAGAAAAAGTATTTATTGGTCTCACACAGGACAAAACACAAGTAACATGGAGCAACAGGACAAGGACAGGAAGATACAAAATACAAAAATATTTATTTCTTCTCAAATCATTGTGGTAGACATAAACTGAGGCAGCCCCTGTACCCGTCGGGGCTGCGGATTGTTCGCAAGAGATACCGCGGCCTCGACATGAAGGGCTAAGAAGGAACATGGGTGGTTTTTAGTCAGTAGAAGTCTGACACTCCCTTTCGCTTTGCCCAAGAGCGGGAGGGGTTATTTGATGATTTCCCAACCCCCAAAAAAAAAAAAAGGCAGCCCCTGTAAGTTACAATAGTACTTGTGTCGAGGCTGTCTCACTCTTCCCTTAGGTGGTATATTAATATTACACTATGATGAAGCTAGCTTAGAAGTAAGATGATGACTAATATTACCCGTACCTTTTTTCCCTTGTGGCTCCACAGTTTCCAGATTTAATTTCTCCCCATAAGCCTCCCTTAAAATGTTACCTGAAATTAATTATAGATTTTTTTTGGTCACCAGTTGCTACTACACAAGACGCATATATAAGGTCCCATTAAAATAGATGGACTTTTAACACAGCGTTCAGTATGTCTAATCAAAAATATCTAAACAAACTTTTCCTCTTTATAATATTATAGTAGGTATGAATGAAAGCTTACCAACGGTGATCATCTGCAGCAATCCTCTTGGTGTGAGCTGACCGAGGGCGCAGCGAGTGCCGGCGGCACGCGTGGGTAGGGAGGGGAAATTGTGGAACGGACCCGCCACTGAGACCCACCACGCCCTCCCCGTTGAACTGCCGTTGGTGACGAACTCTTCGTAGCTAAGGACACAAGGTTGCATGGTCATATACGATACAACTGTAGCGGCATAGTGCAAAAGTACTACAGCGGATTAGTACAAAAGTACTATAGCGATATAGTACTAAAAGTACTACAGCGATATACTACTAAAAGTACTACAGCGATATAGTACTAAAAGTACCACAGCGCTATCAATGACACAAGCGAAGAACCACCAGGCTTGTGCCCGTTCGGAGACAACTTCCTCGAAAACGAAATGTACTTACATTTCGTTCGGGAGAGAGAAAAGGTAAAAAATAGTTTGATAGACTGTGTGTAACCCGTATAAAAAAAAACGTGAAGCGCCGACCCAAAGGTCAGGAAGGTGAAGACAATATAGATTAGTCTATACATGTCCTCATTCTCTTGCCCTTATCCCAATTCATTTGGGGTCAGTGCAGCATGTCTTCTTCTTCCATACTTCTATATGTATTACTCAACATCTCATTGAACACCTTCTTTCTTGCCAAATCATCCTATACATGTAAAAACGGGCAGGCTTACCTTTTCAGAAGAGGCGAGACGGGCTCAGCGTCGCACGGTAGCTTGTCTCCGTTCTTGAGATGTGTCAATGGCCCTCTATCGCCGTGGCGCGTCACGACTAAAGCTCCTTGCAGCAACCATGTGTCACTGTCGACGACTCCTGCGACAGGTGGTTATTTTAAAATTAATTAATTGCCTAACACATTTTTTTATCACCAGGAGTTCGTGGTTAACTAAGAACTACCCAGTCTAACCACCACACTTCGACGGCGCTGTCCTGCCTCAGGCCTCCAGTGTGTGACGATCTTTGCTCATCTCTCTGGGTGCACCCGTGCTACGTGGCCTGCCCACTCCCACTTCAGCCTGGCTGTATTTTCTCCAAACATCAGCTATTTGAGTTATGGAGCGGGTGGTGTTTCTAACGCGATCTGTTCGCCTAACACCTATTATGCTGCGCTCCATTGCTCGCTGGCAAATCTTGAGTTTGGACTTCTGTTGTTCAGTAAGTGACCAACTTTGTGCACCGTAGGTTAGGAGGACGGGCAGGATGCACATGTCAACGAGTTTTCTTTTTAATGTTACTGGAAGGTTTTCCTTCATAATTATGTTCCTTCAGGGCCCGGAAGGTCTTCCAGGCATTTTGTACTCGTCTTTCGACTTCTTTGTCTTGCCTGTTTTGGAACGACACTATCTGGCCCAGATAGGTATACTCGTCGACATATTGCAACCAATGCCCGTCTACCGCGACCCAAGGTTTCGTGCTGTTGGTCGTGATCTGGGTCTTAGATATATTAACTGAAAGTTCAACCTCAAGACTTGCTGTGCTTAGATCTTGGAGCATTGCTTCGAGTTCTGGAGCTGATGTGAAGAATAGCAATAGCATGTCATCGGCCAAGCGGAGGTTTGTTAGTTGTTGGCCGCTAACATTTATGCCTCGTGACTGCCACGAATCGGGCAGCTTGTTAAAAACCTCCTGCAGTGCGCTTATGAATAGCTTGGGTGAGAGTGAATGGCCCTGTTTGACACCTTTTTCTATGCTGAAATTTGGACCAGAAATGTGTAGCTTAATGTTTGCAGAACTATTTTGATAGATGGTGTCAATTAGATCTAAATAGGTGTGTGGTACATTTTGCTATTCCAAGGCATTAATGACTGACTTATGCTACATACACTGTCAAATGCCTTGGCATAATCTACAAATGCGAGATAAAGCGGCTTGTTAAATTCATTGTATTTTTCAATTCATTGGTTTATAGTATGAAGATGGTCTGTTGTGGAGAAATGGGGACGAAATCCTGCTTGTTCGGGGGGCTGATGAAGGTCAAGTGTCGGAGCGATACGGCTATCTATGACTTTGACGAAAAGTTTATATAAATGTGAAATGAGGCTAATTTGAGATGTCTGCTTTGTCTCCTTTCTTGTGAAGAAGAATTATATTTGAGTGGCAAAATTCTGAGGAAAACTGTGTGAGGGACTAGAATGTTTCGTCCTAATTTTAAAACCATATCTTAAAGCAATTAAAATCAGAATAACTGTAACATACCTTCAGATCCCCTCACAATACTATCCGGAGGGTTGCATGCTCTCAAGTAGATCTTTCTAAACTTCTCGTCACTCTTTGATATGTATTCATTTCGTATTATCTTCTTCACGGCTATTGTCTCTTCGCCAAGAGACATGTATTTATACATTACTAGAACAAAAAAGCATATAAGAACCCCGAGCTTCTTTGTGATTGTGAACCATAACACACAAATAATGCACTTACTGACGGTCAAGTTTTTACACGAATCCTGGGAGAAATGCAACGCAACCACCGATTCACAGTACATTTAATTTTTTTTTAAACACACACAGATAGCATAAAAATGGCCTACCCCAAGGTAGTGTTGTAGCTCCCAAGCACCAACAGCGATCCCTGATCAGCCCAAAACACCGAAACACTTACACCTTACGCCGAAAAACAACCACACAGCAGACTAGCCTTAGCAACAAGGATAACAAATGAGGATGCAGAAAAAAATCTTGAGATGGCTCTGGACACTCTTAGTACTTATTACGAGAACAACGCTGTGAAGCGCAACCCCTCAAAAAGCAGTATTGCACATTCCACCTCAGAAACCAGAAAGCCCACAGAACACACAACAACAACCCTGTCTCCCTGGGCGCTACATTCGATCGCTCACTGACTTACAAGCATGACTGTAGAAAGTGGGTGCTCTCGTGTGCACACGAGTGCTACCAACGCCTGAACCAGGTGGGAAACCATAATAATATAACCATTCAATGGATGGATACAGCGATCTCCCGAGGCAACGATGCAGCGGAAGAGCTCAGTATCTTTTTAAATACAAACTGGGCAGCTCGAGTATGTGTGCATTTGTCCGTGGCGTGCGTCTGTGTGAGCAGACGGTGAAAGTGAATGAACGGACACTAAAAATACAAGGCGATGTACCTACCCTTGGATGTATTATTATTTGTAACAAAACTTTGTGTATCTTAACGTTTAACGTTACGGTGTGATATTATTTATGTTATTTTAACTACGAGCTGTATTCCCGAGAACACTGCCGGCAAACTGTCCTGCAGTTTGGCAGAAAATTTGTATGACACCCACTCATGTAACTTTTGTTGAATAAATATTTAAAAAAAAAGCTCGCTCGAAGGGGCTCAAGCATGGCGCCGGTGGGACCAGAACCCATCGTGCCGCCAAGCTGTGGCTAGACCACGGCGAGTGCAGGCAGGCCAAGGAGGCGCTTCCCGCCATCGACGCCCGCCTCACCAAACAAGCGCTCCGGCTTACTAAGCTGCAACTACGCACAGTGACGGCCACCATCACTGAACACGGTACTTTTAACAAGCACCTCTTAGTTATAGGTGTCACAGATAGTCCTCTGAGTCGAGCCTGCATGGAGGAAGAAGAAACAGCAGCCCAAGTGCTCCTGCACTGTCCGGAGGTTGAACCATACAGAACCAAGTACTTCGGTAACCCAGGTACTCTCCGCGAGATTTCCGGTAACACCAAGGGGTTGCTGGCTTTTCTCGGGGAGCTGGGGTGGATCGAATAAGATTCCCACCCGTATACGGCAAAATACGCGCTTTGGGCGTAGAGTTGCTGACACTAGCCCGTTGCATCAAATCTAATCTAAGTTGGTGTTCGCAACAGACTACTATGTCGGCTATTAGCCACGAACTGGGGTGTCTCCGTACAAGTTCTTCGGACTTCTGGCATGGGTCTATGTCTAGTGTGGCATCGATCCGCTCATGCCAGAGAGATAGATGTAGATGTATGTAATGAAACATCCAGAATTATCACTGGTTTCCTAAAACTTACACCAATAGCTGCTTTATACCCGCTCGCAGGAATGGCTCCCCCAGGGGTCCGAAGAGAGGTTGCCAGCTCTTACGAAAAATTTGTATTGAAAAATAGATGGACTCTGTGAAGAATGATATATGGCAAGAAAGGAGGTGACAAGTAATAGAGAAATATGGAAGAAGAAACATGCTGCACCAAACCCAAATAAATTGGGATAAAGGCAGAAGAATGATGATGATGGGAATCATCGACACATGGAAGAAGAATAAGTGATCTTAATTCAGGGATCAAGCAAAAGATTATTTTAGTATGAGCTGTCTGAGCACTCATTATTATGCAGATCTTATCTGTATAAAGTCAAAATAATAAACTTATTCCTTATCTTTTCTAAATATTAAATATTACATCTAAGTCATCTAACACAGAACAGGTGATATCTAACAGTACCTGTGCCATTGAAAATCGACCTTCATGAAAGTTAATGTTAAATGTTATGCAAGGTGGAGTAGATTTATGAATATTTTTATAATAATAATAAATAATTGTATTTACCTGTTATTAGAAAGAATATCCAAACACTCATGCCAAGGTAACAATAAAAAGCGCGGTGGTGGAAAGAAAACTTCATCATTTCTGTTATGATCTTACTTCTATTGGCGAAAGTCGTAGACATTGTAGATCTTTTAGCAAATATTATTTATATGAATATTCTGGATACTTAGGTCACATTTTTAAAATAAATGAATAAAAGGAGTTATATTAACTTATAAGCGACGCACAAAAGAAACAAGACCAGGCAAATATTGATCAGGATAACGATCATTGTGCAAGATAGTTACATTGATGTCGTTTCTGTTTTTTGTAAACAATTAGAGAACAACAATCGATTGATTTGATGGAAATTTTGACGCCTACTCAATGACATATAGAAGAGCTGTTCGCTTATTCCTTCTTCCAATGCATAGACAATCGTCTGTCCAAAATTCTTTCAGGAAATATTGCTTTATTAATTTATTTCACTTTACATTGGAAACATCAAGCAATATTTTTCTAATAATTGCCTACATAGTGCTATCAATGACTGTGATTTTAATTATTGGATTCACAATGGAAAAACATCACTGATGTTGACGAACTGTGACGTCAGCTGTCAAAAGTGAGTGTCAAACTTGTCGGAACTTGTTTTGTTTGATACCGGGAAACAGTGAAAATAAATTATTTGTTGTCCGAGTTTATTCCGCGTAAATGTGTATTAGTTCGTAAATTTACGTCTGTGTCTTAAAAATACTTCAAGATGTCTCAAGGTACTCTAATCATTTTGGATACAGGACGAAATGTTTCCACTGTAGATGAGAAAGGCGATAAAAGTTTTTTTGAAGTTGCGAAAGAATGCACTGCTCGTATCATAGAACGTAAAATACTAAGCCAGGGAAAGAATTTGGTTGGTATAATACTGCTGGGATCCAAGAAAACCAATAACAACATGGCTAGTCAGTACGAAGGAGCATTCAAACACATAGAAGTCTTATCAGAATTGCAGACACCCACTTGGAAAATGATAAGGGATCTACCGGAAAAGGTAAATAAAATACATAGGTACTTAATATACCTTAGGGGCTGAATGCTATTTTTCAATCTAACTAATAGATTGAAAAATAGCACTTTTTCAATGTCCTGCGCCTGCCATTCAAGCCTACACATATCTGATTTCCACTTGAATCTACAATAGAATCCCGATTATCTGAACCTCGATTATGTGATTATCCAGACTCATTGTTCACTGCTCTAATTACCAAATTTTTATTCTATATCCTATTGTCTAAATGACGTATGTGAAACACTATCTAAAATACGCACATTAGGCGTGGAGTTGCGGACACCAGCCCGTTGTATTTACTTACATAACACTATCTATAATACAATGTTATTAATATTGCTTGATTTTATTTACAAATTGATTATATGGAATACTTCTGTATTTAGAAGTACAATCGGGATTCTACTGTATTTAGAAGAACCACAATTACACATAAATTCATTCCATACTCTATAGTAACATTTTTTAAAGCCTAGCTATGTTTGTTAACCAACTTCACTTAACAAATTACTTTCACTAAAGAACCAGTAACATTTATTTATGCTGATGGAACTTTAGATTGCCCTGTGAGGGTTGAGATCTAGTACTTACTTTCTTTATATTTTTTTCTTTCAGGCATCAGAAAGCAGAGGAGACTGGTTTAATGGCCTGTTAGTGGCAGCCGACTATTACAAGAATGTTTTCATTGGTGCCAAGTTGACTAGTAAGAAGATTGTACTGATAACCAACTTTAAGAAGCGACCGTCTTTTGATCCTGACAGTGCTGAAGATGTAAGATTTAAACTTTTTTTTCTTAAATTTCTCACTCAATTCCTTCTAACGTTGCCCCCACACTAGGAATTTCGCCTGTATACACAAACCAAACACCCAGACCCGGAACAACTATCTGTAGGCCATACAAATATTTGTTCCGTGCGGCGATTGAACCCGCGACACGCAGCGCAGCAGTCGATTGCTCGAGCCACTGCGCCAACCGTGCTGGGTAACTTGATGTTGCAAAACTAATTTAATGATTAACACTTTTGGTGCTAAGCACACAGCATATACATATATGGGTCGAACAATAATTTGTTTGTGCGCCTCCGAGTCATCTCTATAAATAACTTGACAATCGAGCATACAAAATTGGCAGGGAAAGTGTTAATGGATATAATAATTGTTAAATCAATGACACTATTGCAAGTATATAAGACAAATATTTATAAAAAGTGTTGTAATTAATAATATAAAAATCTTTCAGGTTTTAAATGGATTCAAAGAAGAGGGCTATGAAGTTAATGTCATTGGTCCAGACATTTACTCCAAAGAATATGAAAATGAGTCCACAGAATTAATTAAACAATTTGTGGAAGCCACTGATGGTGTTACAGGCACTTTGGAAAGCATCTTGAAGTATGACTTACTCTTCCACAGAAAGAAGATGGCTAATGCCATTCCATGGAATATAGACTTAAGCATTGGCCCAAATATAAAGATCCCTGTCTCCAGCTATAGCAGACTTAAAGATGATCCTGCTGTTAAGCATTGGCAGAAAGCTGTCAAAGACCCTATTACATGTACATCTAGCACATCAGAAGCGCTTATAAAAACAAGAGAATATGTAAACCAGGAAAGTGGTGCAGTAGTCAATGCATCTGAAAAACTCCAAGGCTACCAGTACGGACAGAAAATTATACCATTTTCAGAACATGATAAAACTATGCTTTATCAATCTGGAGTCAAATGTTTGTCGGTCTATGGCTTCACTTCTGCTGATAACATTAAATGGCAGAACTTAAATGGAGATGGTCTGAATTATGTATTTGGCAGGAAAGGTGATAATAGGGCGCAAAAAACTATCAGGTGCCTCGTAGAATGTCTTCATGAACTGAATCTAGTTGCCATTGTACGGAAAGTTCATTTTAATAACACAGCAGCCAAAATGTTTGCACTCATGCCTGTGATTGATACAAATAATTATGTGTGTCTCTCATTGGCTGGTCTGTGTTACAAGGAGGATATAAAACAGATGTCATTTCCAGCAACCAACTTAAAAAAACACAAATGCACACAAGAACAAGTAGATGCTTTTAAAGAGCTCATTAATGCCATGGACTTGACCAAAGCATATGATGACACATATGATGATACTGAAGCATTCCCTATAGCTGAGTGTGTGAGCCCCTCAGTACAATATGTCTTGGACTGCATAGCATTCAGAGCTTTGAATCCAGACAAACCATTACCTAAACCAAGAGAGGAGATAATGACTCTGTTCAAAGTACCACCCCTGCTGGAAGAGAATGCAAGAAAGCCATTGGAGAAGTTGAAGGATTTATTCACATTGACAAAGGTTGAAGTAAAGAAAAGGAAAAATAAAGATATTACATTTGATATTGATCAAATTGATATATCTGTTGAAGATTTGCACACAGATCCTGTTGAAGATCTGCAGACAGATAATCCAGACATTCCAAATATCCCAAAAATTCTCTTGCCTACAAAAGGTGTTGTGGATGAAGTTAAAACTATAGGCACTGTTGACCCTATTGAAGACTTCAAAGCCTTACAAAGCCGGAATAAACCCCTGTCAGAGTTGGCTACAGAGATGATCAAAGCAATTGAGAGCCTGATCCGCAACAACATCGACGGAAGCTATTCTAAAGCATTAGATGCTATGAGCCATTTGAGAACAGAGTTTGTAAAGACAGATCCTACTGATTACAACGATTGGGTGAAGAAATTGAAAGCAGAACTGACATCTTCTGAAAAAACTAATGTAATAGATTTAATGACAGAGAAACAAGTGAGCTACATATTGAAACATGAGAACAGTTTGAGCACTTATGAAGATGAACACAGCCATGAAGAAAGTCAGTTGTATGAGAATGATACAATTCCTAATTCAACTGAATTGGTTATCAGCACTGATGTTGATAATATGTTTGATGATTAGTTTTTCATATTTATTGGAGTTTTTACTTTAGGGGTTTAGCCTCATCATGGAGCATGGAATCACACTTTTCTAAATAACTATATGGTTTAATCAGTGGGAATGGTATTGCATCAACAATAACATACAGAAAATATAAGATTTCCATGCTGCCAGACAAGGTTTAACTATAAAAGTATTCTAAATAGGTACTAACATTTTTTTTTAAATTATTACTTTATGATTATGTACCTACCTACTGCTACTGTTGTTTTTTGTTTAATAAAAATAAATATTCTTGGACTAAAACTTCATGGTTGTCTCAATTTTTATTCCTTTCCTTTCCCCTAACTACGAATTAATAAAACAGGAATTAGGCCTGAATATTTAATAGTACTTCAATAAAATCTAAAATTCAAATTTGCACACAATAAATTCATGTAAATTTTGTCTTAGGATTAAGTTCATGGAGGTGGCCAGTTGAGCTCACTGCACACCTGTCGGACTAATCTTGCTTTGCGAGTGCAATAGCTCCAGGAATTCCTGAAGAGAGAGGTCTTCCTGGCAGTCTGTGTCCAGGTCGTGCTCAAGTTGAGCCTCCATGGAGTTAGCCTCGGGACTGAGAACGATATTTTCATCCAAAACGACGTGGTTCAGCCGCGACTTGAGGCTCTGCAGAATCTCTTCCAGTTCCAAACACTTATTCCTTATGGACGTCCCAAGGTCCGACTGCGGATCTATATCGTCTATTGTGGCATTCTCAGAGAATGAGTTGGCTGGAGTCCGCGTCCTCGGAGGCTGAATCATGCTAAATAGATTCTCCGGTAAACCGTTCCCATTTCTCACTGTATCGGGAGACAGCGAGTCTGTAAATTCCGCGAGTATTTCGTCGATAATATCCTCAGCATTTTGCCGCGGATCCACTACTTCTTCGGATAGATCAGCGCCGCTCTCGCTATTTATCATTTTATTATTCGAGTCTAGTTTCATGATTCCGTCGTTAGGTTTACTCCAAAATATCGATTCGTTATCAAAATAAATAATAAATACGAAACTTGTCCAGCAAAGTCAGATGATTGTTTTTTTTTTCTGGCGAATCATTTATTTGCTGGGCTTGAATTCTGTGCCTTTTAGCCAGTCTCGGTCTATAAAAAAGCTTTAGTGTTGCTAGTTTCAAGAGTCAAATAACTACTATCTTTAAAATAAATAAAAACTATCAATAAAAATTATAATTATTGTTCACAAAATCGACGTTGTGGGAAGAACAGATCCAAGTATGCTTCCTTTCTCAATTTCTTCACTATCTCTTCGGACTTCATAATCTTCAGAGCTGCCTTGCAACTGTTGTGTGAGTGCATGAAGAAGCAGTCCCTCACCGACTGTCAATAAAAAAAAAGTTTATTGTAGAACAATCTCATTAAAAATATCCAGGCATAAAAAAGTATTCATGAAGGCTATTAACAAATTATAATTGTTGTATTTTGATTACAAGCGCGTCTGCTGAGTACCAGAACCTAGCTTGGATTCTCAGGTCGGGCAGTGTTTTTCCGCCATGAATTTGTTATTAGCCACGAAGTCTGCGAGTCTGAAAGTGGCGCCGGTGATTGAAAAGTTGTGTGGAAATCGATTGTCGTGGTATGGGCATGTGAGGCGGAGGAATGAGGAAAATGTCGTGAGGAAGGTTTTGCATATGAATGTGGAAGGGTATACGAGTAGAGGAATACTAAAGAAACGATGGACTGTAGAATGATATGGTAAGAAAGGAGGTGTCTCATGAGATGACAAAAAACAGAAAGATATGGAAGAGGAAGACATGCTGCGCCGACCTCAAATGAATTGGGATAAGGGCAAGAGAATGATGATGACGAAGTCTAGATTTGGGCCTGGTTAATAGCAATAAGTTTACATAGGACTTAAACTTAACTGGTGAAAATATGCGGATGTGCAATTAGTAATTAAGTACAACTCTCTCAAGTTGTAGACGATTATATCTACCTGGGACAAACGGTCCAGTTGGGTAGGTCTAACTTCGAGAAAGAGGTCAATCGTCGAATTTGACTCGGCTGGGCAGCGTTGGGGAAGCTGTGCGGTATCTTCTTGTCCAACTTAAAACAGTGTCTCAAGACGAAAGTCCAACAGTATGTGTTGCCAGTGATTACATACGGCAATGGACCTAAACGTGGTCGCTCACAATGGGCCTCATCAGGAAGCTCAAAGTCACCCAAACGGCAATGGAGAGGGCTATGCTCGGAGTTTCCTTGCGTGATCGAATTAGAAATGAGGACATCCGCATGAGAACCAAGGTTACCGACGTAGCCCGAATCGCCAGACTTAAGTGACAATGGGCAGGGCACATTGATCTCAGAACGGATGGCCGATGTGGCCGAAAAGTTCCGGAGTGGTGACCGCGAATCGGAATACGTTGCGTTGGAAGACCTCCCACCAGGTGGACTGACGACCTGGTGAAGGTTACACACGGGGACCCGCTGGATGCGAGACGCATGATACCGGTCAATGTGGCGCTACCTGGGGAAGGCCTATGTCCAGCAGTGGACGTCTTTTGGCTGAAATGATGATGACACCTCTCTTAAGTGACCTGTGCCTAACTTTTCAGGGTTTGCTGGCGTGATTATATGATAATTTAATGTATTTGTAATAAATACCTTAAATTCAGCAAGTTTAGCGCCTTGAAACTTGGATAGGCAATGTTTGAAAAATCGATTGTAATGTCTTCTGCATAAGAATATTCTATTTTCGAATTGCCAGTAATCACCCTGTTGGGAGCATGAACAACCGCAAAATCCACATTCATCCAAGTTATATGGGACACATTTTATCTATAACAAATAAATACTTAAGATTAGTTTATTATGTGTGTTAAAAACGTCACATCAGAATGTTTCTTAATTGAATGATAAAAACCATGCAATTCATCAGCGCGTTTGGCTTTGGTTGGGATAGTAGCATAGTTTTATGTTACTGTCATAAACTAACATAAATGTTATTAGTTTAAGGTGAATGCTCCAACTAGCCCGCGAAATTCAAATTTTCTTACGTTTTTTGCAATTTGCAGGCCAATGCTAGTTTGTATGTTGATTAAAATAGAAATTGCGGCTGTAAGGGTGGGTTGCACCATATTACTATAACGATAACCAAACCGTAACAAGCCATAAAAGCATTAAAAAAGTATAATTTGATGGCTTGTTACGGTTTGGTTATCGTTATAGTAATATGGTGCAACCCACCCTAAGACGTATGTAGTTACAGAAATATAATCATCAAAATCATCAATACAAGCCTCCAAGTTCATAAAGGTGCAGGAACTTGAAAAAGTCATTTTTGCACCTTTATGAACTTAGAGGCTTATATTGATGATTTTGATGATTATATTTCTGTAACTACATATTGTTTCATTGACTTTTTTGCCACCGACTTCCTAAAGTAATTTTCCGGTTTTTTTTTTGTGTTTTGTTAAAACTCGGTTGTCATTTTACTTGCATATTGTTTTTTTTTATATTTTTATCTCTTTTTTACTTGAACCATTCCACACAATTTTTTGTTATGTGTTTATTTTATTTTGTAACCAAACGATATTAGGATAATCATAAACGTGTAAGAAGAAGAAGAAAAAATACGTATTACAGAAGCTAACTCATACAGAACTACCCAAGCAAAGTTAATAAAATTTACATGGGACCTTTACCGGAGCTTCTTCTACCAAATGAAAGAATTTGGGTACATAATGGACGGAAATATCAATAAACATACACAAAAATACTTAAAGCTGAACATAGTTAATATAATAATATTATGTATTACTTGTGAGATACATTGTGTTTTCATGCGATGATGACCAAGTCAATTACGTAATAGCTTAAGACAGAAGGTCCCTTAAGTAGGGACTGAATAAATTAACCGCCTTGGTATTACATAGATTTCATAACTTTTTACGTTAGAAGAACTGACCTGCGAGATGTTTTTTTTTCCAAGTTATGCTTATAATGGGATCAGTATGCCTCTTAACGAAAATTATTAGTCCTAAAAAAGTAAAAATTAACTAAATTATTATTATCCTTACCGCTACAGGGCACCTTAGAACCTTTTTTCCCGAGAAGGCATATGCGAACTTCATCTGCCGTTTTTCATATGCAAGACAATAGTCGCAAGGTCTAAAAACACACCAAAGAAACAGGTTTTGATTCCGACTTTATAAGTAATTCATTCAAGTTCTTGATGTTCATATTTTGTCACTCTCATGAAATCACTCAAGCTTTTTCTTTGTTTATCACTATCAACCCCCACGGCTGGAACATAGCCTCCTTTCTATGAGAGGGATAACCATAATTCACACATCGTCTTCCCAATTTTGTGATACTGTTTTGAGAGTAGTTGTCTAATATTTATTTAAATGTAAACTTATAAAGCTTACGCTGGATAGCTCAAAGTAGAAAAAATGCCCTTTCTCTTAGACGTCGCATTGAAAGGTGCGCAATTATGCTTGATCGGGGTTTTTGGAGGTGGCTCCTTAAGCGGAGGCTGATACTCGTGTTTCATTATCCAGCGTGGAGATTTGGCACCTAGACCATGCTTGCTATAAATCTGAAAAAATACAATTACTAAGTGCTGGCCAGACGATGTACTAGGTATTTTCAATCAATGGTTCAATTTACTATCGTTTGATCAGCATATTTAGCATCAGTGCGCGGGTGCGGCACTGTACTTAACAGTGTACGGCACTAATATTTCTGTGATTCTGTCAGTGGATTCACTATAATTAACTTTAAAAAAATGTGTGCCTGAGTTTAGTCGCAATCTTCAATGCAACATACATGCACTCACTGTTGAGTCTCGTAGTCTTGTTTTCTCTGCTGGAGCGAGAAACTAAGTTGTTGGCGAAAATTAAAAAAAATATGATTTTTACTAACTTACTTTATTTAATTGTAAATTGTACGAATGCTAAGAATGTATAAGTTATACCAGCTAATGAAATGAAGTCAGTAAGTACTATAAGAATATGTTTTTAATTATTCCGGAAATCTGTTCGTCTCTTTAGAACGTCGTCGTTGCAAGATGGGTCTCATCCAACAAGACGTGTTCGTTTAGTAAAGTGCTGTACTGTGCTTTACCAGTGGAAATAGAGACGAACGGATCTGCAGCTCAATACGAGTACTGTTGGAGTTCTGCACAAAATGTCTGTGAATTAATTTGCCGAACAGAATTTGAAAAAATGGTGCCATTCCACCACACGATCTGTTAAATTGCTGAGTCGGTTAATTTAACCCAAAATAGCCACCAAATCTAGTTATAGGTACTTCAAAGTTGGAGTGGTTATAAATGCTCGATGTTTGCAATACGTTACATACCCGGTCAGTAACTTGAGAAAACGCGTTTATTTTGGGTTCATAGGAGCCAGGACCTAAATTCTCTCTCATTTCTTTTGCATGCCGCCGCATAAAAGGACTCAAGCCAGGCCCTTTATACGGTAACACTTCCCGAGGTTCTTTAGACAGAAAGCATATTTCTGCTTTTGGCTTTTCGGTGACTACATATTCGAAATCTGAAAGAAAAAACAATTATTAAGGTAAGTATTTATTTCTTGTATTTTCCTGGAGGTATAAGGTACCACAAGATTTTTTATGTAGGGGTAGTGTAATTTGCACTTAGCAGAATTTAAAATCCAGGAAAAACTGGAATCACTTTTAATTAAAATAGAAGTTTCTGTTTTTTTTCGATCACTTTTGCAACGGACATTAGGGTACTTCTGTTAGATAACTTTTTATCTTACGACATTTCTTTCCACGCTACTACGTAGAAGAAAAATAAACAAAACGTGCTAAAACTTTACCGCCATGAAAGGCCTCTCCCATATTATTGGGGGCCAAATACCGGCGCGCGTACGGCCGCTGCATGTTTATTTGCCGCCTACACTAGTGTACACTGCCTGCTGACTAGAATCGCATTCTTGGTTTGCCAAGCTTTCGTGATTGTTGGGGACAATAAAAAAATATGACAAATCCAACCATATTACGCTTTATTGAAGCGCACGCTCGGTGCCTTGGCTAGTGTGTTCACCTCGAATAGTTATTTGGGACATTCCTTGTTCATCGAAATTATTGAGGTTTTAGTGAAAACCAGAATGAGGACTTTGTGCAGTTATTCAAAATACTCCTGGTATAGTACCTAATATTCCAGAACCAATTCATATTGATATCTTAATTCTTACTAACTTGCATAAGTTTTAACTTGTGAAAGATATCACACCATAATTTTGAGGAATGTACTCACAAAATACTTTAACTACCTAACTAACCTATATCAATAACCGAAAACCTTATCTGTATACCTAACCATTTTCTATGAGAACTTCTAAAAAATAAAAACATTATCTGTGTATTTGTAAGACGCGTGGTAACATAAAAAATCAGCAATCGAAACGAGGGAATCATTTGTTTACGACATGAAACTGAAAGATATGGAAAAATGACGAAGGTCGTGTCGATGCAAAAACATAGTTGAACGTTTATTTATTACTTTATTATTCGTTGTCCTTCGTACTTACGACCTCGTTGGCCTAGTTTTTGTAAGAAATATATTTAAGAGATTTATGCAAGGCACATATTGAGGACATTGTTACAGTAAACTAATAACAAATCAAATACTTACACCAAAAAACACTAAATCGTACCTAATGTGATATCCCAAGTCATCCTGTTGTTGTAAAATATTCAAAAGTGATTACATGAAAAATATGCTAAAGTCCCAGACAAATCAAGAATCTGAAACTGTATACAAAATAATGAGTAATTTATATTCAACCACTGAGAAATAGCAAGTGTGGACAATTATGTGAAGAAAATTGAGTTATGAACGACGAACCAAACTATTATGGTTTGACGGCTGATGGAACAGGTTCGTGCCATCGCAGTCACGCGATTTCATGCACTGTAAAATAGTTGTGGCATTACGCTTACTTATGATATTCGTGAAAGCAGAATATAAATTTGAGGCGAGTGTTAAGGGAGAGAAGTGGTGGCCCAGTGGTAGCGGCCCCGACTTACGACCAGTGAGTCGTGGGTTCTATTTCAGTCTGGCGCATTACTTTCTGTAATTTATTTCATCACCACTGCTCTCAACGGTGAAGGAGAACATCGTGAGTAAAAAAAACAACCAAAAAATTCGAAGACATGTAACATCTACCAACCCGCACTGGACCCGCGGGGTGGCTTATAGCCATTCCTCTTCTAGAGAGGAGCCCTGTGTCCTGCAGTGGAAACATTATAGGGTGACGATGATAATTCGAGACGGCTGAATTGAGAAGAACTTAGTTCCCTCACACAGAGAGAATGTATTTGTCCCAATTGGGGGAACATTAACACAGATTATGCTTAAACTGGAGATCTTAAGAAAAGAATACACACAATATGATACCTACTTTGAAACCAGCAGTTAAAAAATAAATACTGGAACCAGGAATAATAAAAGTACTCTGTGCCAGGAACTATTGATTTCATAGCGAATTTAATGTCAATTTTATTTTTATTTTATAAAAATGACAGCATTATGGACACTGTCATTTTTG
The DNA here is from genome assembly GCA_949774965.1 of Diarsia brunnea. Lineage (NCBI taxonomy): Eukaryota > Metazoa > Arthropoda > Insecta > Lepidoptera > Noctuidae > Diarsia > Diarsia brunnea. Next base: position 14,397,644 of record OX459013.1, on the reverse strand, counting down.
TCAACCTTCGATGATAAAACCTTACCATTTTCATTTTAAGTTTTTTTACAAAGATCATTTAGAGTCGACGCACAATTTATTTAGAGTCGACGCTGCATATCTTCTTCTTCTTATTTACGCCTCTATTACTCGTCATCTAGAAATCGTCTCCTTTCTTTTATTTATTTATGGAAAATCATTTATGTATTTAACCAAATCATGCTTCACACTGTCCGTCCGTCGTTTTTTTTGTATTATCCGACTTTTATAGCCATTTAACATTCATACTCAAAGTTGCTTTCAAACGTTTTCATCATTCCTCTGCATCACATGTCCATACCACCACAGAACAGAAAGAACAGGTTCTTTAAGTTATTTTTTCTGTTCTGTGCATACCACGATAACAGATTACCGTGTCATTAAGGATTCTTTTGGATCATGAAACCAAGAATAACTTCTTGCTTTTCGTTGATTTAGTGGTCACAAACGCTACTGCTGAGCATCCCGGGTTCGAATTCAAATCCAGAAACGGGTAGTGTTATTTGGTTTTTCCCGTAGTTTCAGCATTTGTTCAGGAATTTATCAGTAGCAATTCAAATTCTGAAATGTATGCCTAGTGGATGGAAATAGGCTCGTGCCCTATTACAACGGGGCTTACATAACTGGCGGAATGTAGTCGTCTGTGTAGAGATTTTTGGTGTGTTTCTAACTGTTCAAACCTTCCACAGGACTTATTGATGGGACGGATGGGACACTGCGACACAAAGCTTCTAAGTCTTCTCACTGGGACATTAAGTTCCAATGGACCGGATGTTATGCCACCCGTGTTTTAGTTCCGACTATAACCACGTCCCAAAAGAACCATGCAGCTGTTTACAGAATAAAAAAGATAAATCTGTATATAAAGTTATGAACAGATTTAAAAAGTTGACAAAACCGATGTTGGTAACTCGGAGTTGATGAGTAAGCCGAACTCATTTATAATAAATTTTATTTTCAATAATAGCCACCTTTGGTCACTTCGTACTTTCTGATTTCTGTTTAATATTCATTAATTCTTTATGCGGTTTGGGGCCCCCATTCACTACCATCCACAACCTGTAAAAATCATTATATAAGGCTAGTATGTATATTTATATATAAATATGCAATGCACACATTCAAACAAATCGAGCCTGTCGATTTTGTCAAATTCAATGTATTTTGTTGTGATTTTAATAATGTTAATAATTAAAAGAAAATGACTGCCATATTAAGAAGCGATAAATTAGCCCAGCCCAATGAATATGACTGCCGTACTAAGTCTAACAAACGATTAAAAAAATACTTGTAAACACTACAAGATTCTACCATTTCATCTTTTTACCTTTACTGGCAACATTTAAGAAATTATTTTTCCCTACATATTTTTTTTAAAATTCCCACAGAATATTAAAAAATACCATCTGTCAATTTCTGTGAAAATGCCCGAGTTTGTTTGTTGAGATAATAATACACGTGAAAAATCGCTTTTACAAGTGAGTTATTCTGTTGGTGCGATTTATTTTTAGTTGGTGTTGAAGGCTGAAGGTAAATAAATGATTTAATTCTTGTGGACGACTAAGTATCGTATTACTCGTGTGAAGTAATTTTTACTCTCGTTATTATGTCATACCTGCTAATAGATAGTTTTATGTAAAATCGGCATCGGCACAAGGTAATTTTCACAACAGCCTATTAACTATTGTGATTATAGCCGTCCAAATATTCAATTATATATTCTATGTGACTGTTTTCTAACTTTCTTTGTTGCACTCAGATCTTCTAATAATACTAATGTAACGGCAATATTTTTCCATTTTGTACAGTATTAAAATCCATGCAGTAAAACACTGCGGTTCCTCATCGAACTTTCATTCATTAACTCGTATTTATTGCACTTATTATTGTGTGTGATCACTTTACGATTTTTAATAAGATTAAAATTCATACTAGATCCTAATTCGACTGAATAAAGCCGCAAGTCGGAAATGTGTTCGCCTTATGTTAAAAGTGGTCCGTTTATTCTCATCTAGACGCAATTATTTAACAATATCTAATGTTCAAACATTTACTTCAATATACATTATAAAATTGATGTGCAAGTGTAGGTAAGACATAGGTTAGCAGCACAGCAGAATAAAAGTTTTATACCATTTAAAAGTTTGAAGATTCTTATAAATTTTTGGAGGTTTCAAAATATTTTTTCCTTCATGGATCAATATGCCATTTATTATAAAGAAGAAATGTTCAACAACGCTATAGATCATTGGTCAAATAGTTTTAACTGAGTGATTATTGCGAATATAATAAAACTAAATACTATCAAAATCAAATGTAAACTCATCTACCAATAAACTACACATTGCCCTGTATTGTATTGTGTAACGGACTGGTGTTCACAACTCCACATTCAAAGGGCTTATATGGTGTAGCAGCAGACTATCAGCATGCATATGTAGTGGTTGAATAGGTGACAAATAACTTACAAATTATTGATACAGTTGTAAGAGTTCAGGTTAACATGTTGCACCAACCCCAAGTTATAGCAACATGGGACAAGGGCCGGAAAATGGTGATGAGTGTTGTAGAATACTTGTATCATCTGCCAAAGGGTTTCTGAACTATAATCCAAACTGTTTGATCAGTGATGTGCTTTAATGACACACATCACAATATTGGTTCAACATCCGTAAGAAATGTTAAATACTCATTCCTGTAATGATTTCTAATTATCCAAAAATAACATTACTCAAACTGAATAAATTAAACAACGGCTTTTGTCCATGGCCTTCATTATGATAAGGTCAAAAATTTACCCATTTTACTTTTTAAGTATAGCACTCGCATAATCTGACGGCACGTTTGGCGCAGTGGCTGAGAGATTGGATTGCTGCGCTGCGTGTCGCGGGTTCGATCCCCGCACGGAACAAATATTTGTATGGCCTACAGATAGTTGTTTCGGGTCTGGGTGTGTTTGTGTATGTGACTTTAAATGTTTGTAAACGCACCCACGATACAGGAGAAATTCCTAGTGTGGGGCATCGGTTTTTAAAAGAAAAAAAATCTTAAAAACATGTCAGTAATTAAATTAGTAGTCCTCGGAAATCAGATGTCATAGCATACCTAGTACCTACATCCTCTTTTTGTTCCAGCACAATGCAACCAAAGGTACTGATAAGCCTGGTCCTTTCATTGATGGCACTGGTGACAGTCAGTGCATTTGCAATGTACTTTCTATTAAAAAAAGATGATGCGGATAGCAATAATCAAAATGTTACTAATCGTAAAATGGTCACAAATTGATTTTTTTTTATTTATCTGGGGATCTAAAACGGCCCCATTGCCCAATTCTTCTTTCATCAAATAATTTCCAGAATTTCCAACAGATTTAACAATTATTCTTCTAATATTCCTAAAAATGTGGTTACACCGTTTTGATGCTTTGTACCTATGAAGATTTGTAAAATGGTTGTTAGTAAAATTGATTAATATTAAGTTTTGTCTATTATTTATTGTTGTCAGAAATTATTTTGATTACTCATTAAAGGAATAATAAACATTTAAATACATTTACTCCCACTAAGGACAATTCAACAATAAACATCCTCTATAACCAATAGGTGCTTGAATTCGCCGCTGGAGGAGTGAAGACTGTAGAGTGAGGTCTTTCTAAACTGACCGATGTCATAGAGTTTTTTACTAATGTTAAGTGTCGTTAGATTTCAAATCGCATCAAGTCAAGTTTTGACATAAAGTTAGCTTTTATTCTTATTTAAAAGGCAGGGGAAGTATCTTTCACAATATTTTACCGAATTGAACCAAGTCCCTGTAGTTTTCAAGCAAAATAAGTTTTAAACACACCCCTTTTTTCAAATTGAACCAAGTCCATTTGACATGTTATATCAAAACGCAGCAAGTCGCATTGAGCCAATCAGAGCGACGCGATCGTTCAAAATGGCGCCCAGTTGTGTGTTGATTTGCCTTCAAACTGCACTAAGTCCAGTATTCTGTTAGATCAAATGAAGCTAAGTCCGAAGGACTTGGTTCATTTTGACAAAATAAACCTAAATCCAAATTAGAAAATTGTTTTTCTCGTAATCTATAAACATTTCATAGAAACAATGATAGAAAGGATGATAGAGAATCTGATTTTTGATAGTCACACCACCCTCAAAATGAGATAATAAAAAGCCTTACTCTGACAGAAAAAAAAACCGCTTTTTATGAATTAAATCATTTTGGACTTACTTCAATTTGAAATCTAACGACACAATTGTTGTCAAGATTGTGCCACTTTTGATTAGCTTGAAGATTTTAAATAGCAAGTTGGGATGTAATTTCTTAATACTTAGAGAAATAATGTTTTTGTTAGTTATACGCTTGGTAATTTTAGGGACATTAACATGATCTGTATATAAAATCAATGTCTGTTCGAAGTCTAAAGACTCCTAGCCTATTGAATCGATTTTGATGAAATTTTGCACAGTTCTACATAATAAAATAAATCAATATACACGTAATACGTTTCTACAAAAAGAAGTGAAGTCCCACCAAAAACATTCTGTAAAAAACTAGCCAAGTCTCGATGGAGCTGCTTGTTTATCTCTAAAAAACATGTTAAATATCCCGTTTTCAGTATAAATAGTATCCCTAAAAAGTAATGAAATCTAGACAGAGTCGTGCCAAGTCTAAGGTTCCTTACTGCAATTTCTTTATTATTATAGTTAATGTTGTGTGACTTGGCTGTTGAACATTCTTTATACGTTAGTGGGTACAGCCCGCGCCAAACTTTGTGACCGCCCCGAAACTAGGCTCATTGCATTGCGCAGAACACAAAATCAGGGTATTAGCGGGACGCACAAGAAAAATAAATTGACATAATAAAATAAGTATTAAAAATGTTAGAAAACGAAAAATTGTTTGGTTGATTACGTATTGTCCACTCGACTGTACCATGCGCAAGTTCGGACTCGCGACTATATTCAAGGCGGTCACAAAGTTTGGCGAGGGCTGTACAAGTCAATTTTGTTTACACATAATGTTATAGGTATCTGTTGTTGTTGAGGTAATTTAAGTAAAGTTATAACCTGAAAAACTAGTATTTACAAAAACAGCTGTGAAAAATATGGAACTTTGACCCCCAATATCTCCGTAACTAGGGGGTTCCCAGGTATGGTCTAGAACAAAAAAAATATCGCAGTGGTAGGGAGAACAAGTGCCCTTCTTTGCGTTAAGGGTACTTACTCTAAATTCTTAACATATCTATAGTATTTAAAATAATGAATGTCTAAATTCTGAATACGTTAGTTGTATTTAAAATCTAATAAAATTATAAAAAGGAAGAGATGTGATATAAAGGGTGTAAAAGTACCCTTAACGCAACTGAAGGGCACTTGTTCTCCCCACCACTGCAATAATTTTTTTGTTCTGGACCTGGGAACCCTCTAGTTACGGAGATATTTTGGGTCAAAGTTCCAAATTTTTACAGCTGTTTTTGAAAATACTAGTTTTTCAGGTTATATCTTTCCTTAAACTAGCTCCATGACCCGTTTACTATTCAAAGCTCCACTAGCACAATGTTTTAAGAGTGCTACATTGAGTTTTACCGTAAAATGTGATTTTTGACCCCAAAAAATAAATCATTTCCCAGCAAACATTTTTGCGTAGGGGTGCTTAGTTTGATGTACAGAATGCTTGGTTGACGGTTGCGTGAAATGTTAATTTACACCCTGTATACAAATAAACGTAGCATGCGACTCGACGGTAACCTCGTAGGACAGTCCTGAACTAGCCCTTGAGGCAAGCAGACGGTCCCTTCGAGTTGCACACTACTTACTGTGTATTGAGAGGTTTTAATCTAAACCCCAACAGCCCACAAGTGATTCTAGTGAACGCAACCGCCCTCATAGTCTATGGTCATTAAAAAAAAAAACTTTTTTGTTCCAGCACAATGCAGTCCAAGTTACTAATACCCGTCTTCCTGGGACTCTCATTGGTGACAGTCAGCGCATTTGTAGTGTACTATGTGTTCAAAAAGAATGATGATGAAGGTGATGAAAACAAAATAGTGAAGACTTCACGAATGAGTGTCATTGAAGTGTCTGTACCAAAGAATATTGTGCCGGGTTTAATTGGTGAGTCACTTTTGTTTTTGTTTGTACACAGAACATCACGCTTGTAATCCCCGGAGGGTAAGCCAGAGGTGTACCTAGTAATACACTCGTATTTCGCTAGTTGTTTTTAAATCTAATGTATATGCATAGATATCTACTATCGCACTGAATCGCGAAAAGTGGAAGGAAGGAAGGGAGGCCTTTGCCCTGCAGTGGGACAGTATAGGCTCATAATAATAATAATATGTATAGAGGTGAGGCACAAGTCCAGACTCTCGCCTAGGTTGGTCTGTGGATGGGTGACCACCCGTTACATACCGAGTTTCCTCCATTTCTCGGAAAGCACGTTAAGCTGTTGGTCCCGGCTGCCATATATAGGGTGTAAAAGTACCCTTAACGCAAACGAAGGGCACTTGTTCTCCCCATCACTGCGATCATTTTTTTGTTCTAGACCATACCTAGGAACCTCCTAGTTACTCGTATATATTGGGGGTCAAAGTTCCAAATTTTTCACAGCTGTTTTTGTAAATACTAGTTTTTCAGGTTATAACTACTTAAATTATAATAATAATAATAATAATAATTTTATTTCACATAAACAGATTGTAGATTTACATTTAACTTAAATAATAACAACTGGTAACACAGACGTTGTAGTCTACAATCAAGTGGTTGAAGCTCTGTTCTCCTAGCTAGGCTACAAAATAGCCTGTGTTAAGGAGACACAGTTTCATTCCCTCGGTGTTAATTGTCTCTGGTACGTGTTACATGACTGTGCGGATTAGCAAATAGATTAATTAACAGACAGTTATGCAAAAGAAAAGAAAAAAATCTACAATGTATAAAAATATAAAAATGGAAACAATTAATAAAACAACTAACATGTAATTATGTGTTTCGTGTATGTATGTGTAGTGTGTGTGTTTGTGTATGTGTGTGTGCGAGTGGATGAGTGTTTGTGCGTGTGTGCGCATCTGTGGGAGTAATTAGTGTAGGTAAGTTATCATTCGTAATATAGTTTTCAGTATCGTCATAGTTTAGGTTTGTTAAGAAAGAACGGACAGACTTTTTGCAATTAAAATAGGACGAACCGTGGACAGGCAAATGTGAGTTAATTTTGTTATACAAAGATGGGCCAAGATAGATGTTGAATTTCTTAATAAAAGCGGTGTGTGCGGGTGGAGTATTACAGATTAGGTCTTTGCGACGTTTATAAATTTTTACATAGGGAGTTCTACGATATTGAAGTAACACAGTGTGAAGAATAAATTGTTGCCGTACATTAAGTACACTGCACGCTTTGTATAACTCAATGGTTGGGAAAAGAATCGGTCGAAAGGTAGAAACCTTCAATATAGCTCTGTGAGCAATCTCAAGGGGCTTCAGGATAGTTTTAGCAGCGCCTCCCCAGCAGGTGATACAGTAGGTGAGGATTGACTGGCATAGTGCGAAATATACATTGCGGATGATTGAAGGGTTAGCTACGTCACGTAAGTTTTTAAAAATATAAATCAGTTTCCGGACACGGCCTGAAAGAGCGTTAATATGTGATTTGAAGTTGAGATTTTTATCTAAAATAATTCCAAGATATTTTATCTGATCCACTGGAGTGAGAGTAGGACATTGACAGTTCATACTATTAAGGTCTTGGGTGGAACAAAAGTGAGCTTTTATGGTGAATGCACTTGTCGGTTGGGAAGCCGTGCTCACGGAAAAGTGAATGAAGCATGTTTTGGTCGTATTGAGAGTTAGGGAGTGTGAATCGAGCCAGTTTAGGGCACAATTAAAGCCATGTTGTGTTACTGCTTGTAGATCGGCCCACGAGTCCGCAGTGAAGGTTATTGCAGTGTCATCTGCAAAACATACGATTTTAGAATTTGGAATATTGAGGTTGCAGAGATCGTTGATAAAAACCAGGAAAAGTGATGGGCCCAAGACGCTGCCCTGTGGAACACCATACTCAATAGGTAGTTCCTCGCTCCTATGGTTACCTATAACAACGTATTGTTTGCGATCAGTGAGGTAACTTTTGAAGAGTTCAAGTGGAAGCCCTCTGATACCAAAGTTTTCCAATTTATTTAGAAGGGTGGGGATGGGAACCGTATCAAAGGCTTTTTTAAGATCGAGGAAAATTGTTAGGACCTTTTTCCTATTGTTTAAACTACCAACTAAATGGTTGACTAAGTCATTTACTGCGTCACAAGTAGATTTATTTGAACAAAAGCCGAACTGCTGTGGTGATAATAATTTAAAATGCTCAAGATAACGTACCAGTCTCTTTTTTATTAAACGTTCAAGTACCTTGGACAGCGCACTTAAAACGGCAATAGGTCGGTAGTTATTAGGTGCGGCACCATCCCCGCTCTTAAAGATTGGATGAATTATTGCAGTTTTAAAAGAATTAGGGAAGATAGCTGACTGAAAGCAAAGGTTATACAAATAAGTAAGCACAGGGGCAAGAGTCCGCGCATATCTTCTCAAAAAAGAGGAAGATATTCCATCCCATCCAGTGGCAGCAGTGGCCCTCAGTGAGTTTATAGTAGATACTACTTCATCCTCGTCAGTTAGTTCAAGTACAAATGACTTGTCACAGGTAATTGGGGGTGCCATGCCTAACTGTTTTCGGTTTCCAGGAATTTTGTCTGCAAGGGTCTTTCCAACACTGACGAAATATTGATTAACGTTAGTGCAGGACTGAGTAGGTGAGAGTGAATTTGAAATCAAGTCAGTGGAAGTATTTGCAGTTTTAGTCATATTAGTTATGTTTTTTATAGTATCCCATAGTTTTTTAGTATTGTTTGTTGCCTTGTTCAGCTCTTGTGAGTCATATTTTCTTTTAATTTTCTTTAAGAGTATTGCACAAAAGTTTCTGTATCGCTTGTAGGTAATGGATAGTGTTTCATTATCAGGTGTCAGTTTTAGTTTCCTATGCATGGAATCACGATTACGTATGCACCGTAGTAAGCCCGGAGTGATCCAGGGTTTAAGTATTTTTTTACTTGAAGTGACTTTTGTTATTATTGTATGTTGATTTATAATTGAGGTTAATATTTTGATAAGGTTTTCAGCAGCTATATTAGGGTTAGAGATAAAAAAAGTGGAAGAAAGATCCAGACTTTCCATTACCGTGTCAAGTTTTACGTAATCTACCTTAGCAAAGGTGTTCGGGGGGGATTGTTTAGGCTTATTATTACTAATACATAATAAAGAGGAGCAATGGTCGGTCACCGTAGAATCGTAAACAAAAGTTATGGTTTTAGGCTTACAGCGGAGCATGATATGGTCCAGGCAGTTCTTTTCTCTGGTAGGAAGGGTGTGTGCAGGTAAGAATCCATGGAATGCTAATGCATTAAGATAGTCTTGCGCACGCGTATCTTCTGATGTCGCCTTTATATCCAGATTAATGTCGCCGGTAATGATAACTGACTTAAACTTGGTAAGTGTAGGTAAGATACAGTTAAGTGCTGTTAGAAATGTGTGAATGTTATCATTGGAAGGAGAACGGTATATGCAAAGTATCGCGATTTCAGAATTTACCATCACAATAAGTCCCGAAGCAGATCCGTTAAAATCGGGTTCTACGCAAGTGGTTATGAGGCTTGACTTAATGTAGGCCACAACGCCATCACTCTGGTTTATATGTTTTGTCGTGGCAAAGGTTTTATAATTTCGCATGGTCGGGATTAAAGAATTAGTGTTGCACGGCAGCCAACATTCTGTTAAGACCACGAGCTGGCAGTCCACATTAAGTCGGTGTAATAGTGTCTCTAAGTCCAGATAATTTCGATTTATAGATCGAATATTTTGTGTGAGAATTTTGAAGTATTTATTTTCGTGATTCAAGTGTGTAATCGTTTGTTCCGGAGTACATGAATAGGTTTCCGATACAGAAAATTGATCAACAGTTTCAAGTAGATCATTAATATTATTAAGCATCAATAATTGTAGAAAATATCAGAACATGAGCCAGCTATGTGAGCAGGTAAAATTTTGTAAATAATGTTAGAATGGCAAGTGCAGCGCACATATGTGAATTTTATGAAATTTGGGAGCATTGCTATGTATGTGTATGTAGTGTGAATATATTTGTTATTAAGTTGTTCTGTTCTATGTAGTGCTTGTGAGAGTGTAGTTGTGTAGGTTAATGACTGGATGTTTTGATAATATATGAAAATGACAATTTGAATAAAAAAAGATCTAACTATTCTAAGTAAAATACAATATAAACAGTTTACGGCGAATCTTAGGTATAGTCACAAGTTTTTGTTTCCAAGATCTAGTAGGTTTTTTTCAGAGCTGATTAAAATCTGTTTATCACCCTCTTGCTTACGCAGGAAAATATTACCATTCGATATCCAGCAGTATGTGTATTTGTACGTTTTGGCGAACTCACGAGATCGATAAAATAACTTTTTGGTACAGGCTGGTAGTTGTTCAGCAACATACACTGGTTGGTGTTTCCCTGGTATTCCAATCTGGCTGGTGTTGAGCTTTTCGTCTTTTCCCTTATTCTTGTTAAATTACCTCCATGACCCATTTACTATTTAAAGCATCCACTAGCACAATGTTTTAACAGTGCTACATTGAGTTTAACCGTAAAATGTGATTTTTGACCCAAAAAAAAAAGTCGTTTCCCAGCAAAAAAAATTTGCCTAGGGGTACTTAGTTTGATGTGCAGAATGCTTGGTTGACGGCTGTGTGATGGGTTGATTTACACCCTGTATAGAGCTTTGGCAGTTGTCACAGGTATTCAGTGACCTGATAGTCTTACAGTCAGTCTTACCAAAGGGCATCGTATTACCTAGTATTAACTGGTTTGTGGAGGTCAGATAGGCAGTCGCTCCATGTAAAATACTGGTATTCAGCTACTTCCGGTTAGACTGGAAGCCGACTACAACATAGTTGGGAAAAGGCTAGGCTGATGATGATGATGCACAAGTCCAGACTCTATGGCTGCTGCTAAATTCTTTATTGAAACACCCAATAACTTTTAGCATTATGGGTCATCATGCTAGCTATAAAGTCATACATATTGTATAGCCAACTTCTTGTGTCATCATTATTGCCAGTTAATACGACTAATACGATACTCTTTGATAAGACTGGATGTCAGAATTTCAGGTCACTGACTACCTGTAACGACTGCCAAAGATCTATATATGGCAGCAGGGACCAACAGCTTAACGTGCTTTCCGAGGCACGGAGGAAACTCGGTATATCGGGCGGTCACCCATCCACAGACCGACCTAGGCAAGCACAGCTTTACCTAAAGATCGACCCGAGTGGCAGTTCTTATTAAACCACGAGCTCCTCGCCAACCAACTTCTTAGTGTGTTGATGACAATTTAAATTGAGTTGGCCCAAAATCTGACGAGGAGTTTGGCACTTTCAGTAGCCTCCTTCAGCTCCTGTGATGTGCAAGCAACATGACAGACAGGACACGATATCAAGTGGCCCATCGTTAAATAATGCTGATCATTTTTTAAAAGCATAATTTTACAAAGACCTTAATAATTATTATGTTTTATCTTAGACTAGCTGATGCCCGCGGTTTCACCCGCGTGGATGTCGGTCAAATTATATACTAAAACCTTCCTCTTGAATCACTCGTATCTATTAAAAAAAACCGCATCAAAATCCGTTGCGTAGTTTTAAAGATTTAAGCATACATAGGGATATAAGGACAGAGAAAGCGACTTTGTTTTATACCATGTAGTGATGTAGTGATATTAGGTCATGCAACATTTGATGAGTGAGTTCACTGCGTTATCTAACTTATGAATCATTTGTTATACTAATGAAATCATCTCATAATTATTATCCTAGTGGCATTGATTTAAAAACTAAAGATACAGTCGTCCGAACATTTGGTCGACGCGTTCGCCATACAGAGAATCGGTGTAGTCTGCTCGTTAACGTAACCTTGTATAAGCGGCGTGGTATTTTCGAGGTATAAAGAACATAAATAAAACTTTTAATAAAATTTACGAGCGCACCCGAAGAGAGCCGATCGTGGACTAGTTCACTTCGGCTTAGGAAAGACCGTTTTAGGACCAAGTTCGAGGCGTCATTGTAACATGGGGTCCGCCCAGTCCTTACGCAGTAATATATAAGTCAATGCCTAGTGGTCTATAAACATACATTATTATGTTTGTAGACTATTAGAATCCATCCAACTGAAACATTGTGATCAAAGCTGACTAAAGACAGCCTAGCCTATTGATGTTAAAATATGTTTATTTATTTACATATTCTCACTTCCGGAATATTCTGGTCGAGTCAGGCCGTGCCTTATCGTCGCATGTTGCAAGGCCATTTGATATCGCGAGTAGATTAATCATTATTGTGCCCTCAATAAGATCGACGTTGTTCTTCCTTTATTTTTTTTTTAAAGTTGCCCCACACTAGGAATTTCTCCTGTATCGTGGGTGCGTTTACAAACATTTAAACTCACATACACAAACACACCCAGACCCGAAATAACTATCTGTAGGCCATACAAATATTTGTTCCGTGCGGAGATCGAACCCGCGACACGCAGCGCAGCATTCCAATCTCTCAGCCTCTGCGGCAACCGTGCCGTCCAATTCCAAACATACACACATACATAATATCACGCCGGTAGTCCTCGACGGGTTGGGTAGACATGGGTGTTAGTGTTACCGATATTTTCACATTTCGCCTAGTGCCATCAACCAGGCACAAATCCAGATTCCGTGGCTTCTACTAAGAAATTCGTGATGGAAAAACCCAATAACACTGGCCGACCTGGAAATCGATCTCAGGACCTCATCCTCAGCAGTCGCGCTTGTGACAACTAGACCAACAATGCTGGTAATTATAAACAGACAAGTCTAAAATATCGCGCTCTGAGAAATATGAAACATTCAGCAATGTGCTAATTAAGCCTTTTCATTTTAAACCTACTGCATTGGGTAAACGGTACATTTCAAACTTATACGTTTATTTTTTTACTTTATGCACTCATAAGATTCTATGATAAGTAGTCCAGAATTTATACGCAACCATGTGAACATACATACATACATAACGTAACGACTGAAAACATCACCCACCATCGCAGTCGGATAAAACAAACAAAGTATACCTTTAGATTATAACTAGCGGACGTCACGCGGTTTCACCCGCGTAGTTCCCGTTCCCGTGGGAATACAAGGATAAAAAGTAGCCTATGTCACCCGGAAATAGTGTAGCTTCCCAACGGTGAAAGAATTTTTGAAATCAGTCCTGTAGTTTCGGAGCCTATTCGTTACAAACAAACAAATCTTTCCTCTTTATAATATTAGTGTAGATTATCAACACTATCAATATTGAACTAGCATACACTTAATTTAAAATAGATCTATGAATGAAACGTATTTCGAATATTGTATTAGCGTATCTGCCGGTCTCAATGTTGAGCCAAGTCATTCGAGCAAGCCAAGTCGAGAAAGCTCGTTATTTAACTGGAGACTTTATCCACGGCTAATAATATAAACACAAAAGTGATCCAACTGTCCTTTGGATACGTCTTCCTTTAAAACTGGCTGTCTAGCTTGAAAAAAACATGCATAATCAGCCTATAATCTTCCCACTGCTGGAATACCAGGCTTCCTCTCTATGAGAAGGAAAAAAATATGATAAACAAAAAGAGAAAAATCATCTTTTGCTCGACGACCGCTATCCTGCGTATGGTTAAGATGCTCAACGCGCTCGTGTAGACCAACCCTTTATTGGACTTATTGCCTGATGAATGGAAGACGTTAATGTTAGAATGTTTGTAGTTCTGTGGGAAGACCGAGTCAAAAAATCACTTACTTTCATAATAATCGCTTATGCTGTACTTAATGTAATAATATGCTGTAATAAAGCTTTTCCTATTTTGGGGCAAAGGCTTCTTCCAAATTCTACAAAATATCTCCGAAAGCAAAAACGCACTGCTAAACTGTTGTCCATATTTTGTAACGCGAAGCTCATTGATTAAGATAAAACACTAATTTATGATCATAAGTTTAGTGCCAGATATGTACAAAGTATCAATAATTATTTACAACCGCTATAGATATGCAGTGAACGGGCTATAAATATCTGGACGTAAACGATCGTAGCGCGTGTCACTGAAGCGTGCATCCTTAAACGGCTAAAAATAAATGTCTTACTGACACACTTGAGCAAACTGTTCCCTCCCACATTAAACCTGTTGTGATTCAAATCAAGAGTGAAAGCATCTTCTGGGCACGCTCGTTCCGTCATAGACCTCATGCATCGCTTTCTATCAGGCGTGATCGAGAACAGATCAAGAGCATGCCCATTTAATAATTCTACTGCCTTTATTCCAATTTATTTGGAGTCTGCGCATCATGTCTTCTTCTTCTTTTATACTTCTCTATTACTCGTCGTCTCAGCAGTCACCTCCTTTCTAGCCATATCATCCTTCACATATTCCATCCATCGTTTCTTTGGTTTTCCTCTACTATTGGGCCATCTACATTCATTTTCAAAATTTTCCTCATTCCTCCACATCACATGTCTATACCACGATATCCGATCACCACAAAAGTTTTCGGTCACTGGTGCCACTTTTTCACTACGTTTATTGCCTGACCAGGTGTCACCCATGGACCTCTGACTTGGCTCTACAATCTACATGCCGTGGAGAAATATATTTCAGGAAAACATCGTGATGATAGATACTAAACCATTATCACTGCTGTAACTGATCCCTAATTGGCTGTAGGATAAGTTTATATTTTTAAGATAAAATTTCAAAGAGCTGTGGATTTTGTGAATCTACACTAATATTATAAAGGGGAAAGATTTGTTTGTTTGTAACGAATAGGCTTCGAAACTACTGGACCGATTTCAAAATTCTTTCACCGTTGGGAAGCTACACTATTCCCGGGTGACATAGGCTACTTTTTATCCCTGTATTTCCACGGGAACGGGAACTACGCGGGTGAAACCGCGTGACGTTCGCTAGTAATAAATAAACTGGTGTTCCATTGACTTTACTGTACTGCCATTTCGAAAAAAGATCAGCCATCTTTCAGAAAGCACAATCATTTTATTTTCGGCTTCAGTCGATGACTCAATTATGCGCAATGACCGTGCCATCTACATTATAATGTACTACTAATGCACCAAAGCAAACACATTACATCACCTTTAAATGATCATCTTTTGTCATGGCCCGAAGTAATTCGAAGTAGTTTTCCTTTAAGAAACTTGCAATAATAATATGCTGTGAAGATACGTAAGCAGGGACGGTGTACTGCTTACGCATCTTCACACAAAACTTTACTTGATTTTAGACCCTTCGTTAAAATTTCGTGGGTTATTAAAAAACCACAACCACATAAAAGTGCAATAATTAAATGTCTATAATGTATGGAACAGATTTTTTTAAGACCTTGCTCCTTTTGGGAATTATTCCTGTATCGTGGGTTCGTTTATAAACATTTAAACTCACATACACAAACCGAAAGACCTGTAACAACTACTACTAGGCCATAAAATAATTTGTTCCGTGCGGTAATCGAACCTACGACACGCAGCGCAACAGCCAATCGGTCAGTCACTGTGCCTACGTGCCGTATAATAATTTGGGATACCTGTGTTGCGTCATTATGTGCTTAGTATTTGCCAAAGACAGATTGCAGAAACTCTGTTAGGTTTCCAGGATTAAAGATTAAAACAGGCTTCCTAACTTCCTACGCAGTACCTTGTTAAACAACTTTTGCCCTTCTTGTTGGCTCACTAAAAGGCTTCGTTGGCAATGACCTGTAGTAGACGTATTGTTCACGTCAAATAACTTTGCCCCTCTGAAGTTAGCCATTTGCAAAGATCGCGCAAGTGCAGTCACGTAGAAAATTATTTGAACAAAATAAATACATATTTTTAAAAGTAAACATAGTTTTGAACTCAGGTGAATTGAAAGAAAGAAGAAAGAAAACAATGTGAATGTCAACAAGAAATAAGATAACAAAACAAAAACGACTAATAACAAAAAACAAATAACAACACGTACAATAATGCAACACTTGTGGCATCGAGTGTCTATCGTACGGAGCAAGCGGGACGCAAGCATGCATCGAACGTAAACGAGCGACAGAGACATAAAATCGCGCCGCCATAATGCCCGCCCCCATGACTCGCGCATGCGCAGTTGCAGTTTTGTTCGTAATTTTGACTGCTGCGCAGCCACTCGTAGCCAACTTCAGAGGGGCACAGTTATTTGACGCGAGCTGTAGCGCGAAGGTGTGAGAATCACATGTGTAAACGTAAAACTGAGCCTTAGTGGAAGGTTATGGTAATATGCATTGATACAAAAACTAAAGATACTGTCGTCCGAACATTTGCTCGACGCGTTCACCATACAGAGAATCGGTGTAGTCTGCTCGTTAACGTAACTATAAGAGGCGTGGTATTTTCGAGATATAAAGCACATAAATAAAACTTTTAATAAAATTTACGACCGCACTCGAAGAGAGCCGATCGTGAACTAGTTCACTTCGGCTTAAGAAAGACCGTTTTAGGACCAAGTTCGAGGCGTCATTGTAACATGCGGTCCGCCCAGTCCTTACGCAGTAATATATAAGTCAATGGTAATATGTCGGGGTCGGAGTACAAAAACCTTGACGGCGCGAAAGAAACCATTTTTCTGTTTCATCAGTGAAAATACAGCCCGTGAAGACTGACCTTGTTCACATATCTTAATAGTCTGCCTTGTCCCACTCTTAGGATAAGACCTCTTTCCACTTCTTTAATCTTTTGAAAACCCTCCATTGCCATCAACCGGTCACAAATCTCGTCTCCGTTGCTGCTACTGAGAAATTTCTGATGGAAATAGCCAATAACACTTTGTCCAACGTGGGAATCGAACCCAGAACTTCATGCACAGCAGTCGTGACGCACCACTGGGCCAACGAGGCACCCTAGGGACATGTTCTGTTTTATTTTATTTGGGCTGATGAGTTTGAGTAAGTACCTATATTGTTAAAAACAACACGTTGGTAATTCTGTCTGTGAATGACTAATTAAAAAAACTTAACCGGGATATTCACGTCCATGCGAAGGTTAGAGATTCTAGAACGTTAATTGTTGAAATGAAACTGCCTCTAATAGCTGCATTACTGCATCCTTTGTAAAATAAAATTGTAGCCTGCAATGCAAATGGCCGCTTTTCACACAGAGGAATATACGGATATATGCACAGAAATCCTCCGTTGATCCTAGCTAGATACCCATATAGCTACGATAACTCTCAAAGTCTCAATTAACTGTGATCGTTTTAGTAGAGATATGATCAGCGATAAATAAACTAGCAAATACATAATGTTAAAGTAAATAGTCCAACAGCTGTCGCGGATGATGTATTTTGCACTATATTTAATACATCAGTGCTGCACATTAATTATACTAAAAAAATAGGTAAAGTTTGTGTGATTGCATGTACTGAACAATCTTCGAAACTACTGATCCGATTCCGAAAATTCTTTCACTATTAAAATATTAGGAAGCTACATTTATATTCAGAAAGTACAAGTGCGTAACAACCGGCATGCGTGTATGACCAGATGCGTTATGAACGACGACGAGGCAAAAGGAGTGTGTAAGCATCGTATTATAGCAGGTGGCGTTCTGCCCATGGGAAAAAGGTTCATGAATGTATTTTATATGAAAGAGAAAGAAGTAAATGATGCCGTGGCGTCTGACAGGGGATAATGGACAAAGAAAACCTGTTACGCTGACCCCAAGTAGAATGGGATAGGGGCAGGAAGATTATGAAGTATCAAAGACATAAAACGTTCCGATGGGATGGGATTATTTCCGACCACAAGGCGAACAAAACTGCGGACAAAAATTAGTTTAATATATTATCTGAATTACTGTAAACTAGACATTTACGCACGCGGCGTATGATGTCAGTGAGCAATGAAGGTTAAAGCAATAGAAAACAGACGATATCCTGCGTTGTATCGTTGCATCTAATTCTGAGTTCGAATGTTTCTAAAAACAAATAAAACGTTTCATTCGAATGTATTTTCAAAACAAACGTCTACATGGAGCAGCGGTTTCTCGCTGGAAAACCGTTGATGTGTTTGCACCGATTGTTAAGGCTTGTATCCACGCCAATGACCTTGTGCATACAAACTACCCCTCTCGGTCGTAGATACGGACTTTAAACGGACGCATTTTTCATTTATTATAATTAAAATAATACATGTTTTTAAAAAGTAACAAAACCAAATTATTTTCCTTTGTATTTCAAAGCAGTAGATATTTTTTTTATATTATTTTGTTAAAAAATGAAGGAGTAAAATGGTTCCATTCAACGATTTGGAGGTGATTTTGTGGATTTTTTTTCTTATTATGTGATACCGATACAAAAATTATGGTTAAACCAAATTACGTGTCATATCATGTAGATTACTAACAATTTTTCTCAGATGTAATTTCTCTGTAAGTGCCGGTGAAAAACTGCTTCATCTGCACGCTGTTTTTAAGCTTTTTCGAGAGAGGAGCCTTAACTCGATTGACGAGCATTCATCATCATCATCATTTCAGCCATAAGACGTCCACTGCTGGACATAGGCCTCCCCCAGAAGGCCATAATCACCACGCTTGGCAGGCGGGTTGGCGATCGCAGTATAGTTGTTACGAAGGCACAGAGAACGCTGCTGCCCATTCTCTGGTAAGTTCCTTAGTCGGCTTAAGACACCCACGGGAAGATATGGGATGGTACTATTCTTTACGTCCGACATTAATTGCAATAACTTTAATCACTACATTTTGAGTTAATTGTACGATAAAACTAATCATTCGGATACACTCAGTTCTAAAGATGCAATGGGAATGTTTTCTGATTAAAAAAAACATGATTCTGTTTAGTCCGTGCTCTGTTTTATCGAAAAATATTGGATACGTGTTTTTTGTTTAATCAAATTAATAAAATTTTACGAAAATATAAAGTCAAAGATCATGAGTCATGAGTGGGATCTTTGGGGGGTGTGTGGCCTGTGTAGTATAAAGCGAATGGATAGAATAAGGAATTAGTACATAAGAATAAGTCTAAAATGGGCGCCAGTAGCTGGACGACCAAAAGAAACGATAGATGAACGTTGTGAAGGATGATAATAATATGGCTAGAACGATGGTGACTGCCGAGATGAACAATAATAGAGAAGTATGGAAGTATAAGACATGCTGCGGCCGACCCTAAATAAATTGGGATAAGGGCAGGATAATTATGATGATGATGGCTCCAAATTCTAAAAACGCGACGATTTGCGTGATTGGAAATGAAGATTTTTTAAAGGACTTGAGGCCCTTCTGTTCAAACAACGGTCTGATCTTTCTTCGAAGTCTGTTCACAAGTAGTTTTGTTGGTATTAATCTCACAGAAGCTGCTTAGCTACGCATATTTTTTTACGTTATAGTTCTGACGTCATGAGTTTTTTGGACTCTTGTTACGTCTGTGATTGGCCGAGATTGAGACGTTATATAAATATCGCTACAATTGCCACAAAAGCACGTCATTTCATGTCGTCATCGTCAATTATATGTATGTGTTGTGTATGTATCGTCATATTCGTCATACTACACTTATGTCTACCACATTGGGATTGTCCCGTACGAATGATTTATGGCTGTCATTGCATTGTGTTATATATAGGGTGTAAAAGTACCCTTAACGCAAACGAAGGGCACTTGTTCTTCCCATCACTGCAATCATTTTTTTGTTCTAGACCATACCTGGGAACCCCTTAGTTACGGAGATATTGGGGGTCAAAGTTCGAAATTTTTCACAGCTGTTTTTGTAAATACTAGTTTTTCATTTTATAACTTTACTTAAATTAGCTCCATGACTCGTTTACTATTCAAAGCATCCACATTGAGTTTTAGCGTAAAAAGTGATTTTTGACCCCAAAAAAAAAAATCGTTTCCTAGTAAAAATTTTTGCGTAGGGGTACTTAGTTTGATGTACAGAATGCTTGGTTAACAGATGTGTGATGGGTTGATTTACACCCTGTATATATGAAAGAAGGTAGTCTATGTAGGTTGTAACCTCACACCCATGTCACTTCTTTTTATTAAATAAACTGTCAGTGCTAAGCAACTCGGTGTTTCATTCGCACGTACATACTAACAAACTAGTGACCAGCAGGGCTATTGCGTATCTTATTGAATGTTAGTGGCTATCACAGTGTCCATCGATTAACTGTCAGTTTGGAACAAAATGGAACCATTTGACAGTTAATCGATGGACACTACGATAGCCACTGTCATTTAAAAAGATACGCAATAGCCTTGCTGGCATGGCTTGATTAATAGATAAGTTAATAGATACTTATATTAGACCAGCTGTTGCCAGCGACTTCGCCCGCTACAACTCGAAAATTATTCCACGGGAAGATAAAATCGGGATAAAAAACTATCCTATCCAGGTTATCAACTATCTGTGTACCAAATTTTATCCAATCCCGTTCAGTAGTTTTTGCGTGAAAGAGTAACAAACATCCATCCATCCAAATAAACTTTCACGTTTATAATATTTGTAAGATATTAGTGAGAAGTAAGATAAGAACCTTTAAATTTAGAAATTTTAAATTTAAAAATAATTGAAATGGCTCAGTTTTCGAGGAGAAAAATGGGAAATACCAAAAATCGATGTCGTCAATATTTTTGTGACATAAACGGTCTGAGGTCTGATTTTTCCGGGGTCGGCTTGACACAGTGCGTATTGCGCTTTTCGCTCTCAAGCGAAAGTTAAAAACTCAAAAAAAATTACACGCACGACGCCGCGGGCCAAAGCTACTAGAATATAAAAACAAGCCTATGAAAATATCGGTCTGTGTGTTACCAAAGCATTACGCGTCACATAGCATGCGCGCTGCCAATAAACCGCGCCCTTGTACTTTCACCCCGGCCTTCACTTTAGCGAATAGATATTACTCATCCACCACTGAAAACTGGCTAAAACGCGACATTTTCATAAAAACGGTACATGAGCCTTTTAATTTTATAACTGCGTCGCAATTTACGTTGGTAATAATCTCTTGGCACGGATTGAAGACATGACATTACGTTGGGTGTGAACATCTATTTTCTTTGTTTTTCACTTAATCTGTTAGGTGTTAAAGGGAATCAGACAGAAAGATTTACTTTCTCATAAGCCGTCTTTTAATCACGTCAGGTTTACGGCCACTTTTGTACGGACACGAACCCCTCCTTGTGTATCACAAACGGTATCACAAGGAGGGGTCCGTGGTGATACGTCGTGAGATCTAGACCAGGGGCGTAGAAACCGCCGTATCTGCCGTATCAATTATACGGGGCCCCCGACGCGGACGTGCGTAGGCAAAAATTAATAAAAACTTCCTAATTTTTTTTTTATTTCAGAAATGACGAATGTCAAAAAAAGCAATATTTTTTTTCCCGCGTAAAGCGTGTATTAAATGATTCTAAATCAGTTTGCCGAAAAAAAGGCAAGAAGAGTGTATATTTAATTTGAACTATTTGTAAAAAATTTGGAAAAAGTGACAGATGAATAAATATTTCTTTTAATTTTATGCAAACATTTTTTTTACTTTTGTGAGAAATCTTTACCCTTCATAAGGGCTCCCAAATAAATTTTTATACGGGGGCGCGCCAGGGCACGCTATGCCACTGGTCTAGACTACCTCTTCTCACTTTTGATATCTCAAAGAGCAGATAGATATAGCATCTGTCTTAATATCAAACAAATGAGACTCAAATTCGCTTGCAAGGGTTTTTATTTATTTTTCGTCCCTAAATAAGATACGCTTGATTGTCATATTATTATCCCTATCACCCCCATATTCGCGACCCCACGTTTTCGAACCTCACGGGTTTAAAGAACGAACTTTAGATAGTATGAATTTTACCCGCCAAGACGATATAATTTATTAAGATATCTTAAACGGCCGAGTTTCTCTTACGTATATGCTGCTATCTAAAATGTATTTGCATCAACAACAAAAACGTCTGGATAATGTAGGCCATGACTTCATATTACAGTTTTCTAAGAATTTTCTTGTATAAAAACGAAATTAAATATAGTACTAAATAATTACAGTAATAGGAATCAAGTTATAGGAAACCCATATTACATTAATTATGCCGTAATAAGAAACTTGTAGCTTGAGTAACAAATTTTGTCGTAGATGTTATTTGATATTATTGTTATCCGAGTTTTAAGTCAAGGATAAAACTTTCGATTACAAAACTAGCAGGACTTGTGGCCGGTTGATGGTAATAGGCTCGCCCCTACATGGGATTTAAACTTAACTGGCCAAATATGTGGTATAAAAACTTTTAAACAATATTTTTTTTTCATTTTTAAATTTTTTGTTGAAGTCTGTTTTATTTTTTGTTTAAACGTTTTTATTTTTCACTTTTTAGTGGTACACATGTGCCTACCCTTTTACAGCGCTCCTTCGTGATGATATGTTATGAACTGGTGTAAACAATAGACAGACATGAGATTTCAGCAATCCCAGTCCATTTGCTATCATTTATTGAGGAGTCTCCTTGCCTATATCCGAAGTTCTTCATCAGATCTTCGCCAAATTGAAATAGGATCACTCCGAGAAAGTACTCTTCCAAAAACTACCCAAATCGCTTCAAGAGTGCCTATAAAATTTGAAGAGTTCTCGCTATTTCTCCAGCATCTCATTATCAGATCCTGACTTGATGATCAAGGGACCACTTTGGAAGTATTCTCTTTCAAACAAAATAACAAAAATGTAAATAGGTCCAGCCATCTTCGAGTAATCGGGGAATATACATAAAATAAAAGAAAAAAAAAAGATTCTGACGAATTGATAACCTCCTTTTTTTTGGGGGCTGGGAAATCATCAAATAACCCCTCCCGCTCTTGGGTAGAGCGGAAGGGAGTGTCAGACTTCTACTGACTTAAAACCACCCTTGTTCCTTCTTAGCCCTTTCCCCGGGGCCGCGGTATCTCTTTCGAACAACCCGCAGCCCCGACGGGAACAACCCCCAGACTGGACGGGATTGATAACCTTCCTTCTTTTTTAAGTCGGTTAAAAGGGGCCCACCTCTGCATAACCCGTTGAGTATTACAGGCATGATTCTTATATAGGGTGTAAAAGTACCCTTAACGCAAACGAAGAGCAGTTGTTCTCCCCACCACTTCGATTATTTTTTTGTTCTAGACCATACCTGGGAACCTCTAGGAGGTTCCCAGGTATGGTCTAGAACAAAAAACGGAGATATTGGGGGTCAAAGTTACAAATTTTTCACAGCTGTTTTTGTAAATACTAGTATTTCAGGTTTTAACTTAACTTAAATTACCTCCATAACCCATTTACTATTCAAAGCATCCACTAGCACAATGTTTTAACAGTGCTACATTGAGTTTTACCGTAAAATGTTATTTTTGACCCAAAAAAAAAAGTCTTTTCCCAGCAAAAATTTTTGCGTAGAGGTACTTAGTTTGATGTATAGAATGCTTGGTTGACGGCTGTGTGATGGGTTGATTTACACCCTGTATTATGCCAAATTAAATTCACTACCTTTGGTATCATCTCATTTGCTAAGCCTCAAATTGTTTGTTCCCAGGCCGAGGTGGCTCCAACATAAAAGAGATGGAGAAAACTACAGGGGCGAAGCTGAATGTCAAGGAGCTCAGCGGTAAAGACCACGATATCTGCGTCATACGAGGACGCACTGAAGTAACGCAGATCGCCGAGACCCTCGTACACGACTTTATCAATAAGCAGCCAGTCAACGTTCAGGACACGCTGAGTGTACCGCTGTGGGCTGTCGGCAGGATTATCGGTAAGGTTTCATCTTCACAATCTTCAGCCTTTTAATTTTCCCCGTGCTGGGACACGGGGCCCTCTCTTTAAGTGGGAATGCCCTGACTGAAATGGAAACTACCACGCGGGCCCAGTGTGGATTGGTAGATGTCACAAGTTTTCGAATTTTTTGTATGAGGACGAATTCACGATGTTTTCCTTCACCGTTCGGTATGGCTTAGAAGCAGCGTTTTAACACTGTCGGTGCCAAGCACCCAGCATATGGGTCGAAAAATAATTCGTTTATGTGCCCTCAACCCGCCTCCGAGTCGTCGCTATACGAAGCTATAGATGACTTGTGTGTTTTGGGCGTACAAATAAAAATGGAGAATTGTAACTTTACAAAAAAGTGGTATACAAGGTGTAAACAAGGTGGATCCTTCACGAAGCCGTAAACCAAGCATTCTGTACACAAGTATAAATTAAAAATTTAAAAAACCCCCGTCTAAATTATTTTTGCGAAGCTTATTTAACCCATAAGGTATTAATCTATATCTAAATCGGCCATCTTGGATTTGAAATTTGTCATAGTTGTGTTCTACTAATTTAGCCCTTTCATTTGATACCCATATTGATAAAGTTGTGAAAAAATATGTAATCTGCCATTTTGTGGCGGCGGCCATCTTGGACCGATTTTCATCAAACATAGCTAAAAACACTCTCGACTAATTCACCTTTATACAAAAAAAAAACAGAATCAA
Source organism: Diarsia brunnea (assembly GCA_949774965.1). Lineage (NCBI taxonomy): Eukaryota > Metazoa > Arthropoda > Insecta > Lepidoptera > Noctuidae > Diarsia > Diarsia brunnea. The sequence continues at coordinate 14,372,984 of OX459013.1, read as the reverse complement.
GATCGGTTCATGCGTTCGGGAGCTACGATGCCAGACACACACACACACACACGTCAAACTTATAACACCCCGTCGTTTTTGCGTCGTGGGCTAATAATACTAAATCACCCTACGCAAAAAATTTTACTGGAAAAGGACTCGTTTTTCGGTAGAAAAATTACGTTTCACTGAATGCAACGCACTCAAAACATTGTGCTGATAGATCCATTGAATAATAAAAGGGACTTGAAGGTATTTAAAGTAAAATTATAACATTAAAAAATGGTATTAAAACAAAAACTTGTGAACAATTTGATACGTTTTCCCCTCTCCGTAACTAGCAAATATCGCAATGACGGGCAGAATAAGTGCTTTTTGGCTTCGTTACGGGTATTTTTACACCCATTACGTACGTATAAGCTATGTTCCACCCCCAATGCTGCCCTCTGTGCCGGTTTGTGAAAAAATGCATCATTCCGTAAATTTTAAAATATTGTCCCCCAACAGGAAGTCAAGGTGACAACATAACAGCAATATCCCACCGCAGTGGAGCGAAAATCAAGGTCGACAATAGCGAAAAGGGAGGAGAACGGAAGATCAACTTCTTGGGCACCAAAGAACAGATCAAGATTGCTAAGGATCTCATTGAGAACTGCGTGAGTGAAGCTCATGTAATATTAGGTCCTATTAAAATAGATGTTATTTAAACATGTCATAAAATGAATTAAAAGCTATTTCCGGATTCGTAATATTGAACACGTCAGTAAAACTTAAGTTACTAATGGTTTCAATGAATTTAGAGATATTCTCAGAGCTATAATCTCGACTTAAAATATACCAATGGTCAATTGAACACGATTTTGTAACAGGACATTTAAACAGTTGAGCAGTGTGGTCTGATAGGGCCAACTCTAAAACTTCGCCAGTACCACCCCTAGCATTATGCATAATGTTGTCGATACAGGTTCCACTGGATAATCGTGTGGGTTTTTTTTATACTCGGCTTAAGATTGTAGTTCAGAAGTAGATGTTGAAATTCAGTGGACATTCTCGTTTTTTGTAAAATATCAATATTAAAGTCACCACCACACCACAAAGCAAAACCCTTTTTCCTAAGTTTCTTCCGCAATAGTTTAAAATATGGTCAATTTTTTCAAAGAAAAATGTTGGGTAGTTAGCCCACCAGACACAACACCCGTCTGGTCGGAGGATCCTCCCTTTTCTATGGGAGATGAGGAACTATACACCCTGTTCCTCATACCTCCCAAATACTTATTTCATTAATAAGTTCACATTAACGAGCTTTGTTGTTTTCCGCTAAGGAAATTTAAATTTTTGCTTTGCTAAAACACATATTTAACGCATGGGAGAACGCACAAAATGCAGTCGGTGTTTTCTGCGACCTCTCTAAAGCTTTTGATTGCGTACATCACGACACGCTTTTACGGAAACTGCGTCATTACGGTGTTCAAAATGAGGCCCTAAATGTGATAGATTCGTATTTACAAAATAGATTCCAATGTGTAGACGTAAATGGCGCCAAATCTTCCGGACTACCGGTTCGGCTTGGTATACCTCAAGGTTCAATACTGGGTCCGTTTTTATTCTTGGTTTATATTATTAATGACCTACCATATTATTTAAAAGGTTTTTGTGACGTTGTGCTATTTGCAGATGATACCTCTCTTATCTTTAAAGTAGATAGGAATAGACACGATTTTGACGACGTAAACAGCACGCTGTCAATGGTCACGGATTAGTTCACAACAAACAACCTTGTTCTTAATGCTAAGAAAACTAAAATAATTAAGTTCGCTTTACCCAATGTTAGAAATCTAGGTCCCAATATTATCCTCGCCAATCAAGAGCTGGAAACTGCCGACTCTGCTGTATTTATAGGCATAACAGTAGATTCAAAATTACAATGGGGCTTACACATATCAAGCCTAGCGGGAAGGCTAAGTTCGGCCGCATACGCCGTCAGAAAAGTAAGACAATTCACTGACGTTGATACAGCACGGTTAGTCTACTTTAGTTATTTTCACAGCGTTATGTTCTACGGTATTCTGCTGTGGGGCAAAGCTGCTGATATTCAAAATATATTTGTTCTGCAGAAGCGAGCGGTTCGTGCAATTTATCAGCTGGGTGCCCGAGTTTCTCTTAGAGATATTTTTAAGGAGATTGGTATTCTCACGGTTGCTTCTCAGTTCATCTTTGCCAACATTTTATATATTAGACAAAATATTCACCTGTACACTAAAAACAGTGATATTCACAATTTTAACACTAGAAATAAGCATAAACTACGCGCTCCTTTTCACCGGCTTCACAAAGTTCATAATTCATTCGTAGGGCTCGGTATAACATTTTATAACAAATTGCCATCTTCTTTTCTAGACTTGCCATTTAATGCATTTAAAGCCAAAGTAAAATCTAATCTTTGTTTAAAAGCTTACTATTCCATTAACGACTACTTAAATGATAGGAATAGTTGGTCGCTGAGTTGAACACAAGACAATGTTTGTTTGTTATTTATGTTCTTTCTCCAAAATTAGTTTACTGACATGTTATGTCTTTTTTATGTTTTTATTATTATATACATTTTTATTTTTGACTTGTGTCTGTAATCAATCGTAGGTAATATTAAGTTACACCTTTCTATTGTATCGAGTCTGGTTCTTCTAACCAAACAGACAGATGTGTTGCTGGGGAGTTTGTTCCGCCACTTCTTCTTTCCAGCAAAAAAACACTAGGAAGTGTCGAAGGGTGGGCGTTTTGGGGGACTGTCACTTGTAAATGAGTAAAGTAAAGTAAATTTTGACGTTCGAAAAGTGCTGATTATCAGCCTAGTTTGAATAAATGACTTTTGATTTTGATTTTGATTTTAAACATAATTTGAGCGACTGGCTATCTGACCTCCACAACCCAGTTAATACGATACCCTTTGGTAAGACTGGTTGTCAGACTTTAAGGCCACCTGTGACGACTGCCAAAGATCTAGATATGGCAGCCGGAACCAACAGCTTAACGTGCTTTCTGAGCGTGTGATATTTAAATCAAAAATTATAAATAAACATTTTACATTTACAGGTAGCCCAAGAGAAATGTCGCCGTGAAATCGAGCAAACGAAACGCAGTCCGCGAAACATCCAATCGTCATCGAAGTCGCCGTCTCCAACGCCCTCTGTGGCTACCAGCGACAACACTGAAGACGCGTCAGGTGACTCTCAAGTGCTCAGGCATGTCAAATATAAGAGGCCTGGTAAGATTTGCTAACAGCATGCTTCCTTTATACCTTACGTCAGAATTTAGCAGATGTCTTTGTGCCGATATCGGACGCTTCACTCGCGTAAATTGTTCACTCGCGTGTCGGTTGAGTTTTGTTTCATTCCATGGTCATTCAATTTCATAAAATGAGAAGGGGTGAAAAATTTGTTCCAACAAAGCAAAGTTCAAACTTTTAAAGGTTTTTACTTTAAATACTTGTAATATTCAATGCATTAATAATCACAATGTTTTTAGTGCGTCACATTAGTCTTACCGTAAAACGTGATTGACGTGGGGAAACACCCAAATACAACGTCGTTTCTTAGCATTCATTACATTTTTGATTCGAGTTGTTTTTGTTTGATGTACAGAATGCTTGGTTCATTGCTTCGTACAGTGTCTTCTTAAGTCTTGTGGAGTATTGAACGTTCGCTAACTTATTTCATTTATATTTCGATCATTCCGTAGGTGAGTTAAAGATCTACCGAAATCTGGCATAACAGTGCTAGATCGGTTCACTAATTCATTTTACAATTTTGATTCATTTTGTGTTCAACCATTTTATTTCGAGTGCAAGATACTGAATGAAAGTCAAAGATTAACAGAAAGTGAAGCGTCTGATATCAGTTTAAAACACAGCACAAACCATGACCATATTTGGTTCCTAGTCATATTTTAGGAAATAAATATCGACGTCAAAAATAAGACAAAAAATTCAAAATCGAAAATTGTTTTCTCCAGATTTCTAGAGCGTAAAATGTTTAATTGTTGACCAACTTTATATTAGATCTAAATTCTAGTAATAATTGCGTACTTTGGAAATTGTTGATCGAATTTGTATTTCGAAATTAACCGAATAAGCGCCATAACCCTTAAGTGGTGACACCCAGTCTTCTAGTTTATAGACACAATTAAAAAGCCATTGTTTCATGTACATATGCTGTACTTTTGACACGCGAGAGGTTAACATAGGGAATCGCATTACCCAGTACTAACTTGGTTGTGGAGGTCAGATAGGCAGTCGCTCCATGTAAAGTACTGGCATTCAGCTGCATCTGTTTAGACTGGAAGCCGGCCCCATCATAGTTAGGAAAAGGCTAGGCAGATGATGAACTCTCAAATGGTGATTCAGACCATCAAACCGTACCACTAACCCAATGAAAATGGTTAGAAAAAAATACGCCAATGAGTCTCAGTTTTTTTTCGACTCATGTATTTTTTGGCTTAACCTTACTCAGCTACGTAGAAACCTTACCTTAACCGTACCTTGTCTCGGTGCCTAAAACTAATGTATCTTTATGTACTGACCAATGTACATAAACGAGTACTCGACTGAGGTGTCATTTTAAGTATTTACTCACAAATTGAAGAGACAAAATATCTTGTAGCGGTCAAAAAGCTAGCGTCATCTATGCAAACCATCATCTTTTTTCTGCCCTTACCCCAATTTATTTGTGGTCTGCGCAGCCGGCATGTCATCTTCTTCCATACTTCTCTAATACTCATAATTTCAGCAGTCACCTCCTTTCTACAGTCCTTTCCCACCCCTCTATCATTCTTCACACAGTCCATCCATCCTTATTTCTACTAATCTACTTTTATAGCTATCAACATTCATACTCAACATTTTCATCGTTCCTCCGCATCACATGTCCTTACCACAATAACTGCTTACCACACTACAGTCCGACGCCACTTTCAGACTTCCTCGTATGTACTCATTCCTTATTTTATCCATTAGCGTTACACCACGCATCCCCCGTAGCATTCTCATCTCTGCCACATGTAAATGCCCTTCATTCATGCCTTTTGTGGCCCAACATTTTGATCCATACAAGACAGCAGAGGTTCTAAAAAGCGTAGAATGGCTCTTTCGTAATAGTAACTGCGTCTACTTACGCTTTTTAACGCAATTCAAATTATGATCTGTTAAAGTGGCCATTTTATACGCCTGGGTCTAACCATGGTTTTATAAATAAATCTTCTCCAAAATCCTGCATCACGATGTTAGAGTTTTCTGCGAGTTCATAACATGGAAAAACTCGCCTCTAACACCAGACTCATCACCCAAAGGAACCTTCATTTTCAATGGAGTATACAGAACTTTATAAAATAAAAAATTAAAATAAATAATTTATTTCAGGTATCATACACCCGCCCACTCCCCCACCCTACCCCTCACCCTTATAGCCTGTTCCTAGCACCTCTAAAATCTTACTACTTGTAACATTCTCATTGCTGGAGCAAAGGCTTTCTGTGTGAGTGAGAATTAGCAATAAAGGAGTCATGCTTATCGACGAGGAATCGGCTTTAGAAAGACCTTATGGTCCTGCGATAATTACTAATTATCGGCCGTTTCTAACCGCTTCTTCAGAACGGAAATGGAATATGTAATCCGTGAGAGTTTTTCACTTTTAATACTTTTAGACCAGTTTTGTTACCTCGGGCAAACATTAAAGCTTGAAAATTTGCGTGATTGTTTTATAGTGCATGGAATTCAGGATTTTAATACAAAATTTTACGATAAATTGTTGCTGCAATTCAAAACAGCGGTGATTATAAATGTTCAACTACTAACTACTTGATAATTCACTCGCCAAACATATTGTTGACTTTTCACGTATCGCTAAATATTATGTCCTTAGCCTATATTTAAAGACAGCCCACTGAGGAGTTTGAGGTCATTATTATGTCGAATTATTTTTTACATAGATTATTATTCTGATTCAGTGTCTCGGAAACGAAGCTCAAATATACTTAGGTAACTAATATTATGAATTGGGAAGTATGTTTGTTTGTTTGTGACGCTTTCTTTTGCCAAATATGCTGAACGCATTTCTATGAAATGCGTCATACCCAGGTAAGCACATAAGACTTACCCCGGTAGGACGTCCCGTGGGATAATTTCTGACCTCCACGAATGAATCCGCGGGTAAAACAAACCCTTTTTACTACACCTACCTTTGTCTTGACATCTGGTATAAAAAATGTCATTTAGTCTGACAACTAAGTCAAAGTGTAATATTCTTCGTAGCTCCGTAGAACGGCTCGGCAAACGAGAGGGATTCGTTGGTCCAAGCCACACAAAGCAAATCGGGAAGCACTCGACGACATCAAGATGAAGAGAGAACCACAGCACAACAGGCCCAGAAAACTATCCGGTTTCATTTTCTTAGTGTTTTTATTATTATTGATTCATGTTATTATTACTATGAATACTTTAAGGGGTTTGTGAGTCTAACGTGGCCTAAACCCGCGGAGGTTGAGCCTGTGGAGGAACCCACCAGGACAACCCTAGAACTTCCAAATAGGCAAAACGTGACAGTTCCAAAGCAGCCACGCCCGACACGAGCGGACAAGGGAGAAGTCAGCCCGCCATGCCTCAGGACACCCACCTGTGTGGCAGATCACGTTGACAATGCGCTCCTAGAGTACCTGGCCATCGTGACGGCCACCAGACAGGTCAACCTCATAAAATGCCACGAAATCTGGCAAGCTTACATGTTATCGAACGACAGACTACTACAAGAATTACTTGACAAAGCGGAAGGCGCCATATATAATAACAACACCCTCAAAGTTATTACAGGGCAAATGACGGGGAAATACATGGCTGCTTATAGCGCAGGCACAGGCAGCTTTGTGACCCTTGACGATGACAATTTTAACTGTTTAGGCAAAAACATTTTCTCTGCACCTAAAAACGAACCCATAGTGGTAACAGCCAAATGCACTAAGATCATGCTGGATGACAAGGTCCTTGAGATGGCACAAACTATACAAGGGAGGTCGATTAATTCGGGGTCGAAAATAATTGGTGTGCCTGTTCAACGATGGCCACAGCCCAAAATAAAATGGGTAAATGGTGTTCCGGGGTGTGGTAAGACAACCTGGGTTGTTCAAAACTTTCATAGAGACGACGACGTTGTCGCCACAACGACAATTGAGGCTGCCAAAGATCTCAAAGAGAGGCTAGCGCAACGCCTTGGAGATGGAGTGAAGAATAGAGTGCGCACTATGGCCTCCATCCTAGCCAACGGGTTCAGAGAGGAATTCTACCGTCTAACAGTAGACGAAGCTTTAATGAACCACTTTGGGTCCATAATAATGGCAGCGCGGTTAGCAGGAGTGCGCGAAGTTGTCCTCATCGGAGATGTTAATCAACTACCATTTTTGGACAGAGAAAATTTGTTTCAACTTTGGTACTCCCGTCCAACCCTAGTGGCTAGCATCACCCAGGAGTTGCTCTGCACACATCGCAACCCGATGGATGTAGCGTTTGCTCTGCGCGACGTATACTCTGGTATATATTCGGCAAAGCAGCGGGTACGATCCCTCATGGTACAACGTTATACTGAAGCGCCAATACCCAAAATGTCCGCGAACACCCTTTACTTGGTTCATACTCAGAAAGAGAAGTCTTCCCTGATAGACCAGGGCTATGGTTCGGGCAAAGGGTCGCGCTTGCTTACGATACACGAAGCTCAGGGTTTGACCTACGAGAACGTGGTTATCATAAACACGAAAAGCAGGAGAATTGAGCTCCATGACAGTATGCCACATGCGATAGTGGCAGTGTCTAGACACACAGTGAGTTGTGTGTATTACACCGACCACGCTGTCGACGCCATCGCTCTCTTCGCAAAGCGTGCGATGGATGCAACATCTATAACGATCGTCGATTATAACCTAAAGATGGCTCTGAAGCAACAAGACGAAGCAGTCGCGGCTAATCTGCTAAAAATCTCAAAATGCCTGACTGACTACTATAGTCAGAAGACTTCTGCCACTACGACTTCGACCCAGGAATTCAGAGTTCGTTTTAGTATTGTTGATATAGTATTGGTCACTCTGAATCGATTTAAATATTTTCTTCTTTCTCTGTTGTATACAGAAGAATAAAGCGTTGTTTGAAGGGTAAAATTTGTTAAAAGGTTAACCTTTTGAACGCCAGAGCGTAAACGTATCTGCGTCGCCTCCCACGCCAACTTTTATTATGATTACTGTCATTATAAGCCCATATGGTCCCAATGCAGAGAAAAATTCTCATTTCCTTTTTCGCTTTTCGTCCCACATTTCTCGTTACATCATTATTTTAATCGTCATACTGCCGCACTCAGAGAGCTTTAATGATCACTTAGGCCATCACTTAGTAAAGGTTTTGACAGTTTTGTCATACAAAAGTATGTCAAATATTTACCAAGTGACGGCTTAAGTAATCATAAAATATCCTTGAGTACCGCAGATAGTGTTAAAAAAAATAATGATGTGATGATGATGTTGAGACATTTTCATATTTTACTATGATTAAACAACAGTTTCGATATTTTTAAAATTACCGTCCGTGGCGCTTAAAAGGTTAATGTCAAATTGTAATTAAACCCAGGAGATAAACTGATAGGAATCTCGTAGGCTTAGTAATAGAGTTGAGCAACAAATTGTTTGCAACATAACTTATTAAAAAAGAGAGATTTAGTTCGGTTTTACAAGGGCCCGATCCATAACTGATGAGCTCTCTAAATCTCGGTGTTCTTGTGCTATATTGCACATCAAAAAAAGTGTGCGTACAAATTGCAATGCTGTAGTGATAATATATATTTCTATTTTACCATAAACCTTCTAGCCATATTATTATTTACAGCGAGTCCATTTATAGTCCCACCGCTGTGCAAAGGCCTCCCTCCATTCCTTCTAACGGTCTCGATTCTGTACTACTTGTTTCCAATTATCAAGGAAGACATCTAGTGTGTCCCGCTATCTCCTTCGTGACTTGTTGCGACCCCTTGTTACTGTTTCTGGGCACCAATCCTGAGCTTTTCGGGCCCACAGGTCATGCGGCATGCAGCAAACATGTCTTATTTAATTCGGGCAGGTTTTGGAGCTACGTCAACGATTTGCGTTTTGGAGCGCACTGTAGTGTTTCGAACACAATCTGTTAATTTTAAGACTAAGTTACTGCGATACTGGAAATTACTGGGCTCGAATAAATTTATTCCAGGACGTATTCTACATTCTTCCCGCCTACGTGTATGCTCTTCTTGGAGCCTCAACCTCAAGGCTTGCATCGCTAAGATCTTGTATCATTTCCTCTAGTCCCGTGGACAAGAGGAAATCAAACCAAACCTTGTGTGGAAACCTTATGTCACCGATGAATGCGTCTGATAGACTTGTTCTATGGTACTGGTAAACAATTTTGGAGACAGCAGGTCGCCCTGTTTGACTCCCTTGAGACTGTCATACTTTGTTACCCTAACCCTCTCTATCTTAATAGCGATTGTACTATGGGTGTGTATATTACGCAGAATGTGTATGTAGGTAAGTTCAATTCGTTGTTTTGTAAGGGCATTAAATATTGCATTATGTGTGATGCTGCCAAAGGCTTTAGAATAGTCGATAAATGCAAGCCAAAAAAGATTTTATATTCTTTGGTTTTTCTCGACAATTTGGTTTTGTTTGACTTTGTGTGAGTGGTCGGTGGTGGAAAGTCCTCGACGGAAGTCTGCTTACTGTAGAGCTTGGTTAAGACCTAGCTGCTAGCTTTGCATTTTTCAATGGTTTTGATAAAGGTTTTATAGACATGAGAAATGAGACTATTTGGCCTAAAATTATTGTTGTCGGACTAATCGCCTTTCTTATGGAGAAGTATAATATTATTCCATCAAAATTGATGGAAGATAACCTACCGGTACGAAGAATGTCGTTCAACAGTTTTGTAAGGTAAAAGAGGACCGATGGTTCTAGTGTCCGACCGAAAGTGAGTTTCGGTAACAAAACGGGTTTCGGTTTCGGCAGCAAACCTGCCGAAACTACGACCAGAACCTGCTGAAACTGCATTCGGGAGTTCTTGCGCTGTGATCGGTCATGTTCTGCGCGTTAAATTCCATCTAAGCGAGTAGGCAACGAAGACTGCCGCGTTCACGTTGACCATGTCGAGATTGGCTTGTGTTTGCAGTTCGTTTTATAGAAAATGACAAATAAGTTCAGAATTAATTTGTTTAAGATAAAAGTGATTTTGTTTTGTTTAATACTTAAATATTAAGTACCTATCTATACCTATTGTGATATTAGGTAAAAACTTAAATAGGTAATTTTATGATTAATATTTTTTTTTTAAACATGAATATTATTTAAAATTATGTTCTAACGTGAAGCTGTATTCTCCCCGGGTATTATAGGCTACGTTTACAACGTTCCTGTGTGTACATTCCGTACATAACGGTAGCGATCAAAAGCTAATTAAATTACAAAGTGAAAACTATGTTATTGTTGAAGACTGTTTTTTTAGTAAATTGTTTAAATAAATGATATCACATAGACTTTTGACTTTAACTTTACCGTAACATAATGTACTACTACATAGCATTACTACTTCGAAATTTTGAAAAGTCCGAAAAAAAATTCTGAAGTGTTTGGTCATTTTACTTATTACTCTTAATTTTTTTTTCAGTACTTATTGGTATTTATAGATGACAATTAAAACACTTTATTATGTACATCATTATTACAATGTCGAACTTATAAGTTCGGTGACACAATGGGCGTTCTTATTGTTTAAAGCGTAGATTGCTTTTAACAATAAGACTGCCCATTGTGTGATTCAAGACAACCTTTAGTTGGATTAAAGGGAAGAGGAGAGACCTCTTAAAAAGACAAAAGAACTACAAATGTAGAAATACCATGACCGTATGAAGTAAATTTGGAGTGCCATATATATGGACAAATCTGGATGGTTGGTAGATGGTATAGAAGCTCGAGAAATTATCAAAAAATCTTACACCAGTATTTCCTGTATGATGAGTACATGTAATTATATGTTTAGATACTTACCTATAGTCATTTATTTATAGTGTTTGTTTTTTTGTGATGTCCGGGTGCTGTGTTGAGTGTTGGGTAGTTAGCTAAAGTTTTCAGCCTAACTGCGGTACTCAGAGATATTTAATGATTACTTAAGCCGTCACTTACTAAAGGTTTGCCATACTTTAGTATGACAAAACTGTCAAAACCTTTACTAAGTGATGGCCTAAGTAATCATTAAAGCTCTTTGAGTGCGGCAGTTACTGCCGCAAAAAATAAAAAAAGTTAACTTTGACTTAATTTAAGTTCTGCAACTTTTCATACAAAAATAAACCTTATACATGGTCTTTTAATGTTCATATTCGTATAATACGCGTGGTGATAGTCGTTTTTAGGAATTTGCACATAAAATAAATACGAACAAGGTTTATTTTCGGATGAAACGCTACTATATTTTACTTGAAGTAAGTCTAAGTATGCGACATAGATTTGCCTTAGTGTGTGTCAGGGTTATGGGTCTTTGGTGGTAGTATTGTGAAGGTATTGCCAGGACATGAAATCTTTTCTATTATTTTATTGTGTTTGCTAACCCCGCGTTTACCTCAAAGTATATAATATGTTTGCTACATGTTTTGTGTACTGTTTATACATAAAATATATGTAAAGTATTAACTTTACATAATTTTTCAACATTTACTTTACAACATTTCTATTAAGAAATGTTATGGAAAAGTCAAGAAAAAGGTGTTCAAGTAATTAAATTACATGTCTGAAATAACTTTAAGTCATATATTTCCCATGTGATAGCACAGGTATATATTTTACTTAAAAGGAGGTCCCTATGTAAGATTTACTGTAAAAGTTGTACAAGTTTCTGGATTAAACCTTTTGTATGATAATAATGTAATGACTTTTTCAAGACATTGGCAAAAGTAAGGATAAGAACTTTAATATATATGTATCAACGCGGGGTACGATGTTAAAAAATATATATATGTATGAAGCATGATTTTGTGATTAGGTTTGCAAGATCAAATAAGTATAAAGAGTGATGAACAAATTGGTGTTTCACGAATGAAATTGTTTTTTTTTGGGATATTGGTTGAAGAAAAAACAAAAATTAGTACAGGTTTAGGTATTGCATAGATTTCATGAATGAGAGAAACTATGGGGTGCTTTTTATTAAGTTTTGTTTCAGTTACCTTAAACATTAATTTCCGTATATTGAAGAGACCGATATTTATACGGTTTGCGGTACGGATTACGGTTTTCAACCAGCCAAAGAAGAACATTACTTTTTGACTGGCTGAAACATAATCCGTGTCGATAACTGTTGTGTCTCATGTCTAAGGTTTCTCTCATTTAATTTGAAATGTATAAAAAGGGTTGCTTTCTAAAAGTTTGCAACGTCGTAAAAAGCTGCCGAATATTTTTCAGAAAAACGAAACAAAAATCATTTTTCACGATGTAGCCGACTTTTGGAATGCAAGGTGAACGCGTCAGAGTAGCCCGCAAAATTTTAAATTTGTTATGTTTTTTTGCAATTTGAAGGTCAGTGGTAGGTTTTATATGGATTAAAATATGATTTTTGGTCGTAACAAATAAATGACTGTACAGAATTATAATTATATTATTATATATTATTTATTTTTGTATTATTATTCTTTCTTTAAAATCTCTATATATAAAAATGAATCCATATTTCCTTGGTCGTCGCATCACGCCTGAACGGCTGGACCAATTTCGCTAATTCTTTTTTTGTTGTGTTCGTAATTTAAAAAAAAAAAAAAAAAAAAAAAAAAAAAAAAAAAAATTGTTAGGAGAAGGTTCTAATGAAAGAAAAAAAGAAGAAAGTTGGCAGCAGTAGGTAGGCAAGTAGTTTTAACTTTCAGTCATGACGAGCATTAGAACGGTTATTTAGATTCAGTGTCAATGGAGAAAATAGCCTGGCGGTTGTGCGACCGCTCTTCAATCAAATAGCCGCAGGCTCGATCCCCACCACGGGATATACTTTTTGTGATTTGTTTGAATATTTTTTTGATGCCCTTTACATTTCTTTATCCCATTGTTTTATATATTTTATCTATTCCACAATCAAGATACAATATAAATAGAAGATTTATGCTGATATTAAAAGTGTTATAGAAGAAATTATCATCATTACAGAAGTTACATGCAGCGACATCTATTGAAAAAAAAATGTTACTAATAAATAAATGTGCTCACAAGCTAACTTTTAAGAAAAAGGGCATTACAGCGCATAGGTACAGCTAGTCATCAATACAACCTTCCAAGTTAATTTAATCCCATTGAATGAATGAGATTAATTAATGAACTTGTTGATCATTTGAATAATTAAAGTTCAGTAACCACATAAGTGTTACGGTCACAAATCATATCTTGTTTAACATTCAGCCAGTCACTGTCCTGCAAATTGCAACAAACCAAAGAATATTTAAATTTAGCGGGCTGCCCTGGCACTTACCGCACAAAATGCCCCTTAATAAATCCTATTAACGTCATCCCTATTCACCGCGCAGAGAACAGGGGTACCCCCATCGAGGTATACGTATCAGCTGTGTCTTCACCGTCGAGGTTCTGGGTCCAGTTCGTGGGACCTCAGGTGACGCAGCTGGACTCCTTGGTCGAAGAAATGACGGAGTATTACGGCAAAAAGGAGAATAGAGAAGCGCATGCGGTTAGTATGATTGTTTACGACTATTTTACGGCGTTTATAAGAGATGTGTACAGTCAGCAGCACCAATATGTATACACTTGTGGCGACAACGACATCTATCGCAACACATGAGAACTAAAATGACAAATCCTGCATCGCGCTATCAAAGTTATCCGCGACATTAGCTCATATAGAAAATCCCGACTTACATTCGGGCAGTTAGCCCACCAGACACAACACCCGTCTGGTCGGAGGATCCTCCCTTTTCTATGGGGGATGTGGAACTTTACACCCTGTTCCTCATCCAAACACTTAACAAACTTTAGAAGCAATTTTCGCCTACTGTAATAATTTCATTTTCATGTTTCGAAACTAACATTTTGGAACCCATATCATCATAAAGTAGTTCATATTTCAAAGATGCAATTGTTATTTCACCAGAAATTCGCGTTTGAACTTGGCCAAGTGTATAAATATTATTGCTCGTGACTGTACTCATATAACGGCACGGTTAGTGCAGTGGCTGAACGATTGCCTGCTGCGCTGTGTGTCGCGGGTTCGATCCCCGCATGGAACAAACATTTGTATGACCTACAGGTAGTTGTTCCGGGTCTGGTGGTTTGTGTATGCCAGTTTAAATGGTTGTGAACGCACACACGATACAGGAGAAATTCCTTGAGTGGGGCAGTTTTTTTTTTAAAAAGAGGCAAAATGGGGTTGGTGCAGCCGATCAAACTGAACCGTGTCGGTTGCGACGTCCCTGTTCGCGCACCCAGACTTTCTCAGTGAGGCCAATATAATTATTGACTGCCTCGTTAGTTTAGTGGTAGCAAGCGTAACTGACGACCATGAGGTCCTGGGTCCGATTCCCAGGTTAGACAAAGTGCTAGTCTGTTTTCCTTCTGAAATTTTTCAGTAGCAGCCTCAGGAGTCTGAATATGGGTCCGCTTATGGCTGCAGGGTCACCCTCTATTAAAATAAACTTAACTGGGTGTAATAAACTGTACTGACAGGTGCACTTCTGGTGTTTTGGTGTGTTGGATATCATCAAATTACTACAAATCAATAATCGAATCAACAAATTAATATGATTCTAATTAGTCCGTCTGTTAGATTATCGAAAAATATCGGATGCGTATTTTTTTGTTTTATCAAATCATTAAAAACTGAAGAAGATAAAACGCGTCAAAGATTTGAGTGGGGAGTCGTGACGTCACTCACCGGTAAAGAATGTCATAATGTCTTAGAATATGACGTCACACGAGTTTTCAAAGCACTGTATCGTCTTCATTGTTTGTTTACGTGAAAAAAGAAAAAATACGTGTCCAATATTTTTTGGAAATCTATCTGACGGACGAATTAGATTTTTTTTAGTTAACTACCCTATTTTATTTCCAGTTGGCGCACGTGTCTATCGGACAAGTGGTAGCTGCGGTGTTTCGTCACGACGGTCGCTGGTACCGCGCGAGGGTTCACGACATTAGAGCCAACGAGTTCGATCCCACACAACAGGTCAATTATATCACTTTTTTTTTGTAAAAAGCTCCCTATATCCTTCCCACTGCTGGGACGGCGTAACCGCGCAACTGGCATGTATGTAAGCATCGTAGCAGGTGGCGTTCTGTGGTTTCTGCCTACCCCCATGGGAAAAGGGCGTGAGTTTATGTTGCCTCGTCCATATTTATACATATGGTCATACACGCACGCCGGTTACGAGTACTACGCACCAGTCCTTTCTGAAGAAGCGACCAATAAGATCAGTGTATGTCTTTCTAGGGCGTAATTTTATTTATATGGCACCAGTTCGCGAGCTTCTTCTACCAGTAGAATAAAGAATCATTAAAATTGGACCAGTAATCACTGAAAATGGTTGAACACACATAAAAACAAAAATCCTGGTATACATAACATCCTCTTGTTTTAGAAGCCGTAACACAACTAGTCCACGTAACATTAGTTTAAAAAAAATAAAAATTAAACTCCTAGAATTTTTGACTACACTTATACATTTCCAGTATAACAAGGCCTCCCTTTGTATAGATTTACCGTGCAATGAGAGATGCGCATATACTGGTTTCGTATAGCATGATTGATCGTCGGGTGTACGAGTACTCTCACAGATGTTATGTAATCGGTACTGGCAATATGAAATAACGTAAGGGACATTGAGCGTGCTGAACAATTTTAGACTTTCGGCGCTGATGCGAGCGGTGCAAATCCAACAGAAAGCTCATGTCCCTTGTGTTATTTCTCCAGTATCGTTTTGTTAGAAACTAATAATTATGTAATACTAGCTGTTGCTAGCGGCTTCGCTCGCTACAACTCGAAAATTATCCCACGGGAAGATAAAATCGGGATAAAATCTATCCTATGTGTTAATCCAAGTTATAAACTATCTGTGTACCAAATTGTATCCAAATCCGTTCAGTAGTTTTTGCGTGAAAGGGTAACAAACATACACACTCACAAACTTTCGCCTTTATAATATTAGTGTGATTGTGCAGGTAGCAGACGTATTCTTCCTCGATTACGGCGACAGCGAGTACGTAGCGACGCACGAGTTGTGCGAACTACGCGCTGACTTACTGCGGCTAAGGTTCCAGGTACGACTCACTTTACCTATATAAACTTAAACGTTATACATGTTCCATACTCGACGACACGGTTAGCGCAGTGGCTGAGAAATTGGACTGCTGCGTTGCATGTCGCGGCTTCGATCCCCGCACGGAACAAATATTTGTATGGTCTACAGTAATTGTTTCGGGTCTGGGTGTCTGTGTGTGTGTGAATTTAAATGTTTGTAAACGCATCCACAATACAGAAGAAAGACGCAAAGTTTAAAAAAAAACTAACTGTGGTACTCAGAGATATTTAATGTTTACTTAAGCCGTCACTTAGTAAAGATTTGACATACGTTTGTATGTCAAAACCTTTACTAAGCGATTGGTTGTTGGAGCTTGTGGTTGTGCTTTAATAATAACTGCACTCGGGTAGATCTTAGGTTTACCCGCGCTTGCCTGGATTGGTCCACCCATTACATACCGAGTTTCCCCTGTGCGTCGAACAGCACGTAAAGCCGCTGGTCCCGGCTGCTATATCTTTGGCAGTCGTTACAGGTACTTAATTGCCTGAAACTCGGACAACCAGTCTTAAAGGGCATCGTATTACACAGTACTATAATTTGATTGTGGAGGTCAAATAGCAGTCGCTTCATGTAAAAACTGGAAGCCGAACCCAACATAATTAGGATAAGGCTAGGCAGATGATGTCCCTGTACTAAGGCCGCAAATTCGGCACGGCAGCGTCACGTTCAGCGTGCACGCAACTAGTTGTCGCTAGAATGTGCGTGCGAGCAGGGCATCCAACTACGTTGACCAATTGGAGGCCGCCATTCAAGGGCAAGTGTCATCCCGTGAGTGATGCCAATAAAAAATTCTTGATTCCCCGCGTCAGTGTTGTTTTTGATTCATTCCCCACAAATTCACCGAATTGATATTTTTGTAATAAAAACACTGTCTAATTAACCTTTTATGCAGTCCTATCGGTTATTTTTTCTCGGTTTCTCCGCTCCACAGCCTTGCTCCGCTTCTGTGGACAAGCAGCCTTACCCTCAATTCCTCGCAAATCGGGGATTTTCCCCGCGATTGCCAGCACTGTGTAAACGCTCGTTAAAACGCCAAAAACACTGATCACGCCGCTTAACTACACGCTATAAACGCTGCTACGAATACACCAAGAGATAAATCCATACGTTTAGTAGTCAAGCGTGCACGCTCACAACAACGCGCCGCCTCTCCAAATTTGCGACCTAATTGTGCCAGTCATTAAAGAAATTCTGGACTTAAATAGGCCCTTTTACACCCTGTATGCTTTAAGCTTTTTTATAACATCTTTTATGTGTTTGTGCAGGCTATGGAGTGTTTCTTGGCGGGCGTGCGACCGGCCGTCACGAACGAGACGCCGCGCGACCGCTGGCATCCGCAGGGTATAGAGCGCTTCGAGGAACTAACGCAGGTATACAATATACAAAATAGTATCTTAACATCATGCTGGTTTTCTATCATCATCATTTCAGCCGAAAGACGTCCACTCCTGGACATAGATGTCCCCCAAGTATCGCCACATTGACCGGTCCCGTGCGTCTCGCATCCAGCGGATCCCCGCAACCTTCACCAGGTGCACGGTCCACCTAGTGGGTGGCCGCGCAACGCAACATCTTCCGGTTCGCGGTCGCCACTCCTGAACTTTTCGGCCCCAACGGCGGTTAGCCGTTCTGCCCTGCAATGTTTCTATGCTAGGCAAAAATAACAGAACATAATATCACCTGCTAAAATTTTCACGAATATCCAAAAGTCGTAGAACAAAAGTTGTTCAATTTCATAGTCATACACAAAATGTGACATGCTTAAGTAAGAAGAAATGACGTACATAAGAGAACTTCTAAAAGTGGCTGTTGTATGGGCATGTGATGTGGAGGAATGAAATAGTGAGGAAAGTTTTGAGTATGAATGTAGATAGCTGTACGGGTAAATAAAGTTCAATAGATGGACTGTGAAGGTTAATGTGGCCAGAAAGGAGGACACTGCAGAGACGACGAGTAATAGAAAAATATAGAAAAAGATAAATGCTGGGCTGACCCGAAATAAATTGGGATAAGGGCAGAGGAATTATTATGATGAAACGCCATTATACTTAATGCTTTGTCTAGTTTCTAACTACCAAGACAATTTAACAGAAAGGTATAATAATAAAAATGTCTTTCATTAGGTGGCCAGATGGAAGCCATTGCTGTCGAAAACGTGCACGTACAAGAAGACCGCCACTGCTGAGGGCGAGAAAGAGAAGGAGATACCTGGCATCAAGCTGTACGATAATACCGATGGTAAATAAATATTTATATTATTATATTATATTATACTAGCTGCTGCCAGCGGCTTCGCCCGCTACAACTCGAAAATTATCCCACGGGAAGCTAAAATCGGGATAAAAACTATCCTATGTGTTAATCCAGGTTATAAAGTATCTGTGTACCAAATTTTATCCAAATCCGTTCAGTAGTTTTTACGTGAAAGAGTAACAAACACACACACAAACTTTCGCCTTTATAATATTAGTGTGAAGTGTGATATATCTTACCATAGAGCAAGAAGCCTCGTCGGCCACTGCTAGGGGCGACATTGTCGATACACTCCATAATTAAGTGTGTCACAGTTAATTCCGACTGCGCCGTCGCCGTCCGTTGCGACGTCCCTGGTCTTCCCCCCGGCCCTTGGTCGAGCCAGCCCACAATGATGAGCGAGTAGTTAGTTGTGCCGTGGATAGGTAACCATCCATTAGGTACTAAGACCTCTACGTAGCTTGAAAAGCCCGTACCGTTAGCACGTTAAGCCGTTGGTTCCGGTCTGTTCCATCCATCCTGCTGCATCTGTGGACCAATAATAATTGTCACGAGTATTCAGACATCTGAAAGTAAGGCAACCATAACATATCGTGGTGCACAGTAACTGGGTTTACCTCTCCATGGAAAATACTGGTATCCAGCTGCATCTGGTTAGGCAGGAAGCCGACCTTAACATAGTTGAGCAAAGGCTAAGCAGATGATGAACCAGTCACAAAAAGGGGCAAGAATATTGTATGACATGCATTGACTTATATATTACTGCGTAAGGACTGGGCGGACGGCATGTTAAAATGACGCCACAAACGTGGTCCCAAAAAGGTCTTTCCTAAGCCGAAGTGAACTAGTCCATGATCGGCTCTCTTCGGGTGCGGTCGTGAATTTTATTAAAAGCTTTATTTATGTTCTTTATACCTCGAAAATGCTACGCCGTTTATACAAGGTTACGTTAACGAGCAGACTACACCAATTCTCTGTATGGCGAACGCGTCGAGCAAATGTTCGGACGACCGTATCTTTAGTTTTTATATCAATGATGACATGTGGTTTTACAGAAGGTGAATTGGACATCGGCGCCGCGTTGATCGCAGAAGGCTTTGCCGAACATGGGCCAGGTGACCGACCATCGCCCACACAACACAGACTACCGTTCGGGGACCTCGGCAATTCACGGTAAATACTTAATTGTTTTAAAACATAGCTGAGAGAATCTTTCTGCACCTGGTTGTATGACCCATCACATAGCGAGCAATTAAAATATAGGGTGTAAAAGTACGCTTAACGAAAACGAAGGGCATTAATGTTCTCCCCATCACTGCGATCATTTTTTTGTTCTAGACCATACCTGGGAACCTCCTAGTTGCGGAGATATTGGGGGTCAAAGTTCCAAATTTTTACAGCTGTTTTTGTAAATACTAGTATTTCAGGTTTTAACTTTACTTAAATTACCTCCATGACCCGTTTACTATTCAAAGCATCCACTAGCACAATGTTTTAAGAGTGCTACTTTGAGTTTTACCGTAAAATGTGATTTTTGACCCCAAAAAAAAAAGTCATTTCCCAGCAAAAATTTTTGCGTAGGGGTACTTGGTTTGATGTACAGAATGCTTGGTTGTCGGATGCGTGAAGGGTTCGTTTACACCCTGTATAATGTCATGAGTTCTTGGTGCTGGCATTTTTAGGAGGGATAGTTCCCGTCGGGGCTGCGGGTAGTTCGAAAGAGATACCGCGGCCTTGGCGCAAAGGCTAAGAAGGAACATGGGTGGTTTTAATCAGTAGAAGTCTGACACTCCCTTTCGCTCTGCCCAAGAGCGGAAGGGGTTATTTGATGGTTTTCCACCCGCCAAAAAATAAAAAAGGAGGGAGAGTTGTGTTGATAATCATTATCTATCATTCATCATCATCATCATCATCATCCACGGAAAAACTTCGCCCACTGCTGGGCCTCTGTTTGTGCCAAGCCCCATGTTCTTTTGCCAGGCTCAACCAGAATATTCTCGCGCTGGTAACAATGTCGTCTGCCCATCTCACCACCAGACGACCAACGCTTCTTTTTCCATTCCTTGGACGTCAATCGGTCACAGCTTTAGTTCACCTTCCATCACCGCATCTTGCTAAGTGTCCTGCCCAACTCCATTTGAGTTCTATATCTCCTTTTCCGACATCGAAGACCTTCGTATGTCTCCGGATTTCGACGTTTAAATTGGTACTTGGTCTAGTAATTATATCTATATCTAGTATACTAGTTGACGCCCGCGGCTTCGCCCGCATGGATGTCGAATATCGCGACCGATATCGGTTATCGCGACCAAAAGTAATATTTTCATCCCCCCCTTTTAAACCCTTACAACCCTTTTTTCGCATTAAAAGTAACTTATGTCCTTTCCCAGGCTCTAGACTATCTGTGTACCAAATTTAATTTAAATCGGTTCAGTAGTTTTGGCGTGATAGCGCGACAGAGAGACAGACAGACTTACTTTCGCATTTATAATATTCACAAAGACTATAATTTATTATCTATCATATATTTGTACATATAGTTTATATTATATGCAAGCTAATATTTATATATATTTCTTTTTGTATGCTAAATGGGATGACAAAGAGGTACAAACTCAAAATGCACTGACAAAATAATGCACGACTTGAAAACAACATATATTTAGTTAAAATAGCACTATTGTGATGCGGGTTGACATGAAACGTCAAGTTGTAACGTGATGTTATATACAGGGTGTTGGGAATGTTAGACGGAAGCCGAAGCTCCTCTGTACCAAAGGACCACAAAGATGACCGCGGCGACCAGAAACAAAAGACCACTGACGACTCCGAAAAAGGTAATACTTACTTAATTACTAAAATTCTTGGATTTTGTGTTTTACTCGCATTGATATAAGGTTTTATTTAACAGGCATTTTTACATGGTTGGTTAGTTAGTGTTGGTCAAATCTTGCAACAGAATTTTAAATTGGTTCCACATAACCGATTGAGCTGAAATTTTGCATACACCTTTGGGTCTGGTGACAATACATTTTTATGGCAGACATGACTTGATCCTGCAGCCAGGATGACTTCCTCACGAGATAACTCCTCAATGGTTAATAACACGGGCACACAACATTTTGTCGCCCATACGCGTCCAATGTTGATAGATAAACTTAATCTTCGCTCGCTAAAGCAGTCGTAAGATCATCAAGAGCGGAGTTCTTATATCTAAATTTTGGGCCAACAAACGCTACGCTAAAAAAAACACCTAATGTCCTTTTCGTTTTAAGAAAAGCTTGTTTTTTTTTCTCAAAAAAAGAAAGTTGATTCTTTGTTGTACAGTCGAACAAGCTAATAAGTATACAGGTAGAGTTTTTTATAATTCTAGTACACTGAAAATGTTAATTGCAATTTTGTTTTATAAAGCGTTTCGCATTAACCTCTAGAGCCCCAGCGGCACAAAAACGTGCCAGTAAACAAGTATTACCGTTGAGCCCCGCTGGCACAAATTTGTGCCACCAAACCCCGACCGATTTAAAACTGTATTTGTATTATAGATAAGTCTTAAAATCGTTTCTGAACGAATGTTCTCAATGGCAGATAATATTTTACAACCTTATACAAAGATAGAAACTAAAAATATTGTAGGCAACATTTAAAAAAAAAGTGTGAAGTTAGTACAAAAATTTCGTGTTCGTGATTACGTCGCGCGCTAGTGAATTCGTGTGTTTTCGTGATTTTTCATTGATTTTGTACGGTAAGTGGGTGAATATTCATTTATAAGTGTTTCTCGCAACTTTTTACATAGTTTTTCGCATGAAATAATACCACAAAACTTGTTTTATTGAGCTAACAAAATTTACATCGTTCTGGGTTCGTCGAACTCGCTATTGTTATTGTACGATTTTTTGAGATAATTCAACGAAATTTCATCTTTGTGATGGCAGAAATAACGTAAAATCTATTGATAATTCATAATTACACGTAGTCCATGCATATTTCAATAATTTATTCATATTATGATGAAAATTTCATTAGTAGGTAACGAAATCCTATTTGAATTTTGAACTGTCAAACGTCAAAATGGTTCTTAGCTCAGCTAGTGCTTAGGGTCATGTCGATAAAAGTTATCGATTGTTTTTGTAAAATTGTTCGGATAAATAAAATGAAAGTATTATTTTTCGTATTTTATAGTTTTATTTCCGTTTAGTGTAGTTTGAATGTAGATGTTTTTTTTAATTATAATAATTTCTTTTAGTTTTTTATGTTTTGTTTTGTAAATTATGTGTACGGTATTCTAATAGATTTGAGATGGCTGCGAGGCAAAACTGGTGCGTTGGACGCGAGTATGCCCCGGAGGACTTTGATGAGCTCCTCCGGGACACCGACTCGGAGGACGAGGGCGAAGCCGAGTACCTCTATTCTCTTTTATGAATAATGAATAAATCACTCACCTTGTTGTGATGAGGCTAAGTATCATCATCTGCCTAGCCTTTTCCCAACTATGTTGGGGTCGGCTTCCAGTCTAACAGATGCAGCTGAGTACCAGTATGTTACATGGAGCGACTGCCTATCTGACCTCCACAACCCAGTTAATACTAGGTAATACGATACTCTTTGGTGAGACTGGATGTCAGAATTTCAGGTCACTGACTACCTGTAACGACTGCCAAAGCTCTATATATGGCAGCCGGGACCAACAGCTTAACGTGCTTTCCGAGGCACGGAGGAAACTCGGTATGTCGGGCGGTCACCCATCCACAGACCGACCTAGGCAAGCACAGCTTTACCTAAAGATCGACCCGAGTGGCAGTTCTTATTAAGCCACGAGCTCCTCTGTGTGATGAGGCTAAGTATATGATGAATAATCACTTGTTGTTTTTTTTTTCAGTAATATATCTTTTTGTCTTTTAGCAACCTGAATGGATAATATTTTATACATAGGTATGTAGTAACTATATGTGATTGAATCAGGTGCGGGTATTGTTTGTGTTTTCGTCTACACGTTTTATATGGGGAAGGGTGATGGTCTGGAATTGCATGTAAATATGAACTTCGCATGAAAAACTCATCTGAACTTGCAATTTTTTGTGAGGCGTTAGGTTTATAAATGTGTTTTTTTTTTCAGTATGTTGAGCCGCCACCGACTATCCTCGGGTTATATACCCAGGAGGGAGTCGAATTTCTACTGGCTCCGACTGCTTCGTCACTTATCTTTATGTAAGTCAATGTTATCATCAAAATGTTTTTTTTTTGTAAAGTTGTTTATGAGTCTTTTTTAAAACGAAAATCTTTTTTGATAGGGCAAATCCATCGATTTCAACTTCGAGTGTGCCGCACCCTTCCTCGAGTGCGCCAGCAGTCATTCAGGCGTAAGTAATAAAACACGTTTTCATCAAAATAATTGTTTTTGCGTTACATCAGGAATAACGCAAATCTTTTTTTACAGATCGAGCCCGCTGCGCGCTCAGCCTTCGCCTTTTGAATTTCACCCAGAGTAATTATATTTTCATCTTCGTCTTTTTACCTATTCTTCTTGATAAAGACATACGTAGATTTATGATATTACTGTTTATTTTTATTACGAGTATTTTGTAAATAAATAAATAAATAGTATTATTATTATTATTTAACTAATATGCATAATAAGTAAATAAAAGTACTATGTCAATCTAAATTGTTTTTTTATTTTCCTTCCTGAACTCAGTCAAACTTATCGATACTATAGTGGTGTGGTCCCAACCCTACGGAATGTTAGAATTTCATACATTTTTATGACCACTTCAGATGTTGACAATTTTGGTTTTTTCTATGAAAGATAAGGTAAGTATGGGTAGAAATCGGTAGACTACTTTGTTCTTGTTCATTTTCAAGTAACATTTAAATTCAAACGCTTATATTACCTGGTGAAAAAAATCCTACAAAAAAGTTATCAGATTTGTTCCCTACTCTAGGTTATTTTGAGGTTTTACAATTATAGTGGCATATTTTAACGATTTATTGTTAGTAATGAGTCGATGAATATATAAGTAGTATTGTAGAAACATTTATAAAGGGCATCTGTTTGTTATACCTCTGATGATCATTTTACAAAGTAGTGTATCGAACAATGCAAATTCATGAAAACTGCGCCGCGCGCTATGAAGTTCGAGTTTGAATATTGCAGGAATCGGATACAGAACTCGTAAAATAACATTATCTTTAGATTACCAGTCTATTCATGAGTCAGTTCCCAAAATTTCGTGTAAATTGATCACACAGTTTAGTCAGAAATCAACATAATACAGCAACATAACTATATTCGGCAAGTACTCCGACTTCAATAGGATATGTTTATTTCTTGAGTTCTAATCAGAATCTTGTTTACATTGTATTTCATAGTCACATCATTGAACAACCCGACACCGTTTAGAGTGTGTGAATAGAAGCAACAGAAACGGAGCGATAACAGTTTTTGTGACCAGTGTCAGATTTCGCTTACGATAAGAGACCGCCCGCGGTGCTTGACGGATGGTTGACGTAACTAATGGCGGTACTTGAGAGGTTAAGCGACTGATGTCAAACGCTGTATCGTTTGCCATCAGTCTCTAAATGTATTTGTATAATCTTAAAAGTAAATGCAAGTTAGCTGGCTATATACTTATTATCTTGTTCGACTGTACAATTTTCTATCATAAAATTTTACCGAAACATAATTAAGTATAAGATTTTAAACTGACATGGTCACTACCTGCGGTACTCAGAGATATTTAATGATTACTTAAGCCGTCACTTAGTAAAGGTTTGACATACTTTTGTATGACAAAACTGTCAAAACCTTTACTAAGTGATTGCCTAAGTAATCATTAAAGCTCTCTGAGTGCGGCAGTAACACTGTTGATCATGGTGCTTGTAACAGCGCCGAAATATCGGGAACTCGAAACAATAAGTATACATGGTAAATATCCTGTTTTCAGTATAAATAATAATTAAGTATACGAAACTACTTTAATTTAACATTAAACCTTATATTACAGATAACGACCGAATGCCAACTTCGACATCACTAGGCTCTGGCCTCGAAACGGGAGAGAAGCCACTATCTATATCTAACTTCGACTTATCATACCCCGACAATTCCCTATCCAAAGCTCTAAACGGTTCCCATGAAAACTTCCTTCACATGGAAAAACAGAATTTAGACAAAGAAGGTAACGTAGAAACTGGTTCCATAGACACCTTAGTCCCTCCCGTTCCTTCCACCCCTATTCTGGATGAGTTGAAAGCGAATATGAACAGAATAGACTCCCATCATAACCTAGAGTTTTTAACGAGATCGCAACACGAGAATTAGTTTGTAAGTTGTTCTTTTTTTAAAAATCGCGATGGTTCGTCTGTGAGGTAGAATCTAGCATAGTTTTTTCACAAATGTCTTCGTCTTGATTACGGCTACGTGTACAAATATTGTACACGTAGCTGTGCTCGTTTCTTTTTTATTCTCGGTTGCTGAGGGTAGTAACGTGATCTAAAATAGCCTATTTTAACCTATTTGACTATCAAATGCACGTCATTGATGGACAGTCCATAGTAATACTATTTTTGTTCGTGACTGTACATAGACACACATATTATTATGTAAACTAATCGAGTTGTATCGAAACTACTTTACGTGTACACGGCGTTATTGACACGTTTACGCCCCCGAAACTATCCGATTTTTTTTAAGCAGATTAGCTGTCGCGGTTTAAAATCATACTAGTGTAAAATATGTCCGGATTAAAGATAATTTACTGTTGTATTAAAAGTGATTTAAGTATAAAAACGCTGAATATGGTATATCCTTGTTAAATGTATCCCATCATCGTACCTTTGTATCTTGTATGTGATATCGAGTCTCATCTTATTTTGTATAGGCACACCAGTTTTGTACTACTTATATTGATACATTATATTTCCCGTCTTCACTAAATCTAAGCACAATAGGGATGTATCCCCAGTGTGAAAAAAATATGATTTTGTTTAGTCATTTGTATACGTGTTTTTTGTTTTATCAAAATTAATAAAAATTGACGAAAATAAACGTGTCAAAGATCATGAGTGGGGGGGCCGTGTGACGTCACTTTCTGGTAAAAAATTACCAAACTGGGACGTCACACGAGTTTTCGAAGCACTTGTCGTCTTCATTTTAAGTTTACGTGAAAAAATATGTTCCCAATATTTTTTGGAAATCGTATCTGACGGCCTAATTAGTTTTTTTTGTCAAGTACTCTATTTGGTAGGTACTGCCTAGAAACAAACGCATTCTAAAACGATGAAAATTCAATGTATTACAAGTTGCATATTATTTAGATACCAGTATTTAGACATTTAGGTACATTTAGATATACCTAACCCAGTGTAATAGCGAAAACGGGGACACAATGTCTATCTTAGTAGAAACAAATAAAATTCAATTGCCACCTACCTAAATAACTTCCTTTCTTCTTGAGATCTTAAATCATAATCTTTCAAAAATTATATAAAAGTTTAGTTAGGCTGCGAATAAAAAAAAATGCTTTAATTCATGTACAAAAGTTGAAAAGAGGTTTATTTGCAAGGTTGTGCTTATCTTAATGCTACTTTCCTCTATGATCATAGAGAAAAGTAGATTTTTTTTTGGTTTTCTTAGTGCTTATCTTTGAACACTCTTCGTACACATGTGGTTAAGAATGGGTAAAATGTGTTTTTTTTTATGTTGCTTTTGATCTAGAAACGATATTTTTTCATAGGCCTGGTTAGATTGTCAATTTTTAGTAATAAAATAGCCTTATGAGCTATCCCGGAATCGGAGTAACTATTGCTGTATTTAGTCATTCATGATCAGTGAATCTATAGTTAAAATCTCATATAAAATGTTGTGAGTTCACAAATCTCTTGGAATAACGATTATTGAGAGGAAATGCAGGTGGTCTTTTCTTCATACAAACGCTCTCGCCTGTTTTCTTTCTGGTTTAGGACTTTAAAACAATGATTTTTATACTAAATTAAATATTAACCTCTTCTGTGACCCTAGGTTTTCGTTTTTGATGATAATAATAAGGACAAATTATAAAATTGCCTATTTAGACCGCAGTCAACAGAGGCCTATTGTACAAAATTTTCAGTTATGAATGAGAAAGATAAAACAGAGGAACACAATATATCCTTCTTGTTCTAATATTTGAGAAGGAAATAGTCGAGAGCTAAAACCCAAGTTGTCATTATCGATAGTTTCTTCAAATATCTAATTTTAAAATGTTTCTCCGCCCGCCTTTCCTCTTAAATTTTCATTTTAGCATACATGTGGAATATTTAGTAAGTATATTAAAATATGTAGTTTTTTTATCGTTTAACAGTAAGCAAACAACTGGAGTGTTTGAAATGTATTTCTAATGTATTAAGTACTTACCAGATTTCTACCATACCATCAGAGTATTTATATTTTCTACCATTTCGTGTTGCCAGATTAAAATATATAGTATTTTTTTACTCATATTTTTGGGGTCAACAGACAGGTATTTTATTCAAGAAATTATAAAGTTAAGAATCGAGAGATTATTTTTAAACATGGTAGAAAAATTACTGTGATTGTAAATAACATAAGCTTAAAGTAGGCACTAACGGCCGCTTGGTAGGCATAAGTTTATTAATGTATTTAAATTGTCGCTTCTGCCAGATCCTTTGTTATTTACATGCATTTTGTGTCACCATACAGTTTCGTTTAATATACTTATTTCAATTATGATTATAGACATTCACCAGTCTATAATATATTGCCGAAGTTGTAATTGTCTCTCAAAATATGTTTATCGTATTTTATACCTTAAAACAAACCCTTCCGGCTTTTTTCTGTGTTTAAAAGGATACAGATTTGCATCATGTCGTTATGAATTCGTGTATCTGTTTCAATTTTTCGTAAAGAAGTAAGGTATTCTGAGGCCATAACCAATTTTATTTTTTAACGAGTACTTGAGCTTGCAGGACAATAAATGGTGAAAGTTATAGACTGTGCTGAAGGTATACTCAAGGAGTTAGGTATATTTGGAAACGTCGTGGTGTGGTCCAAAAAAATGGTGCTAAGGTCGCAAAAAGTACTTAAGGAATCTCATGACATAAATCCATTCTTCACTTTGGAAAAGTCCCATTTTTCTCAAGTAAACAGAAATATTTTGTCTATTCCTTATATTTTTAAAGTAATAATTGCCCACGAGTTACAACACTATGAGTCAATTTGCCATTTGAATACTATGTTTTATATTAATTAAGTACTTATTAAAGTGTGCTCAATTTTTTTCCAGAAGTTTTATTTGTTCGTCGCAGTAAAGTTAAAATTTTATGTTACTAAAGTACCTACATAACGAATATGATATTTTATATAAATTAAATGATTGAATCAAACGACTCACTGAATACTTTGCATTATCTGTGAAAGAGTGGGAAAATATTAACCAATCACAGCTTAACGTGTATGTTTACGTCGTATCGTCAACCAATCAGAAACGACAATCTTTGTTCCAATTCAAAATGTAACATTACTATTGGATGGAAGTTTGGAACTGAAAATGTAATGGTGTCATACCAGTCTAGTACAAACCTGCAAAACGCGGGAAAAGTATTGTTTTCTAGTTTTCGAATTTAATTGTTAAACCTTTGATTTTTTAGTTGTAGTTTTAGTTGTCTATTTGTGTAGACTTTATCAAAACTCGAATATATTTTGTAAAATGTTGTACTTTTGTAATTTCCTTTTTAACATACGAAATACATTGGAAGAACAGCAGTTTTTTTGTTATTATTGCTACCTTTTACCTGAAAATCCTAAATCATCATCTTCACTAGCTGGGACAAGAAAAACCACCGACAACTCCACAGATTATAAAACACTGGCTGTTGTTTTTTTTGAGCGTATGAAATCATCAAATGACTCCTCCCGCTCTATGGCCGCCTGGACTGAACTTGAGTCGGACTTGACACGCCTAAATTCCGCCCCATTAGATATATTGATAACTAGTTTGTTTATATTTTGACATACACGCCCACTTTTCAGTACAGAATGACATTTTAGACATCTTTAACATTGATTAAACAGAAGCAACTATGGGTTTGAGAAGGATGGCTGATGTAGGAGGCAACATAATTATACGGAGGAAGTACCTTAGTCGAAGATTCGCCAATTGCGATCAAGAAATTCAAGATGTCTCCCTGTTGTCATGATAACGACAGACGACCCAAGTCCAAAAATAGACTTGAGTCGGCATTATAAGTATGGGTGCTATTCAACCATAAATACTGACTAAACAGAATCAAGTTTTAAGATACAGAAAGATGTGTGTAGGACATGATGAACAGATGAAGGGGTTTTGGGGCATGTTAGTTTGTTATAAAAAAGTACTGATCCAGAGGTGAATTTAATAAATTGAGTACTTTTTTTTTGCCTAAAAATATAACTACAACAGAACAGCATTGGTGTATTTTTTGTTTCTTATATTTGCTAAAAGCGGCGCTACTCTCAAGTATCATTTCGAGCTTATCACGGATTTTATACACCAAAACTGAGTACTAAGAGAGCGAAAAAGTTACGTAATCACGTTTATCGACATCCACGCTGACGAATTCGTGTGCACAGCAGCAGAAACATCGTAAATGTCCAAAAAATCGTGAGCTAAAACTGTCTTCATAATAACCAAACTACTAAGGTAATCACCAATCATTACTAGCATGTCTGCCAGTCCTCAAAGCAAGCAAACAATGATATTAGTCCGCCGGAGTCTTGAAAGCGTGGTACTCTCTCTCCGCTCCGCCAATTGTCTATTTACCTTTTGAAACGGTTCCGAATCGGAATCACTGTCGTTAAACTTAAATCATTGTTTGCGGATGGTACAAGCGATTGAAGTGGTCGGATCAGTATAAAAATGAGGATAATGTTTGTAAACGCACCCACGATACTGGAGAAATTCCTAGTGTAGGGAATAGTTAAAAAGTTGCAAAAATAAAACCGACTTCAAAAACACAAGAAATGAAAAACTGTTTTGTGAACAAAGTGACGGGTTGATAACCTCCTCCTTTTGGAATTTAGTCAAAAAGTAAAAGTTTTTTCTGTTACAGTTATTAACAAAGGAACTGTTTAAATCCAGCCTACTTAATAATCTTTTGGCCTAGGTACCACCCACTGACATGGCGGCACGATTGGCGCAGTGGCTGAGCGATTGGCTGTTGCGCTGCGTGGGTTCATAGGTTCGATCCTCGCTCGGAACAAATATTTGTATTTCCTGCAGGGAGTTGTTCCGGGTCTTGCTGTTTTTGTTAGTTTTAAAATGTTTATAAACGCACCTACGACACAGGAGAAATTCCCTAGTAGAGTAGGTCTAATTTGCAACTAGCAACTAAGATGGGAAGACCCACATTATGTCTGTGGGAACCCAGATCGCGGTGTACCTAAATAGCACAAAAAGGTTGCACACTGCGGGTTGTTCGAAACAGATACCGCGGCCTCGGACAGAAAGGGCTAAGAATGATAACATTGGTGGTTTTTAGTCAGTAGAAGTTTGATACTCTCTACCGCTCTGCCCAGAGCGGGAGGAGTCATTTGATGATATTTCCCACCCTCCAAAAAAAATAAATAAAAGGGTAGACCAAAACAACAAGTAAAAAATACCTAACTACTGAAGGCTTTCCTATCCTTATTGAGTAAGTTACCTTGTCTCGTAAAGTTATAAAGTAAGAAAAATATATTTGACGTTTGTTCATAAGAATGATACTTATTACAACACGAACCATAAAGGGAGCGAAGCCTTGACCACACGGGTCAGTATGTCTCGGTTAGCTGAGGCCATATTAAAATAAGACCCCGACTACCTACTCGTACACAATACTTAAAAACTTATGTTTTAGATAAACGGTTATAGCACAAATGTTGCAGAACCTAGCGAGCAAATCGATAGTGAGTTTGATCCGTGTCCGAAGCCATTTTGACGAAGTTCGTTTGACTTTCATAAAATCATTTCTTGAGCCAGATTTTGATAATACTAGGTCACACCTAAATTGTTGCTGAAAAATACTCATAATAGTGCACTGTCGGATTTTAAACGTTCGACTTTAAATCTCAAGTTGAAAATATAACACTTTTACTTTTCATTTATCATTTTGGTACCTATGTCATGTGGTGTCTAGTGTTTTAGTGAATATGGCCTTTTGGTAGCTAAGGTTTAGTTAGATATATTACACATAATCGTGATTTACAAAGGTACATACACCTCTGCCTGACTCTTTGGGTATTACAGGCGTGACGTTATGTTATGCTACGATCGGCATGATCTCATAGAACGGAAATGATCTGTGCCTTCGATAGGAGCTAGGCTAGCGTGTAGCGAACAAGAAACGTTACGATACCAGTGGACGGAAAGACACGCGTAACATACATATCTCTGCTAGTGCTAACACGCGAAGTATTTATATGTTTCCCGCAACGAATGTGGGGCAACAGTTCAACGACATTCAGCAATAAAGAATCTGGGGAAGGTGGACCGATGATCTACCCGGAATAACTGGTAGCAGCTACTAGAAACCCAAGATCAAGGGCGGATGGTTATGGAGTTTCCATCACAGTGCATACTTATATAGTTAAATTGAATCATCAGGGCAACATAACATAAAGAACATGAGTGAAACTTGCGCGTTTCTGGTTGGAACTTGGAATAGGATTTTATCTGGGGCACACGAAAAAAATCCTGGATCCGCTCTTGCCCAAGATTGTGTTAAATTAAGTGCAGTTGGAAGCCCTACGATCAGAAGCCATATAGGATGATAATTAACAGGTTTTTTGCACTATCAACTCAGCCTTTGCGACCCCAAAGCTCGACATAGGGTTCTACCCAGCTGCGACAACACCTGTTCTCCAAATTTTGTATCCACTATGCCCCAGCGACTATTTTTAAGGCTGTTAGTAGTGTTTTGCAACAGCATTTCTGTACTAAAGGCGCCTAAAATCAAAGACGCATCTTGATTAGGTACCCTAGATACCAGTAGAGTTCTACCGAATTGCCGACTTGTAATATGCCTCAAAAAGTTTTAGGAAGCAAAATGACGTAACCAGTTTATTTCTTGGACCAAACAGAGTGAACAATATAATAATTCGTATAGCGACCGGAGTACCGAACCAAGTGCAACAAATGAAAGCGTTTCGCTGCAGAATTACATAAAATCTATCGTGACGCTGTGACGGCGACATTATCGGTGAGGTGATAACAGTGGTTATGTAAACAGCAGCAGAATAAAATTAGCAAGTCGGTAGTTTCACGGTGAGGAGAAGGCCATGTTAAACCGATCGGAAAAGTTCTAGAAGGTGACTCAAAAAATTGGAATAGCAGCATTCGTAAACCGTTTTGCTCAAGATTCTGAGGTGGTACGAAATGATCCCTTAAATCTTATTAAACGGTCGAAAATTTTGGCTCATATCAGGCTAAAGTCCAAACAGTTGTAGTAGAGCATGATCATCTGAAATATAAAGGACACTATCCAAAAGCCTTTATTTTAATTTTTTGTATTTTTATTGATTATTGTAGGTACCTTTTAATCAGTTCGTTTCAATCCGTTAAATACTATTGACGAAATTAACTTCAAAATTAACTTTTTACAGGATTTTTTTTTTTTTTAATTGTTCACAAATATAGGTACATATTTTGTTAATTAAAAATTTACTCGCCAAACTTATCAGTTTGTTGGCGAGAAGCGCTTGTTTTTACGTACAGATTTTAACAAATAATCTAGCGAACAGATAACCTTAAAACTATTAAATACGAGTAACAACGAATAACTGTAAAATAAATAAAGATGTGAATTTATTGCTCGGTAACGGGTGAATCGTCGTTACCGAGCAATAAATCCCTCAGTCTTAATTTCAACAAACCTATAGTTAACTTAGGGCTATGTCTCAGCATATCTATTTTATTAAATACTTTTGGCACAATGTATCTAGAAGTTCTTTCCCCATAATAATTTGTTACTTTCGGCTGGACTAGTCTTTGTTCTCTTACACTTCTAGTATTATATTTATTTTCAATAGGGACTTTAAACTTATCACTAAAATAATGTTTTTGACTTAATACATAATCGACTTTCTTATCTACTGGTAGGATTTTGCAAATAGAGAATAACTTTTCATACTCTTTGTTACATTTTTTCTTAACCTTTTACTAACTAGGAACTTAATTATTCGTGTCTGTACTTTTTTTATGTCTTGTAAATTAGTTTTAAACGTTCGTCCATATACAATAAGTCCATAACTAATTAGTGAGTCAGCAAGTGCGTAATACACAATCAAAAGCGTCTGCTTATTCACCACATTATTTAACTGATAAAACTTCCCTAATACAGATCTCAACTTGTTACAAATGCGCTATGCTTGCTTGCTTGCTTGCTTGCTTGAGTATATGCACTTTAGGTGACGTGCGAATCGGCACCTATACCTACCTGCCCAGATTAGGTAGTGGACTACAGCGGGAAGATTATGATGAGGTCCAGATAGCTTGCTGACAGCAGAATTCCATTCTATCAATCATTTTCATAAATCCCCCAAGGCACTCACATGGCACGTTTTGCCAGTTGTGACGTTAAACCGCCCTTAAATCCAGCGTAATAAGTGGTTGCTGCTTGAAAATTCCCGGCCTGGGAATAGAACCTAGGAACTCATGCCTAGCTGTCGACGACCAACGAGGATGTCTACCATTAACTTACCAATGCATTGATATCCATATCCGTGTACAAATTGAATAAAAAACTAAGCAAAAACACGATCGAGTTCAGGAAAATACGGTGAACGTGTCCAGGTCAGGATAGCGGAAGCAGCTTTAAAGGGAATTGCATACACGATTAATGTATGTACTTACTTATTCATCATCTGCCTAGCCTTTTCCCAACTATGTTGGGGTCGGCTTCCAGTCTAACCGGATGCAGCTGAGTACCAGTATTTTACATGGAGCGACTGCCTATCTGACCTCCACAACTCAGTTAATACTAGGTAATACGATACTCTTTGGTAAGACTGGATGTCAGAATTTCAGGTCACTGACTACCTGTAACGACTGCCAAAAATCTATATATGGCAGCCGGGACCAACAGCTTAACGTGCTTTCCGAGGCACGGAGGAAACTCGGTATGTCGGGTGGTCACCCATCCACAGACCGACCTAGGCAAGCACAGCTTAACCTAAAGATCGACCCGAGTGGCAGTTCTTATTAAGCCACGAGCTCCTCCATGTACTTACCTTACCTCATGTACTTACTTATTGTAATTTGTAAATAACAGAGTATTAATTATAGGTTACAGACACCCATCAAGCTCCTACAATCTGTCAAATTTCTTTAATAGATTTTCAACTTTATCGTTACAGAGCGCTAGGTTGAAGGTTGATTGGGAAGCCCGTCGGGGCTGCGGGTTGTTCGCAAGAGATACCGCGGCCTCGCATGAAGGGCTTAGAAGGAACATGGGTGGTTTTTAGTCAGTAGAAGTCTGACACTCCCTTTCGCTCTGCCCAAGAGCGGGAGGGGTTATTTGATGATTTTCCACCCGCCCAAAAAAAAAAGGTTGATTGTGAAAAATTTTCAGTTTCTGATAGCTTGATGGGCTGGCGTCTGTTCCTAGGCACAGGAAGAAATTGTAGCATAGGAACCACTTCGGTTAACTTGGTGTACAAACTGCATTGAGTCGCCGTTGTTGTAGTGGTCGAGTGCTAGGAGCGGATACTATGCGGTAGCGCGGAACAAATTAATTATCCTGTATAGATGGTTTTTCAGGATCATTCCCACTAGTTCTACTGCACACTCTGCACAGTCCTACGATAGAACTAGTGAGTTTTTTTTTCCCACTATTTCTACGATTTAAGGTGGTACGAAATCGTAGAACTAGTGGGAACCAAAATTCCCACTACTTCTACGATATATTTTAAGGGTGTTACAAAATCGTAAAACCTGCGGGACACAAGTTTCTCATTCGTTCTATCACACAGTTTAGGGTACAACTACGGCACAAACTACACTAGAAGTAGGCAGGAGATATTGAAAACATTTTTTTTGGAGATGAAAAATAAAGGATAGGTAGTAAAGTCCCACAAACTACCAGGAGAACAGAAGTAAGAAGGAGGTATTGGAATCTTTAAATCAAATCTAAATCGATAGAACGAATGAGAAACTTGAGTCCCGCAGGTTTTACGATTTTGTAACATCCCTAAAATATATCGTAGAACTAGTGGGAAAAATATTCTCACTAGTTCTATCGTAGGATTGTGCAGTAGAACTAGTGGGAATTATCAGTTTTTCAGGCAAAAACGTATATTTAAAAAAATGTCCTCTACGTTTAACCTGACAAGATGCTGATTCTACACAACCAATAGACCCAAGTCTCATGTGGTGACTCTCCTCGTCTCGTGTGTGTGGGTGGTGTCTCCGACCATGCAACGGGACAACTTTTGTTCTTTGAATTTTGTATATTCATATTTTTTTTTGTTTACCATGCTTGTTGATCAGCTGATCGCGTCAGTTCCTATTTAAAGTCCCACTGTTTTTACGAACTTCAAGAACTCGTAGAACGTAAGCTGTTCAGTTTCATGATCCGAGTAACTACCGCAGTCTTGCGTTTATTATGTTAAGGTGAATGCTCCAACTAGCCCGCGAAATTCATTTTTTTTTACGTTTTTTGCAATTTGCAGGTCAGTGTTAGTTTGTATGTTGATTAGAATATTAATTGCGGCTGTAAGACGTGACTTTTTCAAGTTCCTGCACCTTTATGAACTTGGAGGCTTGTATTGATGATTTTGATGATTATATTTCTGTAACTACATACGTCTTACAGCCGCAATTAATATTCTAATCAACATACAAACTAACACTGACCTGCAAATTACAAAAACCGTAAGAAAATTTGAATTTCGCGGGGTGGTTGGAGCATTCACCTTAACCTTGTACATATCTTAATATGAAATGTTTTGTCAGGTCTTTTAATTCATGGGGCGGTTTAAACCATGGTTTCCACGATAAAATAAATGTACAATACACATGTTGGTACGGTCAGCAACAGAAGTAGCTCAACATTTCAAAATTTTAATTATTTTATGTACAGGGCTCTAGCTATTATTTATAATGTTTCAGAAGTGTTTCTTTAAAATATTCCTCACACTTCAATAACTTGTTAGTAACGAGTAATATTTAACCAGTTTTTATTAAAAAACCTGCTTTGAATCTTAGAGTAGTGTTAATCTACTTCTGATGCTGACTGTACCTATACTTTAAAGGGTAGGTACGTGGTTAATTAGGAATATATTCCTTGCCAATTAGATGTATCTCGATACAAGATATTAACAATTACGAAAAATCTACTAAGTAATTAATTAATAATTAAGATAATTAGAACAGTAGGTTCTTAACTACTGTAAAATTAATTAGTTTACCACGCTCTCTTTGGTGTACCCTTGACCAGGCTGTTCTGTTGTAGGTATTTATAAGTTCTATTGTCTGCTATGATGCAAAAACATGTTGTGGTTCTTACTTTCTGTCAGCAACCACAGTCACAACCAAGTAGTTGGTAGGTCCCGTCGGGGCTGCGGGTTAAATTGTTATAAAGAGATACCGCGGCCTCAGCATAAGGGCTAAGAAGGAACATAGGTGGTTTTTAGTCAGTAGAAGTCTGACACTCCCTACCGCTCTGCCCAGAGCGGGAGGAGTCATTTGATGATTTTCCAGCCCCCGAAAAAAAAAGTTGGTATGTATACGTACATAGGAATTATGACGACAAACCAAGCTATACACATCCAGTTTAGGCGGATCTCTCAATGTATGGGAAATCTACATAAAGCGATACCATGTTATACTGGAAATGTACAGCTTGATGTTTAACCCTATGTACAACTACATGGTTATTAGTACTTATTCATGTGGGTTATTATGTTCACCTAACTTCGGCTTTTACCT
The DNA here is from genome assembly GCA_949774965.1 of Diarsia brunnea. NCBI lineage: Eukaryota > Metazoa > Arthropoda > Insecta > Lepidoptera > Noctuidae > Diarsia > Diarsia brunnea. Next base: position 14,335,432 of record OX459013.1, on the reverse strand, counting down.
AAAGGGTTACCAGACAAACACTCGGGAAAATATCAGAACGTTTCAAAAAATTAAAACTCGCTTTCAGAAGTTGCTGTGGTTAGGGAATTTTGTGGCGGACTTGTCCCAATCTTCTGCGAGGCCCGTACCACGTGCCCGTACTGTCACTTTCTGACAGTGTCATAAACAAACAAACGTCAACGGTACAATGATCGCGTCGCGTGAGTTAATAACTCACTGAGTGACAGTTGTTAGTTCACCGTTTACGAACTGTTGGGTAACGGCTTCCTAGCCCGGGCCGTGCAACGGAAATATGCGTAACGTTATTTTAAACAGACTTCTGTTGTTTTTTTTTTTTAACAGTTTTTGGTAGAGAGTGGATACATAAGTAGGTACCTACATAATGTTTGATGGTTTTCTGACAAATAGATGTGGGTCATTAGGATTTTTTGCTTGGCTAATTTTGATCGAAAAAAAAATTATAGGTGCGGGTGCGTCAGCAAAAATACTTCGCAAATTGTAGTTATACATGACATATCCTAATGCCCGTGTTCATTAACACATCAAAATGACCTATCAAATTGTCAATACAAATGTATGCAAAATCAGTGCAAATGCACTGATTTGTGCGGAGTCGAGTCCGAACCGAATACAAACAAGCTCTTATTAGGCATGAAAGTGCCGCTTAATGTTAATGAAATCAAGCATCAACATTGCAAGCTTCAGACTACTACTCCAGCTCAGACTGGAATCGCAAGCCTTAGATTCAAGCCACCATACTTTCCCTTTGCGACCTACAGCTTTCCAACAATACTGTGCAGGTACCAGCAGGTACAGTCTAACAAGGTGTATTAAGTATACAGCCAGCTAACTTGCACTTATGTACTTTTAAGATTGCCATTAAGAGATTAATACCAAACGGTTTATAAAACAAAATTGCAATCAATATTGTCAGTGTTATCAGTGGTAGGTAGTAGAATTATTAAACTTATGCGTGTACCTATACCAAATAGCGACTGTACATACATAACATAGACCGTATAGGCAGGTACTTATACGAATATAATGAAAGAGTTACTGGTTACTCGACTCACTTTCGCGAAGCCTACAGAATCTGGATCTAGGTAGAACGAGCAATGGCTAGAAAAGGAAGCTGTGATGAAGAAATTGGTGTCGATCCAGCCATTAGCCGGGTTTCTAGATACGTTTCTTAATGTAACTAGTCACGATATCTAAAAAGTAGCTTTTTGTTACCGTCCTCAATGTATGAACACGATTTTCTGTAATTTCCGCGGTTTTATAGGGTAGGAGAACGTGGGACAAGAGACATTTTTTAGTTTTTTTAACAGAATAATTCAGTCTATCAAAAAAATTGCATAATTTTAGCATAATTTATTGTTCCTTACATAAAATTATTTTACATTTTAAAATAGGTAATGTTATTATTTTGGTTGCCCAATTTACATAAGAAGTCGCCGCGAACATGTTTAATTTATAAATAAAGATTCCTATCGAAATATCTGCATCCGTTACAGAAATGCACTGAATAAATAATAAACCTATTTGAATATGGTAATTTTCCAGCCGAGTGGCATCTTGCAAGCGATATTTAAGCTTCAATTCACCATTGAAGCTCCAAGCTCTGAACCTACAGACAAAACCACCAAAAGAGGAATACTATCATCGTCTTTCAGCATTTTTGATCCTCTCGGATTGCTTTCACCGTCCACTGTCCAGCCAAAGATGCTTATGCAACAGCTGTGGCGGCGAGGATTGGCCTGGGATGAGCCAGTCCCAGATGATCTAAAAAAAGAATGGCAGAAAATGAGTTCTAGCCTTCCGTCTCTTAATGAAATGGTAATACCAAGAAGAGTTCTATGTGAGAATCCACAAGAAATTCAATTACACTCCTTCTGTGATGCATCCATGCATGCTTATGGCGCATGCATATACCTACGATCAACTGACAATGAAGGTAACATAGCAGTTCATTTACTCTGTGCCAAATCAAGAGTGGCGCCTACTAAACCGCCTCTTACCATACCAAAGTTGGAGCTACTTGGAGCTCTACTCGCCGCAAATCTCACGAAGACAGTTTTGGACTCCCTGCGGTACCCTATCTCCACGTGCATACACTGGTGTGACTCCAGTGTCGTACTCGCATGGCTCAACAGCACTCCCAGCAAACTGAAGAGTTTTGTTGCTAACAAGGTCGTAGAAATCTGCGAGAATACAAACCTTTCTTCATGGCGTCACGTGCCCACTGCTACCAACCCGGCTGACTACATCTCCCGCGGCGTCCCTGCAGAGAAGCTGCGCACTCTACAAAACTGGTGGTCAGGCCCGTCCTTCCTCAACATGGATAAAAATCATTGGCCATCACAAGAAAAACCAAGTAAAGCCAACTTACCTGAAATGAAGGTCCTACTCGTGACGACCGTAAGCAAGTCACCAGTTATACGATTTGAAGATTTCTCCACTCTCAACAGAATCAAGAGAATATTTGCATATGTGCTAAGGTACATTCAATGTCTGAAAGATAAAAATAGTATAAGAGGTCCTCTATCAGTTCAAGAGATGAACACTTCATTAACATTATTAGCCAAAGAGGCTCAAAAACAATCATTCCCTGAAGAGTACAATAAACTAACAAAAGGCGAATCCATACTTAAGGGTAAATTATCAGCTCTTAGCCCATTTCTCGACGAGGACGGTGTTATGAGAGTAGGCGGTAGGCTTGATCGTTCCAGCTATAGCCATGATAAGAAACATCCTATAATTATAGACTGTAAACATCATATGTCCATTTTAATCTTTCGCCAGGAACACCAACGCCTATTACACGCAGGTCCACAGCAACTGCTGTACTCTGTCCGAGAGTCCTTCTGGCCGAGCAACGGCAGGCAGCTCTCCCGCAGCACCGTGCGCTCTTGCGTCGTGTGCCGCCGCCACAAAGGGCAAACTCTTACACCTATGATGGGCAATCTACCTCCCGAGCGAGTCACTCCCGCTCCACCCTTCCAGTCTATCGGGATGGATTTCGCAGGGCCCTTTCACATACTTAATAAAAAAGGTCGTGGTGCTCGCGTATCTAAATGCTATTTATGTCTCTTCATCTGCTTTAGGTTCAAGTGTGTGCACTTGGAGGCCGTTAGCGACCTCTCTAAAGACGCATTTATTTCATGCTTAAAACGCTTCATTTCACGTAGAGGAAAACCCTTAGAGATATTCTCAGACAACGGGCGTAATTTCGTGGCAGCATCCAAGGAAGTAGGTCAATTTCTAAAATCAAACGCAAAAGGAATTAGTGATCTTGCAGCAAACATGCAAATTAACTTTAATTTCCATCCACCTTACGCTCCTCACTTTTCTGGTCTGTCGGAGGCCGGCATTAAATCGGCTAAGCATTTAATCAAACGTGTAATGGGCAACACTAATCTGACCTTCGAAGAGTTGTCCACGTTATTTGCGCAGGTTGAGGCTATACTGAATAGTCGACCCCTGTCCCCACTTTCATCTTGTCCTATAGATTTCCTCCCTCTCTCCCCAGGACACTTCCTGATCGGCCGGCCGCTGACCGCACCGCCATCGTCAATCATCGGTGACACCGCAACCTGCCGTACAAGATATGAGGCCATCGAAAAAATGCGACAGCAATTTTGGACGCGGTGGCAACGGGAGTACATCTCTGAGCTCCAAACGAGAACGAAATGGCGTGAGAACAAGGCTAAGTTGGCTACTGGTGATCTAGTACTCATTCAGGAGGATAATACGCCGCCGCTATGCTGGCGCCTGGGGCGCATTGCCAAACTGTATCCTGGAGGAGACGGCATATCCCGCGTCGCCGATATCTTGACTACCAGAGGTATTATCAAGCGGTCCCTCACTCGCCTCTGCCCTTTACTAGACTGATCCAGATCTTCATCACACATTTCTAACCAATTAATAATGACAAGAATTTAATGAAAAGGATAACAGCTCAATACTGCTTTACGTGCACGCCATCACCACACCGGCCACTCGACGTCCGCATCACTGCATTGCCGCCTACAGCGCCGCACTGCCACTTATTTCTTTCATCATGGGCACACATTGCAGCACCTGTAGTTCTACATCAGCTCCAAGGACGCAACATTAAAGCATAATTTATTGTTCCTTACATAAAATTATTTTACATTTTAAAATAGGTAATGTTATTATTTTGGTTGCCCAATTTACATAAGAAGTCGCCGCGAACATGTTTAATTTATAAATAAAGATTCCTATCGAAATATCTGCATCCGTTACAGAAATGCACTGAATAAATAATAAACCTATTTGAATATGGTAATTTTCCAGCCGAGTGGCATCTTGCAAGCGATTATGCAACATCAATGATTTATGACTATTTTATTAGTATTTTGATAAACTTACTTAGTTATCTTTGCAGCCGCTTATACGAGTACCTACTTAGGAACATTGTTGTATCCAAATATTGGAATTATAGTGACGCTCATTAGAAATAGGAATAAGATATTTGAAATTATGAATCATCATTATTATATCTTCCTGCCCTTGTCCCATAAATAATAAATTAAAAATAAATTCCCACTGCCGATTAACGATACAAATGATAGCTGTTTTAAAAAGTTCACACTAGGGGCGCAGCTACCGCCGTATCTGCCGTATCAATTATACGGGGCCCCCGACGTGTGTAAGCAAAAATTAATAAAAACTTCCCAACTTTTTACCAATCCCCCGATTGTATACATTTTGAGGTAGGGTTGCACCGCTCGAACACTTTCAATAGTTCCAGATTTGATAATCGAAACATAATCGATGTTACGTAACATCGAGATCGTCTGAGAAATATTACAATGTTTAATGATTCACAATCAAGAACGGGCTTCCGATAGTAATTAAATCTGTTACACTAATCTAGTTTTTGTCTTCTAGATTATTCTTTTCCAATGTTATGGACTGTCTGAAGGATGATAATGATAAGGCAAGGAAAGAGGTTTCTGATGTCATGAGAAGCATGGAAGAAGAAGATCATTATAATTATGTCAGTTGTGCCGTCCTTTAATAAATTCGGTTAAGGGATTCGGATCCCGTCGGGGCTGCGGGTTGTTCACAAGAGATACCGCGGCCTCGACATGAAGGGCTAAGAAGGAACATGGGTGGTTTTTAGTCAGTAGAAGTCTGACCCTTCCTTTCACTCTGCCCAAGTGCGGGAGGGGTTATTTGATGATTTTCCACCCACCATAAAAAAAAAATAAAAAAAAGGGATTCGGATCACAATGATGATATTCATGAAGCTGGGAATGAAATCAGATTTTATGGATAAGTACACATAGGACATAGCTTACGACTGAAAAGTAACATCCTACCTACCGTTTTCAGGAGTCATTTCTTAATGCTCATATTTAAATATTGCATGCCTCCAGTCGCGTGTAAAATTGATAATAGTAGGTTAGTGAAGTAACTTAATATGTCGCAAGTTTTCATTATAATGCAATATGCATTGTGCATATTACGCCGTTTACACACATTAAGTACGCGAATAAAAGAATGGACACACTTAACAAACATTCACACACAGCCGTCATGCCATAACGTCGTTATCATAACAGCTTGTCTATGCTTGGCTGAGCGCTAAACAAGGGGCCAGAAGTACTAAACATGGGGGCGGGTATGGCACCTACACCTTAGCACTATTATCTTACGAGTATCTGGCTTTCCATAGCCATCGGCCTGTAAAATTGAGACATTATACAGGGTGTAAATCAACCCATCACACAGCCGTCAACCAAGCATTCTGTACGTCAAACTAAGTACCCCTACGCAATTTTTTTTTTGGGTCAAAAATCACATTTTACGGTAAAACTCAATGTAGCACTGTTAAAACATTGTGCTAGTGGATGCTTTGAATAGTAAACGGGTCATGGAGGTAATTTAAGTAAAGTTATAACCTGAAAAACTAGTATTTACAAAAACAGCTGTGAAAAATTTGGAACTTTGACCCCCAATATCTCCGTAACTAGGAGGTTCCCAGGTATGGTCTAAAACAAAAAAAATATCGCAGTGGTGGGGAGAACAAGTGCCTTTCTTTTGCATTAAGGGTACTTTTACACCCTATATATCCACATCATCATCTTCCTTCTAACTTGGTGTCGGCACAACACGTTTGTTTCTTATTTTCTCCTCTGTCAACCGTTAAGCTATCGTTTTCTCCTTTTTTCTCATATCGTTCCTCACGCAATCCATCGCTACCTTGGTTTTTATCTCCTTCTCCATCCATGATCATTCATATTCATACTCTCTTAGTCACATGCGATTAGCTCCTCATTATATGTATGTCCATACTAAAACAGTTGAATCCCTTTCAATTAAATAATTATCCTATTGGGCTCAAATCCGGACAGGCTGCTACTGAGAAATTCCTGACGGGAAAACACATTGCCCAACCCTCTGGTTGTATAGAACTCGAGGTCCTGAGTCCTTAGTCACTTGCGACCACAACACTAATGAGACCAAAGATTTAATCACAAAAAAACTCTGGTGTGATCATATATATATTTTTTTTTAAACTACACCCACACTAGGAATTTCTCCTGTGTCGTGGGTGCGTTTACAAACATTTAAACTCACATACACTAACACCCAGACCCGAAACAACTATCTGTAGGCCATACAAATATTTGTTACGTGTGGGGATCGAACCCGCGACACGCAGCGCAGCAGTCGAATCGCTCCGCCACTGCGCCAAACGTGTCGTCAAAAAAATCTTAAAACGACACGATTGAGGAAGGTAAATATTGTAGCTTCTACTGTATAGGTACTCCTACTCATCTAATAGGTACAACAGTGTTTACCAAGTGCTGTACCTTGCATCAAGTTGCATCTCGCAAGGTAATTCCATATCGACAAAGGAAAATAAGAGTGATAAACAATTATCAGAATCAAGAACTGGTTTTCTGAAAATCCCACGTGAACAACAGTCAACTTGGGAAAACGTGATGAACCGGATAAAAGTATTTCTTACCCTTTTTTTTTTTTTTTTTTTTGGGGGTGGGAAATCATCAAATAACCCCTCCCGCTCTTGGGCAGAGCGAAAGGGAGTGTCAGACTTCTACTGACTAAAAACCACCCATGTTCCTTCTTCGCCCTTCATGTCGAGGCCTCGGTATCCCTTGCGGACAACCCGCAGCCTCGACAGGCGTCGGCCCTTGCGGGCCCCTTCCATGTTGCTGACATCTCTTTGAGGCGCGCGTGGAACACGAACGCGCCGTCGACACGGCCTGTTGTCGTCATAAGACGGACGGACGGCGAGCTTACCCATCACTCACCGTCCACAGGCCCGCGTCTACGGTGGCCGGAAGCCATCACGTGGCCCCCGGCGCCCGGAGCGCCTCCCGCGGCGGCTGGGACGAGAGGTTCTCTCCCTCTCACGTTCCGCCACCTCCTTCGCTAGCATCACTGCTTCGCAGAAGGAGGCGACGGCGTCCCATTCCTCCTCGCCCCGGACCATGGCTTGCACCAGGGCCGGACGCGAGAGGTCGCCGCCGCCGATCGCCGCTACGAGAACACGGCGGGGCTCCGCCCAAGCGGGACACACCTCCACGGTGTGCTCCACCGTGTCCTCCAGTATTTCTTACCCTAATGGTAATAAAAGATAGGTACCTTGCCAGGGCACGGGTAAGAACTATAAGCGCTGAACTTTTCCTGCCCTTCATATTCCCCTTTTCGACCCTTGATCGCGCCAGCCCGTGACGCTTATAAGCCTTTATTTTTATGGCGGGTGGAAAATCATTAAATAACCCCTCCCGCTCTTGGGCAGAGCGAAAGGGAGTGTCAGACTTCTACTGACTAAAAACCACCGTATCTCTTTCGAACAACCCGCAGCCCCGACGGGAGCACGCTTATAAGCCTGTAGTTTAAAACCAGCCCATAAATAATCTGACATAGATACTGCCTGTTCCTTTGCTAGTGCTAGCTAGCTAGTGACGCCCTAAGCCGAGGCTCGTATCCCGGAGGGGATTAGCGCGCTGCACTTGAGAAAAGCCTTTGGATCAAGGCATTCACATGATAGTCCGGTTAAGCAGAAGCCAGCCTCATAGAACCTGCGAGAGGCCATGCAGAAATAAATTACTTTTCCTGATCCTTTGATCATCAAATTAGTTACGGGCAATAATTGGTCCATACAGATGGATTAACCGGTATGAGTAAGTATATGAAACAACACTATTCAGGGTATGAATACAAAAAGCAAGTCTTTAAAAGCGTCAAACGCCATCTTTTTATTTTCCTTTCCCTTATTAACTTTCTATATATATTTTTTTGTAATTACTATGGTGTTGTCACGTTTTTCAAGACCCGCGTGGAAGTTACTCTCATAACATTAAAATTCAATCCAATCCTCGAATCCTTATGAGGTTAGAAACCCGCAGCGGTTATATAAGAGGGTTTTGCAGCCGTTTTATATGCAGGGACCGTTGCTTGTACACAATGTGAGAACTTCAACTAACTCGGTTAAATTGTGATGAAATATAACTTAGAGACGGACGCCGCTTGTACTTCGATGGCACCTGACAAAATCTGTTAAATCAGATCACTAGATGCATGACAGTTGCAATCCTTGCACCGGAATTTTAGCAAAAATGACGAACTGCCAAACACACGTCATTCTTGAAGCCCACTTGTTTTTCTGCGGTCAAAAAAAAGGTATTTTCCTCTTTCACAAGCATAACAGCACGCCTGTAATCCCCGAAGGGTTAGGCAGAGGTGTACCATGCACCTAATAGTACCTAAACCCACATTTCACCAGTCCTATTGTCATCCACCAGACACAACTTTGCTCGACCTGGGCATTGCACCCAGGACCTCACACTCAAAAGTCGCGCCTGCGACCACTAGAACAACGAGATTTTCTTATTTCACAGGTTTTTTAAATATATATGCTTAACTTTTCGTAGCTTCGTATAAATTGGAATTAATATTTATCTAGATCAGAAGCGTAAATTAATTCATGAAAAATGTCAAAATTCACTTCCTATACATGGAAATGTCAACGACAAGGACACCAAGATAATTATTGGATTGGACCACATTTTCACCGACATACGTCAACTTATGTTAGACATTAATTATCGATTTCATTTTGATTTATTGTAAAGTTGCATCATCATTCATCATCACGGTTATTTATCGAGATCAAAGTCTTCAATGATGTTATATTCAACTTGAATAACAATGGAGTGGTCGTTATAATGAGGTGACTAGCTGACCCACGCAACTTCGTCTGCAACACATAATATAGCTTATAACCTTTCTAGATAAATCGACTATTCAACTTATTAAATTGAGCTATATCGTACTCGTAACAAACAAAAAATCTTACCTTTCCTCTATAAAATACCTATTAGTTTAGATTGACTTCGATTATATTATTAAAGTAACAATTACTATAGGTATCTCTTACTGTTTAATATACAGCAACACCTTGTACTTGTAAACATTATGGTGCAGTAAATATTTTGAATTTGAATTTCTCCGGAGCCCCCAGAGGCCAGAATCCCCACGTACCTACCGCACCGGACCGAATGACTGCCACGCGCTAATTATTTTGTCGCCCGTATATTTTTCCATTGCGATATCTTCTAAGATATTTGTTTAAACTGTATAGAGTAAAGGGCACAAATATTCTATATTAAATTTCCGTGCTAGCAAACACATTTATTTAGATATAGATTAATACCATATGGTTTAAATAAGCTTTGCAAAATATAATTCTTTTTAACCTAACATTTTAATATTAAAAAATGGTTACAGTGAGTAAATCGTAAGAGATAAACATATGCTGTCGCGGACTTTTTTTTAGAACTTTTAAAGAGGAACAATTCCTTCCTACATCATATTTACGTAACTTAAACCGCTCCTATTGATCGTAGCGTGATGTTATATAGCCTAAAGCCTTCCTCGATAAATGGACTATCTAACAAAAACGTAAAGCGTAAGCTAAAAGAACACTATTTAAACTCGATTATAACCTAACTGATAATAGCGCGTTGATCAAATCTCAGGCCATGGCATGCTAAGACAGACCCCAGAGGTCTAATTGTGTGCTTTGTTAAAATATAAGAAACTTGTAATTTTTTAAATAAATAAATAAATAAATAAATAATAAATAACACTAAAAGAATTTTTCAATTCCAACCAGTAGTCCCTGAGTTTACCCCGTTCAAACAAACAAACAAACAAACAAACAAACTCTTCAGCTTTATAATATTAGTATAGACAAAGAGTTGACGTAATTTTCGTAATTAATCACCAGTTGGGAGGACCAAAGACCACAGAGAATATCGGGTGAAGAACTTCTTTGAGTTTTACATACAATAACATGCCGTAAGGCAGAGGTCTCAGAGGTGTACATAATAAGTACGTTCCATTAATAGGGGGCGAGCCTATTGCCGTCAACCAGGCACAACTCCGGACTCTGTGGCTGCTACTGTGAAATTTCAGATGGAAAAACCCTATATTAACGATTTGCTCAACCCGGGAATCGAACCCAGGCCACTAGACCAACGAGATAGTCCCGTGTCCCGTTCTGTGAGTTTTCTGAAAATAAATTGAGGAATAGGTAATCATCACCAGCATCTACAACCCGACTTCACCTAATGGTTGGTATATCTTCGTTTGTGCGAAACTCCACCTTCTTGTTCCCTCCAGATCCAGGATATTCTCTCGCTGGCAACAATGTCGTCTGCCCACCTCGCCGCCGGACGACTAACACTTCTCTTTTCAGTCCGGAAGCCACTCGGTTACCTACAGCTTTACTTTACCTACTGCCATCACCGCGCTTTGTAGGTGTGGGATCCAAAAGCAGTTTCCTATATCTACCTAAGGTATGGTACTGTTCCCGTCGGGGCTGCGGGTTGTTCGCAGATACCGCGGCCTCGACATGAAGGGCTAAGAAGGAACATGGGTGGTTATAAGTCAGTAGAAGTCTTTTTTTTTTTTTGGGGGGTGGGAAATCATCAAATAACCCCTCCCGCTCTTGGGCAGAGCGAAAGGGAGTGTCAGACTTCTACTGCTTTAAAGAGAGAGAGAGAGAGTCAGTAGAAGTCTGACACTCCCTGTGTAGGGTACTGCTTTTGAGGCTTGCAGGGACGCCTATGTCCCGGAGTGGTCGTCTTTCGGCTGAAATGATGATGATGAAGATACGCTGTTTGCGAACGAAGCTGTGTGACGTGACTGTAAAAGAGGATTCTTGTAGTTCACACACTTTAACAACAGAGCCATTTTTCTCACAACAACTTAAGCATTGCATTCTCATGTAAATAAATGAAATTTTCTTCCAGTCGTGACTAATTCAGGCGTGAGAATGGAGACAGCTTCAGCTATGTCAAGAGGACCATGCGTTGTATCTTTAAATATTAATGTACTGAAGGAGGTAAATGATTTCAATTAAATAAGTATTAATTGATAAACAACATATTGTACTAACGTAAACATGAAAGAAAACAAATCCATAGTTTCTAATATTTGTTCAGACCAAAGCCTGCCTAGCATACGGCTGAAAGTATTTCGATGAAATATGGCCCACAGGTCACCCATGACGTGTGTATTAGGAAATTAGATAGTTTTTTATCCCGCTAGTGCGTTCCTGTGGGATAATTAACTGAACTACACACTGGCGTAGCAGAAAAAATACTTGTGTGAAAAATATATATTAGTAAAAAATTTGAATCACCTATGCTTGTTTATCATTCCAAAATTCATCTTGTATACTTACTATACATTAAACAAATAAAATTGTTTACAGTACATTTAAGCGTATGCAATAACATCAGTTAGCACACTATAACAATGTGTTTCTTTCATTCACAGTTTAACGGGAAATCGTCGAGTGAAATCTCGTAATTACCTAACAATTTTCTAATGCGTATGCGCCGGTATTGTACCAGGGTTACAGATAACCTGCAACGACCCCAATTGTACAATGCCTTCGAGATTTTGTAATGATTACACGGGTTTACACCAGAACAAGCAAGTAATTAATTACAGATACATATCTAAGTACAGGTTACAGTTTTGAGTTGTTTATTGCATGCGAAACATGATTTATATCAAATAGGTATGTCTTATGAATACATTATATATATTGAACTAGCTGTTGCCCACGGCTTCGACCACGCGGAAATTATATATTAAAACTTTCCTCGAGAACCTCTCTGTCCATTAGTGAAAACAGCATGAGAATCGGTGCAGTAGTTTTTGAGTTTATCGCGAACAGACAGACAGACTCGGCGGTGGACTTTGTTTTTTATAATAAATGTTAGTGATGTGGTGTTAGATTTATTTGTACAAATAAATAAATAAAATTGAAGTGTCTGTTTGTCATATCAAAGTGACAGCTTTTTACTGAATGCATTGTCTGTTTGTCTATTTGTTCCGGTAAATTTTCGAAACGGCTAGACCGATTTTGACAGGACTTTTACTGTTATAAAGAGTAACTGAGGCTACTTTTATTTTTGCTTAAGAAAATACAGTAATTTGTGTATGTGACTTTAAATGTTTGTAAACGCACCCACGATACAGGAGAAATTCCTAGTGTGGAGCATCGTTTTATAAAAAAAAAAAAAAAAAAATTACAAGCAAACGAAAGTCGCAGGCAACAGCTAGTATTTAAAGTAAAATGTGCTATGATTAAGAAATACAAGGATCATTTTACAAATCCCACAAATATCTCGACTGTAGGCCGCGGCACGGAATAAGGGTATCGTATTACCCTGCAGTAACTAAGTTGTGGAGGTGAGATAGGCAGTCGCTCTATGTAAAATACTGGTACTCGGCTACATTCGGTAAGACAGGCAGTAGACCAACATAGTTTGCGTAAGGCTAGGCAGATGATGCCCGTCGGGGCTGAGGGTTGTTCGCAAGAGATACCGCGGCCTCGACATGAAGGACTAAGAAGGAACATGGGTGGTTTTTAGTCAGTAGAAGTCTGACACTCCCTTTCGCTCTGCCCAAGAGCGGGAGGGGTTATTTGATGATTTTCCACCCGCAAAAAAAAAAAAACACTCGGACTTCAAAAAAAAAAAAGGCTAGGCAGATGACGAGATGACACAGTGTAGTGGAATACTTGTTCCTGAAATGGAAAATAGATCTTATAAATCTTCCGTGGACCACAAAAATTGCCAATCCCTATGATTGATTAACGAATTACCAATTAATATACACACACCTTGAATAAAGACTTCAAAACTCTATTTTGATGGTTGACCATCAAACAGTTCTAATGTAAAGCGCCTTCAAAGTATTTAGAGGGTCAGTTCTTATTGATCTGATAAACAAAGAGTTCATCGGAGGTTCCAAAATATATAATTAGTTTATGTAACCCAGAGATACAACATAACATCACGTTTGTAATTCCCGAAGGTGACCCTTTTTTTTTTGGCGGGTGGAAAATCATCAAATAACCCCTCCCGCTCTTGGGCAGAGCGAAAGGGAGTGTCAGACTTCTATTGACTAAAAACCACCCATGTTCCTTCTTAGCACTTCATGTCGAGGCCGCGGTATTTCTTGCGAACAACCCGCAGCCCCGACGGGCCAAAGGTGACCCTTCGGGAAACAGACGTGTATGGTATGGCGGAGGAGTATCCAGACCCAGAGATGCACCTATGTACTCCTAATCTGGAAGTAGTAAATGGTTAATAGGTTACCGATCACCTAGAATTGATTTAACTGATTCGATCTGTGCCAAGCTTTCAGCCTAAGACACTAATTACAATGAAAAATGCTGGAATTCACCAGTTAGACTAGAAGCCGAACCTGAAAAGGCTTGTTAGGCAGAACAAAACTCTCAAGTCGCTAACACTGCGAGGACGTGGCGCAACTGTTTCTGGTAATGTAGAACATAATGTAATCCCTGTTACAATTGGATGGAACTACAAACCCAAAGTCAAAGCCAATCAAAAATATTTAACGTTCTTCGCAAGGTATTGGCAATAGCGAAAATAACATCGGCCCTTCAACTTCAGTTGGTTGAGAAAATCCCTAGTATCCTTCCAAGGATGCTCGTCTACAAAAAACCACGTCGTGGTATACAATTACATTAGCCAGTCAGGAACAGCCCAGGATGACCCAGCCAAGACTAAACGAATAAGAGTTCAACGTGCAGGAGAACCTTTTTTAATGCACCCTCGTTTGGGTTGAACAAAACTCATGTAGCTTGAACATTACCATGATAGTATAAAAAATCACATAGAAAAGTTTTAGTTACACGAGAAGTGTCCAGGATCCTGTTTATTCGTTTTAAACCATCACGACTGTATTCCTGAACGTTTAGGCAGAGGTATACCTACTAAATAGTCGGTACACCCACATTTCGCCAGTTTTAAACCAGTGAAGCAACAACTACACGGTCACGCAACGCATCGGTGTAGGGGCAAGTTTAATCAAGAGTTCACAATATTCTTACTGAGTCACACCACATGTTATGTCAAGTTTGCTTCGTATGCAAATATATACCACTTTACAACTCGTATCTCAAGAACTACCACGCCATACGTTAAGAGCCTCGAAGGAGCAGAAAACTTACCACCTGGGCTTTTCTCCCGGGGGTTAAGACTAAGAGTTCTTTGTTTGCCATTCAAGGCGTAAGAGTTATGGCGACCGTAAAAAAGTAGATCATGTTCGACCGGACCCGAGTAGAAAGTGAAACCGCTCTGTGTGGATACTTTATAAATTGTAGCAATGCTTGTTGCGAGCTCAGTCGAAGCAAACGCGCCGTCTCGCGTCCGTCACGCCATCTCTGGACGAAAATGGTCAGTTCACAATTCACTTTCGATTTTGTTCCGTCTTGTGTTTTTCTATTGTAGTTTTAATCACGTAATATTATTTAAATATAGTGTATTCATTATATGTAGTGTTTATTATAGTGTATTTAATTTTAGTGTTTTAGTGAAAGTATATTTTATTATTTTTGTTTTAAGCTTTTATGCAACGTATTACGGTAATATTTTATTTTTGAATACCGGCTTATGATTCTGATGATTCTACACGAGGCTTTAGTTTGTTACTTTTATTAGCTTGTTGGATTTGACAAGCTTAAAGACTACCAACTGATCACCGTTAATGCTGATAACGCTGGTAGAGTCATTTTTAATATTACTAAATTCAGTTTTAAATGAATGTTGTTTAATTGGCCGCTAATTATTAACTTAATAGAACGCCAACTGACCGAATTACTTAGTGCAATTTATAGTGCTCTTGTTTACTAAACTTTACAACTGAATAACTATGGTACTTCTGCCGACCCTATGCTCTATCATTTATGATATTTTGATTCCATATCCATATAATGAAAAGTTCGTCTAAAGTAGGTACTCTTGATCGATTTTTTAAACCGGCTTTTGAAAGATTCAATAAAGTAAAGACCAATTAATAATTATAATATAATAAAGTCCTACCTATGGTCTCACAGAAAATAAACTGTTTTCTTGAAAATAACAGATTTGTACCTAAATATTTGGATCTTTACTCAATTCATACTACAAGACTTATAACTAGGTACTTACTGTCTTAACAATTTATTACTTTATATGATTTATTCATATTCTTAAAATATTCTTTTACACGTGGTGCTCTATAATAGTTATTGCAAATCGTGATCGAGAAAAAACCATAAATTACTGATTTATTTTATTTTAAACAATGTGATACATTTATTTAAATAACAATATACAATATAATATGATAATATAAAATTTCGTTTCTCCACACAAGTAACTTAATGCTAGAGTTACAATGGACAATAAATAACTAGTTAGACTTGTGAAAAGTAATAAAACAACCTGGTCTTTGCTGTCACACAATGGAGTAATAAAGAGAACATCTAGGTGGACGGCTACCTATAGGTACTTATAAACTTTATAGCCGTCTAAAATACATAATACGAGTATCTATTATACTAACTTGCTATATAACAAATTACATAAAGGAAGTTTAAAGGATGACGAAACAGCCGTATTAGGGGATAAGGGTAGTCATATCTTGAGGAGTGATGTTTTCTGCGGGTTGTTCGAAAGAGATACCACGGCGTCGACACAAAGGGCCAAGAAGAAACATGGGTGGTTTTTAGTCAGTAGAAGTCTGACACTCGCTACCGCTCTGCCCAGAGCGGGAGCAGTCATTTTATGATTTCACACACTCCAAAAAAAAATAAAAGGTTGATGTTTCCATCCCCTGACATATTAAATCTACGGCCGTTACAGAGTTTTTGTTTATAAAAACTGTTACATGTGAAATATATCAATTTGTATAATACGGAAATCCTTCAAGTAATATGTACGTACTTGTTTCCAATAAGGTCCCACAAAAAAAAAAACTTGCAACTCATGTCAATCAGCTTTTTCTTCCAACCTTGATACGATATTACGTTGGCAGTAGAAACAGCAGCATAATAAATACACTACAAAGCAAAAAGCACCTAAATGACATTGAGAAACCTTTCACCCGCGGAAATATCGAAGGCAAGCAGGAACGGGTGGGGCAGAACAGTTGCAGTGAGCCGGAACGTGATTAAAATCTTATTTTATTATGTGGGTTTATTTTTATATCGGTACCTAACAGTAACGTTAATGTACTATACAATAATGAAAATCAGACTTTATTGGTCGCAATTCGTATGCAGTTACAAATTTAATGAACCATTTTGTTTTACGAGATTTCTGGCATTAAGGAAGCTTTTATTCATTAACCAAATTACCTATTCAAATAAATAACAAAAAAAAAAAACAAAAAAAAGATAATAATAATAATTTAAATATATTTTCTTTCTTTCTTTCTTTCTATTCAAAAACGTGGACTTGTCATTAAAGTTACAACACTTACTAGTTAGTAATAAACTTCAGTCAGACAGCAGAAATCAAAACAATAACCAACCAACTGGCGAAAAGTGGTTGTACTATTGGATACACCTCTGCGTACGCCTTCGGGGATCAGAGGCGTGATGTTATGTTTAAAGTTCTGAGTATGCAGTTATACCTAGGGTCATCTAAAGTGCTAACGTTACAGTACTTTCTGGTAGTTTTTCCCTTTAGGAACAAAGACCTGAGCTTGTGTCTAGAGCTACAAAGTTCACTAACAGATCTCGATGCAGGCATTAGTAGGTACTTAAAACAATTCTTGTTTTCTAGGACTATAAAAATATGCATTATGTCTTTATATGACTATAAACTGCATGTTGTCTTTCAGTGGCCAGATATACAAGTAAACCATTTAATTTTAAATTTAAATTATGCAAGAATAGCAATAAAAAGTAAAAACCAGTTAAAAACACATAATATTATATTTCACTTTCAAAATACAGTTACTTTCCCACGCTGTAGCAAAAACATACAAAACGTATAACATTTTACCGGTTAACTATCATTGTTACGTAAAAACCGTTTAAAAATAAAAATAAATGTGGTGAGACAAACCACTAAAAATTCGATTACCTTTCCGGTTCAAAAGAAAAGAAAAAGTCGGTTTTCTTTTAATCGGTTTGCAATCAAATCGGCGCCGGCGCAAGTTGTATAATTGATACCAACTGGTTCATAAAGCCATGAAATCGTATTTACTCTACTTTCTAATTGTAATTTGTACGTAACAGTTGTTATTAGGTTCATTAACATGGCTTTGAATTGGATGCGATTGAAAAACTATTTAAATACCAAGTAATTTCAGTTGATGTAAAATAAACTTTGTCATGTCTGTTTTCACTAAAACTAAGCTTCAGCTTAGTATAGCTTAGCTAACGTAGATTCTATAAGAAGAAAAACCTGGATGAGGCTGGCAGAGCTGGCACAGGACCGCGGAGATAGGCACAAGAAAAGAGAGGCCTATATCCAGCAGTAGGTGAATTCAGGCTGTTGATGATAATGATGAAGTGTCAGCTAGACGAATGCATAAATAGAATAATTGCTTTTAATAAGCATTGATAAAATGCCTACTGCAACTTATATAAACGGCCCCAAAACTATAGATAAATGTTGAAAACAAAATATACAAACACTTGTCGGTATTTTGACAACAAATCAAGCATGAAAACGGCTCTTACATAACGTCATTTCGCTTTTCGAGTTGGTTGGATATTTGAAAGTAAATCGTGAGTACCGTAAACACGAGGTGTGTTAATGAGATAGCTCTGAAAGTACCTAACTATGAGTAAATAGATAAATATATTGAACATATCTATAGCTTAGAATAATAAATAACAGCACGTCTGTAATCCCCGAAGTGTTGGAGAGTTACGTTTATTTAGGTTCCATATAATGGGGGACGAGCCTTGTATCAACGGTGTCCAAACCCAGAGTCCAGGTTTCTGGAAGAAGTTCTTGATAGCAAACCTAGAAACACTGACCGACCTGGAAATAGGTTTTAAGGCTCAACAGTAGTGCTGGCAACCATTAGCTAGACCAACAAAGGAAAAAATCTGTCTTCTTACACAGTATTCACTCACTTACTAAGTAAAATTAATAAATACATTGTGAGACTGATTAAATCAGACAATTTTGAAATATTATTATTGTAACTTCAGTTAGATGAACTCAAATGATAGGTACCATTTGTTGTAGGTACCTTCATAAACTAACTGGTGCACACTGCGCAATATAATTTGATTTATGACACCAAAGGTTTACTGCAAATTAATATCTAAATAAAATATTTGAGCGGTAGATTGAATGTCGGTAATATTTTACCTAGATTTTCCGATGCAATTAAAGTTATTAGAGCTCAAAATTCATTAAACATAACTCCATATCCCAGGACCAAGTTTTCCGAACCCTTTTAAACATTTGGTCCTTCGAGCCGGATCACGGATGTATTTATTTTAAATTGTAGGTCGAACACATTTGAAAAACTGGATAGTTAAGTACTAGAGCATTAAACAAAACAACATTCAGCCTTGTCCTACAGATAGTTGCGTATTCACGTCTACCAAGCATTGTTATGACCACAATGTGTGAATTTTTTTAACAACAAAACATGTGAATTGTGAAGATTCTCAAGCATGCAATAAAAGTTACATTGTTCAACGCTAAAGTGTCAAAACTGCGGCCTGCCTGTCATTATAATTTATTTAATTACCCTGAGAACTGTGAAAATTAAAGCACCTAGATAAATCTAGACATAGGAAGAAATCTGTGACCTAAACTTGTTTTCTACAACGCATTCCCTGTAATCTTAACACAAATACAGGTAAAGGTTAGTTACAAGTAGAATTATCTTCCTTATTAATCACTGTAGGTAATATATCAATCATGACAGGATTATTATGGCAGTAAGTACTTTCACTACTGATTAAATTCCTCGATCTTGAGACCTTTTTCCTCATACGTTTCAACAGTTTCACTCTCAATCCATATTAATATTAAACGTGGAATAATTTGAGACTTCCCCATGGGCGGATCAACAGGCAAAACCTAGTGGTTTATGCAGGTACTTAATAAAATTCAGAATTTACAATATGGAAGTCGTGCTGACATTTCAATTGACACAAAGTGGCCATTGAAAAGCTTTTGTCGCGACAGACACTAAGGTCAAATGCCTTAAAAGGTAATTTCAAGGCCTAAAGGGAAAGTCAGCCAGTGGGAGTATATTTCCACCACCCACTGTTAGTAACTATTTAATTTAATTGACAAATAACACCTACAGTTCCTACCTACTCAAATTAGTGCTATTAGATTACGTCACTTCGAGAATTTATGAATAAATCTATAAAGTTAAAAACGGTCGTTTTATGTCTGCTTTTGAGTGGGATTTGTGAGTTGTGAGTCATTCGCGAACCACTTGAATGACGATTGATGAGTTACTTTTTCGTTATGTAATAGTGTTGAATGATGCTTTTACGTGTTAACACTTAGACCGAATTTCACCAAAGATACTGAATTCATACGATCAGCTGATCTAAGCTGCTTTCAAGAGCTATCGTTGCTTAGAAATACTTCATGTATACATAGTTGGTTGTTTAACAGGCGAAATGGGATTAGAATACCATAGGTAGGTCCTGTACCATTTTTTGTGGATGGGAAATCATCAAATGACTCGTCCCGCTCTGGGCGGAGTGCAAGGGAGTGTTAAGACTTGTAGGTTCTGACTAAAACCTACCAGTTCCTTCTAAGCCAATTGTGTTCCGGTGCCGCGGTATCTCTTTCGAACAGGCCCGCAGATAACATAGGTAGCTGCCTAAACCTTCGTAGGACACACGTGTAATGCTATAATGTTGTTCCATTTTCGTAAGATTGCACGGTGCAGTCACCACCACGCTAAACTGGGTTAACGATAATCCTACGTGCCACGCTTTGTCTATTGAAGTGTTCATTTGTTTTCCAAGAGCAATCATCAATTTTGCATGGTCGGTACTTAAAACGTACCTCGTCTTAGTGTCATTGGGGCCATAGCTTGGTGCAATACTGCAATCTTGGAATTTGATACGATAGTGTTTGTGTGTCAATAGTTATGCACGTAGGGAACTACCTTAAGCATTTATGTGGGTCTTTATTTTTGTTTTATTGCCTCATGCTCTTTTCTATTTACAAGCAACAAGCAACAGTTTAAATAGGGTCGTGTGGGGCTTTTGGGACTGGGACCGCGGTCCATGATTCCACCTAGAAATACAATAATTATTCATTGTACTGTTGAAATAATCCGCTTTGATGTAATTTAGGATTAAATTTAGAATTTAGATATGATTTAGAGTTGGTGCAAACAGGCATTTGTATCTCAATCGCCTTGTAGGTAGGTAGTTGGAAAGTATTAGGTACCTCTATCTAAACTATATAAACGTTAAACCACACTTAGGTGGGATCGCACCTTTATTTGATTTCATCAGCAGTTCCCAGCTCCAACAGTGTTTAAAAACTTGCAAAAACAGCCGATCGATAATAATCTTTTTCTCATAAATTGTTCGACGTTTCGACACTGAAAGCTTTCGAGTTAAACAATGAACTCTGCGGTCCAGTGCGCGTGTCTTTGGTTGCGTAATGCGGGCGGGCTCCAATTACTACCGTTGCGCAAGCGCTGATAAACGTAAACGGTAACTTACTGCCCTGCCAGTTCCCTTATTGCAGTGTAGCTTGTCATTTGTGTGGCAATGGCGGTAAGTTACATATTTGTAACATATCGTGAGCCGAGGAAATCTTCTTGTTATTTCCTTTTATGGTCGCGAAATGAATGATACGTCCTTTTGTGCTTATAAGGAGTTGGATGTTGGCTTAAATATTTTTTTAATGGGTTTCGTGTGTAACAATCTTGAATAACAGTCTTACAAAACTTTTTCTCGTCTAGCAACTCGGATGTATATTTCGTTTTTTAACTCTACATCAATCAAACTCACCCGATGTCAATGCACTTTGCATTCGATTTCGCAATCACAACAGACTGTCATTGACTTTCAAACATAATCTGAAAGAGAAAGCAAAACGCCTCGCCATCCTGCATAGTACGTGTAGTACTAACTCCAGTGGCACTTAGTACATAATTCACTAACTCACAAACATTACCTAACCGCGGTGACAAATTACTAAGTGCCATGTTACGTAGTGTAACTAACTATATTATAATCACTCTTACCTACATTATGGCACTGTAATCTGAGGATATTACTTGTTCTGCCGTTTACGAAATTAGCCCTCGGTAGATAAAGACATTAAGATTTTTTAGATTCACGTAAGATGTGGTGGCATAGTATACCTAATCATTAGATTAGAATATCGCAGGATTAGGCTACTTAAAGCTACTGATGAGGGAAACTTGATTCTCCTTTAGACTACAAAACTAATGGTTGCAATCATGAATCTAATAAGCTTAGTCTAGCAGTACCAAATTCTAGAATCAAAATAAAATGGCGTTTAGAGCATAAACCAACGGAACAGAGAAAGTAATATATTTATCCAAGGACCGCATTGCACTCAATATGTAGTTTGCACAACTGCTCACATATTTAGTTTCGTGGAGCAATATTATGAACCGGTCTAAATGTATCTCAACGTTGAAAGACACTGACAGACCGACCCACATTTTATTTAAAAAGGCAAAATAAACAGCCAACTCTTCAGCGGAGTCGGTGAAGAGACATGGTTTTCGTTCGCTGTCACTCATGAGTTTTTAAATAATCTCTTTTAGAATCAGCAATAACATGTCAATCGGGAAGTTCTTGGTGATAGATCTTAACCGAAGTTTCAGTAGAATCTTTGTGATGGCTATAGTGGGCTATAGCCATTCATATGCTCATTCATTCATTCATCACTCAATCATTCATCACTATCACTTTCGGTGCCAGTATATGGGTCGGAGAATATTTCGTTTGTGTGCCCACAACCTGCCTCGGAGTCGTCTCTATACGTAGCTATAGATGACTTGACACTTTCGGGCATACAAACAAAAATTATATTTTGAACTTGGCAGAGAAAGTGTAACTTGCCCTTATCCATTACATATTTCTGTATCTCTCTGCCGTATTAACCTTATCTTTCTTTTATCTACAGCACACACTAATCCTGGCTGCTCTGGCCGCCGTAACCACGGCCATGCCTTCCTACATCGCAGTACCGGCTGATCAGATCGCGTTCGTGGACCTATCACAGTTGCACGTGCGACGCGTGCCCAGACAGACACTGTCGCCACCGCCGCTGCACCAGCTGCCACAAGCCTTGTATTCGGACCAGGATTATCAGCCGATACCGTTACAGCAGTACCAGCAACAACGTAAGCGATTTTGATTTATTTATTTACGTTTCTCCACGTTCCGTCTTTCGAAATCTATAATTGTTCTGAACTAGACAAAGTCCTTCTTCACCATCACTATTTGGGGCATAAGAAAGGAGTTGTTTGCAGTTGCGTGTTCTAGGATTAATTTGTGTCTTATAGTACTCAGTCTTTAACGACGTCTATCTCCTTTTGTATTATGTGTCCTCTACCTTTTGTATTATGTGTCTAATACCACCAGCTGCAATAATCTCACCAGTCACTTAAACTGTTCCATTATTGTAAAAGGTTTTAAAAATAACTTTAACAACTCGTTACGTTAAGCAATCAGATCATCTATTTGATTTCTATTTTATTGACCGAGAGGAAATCAAACCGCTTGCGTGAGGGAAGGAAACATATTTATTTATTACTCAAGCCCGATTATTATCGTATATAATTATGTGGTAACAGTTCCGAAGAGATTATTACGCAGCCGTGACTTTTAGTTATTAAAAAATATCAGTCAGCATTTCGAAAGTGCTTCCTGACACCTTTCGTCGTATTTGACGAGTCATTGTGAAATGGCAGACAGTGAAATGGATCTGTTAACGTCGATTCGTACGCCCATCAATCAAGATTACCCTGGCTCCATCACTTTCACTGAAGAACAAAGGATCAGCTGCTTTCTATGCAACTGGTTTAACTTGTTTTACATTCAATGGGATCGTTTCCGTTCACTCAGCGAACAAAGACGTACTTACAAGCTCGAAGTACCGTTTACTTTCCTCATTGTTAGAACTTGTAAAATGATTTACGTAATCTTCCAAAAATTTTTTCTTTGTCACAATCATTTTTGATTATGTTGTAACTTTGGTTTCTCTTTCGATTTCGGCGAGTAGTGACTGGACTGTTTAGTTTGATACTGTGGCATGGTTTATGAGTTTCTGTAGATAATTCTATCATAAATCATTGGAGTAAGTGTCTAGGGTGAGCGTCCATGTTGCAAGTCTTGCAGCTATCATATTTCAGTACTTGCGGGCAGTGTTGGCGTTGCTCAATTAAGTTCGGTCACGCACGCTTAATCCGATGACTGTGCCGGTTAGTGCATGCTATAAAAAACTATTACCAACTATTTCGTAAACAGTATTATGCATGCGAATCGCATTTCCCCCAGTTCAGGTTTTGAAACGTTTCGCATAAAAGTATTGGCCGTGAGAATATGCTCATTAACTTAGTTTGCATTCAAATCTAGATCAAGATAAAAAGCTATATTTTGCAAGATTGCTTTTATTTTTTCTGACTCTCCATTAGCCTTGTTTTTAGCTATCAGTCATCTCACAATCACATCATTATTTAGTTGTCTGGTTTCAAGAACGTATTGTTATTTTCCAACAGTAGAGTACCAAGATTTTTGTTGTGAAAATGCGAAACTGTACTTTCAATTTGGTTCTCTGGTATTAAATCAGAATTCTTTCTCATTACAGCGGTAGCCCTAGCCCCACAGCCAGAGAATGAGCCTCCAGCAAGACTTCTAAGACTTCAGCAGCAGCCACAGCAACAAGATACTTCAGGATCAGCGTCTTTCGGCGGGGCTTCACAATTCGCGGAGAGACCGCCCGACTTCGGAGAATATGTGGACTTCGGAGCCCACACCGGTGACAACGGAGCCTTTGGCTGGTACGCCGACTATCCGATCAATAACCACCAAGAGTCTAGTTACAGGAAGTAGGTAGTACAATGAGCAAATAGAGCAAATCCTAGCAAAAAGGTTGGAGGTTCATCCCACTCGAAAACGTCTGATTATAGGGAGACATTTTTGATTAACATTAACTTGTCAGTTTTTGTTTTAGTTTAGGCTTTTGATAGGAAAGTATTTAAATATTTTCTATACTAGGAGTGGATTAACTTACCTTCCAAAATGGGACGGCTCTCGCTCACAAATCTTGCCAATTTAGAGGCTCAATTGTTGCACTTATCTTGCCAAGCACTTGTTACTCAAATAAGACCAAAGACAGTATTATTTCAAGTGATATTTTTTAGGTTTAGGTTCATAGCTGAATAACCGCACATTTGTTACAAACGGTTCATTCCGCTTAACGTTTTTTTAGATGCACTTTCAACGTTAGTTCACTTAGTTCCTTGTTAAGTTTACAAAGTACACTGTGATACGTACTAAGGTAGTTCCTTCATCTTTTACATTTCTCTCTTCTTTCTACCTGCTATATTTTGTTGCACTTCACTGTAATGCTTGCTCTTACACGCTTTCGTTGTACTCAAATACATTTAATACTATTGTATGAAGTACAATATCATCATCTATTACAATTCTTACTCTTACATCATTCTTATTCACTATATCTCATTTACTATTTCTTATCTATCCTTCTGCTATTTCTGTATCGCTTTCATTTGTTTTGTTTGTTTACAAATATAAACTGTTACGTTCTTCTTCGTTTCATTTTATGCTATCACTTCATATTTCTTATTTTACTGTCACGCATTTTCACTATTTCCTTTACTCCAACTATCATCATCTTTAAAACTTGATCTATCATCGCCATTCATTCATCTTTCTTATTTTTCTACTCTACTATTCTAGTTTTTATGTTCTTTATTTTCATCTCAATTTACAAGCCATATCAAGGATAAGAATTCCAGAATGGCTCAACGTTACTGCCACATTAAGGAACCTTACAAAACCTGCAAATGTTGCTAGGTTTTTGTTACACGAAAGAGCTTCATGTCAAATACTTCTTTCTATCAGGCTACTTCCACAGTTTCTTTCTGCCATCATTTATACTATACTTTCTATTTTTATTATTCTGCCATTTACTTATTCATCATCATAACTATTCTAAAATCTTACAAAGCAATGCTTCTTATTCTCTCTTCTTTTTTTACTCCATCTTATGAAAAACTCATTAAAATAGTCTTATCACAACTATCATTATCAATTCTTGCATTCCACTACACCCTCTATTACATTTCCCTGTCTCTTTTCTCTTGTAACCAACCAGTTTTTTAACAGGTTCAATTTATACTTATTTTTTTACTTTATTGTCAATCTATTCTTTTCTACATTCTTTTTGCTGTAATTCATGATCTTCTATTAATTATGTGATGTTTTTGTTCTTCTCTACACTACTCATTTCATTCTATTACTCAACTTGTTTATATCTTTTTCTCTTATTCGAACTTCACCCTTTAATTGATTTGTATCTCTTTACTTCTTTCTGTGAACTTATTATATTTTTATAGTATGTTTATTTTCATTTTCACGTTCTGCCTTGTTCTTTTCACTTTAGCTATAAATGTTCTTATATTATCATTAATATTTTCTTATTGTTTCGTACTATTATTACTTCTATCTTACTCAAGTTTCCTATTTGTAATTTTCTTCCTTTTGATGTATATGTTATTATACTTCTAAGCTAAATCTAATGTTACTCTATCTTATGAACCTTTTTCTCTCTACTTTCTTTTTCTATTATTTTCTTTTACCTACTACTATATTTCGATCGAAATTCTTTTATCTTCGTTTATTTCTTACTTCACTACTGTTATATTACTCACAAGAACCCTCAATTTCATTTTATATTTCTTTTCTATCCATTCTCTCATTAAATATGTCATTTCATTATATTCCTTATAATTATCAAGCGCCAATTTGAATTAAAACTCTCGTATTTCTTCATACAAAATATTCTATCACCTATCTATTCTTTATATGTATATCTTGTACTCCACCAACATCATATTTTCTTGACTTATTTGAACTACTCTTAATCTGTATCTATCATATTTCATTTCTATCTTCCAAATACGTTACTATCGTCCATGCATTTTCTACTCTTCTTATTTCCTTGCCTTTACTATTCTTGAACTATCTGTTTCCTTTTGTGATACTATTATAAAATCGTTAATCTTACTATTGATCTACTTTCCAAACATCTTTTATCTTCTCACGACATAAATGTACTATCCTCCTATGAAGCCTTACTTATTTAACAAATAATTGATTCAGCCTTTTATATTTTGACTTTTATCAAAGCTATATTTCCGAAAACTTTTTCTATTTCCGTCATTTCCTTCTTCTCATAAACCATATACATCACCATCATCATACCTTAACTTATTTTTTTTTGGCAAACGATAATACGTCTGTATCTTACTATAATCTTAATCACACCCTATTTATCTCTTTATGTTCTGTTCCTATGTTTAATTTTCATCCTATTTTCATCTTTTCAAAACTCTTCTTCAATAATGATGATAGCATATTATACTAAGCCTGGCAAGCAACAATTTTTTAATTCAGAAGTACTTATTAACGACGAGACAAAACCTTTAGTTAGGTGTACCGGAGTTGGAAGAGCCAAATCGACCGTGCATGGCACCGAAAACCTCCAATATTGAACAACTGCGTATTTTATATGGTAATGTCTTTGGAAGACATGCGAGCGTATAAGATACTATTTTACTCTTACCAAAGGTCATCATGATGTGGAATGGTGTACTAATCAATCAATGGACAAACTATTTAGTGTTAAGAGTAAAAACTATAACATGGTTGGGTTCTAACACGAGCCCATTACTGCACTATACTTGTCAGATAAACTTGCATCTACTACATGGAACTTATACATGACTGCACTACGAAATGTGGGTGCTTTACTTAGCTCACTCCGGCATCGAAGAGAAATCCAGGCGTGATGACACAAGCTTGCTTTTTTTACACAAACGATCGAAAAACGCACCAAAAGTGGAACAATCTATTTCTTCTTTCTCCTATTTACACTTACTTAAAATGTCACTTTCCGAGATCTACACTTATTTCCGCTACTTCTATATATTTTCACGCTTCTTTGTATTCAATTCTTTATCTCCTTTTTTATTTGCCTTACTTACTTGAAATCTTTTCGTCTTTTTTCTTTTAAATCTCACTTCACACGCTATTTCTTAATCTCTTTTCTTTTCTTTCATTTCCTTTCACGCTGTACTGTTCTGTTTCAATAGTTCCTTGATCCTTGCTTTTCTTTCATACTTTTTTCCTTTATCTTTATTCTTCCTTTTAATCTACCTGTTTTACTATTTTCCAATATCTTTATCCTTAATTCTTTCTATTCATTTTGTTTCTTTACATATTTCACTCTTCTTTAAAACCTTTTCTCGGTCCTTTTTTTTCAATTCTATCTCAATTTTACCCTTCTTTCTTGCTTCCCTTATTTTTCATTTAACGCTTCATCTTTATCTTATTGCATACTTCTATCCATTTCCACTTCTTCTTTCTCTACATCTACACTCGTCTTTCTTTCTGTTCTTTGCTTGATTTCACTTTATATCTACACTTCTTGATCTTTAAGTTTTCTTTATTCTACTGCTTGCCCTTACTTTGAACTTTCCGCTTTTCTATTTTCTCTTTCTTTTCTCCTTACTCCATTCTTTTCTATTGCTGTCCCTTTTTTCTTCTTTTCTCTTTACTTGAATCTTTTCTGTTTATTTTCTTCTTTCCACGTTTCACTTATTCTTTTTCCGCTTTTCTATAACTTCACTTTCCTATTCTATCTTTGACACTTCTTTATACCAAGCTACCTGGTGCGATTTAGAACAAATTATTTATAAGTTTTGTTGCACAATGTTGTTATTTGTTGATGTTAATTAAATCATTGTTAATTACTCAACTCTTGTTTGTTTTATATTCCTTTCTTTGAATCGACGATAAATAAACATGTTGACAAAGTATTATTGTATTTTTTTTTCACCTTGACTTATTTTTACAGATTATTAAAATGGTAAGGTAAACTGCAATATTTTAGCAAGAATAAGGCATAAACATTTTTAATACTTTTATTTCTTACACTTAACATATAATCTCGTACAATGATATTTAAAATAGATTTCTTCTGATCTCATCAACAGCATAGATTAGAGTGGTTCGATCTAAGATTCTACTTACAAGTATATGACATAGACTACTATACATAACAGGTATAGAGAGACATATACAACAGAGTTGCACAGAATCAAGTACATACATGTACATCTAAAAGATAGAATTTTTTATGAAGAAACTTCAGTAGATTAGGCTTCGAGTTTTTATTAAAGTTTGTAACATTCTTTGTTAGACCGCTGGGTTGCCAGGTTGATTTCATAAAAAAAGTTTGTGCATGAAATTGTTAGTTACTTTTTTTTAATAAATAATGATTATTTAGGCAAAGGCTTATTTGTACAGACAGATGCTATAATACAAAGATTTTCATGACATTTAGCCAGTGTTTGGCACATTTTGATGAACACTATTTTTTCCTTTGTAAGCCAATTTATAGTATTTTTTTTACAATATTAACATTGGTGCACATTTTTTGGTATTTAAATCACAAAAAGTAAATAAGAAAAGCAAAATTAACTGCTATGTATAAAAGATATAAGGAACAGTTTAATACTGTTAAACTCAGTCCAAATAAATTAGAAATCACAGTAGTACTTACAGATCTAAATAAATAAATAAAAAAAGATACTTGAGATCAAAACTTAAGCATTATTTGTTTTACGTTTGAGCTATTCAGGACATCATTCTACAACATGTTGCTAAGAGAACTTTGAAAAATGTTTTACACATTGTTACATCATGATTACTATTTTGGTCACATTTTCCATTGCTAAATAATAAAATTATTACAGAAGGCATGTGGGTGACACGACATACACACGCGGCGACACATCAGGTTAAATTTACAGAGATTTTGTGTCCTATAACGCTCAAAGGCGAAATCCCTTTTATAAACACAAGCGTGATGGTGTTACTATGTTAGGGTATATCAATGTGTTATTCATTTTGGTAATTCTCTGCATACAAATCCATATACCATTGCTAACCGTATCCTAAGAAACGTACATAATAAGACACTGTTAGACAATCACATACTTTTGCTTTTCTCCTTTTAAGCCTTTAGCCAAATATGTTATTTCAATCTTTATAAAAATCAGTAAAATGTTAGGTACAATCTGTGTAATCCATGAGCGCGCGACTTGTGACTTTTTTTTCATTGTTATAAGGTGAAAAATTGAATGACCGACGCGCTTTTGAGAAATGTGACAATTATAGTAACTTCTTTGTCACAATTTTCGCAAAAAGCAAACTATACCAACGACGTTATATGCTACTTGGGCCAACTATATCAATAATTATTGATATACCACGGAACACTTTAAACAACGTTACATTGAAATTAATGTGACATTTCAATGTTCTAGTGTGTAATATTATAATTTCAGAAGTTTATCTGTGATGAATGATATATTTAAGCAATGCAACTTTATTTGTACGCCTTATCACAGAAGGCGTGATTATTTCGAGTTTACTCAGTTAATTTAGTAAGTAAGTAGGGAAATATCTTTTTGGTATAAAGCTACCTATCCATTGTGTTTTAGAAATAGATTGTTCTACAGTTAAATAGTATTACAGATTTATTTCTCTCGTTTTTATCGTCAATAGGCCTATTTATTAGCTATGATTCCGAAAACAACATTGTCAATTTGAAACTAAGTACCCAACAATTGTGCTTTGGAAACGAATTTTCTTATGAGGTGAAAAATCACAATTTTCTAGCTCCTTTGTGGTGGGTTCTTTGAAATAGTACAGGGATCATGGAGGTATTACAAGTAAAGCTATAACATTTACAGTTTATTAGAACTTTGAACTAGGCCTAAAACTTCTTAGTTTTTTTATAACGAATTAAAAAAGTATCGAAATAAGAAAAAAATATATAACCCTTTTTCAAACACAATAGATAGCTAGCGAAGTTAATATCTTACAAATACATTATTTTACACTATACATCAAATACACATTCGAAACGGCTAAGCTAAGCTTTCTAAAACATTAAAATCTTCACAGACAGATTGTCCCAGAGTTATGAAAATATAGCTACAATTTGTTTTTGATATGCAATAGCAGGCCAGGTACTGTCAAGGAAGCAAATCTGTCATTTTTCTGTCAAAGTATCTTAAAAAAATCTGACAATTCTGAAAACTGTCAATGTCAAAAATGACGTATGCTGAAATGATTAATGATTTCCTTCCCCGACTGTACATTCAAACGAAATACGATATCCAGTAAGCATCAAACCCTTAGGTACAGTATAAAATTGTAGAATTGCATAGAAAAATAAGTATTTATAAAATATGCGTAAACAAACTGGTAATAGATTCAAAAGTCTACTACTAAATATTCCTGAACTAAGCGACTAATAAAGTTGATAATAAGCAAACATGTAGGTACACTAAGTGTTATGAAAACTGTATTTAAAGCGGAGATCTATAAAAGTTACTTGGAACGGACTTTACCTAACCGTTATTCATGTTTTCGAGTCTACAGCACTCGTGGCCTGCAGCTGAAAATTAGCATCAGGTGGTACACTTTTTGTTACCAACTCGTATTACGCTGAGCTGACGCTCTTTTGGCATTATTCGTTTTGTTTGATTATTTATTTTGTATATTTTTTATAGTATTTTTATTTTAATGCCAAAAAATATAATTTATTTCTCATGTCATTATTGTACAACAGTCAAACTACAAGTGTAAGACAGAGACGACAAAATGCCTCAGTCGAAACGTACCATATACAGCGTGTACTAGAAAAGCGTGGTCATATCAATTAAGGATGTTGTACAGACCACCGAAAAGTACGACTCTCTCCAAGGGACCAACATTGTAAACGCGAGAAAATAATGAGCTGTCCCATACTTTGTTCTATACCCAAGTAGGTACAGTTTTCATAACACCCTGTATAGAAAGACAAACTAACAGAGCACCATTGTAGAAGTATGAGCAATATTTAGTCATACACATTAAGCGAGCCGACAAACCGAGTGGACCAAATCGCGGAGATCAGGAGGTCTAAAATTACACCTTTCGCAGAATCGTAATAGAAGAATAATATGAATTACGTCACAATCCGTAAAATGGTCACAAAGTGACAATTCGTAAAATAGTCAGAAAGTGACAATTCCTAAGATAGTCACAAAGTGACAGTTCATATGAATTGCATCTGTGACCATTTTAAGATTTTTAACGTGATAAATCATATTATTAACCAATTGTAATTTTACCAAAGTGGCCATTTTAGGTCCACAGACTTGGACAGATATTTAAGTTAAAAAAATATCTCTCAAATTCCCATGTCCGGAGTTGGCCCGGAGTCCAGTCCATTCGGTCTTCCCACTGCATTACTAATTTCTAACCACTATAAATGTGAAGTATTTCGCCGCTAGACCAGATTATATTATTATCTACACAGTTAACACAATCATCTACCCATTTAAATATAAATAAACACATCCCTATTACCTTTATATTATTACAAGAATATGAAGGATAGAGAAACTGCACTGCGGTCAGATATGGCCCATAGTCTCTAGGTTCGGAAATACCTCGTTCCAGATTCGCTCGCAAAATAGGATTGTCCACTCTGCTCCATCAAGTTGTCCCATCAGTGGGGGTAACCATTACCATTTGGGTAATGGTTAAGGATTTGTATAGCATTTTGGCAAGGCAAGACAAAGAAGTTGCCCGACGCACCGAGAACGTCTTGGTCGATAAAACAAATAATGAAAGGAGCTCTCCCTCTCTCCCTTAAGAGAAAACTCATGGACATGTGCATTCTTCCTACCCTCAGGACATGGTCATTAACCAAGCGTCAAAAGTCCGCACTCGGGGTCTGTCAGCGAGTAATGGAGCGTAGTATCCTTGTAGTCAAGCTTACTGACCGAATAAAAAACTCGATACTGCGTTCCAAAACTCAAATTGCCGATGTAGGTCACACGGCTGCCAAGCTTAAATGTAACTGGGCTGGCCACATCTGCCGCATGCCGGAGGAGCTATGGGCTAAAGTAACCACACAATGGGTCCCAAACAGCAGTAAACGACAGCGCGGCAGACCCAAAAGAAGATGGCGGGACGAACTCTACTCTTTTCGCAGGGATTGGCAATTAACAGCATTGGATAGGGATAAGTGGAAAGAGGGAAGGGAGGCCTTTGCCCAGCAGTGGGACACAAATGGCTAGTAATAATAATAAAATAAATAGCATTTTGCCCCACTCAATGATTCATTGCACTGGGATGATATCAGTGGGTTGCGGTGTTTGTCCGAAAGAGTAACCGCGACCCCGGAACGCAGAGGGCATTAGGAGTAGGGTAGTCAGTAAGAGTCTCACACTCCCTTCTTTCCAAATAGAGCGGAAGGTTTCATTTGGTGATTTCTCGAAACATCATCATCTTCCTGCCCTTATCCCATTCTATTTGGGGTCGGCGCAACACGTTTTCTTCTTCCATTCTTCCCTGTTACACGTCAAGGTGGCATTGATTCCTTTCTCATTCATATCGTTCTTCACACAATCCATCCATCTTTTCTTTGGCCTTCCTCTCCCTCTCCATCCATCAATATTTATATCCATCACTTTTTTAGTCACATGCGTTTCATCCCTCCTCATTACATGACCATACCAAGATAAACGACTTCCTTTCAATTTTTCTGTAACAGGTGCTACTTTCAAACTTCCTCTAATATACTCATTCCTCACTTTATCCATTCTTGTCACTCCGCACATCCATCTCAACATTCTCATCTCCGCTACATGCAATCGTTTTTCATTCATCTTTTTCAAAGCCCAGCACTCTGATCCATACAGTACGACAGGTCTAATCACGGACTTGTATATTTTCCCCATTAACTAGAGGGGCATCCGTGGGTCGCAAGCAATTTCTCGAAACAAACTACAATTATTACCATGCATATGACAGTATAGCAGAGTGGCCAGCAAAATTACGACAGTCAGCCTTCTTGAGGCATAGCTGCCCTAAGAAAGTTGACGATAGTTTTTTTGTCTTATTTTGGTATAGGAATCTACAAAAAAAACCTTAACTATGAGCCATACCAGACTGCAGATATTGATGATACTTACATTTTGGAGGTTAGACACAGCAACTACAAAATATCAATTATTTTCTATGTAATGAACTTTAGATAAATGATTGACGATTACATAAAATATTAATAGTCGTATATGTATATAAGGAAATAGTGGCTACTTTATGATTATATAATAAGTTCTTATTCTCGTCCCATTTCATGACGACAAGATAATTCAGCAATATACACCAAAAATTACTTTAAGTTCTACTTATATCACAAACCAATAAATATATAATAATATGAAGCTGAACGTTGGCAACATTGCAATAGCTGTCAAATATTCGAAATAATTGATGTTTTTGCTACCTAGCCAACATTCAGAATACACAGCTTACATCGTTCTGTTTCTGAAAATCTTATGAAAATAACAGAGACAGAATAATGTTATAAATACATATTTATTCAGTGATTTGTGGTACAACTGAGCCTTAGTCTTAGAAATTAACATTTTATTATATTCTAACCTCCATTTTTCTCCCATAAACATTATATTTTAGGCATACATTAATACACACATATAATGCATATAACTAGCCTATTAAAAACTGAACACAATCCAACTTAGGTCTTACGTTCTTTGGTATATGGTGCATAATGCAACAGAAGTCCGACTAATAAAGCTCTATTGAAATCTAATATGCGATTGTAATTTTAAAACATCAATAAGTAGCTATAAAATGTATGTATATATACAACATTTAACGTACTTTGATATATTATAATGTTACATACATGTAAAATATTGACGTCATCTAACTGTTACATATTATTGACTACATAGTTCTTATTTAAAACCATAGACAGAAGTTTAATAAGAGTTAGAAGCCTTATTACCATTCTGACTAAGGTCTTATGTATATTATTTTCCAAAATCGCCATAATTAATAATTGCCCAATACAAAACTCACACGAAAACCTCACTATTATATCGGCAGTGCTAAATCTCACCAAATATTTAGTACCATTTTATATATTTATATATATATTTTATAGAGAAAAACATACATGATCTAATATGTTATATAATCCACTATGTGCTATATACATTTATTATTAAGTATATTTTCAAGATAAATCTCCATTAAGCATAGTTAGGCGTACATTCAATTCCATATAAATATTACTAAACATTTAAAATGTCATTCTGTTGGGTAGTTTACTATATGAGCCGTTAAACTAGTGATTAAAATATGGTTAATAGTGGAGACATTGAAGTCACGACAAACGTTGTCTATTCCCATCTAGAAGGGACTGCAATGGGGAATGAAGTGCCTAACTGCCGTCATTTTTTTTTCAAAGTAGCGGCCACTAATAAAGACTATATCAATTAATAGCTGATATAAATACAAACAAGTTTTGTATGAGACAAAATGTTCTAACGTGTAACGTTTCCAGAATATAAGATATCAAAGTTAAGTTAATTCACTGATGGTGATGAAGTTCGATAGCTCATATATCAGAAAAGTGACACTTTACCACTTTTTCATCATCATCATCAGCCTATAATGTTCCCACTGCAGGGACTCAGGCCTCCTCTCTAGGAAAGGGATGGGCTATAATCGACCACGCGGGCCCAGTGCGGTTTGGTAGATGTCACATGTCTACGATTTTTTGGTTCTAATACATGTCGGTTTCCTCACGATGTTTTCCTTCACCGTATTGAGTGCAGCGGTGATGAAATAAATTACACAAAGCAATGCGCTTGCATTCCACGACCTACTGTTCGTAAGTCGGGGCCGACACCACCGGGACAACGCTGCTCTATTGGTCTATTAAATAGGTTATTTCAACGGCCACTCTAACGTTTGTTTTCCGTGACATCAATGTCATATGAAACACGTCATATTTTCGAGTATTATCATCATCCCAAAAATATATATAATACACCATTTTTTTTCTCTTACCTCAAAAGTTTGACAGTTACATACATATTCAGCTAAACTGCATTAATATTAAAACATTTACTAATAAGAATAATACTTTTTCTTTTTTAATATTTGAATTATTTTATTATAATGCACAGGCATTTATTTGGTTTTATAATATTTTTCTCATTTGCATATCGTGTTAGAGTTTTTACGGAGTTATGCAAGAATGCACACTTGCATAATAATTATAATTTTTCTCGGTTTCTTGTATTATTTTGAGTTTCGATACACAACTTTCAATTTGCTTTCTGTACGATACTGTAATCAGTTTTTCGAAGTCAAATCAGTTTTTTATAATCCGGAACCAAAGTTAACCATCACTAATTGTTACTTTAAAACCACCGTACCCATAAAAGTCTTGAACCATAAACCATGCTAGACACTAACCTTTTCACACTCAGCCAAAGCTTTGCATATCTTTTAACGAACTATTTCATCACTACACGGCTGTATGACACACTTGTCATTTTATTCACAGTAGGTAACGTACCAAGAGTATTTTTGTTTTTGCCGAACAAAATTTCAAACACCGTCTTTTTTTTCATTTCTCTTCGTCGTTTTCTATGTATGGTCCGCAAATCTTCGAATTTGTGGTTTTTTCTACATTAATATGTATGTGCACAATCTCAAAGTTAAACTTGTAGTTTTGTTAATATTTTGGCTTTATCACACACGTTTGGGTCAAATATCAAGAAGCATTTTGGATCAGATTTCCTTTCTAAGTACAGTTGCATACGAACATAAACAAATATTATTATTATTTTTAAGAAAACGTTGCCCCACACTACGTATACTGCTTTATAGTACATTATTGTTAAAGGTCCTGCAATGACGTCATTCGTGGTAATGGCAAAGGCAGTCAAAGCCCCTATGTCGAAGCGATAAAGTCGATTTTTGTAGTCCAAGTTTAAAACTGGTTTGTTTCGTATTTAAGCTTGTGCAGCTGATCGTACGAGTACATCTTACTCTTCTAGAAAGTTGCCTTCTTAGTATTACTTGAATATTCTAGCCATAAGACTGACCACACTTATCGTCACGAACTCGACTCGATCTCATCACTTATTTAGTTCAGTGCCATAAAGCTCGCCCAAACCAGCTCAATCCAATTCCTCCCTAAACCCACCTCTTCGATCCACTTCCCAATACCAAACCACAAGTGTGACAAAGCCTTAAAACTCATTACCATTAATTAGACCACGCCATGACGACCTTGGAGAAGGGCACAAAGAGCGCGGTATGTAGTGCGGGCGCTAGGAAGTACCGTCGGCCGCGGTACTGCCCGTCGTTGCGCGGCAACCCGGGTTGCTGGCTGTGCTGCAGTTCCACGCCCACCACCACGCTGCTGGTTGCTGTACTGCATCCGGCGAGGCCTACGTATCTGTGGAGGAGTGGGGCACTTGATTAACCAAAACAATCAAATCATTTGATTTTGTTGACTAGGTGGATTTCTTGGCTACTAAATGGGTGATTTCAGACATGACAGCTCGCAGCTGTATGAATGAAGAAAATGCGCTGGACCAACCAGAGTGGAAATATAAAACAGCCCAACAAAGTTGCCATGTTACCTTTTTTTCTCGAGGTGTAAATTCTCAATGGATGTCCTGCATCCTGGTGAGAGCGAAGAGGTCTGTCAACTGTCAGTCAGAACTGACTAAAATCACCCCGGTGTTACCCCGCACACTTGACTTCCGCTACCACGACTACTGCCGACCAGCTTGACCCTCTTGGCCTCATTCCGGGGGGAGTGAAGTATAAAGGATGCTACCTGATATGACCCACAGTGTAATCGGGCATGCTTTTCTTCCCCTCCCGCTCTTAGGCAGAGCGAAAGGGAGCGTCAGACTTCTACTGACTAAAAACCACCCATGTTCCTTCTTAGCCCTTGCGCCGAGGCCGCGGTATCTCTTGCGAACAACCCGCAGCCCAGACGGGGATCGGGCATGCTTGAATTCAGCATTATCTTTGGGCAACCGACATAGCCACAGAACATCATTCAAGAATCTCCTTTAAATGTGGATCTGTTAGGGCAGCTATGATAATGTTACTGTTTATAAGTACCTGACACGTCCCACCGCGATGCGTCCGTGCGGCGTGATCACCTTGACGGTGTGTCCAAGTCGTAACTGACGAGGCTCTGCCGGGATGTACGGCTGGCCTGTGACGCCGATTGATTTCTCCACTGGAAACAACATAAAAATTATTAATATAAAAACATCGAAGTATCAGACCTTAAACATGCCATTATTTCTTTGAAAACTGCCCTTTAAAAGGGGTGGAGAAAGAGTGAAAGCTTATTAGGGACTAGCTGTTCCCGGCATGCGTTGCAATGCCCTTTTTCCTACCTACTACCTGCCTGTGTACCAACTACCTACCTACTACCTCCTACCCTACCTACCTACTACCCTACCTACCTACTACCCTACCTACCTACCTACTACCCTACCTACCTAGTACCCTACCTACCTACTACCCGACCTACCTACTACCCGACCTACCTACTACCCGACCTACCTACTACCCTACCTACTTACTACCCTACCTACTACTCTACCGACTACCCGACCTACCTACTACCCTACCTACTACTCTACCGACTACCCTTCCTACTCTACTATCCTACTTACTACCCTACCTACTACCCTGCCAACCTACCTACCACTTTCTCACCTTTTAAACCTTCCCTGGACTTCCACGAATAATTCAACACTATAATTAGCCAAATCGGTCTACAACTACCTACCACCTACCTATTACCTACCTACCTACATACTACTAATTTCTCACCTTCTCTGGACTGCCACAAATGTTTCAAAACCAAAATTAGACAAATCGGTCTAGCCGTTCTCTAGTTTTAGCGCGACTAACTAACAGCAATTAATTTTTATATTATACGCAAACACCATTTGAAAAATCGTTTTTCTATTGGGAAAGAAACAGTAATTATTTGTGATTATTGTGATAATGTCGTATGGTCTGTTTGAAGTTGTCATTCGTTGACTGAACAACTGAACGTCACTCAATTGTTTTGCCTTCCCGGAACCTCTCCACTAACACTTGAACTTTATGGGTACGGTATTAAAGCTCAAATTGATTTTACGTTTTAGTTAGAAAACGTTTGTATGGGAAAAAGAAAAGGGCTGTTTTTAGGGCTTTTCAGGCCATTATTCGAATTTTTCTCGCCGTAAGAACCATCCTTGAACTTCAACGAACATTAAAAAAAAAAAAACAGCCAAATCGGTCAAGCCGTTTTCATGCCAAGTCGTGACAACGGAAAACGGGTTTCATTTTTATATATATAGAAGATAGAAGATTAGAAAACTGCTGAGCCGAGTCCTGGGTTTGATCCTTGCGTAGGGCAAAGTGTTATTAGATTTTTCCATCAGGAATTTGTCAGTAGCTGCCACGGAACTCGGTTGATGGCAATAGGCTCGCCCCCTATTGTGGGTGTGAAATGTGGGTGTACTATGAGGTACGCCTCTGCCTAATCCTTTGGGGATCACAGGTGTAATGTTACGATGTAGAAAAACTTTAAACTTTCATTGTATTTTTCATTCGCTAAAAAAAAGTAGAATTTCCGTTGAATTATACCAAAAAAACAAATCTACGTTAACAGAATGTATGAATGATGAATCTATGTTACTTCCAAAAAATAACAAAAACTCAATAAAACAAATAAATTCCGACTTCTAAAGGTAATGGTATGGTAAGGTAATTTTAGTGTTTATTTTGAAAATCGGTTGTTTTTTCGCAAAAAGTATACAAATTAAAATCGGTTCATAAATGACGGAGTAACCAGTTAAGAAAAAAAAAACAAACGAATTGAGAACCTCCTCCTTTTTATAGAAGTCGGTTAAAAATAAAACCTCACAGTCAATGCTGGGCGCTTGCAAGTTGTCAATGGAGCGCCGCACGAATATCTCAGCTTCCTCCAGCAGCTCCTCCGTGTCATCCCGACGAACGTCCGGCAGAGAGCTGCGCCACGGCCGGTACGCTTCTGGAAATTAAATACATCAGTCAATTCTGACTTCTAACTAATTAGCAATATGTGGACAAGAGTACTAGTATTAGGAACTCTACCTAACCCATTTTTTAACGATGTGAAATCATCAAATGACTCCTCCCGCTGGACGGAGCGGATGGAAGTGGCAGACTTATACTGACTAAAAACAACCGATATTCCTTCGTAGCTCTTTGTTTTCCGGGGCCGCGGAATCTCTTTCGACAACCCGCATCCTCAGCCGGTATCGGCCCTTGAGTAAAAGATGTCTGGACTAGACGCTTGAAAGAAAAAACTGTCATTCGTGCTCTAAGAGATCATCATCTATCTAGCCTTTTCCCAACTATGTTGGGGTCGGCTTCCAGTCTAACCGGATGCAGCTGAATAT
Source organism: Diarsia brunnea (assembly GCA_949774965.1). Classification (NCBI taxonomy): domain Eukaryota; kingdom Metazoa; phylum Arthropoda; class Insecta; order Lepidoptera; family Noctuidae; genus Diarsia; species Diarsia brunnea. The sequence goes on along the minus strand of OX459013.1, from coordinate 14,295,451 downwards.
CAGTATTTTACATGGAGCGACTGCCTATCTGACCTCCACAACCCAGTTAATACTAGGTAATACGATACCCTTTGGTAAGACTGGTTGTCAGACTTTTAGGTCACTGACTACCTGTAACGACTGCCAAAGATCTATATATGGCAGCCGGGACCAACAGCTTAACGTGCTTTCCGAGGCACGGAGGAAACTCGGTATGTCGGGCGGTCACCCATCCACAGACCGACCTAGGCAAGCACAGCTTTACCTAAAGATCGACCCGAGTGGCAGTTCTTATTAAGCCACGAGCTCCTCTGCTCTAAGAGATATGGGATATATAAAAAAAAAGATCTTTAAACACCCCGTTGCACATTTTTGGCTTGTTTTATTCTGTCACTTGCTTGAAATTTTGTTTTTCCGACTAATCTTCTATACTTTTCTGATTCATTGAGCTTTTTGTCTTTCTCTTTTCTGGTGGTGGTTACCAGTGTTATTCTGGCTTTCAGGAGTTACACCTTGTAAGTGATGTTCTATCCATCGTATTGTCTCCACGTTACAGGAACTGATGGACGTTAATGAAAGTGCCAAATTCTGGGCTGATTCAAATTAGGTGGCTATCGACACCCGAAGAAGAATTAGAAAGAAAGAAAGAAAGAAAAATATTTATTTGGGACAAGCACAGGAACTACAAAAATAATAAAAAAAGAATCTAAAACTAAATAATAAAAATAAAAAAAGACCTGTGCGAGGCCAAAAAGGCTCCTATCTCAGCATGGAATTAGGAACTTACCTCTGGACGACGGCGGGTAGACATGTTGTGTTGTCCAGTCGTTGCTCCTGTCTATGCTGAGGCAGGGAGAGCGATATGATGAGCCTCGTGATATGAATCTGTAACCACATCCAATATTAATTTATGATAGTTTTGTTTGCAACAAACAAATTGCTATAACAAAGCGTATTTAAAACCTTTTTTTTGCTAATTTTTGAGGTCTCGGGCTCCAATTATCGGGCCGGGCAAAGTGTTATTGGGTTTTTCCCTCAGGAATTTCTCAGTAAAACCTCGGAGTCTGAATTTGTGCCCGGTTGATAGCAATAGGCTCGCCCCCTATTGGGTGGGAAATCATCAAACGACTCCTCCCGCTCTGGACCGAACGGAAGGGAGCGTCAGAGTTCTACTGATTAAAAACCACCCAGCCATGTTCCTTATTAGGCCTTTGTGTCCGGGTCCGCGGTAGCTTTTTAGAAAAACCCGTAGCCCCGGCAGGCGTCGGGCCCCTGCAATGTTGCTGACATCTCTTTAAGGCGCGCGTGGAACATGAACGCGCCGTCGACACGGCCTGTCGTCGTCATAAGACGGACGGACGGTGAGCTAGAATATGGGCACACCTCTGCCTATCTTTTTGGGGATTAGAGGAGTGATGTTATGTATGTCTTTCTTGCTTATTTCACCCATGTCCCTGATCAACAGGTGTTGTGTTTCTGGCTAAGTTATATGGCTGGGTACTAACTTGGAAGTGGAAGTAGTGGTGGAGTCGTCCGGATGCGTCTGACGCTTGCCGGACAGCGCCCACACCGGGTCCGCTGAGCGGGACAGCTCCGGTACCATGGAGGTGAAGCCTGCAAGTAAATCTTTTTAGTATAATCATTGTCTAGATTTTTCTCAATGTTTGGAACTTCTCTATAATATACACGGTGTAGTTTTGCATCCTCGTTAAATTCAAGGAGGTAACTATACTAATTCAATTCCATTCAATTTATTTGTCAAAAACACGTGTCGGTTCACAATCAGTTGGAATGGTTATATAAAAATAAAGTTTCAACATGTTTTGCCTAGAGTGGCGAACAAATACAATTCTCGATCCGATCAATTCACGAGAAATTCGCGTTTGAACTTTGCCCACATTGTTGCTCGTGTCTATAATAAGAGGTTTCGGAGTATGAGGAACAGGGTATAGATTTCCTCAATATTCCATAGAAAAGGGAGGACCCACCTACCAGACGGTTGTTGTGTCTCCAGGGCTACTGTCAGGTTTTTTCTGCATGTTATTAACTCCCACAGAAGCAATCTTGCGATTCTGAATTTTGATTTTTAGTCCTTCATCTGCATCATAGATATCTCTAGCATTATTTTTTGTGGACTTATATAGTCAAGTCGCATCAGTCCCTTCAAGTTTATGGCATAATATATAATCTCTCACCGATATCACTGAGTAGCACTCGACGGGTCTCGTCCGAGCGTCGCACGGGCGGCGGGGGGCGCGCGTCGGGCACCGTAAGCCGGCGGGTGGCCGTAGCGCCGCGCACTGCCGGCACTGTGGGTGCGCTGGCTGGCGGGACCGGCAGCTGCGGGGGACGACACTTTATGAAGAGACTATAGGAACACACCATTCGTCTTTTTCGTGGAGCTGGCACACGAGTCACGACCACCAGAAAAGCGCCGAAGCAGTGAAGCTCGACGAAGTCACAGAGAACCAATTTAACTGCCGGATACGTTACCTTATGCGCCAGATATCCGTCAGAGCTCCACCGTGGCGGCAATGCGCACACGTCGGTCTGTGCACCGCTCTCCCGCCGCGCATGCGCACCGTCACGCAGCACGGGACGGAGACGGGCTGAGCCCGCCTTGAACGGCCCGGGAGGTCGGGATACACCGCGGTACGCTGATGGTCTGGTCAAAATGGGTTAATTATTATCGCAAGTGAAACCATTTGACATAAACTTTTTGATGCCACAAAGTGAGACAGCTAAGTGTTCTTCTTTTATACCAGTAACTGTTAATGTTGCTACATAGGAGTCGGGAATTGAAGTCATGATCGATTCTAGAAGAAGAAGAATACTCACTCGGATTATATAATAATTTACCTGAAAAAGAACTTCGACTATTTGCACACTTAAAAACAGCTTTTAACAAAAATCATATTTTATGCTAGACACACAAACATGTTCCAAAAGGATTAAAATGTGGCTAGGGAGTAACGACAAAGAGATGATCGAAGTTGCTGCGTGTGTGCCTATCATTGCTTCGTAAGTTTAAATTATCGACATAAATCCGAATACACAAAAGTAACTCAGTTATAAGTCTCCATGCAAAAAAAAAACATAAAGATTATGGCGATGGAAACAAAGACTCAAAATCTGCATTAAGTACAAAAGAATCTCACCTGTATTGAAACGGATTAGGACACGTATTCCTGCGAACATTCAAGTTAGCCGCCAAATCGTCTTCTGAAGTGCCACACTTCGAGATATCGGTCTCCGCGAACACCGAATACCGGTGTCCCAAGTGTACATTCCTGTGGAAACTGTCCACACTCTCCTCTCTATGAAGAATGTCCATGCTGGAACCGAGTTCGAAGCTCGAAGACTTGGTATTATCGAAGCTAAGACCTCGGTTATACTCGCAAGTAAGACTGTCAATAGAATCAATCCTCCTAGAACTTGTGTTAGGACTTTTCCTGAACAGCATATTGTCAGAACTCTTCAGGATACTCCGACCAGGAAGATCCAAGCTTCCCTTGCTGTTAAAAGCAACGTGTCGAATTTCTTTGTCGTTTGGTAACGAAACTCTTTTCAGTTTCGAGACCTCTACTGGTTGTTCGTTATTTTCTTGGTTTTCTGTCGAAATCTCTTTGGTTTCCGGCCCTGACTGGAAGTCAGGGTCTAAGGTGTGGAATTTTATGAGGACAGGTGTCGAGTGTGCTGTTGATGCTGACTGAGGAGCCCATTCGCCCTCACGTATGGAGACTAAGTCCTCCTGGATAGGATAAATGTAATATTTTGTAGATTTCGCGAATGAAGCAGCTTGAAGACTAAATATAAAAAAATCTCGCACGAGCCTGTCAAACTCAACCACTACAATATTTTATTAAATTTAAGTATCTGAAGTTTTAAACGATTTAATAAAAACTTTGCAAATGACATATAATCAACAGACAGAAACACTTTTAAAGTAGTTAACCCTCATGCAAAACAGCCCCAAACTTCCCAAATATCACTAAAAAGCGTAAGTAATGGGTACTAAAGTTAAGCAAGGGGTTGCCCAATTTAAAATCCACCATTTTATCCACGGCATAAAATTAACATACCCTGAGGTTACGCATTAGGACTTTCTACTGAATTCTGTCTCCTATATAATATAATAATAAATATAAAGCATTTTACTTCATGCGTTGAAAGAATAATTGAAGAAATTTTACATGAGTCTCTTACATGTAGTTATTTATATAAAGCTGTTATATAGTCTCCTATACTATATCTCATTCCTTAAATCACTTTCATGTTAAAGGCAAATATTTGGATGCTTATTACTCAATCAACACGCACAATCCCTTTGATAGCCACACCAATAGACCATGTTCTGGGAGGCTACTCTCTTGGTCGGTCAACGAAGATACGGGCCCGTCCGAAAGTACTAAGTAACTTCGAAATTATCCCTACTCCCTATTACATTCGGATTCATGAGTTTTGAAAATACACCCGCAGTAGGGACAACTATCCAATCGTGTTGACATTCTTTTTTAATTCACACCTAACTGAATCTATGTCCGTAAGTCATACAGATTAGAAGACGTTTCTTCGGAAGAAACTACAGGTTTCGTGCTTAGAGAGTAACGGCGGGGCTGCGGATTCCGTCGGGGCTGCGGGTTGTTAGCAAGAGATATCGCGGCCTCGACATGAAGGGCTAAGAAGGAACATGGGTGGTTTTTAGTTAGTAGAAGTCTGACACTCCCTTTCGCTCTGCCCAAGAGCGGGAGGGGTTATTTGATGATTTCCCACCCCCCCAAAAAAAAAAAAATGGGGTGGTCTAAAATATGACCTACTTACTCGACGAAGGCACTGGATGACGTATGTATTTGTACGGTTTATACAGAGTTTTCTATCTACTGTTATTGGCTTCTAGTCTATCCGGAGGCAGCTGAATACCAGTTTTTACACAGAGCGACTGCCTATCTGACCACCACAACCATCGACATAATAGACATTTTTTTTATATTTCTATGTCCAAAAACCAGTTAGTACTGTTTTATACGATGTCTGGGTAATAGTAATATCTACATTATCGTCAACAGGGATATTTACTGACTAAAAAAAATATGATTCTAATTAGTCCGTCTGTTAAATTATCGAAAAATATTGGATACGTATTTTTTGTTCTATCAAATTAATAAAAATTGACGAAGATAAAACGCGTCAAAGATTTGAGTGGGGGTCGCGACGTCACTCACCGGTAAAAAATATCATACTAATGTCTTAGAATATCATGACGTAACACGAGTTTTCAAAGCACTGTATCGTCTTCATTGTTTGTTTACGTGGAAAAAGAAAAAATACGTGTCCAATATTTTTTGGAAATCTATCTGACGGACTAATTAGATTTTTTTAGTTAACTACCCTATTTTAACAGTTTTAAATAACTTGCTTCTGTCTACCCTCACCTGCAAATTACTCATATCCTTAGATTCATCAGTGGTAAATATAAGTTCTATATCGTCCACTTCTTCAGACTCGTTGCCGCTGGCGTTGTCTTCTTGTTTGTCGTCTCCTACTGCTGCAGCATTCGGGTCCAAAGGAGTGGTGCCTCCTTCGGAGAACACTGAGTTGTCGCCTTCGGACATCGATCTGGAAGATACAGGATGTATAAAGTAACCCGAAGTTTATGTACCTAGATTTCGATTAGTGACCAATAGTATCCTTTTTTTTTTGAGGGTGGGAAATCTTCAAATGACTCCTCCCGCTCTGGGCAGAGCGGTAGGGAGTGTCAGACTTCCAGTGACTAAAAACCACCCATGTTTCTTTGTGTTCCCTTTGCATGTGCCGAGGCCGCGGTATCTCTTACGAACAACCCGCAGCCCTGACGGGACCAATCGTACCCTTCATTTGATTTCAAACATCGCATAATAGAGGATAAAGGTAAGGATCGAGATAACCGGTAAAGACAAATTGTGAACTCGGTCGGACAAAGACACCTACCCATAAATACTGAAGGTTCGTTCAAACCGTTATGGAGGGTTGCGGACGCGGCTCCGGATATCAGTGACTGATAAATGTACTGAAGCTTCCGTCAGCGTCACCACAATCCATCCAAATCAGAGCAGGAAATTCTGCAGTATTTTTCCGGGCCGGGTAAGTGAAATGATTCAAAAGTGCCGTAATATAAAATCTTAAATATTACTTAATAGTAGGTACGGAACCGCCAGCCTATGGCAAGATACTAATGATTGTTTTGTCAGCCATCTTTCAAGAGGGTAGGAAGGTTTTTTTTAACGTGACCAGCCTAATTTCCGCCTTTTTATTTAAAAACGCCAAACAAAACGCCAAACGCCACGTATAAAACCTGTATTGATCAATTATTGGCATCAATGCAAAGTTTTGTATGAGGCAAAATTTTCCAAAGTGTCACATTCACGGGGTATAAACTACCCAAGTTATGCGCATACTGACAGTACCCTTTTAATTTTACTTCTTTTACGTGGTGGTTTTTCGTTAAACAAAACAAAGGTGGCCGGTCAAATAATTCAAAGCCCTCTACAGTGCATTTCTTCTCCTCAACTATGATTTTTCTATCTGTAGACGTACCACAATACAGGACGTTGACCCTTTGGACGAGTAAAATCAATAATGCCGCCAAGTTTTATATTCTATTACAATAGAAATAGGTCACTCTGCTTTCCCGGAAATAGTTCCTATAGAAAATATAAACACTATATGTCATGAAAGTCGGTTCGCACTTTATGTCATGAAAGAAAGGCTGAACACCACTATAGGAATTCATTAACTATTCTATTCATTCCATGACTGTGGCTCTATTCCAGAGAGCAAAATCAGCATAAAATAAGAGATTCTGCTATGAATAATGGAGTTCTAACTAGTTAGTAAGCTTACTACTATTATTATTGCAAAAGTTTGTGAGGATGAATGTATGGACGGACAAATGTTCGTTACTCTTTTTACGTTACTAAAACTGCCACACAGTTTATATCTTGGATTAACACATAGGATACTTTTTATTACGGTAGTACAATCCCGTGGGATCTAATCTAACAGCCTATAATGTTCCCACTGCAGCACTTTATACTGTGACTGCAGGGACACAGGCCTCATCTCAATACAAGGGAAGATGCTATCCCGTCGTGGCTGCGGATTGTTTGCAAGAGATACCGCGGCCTCGACATGAAGGGCTAAGAAGGAACATGGGTGGTTTTTAGTCAGTAGAAGTCTGACACTCCCTTCCGCTCTGCCCAAGAGCGGGAGGGGTTATTTGATGATTTTCCACCCACCATAAAAAAAAGGGAAGATGCTATAATCCACCACGCGGGCCCAGTGCGGGTTAGTGTCACATGTCTTCGAATTTTTGGTTCCAGCACATGTCGGTTTCCTCATGATGTTTTCCTTCACCGTTTTAAGAGCAGAAAGTCGATCCCGTGGGATGATCCGAAACAACGCGACTGAAGTCAAGGGCATAGTGTAGGTAGTAATATCAAATGTCTTTGCGATAACATTATTCAAGGCCAGTTATATTGTTCGGGAGCTTAATAGCTCTGTAAGTGGATTCGCTTCACGATTGTGTTTAGTTGCGACGTAATCCGGATTATTGAAAGCCTTGTTACAAATATGTAGTAGGTATATCATTATCATCATCAATGCTATGTACAGACACGTAGTATTGCCTGACAATAATCCCCTAAAGCCTCATTTACGGACGCGGGGCGTCGCGCGACGCGTTGTGTGTTTTTAATTGAACACAATATGGCGATGTATGAAAACGTTATTTCAAATGTCGATTTTACGTGAAGCAATTTTTCGCTCGTTAGTTTAAAATGCAGCGTTCGTTGCGGTGGACGCGCCTCTCAGTAAATGAATAAAAAAGCTCGAGACGAGCCTTCTGCACGCGCCGCGTGACGCCCCGCGTCTCCGTAAACGAGCCCTAATACTAGTAAGGGCGAAATCCACCTAGGAAACTAATCACAAGCAAGACATCTGGGGGTCTAAAATGGCCAGTTTAGCAGATCATAATATTATGAATTGCGTTAAAAAGCGTAAAATCGTGTTCTGTGTTCTGTGACCATTTTACGAATCTTAACGCAATTCATATTGTTTTCCTATTATGATCTATTTTCTTAAATGCGCAGTTTATAATATGAAAGGTTTATTTGTTGTCGAGTTGGAAGTTTCATTAGAAGAATTCGCCCTATGACCGCTCCTGCATCTGGTAAAGATTACAATTTGTCAAATTTCTTTAATAGATTTTCAACTTTATCGCTAAAGCATTAGGTTTAAGTTCAAGGTTTATTATGAAAATTTGACAGTTTCGGGTAGCTTGATATGTTTCTGTACATAGTATCAATTATTATCTAAACATTTAAAACGTATTCTGTAATAAACGGTTGATTGTAATAAAACCGTTTTCCTTCAAAGCAAGAGTGAACAGGTTTCTTCTGGGCACTCTCGTTCCATCGTAGACCTCATCCATGAGGCGTGATCGAGGTAGAGCAGGCCCATTTTGAATGAAAATAACGTTAAAAAAACCGACTACTATTTACCTGTGCATTTAACCCATATTTGACCGACTTCCAAAAAGGAGGAGGTTCTCAATTCATCTGCATGCTTTTTTTATGTTTGTTTCCGGATATCTCCGTCATTAACGAACCGATTTTCAAAATTGTTTCTGTATTTGAAACAGTAGATATACTCCCGAGGTGGTCCTATTGTCATCAAGTCAGGATCTGATGATGAAATCAAGGGCAACCCTCAAAATTTATTGGCACTTGTGACGTTTTCCATATATTTTCTAACGCTGGTCAAGCATTTGCGTCTGATAATCATTATCTCATGTGGACCGACAGTTGAATTTTTTCAGGCGATTATGTTAACCTGATGATGATGGCATCCCAAAGAAATCGAGGGCAACCTTCAAATTTTATAGGCACGTATTACGTGTTTCATGTTTTTTCTAAAGCTATACAAGTACAAGTATTACAAGTATTCGCATCTAGCAGTCATCATCTTCATGTTGATGAGCTGTTGTTTTTCCGTGATGGTAATGAATAAACATGGTAAATATCCCGTTTTTAGATTTAATGATAAAACAATATTTAACTAGGCATATTGTTAAATATCACGCCGGTAATCCCCGAAAGTTTAGGCAGAGGTGTACCTACCTACGCATTGTTCTTTCAATAAAAATGTTGCTATTTCAATTCATTCATTAATATCTATTGTCTTAATGAATTTACACACCTGCCTTCCAAATTCCGTATCATCTGATCAGTTACTATTGTATAACAATTAGTTCTATATTGTTCATATTAATTGCTCGTCTTGTGGACCGATTTATTGAAACATATTGCAACAGTCCCTGTGGCGCAGTGGATAGCGCGTTGGACTTCTAATCCAAAGGTCGTGGGTTCGATCCCCACCAGGGATGCGGAATACTAGTGTCAATTTGACATGTGGTAATTTCTGGGAACATTTTGTGCGTGGTCTGCACTTGGCCGGTTTTTATTTACTTTTTTGTGTTTTTGAAGTCGGTTTATTTTCAATCCAAATCCCTTGTCTGCACTGTCTGATAATGTTAGTTCACAAACAAGAGAAATTCAACCGTAATCTCAACTACCTATAAAACCTTTTCAAACCCGTCAAAGCTCCGCGCAGTTTGTGAAAAGCTCGAGCAAAATTACTCGACAGGAAAGTGGAATGTCTCACTTTCTTAATGCCAAAAAAAGATAGAAATACGAGTTGTCGATCGCACATTCACAAACGCTTCGATTCGATTTCGAGACTTGTCGCGTAGCGTCTCGAAATCGAATCGAAAAGCGTTTGTGAATACGGGGGGCAGGAACGACAACAGATCGTCTACCCACAAAACATTTTAAATATAGCCAACGGGAGCTGAAAGCCGCTTTGAAATTGACTCGGGATAAGATTTGATTGTGTTTGGAGCCATCTTTGTTCTTTGTGGAGCAAACAATAACGGGCAACTCACAATAAAATGAATTCGCGATTCACACCGGATACCCATCTTCTATACAAATAAACAAAATTGAAGTATTTTACTGAATGCATATAATATTTTGTCTGTCTGTCTGTTTGTTCAGACTAATATTCGAAACAGGTAGACCGATTTTGACGAGACCTTTACTGGCAGATATCTGTTCTGTTATAAGGAGAAGGAGGTGGAACAGCTAAACGAATTATTAAATATTATTGTGCCGTCCGACACTCATCTCTCAACGCTAAGGCCCGTATTGAAAATCGAACACTGTACTATTACTTTTAACTTTAGCTTGGTGTCAGTGAAAACAGGCATGAATCGCGAGAATGGAGTAAGTAATTTCGCTGAAACCTTCAGCTAAACAAAGTCATACAAATAGACTTGCCCCGCTCTGTTTGCTCGCAAACTTTCGCGCTAGTAGATTGGCCTGAAAAGGCCTGAAATTAAACTAAACGCTTTGTTTACCGGTCAGTCATTAAGTCTAGATTAAAGGGTGAAAGTTTATGGTTTTTAGGCGCGCTTGCAACAGAAATAGGACTTGCAAATAATGGGTGGAAGGGCCACCGACGCGCGACGGTAAAACGGTTACCACGTCTTCAATACATCATTCTGAACCCCCCACATAGATATTTATCATTCCATGCATATAACATGCCGTGAATATATCATGCCACGCACTAAACCTGTATCAATCGATAACTGGCATCAATACAAACACTGAAGATGCCATTAGTGAAGGGACTTTTATTTTAATGTTGTGAGGAAAATGTTGAGTATGAATGTAGTTGTGTGTGTATGTGTAATATGTGTGTGTGACGTGTGTGTGTGATGTGTGTGTGTGATGTGTGTGTGTGATGTGTGTGCGTGATGTGTGTGTGTGTGAATAAGAGTAGAGGAAGCCAAAGAAAAGATGGATGGACTGTGTGAAGGATGATATGGCAAGATAGGAGGTGACTGCTGAGATGCTGCTGATCAGAGAACTATGGAAGAAGACATGCCGTGCCGACCCCAAATAAATGGGGATAAGGGCATGAGAACGACGATATCTCAGAAACGTGACACTTTTTTGTCTCAAAACTTGTTTGTGTCAATGCCAGCTATCGATTAAGATAGGCTTCAAAAGTAACTGTAATTTTAAATAAAATAAAATTGCGGAAGTTGGCCGGGCAGACGTTTCATTCTAAAATTTTCCAGCCCTTAAAAGAAATTGAATTCTTATTTTATGAGAAAGATAAGATAGCAGAGACAGATAATATTTTGCAACGTAATATGCTTTGTGGAGCAAACGTGCTATGGAGTTCCCGTTAAATCGGTCGGAAAGATTGGTCCTTACATTTTAGTTCAATTTCCAATCTCATCCAGATATCAGGTAAACCTTTTAAAGATCGCTGACTTATGTGGGTTTTCAAGAGACATTGGAGATTTATGTAATTAAATGGCTAACTGCGGTACTCAGAGATATTTAATGATTACTTAAGCCGTCACTTAGTAAAGGTTTGGCATACTTTTGTATGACAAAACTGTCAAAACCTTTACTAAGTGATGGCCTAAGTAATCATTAAAGCTCTCTGAGTGCGGCAGTAAGTGTACCGTCCCTGTCATCATTATCTAACTAGAAGCCGCTGAATACCAGTATTTTACATGGAGCGACTGTCTATGTAACAACCACAACCCAGTTAGTACTGGGTAATACGGTACTCCTAGGTAAGACTGGTTGTCAGATTTTCAGGCCACTGACTAATGCGACTTTTGGACCGGGACCAGTGGCTTAACGTACTTTTCGAGGAACGGAGGAAACTAGGTATGTGTCACCTATCCACAAACCAACCTAGGCAAACGCGGCTTCACCTGAAGATTGATCCGAGCAGCTGTTATTATCTAGCCCCACGAGCTCCACCGTACCTTAATGTACCGTCCCCTGTCATAATGTTTGTTCTATAACAAACATTTTACAGCCAACATTTTGTCAGTACATCCAAGCTAGCTACTCGTATGCATAAAGTATACTCTGAATACTAACATAGCACTCGTAGGACACAACTTTATATATCCATGCCAAATTCAACCGAGTATCCACAATTCCACGTTCAGTTCGTCAGCTCCGTAAAACCGAGTTCAAAATGTTTATTTTAACAGTATGTACCAGATAAACTGTAGAATTCACGATGTCTGGTTGTTGTTACGAAGCTCACAATTTTATGTAGAAAATATAGCTTTCTAGCAGTTTCTGGCGAGTAGGTTTTACCGTCGCGAGTTTTTTAGAAACTACAGTACCTTGTCTTTTACATAGAAAAGCCGTTTCGTAGAAATGATGTTGTGACGTCGTCGGTCTATTTATAAACAGGGGTTCTATTGAAATGATAACGTAATGAATATAGAGTAACTAGGTTAGCTTGTTTTGTAACAAATCTAGGAAACTTTTGTATGAAATGATAGCAATTTTGCCCTTGAATTCATGCGTTTCGACCTACACTATACACTTCTTTGTTATGTGCATGATTGCCCTTTTTAAGTGTAATAAAAAGAGCGATAGTCCAGTGATGTGACCGTCAGTTGTAGGTCTTAAGTGCGAACCTAACACGAATCTCTGATTTTTCGGATTTATGTGCGTATTGTATAATTATCACGAGCTTCGGCGAAGTCAAACATCAGAGACACATTTCTGGACGGTATGTAAAGCCATGTCAGAGATTTTTTGCCGCCCCCTTTTTTTGGGGGGGGGGACATATCAAATAACCCCTCCCGCTCTTGGGCAGAGCGAAAGGGAGTGTCAGACTTCTACTGCCTAAAAACTACCCATGTTCCTTCTTAGCCCTTGTGCCGACGCCGCGGTATCTCTTTCGAACAACCCGCAGCCCCGACGGGCGTTAAATTGTCCCTTGCCCCTTCCATGTTGCTGACATCTCTTTGAGGCGGGCGTGGAACACGAACGCGCCGTCGACACGGCCTGTCGTCGTCATAAGACGGGCGGACGGCGAGGTAGCCCATTACTCACCGTCCACAGGCCCGCGTCTACGGTAACCGGAAGCCATCTCGTGGCCCCCAACGCCCGGAGCGTTTCCCGCGGCGGCTGGGACGAGAGGTTCTCTCCCTCTCACGCTCCGTCACCTCCTTCGCTAGCATCAGTGCTTCGCCGAAGGAGGCGGCGGTGTCCCATTCTCTCTCACCCCGAACCACGTGAGAGGTCGCCGCCGCCGATCGATCGCCACTACGAGAACACGACAGGGCTCCACCCAAGCGGGACAGACCTCCACGGTGTGCTCCACCGTGTCCTCCGGCCGATCCTCGCAATCGTGGCATCCGGGCGTTTCCTCCCGCCTGATTCGGTGCAGGTACACGAAGCAAACGTATTAAGTATACATCACGCACACAAGCTATTGAGTTAACACTTTGCATGTGTGAAGTCATAGTTATGCCACACAAACGCTAAATAAAGCGAGCGAGCTCGGTTTTTATTAGTGTGCGTGCGGCACATCTATAATACCATAAGTATACCAATATATAGTAATCATTCATTTGACAATGAATCAGATGTAATATTTCGCAAGTGTAACTATAGCAATCTTGGCACAATAGTTATCACCTATAGTTACCGAACGAGGAGGCGTAAGATCAAACCTCGGGTGCGGCTTTTCTTTTTCTTTTTGTGTTCATTATTTTTAACCGAATTCATGTTAAAACATTATTTAAAGTAGAATCTATAACGATTCAATCCTGTTCATGGATGAGTTATGAAGTTGGCAACGTTTGAGAACCACGGCACTCTCAGTCCATTTTATTTTGGCTGCTTATAAACTAACTACCGACAATTTAAAAAATAATTGTTTTCGAACACCTTCATTTATAAAAAATGAGCATTCTTAGTGGTCAATCTATGATTATTTGCATTACTTAGTCTATTGCTAGCACAGAATTACTCTAAATATATTCGTTTGTAATTTATTTCTGTGCATCCAAACATGCATCATTTAATAACATTAAAAAAGATAGAAATCGTTGTTTTGCATGAGCAAAACGTATTATAAGTGATTGCAAGGCGCTTAATGATACCGGTAAGTAACAGATACTATACCTACTTCAACTTAACTAACTCATCTCACCTTTCTGTTTACCTAGGAATAAATAAAATTAACGTAACCTTAGTGCATTAACCATTGTTATAGTATTAGCCCATTTTTGTTTGCTAATGTTTATTTGAACTACATATATCTAAAAGTATTTTAACTTGTATTATAATTATACGTATATGATTATTGAAGATAAATAATATTAATTTTGTTTATATATAAGTATGTATGTATCATACTCGTAGTTTATATATAGGTTTATATACTTACCTATATAAAAACCAAATTAATATTATTTTATCATTTATTATATAGGTATACATATAGGTATGTAAATTAAGTGCATTAACCATTGTTATATTAGCCCATTTTTGTTTGCTCATGTTTATTTAAACCATATCTAAAAGTATTTTAACTTGTATAATACGTATATGATTATTGAAAATAAATAATATTAATTTGGTTTATATATAAGTATGTATGCATCATAGTTTATATATAGGTTTATATACTTACCTATATATAAACCAAATTAATATTATTTAATCATTTATTATATAGGTATACATTTAGGTATGTAAATTAAGTGCATTAACCATTGTTATAAGAGCCCCTTTTTTGTTTGCTAATATAAATATTTAAAAGTATTTTAGCTTGTATAAATGTATATGTATATAATTATTGTAGGCATATAAATAATATTAATTAGGTATATATGAAAGCATAAATATAATTTTATATTTTTAAGCATAATGTATATATTATTATTTATTATGTAATAACTATTATGATAAGTATTTTAGCAGTAGTATGTATTTTAAATACTGTTTTGTTTTGTATTCACAGAGAAGAACCGTGCAGTTATGGGTCCGCCGATATGCAGATTCTGGAGACGTGGAAAATCTTCGACGTGCTCCAAAACCAAAGCGAATACGTCAGCTCGACACCATGACATCGTGGCAAGGCACAGAGCTAATTAATTTTTGCCAACCCGCGTCACAGCTTTAGCACACGATGTGTGCTTGCAAACGGTGACAAAATCACCTGCGTTCTGCTGATTTACGCTGCAGCAAGCCAGCACGGAAGATATTACTGTCCACTGCGCATCGATAAAGCCGACTACAGTTCGCTAGGTCATATTTTAATTTTGATTGGAAGAACAACGTGGTGATTTTTAGCGACGAAAAAACATTTAAGTCGGATAAGGATGGGCGTAAAATATTATGGACAAAAGGTGGTGAAAGGTATAATGAATGTAACCTTCTGGATTGTAGGACTAGTGGCATTGGCGTTGGATGCGGGTATTGGGGTTGGATGTCAAACGATTATGAACCTTATTGTTATATTCATAATGTTCATGTTTGTGTGAACAAATGTAAAACTTAGCAATATTTTTATTATTTGTTATACCTACATCTTGCTGTATTCCTCTGTCTTAAACAACAATTCGTATTATTAAAAGTCTGGTGAAGTGATGTTATTGTTATGCAGATAGAAGTTGCCATAATTTCTTACTATCTAACATGTTGATTCACTTCCCGTCTAATTTTATTTTCGATTCAATTTAGACACCACCAACCTACTTTAACAAATTATTTACGTCCATCCTTAACCAACAAAAAAATTGTCTAACTAATGAATAAACATAAAACAAATGATTTTATTGTTTTATTTAATTACCTTTCTACTTTTTTGCTTGAGTGACTTTATTGGAGACAAACAAAAAATTTTTAAAAAACAAAAAGTAAAAAACAGAAATCTAAATTCCTCAGTGGGGATCGAACTCACGGGCATCAAGCGTGGATTAGCTAATATCGCACGCTTACACCACTCTGCCACGGATGGTTTGTCTAATGTGAATAAAATGTTGGTCATATTCCTTCACTGTGAACCAGTATAATGAATGTTTACTCACACAATATGAATGGCAATTACCGATGTGTGCGTGATGTAAAGTCGGCCGGCGCGCAGCCGCGGTAGGCCGGTTTTGAGTTATACGCACATAACGCACACTAATAAAAACAGAGCTCGCTCGTGTTACTTAGTGTGTGTGCCTATAAATATGACTTCACCCACACATACAAGATGTATACTTAATAGGTTGGCCGACTGTACCTCCCGAAACATCCGTGACCGGTGAGGACCTGCGTCAGACGGAAGGTGAGGGCGCCGTGGCGCCTCTCCAGCCACTCCTCAAAGAGGGGCCTTACCGCCACTATCGTGGCGTGCCCTTTATGCCGCCCCCTTGGGCGACCCCTGACACCAGGTTAGGCACTAACCACAAGAGAAAGAAAGAAATTAAGTGAGCTTCGACTAGAACTCGGCCAGATGAACAGCGTTAACAGTGTCTTCGGATAGCTACCTCAAAGCGC
This sequence comes from Diarsia brunnea, assembly GCA_949774965.1. Taxonomy (NCBI): domain Eukaryota; kingdom Metazoa; phylum Arthropoda; class Insecta; order Lepidoptera; family Noctuidae; genus Diarsia; species Diarsia brunnea. The sequence continues at coordinate 14,279,045 of OX459013.1, read as the reverse complement.
AGTTGGATAACGAGCAGGACTAGATATGGGTCATCGTTTGAGATTTGAATCCGGAGTCTTTACTCTCTCGGAATAGCACCATCGGACAAAGTTACACCTGCAGCGATCCACCTGAGTTCGCGGTCGGTTTCGAGTCTTCCATATTCATACATGTCATACAAAGTCGATGTCTAAAAGTACCAGTACAAGCTGCTTCGTAGAATTGAATACCCTTTACAAATTGCGTTCTATTCAGTTGGCTTGAGATGCTCTTTCCCAGGGGAAATGCCTTCTTCTGCAACGCTGACTAAAGACAAGCGGATGTACTAGAAAAGCCGTTTAGTACTTTTGCATGGTAATATATTTTCTTTACTAGATTTTCCGGCATTTTCAATACGAATTTCTCATTTCCAAACCTAAAGTCTGGATTAACGACCAATTTATGACCACAGGCTCGTCCCTATCCCGTCGGGGCTGCGGGTTGTTCGCAAGAGATACCGCGGCCTCGACATGAAGGGCTAAGAAGGAACATGGGTGGTTTTTAGTCAGTAGAAGTCTGACACTCCCTATTGCTCTACCCAAGAGCGGGAGCGGTTATTTGATGATTTCCCACGCCCCCAAAAAAAAAAAAAAGGCTCGTCTCTATACATGTGATTTAATATAGTCTACCGAAAGTTGAGTCAACACTTCAACAGGCACACCACTGCCTAAACCTTCAGGAATATACAGGGTAGTAGGATGTTTTGTTAATTTTCCCCAGCAATTTGGGTAGTGCACTCCATTTCCGTAAAACAAAAACATGAAGTGAAAACAAACGGCCGGCGTCTGTTTACCGCGTTCAGCTTGCATGCCTGATGCAGGCCTCCATACGAGGTTACTTGGCTCCTGCAGCTAGACACTGTTTATTTTATACGCGTGAATAAAACATAGAATAGATGCCCGTTTTAAGTGGCACTAGGCAAATCGATCCTCACATACTCCTTTTGCCTCGTCCACATTCATACATCACTAGGCAAATGCCTAAATATATTATTATAATGTTACTGTTTTAACTCTCGAATGCAGCCGAGCGTTGAAACAAAAGTGAAATTTTATTTAGGCAATGATTAATTTGTCCTGGAGTACCATGTCGAGGAATTGGCGGCTAAAACAGCCACATGGGCACGCATGGGTCTCAAACTATATTTGTTTTGTATTGATGGAAGCTATAATATTGATTAACATAACTTTTTTGCGTGGCTGAAGTTAGACTAATGGTTACAATTTTGATAGCTCATCTCTCGGAAACGTGATGCTTTAGAAGACTTTGTATCATTCAGAACTTGTATCCTACTTTATTATCCAAGTATCCTACTTTATAAACGCGAAAGTTTATAAGTATAGATGGATGTTTGTTACTCTTTCACGCAAAAACTACTGGACGGATTTGGATAAAAATTGGTACACAGATAGTTTATAACCTGGATTAACACATAGGATATTTTTTATCCCGATTTTATCTTCCCGTGGGATAATTTTCGAGTTGAGCGGGCGAGGCCGCTGGCAACAGCTAGTAATACCTATATGGGTTGTATGAGTTTTCGCTTATTTGAAAATAAAATGGCGGACGATAGGCCGGTCACGCTTCAGACAATAATCTTCCAACTTTTGAGGCATTGATTGAAGAAGAAGAGCCTACTTACAATATTCATGTGCATTTCTGCATAACAGAGTAATGCAGAAATGCACTGGCTACAGTAGCTACATACTTATAATAAGTAAATCACAATCAAAGTTGTATTTCTGCCTCTGCGTAGCCTAGTTCAAACAGAACCATCTCGTTTACCTATAAATAGCCCACGGCTTGAACTAGGTCACACAGGATGAAATAACAATTTACTTTATTGTTATTCTGAGTGCGTAGGCGGAAACCCTATAATGCTGCTGTCTACGTCGCCGTCGTCGTTTCTAATTGTGGACGTCTTTCCTACAACCTAAACTCTAACCCTATTAGATTACATAGAAGTTCATGGAGCTAGGTACTTATACAATTGTATACACAAGGATTCGTATATATTATATACAAAAAGTCTAACTAACTTAACATCACACCTGTAATACCCAGGGTTAAGCAGCGGTGTACCTAATAGTAAACCCGCATTTTGCCAAATGTAATAGAGATGAGCCTATTGCCATCAACCGAGCACAAATCCAGACTCCGTAGCTGCTACTGAGAAATTCCTGATGTAAAATCCCCAAAAACACTTTACCCGATCCGGGAATTGAACCCAGGACCTCATGCTCAGAAGTCGCGATTACGAACACTAGACAAAGAAGGCAGTCTAACAAAGTACACACATTTTCCCTAAGCTCACGACGAGAAGGGGGTACTAACGAGTTTCCATGGAGAAGTAAGTTTTCCACCGTTAAAAGTTGGATTATAAATGGTGTATCCCTATCTACACACACAGAGTTGGCATCAACACGATATCGTGTTCCTTTGCAATACTGCGCGTCATAAATAAGGAGGGTAGTCAGAAATGTGGATGATAGCGCTGAAATTTGAGACGTCAGACAGAAACGCGATGTCGTGAGGGCCGATTCCGTGTCTTTTCAACGAATAGGTTCAATTATGTGAACAATTTATACCTTTTTATTACGTAAATCGAGTTTCGTTTGCGATAATACCTCCAAATATTTGAAAAAAAAGTAATTTTCTGATTGTAATCGCCATAAAATCAGGGATTTATTCAGTAAACAGCAAGGAGGCGTTGGCTTCTTGATTGAATTTGTTCTCGTCGTCACATCCCTAGGGCGTAGGTGGCTCACTCTTAATTTAGAAAGCTCAAAGGGATGATAAGGTTGTCGTGTTACTTACCCCTAACAAGTAAAAGAGGGTAAGTAATTTAACAATTGAATTTAATTTAGAGGTAAGAGGTAAAAAATACAAATAAATCTATAAAAACACGAACCTTCCTAACTCACGCTTTGCACAGAACAGCTCCAGGGTAGGTAAATCTCGAAGGCTGGCCAGCAGATTACGGGCAAGTCCTTTAGGGAGGCCCGGAGAATACGTTGGAGGTACTTCGCGTCGCGAGGATCACGGGCGACTCCTTTAGGGAGGCCCGGAGGATACGTTGGAGGTACTTCGCGTCGCGAGGATCACGGGCGACTCCTTTAGGGAGGCCCGGAGGATACTTTGGAGGTACTTCGCGATGGTTCTTCTTAACTCAGATAATAACTTGTAGACGTGTTCATTCTTCTTTAAAAACCAGATCTCAACTGAGAGGGCATCCTTCAGAAATCCCTTTTTATAAAACCATCTCTCCGTTTTTTTCCACCCAATTGTCTTTTAATTCTTTCCAGAATTTAAGTTCTTGAAATCAAAAATTGTGAGTTGCCTGTATTTAAAACGGCCTGTATTATTCAGTCAAAAACTTCCTCAAAGAATTTCTGTGAGCGTGTTAATTAATTTTATAAGCGTGAGATAAGTTACAGTAAATATAAATTATCAATAAATTACATTATTTGAGCTAATATATTAATAAAAATAAATTAAATTATATAAATCATTAATGTAACCTTCATAGTTCTAACCACTAAGAAAAACTATGACACAAATTAAAAGAAAAAGTAAATGACATATTGACAACTGACGTTATGTCACACGAAAAGTAAACAATGAAAAATTATAAGATTTAATAATTTAAAACAGTAAAAACAACGTAAATAAATCGAATAAGATCGATTATAAGACTGCCAACAAAAATAGTTGTCGCCAAGGCGCGAAATGAGACGTAAAAAGGACATTTTATGAAAGATGAGGATGATTAGTAAAAGTGTAAGTATAAATCTCAATAAATACTATATTTCCCCAACGACCCCGAGAAAATTTTTGGTCTAAAACAAAAATTTTGTAAGGTTAAAGTATAACAGCATTCACAAAACGTACATACTTCATTCAAATACACCGACATCTTACGAAGTTAGGTGAGGTAGGATTCACATTCAATGATCACTACGCAACCTGATAAGTTAATAACTTTAAGGCTTATTTTCGGAGTTGTAATCCGCTCTCGTCTAAAACCCATTAATAACATGAAGTAAAAAATTTTTTTAAACAAAGGCTTATTTTTAAAGGAGTTGTAATCCGCTCCTAGTCAACTTTAGTTGATAAATAACAACACCGCACTCGGTAAACTCCGAGTTAACGTCAGGGCAGCTCCCGCAATAGTAGTCGGTATGCTCCGAGTAAAACGTCAAGGGCAGCTCCTATCAACTTTTAGAGTTAATAGTTAGAAACAAGATTCATACTAACTTGTAGAGTTAGTTGAAACGAAGGTTAGGTAATATATAAAGAAAGATTAAAAATAATCTTATAATGGTTTAAGAACCGATGAATGAATTAGAAAATAAATAGAGTTTTAATAAGCCGAAAAGGAACTCTATTTTAGAAGAGGGAAAGAAGAAAGAGATGAGTCATGTGTATATATGAAAAAAAAAAATATTTAGAAAAAAAAATAATAATAAAGGTTCCAAAAGAGGGTAAGGGAGGGCTGAGGAGGGACAAAGAGTAAAAAATAATTTCTGAAGGAGGATTCTAAAATAGCCTACTAGCAATCTCTATACTTTGCATTGAAAACTCAAAAGTGAGGACTCAAGAGTATTATAGGACTCAAGAGTGAAGAGTTTAAGAGGGTAAGAGAGTGAAAGAGTTTAAGAGGGTAAGGGAGTGAAAGAGTTTAAGAGGGTAAGGGAGTGAAGGAGTTTAAGAGGGTAAGGGAGTGAAGGAGTTTAAGAGGGTAAGAGAGTGAAAGAGTTTAAGAGGGTAAGGGAGGGCTGAGGAGGGACAAAGAGTAAGAGTTAAGTTCTGAAGGAGGAATCTAAAATAGCCTACTAACAGTCTCTATACTTTGTATTGACCCAGTATCTATAAAAGTTCAAGAGCCCACGACACTAAACGTAGTTAAATATAATTGTTTAAGAGGAGGACTCAAGAGTTAAAGAACGAGAGTTTAAGAGGACTAGAGGATCCGATATAATGATAAGTATTTGTAATAGGTATTACATAAATATATATAGATTTGTATAAACGACCACAGGATATTGTCCTGCGGCTGTCGTAAAGTTTCCAATCTCCAACCTTGGCAGTGCCCACAAGTGGTTATCACATCCAAGAGGCCGAAAGGGTGCACATTATCTTTCGATAATGGAATGTGTGCAAGTCTGTGGGATGCAGTGTAGTGATGTTTTGGTAAAGTATTAAGTATAATGAGAAACGACTACGAGATATTGTCCAATAGTCGTCGTATAGTAACCAATCTCCAACCTTGGCAGTGTCCACAAGTGGATTATCACATCCAAGAGGCCGAAAGGATGCCAATTACCAGAGGTAAAAGGAATGTGTGTGGGGGTGTAGTATAAATGTATGTTTAGTATTAAGTAAAGTAGTAAAGATTGATGAGGTGATGAATTATGATGAAAAATAATTATATACCAAATTTGATTGCTTGTGTAAGTTTTTTTAGAATTTAGAGAGGGAATGAGTGAGATCCAGTCTTGATTTTACGTTGGGCGCCAAACTGTCGTGTTACTTACCCCTAACAAGTAAAAGAGGGTAAGTAATTTAACAATTGAATTTAATTTAGAGGTAAGAGGTAAAAAATACAAATAAATCTATAAAAACACGAACCTTCCTAACTCACGCTTTGCACAGAACAGCTCCAGGGTAGGTAAATCTCGAAGGCTGGCCAGCAGATTACGGGCAAGTCCTTTAGGGAGGCCCGGAGAATACGTTGGAGGTACTTCGCGTCGCGAGGATCACGGGCGACTCCTTTAGGGAGGCCCGGAGGATACGTTGGAGGTACTTCGCGTCGCGAGGATCACGGGCGACTCCTTTAGGGAGGCCCGGAGGATACTTTGGAGGTACTTCGCGATGGTTCTTCTTAACTCAGATAATAACTTGTAGACGTGTTCATTCTTCTTTAAAAACCAGATCTCAACTGAGAGGGCATCCTTCAGAAATCCCTTTTTATAAAACCATCTCTCCGTTTTTTTCCACCCAATTGTCTTTTAATTCTTTCCAGAATTTAAGTTCTTGAAATCAAAAATTGTGAGTTGCCTGTATTTAAAACGGCCTGTATTATTCAGTCAAAAACTTCCTCAAAGAATTTCTGTGAGCGTGTTAATTAATTTTATAAGCGTGAGATAAGTTACAGTAAATATAAATTATCAATAAATTACATTATTTGAGCTAATATATTAATAAAAATAAATTAAATTATATAAATCATTAATGTAACCTTCATAATTCTAACCACTAAGAAAAACTATGACACAAATTAAAAGAAAAAGTAAATGACATATTGACAACTGACGTTATGTCACACGAAAAGTAAACAATGAAAAATTATAAGATTTAATAATTTAAAACAGTAAAAACAACGTAAATAAATCGAATAAGATCGATTATAAGACTGCCAACAAAAATAGTTGTCGCCAAGGCGCGAAATGAGACGTAAAAAGGACATTTTATGAAAGATGAGGATGATTAGTAAAAGTGTAAGTATAAATCTCAATAAATACTATAAGGTTTATACGGCAAAGATTGAATCTGAAGATTGCGTTGATTAAATTAGGATCGGAGCAAGTCTTCCAGTGACGTAGATATTGGAAATCTTTAGCAATCAACGACAACTCAAGTATTGTGCCCGTAGCTTTCTATAGATTGTATACATCTCAGGGTTGATTGCTCAGATAGGTACCTACCAACAGCGGCGTATCGAACAAAAGTAGAGGATTTGTGTTTATTAATCTGATAAGTCATGAAAATTCCGACTTTGTCAAAGCAAGTTAAACTCGTCTTGTTTGTCTACCTCAAATTAAGTTTTCGGTCTTCCACTGTTTGGCGATATGCCAAGAGGTGAATATTCGATTAACAACTCAAATAAATAGGTAGCACCACTGGGTTTAGTCGGATTGACAGGTAGTCTGCATTTATGCTTCAAATCGACATGCTTGGTAAACGGATAGGTAATCGCCCGGTAAACGAGATTCGTTTCTCACAAAGGAGAATGATCCTGCCCATCTTATTGGGTTCCGTGTCTAATCCCTACGCGGAGATAGCCGATTGATCAAGGCTTTGACCAAGTGGTTTGGCCAAGGCTAGGCCAAAGAAACCAGGGCCGGCCTAAAGTTCTTTGGGTCGACGATATCATCAATTTTGCTAGATTTGGGACGCACAGAGACGGGAAGTGTAGCGGAAAAAAAGGGAGGCCTGTACCATATAGTTAGCCAAGTAAGGTATTCCCTGGTATCGATAGAAAAGTAGAACACCGAAAAACTAATGACATTTTTATGACCTATCAACGTCACGCATCATTCGCTCACCACAAAATGAGAAGACCTTTAGAAAATTTAGACAGCGTGACAACCACCAAATTGTTTTTACATCTCACAAACATCCTATACTTTTATAGTAATAGACTACATTTTCATTATTTTGACTTTAATAAATTAAATGTAAGAGGGCTCTTAAACAAATTTTCAAGATCTCAACAACAAGAAGATGGTACCATCAACATTTGAATCGAAAGTATTCTGCTAGAAATTGACGTAACCCAAGCATCATCATAGATGTAACAGAAATAGGCTAAAACACTCACCTGAGACTCAAATCATCAACATCCAAGTTCAGGTTATCCTTCCTTCTGCTCCTCTCAACATTTTCTTTCACAACAAGATTCTCCTCCGACGTGATCCTCACTTGGACATCAAACTTGTCCGTTTTACTCTTGGCATCTGCCTCATTTGGCACAGCCATCGTGACGTTGTCCGTTGAATAAGATTTTATATTTACCGTCTTATTATTATCAAACTGTTCTTCTTTTTCTTGATAATGCTGACCAGTCTTGAATACTCTTGATTCCTTTTCAAAAGCTTTTCTGTCTTCGGATGAGTCGCTATCCGATGTGGTACTAGAAATAATTGTACCTTCTTTCAAAGTTCGTACTTTTATTCGTACATCAAACTTGGATAGTAGTTCAAGCTTTGTTTTGAAACTTGGTAGACGATCAGGTGCAGGCTCTTCAGTATGTCTGGGTAGACTTGAGATCTGGGAGATTTCTTCTATTTCAGTATTATTATTTGCGTCATCAGGTGGAATGTATTCTCCAGATTCATTGAATTCAGGAGAGTCAGAAAATTCTCCTAAGTCTTCTGGAATCTCATTCAACTTTTCAGCAGAACAGAAATTACTGTTATCTTCTGATTCTTGTGGAATGGGTTCTAGTTCATCTATAGTGCTGTTCCTGTCAGTAGCAGTTGCTATCACTACTTCACTGCTGGTGTATTCTTCAATGTTTTGTGTGTGAGGGCTGTAAGTAACTTCCAACTTTATGTTCTGTGCATTAGGGTCCTTGTCTTCATAATCTGTGTGTATTATCCTACGCCTCAGAATGTGATTCTCTAAAGTCAATTTTTCAATAACATCTGCATATTCTAAACAATGGGAGTGCTGCTCATACTTTTCTTTTAACTGTTTTAATTCATTCTTGGATATCTCAAGTGCAGTCCTAAGTGAAACTACAGTCTGGTGCAGAGCTCTCACTGTGTCCAAGTGTACTGCCCCGGAAGGGGCCGCCTCCAGCCTGCCGCTATCCATTCCACCTTGTTACCCGCCAGTGAGCCAACATACAACATCCCATACATGACTACTGTTTTCAAATACCCCTCAAAACACAATCACTGCACTATCCATTGCCTGGGAGACGTAATTACAGCTTGAATAAATAAACAACCATTATAGGGTGTTCCGCGCGAATTCGCCGCGACTGCCGACACTCCGAGAGAAACTCATCGATGACCCAATTCGTGAATAAAACCATTGACATACATCATTTCGTCGCACATTCTTAGATCTTTATCGAGGTTCGCAGCGGCTCGGAGAACACCACTGGAGCGGGGCACGGAAGGGCGAGTGATCGATAAAACAACTCGCCCCAAACTGTTCTAATTAGCTTTTAAGCCGTCGGAACTCGCGGGGAGGCTCACAGCTGGCACCGACCACTGATAAAGTCTGACACGGAAGGCAGTAATTAAGCGGGATATTATCTCCCAATCGCTCTGACAAGGCTGTAGGATATAGCTATAGGGCAAAATACTCGACAAATCTCCGTGCGCTGCTACTTGTAAACAAATCAATACTTCAATTTGGTGTTCGCGGGCGCAAGTGCGAGGAGATAAGAATGACATTTCTGTTTCAGTCAGTGTCAAATTGACAGCGTTGTAAATGCGTTCTTAGTAGACCATTTGTGTAGTTTGTTGAAATTCATATTCAAGTTGTTGATTTAATTTTCTCGATTTTGTTGAAATTCATATCCAAGTTGTTTATATCTCAGAAGTTTTTGTTTCAAAGAACTAATATTGGCCCAAATCTTTGTGTCTGTGTTTTCAGTGGAAGTTTAGCACTCTCTTGTTCCGTTGAAGTTAAATAACTAAACGTAACAAACGTCAAAGTCATACGAACTCAAAATAACCTCAAAGCTTGCATTTTGAAACCAAAATAAAGGCTGAAAATAGTATAAAAATGTTTAATATATCAAGTATTTACAAAAACACATGTGTGACTTCTTATTTAGTGCTTCAAGCTCGACATAAAACAAAAATACATTGGGTAAATACTAGCAAAAACACAATTTCTAACCTGTATTCCTGAGTTGTAAACTCTTTTATTATTTTTGATTTACAGTCTAAACTCAAGAAAAAGACAGGTCCTAAATATAAAGCATTGAATCATTTCGATGAGTTCTACGGGTCTGTGTTTGGAAAGAAATGGGAGCCGATGCGTGAGGCAATGTTGCGCCGGTCAAAGTATGTAGCCATCGTCAATAACTATGGAGACGCTGAGAAGACTATAGAAGACCTTACGAACAGAGGTTCAACATATTTATTCTAGCATAATCATCTGCTTAGTCTTTTAGTATTTGCAAGTAATAATATTTATTGAGGACCTCCTTTGCTCCATCTAACGAAAGCCTCTCTGTATAATTTTTAAGAGTCTGGAATGTTGCTATAAGTGGTGTGTAAATAAATAAATGTGTGAGCTTTCATCTCAAAGCTGAATTTAATTATTGTGATTTGTGAAGCTAAGTAATTCTCACTACAGTGTTCAACAATGTTTTATTTTTAAAACATCATTACCCTGAATCAAAACTTATTTCTTGTGCATCATTCAACGTTTTCCAGGAGCCCACTGCCTAAAGAACTTAATATCAATACAGCAAGACTTTCACAAAGAGTATAAAATCACACCCGAGCCAACACAAGTGCCATCAGGCACAGACCAACAGTCAGACAGACTGTCAGAGTTTATAGAGAAACAGCAGACAGATGAAATATCCAGTATTTACCCAAACACTGATAATAAACCTGAGAAGTTGGATATGAGAGATAATGAGGAAATTGAGGTGAAGAAGGTCAAAGAGGAAGTGTAAGTTTAATAGTTTTTAGAGTATAATTTATTTTAGTTTATCACTATTTTTGCAAACAAGTCATGAGCGAAATACTAGTTATCCATTTAAGGCATATAAGTCCCAGTATAAAAAACCCTTACAACTCAGCAATGATGATGAAATTGTACTTAAAAACACATTGATTTGATTTTATCATCATTATCAGCCTTATTCTAGACCCAATGCAAAATAACAGTGGAGGTTGTTATTCTCGTCTTTTAATATTAACAGAGTATAAATTCTTTATATTAGAGTATCAAACTCAAAAACTGTTCCTAAAACTTATGACTTTGTTAGTAAACACTGACAAAAAACAAAAAACAACAAATAATGGTGGATCTCTGCTGCAACAACACACTTAACTTATAATCATGTTTAGTATACTGTTGGTGCTACCTCACACACTGGACACCAGGGAAGCGCACCCCTTTATGCATTGCTGCCTAAAAACAATCCACATTATGTGCTATGCTTCCCTGATCTGCACTAAATTGATGGGATCATTACCTACAGCAAGATGAACTAATATTCTTTTTTATTTTCCAGGACATACCAAAACAGAACTCTGGAAGACTCCTTAGCAGAAGCCAGGATAGACGAGTCCAGGATAATAGACCCATCAATGGGAATGACTGCGGAGTGCCTGTACCAGTTCCTGCCAGCCACTAAGCTGAAAGGAATGGATGAATGGGTGTCGGAGTCTGTGCATTATTCTTTTTTATCTAGTAAGTACTTCAAGCTTTTGAAATTCATGATAGGCTTAAAACAACAAACTGCCTAATTGGTCTAGTGGTCGCAAGCGCTACTGCTGCGTATGAGGTCCAAGAATCGATTCCCTGGTCGGCCAAAATGTTAATGAGTGAGTCTGGATTTGTGCCCGGTTGATGGCAATAGGCTTACCCTCTATTACATGGGACTTATACATAATTGGCGGAATGTCGGTGCACTATTAGGTACACCTTTGCCTAACACTTCGGGGATTAAAAGGCGTGATGTGTGTTAATTTATCTTGTACTTCATTATTGTAAGACATTGTATTTACATTTTCTTCTATGTTTTTTCAGAGGACAAAGACTTCCCTTTAGTGATAGAACCAGAAGGGCCACTGAGCTATCCAGAACATTTGAAAGTGTACACTTATGAAATGGAAAGTGAAGCTACCACTTTTCCTGAGCCAAAAAGATGTCAAACAGGTAATATAAAACAAAATGTTTTCAGGTCTGCTAGGTGATTATGTTGATGAATTTTTATTTAATGTATATAATTGAATTGACTATAAATTGTAAGTTTATTTAATATTTTCAAACTACAATTTACAGAACTAAAATTATAATAAAATATATACAAGTATCAAAAAGAGAAGAATTACATGGCGTCAAAAAACTTTAAATTGAATGTTTGTGTGTATTGTTTTCATTATTTTTAATGTAATTCTATTAATATTGCAATGACTTTTATCTAAATTTTTAATGTTTAATTCATGTTTGTATAATATTGCTTGTATTGAGACAAATGGTTACGGGTGTAAATTACCTGAATAAACGAATTTATTATTATTATTAAAATTATTCTGGGATTAGTTTTGCTCTCAAACGAAGCCCTTTTTTCCGGCTGGGAAATCATCAATTTATCACCCCTCCCGTCACCCTCAGGGTGGAGAGGAAGATAGTGTCAGGGTTGTACTGACTAAAACCCACCCAGATTCCTTCTTAACCCCTTGCGTTCCAAGGCCGCGGTACCTGTAGCGGCGATCGGCGGCGGCGACCTCTCGCGTCCGGCCCTGGTGCAAGCCATGGTCCGGGGCGAGAAGGAATGGGACGCCGTCGCCTCCTTCTGCGAAGCAGTTATGCTAGCGAAGGAGGTGGCGGAACGTGAGAGGGAGAGAACCTCTCGTCCCAGCCGCCGCGGGAGGCGCTCCGGGCGTCGGGGGCCACGTGATGGCTTCCGGCCACCGTAGACGCGGGCCTGTGGACGGTGAGTGATGGGTAAGCTCGCCGTCCGTCCGTCTTATATATGACGACGACAGGCCGTGTCGACGGCGCGTTCGTGTTCCACGCGCGCCTCAAAGAGATGTCAGCAACACGGAAAGAAAAAAAAAAGCCTGTCGAGGCTGCAGGTTGTTCGCAAGGGATACCGCGGCCTCGACATGAAGGGCGAAGAAGGAACATGGGTGGTTTTTAGTCAGTAGAAGTCTGACACTCCCTTTCGCTCTGCCCAAGAGCGGGAGGGGTTATTTGATGATTTCCCACCCCCCAAAAAAAAAAAAAAAAAGGCCGCGGTACCTCTTTCGAACAGTCCTCTAAATCATAAATAAATGACCTATATGTTTGAGTACCGATTATACAAGTTAACCCATTAAATTTTTTTTTTTTTAAAAACGTTGCCCCACACTAGGAATTTCTCCTGAATCGTGTCACAAACATATGAAGTCACATACACAAATACCCAGACCCGAAACAACTATCTGCAGGCCATACAAATATTTGTTCCGTGCGGGGATCGAACCCACGACACGCGGCGCAGCAGTCCAATCGCTTAGCCACTGCGCCAACCATGTCGTCGAAATTACCCCAGCCGATTGAGCTGAAATTTTGCACACAGCTTTGGTTCTAGTGACAATAGTTTTATGTCAGACATGACTTCCTCGTGAGGAGGCGATCCTGCAGATAAGATAGCCTCCTGGACTACTGTTCAAGTTCCGAGAGAACTCCTCAACTACTGGATAGCGTGGACACGAAACTTTGCATACGCGTTGAATGTTGATAGTTAAACCATTCTTATTTATTTCTCAAGAAATTTCTGCCAGCAGACCTGCAAAAGGAGAAATGAAAAAAGAAATGTAGACTATAGTGTGTGAGAAGCGGAAAAGAATTCGGTGTTTATGTCTTAAATAACATAACCTATATAATAATAAATACACATATAAGTACATAATAATATATACGTATATAAATACACAATACTAATATATATAAACAAATAATATATATATATATGATAGAAATCACAATGGAGAGGAAAGGTAATATTCTTTCACTCTGGTTTTGAATAGTGAGATAGTCTTCAGGTCCCGAATGCTAGGTGGAAGTGAGTTCCACAACCTTACAGCATGGACAGACATTCTTCTTTTAATTTTAATAAAAGCTTGTTTAGTTTTATTTGTTTATCTTTTCCAGGTGTTTTCAACTACTATCCAATGGACTGTGGGAGTGTGCTAGCAGTATTAGCGTTAGGCCTCCACCCCGGTGACAGGGTCCTCGATCTGTGTTCGGCGCCCGGGGGCAAAGCCTTAGTCATGCTACAAACGTTACTCCCAGATGTTATTGTCTGTAATGATATTTCTATATCCAGGTTGAATAGGTAAGTCAACTTTTGAGTAAATTTAGAAATGGTCAAATAATGCACTATCAGTATCAAGTGATTTCAGCTAGATAAACAATAACTTCAAAAATAGCCTTGATATGCATTTGCCTATTTGAGTGATGAATATAAATGTTTATGAATGGAGAGGGAGAGGAACACCAAAGAAAACGTGAATGAATTGTGTGAAAAAATTATTTAAAGGAAAAAGGGAGTAAATGATAGCGTGATGATTGGCAGAGGAGAATGGAGGAGTAAAACGTGTTGCGCCGACCCCACATAACATGGCACAAGGGCAGGAATATGATGATGATTTGCCTATATTCCCGTATCTAGTGATTACACTCATAGTATCAGTAAGACCGACATATTTATTTATTTAACACTAAGGGTTCGTTCACACCGACCGGCTCCAAGAGGAGAGCAGATTATTTATCACGTTTAAAACAGAGTTTGGAATCATTGTAATAATATTTATTTTTACATGTGACTTCTTTTGTTCTTGATCATAGTGACATGTTAAAATAAATCTCACTACAATGATTCCAAACGTGATAATGATAAAAAAATCTGCTCTCCTCTCCGAGCTGATCTGTGTGAACGGACCCTAAGTAAAGAAAAGAAGAAAGAGAGAAATATATAGGTAAGGTACTTGACAAAGGTGTTATTTCTAAAGAAATGTCTTCCACCATACCTGCAAACGGAGAGTAGATCTATTTCAATCAGATTATTATTGGCGCTTATGAATGTAAAAAAAAAACAAAAAAAAAGCGAAGCTATAGTATAGCCACTTGTAAGGGAAATGTAAATTTTTTTTTTTTTTATTATTGCCTCACACTAGGAATTTCTCCTGTATTGTGGGTGTGTTTACAAACATTTAAATTCACATACACAGACACCCAGACCCGAAACAACTATCTGCAGGCCATACAAATATTTGTTCCGTGCGGGGATCGAACCCGCGACACGCAACGCAGCAGTCCAATTGCTCGGCCACTGCGCCCATCGTGCCATGTTTGCCTGCATGGATGTGGAAATGCTACAACCTGGTCTCCATATTTCAGGATACAGCGATCATTCAAGGACTACCTGTTCGATTTCGAGACGAGCAACAAATGGCGGGAACGCGTTGTCTTCAAGAGAGTGGATGGCCGCTTGTATACTGACGACCAAGGATTTGACAAAGTATAGCATAATATATACCATTTTTTTTTCTTATCCTATATTGTCCCACTGCTGGGCAAAAGCGTCCCCCATAGCCTTCTACTCTTCCCTTCGCTCAATTCTCCGTCCAATTCGTCACAAACGCTTCTAGGTCGTCACGCCAGCGTTTTCTAGGCCTCCCTCGGCGACGACGGAGGCCAATATTATATAGAAGTTAAAACTATAATCTTCTGAATTACTTATCCGATTCCGAAATATAACCCTAGTCCCAAAGCCTAAATTTTTTAACATTTCCGTGGAAACAATTGCGTCCATAACGCGAATAAAGCCGCGGGAAAAGCTAAGCATAACTTACTTGCATAGCAATTAAATTTTGAAGTTCTGAGGGACTTATTAGAAAAATAAAAATAATTTAAATATAGCGATATTAAAATTGTACCTTGCAGCGTAAAGCGTCATACCAAATCAAATTCTGGAGATTAAACTTACGGGATACCGGATATCTTCCGTGATTTTCAATTATTTCGAGCTCCCGATATTTCGATGTTGTTCATAGAGAATGCGAGTGGATAGCTAATAAATTTAATTCGCTCAACTCCCATTTGCTAGCACTATTTAGACGCTAAAGCAGTGTGTAAACATGTGATTCTTTACATTTCCAGGTTCTAGTGGACGTGCCCTGTACGACAGACAGACACTCAATGAACGAAGATGAGAACAGTATATTCAGACCCGACAGGATCAGGGAAAGACTACGGATACCTGAGATGCAGTCAAAGTTGTTGCTGTGAGTAGAGCGTACATTGTTCTGATAGATTATTTAATCAGTGATAGTACGAATGAGAAACTTGAGTCCCGCAGGTTTTACGATTTTGTAACACCCTTAAATTATATCGTAGAACTATTAATTGGAATTTTTGTTCCCACTAGTTCTACGATTTCGTACCACCTTGAATCGTAGAACTAGTGGGAAAAAAAATTCCCACTAGTTCTATCGTAGGACTGTGCAGTAGAACTAGTGGGAATGATCCGTCGTAAGACGTCCACTGCTGGACAAAAGCCTCCATAGAACGCCATAAGAACGGCAGCCTGCCGTTTGCTTCCACCCGTTGCCCCACGAATATGATGTGCAATAAAACGAGCATAATGAATTTTAAAATCGTTCGATGTTACATTACGGACGTTTACTCCTCGCGTTCGTGTTAGACTCCCTACTATGCACATTCTGCATATCTATTATTGGTATAAAAGCGTTGTGTCTTTTTCCATTCCAGTAATGCTCTGCGACTAGTAAAGGTAGGCGGCACAGTGGTGTACTCCACGTGTTCGCTGAGTCCCGTACAGAATGATGGAGTGGTGCACATGGCTCTGAAGCAAGCCTTCGAAGGTCACAGCCTGGTCGCCGCTATCAAGTGAGTACATCCGCTATTACTGATTATTATCGAAAAAAACATGCAAGCAATTGGGGGAAGCCTTTGCACAGCAGTGCAACATTACAGGCTACTAAAAAAACATACAGACGAATTGAGAACCTCCTTTTTAGAAGTCGGTTATACATGAAACACCGGCAGTCCGATAAGCAGAAAAAAAAACAAAGGACTGACTAAAGTATTGTCCGTTTCGATTGCTCGGCCATATTGTCGTAGAAGTAAAACGACTACGTCAACATTACGAAGGAATTTGTAAAACACTAACAGTGCAAACCGCAAATTCGTAGATATAATATTCAGAAAGTTATAAAGGTTTAACCATCGCCGTTGCGGTTGAAACGTGGAGGACCGCGCGGCCACGTAGTTCTCTAAAACGGAGCTTAGTAGAGATTCCATTCTTTTTGTTAACCACTGATACGATTTCGAAGAAAATGTAGATAGTATAAATAAAGGCCTAATGTTTGTAATTCACGACATACAGTACTTGGAATGGAACCTCTACTACTCCGTTTGCGAATTTGCGGTTTGCACTGTTAGTGTTTTACAAATTCCTTCGTAATGTTGACGTAGTCGTTTAATATTTACTTCTACGACAATGTGGCCGAGCAATCGAAACGGACACACTAAAGTTCACTTGATTCTTGATATTGGCCAGTTTTGAATGACTAAAGAAATAATCGAAACAAAAATATTGGGTTATTCCATCAAGAACTTCTCAGTAGCAGCCACCGAGTCTGGATTTTTGCCTGGTTTTGATAGCAATAAGCTCTAGGGTGTACTATTAGGTACAACTCTGTCTTACCTTTCGGGGATTACAGGCGTGATGTTATGTTCATCATCATCATTTCAGCGGAAAGACGTCCACTGCTGGACATAGGCCTCAACCATGTATCGCCACATTGACCGGTCCCGTGCGTCTCGCTTCCAGTGGATCGCAACAACCTTCAGCAGGTCATCTGTCCATCTAGTGAAATACCTTCCAACGCAATGTTCGAGGTCGCCACTCCAGAAGTTTTCGGCCCAATCGTGATATTTAATTTATTTAATTATGTTTCAGGGACATGTCCTCAACAATGGCTGGTCTGGCCAGCACGCTGGTATTAGGCACCGGCTCAGCGGCTCCTAAGTACGGACAGCTCGTCACGCCCTCTGTCGGCGCCAACTTCGGACCCTCTTACATATGCAAACTTGTTCGCGTTCGGTAGACAACAGAAAGAGCGCTTAGGTGGTAATTATTCATGTTTTTGTAGCAAATTGGGACATAAATGGCGACATAAAACTTGATGGTAACTTGCAACTCGGGTTTCTGTGAACACAGGTTTGCTTGTAACTGTACACATTACGAGCACTAATATGGAAAAACTTATTCAAGAGATTTTCTCGTGAAACATCGATTTATACCTTGAGGTACCCATTTCGTAATCGTATTGCATCCTAAAACTATGTTCGTGAAAACGTCAAACTGTCATAAATGCAGTAGTAGAAAATCACTTTTAAAAGTTGGTGCGTATACATATTAGTGCTCACTGCATGTGTATCTTTTCCGAATAAACCTACCGTTTAAAATAGAAGATCTTGTAAATATTGTAAATAAGGATTGTAACAAAATAAACGAAAATATAAAAGACCAAACGTTTATTAATTAATTAAAATCTTCAAAACCTTTGCCTAAGTACACAATTATCTTAGGTAAGCGAACTTACGAATACGTATAAATAAATAAAATACTACTACATAAGTCTTTAATGTAAAATGCATATAATATTATTTTAAATATTTATCAAAACTTAAAATCTTTCATTATTAAGTATATATTTTTACACAATCTGCTTAAAAAAAATTGATAATAAAAGTTTTCTAAAAGTACCTAAATTATTTTAATAATACAAAATAACTCGCCTCTTGCGATTCTTTAATCTACAAGACATCTAGTAATAGAAATAATACCGCTTAAATGATTATAATTGATATATTATTATCTGTTAGAACAAAAAAAAAAACAAATGAGATACAACTTTTATGAAAATCAGTACCGTAAAACGAGGTGAATAGAAACAACACTGTAAGAGGGATTTTAACGTTGAATTATCCCTTTCAAACTATTGTCTCTATTTACCTCTGCGTTTCTATTTACCCCGTTTTACCTGTTATGTGATTTTCATTATTCTACTGGCATATGGCTAACTGTCAACTTGTATAAGCTAATGGCAGTACAGTTAGCATAGCAGTAGGTCATTTTTATTTTTCTTAAATACTTTTAAAAATATTAAGCAAGTTATAGGTACATTCTAAGATCTCAATCCAATTAATTCTGATTTATCAAAAGTCTACACATCATTAATTACATTTTTCTATAAAATAATACTTTTAATAAGCATATATGCATATGGCAACCCACTGATATGAAATATTATAATAAATATTTAAAAATATAATTTCCACAATAACTTTTTCCTTCGATTATATTATTCATGTATAGATACATAAGTTTAATTAAGCATTTAATTTAAATGATGACAGTCCACATAAATTTAATTTCAACTCTTGCTACGACCCTGGATGTATTTACCGCACATTTTTGGATTCTGTATATTTTTTGGGGTATTCTTTTGAAAATATTATGACCAGGATCCACTTCCAAGTACATAATGTATATACAGGTTGGCGCCGATAAATAATATATCCTGTCTGAAGAAAATGTTACTGGCGCCACCTTATATGAAAAAGTGGCATTCAAGACACTCTAGAACCCTTTTTTTATTGGAACAAGCCCGCCACACTATTTCAAAACCACTGTAAATCCTGTGCGCCAGAATCAACAGTGGTGGCCAACAGAATAGCGGAGGAGCTGGAAAACATAATTGCGGCTAGGCCCGCTCCAAACTGAGCCCACGGACCACTATGATCCCTTTTCAAAATTAATAGTTGTTAGCTAGTAAAGACCAAGAAGAGAAGATCCCCTGATGAAGGCATGAGACCTCCACACTCCCGTAATAGGCCCGAATGGGGATCACTACTCAGAGAAAGAAAAGATACTTAGGAAAAGAGTAGGAAAGTTCGTACAGCCCTTATTGTAGACCATTAAAAATTACTAGCCATTAAAGCGTCAAGAAATAATCCCAATCTCTCCAGACTTCTCATATCCTAACCCTTCATACAAACATCTGATTATTTCTTCTGAAGGGGCTGTTGTGTCTCCTGGGTGTCGTGCTGGTCTGTTCCTGTGTGCGCCTTGTTCCAAGGTTGTTCTTCTCCAGACCCGAAGATAGTGTACACGACTAACTCCACCATGTACAGTGCTACGGTGGTGAAGAATATCGTGCGCCATGCTGATATCGTTTGCTGGAAGTAAAATTAACATAACATCACGTCTGTAATCCCTTTTTTTTTGTTTAAATGCCGTGTGTGTGATAGTCATCTTTAGCAACGTATAGCGGCGAGTTGGGGGCACATAGACAAATTTTTGTTCGACCCATATGCTGGGTGCTTGCCACCGAAAGTGGTAAATAAAGTGAAAATCTTACATTTCCGTGAGTGATACGGCCAACGAAGATGGGTACCGCAATACCGGGAATTGTTGCCACTGAGTTGGTCACAGCCATCAACGTTCCTGCAAAGTATAAACAATTAATTAATATGGCTGACTTACCGCATTTAGTTTATTTACAAAGACTTGGATTGTCGTCAGTCCGTCAGCCTGTCAGTCCATCAGTCTGCCAGTCCGTCAGTCAGTCTGTCTGTCTGACTGCCTGTCTGACTGACTGCCAGTCCGTCAGTTAGTCTGTCTGCCAGTTTATCAGTCTTCCGTCCGTCAGTTGGTCAGTCTCTCTGACAGTCCGTCAGCCTGTCTGTCAGTTTCTCAGTCTGGCTGTCAGACCGTCAGTCAGCCTATCAGTCCGACCGTCAGTCTGTCTGTCTGCCAGTCCGTCTGTGCCATTCCGTCCGTCTGTTTGTCAGTCCGTCAGTCTGTCTTTAAGTCCGTCAGTCAGTCTGTCTGCCAGTCCGTCAGTCTGTCTATCAGTTTGTCAGTCCGTCGATCTATCTGTCAGTCCGTCAGTCTATCAGTCAGTCTATCTGCCAGTCCGTCAGTCCGTCCATCTGTTGGTCAGTCCGTCAGTCCGTCCGTCAGGAACTCTAAAAACCTCGCCTTCCAGTTTCAAAAACTTTGAGTTTTCCTTTGCATAATCTAGGTCAAATAATTTTAAATTTCCTTTCCTAATTGTTTTAAAAACTGAAATGAATGCTACAATTAATGCAAAAAATTGGTCGATTCCAACATGGGGGCAATATATCCTCCATCTAGGTACAGTCGAAGTTGGTACAGCCAGCTAACTTGCAGCTAAACTGCGTGTATACCAAATAGCTTATTCGACCGCAATACCAAGTAGACAGTCTTGCGAAACTCCTGAAATAAACAAGAAACAGTATTTAAACACTTACCAGCATAATTAGGCGAGATGTCGATATGGTTGGAAAGGAACCCGCAGAACATGCCGCCGATGGACGTCACAGCGATGGCCATCAGAGCCACTGCGGCACCGCGGTTGCAGCCAATGAAGCAAATAGCGAATAGGCAGCACATCGGGACTACAGATGCTGCAGAGGAAGGAGAATAAATTATTGAAGAGGAATTAAGAGCCATGGGCTAAAGTTACACAGTGGGTCCAATCATCAGCCTGCATTTTGCAGCTGTTTCCACTTCCTATTGTCAAGTGGCAGGACCAGGAGCAGATGGTGGAACGAATTCAGGTTTCACCTCCTGTAATGTCCAAACAACAGGACGGCAGGACACGATATTACGAGGAAGTGTCGGATCATTAGTTGTGGATAAACACCACTTTTTCACTCCGGGGCAGAGTGAGTATTAAGGTTGCACAAGCCGACGGCTCGAACTCGTTGCCGGGCGTGGCTAATATGCATGTTATTTGGTAATGTTTTTAATTTATCTAGTTTTATTCATTTAGTATTCATTTATCTAGTTTTTCTCTATTTATTTACATATTTATTTATCTATTTAGTGAACTATACGACGATTTATAACGAAAATGAGTGCGTGAAATTTCATAAATTGACCTTTGGGCGTATAGATATTATGGAAAAACTACTGGATGTATCCACTTAAAACAATTTATTTGAACTTTTGAATAAATTATCTATCCCTGTATGGTTTCACTTTTTCCATTTTCATACTACATAAGTTATTTATTTCCGCTGAAAGATGAGTTCAAATAAGTGTTAAAATATGGAAGTTTCGACGCTCATAACTTCTAAACCAATGATTTTTTTCCAATTCTGCTTCCATACAGGGCTAGATAATGACAAGACCAGTTAATATAATTTTTAGTTTTGAATCTTCACCGTGAAACAGACGAGTAATCACCATACTACGTTTGTATGGAAGAATGACCGGCTTGTTCAACCTTAATCTATGAAACTCCCCCTGAACATGATTTACTTGTTATGTATGGCCAATCTGTGTCCGGAGAAAATGGTTTTAAAAGACTTATAGAGCGGAAATTGGGAAAATTTTCACACAAAATTATAAGTTTTGGGGCCAGGTCAATACTTTTTCTTGGGTTTGGTTATTTAGAAAAACACCTCTTAACTTGCTAGGTATAATTATCCTTCCTCGCCATTGAATATATAGGGTGTAAAAGTACCCTTAACGCAAACGAAGGGCACTTGTTCTCCCCACCACTGCGATATTTTTTTTGTTCTGGACCATACCTGGGAACCCCCTAGTTACGGAGATATTGGGGGTCAAAGTTCCAAATTTTTCACAGCTGTTTTTGTAAATACTAGTTTTCCAGGTTTTAACTTTACTTAAATTACCTCCATGACCCGTTTACTATTCAAAGCATCCACTAGCACAATGTTTTAAGAGTGCTACTTTGAGTTTTACCGTAAAATGTGATTTTTGACCCAAAAAAAAAAAGTCATTTCCCAGCAAAAATTTTTGCATAGGGGTACTTAGATTGATGTACAGAATGCTTGGTTGACGGGTGTGTGATGGGTTGATTTACACCTTGTATAGCAAGTTTGTGCCCAAAATACAAGTAATCTTACCAACTCCCGTGCCAATCTTCCTCGCTGTGGTAGTGGTGATTATAGACTTGCCGCGCAGATAGTCCAAGGTTCCACTCAGAATCATGCTGAAGAACCACAGAGACAGGAATGGCAAAGACACTGCTAACGCGTTCTGAAAACACAAACGCGACAGTTAGGAACATGTACAGTCGGTAGCCAACACTACCCTTTTTTTTGGCGGGAATCGTAAAATAACTCCTCCTGCTCTGGGCAGAGCGGTAGAGAGTGTCAGACTTCTACTGACTAAAAACAACCCATCTTTATTTCCCAAACCAAAAAACCGGCCAAGAGCGTGTCGGGCCACGCTCAGTGTAGGGTTCCGTAGATAATAAAATATTATGTAAACGAAGTTAAAAAAAAAATACGGGCAAATGAAACTTGACCTCTGGATTGTATAGGCGCTCATACGATTCAGGGACCAAATTATATTGGTTAACTGCAGTTTCCATCTGTTGTTTCCATCCAAGTTCAAAATAATTTTCCTAGAAAGTCCTTATAAAGTTCTACTTTTCAGATTTTTTTCGTATTTTCTAAACTTATGGTTCAAAAGTTAGAGGGGGGGGGACGCTTTGTTTTTTACTTTTGGAGCGATTATTTCCGAAATTATTGACATTATCAAAAAATGATTTTAGTAAACCCCTATTCATTTTTAAATACCTTTCCAACAATATATCACACATTAGGGTTAAAATTAAAAAAAAAAACACTTCCCACTTTACATATAGGGGGGCTACCCTAATAAAACATTTTTTTCCAATTTTTATTTTAGCACTTTGTCGGCGTGATTGATACACATATTGGTCCCAAATTTCAGCTTTCTAGTGCTAACGGTCACAGAGATTAAGCGAGGACGGACAGACAGACAGACAGACAGACATGGCGAAACTATAAGGGTTCCTAGTTGACTACGGAACCCTAAAAAAAGGGGGTCAGATATTGCTGGGTACTGACTGTACCCGTAATATATTTAAACTCTTTCTCTGCCAAGTTTTTTTTTGTATGCCCGATATTACAATTGTTAACTATAGCTACGTATAGCGACGACTTGGAGGCGGGTTGTAGGCACACACAAACGAATTATTGATCGACCCA
This sequence comes from Diarsia brunnea, assembly GCA_949774965.1. Classification (NCBI taxonomy): domain Eukaryota; kingdom Metazoa; phylum Arthropoda; class Insecta; order Lepidoptera; family Noctuidae; genus Diarsia; species Diarsia brunnea. The sequence goes on along the minus strand of OX459013.1, from coordinate 14,255,443 downwards.
TATGCTGAGTCCTTGGCATCAAAGGTGCTGATGGACGCTACCGAAAGCGCCAAACTAGTACCTAGTTCAGTTTTAGGCCGACATAATTTAATTGCCATCGACACGCTAAGAAGAATAAGATTTTTAAAGTAAAGGATGATCGCCATGAATTTCATGAGTTTTTCGCAACATCTCCATAGGCCTATGGAATATAGTTTATGCAAATTACTGCCATAGGTATAGAGAACTTAAAACTACTAGATGTAGATAGACTAGCTAGATCATGGCAGTCATCGTCGTAGAAAAGTCTTAATTGCAACTCGCAAGGGTTGGAGCCACAGAAAAGAAAGAACTTCTGTTCGATGGTTGGAGCACTAAACTTTTCAGCAGTTTGCAAACCCGAACGTAGCGTAGAACCATGGACGTTTTTTTACATAACTGCTAATCACTTCGTAGAATCTAATCAGCCTGCAATGTTCCACTGCTACTCATCTCTATGAGAGGGAGTGGACTGTAATCGGTGGATTACTTTTACCCGCAATGGGTCCATATGGTGACATGAACCCATTTTGGGTTGGTGGACGTCACGACACATCTTCGAATGTTCAATTCTAGAACATACTGGTTTCCTGACGATGTTTTCTTCAACGTTACCTACGCTTATCTTACTTAATTATTACTTACCTCAGTCATATTAAACTTGAGTACTTGCTTCATGTAGAAAGGCAGCTCGATGAGGAGCATATACCAGCCGAAGTTAGAGCAGGCGTGAGATACCAGAATAGCTAGGAAGGGTCGTGAAGTAAACACTGCTTTCCAAGGCACACTGGTGTTCGGCTGTTAACAAAAATATACTTGGTTTTACAGCATAAGCATAACCAGCCTGTAATGTTCCCAATGATGGGACTCCAGGCCTCCTCTCTCTGAGAAGGAATGGGCTTATTCCACCATTCGGGCTCAGTGCGACACCTAATTCACAAAACATCATCATTCAACCCATGAAGGGTTTTTTAAGGTGAGGTGCACCTTACTACTGAAAGACTTAATAAAGTCCATTTCACGAAAGAAGTCCCGCAGACGCAGCGCTGTATGTCGCGCGACATAATGTTGTTTCACAACTTTTGGCATCGTAAATAAAACTTATAACGCACTAATCCAATAATAAACTCACAAAATATCTACCACAACAAACGCACCTTGATAACATCGACAAACGACAACATGGCCGATCTGTTAAATTTAGTTCCACAATTGTCCGCGGGACTTCTTTCGTGAAATGGACTCTACCTGGTTACGGCTTTCCATAAAATATAAATTACGTCACACGATTTTTACACACACACATCACACAAGTGCCCGAGCGATTGGCTGCTGCATTGAGTGTCGTGGCGCCGATTCCCGCACGTAGCAAATATTTGTATGACCTTCAAGGAGTTGTTCCGGGTGTGGCTATTTATGCATGTGAGTTTTAATGTTTGTAAATTAACGCACCCACGGTACAAGGAGAAATCGTCTACCTCATCCCCATTGAGATGAAGAGTAGACCCATTTAACATTAAAAACATACATAACATCACGCCTGTAATCCCGGAAGGGTTAGGCAGAGGTTTACCTAATAGTACACTCACATTTCACCAGTTATGTTTAAGTCCCATGTAATAGGGAGCGAGCCTGTTGCCAACAACCGGGCACAAATCCAGACTCCGTGGCTGCTACTGAGAAATTCCTGACGGAAAAACCCAATAACATTTTGCCCGACCCGGGAATCGAACCCGCAGTACATTAAAAAGAAAAAAAATCCTAAGGAGATCAGTCCAAAACAAAAAACCTGCACTAACCTTATGTCTTTGTTGATCCTGGTTGCCAAGAGCAGTGACAATCATTACTCTTTCAGTGTTCGTCATGAACGGTTGCTGCTGCGGCGAATCTTGGACCAGCACCACCCATAGCACGCACCATATAAGGGACAGGCCACCCATCACGTAGAATACGCTCTCCCAACCTAAAGGAAAATAGAGGAAAAATCAGATATATAATATGATCAGTCTATAATGTTCCCTCTGCTGGGACTCAAGCCTCCTTTCTATGAGAGGAAATGGACTATAATTCACAACGCAGGCCCAGTCCGCATTATCAGATGCCATATTATTATGTCCTCGAATTTTTTGGTTCTAAAGCGTGCCGGTTTCCGTCGGGGCTGCGGGTTGTTCGAAAGAGATACCGCGGCCTCGACACAGGCTAGCAGGCAAGGGCTAAGAAGGAACATGGGTGGTTTTTATTCAGTAGAAGTCCCACTCCCATCATCAAAAAAAAAAATGCGTTCCGGTTTCCTCTCAAAACGGTCAAGGATCGAAAAAATAATGGGTTTGAAAATACTCTTAAAGAAGAAAGACACTAGTCATTATTGTCCCCGTCATTCCGATCGTTTGTAGGGTTCTGTACCCGACGGGTAATCGACGGAACCCTACTAAGTCTCCGCTGTCCGTCCGTCTGTCCATTAGCGGGCTGTATCTCATGACCCGTAATCTAGGTAGACAGTTGACTTCAAAGAATGTGAAATTTCTGTTGCCAAATTAAGGGGGCTCCTACTGCAATGGTACGGAACCCTTCATGCAGATTTTTTAAGCGATACGGTAGTTCATATTTTATCATACATATTTCATCTTCTAGCTCATTTCGAATTCGTTAAACTTTGCTATTTTTTTGTCATTCATTGTCATTTCATTGTCACTTTAAAAATTATTAGTTATCCAAGAACTAGAACACTACAACAAATCAGGGAACTTATCTGTTTACCGTCACAGCTGATAAGATATCAGCCAAAAGACGTCCACTGCTGGACAAAAGCCTCCCCCATAGAACTAAAAAAAAATTAAATTTTTAGATTTTTTTTTTAATGTAATTATTGTGTTAGGATTTTTGATTTCTGTTTATTTTGTGTTGTTTTGATTGTGTTTTATTATGGTTTTTTATTCTATGGATTTATGGATCTGAAATAAACGTTTAATAATAATAGAACGCCATAACGAACGGCAAACCTGCCGCTTGCATCGGTCGCCACTCGAGAACCTTTATTTTCACGGTCACAAGTAAATGTTCATGTCCTTACCCACATTAGCAGCAAGCACGCCTGCCATCAACATAGAGATGACCGTGCCCAGAGAAGTACCAGCATATGTCAGCGAAGCCATGAAACTCCTCTCTGCTGGTGGAGCCCATTTAGACAGCAGTGTGTGCATGGCGGGGAATGTCACTCCCTGAATAAAAACATAAGTTTGCAAATGCTGATGATGACGTTTATTTTGCAAATAGGTTTTACACATACAGTACCCGGCGATAAATATTGCACATCGACATAAATGGAGAAACTATATACATATACGAAATGACTGTCCGAGACATCTCTTTTCCGCTGTGCTTTTATGTAAAACTGCCGCAAGCTAGGTCGGTTCGAAAATGTTTCACGGCAAGCTAAATACAAAATAAGAACTTAATTAACGAATAAATTGCATAGATTTTTTTTTTTTTTTGTTGTGTCTGGGCAGTTAGCCCACCAGACACAACAACAACAACACCCGTCTGGTCGGAGGATCCTCCCTTTTCTATGGGGGATGAGGAACTTTACACCCTGTTCCTTATACCCCCAAACTGGTGACCCCGAGCATGAACGTCAGCGCAGCCTTCGTGCAGCTACTTCAAACGTCATCATCACTTCCTCAAGCCTTCGAGCAGCGAGTCATACCGTCAGCCAGCAACCACGGCTTCAAAGGGTATCCTGACCACCAGCATGCAGCGGAAGCGCATACCTGGTCATCACCCTCAGCCTCATCAGCGACCTTGGCACAGCACACTGCACTTCGGCCGGTCAGCAAGCAGAGACGTACTTCTCTCCTGGTCGACGCAGCAGCCAGCCACTACGCAGCACAGCATCACTCCGACTCACTGGAGCATAATGCAGCATCACCCCGACTCACTGGGGCATCACCGCAGACAGTTCCGACTCACCGAGAACTACGCGGCATCCGGTTCCGACTCACTGGAACCTTCCACTGGCTTGGCAAGCATCAAGACTCAGCCTGCTATCGACCTCCGGTCTCGGAGGGTAGTGATGTGGCGACAGCGATATCTATCGCAACACATGTGAACTAAATTGGCAATTCCTACAGGTCGATGTGCAATATTTATCGTCGGGTACTGCACAAGGTGGTAAAATGTGTGCCTGGTTTAAAGGGGGTGCCTACTAGACGCTGGCCCGCCGCTAGCTGTTTGAACTTCCTCGTGCAATACGCTGAGCTCTGACAGGTTAATTTTTAGGTTCATCTTCAGTTTCCCGAAAAGTGCTATGTTTGTGTTGATTCATGCAAGGAGTAATTTTGCCGACTTACATAGAAAAGCCTATCAAGTGTGACGACCAAAGACTGCCTCATTGCTCTAGTCTAGACCAACGAGGCAGTCTTTGGTTTTCCTAATCTTCTACCCATCCACATTCATACTGTTGCCGTGTTTTGTAACCATGTTTCCATACAACATTTAGAGAAACAATAATGATTCTATAAAATTAAATAATTATGAGGTGCCAACGTAGGTAGCTAGGTACACATTGAAATCAACAAAAACAAATGACGTCGTTCCGAACAATGAACTCAGCAGAGAGAAATAATAATAGTCGATTTCATGAATGCATTGGTAATACCCATAGATAATTATAATAAATAAGGTAATACCGCATGATTCTCTTATGTAGAAGTACGTATGTACGATGTATCTAAGTACCTATGTAGGTAGATATTAAAATGTTATTATCATGAAAATAGAATAACGCCAAGTCGTAACATAATAAACACACCTGCGGTACTCAGAGATATTTAATGATTAAGTACTTAAGCCGTCACTTAGTAAAGATTTGACATACTTTTGTATGTCAAAACCTTTACTAAGTGATGGCCGAAGTAATCATTAAAGTTCTCCAAGTGCGGAAGTAACACTAGGTAACTCTTTTTTTTTTTTGGCGGTTGGAAAATCATCAAATAACCCCTCCCGCTCTTGGGCAGAGCGAAAGGGAGTGTCAGACTTCTACTGACTAAAAACCACCCATGTTCCTTCTTAGCCCTTTATGTCGAGGCCGTGGTAACTCTTGCGAACAACCCGCAGCCCCGACGGACACTAGGTACCTCTCACGTGGTCATACATGGAACAATTTTAACCGATTTTGAAGAAATTCATATTTTATGTGACAGATGTATTTCAAAGAGAATATCCTTTCACATAAAGAAAACAAAAATCTAATCGGTTCATAAATGTTAAAAGAGCTCCTCCTTTTTTGTAGTCAATTAGAAAACAAACAACTTACCCCTCCGATACCTTCACCAACCCTCATGATGACGGCGGCGGAGTAGTGTAGCTTACAGCTGACGGGGGTCAGCAGAGTGCAAGCCACGTTGATGAACACACTGAAGAACATCACCCATTTCGCTGAGAACAGCTCTGCGACGCGGGCACCTGGAGGATATCAAAATCAAAAGTCAATTCAAACTAGGATAATCAGCACTTTTCGAACGTCAAAATTTACTTTACTTAACTTATTTACAAGAGACAGTCCCCCAAAACGCCCACCCTTCGACACTTCCTAGTGTTTTTGCTGGAAAGAAGAAGTGGCGGTACAAACTCCCCAGCAACACATCTGTCTGTTTGGTTAGAAGAACCAGACTCGATACAATAGTAAGGTGTAAGTTAATATTACGATTGACTACAATCAATAATAAAAAAGTATATAATAATAAAACATAAAAAAGACATAACATATCAGTAAACTAATTTTGGAGAAAGAACATAAATAACAAACATTGTCTTGTGTTCAACTCAACGACCAGCTAAGTCGTTAATTGAATAGTAAGCTTTTAAACAAAGATTAGATTTTACTTTGGCTTTAAATGCATTCAATGGCATGTCTAGAAAAGAAGATGGCAGTTTGTTATCATCATCATCATCATCTGCCCAGTCTTTACCCAACTATGTTGGAGTCGGCTTCCAGTCTAACCGGATGCGGCTGAATACCAGCATGGAGAGCGACTGCCTATCGGACCTCTACAACCCTGTTAATACTGGGTAATACGATAAAGCATTCAAATTCAAATTATGTTTATTTGTGACACATAAGTATAAGAAAGTAATGGTGTTATCAAAAAAATCTATGTTTCACTATGTGCTCCCTTTTTTTTTTGGTGGTTGGGAAATCATCAAATGACTCCTTCCGCTCTGGGCAGAGTTGTAGGGAGTGTCAGACTTCTACTACCCATGTTCCTTCTTAGCCCTTTGTGCCGAGGTCGCGGTATCTCTTTCGAACAACCCGCAGCCCCGACGGGACTATGTGCTTCCTTGCATGGCGTACGCGTACCTACGTGTGTGTAGCTATATTTCATGTAAAAAATTAAATAATAACTAAAACTAACACTGTTATCACAACTTATTACCTAATACAAAATCAGTGAGATCACTTAACAGAATGAAAAAAGGTATGTTTTTTTTGGGACTGCCTCGTTGGTAGGAGTGGTCTCAAGCGCGACTGCTGTGCATAAGGTCCTTAGTTTCGATTCCCAGGTCGGACAAAGTCTTGGATTTTTCCATCAGGAATATCTCGTAGCAGCCACAGAGTTTGAATTTGTGTTCGGTTGATGGCAATAAACTCGCTCCCTATTACATGGAACTTTAACATATAAACTGGCGAAATGTGGGTGTAGCTACTAACCAGCCAGCCTAACCCTTCGGATATTACAGGCAGGCGTGGTGTTATGTTATGCTATAGTTAGGCTACGGTCTAGGCTTAAAACTTACCAGGTAACTGTGATATTAAATAGCCCCAAAAGTAGCAGCTAAGGAGGACTCCTTGAATGTCTGAATCCCAATCGAAAGGTCCATCCGCTTCCTGAAAACAGAAAGAACAAAAAATCAAGGATTCTGTGTATTTTTACATCGTCAAAAAAGGACAGGTGTATAAATGTTGATGTATGGAGAGGAGAGATGAGATGAGAGACGCGTAGACGTACAGAACAGATAAAAGTGGCAGAATTGGTGATTCCGGTCTGACATGATGAGGGAGACGAATACCAAGGAAACGATGGGTGGCCGAGAATGTAAGAAATAACATGTTGCGCGGAACCCAAGAAACATGGGACACTAAAATTAATCCGAATCAATTAAAACCGGATAATCGAAAATCCGAATATAATCGATGTCTATGTAAAATCAAACAATATGAATAACTTTTTATTATAGATAGTGTCTCACATACGTAATTTAGACAATAGGATATAAAAATACGGTAGTTAAAGCAGTGAACAATGAGTCTGAATAATCGGATATCCGGATAATCGAGGTTCGGATAATTGGGATTCTACTGTATCAACTTTCTATGCGCCCTATCTCCAAAAATCTACCACAATCAACTTTCAAGAAAAATGTTATTTCCAAGAAAGTTAATTTAATACGATGCTGGTTCATGCGAGCTATAAAACTAAATTTTACGAGGAGCGATGGCCGTTTGTCCTCTGTCTGTCTCTAGGGTTTTAAAGAATTTCAACCCCCCGAAAAGGGCGCTACGAAAATAACTTGTCATAAAACTTGAAACGCTTTAAAAATAAAACGAACTCGTTACTCAAGATTAAAAGATATTATTTGTTTTTGGTACAAATTCTTTCTCCAGAATCATTCGGGCCGCTTGGAATCGATCCAAAAAGTCAATCAACGGTGTTATGGTTATGACAAATCAAGGTCAATTTTTTAAAGCTTGAACTTGGTTTTGGCAAATTGATAATAATTCATTGGCAAAAAACCGGCCAAGAGCGTGTCGGGCCACGCTCAGTGTAGGGTTCCGTAGATAATAAAATATTATGTAAACGAAGTTAAAAAAAAAATACGGGCAAATGAAACTTGACCTCTGGATTGTATAGGCGCTCATACGATTCAGGGACCAAATTATATTGGTTAACTGCAGTTTCCATCTGTTGTTTCCATCCAAGTTCAAAATAATTTTCCTAGAAAGTCCTTATAAAGTTCTACTTTTCAGATTTTTTTCGTATTTTCTAAACTTATGGTTCAAAAGTTAGAGGGGGGGGGACGCTTTGTTTTTTACTTTTGGAGCGATTATTTCCGAAATTATTGACATTATCAAAAAATGATTTTAGTAAACCCCTATTCATTTTTAAATACCTTTCCAACAATATATCACACATTAGGGTTAAAATTAAAAAAAAAAACACTTCCCACTTTACATATAGGGGGGCTACCCTAATAAAACATTTTTTTCCAATTTTTATTTTAGCACTTTGTCGGCGTGATTGATACACATATTGGTCCCAAATTTCAGCTTTCTAGTGCTAACGGTCACAGAGATTAAGCGAGGACGGACAGACAGACAGACAGACATGGCGAAACTATAAGGGTTCCTAGTTGACTACGGAACCCTAAAAAAAGTAATAAAATCGATAAAAAAATGGCTTATAGTTTTAACTGATTTTAAATGACGTGCTAGACAGTGGCACAGAAATGTGACGTTACATTTCATACCGCCATAGTTACGTAGTACAAATAACCGTTTCGCGCGACACGGATAGAAAGTGCCCTCACCAAAACTTCTAAAGCACGTAGCTACTCCATTTCTTTATCGATTTAATTACTTTTTTCACACATCGTGTTATTTCTGTTAGTTCTTTGAAATAACTTATCATTTTCGTGAATTTTTAACAGTAGTCAAATAGCCAATTATTGGCTATGTATTAAGGTGCATATCGCTACAAGCACGTACGTAGGTCCTTGACTACCTGTGTACCTAAGCATTAAGGCAAAATATTTGTCCAATTCGTTAAATGTGATGTAGGTACCTACAATAATGTACATATTCATCAAGATTTGGGTAAGTACCTACAACGGGACAACATTATAACATGATTGTCTGACTTTTATATTATGTGTTTGTTGTTATCGAGCGTATGGCATTCGTCTGCTGCAGCTGAAAATCAGCGTCTGGTGTTATGGTACACACTCTGTTGCCATATGGCATTCTACTGAGCTGTGGCTCTTTTGGCATTTCTAGTTTTGTTTGTTTATTTATTTTATATAATTTGTAAGGTAGAGGTAAGATAAGATAGTTGTATTTGTCCAAAACATGAGTGTACGTAGTACGTACAGTTTAACTTAATTCTTTACACAAAGCAATTAACAAAACCAATTTAGAGTTTAACTTAAAATTAAATGCCAAATAAACACAATTGTCTTTCTCTTTTTCCTCATACGAAATTAAAACAATGTCACAATACGCACTTAATTTATCTTTACCGTGAAAGCTGTAAACGCCTGGAATTTCAAATTTATAATGTCGCAAACCTCAACCAACTGACCGAACTGATTTATATAAAGTAAAACATTGATGTAGTCAATTAAACGCATCATATTCTCAAATAGCAATTTACGATCGCCCCAATTGCTGTTTAAAAACAACTCTGTTTATTGCAAGTTCATAAAATTCAGGTCAATTTGATATGACTTTGAGAGAACTTTTTTATCAAGACAATTAAGTTATTGATTTTCCTTGTTGCGGAGGGTGAAGTATCCGAGATGTCATCTTTCAAATAGGGTCATATTAGTTAATGTGTTCAACAACAGATCAGATACATTGTGGAAAAGACCAAGATCAACGACGAACCAACCGACATACCTACAAAATTTTTCATCGGAAATTAAAAAAACAGTTGTTCCATACATAAGTTTTTAAGGTAGGCAGGAAACAGCAGATGTTTTTTTTTTCGTTTATTTTATAAGGGGGGTTGGAAATGATGTAGAGGCACTCTGAATACAACTAAATGTTTGTACGTCGACGTATTCCACCCTGTTGGTATCTTTATCTATCTTTCAGTTACCTAATAGGCTCGCTGGGATCGTAAGTGGTAATAAACAGTTAAACTTATGGCTCTATTATAGTTTCCGTTTCACTAAACCACACGTCGCGGCGTCGCTCAGTTGGGATTGCAACTCTAGTTGCCTGTGCCCAGAGTTGAATATTCAGTATTGTTGCGTTCATTCAGGTGTCGCCCACAAAAAAGAAAATGGGGATAAAACCATTTTATGGGACAGTAAAAGCAAACCCATAAATTTTGAGTAATCAAAAAGTATTCCATAAAGCTATGACCTTTTCGAGGTTGAATAACGAGGTTCATCAGGAATCATGGAATATATAGTATTGAGTTGTTTATTCATGATTAAAGTGTTGAAAAAATCCCTCTTCTGATGAACCCTTTATAACAAAAGCACGACTGCTGTGCATGAGGTCCTTAAGGGGAACACAGCAGTGGATGACTTTGACGATTTGACCACTGTACTGGCTTTTGTTTATTTTTCGGCCCCTACCGGCAAACGACTGTACTACAGAAAAACGTACCAAAGAACAGAAACGTGTCGCAGAGTGGTCATCGTATTTGCCTAACATATTTTGTTTCTCTTGGAGTACAATGTATGAATAAAATATTTAATAATAAATTATACACTTTGACTAATGAAGTAATAACCTAGCTTTCATTAGTTATTTCACTGAGCACAGGTACTCCTACGATACATTCTTAAGGTCTGATAAAGACCAGGTAACTGCTTATCGCTTCTCAGTCACGGAAATAGTCAGAATGCTCCAGCTTTCAGCTAACTGAGCACGAATGCTACTACATGATACATTTTGAAGGTCTTACGATGACCACTTAAGTGCTTATCGGTTCTCAGTGACTGATGTAGTTAGAATGACCTAGCTTTCAAATTTTATCTGTCAGAGCACGGATGCTACTACTTAATACATTTTGAAGGTCTGATGATGACCAGCTAAGTGCTTATCGGTTCTCAGTGACGGATGTAGTTAGAATGACCTAGCTTTCAAATTTTATCTATCTGAGCACGTATTCTACTACATGATACATTATGAAGGTCTGATGATGACCAGCTAAGTGATTATCGGTTCTCAGTGACAGATATAGTTAGAATGCTCCAGCTGTCAGCTTTTATCTTATTGAGCACGGATGCTACTACATGATACATTTTGAAGGTCTGATGATGACCAGCTAAGTGCAAATCGGTTCTCAGTGACGGATGTAGTTAGAAAAACCTAGCTTTCAAATTTTATCTGTCTGAGCACGGATGCTACTACATGATACATTTTGAAGGTCTGATGATGACCAGCTAAGTGCTAATTGGTTCTCTCTCAGTGACGGATATAGCTAGAATGACCTAGCTTTCAGATTTTATCTTATTGAGCACGGATGCCACTACATGATACATTTTGAAGGTCTGATGATGACCAGCTAAGTGCTTATCGGTTCACAGTGACGGATATAGCTAGAATGACCACCATCAGGTAAATGGCACCATCAGTCTCCAAGGCCTCTTCGAGCTCTTTCAAATGAGTCCACACACGACGGTTCTACGTGGTGCCATCAATGAGATCCTATACTTACCTTCGGAGTCTACCATCAGGTAGCTAGTATCATCAGTCTCCAAGGCCTCCTCGAGCTCTTTCAAATGAGTCCAAACACGATGGTTCTACTCAGTGCCGTCAATGAGATCCTATACCTACCTTCGGAGTCCACCATTAGGTACGAGACATCATCAGTAATCCAGATCTCCATCTTCCATCAAACGAAATTCTCAAGACAAAATAATTAAAACGATAAAACAATTAACACCATTAAAACAATAACATACATTACATAACATCGCGCCTGTAATCCCCAAAGGGTTAGGCAGAGGTGTAACTAATAGTAGGTGTGATGTTATGTTATGTATGTTATTATTTTAATGATTTTAATTGTTTTATCGCTTTTAGCGATAAAACAATTGTAGCAAAAAACAATTGTAGTCGTTCTTGTAGCACGGATGCTACTACATGATACATTTTGAAGGTCTGATGATAACCAGCTAAGTGCTTATCGGTTCTCAGTGACGAACGTAGTTAGCATGACCTAGCTTTAAAATTTTATCGATCTGAGCACGGATGCTACAACATAATACATTCTGAAGGTCTGATGATGACCAGCTAAGTGCTAATTGGTTCTCAGTGACGGATATAGCTAGAATGACCTAGCTTTCAAATTTTATCGATCTGAGCACGGATGCTACTACATGATACATTTTGAAGGTCTGATGATGATCAGCTAAGTGCTTATCGGTTCTCAGTGACGGATACAGTTATGATGCTACAGCTTTCTGCTTTTATCTTATTGAGCACGGATGCTACTACATGATACATTTTGAAGGTCTGATGATGACCAGCTAAGTGCTAATTGGTTCTCAGTGATGGATATAACTAGAATGACCTAGCTTTCAAATTTTATCGATCTGAGCACGGATGCTACTACATGATACATTTTGAAGGTCTGATGATGACCAGCTAAGTGCTTATCGGTTCACAGTGACTGATGTAGTTAGAATGACCTAGCTTTCAAATTTTATCTGTCAGAGCACGGATGCTACTACTTAATACATTTTGAAGGTCTGATGATGACCAGCTAAGTGCTTATCGGTTCTCAGTGACGGATGTAGTTAGAATGACCTAGCTTTCAAATTTTAACTATCTGAGCACGTATTCTACTACATGATACATTATGAAGGTCTGATGATGACCAGCTAAGTGATTATCGGTTCTCAGTGACAGATATAGTTAGAATGCTCCAGCTGTCAGCTTTTATCTTATTGAGCACGGATGCTACTACATGATACATTTTGAAGGTCTGATGATGACCAGCTAAGTGCAAATCGGTTCTCTCTCAGTGACGGATGTAGTTAGAAAAACCTAGCTTTCAAATTTTATCTGTCTGAGCACGGATGCTACTACATGATATATTTTGAAGGTCTGATAATGACCAGCTAAGTGCTAATTGGTTCTCAGTGACGGATATAGCTAGAATGACCTAGCTTTCAGATTTTATCTTATTGAGCACGGATGCCACTACATGATACATTTTGAAGGTCTGATGATGACCAGCTAAGTGCTTATCGGTTCGGTTCACAGTGACGGATATAGCTAGAATGACCACCATCAGGTAAATGGCACCATCAGTCTCCAAGGCCTCTTCGAGCTCTTTCAAATGAGTCCACACACGACGGTTCTACGTGGTGCCATCAATGAGATCCTATACTTACCTTCGGAGTCTACCATCAGGTAGCTAGTATCATCAGTCTCCAAGGCCTCCTCGAGCTCTTTCAAATGAGTCCAAACACGATGGTTCTACTCAGTGCCGTCAATGAGATCCTATACCTACCTTCGGAGTCCACCATTAGGTACGAGACATCATCAGTAATCCAGATCTCCATCTTCCATCAAACGAAATTCTCAAGACAAAATAATTAAAACGATAAAACAATTAACACCATTAAAACAATAACATACATTACATAACATCGCGCCTGTAATCCCCAAAGGGTTAGGCAGAGGTGTAACTAATAGTAGGTGTGATGTTATGTTATGTATGTTATTATTTTAATGATTTTAATTGTTTTATCGCTTTTAGCGATAAAACAATTGTAGCAAAAAACAATTGTAGTCGTTCTTGTAGCACGGATGCTACTACATGATACATTTTGAAGGTCTGATGATAACCAGCTAAGTGCTTATCGGTTCTCAGTGACGAACGTAGTTAGCATGACCTAGCTTTAAAATTTTATCGATCTGAGCACGGATGCTACAACATAATACATTCTGAAGGTCTGATGATGACCAGCTAAGTGCTAATTGGTTCTCAGTGACGGATATAGCTAGAATGACCTAGCTTTCAAATTTTATCGATCTGAGCACGGATGCTACTACATGATACATTTTGAAGGTCTGATGATGATCAGCTAAGTGCTTATCGGTTCTCAGTGACGGATACAGTTATGATGCTACAGCTTTCTGCTTTTATCTTATTGAGCACGGATGCTACTACATGATACATTTTGAAGGTCTGATGATGACCAGCTAAGTGCTAATTGGTTCTCAGTGATGGATATAACTAGAATGACCTAGCTTTCAAATTTTATCGATCTGAGCACGGATGCTACTACATGATACATTTTGAAGGTCTGATGATGACCAGCTAAGTGCTTATCGGTTCACAGTGACGGATATAGCTAGAATGACCACCATCAGGTAAATGGCACCATCAGTCTCCAAGGTCTCCTTGAGCTCTTTCAAATGAGTCCAAACACGATAGTTCTACGCAGCGCTGTCAATGAGATCCTGTACCCACCTTCGAAGTCCACCGTCAAGTAAATGGCATCATCAGTCTCTAAGGCCTCCTCGAGCTCTTTCTAATGAGTCCAAACACGACTATTCTACGCAGTGCCGTCAATGAGATCCTTTACTTACCTTTGGAGTCCACCATCAGGTAAATGACATTATCAGTCTCCAAGGCGTCCTCGAGGTCTCAACACCATTAAAATAATAAGATACATAACATAACATCACGCCTACTATTAGGTACACCTCTGCCTAACCCTTCGGGGATTACAGGCGTGATGTTATTTAATGTATGTTATTATTTTAATGGTGTTAATTGTTTTATCGCTTTTAATTATTTTGTCTTGAGAATTTCGTTTGATGGAAGATGAAGATCTGGATGACTGATGATGTCTCGTACCTAATGGTGGACTCCGAAGGTGGGTATAGGATCTCATTGACGGCACTGAGTAGAACCATCGTGTTTGGATTCATTTGAAAGAGCTCGAGGGGGCCTTGGAGACTGATGATACCAGCTACCTGATGGTAGACTCCGAAGGTGGGTATAGAATCTCATTGACGGCACTGAGTAGAACCGTCGTTTGTGGACTCATTTGAAAGAGCTCGAAGAGGCCTTGGAGACTGATGGTGCCATTTACCTGATGGTGGTCATTCTAGCTATATCCGTCACTGTGAACCGATAAGCACTTAGCTGGTCATCATCAGACCTTCAAAATGTATCATGTAGTAGCATCTACCAGAAACATTTGCACGACTGATGAGTCGAATATAGTGAGACGAAAATTATTTTACCGTCTTATTATGTATGTACCTATATTCTGGCAAATAAATTCATTTCATTTCATTTCATCCGTGCTCAGATCGATAAAATTTGAAAGCTAGGTCATTCTAGTTATATCCATCACTGAGAACCAATTAGCACTTAGCTGGTCATCATCAGACCTTCAAAATGTATCATGTAGTAGCATCCGTGCTCAATAAGATAAAAGCAGAAAGCTGTAGCATCATAACTGTATCCGTCACTGAGAACCGATAAGCACTTAGCTGATCATCATCAGACCTTCAAAATGTATCATGTAGTAGCATCCGTGCTCAGATCGATAAAATTTGAAAGCTAGGTCATTCTAGCTATATCCGTCACTGAGAACCAATGAGCACTTAGCTGGTCATCATCAGACCTTCAGAATGTATTATGTAGTAGCATCCGTGCTCAGATCGATAAAATTTGAAAGCTAGGTCATTCTAACTACGTTCGTCACTGAGAACCGATAAGCACTTAGCTGGTTATCATCAGACCTTCAAAATGTATCATGTAGTAGCAGCCGTACTACAAGAACGACTACAATTGTTTTTTGCTACAATTGTTTTATCACTAAAAGCGATAAAACAATTAAAATCATTAAAATAATAACATACATAACATAATATCACGCCTACTATTAGTTACACCTCTGCCTAACCCTTTGGGGATTACAGGCGTGATGTTATGTAATGTATGTTATTGTTTTAATGGTGTTAATTGTATTATCGTTTTAATTATTTTGTCTTGAGAATTTCGTTTGATGGAAGATGAAGATCTGGATGACTGATGATGTCTCGTACCTAATGGTGGACTCCGAAGGTGGGTATAGGATCTCATTGACGGCACTGAGTAGAACCATCGTGTTTTGACTCATCTGAAAGAGCTCGAGGGGGCCTTGGAGACTGATGACACCAGCTACCTGATGGTAGACTCCGAAGGTAAGTATAGGATCTCATTGATGGCACCACGTAGAACCATCGTGTGTGGACTCATATGAAAGAGCTCGAAGAGGCCTTGGAGACTGATGGTGCCATTTACCTGGTGGTGGTCATTCTAGCTATATCCGTCACTGTTAACCGATAAGCACTTAGCTGGTCATCATCAGACCTTCAAAATATATCATGTAGTAGCATCCGTGCTCAATAAGATAAAATCTGAAAGCTAGGTCATTCTAACTACATCCGTCACTGAAAACCGATAAGCACTTAGGTGATCATCATCAGACCTTCAAAATGTATCATGTAGTAGCATCCGTGCTCAGATCGATAAAATTTGAAAGCTAGGTCATTCTAGCTATATCCGTCACTGAGAACCAATTAGCACTTAGCTGGTCATCATCAGACCTTCAAAATGTATCATGTAGCATCCGTGCTCAATAAGATAAAATCTGAAAGCTAGGTCATTCTAAAAACATCCGTCACTGAGAACCGATAAGCACTTAGCTGATCATCATCAGACCTTCAAAATGTATCATGTAGTAGCATCCGTGCTCAATGAGATAAAAGCTGAAAGTTGGAGCATTCTGACTATTTCCGTGACTGAGAACCGATAAGCAGTTACCTGGTCTTCATCAGACCTTCAAAATGTATCATGTAGTATGAAAGACCATCATTAGGTACGAGACATCATCAGTCATCTAGATCTCCATCTTCCATCAAACGAAAATCTCAAGACAAAATAGTTAGATAACATAACATCACGCCAGTAATCCCCGAAGGGTTAGGCAGAGGTGTACCTAATAGTACACCCACATTTCGCCAGTTATGTTTAAGTCCCATATAATAGGGGCGAGCCTATTGCCATCAACCGGGCACAAATCCAGACTCCGTGGTACTTATAATTTCCTGATGGAAAAACCCAATAACACTTTACCCGACCCGGGAATCGAACCCAGGACCTCATGCTCAGCATCGTGCTTACGACCACTAGACCAACGAGGCAGTCCAAAATTAAAATAATATCATAGATATATCTATATACCAAAATATCTAATAAGAAACGTAGGTAATTTACCAATAGTTTTGGAGAGCTCGGCCACGCGTTACTTTACGTTTATTAGGCATAGTCAGCTTACTCTATGATAGGTGCAAACAACAAAACGAAATTACAAACTACTTTAAATATATTTACAAACTTATTTTCTGTTCTTATTTTACGAAATATTGATAACTATACAATTTACAATATGTTTTAATTCAGAAAACATTAAAAACGTGAACTTTTGAATTTTATTTGTGAAGTAATGACATGCGTGCAGTCCACCCGTGACAACACAGTCATCGAGACACTGGCGCAGCGCGTTCCAAGTATGCGCGACGGGTCTCGCGCCGCATTTGCCTCAAAATGTCGGGAATTAATTTATTATTTAAAAATTTTATTACAAATCAGAGAAAATAAACAATACGGATTGATAAATACATCACTACTTATTTTTGGGTATAAAATTCATACCGAACTATTCAGCCGTTACAGAGACAAAATTCGATTTAGGTTAAGACATACTACGATTTTTTATTAAATAATGTGAAGGTTTATTAAAATTTTAAACAATACGAATTATTTGTGATGACTTTAAGTATAACATATATTTTTTATATGGAAATCGTACGGAAGGATTCCTCAACAAATTTCTTTAAACATACGTCGTTTTTGGGATTTTGGCAACGCAACACCCTTAAATTGTGTTTTTCCTTTTTTTTTTTTTTTTTTGGCGGGTGGAAAATCATCAAATAATCCCTCCCGCTCTTGGGCAGAGCGAAAGTGTCAGACTTCTACTGACTAAAAATCACCCATGTTCCTTTTTAGCCCTTCATATCGAGGCCGCGGTATCTCTTGCGAACAACCCGCAGCCCCGACGGGGTGCATGAGATCCTCAGTTCGAATCCCAGGTCGGGCAAAGTGTTATTGGGGTTTTCTATCAGGGTTGATGGCAAGTGGGTCGCCTAGCAGACACCACAACTTGTGGTGTCTGCTAGGAACAAATCTTAGCTCTTTTGTGTAATTTCGGACTATCTGCACTGCACCCAAATAAAGTAGATGGATAATGTATTCTAGGTAGATTCGAGGTACCAATAGACCGCACTACAATCGATGTACTGCTTGCTAACACTTGGAACCGACTTAGCGTAATCACTACATAGTATAAAACAAAGTCGCTTGCTCTGTCCCTATATCCCAATGTATGCTTAAATTTTTAAAACTACGTAACGGATTTTGAAGCGGTTTTTTTTAATAGATGTAGAGTGATTCAAGAGGAAGGTTTTAGTATATAATTTGACCGACATCCACGTGGGTGAAGCCGCGGGCATCAGCTAGTAATAATATATTATAATTTACTCCCTGTAAATAGAGTGCCGCCCGGGATACACGAGGCCAGTATTTTTAAGCCAGGGCAGCAAACTAGTGTCAATAAGTTAGTACTTCTGGCTTCGTGTAGAAAAAACTAGCTTCATTTCTAGCATGTTCCAAGCCAGGACAGTTTAATGGAGAACTAGCTTGCCGTCCTGGCTTGAAAAACTGGCCCCGTGTATCCCGGGCATTAGAGAAGCTACTGCTAACTACAATTTAATTTTGTACTATGACTAACGCTATTGACGTAGTGCAGCAGAGTTCTGGTACAAGCGACTTTGATTCCTTTAATGAATCAAAGTTCGATGACGAAGAAGTTACAATAAGCTATGTTACCACAGACTAAAGCAACATAAAAAAAAAATACTGGTTAGTACTTACTTTTGCGCTATCCACGCTCCCTTCGCACACTTCGTTACTGGACCCCTCACTCGAATTCTTTTTCTCACCCAGGGACGCTTCGATAGCAGTATGGTTCAGCATCGCTACCAGAGCTACGGAGAGATTCACCTTCAAACCATAGACTATAGCGAAGCCTATAGACCCGAGGATAGCTAAAGTGTACCGCGCTGGGAAATAACCTGAAAAGAAGAGAGTATTTTTTTAATTTTATTTGTTTAATAAAATAGGAATATAAATGTTGAATTTTGAAAGCTTTTTACTGGTTTGTATGAACCACAGATTTCTTTAACATCATAAAAGAGGAAAGGGACGAACGATTTCTGAATAAGAAAACATTGGATCTACAAGATTTGAGATTGATCCACGTAGTTAGCAGCCTATAATGTTACCATACCACTGTTAAAGTCCTCCTGAGGAAACCACGCGAGTCCTGTGCTGATTCGAGGGTGTCAGATATATTCGATATTTAGGTTTTAGTACACAATGATGGAAGACTTCGACGCAGTTAGCGTGATATTGGTAGTGAGTGATATGAATTAGTGAATAGGGTAGTTGACAAAAAAAATGTAATTTAGTCCGTCAGATAGATTTTCAAAAAATATTGGACACGTATTTTTTCTTTTTTCACGTGAACAATAAATGACGACGATACAGTGCTTCAAAAAGTCGCACAACGTCACAGTTTGGTACACTTTTTACCGGAAAGTGACGTCATCAGCCCCCACTCACGATCTTTGACACTTTTATTTTCGTCAATTTTTATTAATTTGACAAAACAAAATACACGTATCTAATATTTTTCGATAATCTAACAGACGGACTAAACAGAATCATATTTTTTTTTTAGTCAGTCAACTACCCTACCACACTATGCACCTAATATTTGTAGTTATCATTAACCGACTTCCCATAAAGGAGGAGGTTCTCAATTCGATCGAAAACAAGTCACACCTTTCCTTTCTATACCTACTTGGTCAATACAAACAATACCTGAATCTATCCTCTAAGTGATTGAGTCGGATGTTGGCACACCTTCACACAATATTGTCAAATGATCGAAGTCACGTAGACGTACAACTTTCTTGCTATTTGAACTAGCTAAGAGGAACCGCAGTTAGGTAGGACCGGTCTAACCTTATTAGATTAGATGCTATTCAAATTCAGGAATGAATGCAATTTTATAGGTTGTCAAAGTTGACCTAGGGGCTGCGGGTTGTTCGAAAGAGATACCGCGGCCTCGGCACAAGGGCTAAGAAGGAACATGGGTGGTTTTCAGTCAGTAGAAGTCTGACACTCCCTTCCGCTCTGCCCAGACCGGGTGGGGTTATTTGATGATTTACCACCCCCTCCAAAAAAAAAAAAGAGGTCATCACCAGGCTCCTCGGCTAGAATAACATAACATCACGCCTGCAATCCCCGAAAGGTTAGGCAGAGGTGTACCTAAATAGGCCATGCACATTTCGCCAGTTATGTTTATAGTCCTATGTAATAGGGGGCGAGCCTATTGCCATCAACCGGGCACGAATCCGGATTCCGTGGCTGTTACTGATAAATTCCTGATGTGTAAACCCAATAACGCTTTGCCCGACCCGGGAATCTAACCTAGTCGCGCTTGCGACCACTATCACTAGGCCAACGAGGCCAAACAAAAAAAAAATACAGATAGGTATTTGGCTGGACGTCGAAAACTGAGATAAAATCTATTTCCCTTGAGCCTAGATCATTTTCTTATATTTCCACCTCGTAGTATCTGATGTATACGTATAGGTACTAAATAGAATGAAACCCATTGTTTTGTAGGATAACAATGGTTGTCCATACAATCCGTAGAGAGTAACGACGCTCCAACACCAATGTCGGGTTTTTACATTTATCAAGGTAAACGTTATATCATAATTATAACATAATGCATTCAAAATCAGTGAAGTTTCCTGTTAGATTCGGTACATATTGATAATTTACCAAAATACGAAGTCGTTTGTATCGTCAATGGTATATTTTTATCGCCGGTTCCCATGCAATAGACATGCGCATGCGACTAGTGTCATGTCTGCATCGGCTTGGGTACCGTTTACGAACGTGAAGTTTGACATTCCAATGCGGTTATTAGTCGATATTACGTTACGATAATGACAAGTCTTAACGGATTTAAAATGGTATTTAAATTTTGAGTTCTGAGTCGCTTATCTTATGGTTTTATAGGTCGAAACTTAAAGTTCATAGTTCATTAAGCTGAATATGTAGTTCAGTGAACTCGACCTACGCTGTTAGGAATGTCCTTCTAAAGTTGCAAACCTAGGTTTTTAAACTACATAACCATCAAATCAAAATTGACGATCTGGCAGAAATACTACATCAACTACGAGCAGAACATCCATAGATTGTTATTATTACAGTATTTACATCAGCATGCAAATAAATGAGTCAAACACGTCTATGTCTTTCGCGAAATGTCGGTAAACTCCACAATATTGTAAACGTCTAGACTTTTAAAGTTCTTCATAGTTTTATGACCGTTATTTCACAATACATGATCATCACGCAAGCTAATTAGCATATCAGTATAAAATTCCCACTGGCTGGGACCTGGAACACAGGCTTCATCTGAAAACCAGCGCTGTGCTGTGGGCCCCTTTTGGAACGAAGTTCCTTATCGCGCGTTGTGAAAGGGGGCTAGACGGAAAAAATTCTTACGAAAAGTTGTCACGACACTTTTTGCTATAGTAAGCTATTGTAAGCTGTGCGGCGTCGCATGTTTCTCTGTCTGTCTCTCTCTCTCTCTTATAGAAAGCAAGCCAGATATTTTCATTCTCATCTACATTTTATATTTCTATCAATATAAAACAATATCATTTCATCTACATCTATATTTTCATCTACATTTCTTTTTTTTTTTTTTTTTACATAATGAAAAATAATAACAATAACTTCGTTCCATCCGGGTGTTCCTTGACACCTCTCAAGTTTTTTATTTTATTTTATGGTGGGTGGAAAATCATCAAATAACCCCTCCTGCTCTTGGGCAGAGCGAAAGGGAGTGTCAGACTTCTACTGATTAAAAACCACCCATGTTCCTTCTGTCGAGGCCGCGGTATCTCTTGCGAGTAGCCCGCAGCCGTGCTGTGGGCCCCTCAAACCACAGCATCATGTTGAGTCGTTCATCCTGCTTGTCGCACTCAAGACGTGCAAATTGTAATCTTTTTTTTTTTTGGTTCCGTCCTGTAGTTTTTATAAATATTTGTTATTAAATGCGTTGCATAATTATTTTTCTATTTTGTCATTTTGTATGCTCATCATTTCCTTGCGACAGTTGTGATGTTGAGAGGTCGTATGTGTTCATCAGGGGATCTTCTGTTTTTGTTTACCAGGTAATCACAATTATTTTTGAAAAGGTTTCATAGGGCTTACTTTGGAGCGGGCCAAGCTGCTTATGGAAATTATGGTTTTCTTACTCCTCCGTTATTATTTTCTGATTAATTTATTTGCGGGATCCAAGTTATTAGGTTGTTTCTCTGGGACTTCGTCGAGCTTTATTACCTAAGCGCCTTTCTGGTGGTCTGCCACCTATGTTTCAGGAGTTGCAATGCTTTGGGCATAGTGCTAGGAACTGCAAGCAGTTTTCTTCCTTACGTCATTTAATTGAGATAATCAGCACAAGTAGCAACTTTGTAATTCTCTGACTGAGTGATCTATGGAGCAATATCTAGGGAGGGACTGTCCTGCGCAACTGCAAAACACGGAATGGGTAAATTGGATTCTTCTATTTTGTTTTTTGAAAAATGAAAGAATGCTCTTGTTCTTAATGGGTTTGGGGTACTTCTAATCTAAGCAGTCTTAATATCAAATGGGTAATTTGATTATGATAATGTACTCGCTTTTTTTTAGAACAAACGTTGCCCCACACTAGCAATATCTCCTGTATCGTGGGTGCGTTTACAAACATTTAATTTCCCATACACAAACAGCCAGACCCGGAACAACTATCAATATTTGTTCCGTGCGGGGATCGAACACACAGCACAGCAGTCGATCGCTCAGCCACTGTGCCAACGACAACTGATGAACTGATGTCAAATTGTGGTTTAATATTCAATTTTGGTGGCACAATATTTTCTTTAGTTTTCGTGAAAAATAAATAAGTAAGTACCTAACCTATTTAATAAAAAAAGATAGGCGTAGCTAGAAAAATCTTTGAGTGGGCTCCGAATATTTCGATAACCTTTAGGGATATTTCAGTTCAAAGTTTAGTGTGACCACCAAAATTGATAATCACCCAGATAAATGGTACTGGTACAGAAACTATTCCCTTCAGCCGTTAATTATTTATATTCTGTTGTTCCCACTGCTGGTACCTGGTTCACACAGGTTTAATTTGGAAACCAATGGTGTGCTCCCCTACAGCATCATGCATGCTGAGTGGTAACCTGCTTGTCGCCGTCGCGACGTGCAGCTGTTATCTTTTTTGTTCCGTCCTGTTGTATTTATAAATACGTTGTGTGATTATTTTTTTTTTTGTCATTTTGTATGCTCATCAATTCCTCTTGCGACAAATAAATATTATTTCTTTCATTATTTCCAAGTTGTGATCTTCAGCCGTTAATTATTTATATTCTGTACTTTCTTCAATCCCCGAAGGGTAAGGCATTTCCCCAGATAGGTATGTTATGTTTATTATTTACTTAGTAAAATATAAAACGTTTTCATACATCGTTAATTAAAATATTTATTATTAATGGATTAAATACATTTCATTTTCAGATTTTGGATAATCCCAGTAGGTACGTTTCATGCGGGAGACGAAAGGTTATCCGTTGCATCAGTTGCATGTCTACGTACCTTACTGACGTATGAGGAAAATTGTGTCACTGTTTGTAAACAGAATGATCGAACTACGAGTACATATTCTACAATAATACAAAACCAATCTAATTAGCAATGATCATCAATCAACCAAAATATATCTTGGAAGTCTAGAATTACTCTGTCCTTTTTTTCTTAAACATATTTCTACAGCATCACGCGCCATTTACAATATGTAACAATCGTCCATCAATCAAAATAAATATTTTGTGTGTACGTTACATACTGATTACAGTGCGTATGGCAACATTTTATACTTACGTATTAATTGATACGTTATGTTATGGCAACACGCTATTTATTTGTCAAGTATGTGGGTAGTTTGACGTCTATAATAATATAGGCTCGGTATGCAGAAGATAATGACCCACTAAAAACAAAACTTGTAAAAAAGCCAAGTTCTTCCACCGTAAAAAGTAGTGAGATCCATCTAATACGGCCGCTGTATTACTCGACTTGGCGAGGGCACTGCCGTGCCCCCAGATTTAAAGCGATATTTAATATTTCTATTAATCTTACTACTATCAGTCATTCAATTTCGATATGACTACGGTAGGGGTCTTTAGAAGAAATATTTCTATGGGCACGGGCCGTAGGTACCCATAGAAATATATAGCATAGGCCGCATAGGCCGTACCGTACGGCCTATGCGCACTATTTTCAACCGACTTCAAAAGGGAGGCGGTTCTATTTGCGCTGTATGATCGTTGATATTTCCGTCAATTAAGAACCGATTTACGAGATTATTTATTTGTAAATTAATCTGATTTAAAAGACAGTTCTAAGTATGTACAGTATGCGCACATGCAGCTAAGTACCCGAAACTGTCCAATTTTCCAAATCAAACTTGAACGCAAACATAGTAACGTCCCTTTAGTTTGTCAAATGGACTATAATGTAGTTAACTCATTAATTTATTATAACTACTAACTACCGCACTCAGAGAGCTTTAATGATTACTTAGGGCATCACTTAGTAAACGTTTTGACAGTTTTGTCATACAAATGTAGGTATGTCAAATCTTTACTAAGTGACGGCTTAAGTAATCATTAAATATCTCTGAGTACCGCAGTAAGCAGTCTGTGATTTAAGTTAAATATTTTAGGTACCTAAATTACCTATCCTTCATAAGGAAAATTGTCACCGTACGTAATTAGGTGGGTTATTCAAACTTTAATATCAATATGTGAATTCGTTTATTTGGAGCAGGCAAATTCCCATTGTGAATCACTGCCAAACAATAGCGGAATATTTCACAATTTACGTTTGACAAATTGTTACGCCTGTTAAGAAGTTAGAACCATTACTATGTACACGAGTACATTATAATAATATCATCATCAACAGGCTATCTTTGAGAGGGAATGGGCTATAATCTACCACGCAGGCCCAGTGCGGATTGGTAGATTTCACAATAAGTCTTCGAACTTTTGGTTCTAGGACATTTGTTTCCTCACGATGTTTTCCTTCGCCGTTTTTGAGAGCAGTGGTGATGAAATAAATTACACAAAGAAATGCGCCTGCCTGGGTTCGAACCCACGACTACTATAGGTACGACAACAACAATAAGATTATAGGACACTTGGTGTCGAAGTACTCCTTCGCATCTCTGTCATCCAGAAACGTGTTCAGAAGACTGGCAGCAGCGTTGAATGGCATTGCTAAATCTTTAGCCAAGGAAAGGGCCTGCCCTCTGCATCACTTTCTGAAGTGTCGACCAGTCGTCGAAAGATTTCCTAAAAAAGAAGAAGCGCACTCGGGCCTCATGACCTGAGCGTTTCGACCCTAAGAACCTCAATATCATCTGCCTAATCCCAATGCTAAGGCTATCACCGAATGTCGTCTATGAACGGGGAAAAGAAATGTGGGTCGTTCGGCGGCGAGATGGGCAGATGATATAGTAGCCATCAAGGAAAAAACCGTGAAGACTGGCACCAGAAAACAGAAAACCCAGCAGTGGGGAATTCGGGCTGTGGATGATAATGATGAACTCCAATGCTTTCATCGATCAACTCATAATTGTGGAGCAGTGGTGGTTTACGAATTCTAGGTCATATGCATGGGGTCTCAACTCTCAAACAAGTGCTTTAAGGCTTGTATTCACGCCAATGACCTTGTGCATACAAACTACTCCTCTCGGTCGTAGATACGGACTTTAAACTGACGCATTTTTCATTTATTATAATTAAAATAATACATATTTTTAAAAAGTAACAAAACCAAATTATTTTCCTTTGTATTTCAAAGCAGTAGATATTTTTTTATATTATTTTGTTAAAAAATGAAGGAGTAAAATGGTTCCATTCAACGATTTGGAGGTGATTTTGTGGATTTTTTTTCTTATTATGTGATACCGATACAAAAATTATGGCTAAACCAAATTACGTGTCATATCATGTAGATTACTAACAATTTTTCTCAGATGTAATTTCTCTGTAAGTGCCGGTGAAAAACTGCTTCATCTGCACGCTGTTTTTAAGCTTTTTCGAGAGAGGAGCCTTAATTATTGCGCCATTTCGATTGGCTTTTCCAAATGCCAAAAAGTACTTGTATTTGTCTAGAGGCGCCTATAGTAGACTAGATAGGTAGGTATAATATAACTGGAGAATGAACATAAGAAACTATCCACATACTTAGAAGTGCATTATTTACTCAGTAACAGAGTAATATAAGACATACCAACAATAAATTAAAGACAATAATATGTAATAATTGTTTCTCACGCATGTCCACTTCTTGCAGCATTTCCTTAGTTTTCAATTATTTACGTGGTTGTCAACAGGAAAACTAATTATACGTTAATAACCAAGTAGCATACATTTATGGCACGCAAGATTTGTCGGTGCAATACAGAGTCACCTTCAAAAATAACACGTGTTTAAAATAAACACGAATAAAGTTAGGTACATAATCCTCGTAGAGTGCCTAGTTTGTAGAGTGGTCGCAAGCGCAATTGGTAAGCATGAGATCCTGGGTATTTTTAGGGTTCCGTAGCCGAATGGCAAAAAACGGAACCCTTATAGATTCGTTATGTCTGTCCATTTGCCCGTCCGTCTGACTGTCCGTCCTGATGTCACGGCTACTTTATTCGGAAACTATTAAGACTACCTACACAGTTGAAACTCAGTAGGTAGATGTATTCTGTTAATTGCTACACGATTCTAAAAAAAAATAAAGATTATAGGGGGTTTCCCCACTCCCCATACATGCAAATGAAATTTAAAAAAACTTTTTCCATCAAATCTATTCGTGTGGGGTGTCTATAAAGGGTGTAAAAGTACCCTTAACGCAAACGATGGGCATTTGTAGATAGGTCTTTAGAAATAACATTGAGGTTACTAAAATCATTTTTTCTCAAAGTCAATCGTTTGAAAGATAGACACTTCCAAAGTGGTTAAATATTATGTCCCCTCCCTCCCCCCTCTAACTTTTAAACTAACTAGCAATAAAAACTTTCAACCAAAAATTGGTTTGAACTAGAATTGGCTTCCCTACTACGATGGTACGTAACCCTTCATGTGCAAGTCCAACTTGCACTTGGCCAGTTTTCTTTTACGATCATGTCAGTAATCCCCGATGGGTTTGGCAGAGGTGTAGGAGTAGAGGTACCTTACAGTATTATAATAGTATATTCTACGAGCGTAAGTTTAGTTTAAAAACTCTTTAAAATTGTTTCATTTTTTTTTGAAAGCTGATGAGGTAGGCAAGTGAGGGTTAAAAAATGCCACAACGGTAAGGTATATCTAATGCGACGCTAGAGCATTACGCTGACCAAAGGCAACCGAACAGAGGCCGTTTTTTGCCATTCGACTACGGAACCCTAAAAATTTTAAAATTGAACCAGTAATCACGGAGAAATCGTGAATAAACACAAAAAAGAAAAAATATGGTGCTGGTGGAATACATAAACCTTTTTAGGAGTCGGGTAAAAAATACATATTCGGGCCTCCGTATCAACTAGTTACATAGATACTCTATCTAGTATTGACATATTGATTCAGAAAGGTCAATGTTTACTCAGTAGAATTAATTGGATTGGGCTTGGAACTATCCTGACTTAGTACCTACGGCAACAGTGGAAGTCACAAAATGTCAATTTAAAATCACTTTTATTGAACCATTTTCTTTCATCATAAGAGTTTCACTGGCTTTTCCTAAATAAACTATCCAGCAATTTATTATATAAAAGTTAGTGGTGTTTTTAATTGGAAAACTTTTGATGAAGCATAGAATTAAGAATTTGTGACAGAAACAAGGTGGGAAAATAACGAGGTTAACGACCCCTCCAAAATTTCAGACGTGGTTTTCATCCTGTGACCTTCCCGCTTTCAAGGACGACAGCGAGCGGGCCGCGTCCAAAATAAACAGAGATAAGGTTCTATTGAATTAATAGAAAATTATGTTGAAATACCTAGCGTTGTTTTATTTATTTAATTTTTTTTAATTTAATGTGATTAGATATTATTAAATTACAGCTAGGTAAGGATCTAGCGTAAATAAACTTTATTTAAATTTTCCTAAGCTTAACGTGACTTGTATTATTTTTTTCACCAATACATATCTTCTCCACGTATTAAATCTATTTATAAAAAAACAAACGGCAAAGGACATTCAATAAAAAAAAAATACTTACGCCATATAAAACATTTATTAACTGGAACCTCTGAAACGTCTGGACCCTCTACAATCTTTGGAGTCTTTGGAACCTCTGAATCCTCCATATTTCAGTCTTAAATTTACAAACTTTTCCCAAATTAAAATTAAGTAAATTTAATTTTCACTTAAAAAAATCCGCGGGAACGAGAAACTCGCGTCAAAATAAATGGTCCACTCAAAACAGCGCGCGTTTATGTTAGTGTCCAACAAAGCACTGCGCGTACTCTACGCAACGCGTTCGTATCATGGCGAAATGATCAGTAATGCTGGTGCAACGTTTATTTATTTTATATCAACGAGGAGGAACGTGCTAAGCGCCATGTACCAAACGTTTTTGGGGCGTCGCTCGTCGCGTCACTCGCGTCCAGTTTGAGCTTTCGCGCCACTACAGGCTTCAAGGTGACCTTCAAGTCGTTATCGATGAAAGGAGAACACAACATAGCAGTGCGCCTGTAATTCCCAAAGGGTTAGACAAAGGTGTAGGTACCCATAAGTACACCCACATTTCTCCAGTTATGTTATGAAAGGAACGTATCTATGAAATTAAAAAAAATAAGAATAATGCGCAGTGTTTTCATAATTATTAACCGACTTCCGAAAAGGAGGAGGTTCTCAATTCGTCTGTATGTTTTTTTTTTTTTGTATGTTTGTTATCGCATATCTCCGTCATTAATGAACCGATTTTCAAAATTATTTTTGTGTTCGAGTAGGTATACTCCCGGGGTGGTCCTATTGTCACCAAATCAGGATCTGATGATGGAATCCCAGGGAAATCGAGGGCAACCCTCAAATTTTATAGGCACATAAATATAATGTTTTTCATATATTTTCTAAAGCTGTTTAAGTATTTGCGTCTGACCATCATAATATCATGTGAATTCGCTGATGATGATGGAAGGTACAACTCCTCAACGGTTAGGAGTTGAAAGAAAATTCTTTCTTATTTATACTCACTTATGGAGCGATAATTGTATTCTTTCAGGGTATTAGGTTGACCCGACGTGGTTCCATTGTCACCAAGTCAGGATCTGATGATGGGATCCCAGGGAAATCGAGGGCAACCCTCAAACTTTATAGGCACCCACTTATGACGTTTTCCATATATTTTCTAAACTTTTCAAGTATTTGCGTGTGGTCATCACAATATCATGTGGATTCACTGATGATGATGGAAGGTACAACTCCTCAACGGTTAGGAGTTGATAGAAAATTCTTTCAGAACTATGCGTACTTATAAAGTGATAGTTGTATTCTTTCAGGGTATTAGGTTGCCCTGATGATAGAAGGTAAAACTCATTAACCGACTTTAAAAAAGAAGGTTCTCAATCTTTTTTTATGTATATTCACCGATTACTCGGAGGCGCCTAAACCGATATAGAAAATTATTTTTTTGTTGAAAAGGAGATATCCCAAGGGTGGTACCATGATAAGAAAATTAGGATCTGATGATTCCATCCCGGAGAAATCGAGGGCAACCCTCAAATTGTATAGGCATGTATCACGTGTTTCGCCCTTTTTCTAAAGTTTTTAAGTATTTGCATCTAGCAGTCATCACTTCATGTTGATGAGTTGATGATCGAAGGTACTACTCCTAAACGGTTAGGAGTTGAAAGCAATAATAAGGGAATCTTGAAGGTTAAGGGTTAGGGTTCTTGGTTGAATGTTAAATGTATAGTAAATATTTGTATATATAGGATATTACAACTAAAAATTGTAAAATAAAAAAACTTATTTGCAAAAAAAAAAACACAAGAACTTCACAAGAAAAAGCAGCTTCTGAAGTCGGTGGCAAAAAAAAAACGAAATCTCTTCTGTTTTTCGTTTTCACTTTTTTGTGTTTTTGAAGTCATTTTTTTTTTTTGTATTCTTATCTATACTAATATTATAAACGCGAAAGTAACTGCGGTTTGTATGTTTGTAACCATTTCGAGACTTAACGCCTTATCGGATCGAAATGATAGATTAAACCTTGGAGGCTATCTTTTTTAGGGTTCCATAGCCAAATGACAAAAAACGGAACCCTTATAGATTCGTCATGTCTGTCAGTCTGTCCGTCTGTATGTCACAGCCACTTTATTCGAGAACTATTAAGACTACACAGTTG
The DNA here is from genome assembly GCA_949774965.1 of Diarsia brunnea. Taxonomy (NCBI): domain Eukaryota; kingdom Metazoa; phylum Arthropoda; class Insecta; order Lepidoptera; family Noctuidae; genus Diarsia; species Diarsia brunnea. The sequence goes on along the minus strand of OX459013.1, from coordinate 14,225,047 downwards.
AAACTTGGTAGGTACAAAAAGCGGTTTACAGAATACATGTACATGTATTCTGTAAACCGCTTTACGATTTTCATACAATAATAAAAAAAAGGCGACCTGATCATGTTTGCGGGGCTAACATGGCCAGAGATCGCACGTGATAGAAAGGTTTGGAATGAGATAGGGGAGGCCTTTGGTCAGCAGTGGGACACAATGTAAACTAGCTAAAAAAAAAAAAGATTAAGAGGGGTTTGCCCCATACATGGAACTGAAACTAAAAAAAACTTTTTTCATCAAACCTTTACCAGAAGATCGCACTAAGTATCGTGCAAGTGAAGTGAAGTGATACTAACATAGTTTTTAGTTATTTATACTAACACAAATTTTATTAGTATGTAATTATGTATATTTAGGTTAAGGTATTTGTCTATAACCCGTCGGGGCTGCGGGTTGTTCGCAAGAGATACCGCGGCCTCGACATGAAGGGCTAAGAAGGAACATGGGTGGTTTTTAGTCAGTAGAAGTCTGACACTGCCTTCCGCTCTGCCCAAGAGCGAGAGGGGTTATTTGATGATTTTCCACCCACGATAAAAAATAAAAAAAAATAAAAAGGTTTGTCTATGGATCTTTGTTACCTGAAAATAAATGTATTCTATTCTTTACGTGTGGGGTGTCCAGACAGGTCTAGATAGACAGGTCTTTAAAAATGACATTAAGGTTTCTAAAACCACTTGTTCTCGAAGTGAATCGTTTGGAAGATAGACACTTCCAAAGTGGTAAAATGTGCCCTCTAACTATTAAACTAAGAGAGTGAAAAATCTAAAAAAAACTTTTTTGCAAAAAAAAACCGCCTTCAAAAACACAAAAAAGTGAAAAACACAAAAACGAAAAAGCAGCTTCTGAAGTCGGTGACATTTTGTCTGTTTGATTTCATTTTTAGGGTTCCGTACCTCAAAAGGTAAAAACGGAACCCTTATAGGATCACTTTGTTGTCCGTCTGTCTGTCTGTCTGTCTGTCTGTCTGTCTGTCAAGACCTTTTTTCTCAGGAACGCGTGGAGGTATCAAGCTGAAATTCATATCAAATACTCAAATCTATAATACCTTTAAGCTGTAACAAAATCAAACTTCTATGTCAACGCAATCAAAAGAAACAGGAATTAAAACCGCATATTTTGAAACTCGCCACTACTCGCAAGGGAATCAAAACCTACAGGGTACTTCCCGTGAACTCAGAATCTTGAAATTTGGTACGAAGCAACGTCTTATAACACAGATAAAGGAAAAAATGCGAAAAGCATAAATTTTTAGTTACATCATATAATAAAAATATTTTTACTTATATACCTACAGGTTTGTACGGAACCCTCGGTGCGCGAGTCTGACTCGCACTTGGCCGGTTTTTTTTGATTGATTGCCATCAACCGGGCACAAATCCTGACTCCGTGACTGCTACTGAGAAATTCCTGATGGAAAAACCCAATATCATTTTGAGACATCCTGGAGGATGTGTCCAAATATTATTGGGTTTTTTTGGGGAATAAAAATAATGGATGTTTTCTGTGGATGGGAACACTGGGTACCCTTTTTTTTTTTTGGGGGGTGGGAAATCATCAAATAACCCCTCCCGCTCTTGGGCAGAGCGAAAGGGAGTGTCAGATTCTACTGACTTAAAACCACCCATGTTCCTTCTTAGCCCTTCATGCCGAGGCCGCGGTATCTCTTGCGAACAACCCGCAGCCCCGACGCCCGGACGCCGTCTACGGTGGCCGGAAGCCATCACGTGGCCCCCGACGCCCGGAGCGCCTCCCGCGGCTGCTGGGACGAGAGGTTCTCTCCCTCTCACGTTCCGCCACCTCCTTCGCTAGCATCACTGCTTCGCAGAAGGAGGCGACGGCGTCCCATTCCTCCTCGCCCCACACTGGGTACCCTCATCCTTTATTTTTATATTTTAAGGTTATAGAGATATTTACCGTCAGCACCCATTTTTTTTTTTTGGCGGTTGGTACATCAATAAATGACTCCTCCCGCTCTGGGCGAAGTGGAAGGGAGTGTCAGACTTCTACTGAGTAAAACCCACCCATGTCCCTTCTTAGCCCTTTAAGTCCGAGGCCGCGGTATATCTTTCGAACAACCCGCAGCCCCGACGGACCGTCAGTACCCTCACATTACGATCCTTGGGGATCGGGCGGTGGCGGCGTCGGTGGATGAAACCGCGGGGCACACCTAGTTAATTATTAATGGCTTTGTTTAGGTAGGCAGGTTGGCGTTGGGTTGGCTAGCGACATTGAGTGGTAAATTGTAAACTCAGACACAGTTTACAGGAGAACAAGATAACGCAATAAGTGTAACTTTGTTGTAATTCATAATTACTTATGTACTCAGTACTACGCATAACATAACGCCTGTAATACCCAAACGATTAGGCAGAGGTGTACATTACTAAACCCCATTTCATCTTTTTCTTTTTTTTTCTAAAGAAACGTTGCTCCACACTAGGAATTTCTCCTGTATCGTAGATGCGTTCACAGACATTTAAACTCACACAAATACCCAGACCCAAATATACAAATTATTTTCGCAAGCGCACGTAGCGAAGCAGTCAACTGCTTGAGCCACTGCGCCAACCGTGCGGCCGTGTCGTCAAACCATATGCCCTCATTGTAATTTCGTCCATCTGCTGTGGCCCATATTACCCACAGCCTGGGAGTGCACCAAAAATCCCAGATGAGTGAGTTTTACAGGAATCAAATTCGGTAGTGAGTGACCCGAAAAGGTATTTTAAGACGTTTTCTGGAGGATTAATTATGATTTTTCACAGAACCTCTGACTAACACACTCCATTCCATCTAATCGAACACTGCAATTCGTATGAGGTCGCCAGGTCCTGGCGATACGCGGCCCCGGAACACAAAGGGTAGCGAAACGAAAAATCGGTACAAGTCTGACTCTTCGGTACGTTCCGCCTAGAGCGAGAAAGGACATTTAATGATTTCCCGTCCACCAAATAGATGGCAGGGGCGAAAATATACTAGGCAAATCAAATTATCAGAGTTGTTAAAATATATGAATAAAGTAACAGAAATCTAACATGAGTCAAACTCTTGCTCGTTTCTGGCTAGAGTAGGATTTTTCCTGGGGGCACATATTATAGTCCAGTCAACAAGTGCTTTTTGGTTCAATTTGTTTTCTCCGCCTCCGAAAAATATGAACGAGGTGCCATTGGATTCGAAATAGCGTGTAGGTATTTTTTTAAAAAACTTCAAGAGCCACTTGCAAAAATTGCAAAACTCATAAACAATTAACTGAAACAAAAAATGCGGTTTGGTTTTTTTGTTTCAGTTAATTGGTTATGACTTGTGCAATTTGCAAGAAAAACCTGGATCCGCCCCTGTACGGCCGTACCGCTTTTTTGATCGACTTGGGGGGGCACTGTCGTGCCCCCAGATTCGATTGCGTACTGCTTCATGAATGACGCGATCAGCTTAAACTTGGCTCGTTTACCTTCGTACCATATTTGTACACAGAACCACAGAACCTAAAAATGCTCACATGTATTCAGCAGGCGTTTTAGCTTCTTTTTGAGTCGATGACTAAATTTTGTCCGACCAGTACGTAGCAAATTGGACAGCTCTGTCGTTTGCTTCATACAAGTCTTTGAGGGTGCAGATAGTTGAGCACGACGGGCACGAGAGAAGGTGTGGCATATCCTGTGTTGGGGCACCACACTCACACTCACGTTTTAGCTAAAAATAATTTAAAGAAAATCGTTATGACAATGAACGTCCAGCACAAGATAAAGCGAACACCAGAAGTAAGGTTATTGTATAGTTAGAGGTTATTAGCAAAAGACTAGGTAACAGTTCATTCGCATTATATAAACTATCGCGGATCCTTAAGACTGATGCCCTATTAACAGCCTATTATGGTATAGCAGAGTCCATTATCAGATACGGTATTATGTTTTGGGGACTATCTACGGATAGAGACATCGCATTTAAAGCGCAAAAAAAGTGCCTTAGATCAATATTTAAGTTAAAAAAACTTTTTGGCAAAAAATAAAACCGACTTCAAAAGCACCAAAAAGTGAAAAATAAACTTCTGAAGAAAAGTCAGCTTCTGAAGTCGGTGACATTTGTTTGTTTGATTTCGTTTTTTGCCAGTTTATTTTTCACTTTTTGGTGTTTTTGAAGTCGGTTTTATTTTTTGCCAAAAAGTTTTTTATTTTTCCATTTTTAGTTGTTCCCAAACAAATAATAGGTTTTATTTATCCCCAATAAATGGAACATTACATAATATCTTACTGTCCAAATCTGGGTGTACACATCTGCGTACCCCCTCAGAACATCCAAGCGATTGCAGCAATCACGACAGATTTGCCGTCTATTTTTGAAGAGTTCTATTGTATATATCTCCGAAGATCAGGATCAGATCTTCACCAAATTTAAATGGGACCACCTCAGGAGTATACTCTTTCAAATAAAAAAGAATTTTGAGAATCGGTTCACAAATGGAGGAGAAATCAGGTAACATACATTAAAAAAAAAAAAAAAAAATACATACACACGAACATATAACCTCCTCCTTTTTTGAAGTCGGTTAAAAATGACTGATAGCTGCAAGCCGTTTTTCATACGCCACAACATCTTGACTTTACCATCTATTTATATTTTGAAAATCGCGATATTTGTTAAATCAAATCCAAAATTATTTCCCCGCATGGCAGAAATAGACGTGATAACAGCCAACTCTGTCAACATCCGTCTCGGACTGCACTTATGCGCAAGAGTGTTTTTTGTATGGCTCCCATTATTTTTAATAAGCTCCCCTATGAATGGAAAGAGCTAAGTGTAGTAGCATTTAAAAAGAAACTTAAATCATTTTTAGCTAGCAAAGCATATTATGATGTGAATGAATTTTTAAGTGATTCATTATGATATTGACATGCTCGTTTATAAATATTAGTTTAATCTGAAATGTATACAATGTAATGAATTTTTTTTTCTTCTTGTTAGTGGTTTGTATTGAATATTAGTTCATAATTTTTTTTTTTATGACCTACAATTGACATTATTGTAATTTGTTTCGGTTTTTCTGATTATTGAAAATTTTGCCAATTTTTGTATGACACTTTTTATTTTTATTTGAATAAAATTGACAATTTGATCAATCGGTTTAATATAATTTATACCATACCTACTCTAAAAAGCTTATTTTATTCACGCAAAACAGTGAATAAAAAGGCCTTTTATTCACTGTTTTGTTTTTATTCACTATTTTGGTGTTTGAATTTGGAACACAAAAATATATCCGGTCTCTATTTCAATGCTTACACAAACTCCTTGCGCTAAGATTCGAAATTCAAAACTCTTTGGTGCAAATAAATTCTCGAGATTTGATTGGTCGATATTTGCGACAAGGAGTTTGGCATTAGATTAATAAATATTGTTTCACAAGTTGACCACCCTAATGATAATAATAAGAAAATTACGCTTAATTTCAGTCATTGCTCTAATTTTAATGTCCATTTCAATTAATGTAACAATTCTTATTTCTTGATTAAATTTCTATTTTCGCTTAAATTATGTCTTTTCTCGTAGTCATGATATAAAGTATAGTATGCAACTCCTGAATAAAGTACGAATTTATATCGAGGGCCATGAATCACTCGCGTCGTTCAGGATTCTAACAGTTGAATCACTCGCTGCGTTCGTGATTCAATCATTAGAATCCTTCACTTGCTCGTGACTCATCTACGGCCCTCGCTTTAAATCCGTCCTTTATTCACTAGTTGCATAATATACTATTATATACTTACTTATGTCAGCATTGTCAGTATTCATGATTGTTAGTATTATTAATTAACTTTTTAACTAAATTTGTATTAATATTTGCACACCATGACAACATGGTAAACATGTTAGCACAACTCCATGTACTTATAACACCTTGCATGCATTTTTCTTCTGTTAATTGTATGTACACACATGTTTGAGCAAATAAAGTTATCTGTATCTGTATCTGTAAAAAAATAAAACTGACTCCAAAGACACAAAAAAAAAACAAAATCAAACAAACAAAAGTCACTCACTTCAGAAGCAAATTTTTCTTTATTTTTACTTTTTTTGTGTTTTTGAAGTCAATTTATTTTTTGTCAAAAAGTTTTTTTCTCCAGTTTTAGTTGCAGTTGTAATATCCTATACAAATTTTTGCTTTGCATTTATTTTACAATAGCTGTTGCCCGCAGCTTCGCCCGCGTGTTTGTCGGTAAAACTCCATAAACAACGATTTTCCATACAAGCTTTCATCCTCTTTTAGGGGTTCAATTCCGAGAAATCCTTCATTACTCCTAGTCTACTTTCTATAGAGAACCTCATTGCAAAATTTCAGCTTTTTAGGTCCAAGGGTTTGGGCTGAGAGCTGATGAGTCACTCAGTCAGGAATTTTCTTTTTATTTATATACATAGATACCAATACATGTGGTTTTCCCCAATTTTTTTTGGATTTTTGTTGTTTTTTTCAAAAACCGATCGACCATTTTCGATTAAATTTTAATGGAACCTCCAGGAAAGTAAAGAACCTACCACCCCCTCCCCTCCCCTCCCTTACCTTTTGAAACAAAAAAAAAATCCAAATCGGTTCAAGCGTCTTCCAGTAATCGGTGAACATACACAAAAAGAAAAAGATTCCGACGAATTGAGAACCTCTTTTTTTTTAATTCGGTTAATAAGATTTACCTAGATAGCCTGACAGAATACAACTATCGGAATCGGTCTTTTAGTTGTCCCTTCCATCATCAGCGCATCAACATGAGATTATGATTAGGTATCAGACGCAACTACTTGGATAAGTAGAGTAGAACACCAAAACGTGAAAAATAAACTTCAGAAGAAAAATCAGCTTCTGAAGTCGGTGGCAAAAAAACGAAATCAAACAAACAAATGTCACCGACTTTTTTTTGAGGTCGGTTGTTTTTATTTGCAAAAAAGTTTATTTTTATTTTTAGTTGTAATATCCTATACAACTATTTACTATACATGTAGGTAACATTCAACCAAGAAACCTTCAAGATTCCCTCATTATTGCTTTTAACTTCTAATCGTTGAGGAGTACCTAGTAGCTTCCATCATCAGCTCATCAACATGAAGTGATGACTGCTAGATACGACTACTTGAATAGCGACAGAAAAAGCACGGAACACGTAATACGTGTCTATGAAATTTCTGGGTTGCCCTCGATTTTTCTTTTTTCCTTTTTTCCTTTTCCTTTTTTGCGGTTTCCATATCATGGTATCACCCTTGAAATATCTCCTTTCCAATAAAAAATCATCAAAATTGGTTCATAAACAACAAAGTTATTCGCGAACTAAATAAATAAATAAATTTAAAACAATGGGGGGCATCACACGTGCTTACCCCTTTACAGCGTATCGGCGTGATGTTATGTTATGAACTGGTGTAAACAATAGACAGACATGAGATTTTAGCAATCCCAGTCCATTTGCTATCATTTATTGAGGAGTTCCATTTGCCTATCTCCGAAGTTATTCATCAGATCTTCACCAAATTGAAATGGGACCACACCGAGAAAGTAGGTACTCTTCCAGAAACTACCCAAATTGCTTCAAGAGTGCCTTCAACATTTGACGAGTTTTCTCTATTTCTCCAGGATCCCATCATCAGAACCTGAATTGATGATCATGGGACCTCCTGGGAAGTTTACTCTTTCAAATAAAATAAAAAAAAACCAAATCGGTCTAGCCATCTTCGAGATATCGGGGAACATAGGTACATAAATAAAAAAAGTTCCGACGAATTGATAACTCCTCCTTTTGAAGTCGGTTAAAAAATGTTCATAAAATGAAAAGTACTGGGCCAAACTATGTTAAATTGTTATGGGACCAAAATTGCAACTATTCCGCATCAAACTAAAAAAGAATCACGTAAATCGGAACATAAATCTCAGCGTAATCGATAAGCAAACATAAAAATAAAATGCCAATCGAATTGAGAACCTCCTCCTTTTTGGGAAGTCGGTTAGAAAGAGGGTTGAGATCCAGACTACCAAGTCAGGATCTCACTAGACAATGGGACTACTTCGCCTTCGGGAGTATACTCGTTCGAATAAAAAAATTGAAAATAGGTCTACAATCTTTTTTAAGTAGGTTTTTTTACGCAGGCAGGGAGTTCCAATTGACGGAGATATCGGTGAACATAGGTAAAAAATTCTAGGGCCTGTAGTAAAAAATGGTTCAGATTGTAGTATGTGATAAAAAAAATTTGGTGTAAGGAACACTCAGTTTTGAACCACTTTACGCCACAGCCTGTTAAGCTATAAATTAAGGTATTTCGTTTTTTTATTCTTTTACCATAAGACCTTGCGGATGTTTAACCTCCAACTTTTTTAGAACTTGGCTGAAAATTAATAAACTCAGTTTATCTCAATGAGTAAGGAAAACTTATAACTATAACCTAAAAGCAAAAGTAAGGAAACTTACATATATCTATGGTTTATCTTTACAAAACACTATTCGTAAACGAACTACCATAGACTACATACAAACTGTCATCGCGACATTGACAGAAGGCCTGTTGTCATAACGGGGGAATTGTGTTTTCTATTTTTCAAGGTTGCAGAAAAACGAAAATATTATTGAATTCTGCCGAATATCCACATTTTCTTCTGCATTTATGAATGAAACATCATAAAAATATTATACGAATATATTACGTTGTAACTACGTCGTATGAAAAAACAGATTTTAATGGTGTTTGGAAAAGCACATCAACAGCTGACTGCCAGGCACGATCAGCCGACAAGCAATAAATACTGACGAGTTTAGTTTTGTACATTCAAATTGGAGTCAGGTTCGTCCCGTCAAGCGTGGCGCTCGCTCACTCGGCCGCTGATTCGGCAGGTGGCTAATGTGTGTGTAAAAAGTTTTCTGTGCGCTCATAATCGGTGGTGAAAGTAGGCGCAGATGTAGCGTGAACAATCGTCAAGAAATGTCCACTGTCCGTTCGTACTTTGAATAAATTAATCACACAATTTCTAAAGCGTGCCATGGTGTTAACTGGTGATTTTCTAACGAATATTTGCGTACAAATGTGAAGGTCCAATGAAAACAGTGATTATACTACTTTGTTTGTGTAAAAATATTTTTTGTGAGCCGAAGGAAATATGGCTTTAACCGTCGGGCAGAAAAATGATCTTGATTTCATTCTCAAAAACCTGTTGGCTGGAGGTAAGCATTTATCAGTTTTATTATTATATCTTTGATGCTTTGAAATGGTAAACAGACTGGACAATATAGTAAAGAAATTTCAATCTACACTAATAATATTAGTGTATTATAAAGAGGAAAAATATGTTTGTGTGTTTGTAACGAATAGGCTCCGAAACTACTGGACCGATTTAAAAAATTCTTTCACCGTTGGGAAGCTACACTAACCGCGGGTGACATAGGCTACTTTTTATCCCTGTATTCCCACAGGAACGGGAACTACGCGGGTGATAAAGAGGTCAGAATAAATTGATTCTTACACAAGGAGTATTTACTGTTTTTATGGCTAAAAAGCGAATCATAAATATTACTTTTATTATTACAAAAATATCAACTTATAAATTGTTAACATAACACCAGAAATAGAGAGTACCTACTTTAAATATAGCCATACTGCATAATGCCACCTACTGCAATAATTATTACTATACTCCTTTATTTGCATCTATTTTTTTTTACATAAAATAAATATAAAATCTTCCAAAATTCATATCTGTATTCAAAAGCCTACAGTAAATAAAACTGGATTAAATGATTTTTAGCTGTCTTCTGAATAAAATATACAATTAAACGTTCTTCAGAAAGGCCAGGGGCGTAGTACTTACTTAGCGTGCATGGATGACCAGGCAATAGGTGTGTGTAAAGCTCCTGGCAGATGGCATTCTGTGGATTCTGTCCTCAGCGGGAAAAAGGCATGAATTTATGAATTTAATGTATCTTCTTCTTAGCGTGTCAATGACAATTTAAATTGAGTCTGCCCAAAATTTGGCCCCGAGTTTGGCTCTTTCAGTGGCCTACATCAGCTCCTGTGATGTGCAAGTAATAGGAGAGGCTGGATACAATATCAAGTGCCTCATAGTTTGTAATGTATGAATAAAATATTTTAATTTCAAGATTTCATTCGGTTTCATGTATATTTTAAATTTTAGCATGTAAGAATTAATTTTGCTGTGCCCTAACAGGGTCTACAATGGCTCTTAGCTCTAAGCCTTTTTTGTTAACACCATGCTTTACCTTGTGGATTGCAAATAAATGAATATGAATACATAATTAACTACCACATTCCTAGAAGTGTTTTTGTTCATATGCTTAATTCATTAATTCCTGTGGTCCAGATGGCAATCTCAGTACAATTTAGATTTAAAAATACTTTATTATTAAAATAAAATCTGTGATATTGTTACCATTGTTCTCAAATATTTTTTGAAACTTAATAAATATATTATAAACTAGGTATAATCAATCAAAATGATAATACAAAAAAATATTACTATTTTTAAACTCAAATCTGAAATGTAATCTTGTAATGCAACATGATGACTGTCATTTATTCTCTCAAAATGTTTCCTTGTCATACCATATCTGCAAGACAATCTTGACAATGAAAAATGATTACATTGACGGTTTCAATCAGGACATAAAATTATTGAGAAGTACCTTTTGTCCACAATTAATTAAAAATAACTGGTGAAAAGTTACTATATGGTGTGTTTTAGTGTTGGTGTCCTTTCAACACATAGTCTTTTTATATACAAGGCATAAACTTCTAATACTATATTGGCCCAAAATTAATCTAATAATTACTCACATTGGGCAGTGTAATCACAATCTCAAATTCCTTCTAGGCAATGTTATCATCAGTCAAGGCCAGACAGACAGACCAAGTACTCTGCCGTCCACTAACTAAAAGGCCGCTAAGCGCAAAAAGTAGTTTTCGAGAAAACGCAAAAATAAGTGGGAATTGATGTCTCTTGAAAAGTATGCTACCTAGGAACAAGGTTGCAAGTTATATACGTAGGCATAGTCTTTTTGCACAATATGTGATATATTTCATTCATTTATATTAATCACATTTTATTTAAATTTATTTTTTAACTTTTAGCTAAGCAATTTTTTTCATTTTTACTTAATATACTGCACTATAAGGCCGCTAACCATACCTTAACTGCTTTATAGTAAAGCAATTTCTTGTAGCCGCCACGTCTTGTACTTATAGTAAAAGTTATCAAAATATACTTAGTTATAAAGCAGTTAAAGGATTTTAACAGACTTATAGCCTAGTAACTAACACTTGGAAGACTAACTTTGCTGACTTAGAAAGCAGTTATGGGATTTTAAACACTTTTAAGCTCGGTATTGTAAAACATATTTTTATACTGGTTCTCCTATTGCTTAACTAGAATACAGTTAAAGACATCTCGCTCGCAGTTAACTGCCTTTTAAATAAGCACTTGCGGGTAAAAAGTTGAGAAGTTAAAAACTATTCTATGAAAATCAGAACTTTATTTATTAATAAAAAAGAATAGACAATCAGTACGTCTAATTAAATTGTGTAGGAACTTAACAAATAGCTTATTAATTAAACAATATAAAATAAAAAAACCAAGTTTAATCAAACTTTTACAAATCTTATTCAGTAATGAGATCACAATTACATCTTTAATAATAATCAGTATTCGCGAAACCATAAGAAAAATTATTTTATAATTATTTTATAAAAATACCCAAAACATGTAAGTATCGTTTTTGAAAGCTTTATGGCACATGACACACATTGGTTTCAAATTCTTATGCATATGAAATAAACATATCACAATCAGAGATCAATAATTGCAAAGTTGAAATAATATAATTGTGTGTAACACATAACGTCATAATCAATTAAATATTAGACTTTATATAAAAAATATAAATTCGGCCATTTTTTATGCTTAAATACTAATTAAAAACTTTAACAAAATGAGTAAATCAGATTAGGTAAATAAGCAATTATACTAAATAAGCAATTATACTAAATATAATAATTATATTTAATAAAATATAAAAAACAACATTATTCTAAAGGCACTTTTTCAGTCTTTATGTTTACTACATATCCTAGTTTATAAAGTTACGTTCCTTTTGTTTTTCTACTGGTTCAATTCAGATATTATTTCCTTCAATGATCGGTAAATTTTGCTAAAATAACATCTTATGTTTAGGTATAATTGGCGATAACTTTGTTAAAAGATTAATCTTTCTCATCTCATCTATTCCTTTCGGTTGCGTACGAAATGTTAAAACAAAATGCGGGTTCTTCAAGTATTTATCGTTTAAAAATTTAAGAGACACAGATTCCTCATCAAAAGCTTCCTTATAATGGAGATCAAAACTTCCTCGTTTTAAACACACTTGAGTCATATTTTTAAGATACGCTCTGCATGGATTTAACCAGAACTTTACCATTATTTGCTGAGGCCACTGCATTTTCAAAGTCTGTGAAATCATATATGGTCTTTTTCCGCTTCATCTATAATTTGACTTGACGGTGAAATTGATCACAGCTCATAAATGTGTGACCCGGTTCGAAATAAAATAGAGTGATAGTTTTTGTGGCTATTAAGTCACTATTGATGAGGTCGATTAGCGTAGAAAACAATAACCAGTTTTTATTTTGAGATGTACAATTATCAAGCCACAAATTGATTTATTGGATTTCTCGAAATTTAAGTAAAAAGCTGTAATAAGCACTCATGATATCATCTTGTTTACGGCCTACTATACCATCATGCCATATGGCGGCTAAAGGTTTCACATCCCTTGTGATTTTTCCTACTGGTGCGAATGTCTGGTATTCAAAAAATTACGGATTTAAACGTATCTAGTTGTGGTAACATAATTACTTTTTCTAAGTCGCTACTAAAATATATCTGTTGAGTATTCTGTTCCAAAGTTTTGTGTAAATTATATAATTCTCTTGCCTTTTTATACTTGTCATGGTGTTTTGCCCATGTCGAACATGCATTACAATCAGGTATAGCTTGCGTGCGAACATTATGGTTTGTATCAAGACTATGCAATCTGTAAGATTCGCATATTTCGCATTTCTCATTTCCTAGTCGAGCGAACGATATGTTTAGACTCTTTAGATGTGATCAGTATAGCTCATAGCCCACTTTGTATTCTGGATATTTCGAACAAAAATCAGAATACATAAACGTAATATTAATTTCACTGGGCAAATAACGACGATGAGGAGCGTGTTCACGACGAAAGTGCGGTGCAGCTGGATTGAAAGATTCAATATGTTCCGTAATAATATCTCTATTAAGAGCTGGAGTCTTTACGTGCATGCCCCGTTTATCAATATCTTTGTCAGGATTAAGAGAATTAAGCAATATTTTATAATTTTTTTTGCAGTAACCTAAAGTAGTTAAGAAAAATACTTTGCATACCTTCATTAAAACTCCATCACTCTTTTGTAAAGTAAAAGCTCTTTTTGCATTTCTCTTAGGCTCCTGAACATATTTTCTCTTAGGAACTGCTACCGTATAATTACTTCTAATTATATTATATTATAGCCTGAGCTGGTCAAACGCAAATGCAAATCACGAGCGTTTAACTGCTTTTTAGTCTAGTATTGTCGTTTAGCTGCTCTCTAGCGATTGATGTTTAGCTAATACTAATTTCAATACATAACTTAAAAGCCGCTATTGGCGTATAACTGCTTTCTAGTGTAGTTTTTCAGATGGTTATTTGTATGACACAATACATGAAGGTAGTTAAAGACGCTTAGCTGCTTTTTAGTCAAGCATGACTACAAAACGTACTTTTAGTTAAGTAAATTTAGAAAAAAATGATACATCAATTTGCCGTTAAAATATGTTAACGTCTTTCTAGAGAAGTATTGTGGCTTAGCCGCTTTTTAATTAAGGGAGTAACGAAATTTATGTGGTTTAACTGCTCAGCAATGTTCTGTATCTCTAAAACTATAAATCATAGAAAAATGATTCTTACAGCAAAAGATAGAGCATCGAAAGTTGTATAAGACTACATTACAAAGTGAAAAACGTCCAACTGTGGCTTAACGGCCTTTTAGTTAGTGGACGGCAGTACTGTTGTCCTTATATATGCTTAAAACTACAATTAAATGTGAATAAAGAATATAAATAATCTGCCATACCGATTTTCACCATTTTGGGAGCAATGATTATAAAATAAATTTCACAAAGAGAGGCCGGCCCCGAAAGCGGTTGCGAGAGGATCAGGACACGTATCTTGATGGCTGGTTGGAGGCGGCACGAGAAAAGACGACATGGAAGGAATTGGGCAAGGCCTTTGCCCAGCAGTGGGACAGTACAGGCTAATAAAAAAATTAAAGGGCCTCCCTGGCCCCACAACGTATAACTCGTGACCACTAAGCCATCACAACGGTAGTGGAATAGCAATAAGTATTCTCACTTATCGTGGGGCAGTAAGGTCTAAGGACCCCACACATCCTAGTGTCAAAGTTTCTAAACCGCCTCAACAAATAATATCCAAATTCTTATTCACAACTTAATACTAATAGAAAAACCAGACAACAAAATGTCGAACAGTAGCACCAGTAGCTCACCAAACACAACACACACCTGTTTTATGCGTGGTGAGGAACTTTATTACCCTGTTCTTCATATCCCTACTGAAACAATATCAAAGGTTTTTGATTCTGCCTGATCAAACTCGCACTGGGCCTGCGTGGTGGATTATCCCATCCCTTTCCTTGAGAGGCGGCCTGAGTCCCTGCAGTGTGAACATTATAGGCTGATGATGATTCTGCCTGATCTGTATTCTACTCAGACAGGGACTACCTTACTTGAGATGGCATTGGCAAGTGTGCTGAATAAAAATTGTTTTAAGTTCTTTGTACCTAGCTAGTGACTCATCCATCATAATATAATATTCACTTTTGAATAACCAACCTTCCTGCAAAGATGCATACAAAATTATGAATTCTAAACGTAACAAACGCTTGTAATTCTCAATGGGTTTAGCAGAGGTGTACGTATAACAACACTGTTAAAATCAGTAATAGGCCGCAAGGTGGTCACCCAAATGAAATCTGTTTGGCTGCTACTCAGATGTTTTTCGATTAGAAATTCTAATCAAAAAACCCCATTGGGTTTTTGAAATAAAACTTGTCAGAAAAAAAAGTATGGTTCGCGTGTATGTTTGTAACACGCCTTTTATTATCAGAAAATCATCGTATTATCTAAAGTTCAATTTTTGAAATCACACAGGAAAACGTGTGCCCAATGATCATCCTCCCCAAGTAAGTATTTACATAAGTAATTCTTTTGTCGTCTTTTACACAACGCTGGAGGAAATTCTTATGTAACTAGGTACCGCAAAACCACGATGGTTTGTTTCCAAACTGTAAACAATTAATAATACATAACTTTGTCTTTTTAGAAAAATATGTAACTGTAATCCCTAAACATAAAGTTTTGCACTACAACTTCAAATATTTTATAATATTTTTTTACTGAAATCGACGTAAATGTTAGTAGAATAGAGTTCTTATTTGAATTAGTTAGTGGATATAACATCAAATTACAAATACGACCACTTTAGCAGATCATAATATGAATTGCGTTAAAAAGCGTAAAATGGACCTTTCATAAAAGTAACTGCATTTTAGACCCCCAGACAAGAAGTTAAATATTTAATAGATAATTATACCTATAGTACAGAATCAGATGCCAGCACATACAGTTAGGTACCTGAAACTGTAAATTTTTCTAATCAACCTTTAACCTAATACTTTTAGTATTTTGAAAATCTGTAAGGTTCATGTGACTGTACATTCATCATTTTCGGTCTAAGATACATTTGGTCTAGGTACAAAATATCTGACTGGGTTCGAACCCACAACTCACTGTTCGTAAGTCGGTGCCGCCACCACTGGACCACCAGCCCTCTTCAGCTCGAATCCACTTAGGCGCAATACTTTGTGTAATTTAATTCATCATCACTGCTTTCGAAACGGAAACATCGTGAGGAAACCGGCATGCCTTAGAACCAAAAAATCGAAGATAATAATTATGTGACCAAGTTACCAAGAGTTTACCAACCCGCACTGGGCCCGCGTGGTGGATTATAGCCCATCCCTCTCCTAGAGAAGAGGCCTGAGTCCCTGCAGTGGGAACATTATAGGCTGATGATGATGACATAAAATCTACTCAAGGACCAACCTCCGAAAGAGCGCAGTTACGATAACAATGATTGCGATAACATCATTTATCGTCAAGCGAATTGTAATCCATACTATAAAGAGATTAAACAAAACGTAACTTGATTAAAACAGTCAGCCTGAAATAGTTATACACGTGAAATACAAAACTAATATAATATGAAATATGTCGCGGGGACTAAACGTACTATTTCCTTATTCTTTGTCCCCTTTTCCGTGATGCCCCATCTTCTAGCTGGGTCGTTGCCGTTTGGTGCTGTTTGGGACCTAGTAGTATGGTGACTAACCCATAGCTCCCCTGACAAGGGTTAGTTTTGACCAGCCTTGTACCATTTAAAGCAAAAACCTGTAACATATCGAAATTAATAAAGAAATTCATAACATTTTCTCCTTCTAGGTGTGGCAGGCATGTGCGCCAAAACGACAGTGGCGCCTTTAGACCGAATGAAGATCCTGCTGCAAGCACAGTCATCACACTACAAGAACCATGGTGTAGTCGGTGGGCTAACCGCCATAGTCAAGAACGAGTCCCTAATAGCCCTCTATAAGGGTAATGGAGCTCAGATGGTCAGGATATTTCCCTACGCAGCCACACAGTTTACTAGCTTTGAAATTTATAAAACGGTAAGTTTCTTGCCATTTATTTATTACCGGACTGCGGCGAAGCCTAAAAAACCGGCCAAGAGCGTGTCGGGCCACGCTCAGTGTAGGGTTCCGTAGATAATAAAATATTATGTAAACGAAGTTAAAAAAAAAATACGGGCAAATGAAACTTGACCTCTGGATTGTATAGGCGCTCATACGATTCAGGGACCAAATTATATTGGTTAACTGCAGTTTCCATCTGTTGTTTCCATCCAAGTTCAAAATAATTTTCCTAGAAAGTCCTTATAAAGTTCTACTTTTCAGATTTTTTTCGTATTTTCTAAACTTATGGTTCAAAAGTTAGAGGGGGGGGGACGCTTTGTTTTTTACTTTTGGAGCGATTATTTCCGAAATTATTGACATTATCAAAAAATGATTTTAGTAAACCCCTATTCATTTTTAAATACCTTTCCAACAATATATCACACATTAGGGTTAAAATTAAAAAAAAAAACACTTCCCACTTTACATATAGGGGGGCTACCCTAATAAAACATTTTTTTCCAATTTTTATTTTAGCACTTTGTCGGCGTGATTGATACACATATTGGTCCCAAATTTCAGCTTTCTAGTGCTAACGGTCACAGAGATTAAGCGAGGACGGACAGACAGACAGACAGACAGACATGGCGAAACTATAAGGGTTCCTAGTTGACTACGGAACCCTAAAAAGAGGGTTTTTTATGATTAATTTCTCTTACCAAGGTATTTGTCTACTGGCGCAGGTTTCCAGACTACAGTGTTTCATGATTTTTAAAGGTCATTCTGACATTGCACATTAGAAAACTTACTGCCTGTGTCGTGTTCCCTCCTTCATATTATGACCCCAATGTATTTAAGTCGCAAGTTAATTAATAAGCGATCTTGTCTCTGTCCTCAGGGCAAGATTGAGGTCAAGAGTAGGCCCATTTAATGTTAAAAAAATGGTATTAATCTTGGCAATTTTAAGCCATTTATCCAATTTCACGTCTGCTACGAAACGCCACACTTCAAAAACAGGTTTCTCAATAAGTCAATACCAAACAACACCTACTTTCAGTTTATAATTAACCCCCAGCAGTTCGCATCTCCTATACATCGGGAGATTTATTTGCTTATTTTTTCCCAGATGTACTACGTCTATGGAAATGTGGGCTATAATACTGGATTTTAGAATTTGCAAAATGGCACTTTCTAGAAACCGTTTTTGATATACTTTTGCAAAGAATGTCGAGCTAACTGTTCTTTTGCTTAGAAAATAAAGTTAGCGACCGTCACTAAGAAGTCTTGTGCTGTTTCCTGGCTCATTTACATAAGAGGAATGTCTGTTATTAAATTTAAAACGGCCCCTGTGATTCATGCTGCATCGCATGTAGTCATAAACTACTAATTAAAGCTGAGGCATTCTAAGGGTTTTTGGGAAGCCCGTCGGGGCTGCGGGTTGTTCGCAAGAGCTACCGCGGCCTCGACATAAAGGGCTAAGAAGGCACATGGGTGGTTTTTAGTCAGTAGAAGTCTGACACTCCCTTTTGCTCTGCCCAAGAGCGGGAGGGGTAATTTGATGATTTACCATTCGCCAAAAAAAAAAAAGGCATTCTAAGGGTTTTTGGGAATGTACATCTGCCTTTTTGACATGCCGCCCAGGGCCCGTGTACTACATTTTACTGTATGATGAGATGATGATCCACTCCCTCATCCACAAGGTGAAATAGACATCGACACTAAAACAATATACCACGTGTTCAGTACATTATTCTGAAGAATCATCATTAAGAATTCTAACGTGATTTATATTATTATATCCTAATGTGGCCATTTTATAGGCTTCCTGGGTTGTTTCAAATCAACTTGCGTCTTCTTTGTTGGTCTATGTCTGTGTATTCATTCCTAAAGCTGACATAGATAGAGAACTAAGCAAACAAACTTATCATTATTGGAAATCTAACAGCGATAAGGTGGATTTGATAGACTACTCGTTATATTGTGGGTGTCACAAAACTATACTATTTTAATTTAATTTGCTCTGCAGTTGTAATAGGGTATTTCACCAAAAAAATCTAATTAGTCCGTCAGATAGATTTCCAAAAAATAATGGACACGTATTTTTTCTTTTTTCACGTAAACAAAAGTTGAAGACGATACAGTGCTTCGAAAAGTCTTTTCAAGTCGTGTGACGTCACAAGGTTAGTACTCTTTTTACCAACAAAGTGACGTCACAACTCCCACTCATGATCTTTGACACGTTTTATTTTCGTCAATTTTTATTAATTTGATAAAACAAAAAACACATCCAATATTTTTCGATAATCTAACAGACTGACTAATTAGATTTTTTTGGTGAAATACCCTAGTGGTCTAAGTAACCTATAAAACATTAAAAGTAAGTATACTATTATAAGTTGTGTGAAAATCGGTCGTCGTGGTATGGGCATGTGATGCGAAGGAATGAGGAAAACGTTGTGAGAAAAATGTTGAGTATGAATGTAGATAACTATAAGAGTAGAGGAAGACCAAAGTAACGATGGATGGACTGTGTGAAGGATGATATTGCTAGAAAGGAGGTGACTGCTGACATGACGAGTAATAGAGAAGGATGGAAGAAGAAGACATGCTGCGCCGACCCCAAATAAATTAGGATAAGGACGATGATGATGATGATGCTACTAAACCACAGAGTGACCGGTAACTGACTGCCTCGTTGGTCTAGTGATCACAATACTCCCAATTGCGACTGCTGTGGCCCTGGGTTCGACTCCCAGGTCAGGCAAAGTGTTGTTGGGTTTTTCCATCAGGAATTTCTCAGTAGCACCCACGGAGTCTGGAATTGATGGCAAGGCTCGCCCCCTCTCCATGCGAGATTTAAACATGGCTAAATATGAGTGTACTAATGGGTCAGCTCTGCATAACCCTTCGGGGATTACAGGCGTGATGTTATCTTATAACCTATCTAATAAACCACAGATTAAGAGAAACCAGAGTTTCCACTTTAGCACCTCACCTTGAACGCATAGACATGATATTGTAATTTGTACCTAATCGATAATGTTAATGGCTTATTATTCGCCCTTGAAAGAAATGTGATTAAATTTTTACTTTCTTTGTCAAATAAATACAGACAGTAATACATGGAAAAATACATATTATAGAGGATAACTCTTATCATAGAAATATAAAAAACTTATAGTAACGTAGAAAAGTTACTAAAAATTTTATTATGGGACCACCGCACAAACTGCCTCTTCCAAATGAAAAAAGAATCCCTCAAATCGGACCAGTAATCACAGAGAAATTGGTGTACGTGTACATACAAGAAAACAAAGAGATTCTGGTGGAAAACATAACCATCTGGAAAAGAATAACAAAATGCGTCTAACTCACACGGGCTCAGGAACTGGCCGCTCTACCTGACTCGCTAACTGGCTAATATAATATTTATCTTCATCAAGAACGAAAAAGAGTTCAAAGAGAGGAAGAATCTTCCAAACACGCACGGACGGAACAATTACCGACCGCTGCCGACACCGGATCGGTCTGTGTCACTTCAGTTATAAATTGTATGGAGCCGCATCCGCAAATTGCTTCGTACTGATTTTATCGAACCTTTTGTTCACCCAATGCCATTATTCAGTACCCAACAACTATCTGAGCCAATTTTCCAACAAAAAGTTGTTGTTATGTCAGAACTTTCCAAATCGAATGATTGTACAAGAATTACAAATCACAAAGAATGAATAGCTTTATTAGGTACGAAGCTACATACATATATTGACTTTAGCCCTAATTACCGTTTCGGGCCTATAAAAATTTCCCCCTTTGTTGCTTTTCCATATTAGTTACCGTTCCGCCAAAATTTGCTCATGGCTAGACTAGATATTGATCACTGCTCCGTTTTGCTTATATTGGAGCATGTTATTATGATAACTTTTGCGTATTTCTCGCACTAAGAGACCACGTTATAGAGACTTTTAGGTACCAGGGATTCTGTTCATTTATGTTCATTAAAAATATTAGTCGCTTTAAAAAAACCAGTAGACCACAAAACAATTAGAACATTGGTATTATCCCCATAAAAGAATTCAGGCAAATAGAGCATAATGTATGGCTCATAATTTCATAAATCATCCTAAAACGTTATTCATTAATTCCTAAAACATACTCAAACAACATCCCTATAAGAATCATATATGTAGGTACCTTTAGTCTGAAATAGTTAGAAATATGCAAAACATACTCATCAATATTCTCATTCATACTCCAAACAGTATTGGTTTTACTGGTCAAGTAATGCTATTTAACATTCCACAATGACTGTGCCATTGAATTCATAGAATCTAAAATAAACTATAATGTAGACTGTGTTTATCATGCTTGTATAAGCTGTAGTGTCAATTGACCGTCCTTTCTCTCAGATCCAGCCTGTCCCTTTGCTGCGTTCCTCAGTGACGCCCTAAGCCAAGCCTGGCTGGAGGCCATACACCCAAGGCATCCACAGGATTGTCCGGTTAAGCAGAAGCCAGCCTCATAGGTTGACCTGGGTATGCCATGTAGAAAAAATGCCCATCCTTAAAAGCTGTAGAACCGACGAACGGGGATTTCAAGGTTTTTTTTTAACCTTCACCTTTTTCTTAAATAAAACTAAGTTACTCCCTTTAACATCAGCGATCTATCAGTAAAAGGTACTTTACTTACGGATATTAGTAAAAATACAGAAAGTACCGTAAATACTTAACTGCATTTAGAAAAAAATCGTTATATCGAAATTACAAACAGAAACTTGCTTGCAACACATTTGCGATCTGTACTAATAAATAAAATTACTATTTATTTGTATAGACGGCAATGTGTTCCGGTGTTGCAGACTAAACAACTCTATCTAGATTAAACACCTTTGTACAAGTACATCGTAAACTATCACGATTTTTACCCGTATCACGTCTGTTTGCGCCATAGTGCGCTCAGTGCCAAAGACTTGTCTCTAATTCAGAATGTCTTTAAATAACTTGCTATTTTCGTTGGACTGCCTAAAGACGGTCTCAAGTTCAAGGCTGTCTCTCTGCGGATGTGTATTTAATTTGATTATATCACACAATTTTATTATTGCCTTTGTTTTTGGTTCAGTCGGGTTCTTTTGATATCTAGAACAAAAAGTTGTGTTCATGTAGAGAGTTGTTTTACTCAAACTAGCCGTTGACTTGGTACCGTAAACGCATATGTGGAAACTGAGAAATTTATTGTAAACCATTTTACTTGCGGGTTCGTAGGTTTGATGCCTGAAATGGTGCACAATATTATTTTTCATCGGGGTCCCACAAGGTATCACTCCGGGTCTGTTCTTACGTCTTCGTTTCAATTTCACAATATTATTAAGATAACAAACAGTTTTTTGCGATACTCTCATGGGATAGTTTACGATATTTGGCCGGATGTGATATATGTTTATCTCTCTTTACCAAAATCTTTATGCAACTCTTAAACTTGTCTCCGTGCCAAAAAAATGTTTTTTCTAATAGGCCGATGCGATCTGACGAATGAATTCAAATCAAGCCACATAACAAATAACAACTGCAAAATTTGAACTCCCTTCACCCGACCATGCATGGAGTTCCAAATCCGGTAAAGGACGCAACTGTTGAAAAAAAACATTGACATTTAGTTACCACACGGCATGCTCCACCAGCTTCCATGCTACATGTAGTTCCAGCTTCACTTTCAAAAGAACCGGTGTACGGTCCCGGTGGGGCCGCCGACCGTTAACTGGCACACTGCGCGCGCGCCGCTGTTCCGATGACAGATTCTACCGACAAGTGCTTACGTACCTGACCTTGTATTTTGGAAGTTTAATGTTGTTTGAATGGATTGGCTGATGATTGAGTTTTGTGGGGTTCATGACCTTTTTTCGCTGGTGCTGTGATAACTGTTTGGTGTATCTTTCTCGTTGTATTTTAACTGTTTTCGCGTTATGAGGTCTTAAATTTTATGACTTCTCTCTCTCTCTCTTTTGGTAAATCTGATATTTCAGTACTTTGTCCAATGTCTGTCAGTCCGCAAATGGTGTTAATTATCTCACCTTTAGCTTCAAGCCATAAAAAAAAAGTAACGACCATAATTGTACTACTATCACGGTTAAACAAAAGTTCAAAAGGTAAAAAAACTCTCGCCATTAAGTATGATTCATCGCCAACCATTTTCAGAATAACCTTTAGTTTCGACTTTGAGTTCAAAGTGACACAGTTTTGGTTAACAGCTGAGTCAATAACAGTACCCACAGCTCTCTCCTAAACAAACTTGTATAAAACTAGTCCTTCGTTTGTTTTAACTTCACCGCCTACATCTGACCAAAAGCCATGAGGAATTTATAACCTTTTAAAGTTTAGAGCCATTTCTAAAGCATAAGCACTATAATCACCCCGTAATGTTCCCACATTTGGGACACACTGGACACACCTCTTCTTAGTAAGGGGAAGAAGAAGTGACCACAATCTACCACGAGGACCCAGTGCCTATGTGGACCCCTGTATAAGCATAATCAGTCCATGGTGGTTTCACTAGGCCTCCTCTCTGTGAGAAGTAGGCTGTAATCCACAGTGGGCTCAGGGCTTATGTGGCGTGTCTTGACATTTACAGTCATAATTCAAAAAATCTCAAATTAGTTAAATTAGTTAAATTCTCAAATTCTTCTTTTGAAAGTCAGAAACGAAAAGATGAAGCTACAGTCCGTTGTGAAAGTACTGAAGTTATGCATTCCAAAGCGTATATCTCTTTGGAGAAGAATGGTTAAGAAACTCCATGCACACTCTTTTAAATTATATTTTTACAAGATCATGGTTATATTACTCATGTTTAGATTATTTAGAGCAAGAAAGGGCACATTAACGGAGCCCAGATTCAATTATAAATCAACAATTAAAAAAATATATAATTATAGTAAACCAAGAGGTAGAGACGGCACGGTTGGCGCAGTGGCTAAGCGATTAGACTGCTGCGCTGCGTGTCGCGGGTTCGATCCCCGCACGGAACAAATATTTGTATGGCCTGCAGATAGTTGTTTCGGGTCTGGGTATTTGTGTATGTGACTTTATATGTTTGTAAACGCACCCACGATACAGGAGAAATTCCTAGTGTGGGGCAACGTTTTTTTTTTTAAAAAAGAGATGTTACATTACACACATTTTGCTCATACAACAACCAAAACACAATCCCTTTTTGGATACAGGTACTGATTAGATAGATAGATGATCATTCTGTAATCACGAATCCATCTGTCAACTGTTCTGATTACGCCATAATCTGGCCAAGATAACAGTGAATGTACAGGCAAGCTGCGGATATTTACGGACCATTCGGAGTTATTGAATTTTTTATTTCTGGCTTAGGTTACCATACCAACAAACGCATTTGGTGCTTACTCTGGTTTATGGCTTTTATATTCTTTCGCAGTTAGGTAGGTATATATATAGCCACTAGCTTCTGTGCATCTCTTGTGTGATTCAGAAATTATTTCACGAGAACGTACTATAATGTTATCCTATTTCCCAAAATTGATCATTGTCTACCATTGTATACCATCACTGAAATCGTTCAATAACAGACTAATTGCTAACGCACTTATAATTCTTCTATTTCTCGAATCGATGACTCAGATTTTGGCCGATCTGTACGTACTTACGTAGGAAAAAAAACTCAGAGAAATGTTAAATGCATGCTATAGGATGATAAGGCCAGGCGAATAATAGATCCCAATGCTCGTAAAAGGCTGCTAAGTTATAACTATGAGCTAACCAAAATATAACACCACATTGTACACTTTGGTTCGCAATAAATGTTTTGACTTTGACTTTGAACCTACAGAGTACTAACTACAAATATGTAGTTTGTTTCATTCAAGGACTGCTTATAATATTAGTTTGGATCAACTTTGTCAACGTAACATGGCTTTTTATTATATACATTTTCTCTGTACCGAACAATACGTCATTTTCTCAAGGAAATCGTACATCATGCGGTTTTTGTGACCTCTTTCTTATTTCTAGTAAAACGAATGTGAATATAGAGAATTTCTATAAACGGGCGTGTGGTTATATGCGTCATTATCGCTTGACTCATATTGGTAATGCTCCCTTTCAAAAAACTTGATATACGTATGAACGGTACGGTTTTAAGGCTTCTGGGAGCTATAACTCACATTTACCTGTCTCGAGAGATTTTCGATCGTAAGGAGGACCCTTAAAGTTATTATTGCAATAAATAACCATCTCTGACCACTATTTTTGTACGGAATATGAAAGTGGGAACCAAGTGCAAAAAAAAACGTTGAAGGGGACAAGTCAAACGGTGACGGACATACAGGATAAATAAATCTTTGCGAGGGACTTTATGGTCGAGTCGATGACTAGAGGATGCTGTGACCTCGAGAGATTTATCTATATAAATACAGGCAAGTTTTTGGGGGTACTAATAATTCAGCTTGTGCTACACCACTGCAGGACAAAGGCCTTCCATTTATATCCGATGCCAATAGGGACCAATCCCACATAGGTCTGAGTCGACTCCCGATTATGGGTTCTTAAAAAACGTCCATATGTTCAGGTCTCAGCCTACGTGATACGCTGCAAACGTGTCCAACACGATCCTCCTTGATCTTGACTGAACCCAAGGTGGGTTCATAGAAATTTTTCATCAGTAATTTAAAAAAAATGCTGTTGAAACAGCTGATGTTTGGGGGGGTTCGGAATGATATTCTAAATACGTACTTCCACCCTGTACTTGACCTGTATCATAAAATGGTTCTAATTCTCAGCAGGTTTTACAATGAACTAATCACACCATTAAAACAATAATAACGATTGCTATAAACTATAAAGCATCAACGAAAATGAAACTTCGTTGACCTTAAGAAAGAGAGAGTGGGGCTCGCCTCTGCTGATGACATTATGACATGCCACGACCTACTAACGACTGGCTGGGTACGCGGAAGTAAGATAATACTTAACGTTACCTACGTGTCACATAAAACCTTAATGACCAATCGTGTACGGTGGAATGTAAATTTTTAAGTGCCAAAGGTATGACCTGGCTTGAAGCAAAATACCATGATTTGATTGTAGTTGTTTATGGTAAGTGACTCAGGGCATTTGCTTAGCTTTAGTCCCAACGATGGGGTCGGCCTCCGATCCAAGTGAATGCAGCCACTATTTATCAATAAGCCACTGTTTATCTGAATTACACAACCCTGGCACTGGGTAACACCACGGAACAGATAAAAGAGGTTTTATCTGTTCTGTGGGTAACACGATGGGGCTTTCTTCGATATCGATTCTGGCTACCGGTGACGACTGCCAAAGATATACAAATCACAGTAAGAGTCACCTGTATGAGAGAAATGAATATGCTAAAGCCATTCAATTGAACAACAATTGAGCATCTTTTCTGATCATGTAGGTACATCAATCACCATTACCTCTCTTTCTGACACAATAAGGATGTTTCCTGATTTAATAAAATATGAGTTTGTCCGTCAGTTAGATTATCGAAAAATATTGGATACGTGTTTTTTGTTTCATCAAATTAATAAAAATTGACGAAGATAAAACGCCTCAAAGATCATGAGTGGAGGCTTGTGACGTCACTTTCCGCTAAAAAATATACTGCAATGTGCCATCACACGTTTTTGAAGTCCTGTATCATCTTCATTTTTTGTTTACGTGAAAACGTTTACGAGAAAAAATACGTGTCCAATATTTTTTAGAAATCTATCTGACGGACTAATTAGTTTTTTTTTGTCAACTATCCTATAGTCATAAATTCGTTTCAATTCCATTACAGTCGCACATCATCAATTTGTCCTGTAAATAAAAAAAAACATACAGGCGAAGTCGGTTAACAACAATAACTAATTCACATCATAATGTACAAAGTTTCAAAGGTTATCGAACTATACTGTTTACTGAGCTTATAACGTCGAAACCGCAAATCATTTCAATACTCCTTAAGTATACATACAATATGGTAAAATCTCCCCCATAAAATACGGTTGCTTTTCCTATCTATATGATAAGACACATACCATTAATTATTATTGTTATTTATATATAACAGAGCCAAGCCCCCAAAAAGATTACGCTGTTATTTGCGACATTATTATTATTGAACCTATTCATTCACATATTATTATAGAACGCGTATTGACTTATCGCTATCCAACGAGCGAATTTAATAATAGAGTAAATATTTTGCCGTGAACGTGGTAAATGCGTGATCACGATTGCACTGAGTGTCGTTATTTTTTCCGTGAGTAGATATTTTGGCAAAATTCTCGTGTTTGCACAGTTATCACGTCGTCGGTTATGGCTGCTACAATCTTTTTTTACTTTATTTGTATTTTTTTTTTGACGGTTGTGAAATCATCAAATGACTCCTCCCGTTCTGGGCAGAGCGGTAGGGAATGTCAGATTTCTACTGGCTAAAAACCACCCATGTTACCTGCAGGCTAGGCAAATGATGATGTAAACCTTACATCATCATTTGCCTAGCCTTTGCCCAACTATGTTGGGGTCGGCTTCCAGTCTAACAGGATGCTGCTGAATACCAGTATTTTACATGAAGGATTACCTATATGAACTCCACAACGATAAAAACGGGAAAGTAAGACTAGTAAGACTGATTGTGACTTTCGAGCTAATCGACTCAAAAATCTGCAATAGGGTAGCTAACTAAAAAAAACTTTTAGTCCGTCAGATAGATTTTCAAAAAATATTGGACACGTATTTTTTCTTTTTTCACGTAAACAAACAATGAAGACGATACAGTGCTTTGAAAACTCGTGTGACGTCATTTTCTAAGACATTAGTATGACATTTTTTACCGGTGAGTGACGTCACAACCCCCCACTCAAACCTTTGACGCGTTTTATCTTCGTCAATTTTTATAGATTTGATAAAGTAAAGTAAAGTAATATTTATTTGTTTAAACATGGTGTACATGATACATTGCATGCATGATAATAACGAGATACAAAAAGTTCTAACATGTTCAGCCACATATCGCGGCGTACAAATCGGTAGGAAGAGATGGTGCGTAGACCGTGATAATATTCATTAAAAAATTACATCATATAAATTATGTAGACACATTATTCATTTAAGATTAAGTAGGAATCGTTACAATTCATCAAGCAAATATTTTAGATAAAATTAAATGTCAAAGTAGGTAGTTATTAAATAAATTAGTCAATATAAATATGAATACAATAGATTACAAAAAAAAAATACGTATCCAATATTTTTCGATAATCTAACAGACGGACTAATTAGAATCATATTTTTATTATTCAGTAAACATCCCTATTGGCAGCCGAGACCGACGGCGTATCGTGCTTTACTAGACACAGAGGAAACTTGGTACCTATGTAATGGTTACATTACAGACCAGCTGCAGCCTAAGTAAAGCGGCTGTAGGTAATTGTTTAGCCACGAGCTCCTCGCATCATCCACCGCATTAAACCTTACATAATAGAATAGAATAATATTTATATATTATTTTTTTTTTTTAGTTTAACCTAAGACATTCCCACGGCTGGGCCACAAACCAAGCTGCGAAAGGGATTGCCATAACCCGTCACGCACGATAGCCTGGTGCAAGTTCCTGGTTGTCACATAACTTCAAACACAAACCCACAACTATACTATATGCACCTAAAAACCAGATAACTCCAATCGTACGATAAGATCTTATCAGAACAGAACGCATATAAAAAAAAAAGACGTGTGGCACTGGAGACTGCCGCGGTAAAGCTATTGCATAGTATTTTTTATCAACTTATGCAATTATAATTCTTTATTTATTTTATTAATGCAGTATTTTTTTCCTTTGTTTTTTTTTCTTTAATATTAATTCAAGTTACACTTTGAGCGTGGTGACCGATAAAAAAACATTTTCTTTTCTTTTATTAAATAAATGAGTGTTAGGTTTTTTTCGTTACGGAATTTCTGGATTCGGTCCCCACGCTCAAGGCCCGCGATAGAAGCTATGCAATAGCTTAAAAAAATATATATATATTATATTTCAAAACTTCATCATACATATTACGACACTTTTAATAATAGTACATTTTTAACCAACTTAATCCTAATCTAGTCCTAGAAGTTGTTATCATAATCTAACCTGATGAAACTGAATACCAATATTTTACATGGATCGACTGCCTAAGTGACCTCTACAACCCGTTTTACTGGACAACACGATACTCCTTGGGGGCTGTCCATTAATCACAAGGGTTTCAAAAAGGGTGGGGGGGTTCGGCAAAAATCACGAAATATCACAAGGGAGGAGGGGGGGTATAGTAAGATATCACGTGTATATATTTTTTTGTCAAACGCTTGGTTTCTGAACCGAAAAGCGGCGTGTAGTGTATATTGTAGTGTGACTTGCCGTTGTCAGGCAACGAACGAAGTCCTCGCTTGCCGGTCGTCCTTAAATGGTCCTTAATTTTCTAGAATAGGATTAGATTATACTTTATACCGGTATTTAAAAATAATATTATAAAAAGTTTAAGATTCTTTGTAGGTACTAAAAAATACACGTGATTTTTGGTAGGGGTAGTCTTAAACCTCACCACGCATCACCAAGGAGGAGGGAGGGGTTAAAAAATGTTAAAAAAAAACATCACGTGATTAATGGTCAGCCCCTTTGGTGAGACTGGTGGTCAGACTTTCCGCGCGGCTTCTGAGTGTCTGTAACAAATATCCGGGACACGGAAGGGCCTAAGTAACACAATGGATGTGCTCTGATCCACGGCCCCATCTTGATAAGCCTTGCTTAACGTTATCGATCGACCTGTGCGGCTGTTATGATATCGTCAAAACCCACTGAACATAACCATAAACTACATGCAATCTCTTTCCTCTTTTCCAGTATCTAAGTCACATAAACCTGCCGCTCATCCAGCACGGTGACAAGTTTATCGCGGGAGCAGGCGCCGGAGTGACAGCTGTCACTTTGACGTATCCACTGGACACAATACGAGCGCGTCTTGCGTTCCAGATCACGGGCCAGCATCGGTACACGGGTATCGTGCATGCGGCCACTACCATGTTCCGTACGGTGAGTTTTAATTCTGCATTATTTTGAGTGGATTTCATAAATGAATAATGGGTGTAACAGACCCTTAATGAAGCCGAAAGGTACTTATTCTACGCGTTATTTTTTTTATATACATATACCTGCGAACCGTCTACTTACGGACATGTGGAAAGTTACCAACTTTTCTTTAAAAATACATTTTTTTTTTCAACGTTGCCCCACACTAAGAATTTCTCCTGTATCGTGGGTGCTATCACAAACATTTAAACTCACATACACAAATACCCAGACCCGAAACAACTATCTGTAGGTAGGTCATACAAATATTTGTTCCGTGCGGGGATCGAACCCGCGACACGCAGCGTAGAAAGAAAGAAAGAAAATTGTGTTTATTTGGCAAAAAATCCTTAAAAATTAACAAAACAAAGTCAATATAATTCAAATTAATAATGCCAAAAGGGCCTCAGCTCAGCATAATGCCAGATGGCAACACAATGTGCACCAAACAGCAGTCCATTGCTTGAGCCACTGCGCCAACCGTGCCGTCATGCAGCGACATGCAGCTGAATACCAGTATTTTATATGGAACGACTGCCTATTTAACCCCCACTACCCAGTTAGTACTGGGTAATACGAGATAAACTGTTTGTCACACTTTCCGACTATGTAGGTAATCAAATAATCGATATTTGTATTGTAAAAAAGTTCTAAAATAACACCAATATTTTCTCTCATTTTGCAGGAGGGCGGTATGCGCGCCCTTTACCGGGGCTTCGTACCCACCATGTGCGGGATGGTTCCATACGCTGGCTTTAGCTTTTATTGCTTCGAGTCGCTCAAGTACTTCTGCATGAAGTATGTGCCCAACCAACTCTGCAGGAAGTGTGAAAGGAATACCGGTATGTACCTCTAAACTGGAGTAAGCCTGTCATACATGCTGAAAGAGGGCTGCCGAAAGGTTAGCCCTTCGGGGATTACAGGCGTGATCTTTTGTTATGTGTTTTGTTTTTTTAACAAAAAAAAACGTTGCCCCACACAAGGAATTTCTCCTGTATCGTGGGTGCGTTCACAAACATACAACTCACATACACAACCAAACACCCAGACCCGAAACAATTATCTGTAGATCATACAAATATTTGTTCCGTGCGGGGATCGAACCCGCGACACACAGCGCAGCAGCCCAATTGCTTAGCCACTGCGCCAACCGTGTCGTCAATGTGTCCTGCAGGGCTATTGCATATCTTTTTAAATGTTCTCTCTATGAGAGGGAATGGGCTGTAATCCACCACGCGGGCTCAGTGCGGGTTGGTAGATGTCACATGTCCGAATTTTTGATTCTAGGACATGCTGAATGCCTCACGATGTTTCCTTCACCGTTTTTAGAGCAGTGGTGATGAAATAAATTACACAAGTAGGGTATGCGTGTATAAATAATACCACAACCAAATTAAGCCTATGCGGATACAGAATTGTTCGTAAATACCTACCTTTTTATAATTGTTGCTATTTAATGCATCTGCAATCTTCATAATTATTATCTTAGGTATGAACATCTTAGATACTTTGTTTTATGAACACAACCAGTTTTTATGCCTGTGTTTCACGAAAGTACTTGCTACTTCCATAGAATCCTAAACACATAATCATCATAGTTAATTAGGATATCTTCTAAAAGGGTGACATGTACCAAGATAAGAGCTTAAAACATTAAATGCATACAAATTGTATGTTCTGTAACATACAATTTCCGTCCCTGTGGACGAAGGCACCTAAGAAGCCTATTCCTTCGAGCCCTTTGTGAAAATTACACTCTACGTAGTGTCCACTTTAATTACATAGTAAACTAAAGGGTGTAAAAGTACCCTTATCGCAAACGAAGGGCATTTTTTTGTTCTAGACCATACCTGGGAACCTCCTAGTTCCGGAGATATTGGGGGTCAAAGTTCCAAATTTTTCACAGCTGTTTTTGTAAATACTAGTATTTCAGGTTTTAACTTTACTTAAATTACCTCCATGACCCGTTTACTATTCAAAGCATCCACTAGCACAATGTTTTAAGAGTGCTACTTTGAGTTTTACCGACTTTTACCGTAAAATGTGATTTTTGACCCAAAAAAAAAGTCATTTCCCAGCAAAAATTTTTTGTAGGGGTACTTGGTTTGATGTATAGAATGCTTGGTTGTCGGATGCGTGAAGGGTTCGTTTATACCCTGTTTATGCAGATCTGTGGGTACTATTTAATAAGTACATCATAGGATTAAAAATATTACAAAACTACGTAGGTATTACGATATTCATACCTTATTGTTTGTAGTTCTTTTCAAAAAAGTTCAAAAAGAACTAGACATAATTGACCTAAATAAATTTAATGTCAAATCAAAAACATCCGACTGGCTCTTACTGCAGGATTATATGAAAACAGAGTTGTTACTAACAAACATCGCTTGACATCTAACATCTCTTAACACCACACATACACACACACACACACATACACACCCCACACACACACACACACAAACCCATATTGATAATACTAAAACTAATATTAATATAAATACATTTAAATGGTGGATCGACACACCTTCACTCTTATAAAGCTCATTTTTATTAAATACAAATTTTGGCCGATCACTGTCTCTTAAAATACAGGTCTCCTAGTTTAAGAGGCAGGGTTCATTGTTATTGTAAACATAGACTATTATTGTAAATTCAAACAGTTTATGCTCAAAGCTATATTATTATGTTCATTGTATTTCTGTCATTTTCTTTTTATACTGTGTCTGTGTGCATTATTGGGATAAATAAACAATTTATTATTTTATTATTATTGTTCATGTTCACGTTCAATATAAATCGATAATTAACAATTTAAGGATTCGTTCCGATTAATTGAATGCAAGTTATTTTGCATGCTACATGCTAGGTTATTACATTACAACTGCATAATATTGTGAATAGAAGTATGGTAGGTATCTCATGGTTTCTGTAAACCTTGTGAAGAAAAACGCGATGCGTGTTCATCAACCCCTCATCATCATTCTTCTGACCTTATCTCAATTTATTTGAGGTCGGCGCAGCATGTCTTTCTTTCCCACACTTCTCTATTACTCATCATCTCAGCAGTCACCTCCTTTCTAGCCATATCATCCTTCACATAGTTCATCCATCGTTTCTTAGATCAACTTATACCTACTCGTATAAGAGTTATAGCCTTATAGGCATCACATTCGTACTCAACATTTTCCTCATTCCTCTGCAAAAAATAAAATATCAATCTTACACTGGTTAAAATAAATACTAAAGTAAACTGCGTGTTTCGATGGATATCACGGAACAAACTTACTGGGGTTTACATAAAATGTTAATCAGTCGTTGATCTATACGAAGTTAACTTCAATGAATAAGATAAGCGCCATGAAGTGTAATACGAGTAATAACCTAACAAGTTGCTTGGGAACTACACTTCCCGTAATTTTTGTGCTTTAAATGGCTCCAGGGAACTATTTTCCCGTAATTTTTAAATGCCATCCTAAAATCTTTTTCCATTTATCCCCAGATGCACAAAGAAATACAGGTGTAGATATATTCAACTATTACACATTTGTTTAAACCATAATAAGGTTACTTTTTTTTAACGATACTCACAAATTTTACCTCTTAATAATATTACTAGCTGATGCCCGCGGCTTCACCCGCGTGGATGTCAGTCAAATTATATACGAAACCTTCCTATTGAATCACTCTATCTATTAAAAAAACCACTTCAAAATAGTAGTTTTAAAGATTTAAGCATACATAGGGACGGACAGACAGCAACAGCGACTTTGTTTTATACTATGTAGTGATGATGAAGTATAGATATTTTTTTCGTGTTTATGGAGTTGCCCTTCACAATTTAAATGAACGATTTAAATTATGTTTAAGAATATACTTCTTCCTCTTGCCCTTATACCGTTCTATTTGGGGTCGGCGCAACACGTTTTCTTTTTCCATTCTTCCTTATTAGACGTTACGGTGGAAAGAGACAGGAGTAAATTCGATCTCTTTCATATCACCTTCACTATACACAATCCATCCATGCTTAAGAATATACCAAGTAAAGTAAATACTCTAGTGATCTGCTATATAGGGTGTAAAAGTACCCTTAACGCAAACTAAGGGCATTTGTTCTCCCCACCACTGCGATCATTTTTTTGTTCTAGACCATACCTGGGAAACCCCTAGTTACGGAGATATTGGGGGTCAAAGATCCAAATTTTTCATAGCTGTTTTTGTAAAGACTAGTTTTTCAGGTTATAATTTTACTTAAATTACCTCTATGACCCGTTCACTATTCAAAGCATCCAATAGCATAATGTTTTAAGAGCGCTACATTGAGTTTTACCGTAAAATGTGATTTTTGACCCCAAAAAAAAAATCGTTTCCCAGCAAAAACTTTTGCGTAGGGGTACTTAGTTTGATGTACAGAATGCTTGGTTAACGGGTGTGTGAAGGGTTGATTTACACCCTGTATAGGTCCTAGGCGCAGACACAGTCTCTCATAAACTTATCACAGTACCGTAACTTTAAGCTCATAATAAGTCACTTGTGAAGAGATAATAATTTATTTTGAATCAAATCCTTATATATTGAAAAAAAAACTTATAATTTTCAAGTCTTTAATTTGTTAACGTTAACCAAGATTTATTATTTAAGTAGCTTTGTCGTTAAGGCACTTAGTGACAAGGTAATTCTTATAAATAGCAACCTTCATCAGAAGTAGACGGTTGCACAAAAGCTGATGACAAATTATAATTATTAATGTGTGGTGATTATTTTATCTGTGTAGTCTTAGAGGAAGTAGCTGAGTATTTTACATGAAGCGATTGCCTAATTGAT
This sequence comes from Diarsia brunnea, assembly GCA_949774965.1. Taxonomy (NCBI): domain Eukaryota; kingdom Metazoa; phylum Arthropoda; class Insecta; order Lepidoptera; family Noctuidae; genus Diarsia; species Diarsia brunnea. The sequence continues at coordinate 14,190,211 of OX459013.1, read as the reverse complement.
TTCCGCAACACGGTTACTGGGTTGCGGATACTCACCCTTTGGTAAGACTGGTTACAACCACGAAGCCATTTTTAGACTTCTTAGTACAGAAATTACTGTCAAAAACATACAAGTGGTAGCTTGGACCTGTACTCTACGGCCCATTTCGCCAGGTATAACTTAACCTTTTTTTTTTCGGGTGGAAAATCATCAAATAACTCCTCCCGCTCTTGGGCAGAGCGAAAGGGATTGTCAGACTTCTACTGACTAAAAACCACCTATGTTCCTTCTTAGCCCTTCATGTCGAGGTCGCGGTATCTAGGTATAACTCAACCCCTGATCAAAAACGTGCAGTCACGAGCTATTTACCTGAATAATACATAGGTACATAAACTCACGCCTTTTTCCCACGGGGGTAGGCAGAAACCACTGAACGCCTGCTATGATCCTAACGTACTCCTTTAGCCTCGTCCACATTCAACAATGTATTTATTTATTTTTCCTTACCTCAAAAGGAAAAAAACAGAACCCTTATAGGATCACTCGTGTGTCTGTCTGTCCGACCATTCCCTCCCTTATCTCCGAAACTACTGAGCCTAAAATTTTGAAAAAAATACAGTAATTAGTTCAACACTTATAGATTACAGGAAAACCTATAAGAAGTCTAATGACAGTCGGGACCAGTAATATAATATAATGTATGATGTATTTTAACATCCTTTCATTATCATTTCCAGGAGGTCTAGTATTAACAGTGCCAGGCAAGTTGGTGTGCGGCGGCCTAGCGGGCGCGGTGGCGCAATCCATCTCGTACCCGCTCGATGTGACGCGACGTCGCATGCAGCTGGCTTGCATGGACGCGCAGACGGCCAGGTTTGGGTAAGTCTGCATGTCTACTGTTCTTGCAATATACGTAGTTAGATTGGAATGATGGCCGCTCGGAACTTGTGAAGATTTCTCTCGGTTCCTGATAGGTTCTTTAATTAATCAAATGTCATGTTAGTTCATGGACTGTTTTATAGTGGTCATTCCGTGGAACTAATCACAAGTTCTATGAGAGCGACCATTATTATTTTTCAAAAACAATTCCTTGAATGTTTACTACCTAATCCAGATGACTAGATCCGAATATTAATATTCAAGATGGAATGCATATCGACGCACAAACGGTTACCACATACGTCAGTGCATCATTCCCACACAATCTGTAGCGTTCTGTGGTTTCTGCCAACCCCCAGATGGGAAAAGGGCGTGAGTTTACAATGTTTACTTCTGTAATTAAAAAAACAGCTGTATCTACTCGTAAATGTAATACCTAGGGATTGCATTTATCTGTTTTCTTGACGCACGGTCAAAATGTATGAACCATATTTTCAATTTTGCAGGGAACAATTAATTTTTTTTTATAACCGTTTTTTTATTTAAAATGTCTGTGGTAATCATTTGTACCTCGATGTCCCCTTCCACCTGTACATAGATGGGAATTGATGGAATTATAAAATCACTAATCAGACAAAGAAATTATAATAACATATTAAATAGCATAACTTCAAGACCACAAATTATGCCTTCGACTAAATAATACAATCCTACAATGTATATCCACCTTATATTTCCACCATACATAATAATTCTTAATGGCAATAATACACATAGGATCAAAAATTTTTAGGTGTTCCAATGATGTTGATTGTGCATGAATGCAAAAAAAGCACAGCATTTCCTAGAACCAAAAAATCGAAGACACGTGACGCCCACCTACTAGACACTTCACAGAGTTGAGGCCTGTCCCAGCTGTGGGAAAATAATAGCATAATAAAATTATGCTTGTAAAACAAGATTGGGCCATTAGTACCGTTTCTTGTCACGCACAAAAAAAACTTATTTAACTATTTCTGCTTCTTTCAATTAAAGTGATTCGTGTATCATTGCCCTTTATTGATAATTATATTTATAAGCACCGTGCACCTTGCTCTATGTATTCTAATGTATATGATTCTATTCCTAACTAATACAGCAATATTTCTGATTGCATGTTATTTACACGTGGTGTTGGCAACACTTGCAGGAGGTTGGTTTATCATAATTTTTGTATATTTTATTTTATAAGATTTATTTTTAATAATTTTTACATGGTATCACATTTTTAGAAAGTAATAATCTTATCCAGGAGCGTTTATACTTCAATATAATAGGAGCGTTTATACTTCAATATAAAATATTATTCTTCTTCCAAACTAACAACCCTTGTGTATTTGATGCTTCACTAAAGGCTGATTGGTAGACAAGGTACAGCACCAGCTAATCTGCCACAGGCATTTTAACTAATAATCAGTTTCTAGCTTTTTTTGCCCTGGACCAGAATATCTGGTAAGTTTGGAAGGAGGCCTTTGACCAACTGTGGGATGACAATATATGTTGTCAGTGAAGGTGTATGCCCTAGGACAACTGCACCAATCCGATACTTACTGGTTTCCATGTAACTCAATGACTCGGAAAACTGAAGATGCTGCTGGTGAAGTTTCCACAGCTTCATCTTTTGTGGTATCCAGCATCCTGCAGTCTACGGTCTATAGACACCTTCAGAAGTGTACATTATGATTGTCAGTACTAATCTAGCGATAAGCTCTTCTGCATAGCACTTATTTATATTGCAAGCTCCTTCTATAGTATAGTCTTTTCTATCTTCAAGCTTTTTTGTTTTGGTCAAATATCACTTTGGACGTGACTGACTTTGCGAGAATGTAATGCAACCTGAATGTGGTGATAATCGATTTTCTTTCTATAAAATACATCGCAACGGTGAAGGATAACAGTCAGGAAACCGACAGGAGATGTCGGAAACAAAAAATCCGTTGAGTTTATGAAATCTACCCACCCAGACTGGGCCTGCGTGGTGGCCTACCGTCTCTCTTTATGAAGAGGCCCGTGTCCCAGCTGAGAGAACAAGGCTGAAATTGTTAATAAATCTCACTAATAAATTCTCTAACGCTTCCAGCACTGGCATGGTCAAGACGCTAACCCTCATATACCGTGAGAACGGAATAGTGAAGGGTTTGTACCGCGGCATGAGCATCAACTACATCCGAGCGATACCTATGGTCGCTACCTCCTTCTCTACTTACGAACTTATGAAGCAACTGCTGCAATTGGACACAGGGATGAAAGTCTCATAAAAACGACAAAATGGCGGGCTTGTTCGGTGATTTCTGTCTTTGCATCACTGTTGTTTGGAGTTGATGGCTTTTGCGCAAAATGATTACTGCTAAGTGAATACTCATTTGAAAATAAGAGTAGCTTGCAAAATTAGACTCGCTTCCACCACGAATTGCTAAACGTTTAGTTTTAAACGTATTTAATGGTTTGCGGTGTAAACGGGCTTTATACTTTGACTTTTATATAATAAAGCTTGGTAATACATATTTTATATAATTGCTTGAAATCATTTGATTCAAGCTGGATTTAATATTCCGATCATTATGCGCTGAAAAAACGACAGCCTCAAATAACTTCAATTACCGATAGACAGGTGGACAGTATGAAATATTTTAGTGTATTATTTAGGTAAACTAAACTCTGCTTTGGTGGATACTAATGTCGAATTTCACAATTGAAACTGAACATGATCAGCACATCTAAACCGTGTTCAACAACTGCCAGTTTCTTAGTGGGGAACTGTAAATGTAATGACGCTAGCAGAACTTGAAGTTGAACTACGCATCATCATTGGTTGAAAATCTGTCATTGTCATTTTATATTTAGAAATAGCTTGACCTCATTGGTCAGAATTTGACTACGCTATGGACACGCCATCTTTATCCAGCTTTGACCATCGCTTTGAAATATTGACACTATCGTTTCGATGCTGCTGATCGCGTTTACTTTGATGGCTGAAAACTTTTATGATTTATTCGACAAACGTAAATGACTATTTGACTCTTGTACCTATGTAGTTATTCCTGTGTAATTTAAATGAATGGGGAGTGAATTCCGCACACTAATTTTCTTCAGTACTTATATAAACAGTATTTGAAACTTTTAATGCTCATTTTATTTTGTATATTATGTTTAGTAAATAGATGTAAATCAGAGTAAATATATTCTTAATTTGCAGCATAATATATATTTCTACATTACGTCAATAATATGTCGATAACTACGTATGACCAAGTTAGTAATATTAGCTTTATTTCCAGACTTTCGCCACTTGTCCAGTCTCAAATAAGTGGCGAAATAGGTGTCAATCCGGAGGCTTCTAAAGTGTATATCCTGTCAAATAATATTTATATTAGACAATATTTAGATATATTATAGTAATAAATATAATTCCGTGCCTTTGCTGCTTTCCACATAGTATCTTTAATAGTAAAATATTTAGTCTAATAACATATTTACAATCTTGAAAGAAAAAAATATTAGAAACGTGTTTTTTTTGTTTTATCAAATTAATAAAAATTGACGAAAATAAAACTTGTCAAAGATCATGAGTGTACTAACCTTGTGACGTCACGCGACTTGACACGACTTTTGGAAGCACTGTATCGTCTTCATCTTTTGTTTACGTGAAAAAATAAAAAAATGTGTCTACTATTTTTTGAAAATCTATCTGACAGACTAATTAGATTCTTTTGGCGAAATACCCTATTCCAGAAGCCATTACTAGGTTCAAGGAACTGGTTGGCCTGCTGTGGCTTCTTAAATACTTAAGATTATATAAGTAACATGGATTTCATTAGTTATACTAGATTATCTATTGTTTCATCCATTACTATTGAAAGTTGGGAGATGGAAACCGATAAAACCAAGATCTAGCCTACATTGGGTTGTTACAAAGAACTAGAAGTCAATTTGAAGTGTTATCCTTATGACAGTTAATTCAGAGTTGTTGTTTGTGTCCGGCATGGCAATAGGCTCGCCCCCTATTACATGGGACATAAACATAACTGGTGAAATGTGGGTGTACTATTAGGTACACCTCTGCCTAACCCTTCGGGGATTACAGGCGGGGATGCTATGTTAGTTACAAATACCCGACAGCAATATATTAGTCATATATGAGTATTTATAACCCCGCGTTTATAGATACGTAACTGCAAGTTGTGATACTTGTTCTCACTACACGCGACAAACATGTATTGACGGTACAGTAGAATCCTGATTACCCGAACTTCAATTATCCGAACTCATTGTTCACAGTTCTAATTACTGTATTTTAATATCCTTTTGTGTAAATGACGTATGTGAAACAACAACAACTAAAAAATGTTATTAATATTGTTTGATTTCACTTAGAAATCGATTATCTGGATTTTTGATTATCCGGATCCGGAATACCCCTGGATTATATTTATCCGGATAATCGGGATTCTACTGTATTTCTAACTTGTATTGTGTTTAGTCTTCTTCGAGTTGTAAAAACGAAAATAGGTAAAGGTAGGCACAACATGTCGAATACCTTGGTAATAATAAATAAACGCATAATATATTAATTATTGACAACTTTAAAAAGTTGGTGTTGTGTTTCAAAACAGGGTGACAAGGCTAGTATTTAAGATGATTCATTCCACGCGTACGTGATGCGTCTTTTATGTTTTATAACACTAATGCTATACGTAAGGTTCAGCCACATTAAATGTGACATCTAAACCAGTTCTTGTGTTTCTAAAGCACTTATAAGTTTGAAACACCCGGTTTAAAAACAATAATGAAACCGAGTGCAATTATTTTTGATTATTTCACGCTGTAATGTTATTGTAGCACCAAAGATGCAGGTAAACCTTAAAACAGTATAATATAATAATAATAAATATATTTAATATTATGTATGTAAAACGGTCTGTTATAAATGAACTGCAAAAACAATGTCTTTGTAATAAAAATAATAAATTATTTTCAAGTAATGCTACCTTTTATTTGTACTTTGGAATGGTGAAAGAAAACCCCCATATTTTTATAATTAATTTTATTTATTATATCTAATTCCTATCAACAGGCATAGTACACGTTGCAAGAATAATTATTTTACCGTAATGTGTTTACATTTGAAATTATTGCCATTGTGTAGCGAAACCAGATGGAAGTATGTATATTTGTCGGAAGTCGGCGCATTATCAACAGTATCAAGTCCCACTTATAATGAACACACTATGCATACAAAAGATCAAGATTTTCTCAAGTTTGAAACGTCGATCGCCTATGCGGTTTGCCAGGAAAGCCTTAATTTTAAATTTACACGAGCTTCGATTGGGTGAAATAACGCCAAAAGCAGAGAAATCAAACTTGTGCTACAGTTAATGTTCGTTTTTATTTCACGCGAACGAGGCTCGCCATACATACTCATTTTTTTTGTTATTTTTTTTCTTTAAGGATTTTATATTTTATTTTTTTATCTATAACTTACATACTTAATACTTAGATCAAACGAAACGTGTGGCTTCAGGTGTCATTGGTGGGTAAGGTCTTTGTATAATTAGTACGCACGCGTTTAATTTAGGAAATAAAAACAAATATTACAATTATTTTATAAATCTGAAATTTTATTTTATATTGAAAGATGGCACTGACAAAAGAAACTGTCCACTGTTCAGATTCTAAAATAAGTACACGATTTCTACATGGAAATGGAATATAAAATTGCTTTTGTCAGTTATTCTAAAAATAGAAAAAATGCTTTGTAAAGGAAACCAGGGCTATCAGTGAGTACGTAATCTTAAAAAACATGTTTTTTAACACTTTCAATATAACCCCTTGTTATAAATTTCTATCCTAAGATGTTATAAAACAATTTCCCAGCTCGCAATGATCTCATATAAAATTGTTATTAATATATTTAGTTACCTCCTTCATGAAATGAGTACAACATTAATGGGAAAACATTGGACACTTAGTTTAAACAATAACAACCTATCGGGCGCCTTGATCTTTAGGTATTTACAAAATTACCTAAAATTATATTTTAATCAATTATAGAACAAATATAAAATAAAAAAAGAACTTAAAGCTCCACTCTTGTGAAACACTATTCCTTGTTATACAGGTACTGTGGCACAAGAAAAGGAGAATTTTGAATAATAAATCTCAAAATGCAAAACTCATTCTCTCTAAACATTTTATGACAGAATGATTGCACTGGGGTATAAACAATAAGGATTCCTAATACTTTTACGCAGACTTACAGTCGAACTAAAGATATTATATATGTATAAAATAGTTATATAATAAAAATAATTACATAATGCCATTCTGTCATAAAATTAAATGCTTGCTATTGCTTTGTAGACCTCGATCAATACCCCCGCAGTATGTGTAGATAAATTGTGTAATGTAAATATCAAATTGTAAAAAAAACTTTAATATTTCATTTGTAAAGCAACTAAAAATACAAAGTTATAGGATGCGACTCGTAACAGATTTTGATCTACAGTAACTTAACTCAAAAACATCATTATATTTGCTAGATGACAATAATCATGTTGTTTTCACTAATTATAAGTTCCATTACTGCACATTAGATGTAAGATCATAAGCTTTATGGGAATCCAATAGGCGCACATTTAGTCACCAAAGATTACATTATGATGGTATGTCCATTGCTCGTCTGTCGGATCCATGGTGCCACGAGACAAATGCGAAATAAAACTACCGTTTTAGTAAATGTACGAGTTTAATGAGGTCCAATCGTCTTCGATACATATCGTAATGTTTATAATCATAACGTGCGCTGGGTCCGGCCGCGGGACATGAACATACCAGCATAACTAGCGCGGAGCGAATGCACAGTGAACGGCAAGAACCTAACTTTGCGACTGGTGACAACCACTTACAATTTAAAGCGCACCTCGCGCCGCCGGCCGTGCGGCAGTCTGTGGCGGTCGGGCGGCGGCGCGGACAGACGTGCAGTGGCACGCGGCGCGGTCACACGTGTGCGAGCCAGCGCGCTACCCGCACGAGGCTCTGGCGCCGCACGCGCGCCAGGCGGCGCCCGGCCGGGCCGGACACGCGCGCCACGCCCAGCAGTCGCTCGGAGCGCGCCAGTCGCAGGCCGGGCTCGCGCGGCGCCAGGGCTGCCACGCGCGCCGCCCCCGCGACGCTGCCCTCGCCCCACACGCTGGCGTCGCCCGACACACTCGCGTCGCCCCGCACACTCTCCGCCCACCTGATATGCGCCCCCTCTGCAACAAACAAACACATGTCATGAGAACCTCCCCTTATCTTACAGACTACCTTTGACCGCCACAGAAAATTCTTCTTTTTCAAGGCACGGATCTCTGCCGTATAATCATATAATAAAGCACCAGTGATAGGAGAGCAGTAATTATCATCTCAATTAAATCATTCTGCCATGTTGACTAGTGATACTTTGCTTTATAGTTATTATGGTATACAAAAAAGGTTACTTACGTGCAGCCTACATGAAATAATCTGGCGTCCGCCGCGTGACGTGCGGCTCGCCGCGTCGCGGAGCCGGGTCGAACTGAAGGCTGAAAACATAACAAATGCATTAGCATCACATTCTAGGACGACCTCACGTAATGAAGGGGTAACAATTAGGTCATATTTTCCATTATCCATGGTTTGGTATCGACTATGTCGATTGTAAAATTTGATGTTGAAGTTCAAATTTTTGTCATCACTTTGCGCTTTTAATCATTCCAAAACCTAAGTAGTTGTGTTGTTGAAGTTTCTACAGAGATGGTCAAAAATCTATATGAAGAAAAGCTTACCTAACCTTTCCACTACATGAAAGATAGTTGTGTGAGCAAGGTGTTTTATCTAAGCACTACATATTTATTTTTCCCTTTTTACAGTTAAAATCCCCTTTTTTATTGAATATCGCAGTACAACAAGCAACTAAAACTTTCTACTGTCACTATCGTCTCTCATTATCACCAAGGTCAAGTTCGTACTCGTGACAATCACAGCGCCTTGAAGTAGGGAAGCCCTACACAAGACATAGCTACACACACTTGTGATACATTGTCAAGTATTTTATTGTTCTAGCAATATCTACAGATGCTTTCGTTAATGATGTTGTTTCGAAGCAAATGTCAGAGCTGTCCAGGTGGCTACATTCTGCAGGGCTATTGCGTATCATTTTAAATGTCAGTGGCTATCATAGTGTCCATCGATTAACTGTCAAATGATTCCATTTTGTACCAAACCTTAACCATTTGACAGTTAATAGATAGACACTATGATAGCCACTGACATTTCAAAAGAAACGCAATAGCCCTGCTGGTCTGATACAGTTTGAGTTCATCGTTCACTCCTACTGAGTGCCTTGTTCAACTAACTACTGAGGGTAGTCATCTGGCCAGCCCTTTCCCAACGGGTGCAGAACACTTGTATTTTACATGGAGTGACTGCCTATTTGACCTCCACAACCCAGATACTGGGTTCACATGTACGCTAAAACTTGTGTCCTGTCTCCTAGTTTCAGTATATTTGATGTTTAATCAAGTAGAAAATCTTGTATCTATCTAAGTACTTGATTACATGTATAAAAGTAGGTATTCGCCAACTTAAATTGACAAATTATTTGACAGAAAAGTCTAAATCTCTCCAAGATGAGACACATTGCGAGTCGTTGAAGTTTCCACGAATTGCCTCGTACATAGAAAGGTGTAAAGCTAGACAATAAAAACAAAAGTATACTTACAATGAGTACTTAAGCGCATCATCCAATTCCATAATGGCGGCTTGGTTACCGCATCTGAAACAATCGTGTTTACATTAAAGCTGGTTGCGTAAGAGCATATTGTTCGCGACAGGTAAACTTTATCTAATCGAATTATATCGACGACGTGTTGAGATTAGGAGTGTCCACGAGGTGACTTTCTCTTGTTTTTGTTCGAAGATGCCTATTATATTCCAGCCTAGCATATTTTGACGTTATGATTTTAATTGTGAAAGTTAAATTAAAGGTTTTTTATTTTAGTTTTGATTAGAACTGTTTATTTTCTATCGTTGCGTCTCGAGTAAAATAATAATAATTCATACCGCTGAAAACAAGTAAAAAGTTAGCGAGCAAGTAGGACTAACTGCAAAGGGAGCGACAAATATTAATTCAAAGCAGCTCCTTTTGATGTAAGGGTGCCTACAGACATGCGATGAGTCGGCTCGTGCCAGACGGCAAAATCTCAGTGACGCCGTCATCATCATCATATCAGCCCGGAATCACCCCCCACTGCTGCGTATAGGCCTCTCCTTAATTATGCCACACGATGCGGTGCCGCCTGAATATGAGATACCAAGCTGACCCGACCGAACATGTGGGTGTAGCACGCCTATGCTACCCAGCCTTATTGAAGTCTATTATGACTATTTCTATCAACAAGAATGGCTCAATAAGCCATGTATGCAAATTAAGAAGCTGATTTACCCATAATTATACGTGTACCAAGTACACAAAAACAATATTAATTATCAAATTAACATTGCAACAAACGCGGAAGTGTTCTATTAATAATGTTTTAAAACCAAAAGCAATAACTTGCTCTTATCAACAAAATATAGAAGAGCAAAAAATAATAACACAGTTTTATAGGTATTGATTTAAGTACATGATCTGATCTAAAAAAAGATGAATATAATTGTTGATGGATGGAGAGGGAGAGGAAGATCAAAGAAAAGATGGATGGATTGTGTGAGAAACAGTAAAATGATAGCGTAACTGATTGCCAAGGGAGAATGGAAGGAAAAGTGTGTGTAGAAGATCTAATCATATAACAAAACATTTTGAAACATAAACGGACACAACAAATGTTTGTCTAAAACAGTTACACAGCAGTGTTAAGAACATTTCGCACGTAAGCTCATAATTTGTATTGGAGGACTTATGCAAAACAGTCAATTTTGTTCATTGTTAAGCTTGGGGCGACCTCAATGTGCGAATCATGTCGGTGTACCGTTCTCTAGAACCTTTACCAAGGTCAATTGTAATGTCGGAGAAGATATTTGTAATGTTATTGTTTGACAGCTTCATATGTACATAAACTCAGGCTTACTATATCCCACGGTGGTAGAAAAAAAACAATAGAACCCCATACATTGATTAGTTGTTTTGAAAAGAGGCCTTTCTTCGAGTTCATGGCAACCAAAGTGTTTGATTTCTACAGAACATTCATGAATAATTTAAATCCGAGTGCATTCACACTCATTATGCACTGAATAATTAACATCGAAATCAGTGTTGTCTGTAAAAACGATTGTTGAGGAAAAGTAAGATTACAATGACATGACATTGACTCGTTTTTTCCTTGTTATTTATCAAGTTTCTCACAAATAATGAAAAATCCAATCGTTTTGTTTACACAACCATTGTCTAATGGCTCTCAGAAGATAATCATCATCTGGGTTAAACGCAAAATAAACCTACCTGATGACTGCTGAGATGACAGAAGTATGGAAGGAGAAGACGTGCTGCGCCGACCCCAAATAAATTGGGATAATGGCAGGAGAAAAATGGTTATGAAACCTAAAAACTGTCTACAAATATTCTTCCCAATCTAAGTAATTTGAAACTACCACTATATTTTTGGGATATTAATATTATTATAGCTCAGTCATCATCACAGAGATGACTCGCAAAAACATCGATTTATGTACCTATCACCCCACTGATTCAAAAATGCTCGATAACGCAAAGATTTGGTTCAAAAACATTGCCAATTTGTAATTTCGTCAAAATCATCTTTTTAGTTCTAAATTGTTATTGAAGTACCAATAATATTTTTAAAATTAAATAAATAATATCTACATTCTTTCAGATCCGAGCGTAATCTAAAAAGATCGGGGGGGTAGATAAGTTATTATTTTTCTCGGATTCAAAAAGCCCACACGCGTGGCGATGTTAATTTACGTCTATTCATGCTGCTTGCCTGGCTAATATTTTTCACAGTCATTCCCACGGGAGGTCCCCGGGGAAACGGACGATGTATAATGCTTGGCGCTAGCTATTAGTCCATTTAATCACTGAACTGTGAAGGGCTGAGTAAGTTGGTTGTTCGGATATGCTCATTTAGTTTGCCTTTACATACAAGCTGAACTAGAAGGTTTAATCCAGCAAAAAATATCGCAATGACGGACAAACAAGTGCCTTTCGCGTTCGTTAAACGTCTTTCTACACCTATAATAAGAGAAGATACATAAGCGAACTTACCTATAGCAGTAATTGGGTGCTGAGAATATAGTGACCACATTTCTATCGTGGCACCAGTTGTAGCCCTCCATGACAAGCTGGTGGGCCCTGGAGACCAGTGTCAGCCCGTTGCTGTGGTTGAACGTCTCCGAGATGTCCTGGCCGAACGTGTAGCCGGCGCCACGCGGGGATATGCCCCATCCGCCTCTGTGGAACGAACAAAATATTAGTAACCTTTAAACGAACCTAACGCCATACAATGTACAACGAAGCAAATGTAACTTAATCAATGGGAATCATCGACACGCCGAAGAAGGAAAACTATATTCTTACAAATAAATATTTTTTAATTCTAATTCTAGTAATTTAAATAACAGAAGCATCTTGAGCTGCCCCGTTGGTCTAGTGGTCGCAAGCGCCACCGGTGAGCATGAGGTCCTGGGTTCAATTCCCAGTTTGGTTAGTGTTTTTGAGTTTTTCCACTAGAAATTTCTCAGTAGCTATGGTATATGGTTTCGTTTCCGGTTGGTGGCAATAAGCTTGCCCACGATAGCATGGGAGTTAAACATAACTGGCGAAATGTAGGTTAATTATTAGGTACACATCTGCCTAACGTTTCAAGAATTACAGGCGTGAAGTTGTGGTGTGTATTGTACTTTTCTTGAGCGAGAAAATGGTCGATAGCTAACCGCGTTGTCCTCTGTGAGGCAGAAGTTCCACCATAAAATAAATAGTGATAATTTTGTGGTTTTCATGTTTACTTAGTCTTTCAAATAGGAGTGCAATTCTTTGAATTTAAGTCACGAAGTGCCAATTACGTAATAGTAAATTAAATAACTTACACAAATTAACACCTCAACGGCAATCCTATACAGCCTTGTAATGAGCTAAACGACAAGATTTTCTTGTAAATCGGCTTAGATACTTTACGACATGATGGACGCCGATGCAAAGCGGCTAAATAAGGCTTATTTTTAATTTATATTGAGACAATAGGTACTGATAAATTAAAAAGCAGTTTTTCTAGCCACACAGTTATTGCGGTAACATATTAAGATGTTGTGTCTATTTGTTTTTTTCTTTTAGGACGCCAATGTACTATGGAGCGCAGTATCTTCGGTGTGAAATTAACAGATCGTGTTCCAAACACTACACTGCGCTCCAAAACGCAAATCATTGACGTGGCTTAAAATGCTGTCCATCTTAAATAGAACTGGGCAGGATATTTCTCGTGGGTTCGTTAAACTAAGGATTGGTGCCTTGAAGCAGCGACACGGGGTCGTAGCAGCCCACGAACGAGATGGCGGGACGAACTGGACGTCTTCCTTGAGAATTGAATAGAAGTTGCACAGAATCGTGGCCGTTGGAAGGAATAGAGGGAGAACTTTGCCCAGCAGTGGGACAGTAAGGGCTAGCTATAATAATATTACAGAACGCCAATTTGTCAAGATCATGACCCAGTGTTAATAACATCAAGTTTCGATGACTAGATGGGCTGACTGTTAGATAATCAATAATGAACCAAAAGCCGGAAAGTGAGTAATTAACAAAAGTTACAAGTCAATTGAACTTCAACGATTAACAAGTTAAACCGTCGCCAACACCACACTTGTAAAACAACAACGATAACAATTTGTTTCCCTTTACAAACTGACTCGATAACTACATCAAGTCAACATATTAATTGAATGCCTCCTTGGTCTAGGGTTCGCAAGCGCGACTGCTGAGCATGTGGTCCTGGCCCTCCTGGGATCGATTCCCGGGTCGGGTAAAGTGCTTGTCGCAGTCACGAGTGCAACTTTCTTTTTATTATCCCTGCTTGTTGTATTTTTTAATATTTGTTATGCGTTGTATATGTATTGCTTTTTATTTTCCTGTGTGTCTCTTTCTATGCTCGTCATGTTTCTGCGACAAATAAATATTTTTTCTTTCTTTCTATTGGATTTTTTCCATAAGGAATTTCTCAGTAGTAGCCACGGAGTTTGAATTTGTGCCCGGTTGATGACAATACTCTCGTCCCCTATTACATGGGACTTAAAATTGACTGGTGGGTCTGTGGGTCATACTATTAGAGGTTCACTTCTGCCTAACCCTTTGGAGATTATCGGCGTAATGCTATGTTCTGTGTCGATAACTACTTCTAGTCAATAATTACATTAATTATCATGTCGGAACTTGAGCGCCCGGTCAATCGATTAGTGAACTCCCAGACATTGTGCGTACAACAACTGTACTAACTTTAATCGAAGACAATCTGGCCATGCCAAGGCTAAACAAACACATAATTAATATGCAAGTAATATTAAGAGCCGTCGTCGTCTGCCTCGTTGGTCTTGTGGCCGCAAGCACGACTGTTGTGCATGAGGTCCTTTTTTTATATTTTCGGGGTGTGGGAAAACATCAAATAACCCCTCCCGCTCTTGGGCACAGCGGAAGCGAGTGTCAGACTTCTACTGACTAAAAACCACCCATGTTCCTTCTTAGCCCTAGCGCCGAGACCGCGGTATCTCTTTCGAACAACCCGCAGCCCCGACCGGGGTGCAGGAGGTCCTCGGTTCAATTCCCGGGTCGGGCAAAGTGTTATTGGGTTTTAACATCAGGAATTTCTCAGTAACAGACATGGAGTCTTGATTTATGCCCAGTTCATGGCTATAGACTAGAAATCCATTACATGGGATTTAAACATAACTGGCGAAATAAGGTGTACTATTAGGTAGACTTATGCCTTACCTTTCGGGGTTACAGGCGTTATGTTATATTATGTAATATTACACATTTTAACGGCGTATGCCCCGAAAGGGTAGAGATGGATACGCCCATTTTAGGATATAACAGGGGGCGAACTGCGAAACATTTTCCTTAACCGATGACAAAACGGGATACATTACAAACGGGAAAAACCGGGTACAAATCTAGTCTCCTGTAAGCAAAACCCAATCGCATTTTGTGCGACATGAGAGTCGAACCATTTAAACGAGCAAGTGTCACATGAACGCGCTGTGACTTAGTGCTCAAAGTGAAGTGTTACTTACATAGTTTTAAGTATAACACAAATTGTATTTTATCATATTTATGGTATTCTGCTCTCAAAACGGTGAAGAAAAACATCGTGAAGAAACCGACATGTCGTAGAACCAAAAAATTCGAAGATATGTGATATCATAAACCCGCACCGGGCCCGCGTGGTGGATTATGGCCATCCCTCTCCTAGAGAGGAGGCCTGAGTCCCTGCAGTGGGAACATTGTAGGCTGAAGATGATGTTAATCTGTTATGTATGTATCTATGGGCCAATGTTGCCTAAGAATAAATGTATGTCGTTGTTCAACTTTTCGTCTACTGAGCTAATGAAGCATTCAAATACAATCAAAAACTAAGTCTAAGAAAACATGTAGGACATGAAGTCGATATCGGAAAATCAATAAAATAACCCAGTTAAAGTCACCCACTTATGAAGATAACGCTTAAGACGCGTCGTGTCATCGACGCGGTTATAATTAGTACGCGGATGATACGATGTACGTCCTTGACTCCAGAGGTGTTCATTGTCGTACAAATACTTTATTTTCGTTATCAGATGCATTTGTAGCACGCACGCATCTTCTGGGTGTCTGCCCAGTAGATGACTGTGAATGAGCTCACGTTATAAGAGTCAAAGTTGCATAACGCACAATGAGCTTAAGTGAACTTTATGTTTTATGCTAAATCAGCTAGAATACTTACGAAGTCAAAAAGTACGGATCCGCAGTTTTTTTTTTATCTCACGAATTTGTAATACATACTACTATTATAAATGCGTAAGTTGTGAGGATGTATGAATGTTTTTTCATTTTTTACGCCAGAACGGATGAACGGATTTGGGAGAATTTTGGCACATAGGTACTTTATATCCTGAATTATCATATAGGATAGTCTTTACCCGGTAGTACAGGATTGCCTGTGGGATAATTACCGATCTCGGCGCGGGCGAAACCGAGGGCATTAGCTAGTTTGTAATTATGCTGGATTCAAGGTCAGTTTGCGTGTCGATGCCCCTTTCCTGTCGTGTAGATGTTCCCTTATAATGTACACGAGGTGTGGACACGTAAGTATCACTAGTTATAAGGTTTCATGACGATTTCCTGTTACGCATCCTTGCTGTCACACAATTAGCGGTGTACAAAAATATTTACAGAATTACGTCAGGCAATTATAATGCTTTACTTAGTTTTGGTGACTAAGACGAAAATATTTATAGTCCGTACAAAGGTATTTAGGACTTATGTTATTGAACAGCTGAATCTACTCGTATTAGAATATCCTGTCAGACAAAACAAATATCGCTATTCCCTTTATCTAACTTGTTATTTATAATCCTAATAATGCAGCCTCAATTTGCAGAAAAACACCAATGGCCATTTATCAACATGCAAACTCCATTATATGATATAGATTAGATATTTTTCTGCTGTTTACAAGTGTCATAGTCTCAATGTCATCTGCACTTGTCATCCACGTATCTACATCTTGTAATTTCGATGCTCCCAACCAGACCACAGCTTACTAACTGGCCAGTATCGCTACAGCTTTAGAGGGCTTAAAAAACGTTGAAGGCACTTGCTTTAAGGCCCAATTGATTTAATACGAAAGAAAAAGAACTTACCTATCATCAGGATCACTCCAGAGCAGATCACACATGGGGCCTTCATGAGGCACCTCCTGCAGGCGGTCGAGGGCTCGGATGTGGTCGAGGGTATCAATGGAGGGACTGAGACCTCCGTGCAGGCAGAAGATCTGGCCATCAACCAGCGCAGTCAGGGGTAGGAAGTCAAACAAGTCGGTGAAGTGCTTCCATACAGAGGCGTTGCCGTATTTGCGAAGACATTCGTCGTAGAATCCGTATACCTGGGTGATCTGTCTGGACTCGTGGTTTCCACGGAGAATTGTTATTCTCTCGCGGTATCGGACCTGGAAATTGTGGGAGGTTTTAGCTGAGTTAAGGGTTTTTGAGCTGATTTAGAAGAGTACAGTACCCGGACAATATGGTGACACAGGTTGAGCTTTAATATCAAACCAAATTTGTTCGGATCGTTCGGACAGGCCAGGCGTCAAAATATGCATTTAATTTTGACGCCCCGTTAAGCCAAAACGTGCCGAATTACGTGAAGGTGATGTAGCCATACAATTTTTTTTTTCTAAAACTCATGTAAATTAACAGTCGGGTACTGTAATAGAATTAATGCTAAACAAATGTTCTGTAGCAGTTCTCAGCAGTAACACGCAAGTTTACATAAAGAATTCAGGTAACACATTTTTCTAAGTCAGTAAGTTAAAATACAGTCAATCAGTATGGTAAAATACTTGTACAGTTTCGGGTTGAAAGTAAAACGGTTTCATATGGTTACAACCTCGGTCAAAATAATTTTGTCCTTGTAGTCACGAAAGGCGACTAATTTTGTAAACGCATGTGCCGTATTCAACGTTACTTCTGAAAACTTGTTTCAGTATTTCCGAATGGTAATTTATTACTTAATTTTACATGTCGTCAAGGCAATTCCATACGTGCTTGAACAAAAATACATATTTAACGGAATATGACATCAATTCCTTTGGAGTGTTCGTTTGGCATTAGCTGCACCGTTCGTTGCTATGTTGGTTGGTAAGTAAAGGTCAAATTACGATACCTATCAAACATTCTAAAGATGACCGACGTATGTGAGTACTAGAACTAAATATATTTAACAAGTAGGTACTTGGGAACTTATTTCACGATTATGTTACTGTTCGCCTGTGGCATCCCATTACTGGGCAAAGGCTTTCCACCATGACCACCAACTCTTACGATCCAGGGCCAATCTTTCCAGCTCGCCCTCATCTCAAAATTATATTGCAATAATAATTACCACACTACGCAAAAGAATAATTAATTAAACAAATAAATAATACGCTACCCCATGACAATTATCGGTATTGTGTTCAACGTAACTGACACCACCTGACAAAGTTATTGATTGGAAAGTGGGTAGTTGTTCATTCACTCGTACAACTTGTTGTACACACACGAGGTCGAATCCCAGTGCCAACAGAACTTCCTTCTTCTCAGAAAACACGTTATAAATAACAACAATTCCAGGAAATAATAATAAGAAACAACATTATCTATGATAAAGAAAAACGTTGTTATTCCTACGTGTTATTTCAGGAACTTCCGCTAAGGATATCCTAATACAAATAAGAACAAGAATTTATGTATTTGTTTTATTATTTATGTCTTGCTTTCATCGTGGATTTTTACGCGGAATTTCGTCTCTTATTGCAATATAATAACGTGCCTCATTTAATGAAAGTCTCTTGATAAGACTATGTAAACAGTGACCGAACTTTATCAAAGATACCGGCTGATAACCACTCCCATTCCTCGTGACTAACAAACAAAGAAATTGTTTACGATATTGCCTTTCACAATTTTGGGAACAAAAGTAAATTCAATCATGTAGGTCACATGAGCCGGAGTTCGAAATCGAATCGAGTAAATCGGGATCCGGAGCTACCTAACATGTTTTTATTTTGTATCGATGCTAAATCGATTTAGCACAGATTCTTCTGAATGTCTGATCCAATTAGTGTTGTGTTGATACAGGCGCGGAGCGAGATAGTTGTGTTTGTAGATTTTTTTTATTACGTTTATCAAAGTAAATTACACGTAGTTTTGCCCCGAGTCACGTAGTCCTCAGCAAATATGCTAATTTCTCTCTTCGTGAAAAATCACGACCGAAAATGCACGAAGTGGTTAACTGAAGGTGACTTTTCAATATACCAGGTTTCTTTCTGCGTAGACGTAATAGAAAAATATCTTAGGTCGAGTGAGCGCATTGGCAGCAAACGTGTGTATCCGATGTCTCTATGTAATATACTGTTATTTCCACTTAGCACAGTACGTTGACTGATTGTGTAGCAAGTTTTTTATTGTCATAGCTGGCACAGACAGTAACAAAATCAGATAATGTTCTGAACACCCCGCGTTGAGGCAAAAGAGTATAAAAGTTATTTATAGAATAAGGTTTCCGGTCTAGGGAAATATGGAGAACTGTGAGCGAATTGGCTACGTTAGCCAAGCAAAATAAAAGAGTTTGGATACATGCACACATGACTGAGTGTCGACGCTTTGTTGAATGTCCTTCAGTTTCTGTGAGTCTAATCAATTCAAATCTCATGTCTGTTGTGATTGGCTGACTATAACTTTACAAACCAATGATGTCAGCGATATGGGAATTAAATCGTTCTTTTAGACACCGGAGGTGTGTCAGACGGAACTAAAAACTAATAATCCCTTGTCGTCATTCGTCAGTCATCAAATGAAACATTACAGCAAATCATAACCCAGATTTCGTCACCACCCAGTCATATGCTATGCACTTACGTATAAATGGCGTCACACTTTCGTTGAATAACCGTATACGTCATGAATCGATTGTTTTGTACACAATGCTAAGAACATCATGGCTTTAAGAGTAGGGTACGACAGAAGCGCAATGAAGGAGGGTGGCTTATGAGACGACAGGTTTCAGAAGAATTCATGCAAAATTGATCCTAAATAAACTAGAATATGATTACCAACCCGCAATGGGCACGCGTGGATTATAGTCCACTCCCGCTCATAGAGGAGGCCTGTGTCCCAGCAGTGGGAACATTATAGGCTGACGATGATGATGATTTTTCTTTTTTTTTTACCTTAAGAGCGACGAGCAATGTGACGGTCTCGACGCTGTAGTATCCACGGTCGACGTAGTCGCCCATGAATAGATAGTTGGTGTCAGGGGAACGTCCGCCAATACGGAACAGCTCCATCAAATCATGGAACTGTCCGTGGACGTCCCCGCAGACGGTCACGGGGCATTTCACCTCCTGAACATTAGACTCCTTCGTGAGGATCTCCTTTGCCTGTAAAAAAAAGAAAGAAACGTAAGATTCGAAATTCAATTTTGCAATGACGTTGCGTTTTGCATTTTTCAAAACATCTTTTGAATAATACGGCGAATGCACGTTAAAATATTAAATCTGAAAGAGACGACCTTAAGAATTCGTAAAATAGAGGACAAACGTTACAATAACAATAGACAAGACATGAGTCCAAAGACACCAAACATACTTTTGTCTTCACAGAAAATAAGAATGAAGGTATTTCATGAATAAATAACAAACAAAAAGTACAAATGCAAATATTCTACTATTTACGTAAGTATCGAGGACTTGACCTAATCTTGAAGATTGTCCAATCATCCTAGTCGAAGGTAGTAAATGGCAGCGTTGAATCAATACCCCATACAGAGATACCATAAACAATCCTGGGGGGAAATTGCTTAAAATTACGCCAAGGATTGATCTTGATGTGAATTAATTAGATAATAATAGTAGATGACTCCGCCGATTTTATTGGCTTGGATTGGTAAACAGGAGTGTGAGTAAACTACTAGTGTAGGATGATTGGGCCTAGCTAGTTTCTAAGAATACTTTCTGGTTAGACAGCCTTTGTGTAGCTCAAGACAGGTTGAAAAGGAAAACACAGGACGACGTCCTTCAAATTAAAAAATATAAAAACTCATATCAGCTCTTGACAAGCATGTTGATAAATGAATCATTCATTACTAAATTATTTAGATAAGTCCATGATTGATTAGTGTTTTCCATTTTGTTTCGTCCATTTTGGTTTTCTACCTAAATTCTATTCGGAATTAGAACAATGGCAAGGCTTGCCAACAATAGTCCATTTATCCGAAATGGGCTTTAGGTCCGTTTTAAACACATTCACTCTATTTGGTTGGGACATTCTGAATAACGGACACGGTTGAACAAAACTGTTTACTCTATGTCGTATTGTTTGCACGTCTATCCCTGAAGGGCATATAACTGGCCACTTGTATTGAAACTACACGCAATAAACGTCAAACTTAGAATACTTGAAGCCTTAGTAATCATCTTTCTTTGAGCATGTACTTCTGCAATGTCAAGATTACTTTAATTGCGTAATGACCGCTGTACAGTTTCCCTGCGCCATTTCCATTGCTTATTTAGCCCCAGTCCCATTATAATAGATGGATAGTGAAACGTCGATGGACGTAGCTATAGCTGTAATTATGGTCAGAACACGAGGGCCATGAGAAAGATTATGCCTATCCGTGATTAACGCGATGTATTCAGAGATAACCTTTCGGAGACGAATCTATACTACGTATGTAGATTTACTCGCAAGAAGTAGCTGATACAATTTATGATGTTTTTAATTTTATTACATCGGGTCCGTGTCTAAAACATTGATAATACAGAACTGTTTTGAGGGTAGATTTGATGTGTGTTAGACATCTTTTGACCACAGGCTTGGAGACTCGAACAGGATCGGACCACAGGCACACATATTATTCTATCATCATCTTCTTGCCCTTATCCCATTCTATTTGGGGTCGGCGCAACACGTTTTCTTCTTCCCTTACTTTATCCATTCTTGTCACTCCGCAAATCCATCTCAACATTCTCATCTCCGCTATATGCAATCGTTTTTCATCCATCTTTCTACAATGTCTCAAAATTGTTGTTATCTGCCCTTTACAAGCGACTCACAATGACTATGGTAGCATTAATTAAAAATCTAAGATACAGCTTTATAATCGGTACTTTACACGTGTCTTAGCATTAATAAAAACAAAATGTCCCCTAGCACATAATAGAACGGGTATAAAATGAAAATTACCACGAGTGCTAATGACATTTCATTAAGGTACAAAGGACTGGACTATGTTGAGCGTTAAACGTGGGTTTTCTTACATAACCACCACTCCTGTAAAACATGAAAGGACTAATTTAAATAACACGACATATTATGCTCCCTTAGAACATGCCAAATCCTACCCCTGAAAAGCGAGAACAATAAGAAACCTTGTTACAGGAAAACTGGAGAAGAATGGAAATATACGGAACTTTTCAGAAGCCGGAAAAGTGAATACTTGGGCGGAACCGAACACAGTTCATAACTTTGAAGTTATAACTGGTATTTAGGTTGACGCGGCAGGTCACGTGTAATCAATATAAGGGCGGAAGCTCCCCCGCTACAGAAAATAACGATATTATATTAGTCGTTTGGCTACAAGATCGCCAATATTGGTGATTGTTGGTCACTGAAATATGTAAGTAGGGAACTGTGTGCTATGTTAGGTAAGTAGTTATGTAAGTAAACTAGTTATACGCTGAATCATCTAAGTTGGAGGTTCATGAGCTAAAAAATCATAGTGTGAAATGTTTCTACGAATTTGACGGGCTAATAACAGCATTGGATTTAAACTGATTTGATATTAGAATGACAAATAGACAGAACTAATTAATTATTCATATGGTGTGCCCCAAGTCCTTATGTGATCGAAAATATTTGGTCTGAAAAACGATGTGGCGCCATAATAAACACATGTGTGTTTGACGATCGTTTTTCACGATTTTCCACAAAAGGTAGGCAAGCAAGTTTTTTACGATCTGATTGAAATAAATCTCAATTTTTAACATAGACAACATAGGCAGAAGCTCTATTCATTCGTATTGCTATTCAATATCTATTCACGAACACAAATAGACTCTGTTGATTTATTTTTTACGAGTTAATGTGTTATCTGTATTCCGAAATTAGCATAGACTACGTAGACATGGAATTAACGAATCAACATTCAAGAAATGTATGCAATGGTAAGTAAAAAGAAACTATAGTATTCCTCACGAGTCTGGAAACACATTACTAAACATTATTAACACAATAATGTTAGATTGATACGCGATCAAAGGTCAAAATTAGATATTTCAAGGATGTTTCACGTTTACAACCTGCACGGTGAAATACTGTTTTATAGATTTTATTGCATGTCTTTGGTACTGTTGCTTTTTCCACACGCAGTGCCATGCTGTAAGCCCTGTTCGAAAGTCTGTCTATGGTAAAGGTGAAAGACCTGACGATATTCGTCGCTTTATTTTTTCATTTCTGTAGCGATAGTACAAAAATATATTCCTTTAGCGTAGACAACGTTCGTTTCATGTAAGAAATGACAAAATTGCAAACTATGCTCACATAAATTCCCGATACTGATGAATGGAGTAACATTTAACTCGTAGTGTTATAATTCTTTGCTGTGCCATAGTCTACGCTCGAGGTCGGCTAGTTTTTATTTTGTTTTTGGTAGACTAATCAGTATTTAATTTAGAATATTAGTTGACCAAAAAGGACATACAGACGATTTTAGAACAAGATAATGATGATAATTTAAAAGTAGATAGATCTACTAGAGACAGATCATAATAACACTGCATGACACTTGTCTTGCATGTGAACTTGTGAAGATGATGGTATTCGGGTGATCATGGTGTTCGAAAGTTGCCAAATTCTTATCGACGCAACGATATATTCTTTTAGCCACGTATAAAATGACACGACACTAAACATATCTATGCCTGTTTCATTTTAAAGTAGTCTAACGACTTGGTGAGCGTCTATTAATTAGCATTTATTTATGTATTTAGTAAACGCAAAAAAAGGTCATATTTGTTGCTAGTCTTTCCTAGGCCTTGACGTAATTGATAACAAAAGTATGACAACACTAGTGCATTCTTTTTTTAATCGAGTACGTTTGTTGTCGGGCCGTACGTCCGTACGTACTTTTTACCGTTTCGTAGTCGGCAAAAGATGAAAGTATCAGCTGTTTCTTATCCCGCGACTGTTATTACAGTTTTTTTCATGAACACGCGTTTCTACATGTGTACCATCCAAATAGCTTGCCAGATTCATATTCAATTTAGAATAATTGGCAGAAATCACTATGCATGATACTTACCTTTGAGAAAGGATCCCAGTATTAGAAAATTGGAAGTTTGGCACCTTGTCACAAATGATACAGATTCGTCAAATCTCTTTGTCTACTCATTATATTTAACACTAGCTTATGTCCGCGGCTTCACCCGCGTGGATGTGGGTCAAACTATATACTAAAACCTTCCTCTTGAATCACTCTATTCATTAAAAAAAACCGCTTTAAAATCCGTTGCGTAGTTTTAAAGATTTAAGCATACATAGGGATATAGGGACAGAGAAAGCGACTTTGTTTTATACTATGTAGTGAAGTATCATCTGACGTACTCACCTACTTTGTTATCGATGATTCATAGATAGCTCACGAAATCAGCGTGCGTGATTTTTTAACGAGAAACAAATGAGTTTTATTTCTCGCCCGTTCGTTCGTAATTGGCCTGTGGGGAGGCTCAAATGTTTAATGTGGCTCAATGCTAAGCAATTGTGCAGTGCTGAACACGTGTGGGCAGAGAAATAATATAAATATGTATAGAACACGTGCAGTATGTAGAATAATAAGAGATAATTAGCATTGTATGCATATTTTTCAATGTGTGATTTATCTATTGGTTCTTTTAAGTAGCTGGGTTGCGTAGTATCGTGACTACAGCACTACATCCTTTCTAATAGGTATACCTCAGTTCTTTTGTAGACAATTAATACAATAGGGATGTTTCCCGACTAAAAAAAATATGATGCTAATTAGTCTGTTAGATTATCAAAAAATATTGGATACGTATTTTTTGTTTTATCAAATCAATAAAATATGACGAAGATAAAACGCGTCAAAGATTTGAGTGGGGGTTTGTGACGTCACTCACCGGTAAAAAATGTCATACAATGTCTTAGAATATGACGACGTCACATGAGTTTTCAAAGCACTGTACCGTCTTCATTGTTTGTAAACGTGAAAAAAGAAAAAATACGTGTCCAATATTTTTTGGTAATCTATCTGACGGACTAATTAGTTTTTTTTTGTTAACTACCCTATTAGTATTTTAATTAAATGAAGTAATGCAAAATTGTATAAAATGAGAGTTCAAGTAAGTGTCAATTTCATTTTCTTGATTGAAACTATTTGGTATAGCCACTGTGTTAAGTAATCAATGAATTAACCTTCTAAAACAGATGGGCGAATTACAATTAGTACTTCAACACTAAGCTTAGAACTGCATTAAGTAAATAAAGATAATTTTAAGCTATAGACAATTAAAATGAACACTGAATGCTACTAGAAAATCCAGTTTATGATGTTAATAATTGATAGAGGGAATCTGAAATGTCAAAGTAGTTTGAACTAGAATTATCCACTTATACAGCATGTCCATTTTATCCATAACTTGTACCAATCAATTTAAAATTGGAT
This sequence comes from Diarsia brunnea, assembly GCA_949774965.1. Taxonomy (NCBI): domain Eukaryota; kingdom Metazoa; phylum Arthropoda; class Insecta; order Lepidoptera; family Noctuidae; genus Diarsia; species Diarsia brunnea. The sequence goes on along the minus strand of OX459013.1, from coordinate 14,164,875 downwards.
CATAACAAGGGTATAAAGTTTAATTATTCTAATGCCATTTCAAGGCGCATTCATTTATTGTTTGAAGAGGAAAACTATATTTGGAAATCCTGAACATATTTCCCACAACCACAGCATATTACGTATTTTCCATGTAAACAAAAAACGGTAATTATAGATTTAATTGCTTTAAAGATACCAACTGAGACCACAAATAAAGATGATTGGAATGGATTGTTGAAACAAGTCTTTTTGCCACTTTGAAGCTATGGCTAGTAGATGACATATAAAACACTTAAAAAAGAACAAATACGTAACCTAAATTAAGGTTATATGTGTGACGGATGGTATCTGCACCAATTAACACTTGTCAGCGTAACATCCTTTCAGATTATTGTCACTGCAGTGTCACAATACTACATACTTGAACATACAGGATACACATTGTCAATATCCTCATACAACTACCAAAGAGGATTTACTCATTACCTTTATACATAATCATTGATCGGTATCAAATAGGTACATCAAGTACCTTGTTTGAGCGAGTGTCACACATAGAAAATAGTATCTACATTTTACGTACTTAAAACCTAATTAGATTTGATATGTTTCATACTTATTATTTAAACAATGACCATTTCCATACAGGCAGTTAAATGGGCTTGCAGTATTTTTATTTCGTTGTTTCCATTCCGTTTCTGGCATATATTAAGTCAATTGTGAATGCCCTTCGTGATTGATTCATGCTAATCTACCTTACTCATCATTACCATCATGAAAATGTGTATTTTTAGGAAAAAATAACTGCTATTTGTTAGGATTAAGGTTCACAGACCAATAAGATAAGCATAGTCCACAGAGTAAAGATAATTCTTACAAGTCAGACTTTTAATGTTGTTTTTTCATCTGAAAAACAAACAAAAAATAACAGTACCTATGTATTGAATGAATCATATTGTGATAATGGACATAGTTGAAATCATTTCTCTTCAAACAGCAAATATAAAAACTTCATTGTAGGTACTCCAAAATAAAAAAAATATTGTAAGGCTTGTTATTTTTTTAAATGAAGACTAATTTGAGCACAGTTATTAGAATTAGGTACTGTCTCTGACCTAAATCTAAAGGTAATACATAATTATTGTATTATGTATTTTGTTTGATTCTGAAACATCAAAATAAACAAATACATGCATTTTTGGATAGTAAATTCTTGTTTTCCCAATAGAAGTTATTTTTGTGAATGGAAAAGTTGTGTAGTGTGGTAATCAAATAATAATATCAAAGAATATGTGATTTGATTAATTAGGTGTTTTTATCATTGAGAAAGATAGATTCACCCTACCTATAACATTCACCAAATACTTTTTTGGATGACTATATTTTGAGTGTTTTTGCCAATATTAAGATTGAAAACATCAAAATAATCAATAAATAATACGATTACAAGGTGTTTTGCTACAGAGACACATATAAATTAGTAATTAACAATTGGGATCGCCGCCGATAGACGCAATCTCCTGATGAAGAAAAAAAATCAATGAAAACATCCATGATAAACATGTACCAACCAACAAGTCTATGACTTGGGATATAAAACTAGTGTTAATTGATTATCAGACTTTCCGCGCCGCGTCTAAAAATATCTTCTATCAATTAGGCTAATATCAAACTAGAAGATTGATAGTTGGGTGTGGTAAACAGAGACTGAACTAGTCGGATCGCCGAACTCTCTCCATCCCCCGACATCCCGGAACGATTAGCGTTCCAACGGCGGTCAGCCTCTACCACAACCTATAACGATGTAGGATCGCGTTCTTGTAACTCGCTATGTAGGTATATGAATCATACAACTTATAGCTACCGACCTGATGAAAATGAATACAAAACGTATAAAATCGGCCACAAATATTCTAAACACATTATCTAATAATGAATTCAAAGGATTACCTTGTCGCATAACGTTTTTACTTGATTTTCTGTCAATTGCTTGCATTCGTTTAGTTGTTCTATCCACTGATCCAGTTCTTTTAACGACGCCTTGTCCTCCATACTTTGTGTCTGTGAGATTAACGTACTAGACGTTAACTTTGATTTTGATTGTCTTTATGTTTTAAATGTACACAAAACCATGCGAATTACGTATTTTACACTGTGCCCAGAAAACTGACTACGGCAGACACTTTACAAAATGGCGTTTGCGTGACGTCAATTTTCCGAAAAGAAATCCGCCAAGCGGCTTTTATGGGAACTAGGTGATGATGCCATTAATGGATGCGTTCAGAAAAATGTTAAGTTTGGGGGCTTGGTGTGAGCAATTAACAATTTTGAATTAACGTTTTGCATTTGAGAGAATAAAATAAACTATGTTTATTAAAATATGATAAAAATTTAATAATGTACTGAACTTACTTTTATGGAGCCTGATGGCACAATTTTTGCTTTTGCCATAGTTGGTGCTTCGACAATAAAATCCATTGAGGCGAAAATATGTTAGCCTGTAAAAAATAACGTCTCAGTTTCCTTTCAATAGACTTTAAAGTCAAAATAATAAATATTTCAACTTCACAATAATTTTCTTATAAATTTTGTTGAAAACTTGACAGACATGTTAGTTTGTCACTTTCGTTTTTCAAATATTTTCAACTCGTTCAAAAATAATGTTGTACGAGAGGCGTTTCTGTTTAACACAATTTTTGCGTGACTAAAGATAATCTTAATAGTTTTCAGATACTATTATGTTATTCGCAAGGGTTATTGGGTCAAAAAAATTGTGCACTTGTGCAGTGTTTGCAGATAAACTTATAATCTTATAACGCCGGGCCCGGCTCCAAACGTTTTACAAAGCATGACAAAATCAAATCATCTCAAATTCAAATGGGTGGAGAGTGCGTTTGGATTCACTTTTGAAAACTATGTACAGAAGAAACAAAATTAATAAATAAAGTCCATTTCACGAAAGAAGTCCCGCAGACGCAGCGCTGTATGTCGCGCGACATAATGTTGTTTCACAACTTTTGGCATCGTAAATAAACCTTATAACGCACTAATCCAATAATAAACTCACAAAATATCTACCACAACAAACGCACCTTGATAAACAAACAAACATCATAACCATAGAGTAATATTTTGTGTCAAATTACTCGTATCTATAACATACATGCTAAAAAAAAAACTGACTTCAGTCTTTTTGCTAAGTGCCAAACCCGTGTTCCGGTCTTTTTACTTTTGAGTCGGAGGCTAGTGTGTTGGTGCTTAGCCGCTCAGCAAGTTTTCGTGAAGATGACTGAAACTCTGAAGCTTAGAGGAACCCTCTGTGGCCACAATGGCTGGGTTACGCAAATTGCTACCAACCCCAAATACCCTGACATGATTTTGTCGTCGTCTCGAGGTAAGGTTATATTTTACGCTACCAGTTAAATCCATGTTCATCTTGTGTTTGCCTTTAGAATTATCTTCGGTTTTAACATTAAAACGCTTTTCAATGATAACATTTGAAGAATTTCTATTTATTTATATGATGACACAAAACCTTTGCCACGCGAGTCCTGAGCGGCAAGCGGATATGGGGCTGATGACAACGTTGACATAATAACCATGTCTGATTATTTGAACTTATCTAACGCGATCCGAATGGCTTTTCAGACAAAACGCTCATCGTATGGAAGTTGACCAGAGACGAAACCAACTACGGTGTACCGCAGAAGCGTCTGTACGGTCACTCTCACTTCATCTCGGACGTTGTGCTCTCCAGCGACGGCAACTACGCTCTGTCTGGCTCATGGGACAAGACCCTGCGTCTGTGGGATCTTGCCGCCGGAAAGACCACCAGGCGTTTTGAAGACCATACTAAGGTGTGATAGAACTTATCATTTTGGTAGGGTTGTAGTATAAGTGCCGATGCGCGGCAGAAGAAACAGTGTATTTGTGCCTATGCGAGGCAGAAGAATCCAAATGCTGCTAGCATTGTCAACATCTGACTAGGACCGAGTCTGAGGTAATGAAACTAACACTAAAATAGCACTTCTGCACTCATCAATGTGAAAACAGCTAATTTTGATATTGTTGTAGTTAGTAATTGTAGTGTAGAGATTGTGATCCACATGTGTAATTATTACCTTGTGGTCAACAATGAAGAAGCATTTGAGAACAGGAAACTAATATTTTTTTATGCTATACAGGATGTACTCTCCGTGGCATTCTCAGTGGACAACCGTCAGATCGTGTCTGGCTCTCGGGACAAGACCATCAAGCTGTGGAACACACTTGCTGAGTGCAAGTACACCATCCAAGATGATGGCCACAGTGACTGGGTGTCCTGCGTCCGCTTCTCACCCAATCACGCCAACCCCATCATTGTGTCTGCTGGTTGGGACCGCACCGTTAAGGTTTGTAGTTATTTTTAACAGTACACTTTACTCGATCAAATAAAAAAACAATTTATTTGCAAAATTACCATCAAAATTGAAATAAATAATTTGAATTATTTCTTCATACAGGTCTGGCATCTTACCAACTGCAAACTCAAAATCAACCACCTTGGTCACTCTGGTTACCTGAACACAGTCACCGTCTCTCCTGATGGTTCTCTGTGCGCTTCCGGTGGCAAGGACATGAAGGCCATGCTCTGGGACCTGAATGATGGCAAGCATCTGCACACCTTGGACCACAATGACATCATCACATCATTGTGCTTCTCACCCAACAGATATTGGCTCTGCGCTGCCTTTGGACCTTCCATCAAGATCTGGGTACGTAAAATTCAAAGTGACATTTTGATTTTGAAAATTACTCAATTCACTATCAGCAGACCCACTGACCCTAGTTTTGAATAAATGTGTACTTAAATGTAAATTGTTCTTGGTTTACAGGATCTGGAAAGCAAGGAGATGGTTGAAGAGCTCAGGCCTGAAATCATCAACCAGACCCAGACCTCCAAGTCAGACCCACCCCAGTGCCTGTCCCTGGCCTGGTCCACTGATGGCCAGACCCTCTTCGCTGGCTACTCTGACAATATCATCCGCGTTTGGCAGGTGTCAGTCTCAGCACGATAAGGAGTTAAAGAAACTTGGTTTCATTTATTTTTGTGCTACTTATTATGTACCCTGCCTGAATGTATGGATAAAAATAAATGGAATTGTTTGATTTATTTTAGCAGTTTCATTGTGATCTCCTTGTAAGATTAGATTTAAGATAGAATAAATAAGTTATTCCAATAACTTTTGGTTACATCTGTATCAATAATGTATGTATATTTTATGTAAATAAAAACAATTTAATATACACCAACATTTTTCTTACTCCAAAATCATTACAAAAATATTTCGAGAATGTAAAATCTTACATTTACTATAAAAAAATAATTGGGTACCCATAATATAACAGACCACACCCTCTTAAAAATACATAGCCAATTTTTACAAACCAACTGTTACTGATAACTAAGTTATACAAACATTGTGACTGGAACTAATCTGTAAACAAGTTTTAATAATTCTAACATTCATTACAATTTGAAATAAAAACGTTACAGCTTATTCGAGTTCAAAGACAATACTAATAGAAAAGTCATTATTCTTAGAACTGAATAATAATAATAGGTTGGTTATCTTCTATTGAATAATGCATGCAACTGGTATAAATTTTAAATGTATCCCACAAGAATGGATAAGATAATTATGTATAGATAATTCCTCTTGAATATTATCCTTTGAACATCTGATCAGAGATAGTATTGAGACGTGTCAATAACTTCTAAATATAACAAGGCTTTGTGTTTTCAGTTCCCCTTTGAATTATTCAGTCTTCGGTAGCCCAGCTTCATTCAAGAGGTGTGACCCATCTGTTACCTCTATAGGACCCTCACCCACTTTAGTATGTATCACATACTTGATCAAATCTTGTGCTTGAGGCTCACAGATACTCATAAATATTGGACTCAAAACCTCTTCCTGACTTTGGAGACCAGTAACAAATTTATCTGGATTTGATGAAGGGAAGATATGCTTTATCAAAGAAATAACTTGTGGCACATCCTTCTCAAGTAAGTACAGGCAAGCATTTGGTCCGGCATCAAATGTGTAAGCAACTTTTAAGCTTCCAGAGATCTCATTGTACTTGTGAATCACATAACTAACAAGATGAGATGCTTCAGTCATGTACACAAATGGTGGGTATGAATCTAGGCATACTGCATGGAATTGATTGCTGTCTTTCATGGTTATTTCAGCAAACTTTGGGAAGTCTCTTTGTTTTATGGCATCTATAATCTCATCAGTTCTCTTTGGTACACAATACTTGATTCGGTGTTTTAATAGTTCAGAAGTTTCTGCAGATATCCTCATTCCATTAGTTGAGCTAGTTTTCTTTTTAGTATCCCCTACAACTAGTATTAAAGCTTGCATCTCAGGCCAGTGTGTTTGATCTGCAATTTGAGTTGCTATAGAATCTGAACCATCTGGATTGATGCCTGCATGCCATCTCACAAAGCCACCAAACACACTTCTGCAGGCGCTGCCTGAACCCAGTCTAGCGATTGAGCTTACATTAGACTTAACCTTGTAAAGTTTCGCCAGTGCTGTCACCAAGCAAGCATATCCTGCTGCGGAAGACGCTAATCCTGCTGCAGTAGGAAAATTATTTTCTGAACATACGTGTACTTTCCACTGCAAGAAATCTTCATTGACGCTCTTTTCAGCAGCAGCTCTGGACTTAATTTCTTTGAGACAATTTTGTAGTCTCGGGCTGTAAAATGATTCCTTCTTTCCATTCAACCATATTTCATCCTCTTTAAAGTTTGGTCTTGCACAAACTGACGTTTTCGCGCACATAATGCTGGTATCCAAAGTAGCACTAACGGAATCATTTAACGGTAAAATTAATTCCTCGTCTCGTTTCCCCCAATATTTAATTACAGCTATGTTAACAGGCGCTACTACTGTTATAACTTCACTCATTTTATCAAGTGTTTAAAACCACGATTACAATGATGACTTCTTCAAATGATTATCTCCCGCGGCTATTTTGTAAAATGACAGACGTGCGTGCGCCACCGCTGGTAAAAATAAACAAATTGTCTTGTCAAAAAGTCTAATAATAATAATTATTGTTAGTCAATGAGACGGGCCGAAGACAACCGAAGTAGTTTTGTATTCTTTTCCCACCTATCAAATGAAACGAGACAGAAGAAACAACCTGTTTCGGATTGGTCGGTCGAGATGATGACGAAGGCTGACGTTTTTCTAGTTACGGACACGTTCGCAGTTTAGAATAAAATAATATAATATTATGATTGGCTTCTATCCAAAAATTGGCCACTAAATTAAACAACTTCTAAATTCTAAGTTACACAAGCAAAATATTTCTGCTATGTCCTGGTTAATTATCACTAGAATTATTGTTAATGATTTACTTAACAGAGTATTTCATAGTTTGATAAATTGAATGTAGCCATTTCGAAATGCATGTGTACGTTTTGATATTGCATCATCAATTTAATATTTCCTTTGAGGAGATATCAATATTGTCGGTATTTTTGTAAATTATTTTCATAGGTATATAAAAATTAAATTTACTTTTAAAATTTATTTCGCTAAACTTTAAGTTTCGAATATTTTATACCAGATAGTTGTATGTTACTGAACTTGTGGTTACAACTTCAATCCTAGCGACGTCTTCAGGAACTACTAAAACCCGGCAAAGTATAGACGGTCTGTGGAAAACGCGTCGAAAAGCTTTGATGCGGTTCACCATTGCTGAAGCATGAGTATGCGAGGGTGTGGAGGTAGCCTACTTGTAGAATTTGTCGGATTATACAACACATTTCAATTCAACGCTGCCATTTTCGTTTTGTGGCACGGTTATAGCGGCGGTCTAAATGTGAATTTGCTAAAATATCGGGCATTTATTTATATACAAAGTGTGGAAAATATATTGTAGTGCGTTTGTTTTCTCGAAAAACATCAAGAAGTGGCGATTATAGTGTTTAAACCACCGGATAACTGTTGACTTCTCTGGGTGGAGAGGGTGAGTAGGTACTTTATATCAATATTTCGGGGTTTTACGGCTTAGTAATCTTTCCTTATGCTCCAACACCTTTCTCACAACATTGACTGTTCTTATTTCATTGCCTTCATTGGAGTTATTTGCCATTTGTGTATACTTTCTGGTAGTCCCAATTGGCTCGCTAAAATGGGCGTTGTGATGAAGAGTTGAAGGTTTATCATTAGTAATATCGTCACCGCACCTTATAATGATGTTATTTATTTAGTCAAGAATCGTAAGCAACGTTTTCTGTTATCACTTCGTTGAATTTGTAAAGTTATTTGACATACTTTTGGGTTTTATCAGTGGAAACAAAATTAACAGTGTTTGATGACTTCGTTTATGTCGCCAACAAGGTTTACGTGTGTTTTAACTGGGGAAAGAACTTTATACGGAGCATAATTGTTTCCCATTAATCAATTCATCGAACAATCAAAGGTAAACAATAATGTATTCATTTCTTTCACCAACTATTTGACTTTAAAAGGCACATTCTCACTATTGTCATTCTGGTTGCTTATTGGACATCTTACTTATGAGCTATGTATGATTCACAGAAATTTTACCTCTTTCTGCCATACATTAACTTTATATTTTGAGTTCTCACAATAATACAATATCATTATAAACCAACTATTATCTTATAGACTTCCTATTAGCAATATCAGTGACAAAGTATTATTTACATGCTGGTGAAAGGTAAAGGCTAGGTAAGTCATAAATATGTGAAACTGTTTCATTGCCTGTGTTCCCTTCTACCTGTAACCCATCAACCTTTTATCCCAAAATCACTTGGTTTTTTTTTCTGGAACTCTTTCACTGCTTTATTCCAGCATAATGGAGACAGATAATAAAAATAATACTGTTTAGAAACTGTTTTATAGTAAACATATATATTTCAATACAGCATTTTGATCATTTTTTTTGCCTATTAATCAACTTACTATTATCCTTAAAGGTATGTGTGAGACATTCCTACATTGCCATAGTTTCCTCAAACTAGGGAACCTTGGCATAATGCCAATTAAGTAGAATGAAGAAATTCTCACCTGTAACATTTACTTAGTATAATCAGCTTATAATTTACAACTGCTAGGTCACAAGCCTCCTTTCTTAGAGAGATAGCTGCATCATATCTTTTTATCAGGCGAGTTGCGGCTAAATGTAAGCCTATATCGGTATTTATAAAAGAAAAGAACTTCCCTGTTCTAAAATGCATTTTTTAAATTCAATTGCAAATGGCCTTGTGAGGCGTTAATTGAAATGCAACCTTCATACATGTGTAAAATCGTAATTGCATAATTATTGTTTCAATGATTGAAACACTTTTGTTTAAACAACAGCTGTGTTGTACTGTTATTTAAATTCTGTTTGTAGTTTCGTTGTCAAAGAAACTAGAAAGCTTTTATCTACAAGGTTTCGATTTATCATGACTTGACCAACTCGCTCTTAACTTTATAAATATAGTGTGCGCTTCTTCATCATTTCTTAGTCATTTTGTATGGCCGAATTTCAATAAGCATTACCTAAATCAATCGGATACCGAAGCTTTGTGGTTCGGAACACCAGTGTCACCAAGAAAATTAATAATTTACATCTCTTTACAGGCTAATGAGTAGCAGTCGCTCCATGTAAAATACTGGTATTCAGCTGCATCCGGTTAGACTGGAAACCGACCCCAAAAATAGTTGGGAAAAGGCTAGGCAGATGATGACATCTCTTTACGGGCTGGTTATGCTCATCTCAGATATTATGTTATTAAAAGGAAACAGTGTAATAATATAACTCAAAAATATTAATTTGGCAAATTACAAATAGTAAATCATAAAATGTTATCTTTTCTAAACATTCATCGGTTTTAATTCCGTTAAAAGAAGTATGCATTAGTGATAGTAAACATTTTTAATTATGCGATTGACTGGCACACTCCTGATTAGTCATTAACATGCAACCAACTTATTAATGAATTTTTTACCCCAGTCATTAGCGAGGTACATGTTAGGGAGTTAAATACATGCACAGGTAATTTACATCCTACATATTTTTAGGGGTAATAACAAAAATTCCCTCCATTACCTCTGTCAGCTTGTTTACTCTTCACTATGTATGGTTCATTGCATACTTTAAATCTCCCACCTGGACACAGGTTGGCTAAGAAAAACCTGTTCATATTTATAAATGACTGCCTTGGAATGTAAATGTTCTGTTGCCCCACAAACGATAGGACACTTGATGTGCCTGTACTATTGCCTGCATGTCACAGGAACTGATGGATTTTAGACTAAAGAGTCTACTAAATCCAGGTGCTTGTCTGCCAAAAGTCTCCCTTTAGCCTTGTTTACTTGGTTGATGTTACTATGCATCATACAAGGGAATGCCACACTGTTGCTCGCGTAGAGTTCGGTAAATTTCACAAGATCGTACTGCCGGTATAAAAAGTATATATTTAAATGCCATGTATCAGTCCAGGTTATAAGCTATCTATGTGCCAGATTTCATCCAAATCCGTTCACACTGAACTACACACTGAACAAACTTTCGCATGTGTAATAGTAGTACCTTACTAAAAACAAACTCTACTCCATGTAAATAAGTCCGCTGGCGTGTCCACACGGTGTTCATTATGCGCGAGTGACTTCCTCCCGGTACCACGTGACGCAGGACGGAAGCTAGGCGTTGACGGGCTCAGATGGGCGAGTGCATGCCGACTAATCCTCACGAAGATATCGGTGTAATGTGGCTTATGGTTGAACTGTTGAAAAACTTTTTTTTTAGTATTATTAATAACCAAAACAAAGTTGTCCAGACTTCAGTCGTAGGCCTGTGTCCTTTGATGGGCCAGTCTTATCGTATAACTCAGTAACTTTGTTGTTGATGTCAGAAAGGCAGTCGGTCCATGTAGAATTCGCGTAGTAAGCTGTATCCGTTTAGACTGGAAGCTGACCCTAACATAGATGAGTAAAGGTTAGACTGATGAGGAATTAGGTAGGCACTGTTGTATTCATATTGATAACTTAAACAGTATTTCCGGTCGTACATCAAGGACGGGATATTCCCGCTTTATTAAAATGTTACTAGCCCACGGCTTGGTGAGCATCACATAAAAATCACTACATATTATCATAAAACAAAGTCCTCCGCCGCGCCTGTCTATCTGTTCGCGATAAACTCAAAAACTGCTGTACCGATTTTCATGTTGTTTTCACCAATGAATAGAGTGGGTTTCGGCTTTTAAAAACGAAACGAACGTGAAGGTTACGTTTTGCATAATTAATGACGTAAGAATCTACAAATTAAATAATAACCAGCTAAACAATTTAACATGAGCACACAATTAAAACTTTACTTCAGTATTACATTCGTAAAAACAAGATCTATCTTTCAATACAGCACCATTTTCTTGAAATCTATCCAAACATTTTTCCGACAGAGAAACCACTAGTACTACTTACGCTAGCGGGAGTCCACAGAGACTCGCAGGACAAGTACCCGTCGACTGCAACCTGCATTACTCAACCGCAAATCCGCAATGATCTATTGATTTCCGCAGACACGCCTACGCTACGCTATGACAACTATTTCGTTAGAAAGTTACGGAGAAATGGCTTCGAAGACAGCTCAATGGGCTTTATAATAAGCTGTCGTAACTGTGACGGTAATGGGCTTCCGGCGAATAAAATAGCGCCCTTTCTGACGTCGGCGAAGATGGCTACAGGATTTTGTAAAAAAACATAACCCTTTCCTTGCAGTCGGGTAAAAAGGATGACTAGTAGCACATTCTTGTCTTATTCGTAAGGTGATGCTAACATAATTTTTTCTTCCGACTTTTCATGGTGGTTTCCTGATATACCATTCTCAACAGTGACAATTTATCGGCGAACCATAACAAACTTTTTTTTTGGACAAGCCACAGTATTCCCAAACCACTGTAACTCCTGAAAGTCAGCATCAACGGTGGCAACCACCAGACAAAAGCTCCGATACAATGAAGCTCGACGAAGACACAATTTAACTGTCTTGGATTCCGCAACGAAATTAATCAGAAAATAATAGCAGAGGAGTAGGGAAAACGTAATTTCCACTTCAAACCAAATCAAACTTAAGAGCAGTAGAGTGAATTATATACAATAAGCCTTCTTTAGTTGTTCCCTTCGTCATATAAACACCCAGCGGTCGGTCTGTGCGATCGATTTTGAGATCTTTATTAACTAGATCAATAACTAAAACCGTTTTAATCACCATCTTGTGCATCACTGATCTTCATTTCTCATGCAGACAGCTATGTAACAGTATCACACAAGAATCACGCCACTTTGTCGAAATTATTCACCGTCCACGCGTGAAATCGTAAACGATGCTGCACACAGATTAACGTACCGTAAGACCGAATGAAAATCTCGACGACTTCATGTTGCTGGAGGCGAATTTATGAAAAAGATCTGAATTCGATGCAGTTTTGCTGATTGATTGATGTATGTATTCCAGTTGTTTTTCCATCATCATTCTGCTCTTCTATTAGCCCGTTTTGTTAGCACGAAAATATTATCTTTCATACGACCCATCGCTTCTTTGATAATCTTCTTCTTTACGTATGGTTAGTGTCCAATCTGGTGCCAGAGTTATTCCGCTCATGGGTCTTTATGGGCGATACATCCCTGTTATATTAGCCGTCCACATTCATACACAAAACTTTCTTTACGAAATTGCCAGTACAGTATGTCGAATTGGGTACGTATTGTACAATGGTGCATAAATAATAAACCTATGAAATTAATACATATTAATGAACTTTTAAGGATATGTCGATATTTTCCTCAAATGCAATTGACAGAGTAAACACGTGCAAAAATAAACCTAATAGCAATAATAGCTTTTACCGCAATTTCGCTTTAAAAACAACGACTAGGTACGTAGCGTTTTTTATTAATTCCTTCAAAATATGACGTTGACTTGATTTGCTTCGTCGTCTAGTGGTCGCAATGGTGACTGCTGAGCGTAAGCTCCTGGGTTCGATAGTAAACGGTTATTTGGTATATCCATCAGGAATTTCTCAGTAGCAGTCACGGAGTCTGAATTTGTGCCCGGTTAGTGGCAATAGGCAAAATTTAGGCACGCTTCCTATTACATGAGACTTAAACATAACTGGCGAATTGTGGGTGTACTATTAGGTACACCTCTACGTAACCTTTCGGGGATTACAGACGTGATGTTATGTAAATATGAACTTCCTCTGCTGGTCCGTCAAACTTAGACATGGAATGCAATGCGTGCAATAATCGTCAATATAATATTCTTCACCGTTTCCTCATTACTATGCACCATATTATCTCTTCTTTAAAATTACATTCTCGAAACGACTCGCCAGCTATATAAAAGTGCGTAGAATTAGTATTCAAGATTGCATTATGAGTGGAACATTGCACTATCCGACAATTATCTAATTGGGCTATTGTACATTTCTTGCTCTACGTGTGCTAAATTATCTGTGACCTGAATCTTAATGAGATTATTTCAGTTGCTGACCGTTTGTACGGCCATCTTTGTATGTGTGCCTGTTAAGACTGGATTATAGGATAGAATTTCTCTTTTTTCAAAAACTGTTAGTAACACTTTCGACTATGTTAGTAAGCATAAGCACTGATAAAAACAAACAATACAACAAAACGGCAGTTCACTACTACGACAACCGATAGTCATTACACAACAGTGACCTAAAGGAACACATTCTAGGCGACTATGCAATCATCCTTAGGATACTGTTGGTGCTGCCCCATACTCTGCGCACCAGGGAAGCGCACCTTTGACGCGTAAAAAAAATCCACTTGCGCATCTGCGAACATCCAAGACACACTATAGAACCGGGGCAGCCCCACCAGCACCCTAAACGCGTTGTTAGACTGAACGCGGAGAGCACTGTATGATCTTTGCTTATATGTAGCCCACAGACTGCTCTATGCTTTATTACTAGATAGTTCAGTGCAGGTCCACCATTTGGTCTGATTGTCCCCAAATGATTGCGCGTAACTTTAATTTTGTTCTAGGATGCAGGCAGGAAATTAGACATGTTTGTGCCACATGCTTCGTAAATCGTAGTCAATGAACTTTCGAGGATCGTTTATATTTTTTGTTTGTCTGACTTTGCTCAGAAAATTTTCCATGGGATTTGGTTACGTCCTGTCTTTTTAGTGTCGTTTTTCGACAATTTTAATAATTAGTGGCTATTTCCTTTTCTTTAAATAGACTTTAAATACTACGAGTACTCGTCTACCTGTCCATTTAACTGTCGAAGCATATCTTCCTTTTCTTCTTTCTATACTCATTTATTTATGTAATAATTAGCTAATTGTTTCCCAAAGTAGGATCATTATTCTCCAGCGCCCATAGTAATCCAATTATTGCTCGAAATGCGACTACTATTTGCGATACACATGTTTCTTTACATTCATAGGGAACCAGCATGGCCATTTCAACCTAAGTATGATGTGAAAAACTGCGAATCGGCCTCAAAATTAATACAGGCGGGTGACAACATCCTCTCTAAACCTAAATGATTAATTAACTATGTTAATGTTAGAATGCTTTACTAGTGAGTTTTTTTATTCAGCTGGAATGAATTGCCTTGATGTACTTAGGGGAAAACCAAAGAAACGATGGATGGACCGTGTAAAGGATGATATGGCTAGAAAGGAGGGGACTGCTGAGATGATGAGTAATAAGAGGAGATATTATGCTCTGCCGAGCCCAAATACATTCAGATAAGGGCAGCAGGGCTATTGCGTATCTTTTTAAATGTCAGTGGCTATCATAGTGTCCATCGATTAACTGTCAAATGGTTCCATTTTGTACCACACCATAACCATTTGACAGTTAATCGATGGACACTATGATAGCCACTGACATTTCAAAAGATACGCAAAGCCCTGCTGGAGACATGATGAGTTGCCTTGACAATGTTCCTTTACAGATTTTTATGAAAGACACATTTTCATTTGTTAGGATAGGTCTCATTCGCGTGTTCCAACAATGATTTATTTCGCGTTTGACACAAGAGAAGGAGAATAAGGAAACTTCTGAAAATACATACATTGTATATTTAATATTATGAATGACTAAATAAATGCCTTTTTCCTGTATCTGTAAGAGGTATTATTATTATTAGTATCAATTCCTGCCCAGCATCACTCGGGTTAGCACGATATGCAGGATATTTTTGAGTTTTAATTAAAACTCGGCCGAATATGGTTCTAACTGGTCTCCAAAACGAATTAAAATGAGCAGGATTCCGTATGTATGAGTTGAGGTAAAATGACGGTAATAAATGTGAGATTTTACATTGATACATATTTGAAATACTTCTAGTTCTCACGGTTTGAAGATAATAATAATTACTAATGAACTTCAAAATCATTCAAGGCACTTCAAATTGCTAGTTATCAAAGAGCTATGCTCCATTGGTTATGATTATTCCATTCAATATCAAAGATAGACATCATTATCAATACAGGCTCGGCCTAGCTCAGCCGCAGTTGCTCATATTTATTCTTTGTACCTAATTCTTACTGCTTTCAAATACTGATCAATATGTTACATTTTTAAGGAGAAATAAACTTATTATTATCATCCGCACTCACTGCTGGATATTACAAATACCTCGATTTCGTTGCTCATTCTAAAGATAGACAAGCACATATTAATTACAAAACAAATTTGTAATGAATTCATCTGTACAGGATTTAAAATGTGCAATGGTACGAGACGGCGGTTGCTCTAGTTAGTGACGTATCAGAGCGGTATCAACACACACCATAGCACAGTAGGTTATGTTATCTGCACCTCTTGTGCATGCAACAATCGCCTCTATTCACACCCAGACAATAGCCATAACGCTTTGTCTAACTGCATGGCGCTAAGGGTGGGGCTACAGAGGATGCGACTGGCTTAACGGAATTGCAACGCGATAGTGCTTGTTTTATTTGCACTGGGAAGCAGAACTTTCCTGCTTGTCGTGGAAAATAAATCTATATATATAGATATCGTTTTCATAACTTTTCCACCAAACGATTGTGAAGTAATCACGGAAGTCATCAAGATTCACGTGTAGTGTAATTTTCTCTCATGGTCATATCATTCATAACTTAAAGTAATTTAAGCAATATGTAAATGATATGATGATTATTTGTGTCGTCAAGAGCGTAGAAAACGTAGAGAAATTTTAATGGCTTCATAACTTACACGAGCCAGGCGTGTCTTCTGCCATCCGTCAAATTCAAAATGAAAAGTTACTTAGGCTAATTATAAATGTATTGAAATCTAGTCTATCCTTACATATCCCGCTTCTGATATCACCCCACCTAAGGCGTACAGAGAAAACTGGTCAGTAATTCGATCTTGTCAATTAGTCAACGTCAATGTAGTAGCACGTCACCTAAAGATTTGATTGCGTGTGCGCACACCGTTCGTGGCTATAATCTGTAAAATTTTCTATCTGACCGCTGTGAGCCTGTGACAGACTGCTTTCGACTTAGTTATTTAATATCTTAAGCAGCAGACATACTATCTGTAAGTCCTGCAATGCATTCAGGAGTTGAAAGGTTAATTGTGTACTGCGGTAGTCATAGTTTTCAGATTAAATACAAGAATACATACTTAAACTTGCTTTACACATGGGTGCTTACAGAAAATCACCTTCAACGATCCTTCATCATTTCAGCCAAAAGTCGTCCACTGCTGGACATAGACCTCCCCCAAGTGTCGCCACAGTGACGAGTCCCGTGCGTCTCGCATTCAGCGGGTCCCCGCAACCTTCGCCAGCTCACTGGTCCACCTAGTGGGAGGCCTTCCATCGCAAAGTCTTCTAATTAGCGGTCGCTTCTCCAGAACTTCGACGATCCTTTCAGTATCGATACTACTATACTTCTTTATACTTCGATCATGTTGGTTAATTTGTGTTTTATCATATCCGAAGAAAAACAAATGTATGCCAAAGTAAGGCAATACTAGTAGGAACACAAACGGCATCCGTTATTAAATTGATATGGACTTTACTAATAAAACGTTTAAGTGCGAATTAAGCATTGTTAAATATGAAAGGAAGAAAGCCGACAAAACGTTACAATTGGAAGTGACAGTCTGCCTAATCGTTTCGTATAAATCTTTTGCGGAAAGCAAGCATAAAAATACAGCGTGTCCATAAAAAATGCATCGTGCAGCTTGTTTTAATAGCCCATTCAGTGCGACCCATGCTTTATGATCCAAATCGATTTTTTACGGCCTAGTTTTAAATTAATTGTCTCGTTTTGCCACAATAATATTATTCAGTTATTGGAAGTGATTAAAATGCAGTTTCAGACAAGAGATCATTTCGTTAGTGTATTTCATTCAGAAGTTTGTTATCGGGATCTGTTTTCCTTTTCAGAAATAGTGTGCTGTGTATAGTTCCGAGTTTACACAAAGGATTGCCCTCTGACCTGCGCAACCTTCAAGGAATGCCTTCTTATATAGGCGTGCATGCCATTGTCGCAATATGCTTGTAGGATTGTGTTGTAATTTGAAGAGACTGACGCTAACATTCAGCTCAGCAGAAAACGTTTTGTATTTGTCTCGCTCTAGATTCTCAGTGCCAATATCAACATTAGCGCAAAAGCTAAAAAATTGGAAGTCACGGGGGGAGGCCTTTACCCAGCAGTGGGGTGACACAGACTGACAATAACAGATCCTCAGAGGACAAGAAAAACTACTGGGAATCAAACTGTTAACTCTTTAAAAGTGTTGTTTGCAAAAACATGCGTAGAACACGCTGCAGGTATCTCAATTTTACGCTTATCAGATACTCCTGTTTGTCTGCCACCGAAAACGACAAAATTATCTTATTAGGTCTCGAAAAATCGATGATAAATATCTACAGTTCAGATTTTGTCAACATTCCTAATGTCTACCTAAAAAAATCTTGAAATTCTGCTTTTCATCTCCCAAACCGAGTCAGTGTGTACTGGTTGTGTCGATAGTAACTTCTTGTTCAACTCATGTATCGGTGTTTTAGCTCTCGAAGTTTCTCCCCACAAATCTGGTAGTAACTTTCCGATTTTGTAATGTAAGACATCTTCAACATTGTTACAGAATCTTGTTTCGAAAAGCTGAAGAACCTCGTGGTCTTGTTTTAGAAGTCTTGCAGTAAATTCGTATTTCACGACGTGTATCGTGGTGTCCTACCGGTAGTTTCTACATTATTATTCCGCTCGCATTTCCGATGGTATTATTGCAAAGCTAATACTGTTGGCCTTCATCATTAATAGCAAATATGTGGATATCTTGTACTTAGGTTAAATTATATTCATGTACTTGGCTATCAGAATCAAATTAAACCGTTTATTTGATCTTGAGTAATAGAATTTGTCACTTCATTACCTCGTGTTATTGAAAAAGCTCCCGAAAGCCTGTTGTAGGCGAGATTCTATTAATAATTCACAAATTGATAGACTAATGTAATCAGTCAATGTCTATAGAGACGGCAATAAATGAGTCTCTTACTCAGCTATAAAGAAACGAAGCTAAAATTACTGCTTGGCTGATGGTAAAATGATTGCAAATATGCTGTCAAGCGGTGTATAGGATATTACACTCGACGATGCGTTACAAAATGAACAGTTGCAATGTTGCATAGAAAGTGTCGTCCATACCTCCAGTCTTGACTCTTGATCTTGAGCTTCAAGGTCGCAGTACCCAAAGAAGGTTACCTTTTCTTAACCCAGGAGCTATATTTTAATATGAGTAACCGTAATCAGTCGTGTGAGTGTGAAGTATTCCCGCCTGGCTGGGGTGTCCTGTTCATGAATGCATTAGGAAGGCGGATATGTCAATTTGATCCCGCACTCGTGCCGAGTAATGTCGCCGTGCCGTCTGTTAGGATTATCACTGTACGGTTAGTAAAAGGTTGTCGGTCGTAAAACTTGTTAAATTATTAAGAGGATTTGGTATTTGGCGCTTTTGATCGACGGAATTTGTTGGCTCTTGAGTTTTGCTTGTTCATGCACTTCATGGAAATAAATTTCGCTCAATTGAGTAGTAACTCCGAACGTGGATATCAATGCGTCATCTGTTAAACGATTCTTCGATCTTGGACTATACTGTTACATTTTTCTTCGTGGGAAGCGCTAATGATTCTAGTAAGATTTAATTAATACCTATCATCAGACGGGGCTGTACTGTATTGGTCCCAACACGATCTATCGTCAAAGACAGTTCGCCTGTACTCCGCAGAACTTCATTAAATCTTGATACATTGTCTTCTATTTATTCAGTATTTGACTGATGTCACGATTTCACGAGCGATATTTGAACGCGCCAATCCAACAGACGTCTTTAATTTTATTTTCGTACAAAGACTCCCTCCTTCATTGTATCTTCACAATTGTTTACAATTAGCCTAATAGAATAGTATTCGATGATCTAACCTGTTGACTATGTGCTATTGAGGCTCGTAGCATATTGTTCTACGATGTTTTTATAAACTCTCTCTAGTATTTCAAGTTTCACAACTGACACTCAACTGTTATGGCTGCTCAGACTAATGAACGCCTAGACTAGGAGAACAAAGCGAAAATTAATTGGTAACATTTTTCGTTGTGCTGAAATAACTTGATCTTTAAAGACTAAAACCGCTGGCTCACTTTTACTTTTGTCTTGGTCCTCGTAATGATTTTCTATGTAGCACATGGTCATTCCACTATAAGTGCTGCAGTCTTAAAGAGACATCCTAAATACTAGTATCGTTAATACTGCATCGTCATCATTCTTTTGGTGCTCAGTCAAGTGCACCCGTGGATGTCTTCGGCGTATATCAAGTTTTGGTAAAGTCAAATTTGCTCATTTAAATTATGCTACTGATAAGTTCTATAATTATTTGAAACCAAGAAACCAAAGCAGAAGTAGAGATCAGAAGATTTAGAGGTTTGTGGAGATCTGGATGGAGGACTAATGCTAGGACCAGAATTGGTGAAAGGAAATGGGATAAGCAAAAGGAGGGTTTAAAATGCGTTTCGTTTTAGAAATAACATTTTATAGTGTCTTGTTTCCTGTAAGCTGATGATGATGAGTATCTAGTCTAGTATATGTACCAGTAGAATAAAAGCTTTCTTACTTGTTTTATTACTTTGTTCGGAAATGCGTTTATTACACTCACAAGATTCCACGATTGACGTGGAATCTTGCGAGTGTAATAAACGCTCCAGTTTCTTATTCAATGACCTTGCACTGTTGTAAAATTGCTGTTAGTTTGCCCCTAAAATACAAATCCATGAGCCGACGTAATGTGTCGTTTCCGTTAGTTTCGCAAACCGCAGGATAATCTAATCACGCGCAGGACATACGCGTCATACACAGAAAATAACTGGTGTGAGCAACTTGAAATAATTTGTTGTTGATCGAATAGTGGTGTTTGTTGTCGTTCATTATTATTATGTTTTATTAGTTTTAGGTTATGTTATAATGAATAATGATTAACGTTTAGATGAAGTAGGTATGTACTTAATTACTAAAGTAAATAATATCTTTGTTTTGTGTTGGGTCCGACGATACTTATCGTCGAAGAATCGGTTTGAGGCCGGTCATTAAAAACTTTATGGTGCCGATCCATGCAATTTATGTGCGGACAGTGTCTAGTATACCACAGAATTATGAGAACATAGTATCCTGCATTGTTTTCTGATCCACAGCTATACTAATATAGGTGTGGCTTTGCACATTCCAAGTATATTTGAATGGAAATACCGCTAAAGTGAAGTAATAGCATAGTAAGTCATGATAAGATAGGTTTGCTTACTATAAAATAACGTCATCATCTCGGCGAGTACTTCTACTAGAAGAGCAAACCAGGATTATACAGTTGTAAATTCTTCAAAATGTGTAAAGAATCTAGTGAAACGAGATAAAAGGAAGGCCAATCTGTGCCTTAGTAAATCTACTATCAAAGGTGAAACACCTTTTAATATGACCAAATCATATAATATTCTTGTAATTTTTCCTTGAGCGCACTATGGTACAGAATTTTCTTGATGCAAAGGAACCGAAATGTAATTATCTGGAAAAGAAATAGAATTGAAGACAAATCTTGCAGAGTTAACAAGCTGAAGTGGTTTTGGACTGTCCTTGACATGTCATCCCTGATCCTCCCTGGGTCAGAAAACGTAAAACCAAATTTTATACATTTTTGCTGCTTTCCGACTTCACCCAGACAAGGTTTTAGTCTAACTGGGATTAAAACAAACTTGAACACCAAAGCCTTTCCAATGGTAATAAGAAAAACGATTAGTAGGATGCTAAGGCTCATTCAAAGGTAGGCAATTACGTGTAGTAAGTAGTCACGGGACCGGTAGAACTGCTTCTCAAGCCTATTTGCTTAGTAGACATAACATGGGAGTCTTCGGCTAAGCGATGTGCGTGAGCAAATACCATTCTGTTTCTAATAGCAATTAGTGATCGAGGATTTTTATTTATTTGTAAATGGCTTTTAAAATACCAGATTGAGCTAAAACACGGGAAAGTGGTGAAGGACTGGCGGTTTTCAGTTTGTTTTTTTTTTGGCGGAGGTCTTCTTACTTTTTTACGTTAAATAAGAGGTGTTTATTTCAGCCTTTTTTTAATTTATAAAAGATTGAAGTTGTTCATTTAAATCCACTGGTGATAGATTTAAGCTAAATATAGCTGCTGTCTTGAAAGTTTGAAACACAAATTATGTTTAATGTTCCCCAAGCCAAGTAGCATTGCGCGTATGATGTCCCCTTTGGGACACATCAAATATCTAATACATCTAATATTAAATAAAATTGTTAAAACACATATCAAGTCACTAAAATAAAGGTCATCGACATGACCTACCATTTTTGGCGAAACTGTTGCTAACCAATTGAGAACTAGATAAGAGTATCAGCTGCCAAGTTAGATTAATACTTAACCATCAGATTACGTGTCTAACAATTAACTCCGTGATTCTGTATGCTTATAAGGTCTATAATCGCGTGTTTAGCTTATGACGTAAGGTCTTCACGAGGCGATGATGTCAATCTTAGTTTGATAGGACTAGGCAAGTTGTGTATGCAAGGCTTGCATGCAGATGGTAAGAATTTACAGGTTTAGATATGCATATTGCGTATAGATAGATATAATCTACTTGCGTGCATAGTTAAATAGATGCATAGTATCGTAGAACGTCCTGGTTTAATTGGCTTAACGTAAATAATCAAATACTGCTTACTTTTTAATTCGTAACGATTATGTTTTTATCGGATTTTTCTGCCTCTGAACCGAGTAATGGATGAAAGTATTTAAAGTTTTATTTGTTTTGTGAATCATTTGTTGTCCCTTTTAACCCAAAGATTGACTGGTAGAGAATGCCTTTTGGCATTAAGCTCGCCTAGACGCCTATGTACCACTATTGTACATGAAGTTGGACAGGCTTTTGTGCCATCATTTCTTGGTCCGAGCGAGTCACCTACCTGGCTATTGGTATATCAACGATCCTTTTCCATTTCTCTGCAAATTCGTTAAAATAATAATCTAAAATTCGTTTAGAAACAGATATTTGGGTAACAGCTACAATATCAGATCTTGCTCTATTGATGTCTAGAGTATTTATCGTTTATCTGGGACAATTTAGACAATTCACGGCACGGTTAGCGCAGTGGCTGAGCGATTCGACTGCTGCGCTGCGTGTCGCGGGTTCGATCCCCGTACGGAACAAATATTTGTATAGCCTACAGATAGTTGTTTCAGGTCTGGATGTGCTTGTGTATGTGAGTTTAAATGTTTGTAAACACATCCACGATACAGGAGAAATTCCTAGTGTGGGGCAATGCTTAAAAAAAAAAATATTGCGTTGGTTCATTCTTTTAAAATCATGGCTAATCGATACTTAAAAGACTTTCATGCTGATTGTTCAATCGATTATTTCTTGTATACCTTGGCAATATTATACAAACATGTACTTGTTCATTCTTAAAAAGTTTTATTTTGAGTCACAGCGAATGTTTTTCTTCACTGCTACGGCACAACGTCAAAATAAAATCGGTCACGTCCGAATTTAACATCTTGAGACCATAAAGTGTCGATAGGTAATAAAAATATCAATTCATTGGCTGAATCGGGACGAATTTAGAAAGAATCATAAAATATTTAACTACTAGCTTCTGCCCTCCATCTGCACCTAAATATTTTATATCTGGGTGCCAAATGTCATCCAAATCTATTCAGCCAATGTTAAGTAACAAACTTTTATATTGAGATAGACCGTGGCCTGGTGATGGAGCAAAGAGAAGCCTATACATGCCGTCTGTGGCTTTACATGCCGTAGAGAAATATTTCCCAGGCGTTGGTTTCCTCACGATGTTTTCCTTCACCGATGCAAGTGATAATTATACAATACGCACATGAAATGATGATGATTTAATGACATGAATTAAAACTTTGTTCAAATATGTATAAAACTAATTTTGAATGAAGATAGGTATCCCAAAACTGTTATCGCGCCGGTTTTCCTGTGATTCATTCATGCCAAAAATAACAGCGAACAGTACAAATCGTATGATAACATGTACCTAATCAGAGCTAGTATTGTGATCTAATTGCTAATATGACTAATTACTACCATTGTATGATAGTAAACGTGGGATACTCGTATTACACGAGCATTGAACACCATTATGCTAATTACTGTTGATTTTTTTACTGATCTTTCCAGCAACATAAACAAAGCGGTGCTGTTGAACTTTTCCGATAAACTTTATACGGCGATCGGAGTTTATGATGTTTGTAAATTGAGCTCTTGTGAAGATTCACTTTTAATGGAGATAAAGGTGATTAAAAATATAATAACGAAAGGCATAGTGTCGATGGCGCGTTCGTGTTCCACGCGCGTCTCAAGGAGATGTCAGCAACATGGAAGGAGCCCGCAAGGGCCGACGCCCGTTGAGGCCTGCGGGTTATTCGAAAGAGATACCGCGGCTTCGGCACAAGGACTAAGAAGGAACATGGGTGGTTTTTAGTCAGTAGAAGTCTGACACTCCCTTTCGCTCTCCCCAGAGCGGGAGGGGGGATATTTGATGATTTCCCAACCCCAAAAAAAAAAATAAGGCATAGTCAGTCGCTGCTTGCGTGGTTTTCCCACAGCAACCAGAACTTATGTTCTAATCAGACATCATCTCGCCTATAATCCCGGAAGGGTTTGGCAGAGGTGCACCCACATTTCGCCAGTTATGTTTAAGTCCTATAGGCGCCAGCCTACTGCCATCAACCAGGCAAAAATTCAGACTCCATGGCTATTAAAATAAAAATTCCTGATAGGAAAATCCAATAACACTGCCCGACCCGGAAATCAACTGAAGACCTCATGCTCAGCAGCCGCGCTTGCGACCACTAGACCAACGAGGCAGTCAGACAGTATTTAGAATTTAGTCAATTTTTCCTTTCGCAAACCACTTGATCTATGCATGATCTTTAGTGAAGTCTTCTTTTGCATTAGCATTTCGTTCATCCTTTTTCTGGATGAAAAACACCTTTCAACTCCGTCTTCTCAAGATATTATAATACTGTTACAGTTAAAGCAGTAACAGTTAGCATTATAATTTAAATCTGCATTGCCAGTTGCCACATACCGTTCGGTTTCATATTGTTTTGATTTGGCACGCCGCACGCCACTGACATTTCGAAACGACGCCATTCGTTTAAAGGCAGGCTTATATTGAGGCAGGGATCGTCGACAGCGTCGCTAGCTGGTAGTGGCTTTAGTGGCTTCATGAAAATACCATCATCGTCATTCTCTTGCCCTTAGCCTAATTTATTTTAAATATTGTTACGTCGGTCATCTAGAATCTTCAAGAAACCTCGCTTATAATTGTGTAGTGTCTAAAACACTCCAGTTCATTCTGTAGGTATAATTCCATTATGTTTACAAGGTCAGCACGGCGGGCGTCGGCGACATAATTGCCATTGTAATTTCGACCGTATGCCGAGTGCGTAACGTAACTTCTTCCTTGTTGGTTCTTTTATCTTTAAGTTTATTTTTTAGTTATTTTTCTTTGTGAATATTGTATTCATTTTTAATTAATAATAGGGAATTTTCTCGAACTTCTTTTGTGTGTTTGAGTATAAAAGGACCAACAGAGGTCGGAGCAGGCAGTCTACTTTAAAAGCGAGACAACGGAAGGTTCGAAGAGTTATCTAGTGCGATAAAGTGTTCAGTAGTGTTGAAGTGATTGTGTATTTAGTGTTTTGTGTTTAATAAAGATATTTCGTGTGTTTAATTGGTAGTGTTTTTATTTATCCCATACCCAGCTCGTAACAATTTGGTGTCAGAAGTGAGGGATAAATAATGCCGATTCTACCAAAGGACGACACGGATAGTATCCGTACGAGGAGTCAGCGACAACAAGGTATGGACCAAAGGCGATTTGGAGACTCACCGACACAGACACCGGGCGGTGTCCAGCCTACATCAGAGTCAGTCGCTGGCCCATCTGGAGCTACTCCAGCATTAGCGACGCCTGACTTGTCTGCCTTAATGGCGCTGCTTCAGGACCAGGCTCGCCGTCAAGAGGAGCAGGCTCGCCAGATGCAGGAACAGTTGCAACGGGACAAGGAGGAGCAGGCTCGCCGTCAAGAGGAGCAGGCTCGCCGTCAAGAGGAGCAAGCTCGCCGTCAAGAGGAGCAGGCTCGCCAGTTGCAGGAACAGTTGCAACGGGACAAGGAGGAACAGGCTCGCCGTCAAGAGGAGCAGGCTCGCCGTCAAGAGGAGCAGACGCGCCAGTTGCAGGAACAGTTGCAACGGGACAAAGAGGAACAGTCTCGCCGTCAAGAAGAACAGGTCCGGCGCCAAGAGGAACAGATGCTTCTGATAAAGGATCTTCACGCATCAGTTGGCAAAGAGCTGAACGTGGTGAAGGAGCAGGTACAGGAACACGACCATCGAATTTCAAAGGCCGAAATTCAGATTGCTGATGTGAAGAAGGCTTTGAATGAAATTATGGTTGGAGACGGGACTGTGGCTTCAGTGATTGCTGCACCTTCGGTGCGCGGGTTTAAAGTGCCGCCATTCGACGGAACATCTTCGTGGTCGGCCTATAAAATTCAATTTGAGGCCGTTATGAAGGCGAATGGGTGGACCAAAGCGCAAGCCATGACAGCACTCACCTTGGGTCTCCGAGACCAGGCCCTTACCATTCTTGAAGCACTCGGCAAGGATGTGACCTATGAACAGCTGCTGGAGGGGTTAGAATCTAGATACGGCGACGCGCACCTGGAGCACGTCTATCGTGCCAAATTAAAGGATCGTGTTCAACGTAGTGCCGAGAACCTACAGCAGTGGGCCCTGGAAGTTGAAAAGCTGGTTCGGAAAGCATACCAGTCCGCCCCTGCCCTTATTGATGGAAATCTGGTACAGGCGTTCGTAGATGGAATACGCGATTTGGAAGTTAGAGCCGCTGTGAGACTTGGGCATCATGAGACGCTGAAAGACGCCTTGGCCCATGCCTTAGAAGTAGAGGCAGTAAGGCAGGACCACCGTACGCACCGGGTCAGAGAGGTTGTAGCGTCCCCTGTACGCGACCGCCCGCAAGGATACAGCCCTAGGTGCTACACTTGTGGAGAAAGGGGTCATCTTCGATCAAGCTGTCCTAAGCGCAGCTCACCAAGAGAAGACCAACCCCAGCAGGGAAAGGTGGCTGAAGTGACTGCACAGCCACAGCAGGGAAACGAGTAAATGCCAGGACTGGGGGGCGGGTGCTGGCTGGTTTTGAAAGAGCCCCGAGGATCTCGATCTCACAAGCACATGACGGGAACAGCCTGACCATTAAGGGCGAAGTCAATGGAACTCCATGCAAACTGACGTTGGATACTGGAGCTTCTCACACGGTCGTCAATTCACACCTAGCAAATCGGTTTCTTGGGGACTACTTCAATAACCACGACCGTATACAATTACTAACAGCAACCGGTCAGCACATAACCGTCCGAGGCAAGAAGGAGGTGGAGTTAAAATTGGGTAATAGAATTTACCGGCACAATGTCATCGTGGCCGACATAGTGGACGATTGCATCTTGGGCTTGGACTTCATGCGGAAATATCGTTGTGAGATCGACATTGACCAAGGAGTGTTGAAATGTGGTTCCGAGGAAGTCTTCATGGAAGGTGCACCATCAGGGAAAGTGTACTGCTTGAAGGAAATTGTTCTACCTCGCAGATCAGAAACGATCGTGCCAGTCAAGTTACCACAGAACTCTGGACACAAAGATCGAAGTGTTCTGATAGAAAGGGTGAACAATGAGTTTTCATGGAAGATGGCACGAACTCTGGTAAAGGCTAACAACATCTCAGCTGTATGCATCTTGAATCCAAGTGACAAGGAGCAAGTGATTAAGAAGGGCACTTTGATCGGCACTTGCGAGGAAGTAGCTTGGATGCGTCAATTGCAAGATCTACCTACCGGAAATCAAACTCGTAGTGCAAAATTTGACGTGTCAACGCTTTTAGAAAACTGTCATTTAACTGAAGGAGAAATGGACAAGGCTAAGAAGATGTTACTTCAGTACGCCGGTATTTTCTCTACGAATGATGCTGACATAGGAAGAACTGGACTGGTTCAGCACAGAATTAATACAGGCAACGAGTTACCTATCCGTCAGCGACCAAGGAGACTGCCAGTTACACGGGAAAAAGAAGTGGAAACCATGATTGAGGGAATGGTGAAGGACGGTGTTATAGAGCCTTCATCCAGTCCATGGTGTTCTCCTGTGGTCCTGGTAAAGAAAAAGGACGGCAGTATGCGCTTTTGTGTGGACTATCGACGACTGAACGATGTCACGAAAAAGGACAGCTACCCACTGCCTAGGATCGATGACACACTGGATACGCTGACGGGAATGAAGTGGTTTACCACATTAGACTTGAAAAGTGGTTACTGGCAGGTAGAAATAGACCCAAAGGATAAAGAAAAGACTGCATTCTCAACAGGAAAAGGGTTGTGGCAGTTTAAAGTTATGCCTTTTGGATTGTGTAATGCTCCTGCAACGTTTGAAAGGCTGATGGAGCAAGTGCTTGCCGGATTGATTGGGGATGCATGTCTTGTCTATCTAGACGACATAATCATTGTGGGCCGTACGTTTGAAGATCACCTTAAAAACCTCGACCGAGTGCTGTCGAAGATCCAAACAGCAAACCTGAAGTTGAGTCCGAAGAAGTGCTCGTTTTTCAGAAAACAAGTGAACTTTTTAGGACACATAGTTTCGGGGGAAGGTGTTCAAACAGATCCAGAGAAAGTAGTCGCCGTCAAGGATTGGCCAGTGCCGAAAGACAAGACACAGGTCAGAGCATTTTTGGGTTTGTGCTTCTACTATCGCCGGTTTGTGAAGAATTTTGCCGACATTGCGAAACTTCTACACAAACTCACTGAGGAAAAGCAACCATTCTGTTGGGACGAGAACTGCGACGCCGCATTTCAAGAATTAAAGGGACGTCTGTGCAATACTCCTATTTTGGGATATCCTGACACTGAAAATGACTTTATAGTCGACACAGACGCAAGTAATACTGGAATTGGGGGCGTGTTATCTCAACGGAAAGGAAATCAGGAGGTTGTTATAGCTTACTTCAGCAAGTCTTTATCCAAACCGGAAAGAAATTACTGCGTAACGAGACGAGAGCTGCTCGCTGTAGTGAAGACATTGCAGCACTTCAGTAAATATTTGTTGGGACGGAAATTCCAGTTACGAACCGACCATGCTGCATTGAAATGGCTATTACAGTTCAAGAATCCAGAGGGGCAAGTAGCGAGATGGATTGAACTACTGCAAGAGTTTGACTTCGTAACCGAACATCGCAGTGGGAGAACTCACGGTAACGCAGACGCCTTGTCAAGAAGACCTTGTCCTGAAGACTGCAAGCACTGTGCCAGGCAAGAGACTAAGGAAGTAGTGCCCGTGAGGATGCTTAGAACGGATCTTAGCGATGAATGGAAGGAGACCCTACAACAGGCTCAGCAAAATGACTCGGACATCAAGCCAATCTTCGACTGGATTAAAGATGGTGCGCCGAAGCCCAAGTGGAGTGATGTGGCTGCGATGAGTTCCATCACGAAAAGTTATTGGGCACAATGGAACAGTTTGGAGATCCATGATGGAGTCTTGTGCCGTAAATGGGAAAACGCTCGAGGGGACAGCTGTCATCTACAAATGGTTGTCCCTAAAGCTAAGGTACCGGATGTTTTACGGCTCTACCATGATGGATGCTCGGGAGGACATATGGGGGTAAAAAGGACTCTACTGAAGATCAGAGAGCGCTTTTACTGGATCCACTGTCGAGATGATGTGGAGGACTGGTGTCGCAAATGTACCAGTTGTGCGGCTGTGAAAGGACCCCACACACGTAGCAGAGGTGCATTAAAAGTGTACAACGTTGGAGCCCCCTGGGAGCGAATAGCGCTGGACGTTGCGGGACCATTTC
This sequence comes from Diarsia brunnea, assembly GCA_949774965.1. Taxonomy (NCBI): domain Eukaryota; kingdom Metazoa; phylum Arthropoda; class Insecta; order Lepidoptera; family Noctuidae; genus Diarsia; species Diarsia brunnea. Next base: position 14,135,363 of record OX459013.1, on the reverse strand, counting down.
CAGAAAGTGATAGCGGAAACAAGTACTTCATGGTTGTCATGGACTACTTCACAAAGTGGCCAGAAGTCTTCGCCATTCCTAACCAAGAAGCTACAACAGTCGCAGATAAATTGGTTCAAGAAGTCTTCTGTCGTTTTGGAGTACCCTTAGAAATTCACAGCGATCAAGGAAGGAATTTTGAATCGCAAGTTTTCCAGGAGACTTGTCGATTGATGGGTACACACAAAACCAGAACCACCTCTTACCACCCACAATCCGATGGAATGGTAGAACGATTCAACCAAACGTTGGAGAGATATCTGGCAAAAGTTGTGGAAAGCAGGCAAAGGGATTGGGACAAACACATACAGCCGTTTCTTCTGTCCTATCGGAGTGCAGTTCACGAAAGTACGACCGTAACTCCAGCTTTCGCAAACTTTGGAAGGGAATTACGATTGCCTGCAGATTTAATCACTGGAACTCCCCCTGATGTCCCACGCAGTGTTACGGATTACGCGAATGACCTGCGTAACAAGTTAAATGATGTGTATGAGCATATCAGGCAATCCGGACAACAGATGTCTGAGAAGATGAAGACTCGTTATGACCGGAAGGCAAACAGTAGTGGTTTCGACGAAAGTTCGCTGGTGTGGTTGCATAACCCAGTGCGGAGCAAGGGAAAGTCTCCGAAATTGCAAGCAAAATGGGATGGACCATACCGAGTTGTGACCAGGATCAACGATGTCACCTACCGAATACAGAAGGGTCCGCGAGGTGCGCCTAAGATTGTGCATGTAGACCGATTGGCGCGATACTACGGGACTAATGATGCTCGGGACGAGCATGTCTAAGGAGGGGGCAGTGTTACGTCGGTCATCTAGAATCTTCAAGAAACCTCGCTTATAATTGTGTAGTGTCTAAAACACTCCAGTTCATTCTGTAGGTATAATTCCATTATGTTTACAAGGTCAGCACGGCGGGCGTCGGCGACATAATTGCCATTGTAATTTCGACCGTATGCCGAGTGCGTAACGTAACTTCTTCCTTGTTGGTTCTTTTATCTTTAAGTTTATTTTTTAGTTATTTTTCTTTGTGAATATTGTATTCATTTTTAATTAATAATAGGGAATTTTCTCGAACTTCTTTTGTGTGTTTGAGTATAAAAGGACCAACAGAGGTCGGAGCAGGCAGTCTACTTTAAAAGCGAGACAACGGAAGGTTCGAAGAGTTATCTAGTGCGATAAAGTGTTCAGTAGTGTTGAAGTGATTGTGTATTTAGTGTTTTGTGTTTAATAAAGATATTTCGTGTGTTTAATTGGTAGTGTTTTTATTTATCCCATACCCAGCTCGTAACAATATAAAGGGTGTAAAAATACCCTTTAACGAAGCTGAAAGGCACTTAATGTCCGCATTCATTGTGATGCGGACATTAAGTGCCTTTCCCACACCAGTGCCTTGGCCACAGCGCGTAATATTTGTTCTGGTCTATACCTAGGAACCTTCTCGTTACGGAGATATTGCAGGTCAAAGTTTCAACTCTTTCGCAAGTTTTTAATGTTATATCTTTAATTATAATACTTTCATGATCATGATCACAATACATCCATCGGCACCATGTTTTGGGTGAGTCATTCGTATAGTCATGATTTTTGTCCGCAATAGGGTAGTTAATAAAAAAAATCTAATTAGTCCGTCAGGTAGATTTCCAAAAAATATTGGACACATGTTTTTTTTTTTTTTTACTTAAACAAACAATGAAGACGATACAGTGCTTTGAAAACTCGTGTCACGTCATATTCTAAGACATTTAGTATGACATTTTTTTTCCCGGCGAGTGACGTCACAAGCCCCCACTCAAATCTTTGACGCGTTTTATCTTCGTCAATTTTTATTGATTTGATAAAACAAAAAAATACGTATCCAATATTTTTCGATAATCTAACAGATGGACTAATTAAAATCATCTATATTTTTAAGCCAGGAAACATCCCTATTGAAGTTGTTTCCCAGCAGTATTTTTTGTCGTTGCTTAGTTTGATGGACAGAATGCTTGATTGACGTCTTTATGAAATTTGTTAATGCTCGTCTATTTTATCCGCCATTGAGCTACGGCCGTCTATCTATGACTGTGAATGTCAACAGTCAGACTCGATATAAACCTGCCCTAATACCAGTATTCTTGATGCAAAAACCTTTTGTTAAGCAGACATAATCGGTGCTGTAACGCCCAATTATGTTTAGAATGCGTTGCCTAGTTTCGGTCTAGTTTATTTATAAGGTCACCTGCGGAAACGTGGGTTTTTGAGGCTGATAGTAGACATCAGCATTTGGTAGCGCAATGCGGGAAGTTTAGCGTAGATGCAGATAAATTTTGTGCTAGAAACCCGTAATAAAAAGACACGTGTAAAACAAATAAATAATTTATTTTCTTTCACAGGTTATTTACTACATCTAGTGGTTGAAGTAACCTAAACACCATCCCTACTCACCTTGTGTGTGGTGGTGGGTGCTGTGCAAGCCACTTTAAGCCCTGAGAATTGTTAGTATACGAAAGTCTAGACATAGGACCTTCTATAGCCAATCTTTAAAAGCATTCCATTATTGCGCGAGAACATCGAACAGAACCGACTTTAATTGAATTGACAGGATGCCTCGTTTCACGTCTCTAGTCCCTTTTACCTCTAAGTGAAGGGTAGGAATTGTGTGGGGGATATGTGAATGCTATAGAATTCTTGATATTCAATTCATTACTAAGTATTCGATTTTCGAAAGGAGCTCGTAGCTCAATAATAACACCCGCTCGGGTGTGTCACCACCCATTACATAGAGAGTGTCATCCGTGCCTCGGAATACCCGGATTGTCGGTAGCCCGAAAGTCATGCAGTCTTACCAAAAGGTGAGGAGAGGTGGTGGTGGTGGTGAGGAGGTTAGATAGGTTATCGTTCTATATAAGATACTGGTATTTAGCTGCATCCGGTTGTACTGGAAGACCCCAACATAGTTGGGATAAAATTAAGTTGATGATGACTCAGATTTTCTTCAGCATTTTATCAAATGCGAAGGTCATACTTAGAGATAAGAATTTAACGTTTACTAAGCACGTATTTATTCAATGAAGCGTGACTTTTAGTGATACTGAAGTAATTTTGTTATAATAATATATGCACTGTTGGACAAAGGTTTTTGGCCATGGGGCAAATTGACAAACAAAAGACGCTGCTTGCGAACACCGCAGTGTAATTTTTGAATGGTTCATTCCAACTTTAATTATCCTTTTATATTTGTACTTACTGCAGACGCTAGCACATCATCAGGCTTCTATAATATGTCAAAATTTCTTTAATAGATCTTCAATTTGATCGGTAAATCATTAGGTTCAAAGTTGATTGGGAGAATTTGACAGTATCGGTTAGCTTAATGAGCTGGCGTCTATACATATTACATACATATTTTTCTACACAACACCAATTCACATCCAGGAAGCATTATAAGGTGGTTGACCTCTATATATTCACATGTGACAACTTCAATTTGTGCCTCCATAGCTTTTTATCATGCTATCCTAATTTAAGCGCGGATAAAGGGTCCGTACGGCCAATATTATACTTATTTTTGGCACTCGTCCCTTCGGAGGTGACGTAAAACCCGATTAAGGGATTTACCAGTTGGATGGACAGCCTCTGTTAAGTACCTGGAACATAAATATGTATTACATGGTGTTGTGATTAAATAATCTAATGTAACAAGCCTTTTATTTGTGAAGAAAAGTGGAAATTGTGTTTTTCCTACTTCTTCGCTATTCACGGCACGGGTGGCACAGTAGATGAGCGCTTGGCTAGTACTGTGCTGCGTATCGCAATTTCGATTCCCACACGGAACAAATATTTGTATGGCCTAACTATTTTCTGGAGCCCTGACAAAGCCAAAAGGCGTCGCGGATGGACTCCAATATTTGACCCAAAACGACATATCGTATATCAGTCACGAACAGAAATATTCGTGACTGACAATTACGATAAGTCGTTTTTAGTGTTCAACTGTGTTGGGTCAAAGGTTACATTAACGCGTTACTTGTAATAGGCTTGGTTATAGTACCTACCGTATATTCCTCCGGAGATCGATTTCCGTACCATTGTAGTTAGTTTATGTGATGAATGCTAGTTAGAAACTATTTATCTTGAAGAAATCTTGATGAGGACAGCCTCTTAAGAGCGTTGGACGGTTAATCATCTAGTGAAAAATCAGCATGCCTGAGATACTTCTCGACGACACGTCAAGTCAATTCGGAGGCCTATGTTCGGCAAAAATACTTCAAGAATAACTAAAACTAAACACCTATCACTAATTCAGTAAAAAAATCTGTAGCATGGCATACTACGACCGTACATCAGGCGATGTTGCAGTCGTGAACTGAATTCCGGCTTTTCGCCACTTTCCGTCATTTGTTCCTAGTAATTAGTCGTTATTAAGTTATCCGCTCAGTTATGCGGCGTGACCGCTGTGCGTGTGTGCGCATGGAAGTGGGAATTTGTTTTAGTTCCGTTAATAGTTTCACTGAGAATTTGTACTTTAATCTACTACTTACTTGTAGTCTCTCTTTTTAATTTTTTTTAATTATATTCGTGTCTGACCGTGGCGTCACTTTGCAGAAATAACTTTCAGGTATGCTGGTTTCCTTCACTGAAGTGATAATTAAACAATACGCACATAAACAACAAAAAACAAAAAAAAAACACAATAAAATATTTTTTCTTTCTTTCACATGAATCCGAAAAAAATTGACTATTCGACGGCCACTCCACGAAACTCCACTCACTGCCAAAAGAAAAGTAACACATAAAACCTTATATTCTAACAATAATTTACATATATGGAGATACCCATTAATATATCTAAGATATGGAGCAGCGGAGTCTCCTAACACAGGCATTGTTTGCCTAAAAGGAGGCTCCAAACACATCATTGTATATGAAGCATTTTGTTTAAATAAAAATATTTTTCATTTAAAAAAAAAAAAAACCCTAATATATGTATATTTTTTTCAATATTTTACTTTAACACTTTGTCGGCTTAACTCATTATAGTGCGGTCGGACGTACAGACAAACGGATATGGCGAAACTAAAAGGGATCCATATTGACTACGGAACCCTAAAACCTGGATCATGGCTGATAGCGTTGATCAGAAACACCCTAGAAGTACATACACTGACCTTATTGGTGATGTTCCTCAGAAAGCTCAGAGGTGCGTGTATGACCAGCTATATTCAGAACATGAACGAAACAATAGGAGTAAGTGGGAATAAAAGCAGATAGTTTATGCCTTTCATTCATAGGAAAAAGCCGTGATATTATGTATGTTTATTATTCGAGTTCTTGAAGCGAGATATGAATTAGAGATCATGTTCTGTCGTCTCGTAACGGGAATCGCAAGAAATAAATGAGGAAACGAGTCATTTGCGATATAGCTAGGCATTGGCTCCAAGTGTCGGTTATTGCGTGTACTTGGGGTATTGCAGATGATCATATTTTATACTGGTGTTGCCTGCGGTTTTGCCCGCTTTCAGACTTTAAATTAGCAGACTTTCTGGCCTTTGTTTATGCATTACCAAGTATGCTGATCTCTCAATGCACGAGAAGTTCATACAAAGCGAGGCCAGAATGATACTGGATGCTGCGGGTTGTTCCAAAGAGACACAAAGGGCTGAGAAGGAACATGGGTGGTTTTTAGTCAGTAGAAGTCTGACACTCCCTTACGCTTTACACTCCGCCCAGAGCCGGAGAAGTCATTCGATGATTGCCCAAACTAAAAAAAAAATAAAAAAATAATTGTATATGTATAGCGTGATGTGTCGCTATGTCTACAACCGTCAACCATTATCTATCCTATTTGTTAATCCACGTCATAGCCTATGTGTGCACTAAAATTCATCTAAATTCGTTCTACTAATGTACTTACTTTTGCATTTATAATTTTAGTATGAATACTCACTATTTTGCCCTACATTCTCAAGGTTGTCTTAAATCACTTCGTTACAATTTTTACTCGTTTCCTCAGATTTCTATTGGGCAATTTTATAGTAATTAAAATACCAGTAATATTAACTCCTTGGCCAATTAAGAGTTCATTAACGAACCAACTACAGCAAGTCTTGTTCAGGAAAACATTAATTTACTGTTTATTCTACTAGTATAGAACAGAACTTGTGGCATGGCAGCCCGCCAAACGGTTGTTAGGGATTTAAAAAAGATTTATGTTCGAAATGCAATCGTCAAAAAGGAAAATTAAAAAAAAACCTGTTCTCTAAAAAAGGTCATCAATGATAAGTCCCAGTCTTTATCAATTTTATCAAACATGGTACTCCTGATAACGATAACACGTCAAACCACGCCCACGAAAGGCAATGAGAAAGTTCAAAGTCAGCATTTATTTCACTGAGGATATTTAAGTTGTCAATTCCAGATTTTTCATTTGAAATCGATCATATTATACTTGGGCTGCTTGCATTTATGGTGTAACAGAATTTGAGGGATTTTGAAGATCCGCCATCGCAATAGGGTAGTTAACAAAAAATATGACGTCACACGAATTTTCAAAGCAATGTATCGTCTTCATTGTTTGTTTATGTGAAAAAAGAAAAAAATATACGTGTCCAATATTTTTTGGAAATCTATCTGACGGACTAATTAGATTTTTTTTTGTTAACTACCCCATTACCACAGGTCTGATCACAGGTTCATTTAGATTCTTAAGATGCATTTCGAAGTGAATGCATGTCAGATAAATGCTTAGCGGGATTGTCTCTCCTTCCAGTTAGATAGACTGACGACCTGAATAAGGCGGCTGGGGTCAACTGGAAACGGAAGACATAGTTCCTAATTAGGGTACGCAATCGAGATCTAGGGCCATTTGACGAGATTCAATCTTGTAAGGAAGAAACGAGATTCCGGACTGAACGTGCGGCGTCTATTCTTGTAAATCTCACCAGTTTTCTGGTCGAGTAGCTTAACTCTACTTAAAATTCCATTGCCTAATCCGAATATTCCTGCGTAATTTGCGGAATGAGAAATCACGAGTAGGCTTTTTTTTTTGGGTGGTAAATCATCAAATGACGTCTCATTCTGGGCGTAGTGAAAGGGAGTCAGACTTGGACTGACTAAAACCCACCCATATTCCTTCTTAGCCCTTTGTGTTCCAGGGCCGCGGTATCCCTTTCAAACAGTCTCACAGACCCGGATCACGAGTTACCTAATTTCAAGTTGTAGGTCAATTGACACTCATCATCATTCTCCTGTCCCTATCCCAAATTATTTGGGGTCGGCGCAGCATGTCTTCTTCTTTCATACTTCTCTATTACTCGTCATCAGCAGGCACCTCTTTTCTAGCCATATCAACCTTCACACAGTTCATCCATCGTTTATCTACATTCATACTGAACATTGTAAGCCTATCTTGTCCTACTGCAGGGCTTAGGCCTCACTTCCCTCTTTCTACTTTTCGCTATCTAGTGCGATTGTAGGCCAATCCTTTGTGTAAGATTGGAATGATGGCTCATCCCGCCATCTCCTTCTTGGCCAGTCGCGTTGTCGTTTCCTGCTTTTTGGAATCCACTGAGTGGTAATTTTCCCCATTGCTCCTCCGGCATGCGGCAGACGTGATCAGCCCAGTTCCATTTCCTACATACACTTACAAAATATCTTCTTGTTTCCAGTGATGTACACAAGGTAGCCGTGCCGCCGCGCAGCCATGCCGCTGCCGAAGCGCTGTGTGGAGCCGGTGCACGTGTCTCGCGGCACGGTGCCCGAACGGCTGAATGTGCCTTCTGAGCTCGAGGCCGTCACCAATGGGACGCTCGCCAACACTGTCAGGTAATATTGAAGAGCAGTTTATAACACACACACGCACTGTGACTTAGTGCTAAAGTTAAGTGTTACTAACATAGTTTTAAAGCTCCATTTACTAATACAAATTGTCTTTTATCATATTTATGTTAGTCTGTAAGGGGGCTTTTACCAAAGTTGCCTGGACGTAAATGAATAACTGTAACAATGCCACCCGAAGAGGGTGGTGAAGCTGGATTTTTACGAAAACATAATTCTTCTAATGATACTTGGTCTTGTACCTGTAAGCGTTACTGCTGAGACAGAGATTCTGGGTACCATTCCCTGGTTAGGCAAAATGTTATTGATTTAGTTCTTAGCAGAATTTTTAGCCATTTGTTGGCAATAGACTCGCCTATTAATGTACATGGGACTTAACATAAATGGCGAAATAGGGTGTACTATTAGGGAAACCTCTGCCTAACCCTCCAGGCTTGATGTTATGTTACTTAATAACTATTGTAGTCTACTTTGAAGCCTAAATCAGCGTGGATGGTATAAAGCACAATAAATGCGTCCTTATAAAGAAGGCGTGGTATGAGTAATCAGCTGATTTAATTAGAGGATGGGCTCGCAGTGTGTCAGTAAGCAATGTATCACTAAATGAACAACTCGAAAGGTATTTCCGAAATAGCTGTTTAGCCTTGAACGATGGGCTTTTTATTAGAGGTCAAATGATTTCGTCAGGATATCGTTTTTATTCACCTTTCGTCTATGTGATTTATTTTCGAAAAATGCGATTATTTGAACTTCTCTTTTAGTAGTGACGGATATTAATGTTGATGGATGGAGAGGGAGGCCAAGGAAAATATGGATGGATTGTATGAGGAATGAAATAAAAGAGAAAGGAGTAAATGATGACATAACGTCTGACAGGGGATAAAGGAAGAAAAAAAAACGTGTTGCGGCGACCCCAAATGGTAAGGGACAAGGGCAGGAAGATGAGATGATGATGATAACATTTTGCCAGTCCCATGTAACACGTGATGAACCTATTCATCATCATCATCATCATTTCAGCCAAACGACGTCCACTGCTGGACATAGGCCTCCCACAGGTGTCGCCACTTTGACGGGTCCCGTGCGTCTCGCATCCAGCGGACCCTCGCAACCTTCACCAGGTCATCGGTCCACCTAGTGGGAGGCCTTCCAACGCAACGTCTTCGGCCCCATCGGCCATCCGTTCTGCGAGCAATGTGCCCTGCCCATTGCCACTTAAGTCTGGCGATTCTTCGGGCTACGTCAGTAACCTTGGTTCTCATGCGGATGTCCTCATTTCTGATTCGATCACGCAAGGACCTATCCTAACCTATTACCCTCAACCAAAATAAAACCGATAAATAAAATTAATAATGGACCCAGGATATTTGATCAGCGTATTGCTGATCATGACACTTGCAACACTAGTCCAACGAGGCATCAATAATTAATTTAGATGTGAATGATGTTTTGCTAGTTATTAATAAAACTTATCAATATGGTGACGTTTCTGAGTTTACTGTTCATATTATTTTCCTTATACGTTGACACAATAGGCATTCTTTATTAAATATATTTTAAAGGTATTTTTCATTATCTCTATGTTTGTTTTGTCTTTGTCGAAAATGTTGGATTCTGTTGTTTCTTCACCTGCAAAAATAAAGGGAACATGCTTTGTCTGCTAGTTCTGTAATTTAGATTCAATAAAGATCGCGTAAATAGGCCATCTGCATCGTTCCAAAAATCGTAGAAGCGGAAATAACGCTACGGTTGCGGCTCGGTCGTTCAATCCCTTGCATCCGTTGTACTATTAAGGTGAACTTGATCTCATTCAAAATGATAAGCAAGCTAGTTTGAGAGACATAAGTCATTTCAATTTTATCATTGAGAGACTCTTTACAGGTATGTATAACCTGTAAAGACCCGGGTGTAATTACAAGTATGTTGCAATACCAGGTCTCATCATTTGCTTACCCTTTACCGAACTATGTTGGGGTCGGCTTCCAGTCAAACCGGATGCAGCTGAATACCAGTACTTTACATGGAGCGACTACCTATCTGACCTCCACAACCCAGTTAGTACTAGGTAACCCCTCGGTAAGACTGGTTGTCAGACTTTCAAGCCACCCGGTCTTACAGAGATTTATAGCTGTCCGTGACCACTTACTATTAGTAGGTAACTGTTGTTCGGCCATTTTGATTAAATTGCATTTAATACCACAAAAAAATATCTGCAAAAATGTTCATAAAGTCTGATAATCCCTTTTTATCCTCAACAGGCAGTTATCATCGCTATCCAAACATGCAGAGGATATGTTCGGCGAGTTGACCCGAGAGGCGACGAACTTAGCCGAAAGAACCAACGTGTTGCAAGCTCGGATAGACCGGCTGGCTATCAAGGTCACACAGCTTGATTCTGGAGTCGAGGAAGGTGAGATACTCCCATCTATCTTTACTTAGAACTTCTTCTTAGCGTGTCGCGTAGTTAAATACCCAATTATATAGGGTGTAAAAGTACCCTTAACGCAAACGAAGGGCACTTGTTCTCCCCACCACTGCGATGAATCTCCTAGTTACGGAGATATTGGGGGTCAAAGTTCAAAATTTTCACAGCTGTTTTTGTAAATACTAGTTTTTCAGGTTATAACTTTACATAAATTACCTCCATGACCCGTTTACTATTCAAAGCATCCACTAGCACAATGTTTTAACAGTGCTACTTTGAGTTTTACCGTAAAATGTGATTTTCGACCCAGAAAAAAAAAAGTCGTTTCCCAGCAATTTTTTTTGCGTAGGGGTACTTAGTTTGATGTACAGAATGCTTGGTTGACGGCTGTGTGATGGGTTGATTTACACCCTGTAAATACGTACATATATCCAAAAACATGACATCTAATAACATAATCTCCTCTCCTTCCAGTGTCCCTACAAGACATACAAATGCGCAAGGCGTTCCGCTCCGCCCGGTCCTTCCAGCAACAGCTGTTCTCTCGCAACTCGATGCCGACGGCAATGCTGTCAACGTACGCACGCTGCGACCGCCCGCCGCCGCTAGAGATGTTGAACGAGTTCAGAGATGATGGCAGGGATGCCAGAAAGTTCTACACGGATCCTGACTACTTCTTCGAGTTATGGAGGCGGGAGATGCTGCAGGATACTGAGAGGATTCAGCATGATCGGGGGAAGAAGGTTTGTTTGATTCTTTATTAAGTACACTTAAGATTTTCAGACCTTAGTGTGTCACGAGCCCTGCAGTGTTAAGTGTATTTGGCATATGACATGGATCCCTCCTGGCTGCCTGCTGATCGTGTCCTTAAATCTAAGAACCAAAGGACGGAAGATCTAAGGACGCTTTTTTTCTGAAGACTACCATAGTAACTGTTTTGAACTCACCTGAGCATAATCAGCATTAACTGTGCCATTTCTTGGCCGCAGGCCTGTCAGTGAGAAGGAACCTGCAACAGTCGTCCGTGTTGCATCACAGAAATGAAAATCAATCATCAAATGACTCCTCCCGCTCTGGGCAGAGCGGTAGGGAGTGTCAGACTTCTACTGACTAAAAACACCCATGTTCCTTCTTAGCTCTTGTGCCGAGGCCGCGGTATCTCATTCGAACAACCCGCGGCCCTTTCAACCCCTTACAACCCTTTTTCCGCATTAAAAAGTAACCTATGTCCATTCTCAGGCTCTAGGTTATCTGTGTACCAAATTTCATTCAAATCGGTTCAGTAGTTTTGACGTGAAAGCGTGATAGATAGACAGACAGACAGACAGAGTTACTTTCGCATTTATAATATTAGTAAGGAAGTAAGGATTAGATAAAGTCATATCAACCTCCCTCCAGGTACGGCAACCACGCAGCGGTGGCAACGCGGAAGGTCGCAGCGCGCGGCGAGTGCGACCTCCGCACTCCACTCGCGACCGGCTCAAGGAGGCCGCCGTCACTCGCGGGGAACACATCATGGCGCCCGCGCAGCTCAGGCATTACAACATCGAGCCGGCGTACAAGCCAGACCCCGTCTATCAGGGTGAGTTATGTGACTGATTGACTAAGGGCTCGTTTACGGAGACGCGGGGCGTCGCGCGGCGCGTGCAGAAGGTTCGTCTCGAGCTTTTTATTCATTTACTGAGGGGCGCGTCCACCGCAACGAACGCTGCATTTTAAACCAACGAGCAAAAAATCGCTTCTCGTAAAATCGACGTTTAAAATCGTTAACGTTTTCATACATCGCCATGTGTTTGAATTAAAAACGCACAACGCGCCTCGCGACGCCCCGCGTGTCCGTAAATGAGGCTTAAGTCCGTCAACTAAGATACGGGCCTATCCGAAAGTAGCTCGAAACTTTGAAATGCACCCTATTCATGAATCCGAAAACAATAGTAAATATTATTGGATTCATGAGTTTTGTTAACACATTGGGAGTGTCCATTGTCCAGTCGAGTTGTCATCCATTGTAAGTTTGGACACCTGCCTAATCTCAGTTCAGAAAGTAGCAGAACGCAAAAGTACGAGTTTCGTGCTTAGAGAATAGAAATACAGAGACCATCGTTTGCCCGAAAAGTTGGAAAACATGGCGGTATCTACTCCGTGTAGGGACTATACACCATACTGGCATCACGCATAATCCTGTGCCGCGCAAGCCGAGGTATCCGCAAAATTAGCGATGATTCCCGGTGTCCATCACCGGCTGGTCGACCAGTGGTATAGAGTGCCATGTATTTTTTTAAATACACCGTTGTTGCCATCCTAATTGGCATCAAATACTGATAGTAAAGTTTTGTTCGGCATACAATACCTAAAGAAAAACCTTCTTTCTTCAGCGACGAACATATCGGAAGGCGGCTACAGAGTGTCACAGAACCGGCCGCCGTCGGTGCAGCCCGCGCGACCCAACTCCATCGAGATCGAGAACACGCAGAACAGACAGCCCCGGATAACTGGCAATGGACATGGTAAAGTTATTTTATTTTAGGAATATAACGTAAATGGATTCTAACTCAAACCATTTATTTCAATTAGACTCATGAATGTCCGAAAAACAAAGAAAGCGAAGCTACAAACTGTCACAAGGCATAATTATTTGTGAAATTTCTGTAGTTGCTCATTCCAAAGCGCAGATTTCCATGGAGAAGAATGGGCAAGAAACGCCATGGACATATTTTTTAAACCTATATTAATATGAAAAGAAATATGTTGTTATCAAGATACGGGGAGGGATTCATGTAACTTAAACGTAATCTCATAATTTGGCTATATTTTTTTTTTTTTGGAAGAAATAACATATTTGTATTTATCATAATAATATACTAAAAGGCACAACATATTCTACAAAATAACTAAATACTGGTACTGTTAATCCGCATCATCTCACGGCCGAGGGCCTCTCTTCATGACTTCCAGTTGTATATGAATGACTAGATAAAAGGTCAAACAATATGTGCCACACGGTTGAGCCAAATACACAAAAAAGCCAGAAAACTAGTACCTGAATGCTGGTTTTGTAGCCTGATTCTAAAATAATATTACACAGTAACAACTAGTAAGGGCAAAACAACTTGTATGAAATTTTCATAGGTTTAAACAAAACTGCCCTTATTCCAACTCAGTTTGGGTTGACGCAGCATGTCTTCTTGTTCCTTACTTTTATTTTATTACTCGTCAACTCATGAGATCCCTCCTTTTCTGGTCTATTGATTTATGCATCGTTTCTGTGGTCTTCCTTTACTCTAAGACCCATCTACAACCACACTTAAAACATTCCTCTGCATCACATGCCCATACCACGACAACCGTTCTTGCTGTTAAAACCCATAACTGTTAATGATTAACAGTTATGGGTACAAACTCTTCAGCTTTATAATATTTTAGATTAACAGTTAATCTAAAATATTATAAAGTTGAAGAGTTTGTTCGTTTGTTTGGTTGAACGCGCTAATCTCAGGAACTACTAGTAGGAAATCAAAAAATATTTTTGTGTTGGATAGCCCATTTATCGAGGAAGGCTATAAGCTATATTTCACATGGACGAAGTTACAGGCAAAAGCAATTACCCTATATTTTAGAAAATAATTGATTTTTTCCATCCAGTGGTGGCAGCGGACGAGAGTCCGTACGGGTCGGTGGGCGGGGAGCCCATCTACGGCGGCAGCGGCGCCGGCACCCCCCGCCGCCCCCGCCCCTCCGTGCCGCCCCCCGCGCCGCCCGCCCCCGCCTGGCCGCACGCGCCCGCCCCGCCCGTGCCGCACGCACAGCACCCTGAGTCGCCGCCACAGCACACACCTACCAGGTACGTCACGTTACATAACATCTACCGCCCCGCCCGTGCCGCACGCACAGCACCCTGAGTCGCCGCCACAGCACACACCTACCAGGTACGTCACGTTACATAACATCTACCGCCCCGCCCGTGCCGCACGCACAGCACCCTGAGTCGCCGCCACAGCACACACCTACCAGGTACGTCACGTTACATAACATCTACCGCCCCGCCCGTGCCGCACGCACAGCACCCTGAGTCGCCGCCACAGCACACACCTACCAGGTACGTCACGTTACATAACATCTACCGCCCCGCCCGTGCCGCACGCACAGCACCCTGAGTCGCTGCCACAGCACACACCTACCAGGTACGTCACGTTACATAACATCTACCGCCCCGCCCGTGCCGCACGCACAGCACCCTGAGTCGCCGCCACAGCACACACCTACCAGGTACGTCACGTTACATAACATCTACCGCCCCGCCCGTGCCGCACGCACAGCACCCTGAGTCGCCGCCACAGCACACACCTACCAGGTACGTCACGTTACATAACATCTACCGCCCCGCCCGTGCCGCACGCACAGCACCCTGAGTCGCCGCCACAGCACACACCTACCAGGTACGTCACGTTACATAACATCTACCGCCCCGCCCGTGCCGCACGCACAGCACCCTGAGTCGCCGCCACAGCACACACCTACCAGGTACGTCACGTTACATAACATCTACCGCCCCGCCCGTGCCGCACGCACAGCACCCTGAGTCGCCGCCACAGCACACACCTACCAGGTACGTCACGTTACATAACATCTACCGCCCCGCCCGTGCCGCACGCACAGCACCCTGAGTCGCTGCCACAGCACACACCTACCAGGTACGTCACGTTACATAACATCTACCGCCCCGCCCGTGCCGCACGCACAGCACCCTGAGTCGCCGCCACAGCACACACCTACCAGGTACGTCACGTTACATAACATCTACCGCCCCGCCCGTGCCGCACGCACAGCACCCTGAGTCGCCGCCACAGCACACACCTACCAGGTACGTCACGTTACATAACATCTACCGCCCCGCCCGTGCCGCACGCACAGCACCCTGAGTCGCCGCCACAGCACACACCTACCAGGTACGTCACGTTACATAACATCTACCGCCCCGCCCGTGCCGCACGCATAGCACCCTGAGTCGCCGCCACAGCACACACCTACCAGGTACGTCACGTTACATAACATCTACCGCCCCGCCCGTGCCGCACGCACAGCACCCTGAGTCGCCGCCACAGCACACACCTACCAGGTACGTCACGTTACATAACATCTACCGCCCCGCCCGTGCCGCACGCACAGCACCCTGAGTCGCCGCCACAGCACACACCTACCAGGTACGTCACGTTACATAACATCTACCGCCCCGCCCGTGCCGCACGCACAGCACCCTGAGTCGCCGCCACAGCACACACCTACCAGGTACGTCACGTTACATAACATCTACCGCCCCGCCCGTGCCGCACGCACAGCACCCTGAGTCGCTGCCACAGCACACACCTACCAGGTACGTCACGTTACATAACATCTACCGCCCCGCCCGTGCCGCACGCACAGCACCCTGAGTCGCCGCCACAGCACACACCAACCAGGTACGTCACGTTACATAACATCTACCGCCCCGCCCGTAAAATACGGCTTACAATATTTAACGCATTATTCTTCGGTGGATTATAATCTATCGAAGTAAAACTTGTGATTTATCTGTTTCACAGTTTACAATCACGCGAGATACATTATAATCAAACGGTATTGACATAATACTCAGTAAGTCACTCCCTCCCTCCCTTCTGTCCCGCAGGTCTGCACTCCCGCCGCCGCCGCCCCCGCCGGAGGGCTCGGTGTCTCCGCCGATGATGAACGGCGCCTCGCCGCCACACCGCACGGTGCTGGACGCGCATCTAGACCACATGCACGCTGTTATAGGTAATTCATAACGCCTCTACAACTTTCTTAAGTATACTACATACATGAGTTCATCCCTTTTCCAATTCTCTATTACATTTATTAGGGAAATAGTTATATCAGACTCAATTTTGGACTCTGTCGGGCACAGTATGAATGAATCGAAAGTAGGAGAGAGAAGGAAGAACGCTCATGAGCCAAAGGAGGTAGGCAAAAACCACATAATGCCACCTGTGTGATCCTCACTTGCTCTTTTCGTCTCTTACACGTTCAAACATCTGGTTCATTGAGGGAAAGTCACCTAAGAAGTTTTGATTTTTCGAGGAGAATATTTTTGTTATATGCAGAACGGGTATTTTTTTTCAACATGGCGTTTTGCGTAATTCTTCTTTCTGTGTCAAGACCTTGGTAACTTTCTTTTTTTTTTTTTACAATCCGGCGTAATATTATAATTATGTTAATTGATTAATTATTACTGGTGATAACCGTATCTGAACAATACAAGTTCATATGAGACTGAGTGTAGGGCGTGTGCGCGCAGGTATGATGTCTTCGGAAGAGGCGGACGGGCTGGGCGCGGAGGGCGCCGCTGTAGCTGGCAACATCCCCGCCCCGCCCGCGCCCCCCGCCGCGCCGCCCTCGCCCCCGCCCCCGCCCCCCGCCGAGCACCGCCCCCGCCCGCCCTCGCCCGGCGCCCTACTGCGCGGTGCCTCCGCACTCAAGCCGCCGCGCCCCACGGCCGAACCTCAGGTTGATCCCAGGACTGATCTACTGAAAGCCATCCGAGATGGTATGTATCATACAATATTTATTTTTTACATTTCGGTCAGCCATTAGAGTGAACACTGTTCATTGTGGGTGTAAGACATTACTGACGTACTAAACGGGTTACAATACGATAAACCCAGAAGGCGAGCCTCTAGAAACGAGAAATCTAGTAGAGTAATTGGCTATAGGGCAAGCAAAGCTTTTTGGCTTGTACAAAAGTATCGCCACTACAACTACACTTTAGCACTGTGATATTTGTCTCGTAATAGGTTGTGTTTAATCACATAGGTGTACTGACTTACTTTAACAAATATCAATGTCACATTCCAGGTATCAAACTGCGCAAAGTAGAGAAACGTTGCGACGAGACGACCGGGCGGTACGACACGCTGCGCGGCGCGCCCGTGTTCCTGGACGTGGCCAGCATACTGGCGCGCCGCGTGGCCGTGGAGCTCAGCGACACCAGCTCCGGCGCCGACTCGGACTCCGACGACTCGGACCAGTGGACCGAGTCACGTGCGTGACGTCGCGCCTCGCCCCGCCCCGACCCTGCGCCGCCGCGCCGCCCGCCCGACCCCGCGCCCCCCGCCGCCGCCCCGCCCGCCCCGCCCGCGCCCCCCGCCGGCGAGCCCGTCGCCATCACACTGAAGCACGAGCCCGCCGCGCCCGCAGCCACCCCGGCGCCCCCCCCACCCAAGCGCGCAGACGAAACGTGCTACGTACGCAACTCGTCGTTCCTCAGTCGCGACATAGAGGCGCGTGCGTCCCGCACGGACCCGCAGCCGGCACGCACCGGGCCCGCCCGCCCGCTGCCCGCAGTACCCGGCGTGGCGCGCCAGGCCTCCACATCCAGCACGTCGAGCCGAGAGCGCCCCCCCTCCCCACCGCGCCGCGCGGACCCTCCTGCAGTCAAGTCTCCACCGATCAAATCTCCGCCCCCCGTCACCTCCCCGCTGGTGAAGTCTCCTCCAGTGCGAGCAACCCCGCAACCCGCGAGCGTCACCTCGCCCCCCGCCAGGAGGGCCACTCCACCGCGAGCAGATGTGACGTCACCGCCGGCACTCGAACACAAGCCAGCGCCGCTCGTCATCAAGAGTGAGGACACGTCTAGTGCACCGCGGACTGGGTGGCGCGAGTCTCCGGTCGCCAAGGAAGGGCCCGTCAAGGTTGAGAAGCTGTCCCTGGCTTCAACAGATATAGATCCTCCGGTGGAAAGTGGCAGTGGCGAGGTTGCGAAGGTCGAAGATGAAAAAGTGGAAAATGAGAAGGATAAGGACTGCAGTAAGGCGGCGAAGTCTGAGGAGTCAAACAGGGTCGGCGACAAAATAAAGAAATTTGAGAAGGCGGCTGAAGATGCCAGTGGTACTTTGGGGCGGTTGTCTCGACCTGGCTCCGTGCGAGGCCGGCCGCGTACCGAGCGGCTCGGCTCCGACAACAGTCGCGAGGACCTCCCCCCTCCCGCCACGCCCTTCAAGGATAATGTGCACTTCGAGCTGAGCGCCGCGCCGGCCGAGCGCGCGCCCACCGTGCTGGAGCGGCAACAGTCGCTGTCCCGCAGCGCGGCCGGGCCCGCGCGCTGGCAACGTGGCGAGCCCGACGGCGAGAAGGCCCGCGAGCCGCAGAAGATCATCAAGCCGGAGTTCAAGCCGATGCCGTCTCCCGTCGACGTCACCATCCGCTCGCCCAGCCTCGGCGCTAAGATCGGCGACCAGTTCCCGTCGCACGGCACCGCCTTCCGCAACGTCGCCTCTCCCGACCCCGCCCGGACCAGGGAGGTCAAGGTCAACGACGATGTAAATACTCAGAATAATTTTAAGACTTGTAAATTTAAAACGAAGGACAAGTACTCAGTAAGCAAGGGTTCGAGCTACTTCACCAGAGGCTCCGAGGAGATTTGGCTCGTGAAGAAGAAGGACATCGAAGAGATCGAGGAGAGGGTGCTGGACTCGTTCAGACGTGCGGGCGGCAACGTTTGCATGCGTAGTGAGTCTATGCGGCCGTCGTCGGACAGCGGGCAGGGTGCGTCGTTCACGCACGCCACCATGGGCCGCAACAAGCGCCAGCTGTACGCGCGCAGCGAGTCGCTGGACCCGCAGTGGGCCGGCGCGCGCGCGCACACACTCAAGCGCCAGACGTCCGTGGCGTGCACGTGCGGACACGACAAGAAGACGCGCTCCAAGAGCGCCAACTCCGACACTACGCCCCGCCCGCGCTCCCGCTCACACGGGGATGAGAACAATCAAGCTCACGTCCTCGACAAGTACGAAACCCTCGTGTAACGTCACCCCCGCCCCGCCCACCCCTTCCATACATGTATATTGTGATATTTGGCATTGTGGAATAGAGTATTTGACCTTTAGGGATATCTTATTGTATTGATGTACCCCTCTCTTCAAGGGAAGTATCTTTCATATCTATGTTTGTTCCATTTTTACTGTATCCTACGTATATAGTATAGGCTATTAGGTCACAGGTCGATATTATAAGTAAAACATGGTGCATTGCATGGAATACCTATCGGTTTGATCAATTTAATATGATGCATAAAGTGGTGTTTATATATCAGATGAAAGGTTTATTGGCTAGTCTTAGGGAGAGTACGGACGGAAGTAAATATATGTTTCATATGTAAAACCAAAAATATATATACGCGATATTGATTATAACAGTAGTAACGAGATTGGATAGATAGTAGTATTAAAAATGTAAAAGTCTACTCTTCCCTTTGGAACGAATGGTGGCAGAATGGATTTTATTGCGTTGACAATACGTAGCTGTTGTTTGAGTAAAGTATTTTAAATTATTTCACTGCTTCAGTGTAAGAACTGAGATGAGGCCCACCTTAGCACAATTTAATGCAATGGTGCTTAGCTTGTTAATCGATTCGAATATCTGTCTTGACCCTCAAAACCGCTTTCATAAACGGTTGTGAAATTACATTTGAGATTCTCGATATTTATATTTTATTTATAAATGTAAAAAAAACGCTTTAATAAAAACAAGATTATGAAGTTGCTAGTCGATGTTTTGTATTCAAACAATATAAGGTGCGTCTTTATGATTTAAAGAGAATGTTCTGTCTCTAGTATTCATATATTTAAAATATATCTTATAATATTTCTTATGAACAATTATTTCCATTAGGCACGATTGTTAGGGGAAAGAAATAAATTAGATGCCTATTCCTACATGTAAGATTGCAATGTCTAAAAGTATATAAAAATGTTTTTGTAATTTCATATAATATGTGACCTGCGTATGTAGTGCCAATTACATATATCGATTGTATATTTTCGTCAAAGTAATACAATTAACTTCCATTTTATACATTTTGTATCATCCAGATAGTGGAAAATTATATTGGAATTTGTTTTATGTACTCTATTAGGTAAGAAACGAATCTCAGTTTTCTTCCAACTATCTCTCTATATACAATATAATA
This sequence comes from Diarsia brunnea, assembly GCA_949774965.1. Taxonomy (NCBI): domain Eukaryota; kingdom Metazoa; phylum Arthropoda; class Insecta; order Lepidoptera; family Noctuidae; genus Diarsia; species Diarsia brunnea. The sequence goes on along the minus strand of OX459013.1, from coordinate 14,115,100 downwards.
TTCTGTGTGAGCTATTTGTATTCCCTAAAATATACATTCCGAAGTGTTTAGTTGCTCACTGTTCCCACGCGACTGTGTTTTATACGTTTTAATGTTAAAATGAGCAACGAATGTGTACCAAATTTTCTAAATATGTAGTGTTGTACCTAGCTAGACATAAGTTAATAACAAATTCGTTTTGTGTATGTACCTTGTCTTATGATTTTTTTTACATAGTGGAGGTGAAAACATACGATTGCTTTTTTGACACAAATAATACTACTGTTAGGTTATCCTAATTTTAAACGAACCATCCTAAATTATTCCTACGCAATAAAAAATGGTTTCTACCTGGTAATTTAAATGTTTGTAAGTTATTGAACCCGCCATTTTTGTACATAACAAGTCTTGTCTCTTATTGAGTAATCGATGATATGAATTCAGGTGTATCTTGTATAATCCAGAAATAATTTAAACTATGCTTATATGGAATCTTCGAAATGTCTACCTTGGTTGCGTAATATTCAGTATGAGCAGCATGTAGAATAGTAGTGTAATGTACGTAACGGTCACGATAACGTAGTAAGAGATGTAATTATAGCTGTAAGGAAATGATAAAGCATGTTTTATATTATGTAGAATACGAACGCCTCTTTATGTTGCCGTCAATGGCAATTGCTAATTATTTATTTGCATTTTTCTTAAATGTTTATAATTTCTAATATTAAAATCGAAAGCAAATTGTTGTAATCGCTGAATAGTCCACTAAATACATTGGTTGTTGGTTATCATGTCACAGGAAATTCTTCAGGACCTTTATACATTTTATGACATTTGAAAGCAGCTTGTAGAGTGACATGGTAACCAATGATGGTGTCGGGCTGAAGTGCTTCGTATCCTGGACTACAACGTCATTGTGTAATAAGAATTATATTTTATAAATTGTTTATTTGCTAATACAATATAAGTTAAACGAGTTGTGTTTTATTTTATTTATTTCTTGGTACACATGTTTAGAAACAGAAGATCTCCAAAGTATCTTTGTCTGGAACGATTCATGTCTAAAATCACTGAACCAGATATGAGATTTGAAAGCGAAGTGCTGCCTGGAACCTGGGGGAAAACAGGCTATATTTTTAATGCTGGGTTGTAGACGAAGTCGCGGGTATATCGACTGATTAAAATAAAGAAAGAAAAGCGTAGCGCCAAAACTTAAAAAGAAACGGTAAGAGAAATTGGGGGAGACTTTTTCTTAGCTGTAGGTAAAGGTTTTAGAGGAGAAATGAGTGAACCCCCTCATTTAAAAACTTTATTTCGAGCAGAGACTTGATTACAGGGTTAGAAAACTAACGTGTTTGTAAACAATACGACACAATGAGTGACAACAGCGAACCACAGCGGTCCACTCTACCAGTAATTATTTTTATTTTAGAACCCTGGACAACTAATATATTTTAACCAACGTAAAATTGACTGAAATTTTGATTACGCGGGCTACCTAGTACTTCCTCCGATACTAGCGCTACTAGTAAGTAGTAGTGAAAATAGACATTACACTCGTCCTACTATTCAATTCAACCTTATAATATTTGAAGGGTAAATTTTTGTTTTTATTAATGTAAAACCTCCATGTATTTATTGCCTATGGAATATGGTTACAATGGAGATTTTGACGTTGTCATAGAAAATATATTTTATGTTAGAATTTTAAGAAATTTATTATTATTGTGAAGAGAGGGAATGACTAACTTTAAATGTCGTTTCTTTGGTTACAGAGCAACACATTTTGTCATTTCTTCATGATTAAGGAAATATAGACTTATAAAACGACATTTTTTGTTTATAAAGAGCTTAACAAAGCATTAAAAATGGAGAAACTACGTTTCGAATTCACCATACTTCCGGGGAGTGACGGAAAATCAAATGTCTGTTGTGTAACGTCAATAGCAACGACTGAAAATATAGTATACGCTATACCAGAAGAGCTTCAATCTGTTACTCATCACAAAGAAATAATAAAAACAGCAGCTTTCACTAAGATAAAAAATAGCTTGAACAAACGACACCAGACGCGAAGAGTCTGGATAACAATGACAGGAGAACTTAAGAAAACCTACTTAGATGAGGATGATAATTTACAATTTGAAGATCGGTACTTAGAAGAAATAGGACAAGAACAAAGTGCGGCGGCGCCAGAAAAAGAAACAACTGTATTAGAAAAATTATTTGAAAAATTAGTTCAAAATACAAAAGAGTCGAAACAACAAAACTTGAAATACATCGCAGAGAAATTTGTAATCGAAAAATTTACCAGCAAACATTCGAATGCAAACCAATGGATTGACACTTTCGAAAACGAATGCTTACGTTTTGACGTGACTGAAGACGAGAAAAAAATTGAAATACTAAGATTGTTCATGGATAAAAGTTGTATAGATTGGTACAGTTCCATGATTATAAAATTAACTATGGATTCCGAATGGAAAGCATGGAAAATCAAATTCTGTCAATCATTTGTTAACAAAGGATGGAACCAAATTCACTACGCCTTACTTTTCAAATATAGGGGTGGATTATTACTGGAATATGCCATAAAGAAGGAAAAACTGTTACTAGAAATGAGAAACACAATTGATACAGGTACCCTGATAGATCTTATTGCAGCTGGTTTGCCGGAACACGTACTCAACAGGATTGATAGAGAAATATTGACAGATACAGTGGATCTTTTTAATGAAGTAAGAAGGTTTGAACATTTAGTAAACAAAAATAATAATTTTATCAGCAGAAAATATGTAAACACAAGATCCAACAATAGATATGAAGAGAAATGCCCATGTAAAACTTGTGAAAAGTTAAATAAAGGAATTCGCTACCATCCCGAATCTATATGTTGGTTTAAAACAAGAGAGAATGATACAATAAAAGAGAAAACCATCAAACATGTAAATAACTCAGTGATTGAAGCCGAGTTACATGAAACTGAACAAAAAAACTAATAGCGACACCATTAATAAATGTCAAACTACGTCTAAACGATGTTTTAGAAATTTATGGAATTTATGATTCCGGTTCAAATGTTTCCCTGATTAATTCAAAGTTATTAAAACTAAAAGGCAAAGGAAATAGTTTGAATGAAGCAAGTTTAGTGACAATTAATGGTGTCAAAAAGACAAGTGGTTTGACAAATTTAAAAATAAAAATCTTTGAAATGGAAGAAAATGTCGAAGTGTACATTATGGATGAACAAAATTTTAAATATGATTTTTTGATAGGATTAGACATAATAAAGAAGTTCAAGTTAGTACAAAATGAAGACTTAAAAATCACCCAGAAACAAAACTTAAATACAGAGAAAGAAGAAATAAAGAAACTGGAAGAAGTTTCTAAAAATATAAAAGCTAATGCAGAAGAAGAAAGATTTAAAAATAGTAAGAAAGAATACAGGATTAATTTCAACGAACATGTAAAAGAAGAAGATTTTGAAATAAAGATAAACCATTTAAATGAACATCAGATATCAAAAATAAATGAACTGATTAATAAATATAATACAGTTTTTGCAAAGAATAAATATGATATAGGAACTGTTAATGGTTATGAAGCCAGAATAGACTTGCTAGTAGACAAATATTGTAGTAAAAGGCCCTACAGATGTTCTATGGAAGATAAAAAAGAAATAGAAGAACAAATAGGAAAATTATTAGATACAAAACTAATCGAAGAATCTTACAGTCCATTTGCTGCACCTGTCACATTGGCATTTAAAAAAGAAGATAATAAAAAATCCAGACTATGTATAGATTTTAGGGATTTAAACAAAATAGTTGTACCGGAAGCTCAACCATTTCCGTTAATAGAAGACTTAATGACTAAGACAAGGAATTGCAATGTATATTCAACTCTTGATGTAAATTCTGCTTTTTGGTCTATCCCTTTACGAGTAGAAGACAGGAAAAAGACAGGATTTGTAACACAGGAAGGACATTTTCAGTGGACTTGTCTACCGTTTGGATTGAAAACCGCACCAGCAATATTTCAGAGGATATTAAGTAATATACTAAGAAAATATAAACTTACAGACTTTGCAGTAAATTATATAGACGACATCCTAATATTCTCAAAATCATTTGATGAACATATTAATCACATGTCACAGCTGTTGGAAGCAATAAAAACAGAAGGATTCAGATTAAAATTTCAAAAATGCACATTTGCATCAGACTCAGTAAAATATCTTGGTCACATAATGGGAAATAATTCTATCAGACCAGTGAAAGATAACCTAATTTCAATAAGGAATTTCCCTATTCCGAAAACACAGAAGAATGTAAGACAATTTTTAGGAAAAATTAATTTTTATAACGAATACATACCAAGGAGTGCGATAATATTAGATCCGTTACATAATTTACTCAGGAAAAATCAACCATTTATTTGGTCTGACCAATGTCAAAAAGCATTTGAGACAATAAAACAACTCCTATGCACTCAGCCAGTTCTAGAAATTTTTGATAAAGACTTACCAATCAAAATTTACACGGATGCTTCTATAGAGGGTGTTGGAGCCATTTTAAAACAGACACAGCTCGATGGAAAAGAAAAGCCAGTGGCATATTTTTCCAAAAAACTAAATGGAGCCCAAAAGAAGAAAAAAGCGATATATTTGGAGTGCTTAGCCATCAAAGAAGCAGTGCGATACTGGCAGTACTGGCTGATAGGCAAATCATTTACAGTTTATTCAGACCATAAGCCACTAGAAAATATGAATTTGAAATCTAGAACCGATGAAGAATTGGGTGACTTGAGTTACTACTTATCACAATATGATTTTAATATAAAATATGCTCCAGGAAAGGAAAATTTAGAAGCGGATTGCCTAAGTAGGAATCCAGTATTAGAATCGACTGAAAATACAGATGAACAACTGAAAATTGTGAATTTTGTTCACCTGGGAGATATTTTAATAGATCAGAATAAAAATAACGAAATACAAAAGAATAAAGAAAAAATTGTAAAAAAAGATAACATTTACTATAAAAAAGTTAGAAACCAAGAAAAAATAATTTTGACCGAAGAATTCAGTGTCCAATTTTTAAGAAATGTACATGAGAATCTTTGTCACATTGGAATAAAACAAATGCAGAAGACAATTAGTCCATTGTACGTAGCAAGAAATTTAACAAAAAATATTGAAAAAGTATGTAGAGAGTGTGAGATTTGTATAAGAAATAAATCAAGAGGACAGCACAAATATGGATTTATGTCTCATCTGGGTCCAGCCACGAAACCATTTGAAATTATTTCAATAGACACAATAGGAGGTTTTGGAGGATCGAGATCCACAAAAAAGTATTTGCACTTATTAGTAGATCACTTCACTAGATACGCATTTATATTAACTTCAAAAACGCAGAATGCAAATGATTTTATTAAACTAGTTACGAATGTATCAGAAACAGGAGACATTAATATGCTGCTCACCGATCAATATCCAGGTATAAATTCGAAAGAATTTAAGAAATTCATAAAGGACGAACACATAAGTATGGTATTTACTGCAGTAAACGCACCATTCTCAAATGGTCTAAATGAGAGGTTAAATCAGACGCTAGTGAACAAAATTAGATGCAAAATTAATGAAAATGGAAATAAGAAAGCCTGGACAACAATAGCGCATGAATGTGTGAGTATATACAATCAAACTATTCACTCAGTTACTGGTTTCTCACCAAGTTATATGTTATATGGTACAGATGCCACAGTTTTACCGAAGGAATTGAAACGGGAAAAAACATATAATGACTGGATCAAAGATAGAACAACAGCACTTCAGAATACAATAAAGTCACATAACTACAACAAAACACAATTCGACAAAAATAGAAAATGCCATGAATTTAACGTCGGAGATATGGTGTATGTGGAAAATGGTAATAGACTAAATAGAAAAAAACTAGAAGAACTGAAAATTGGACCATTTCAGATTATAGAAAAAGTATCAAAAACAATATTTAGAATCGACATAGGACACAAGAAAACGGAGTCAAATCTTTTCCATATCACGAAACTTATACCAATACCCATAGTCTAAGAAGAAGAAAAAAAAAAAAAAAAAAAGAGATCCGTCTTGAGAGAAAATTTACGGGAAATTTTCTTCCCAAAGGGGGGAGATGTAAAACCTCCATGTATTTATTGCCTATGGAATATGGTTACAATGGAGATTTTGACGTTGTCATAGAAAATATATTTTATGTTAGAATTTTAAGAAATTTATTATTATTGTGAAGAGAGGGAATGACTAACTTTAAATGTCGTTTCTTTGGTTACAGAGCAACACATTTTGTCATTTCTTCATGATTAAGGAAATATAGACTTATATTAATTTGAAAAATATCTATTAATTTCGATTTTAAATAGATTTTTCAACCTATTGGTATCAGGTAGATTCGCTCTACGGCACTACGACATGAAAATTAAATAAATTAATAAACCATGGCCACCCTATTATGTTTTTTGATATTTTCTCTAGCCTATGTTACCCGGGGTGACGCGATGAATCTAACGATACCACATACATCAAAATCGGTTTAGGCGTTTAGAAGTTATGGTGGAATAAAGGAACTCACAAACAAACATACATACATACATGAACGCTAATAACACTCTTTTTTTTGGGGCAGTCGTGTAAAAACATAACACTCTTTTTTTGGGGCAGTCGTGTAATAAAAACAAAAACGGCATCCTGAACGAAAAGAAACGAAACCCAAAGAGTATGACGAAACCGAAATAATAGGAATGAACGCGCAACTTGCCGCTTGATGATTGATTTGGGGCTACCAGAAAAAAAACAATTGTTTAAAAATTAGTCTTGCTTTCTCAAAACTAGGATTATATGCTGCCTATTTAGTGTGTTTTATTGAATTTATCTAGAGGAAAAACTCACGACAGAATTCCTTTATATTCTTTAAATTTACCTATTTTTAAGAAATTAAAAACGAAAAATATTACCTTCAAATTCGTTGCGGTGTTTTCAAATTCAATTTTAGTTTGTTGGCAACACCGTGATTCGCTTGTGTTTGAGCTTGAACGAAAATTATTGTAAAGTGCTTCACGAATTTTAAGTTTTTCCTTCGTTTTTATGTGTTGCATTAAATTAAATAATTTAGAATAACTAGATGGCTTAATTCTGATAGTAATAAAAGTTATTTTAGTGGTTTTATAACAGTGTAACAGTAAGTGTTATTTACAGTGTTTCGCACTTTCATTTTCGCATAGTTACAAAATATTGCAAAATGACTTCTGCACTTTATTTAGAGCATTATTTGGATAGTCTTCAGCACCTACCCATAGAATTGCAGAGAAACTTTAAATTAATGCGTGATCTAGACGACCGTGCGCACGGACTAATGAGGACAATCGACCTTATGGCTGACGAGTTGCTCCCAGATATTCCTAAAATGGACGAGGAGACTAAGAAGGAAAAGGTAAATACCATACAAGGGCTCTTTAATAAAGCTAAAGAGTACGGAGACGACAAAGTACAACTTGCGATACAAACATACGAGTTGGTTGACAAGCACATACGTCGCCTTGACTCTGACCTCGCGCGCTTCGAGTCGGAGATACAGGAGAAAGTAATGAGCGCACGTGCTGCGCAGCAAGCCGCTGCCGACCAGGAGCCGAACGCAGCCACTGTCAAGAAAGGTAGGAAGAAGAGTAAAATTAGTGACAAGACGGCAGCAACAACTGGCAAAAAGAAACGCGCTGGGGCGTCGAGCGAGGACGACGCGGTCGTGACAGGCAGATCGGCGGCCAAAAAGAAGGCCGTCCGCAAAGGTGCCACAGCGACTGCTAATGCCTCCAAAGAAGAGGAAGAAAATGCAGATATGGATTCAGTGGGTGGTATGGCACACCCAAGTGACGTTCTCGATATGCCTGTAGATCCCAACGAACCTACATACTGCCTCTGTCACCAAGTGTCATATGGAGAGATGATAGGTTGTGATAACCCTGACTGCCCAATTGAGTGGTTCCACTTTGCATGTGTTGATCTTAAAATCAAGCCCAAAGGTAAATGGTACTGCCCTAAGTGTACCCAAGATAGAAAGAAAAAATGATCCACGGTTAAACCTGCTGCTAAGCAAACAGATAAGACTGTGACTGTTAAGAAAGAAGTGAAGTGACGAACTTTAGTGAAAAGCTAGAGTAATATATTGTAATATAGCCCCAACACGTTAAATGTGGTGGTATTATAAAGTTTATGTCCCTACACTAAGAGATATATTATGTGGAAACATTTATACAATACTTGAAATGCATGTGCAATAGTTGTGAAAGTCAAGTTATTGTATTTCAGGTCTATTGTAATGTCATAGCGACATGATAACAGAAAATAAAACATAGTAATTATGTTGAATTTATTAATATAACAATTTTATATATTTATAGTTACTTGAATATATTATATGCCTTATATTTTAAAGGTGTATGACGCTAACAGCAAACTCAAACTTTTGTTACAGATGTTAGAAATGGCATTTCGATTATCAAGAAAGGAAATATAATATAAAAATGTACATTATTGCACAAAACAACAGTGTTCAATTAATATTGGTATAAAACAGCTGCACTTAGTTATAAAATTTTGAGATACATAAATAATAAATTAATATATGAAATGCTAGGAACAATAATAGCAGCTTGTAAATACTAATATTATTAAGAATAATCTTATGATGTTATCATGCCTTATTTAGCATTTATTTATAAATGGCATAATGACGCAGTCATAGTACTAGGAATGTTTTTGATATGTTAGTACTAGTTAAAAGTTATGAGATGTACTGTATATGATATGCATGCAGGATATATTAAGATATTGTTTTCTTTGCTTTGTTAAATAAAATGGTATTGGTTTTTGAGGTGAAAAAGTGTTGAGAAGAAAGTTATGAGTATAAATGTGGGGTAATGAGGGGTATAAGAGTAGAGGAAGACTGAAGAAACAGTGTATGGACTACGAAAAGTATGAAATGGCAAGAAAGGTGTCTGATGAGATGACGAGTAATAGAGAAGTATGGAAGAAGAAAACTTGCTGTGCCAACCAAATAAATTGGGGTATGAACAAGAGAATGATGATTATTGATAATTAAAATCTTAATTTAGCCTGAATGCGTAAAATGACCTAAATTTTTTGTAACATTTGAAAAAATAACAGGCTTTCAAGGGCTAGTTGCCTCTCAAAATATGATTTAAAAATAGTCTGAATTATTAGCGAATTAAATGTGAAATATAATATAATTACTTGTTAATTTAAGAAGATGGTTATATCTGATTGTCCACACAAGAAAGGGATTCCAATTCTGTAGTGCATTGCTGACTGGAAATATGAAATAATAATAACTGATGAGTCAAGCTAGTTATCAGTGCCCACTGGAGTGTTGGCTAGACTTGGCTTTCTCAATCAGCATGATTTGACAGCTCTTTTCACCTAGCGCTCTATCACTCCATGCAAAAGATTAAAGAAAAAATTCAGAGTTTTCTACTTTGCGTAATAGGGAACTAGGTATGCAAGCAAAGTAATGTCTAAACACAGCTTTGTTTACCATCAAGGCAATTTGCATATGAAGTAAATATAGAAGCTATACAGGGTGGTTCCGACAATACGACAATAAATTAAACCACTGGTAGTTCTAGTTCATAGGAACATTTTTAAACTATCAAATAAATCCTAACACCTTCGTGGTGCCGACGATACGACAACAACCTACCTAAATGTCTTTGCCAAATTCTTTTGTTACATTTTATTTCCACTCGTTAATCGGTGCAAATTATTCCTAAGGTTAATAAACCAATATTTGTTTGTAAATTGTAATGTATTTCGTAAACAGTTTTATGCTACTTAGTTTTATTGTTTTTTTTTCAATTTTTTTATTACGGTGTTAAAACTTTTTTGATAGTTTAATAATGTTCCTATGGACTAGAACTACCAGTGGTTTCATTTATTGTCGTTGTCGGCACCACCCTGTATGAATTTGTCAATAATATTGGTTAAATAAATAAAATATGTGCATATTATTTTGTAATGTTAAGAACTTTTTGCTTTATTTATTTTCAACATCAACATAAGTCGCTATGCATTGTAAATATTAAGGTTGTAGCACAAAATGTGAGTCGGACTAAGATTGTAAATATTGAATGCCCTAAGCTGTAAGAAAGTGAAGGTGGACAATCATTAATGCGTGTAAATGTAATATACATTTCATTTATTAATATAAAAAGATCCTATAAACTTATGCCTTAAAATAGTGTTATTAAATCACACACAAAACAATATTAGTTTTGCGTTTGATTCCTTATTTAAAACATTACATGTTAGGTTGTATCCTACGAGACGAAAGCAATATAGTAATAATTATATGCTCTATGACTGTTTAATTTAAATATTACAATATATATCTAAATATTTGAATAACTATTGCAGTTACTGACTTATTTTTTACTAGCTGCCAATAAATATAACAATCAATGAGTTCACCAAATATTATTAGTATTGAAACATAATTATTATAGGTAAATTTTATATGATAATGTTACAAATTACTTCCAAGTGTTGTATTTGTTTTATTAAATGTATTGATAAGTATTATTTATGGCTCCTGTACGCATTGGCCCATGTTGGTGAATTTTCTGATCCATTGCCTGATCTGAAGATATTCCTTTAAGACTACTATAAATATGTTAAGCCTAGATGTTTGTTAATGGGTGACAAGATTTACCTGACATGGGGCTTTGATGTAAAAAGCCATAACAATATTTCTCTGAATCTTGACAACTATATTTCTAATAAGACAATACAGAAATACTACAATATGTAATAAAATAACACTTAGCAAACCAATGTTACAGTGAATTTGGATAAGTTTGTACGTATTTGCACCATTTAATTTGTTTATATCCATTGTAGTTGTACATTAAATACTTTAAAATCAAATTAGCATAAAATGGTTCCTCAACTACAACACCAATAGGAATAAATGTTTTGTTATTGCCATTTTATTGTGTTTAATAAATATTATGAACTATAAATACTTATTTTTTCATATCTTTGATTACCCATATTTTGTCCTTAAATAATTATTCCATGACTAGCTGTACCCGCATGCGTTGCAATGCTCTTTTTCCTACCAACTACCTACCTACCTACTACCTCCTACCCTACCTACCTACTTCTCTACCTACCTACTACCCTACCTACCTACCTACTACCCTTCCTACCTACCACCCTACCTACCTACCACCCTACCTACTACTCTACCAACTACCCTACCTACCAACCATACCTACACTCTATTATCCTACCTACTACTCTACCTTCTACCCTGCCTACCTATTTATCACTTTCTCACCTTTTAAACCTTCCCTGGACTTCCACGAATATTTCAACACTAAAATTATCCAAATCCGTGCAGCCGTTCTCGAGTTTTAGCAAGACTAACGAACAGCAATTCATTTTTATATATATAGATATATGCCTAAACCCCTAAAGACAAGGACAGCCAACGAGGGAATCCTGGGAATCAATCCCAAGTTGGGATTCCCAACTGTTTATCTATACTAATATTATAAAGAAGTAAAGTTTGTGTGTTTGTATATTTGTTAAATTGTAAGGGGTAATCTCGGGATCTACTGAACCGATTTCAAAAATTCTTTCACCGTTGGGAAGCTACACTATTCCCGGGTGACATGGGCTTATACTTTTTATCCCTGTGTTCCCACGGGAACGGGAACTACGCGGGTGAAACCGCGTGACGTCCGCTAGTAAACAATAAAGAAGAAATTAATGAAGGATAGGGTGTTAAATTATTGATCCTCTCATAGATATGGGACGATCCGCTGACGGGTGTTGTCTTCCTCATTATTATACTTTTTGGGTGTTGTGTTTGGTGGGATCCTGCCCATTATTATCTACTTTTAATCTCTTTGTGCCCGACTGTGGACAGTTGCGGATAACTAGCGCGATTCAGAATTTTGATGTTTGTTCTTCAATTGTGTCATAGATGGCGCTGTAGTTTTCGTACTATGTCGCTGTAGTACTTTTTGTAGTGGTGGTACAAAATTTTCGACATGCACGGACAGTAAAACTTTTTTACTTATTTTATTATTACCTACCTTTCCCGTTTCGTCGTTGGGTAGGTCATCATCATCATCGTCATTTCAGCCTTAGGACGTCCACTACTGGACATAGGCCTCCATAGATGGGGGGGATTTGCCATTTCTTCCCATTTTTGCCCATTCTCTGGTAAGTCCCATAATCGTTGGGTAAATAGTGAAAAAAGCAACATCGTTTTTAGTTGACAGTTCGTATTAAACGCGCTAGATGGCGTTATGTACAATTAAATTTGTACTTATAAACTCACTACTTTTCCATGGGGTAGGCAGGAAAGAAAGAACACCACCGGATACGATCCTTAGATGGAAGCACTAATATTATGTACGTTTGTATATAATAAATCGGATTTATCATTTTTTAAAATGATGAACCCACTCATTCGGATATTGCTCACTACGATGTTAGATGGTAGAATCTGTAAGAGCTTACTTAGCATTTAATTTATGTAAGTAAGTAGGTACTTAGTTATTTATTTCGTTTCGGGGACGAAATTGCGGAGAATTATCTGCGAGATTAGGGCTAGTGGGTCGTCTTAGACCCAATAGACCCAGGCTTACTCATTCATCTGTTGCATGCAGTTAAATCCTAGTATTTTACATGGAGCGCCAGCCTATTTGTCCTGCAGAATCCAGTTAGTATTACGTAATACGATCTTACCCCTTTTTTTTTTTTGGCTGGTGGAAAATCATCAAATAACCCCTCCCGCTCTTGGGCAGAGCGAAAGGGAGTGTCAGACTTCTACTGACTAAAATCCACCCATGTTCCTTCTTAGCCCTTCATGTCAAGGCCGCGGCCGTCGGCCCTTGCGGGCCCGTTCCATGTTGCTGACATCTCTTTGAGGCGCGCGTGGAACACGAACGCGTCGTCGACACGGCCTGTCGTCGCCCATCACTCACCGTCCACAGCCCGCGTCTACGGTGGCCGGAAGCCATCACGTGGCCCCCTACGCCCAGAGCGCCTCCCGCTGCGGCTGGGAAGAGAGGTTCTTTCCCTCTCACGTTCGCCTCCTTCGCTAGCATCACTGCTTCGCAGAAGGAGGCGATCGGTGTCCCATGCCTCCTCGACGCGGACCATGGCTTGGTATTACTGTTTGAAGCTCCATGGAAACTCAAATCAAATCAAATAATTTATTCGATTTATCTCTTTTAATTTTTTTTTTTTGTTTTTTAAAACAACGTTGCCCCACGCTAGGAATTTCTCCTGTATCGTGGGTGCGTTCACAAACATTTAAACTCACATACACAACCAAACACCCAGAGCCGAAACAATTATCTGTAGATCATACAAATATTTGTTCCGTGCGGGGATCGAACCCGCGACACACAGCGCAGCAGTGCAATTGCTCAGCCACTGCGCCAACCGCGTCGTCAAAAAAAATAAAAAATATTGTTACAATTCTCCTTCAATCCGTCATCCTTCAACGTCTTCAACAGGTGGATAGACTAATTAAATTAGCTAATTAATGACAATAAACCTGTACAGACCTCCTACTTCGTTATATTTTAGAAAGGAACCAGACGCTATTATAATTACTATTTAATTATTCTTAGGTTTCTACCTACTAAGTGACTAGAACAAATTAAGGTAGTATAATATTTGGGACACTAAAGCATATACTTAAAATAATTATGTCTACGCTTATTTCCTGCGTAATAATTGCAGTTTCCAGCAAAAAACCGTAGTGGGGTGTGCCTGCACCGGTAGTGAGTGCAAAAGCTCCCATGTTGCGTCAGCCATGATCGACGAATGTGCATGCTTGCGTCAGGCGGCCTGTCTGGTTGTAATGCACATTCGGGAGCTTATTTTAGCATGGTATTCGGAGAAGGCTAGCCCAGTCGAATTACAAGTTTAACACCCGTTTAAATGTCGTTTGAGTCTTTTCCTTTAAAAAGCCAAAACATGAAAACATATTTACGTTTCAGGGAGCATTTTGGATTTCAAATACGAGTGTTACTTTATTGTTTTAAGGCGTTTTATTTAGGACCAGCTTATTGTCATACGTTCTATGTAAAACTCTCCGCCCCTAAGACGACCCACTGACACTGACCACTGTTCAAGAATGTAATAAGGGGTCAATATCGGCACAAATCTAGACTCTTGCTTGCTTGCTTTTAGAAATAATAATTAACTTAAAATATCCTACAGAAAAAAAAAATACAAAGACACTTTTCTGACCGAGCGGATTTTAAGAGTCTTCGCTCAGAAGAAGTTTGCAACATTTTCATCAACTTCTAGAGATAAATTCAATTAAAAAAAAATCTAAACAGGAAACAAATGGAGCCCAAAATTGAACGATTGGGTACTATAATAATTCGAATCAGTACGATGAAGAGCTTTGTCGCGTAAATAAATTAAATTATATTCACGCAATAAAACCCTGCGATAATCGTAACAAGTACTTCAATAACAAACAATGGATGATAAGTGATTCTAGCAATAACTAGGTACCTTAACCCACTACATAATGCCCCTGTAATAAATTATCATACATTTTATTGTTACCACATTAAACTGTTATTGTATGGATCTTGACCCTTACATACAATTTTATTGGTAAACTAACTACTTTGTGTTCGGAAAGTGCACTTTAGGGCCATAAAACCCGTCAAAGATGTGATGTACCTAGTGGAAATATAACAATAATTAAATATATTATAAACACATTGATCTCGTCGCGTCGTCACAGTGAGTCCTCCATACAGCAAAGGGTTGCTCTCGAGATTGCATGTGCTCTCCGAGTTTATAGTGCAGTGTATCAGGGACCGCGCGCGGGAAAAGTCGCTCCGCCATCTTTGATTTAAATATATTTTTTAAGTTTTTGTTTTCAATCGCGTTTGAGCTTGGAGCTTTTGGAAAATGACGATGCTTCTGAGAAAAATGTGGAAGACCCATTCAAAACACAAAAGTAAGTATAATTTATTTACAAATAATCTAGTTAAGGATTTCGAAGAAACTAAGTACCTAACTAAAACAGGCAAAAATAGGTAAGATAGGGATTTTCAGTATTAATAATAGTGTTAGTGACCATGTCAGTTTAAAACTTATAACTAAAATAGGGACGAATTTAATTGAATTCAATAAATTACCTACCTGCCATTTTTGTTGTTTTGATATGATCATCATATTATAATGACCCATACCCTTTATTTATTAATGAAGTAAATAAAATTAACTACGTGATGTGTAAAGTACCTTAAAATACATACAGTCAAACATAGAACTTCCTCCTTTTTGGAAGTCGTTTACAAATAAGGGTATCAATTTATCTTTCATTGGCAAATTACCTACTTAGATGAAAATGGAAAATAGTGCCGTGATTTCCTCTATTCAATAATCACTGATATTATACGTAAAACGTAAGACGGACCAGTTTTCGTGCCATTTTCAAATTGCAATGGACAGATTGCGTTCAAATTAAATAAATGGGCCGCACAATTATCTGCGTTCACGTTTTTACGTCTTCATTAAAGGTTCCGAGTACGGAGTATCTAACCTCGGAAAGGCCGTAGTCCATCTCCGGGGCAAGTTTCTCTAATTACTCTGGAATTAGGAGCTCTCGCTAAGCCTTAAATGGCTGACTGAGAAAAAAGTTGCTTCGTCGACAGCCTCTTTCATCGTACATTGTATCGTAAGTACGGCAGGGCAACACTGTTTGATACAAATGCAGCGATGTACGGTGAAGTGACAGGTGATTAGAGCGCGCCTTACCTAAAATGACGAGTCGTTTTCTTTTTAAAAGGCTAGGGTAACGGGAAAGGATTAGAAAGTACTTTTTGCTTGATTTCTGTGTAATTACTTTATTGTTTAAGCTTATTCGGTCAACATTAGAAATATTTATATAATCAGAGTAGGTAAAGATAATTATGAATGCGGTGAAAGTTCACGTTATCACTGTGATAATTATCAGCTAATTGTATTTATTTGATAAATGCCGATCAGGCGACAACAGCTGTCACTCTATCTGGGAGGCAGGTAGCTTTTATCAACTTGAACGTCTACAAAACATTATTCTAATGCGGGATATCACTAGCCTATAAAACACAGAGTTTCTACTTTTAGACATGGATTCTTCTACAACGCTATGTTTCAGGTTTAGCGCAAAGATTTAGTCCGGCTAATTTTGTACCTCACTACTTGCATTATGTACGTAACATATATTTTTCCCGACTACGGCGAAGCCAAAAGGAAGGGTAATGATTTTGGCAGTTTAAGTAAGTATTTAACTGAGGAACAGGCTCATCCAAACTTGGTCATACTGGAAGATTATAATTAGGTATGTAGGAATAAATTCTTCTGAAAACTGTAGAGAGCTCTTTGGCCACTTTTTGCAAAGGTACCTATTAATTAAAGGGTAACCCTTTGTTAATTAGTTTTTAAAATTTATTTAGCGATTAAAAAAAAGAAGACGAAATAAAGAAAGGAGAGGAGGAAGAAAAAAAATGTTTTTATTTGTGTTATGTTATATTTCCGTCAATCATGGACCAATTTACGTGATTTTTTGGTAGAGGAAGCTCGCGTGGTGGCCCCAGATAAATATTAACTTGGCTTTTATCTCGTATTTATTCTTATTCGTCTATGTTGATAATGTCCTAATATTTTCTAGTTACAATGTAAAAAAAAATACAGTCAAACATAGAACCTCCTCTTTTCTGGCAAGCGGTTAATGAATTCATGAAAAAAAATTGTGTGGAATATTTCGACGGTTAAAAGGAAGTTGTGTGGAATATTTAAACTAGGCTAACGGATAACTATAACATTGAGGTACATAGGAACGTGTATGCACCACAAATTCAAAACAATATAATTATATAAATAAGTGTAGGTAATGCGACTTGTTACCGAAATTATTTTTGCTAAATATAGGTATATTTGATTTGTATTGTTTTGAATACAGGATAATATAATTAGGTATACTTATAACTAAATATGGTTTATTTCCACGAGATATAATATTAAGCTATTTAGGTAGGTAACATTTAACTTTATCTACTTAGAAACTCTGCAGCATGTAGGTAGTTAGGTACCTAAAAGGTGTGGTCAAACCTATTGTAAGGTGGATGGAGTCAGTGGCGGTAAGTCCCCTCTTTGAGGAGTGGCTGGAGAGGCGCCACGGCGCCCTCACCTTCCGTCTGACGCAGGTACTCACCGGACACGGTTGTTTCGGGAGGTACACATGGAAGGGGCCCGCAAGGGCCGACGCCTGTCGAGGCTGCGGGTTGTTCGCAAGGGATACCGCGGCCTCGACATGAAGGGCGAAGAAGGAACATGGGTGGTTTTTAGTCAGTAGAAGTCTGACACTCCCTTTCGCTCTGCCCAAGAGCGGGAGGGGTTATTTGATGATTTCCCACCCCCCAAAAAAAAAAAAAAGGTGGATGGAGTCCCCGTCGGGGCCAATACAAAAAAAGTAAACAATATTTAGCTGTCCCAAAAAAAATTCAATGCCAAGACCATTGACTTATATACATTACTGCGTAAGGACTGGGCGGACGGCATGTTAAAATGACGACGCCACAAACGTGGTCCCACTATGGTCTTTCCTGAGCCGAAGTGAACTAGTCCACGATCGGCTCTCTTCGGGTGCGGTCGTAAATTTTATTAAAAGCTATATTTATGTTCTATATGTCGTAGGATAATTTGATACTTCGAATCTTCGCAGAAATCCTAGGAAATCCTAGGGGTTTTGCGAAAACGCGGATAATTAGACATATGCGAAAAATTTTTTTAGGGGCGGCATGGGCACCGGGCCGTAGGCCGACGAAGGAGGCCGGCGGAGGCCCGGCACTTCGGGGACAGAAGATATTAGTGTTATTTAATATGCGAGCGAAGCGAGCGCGCGTTGAAAAAGCTTTTGCTTTCGACGTATTTGGTGACCATTAATCCATTTTGGTAACTATGTCTAATTATCCGCGTTTTCGCAAAACCCCTAGGATTTCCGCGAAGATTCGAAGTATCAAACTATCCTACGATAATATATACCTACACCAATTCTATCATGTATGGCGAACGCGTCGAGCAAATGTTCGGACGACCGTATCTTTAGTTTTTATATCAATGGCCAAGACAGATTTTGTTCTCGAAATTCAAAAACCCGAAAGATAGACCAAACAAAGATAAATAATTTATCACGCGGTTCGGAACAACCCAATTAACGCAACTTAACCTTGAACAATATTTTTTATCTGTGTTTTGACTATTAAAAAAAAGTAGCACCGCACAGTATATTTCTCGTTATGTGATAAATTATTAATTGGATGAAAGGCTGTGAGGAAAACGGGGTAGGTAAACGGACTGGCCGGATTCTTGTTATAACTTATCTAGCCCAAAGCAAACTGCGCAAAAACTAAACGTGAAAGCTGGCGGGAAAAGCGAATAAAATTATTTTTATAGCGCTTTAATTACTATGAAGCGCTTCACCGCTCGAGGCATTTTAAATACACTAGTTATATTATTTTAGAAATTAATTATAGTTCAAAACAGATGCTTTCCTCATCATTGTCCTGCTCTTATCCCAATGTATTTGGGGTTGGCACGGCATATTTTCTTCCTTTATAATTCTCTATTAGTCGTCATATATCATTTATTTTCTGTCTGTCTGTTTGTTCCGGCTGATATCTAAAATGGCTGGACCGATTTTGACGGGACTTTTGCTAGCATAAGGTTGCTGGTTCCAACAGCTAGTCTATAATAATTAGGTGATCCGATGCTTTCTAATTATTGTTGCCAAAACCACAGCTTTTGGTACTTTCAGGCGTAAAGACAAAAGCTTTGTTAAAAACTTTTTCAACATTCATGAAAAAAGTAACGAAATAAACGCCCTTGTGGTCTAAATTACGCGACAACACAGCCTACTTTCATATCAAACAAGTGCAGTTACATCTAACGCAATCAAAACATTAATTTCCTTTACGCATCTAACGCGCCACAGAATACCAGTTAGAACCAGTATGACGGGCGCATCAGTCACTTTATCAAGCTCGTACGCATCGCCGGAGTTTCGTTCAACTTATTACGCCTAATAACTGACCTATGGCCTAGTTTCCTATCAATACAGACCGTCTGGCCTAGATGTACTTAGATATTATCACTAAAAAAGCTGTCTGATTGCCGCCATTTTGTGATTATTGTTATTCGTACCCGTCTGCGTCGTTATGACGCAGTTTTGATTAAAAAGTTATAATAATTTCACAAACAATGGTTTGTTTGGATTTGTCTAGTTGTTGATTTTAGTAGGCTAAGTTGCTGTTGTTGTTGCGTAAGCTAGTCGGTTGTTGTTACAACGCCGTCGATTACATCTACTTTAAACCATCGTGGCCTCCTGGCTCATGTTTTTTTGTCTGTAGCTGTAATATCACTCAACCTTTACGGTAGAGTATATTTGTTTGTTTAGTTAAAGCCTACTTTATTAAAATAATTACCAACGTTTCTGCTAGGTAAATATTTAGATGTTTTGAAGTGAGCTTTTACCTGCTACCAGGACGTCCCTACAAACTACATTGTCTTCCACATTCCACCATTGCATTGATATACATAATTAACCACCACGTAGATTCGTTAAATATAAAATAATAATTAATATTATTGAAAGGATTGTTTTTAAGATTTTAAATCAAATTATAGTTTAATTAAAATAATAATTTTGGTCTATGCCAATAATTGTAGCCATTACCCATTTTCTTAAATAAATTAATCGTCTCTGTTTAATTGCTACATTCTATGTACATTATTATTTTATTGCAATTTATTCATGATCAAGTTTTATAGATTAAATTAATTATAGGTAATTGCATCTATAAATCATAGTTCAACACAGATGTAATAGCAGTTTTCCTGTTTCTTATTGGATTGGCTGTAGCAGTTGCAATTGATAAGAAAGAGAGATATTATGTATTGCTAAATATCTGTTAGGTATTTTAAGTTAGGTTTATGACTGCTGTTGCACGATTAACAGTACACGTTTCATTAACAGACGAGCAGCATTCAACATCACAATAATTGCTAATCATTTTCAGTTTACAAAATTATATTTTCGTAATTTACCTACCATAGTTGAATGTATAAAAAATGTATTCCTAAACATTAAACGAGGTTTTATTACCCTATAAAATGGAGACAGATAACCATCAAGTTTCGGTGCAATTTGCCTGATCGATTTCCTAGCGCGTTTACGAAACCAGCCTAGCCTGTAATAAGCTAATGAATCTAAGCTAGGAAAATTGCCACGTCGAGTAACTTTAGCGAAATTATCAGCCATACCTAGGTGATTGGTGACAACGCTCGTTTTATAAACACTGATATCAAACTGGAGAAATATTGTAAGATTTTTATCAGCGGAAAGTTCACGTTTATTATTAGACTAGTTTATAAAACAGACGTAATGATTATTTCGTCTCAATGATAATAAGTTTTTAATAAGGAGGTACCTATCTCGGTCGTAGATAGTAGATGTGAATTGGAAAGTTGTACTAAAACTGCCTTATATAGAAAATCCCACGTTAAAATGCTTTGTATATTTAACGATTTAAGTAAGGCAATTGACTTAGTACTCCGAAGAGTGAAAAATTCATGTCGTGGTATCTGTTTTCCTACTAGTACCTATAAAAGTTATTTATTTACCTTAATTTTAGAAACCTTTACAGCAATAGCATGTAGTGAACTATACAAATAAGAGAAAGTTTCTGTGTTTCTGTTTTCCCTTTAACTTCTATGGGCATAGCCCAAGGTTGCATTTTGTGTCCTATTCTGCTCAATTGAAACTACCAACTCGATTTCGTGGCATAAAGAGTTAATTCTACTTGTCTAGTCGTCTTAGACTCATAGAAAGACTGTTTTGTTCAAGGACCCTCTCTTCTTCAACAGTCGTTACTAAGTTATTTCATCCGGGACTAAATTCAGCCGAGAAGAATAAGCCACTAATAGTAGATAGTTTGTTTATATATGTGAGTACACAACACAATGATGCAAATGATTCATATATTAATATGGAAGCAGCCCAGCTAGCTTTGTGTTTTATTAAAACAATTAATTTTATTATTCATGGAATTTAGATAAACCACAATGCACTTGGAAAGAAAATTACGCGGAATACATTATGAAATAGGTAGGGATATAGTTATCATCATCTGCCTAGTCTTTCCCCATCTATGTTGGGGTCAGCCTTCAGTCTAACCGGGTGCAGCTGAATACCTGTATTTTATACGGAGCGACTGCCTGTCTGACCTCCACAACCCAGTTAATACTAAGTAATATGATTCCCCTTGTATATGCAATTTTTAGAATTGCAGCAAGAATTTAACAAGTGACTAAGTTAGCTAAGCTAAGCTTTTCGCAGCAGTCCTCGATTAAAAAGATTATATTACTATTTTATTCAACTAAATAGGCTTTAAAATCACTATCAAATTTCCATTTCATCACAGTCCACGGATACGCTAAGCTAAGCGATGGTAGTATTCAGAACCTACTCATAAAATACGTGGTGTCAAAAGCGCGTTGAACATGCCTGCATACTACTTCTGTCACAAAAGTCTTTGTACGACATTTCTTTCTTTCTTTTGAGACTTCATACATCAGGTTCATTGTGTAATTCTTGTTTTCAGAACTATGCGAAGAGTGGGCATTAGCCGAATGCGAGGGCGAGGGTTGGTGGCGTGAGGCTCGGGACTCTGGTACCGGTGAGGTGGATGTGCGGTACGCGGGAGCAGCACCCGTGGAGCGAGCCGCCTCCGCCCCCGCCACTGCACTCGCCGTCAGATCTGCTCTGCATTCAGCTAAATGTATGTATACACAGTAACACATAAGAGCAACAGTTTAATAGTCCTTTTATGTTCCAAACGAAAGGCAATGGATCGCCCATGTTCGCCGTAGAGTCGATGACCGTTAAGTTAGGTTCACCGCAAATCGGGAAGCGTAAGGTGGGACGCCCTCAGGTTTGGTGGTGCGAAGATCATCCCAGGGTGGCTGCTAGCAATTTGATGAGAGTTACCGAGAATCGAGCTGAGTAGTGTGCCATTGAAGAGGTCTATGTCCAACAGATGACTGCTGGAGGCTTACGATGATGAAGAGACCTAACTAGCATCGTTACAGAAAAAGGACTATAAGGAGAGATCAGATCTATAAGGTTCTCAACTTAACGTAATTAAATACCTAGCAACGATTGTGAATGAAGCTCCCAGGTTGAGGTTACAAAGGTTCCTGCGGTCATATCACAATGATATTATATCATACTTATTAATTTATAGCCTTATTTATAGAACGCTCGGAGATATCTCGGCTTCAAATATTCCGGTCAAGAACACGATGTGAACTGACACTGAGGTCTAGAGGTCCCGATGAATTGTACAACGTTTTAGATAATTCTGTTTTTGTCAATATTTTGATTCTGTTACTGAATGACTTCCTAATTTATTTATTTGGTTTATTCTGTAAAATCGTCTTTTTTGTCATTATTAGTCAGTTGTTGTCGGAAACATAATTATTCCAGGATTTTTTAAAAAGTCGGCTTAAATCGCGAAAACATCCTACTAATCGCGATTCGAAAAATTTTGGATCTATAATTTATAATAATTTTGTCATCATCTTCATCATGCAGCTTGGTTCCCCTCTACCTACTTATGCCTACTGCCTTTTGTACCAGCCTTCCCTGGTCGGCGCGAGTCTCATGCAATTCTTATCCGCGATCTTTTGTATGTCATCCATTCATCTAGCGGTGGGTCGGCAAACACTTCTTCTACCGTCTCTAGGCGACGATTTACTGCAAGGGGGACTCCATAAGCCATCACCACACACACCTACCGAACTTTCCTGCCCAAAATTTTAAGATCGCTACTTTGGCATCGCAACTTTAGTCCTACGTTGGTATTCTGTGTGACGGAGTCATTCCGGGCCTGACATGATTCTCTTTTGTAGCTCTTTGTACCTCTGTAATGATGAGACTTAGCTTTTCAACGGTGGAGGACCTAACTTGATGCGCTTTAAAGCCCTTTGAGAAACTTTAACGTTATAATCAGATAATAAGAATTTAAAGACTGTATCTCTATATGTATTTATTTTTTGTTCCAGTAATAAACAAGAAGCTACCGCGAGTGAACTTGGACATCAGCTCGAAGGGTATCGTAGTCAGTGACGCTGACTCACAGGAAAACGTTATTAGCGTCTCGATTTACAGGTAAAAACAATTGTTTATTATAACAATTATAATTTTATAAATCTCGTCCCGCTCACGTGCACGGCTTTATAAATAAAAGAAGTTATACCTACTGTCTCAAATCATGTTTTACAAATGTGGTCTGCTTCCTTTTGTTTTGTGTAAATATTCTCCAAACTCGGATGGGATGAGAGATCTGTCAGATTCTTGCTGTATTTAGTATTAAACATGTATTTGATAAACTTGATTTATTTCTGTTAATCGCTTGAGGATGGCAGATTTGTGGTGCACGTGGGCTTTACCGAGTTAAAGTCAGAATGTATTTCTGCAACTACCTTTGGTGGTCATTATAAAACACCGAAAAACACTAAATTTGAAGCCTAGTAACTGCGAAAGAACATCACTGATATATAAATAAGGGTATTGTACTACTACGAAAATTTCAATAGCAGTCGCAACCGCGTCCGCTGTGCATTGGGTTACCAGACAATCGTCCTCATCAGCTTATAATGTTCCCACTGCAGGGACTCAGGCCTCCTCTCTAGGAGAGGGATGGGCTATAATCCACCAAGCGGGCCCAGTGCGGGTTGGTAGATGTCACATGTCTTCGAATTATTTGGTTCTAGGACAAGTTTCCTCACGATGTTTTCCTTCAGCGTTTTGAGAGCAGTGGTGATGAAATAAATTACACAAAGTAATGCGCCTGCGTTCGAACCCACGACTTACTGTTCGTAAGTCGGGGCCGCCACCACTGGGCCACCGTTGCTCACAGAACAACAAGGCTGAAGGCAGTAATTCATGGACCCTTCAAATCTGAATTTACATAATTGGTAAAGTTACATGGTCAAAGATATCGCTCGCAATGTCTTAATAACGATAAGAAAATCCGGATGCACCTCGAGTCGTGCCTGGTACGGGGAGAAAAAAGATAAATATATTCACGTCCATATCTGACCTATAAAATTATCTAGACAAAAATAATTAATTAACAAGACGTTGACAATACACTATAATAATATTATCTACGCTTATTATGTCGTATTAATATTAATGGATGCAATAATTAATAAGTGCTAAGTTGTGTAAAAACAAAATAAAGTCGTTGCACTGATTGGTCGTGTAGGGAGGAAGTTTCTTTACCTTAGTGCTAGGTTAGTGCATGTTTTCGGTGATTGCAATGTTTGTAAATTGACGGCACGGTTGGCGCAGTGGCTAAGCGATTAGACTGCTGCGCTGCGTGTCGCGGGTTCGATCCCCGCACGGAACAAATATTTGTATGGCCTACAGATACTTGTTGCAGGTCTGGGTGTTTGTGTATGTGAGTTTAAATGTTTGTAAACGCACCCACGAAACAGGAGAAATTCCTAGTGTGGGGCAACGTTTATTAAAACCAACAAAAAAAAGTTTGTAAATAATATAATATTATGTAATATTATTCTGCGGTTTAATTATTATTTTGACCAAGTGTCAAAATAATATAAATTTGAAACTAGGCGTAGAAGATAATATCTTTTCCCCGTCTCCTCCTAATTTAATTAAGGTATAGGTAGAGATTGAAATTGCCTCGACGGTCTAGTGGTCGAGGGTTCGATTCCCAGGTCCAGTAGGTAGACATTAGTATGACATTTTTTACCGGTGAGTGACGTCACGACCCGGACTCAAATCTTTGACGCGTTTTATCTTCGTCAATTTTTATTGATTTGATAAAATAAAAAATACGTATCCAATATTTTTTGATGATCTAACAGACGAACTAATTAGAATCATATTTTTTTTAGTCGGTAAACATCCCTATTGTTGTTGTTCTGATGTTACACCCCTACCTAATCCTTCGAAGAATACATGCATGAGGTTATCACTACATATTATAAAACAAAGTCCCCCGCCGCGTCTGTCTGTTCGTGATATAAACTCGAAAACTACCGCACCGATTTTCACCAATTGGTTCTTGAAGGTTTTATTATTTAGTCGCGATAATCGAAATCCACGCGGGCGAAGCCGCGGGCATCAACTACAATTATATTAATAACAATTATCTTAATTTCCAGGATCTCGTATTGCTCAGCGGACGCTGCTAACGCGCGCGTGTTCGCGGTGGTGGAGGGTAAGCCGATGGGAGCGACGGCAGAGAACCACGTCGTGCACGTGTTCGTGTGCACGCGGAGGAAGCATGCGCGCGCGCTCGCGCTTTCTCTCGCACATGCCTTCAATGATGCATATCAGGTAAATTAGAAATTTAACCACCCCATTGAAATCAGAGTTCAAGCTACCAGGCCTATAGAAAGAGAAATCCAGAGGCTCGAAAGTCCCCAGGGCTGTGGGTTGTTAGAAGCAGATACCGCGGACCCGGAACACAAAGGGCTAAGAAGGAACATGGGTGATTTTTTAGGCAGTAGAAGTCTGACACTCCCTTCATGTAAAATACCGATTTTACTTGAAGCAACTGCCAATTCAACCTACCAACATACTCGCCGGATCTGTTACGTTTTTTTTCTGATTTTCGTATCGAGATCCAAGACAGTTAATTTGTTTCCCTGCAACTTCGTCGAGCTTCATTGTCTCGGCGCTTTTCTGATGGTCGCCACTGTTGATTCTGGCTTTCAGGAGTTACAGTGGTTGTGGAAGAATAGTGTTACGGACTTGCCCATGTATTGGCAAGTTGTATATTCAGCTCCCTGGTTGCATATTCAGCTGCAACCGGCTAGACAGGTGTTGATGGCATCACAGACTGATTAATTTTATATTATTTTGATGACTAATAGTTAACTTTTGCTTGTTTCCAGGCTTGGCAGGCGAACCTCAACCAAGGCAGTTCACTGGGGTCCGACGGTAAACGCTTAGCTCCCTGGGTGAGTATAATCTGTTAAAAAAATAAATAACCTTTTCTGCTTTCTGAATCCAACCTGCATTGCTTAGAATGCACCTCGACTCTATCTTATCAGTATAGCACAGTTCCTGAAACTCATCTGGCCCGATGGCGGCAGCATTTCGCGAACTAAAACCTCATAGCGGGTGTGTGTTTTGCTGGTTATTATTACTTAAATAACATTACTCCTGTACTGGAAGGTTAGGGAGAGGTATTTCATCAGTTATGTTTAGGAATTTTATGTGGTACAGCAGTAAAGTTCCTCGTCTACGCATAAAATTATCACATCTGTAATACCCGAACGATAAGGCAGGTGTGTAGGTGTCCCGTCGGGGCTGCGGGTTGTTCGCAAGAGATACCGCGGCCTCGCCATGAAGGGCTAAGAAGGAACATGGTGGTTTTTAGTCAGTAGAAGACTGACACTCCCTTTCGCTTTGCCCAAGAGCGGGAGGGGTTTTTTGATGATTTTCCACCCACCATAAAAAAACGGGTATTTATGTATTTTGTGTACTTAGAGGATTAGATATATGTATGCGATTGTCTTTTATAGTTGTATGAACTAACAATAGTTTTTAAGTTTTTGTATACTAACTAACCTTTTAGATTTTAGTTGACCTAAAATAAATTTGAATGTAATACATTTTTTAAAAATCTTTTTTAGGTTCGTTTCCAAGAAGAGTCTGATGAAGAGGAGTTGGATGCTGAGGACTGGCAGTCTCCAGCTCCACTGGTGACTTTTGCGTAATAGCAATAAGCATCTTTAAGAGTTAGAATAATTACTGTGTATACGTGCCTATTGTTGTAAGCTTAGATTATGATTTATAACAGAGCCCTACAACAAAAATATTGTCGCTATTTTTCGTTTCTGTAGATTGAAACTCTCGTTTTTAATTGATATCTGTTATTACTGTATGCATTAGTATTTTGCAAAAAAATATATAACTGACTTAGTAGAAAATAACTTTACTTCCGAAAATCGGTGGAAAAAAATCTCAGTGAAACAAATAAAAAACTCAGTGATACAAATTAAAAGGTCAGTGAAACAAATAAAAGTGCCGACTTCCGTAAGTAAAGTTATTTCCCATTTTTAAGTGTTTTCTTCAGATTAATTTTCCGTCATACTTATTATAATGTTTTGTATGTGGTAGAACAAACTTGTAATCGAGCTTAAAACTAGAGCCTCTTTTTGTTTCGAAATAGTCAAACGATTAATAGGATTACATTTTTGATATCGATTTTTCTCAGAACGAGAGTAATAAGCAGTCTATTAAGAGAAATAATGAGGCTAATTCTCAATTCGATTTTAATACATTGTATATCCTATTAAAAATAAGATTATTTAAGTGGTACTAGTTATAAATTAATATAATATTTAAACTTAAGTTTGAGCTACTTACTTTAATATTCCTTTTTTAATGTTTAGCGTAATAACAATTTGTAATAAAATTAATAAGAATCAATATTATATTATGTAATTTGATAATTTTATGTCCAACAATTTGCAGTGCCCTTACAGGGTGCATGTTAATAATACTGTGCCATGAAATTCGATTGCATGCCTACTAACCAGTGTTGTACATGTTAGTAAATAAATATACGATCACGATCATCAGTAAATACCAACGGTGCTATAATTGGAGTATAAAGTAATGCTACTCGGGTTCTAGAATCATTCTAGAATGGTTTCTATTAACGTTCTGCATCGGGTCTAGAAAGGTACTATGCAGGTCTACGAGGGTACTTCGCAGGTCTACGAAGGTGCTACGACGGTACTACGCGGATCTACGAGGGTGCTACGAAGGTACTACGCCGATCTCCGAGGGTGCTACGCGGGTCTACGAGGGTGCTACGAAGGTACTACGCGGGGTTACGGGGCTCATAAAGCGTTTTAGCAGTTTGTGCCCTTTCACAGTACAAGAGTGTCGATGAGGCAGCATAAATAGACGTAATTGGTTTAGAAACAATTTCCGGAAGTAATTTATAACATTTGTGGAAATAAAAAATAATAAATTTTAATGTAAATATATTTACTTAGAAATAATTAAGTTTAAGGCATATTATGATATTATAGTATTATACAGGCTACATCATCCGGAACTTCCCCACATAGACATTTTTAACCGCAATTATTTATTTTGAATCTGCTGGTTCCTAAAAACATGCAATACCTTCACGGTCAAAATATATGGAACGGCAGATTAAAAAAAATACCCATTGTAACTTTATATTATGGGTTCGGAATGATGTACTGAACACCCTGTATTGTAGGAAAATATTCTAAGTACATTATGTATAAGTTTTTGTTCTATAAATTAGTATATAAGCATTATTTGACTGATGTTATGTATTTTACAAATAAAGCTATAATTACGTATTTTCGTTTATTAATTTTTTAAATATATTCATTTGAAGTAAATTCAATGAGAATTGTGACCGATTTGGGAAATACTACCTTAAATCGTCATAAGAAATTCTGGAATTATTTTTAGTTGCCAAACGAAGCTGTTCTGTTACAGAAGAGTATTATCCACATTTTCCTTACATCCTTGAAATTTAGGCAAATAAACCCTGCCTATTCCGATCTCTGGTAACAAGTTTAATTATATAAAAATTAAAAAAACAAGCTGACTTCGCTAGCGCTACTAACCATAGGGACTTCGCTTAGAGCCACGCTTTTCAAGTAGAACAGTTTGAAACAGTACAGTATAACCATCAGCGTGACACAAACCGTCACATGTGGGCTACCACAAATAGGGAGTAAAACCATATCGATTTGTTGCTGTGCTAGAAGCATGTAAATGTCACCTAGCAGAACCCCTAGTCTTTAAGTTCAAGTATTAAATGCGTATCTGGAGGAAAGTATATTATAGCTCAATATTAGAACTTCACTTCATTCTAAAACAACAAGTACCTAAGTCGCCGGAAAAAAGAAAAATAGCCACTTGAGATATTTCCGAAGACAAAAGTGTTATGGCACAACATTAATAAAATAAACGGTAAGTTTATCAAGCCGGCCGACTGGAAAACTTTACAAAAATGCATCAAAACTGACACAGCTGGTATGCGCTAAGCCGTCGCCTCCCCCCCTCAGTGAGGGTCAGGGACTTGGAGCAGACGGGCCCGTTATTGTTGATCATCATGTAGTCGAAGCAGTCGGTAACACCGTCGTTGTTGCAGTCCTGAAAAGTACAGAAGTTTTTTTTATACGAGTAACGTACCGAAATTGGGATGTAAATAAATACAGGGTGGCAACTTAGCTATCAGAAAGTTCTATTGTTCAGATTTCACAGCCTAGAATATTCCGCTATGGAGCTGTATCGAAGATTCGAGAATAATCCTAGAAGGTTCCACTACCGTACAGAGCTTTGAAGAAGGTTCCAGAAAGCTGTGGAACTTTCTCGAAGGATTAGTTAATTGACACATAATAAATTAGCCGTCGTATTTGCGGGATCAGTCAGTCTAATTTTGGGTTTGCAACGAAGTGAATGGAAATGAACTAAAAGCGCGATATCTTAGTGAATTAGTGATGAATTCGAAGTGTTTTGTGAATAATAGATGTTTGGTGTCAAATTAGTTGTAATGTATCCCATACCCTAGATGGATCTATTATGTGAGGAATGAATAAAAAAAAGAGTAAATGATATTGTGATGGTGACCCTAAGTAACATGGAACAACGGCAGTAAGACGATGACGACCCAGTTCGTATTAAATATAGTCCAGGAACACTTGCCTTTCCAAACTTCGCCATGTAAGCTTCAACGATTCTGATAGAACAGTGGTAATTACCAGCACAGTCTTGAAACGCTGTAACAACAAAAAAAAACAGAAATTATTAGATTTATTAGACGACAATCGTTTAACTCTTTAGTAGCAGTTAGCAGGCGACACTGTCGACTGCGCAGAAGATTGTAGGGCAAGCTGGACAAAACCAACGACCAGTGGTCCACATTGGCGCTGGATCGAAAGATTTGCAGGTCATGAGGAAGGTCTTTGCCTGCAGTGAGGTGACACAGGCTAAAAGTACCAAATGTCACAATTTCTTCACGAAAAAATCCAAAAATCAAAATTGAAAACCTCATCCTTGTTTTGAACTCGGTTAAACATAAAGAAAGAAAGGAAGATACTATTAGACCCAAAGACTATTTAATACTCTATGATTAGACCACACAAAGAGAAACCTATCAACTGCTATCATTTTCACGAAGAGCAAGTGAACCGCTTATCGTAATACCAGTAACTAACGTGTGTCTTCATCTTAGCGAGTGATATCACCAAGATTTTTATCACAACATTCACAACACATAAATTAAGCTATAATTGTCACATTACGTAACATTATGTCCCCATTGGCCCTGAATCGAAAGATTTGCAGGTCATGAGGAAGGTCTTTGCCCTGCAGTGAGGTGACACAGGCTTACAGTACCAAATGTAGTAAGTCACAATTTCTTCACGAAAGAAATACTTCCAGAAACCTTACAAATGATGAAGAAAATCCTTTACCTTCTTGCCTATCTGGGTCATCATCAGGCAGGGTGGGTTTCCCAGCGTCGATCCAGTACAGCCTGGATATGATGAAGGGGCCGCAGTAACCCTCCATGCAGCCCCTGTTCATATCACACCCGGCTACGTGGCAGAGGCACCTGATGCAGTCGCCGTTGAGGTTTGAAATGCGTAAGTGCTCGTGCTTATGCGTTGTATTTGATCGGGTTATACCTGGAAAATAGGAAGATCATAAGAACACTGAGGAGCTCGTGGCTTAATAATAACTGCCACTACGGACGATCTTTAGCTTAAGCCACGCTTCCCTAGGTTGGTCTGTGGATGGGTGACCCCATAGAAATTATATCTATGGCTGACCCATTACATACGGAGTTTCCTCCGCGCTTCGGAAAGCACATTAAGCTGTTGGTCCCGGCTGCTATATAATTATAGATCTTTGACAGCGGTTACAGGTAGTCAGTGACCTGAAATTCTGTCAACCAGTGTTACCAAAGGATATTTATTACCCAGTAATAACTGGGTAGTGGGGGTCAGATAGGCAGTCGCTCCATGTAAAATAGTGGTATTCATTTGCATCCGGTTAGACTGGAAGCCGACCCCAACGTAGTCGGGGAAAGGCTATGCAGATGATGATGAGAAAGCTGAGCTGATAAAATTATTTTTGGTTTGTTCGAAAGGAAGTTGATTCTAGCGAATGAGTGATGAATAGGCATGCACCCGGTTCTACAAATACCTTGAACCTCTTGGCTACCGTGTATTACCGATTCTTTCAATGAATAGATATGGTTTGGTTCAACCTGTTGCATGTCCTCTACCTATTCATCAACCTATTCATTCATTACTGATGAATTTCATAGTTGAAGTTTCTCCGAAGGTGTGCAGTTCATAATTATGCAAGTTTACAAGTAGACGTCAAACTGGCAATTTACCTAGTCATCTTAGGTATTCGATCTTTCGAGGAGTTTTTACGAAAGGTGTGTTTACGAATTTGTAAATGTATTATGACGTGTACAACCAACCCCTTGTATGACGCAGGTAATTAAATCGTCACCACGTATAACAACTCCTTATTATTTTACTACAAGTCTAACAACCGCACACAAATCATATCTAAAGATCTATTCAAAGATTTGTATGAACTTTGTTTTAATTAATAAAATAAATAATAACGAGCAACGGATCAACCTGTTATACGTGATTAGATCAATTCGATTCAGTAATTTTAAGCAAGTCATAATCATCACGGATCCCCATTACGTGAACAGGATCAACAGGTTTTGCGTGATTATTGTGATGACAAAAAATGCACAATTTGATTAAAATGTTTCAAGTTTTTGCTTCCCCATTGTTTGTTAATGTGGTTTACCCACACGTAACCTATGGTATGCTGTAGGTGGTAATGGCCATTTGGCCAGTGACCTTACAGAGATAGCATTTTTTTTGTTTGGTGGGAAATCATCAAATGACTCCTCCCGCTCTGGGTAGAGTGGTTAGGAATGTCAGACTTCTACTGACTAAAAACCACCCAAGTTCCTTCTTAGCCCTTTGTGTAGAGGCCGCGGTATCTCTTTCGAAGAACCCGCAGCAATAGCATAGGTAAGAGCTTAGGTACTATCTGAATTCACTGATGATCGCCACCACTTTTCACACTAATGCACTGAGTGAAGTTTTGCAGTCTTAGTCGAAATTAAGCTGATCTCTCATTGTACGGAAACCTCATAGAAACGAGGTCAGGTTATACTGGATAAGTATAGCTTGATGTGTGGTGGTGTTTACCTAGTCAATTAAATGAAGTAGATTAATGGTTGCCGAGAGACGGCACAAGAAGTGTTGGCCGAACAGCTGGTTGGGTGGGTGACATTCAGTAAGATCCCCGCGATTTACTAAAAGTTCTTCACCTACTATCTGGCATTAGACCTGGTTGCGACTCGCGCAGACCAGGGAAGCATGCCACAAAAGAGAGGAGACCTATTCAGCAGTGATCGAAACATGGCTGATGCCAGCCAGCCATGATGATGATATGACTAGATTTAAAGTTTAACAATAAGTTGCCTTGCAATCTGGAAGATATTGAAACCTTACATCTTGGATCCGTTCTTAATTATCATCAGCAAATTTTAATTGAGAGCAGTGGTGGCCCAGTGGTTGCGGCCCCGACTTACGAACAGTTAGTCGTGGGTTCGAACCCAGACAGGCATATTACTTTGTGTAATTTATTTCATCACCACTGCTCTCAAAACGTTGAAGGAAAACATCGTGAGGAAACCGGCCTAGAACCAAAAAATTCGAAGACATGTGACATCTGCCTATCCGCACTGGGCCCGCGTGGTGGATTATAGCCCATCCCTCTCCTAGAGAGGATTCCTGAGTCCCTGCAGTGAGAACATTATAGGCGGCTGATGATGATGATGATGATCAGCTAATGAATATTTATTGGATTGGCTACAAAGCCCTTAATAGAGTCCTTGTTTGATTGTAGATCTTTGCAGAATATAACAAAAAGCTGTGATGAAGTTCAAGTCACAGGTAGGTACCTATTTTGCTTTTTGTGGGTAAGTAGGTACATCTACTTCCAAAATAAGAGATTCATATCAATCGATGTAAAAAGTGCAAATCCATTAGTACTTGATTGACATGAGGTCTGTGGTGTAACTACTACTTCGGTTTTTATAGCAATGTTTTCATGCTTCAATAAAGTACCCAAGAGAGCACGAAAAAACGTCATTTGTAAATGATGTCTATTTTGCAAATAGGTCCAAATTAGTGTCTGAGGTGGTATTTTAAAGAACGACACAGATTTGAGTGGACCTGTCTAGTCTATACAAGCATTTGTCAGTCATGTAGCTCAACTCATAACTCAACGAGCTCAATGTCATGAAGAAAAATACCAAAGTAAGGACACTTGGTCGCTTATAGTACTCAAACTGCCACATATTCGTTGACCCAAGGGTAAAAAAACAAATACAACTTGAGAATCTGCGATAGTCGTTAAGGGTTGTCAGACGCCTGACAACCACCAGTCCTACTTAGGAGTGTCGAATAACCTAGCGACTAGGTTGTAAAGGTCAGATAGACAATCGCCAATCGTACATACAGGGTGTAAATCAACCCATCACACAGCCGTTAACCAAGCATTCTGTACATCAAACTAAGTACCCCAACGCAAAAATTTTTGCTGGGAAACGATTTTTTTTGGGGTCAAAAATCACATTTTACGGTACAAAACTCAATGTAGCACACTTAAAACATTGTGCTATTGGATGCTTTGAATAGCAAACGGGTTATGGAGGTAATTTAAGTAAAGTTATAGTCTGAAAAATTTGGAACTTTGATCCCCAATATCTCCGTAACTAGGGGGTTCCCAGATATAGTCTAGAACAAAAAAATATCGCAGAGGTGGGGAGAACAAGTACCCTTAGTTTGCGTTAAGGGTACTTTTACACCCTATATACAATAATATTCAGCTGCATCCAATTTAGACTGAAAGCTGACCCTTACATAGTCGGAGAAGTATCTAAATAGAAGTTATTAATGACCATCATGTCAACATAGGCTAAGAAGAATAAGAACCAAACTCCAAAAATCTAAATTGAAAACCTTACCCTTGTTTTGAACTCGGTTAAATAGAAAGAAGGAAAGGAAGAAACTAAACCACACAACGAGAAACCTATCAACTGCTATCATCTTCACGCAGAGCAAGTGAATCGCTTATCTTAATAGCAGTAATAAGTGTCTTCATCTTAGCGAGTGATATCACCAAGATTTTAATCACAACACATAATTTAAGCTATAATTATCAGATTATGATATTATACCATGTATGGCTTAACCCTTTAACCCCTATTAAAGTATGACGCTTAGCCCACACACTGGTATTGTCACCATTTAGTATAATAATTCTATTTTCCATTGACACGAATTAAGTAATAATAAGTTGTCTATTTTTTTTATTAAACGTACATATGACACCAAGAAACTAAGAACAAATTCTACTGAAATTCATCAATATTTATAAAAAAAACATACCGATCGAATTGAGAACCTCCTCCTTTTTGGGAAGTCGGTTAAAAAACAATAAAAATTAACAGTCACTTACCAAACACACTCAAAATAAAACAAGAAAATCCAAGACACGTCACGAAAATTATTTGTAACCGCATTTTCATCAAACACTATTCACTTTTAATTTGTTGCACACATCTTTCTAACACCGAAGTATTTTTAATAATAACGTTATTCAAATAAACTACCGCAATATAAAACTAAGTTACTACTTGTGTATCCTTTACGGATGTTTCAAACTTCTGACTTGTGCGCAAAGGTATTAACAAACCGATTCGAGGAATCTTCATGTGGAATTTGATCTAAAAAAGATTCGGCAAAAAACTTGATATTGTGGAAAAAAACTGAATATTGTTTGGCAAAAAAACTGAATTGTTTAGATGAATCATCTCTATTATTATATATCCTATTTATAGACGTATTTTGGTGTTTCGGTTTGAATGTCAATGTGAAAGTCTTGTTGTTGGATTTTTCCATCAGCTGCAGTAACGGAGGTGCCCGGTTGAGGGCCCCCTACTCCATAGAACTTCAACATATCTAGTGAAATATGAATGTGCTATTGGGTACACCTTTGCCTAAACCTTTGGGAATTACAGGCGTGATGTTACGTAATGTAATGTAAAGATTTGAAGAGGTCAGTTTTAGAGAGGCTACTGATGTGGTAGGCGTGTTCTTGAGTGCTGCCTACCTATGGTGTATGTATGCTGCTAATTACGATGATACGAACTCCTACAGGGATTTTGCAAGTTTTAGTACCAGTTAGATCCAGCCTGTCCCCTTGCTGTCCTCCCGCGGCGACGCCCTACGTCGAGGCTCGGACCCCACAGGGAGTGCCCTTAGCGTGTAGTCGCTTAATTTGTAAGTTTTGCTAGCCCTGGCTGGAGGACTTTTTAGGGTTCCGTAGTCAACTAGGAACCCTTATAGTTTCGCCATGTCTGTCTGTCTGTCCGTCCTCGCTTAATCTCTGTGACCGTTAGCACTAGAAAGCTGAAATTTGGGACCAATATGTGTATCAATCACGCCGACAAAGTGCTAAAATAAAAATTGGAAAAAAATGTTTTATTAGGGTAGCCCCCCTATATGTAAAGTGGGAAGTGTTTTTTTTTTTAATTTTAACCCTAATGTGTGATATATTGTTGGAAAGGTATTTAAAAATAAATAGGGGTTTACTAAAATCATTTTTTGATAATGTCAATAATTTCGGAAATAATCGCTCCAAAAGTAAAAAACAAAGCGTCCCCCCCCCTCTAACTTTTGAACCATAAGTTTAGAAAATACGAAAAAAATCTGAAAAGTAGAACTTTATAAGGACTTTCTAGGAAAATTATTTTGAACTTGGATGGAAACAACAGATGGAAACTGCAGTGAACCAATATAATTTGGTCCCTGAATCGTATGAGCGCCTATACAATCCAGAGGTCAAGTTTCATTTGCCCGTATTTTTTTTTTAACTTCGTTTACATAATATTTTATTATCTACGGAACCCTACACTGAGCGTGGCCCGACACGCTCTTGGCCGGTTTTTTTTTTTTTTGGCGTGTGGAAAATCATCAAATAACCCCTCCCGCTCAAGAGCGAAGTCTGACAGACTGAGAGAGAGAGAGAGAAGTCTGACACTCCCTTCCGCTCTGCCCAAGGGCCAAGAGCGGAAGCAAGTGTCAGACTTCACAGCGACCATTCGATAGCTTTGTAGAGTTGTCTTTAAGCCAATCTTCTTCTTCTTATCGTGTGGGCAGCGAGGTCTAACGACCCCACACACCCTAGTGTCAGAGTTTCTAAACCACCTCAAGGGCCTCTGACATCCCGTCGGGGCTGCGGGTCCCGTCGCCGTCGGCGCAAGGGCTAAGAAGGAACATGGGTGGTTTTTAGTCAGTACAAGTCTGACACTCCCTTCCGCTCGGTCCAAGAGCGGGCGAGCCCAAAATAACCCCTGTTATTTGATGGTTTCCCACACCCAAAAAAAAATAAGGTTAAGCTGTGCTTACCTAGGTTGCTCGATGGATGGGGGACCCATTACATACAGAGTTACCGCCGTGCCTTGGGGTCAAAGGCAAAGTGCAGATGCAGTGCGGTGCAGTGCTTTGACAGTCGTAAAAGGTACTCATTGACCCGAAAGACTCTTACCAAGGGGTAAGTCATACCCAGTACTAACTCGGTTGTGGAGGTCAGATATCCAGTCACTCCATTTAAAATACGGGCATTCAGCTTCATGCGGCTAGGCTGGAAGTCGACCCCAACATAGTTTGGAAAAGGGTAGGCAAATTATGATCTACATACATACAGCTTCG
Source organism: Diarsia brunnea (assembly GCA_949774965.1). NCBI lineage: Eukaryota > Metazoa > Arthropoda > Insecta > Lepidoptera > Noctuidae > Diarsia > Diarsia brunnea. Next base: position 14,078,091 of record OX459013.1, on the reverse strand, counting down.
GTATATACAAGTATTTATGTAGGAGCAAGATCGTGTGTTACTTCTGACGAGGTTTCTCCAATCTGTCACGAGTTAATTGAATTATTCATAGTCAGTGGAACTTAAAGGTGACATCCGTGAGCTGAGGTCCAGTTTCCATATCCTGTTTATAATATTTCTTGCGCTTGCTTTGTATCTAGACATTCTTTTTTATTAAGTCTAACGAGGTAACGGGGTTTTCTATCGGTAAAAGTGACGATGTTCTTTAAAAAGTTACATTAGTGGGATGAATAAAAAAAACTTGTTATTATTGATTGAAAACTATTAAATAACGTACAAGAAACTATAAAATGGATTATTGATATAATTAAATAGAAAAATCCCCAAATATCATTACCTCATTTCCCTATAGTCCTTTTCCAACTATGTTAGGATCGTTTCCAGTCTAACCGGATGCAACTAAGTACCAGTATTTTGTATGAAGCGACTGCGAATTCGTTAACATATTAGAAAAAAAAAACTTGAGAGGTGTCAAGGAACACCCGGATGGAACGAAGTTATTGTTATTATTTTTTATTATGTAAAAAAAAAGTAAAAAAAAAAAAAAAAAAAATGTAGAAATGAAAATATCTGGCTTGCTTTCTATAAGAGAGAGAGAGACAGACAGAGAAACATGCGACGCCGCACAGCTTACAATAGCTTACTATAGCAAAAAGTGTCGTGACAACTTTTCGTAAGAATTTTTTCCGTCTAGCCCCCTTTCACAACGCGCGATAAGGAACTTCGTTCCTGAATGTGAGAGAAGACGCCAAAGGAACACCAGAAGAGTTGAAAAAGGATTGGGAGAGGCTTTTGCCCAGCAATGTCGTGACCTTCACAATCCAGTGACTGCGAAATACAAGACCCCTTTTTTTTTTTAGGCGGGTGGAAAATCGTCAAATAACCTCTCCCGCTCTTGGGCAGAGCGAAAGGGAGTGTCAGACTTTTACTGACTAAAAACCACCCATGTTCCTTCTTAGCCCTTTATGTCGAGGCCACGGTATCTCTTACAACAACTCGCAGCCCCAACGCGTTGGGGCTTGCAAAATACAAGACACCTTTTTTTTTTTTTTTTTTGGGGCTGGGAAATCATCAAATAACCCCTCCCGCTCTTGGGCAGAGCGAAAGGGAGTGTCAGACTTCTACTGACTAAAAACCACCCGTGTTCCTTCTTAGCCCTTCATGTCGAGGCCCCGGTATCTGCGAACAACCCGCAGCCCTTGCGGGCCCCTTCCATGTTGCTGACATCTCTTTGAGGCGCGCGTGGAACACGAACGCGCCGTCGACACGGCCTGTCGTCGTCATAAGACGGACGGACGGTGAGCTTACCCATCACTCACCGTCCACAGGCCCGCGTCTACGTGGCCAAAAGCCATCACGTGACCCCCGACGCCCGGAGCGCCTCCCGAACAACAACAACAACAAGACCCCTAACAAGACCCCTTGTTAGGACTTTCGGTTTCTAACTATTCGTAACGGCTGCCAATCGTGTCACTGACTCTAGCAGGGCCACCATCAGGGATTTTAATTTTGATGTCACCAAAAAATTGTCACTAATTAGTCGAAAAAGTTCGTTTATGAGCTAGTTTTTTAAAGTATAAATGTGGCCCTGCTGGGGCGACTCTCTCTAGATCGGCCACCTATAAACCCTTTATATCTTTTAAACCAGTGTTTTAAAGCGACAAATTCTGATATTTGGCGATAAATTTCGACTAATTAGCTTCAATTTTTTTGTGTTATCAAATTAAAATCCCTGCCAATCTACGAATGACAGCCAGGATCAACGGTGATTAACGCGCACGGAGGGAACTCAGTATGTAATTATGGTCACCCATCCACTAACCTCGGCCGGCACGGCTTAACCTTGGTTGAAGACCCGTAAACCGTAAACCAACAATAGGATCCAAACTAGCAAATGTTTATAAGCTACACTGTCGAAGTTTCTATAGCTTGCCACCTCAGGAGAAACGTACACAAATGAAAGTAACTTCAATATTTATTTATTTCTGATAAAAAAAATCCGTTAGAACGAATTCCAAGCTCATAAAATATAATATATTTATTTTGAATTCAGACATAAGTCTTAATATTTCAGTAAACATCTAGAACAAGAATAACATGAACATAAGAAAGGACAGGTTCAATTATCTTCTTCCACTTGTATGTGCCGTATTAAGGGCAATAGCTAACAAAGTCTTTGACATGACAAGGCTTGGCGCAGCACTGGTCGGCCAAGGAAGCTGACGTGTCCCTCTTCATCACCTGCCCCTTAAACTCGTGGTGGTGATGACTGTGTTGGTGATCATCTGGGTGCTCATGTTGGTGGTGATCTGTGAACAAACATCATAAGTTAATACAATGAAAATTATTATACTACTTACATAACATCATACCTTATCCCCGAAGGTTAATGTTTGTTAAGTGTTTTATTTTTTTGTTGTATTTTTCATTGGCTGGCGAGCAAATCCAGCATTAAACAAATTTTGTTATTTCATTAATTAATCATTTTATCATTTGTATTGTATTACGTGTCTGATTTATGTAACAATTAACTGTGTACCAAACAATTTGTATTGCATTTCTTGCTCCTATGATTAACGCATGCCGTGGCAGCCTTTAATTAAGGCTACACTAAAATAAGTAAGAAATCATGAAACCTTAACATGTATATTTTAGTTAGTTGACCTAAATAAATAAATAAATAAGGCAAACGTGTACCAAATAGGGGCCGAGACTACTGCCATCAGTCGGGGACATATCCAGACTCCGTGGCTGCTACTGAGAATCAAACCTAGACCCTGATGCTCAGCGGTGGCGCTTGCGACGTCGACTAGACCAACGAGGCAGTCTTTGTTCATCAAGTCATTTATTCAAACTAGGCTGGTAATCAGCACTTTTCATATGTCAAAATTAACTTTACTTTACTTATTTACAAGTGACAGTCCCCCAAAACGCTCAGCCTTCGACACTTCCTAGTGTTTTTGCTGGAAAGAAGAAGTGGCGGAACAAACTCCCCTCTGTTTGGTTAGAAGAACCAGACTCGATACAATAGAAAGGTGTAAGTTAATATTACGATTGACTACAGACACAAATCTATATTCTATTCTATATACATCTATATTCTATTCTATCTATATATCTATATACATATAATAAATCTGTAGAGAAATCGTTTTTGTACATCGAACATATTTAAAAAAAAAATTGTCAGGGTATTAAAGTATAACCAACAGAACACATTTCCAGCATTTTTGGAATTTTTGTCTGTTTGTCTGTTTATCTGTTTGTCTGTTTCGATGACTAAGCATCACGTCAAATTTACGAAACGAATGTAGGTAACTTTTATACATAAATATTGTGCGTAACTTGGGCTATTACTTAGTCTTTGTTTCATCGTAATCGGTGCTCTCTATCAAAAGATATATGAATTTATAGTTTTCAAGAAGAACTTATCGTTATGGTCAAGAATGAGACAAGCAACGACATCTATTGAACGAATATGGTACTTATTACTAAATGCCTTCACAAGATAACTTTAAAAAAGTTATGATAGCAAAAGGTACGTAGATATAAGTCTAAATGACGCTGCTTTCAAAATCTACATAGGCTAAACCTTATAGTGTTTGATCGCTCTTTTTTAGCAGTTTATCTTCGTCTTCGACAGATGGCGTTATTCATTTGATGTCATTTTCTGAACCGCGATGATAGTAAACATACACACATTATGTTTCGTGAATAGTCAACAAATAAAAATTTACCAATTACACAGTATTAAAATACTATTTTTTTTTAAACTAAATTAAAATTTTATAAAACCCACGACATATTTTTTTATGTACCGTGTGGGAATCGAACCTGCGACACGCAGTGCTACTGTTAATCGTCCAGCCATTGCGCCAACATGTCGTCATATAGATGTGGTGTGTTGTTAGCCCTATGTGTCGAGGCCGCGGTATCTCTTTCGAACAGCCCGCAGCCCCAACGGGTGTCGGTCCTTGGGGGCCCCTTCAATGCTGCTGACATCTCTTTGAGACGCGCGTGGAACACGAACGCGCCTCCATCGTCATAGGACGGACGAACGATTAACTAGCCCGTTACTCACCGTTCACAGGCCTGCGCCTACGGTGGCCGGAAGCCATCACGTGGCCCCCGATGCCCGGAGCGTCTCCCGCGGCGGCTGGGACGAGAGGTTGTCTCCCTCTCACGTTCCGCCACCTCTTTCGCTAGCATTACTGCTTCGCAGAAGGAGGTGGCGGCCATTTCAGAATCGATGTCCCAGATTCGGTACAGGTACCCTCTCGAAACACCCTCTAATCCCCCCTTTTTTTGTGGTTCGTAAATTATCAAATGACTCATCCCGCTCTGGGCAGAGCGGAAGAAAGTGTCAGACTTCTACTGACTAAAAACCACCCACGTTCCTTATTAGCCCTTTGTGTTTCGGGGCCGTGGTATCTCTTGCGGACAACCCTCAGCCCCGGCAGACGTCCCTTTGGGGCCCCTTAATTGTTGCTGACATATCTTTGAGGCGCGCGTGGAACACGAACGCGCCAACGACAATCTGTCTGCCTGTCGACTATAATGTACCTGTTTCAAATTTCTTCAAGATCCGTTCGGCCGTTCTGACGTGGTTGACTATGACCCATCCATCTAAACTTTAGTATGAGACATAGTCAGTACTTTGCATTACTCTCTTCTTATTTTCTACAGCGTCAGTAAGTTAACGCAGGGCAATGATTAAATGTACTTTTATCTAAGCGACGCATTTTAGTTTCCGACAAGCACGCGAACGAAGTCGCGGGCACAGCTAGTCAATAATAAAAATGTATAATTATAATAATTTAAAAAAAGACATAACACCTCAGTAAACTAATTTTGGAGAAAGGACATAAATAACAAACATTGTCTTGTGTTCAACTCAATTTTGTCGTTCAGTAAAAATACAGAATACAACAGCTCAGTATCGTACCTACCTACCTAGTACCGCCTCTCTTGAAAATAACCATGGTAAAAGCTCAATTTCTTCCTATGGTTTTCGAGTGAAATCAGTTTAAAAAATCAAAATGACGAAAATACTTGTTGATGTTTTGACAGCTGATCTGATCATAAACATCCAAAACTTACGCTGTACATGTTGAAGGTTAAAGAAGTCCAGGTCCCCATCTTCGCAGACACGTTTCATAGCCCTGGCGAGTTCGGCCCCGCACACCTGGATCATTTTGCCGCGAGGATACTCTTCAGCAGAGGATACAGCCAGGGTGCACACCACCAGGGCACAGAGAAGCTTCATGTTTATGCTGTAGGAAAGGATCTGATGATAGTGGAGACAAAGAGTGAGAAAACCTGGGGAGTATTTTTTTCATCTGTCTCCAGTTAAATATGGATTTGTGGTGTTGTTGAGAAAATCTCACAAATCGGTCAAGTAGATTCGGAGTATATGGCCTCTAGTGATCCAATGTGAGTTCTGTATTGAAATAAAGACTGTATTACGTTACTCCGAAGTTCGAAATACCGATGTACGGTATACAGAAAGTTGGTGAGTCCGAATTACGTGAGTCAGAATGTACGCTATGACGAAGTACGGTATTCAGAATGTTCGTTACTCCGATGTACGTTACTCCGAAAGTTTGCTACTACGAAGTACTGTACTCAGAATGTTTGTCACTCCGATGTACGTTACTCCGAAAGTTTGCTACTACGAAGTACTGTATTCAGAATGTTCATTATCGCGAAGTACGGAACTCCGAAAGGAGATTCTAAGAGAGTATTTCGAATTAGTCGAGTATTATAAATGTACACGTGTACATAACAGCGACTATAGCTACTAAAATACCTTTTTTTTTTGGCGGGTGGAAAATCATTAAATAACCCCTCCCGCTCTTGGGCAGAGCGACAGGGAGTGTCAGACTTCTACTGACTAAAATAAAAACCACCCATGTCACTTCATAGCCCTTCATATCGAGGCCGTGGTATATCTTGCGAACAACTCGCAGCCCCGACGGGGGCTACTGAAATACCTCAAAAGGAAAAAATTGAACCCTTATAGGATTACTCATGTGTCCGTCTATCTGCTCGAGCACCCCCCCTCCCTTTTCTCCGAAACTACTAAGCCTAAAATTTTGAAAAAAATGCAGAAATTTGTTTAACGCTTATAGATAACAGGAACATCTATAAGAAGTCTATGGTGCTAAAATAACATGGAATCTCTCAATATCTACTACTATGGTACGGAAGTCTTCATATGCAAGTCCAACTTGCACTTGGCCAGTTTTATCTATTGAACAGACTGTTTCAACGGTTGTTCCAATTTTCAATTGAAATCTGTGTTGTGGGTATATTCGTGTTTATGCAATCTAACACAGACCACATCTGAGGAGGGAATCTAAAATAATAATCTAATTAAAAAAAAAGTGACTTATAAAACCTATTTGCACAATAATCATCATTTATAATACTTGACTAATTCGAAATACTCCCTCAGAATCTCTATGAGGAATATACTCAATCATTATTGAGTAATTGTTCATAGCAAACTTTCGTAGTTCCGTACTTCGCGATAATGAACATTCTGAATACAGTACTTCGTAGTAGCAAACTTTCGGAGTAACGTACATTAGAGTGACGAACATTCTGAGTGCAGTACTTCGTAGTAGCAAACTTTCGGAGTAACGTACATCGGATCTAACAAACATTCTGAATACCGTACTTCGTCATAGTGTACATTCTGACTCACGTAATTCGGACTCACAAACTTTCTGTATACCGTACATCGGCATTTCGAACTTCGGAGTAACGTAATACAGTCTGAAATAAAGACCCACGGAACGTCGAAATACATAAATAATAATTCTAGTTGGTGTTTAGTGTTCCGGGTAAATATTGGTTGAATTTCTATACAAATCAAGCGTGTCTTCATTTACTCGCACTTCGACACAAGTAACTTGTAAAAGTTGAGAGATTTTAAAGCAGAAGACAGAAGATGTGTCTCACTTTCATTGTTATTTTGTTAACTATCTTGTTTAGTTACAACGGGAATAGCACCCATAAGTAATCCGTTTGCCAAATGAATAGTGTATGTAAGAGGATTGAGGACATATTGATTTGAGCCGAAGCTAATACACAGCTTTTTCAGACGGTTCTAGCAAGCTTGCCGTCTTTCTTTTTAGGTTAAACTTGTTTCTCAACATCCTCTCGCGGCTTCACACGATCAGCACATAAAATACGAACAACACATCAACCTAACGTTAAAAGATAAACGCTGCACGGAAAAATCACAAAGACTTAGCACTTACCTTACTTTCCAACACAACTCATCCACTAATACTGTCTTCAAGAAACGGGAGCATCGTTTAAATATGTCTGCTGTAATTGCCTGCCTCTTCATTGGATGACAACAGGATGCATGCATTAACTCACAGTTTATTTCGTAATTGCTAATTAGCGATCAGAACTTTGGAACGAGAATAAGAAGTAAGGAACAGTTTGATGTCCTGAAACATAACATTATAGTAATCCCCGACTAGTTCAGTAGACCCGCATTCACGCACATTTCACCAGTTATTTTTAAGTCATAATGAGTTGTGTTGTGTGATTGCTGTACATGAAGTTCTGGGTGCAAGCCCTAGTTCGGGTAAAGTGTTACTGCGAGCTTTTCTATGAGGAATTTCTCAGTAGCTACCACGGAAACTGCCGGTTGATGACAAAAGGCTGCCCCCCTACGAATATTACATGGAAATGCGACTCAAAATTGTAATTTTGGAAGGAACTATGAGGAAGTATGTTTTTTGTTGTTATCTGTGGAAGCTTGTTATTAGCAATTTAGATGTATATTTAGTTATAATTATAGTTATTAGACTGCAAGCTTTCCTAAAATAAGTAAATAAATAATAAATAAACATAACCGGTGAAAAGTGGGCGAATTATTATTTACACCTTTGCCTAAACTCCTGCCCTTATACCATAATATTATCTATGATTACTCGTCATCTCATCACACCTCCTTTCTAGCCATATCATCCTTCACACAGTAAATGCATCCTTTCTTTGGTCTTCCTCTACTCTTATAGTTATTCTACGAAGATTTCCGTCTGCTAGTTTAATAGATAACAAGCCTCGGAACTTAGATCCTGCCTGTCATTTTTGTCAGTCGATTCAGGTCTGTGTGGCCTGAAAGTCTGACAACCAGTTTTATTAGTGTTGTGGAGTTCAGATAGGCAGTCGCTTTATGTATAATACTAGTGTTCAGATGCATTCGGTTAGATTGAAAACCGGTCCCAATATTGTTGGGAAAAGGATAGGCTGGTGAAGGTGGACAATTCAATAGATATACAAAAGGCTTTAAGTTCTCCTACATTATGTTTTATTGAGAAAAGAGGAGTTACTTGCTCCCGTCGTGACTGCGGGTCCCGTCGGGGCTGCGGTTTGTTCGAAAAGGAACCGTGACCTCGACACAAAGGGCTATGAAGGAACATGGGTGGTTTTTAGTCAGTAGAAGTCTGTCACTCCCTTCCGCTCTGCCCAGAGCAAGAGGAGTCATTTGATGATTTCCCACACTCTAAAGGTCAGGTGCTGTTGATGCGCACTGACTGTACTGACAGTCTGGTTCAGGTAAGCTAGGATTAGTTTCATCATCATCAACATCAGCTGACAGCAATCCACTGATGGATATATCCCTGTGAAGATGGTCGCTCCAAGTGCTCCAACAAGCCTGAGCACGTCCCATCTTACGCTTGCCGATTCATCCATTCCGAAGGTTTACTTTTTTTACAGGAATTTCAGGAGTATTTAGGGAAGTAATAAAAACAAAAATGTAATCCTAAAGACTAGTTCGATTTTATTAATGTTTTTTTTAGAAAAATATAAATATTATTTTTGTTCCTTATCGTTGGTTAAAATTACAAGTTTCCAAACATTTGCGAACGAATACGTTATTTTTGCTCCAATTTTACCGAGGTTCAGGAGAAGGACTAGCGAAGTATAGGCTACGAGGATTCATGCACTATTGGTATGTAAAAAGTCTTATGCATGAAAGAATAAGTAAAAGCTGCCAAATGAAGCCCGCCTAAGCTACCATGTATAATCTTGATCACAATTTTTGGACACAATATCGAAATACTTTGACATAGTGTTGTATTCTTATTGTAACTGTCGAAAATGATGGTGTCTTATTTGATAATCCAGAGTTGCTGGCTACTAAATTATTACAAAGTTTTAAAGCAACGGTGTTGTTGCTGCTCAAAATCGATGTCAAAAGTTCCTCGTATTGTACGTAATCGTGCTCAAAATTAACAGTTCACTAACAGCTTCTTCTCGCATTATAGACCCCGCTAACCCCTCTCTCGCTAGAGCTCATGAGTTACAACTCCTAGCGTCCGTAATGCTGACCCTGGGCCCCAGCCACAGCGGCGACGCACTGGTTGAAGACATTGACGTAGCCGAAGGGCAGATCTCCCACACATCCGTACCCGCCCTTCTTGTGGATCGCCATGTAATCGTAGCAGTCGATGCGGCCGTCACCGTTGCAGTCCTGGGGAAAGATAGAAATTAGGTAAGATCTCGAGTTACGTGAGAAACTGAACGAAAACATCGTGAGGAAACCGGCATGTCCTAGAACCAAAAAATTCGAAGACATTGTCCCGCGTGTTGGGTTATATACAGGGTGTAAATCAACCCATCACACACCCGTTAACCAAGCATTCTGTATATCAAACTAAGTACCCCTACGCAAAAATTTTTGCTGGGAAACAATTTTTTTTTGGGGTCAAAAATCACATTTTACGGTAAAACTCAATGTAGCACTCTTAAAACATTGTGCTATTGGATGCTTTGAATAGTGAACGGGTCAAAGAGGTAATTTAAGTAAAAATATAATCTGAAAAACTAGTCTTCGCAAAAACAGCTGGGAAAAATTTGGAACTTTGACCCCCAATATCTCCGTAACTAGGGGGTTCCCTCCCAGGTATGGCCTAGAACAAAACTGATCGCAGTGGTAGGAAGAACAAGTGCCCTTAGTTTGCGTTAAGGGTACATTTACACCCTATATAGCCTATTCCTTCTCCTAGAGAGGAGGCCTATGTCCCAGCAGTGGGAACATTATAGGCTGATGATGATGATGATGAATTAAGAGTTACGTTGTGTGACTGATCAGAACTACTGATTGTGCTCGTTGCAAACAACTGAAATGCTATGGGATGATTGTATTTTCGTTTAATTACGTGGCTAAGTGCGGAATTCGTGGCTAAGTAACAAAAGACACTCGGGTCGATTTTCAGGTTAAGCCGCGTTTGCCTAGGTAGGTTCGAGGATGGGTGACCACCCTACATAACGGGATTCCTCCATATGACGGAAAGCACGTTAAGCATTGTCTTTTTTATGCGTTGCATTTGCATTAGTCCCGCCAGCCACTTCTAGACTTTTTTTTTTTTTTTGGCGGGTTTAAAATCATCAAATAACCCGCTCTTTGGCAGAGCGTGTTATAATGTCAGACTTCTACTGACTAAAAACCACCCATGTTCCTTCTTAGCCCTTGCGCCGAGGCCGCGGTATCTCTTTCGAACAACCCACAGCCCCGACGGGATTTCTAGACCCTTGACAGTCGTTTTTCGTTTTCGTCTTACAACCAGTCTAACAAAGGGGTATCATATCGTATATTACTCAGTATTATCTGGATTGTGGAGGTCAGATAGGCAGTCGCTCCATAAAATACTGGTATTTTTAAACATAGTTGGGAAAAGGCTAGGCAAAAGATGATGATTATTTATTATATATTACTTTTTCTGACTGCCTCGTTGGTCTAGTGGTCGCAAGCGCGACTGCTGAGCATGTGGTCCTGGGTTCGATTCCCGGGTCAGGCAAAGTGTTATTGACTTTTTCCATCAGGAATGTATCAGTAACAGCCACGGAGTCTGGATTTGTGCCCGGTTGATGGCAATAGGCTCGCCTCCTATGTTATGTTATGTTATGTTATATTACTTTTTCAGGTCAATGGCATAACTGAGAAAACGTTGGGCACGAGGTACCTCAACTTAACGTAATCATCACCGGGTTAACAATGTAACAATAGTAAAGGGTTTAATTAATGACCTCTTTTTCTTTTTTTTTTTGGGGGTGGGAAATCATCAAATAACCGCTCTTGGGCAGAGCGAAAGGGAGTGTCAGACTTCTACTGACTAAAAACCACCCATGTTCCTTCTTCGCCCTTCATGTCGAAGCCGCGGTATCCCTTGCGGACAACCCGCAGCCTGATTAATGACCTCTTGACGTTCAAATGAGCCACTTTGACAGCTCACGTTTTCATAATAGCTGCCGTATTAGACAACATCTACATAACAATAAAAAAACCCACGTTTTCGTTTGTGACTTCTGCTAACTGGAAAAAACTCTTTTGTTTTTCTGTAAAAATGTGTTCTTAGTAATTAATTACTACCTGTAACACTATTAGCTTCTGGTCCCGTGGTTGATACAGTGTAGTACTTTATACACGTGTAGACAGCCAGATTTTTGGATTTTTTCTTTAAAAAAGGAATACTATTTTTTTTTTCCTTTCTGCCAAACTGGCTTCACAGTCTACTTAGCTCTACTTGTTATATGTTGCTCTAAAGTAATTCAGAAAACCATAACTACTGACTGGTAGAACTGGTGAACCGGTGATCACTAACACTTCGCGCCGCGACTTCATCCGCAAAAATTGTGAGAACTCGTCTAATATGCCTGATATAAATATAATTTATAGCAACCACTAATAATGTATCTTTCTATCAGAGATTTTTATTTGAATTGGACCATTACTTCCGGAGATTAACCCCTAAAACAATCTTACAGAAACTAGGTCCACCCGTTCCTGAGAAAATCGATGGTGACACACGGATAGACGGACAAAAGAGTGATGTTATAAGGGTTTCTTTTTTATCTTTTGAGGTCTAGAACCCTAAAAATGACCTCTTTTAATGTTAGTATAGTTATATAATAGTCTGTTGTATCTAGCAGTCATCAGAGCTCAGTCACGACCAGATTTAAAGTTTAAGGCATTATCATATTAGTGCATGAATAATTTAAAACTTATTATTGTTTGTGGTGGTCCTCCAAGTATTTCGGGTGATGTCATTTCGTGTCGATATGCAAATGGGCGCGCAATGTCAACTAATGACAACAGATTTCTATGGAACATGTTACGCCTACGATTTTATGTAACAACTTTGTAGGAAGGATTACAAAAACTGGCCAAGTGCAAGTCGGACTGGCACACTACGGGTTCCGATATAAAAACACCGGGAAAAATCACGTTTTTTTTGGGATCTCCTTTAACTTCATTTTATTTTAATCATATTTAGTTTTTTTATTCACAGTCTGTGAAAATTTCAATAGGCTAGTTGACAAAAAAAATATAATTAGTCCGTCAGATAGGTTTCCAAAAACTATTTAATACGTATTTTTTTACACGTAAACATGAAGACAATACAGTGCTTCGAAAAGTCGTTCGACGTCACAGTTTGGTACATTTTTACCAGAAAGTGACGTTACAAACCTCCACTCATGATCTTTGTTTGACACGTTTTATTTTCGTCAATTTTTATTAGTTTTATAAAACAAAAAACACGTATCCAACATTTCTCGATATGCTAACTGACGGACTAAACAGAATCATATTTTTTTAGTCAGTCAATTACCTTATTGTCTACGCTTAGTACGGGTCAAAAAATCATATAGCTTGTGAGTGACAAACGTGTAAACAGCGGGGCCTTGTAATAGGCGTCCTAGTTAGCACATTAGTAAAAGGGGCCGCTAGCTCTCTGTGGTACGGAACCCTAAAAAGTAGCTCAAGAATTTGAATGTCATTGCTATTGTTTTTCCTTAGCCGACTGTGTGATATCCTAGACTGGTACTTAATATTTTTTTTTAAATTAATTAACTTATTATTCTTATTTAACAAAAATAGGAGTATGTTTATTACGCGTATTTTTGTGGATGTTTTAACGCATATATATTCATTTTTGCATTTTCAACCGGTTTAAGTATTTTTTAATGTAAAAGAAGAGACTCTTAATATACCTAGTCTAACTTTGAATAAAATAATGGTTTATTAATTACGCGGAAAACTGGCACTTTTTGAACGACAATTTACGAAAGCCTCTCCCAAAATGCTACCTATATTTTTGTCATCATCATCATCATCAGCCTATAATGTTCCCACTCATGGACTCAGGCCTCCTCTCTAGGAGAGGGATGGGCTATTATAATCCACCACGCGGGCCCAGTGCGGATTGGTAGATGTCACATGTCTTCTATTTTTTTTTTGGTTCTAAGACATTCGTTTATTTTTATCTCGCGACTATACAGGGTGGAGTTTCTAAGGCGATGATATGGATGAATGTTGTTGACCTAATGCGCCTGTCTGGGTTCGAAGTTTGAACCCACGACTTACTGCTCGTAAGTCGGGGCCGCCACCAATGGGCCATCGCTGCTTTCTGACTAGGCTTACCTGAGCGAATTTCTTCATGTATCCTTGAACTGTGAGTGCGGCGCAGTATGGCTCATTAGCGCAGCTCGGGAACGCTGAAAAACGATATCATACTGTTCATTAATTGTCATAATAATATACTGGTCGAACCGGACCAGCTTAGCCTGAAGACCGGCATTGTTTTAAATCAACTCCTATTTCATCGACTTCGGGGTTGTATTTTCCCAATCATTTCTTATCGGAGGCCATGGTTACAAAGAAGTGTGAACTGTGTGAAGTCCCTGACTCCAGCGCTAGGTGATCAAGCTGTGTTACATGACGCAGTGCCCTCTCCCAAGTGGATATATTACAGAATCTAATGCAGTAAGATTAACAAAAAAATTAAATCAGTTCAGTTGTCTGAGCTATACGTTGACAGTCAGGCAGTCCAACGCTTTTTTATGTATATTATAGATATATAGATTATTACACCAAAATTTATTCTGCATGAGAGGAATTCCTACCTCTGTCTGAGCAGATAGATTTACATAAAGAGTTCCGGAATGTATCTATAAACAACCATAACATATTCAAGAATCTCTTATTAATTTGCACGCTTGACACAATAACGTTATCTATTCAAATAAATCACTATTACATAAATATGGTAATTAAATACCAATTATGTAAAGTATTAAACTTGTTTCTTAAAACTAACTGGCCTTGATTTAACAAATTGATGATTTTATAACGTGTTAAGGCATCCATTAAGTAAATCGATTTTAAAATATTAGTAAGTGATGGCCTAAGTAAGGCCATCACTTAGTAAAGGTTTTGACAGTTTTGTCATACAAAAGTATGTCAAACTTTTACTAAGTGACGGCTTAAGTAATCATAAAATATCTCTGAGTATCGCAGTCAGTCAAGAAACTGCAATTCAATATAATATATTATTGGCCAATATTATTGGCATTTTACAGTGCAGTCTACGCTAGAGAATTCTTATAAATCTCAGAAAAAGTTGCACAATGTTTAGCAACATGTTTTGCTATGCGATAAACTTGTTGCTGGCAAGAGAGTGGAACATGGTGCTACACAATGTGAATTTGTTTACAATATTGTTTCAGGACAGTTGCCGCCGACGATTAGAGTTCTACGATTGACAGACAGACAGCGGTGTGAAAAGTTAGAGATCAAAAATCCCAAAATACAGGACGGAATACATCGGCACGACGAAACTTTTCGTCGGTAATTAAAAACAAAACACATATGTTTCCTAGAAGTTTTTTTCTAAGACCACCACATTTTTTGTCGATGTCTCCATGCTCGATAGCTACGTTTCTCTTTGACTAACACGGGGCTTACGGTTTTTATAAGTTTCTTGAACGAGTCATCATATTATCATCTTCCTGCCCTCATCCCATGTAATTTGGGGTCGGTGTAACACGTTTTTGTCTCTGCTTGTCAGTCGTCACGCTATCATTTATTTCTTTTTCCTTCATATCACTCCTCACACACTCAATGGAGTGTGTGTGTGAGTGTGTTCTTTGGTCTTCCTCTCCCTCTCCATACATCCACATTTATATTCATCACTTTTTCAAAGTTTAACTCGTCCATGAGACTGTTACCTCATGATATGGTGCTAAAAAAAAACATTCTTACCATCAGGTGAATCTGGTGACACTCCGTGAAGAGTAGGCTTGCCAGCATCAGCCCAGTAAGCCCAGGTGATGTGGAACAGCCCGCAGTGGTCGCCCTCGCACTGGGCGCCCTGCTTGCACCCTGATACTGCCTGACAAAGGCAGCCAAGGCACACCTCTGTCACAGGCTGCGCTTGCGCCGAGCCTTGCAAGTGTGCTGGAAATTACGATAAGGATGATATTATTATAGTTTAGGTTTTAAATAAAAGTTTGTTGAAATAGAAAAATTGCTTATTCCTTAAAAACTAGGTCGTGGTTAAAAATGTAGTAATAACAAAATTGTTCTTGATGATAATAAACAGAGTGGAAGAGACGCACAAACTGTAACCAGGTATTATAGTAAATTATTCCAAAAAAACGTAAAATTATTTAAACGGCAAAAAACGTCTGCTGTTGTGTTCCATACATTTTAAAATGTGATTGGAGGGGGGGGGGAGGGGGTAGTATTGATGTACTGAACATGTTGAATCCGTTTGTGTGTGATGCCCTTCCACCCTTATATGGATTTGAAGAACTGCAATAATGTTCACAGATACAAAAATAATGTTGGATCTGAAAAAAGAAGTATTATAAATAACGCACGAAATGTGGATGATCTATAGGTATGACTCTGCCTAATCGTTCGGGGCGTGATGTTATGTTATGCAACGCCGACTACAATTTTTCAATACAATACAGACCTCCTCTATTGCTTTATATTTTATTTGTTGATTTTAAATATTTAAGTTATTTGATTAATAACTAGTAATAACAAAAACTACTCAAAAGCTCCCCATGAAAAAAAAAGGCACGCACCGATGACCATAAAGTTTTAATTGTGTCTAGAATTATTTTACCTATTACCTGAAAATGTACATTATGGATTGCAATAAAGAATTTGAATTTGAATTTAATTTGAATTTTATGCGCCACGCGAATTTAAAAAAAATACGAAACAAAAATCAATAAAGGTCTTTTAATGCTGATGTGAAAATCCTTAATCCTATAAGTATAACCATGGTAGCATATCTTTGTACGTGCTTACGAAATGTGTGGCTATGTAAATGTGTCCATAATTGTGTCTAGAATTATTTTACCTATTACCTGAAAATGTACATTATGGATTGCAATAAAGAATTTGAATTTGAATTTAATTTGAATTTTATGCGCCACGCGAATTTAAAAAAAATACGAAACAAAAATCAATAAAGGTCTTTTAATGCTGATGTGAAAATCCTATAAGTA
Organism: Diarsia brunnea; assembly: GCA_949774965.1. Taxonomy (NCBI): domain Eukaryota; kingdom Metazoa; phylum Arthropoda; class Insecta; order Lepidoptera; family Noctuidae; genus Diarsia; species Diarsia brunnea. The sequence goes on along the minus strand of OX459013.1, from coordinate 14,061,717 downwards.
TAACCATGGTAGCATATCTTTGTACGTGCTTACGAAATGTGTGGCTATGTAAATGTGTCCATAATTGTGTCTAGAATTATTTTACCTATTACCTGAAAATGTACATTATGGATTGCAATAAAGAATTTGAATTTGAATTTTATGCGCCACGCGAATTTAAAAAAAATACGAAACAAAAATCAATAAAGGTCTTTTAATGCTGATGTGAAAATCCTATATGTATAACCATGGTACCATATCTTTGTACGTGCTTACGAAATGTGTGGCTATGTAAATGTGACCGCAGTATGTAAAGTGGTAAGTCCTGTTTAAGGTCAAGGTACTTACTGTGGCCATAGCAGGGCCTTGTGATGACATGTCCGATGATGTACGATTTGTTTGGTTTGCCTGGCCCTTTATTTTGTTTGTGAAACTGTGAGTTACGAGAATGTAGCAATTAAGATTTAATTTTAAAGGATGTGAGTAGCTGAAACGAAACGCTAAGTAATTCTAAAAAAATGATTAACTGCTTATTGGTATTTTTGTCACGGATGTTCCTGCCAGGTGTTCACTTAGAAGAATGACACCTTCCGAGAATGTGTGTGATCAGTTGATCACCGAATTCTAAGACTGGGTTTTCCCAAATACCCTACATATCTACATTTCGAGGAAGATCCGCGATGGTTTACCCCATCATATTTCTGAGTTATTTTTCATTCTCGGTACTAGAAACAGAAAAAAATATATGTATACATTTTCCGCTTGTTTAACTATTTTATTACTTATATAAATTATGATTGTCTATTACATAGTAACCATTGTTCTTCGTATACGTCATTTGTCGAGTCATCGAGATGCAAATTATTTTTTGTCCAAACTTTATGGATTTAAATGTCGAGGTGAAGGTTATTGAAGGTTATTCGGTTGGTTTTTAAAAAAAATCTGATGTTCACAAGCTGATTGATTTTAATGCGAATTTAAAGTCGGTGGGATGATTGAAATTGACTTTATGAGTGACTTATTTCGGATAAATCGGGTTTTAAGAGGAATATTATTGAATATATAAAAAGATATCAAATAATAAAAGCTTTTTTATTTCATATAAATACTTAAAATATTGCATGCGGTACACTTTTCCCACCTATGTTGGGGTCGGCTTCGGGTCTAAATGGATGCAGCTGAATATTACCAGTAAGTATTTTACATGGACCGACTGCTTATTGACCTCCACAACCCAGTTAATACTAGGTAATACGATACCCAGATACGATACCCATGTAATGTATGTTTAAGATCTACAAATGACAACCGGGATACGATGCTACCGGCTGCCATTAAATAATTCGGTCCAGCCGTTTAGGAGGAGCTCAGTGACAAACACACGTACAGTAGAATTTTATATATATACATATATATAAAGATAGGAGCGAATATTCAATCAGTAGTTCTCATATTAATTTAAATTGAGATAAATTCTCAGTAAACTGACTAGTTTATAATGTACAATATTTTATGAATTCAATTGAACAATTGCAATGAAAACATTAATGGTCGTATTAAAATACAGTTTCATATTCACAATTTAACGGTCCACTTCGCAGAAATTACCACTCAGTGTACTGAGTGGTAATTTCTCACACAAACACACGCACACACAACACAACACACAACACGGCTACACATCAAGCTATACATTACCAGTACAAGCTGGTCTCGCATTGTATAGGATTTCCGTTCAGTGCGGGATCAGCGTAAACTGGAAATGTATAGCTTGATGTGTAGCCGTGTGTACAAAGGGTGTGTACCGAAAATAACTATTAAAATTGGGCTGAATAGCAGATTTGTCTGAATTCTAGAGTAAACTGTAAATGCCCTTCTAAGGAAGGGCATTTTCAATTTACAGTTCGCCTTCGTGTTGCCTCGGAAAGCACGATAAGACGTGCTTTCCGAGGCAACACGAAGGCGTGTAATGGGGGGTCACCTATCTACGGATCAACATAAGCAAGCGCGGCTTAACCTGAAGATCGACCCGAGTAGTTGTTATTATTTTGCCAAGATCTTCTCGGAATAAATAAATATTAAATTAATGAATTAATAATAACATAACATCAATGCGGAAACACACCTATTAACTGTATATAAACATCTTCGACATTGGCCTATTAATAACAAATATATAAGCAGGTACATAGTACAGTCAATACCCAGTATTACTTGACCCCTCTTCTCACACCACTTGCCCTCTTCATGTTTATACGAGGGGTCAGGTAATGGTGGGCACTGACTGTACATACCACGGAAGTGATTACGTATGAGAAATACTTCAGTTATATCTAACAGATAAAATAGTCGTGATTCGTGAAGGAGAGAAAGGAAATAACTCTCAATGCTTCGGGAAAATCCGTATTTAAAGTTCAAGATCGTATGCGTCGTCTTAATTCCTATGTTTATACGTAATACGTGAGCAATAGAGGCATGGCAGGTTTGTGGGAGTGGTTGTGGTATTCAGAGTAAAAGTATGATAGATATACAGCGGTCACCTGAAGTATGAAGAATAGGGTAGTTAACTAAAAAAATCGAATTAGTCCGTCAGATAGATTTCCAAAAAATATTGGACATGTATTTTTTCTTTTTTCACGTAAACAAACAATGAAGACGATACAGTGCTTTGAAAACTCGTGTGACGTCATATTCTAAGACATTAGTATGATATTTTTTACCGGTGAGTGACGTCACGACTCTCCACTCAAATCTTTGACGCGTTTTATCTTCGTCAATTTTTATTGATTTGATAAAACAAAAAATACGTATACAATATTTTTCGATAATCTAACAGACGGACTAATTAGAATTATATTTGTTTTAGTCAGTAAACATCCCTATTGTGTGAGATCACGGGAAGTGACTGCTGAGTACGAGTCATAGAGAAGCTTGGAAGGAGAAGACATGCTGGAAGGGCAGAAGAATGATGATGATGATCTGATCACAGAATAGAAGGATATCGAACAATTGAATTCGTACACAAATGGTGACACATCAAGCTATGCTTTTCCAGTATAAACGATCCCTAGTTAGCTAGGGGTCGAAAAGGGATGGTTACTGAACTCTATTTATATAAACTTTATGCACAATAGTGATATATAGGCGGACTTAATGCCACAAGGCATTCTCTACCAGTCAACCTTAGGGTTAATCAAGACAACATTGTGGTAGGGTACAAAATAACTAAAAAAAAATCTGTATCGGTTTTTTGGTTTTTTTTTTAATTCTCTGGCACAGAACAGAAGTTATTTCTGTTCTGTGTTCTCTGGCTTGTTACCAAAAACAATTAATTATGAAAAGACTAATCCAGTCTAAACATTTAAAGGAATTGGTCGTGTTTCCCTGTCACCCTGTAAAAAATGAATCCCTTACCTATACAATGGGATCTGCTTAATATCTTGCGACGAGTCACTCCGTATTTTCTCTTGTTATTAGGTAGGTTACACTAGCAAGAACTCTGCAACTAGTTTCCCGAGAAAACCGCAAATTAACATGTCCTTAGATCGATAACTAGATAAAACCCGTGTCACGTCTTAATGAGAAATTATGGTCAATAAATCATGAATACATAAATAATAGTGCAATATAGAGCCACTAGTTGTTGATGATAACCACGTTGCAATATTTATATTGTCTACTTAAAATGCTGTAAGAGACTTTGAGTGCGTTGATGAATTTGCAACGTTGGGCTCATTACTGAAGGTTGAAAATCCCACAGCTTCGTATGTCTGACGTCACATTTTGACCTATTATGGTCGGTTGTCATTCAGTACACGGATACAGTGATGTCATACATATGGAGGGCACGATGCGATTAACAACACATTATTTACCATTTTTATTTAGTACCTTTGTGTTAAGTATATGGGAAGATATTTATAGAATTGATGCTAAGGCATTGAGAATTAAATTAGCTTTAACTTGTAAAACCTGTGATGTCAGGCAGCAGAAGCCTTGATTTGGCTGGCTTCATTATGTTTAACGAATTTAGTGATACTTGTTGACAAACAACCAGTCTTACCAATGGGTATCGCTTTATCTAGTACTAACTGTGTAGTGGAAGTTAGATAGGCTGTCGCTCCATGTAAAATACTGGTATTCAGCTGAATCCGGTAAGACTGGAAGCCTCAACATAGTTGGGAAAAAGCTACGGTTGCCGTGTCTCAGGTATGTAGGGGTTGGTATCTAAACGAATGTAGTTGAATACCTGCTACTGACCCAGCCCACTCCCAGTAACTAAGTAACAAGATGTGGTTTAGAAAGACTGGTTGACAGGTTTTCAGAAGCTCGGAAGTGTGACTCTTAAAGACTTGACGGGAAGATAAAAAAAAACAGAGAAATTTTGTGGTCTAGCGGTAACTAGCAAAATGTTTTTCGACCCAATTCTTTGTTGAACGACCGATATAACTACGCACAAAACAGCTGGCAAAAATTCAAAACATTATTAAAAACAAGACGCACTTTTTATCCATTTTTTTATTCCATTTTAAAAAACATACTGGTCTTAGGACTGCAGCGATGCGTGAACACTACCTGATCCGGTTATGTTATGAACCGGTTCATCTGAACTACGAATACTGGTCTTGTTTGGCGACATACTCCTAGGATATTGCATACATTTAAGGTGCATGCGTTGGCGGGATCTTTGTTCAGCGTCAAGGTTGGTGCCAGGTACAAAGAAAAAAGTTTGAGCAAGAGTAGTTTTGTTTGTGGTGTCTAGTTTTATAGCTCTTTGCTTTTGGCGTTATGATATTTTGTTGGCCTTCGTAAGGGTAACTTGAGCAACATCTATTGGTAACAATTACAAAAATATAATTTTGTTGATGTGCTTAAAAGGCATTGGGTTAAACTAGTTACACGTGGTTAGAGGTAAGAATTATGTTGCCCGTCTCCTTTTATACATAAGTATAGGAAAGGAGTACCTACCAATGTAGGTCTACACACAACATTATGGCACATTCTGGCACTCATTTTTTATGGCACTTTATTGACTACTCGCGAAACAAAATATATATACTTAAGACAAAAAATGTGCAAGAATATGGTACCGTTTTAGTTACAGTTACATTCTGCGCAGGCAAATCAAAATGGCGATTGGTTCATTGTAATTAATACTGCTTCCTCCTTTTTTATCAAAACTGAAGTAAAAGTTATTTCTCATATATTAGAATTTTTCAAGAATTTCATAAGAAAGGTGCAAATATCAAATATTGGTGCTAACAAGTCATCTGCCAAGTACCTTTGTGACATTGCTTGAATGATGCAACGTTTGACTACAAATATAATTATGGTTTGCTCATCGACCATAACATATTGCAATAGTGAGGCATGGACAAATTCCGATACAGTATGTCACATGTTTTTTTTCTTAATGGCATCTCGTAGGTCACCTTTGAGGCTGACTTCTGCAGTTCTGCTTAACCAGCCTATCCTGTGGGTGCCTTCAGTGAAAGACCTCCAAACAGGGCGTACAAAGTTATCAACTAAGTGACAACGCGCTAAGGGCATGGCAGGGTAAAATTGGCTTTGAAATTATTTTCTCTGATACGTTAAAACCATAATTATCTGAAGACAGTTGTCTTCTAGAGTTCTAGTATAAATTATAGTCTGTGAGAAATTTTATAAGCTGAAACAACCTAATAAGATTTTTTGGTTACGACATAACTTTAAACCTAAATCTGATTAAAGATTGCCTACTTAGATGACGCGAAGCCCAGTTCTCCTTGAATCTTTTGGACCTTAATCCATTAATTTTAACTCAGAGAGTTACAACCTTCATTAGTTTCGCTCACATATCGCAATGAAGATTGAATAATACAAATACTCTCTAGAATCTAGAATACGACCCCAGGTTAAACGATATTTATTTATGTTATCTTGTGGCTAAATAATATCAATCGGAATCAGGTTAAGCCGTGTTTTCGAGGTTGATCTGTGGATGGGTGACCAACTGACCACCCATTACATGCCTTGTTTGCTCCCGGATGTCAGTTGTGAATTTTTGACAGTTCTAACAGGTAGTCAGTGGCCTTAAAGTCTGACAAACATTCTTACCTAGGGGCATCATATTACACAGTACTATGTGGGTTGTGGAGGTCAGATAGGCAGTCACTCCATGTTAAATACTGGTATAACTGGAAGCCGACCCCAACATAGTTGGGAAGAGGTTGGGCAGCTTAAGACATAGTAGGTACCTTGATCAGGTCATGTAAAGACCAAGAAGATTAGCATCTGAGAGAGAGAAAGAGAAGCAAGAGAAAAGACAAGACCATCGATATAACTTTCTACATCGTGAGAAACATTTTATTTCCGACACCAATAAACCGTTTTATAAATGCTCTATAATTGTCTATTGAAGAATAATGACTTAATTGCCAATATCGTAAACAATGGCGATCTATTTCTAATTAGTTTCCAGTACACTGCATTGTTGAACACTTCCTTTATTTACTTATTATCTTTGTTAATTACTACTACTGAACTGTTGCTAGTTTTATTATTTTTGATTACCGAAAATAAATGTCGGAGATTTCACCGGTAGAGCGCCAATTACCGGTAATACACTACATACATATTATAATTAACCATATCGCGATTAATTTCGGTGTAGATCCCTCTTCTGATAACGGAATTAGCTTATAACGTTATCAGAAGTTGGATCTATTTGTCTATGACGAAGAAGCATCATGAAGAAGATAGTGGCATGAGCTGGACCAAGCTGAGTTCAGCTTGGTCCAGCTCATGCTACCATCTTCTTTTGTCAAGGACTGCAGGCACTGTGCGATTAGATCGAAAACTTTGGAAAGAGCAAATTGAGGCCTTTGTTCCAAAGTGGAAAAATATAGGACTATAAAAATAATTTGTTAGTCGGGCATGAAAAAATATGAGAAAAGTACCTACCTATGGTGAATGAAAATGCAAGATAAATACATCGCAATAATAAAAGATTAAAAAACGATGTGATAAATTATTTGACTTAACAAATTGCTTGACATACAGGATGTTTCTAAGCTGACATCGACATGATATAGGATCATAATTATGATTTATATTCACAGTATTCCGTAAATAATATATTTCAACTTTGACAGGGGTCGGAAAATTATGACCTAGCCTCGATTTACCTACTGACTATAACATAATTTTAATCATAGGTACTTTTGTCTTCACGTTAGAAAAGTACGCAATTATCTTTATAACAAGTTATGCTGTAATTTAAAACGTTTTAAGTAAAAAATGTACTTTAGAAAACATTATAAAGGTTAATGTTCTGTGCTACAGGCAATCTTGAGAACATTTTAATGATTTGGTCACCGTGTTTAGAGAAACAATGGGGCAAGGCGAGATAGACATCTTTGTCACAGAGTGTTGAAAGATTAGCTTCGACGTACGTAGTCACTAGGTACCTAGGTACAGTCAGGGGATTGAGTAAGACTTATCTAACATACGACACACTACGAGAATTTACCGGGTTAAAACCAACAAACATAAGAGTATGTACCGTAAACTAATCCACACCCATCTCTGTAAATTAATTGAATAAATAATCTAAATTAATTAATTAACTCGACATTAAATAAATTTTATCTTATTTGCAACATTGAATAATATATTCTATGTTGAGAAGGTTGCGTGGTTTTATTTGTAACTAGCTGACCCACACAACTTCGTCTGCGTCACATAATATAGCTTATAACCTTTCTCGATAAATCGACTATCTAACATATTAAATTGAGTTAAATCGTACTCGTAACAAACAAAAAATCTTACCTTTCCTCTTTATAATACCTATTAGTTTAGATTGGCTTCGATTATATTATTAAAGTAACAATTACTATAGGTATCTCTTACTGTTTAATATACAGTAACACCTTGTACTTGTAAACATTATGGTGAAGTAAATATTTTGAATTTGAATTTCTCCGGAGCCCCCAGAGGCCAGAATCCCCACGTACCTACCGCACCGGACCGAATGACTGCCACGCGCTTAATTATTTTGTCGCCCGTATATTTTTACATTGCGATATCTTCTAAGATATTTGTTTAAACTGTATAGAGTAAAGGGCACAAATATTCTATATTAAATTTCCGTGCTAACAAACACATTTATTTAGATATAGATTAATACCATATGGGTTAAATAAATAAGCTTCGCAAAATATCATTCTTTTAAACCTAACATTTTAATAAAAAAAAATGGTTACAGTGAGTCAATCTTAAAAGATAAACATATGCTATCGCGGACTTTTTTTTAGAACTTTTAAAGAGAAACAATTCCGTCATACATGATATTTACGTAACTTAAACCGTTTTCGCAGCGCACGCAACGGAAGCTCTCAAAAAGGAATATCTTTTCCCGTTTTTGCAACATTTTTCATTTATGCTCCGCTCCTATTGATCGTAGCGTGATGTTATGTAGCCTAAAGCCTTCCGCGATAAATGGACTATCCAGCACTAAATGATTTTTTCAATTCCAACCAATAGTCCCTGAGTTTACCGCGTTCAAACAAACAATCAAACAAACAAACAAACAAACAAACAAACAAACAAACAAACAAACAAACAAACTCTTCAGCTTTATAATATTAGTATAGTAAGTATAGTATAGATAACCTGCGCCACGCAAACCCTTTCCGTCACATTAAATAAGTATATTATATTATAGAACGACAACGTGTTTTTAGAAAATTATGGTTGAGGGAAAATGTATGTTTTTACGAAGTCAAGTTTTTTTAGTAAGTACCTAATACTCCTGGTTTGACACATTTCATGTACTTTGATCATGAATTAGGATGAATTCTGAAAAGTTTGATCCAAGTTACTACTTAATTGTAACTTACGAATTGTGTAAGGTTGTAATTTTGATTTAGCTAACAAATGAGTTTTTTTTAAGTATACAGGAAAATCGGTACATTTAATTAAGTAAACGGCAAATAAAAAATAAAGATGAATTGTTTTTGAGTTGATAAAACTTGTTATTGAAGAATGTTTACTACCTGTTTTTTTATTGACAAAAGATACGTATTTTTAAAGGTCAGCTCATAATTTGCATGAATAAAACCTACCCGGTAGGCAACACCTGTTATTTATTTATTTTTGTTGTTATTAATGGAGCTGGATATATTATGGTCAAATCAACTTTCTATAGAAACCCTTCTCTAGAATATTCATTCGCTTAATCATCAAAATTCCTTTATAAAATTATTGTACGCGGAACTAGAACCTGACTTAGTATAACTTATTCGTTCTAAGAATATAAGTAAAAAAACTATTTTACATATAAATTGCAAGATTACGGAATCGTATTTTTAACTACTTTTTTACGCGCATTGTCTGCGTGAATATATAAAGTATTGTTGCGTTGAAACTATTGTCGAAACTGTATTTTCAGAGATTCAATTTAATCGAGAATTAAAATAGATTGTTTAATTACCATAGATAACTTAATTAATGTTTTAAATCTGTTTCTGTTTTTATTATGAAATTAAAAAAATAAACGAAGTTTACGAAGGACTGATGTACTGAAAACTCTGTAGCGATGCAATCATGAAGCAGCTAGCTAAGTTTCTAATGTGCATTTGTTTACAAAGACTTTACCTTGATCGTTGACATTATTATTGTGTTAGGAGATAATGTGGGACTAATAATCTCCTTTGCAGCAAACCTCTACTTATTGTGACTAGTATTTGATATGATAAATTGATAATAGGTAGGTACTACAGTTAGGTATAGGTACTTTTAACCTATTTCTTTATATTTTTTTTCTGTTATCTGATATAAAATAATAATAAAAAATATGTGCTTGTATCAAACATATTCATACATATGTTTGTTATTAATTTAGGTTGATTTGAAATAGTTTTAGTTTAAAGAGTTGTTAACTTTTAATTTCAAAGCTTCATTGCAGTTTTTCAAATCCAAAAATAATCGTGCTCCATTAGAGCTTTTATCGAACAACCAAAGTTTAATAAACTTAAAAATAAAAAATAAATAAAAAATAATACTAACAAACATCAGCGGCGACCACAGCAACTAACAACAATATGGCACTAAACTTAATCACGGCAGACGCCATAACGGCGGTTTTTAAAAAAAGAACTTAAAAAAAATAATAAAATATAGCTAAAATAGTGTAGCGTGTATTCTCACGCGCAGAACTCGACTGGCATTGAACATGGCCTTTGGCCACTTTATATTGCCATGCAGATAGCCTGAATCATCGCGTTCCATGAATTTATTGAATTCGAATTTTGATTTGGATTTGTTTTGTTGTCATTGTCAATCTGTATCCGTGTAGATTTGTTTTCCCATACGTTTGTAAAAGAGGTGAAGGTTGGGTTAGATTTTACGAAATGAATTATTTGCAGTCAACTAACTGTATGTTAGTAATGTAATAAAAGTTGTTTTTGTTTGCATTTAATTTATGTCTCTATAATTGTATCTATAGAAGATCTTTATTATTTAAAATTGGACTGGTTGACATCTGATGTCAACCGGATAAAGCTCACAAATCTATAAAGACGGATTTTATTATTCCTGTTATAGGCACTTACTTAAAAATATTGTGTTTTTATTCAAGTGAATATTTAAAACATATATTTTAAAACCTATGTCAAATTAGGTACATATCTAAGCAATATTTCCAGATTATTTATTTACATTACAATATAAATGGATTATAAAGTAGAACTGCAGATTGCCCATTATTATTAAATTAATGTTAATTTCATTCATTTTCTAACAACTAATTGGAATGCAAATAATCTACAACCTCTTTCTTAAAACCTCGTCTTTAAAACCTATGTTGTGAAGGAACATGAGTGTATGCTATAGGGTATGCTATATATTATTAAGCACAATCTATGATAATTTAACGGCTATATAAGCATCTCGGTATTATAAAACTACAGATTTACACAAATTATATTTGCACCTATTTACGATATATCTGAAACCTAGTTAATTGGGGGGACTCAAGTTGACCATAATCTAAGTAATTTTTAGGACACGCAGAATAATGAATGTTTTTTGTTCTTTAATTAAATTGAAACATTTTAAAAGTTCGTGGCTCAATAATAACTGGTTTAGCGGTGCTTGCGTACATATCTACAAAGTATAATTAATGTAATACTGGACGACCACAAGTGGGTTTAAGCCAAAGTGCCCATTGCGAATTTTGCGGACACCGAAGACGTCCGCAAAAGAGGCAAACAGGATTCAGGCACTACCATCACATCCACCATCACCTAGCATAGGCACTATGTTGGCTGCGACACCACGTTTAGGCTTTCTACTTGCCTGGGTTTGGGTCTCCTTGCAGGGCGGTGTACCTTTACTATACCTACATTTCACCATTTATGCAATGTCCCATGTAATAGGGGGCGAACCTTTTCCCATCGGCCGGTCCCAAATCCAAACAAAAAACTTACGTTTAAGATTATTTTAAGACTAGTTAGTAGAGTTTAGAGGTATTTTAGAGATAAGTTACTACCTACATAAATAGAAGCAGGAGGATTATTGAAATCCGAAATTTCCCAAAACACTTCTCCTAGAAGTTCATAAGAACTTTTTACACCTAAGATTCTTATGATGTATTTATGATCTTCAGTACATTTGTCTTCGTAAAGATCGTCGTTCTTGTAGATCGTGTAACCGCAATTCTTATCTAAATTATAGTAAATTATTTAAACAATGGGAATTATAATAATGTTGCATCCGCCAGGTAAATAGAGGAGGAATACCCAAGAAAAAGTTTTGTACCTGTGCAAAACCGGATATGTTAGTCAATCCTCGAAAACCCAAAATAATGGCCACCCGAAACCGGACCTACGCTACTTAGTTGATCTCAAGTTCAAGTGTATAAACCTGGAACAGGTTCTACCAACTGCTAAAACTGGAAATATATTTACATTTTTATGTCTAGGCAAAGGCTTGAACACAGACAGCCAATACTGACGAAATAACGGAGAGTTTTATTATGATGATAGTGAATTTACATGTTTTCAATCAAGCAAACGGATAAAGATTTATTGTTGATATTAATTAACTAGGTTAGGTCTCTTCGTTACAGTTAATTATTTAGAAAAGTTGTTTGTTTGTCCTAAAAATAGACTCGCCATTTTTAGGACCACAGTTTTAGATTCGTTGTGTACGTCTTTTCACGTTGTGGAATTTTTCTGTTACCATGTTGTTATGTTAACCGTTATCTCAGATACTACCTACCTATCTACTCCTGACCGTTTTTGGCTATGACTCATGGCGAGCAGGCAATCTCAGCCGAGACTAACCATCGACGTGAATATCGATGCCGCTAGGTGTACTCCCTTTCCCTTTACTTACGACAAACCATGACCAAGACTTTCAGCCACAGAGACTTTGACCAGGAAGAACTTTTGTTCGCTTGACCGGGCTTCCGATTAATTTCTTTTAAGTTAACAGCTGGTATGAGACAATTCGTGGTCGTAGACACGACCCGAGAGAGATTAGAAACTGACTATCACAAGACCAACCACCAATCTCCGGGCTGCTAGTGAGAAACACCTTATTTAAAGACCTAATAATAGTTACCTGACTCGAGAAATGAATCGAGGAATACAAGCTCAGCAGTCTCACTTGCACCCTATTTTTTTTTGGCGGTTGGAAAATCATCAAATAACCCCTCCCGCTCTTGGGCAGAGCGAAAGGGAGTGTCAGACTTCTACTGACTGAAAACCACCCATGCTCCTTCTTAGCCCTGTATGTCGAGGCCGCGGTATCTCATGCGAACAACCCGCAGCCCCGACGGGCGCCGGCCCTTGCATGTTGCTGAGATCTCTTTGAGGCGCGCGTGGAACACGAACGCGCCGTCGACACGGCCTGTCGTCGTCATAAGACGGACAGACGGCGAGCTAGCCCATCACTCACCGTCCACAGCCATCACGTGGCCCCCGACGCCCGGAGCGCTTCCCGCGGCGGCTGGGACGAGAGGTTCTCTCCCTCTCACGTTCCGCCACCTCCTTCGCTAGCATCACTGCTTCGCAGAAGGAGGCGACGGCGTCCCATTCCTCCTCGCCCCGGACCATGGCTTGCACCAGGGCCGGACGCGAGAGGTCGCCGCCGAGTAATAGTTACCTGACTCGAGAAATGAATCAAGGAATCCAAGCTCAGCAGTCTCACTTGCACCGTTATGAATAAAGGAGCATTTCTCAGAAACTTACGTTACTACAACTTATTCTTGGCCCATTCGATTGGAACTAAACCACTTACTCAGTCAGTTCTGAGTAATTATACACTTGCTTCACTTTTCCGGGCTTCAGTCAGTCTTATCCACAATTTCTTATGGTTGCACAAAAACTGCTCCGTTTTTTTATTGTTACTGCATATTGCTTGTAAACTCGTAACGTAAGCAATCAATTGAGTAACTTTATTAATTCACGTTACTTTCACTGAACGTAAGTGTAAAGCCGGATCCCCACTTGAGCAGCCGCGGGGCGAGCGGCCGCCTCAACTCGCGGCAGCTCCAGTGGAGACGCTGCCGCGGGTCGAGGCGTGCCGCGTCTTGAGCCAAACGAGGCGGCCTCGTGACGAGCCATTTTGTGTCGGTAAACGTCGGTGCTCAAAGGCGCCTCAGTGTGAGCCACGCGAACAGTGGAGACGGACGTTGTACGCTCACTTCGCGGCAAAATGCAAAATGCGTCACCCATGGTAGCTAGTAAGAAACTAGATAAATTCGTTGCTCGGCTTGAGGCACGCTGCAGAGTTGCTGATTAATGTGGCTCAAGTGGAGATGCATAAAGTTTCCGCGGCGCGCGGCATGCTCAGATTGAGGCAGCTCGCCCCGCGGCTGCTCAAGTGGGGATCCGGCTTTACAATCTTTTAGATGCACGCATTTTTTATCGTGCATTTTACAATAAATTGTATTTACCTCGTTGGTCTTTGAGTCCCCGCAGACTGCATGTTTTCTGTCGGTCGGACGGTCGACTGTCGATAGTATGGCTTTTAGTGGTCACAGCGCGATTTCAACTACTTACGGAGTACATAAGGTTCTAATCTAAGTTCGAAGCCCATTTGTAACTGCCCAAGGCTTTCTCTTAAATGTATTAGTGGTGTAATGTGGAGCTACCTTATACCCAAATTCCTCTGGAAGCCTCTTCGTTAAATAAAAGTGTTCATTTGACAGCAGTTTTTAATATACAGCATCCGCCACTGACCATTTACAAGATGGCGCGAAAGTAGAAAGTCCCCACCCTATCATTAGGTACATTATGTGCTTCTAAATAAAGATAAACTTGACTTGATCTAAGTTTCCCTAGTTCTCGTGGGAAAATCCATAGAGTATAAGTAGCCTGTCGCACTATCTGCAACTGGTTTTACTACTTTTTATAATACAAACAAGAGATAGCTTTTGACAGCTTCACTTGTTTTTAATAAACATGATAGTAAAACCTGCAGTTCATGCGCGTGCCTTAAAAAACATTTTTTGACTCTCTCCACTGACCGTTGCCGATTGGCACAGAGGCAGTGGCACGCGTCCACAAATTACCATACTTCGGGAGCGTCTTGGCAGAGACTAGGGCCAGTGAAGAGGACATCGCTTCACGGATCGCCAAAGCCCGAGCTACCTTCGCGCAGCTGAGATCTGTTTGGCAGTTGCGAGATATTCGGGTCCAACGTGAAATCCGTGCTGCTATACGGGTGCGAAACGTGGAAGGTCACGAAGATCATCTCACGCCTATAAGGACATAGGACATTAAGTCAAATAGGTCAACACCACTCTCCTGTTAGCGTCGGTCGACCACCAAATTATCGATACAGCATTGTATTGTCATCACCCCCTCTCCTATATCACACAATGTATCTAAGACAAAGGCTTGGTTTCCTAGCTCTTAAACTAGACTCCTATTTTTCCATACATAACGGTCATTAACTGTAAAAAATCATCTTATTCCTCCGCATCATCAATACAAATGGATACCAGAATTACAAGATATCTATAACAGTTAAAGTTTATGGAAATGTGTTTGAGTACCTGCGCACGACGACCAATCAGGCTGATTCAGGCTATGATACTCCAAATTAAACTGATTTCTCATAGTATGGGAAGTTCATATAAAGCGAGGTTGCTTTATACTGGATATGTTTGGCTTAATGAGTCGCCGAGTCACCGAGTGTGCATATAGGACTGTATCACCATATCGAATCGAATTGACCAATTTAAAGAAAAATCACACCACAGAGATTCAATTCAATCAAGTTATATATTATTATACCTTTTATACGTTTTATTTTAAAAGCTCAATTAAACTGCTTTTGTTTTTTTTATAACCCAATATTGCAAATCAGCGATCAATGACTGCCTTCTAATTTTTAATTCAAATTTGAACCCGCCTCTTCTTTATCTGGCAACAGAGAGATTTATGACGTGAAGTTTAATGTCTTTTACATACACGATAATAATAATTATTGTATCACGATTTAGATCCCTAGCGGGTAAAGGAAAGTCACAATTAGTAAGTACTTTGGTGTGGTGTGCGATAGATAAAGTGCTTTCCATAAAGGTCACTGCAGATAGGTTTTAGACCGTTTTGTTATTCGTGGAGGAATGCTATTATTTATTCGGTGGTGGAGGTCATTTAAAGTTGGTAAAACCTAACAATGCCATAAATTAATTCATTGCGCCATAATATTTTTAAAACTGGCGGGATTGCAATTCGAGAATTGAAAAAAAACTTTGGGGACACAAAGAACTAGAATAGTAATAGGTAAACTGGTTGCAAGTCTTGTCAAACGCTTGTGTGTGTGTTCATCCTTTAGAATCTTCGTTTCCTTGACTCAATTGTCCTGTAAATATGGATATTGATAAGCTGTCATAATAAGCCCAGGTCCTTCAAATGTTATCAATTATTTCAGGTTTTGGGAACAATACTTCAACTTAGGAACGCGTTTCTCTACTGTTGGCTGATTTCCGATAGGCCTAGGATATACAGCCAATAGTGCAATTAGCTTGAACATACCGATTTAGCCGACTCCTTGACAATTTAAAAGTGCCTGTAAATGCCAGTTTAATTTAAACGTTTTAACGCGCGTTTAAATTATATAGGGTAGCTATGGTAGCTATAGACTCTATAAAAAATCATCTCTCCAAGTAGGTACCGTAACTGTACCTGGATCTGCACTTACGTCATCCAGTCAATACTGAAATCTACAGATCGTCGGTCCATTATATTTATAGACTGGAATTATAGCTATAGGTATTCCACACTTTTATATATTATTTACACCTGTCAGACAAGCGATAAGTATTCAGCCTCTCACTTAATTTAGTCAGACCTAGCATCAACGAATGGGTATATCATTCATTATCATTCAGAGCCCGTATTCATCCACTTCTGAGTATAGGTCTCTGTTTTCTGTTTGTACAGTCAGCACCCAGCATTATCTGACCTAACTTAAGAAGAAGAGGGCAAGTGATGTGACAAGAGGGGTCGGATAATGCTGTGACTGTACCAAAGACTATATAGCCACTTTAATACTCTATGGACTGTACCAATATACGTTTAGTGTGTCACCCTCCTTCAGTTTGACCTACTGTTAATTGGAGTATTAATTAGATTAATTACTAACATTCAATCAAAGTGCGGATAGTAATGTGTTACGTGCTTAAATCTAATTAAAATTAAATTGATGCCATTTTTAACCGACTTCCAATAAAGGAGGAGGTTCTCTATTCGCGTGTATGTATGTTTTTTTATGAATATTCACCGATATCTCCGTCAATTATTGTGGACCGATTTTCGAAATTCTTTTTGTATTCGAAACAGTATACCTACTCCCGAGGTGGTCCCAGTGAAATCGAGGGCAACCCTCAAATATAGGTATAACGGGTTAGGCAGAGGTGAACCCATAGGTGCCCACATTTCTATGCATAAGCTCCTAAGTAATCGGCCAGACGGCGCAGATGTATAGCTTTGTAGTATCATCATCATTTCAGCCGAAAGACGTCCACTGCTGGACATAGGCCTTCCACAGGTGTCGCCACATTGACCGGTCCCGTACGTCTCCAATCCAGCGGGTCCCCGCAACCTTCACCAGGTCATCGGTCTACCTAGTGGGAGGCCTTCCAATGCTACGTCTTCTGGTTAGCGGTCGCCACTCCAGAACTTTTCGGCCCCATCGGCCATCCGTTCTGCTAGCAATGTCGCCCTGCCCACTGCCAGCTATGTAGGTAACCTTGGTTTTCTTGCGGATGTCTTTGCTTTGTAGTATGCAAAGATCTAACTAAGTCATATTCTTCTACATTTATCTCAACTCAATTACGGTCTGTGCACTGTGCTGCATTTCTTTTTCATCTATATTTCTCTAGCCGTCAAATCTTGAAGTCAGTTCTCTTTATTTCTTGCCTTTCTTGTAAATATTTTCAACATTACGCTTTATTATTTGTCATCGACAATGCAAAAGGAGTAGGTATAATACCACCACCGGATACGAATCGACAGCATAAACTTATCGGAAAACAATGTATTTCGACTCTATAACCTATATCATTCCTTTTGATATGATACGAAATATGGTATGATGCGGTAGATAGGATACGTACCTAAATACCTAATAGACCGTACGTTAAGGTAGTTTCACGGTGGAAGTCCCTTTAATACATGGGAGCAAGGACGTTAAGGTCATTGCCCTGTAGGGGGACCTCTATTGGTTGGTAAAATTTAATTAAAACTATTGAACTGACGAAACTGCGTTTATTAATCCCACTAGGGTTCTATTATAACCTAACTAACCAACGGCAACGCCAACACTACTGTAACTATTCTGTCTTTGTGGGAAGGCCTCTAACTAGCCAAGTTGTTACCACCAGCACCAATACCTAGTTCATAGCCATAGAGCACAACCAAAAAAAAACCGGGAGATATTCCTAATTCAAACAAGGTCAACGCCCTTACAGACAATATGAAGATAAATTATTAAATCCTGCATAAAATCCATTGAGCATGATTGTATCAGCATTCAATGAGATCCGATGCGGATTTACGCGGTGGTTGGCCTCGTAATCTTCGGCCAATGACGGCACCAGTCGCTGAGTAATATTAAACACATTACTATAACTACCTATAAGTATATCCATTAGTCTTTGTTCAACAGTTTATAAAAATCAAGATAGGTCCAGGAACTCAGGACTGACCTAGCTTGAATTTAATATAGGTACTTATAAATTTATGAATCACGGTCAGCACTATAGATCATCCGGCATCCGCTGCATCCGGTTAGACTGGAAGCCGACTCCAACATAGTTGGGAAAAGGCTAGGCAGACGATGGTCAGCAATAAAGATGGATCTTTAAAAGTTACAATAACCCCTTGGTCACGGGCTTCACGATTAAGTGATACGCGTCTTACGATTTCAAATGGAGAGAAGACCAATTGAAAGAAGTTCATTACTCGTTGTTGCAATGATAGGTAGGATTGTCCGATGGTGTGAATCGGGCTTTACTGCTGGCTGCACCCAAGTGTACTTACTGCTCTCCGAGTCTCCGGACTCAGAATAAAGTCTTAAAAGCTGAAGTCTACTCCACCTATTACCCAGTTGAAAAAGAAGAAAGCCATCGAGTATTGAGGTGCTGCTTGGCCTAGGTTGTACCAGATTACCCAGACGTTCCTTTACCACCAATACCAATCCTACCTACCATAAAAGTACAGCGGGAAGTTGCTCAGCTCATCTGGCCTAACTCCTGGAGAACTACTTACGTGAAAACCCGTTAAAGTGCCATCTAGCACCCGTTGGCTTATGAGTCTGGCTAAAGATAAGGTCTAAAGATCACGGGAATGGTGGTCACTTGCAATATTGACGAGGTTAACGCTGTTTTCCTTGTTTATTTGTTTGTCAAGCTTATCTAGTACTAGCTACTTACCTAGTAACTATTTATTGAATTAATATGAATACAATAAATAAGTACTAGGTAAGTAGTATAACTTGAGCTTTAATCAGTTGATCTAATACAATCCAATCTCGACCAAATAAAGCATTTAGTATGTGCTAAGTGATTTCAAAAAACAGGAAGTGGAAATTATATTTCGCTACTATAAGAGGTCATCATGATCCTGAGTTATAAGATTAATAAATGTTTGAGTGATTTGTTGCACTCACTGTCCTTCAACTTTTTTGCATCATCCATTTCAGTATGTTTTTGTCGCTACGACGAAGCAATTTATTACACGTTTGGTAAGATCAATGACAAAAGTATAAAAAACCTAATCAAATAAAAACCCTTTTGTGTTGCTAGTTAATCTTTTCAAACATATTTTAGTCTAGCAACTATAATATTGAAATGTCATGTGACGTGACATCGGTGACATTAAACAGTTCGTTCTCCTTTACAATTTTCCTGAAATTTTATTTGATAATGGTTGTTTGTGCGTTTTTCATTGGCTATTAACTGTATTAACCACTCACATAAAGTCCATTTATTAAAATTGGTCCAACGAAAACGTAGTGTGTCAATCCCGCAATAAAGTAGGTGAAATGTGATTGAATTTGTGTAAAATAATCTAATTAATAAGTTAATGAGCTAGTTTAGTTGATAACATTGTCGAGAAATAGATAACAGGTAACCAAAAATCTGTTCAATTCGCAATATTATGGGAGATACGAGGTATTAAAAATTGCACAGTCAGCCGTGCAAATTCTATGCAGTAAAAATAAAAACCTATATATTTAGATTACCTTGAGACCTACTTTGACTAAATTGAACTAAATGTGCTCCTTAGAAAGTGTTACAAAAACGAAAGAGTCCCCAAAGAAACTTTAAAGTTGGATTAAAAGTTTTTACCTTGAATACCTACTATATTTGTTCTAATTGCATTCTCACTAACTTTGTTGAAGGTAAAGGCTATTGGGGACAAAAGATTAAACTTAACTAATACCATGATCCACACCTGAAACCTTACATACAATAAAATAACCTTGGTAGAGAGATAAGATTACCTACTTGTGTCACTAAGAATTAAAAACATTTACATGAATATTTACATGAGGAAAAATGTTTGAATTCTGTCCTTATTACAATAAACACCTCATCACTAGTATTAGAAACTGTTTATACAGTCAAGATATTTCTATTGTGCTGAATAATAATATAAAACTACTTTTCCTGAAGTTTTTCTATTGTGCGTTTCAATCTCTGCTTGTGCCCTATTTGCTTCAATATCCATTGTGTGCCAAGGGGGTCAACTCAGGCCTCTGACCTACTAAGCTTTGCAAGACCAATGGTCTTACTAGATTCTATTTGCGAATCCATTTACTGAGTGATCTCATTAAGTAATTAAGGCACATTTATCGCATTGGGGTTACCCTGTAATGGTAGATATAAGTTGATAATAAATAAATAAAATGATTTTTTTATTTCTCTCATAGTTGAAGTCTTTTTGTGTCTCACTGGACAACTTGTCTGTATGAAGATGTGTCAGTATTGGGATGCATCATGCATAGTAATGTGAACAGCAACATCTTGAAGTAACTAAGGCATCTCCCCGTTCACATTCTCCTTTATTTTGTACTAGCTGATCCCTGCGGCTTCGTCCGCCTGGATATTGGTTATCACAATCAAAACTAATCTTTTCATCCCCCCCTTTCAACCTCTTGCAGCCCTTATTTCGCATTAAAAAGCCTATGTCCTTTCTCAGGCTATAGACTATCTGTGTACCAAATTTTATTTAAATCGGTTCAGTAGTTTTGGCATGAAAGCAAAACATGCTGGTGGCCACAACTCCACTGTAAAGCGCATATTTTGTGTACTGACATTTATTTTTACCCTTATATTTACAATGGTTGTACATTCTTAAAAAACACATGAAATAAAAAATCTCCTAAAAACATAATAACATCATGCCTGTTCTCCCCAAACATATGAGTATGTTTTATCTTATAGTATATACAAAACCAGGTACCAACATGGAAGATAAAAACTACAATTTATTTACTGTTTTAGTAAATAATGTTTTTTTTTACACATTACAGGTACAAAATGCGGTGGGTGCTATTATCAATAGTTGTGCTGCTATGCAGTACCTTCCTGGCTCAGGCTTTTGAGGACCAGGCCTTAGAAGACGATGACTTCGCTGAGTTCGAGCAGTTTGAGGCTGAGGATGATGATCTCGCCGGTGGTAAGTTTGTATTATTCTCTCTGTACGTTGGGTAGCCTATTCAGCCACTGGTCCCGGCTGTCATTTTGTAGACCTTTGGCAATTATTACAGGAAGTCTGACAATCGGTCATACCCTGTATTTACTGGACTGTGGAGGTCTAGTAGGCATTTGAACAATGTAAAAAAAATAATTAAATAAAATACATGCACTCGAATAGAGACACTCCTCCTTTTTGGAAGTCGGTTAAAAATCGGCTTAAATAAACTAGGCAGATGATGTCTCAGAGACAAAATGAGCATTAATTGTCGCTGTGTTTGCAATTTGAATAATATATGCATAAAAAAACAGACAGAATTAATCAGTTGGGTTTGTGCAAATTACTAGTTTTAAAATATAGCCTGTAGGAGTTTTTACATCCAAGAATACACCAATACTTACCTGAAATAATATTACACCATCAGATTTTGCTGAAGAAAAGGAGTCGCCACCTCCTCCAAAACCGAAGATACCTTCAACGGATCAGTTTGAAGCCAACGTCGAGACTGAAGATGAGATCTTAGTGGAGGTATACAACCATTTTATATTATGTGAAACAGCCATATGCATGTCCAGAGTGTAAAACCCGACTGTAAATGCCGTGACGGAAGATGGCGTGACGCCGTCATGACGTGATGGCGTGTTGTTAATGCTTAAAGGCTTATCTTCTTCTTGTCTTGGGGCAGTAAGGTCTAAAGACCCCACAAACCCTAAGCCGACCCCAACATAGCTGGGAAAAGGCTAAACAGATGATGACTTGCTTTATCTAGGTATATCTATATCAGAGCTGGCCCGCTATAACATGGGAATTAAACATAATTAGCGAAATAAGGGTGTACTATTAGGTACACCTCTGCCTAACCCTTCGGGGATTGCAGGCGCGATGTTGTGTAATGTTATGTTACTATGGATAGTCCCAGAACAGTTATACTAAATTTGAAGTAAGTGTAAAACATTTCTTCATTCATTATGTAAATTAATTCTTTTGTTATTTCATTTTCATTTAATTATAATGGTGAAGTTCAGTGACTACTACTACAATACACATTGTAGTATTAAGTACTTATTGAAAATAGGTGTTTTCACTTTTTTCTTAGAAAATATATGAGAACAAGGTACAACAGGCTTAACTTTTTCTATTATTTCAAATTCTAGAGAAAAACCTAGAATATGATTAGGTGTTTAAAATTCAATTGCACCTCAAACTTATCTGGGAACCTTCATAACATAACATCACGCGTATAATCCCCGAAAAGTTAGGCAGATGTGTGTACTTAATTATTTAGTGGGTGGTGGTACAACATGACCATAATTTCATCCCGGTATGGTATGATACCTTGTACGTAAGTGTTATCAAAACCAGTATAAGGTGGCCTCCTATTACGTATTTTGTTAGTCCATAGTAGTCTAGGCCAGCCTAAGGTTATTAAAGTAAGTCCTAATGAAAGCTGGACTTGAATTTTAAGTTTTTATAGGAGACAGTAATATATATTTTATGCTTGTTTTCTTCCTAGGATGAAGACAATGAATTTGAGCACTTCCAAGACCCTGAGGAGTTTGAAGGCTTCCAGGACAATGCTCCAAGGGCTTCTGAACAACCAAAGATCACTATTTCTAAGGTAAATATGTCAAACATCTTATACTGTGATTTTGTTGTAATACTTGCTTTATGTAGAAGTGAGCAAAGTCGATTTTACATTGCTATCAGATTAGTCATGCATTACTTGGTTGGATACTCCCTGCAGCTAAACTGTTAATATACTTTTTTTTTTTGGGGCGATGGGAAATCATCGAATGACTCCTCCCGCTCTGGGCAGAGTGGTAGGGAGTGTCAGACTTCTACTGACTAAAAACCACCCATGTTCCTTCTTAGCCCTTGTGCGGAGGCCGCGGTATCTCTTTCGAACAACCCGCAGCCAACTAAATATACCTTACTAATGGTTGCGAGATGAGCAGACATCGTTGCCATTTCGGGAATATCCTCGATGAGATTGGCACAAAAGCGTGAAACTTGGCACAATCAAAGAGAGGCCTATAACCAGCCCCGTCGGGGCTGCGGGTTGTTCGCAAAAGATACAGCGGCCTCGACATGAAGGGCTAAGAAGGAACATGGGTGGTTTTTAGTCAGTAGAAGTCTGACACACCCAAGAACGGGAGGGGTTATTTGATGATTTTCTACCCGCCAAAAAAAAAAGGCCTATAACCAGCAGTGATTGAAGTTGGGGTGGACGGTGATGATGAAAGATCCAGACCCGGAACAACTATCTGTAGGCCATACAAATATTTGTTCTGTGTTAGGAACGAACCCGCGACTCGCAGCGCTGCAGTCAATTCCTCAGCCACTTTAGTTAAGTCATCATCATCATCAGCCTATAATGTTCCCACTGCAGGGACTCGGGCCTCCTCTCTAGGAGAGGAATGGGCTATAATCCACCACGCGGGCCCAGTTCGGGTAACATGTCTTCGAATGTTTAGTTTCTAAGACATGCCGGTTTTCTCACGATGTTTTCCTTCACCGTTTTGAGAGCAGTGGTGATGAAATAAATTACACAAAGTAATGCGCTCACTGTTCCTGTTAAGTACTACTCATTTATTTTCCTTGTTTTATTTCAGGTACCTATAATGATCCGTCCCCGCTGGGACGCGTACTGGCTAGAAGGCATCTTGTGCTGCCTCCTAGCGTCGTACGCGTTAGCCTACGCGATTGGCCGCGCCAAAAACACGTCTATTGCCGCCAACTTCCTCAAGCTGCATAAACCGCTGCTCGATGATAATTTTACGTTAGTCGGTAAGATACTTTATTCATTTGTTTATACCCTTTTTTTAAGCAATTATCTAACGACTCCTGCTCTGGGCGGAAAGAAGGGAGTGTCAGACTCTTACTGACGCCTGTCGGGGCTGCGGGTTGTTCGAAAGAGCTACCGCGGACTCGGACACAAAGGGCTAAGAAGGTAAATGGGTGGTTTTTAGTCAGTAGAAGTCTGACCTCCAAAAAAACTAATTTATCACTCAATACTTAATTATCTCTCAATACTTAATTATCTCTCAACATCTACTACAATGGTACGGAACCCTTCATGTGCAAGTCCGACTAGCCCTTGGCCAGTTTTTTTTTATTTTAACATAATTAAAACATATAAATGACATTTAGGTATTATTCTTGTACGGTTCACGTACAGGCAAATTGCTAACGCCGCAACCTACTTTACGCTACTCGTTTAGTTTACTTTTATAATTACACTAGCTGACCCATGCAACTTCGTCTGCGTCACATAATATAGCTTATAACAAAATGTCAACATAAATTGAGTTAAATCGTAACAAACAAAAAATCGTATCTTTCCTCTTTATAATATTAGTTTAGATTATATTAAAGTGTGAATTACTATTGGTATCTCTTACTGTTAAATATACAGTAACACCTTGTAAACATTATGGTGCAGTAAATATTTTGAATATGAATTTCTCCGGAGTCCCCGGAGGCCAGAATCCCCACTAACCTACCGCACCGGACCGAATGACTGCCGCGCGCTTAATTATTTTGTCGCGCGGATATTTTTACATTGCGATATCTTCTAAGATATTTGTTTAAACTGTATAGAGTAAAGGGCACAAATATTCTATATTAAATTTCTGTGCTAACAAACACATTTATTTAGATATAGATTAATACCATATGGGTTAAATAAGCTTCGCAAAATATCATTCTTTTTAACCTAACATTTTAATAGTAAAAAATGGTTACAGTGAGTCAATCTTAAAAGATAGACATATGCTGTCGCGGACTTTTTTTTAGAACTTCTAAAGAGGAACAATTCTTTCATACATGGTATTTGCGTAACTTAAACCGTTTTCGCAGCGCACGCAACGGAAGCTCTCAAAAAGGAATATCTTTTCCCGTTTTTGCAACATTTTTCATTTATGCTCCGCTCCTATTGGTCGTAGCGTGATGTTATATAGCCTAAAGCCTTCCTCGATAAATGGACTATCCGACACAAAAAGAGTTTTTCTATTCCAACCAGTAGTCCCAGAGTTTACCGCGTTCAAACAAACAAACAAACAAACAAACTCTTCAGCTTTATAATATTAGTATAGATATACTTATTAAATTAGTTGACCAATAGCTGCCGTAGCGCTATAACCGCGGATTAGCATCCAAACATAACTTACGTGAAACTTTACAAATATACTGAACTAAGGTGAAATCTGTGGTTTTCGTCAACTCACAACTTAACTACCTCTGAGCACAAAACACGCAATCATAATGTTTTTAGAATTGTATAATTCTAATGAATAAATTCTAAATAAAATTGTATAATCATAATGTTTTTAGAATTGTATAATTCTAAAAACATTATGATTGGGTGTTTTGTGCAGACTATGGTGCCTATATAAAACATTTAAGAATACATATACCATGTAATATATAAAACTTATTACTTGTTATGAATCAAAAAAAATATACATAGTATTACTTACGTATAATATATATCCAACTGTACACCGCGATGATTAGACACAAACGACACTTTATGACACTTAAAATCGTGGTCGGTTAGACTGGAAGCAGCCCCAACATACTTAGAAAGATGATGATGATGATGAGCGTGATGGCTTACCCAGTTTATGGTGTTTCCAGGTGAGTCAGGTTTAGACGTGGTAGCGGCGACTGACGAGCGCGGGTGGCGCCGGGAGGCGGAGCATTGCTTCACGATGTGGTGCAGTGGACGACTGTGCTGCGAGGGCATGCTGCTCACACTTAAACTTATCAAGGTATGAGGGTACGGTATATCTTGCTTTGTACTGGGTATACATAACCGGATTGGAGAGAGCAATCTAGAAAGAAAGAGGGTGTTCTTTTTTGTCACAAATAGGATACAACAAAAAATTGTTGTTATAAATGATAATAAAAAAAAGTAATGGAGTACCTATGAATGAGGCAAAAATCCGTTCGATTCAGAGGTTAGGCAAAGTGTTGTTAGGGTTCTCAATATTTTTCTTTTTTTCTTTTTTAACGTTATTATGGCTCAGTATAGCCTTTTGTCTGGATTTGTGCTCAGTTGTTTTCAATGCGCAAATCGAGACTCGCATTAATTATACAGAGTGGTGTCGACAATACGACAATAAATGAAACCACTGGTAGTTTTAGTTCATGGGAACATTATTAAACTATCAAATAAATCTTAACACCAAAATAAAAAAGTTGAAAAAAAAACTATAAAACTAAGTAGCATAAAACTGTAAACGAAGTACATTACAATTTACAAACAAATATTGGTTTACTAACCTTAGGAATAATTTGCACCGATATACGTATGGAAATACAATGTAACAAACGAATTAGGCATAGACATTTAGGTAGTTTATTGTCGTATCGTCGGCACCACGACGGTGTTAGCATTTATTTGATAGTTTAAAAATGTTCCTATGAACTAGAACTACCAGTGGTTTCATTTATTGTCGTATTGTCGGCACCAACCTGTATAGTATAATCTACTACTAACTAGGTTGTGGACGTCAGATAGCCAGTCACTCCATATAAAATACTAGCAGACGTCACGCGGTTTCACCCGCGTAGTTCCCGTTTCCGTGGGAATACAGGGATAAAAAGTAGCCTATGTCACTCGGGGATAGTGTAGCTTCCCAACGGTGAAAGAATTTTTGAAATCGGTCCAGTAGTTTCGGAGCCTATTCGTTACAAACAAACAACAAATCGTTCCTCTTTATAATATTAGTGTAGACTGGTGTTCAAGCTCTCTCAGACTCAGTCAGACTTACCTACATATTCACCGACAATTAATTTCTGTCAATAGGGTTTTCCATCAAGAATTTCTCATTAGCAGCCAGGGAGTCTGGATTTGTGCCCGGTTGATGGCAATATATAATGAGCAGTGGTGGCCCCGACTTACGAACAGTGAGCGCAAAACTTTGTGTAATTTACCTATTTCACCACCACTTCCCTCACCTTTTTCACCACTGCTCTTAAAATGGTGAAGGAAAACATCGTGAGGAAACCGGCATGTCTTAGAACCAAAAAATTCGAAGACATGTGACATCTACCAATCCACACTGGGCCCGCGTGGTGGATTATAGCCCATTCCTCTCCTAGAGAGGAGGCCTGAGTCCCTGCAGTGGGTTTATTATAGGCTGATAATGATGATTGCAATAGGCTATTACATGACACCCATGTACTATACCTCTGCCTAGCCCTTCGGGGATTGCAGGCGCGTTATTAATTTCTGCCCATCTTTCCAGCGACAAGACCTAGTCCACGTACTATTGGGTGTAGTTAGACCAACTCCGGACACACTGCTGGTCCGTGTGGAACTCGGTAAAGACGACAGCGATCCGTTCGTACTATGTGTCGCGCAGAAGAAGATCGCCACCAAGCTGTCTAAGGAGATGCAGGACTTGGTATGTAAATGTTATCTTCTTATATTCTCGTGTAACAGTATACTGGTATTCAACTGCATCCGGTAAGACTGGAAGCCGACCCCAACATAGTTGGAAAATTGGTTTGTAGATGATGATGGGAAAGAGTTAGCACAGAATATCCTAGGTTAAATTCCGTTTCTTTCGAATCTTTTGTTTCTTTTTCGTTTTATTGGAAAAATTGAAGGAATTGGGGGAGGCTTTTGCCCAGCAGTGGGACAGTGCAGGTTAATAAATTTATACTGGCCAATGTTCTTTAATGTTTCGAAAGTTACATTGAAAAAAAAAACGGAAAAAACAAAATTTGTTTTTTTTTTCGGGAAAAAAATAAATTGCTACTTTCGGCATTTTCAACGATAGTGAAGACCTCCTCCATCTTTTTCCACTATTCACGGTCCTTGGCAAGCCAGTTTGAGCCAGAACTGCGCTATATTATCATCAGCTCATCTTGGGTATCCCGACCTTCATTCTGCCCGGTGTTCCTGTCCATCTCGTGGTTTTTCTAACTGTATTTCATCGTTCCCAGAGCGTATTCTGTCCAGAGCGTCGTCCGGGCGACAAGCACGGGCTCCCGGCCGCCATGTCCGTGATGTCGGAGACAGCCGAGGCCACGTCCGCAGTCCTAGACACGCGGGTCTGCGCTGCGCTGGAGCACTACCACCAATACGTGCAGTTCATACATATCTCCGACAAGTACTCCGGTCCTAAACAGATTGAGTGAGTGTCTTTTGTCATGTTTTTCATGAATAGTTAAAAGTAGTCAAAAATTTCAAACTCTAACTTTTAAGGTGTTAGTAAGACGGGCTGCGGGTTGTTCGAAAGAGATACGCGGCCTTGACACGAAGGGTTAAGAAGGAACATGCGTGGTTTTTAGTCAGTAGAAGTCTGATTTCCCAACCTCCAAAAAAAAGTACAAGTCTGAATCTAAATTATAGTTTTTTTTTTCAAAAACACCAATGAACCCATGATAATTTTTGTCCAGGAAAACCTTTCTCAAAAACTTTGGCACTCAGAAGATGGTTCAGCCATAAACCCAGGAAATTATAATATCTTCCCTACTAATAACGCTCGTTCCCCCACAGGGAGTCAGCAGTAACGAAGCCCCCGGACACAGAGAAGGTGATGCTGGTGAGCTTGGCGTTGGGAGCCGACGGCGGCGGAGACGAGGTGCGGCCGTTACTGCAGCTCGTGTTCCATCTCATGGACAAGATCAAGCGGCTCAGGCTTAGCAAGGAGGTTCGTACGTCTTTCTGTTTTACGGTACACATCTTAAAGAGGAGTGTAATCGCAAATCGCAGTGGTAACCGCAACGAAACCTGTGCAATTCTGGAAACGCTGCTGTAGATATTTCGATTTGCTTTTTTTATTACATTATTTTTACACTATGGGTGCCATTAGAATACCATTTGTCCAAATATGTATGACAGCATCATGCTGAGATAACCTTTTGGCCTTGTACAGGGCCAATTAGTTTAATGTATGTCTTATTTGTTTAGGTTTTCTTGTGTTTACTTTCTGAATGTTATTGTTTATTTTTTTATAATTTTTGTCCTGTGTGAAACTAAAATAAATACTTTTCTTTATGTATTTGCGTTGCTTCTGCGTTTCGAGGCTTAGTATAGAATGTTTTCCAGTGACCCTAAGTGACGCACTATTCACCCGCATTCCGCCCAGCCGTCCGGTTCTTCTTCTCGAATCGATGATTCATATTTTGTCCGACCAGTACGGGTCAACTTGGACAGCTTTGTCGTTTGCTTAATTAATTCCTGTAGGGTGCAGTTAGTTGTGAACGACGGATAAGAGAGGAGGTGTAAGATATTCTGTGTTGGGGGCCCAATGTAGCCAAATTGAATCGGCAGCGGCCAACTTGAACACGCAGTCTGTTCAAAGACTGTCCGGTTAACCGCAGGTCACGTATTTGCAACCGCTGAGACCTAGTATAAACTAAGGCCAATTTTTTCTGTTCTTAACGAATTTACCAGAAAAATTTAATATTGCAGGCTCTAGCGAAGTGCGAGAAACGTCGTCAGAAGGTGGCGGAGGCCTGGCTGCGTGGCGCACACGCCGCGAGACAGGAGCAGGCCGCCGCTAGGCGGGAGGAGAAACGGAAGCAAGAGAAGGAGCGGATACTCGCGGTAACTATAACATAACGCCTATAGTTCTCAAATAGATGGGCAGAGGTGTGGTGTACTAGTACACCCAAATGTTTGACGTCATATTCTAAGACATTAGTATGACATTTTTTATCGGTGAGTGACGACTCAAATCTTTGACGCGTTTTATCTTCGTCAATTTTTATTGATTTGATAAAACAAAAAATTCGTATCCAATATTTTTCGATAATCTAACAGACGGACTAATTAGAATCATATTTTTTTAGTCAGTAAACATCCCTATTGTTTATGTCGATATGACAAAAGCTACTAGTAGTGTCTTTAGTTTGGCAACTGTTTTCAACGAAGTTAAATTGTATGGACTATACTAGTGTAGCGAGTAGGTACAGTAAGTCCACGCAGCAAGGTTTTAAAACAACAGCTATTAACGATTTATTTGTATATTCCAGGAGGACGACCCCGAGAAGCAGCGCCGTTGGGAACTAAAAGAGCAAAAACGCCAACAGAAACGCAAAACACCAAAAATGAAACAGTTAAAAGTAAAAGCCTTGTGATTCGTGACCTCGTGATCAGTTATCACATGGATCTTGTGGTTAGCTCACAGCCTCTTTGGTCCCTAACCTGCAATCAGTCACATGCAATATTATATACAAACTTTTGTTATTTATCTTAAGTGTTACATACTCAATGGCTGCGAATAAATGAATTTTAAGTTATAATTTTGTGTGTTTTATTGAAGTCTAACTGATGCCCGCGGCTTCGCCCGCGTGGGTGTTGGTTATCGCGACAAATTATACACTAAAACCTTCCTCGAGAACCACTCTATCCATTGGTGAAAACAACATGAAAATCGGTGCAGGAGTTTATGAGTTTA
Source organism: Diarsia brunnea (assembly GCA_949774965.1). Lineage (NCBI taxonomy): Eukaryota > Metazoa > Arthropoda > Insecta > Lepidoptera > Noctuidae > Diarsia > Diarsia brunnea. Next base: position 14,031,116 of record OX459013.1, on the reverse strand, counting down.
TCCGTATCGCGAACAGACAGACAGACAGACGCGGTGCAGGACTTTGTTTTATAATACGCGCAGCATAGTGCCGCCATCTAGCGTCATTTTTTCTCAAAGACAATGGCTTGACAGATAGACACTTCCAAAGTAGTAAAATGTGTGCCCCAACCCTTAATAACTTTGTCATTTAAAGCTTTCACTTTTTGTATATATATAAACAGTATGAAAAAGCTATACTGGGTAAGAGAAGTTCCCTCCTCACAATGGGCTCCTGAAAATAGAAGTCCCGTCAAACACGATTGTTGAAATCTTATTCCAGTGTGGGAAAGTGACGAGCTATTCAAACAGGGTGTGTAGTGCTATCTCTTTTCCACACTGAAATAAAACTAAAACAATCCTGCTTTTAAGACGTCTTGGGCCACCAGTTTATTGAAGTCTGGCTTTGGCCCGCGTGGATGTCACATCCCCTAGTTTACCCCCTTGGGGATTGAATTTTGAAAAATCCTTCCTTAGTGAATGCCTACGTCACAAGAGGAATACTTAGGCGATACCTATTTTAAGTTTCTAGCTTTATGGGCTCTATACGGAGACGCGAGCGTCGCGCGGCGCGTGCAGAAGGCTCGTCTCGAGCTTTTTTATTCATTTACTGAGAGGCGCGTCCACCGCAAAGAACGCTGCATTTTAAACAAACGATCGAAAAATCGCTTCTCGTAAAATCGATATTTGAAATCGTTAACGTTTTCATACATCGCCATGTGTTTGAATTCAAAACGCACAAGGCGCCGCGCGACGCCCCGCGTGTCCGTAAATGAGGCCTAAGGGTTTGGTTAGTACGCCGTCGCCTCCTTCAGCGAAGCAGTGATGCTAACGAAGGAGGTGGCGGAACGTGAGAGGGAGAGAACCTCTCGTCCCAGCCGCCGCGGGAGGCGCTCCGGCCGTCGGGGCCACGTGGTGGCTTCCGGCCATCGTAGACGCGGGCCTGTGGACGGTGAGTGATGGGCTAGCTTGCCGTCCGTCCGTCTTATGACGACGACAGGCCGTGTCGACGGCGCGTTCGTGTTCCACGCGCGCCTCAAAGAGATGTCAGCAACAAGGAAGAGGCCGCAAGGGCCAACGCCCGTCGAGGCCACAGAGTACAGTCGAGGCTGCGGGTTGTTCGCAAGAGATACCGCGGCCTCGACATGAAGTGCTAAGAAGGAACATAGGTAGTTTTTAGTCAGTAGAAGTCACTCCCTTTCGCTCTGCCCAAGAGCGGGAGGGGTTATTTGATGATTTTCCACCTACCAAAAAAAAAAAAGGGTTTGATTTGTGCATTAATCCTCAGTCAATCAGCTTTGCCTTCTATATATAGGTATAAATATATAAAAAGAAGTTGGTTTTGTTCCTTCCACGCTCTTCCGATCTCTCTATTTCTCATTCTTATTTTGTTATATTAGATTTTTTACAATAGGTTTTTTTCAAATCATATCAACGCCTTTCACTGATGACAACATTTGTGTAACATGGTAATTAACAAATCAGACAAACACAAAATAGTCTTTTTATAAAATATTTTTCTCTATGTAAAAATTGTAGGCCTTTTAGATTTATAGATGCTTGTTATGTTACGTTTTTGTGGAATAAACATTCATTTATTGTAGGACCTACGCTGTCCTCCCTGCTTAAGGACGAACAGTCTATCCTCGCTGTAACATAACATTGTAAAACCCATTGGTATAACCTGTAAATAATTATAATAGAGTTGCTTGGCAGATCCTTCTCCATAGGAAACAACCAACTTGAACCATGCACCATTTCTCGAAGTTTTATAACTGCCCATGGCCCACATGAAATAAAATATTTAAGTTCATTTAAATACTAACTGCATTGGATAGGAATGTGCCACTATTATTTAAGTTTATGTTGGGGTTTGTGCGCATTCATTTTCTTCTAGGCTTTACTATTCCAGTGCTGGGCAAAGGTCAAAACAGCTCAATTTGTTTTAAAAGACACAATATTTTTAATAAAAGAATAGAATTAATCAAAGCAATATTTATTTCAAATATTTGTTATTAAATTAATAAGAACAAAATAACAAAATATGTTAACAAACATAAGTATCTATTTCTAAGTCACAAAAGCAGTGATGAAAAATAAATAATATGTGTTACAACAATATTGAATATGACATGAAATTTTGTGGATGCAATGAGATCGTCTTACAGTCTTATTCATATTTGCACAATTTTTACTATGTTAAATATTATGATACACAAATATATTTAATGCTCATTCAAAATATGGAATATTTATTTATATAACTCGAAAGTATGATAGATTATATAAAATGAATGCATATGTGACTTAGACAAAAACAAAATCAATTTGTTCTTAACAAACACTCAGGTGCTAACTTTAGGGTAACCATAAAAATCATAAAAACTCTCACAGTTTACTAACACATCAATTAACTTTATCAAAACAATTGTCTAATTCAGATACGACATGACATATCCAATATTTGTACCAATTCCAAACATTTTCTTGAGCAATTCGCTTAAACATTAAAGAAAGTAGCTGCACTATCATTTATCGTTGGGGTGGATAATACATGCAAAATTAACTCAAGTACACCGAGGAGCTAGGAACATTTAGAATCGGCTTCTACACTTATACAGACATCAGTATAAATACACTGAAAAATACATTATTCAACATACATTAGATCACTTGAATACTACTTCTAAATTTCTAACCTCCGCTACTCTAACTCAGAGTAGTTACGAGTCGAAGGTCATTACTAGAGTGTTGTTGGTGGTTGTAAGTGAGTGGCTGACTGTGTGTCATTCATCGACTTGTAGCTTCTGGATGCGTGTGGAGACGCAGTCCATGTCGGGCGAGGGGTCGGCGCGCGCCGGCGGATCCACCACCAATGCCAAGTTCTCGAGCGACTGGCAGCGCTTCGCCGGACTCTTCGCGTATTCGTGGTTGTACCCGCTCGTGGATGGCTCTAACAAACTGTTTTTGAACTCGCACCCGCTATCGCTCACGTCACTACCGATCGCATCCGAGTTCTCACTCTTAGTTCTGTGTCTAATTGGCAAAACGTAAGGGCAGAGTCTGTTTTTGTTAGTCGCTCTCTTCATACAATATCCCACGGTCACGTTAGATACGTATCGCGTGTTGAGACGCATCACGCTGTAGTTTGACTTAGACTCACGTAAATAGTCACGCCGCGCTTCGGTTATTGCACTCAGCATACCCAAGTCTTTTAGGGCTTTATCCAAATTCTCCAGGTTCATGTGGCGAGATTTCTGTGAACAACACGACAAAATTAACAACGTGATCCTTCGATCTACGTATTATGTAATTCTCTTGATGGTACATACACTTTTTTCGAATTCGTTACATTTCATTCTGGATTAGATCAAAGCAGAATTCAAGAAATATACATAGAAAACAGTGAAAATAAACACCACAAAAAAGTCATAATAAGGAATGACAAGCAAAACTGTGGGCTGCCAGTTACTAAAAAAGATAGATTTTTTTTTGACGGATAAAACCTGCGTGCACGGAACTATGAGATTACTGGCGTTAATTGGTGGAATTTATTTATTTAAACGTTGAAAATGTAACGACATACTGCTGGGCCCATCGGTGGGGGTAGTTCAGAAACTTGTGGCGATCTATGAGGCATACGCGGCGGAACATGGACTGAAATATAACTGTAAAAAAAAGTGAAGTTCTTGTTTTTATGACTAGAAAACGTGGTCCAGTTCATGTTCCGCCTAATATGCAGATTATGCTTAATGGCGCAGCTCTAGCAGTGGTGAACAGTTTCAGGTATCTGGAGCATTTTGTGACACAGGATGACGCTGACATTGAGAGGGAGCGCAGAGCATTAGCAGTCAGGGGGAACATGGTTGCGCGTAGGTTTGCTCGCTGCTCGAGGGAAGTTAAGATTACTCTTTTTAAGGCATATTGCCAGTCCTTTTACTCGAGCAGTCTGTGGCTAAATTACACTAATCGTGCTGATAATGCTCTGCGTGTCCAATATAACAACATCTTCAGGATGCTGATGCGGCTACCTCCCTACAGTAGTGCGTCTGGTATATTTGCGGAGGCACGAACGGACGGCTTCCATGCGATTGTGCAAAAAAAAAAGGTAGCTTCGTTGTCACAGTGCATGCGCGGTAGTAGCAACGGCATCCTGCAGACGATTATTTTTCGCACGGATTGTCCTATTCAAAACAAATGGATGCGCATTGTTCTGGGCGCTCACTGACACAATGTTGGTTTAATTTTATTCTGATTTAATTTTTAATTTATTTTTCGACTTTATTTTGGTTTTTATTTTAATTCGATTGTAATTTAATTTATTGTTGTGTGCAAACTGATTTGAATTTTGTGATGTTGTGTGTCATAATATGGATAATAATCTGAAATAAATGAATTAATAATTAAAAAAAATTGGTTGCCTGTAAAGTCGGTATACGGGCGAAAGTTTTACGTGACAACGAAAATAGAAGCGCAAGACATGAACCGGTGTGTATGCCTATCTCTCTCACTCTCTCTCTCTCGCTCTGGACGCGTGCCTCTCACTCGCTCTCATTGTGAGCGCATAACGTGAGCGGAGCGTAACGCAGTTTCTTGAAGTGTCACCCGGCAAACCAATTTATAAGACGTTGTCACGTCAAAAAATATATAAATAATTTGCCTTGAAGCCGACGAAATTCAAACTTTCTAACGTTTTTTTGCAATTTGCAGACCAGTGTCAGGCTGTATGTTGAACAAAATATGATTCGCAACCGTAACACACATACATTAGTGGAGTATCTATAATTATTATTAAAACCTTCAATAATAATTACAACCCTCGAAGTTCATTCTTAGTCCTAATAAATGACTGGCGGCAAGGTTGGAGCAGTTCTAAGCGATTAGACTGCTGCACTGCGTGTCGCGAGTTCGATCCCCGCACGGAACGAATATTTGTATAGCCTACAGATAGGTACGAGTTGTTCCGGGTCTGGGTGTTTGTGTATGTGAGTTTAAATGTATGTTTTGTAAACGCACCCACGATAAAGGAGAAATTCCTAGCCTGAGGCAACGTTTAAAAAAAGAAAATAATTAATGAAAAAATAACCTGACATCCTATAATATTGTAAATGCGTAAGTTTGTGAGGCTGGATGTATAATATATATTATATACTCACGCCTTTTTCCAATGGGGGTACACAGAAACCACAGAATGCCACCTATTCCCTTGCCGAACATAAAAACTGATCTGTTTAGAAGAAATTGTTACCCTATGTCAATTAAATTTTTTAACAAATTACCTAGTAAACTAAAAGATCTTAGATCTATTCCTTTATTCCGGAAAAAACTGTAGGTACGCCTGGTTAGTCAATAAATGTTTCTACACGACCCAGGAATACCTTAGTTATAAGAATAGAAAATTAGTGTAGCGCCTTACAATGTTCCTATCAGTGCAATAATAACTAGTTAATTAAGTATGTAGTTCAAAATGTAAATGTGTACCTATGTATTTGATAGGTACCCAATTCATTATTTTTTTTAAACTTTTATTTTAAGTTTTGCATACCAGAAATGGTTAATATGAGGATCTTTTTTGTTGTATTATGTAATGCATTATGTATAATCTATTTACCCATATTATGCGAATAAATTATTTGATTTGATTTATTGCTACGATCCTTACATACTCCTTTTTTTTTTTTTTTTTGGGGGGTGGGAAATCATCAAATAACCCCTCCCGCTCTTGGGCAGAGCGAAAGGGAGTGTCAGACTTCTACTGACTAAAAACCACCCATGTTCCTTCTTCGCCCTTCATGTCGAGGCCTCGGTATCCCTTGCGGACGACCCGCAGCCTCGACAGGTCCTTACATACTCCTTGCCTCGGCTAGTTGCAAAAATCGTAAGAAAATTTAAATTTTGCGATAGGACACGAAACTTTGTTTAACTACGCATTCAATGATGATAAATAATAAACGTAATTTTCTTCTTTTCATTTATGAAAAACCTTGTTATTTAAAAAAAGGTTTAATTTATTCATAATTTTTGCATTTGAAAGCTTGTCAGTCAAACTTATGTCAAACTTGAACAAACTGTGCATCAAATAATCAAGTCAACTATTTACAAATTTTAATATGGCTGAAATATTGAAGGAGTGGCTAACGGAAAGATTACAGCGACCAATATCATGGGAAGCTTCCGAGTTTGGAGATATGATGAAAAATGGTTATGTGATAGCTGGCGTACTCAACAGCTACAACGTTATCAACGAAGAAAAACTTTTTATAATAAAAGATAGCAATACAAATGAAGATATTAAAAGCAATTGGAAATATTTATCAGTTTGGCTAGCGGACTTGGATGTGCACTTAAATGTTTCGGATCTTGAAAACATAATGGGTGGTAAAGGTTCTACTACACTTCGTTTATTCTATCAAATGTTCCTTCATCTAGACAAAAGAGACCGCACAAACTTTATAAAACGAGAAAGGAAAATGGTATCTGGTTTAGTAGAGAAAATTGGTCACAGGTTTAAAGTGGAAAATGTTCCTGAAGAACAAGAGTCATTCGTCGATAATCTCTCGAAACCTCTTCTAAATGAAAAGCATTTTATAGAATGGCAACAAAAGAAAGCGGAACAAGTGAAAGATACCTATGACTACATAAGACATAAATATTCCAAAATTCTTAAAAATATTAAAGAAGCAAATACTCCAATGTCCTTTAAGTATGTTCCACCATCAAAAGCAACAGGCAAAGAGCGAAAGGAAATGGAAGAATTTGCTTTAAGACATCCCTGTAAATTTGAAAATTACACTTATGATGAGCTTCTTGCTCTAGAACAAAATGCTATGAATCAAAGATCTTCAATTATTGCGGGGTCCGAGTGGACTAAAGCTTTCATGGATGATCTTCATAAAAGAATGCGTAAGAAGGCGGATTCTGAGGAGTTTCAAAATGAAATAAGACACGTCGTAAGTGGTTCCATGTGGGAACTTTCTGTTGCTGAAGAAGAAACTAAGCTGGACACTGAACTTGCTAAGAAAGTAATGAAATTATCCCAATTTGAAAAACAAATGTGTACACAAATAATGGAGACAAAACAACAAGCACGAAATTTAGTCAGGAATCAAGTTCAAGCTGAAAAGGAGTTTGCAGATCAAAGATCATCACAATTCAATGACTTTCTTAATAATGTCAAAGAACAAATACATCTAGATAAAGTAGAAATTGATTTTGAAAAAGAGAGACAATTTTTGCTACACAAAAAATTGTATGCCACAAAAATGAGAAGAAAGCGTCTGCATTATTATGAAATTTGTTATGATACAATGTTATCAATAGTGGACTACGCAACACGATATGCATACTTCAAAAAACTGATTGAAGACGAGGTTCCTGACCATTTCATTCACGAATGGAAAACTTTATTTTTTAAGCAACAGGCAATATTTGATATTTTAGAACCTATAGAAGACATTCTGAAAGAAAAGTCTGAAGATGGATCAATTGCCACAATAGAGGAAGTTGTAAGGCTTGAATTAGATCGACAAGAAGCTGAAAACGACGATGAATTTATAGAATATCATAATTATTTGTATCCATGGAATTTAGATTTATTACTACCTAACCATGAGCCTGAGTCTGAAGAGAGAAAATATGAATACTTGGGGGCTCGCATATTAGGCCATTTAGTTTACACTTTGCTTGGAATTAAATATCCGTATCCACCACCAATACCACCCGCTGACTTGCCACAATACTCAGCCAAAGCATTATTACGTGGTCTTCCAGACAGGTCCATAACTGTTCCAATGCAAGCTCTGCTCAATTTGCAAAAAATACTCGTTGTGCGCCTTGAAACCTGCATTAATTTTTGTTTGAGAAAATTCAAATTTGAAATGTTGGGTTCTATTGATATAGATCTATCGTTTGATAAGTTTATTGCGGCTGCCCCCGAAGAAGAAGACAAAGAGCTTATCAGGCTTATGAAATTGGATGATGAAGCTATGAGCAAAACTACTGAGTTATCCGTTAGTGCTATGCTAGGAGTAATTCCTGCAAATACTAAACAAACGCAAACACCAAAAACATTACCAGAAGAAGAAATGAAATTGTCTAACCCGGCTGAGCTTGGCAGATATGCATATGAAGCCTTAGGGATAGGTGAAGTTTTGACAGATCATCTCATAGCAGCAATGATAGTTGAATACCTTAAGGACCAAGATGACATTAATGGGTTCGTACTTATTAACTACCCGAATTCCTATAGGGAAGCGCAAATTTTGGAAGAGACTTTTTCGGGCCGTACACCACCAGATGAAGCTGAACTAAACGAAGATAGTGATGATATTTATCTGGAAGAGTGCATTATAAAGCATCGTAGAAAGGAAATAGATCCGTTTAAGGAAGTGAGAGTATCTAATCTTGTGAAAAATCCTCATAAGAACATAATACAAAAACCGTTTGAAAGTTATTTCACAAGTTACCTTCATCTTAAAGAGACTGAAGATATTCTGCAAGAACTTGTAATATGGGATTTAACAGAAGAGAATTCTGAGTTAATAGACCGGTTTCACGCTGTGCTAGGTATTAATTATAGTATGTACTATGAAGTCATAGATAAAGATTTTTTGACCCAGATTTGCAAGTATATCATTGGTGATTTCTTAACGCCATTAAAATCAGTGAATGCATTATTTGGTGAAGACGTTTTGAGTAATCTCGAATTCCCATCAACTGACGACAAAAGGCAAAAAAATAGAATAATTAAATCCGAAGTGACTGTTGGCAAATCAGGAGAAAAAATACGCCAAAATTCTAAATTAAGGCTGGGTGGACCCGAATTTAAGTTTTTTAAAACAATCTGAGACAAAAAATACAGTGTTTTAAATTTAAAAAAAAATATATGTATTAGTTAAGGATCTTATCTAGTCAAAATCGCATTCAGTTGCAAGACCTGATGAACTTCACTCGATAGAAAAAAATCGCAAAGTTACCCCTTTTTAGATCGTTTTTTCAATATTATGACTATATTACTGATTTTTTACATTTAATTTTTGTACTATAATTAAGAAACTAATTAGTTTAAGACAAATTCGCAGAGTTTGAATTGATAAAATGATTTTCTCAATTACTATGTTTAAATAAGAATTAAAAGCGATCGCGGCGGCTCGGACAGGTCCGTTCAGTCGCGTGTTGGCGCTTATGGACGACGGACCTGTGTCAGTTTGACAACTACGCGCACCATACTATCTCTTTTTGAGAATTTGTTGCTTGTTAGTTATAAATTATAATGGGCAATAAACAACGCAGGCGAAAAAAGTCGTGTAAAGCAATAAAAGACACAAATAGAAAGAATGCACTCCAAAGATATGTGAAGAAGTAAGTACCTACGTAAGTGTTTTATTTGTATTGTAATGTAATTTGGTCTCAAAATTAATTTATATTTTACTTCAGTCTCTGATTGGTAAATGTCTAAAACTTACGATCATCGTATATTAGTACCGAGGATCGCTACGATTTTTGATAATTCATATTTTGTCTTTTCGTTCGGTATCCTGCCTGGCGAGTGGCGAGCCACAATATAAAAATATCAGTAGTACTAGAGAACGCTAAGATTTTTGATAAAATTAAATCATATTTTGTCTATTTCGATATCTCAACCTGGCGTTTGCTAACGAACAGTAAATTACTATATCTACCTATCAATTTCATCTGTGAAATAGGTACTCCATTTACTTTTTGTTATAGGTTAGTTGGGCAGCCTGAAGAAACTAACATGAACACTGCCGCAGCAACAAATCTGATACCCGAGGATTCAAACGAAAATAGGTATGTAATTATCTTTTTTTTTTATCGTGTGGTAAAATCATCAAATGAGTCCTGCCGCTCTGAGTGGAGCGGAAGGGACTGTCAGACTTGTACTAATTAAAATCCACCCTGTTCCTTCGGTTGCCCTTTGCGTTCCAGGGCCACGGTATCCTGGTAAGACATATTCGTGGCCCCGGCAGGCATCCCTATTTGGGCCCCGTCAGTTTGCTGACAGCTCTTTGAGGCGCACGTAGAACACGACGCGCCGCGGACCCGGGCTTGGTCCTTGATCGGACGGCGAGTTACCCTTACTCGCAGTCCGCTAGCCCGCGTCATGTAATTACCATAGATCAAGATTAGGGTTCCGTACCTCAAACGGAAAAAGGAGTCTGTCATTCGGTTGAACAACGTTCGGATAATCGATGCTCTACTGTATTAAAGTCCTGGATACTCATAATGTACATTAACTAACATAATGTGGGTGGGTTTTCAGGTACTACATGGATAATGCATCATGTAGAAACACGGCTGATGTATCCAAAACCTCTTTTATTGGATTGGATCCTGTTGATACACAAAAAACTGTAACATTAACGTAAGTACCACATTTTATGTTTTGACCGCATTTTACATACAATGCTTTTACTTGGATGTGTAAGACAAACTTGTAAGACTTACCATATTTCTCTTTTTTAGAGAAACTGAAGACACAGAAGACTCCTTCATCGTAGAAAAAGTACTCAAAGATGAATTCCAACCACGGCTTCAAAGGGTATCCTGACCACCAGCATGCAGCAGAAGCGCATACCTGGTCATCACCCTCAGCCTCATCAGCGACCTTGGCACAGCATACTGCACTTCGGCCGGTCAGCAAGCAGAGACGCACTTCTCTCCTGGTCGACGCAGCAGCCAGCCACTACGCAGCACAGCATCACTCCGACTCACTGGAGCATAATGCAGCATCACCCCGACTCACTGGGGCATCACCGCAGACAGTTCCTACTCACCGAGAACTACGCGGCATCCGGTTCCGACTCACTGGAATCTTCCACTGGCCTGGCAAGCATCAAGACTCAGTCTGCTATCGACCTCCGGTCTCGAAGGGGAGTGATGTGGCGACAGCGACATCTATCGCAACACATGCCAACTAAATTGGCAATTCCTACATCGCGCTATCAACATTATCCGCGACATTAGCCTATATAGAAAATCCTGACTTACATATGTCGGACATAACACCCGTCTGGTCGGAGGATCCTCCCTTTTCTATGGGGGATGAGGAACTTTACACCCTGTTCCTCATACCCCCCCGAATACATGAATAATAATTTTGACACATTTGGTGATTATCATATGCGTGAGATACAAAGTTGATAATATTATCGTTGTTGTATTAAAAAATATACGATTTTCCATTCAAATATCGAGTTCTTTTTAATATTTTTTTTTTTAATTTTTCGTATTTGTTCTTTTAGAGGCAACAGAGATACACATTCTGTGAAAAATTCAATCGTCTACTTATTATAGATCATGAGATACAGACCGCTGACAGACGGACGGACGGATAACGAAGGCTTATTAATAGGGTACCCCCCCGGTTCCCGTTGGTTACCCTTCGGGTACGGAACCCTAAACAAGGTCGACTAAAAAGCTACGATGATCACCCTAATCTGTTCCGTAAATGATAATAATGACGCGTCATTCACGTCATCACATCTTTGCGGCATTGTCGTCCTTGCGTTACCTATTGCATTTGGAACACCCGACCTAGAAACTAAAACATCAATTAATGTAATAAGTATAGTTCAGAGTTTATTCCATTTAAAATATCTACTCAAATTAATTTATTACAAAAAAATTGGTTGCCTGTAAAGTCGGTATACGGGCGAAAGTTTTACGTGACAACGAAAATAGAAGCGCAAGACATGAACCGGTGTGTATGCCTATCTCTCTCACTCTCTCTCTCTCGCTCTGGACGCGTGCCTCTCACTCGCTCTCATTGTGAGCGCATAACGTGAGCGGAGCGTAACGCAGTTTCTTGAAGTGTCACCCGGCAAACCAATTTATAAGACGTTGTCACGTCAAAAACGAAAGACTTCGCTATTACTACAAATTATAATAAAACGAGTTTTTAATTAATCAAATCTCTTATTTTAATTTAAAAATAAATCAATAAGACAAGTTGACCTACTGCCTGCTTATCTGTAATGTGACACAGGTGACACTCCTCGCGACGTAAGCGCACGGCTCGCTTTGCGGCAATCGCGGGCAACTCTTGGTAGCGTTAAATGCCTATTTCGCTTGGTCTACCTGCCCTTAAGTAAATACTCTACGTCTCTGGGTGTAGTGAAAGAACCTTCTATGGATAAGTTTATTGATGATCCCGTGCCTGTGGCTATAATGGAAGAGATAGTTGAAGAAGATGCAATGAGCAAGATGACTAGTATTGAAGAAGTAATCTTATTGGCTGGCGAAGAAGATTGGGATTATGGCGAGATAGCTATTTCACAGCAAATAGGAGAAGCTTTGGCAACGTGTTGGCAGGCAATTGAAAAAGTCTATATCAGAGATATGAAAGATTTGTTCCTTGCGAAAAGGTTACAGATGAACTGTTTGATTCCATACGCAAGATATATTAAGGATAATATGGAACAAATAATTACTTTACCCTCAAATAAACAAGATCTTGTATGTCTTTTTCAAAAAGAGTACAATGACTTTGAAAATGATTGGCGAGACAAAAATTTTGCAAAAAATGAATGGCACTGCCGGGTTAAAGAATTACAAAACCAATTGTATCGTATTTGCGATGACAGAAAATTAAACGCTGAGAAAAAAAGACATGCTTTATTATGTGATAACTGGGCTATGGATGAACTATTAACCCTAGTGAATACGTACACATCATGCATGCAAACAGAACTCAACAGGTAAACTACATTTATAATTTATTTGTGAACATATTGCATGTTCTTTAAAGCTGGGGCGACATCGGCGGTAGTTGGCGTATCACTGGCCTCTGGTCTAGCTGGTTGGCTGATTGCTGAACAAAATATGATTAACCACATGTACCTATATTATTATGGTTAGCTATTCTGTACCTAAATTCGTGTTACGGTTGCAAATCATATTCTGTGTAACATACAGTCCTGCAAATTGCATGAACCAAAGAAAATTTCGAGGGCTACCCTGGCGCTTACACTTTAACTCAAAAGTACACATTAGTTTTTGTGATAATACCCCACTCAACTTCAATTATCTTCCTCTTTCTTTATCTATCGCCATTTGTGTACCTACTGCGAAAATAAGTAACCGAATGGCACAAGCGACAGTTATTTTCGGTACGCTGACTTAAATTGTATAGGTATCGTAATTCTGCCTCGTTGATCTAGTGGATGCTGTCATGGCTGCTGAGCATGAGGTCCAGGATCCAATTTCCGGGACGGCCAAAGTGTTATCAAAACTGTCAAATTTTCATAGATTTCAATAGAAATAGAATGGTGTTTTGAACAATCCTACCAATTTTCAGCTGGGTGGGAATTAATGTAACCTCGGATGTCTAAATTGACCGGACTATAATGTGTACGGTATTGTTATATGTTGCAATGTTGAATAACAATGTACACACAAGTTACATAACATATCACATAATCTGTATGGACCTTATACAGCATTAGGTTCAATCTATAAGGTGATAATAGCAATCAACTTGAAAATCATTTAAAGAAATGTACTGGGAAAAAACACACCTATTTTTAACTGCTCTATTTAATTAAAATATTATTTCAGGTCGATTTTGACGTTTCAAGCACTGCATGATTTTTATTTTGCTATGATAAAACGTTTTCCATCAATGGATAAAATATCATTTAAGGAATTGACTAAAATTTACAAGGAATCTGATGACGCATCTGGTGGTAAAAAAGGGGGTGAAGACAAGGTGTACAGACAGTTAAAAGCTTCGTTCCAGGAGTTGCAAATTAAAAATATGGAAATTGACTTCACTAATAATCCTTTTAATTATGTGATTGATAATAATGTTAAATTTGCGCTAAAAGTCATCAAAGAAACTAACGATTCTTATAGATCTATCATAGCGAGAGAATACGGTGACATAGCTAGAATGCAACCTTCCGTTAAGAAGAAGGATGAAATTAGTTCTGAAGATTCGGTTAACCTTGAAGAAATCTTTAAAGAGAACGCGTTAAAATGTATTGAAGAATGGATAATGGGGATCAATGGAGAAATGTTTAGAGCTAGCCTTCGAATGTTAGCTCTTCAATACAAGTGTTACCGTGATATGAAATTATTTAACGACCATATTTGTAAAGCGTTTATGGAAATACAAAACGATATTAACACTCACTATATAAATGAGACTAAATCTGTTGACAGACTTTGTAAATATTTACAAATGGCAGTTGAAGATGGACGAAGAATTCCGGAAACACTTATACTGGAACATGATACATTCATGATTGATCCTAATCTATTACAATTTGCTGCACCGGAGCCACCAGTTGATACGGGACCTTTAACTGAGGAAGTTGAGACTATAGATTTCAAAATCAGCCAACTAGCTACTTTGCGGACACAATTTAAGATTGTTGCACCAACGGGAATAATTTTAACTCAGGCGTTCATATACCTTCTACAAGATTTCTTTTTCTTTGGAAAAGAAACTTGTGATAAGAATCTGTTCCCAGAAGCTTGGTTGAGTGTAAATCCCGAAAAAGTACCGAAATTAGTATTTTTAATATTTGGCGATACAGTTTACGTCGATTGGAGAGATTTCCTTATTCATTGTTTGAACATTCGATATCCTGAAGTGGATGAATTATTATATGCTCGCAAAAGATTTCGATATAATGATCTGGAATCTACAGAGTTGATAAAAAGGAATGATTTTATTGCAGAAGAACTATGGTTTGAAAATGATTTCCATTTCGAAGATAAACAAGCCCAGCTTAGGAAGAATTTGATAAAACATTTTTTGTTCGAGCTATTTGAGACGGCAGAAAACATGATGAATTACTCCGCATTTCTGCTAGCTTTTTGTAAACATTCTGATCCAGTAGTAGGTTTCGTTACAGCCTTATCTATGGCTGTCGGTAAAAAAACTTGCTTTGACGTGGAGGAGTGTGAGGAAGTCGTTCAAAAATTGATTAAATTGAAACAGTACAGAGATGAATGCTTAGCTTGTGCCCACAAATGCACAAAAGAGATAATTGATACTATGTTAGACAATGTAATCGACACTTGTGAAGGAACTACGATTGTTGAATTACCATACGAGGCTCCGCCAGAATCGAAGAAAGGAGGTAAAAAAGGTAAACGTAAAATGACGCTGGGCTCGAAAAAACCTGAGGTTTCACAAAGCGCACGTGAGCCTACTACTCAAAAGAGCATGTATTCTAAAAATGTTGCTGCACAATCTACGACAAATGTGAAGTCTACATTTATTTGTCAACCATGTGAAGGTGATACTGAACCTGAAGAAAAGCTGGAAAAACTTGAGCCCGAAGAAGAAAGTAAAGTCGAGCCCGAGGAGGACCCTGAAGTGGCGTACGCCGTCAGCCAGTCAGTTATATGGAATGTATTAAAGATTTGCTTGCCTTGGCATTTTGCGATCACTCCTGAAGATAAGAAGACTCCTTACGAAAATGATTTAAAAGAGGTTTTGAAACGTTTAGAAGTGGATACGGTTCAAGGCGACATTTATGTTTGTAAACTCGTTACAGATCCCAAGATATGTCTGTTGTTGCACACTGTGAAAAAATTCCATGCTCTTAATATTGCAGAAGAGATTATGAAAATTATCCAGTAATAGTAACTCCGTGATCAGGAAACGGAAGTAGGTATATGCACATGTTTATTTAATTATTTTTTACCTTAAAAATTTGTAGATTGAGATATAATATAATGTTTTTTTAACAGATGTTTTGTTTCATATTCTAATCTTGTTATTTGTAGTATAGGTACTTCGTCCGACTTGTCCTGAGAGATAATATAATAACTGCGGTACTCAGAGATATTTAATGCTTACTTAAGCCGTTACTTAGTAAAGATTTGACGTACTTTTGTATGACAAAACTGTCAAAACTAAGTGATGGCCTAAGCCATCATATAAAACTTGAAGGTTGCCCTCGATTTCTCTGGAATACCATCATCATCAGGTAACCTCTGAAAGAATTCAACTATCGGTACATAATTACGTATAATTTTGAAATAATTTTCTTACGACTCCTAACCGATGAGGAGTTGTATCTTCCATCATCAGCGCATCCATATGAGATTATGATTATCAGACGTAAATACATGAACAGTTTTAGAAAATATATGGAGAACGTAACAAGTGCCTATGAAATTTGAGGGTTGCCCTCGATTTCCCTGGGATCCCATCATCAGATTCTGACAGTGGGACTATCTCTGAAGTATACTCTTTCGAATACAAAAAGAATTTTGAAAATCGGTTCTTTAATGGCGGAAATATCCGGAAACAAACATACAAAAAAAACAGACGAATCGAGAACCTCCTCCTTTTTGGAAGTCGTTTAAAAAAACTAAGCAAGTTCAACTTCTGTCATAAGCCATATAAACTGCGCGGTGCTGCGGCGCTGCTCCGGCGTCGCAAATATGGTAGGTCTATAATAAGTATTCTATTCTATGGTCGCAATGTAAACACTCCCCACAGTATCGTCTCGCGGGTAGCATGTCCCATGTGGGTGCGGCGTGGAACCAGTCGACCATTGCACGTGGTGCCATATAGGCTCTAAATGAGCCTTAAAGTTAATGCTTCAGGGTAGCCCGCGAAATTTGAATTTTGAAATTTGTAATTTGCCGGCCAGTGTCCGGTTGTATGTTACTATTTGATGAAAAAAGCATTCAGGAAGTTGAACTGAGAGGGTTGTATTGGTGATTTTAATCATTATTACTCTGTGAAGTCACATGTTTTACGGTCGCGAATCCTATAATATTTAACATACAACCTGACACCGACAGGCAAATTGCAAAAAACGAATAAAAATACGTTTTTTACGAAGGCTTGAACTGAAGGATTCACCTTAAGAATAAACTTTTAGAACACACGGTAAAAACACGCTGTTCCTCGCTACTTTCATGCGTGTTTTTACCGTGTGTTCTAAAAGTTTATTCTTAAGGTGAATCGGGTTTAAGCGTACGCCCTTTTTTTTATGGTGGGTGGAAAATCATCAAATAACCCCTCCCGCTCTTGGGTAGAGCGGAAGGGAGTGTCAGACTTCTACTGACTAAAAACCACCCATGTTTCTTCTTACCCCTTCATGTCGAGGCCGCGGTATCTCTTGCGAACAACCCGCAGCCCCGACGGGTTAGCGTACGCCGTCAGGGTTTATTTATTAAAACATTTTTGGAACGAAGTTCCTTATCGCGCGTTGTGAAAGGGGGCTAGACGGAAAAAATTCTTACGATAAGTTGTCACGACACTTTTTGCTATAGTAAGCTATTGTAAGCTGTGCGGCGTCGCATGTTTCTCTGTCTGTCTCTCTCTCTCTTATAGAAAGCAAGCCAGATATTTTCATTTCTAAATTTTTTTTTTTTTTTTATTTTTTTTTTACATAATAAAAAATAATAACAATAACTTCGTTCCATCCGGGTGTTCCTTGACACCTCTCAAGTTTTTTTTTAAGTTTTATAATAACACGCACACAATGTTGTTTTTAATATATAATACACATAGCACGTCACAGACATAAATTTAACACAAAACATAAACAATAATTTATGCCTAATCTCTGAAGAGTTAGAAAGAGATGTAGGAAGGTGTGTACCTACACCCTCAATTCACCAGCTCTGCTGTGAATTTAAGCACTTACAAATTAGAGCATATAATCGCCCTATTTTAACTTTAAATGTCCATAAAATGTGTTGCCAGATATATAGAACAGGCGCTGCATCAGACTCTTCGGGTCCAGAGGCATGTTGTTCGGGTTCACATCAGCTAGTATATGGGTATACAGTTTCTCTTGAGTAACATTGACGAGGTTGTACTTTGTGCTTGAGAGGTCTTCTCTTCGTAAACGCAGCCTGGACCCCGTGAGGAGAAGAGTTCTGGAAAAAGTCATCATCATCATCAGCCTATAATGTTCCCACTGCAGGGACTCAGGCCTCCTCTCTAGGAGAGGGATGGGCTATAATCCACCACGCGGGCCCTACGCGGGTTGGCAGATGTCACATGTCTTCGAATTTTTTTGATCTAAGACATGCCGCTTTCCTCACGATGCAGAAGTAAGAACATAAAATATCACTGCAGTTGATATAGTTATTCTCGCGCTATAGTGTCACGAAAAGACTATTTCTGAAGCACTTTAGTTGTTGGTGCTCCAACCTAACTAAACTAAACCATATGGTCTAGAATTCGAGATGCCATGTAAAAATAAGTCTTATTCCAATGAGTCAAAACTCTGTTTTAAACGTGATAAAGATATGCTGCTAGGACAAACTAGGTTGGCCTGGGTTTACCGGTACATAAACAGTTTTGCCCGATCTAAGTACAATGAAGACATGTGTAATTGTTAAAATCTTTGAAACTTTATACATGCTAGCTAGCGATGTTTTAATATGGGTATCGATAACTAATAAATCATCATCGGCTTAGACTATTCCCTATCATGTTCGAGTAGGCTTCCAGTCTTGCCGGATGCAGCTTACCGGATACCAATATTTTCATGGATCTGACCCCCATAACCCAGTTAGTGCTGAATAATACGATACCCCTTGGTTTAGACTAAAAATAGTAAAAAAAAAATATTTTTTTCGAGTCTATAGGAGGATCGT
Organism: Diarsia brunnea; assembly: GCA_949774965.1. Taxonomy (NCBI): domain Eukaryota; kingdom Metazoa; phylum Arthropoda; class Insecta; order Lepidoptera; family Noctuidae; genus Diarsia; species Diarsia brunnea. The sequence goes on along the minus strand of OX459013.1, from coordinate 14,012,495 downwards.
AGTCGTGTAAGGATCGTAGCATGTGGCGTTCTGTGTTTTTTGCCTACCCCCATGGGAAAAGGGCGTGAGTTTATGTATGTATATATTTATAATTTTATACCTTCTATTATCGCTATGGTTGTTAGGGTGAGCCAGTACCGCGTACCGTGCTATGGAACTATTGTATTTCGCAATAGTGTAGTTGCTCGCTTCAAGTCTGTAAATAAAAAGTTTTAAGGCATGTTTACATATTTTTACTTGAAATGAAGTAACGTCCGTCGGTTCGTTGTTCGAAAGAGATACCACGACCTCGACACTTAGGGCTAAGAAAGAACATGGGTGGGTTTTAGTCAGTAGAAGTCTGACACTCCCTACCCCTCTGGCCAGAGCGAGAGGAGTCATTTGATCATTTCCCGCCCTTCAAAAAAAAAAGTAACGGTACTTCACGGCTATCTTTCATAATGGGTATAGAGAAGTGTAGGTACTTTTAGACCTATATACTTTTCGCCAATTCGTTCGTGTGCAAATTTTGCTGTCAAAGAGAGAGAGAGTACCTAATAAAAAAATCTAATGTCTTATGTCCTCTTCTAGACTAATTATATTGAAAGTGAAAGTTTTGATGAACGTGGATGGAATTTGGCGCAGATATAATATATCTACACTTTCGCATTTAATTTATAATATTACAATATAGAACGAACTGAGAAACAACACACACAGATACAATTGAGAAATTCCTGTTGGAAAACTATGACGGAACAAGTTGTTCCGACCTGGGATTCAAGTCCCTAGTTATTAAGGTTGCACTAGTCGACGGCTCGAACTCGTTGCCGGGCGTGGCTAATATGCATGTTATTTGGTAATGTTTTTAATTTATCTAGTTTTATTCATTTAGTATTCATTTATCTAGTTTTTCTCTATTTATTTACATATTTATTTATTTATTTAATGAACTATATGACGATTTAGAACGAAAATGAGCGCGTGAAATTTCATAAATTGACCTTTGGGCGTATAGATATTATGGAAAAACTACTGGATGTATCCACTTAAAACAATTTATTTGAACTTTTGAATAAATTATCTATCCCTGTATGGTTTCACTTTTTCCATTTTCATACTACATAAGTTATTTATTTACGCTGAAAGATGAGTTCAAATAAGTGTTAAAATATGGAAGTTTCGACGCTCATAACTTCTAAACCAATGTTTTTTTTCCAATTCTGCTTCCATACACGGCTAGATAATGACAAGACCAGTTGATACAATTTTTAGTTTTGAATCTTCACCGTGAAACAGACGAGTAATCACCATACTACGTTTGTATGGAAGAATGACCGGCAAGTTCAACCTTAAGGACAATCTCACCTGCCGTAGAAATCATGGTCTTCCACACCCCAGTCCCAGTACAAGTTAGAGTAACCGTTCACAGTCTCGTATTGTTCAGGAGTGAGTGCAGTCACACCGCCGAAACCACTTCTGCGCGGGTCTCTGAAATGAAAAGGAATAGGGAATCAATAATAATAATATATCTTTATTGAAACAAAACACATTAATAAATTCATTGCGTACGTAAATAGTCGCATAAGTTGAACACTGTGTCGCAGCTATTAACACCCACCTCCAAGAAGGAGACGACAGCGTTCCAAATATAATTAAATACAGTAAGGGTTAAAAAAAAGAGAACAATAACAAAAACTATACCAGTTAAAAAATATATGGTAAAAATTATAAGGATTGAGGTCGACTTCCAATCTAAGTAAGTAAGTTATAGCAGCGTATCAGTATTTTACATAGCGCGACTGCCTATCTTACCGCTACAACTTAGTTAGTACTGGGTTACTCGCTACTCAGTTGAAATCCACCGTCGGGCACTAGTTGACCGGCATTTTGCTGAATTGGACCTTTTTGGCGCAGCCGTGAGCCACACAGTGGCATGTTTTGTTTAGTTTTAAGACCTTTTTTTATTTTTTTTTACATCGTGTGTACTTGTGGCATGTGCCAAATAAATGCATTTTCTTTCTTTCTTATATTCCTTGGTAAGACTGGTTGTCAAACTCTCGGGCCACTGACTACCAGTAAAGACTGCCAAAGATTTAAAAATGTCTGCCATGAGCCATGGACCAACGGCTGAACGTACATTCTGAGGCACAAAAAAAACTCTGTTTGAACGGTTGGCTGTTTGTAACCCATCCATGGGCTAACCTTGGCAAACCCGGCTGTTATCATTTAACCACATTGCCACTGAAAATGTTAAAACCTAGTAAATATAGGCGCTTACCGCCTCCCTGAATCGTTTAAAGCGGACATATGCGTGGGATGTTGTGGACAGGAGTATAAGATCCTCTCGTCCTCAGGCACCAGGTCCACGTCGTGGAAGATCAGACAGTCCCAAGTGCCGAACCGCTGCGTCTCCAGGAACGCGATGTTGTAGAGGGTGCCTTTGTTGAACTTTTCGGTGCCTAGGAGAAGAGTGGATACATAATATCACGCCTGTTATTCAGGTAGAATTAGGCAGAGGTTTACTTAATGGTACACCCACATTTCGCAAGTTCAGTTCGTGGGACTTACCATGGAAAAGGAGGCGAGCCTGTTGCTATCAGCCGGGCACAAATCCAGACGCCGTGGTTGCTACTTATAAATTCCGGATGGAAAACCTCACTAACACTTTCCCCGACCCGGGAATCGAACCTAGGACCTCAAGTTCAACAGTCCAGCTTGCAACCACTCAACGAACGAGTAGAGCAGTCAAAATCAAGAGGATCAGAAAGAAAAATGAATTGGTTTTATGTTATTAAGGCCAAAAATAAGGCCTTTCCCTAACTATGTTGGGCTCGGCATCCAGTTTAACCAGAAGGAGCTGAATATCAGTATTTCACATGGAGCATCTGCCTATCCATGCTATCTGACCTCTACAACCCAACCCAATACCCAGTATTATGTTAAATGATACCCCTTTTTATTTTTTTGGGTGGTGGGAAATCTTCAAATAACCCCTCCCGCTCTTGGGCAGAGCGAAAGGGAGTGTCAGACTTCTACTGAGTAAAAACCACCCATGTTCCTTCTTAGCCCTTAATGTCGAGGCCGCGGTATCCCTTGCAAACAACCCGCAGCCTCGACAGGAATATGATACCCCTTGGTAAGACTGTTTGACATTGTAACTTAGTATGGTAAAGCAATTACCACTACCACACATTCTTTAGGATTAAGATGATTACAGACAGTGAGCCATAATACTCTTATGCTCCCAGTGTCGGGAAACTGATCTTTAAAAGAGGAACTGGGCTGTTATTCACCATACGAGCCCAATGCGGGTTGGTGCTACCAAGAAAACTCACCATATTGTTCAATGACAAATATCCTGTATTCCAGGAGCTGTTTCTTGAGCAATGGATGAAGGTGGTTCAGGAGGATATTTAGACAGCCTGGACGATCTCTGAGAATTAAGTTAACTGTTTTATTAAATCTTTTTTTTTATCATGTGGTGGAATCTAACCTAACATGGTGGCAGAGTTTTATGCAACCAATGGGTCTTTTTTTTTTTTGGCGTGTGTAAAATCATCAAATAATCCCTCCCGCTCTTGGGCAGAGCGAAAGGGAGTGTCAGACTTCTACTGACTAAAAACCACCCATGTTCCTTCTTAGCCCTTTATGTCGAGGCCGCGGTATCTCTTGCGAATAGCCCGCAGCCTGGATGGGACCACCCATGGGCCTCAGATTTAAGTTCCTCACGATGTTTGCATCGAAGCAAGTGATAATTATAGAATACGCACTTGAGTATACGATGTTTTATTAGATAAATCCGAACAAAGCGCCTTATCAGCCTATAACCGTTCCCATTGCTGGGCCATTTCGGCCAGTCCGTTTTGGAAATGGGCCGTTACCCACCAACGCAGGTCCCGTGCGAGTTGGTAGATGTCACATGCCTTAGAATATTTGTTTCCTCACGAAATTTCCCGAAAATAAACTTACCGGTAAGGAATGATAATGGCGACTCGGTTAATTGGCTTACATTCCGCGGGGGCGTAGTACCCGCCCAGTGACACATCAGAGTTCTCTTCTTCTATCCATGTCAGCTCTTTTGTTATTTTGTCCACAAAAATTGGTTCTAATACAAATAAAAACATTATTGTCATATTTAATTTTAGAAAAAGACTGTCCACAGGTGTGACTAACCGACTGGTTGACCCTCATATATCAGCATGGAATTATCTTTTTCCATGTTCCTTTTTTTTGTCCGTACCTTGGAAACGTTAGCGCAGGAGGGCTATTAGCATACGGTGTAGATTTGGGCTACGGCGTAGCTGATCGCTACGGCGTAGATGATCGCTACGACGTAGCTATTACTGACGGCAGCGGCTATACCATCTCGTAACATTGCGTATTCGAAGTAAATTAGTTTTTTTGAAGAATAATATAATGTAGTATCGTACGGACAGTTCCAGTTATTACGAAAACTTTTTCTTTGACTTTTGAATGCAGCAATCTTCTTCTGCGACCACCTTTGGCCACAAAATGCTGAGAGTAACTGCGGTACTCAGAGATATTTAATGATTACTTAAGCCATCACTAAATAAAGATTTGACATAATTTTGTATGACAAACCTTTACTAAGTGATGGCCTAAGTAATCATTAAAGCTCTCTGAGTGCGGCTGTAACTGCCGTACTCAGAGATATTTAATGATTACTTAAGCCATCACTTAGTAAAGATTTGACATACTTTTGTATGACAAAACTGTCAAAACCTTTACTAAGTGATTGCCTAAGTAATTATTAAAGCTCTCTGAGTGCGGCAGTAAGTCACTTAAGCATCTCAAAATGTGTGACTATTTTGTGTCCTGGCTATCATCTAATGTCTTCCGGTCACTTAAAAGATCTGTTAGGGTTTTATAAGACTCTTACGTAATCTTTTACCAAACTTACCTAACGAAGAAGTGTTCAATGTGCACATAGGCGTTTCCCAAGGGTACTTTGTCGTTGCGCCTGCGCACAAACGAAAAATAAATAAATAATAATTTGACGGCACGGTTGGCGCAGTGGCTGAGAGATTGGACTTCTGCGCTGCGTGTCGCGGGTTCGATCCCCGTACGGAACAAATATTTGTATGGCCTGCAGATAGTTGTTTCGGGTCTGGGTATTTGTGTATGTGACTTTATATGTTTGTGAACGCACCCACGATACAGGAGAAATTCCTAGTGTGGGGCATCGTTTTAAAAAAAAAAAAAAAAATTACAGAACCAAGGTTAACGACCTGACGCAGAAGAATTCCTTAACTTTAGTGACAACAGTGGGCACATTGCTCGCAGAACGGTGGGCCGATAGGGTCGGAAGGTTCTGGAGTGGCGACTGAGAACCGTAAGAAGCTGCGTTGTAAGGCCTCCCACTAGGTGGACCGATGACCTGGTGATAGTAGCATGGATCTGCTGGATGCGAGACACCGGATAATGTGGTGACAGTTTGAGGGGGGGGAGGGTGTGTTTTCCAGATCTAGCTGTTTGTAAATGTGAGTTTAAATGTTTGTTCAACGCACCCACGACACAGGAGGCATTTTTAGTGTGGGGCAAAAAAAAGGGTGGTAAAAAAAAACACGATACAAGGAGTGAGAAACTTACTAAGATCCGTAAACAGATTCTGATGTTTCATGGATGTAAACCAATAGTAAGAGGAGTTATATCTTGTTGTATAATCTGAAATAAATTATTTAATTTTATTTCTTTATCTATCAACTTACATCTATCATTACAGGGCAACCCCAATGCGATAAATGCGCCTTAATTATTTAATCCTAACTTACTAAAATAAAATTCTTATTTTGTCAAAATAAATCGACTTGTGGCTACTTAATTAAAAACAATACATTTATTTGAATTAATAGTTGATTCACTTGCTGTAAGTGTAGTTCAAACCACGGTACAATTAAATTATTTGCAACGTCACGATAAAACAGTAAAGTTGAAAACTAAAATAATAAATTTCACTAGATTAATTAACTCGGAATGTTATCCTCTTTCATTTGACACCCCACACGACAGGTTAAGCAATAAATGTTTTCAGCGTCTCCCACTTTTTTGGCTATGGCTTCCATCAAAATGATTTTTTCGCACAAAATGTAGCAACACAGACATATATGTGTATATGTATATTATATACAGTACCTTTGTGCTCTTCTATTTTCAATGTTTTTTTTCCGTTTTTTGTATTTTGTGTGTACCTAAATAATTAAATAAATATATATATTTATTGACATATTAAATATATATATTTATTTATGGTATCAGTCCCAGACCCAAGTAATACAACAAAACTTACCCATCAGCACTCGCGACCCGTTAACCAACGGATATTCATAATACTCAGTTAAATTCTTAGGTACCCATACTGCACTATAATATCTTCTTCTTTCGGACCCTTGCAGTACGTTATAGTACACATAGATATGGAAGTAGCAATCCAGGATTATCAGCATGGTTAGCACGTAGATCCAGACTTTTCGAGTACCGTAAATGTGGGTATCCATATTTCTTGTTTTTTACACCTTTGAAAGGAAGGAAAGGAGGAGCTCGTGGCTTAATAAGAACTGCCACTCGGGTCGATCTTTAGGTAAAGCTGGTCTTTAGGTCGGTCTGTGGATGGGTGACCGCCCGACATACCGAGTTTCTTCTGTGCGTCGGAAAGCACGTTAAGCTGTTGGTCCCGGCTGCCATATATAGATCTTTGGCAGTCGTTACAGGTAGTCAGTGACCTGAAATTCTGACATCCAGTCTTACCAAAGAGTATCGTATTACCTAGTATTAACTGGGTTGTGGAGGTCAGATAGGCAGTCGCTCCATGTAAAATACTGGTATTTAGCTGCATCCGGTTAGACTGGAAGCCGACCCCAAATAGTTGGGAAAAGGCTAGGCTGATGATGATGATGATGAAAGGAAGGAAAGGGTTTTTTTTCGAACCCGCAACACGCAGCGGAACAGTCAATCGCTAAGCTACTGCGCTGACCGTGTCGTCAAATACGCAATGAATGTTTATAGAAAAGTATGGTATTTGCATTCTAACACGACACTGACAAATATTGGGCACTCAAACCAGACAATAAAAATGGTGTATATCCCGTTTTCAGTGTGAATGATAATTTCATAGGATCATCTACTGGTTTCACCTTTTTTTTTTTTTGGGGGAGGGAAATCATCAAATAACCCCTCCCGGTCTTGGGCAGAGCGAAAGGGAGTGTCAGACTTCTACTGACTAAAACCACCCATGTTCCTTCTTAGCCTTTCATATCGAGGCCGCGGTATCTCTTGCGAAAAACCCGCAGCCCCGACGGGCGGGCCCCTTCCACGTTGCTGACATCTCTTAGAGGCGCGCGTGGAACACGAACGCGCCGTCGACACGGCCTGTCGTCGTCGTAAGACGGACGGACGGGGAGCTTACCCATCACGCGGCGGCTGGGATGAGAGGTTCTCTCCCTCTCACGTTCCGCCACCTCCTTCGCTAGCATCACTGTTTCGCAGAAGGAGGCGACGGCGTCCCATTCCTCCTCGCCCCGGACCATGGCTTGCACCAGGGCCGGACGCGAGAGGACACCGCCGCCGATCGCCGCTACGAGAACACAGCGGGGCTCCGCCCAAGCGGGACACACCTCCACGGTGTGCTCCACCGTGTCCTCCGGCCGATCCTCACAATGGTGGCATCCTCCCGCCTGATTCGGTGCAGGTACCTCGCGAAACAACCGTGTCTGGTGAGTACCTACGTACTGGTTTCACCTCATTTTCGATCGTTCGGAGAATCATTTTTCATTCAATTTATTTGGAGTCGGTGCAACATACTTCGTGCTCAATGTCATACGTCGTGACTCGTGCTTCCATACCTCTCTATTTACTGGTCATCTCAGCAGTCAGTTCCTTTCTAGCCATATTAAAAAATAACATTTACCTAGTTTCCAGATATCATATTTTAATTTAATAAAATGTAAAACTCTGAGAGTCCTCCTTTTGGAGAAAGTTGAAAACAGGAAATTCCCTGGAAAAAGTCCGGGTAGTAAAAATAGGTACATTCATCTAAAACGCGGTGCGCGTGTCGACAATTTCAAAATGAACTACAACATTCTTGAACATGAAGGTATTTTAGATAATTTATTAAAAGTTGTGCGAAAACTAGTGTCAAATGTTAAAATTTCTTGTGTCAATATCCCATCTGTTTACGTCCATGTGTTATTTAGTCTTGTCTATGAGAGAATTAGGACAGTCAACCTTCAATGAAATTGTGACTGTCATCATCATCTTCCTGCCCATCCCATTCTATTTGGGGTCGGCGCAACACGTTTTCTTCTTCCATTCTTCCCTGTTACACGTCAAGGTGGTATTTATTCCTTTCTCATTCATATCATTCCTCACACAATCCATCCATCTTTTCTTTGGCCTTCCTCTCCCTCTCCATCCATCAATATTTATATCCATCACTTTTTTAGTCACATGCGTTTCATCCCTCCTCATTACATGACCATACCAAGATAAACGACTTCCTTTCAATTTTTCTGTAACAGGTGCCACTTTCAAACTTCCTCTAATAAACTCATTCCTTACTTTATCCATTCTTGTCACTCCGCACATCCATCTCAACATTTTCATCTCCGCTACATGCAATCGTTTTTCATCCATCTTTTTCAAAGCCCAGCACTCTGATCCATACAGTACGACAGGTCTAATTACTGTGTCTAACTGCGGTACTCAGAGATATTTAATGATTACTTAAGCCGTCACTTAGTAAAGATTTGACATACTTTTGTATGACAATACTGTCAAAACCTTTACTAAGGGATGGCCTAAGTAATCATTAAAGCTCTCTGAGTGCGGCAGTAATCTAATTAAATTGTGACTGTTATTAAATAAAAAATATATTTAATGTCTCTGGACCACCTAGGTGGCTCTCGTTGCCCTAATAGTTAGGGTGCTGGCGAACAAAAAATCTATATGATTTGCTCGTGTGGCAGACTTTATTAATAGCGTTAATTATACGATAAGAAGTATTAAGAGCCGCGTCTGCCACCATGGTAGCGCTGCGTTGTCAATTTACAGCCCTTTAAAAATGTAAAAAAAAATAGGTATACTATATCATTTGCTCGTGTCTGCCTCTAAGGCTGATGTTTAGGAACCTTGTCAAAATAAAAAAAATCGAAAAGGCAGACATCTAGGACTCTGACTTTTGAAGTTATGAATTTTTGAAGATTTTTTTATGATTTAAAAAAAATATATGATTTGCTCGCTTGGCAGACTTGCAGTGTTCGTTTAAAAACCCTGTGAACAACCGCAGAAAAATAGTCTGCCACCATCGTAGCGCTGCGTTTTCAATTAACAGCGCTTCAGAAATGTCGTCAAAAAAAACTGTGCTATATCATTTGCTCGTGTCTGCCTCTTTGACCGTTGTTCATATTGCTTATAAAAAAGAGAATATAAATGAGGCAGACACCCAGGCCACTGATATTCCGAAGGCAGACCATTTGAATTATATTTTCATTTAAATCTTTTTTTAATGATTCCAGTGTGTTAGCGCTGGTATAATACCTTGAAAAACGAAATGCGCGTTAGCAAAACGTGCGATTCAAAGTACCCTGTATGTACTTACGCCCAAGGCTTTGAAACTACGGGTATATTGTACGTTCGCACACAGTAACCAAAGATGACAATACCATCGAAACTTAAGACGCTAGTGTATGGCGGTCGGTCTCGTCGCAGCTGCACACATGCATACATACGTATTTGTATTATGTACACAGATTTGTAAAGATGTTTGGGAACACATCTTAGCTGCCTCGGCTTGTTTGAATTATTATTTTGTTTTTGAGTCGTCGTTTTTGACGTTACTGTGGACACTTTTATTGTGCACATCTTGCTACATCGTTCTCACATAATATACCATCTCAACATGAATAATGTAACCAAGGTTTTGTAACAATATTCTGATTTATAAGAGTGTCCATGGAGTTTCTTGCCCTTTCTTCTCCATAGAGATCTCCGCTATCCCAATGGGCAACTACAGTACATTCTACTGGTGGGTCGTTGTCGAATTTTTGACGGACGAAACCCAAATGTTTTCCGACGACGAAAATGGTTGCAGAAAACGGTCGTCGTTGCAACTGGTGTCGTTCGTCAAACGACAGCATTGACAACTGGTAATACAGTCACTATTGTACCTACACGACGAACGCGCAACTGACTACAACTTAGCGCGGAATTGATAAGGACAACGCACGACGACGCGACGACGACGAGTGACTTTATCAAGAAAGATAGTTGAATCATCGCGTTCTCGACTTTATTTTCATAGGCGTATAATAAAAAATCGTCAGTAACATTTGTTTGTTTGTTTCGTTTTTTTTTGCAACCGACTTCAGAAGTTGATTTGATCTGAAGTTTATTTTTCACTTTTTTGTGTTTTTGAAGTCGGTTTTTTTATTTTCCATTTTAAGTTGTACAGGTATCCCATACAAATATTTACTATGCATTTAACATTCAACCAAGAACCCAAACCTCAACCTTCAAGATTCCCTTATTTTAACTTTTAACTTTTAACTCCTAACTATTGAGGAGTACTTGTACCTTCCATCATCAGCGCATCCACATGAGATTTTGATTTTCAGACGCAAATAAATGAACAGCTTTGGAAAATATATGGAAAACGTAACAAGTGCCTATAAAATTTGAGGGTTGCCCTCGATTTCCCTGGGATTCCATCATCAGATCCTGACTTGGTGACAATAGGACCATTTAGGGAGTATACTCTTTTGAATACAAAAAAAAAATTGAAAATCGGTTCATTAATGACGGAGATATCTGCATTAATTAGCCGTAATACCCGCTTTTCCTCAAATTCGCAGACTTCAACGAGCTGTAATGGTTAAAGTCAGTAAGTAAAATGTCTGCCAATTTTTTTTTGTATTCAGGGGGTTCTAATAAATCGATTTAACCTAATTAAAGCTACGAGCAAATGATTTAGTAGAGCTTTTTTATTTTACATTTTTATATCTACCTCCTGTGATAATGTAGAGCCCTGCATGTCTGCCTCACAGATTTTCTTCGTTATCAAAATGGTATTGACCACTAACCCCAGAGGCAGACACGAGCAAATGATTTAGTACAGATTTTTTTTTTGACAGATTCAAAGCCCTGTAGCTAAAAAACGCAGCAACATAGGACCTTAATTCCTTAAGAAAATTTTGTCGTATTGATCCGAACTTTAATGCCTATTAATACGAAGTACGAGCAAATCATATACTTAAATGCTCACCAGCTCCCTAGCTATAAGGTCTTGTGGTTAATTGAACGCGATTGCTGAGCACTTGGTATTGGTTTCGTTGTCCAGCTTACCAGGCGCATTACTTTGTGTAACTTATTCCATCACCATTTTTTTCAAAACTGTGAAGAAAAACATCGTGAGGAAACCGGCTTGTCTTAGAACCAAAAAGTTCGAAGACATGTGATATTTACCAACCCGCACTGGGCCCGCGTGGTGGAATGGCCCATCCCTCTCCTAGAGAGAACCCCCTGAGAAGTCCCTGCAGTGAGAACATTTTAGGCTGATGATGATGATACTTTTTTGTCATACCAGTATGACCACGAGGAGATACAATATGTCCTCGTGCTCATACTATCATTTTTGCACCTCCTGTAGAAAAATAAAATATATGGGGTATCTGACATTAGTAAATGGCCTGTTCAGCAACACTCACCAGTGAGTGTAAAACTTGCGCGTGCACCCGAGTTGATCACGTAAGAGATCAATGAGATATGAAGGGTGACCATATTATACTCGTACAGTAAAATGGGGTGAATAGAAACTCACGGGTGAATCGAGACAGAACTTTGGGAAGGATTTTAACTTTGAATGAATGTGGTATGTGGCAAAAATGGTTTCTATTTAATAAAATAAAATTAAGTGAATACAATAGAGTACTTGTTGGTAACATATCGTATTCATTCAATGTTAAAATCCCTTTCAAAGTTCTGTCTCGATTCACCCGTGAGTTTCTATTCACCCTATTTTACTTAATGAAACCAGAATAAGTAATTTATTAAATTTATATTTTCACTAGCTGTACCCGCATGCGTTGCTATGCCCTTTTTCCTACACACTACCTGCCTACTTACCAACTATCTACTACCCTACCTACTACCCTACCTACTACCTTACCTACTACCCTACCTACTACCCTACCTACTACCCTACCTACTACCCTACCTACTACCCTACCTACTACCCTACCTACTACCCTACCTACTACCCTACCTACTACCCTACCTACTACCCTACCTACTACCCTACCTACTACCCTACCTACTACCCTACCTACTACCCTACCTACTACCCTACCTACTACCCTACCTACTACCCTACCTACTACCCTACCTACTACCCTACCTACTACCCTACCCTTTACCCTACCTACTAGCCTACCTTCTACCCTACCTAGTCCTTCTCCTGGTTCTTAGCTACCTCCCTACCAATTCTCAGCCAAATCGGTTCAGCCGTTCTTGAGTTATAAATAGTGTAACTAACACGACTTTTTATATATATAGATAACAGGTTATATCTCTAATCGTACCCACGTGTTACTTATAGCGAGATTGACAAATTGTTGGTACGATAGATATCTTGTTATAATAAAAACATAAATTAAAGGGGGGGGGGGGTATATAAGTGAGTAAAATTGGTGTAAACTATTCAAACCTCTTCTAAGAAATTATAAATAATCATTAATACAGAATAAAGTCAAATAAGAATTGTGTACGCGTAAGTAAAAAACACATAAACCATCCTTTTTAAAGTATTTAATGCAATATAAATATTATAATTTCATTACTCTTGTTTGTTACGTTCAAAATTTTCCAGTCTTTATTGATAATTTAGGCAAAAATATTTGGTTTCAAGACAATTATCATTTATAAAAATAAAAACGAATACAACACACAAAAAGGGATATAATGTATATACATTTCGTCCATTAATCATTAACTCTTACAAGAACCAAACAGTTTACGTAAATCGGTAATCAATTTCTCCATTCCTAAATTATTAACACAAAAAACAAAAAACAGGCATCTTAAAACTTTAACTTGTAAGAGAACCAATTACTAGACACTATGAAATACAGCCTGCTTTTAAGCCAGCAACATCATTCATCCTACTTGAATAATTCACAAAGAGATTTTAATAAAAGAGATTCGACACCGACTTTGTAGAATAATGATTAATATGGAGAAAAGGAGACTACATCACCGTACGGACATTTTCATTTTTCCAGGGTCTGATAATTTAAATTCATTTTGTCCAAGCACAATGGTTTCCCCATGTAACCGAACGATTCTTTGCATGATACTTTTCATATCGAGTTTAATTTTCGCAGGATTTACGTCGACTAATAAGTGGGTAAATAGTTTTTCTTCAGTGACTCTCAAAAGCTTGTACATCGTAGTTCCAAGACCTTCCTTGCGGCAACGTAGTTTTGACAGCATGAGGAGTATGTGTCTATAAAAAAGCAAATTAAAGTTTAATCACTATCACTTCACTACATATTAAAAAACGAAAAAGTTCTCCACCGCGTCTGTCTGTCTGTGCGTGATAAACTCAAAAACTACTGTACCGATTTTAATGCTGTTTTCACCAATGCATAGAGATAATGGTTCTCCAGGAAGGTTTTAGTATATATTTTGTCGCGATAACTGAGATGCGCGATAACTGAGATGCCAACGCGGGCGAAGCAGCGGGAATCAGCTATATTACATAATAAAGTTTTTTTTAGACTAATACAGAAAGAAGAGACTTATATTATAAATTCTCTCTTTTGGATAGTAGTTCCGCCCGGCCCAGCAGGGTGAATAGAACAAATCATGATCAGACGTAGGTTTCCAGTCTAACCGGACGCAGCCGGATACCAGTATTTTACATGCAGCGGCTGCCTTTCTGACCTTTACAACCCAAATAGTATCGAATAATACTATAATTATTCTTAGTAAAACTAGTTGTCTGACTTTCGGGTCACTGATCTTCAAATCACAGCCGGGACCAATGGTTTAAAGTTCTTTCCGAAACAAGAATATTTAGTGAAAAGAGTTGTACGCCGAAATTGTACAAAGTGCTGTTACAAGGATTGGTAAGTAGCTAAAGAAACGTGAAAGAAGTGTTAGATTACCGTTCTTTTCCTATTTTATTGTAAGGGTGTGCTAGTGAAGCATACCGAGCTATGGAGCTGTTATACCGCGACACAACCAGATTGTTGGACTTAATTCTGAAACAAAAAGCGAATTTTACCATAAAAAAAACATGTTTTTGGGAGTTGCAAAAGACACGCTTCTGCCCGCGACTTCTTACAAAAACATAAAAAAAAATCCCTACAACGCAAATATCCCTACTTATGCATGATATTTATAACAGTTATTAGTCTGTAAGCTTTCTTTAAAATAAAATAAATAAATAAAATAAAATAAATAAATAAAAAAATAAATTACACAAAGTAATTACGTAGTAATACGCCTGCCTGGGTTCGAACCCACGACTTACTGTTCGTAAGTCGGGGCTGCCACCACTGGGCTAGTCTCACCTTTTTTTTAGAGGGTGGGAAATCATCAAATGACTCCTCCCGCTCTGCCCAGAGCGGTAGGGAGTGTCAGACTTCTACTGACTAAAAACCACCCATGTTCTTTCTTAGCCCTTTGTGCTGAGGCCGCGGTATCTCTTTTGAACAACCCGCAACCTCGACGTGCGGCTAGACTCACCTGACATAAAAATCTTCATCTGCACCCGAGTTCCAATAAAAGTTTGAATAACCATTGACTGTTTCATAATCTTCAGGAGAGAGGGCAGTCACACCGCCGAAGTTGATTCGGTTCGGAGGTAGACTGAAATAAATAATAATATCAAAAAGGTTTATTGCAAAAACTTTTACAACTTTCACAAATAAATCTTGCATAGAGTCCTTTTAAGTAAAAGATTATAGTTATTGTTGTTGAACCGCGGAATTTGTAAAATGATAAAAGAAAATAGAAACAAGGAAATATATCCATTTTAATTAACATTTATTCATTTTGACAGCAGAACTTTTGAAACCACCGAAGACTTAAAAAAGGACAACTGCCCGTGTTCCGTTATAAGTATAGCAGAAGCCAGAAAAATATAAAAACTAACTTTCTAGGCATGTAATATAAACATGATAACGAAAGTTAAAAATATTTTTTTCCTTTCATGTTTTTTTTTTTTGGGAATGGCTCCTCGCAGTTCAACGTATGAGGTTTTGAGTGCTTATCCGGACTATCCTTTTTTGCCCTGAGTGTAAGGCCTCAAGCCAGGGCAATCAAAACTTACAAAAACCCTACTACCTAGCTTATCCTGTAGGTATCTCTTAAGAGGTCAGAATTTCAGAATGGTTTTTTTTTGGAGGGTGGGAAATCATCAAATGACTCCTCCCGCTCTGGGCAGAGCGGTAGGGAGTGTCAGACTTAAATTCTACTGACTAAAAACCACTCATGTTCCTTCTTAGCTCTTTGTGTCGAGGCCGCGGTATCTTATTCGAACAACCTGCAGCCCCGATAGACGTCGGCCCTTGCGGGCCCCTGCAATGTTACTGACATCTCTAAGAGGCGCGCGTGGAACACAAACGCGCCGTCGACACGGCCTGTCATCGTCATAGGACGGACGGACGGTGTGGTAGCCCGTTACTCACCGTCCGCAGGTCCGCGCCTACGGTGGCCGGAAGCCATCACGTGGCCTCCGACGCCCGGAGCGTCTCCCGCGGAAACTTCAGAACCTCAATTAACAAAGTGAGCATGTAAAATGTATTATCTTACACATAACCATACGATTCCACTGCAGCAGCCATATGCGTGGGATGCTCTGGACAGGAGTAGGAGATCCTCTCGTCCTCAGGCACCAGGTCCACGTCGTGGAAGATCAGACAGTCCCAAGTGCCGAACCGCTGCGTCTCCAGAAACGCGATGTTGTAGAGGGTTCCTTTATTGAATCTTTCTGTGCCTTTAGTTAAAGTAAAGGATTAATGATTTTCTGTGTATTGTCTCTGCATCACACAAAGGTAGGCTGGTAGAAAATGCCCGAGGCACAGTTTTTTACTTGTGCATAAAGAAAAAATAAATCTGCAGGAATATTAGCAACATGTGACCACAAAGGGTGCCTCAAAAATATATCGCTGTTAAAATAATTATTATGATAGCATTGGATTTTTCTCTTAAA
This sequence comes from Diarsia brunnea, assembly GCA_949774965.1. Classification (NCBI taxonomy): domain Eukaryota; kingdom Metazoa; phylum Arthropoda; class Insecta; order Lepidoptera; family Noctuidae; genus Diarsia; species Diarsia brunnea. Next base: position 13,996,285 of record OX459013.1, on the reverse strand, counting down.
AAGGTTGAAAATCCGTTTTGAAAGAGTGAAACCCTGATAATAACATACGAGTACCTCAGTCCGTGCTACGCCGTAGCAATGCCCGTAGCACTATGCGTAGCATAGACCACAACATTGCGGCCATTGCGGGTAACGTAGCAAAAGTACATTAGGTTGTTGTACGTTCGATTTATTCATGTGGGTGGATATAAGAGTAGAGGAAGACCAAAGAAACGATGAATGGACTGTGCGAAGGATGATATAGCATGAAAGAGGAGGTGTTTGATGAGATGACGAGTATTCTTTCTTCTTCTTTCTTTCTTTTAAAAAAAAACGTTGCCCCACACTAGGAATTTCTCCTGTATCGTGGGTGCGTTTACAAACATTCAAAGTCACATACACAAATACACCCAGACCCGAAACAACTATCTGTAGGCCATACAAATATTTGTTCCGTGCGGGGATCGAACCCGCGACACGCAGCGCAGCAGTCCAATCTCTCAGCCACTGCGCCAACCGTGCCGTCAAACAAGTAAAGTAAGTATGGAGAAAGAAGACATGCTGGAACTCACCATATTGTTCTATGACAAATATTCTGTATTCTAGCAACTGTTTCTTTAGTAATGGATGCATGTAACGAAGGAAAATACCAAGGTGGACTCGACGATCTCTGAAAATTTGAATATTTATACACACAAACACATTTGGAATAATGGATCATCATCTGCTTAGCCTTTCATCATTATCATATCAGCCCGGATTCTATCAACTGCTGAGTATAGGCCTCCATTTTTTTCTGCCATTCTTCGTCCTGTGCGTACCTTATCCAGGTGTTTCCGGCGACTTTGACGATATCGTCAACACAACGAGCTTTAGGACGGCCCTGGTTTCTTTGGCCTAACCTTGGCCACCACTCGGTCAAAACCTTGCTCCATCGGCCATCTCTGCGTCTAGACAGATATAGGTAGGTACCCATAAGTTCACTTGAGGCGCACCGCCCGGTTCCCGACATCGTAGACTTTCGTCTGATTGCAGATTTCGGTGTTACGCACTCGATCTAAGAGGGTTATACCGAGCATGGCTCACTCCATGGCCCTTTGTGCTTCTTGTACTCGATGGACAGTCTCCTTTGTGAGCGTCCATGTTCTCGGCACCTTAAGCCTACCATGGCCTGGTTAGCCTTTCAGTCAAGTAAAAAATAAGGTTTATGATTTTAGCAGTCTATCATAAAGATACATTAAAAAAAAAAAAAACATACAGACGAATTGAGAACCTCCTCCTTTTTGGAAGTCGGTTAAAAAGCAAGCTTACCGGTAAGGTACAATAACAGCTACTCGTTTAGCAGCTCGACAATGCCTTGGAGCATAGTATCCTCCGAGTTTCACGTCCATATTCAGTTTCTCCACCCATTTGTGGCTGGTTTCGTTTTTTATGATTTCTATTGGCCCTGATGGAGAACGAACAAAAAAACGTTTAAGATAAGACGACCGCATTATTAAATAAATGACGACACGGTTGATGCGGTGGCTGAGCGATTGGACTGCTGCGCTGCGTGTCGCGGGTCCGATCCCCGCACGGAACAAATATTTGTATGGCCTACATTTTGTTGTTCGGGGTCTGGGTATTAGTGTATGTGAGTTTAAATGTTTGAGATCGCACCCACGATACAGGAGAAATTCCTAGTGTGGGGCAACGTTTGTCTGCAGCTTTGTCCATGTCCCATGTAAGGGGGCGAGCCAACCGGGCAGAAATCCAGACTCACTGGCTGCTACTTACACGCGTACACAGATGATTATCGCATTTTTAACATTCAATGGATATAATTTCAGCTTTAAACTAATAAAGTAATAACTAATTAAGAACCTATTGAGGATAGAAGAGAGTTCTTACCCAAAGAAGCTTCGTTTACTTTGCACATTGGCGTATTTTTCGCATACTTTACTTTTCCACTTTCGCCTAGAAAAATAAAATTATGTTTAATTTTCATTTTCATATTATAATTTCACTGTTCTTTTGCCAAAAGAAGATTTTCGCTAAATAACTAATTCAAAAGGAATGTAAATAAAACAGCTAGTTACCAAAATGTTTAAAACGAGATTTCATGCTCATAAACCAATTATATGATGACTGATATCCTTTATCGTATTCTGCAAACAAAAAATCATTGTATTACAAAATAAAGAGAAGTAAGACCCGCTTACAACAGAAATTACGACATATGGTGACGTTCGTTACATCACCATCTCAGGGCCAGTTGAAAACCAGCGTCGGGCACTAGCTGCTCGGCGGTTTGCTGAACTGGTCCTATTTCGCGCAGCCGTGAGACACACTGTTTTTTCTGTTAATTTTTTAGTTTCTTTTTATTTGTTTTTGTTTGTTGTATGCTCTTGTGGCATGTGCTAAATAAATATTTTTTTCTTCTTCTTCCTACTAAATATTATAAATGCGAAAGTTTGTGAAGATGTATGTATGGATGGATGGATGTTTGTTACTCTTTCACGCAAAAACTACTGAACCGATATGGATGAAATTTAGAACACAGATAGTTTATAACCTGGATTAACACATAGAATACTTCTTATCCCGGTAGTATGATCTCGTGGGACAATTATCGAACTACACGCGGGCGAAGCCGCTGGCACAAGCTAGTCTTAAATATAAAGAAATGTGGATGAGCTGGTGTAGGAATAGGCAAGCGACATTACCGTATCGTCTGCCCATCTCTACGCCAGACGACTACTGCCATCGGAACAAAAACCTGGATGGGCTTAGTACAGGAACGGTAGTAGGTGAATTCGGACCCCGAACGATGATATTATGATGAATAAAAAAAACTTACCCATTTCGACAGCCAAACCGCTATTCAACTGGTACTTATGACGATCATAAGTTTTATCATTGCCACCATTGTCATATATCACGTTCCTACGAGATATGACACGAGTGTAGAACTCCAGTATGAACAACAACACCAACGAAATGTAACATCGAATTTGCGTGCATTGGTAGTAACAATCCATGGTTTATTTTGCTAAACTAGGAATCTTTATAGAAACAAGCAAGGATGCTGGGAGAACCGTTTTATATTCAGCTTGTTAATGTTCATGTTCGTTGGACAACATATGATTATGTTTAGACTGACGTCGGATATCGGAGCCGAAGAATACAAAATACGTATTGGGGACTCTGGTGTTTGCTTGAGACTTATCTTTCGGTTCACTGTCTTCGTCAATAGAGTCCAGGTAAAGCGAACGGCCTTGCGACAAAAACCGTGGCACAGCCCTTAAGCAGTCCCTGAGAAGAGCCAAGCTCCTTAATAAGAACATTTGAAAATCGGTTAAGTATTTATTGAAAAATGTAGAACATGAATTTGGTTTGTAAAAACATGTTTTTGAAACATTTACATTAAAATATTATATTAAAATATGAGTGTTGTAGTTGTTGCATTGCAGATTATTGAATTGTAGACATTTAATTTTTGTTTCTTTTGAAACTTAATGTCAGTATAAATGTCTATGGATCGCAAGCTTCATGAAGTATTTGGTCAGCTACATCCTCTATGGTTTGGATTTGGTGCGATTCCATCGGCGGGCTCCAGTGATCCGAAAGATTTCCCGCAATGAATAATTCACTACATTTACTGCAAGTAATTTTTCTGATTAGTCTCCCTCCCATTGAGAGGAGGTTGTGACCTATTAGTGCACAGTGCGAAAATAATAGGCTGATTATAATGAGGTGAAGGCTTAACGCGAATAGATAAAATAAGGAAAATCTACAAAAGATGATTGCCTGAAAGTGATGCCGCGCCGGTGACTGATAGGTTTGTGTGGTAATCCTTTATCCTGGTATGGACATGTGATGTGGAGGAATGAGTTAATTAAAAAATGTAGTGAGGCACATATTGACGACGACGGAATGATGGATGGACTGCGTGAAAGATAATATAGAAAGAAAATAACTCCTGAGATGCGACCCCAAATAGGAACTGGATGATGACCATGATGACCTTAAATAATTAATAACTCACCTATTGATCCATTTGTCGAGTTAACGAACGGATGTTTATAATTCACTCCGATCCGTTTTTCGAACACACTTCGAAGAGAATCATTCTGTATAGAGATATTTGCGCAAAACTTTATAAATTGCTCAAACTTGTCCTTTGTATCTTTCACTTCGCTTACATTGGCATGCTGGTTGTTTTGTGTTTTTTTTAAAGAGATTATGTCGTCATAGTAAAGGATGTTCAACACGCACTCGAGCACGAGGAGAACTGACACGAGGAGCAGGCACTGTTTGTGAGTGAATCTGTAGTTAGACATTTTCTCTTCTGATTCACGTAATCTTCGACGGAATCAATGAAGGTTGCGATAGAATCCCAACTGACAAAATCGAAAGGATCTTGATCGTAAGCTGTAAATGGTAAGTATACTTTATAAGGTCTATCTACATCCTATCTACATAAATGATGTAAGAGTACCCTTAACGCAAACGAAGGGCACTTGTTCTCCCCGCCACTGCGATCATTTTTTTGATCTCGACCATACCTGGGAACCCCCTAGTTACGGAGATTTTGGGGGCCAAAGTTCTAAATTTTTCACAGCTGTTTTTGTAAATACTAGTTTTTCAGGTTATAACTTTACTTAAATTACCTCTATGACCAGTTTACTATTCAAAGCATCCACTAGCACAATGTTTTAATAGTGCTACATTGAGTTTTACCGTAAAATGTGAATTTTGACCCCAAAAAAAAAAAACGTTTCCCAGCAAAAAAATTTGCGTAGGGGAACTTAGTTTGATGTACAGAATGCTTCGTTAACGGCTGTGTGATGGGTTGATTTACACCCTGTATATTTAACGTGTAGTAAAAATGTCATATTCTGGGGTATAGACCAGACCATCAAACTGAACAAGTAACTCTACAGGACAAACACCATGATCTGCCTAGCCTTATCCCAACCACGTTGGGTCTAGTCTTACCGGAGTGGAAGCCGCCCCAACATACTTGGGAAAAGGCCAGGCAGATGAAGAATCGTGGTTACGGCGAACACACACGCGCGGCGGTATACACGTCAACCACAGCATCGCGACTGCCAAAAGTCACATTGGCCGAGGGCTATAAACGTGCTTTCCGAAGTACGGAGGGTTCTTGGTATGTAAAATGATGAAATGCATCTGACCTTCGCAAGCGTGGCGTAAACTGCTATCGACCCTGGACTTTTAAATGGTGAACAATGGAATGGTGGTGGTGTTTTAAATGGTGGTGATGGTGTTTTAGTGGTGGTTGATGATGGCATTTTACCTACCTATTGGGATGTTCACGTCAAGCCTAGCAGTACCAGATTTACAAGTTAGTACCACCAATCTCCACATGCAACGATTCCGGAAAAATATGGTGCTGAGAAAAGCAGGCATAACTTATAAGCAATAAGCAGCAAATAACTCTTATTTGTCGTGATGTAAAATCGAAATTAGAAAATAAAATTGACAGAAAAAATAGTCTACGAAATTGTCACATGAATAATAATGACATTTGGTAAATATCTGACATCAAAGAATAAAATATTTCTGACGTGTTCTTGTCTAATTAAGTTCTACTTCATCAAAAAGTTCTGTAATGGAGTCTCGTGTATATTTCACTTTTAAATAAGAATGCATTGAATTTTCCTTTCATGAAAGGGTAATAGTACATTATGGTATAAGTGTGTAACGTTGGTGATTACCGCTGAGGCGCCATTGAGACCCGAGCCGTCAGGTGAGGGTCTTAAGAGAGCCGAGGACGGTATTCATCAATACACACGTGTATCATACGACGTTTTTCAACACACTTGTGAAGAAAATAACACAAAAAAATCATTTTCAACAGTTAAAACGAGTTGTGAAAAAAATTTCGCCATGGCGGGAAAAATTTATCAGTTTTTGCGATTGGCCATAGACTAAAAGAATGAGGTTTCTTTTTTTGCTTTTTGCGGATAGCATTTAAGCCACGTACAAAATGAAGAATACAAAGTTTTTTTTATTACAGAGAAAACAAAAGTTTTATTTATTAAAAACGTATATACAAGTTGAAATTATCTATTTTAATTAATAAGTTTTCTTGCGCGCGCATCTAGCAATGGTGATTGGCTATAGACTAAAGATTAAGTTTTTTTTTTAATTTTCGCGGATAGCGTTGCAGCCACGTACAAAATGGGGAATTCAAAGTATTTTTTATTAGAAAACAAAAGTTTTATTTATTAAAAACGTACATACAAGTTGAAATTATCTATTTAAATTCGAAGTTGCATGAAAAGAGCAAGCAATAGTTACATTAATTTATTTGTAGTATTGAACACAATCTTTTTAGTGTCGAAACTTTTTTAAGAACAAAGCAACTCAACCAATAAAATTAAAAAAAAACCTATAACTCACTTGTGAATAATGGTAATGAAAAATTCACAGTTTGATTACAGGTGTCATTATGTGCCTAATTGCGGTGAAATTAGAGCCACTTTATGAGCAAGTGTGTTGAAAAATAAATTTAATTAAATGGAGACTTGCCTCCTAATCTTAATTCAGCGCTTAGACAAATGATTCCTACTCCTGCTGGGCGGAGCGTAAGGGAGAGTCAGACTTCTACTGAGTAAAAACCACCCATGTTCCTTCTAGCCCTTTGTGTCTATGAATATTTGGTTCTATCTGTTATTATCAGTGTTTTTTTTTTGTTCATATTTTTACTAGTGTGTGTATCTACAATTCTACATCAGATATCACTGCTAACAGGCATTCCATTAAAACCTCTTTACCGATAAATAGCAAGCAAATTATGTAACTTCTGAAAAAAGAATCACCTGACGTTGTTTGTCAAATTATCAATTTCTCGCAAGATGACATAAATTTCTTTTTCAGCATTGAAAATTATTTCGTCTCATAAAAATATTTCAAAAACAAGGAATGATTCGTATGAGAAGTTGGGATATCATAAAGGCTTACAGCCTAAGACAGTGTTGTGCCTGCCTTATAGTCTCTGGGATTCATTCTCGGTACTTCTTGTCTTGCTCTGCCAGAGACACCGCACAGAAGATTCAGCCAATGGTACAGCATACGGCTGCGCATTAGTCTAAAACTGTAGGGTTATTTTAAGCGAAACATGTTCCAGATAAAAAAATTAAACTGAATCAGACAGAGGACTGATTTGTAAGTATTTTCAATTGTTTTACTGTATGGTTAGCGTACATGATCCCACAGCTGGGCAAAGGTCGCTTCCGCACAACGACCATACAGCCACGTATGGTCTTTGCTTCCCCATGACTTCGAGTTGGATCCAGGACCATTGGACCCACCCAGAACAGTACTACTCCACTCAAATGTTTTTTCGTAATTACTGTATTGATTCCATGAAATATCACCACTCTTTTGTGATACTGTAGGTAGGCTGTATACCAAAAACTCGTCTTAAAGTCCATTTCTCGAAAGAAGTCCCGCGGACAATTGTGGAACTAAATTTAACAGATCGGCCATGTTGTCGTTTGTCGATGTTATCAAGGTGCGTTTGTTGTGGTAGATATTTTGTGAGTTTATTATTGGATTAGTGCGTTATAAGGTTTATTTACGATGCCAAAAGTTGTGAAACAACATTATGTCGCGGGACATACAGCGCTGCGTCTGCGGACTTCTTTCGTGAAATGGACTTTACTTTTCAGGGCATAAAATAATTCACTATTCTTCACAGATTATTATTGGATTAGTGCGTTATAAGGTTTATTTACGATGCCAAAAGTTGTGAAACAACATTATGTCGCGCGACATACAGCGCTGCGTCTGCGGACTTCTTTCGTGAAATGGACTTTACTTTTCAGGGCATAAAATAATTCACTATTCTTCACAGATTTCAAAATTAACAAGATCATAACAATTATCACTGAATGAATAACGAAAGGAGCTTACTTAAAAATCGTTTAAAGACAGCCAATAGAACAGATACAGCTGGGATCTCATTTTTTTAACTGGCAACAGCCTGGCAGCTTTTAAACTAATGTAATGTATTTACTAAAAAAAGATGTGCGTTTCGTTAATTCAAGTTCGAATGGTATAGAACTTTGTTGCAAATTATAAAAAAGTGGCAAACGGTATAAATTGCAAACTGGACTTAACATCGAATTAAATAATAAATATTGATACGAGCACCTTTTGCATCTGAAGTTACAGAAAAGCTGTCTTTCTGTACCCGGTAAGAAACTCCACGCAAATCTCTAGGTAAGTATTTTGAGTTACTCGAATTACTCATCATCATCATTCTCCTGCCCTTATCCCAATTTATTTGGGGTCGGTGCAACATGTCTTCTTCCATACTTCTCTATTTCTCGTCATGTCAGCAGTCACCTCCTTTTTAGCCATATCATCCTTCACACAGTCCATCCATCGTTTCTTTGGTCTTCCTCTACTCTTATAGCCATCCACATTCATATTCAACATTTTTTTCACAACATTTTCTTCATTCCTTCGCATCACATGTCTACCACGACAATCGATTACCACACAACTTTTCATTTACCGGCGCCACTTTCAGACTTCCTCTTATGTACTCATTCCTTATTTTATAGTATTTTGAATAACTATGACATTAAATACTTCATCATCATATCCTGGAATCACCCACTGCTGGGTATTGGCCTCACCTTTTTCCGCCACTTTCCGGATCCGTAAATCCCCCATCCAGGTGTTTCCCGCGACCTTGACGATATTATCGTTGACCCAACCTGCTTTAGGATGGGTTTCTGTTATTTTTGGCCTTACGTTGGCCACCAGTCTGTCAAAGCCTTGCTCCAGTGGCCAACTTCGTATTTAGCCCGAAATCCTAAAACAAGGATTTCGGGCTAATGTCATTTAAATAATATTAATATTGATGGATGGAAAGGGAGAGGAAGGTCAAAGAAAAGATGGATTGATTGTGTGAGGAATGATATGAATGAGAAAGGAATAAATGCCATCTTGACGTGTAACAGGGAAGAATGGAAGAAGAAAACGTGTTGCGCCGACCCCAAATAGAATGGGATAAGGGTAGGAAGATGATGTCATTTAAACAATATTTTAACATTCTATATGTGGTATAATGATATGCTAATGCTAGTTAACTCAGGACGCCTCTGTGTATATCTTTCGGAATTTGACGAGATTGGACAGTCCAAAATACGGAACTAAACTAACAACAAACTACATAATAAAATTCGGCATTTTGGCAATTGACGGCACGGTTGACGCAGTGGCTAAGCGATTGGACTGCTGCGCTGCGTGTCGCGGGTTCGATCCCCGCACGGAACAAATATTTGTATGGCCTGCAGATAGTTGTTTCGGGTCTGGGTATTTGTCTATGTGACTTTATATGTTTGTGAACGCACCCACGATACAGGTGAAATTCCTAGTGTGGGGCAACGTTTTAAAAAAAAAGACGACATTTTCCTCTTTTCTTACAGTAATTTAACAAATAATTATTTATTTTATCCTTCAGACATTTACTTCGCCCACTCCAAGCTTCGGTATGACAGCGCAGGTTTTATTTCAGCTGTTGTTACCGCTACTGTTGAATTGTTTTAGGTCAACTTTGAAGAACGTTAATAGTTTACAAATATAGACTATCTATTTGTTTAAAATATCGCTCCACTCAAGATGCAAACAATTGAACAAGAACAAAGTTGAGAAGGAGAGCGCAATTTTAAACTAGGGTAGGTGTACTCACGACGACCGATCAACATATACAAAACCAGTTTGTGCGGATCTCTCAATGTACAGGAAACCTATACAAATCGAGGCCATGTCATACTGGAAATGTTTATCTTGATGTGTCGCCGCTTAATATTTGACAACAACTGTTTGTGTACTGCATCCGATCCTAATATATGAGAAAAAAAGCTTTTAATGACGGTCCATACAAAAGGTTTAAAAATGTGCTACCACACAAATGGCAGTCGAAATTGTCTATAATACAATTTCGACTGCCATTTGTAGAATTTTGATCAATGTAGTGCGCAATGAGCTTGTTGTATTGATCTATTGTCTGTTGAAACTTGGTCAGTGCCCTGTATTATCTGTTCCCTCTCACAAAGAAACTTTCCTTATTTATCTTTGTAAGACGGGTCAGATAATGCAAAACTAATTTTATGAAGCATTTTTGGTACCTATTTTATTATGTTATCTAAGTGGAATATTTCAATAGGTAGAGATTTATTTAAATTTTTGCTACACTTGATACATATTATAATAAAAATCTAAACTATCTAAATCTATACAAACTTGTCGTTGTATAGATAAAAGAAAGATTTTTTGAACACATTTTATTTGAATTTTGTTTAGATTTTACCCATTATGAGTACATGTACGTGTTTTTAGTTAATTAAAATTTGTATATTTATTAATGATTATAATAAAACAATATTCATAAACTTGCTTTTGTCATTATTCACGTAGCTGCTTCAGTAAATCGTCTAAACATTTATTTTGCGAGGATACCCTACGTCTGGGTCTGGGGTAAGGGTAGGGTTATTGCTATGGATTCATTTAAACTTACGAGCACGCTTGATCTCTCTTGCGCATGTAATCTAGAACAAATTCTTCCAAGTTTCGGCTGCAATCTGTATCCGCTGATGCTAGCTTTTTTCGTTCTGGTTTGGCATCCGTGATGTTTGCCAGGATCGATAGCGCGAGAAGACATAGTGTTAACTTCATGGTTGAAGTTCATGCAGAAGAATTCCTGGAAAATTGGTGAAATAGAAGTTACTTTCTGATTGAATTGGAGGCAGGTTCCCACATTTTTTTTTTTGGGGTGGAAATAACCCCTCCCGCTCTTGGGCAGAGCGGAAGGGAGTGTCAAACTTCTACTGACTAAAAACCACCCATCATGTTCCTTATTAGCCCTTGTGCTGAGGCCGCGGTATCTCTTTCGAACATCCCGCAGCCCTGACGGGGGCAGCTTTCCGTCTTAGTTGAAAGAAATAATCGCACAATCTCTGACTAAAATCGTTGGCTTTGAATGATAATAAAAGTCTGGCTGTCAACCAAAAAACAGTGCAATAAGAGCTACTTTTCGAGCATTTCAAGAAACATTTTTTCGCCAACTGTGTTTGAAAACTATATATAACGGATTTTGAAGCATTTTTTTTAAAAGATAGAGTGATTCAAGAGGAAGGTTTTAGTATATAATTTGCACCAGCAACTAGTTCTATGGAACTAGTGAGACTTTGTGGATAAGGCAAGAGAATGATGATCGTTTTAAATCGTTTATGTGAAGTGTGCCAGTACTGCCAGTGTCAGTGAATTAAAACTAAAATCACGAATCAGGAGCAGGCAAGTCAATTCAGTAGTATAATAAAGGGTATAAAAGTACCCTTAACGCAAACTAAGGGCACTTGTTCTCCCCACCACTGCGATATTTTTTTTGTTCTAGACCACACCTGGGAACCCCCTTGTTAGGGAGATATTCGGAATCAAAGCTCCAAATTTTTCACAGCTGTTTTTGTAAATACTAGTTTTTCAGGTTATAACTTTACTTAAATTACCTCCATGACCCGTTTACTATTCATAGCATCCAATACCACATTGTTTTAAGAGTGCTACATTGAGTTTTACCGTAAAATGTGATTTTTGACTCCAAAAAAAAAATCGTTTCCTAGCAAATTTTTTTGCGTAGGGGTACTTAGTTTGATGTACAGAATGCTTGGTTGACAGCTGTGTGATGGGTTGATTTACACCCGGTAGGTACTTAAGAAGTAGGAACTCTGTGCACTCTCTGTGTGAACCCAGAGAGGAACGGCAGCACCGTGGTCACGTGCTGTCGTGAATAAACGATTGCAACTTTGAGAAATTATCTACTTTATAATAATATCGGTTCCAAAAAATATAAGTTTCGTTACGTAAGATAAAAATGAAATCAATACAGTAGCCGAAAATAGCTAAAATTTAAACGTTGGTAGCTGTATACATACATACGCAGACAGCGGCGGCGGCAGATTTATGTTGTATTTTACCAATCTTAACCTTGAATAAAATTTATTATTAATATTATAATAATTAAATTGGTGCTGCTCTCTGTACAGTGTCATTTGAACCAGAACAACAAACTGTTATCTTTGTGATAACACCAAGTTACCTAAATTCTAAGAAAGCAGATTAGCGATTAACCTTTCGGCCGCGTGCTACACGTGACCTGCGATTTGCGATTGTAAAGAAAACAAATTAAAGATGTTGCCTGACCAGGCAGAAACTCATATGTCCCCCCCTCCCATATAATTGGACTCGAGGCGGTAGCGCGTAGTGTTCGGTGCTCCTATTGGTCGTCGCGCGAGGACATTAACACCTCACTCCCCCAACGGACTGCAACGGAGGCCCGCAGACGCGAATCGGCACTAATTGGGGATCGTTGAAGGCGCACCAGTTCCCATGATCCCTCTGCAAGTGTGGGAAGGAAACACCGGGTTGGTTTTTAGTCAGTTAGAGTCTGACAGACCTAGTCTGACAACCGAGTGTGTTACCAGTCTTAACAAAGGTCATCGTATTACCCAGTGTTAACTGGGTTGTGGACGTCAGATAGGCAGTCGCTCCATGTAACGTTAGATGCGCGCAGGAAAACTGATTAATTTTTCCCGCCATTGCGAATTTTTTTTCACAACTCGTTTTAACTGTTTTAAATGATTTTTTTTTATTATTTTCTTCACAAGTATGTTGAAAAACGTCGTATGATACACGTGTGTATTGATGAGTACCGTCCTTGGCTCTCTTAAGACCCTCACCTAACGGCTCGGGTCTCAATGACGCCTCAGCGGTAATTACCAACATTACACACTTGTACCATAATGTACTATTATCGACATTTTTTCGTGAAAGAGTGAATTGGCAACAGTTCTGGTTATTTAATAACTAGGAGGTAAGATAGTAGAATAGATAATTATGTTGTTGATCCTGTTTTAGAGAAAATTAATTGTTTGTTTTAGATTTATTTGTAAGAAACATGTATTTTTATGTTAATTGATTGCCACACTAACGTATTAGGTTAAGACCTGTAATATTAGTTGTAAGTTGAAAATAAATAAATAAATCTTTTGGATACATCTTTAAAAGTTTGAAACTTATTACATTGTGCGTGACAGTATCCGGTTCCTGATTGTCTAGTTGTTTTCAAATCATTATCAGAATTCTGCAAAGTTAGGAACCCTGGGGTTATCAAAAGGTTACCGAGGATAAGTATTTATAGAAGTAACAGTGTATTTTGTGGTTTATTATCACAGTGTGCTATTGAATGCAGACCCGAACACTACTCAAAATATTGTAAGTGAAACTTAGTTTATCTCGTACGTGAACTTTGTTTATATCGAGTCACAAACGTAAAATATTTTTAATACATTTGCTCATAAAATGGCTCTAATTTCACCGCCATTAGGCACATAATGACACCTGTAATCAAACTGTGACTTTTTCATTGCCATTAATCACAAGTGAGTTATAGGTTTTTTTTTTCATTTTACTGGTTGAGTTGCTTTGTTTTTAAAAAAGTTTCTATACAAAAAATATCGTATTCAATGGTACAAATAAATTAATGTACACTATTGCTTGCCCATTTTATGCAACTTCGAATTTAAATAGATAATTTCAACTTTTATATACGTTTTCAATAAATAAAACTTTCCCTTTCTCTGTAATAAATAAAACTTTGAATTCCCCATTTAGTACGTGGCTAAAACGCTATCCGCGAAAAGCCAAAAAAAAGAAACCTCATTCTTTTAGTCTATGGCCGATCGCCATTGCTAGATGCGCCCGCATAGAGGAAAAGTGAATAATTATTCTCGCCTTTGCGAATTTTTTTTCACAACTCGTTTTATCTGTTTAAAATGATTTTTTTTTGTATTACTTTCTTAACAAGTGTGTTGAAAAACGTCGTATGATACACGTGTGTATTGATGATTACCGTCCTCGGCTCTCTTAAGACCCTCACCTAACGGCTCGGGTTTCAATGTCGCCGCGGCAGTAATCACCAACATTACACACTTGTACCATAATGTACTATAACTCCATTATGGGGCAGTAGGTATAGTACCTGCATACTTACTACATTTAATATGAGTGGGGAATCTTTGTTATTGCATTATAGAGCCTTAATGTAATTATTTTTCCCTAATTACAAATAGGGTTAATGGTCCTGTCAGTTGGTAGTTTTACCTGGACACTCTTCCGGTTTTGAAAATTTTCACTTTGCCACCTCGCATCTTCGCCACTCGCGCCGCCATTCTGGTAAAATGGTGCTCAAAAACAGATTTTTGAGAATAACTTCGTTCCGACTCATTTTACGATAAAAAAATACAATAAAAACATATAACCAAAATTTACCTTAATTTTCAACTTTTTTTACTTACACTTTTACTTGCACAAGTAAAGTGCTGTAAGACCTTGCTTTGAAAATTCGGAAAAATTAAAAAAGTTGAAAATTAAGGTTCTTGGTAGGTACTCGTACTTACAAGTTTTCGCGAAAATATAAATTTGCTCATATCTTTTTATCGTGTTGATTCAAGACCTTGACTTTTATACACCTAATAGGGACTATAGACCTCAATATCAGGTATAAATTTCAACTTGCTAGGTCCACCCGTTCCTGAGAAAATCGGTGGGGACACACGGACAGACAAACAGACGTACGGACGGCCGGTCAGACGGACGAGAGAGTGATCTTTTAAGGGTTCCTTTTTTAAGGGTTTTTCCTTTTTGAGGTACGGAACATTAAAAAACGCGCCCCTTACTCAACCTCAAGGTGGTGTGGAAACGTGTTATTCAGCGCAAACACATGTTAATTACACTTTGCGGAGCTCGTTCGCCGATAATATTGATTTTACAAAAAACGTTAATTACGTTAAAACGTTAACAACGTTAAAACGTTAACGGAAATTATCTCAAATTTAATTTATTAGATAACTATATATTTTATCGTAAAATTAGTTGGAACGGAGTTATTCACAAAAATCTGTTTTTGAGCGCGAGCGCCGGAGATACGAGGTGGCAAAGTAAAAATTCGAAAACAACACATTAAAATCTAAATAATTGCCCATTTTTTAAACTCTTGGAAAACTTTGGCAAAGTAAAAATTCGAAAACAACACATTAAAATCTAAAAAATTGCCCTTTTTAAAAACTCTTGGAAAACTTTCCAAGTAACCCCCATATTTCGCCCCAAATAAGTAAGGCTAAATACTTTGGAACAAAACTAAACAAAAGAAGATTTAAAATGTTTGATGAATATGGATTCAGGCTCGGTTTGTGGCAATTATATGCTGGTACTATTATTAGGAAACCGGCATGTCTTAAAATCAAAAATTCGAAGACATGTAACATCTGCCAACCCGCACTGGGCCCGCGTGGTAGATTATACCCATCCCCCTCTCCTAGAGAGGAGGCCTGAGTCCCTACAGTGGGAACATTATAAGCTGATGATGATGATGGTGATGATGACCAATATTAGGTACACCTCTACCTAAATCTTGGGGAATTACAGGCTGTTATTTTACATCTTCCATCCGTTGAAGATGAACTTTCAAAAATGGTTATTGTTAAGCTAAACAATATCTACAAATAACGGGTTTTTAACGAGGACAGAACAAAAAGAGTCTATAGATGATACGGAGATGCCAGTTTTGTAATTAGTTTGTTTTTCCTTCTCCAGGTCAACCATGAAGTTATCGCTATGTCTTCTCGCGGTGGTAACGCTGGCAGCTCTGGCTGGTGCACTTCCAGCCGGGGAAGGATTTGAAGGTTCAGGTGGTCGTTATTGCGGAAGAAATCTAGTTAGGACGTTGCAAGTAGTTTGTGCAGATAACGCGAACGGTAAGATTTAAATAATACCTTATATTTGTTCATGATCATCTGCATAGCCTTTTCCCAACTATGTTGCGGTGGGCGTCCAGTCTAACCAGATAAAGTTAAATACCAGTTTTGTACATGGAGCGACTGCCAATCTGACCTCCACTGCCCAATTAGTATTTAATCTCCATCCACGGACCTAGGCAAGCGCTGCTTAACCTGAAAGTCGACCCAAGTGGCTGTTATTATTTTGCCACAAGCTCCTCTATTTATTATCTATAGACCAGGTACTAACAGTGTAGTCGACAAGACGTTCTCTATTCGAGACAAGATGTCGCCGTCGTTGTTCAAAATATTTTAAAAGCAACAAACCACTCATGTATCTTTTTGTTTTATTTTAAGGAGACTACAAGCCCAGTCAACAGTCCCTCGTGAGGAAGAGGAGAAGTCTTGTCGAAGAATGCTGTTATAAAGTTTGTAATGTGGATGTTCTCACACAATATTGCTAAAACATAAAACGTCCGTGTGGTTACTAAATAAATAAAGTGCGTTTATAAGTTTTGTTTCCTAGTTTTATTTGAAGACCTTTTAAATCATCAACAATGTGATTATTTATTTTGCTCCTTACCATTCTGCTGCCCAAATGAATTAAGATTTAAGGGCCAGTTTATTTAGGGTCGGTGAAGCATGATTGTCTTCTTCTTCCATACTTCTCTATTACTCGCCATCTCGGCAGTCATCTCATTTTTAGCCATATCATCCTTCACACAGTGAGTAGAACAGCGGTGGTCCAGTGGTGTCTGCCCCGACTTACGAACAGTGGGTCGTGGGTTCGAACCCAGGCAGGTGCATTACTTTGTGTAATTTATTTCATCACCGCTGCTCTCAAAACGGTAAAGGAAAACATCGTGAGGAAACGGGCATGTCTTAGAACCAAAAATTCGAAGACATGTGACATCTACCAACCCGCCATGGGCCCGTGTGGTGGATTAAAGCCCATCCCCTCTCCTAGAGAGGAGGCCTGAGTCCCTGCAGTGGGAACATTGTAGGATGATGCATTATATTCTTCTGCCAAGGACACATCGTGATGCTGTTAAACAAAGCTTTACAATAAAAGGACTGGTCTGCCCCGGTTTAGGTTTTTCTTTGTCGTGTTCGCTCTCGAGCCCTTCAATCGTATCCTCCTCATCATTGACCGGGTCTAGTCAGCTACGTATGTCAGCACCATGACTACATTTTTGACGGCTTTGCACATCATTTAACGGGTCACCTTGTCTTCTGCTAGAATTTAAAGCAGCGTCATCATTTGTAGTGCACTTGTAGGTACTCGTACTGCGTGTGGTTCCCGTTTGTCTACTTGTTTTCAAAATATAATCAGAATTCTGCAAAGTTAGGGACCCTGGGGTTATCAAAAGGTTACAGCGAGGATAAGTATTTATAAATAGAAGTGTATTTCGTGGGTTATAGGTATCAGTGTGTTATTGAACGCAGACCCAAACGCTACACAAAATATTGTAAGTGCAACCTTGTTTTATCTCGTTCGTGATCTTTGTTTTTAATAAAGTCATAAACATAATTTATTCTATTATTGCATTCGATGCGCTTATACAAGAAACATGGCACAATCATACAAAAACACTTTTTGTGCTATTCTTTTTTTTTCGAAAATGTATTGAAAAACGTCTTTTGACTTTCCCCACTAATATCAAAATGTTTTTTTCGAAAATGCATTTTTTTCTTATGTTTTATATCTACACTAATCTATCTTCTATCTATAATATAAAATTGAATTGCTGAATGTGTTGCTAAGCGCAAATCTCGAGAACAGCCGAACCGATTTCACTAATTCTTTTTTTAGAATATTCCTTGAAGTATGAGGATGGTTCTTACGCAGAGAAAATTTTCAAAAATTGCCTGAAAAGGTCTAAAAACAACACTTTTCTAAACTCCCATACAAACGTTTCGTAATAATACCTAAAAGTCAATTTGAACTTTAATACCGTACCATAAAGTTCAAGTGTTACTGGAGAGGTTCCGGGAAGACAAAACAATTGAGTGACAACTTCAAACAGACCATACGTCATAATCATAATGTCTTTAATATACAACGTAGTGGGTAGGTAAGTAGGTACAAAAAAGGGCATTGAAACGCATGCCGGGAACATCTAGTAACATTATAAAGAGGAAAGATTTGTTTCTGATTCTGATTCTGAAAACGAATAGGCTCCGAAACTACTGGACCGATTTCAAAAATTTTTTCACCGTTGGGAAGTTACACTATCCCCGGGTGACATAGGCTACTTTTTATCCCTGTATTCCCACGGGAGCGGGAACTACGCGGGTCAAAATCGCGTGGCGTCCGCTAGTAGGTTATAACTTTGGAATAAAACTAAGCAAAAGTTTTTTTTTTTTTAAATGGTAACATTATAAAGAGGAAAGATTTGTTTGTTTGTAACGAATAGGCTCCGAAACTACTGGACCGATTTCAAAAATTCTTTCACCGTTGGGAAGCTACATTATCCCCGGGTGACATAGGCTACTTTTTATCCCTGTATTCCCACGGGAACGGGAACAACGCGGGTGAAACCGCGTGGCGTCCGCTAGTCTATCTATATATATAAAAATATATAAAAATGAAACCCGTTTTCCGTTGTCACGACTTGGCATGAAAACGGCTTGACCGATTTGGCTGATTTTTTTTTTAAATGTTCGTTGAAGTTCAAGGATGGTTCTTACGGCGAGAAAAATTCGAATAATGGCCGGAAAAGCCCTAAAAACAGCCCTTTTCTTTTTCCCATACAAACGTTTTCTAACTAAAACGTTAAGTCAATTTGAGCTTTAATACCGTACTATAAAGTTCAAGTGTTAGTGGAGAGGTTTCGGGAAGGTAAAACAATTGAGTGACGTTCAGTTGTTCAGTCAACGAATGACAACTTCAAACAGACCATACGACATTATCACAATAATCACAAATAATTACTGTTTCTTTCCCAATAGAAAAACGATTTTTCAAATGGTGTTTGCGTATAATATAAAAATTAATTGCTGTTAGTTAGTCTCGCTAAAACTCGAGAACGGCTGGACCGATTTGGCTAATTATAGTGTTGAATTATTCGTGGAAGTCCAGGGAAGGTTTAAAAGGTGAGAAAGTGGTAGGTAGGTAGGCAGGGTAGTAGGTAGAGTAGTAGGTAGGGTAGTAAGTAGGATAGTAGAGTAGGTAGGGTAGTCGGTAGAGTAGTCTGTAGGTAGGGTAGTAAGTAGGTAGGGTAGTAGGTAGGTCGGGTAGTAGGTAGGGTAGTAGGTAGGTAGGGTAGTAGGTGGGTAGGTACGGTTGTAGGTAGGTAGGGTAGTAGGTAGGTAGGTAGGGTAGTAGGTAGTAGGTATGTAGGGTAGTAGGTAGGTAGGGTAGTAGGTAGGTAGGGTAGTAGGTAGGTAGGGTAGGAGGTAGTAGGTAGGAAAAAGGGCATTGCAACGCATGCCGGGAACAGCTAGTAGGTTATAACTTTGGAATAAAACTTAGCAAAAGAATTTTTTTTTTTTAAATGGTAGTGGTCGTAAGCGCGACTGCTAATATGAGGTACTGGGTTCGATTTCCTGGTTAGGAATGTTATTTGGATTTTTGTCAAGAATTTATTTATTTTTCCGAGTAGCAGCCAAGTAATATGAATTTTGGCCCGATTAGTGGCAATAGGCTTGCCCCTTTTTACATGGGACTTAAACGTAACCGGTGAAATGTGAGTGTAGTAATATTAAGTACACCTCCGCCTTAGACAGCACGGTTGGCGCAGTGGCTAAGCGATTGCACTGCTGCGCTGCGTGTCGCGGGTTCGATCCCCGCACGGAACAAATATTTGTATGGCCTGCAGATAGTTGTTTCGGGTCTGGGTATTTGTGTATGTGACTTTATATATTTGTGATCGCAATTTCGCACCCACGATACAGGAGAAATTCCTAGTAAGGGGCAACGTGTTTTAAAAAAAAAACTTGAGAGGTGTCAAGGAACACCCGGATGGAACGAAGTTATTGTTATTATTTTTTATTATGTAAAAAAAAAAAAAAAAAATGTAGAAATGAAAATATCTGGCTTGCTTTCTATAAAAGAGAGAGAGACAGACAGAGAAACATGCGACGCCGCACAGCTTACAATAGCTTACTATAGCAAAAAGTGTCGTGACAACTTTTCGTAAGAATTTTTTCGGGGGGCGAGCCTATTGCCATCAATCGGGCACAAATCCAGACTCCGTGGCTGATACTGATAAATTCCTGATGGAAAAAGCCAATAACACTTTGCCCGACCCGGGGATCGAACCCAGGACCTCATGCTCAGCAGTCGCGCTTGCGACCCACAAACAAAAAACACACACAAACAATTATTTATTTATATTTGTTATTTTTCCAAATATTTTTATTTACATTGTCTTATTTGTTTTATTTTAAGGGGACCTCAAGCTCAGTCAATCATCCCTTGTGAGGAAGAAAAGAAGTCTGGTTGAAGAATGCTGTTTTAAAGTTTGTCCTTTGGAAGATCTGTTACAATATTGTTAAACGTAAAAGCCGAATGGTTATTAAATAAATAAATTGCGTTTATGTCCATTTTGTCTAGTTTCGTTTAAAGTCAGTTTTGGAACGAAGTTCCTTATCGCGCGTTGCGAAAGGGGGCTAGACGGAAAAAAGTTGTAACGACACTTTTTGCTATAGATTTTTTTTTCCTACTGATTAAGTTTACATTACATTATATTTGTTAATAATAAAAAAAATATTATTATTACTAAAAAAATAAAATTTTATTACAATTCCTTCACTAATTAATCAAAAGGAACTTCGTTCCATCTGGGTGTCCCTTGACACCTCTCAAGTTTTTTTTTTTCAGTTAAATCATCAACAATGTGTTTTTTATTGTTTTGGTCCTCATTCTGCTGCCCTATAAACTGGAAAAGGGTCCAATTTATTTGGGGTCGGCACAGCTTGTCTTTCTCTTCCTTATTTCTTTATTACCGTCATCTCAGCAGTCATCTCCTATCTAGCCATATGATCCTTCACACAGTCCATCCATCGTTTCTTTGGTCTTCACTTTTTATTACTCTTGTTACCAAACTCAACACAGAAATATAAATGCCCTGAAGAAAGTAATGCACTTTTAGCACCCAATTGCACTCTCGCCATTCATTGCTGGTGGAAAAATCGTCTAGAAAAACAACATTGCTGCCCGAAAAAACATCTGGTTTTGATATGATCACTTTTTGGGGGGGCCATAGATAAATATAATTATCTTAGACATACTGTTTACCTTTTTTTTTGTTTTATGAGGGGTCGGAAATCATCAAATCATCTGGGCAGAGCGAAAGGGAGTGTCAGACTACTACTGACTAAAAACCACCCATGTTCCTTCTTAGCCCTTGTGCCGAGGCCGCGGTATCTCTTTCAAACAACCCGCTCCATGATCACTTGTAGCTTAATTTCATACCCTATTACTATTTCAAAACCTAATTCATAAAAAAATCGTCCCTTTTGATGACGCCTTTCAAAGAGCGTTGCCGAAACATTTTGTCCGGTATTGTTTTGCCATAAACTCCAACAAAAACTTTTTTAGGAAAATCGTGAGTTTTTTGTTTCGCATAATATTTTAGATTTTAATGTTGTAGTTACGTGTACCACCTAATAAAAACAGCCCAGCCCACTTTTTGTAGTATAATTTTTTTCACCACGTCCAATTCTGGAATCAACGCTGTAATTCTGATGTATTTTTTATCGGAACACAAGTTGAAAAAAATGTTTCTCACAGATATAGATTGAGTATTTTAAGTTAATCTAATAGACAAACGAAAAACTTTAAAATAAGTTCACAAACAAGGGTCTTTCTCTAGCAACCTCATGAGTCACGTTATGTGCTCCTGTATGTACTAGCCGATTTATGGAGCAGTAGGTTATTCCAGTTGTCAGGACTCGGACAACGACCCCAACCAAGGCTGACTATAAATAAAACCTACCGCCTAGCGAGCGTTGCATAATTGGACAACTTCTACATTAAGTGGGCCTTTGGATCCACTTAATGTAGAAGTTGTCCAATTAGGCAACGGCCGGACTGCAAAAAACTACATCTTGGGGGCTGGTTGTGATTGCCCCCATTTCTGGTATTGGATCGCAAGTTCACTAGATCAGTCCTTTCACCCTCAGTATGACTGACAGGCACCGGTCAGATGCTGCGTCAGAACGATCACATGGCGTCATCAACCGGCAGGTGCGTTTCAGACACACCTTGGTCCGGTGGCTCATATGCTTTATAAACCTACCTTTCATCGCATTGGAATGTGTGATTCTGAATGTATCGTTCCACCCGCCACTTTTAGAATCTAAGAATACGATTTGTCCATGCATACACTTTCTGCTCCAGGAAGTCGATGAGGTCTGTGATACGGGACATATTATTATATAGTGGTCGAGGACTGATTTCAGGCCCTGCAAATGCACGCCCCATAAAGCGCATGACTCGATCGCAAATGCTCTTCCTGAAGCAGATAAGTTTGCTGTTGAGTGCTCTGACCCCACCAAAACGTCGCTCAATCCTGTACCTACTGCTAAGCTGATACGGCTGGTTTTCAATAACTTCAGCGGAGGTTACGAGTCTTCAGCGCCACTGATATGATTAACCAAAATCTGTTGATTTATGAAATGATTGTTATTATTCCCACCGCATACAGTCTGAATTGATACTCCTCAGTTAATTAAACGTAGTATTAGGTTTCAGGTCCCAGAATTGTCGCAGCAATAAATATTTATTGAATTCTTTTGGTATAAAAACGACAGTTGCATTGAGGTAGCGTTATACGAGAGGTACATTGCGCTTAGTGCGGTTTTAACTATCACGATGTGTGTGGTTCAAAGTTAGGAGAAGTGTTCTTCATTCTACGCCACGCTCAGTCATTTTACGGGTGCGAGGAAAAGGAACGGGAAAAATAAGCCCTCCTAGGTGCATGTTTTAAAGGCTTATTACTTTTACACTTTATTCACCGAATCAGATGCATGATTTAAGCAGATGTATCGCAGCATTGTTGATTTTGGACAATTATTAAGTGCAATATGTGAGTTTGAAAGTGCATACTTGCAATATTAAGAAGATTTTATATTTGCATTGGTAAGACTTTTGAAACCTGGTAAGTTTCTAGAAGGCTTGGGGCCGGCTAATGAAGTCATTAAATAATACATTACGGACGGACGTTTTAGCTTCACAATGCAGTACTTTGCAGGCACCAGTCAGAGATGTGTAGTTACAACTTTCAGCTCGAACTGGCACCCCGCCTCAAGTGCAATAATAAAAAATGTACAGATGCCAGCACAGCAGGCTACTACAATCTGACAAATTTCTTTAATAGAGTTTCAACTTTATCGCTAAAGCGTTAGGTTGAAGGTTGATTGGGTGAATTTGATAGTTTCGATAGTTTGATGTGGTGGCTATTTAAACTTTTTTACAGGCCTTCTTACTCTGCATGACAACTATGAAGTTAACACTTTGTCTTCTCGCGCTGGTGACCCTCGCAACCTCACAACCTGAACACAGGCAACCATCCATGTTAAGACGATGCAGCAGAACCATGAAGAATTTCTTCTTAGTAACGTGCGCAAAAGAGATTGAGGAGTCTCGTAAGTTTAAATGAATTCTTACCGACTTGTCTTACCAAGGGGTATTTGCTAAACAAGGTACTTGCCTAGGCTGGTCCGTGGATGGGTGAAAGAAAGAAAGAAAGAAAATGTATTTATTGGTCTCACACAGGACAAGAAATTTATAATAAAAAATTGACAAAAAAGAAAACAAGAAAAACACTTAAAAAATAAAACAGAATCAAAAAGAAGTCCCGTACGAGCCCAAAAGGCCACTATCTCAGCATGGTGCTGCAACATTTTTGACAAATGGTGGTGACGACCATTCATTAAAGTCCATTTCAGGAAAGAAGTCCCGCAGACGCAGCGCTGTATGTGCGCGACATAATGTTGTTTCACAACTTTTGGCATCGTAAATAAACTTTATAACGCACTAATCCAATAATAAACTCACAAAATATCTACCACAACAAACGCACCTTGATAACATCGACAAACGACAACATGGCCGATCTGTTAAATTTAGTTCCACAATTGTCCGCGGGACTTCTTTCGTGAAATGGACTTTACATACAGAGTTTCCTCCGTGCCTCGGAAAGCACGTTGTCCCGGCTGACATTTGTAGATCTTTAGCAGTCGGGTAGTCAGTGACAGGAAAGTCTGACAACCAGTTCAAGGTGTATTACAAGTGTACGTCGGATTGTGGAGATCAGATAGGCTGGAAGTCGACCCCAATATAGTTGGGAAAAGGCTAGGCAGATGATGATAGGCCGTAATGTCCCTAGACCCTCACAGTTAAGAGGCCTGTGTCCCAGCTGTGGAAATACTAAAGGTTAATTATGCCGAAATAATAATAAATAAAAAAATAATAAGTATGTTTTTTTTGAAAAAATTGAAAATTATGCCGAAATGACGCGAAGAAACTCGTCGTCATTTTGTAATAATACTTGTTTGTGTCTATTTATATAGAGTTAGTTAAGTATCAGTTTTGTTTGCTTTCAGTACTCATGGATCTTCAACAAAAGTCATTCTTTGGCAAGTTGATATCGCTTGTCCGCGAATGCTGTAAACACGTCCAAAACACAAGTTGGTGCAGCATAGCTGCTAGTTCGAAACTTACCAATACTCAACTTTTATATTGTTTAATAGTAAATAAATGAATAATAAATACGCATATAAATGTTAAGGTTTTTTTTATTACAATGCTAATCTTGATATAGCATTGCTGTGCAGAGTACATTCCTAGTTCACACGCACACTTTAGTTAGGTACGAGCGTTCTCGAGAAAAACATAAAGAATTGTAAGTATTTTCAGTAAAAATGTTGGATTTCATGGGATTCTTAACCCAACAAGAATACCCCATGTTTACATAAGAGATTAATGTACTCTAACCGATAAAAAGTAAATCATTATAAACTCTTACAAGAAAGAAAAGAATTTAAGAAGATAGATTTATTGTCACTTCCCACAAGTGCACATTAATAAACACAAAAAGATAATTATTATTTATCTCCCAGCTGCACCAATTAGAGAGAGGATTAGTAATCGTTTGACGGGTCAAAGGTGCCATTTTATCGTCATGATAAAACTCTTGCAAGTTTATTAAATGGAACAATAACAGTAACGTGACATTATAAGGAAAAAACGTGACTTGCTATTTTAACTGGTTTTCCCGTAATCGGTGTTGCCAATCATGTTTAGTAATATATAGTATAGTTTTGTAATATAGTAATCGAAAATACATTACGATAAGTGATGTGATATATACAAAATAAACGCAGCATGCGGCTCGACGGTAACCTCGTAGGACAGTCTTGAACTAGCCCTTGAGGAAAGCAGACGGTCCCTTCGAGTTGCACACTCTTACTGATTATACTCAGAGGTCTTAATCTAAACCCCAAAAGCCCACAAGTGATTCTAGTGAACACGACAATTTAACTTATCATAATTTATTTTCGAAAACTATAGGTAATATATAGTTTTGCTTAAAAATTAGACAGCGATACGTAAACGGAAATAAACAACGGGTTGCACTCCGGGAGTGCCGGCAGAAGTCAAAACTTGAACATTAACGTTGTGCATTTTTGAATATTTTGGAATGGTTAGGGATTAATTTCGCACGAATTGTTTTATTTATCAGTATAATATTCATTTAAATTACTTAAAAAAATTACAAAAAGGGAAAAGGAGAATGTAAGGATCGTAGCAAGTGGTGTTTTTTGCCGACCCCCATGGGAAAAGGGCGTGAGTTTATGTATGTATGTGTGTAAGAATTTAACACTTCCAGAACTATTACAATTATTTTAAATTTAAAAATTTATCTCTCAGAAAAAAAAAACTTGATATTTTTTTTTTTTGACATTTGACACACACGCATATTCGCGCAAGCGCCCTGCGCAGTCTTACGGTCAGGACACGTGACCATCTGACGCAAGTTTAACATTTTTTACCCATCCCAAAAAAAGTACACAAGGCCGCTCAAGAAGTTTTCCCTTCAAATATATTTTATGTTGTCTCCAGTACAGAAAAAAACTTTTTGGCAAAAAATAAAACCGACTTCAAAAACACCAAAAAGTGAAAAATAAACTTCTGAAGAAAAATCAGCTTCTGAAGTCGGTGACATTTGTTTGTTTGATTTCGTTTTTTTGCCAAAAAGTTTTTTATTTTTTCCATTTTTAGTTGTTCCCAAACAAAGTATAGGTTTTATTTATCCCCAATAAATGGAACATTACATAATATCTTACTGTCCAAATCTGGGTGTACACATCTGCGTACCCCCTCAGATCTACAGGCGTGATGTTACGTCATGATGTTGTATATATAAACAATAAACATCCAAGCGATTGCAGCAATCACGACAGATTTACCGTCTATTTTTGAAGAGTTCTATTGTATATCTCCGAAGATCAGGATCAGATCTTCACCAAATTTAAATGGGACCACCTCAGGAGTATACTCTTTCAAATAAAAAAATAATTTTGAGAATCGGTTCACAAATGGAGGAGAAATCAGGTAACATACATAAAGAAAAAAAAATACATACACACGAACATAGAACCTCCTCCTTTTTTGAAGTCGGTTAATAAAAGTAGGGATGATTGTTTTTTCTCGTTATGCCGATTGTGTGGGATGGGTAGTTGGATAGGTCTTTAAAAAACATTGCGAATTTAGATAAATACTTTTTTGATTTAAGGGATTCGTTTGTGAAATATTAAGCTCTAAAGTTCATTTTTTTGTTAGACTCTAGTGCTCCCTCCGCTAGCTGAACGGTTGTAATTTGGGTGTGTGAAAAAAACACGGTGGTAGAATATATAACAAAATTAAAAGAAAAACTATCACAGCTAAGTAGACTTTACAAGTTTATTAGTAACTAGCTGTGCCCGCGACTTCGTTCGCGTGCTTGTCGGAAACTAAAATGCGTCGCTTAGATATAAGTACATTTAATCATTGCCCTGCGTTAACTTACTGACGCTGTAGAAAATAAGAAGAGAGTAATGCAAAGTACTGACTATGTCTCATACTAAAGTTTAGATGGATGGGTGTTTGTTAATCAACCACGTCAGAACGGCCGAACGGATCTTGAAGAAATTTGAAACAGGTACATTATAGTCGACAGGCAGACAGATTGTCGTTGGCGCGTTCGTATTCCACGCGCGCCTCAAAGATATGTCAGCAACAATTAAGGGGCCCCAAAGGGACGTCTGCCGGGGCTGAGGGTTGTCCGCAAGAGATACCATGGCCCCGAAACACAAAGGGCTAAGAAGGAACGTGGGTGGTTTTTAGTCAGTAGAAGTCTGACACTTTCTTCCGCTCCGCCCAGAGCGGGATGAGTCATTTGATAATTTACGAACCACAAAAAAGAGGGGATTAGAGGGTGTTTCGAGAGGGTACCTGTACCGAATCTGGGACATCGAATCTGAAATGGCCGCCACCTCCTTCTGCGAATCAGTAATGCTAGCGAAAGAGGTGGCGGAACGTGAGAGGGAGACAACCTCTCGTCCCAGCCGCCGCGGGAGACGCTCCGGGCATCGGGGGCCACGTGATGGCTTCCGGCCACCGTAGGCGCGGGCCTGTGAACGGTGAGTAACGGGCTAGTTAATCGTTCGTCCGTCCTATGACGATGGAGGCGCGTTCGTGTTCCACGCGCGTCTCAAAGAGATGTCAGCAACATTGAAGGGGCCCCCAAGGACCGACGCCCGTTGGGGCTGCGGGTTGTTCGAAAGAGATACCGCGACTTCGACACATAGGGCTAACAACACACCACATCTATATGACGACATGGTTGGCGCAATGGCTGGATGATTAACAGTAGCACTGCGTGTCGCAGGTTCGATTCCCACACGGTACAAAAAAAAATATGTCTTGGGTTTTATCTAATTTTAATTTAAAAAAATAGTATTTTAACACTGTGTAATTGGTAAATTTTTATTTGTTGACTATTCACGAAACATAATGTGTGTATGTTTACTATCACCGCGGTTCAGAAAATGACATCAAATGAATAACGCCATCTGTCGAAGACGAAGATAAACTGCTAAAAAAGAGCGATCAAACACTATAAGGTTTAGGCTATGTAGATTTTGAAAGCAGCGTCATTTAGACTTATATCTACGTACCTTTTGCTATCATCACTTTTTTAAAGTTATCTTGTGAAGGCATTTAGTAATAAGTACCATATTCGTTCAATAGATGTCGTTGCTTGTCTCATTCTTGACCATAACGATAAGTTCTTCTTGAAAACTATAAATTCATATATCTTTTGATAGAGAGCACCGATTACGATGAAACAAAGACTAAGTAATAGCCCAAGTTACGCACAATATTTATGTATAAAAGTTACCTACATTCGTTTCGTAAATTTGACGTGATGCTTAGTCATCGAAACAGACAAACAGATAAACAGACAAACAGACAAACAGACAAAAATTCCAAAAATGCTGGAAATGTGTTCTGTTGGTTATACTTTAATACCCTGGCAATTTTTTTTAAAAATATTTTCGATGTACAAAAACGATTTCTCTACAGATTTATTATATGTATAGATAGATAGATAGATATAGAAGATAGAAAAAAATCATATTAAATTATATTAAATCGATATTATGGAATTAAAATATGGAGTATGGAGTCCTGAGTTAAATCCGGTCGACCAGCGTTATTGAGATTTTATTTATACAAACAAATTGATTCAACTGCACTGCGCCAAAAAACGCAGTCATCCTTCAAAGTGGTAACGGGCGACTGATAGGTTCAAACTCATTCGCAAGAGGCCCGTGCGTGTTTTTTCCAAGAAAAAGATAGTCTCGCGATCGATCGAGGCCGGTTGTGTGTCGAAAAGTCCATTTTTGTACGCGCCAGAATTTTTGAAAATCAAGTCACACTTTCGTATCAAGTCGGGTGTAAAGGTATATATTATGGAAATAGCTGAGTAGCATATTCCGTACAGAAAATATTGCTACAACAAGGAAAACTTGCAAAGCAAAGGACATACGACACGTCGTGACGCAGCTACGGTTGCTAGGGCTGCGCCAAAATGACATCGTGGTCGGCGCATCGCCCTAGGCCGCCAGCGCGACTGCGCCGCTCTATGTGTCACTAATCAACGCATTTGACTTTTTGTCTATTTATTTTGTGTTTTTATAGTGTATTTTATAATTAGTGTTAATTTTATTTTTCTTTTGTGTTAGGTAAGTTCTCGTGTTTTTTATTTTATTTTAAATATTTTCACCTTTATTCTTTATGCTCAGCGCCAGCTGTAGCGTCGCCGGAATTAGTGCTAGTCAGCCTGTCACGTCTCTGGATGTGCAGCAGCTGGTAAGATGTCCTCACTGCTCCCAGGCTCGTTTTTTTAAAGGCGAACGGGGGCTTAAGATTCACTATGGCAAGGTCCACAAACCTCATAGTGTACCTTTTTGCCCCCCAGTCATATCCCCGACATCAACACTTTTGGATCAAAGTTTGTGGAAAACACTGCCCAAATTCAAAAATTCAACTCCTGTTTTAAAAAGGGTTCCCCGGGGTGCTAGACACTCCGTTGCACTGAGTTTAGCGCGATGTATCCGTCTCGCGACCCAGGAGAACTCAGAACATGCCTGGGAGCAGTTACTTACCTTCCCTTACAGGTTTCCTTTTTAAAAAATTTTGGCTACCCAAAAATCTTTAACTAACCAAATTAAAGACAACTGTAACAATTCGGCTCATATTTTGGATTCAAAATTACCTTTTTTATACAATTTTTCTCAGAAAGGAATTTACGCCCATGTAGAATCTAAGTTAAGTGAGGGTGATATAAGGGGGGCAGCCAGAATTCTGTTCAGCAGTGATGTGGTGGCGCCTTACTCTCCTGAGACATTTTCAGCCCTGGAGAGTAAACATCCAGCGCCTGCGGATGGTCTCACCTTCCCCGACCCGCCCGTCCTCCCCGACCCCCTAGTTCAGGATTCAACTTTTATTAAAATTACAGCCTCACAGTTGATCGCAGCCGTGAGTTCTTTCCGAAGTGGTTCTGCTGGTGGCCTCGACGGCCTGACTCCACAGCATTTGAAAGATTTGTTAAGCTCAGGCGCCGGGGCAGCTGGTGAGTCGCTTTTGAAGGAGCTTGCGGTTCTGATAAATCTAATGCTCTCCGGCGGTGTGAACGATGCCGTCGTCGATGTCCTGTATGGGGCTAACCTGTGTGCCCTCCGCAAGAAGGACGGCGGCATTCGTCCCATTGCCGTTGGTTGCACCTACAGACGTATGGCAGCCAAAATTTGCTGCAAGCTGTATAGCGAACCGCTTGCAGCTAGGTTCCAGCCCCTTCAACTTGGTTTTGGCTCCAGAGGGGGCTGTGAGGCTGCCGTACATGCCTTATCCTCTTTTTTAAATTCAAAGAAAGGTGAGGTCATTCTCAAGGTTGACGTCAAAAATGCTTTCAACTCCGTGAACAGGGACACTTTGTTGGCTGAAGTCAAAAAAGTACTACCCGAAATTTATGGTTTTATGTGGCAATGTTATAGGCATCCTACAAAATTATTATATAAGGACAAGTTTTTGGAATCTGCAGTTGGTTGTCAACAAGGTGACCCTCTCGGGCCTGTCATTTTCAGTTTGGCTATTCATCCCATAATTCAACAACTAAATTCAAAATTCAACGTATGGTATTTAGATGATGGAACGCTAGGAGGTGATATTGAAACGGTTTTGAATGATCTAAAACTCCTGAAACAGCAGTTTAAATCTATTGGCCTGGACCTTAACCCCTCTAAATGGGAAATTTACCTCCCTGACATTACCGACAGACATTCGACAATAGACAAATTTAATTCAATAGCCCCACAAATAAAAGTTTTAGACAAAAGTTCCCTGTACCTCCTAGGTTCCCCTATTTTGGAAGAAAGTTTTTCATTTTTCATCGATGACAAAATTAAACATTTTCATGATATTTCGGATAGATTCTCTAATATTAACCTACATTCGGCTTTCACCCTTATCAGATACTGTTGTTTCGGTCCAAATTTTATGTGTTTTCTTCGTTCTTCTCCTCTTTGGAAGAAACCACAACTTTTGGACAAAATTGACCAAATTATTCACCACACTTTAACATCTATTCTTAATGTGGCTCTGGACGACCGAGCGTGGCAGCAAGCCACCCTTCCAATTCGTTTTGGTGGCCTCGGCGTCCGCAAAATTTCTAGTGTAAGCTTACCGGCCTTCCTGTCGTCTGTCCACAGCACTGAAAAGCTAACCAGGAAAATTTTAACCCTCTCCCTGGTTGACTCGGAAGTGCCGTACTTGACCGATGCAGAGAGCGCCTGGAAAATGGCTTGCCCGAACACGGATCGGCCCGAGAACCCATTTTCCCAGAGACAGTGGGATGAGCCGCTCTGCAGGTTGGTACGGAATAACCTTATTAATACGTCTACCAATACTGCCGAGCGTGCCCGCCTACTGGCTGTGGGTGAGTGGGAGTCGGGCCTCTGGCTTCAGGCACTACCGTCACCTAATATAGGCACTATGCTAGGTGACACAACCTTCCGGCTCGCTACATGTTTGCGATTGGGTGCTCCGTGTGGGGCTCCACATCGTTGTCAATGTGGTGAAGTAGTCGACAGCCTCGGACACCATGGCCTTTCCTGCAGTAAGAGCGCAGGTCGAATTGCGCGGCACGCCAGCATTAATGATCTCATCCGACGTGCTCTGGCCACCGCCGGTGTGCCTGCTGTTTTGGAACCCAATGGGTTGGCACGCGTCGATGGGAAGAGACCAGACGGTATGACCATAATGCCATGGAAGTTGGGTAGGCCTTTGGTGTGGGACGCAACTTGCGTCGACACCCTTGCGCCATCAAATCAAATCAAATCAAATCCGTTTATTTGCCAGAATGTAGGTTTCAACAAAGTTTGGTCTTAAAACTATAGGTAATTGCTCCATTACATTCCATTACATCCCATCTTCCTAGCACGGTGTCCTGTGCCGGGGCGGCTGCTGCAGGTGCTGAAAACCTCAAACGGCGCAAATACAACAACTTAATTGGCAGTTATGTGTTTGAGCCGTTTGGGGTTGAAACACTAGGGCCTTGGGGTCCGAGTGCTCACCTAATATTTAAGGAAATTGCCAAACGGTTGGTCGACTCTTCACGTGACCAGAGGGCTGGCCTGTTCTTTGGCCAAAGAATCAGCATTGCCATCCAACGTGGGAATGCTGCCAGCCTTCTGGGCACTTTTCCTGTTGACAGCGGTGTGGACGAGTTTTTTGACGCCCTGTAATTCTTTTCTTTTTGATACTTGTATATATTTTATTATAATTTTAGTTCTGTAAATTGTAGTTTGTAAATATTGTAAATAATAAAACTGTATAGATATAGATAGTCGAACACCTTATAATATGTACTTGCACAATATTTTTCCTAAACATAATGTATGGGAGCACAGGTTCTAAAACAGCTATTAACGTAAGTTTGATTTACTTATTATTATAATAAAAATCACCCTTCGCGACGCAGAGAGGTCAATCAGTTTAGTCCACATAATATTTTGACGGGCAACTACGGAACCCTAAATTTTTCGTGGTCCGACACGCACTTAGCCGGATTTTCCGAAGAAATGGTGTATTTTTACTACTAGTAATTTATTTACCACTTTTTTTCTTCTAATGATTGTACTTACTTTTTTTTTATTAAAAAGTTGGCAACTCTTATAATAATAATTGTTTTTTCCCGCTTTGGCCAGTTTATCAGACATCCGCTTAGATATCTACAGGGTTATCGACCATTTCGGTTTTAGTCCGTCAGTACTATTAATCGCAGAAAGGAGTGCTACATATTAAAATAATTTGTAAGTCAAAAAATATTTTATCTTTTTAACCGACTTACCGACTTTATGTATTTTTGATATTTTTGTCAATTATTTTTTCAATTAGTGGAAGATGACGGTGAAAGTCCATATAATTTTATACACTTTGTTTGGGTAGTTTATGAGTTCATTTCTATAACACATTTTTTTTTCTTCGTCTATGTTAATGATTTCTTAATATCACCTATAGTCCGGTCAATTTAGACATCCAAGGTTAAACTAATTCCCACCTGGCTGAAAATTGGAAATGTAAAAAAACAAATAATTTAAAAAATTAAAAAACACGCCTGCCATGACAAAATGTAAACTAAAAAATAAAAAACAAGTCAAAGGAATTCAGCGATGTGTGGGAGCAAGATCTCGTAAATGTATTCGAAAATGGAAAACTGAAAACTAAAACTTTTATTGCAGTCGGGGGACAGTTCGATATGGAACAATTCTTTACAGGTGCAATAAAAGTTTTAGTTTTTTTTACAAAAACTTTTTTTTACAATTATATTTATTTGTAAGTATACAGATCATTACATTACAGATACTCTTACATTTCAATTCTGATTAAACTTACACGGGCACTTACGTGATATCATCCGTGAAATGAATTTATGATTATAATCGTT
The DNA here is from genome assembly GCA_949774965.1 of Diarsia brunnea. Classification (NCBI taxonomy): domain Eukaryota; kingdom Metazoa; phylum Arthropoda; class Insecta; order Lepidoptera; family Noctuidae; genus Diarsia; species Diarsia brunnea. Next base: position 13,962,948 of record OX459013.1, on the reverse strand, counting down.
ATTTCTGTAATTAATTGTTCCCTGTGTCAGGGCTCGTTTACGGAGGCGCGTCGCGAACGTTTTTGTCTATTTACTGAGTGAAAGGCGGGTCCACCTCAAATACCGCTGCATTCAAGTTAACGAGTGAAAAATCGCCTTCTCGTAAAATCGACGACTTTGAAAGCGTTTACACTTTCGTACATCGGTTTGAATAAAAACGCACAACGCGTCGCGCGATGCCCCGCGTCTCCGTAAATGAGGCCTAATGCTGCACGGTGTCGCACAGACTATTATTGCCTTACTGTTAATATTTTTCCACCAAGATGTACCTAATCCTCTTTTGTACAAGCACGGCTGCCTCTACTTTTGTATGGATTTAACTTTAACCTAACTTGTGCGTGCCAATAACAGGTAAGTACATAGTTTTGTAAATAAAGTGCAATCTGTGTTTAACCACTCAGTATTTTGGGCGATTGTTGCCTAAGTTGGCCAATGGATGGGTAACACCCGTTACATGTCGAGTTACATTCGTGCCTAAGAAAACACGTATCTTGGGAAGTCGTTACAGGTAGTTGGGGGCGTGAAAGTCTGACAACCAGTCTTACCAACCTATCTATCTTAAGTACTATGTACGAGTATCTCGTATCTCGCTCCATGTAAAATACTGGTATTCAGCTGCATCTGCCTAGACTGGAAGCCGACCCTTACAGAGTTGGGAAAAGACACATCGGCAGATGTTGATTTTGGACGGTTGTATCCAATTGGGCACGAGAATTTCGAGCAACATCCCTATGAGTAACTTTATTGTAAAAATAACATCACTCTTGTAATACCCGTAAGGTGGGGTAGAGGTGTCACATGTAAAAGGAGGAGAGTTCAGGAGAGTAGTAATATTATTGCCGGTTAACTAGATAAATTCAGGTTCCTCTGAAATGATAGTCAGGAAAACCCAATACAATTTCCAGGACTAGCAGGTCGGAGAGAAAGACTTAGAATATAAAAATAAACATTGATTTTCCTTATTTATCGTGTGTTAGTGTCTAACCTGGTCTTAGAGTTTTTATCCCGCACATGCGATTCTCACTTGGCTTTATGCCGTTGATAAATATATCTCAGGCATACTATTTCTTCACGATGCCGCGATGTTTTCCTTCACCGAGACAAGACGTGATAATTATGTATACAATACGCAGATGAATCCGAAAAATTGTCAATTTTGCAGGTCAACCATGAAGTTAAGAATATGCCAGGTCGCTGTCGCTTTGGTTACACTGGTGACATTTTCCACCCATGCTCATGGAAACAAATATCAAGAGAGGTCTACAAACAACTGCAGCATTAGACTGACTGAGATGTACATAAAAATATGCGAAGCAGAGATACACGAATACTACAAAACTGGTAAGCTTTAATGACAGTTTTTTTTTCTGTATGTACTGGCCGCGGCCGGCATTTGTGGATCTTTAGCCTTTTGAACGCCTAAGTAGAATTCTGCTACTCAGTTGCATAGGTTCCATAGGCCTGCCCCAAGTGTATCCATTGAGCGGTCCCGTGCATCTCACTTTTAGCGGGTCCTCGCAATCTTCACCAGGTAATCGGTTCACCTAGTGGGAGGCGTTCCAACGCAAATCTATGGTTACATCTTTCTTTATGACCACAGCCAAAGAGTAGATTCCCTGTCTGCGTCATCGGTGTTCCCAAGCTTATACGACCTCAATCTATTTAAGCCGCGAGTTACTATCCTTTTTTTGGGTTAGCGCGTTCCATCATCGACTTTATCTCTGTCCTCAGGACAAGATTGAGGTCAAAGGAAGGCCCATTTAATTCTTTTTTTAAATTTGGGGTTTCATAGATTCTGAAAATTACAATCGTTATACTAATACGGTTTCCTATGGATGTCTCGAAGTCATGGGGAGAGGTCTATGCCCAGCAGTGGAACGATGCAGGCTCACTGTATCAGTGTCAAGGAAAATCTAAATTGATTCGACTCAGGGTTAATCTGCGAATTTTGTAATGATTTAATATAAAATTTTTTCAGCTTCAATAGACCAACCCGAACCCGACACTGAACGCGGAAAGAAGATATTCGCTTTATTCGAAAAATGCTGTTTTCGATTTTGTGAAGACAATGAAGTTCGCCAGTTTTGTTAGTTTTAAGAGCCGTTACATTTTGTTCAATATAATGAGTTAATAAGAAGTATAAATCAATGTTGTTTTTCTGAATGCTTTTATCCACTACATAAATCTATAGAGTGTCCCTATAGTTAAAGTACATTTTCATTTCGTCAATTCTGTTTAAGCCCCCTAGGAGTCATTTTGATGATTACCCTCAAAAAAAAGAAAAGCCCCCTTCTTATTTTCCGGCGGCGACCTCTCGCGTCCGGCCCTGGTGCAAGCCATGGTCCGGGGCGAGAGGGAATGGGACGCCGTCGCCTCCTTCTGCGAAGCAGTGATGCTAGCGAAGGAGGTGGCGGAACGTGAGAGGGAGAGAACCTCTCGTACCAGCCGCCGCAAGAGACGCTAGGGCCACGTGATGGCTTCCGGCCACCGTAGACGCGGGCCTGTGGACGGTAAGTAATGGGCTGGCATGCCGTCCGTCCGTCTTATGACGATGACAGGCCGTGTCGATGGCGCGTTCGTGTTCCACGCACGCCTCAAAGAGATGTCAGCAACGTGGAAGAGGCCCGCAAGGGTCGACGCCCGTCTTGGAAAAAACCGCCGCCGCGTCCGCCTTGTATCTTTATTGTGCATAAAGTTTATTTAAATAAAAAAGTTCTTCAAAAAGGACAGGTGCGTAGTATTTGCAACCGACGTGCGTTTATGACCAGATTATGAACGTGGACGAAGCAAAAGGAGTATGTAAGGATTGTAGCAGCTGTCGTCCAAAATCTCTTTGTCAATAAACAAATTCTTACGATAAAATCTATGACAACACAGACAACAAGAAATGCGTACACATCCCGCATCAGTGTTTAGAAAACAGAGTAGTCTCATAAACCAAACTAGATTGGACATCATTTTGTGTTCAACCATCTCGCTATGAACACCTACGTGCCAGTTAGGAAGATAATTAAAGTGGTTTCCACGCAGCGGAATACCAGTAAGTAGATTTAGGGTCCGTTCACATAGATTTTTATCACGTAAAACAGAGTTTTGAATCATTATAATAAGATTTATGTTTACATGTCACTACGCTCAAGTACAAAATAACAAATTGTTTTCAAGAACACAAGAAATGACACGTACAAATAAAACTTATTAAAATGATTCAAATTTGATTCATTCTAATAAGTTTTATTTTTAACGGACCCTTCAGAAGTTGCATTTGTTGCCCGCGGTTCTATATAGGTTAGGTCTATTAGGGTCGGTATAAGGGCTGAGTTATAAATGGTTACCACGTATTCAATACCGTGTGTTGTCCGTAGTCTACCCGCCTAGTACACCTAGGTGGATGGGAAATGTACCCCCCCCCCCTGAACATTTTAGTTAGTAACGTTACAACGTATGGTACGAGCCAGAATTCGTAACAGTTCCACTCGTGTTCTATGGATACTGTTTCATCATCGGCCTGGCCTTTACACAACTATGTTGGGGTCGACTTCCAGTGTAACCGTATGCAGCTGTATACCAGTATTTTACATGGAGCGACTGCCTATCTGACCTCCACAATAATACGGTACCCTTTGGTAAGACTGTTTGTCAGACTTTCACGTCACCGACTACCGGTAACGACTGCCAAAGATCTATATTTGTTAGCCGGGTCCAACAGCTTAACGTGCTTTCCGAGGCACGGAGGAAACTCGGTATATAATGAGCGGTCACCCATCCACAGACCAACCTAGGTAAGCGCGGCTTAACCTAAAGCTCGACCCCAAGTGGCAGTTATTATTAAGCCACGAGCTCCTCTATGGATACTGTTCAATGTGAAAAAATTATCCTTTGAATTCCTTTATAATTGGTAATTCCAGGACATTCCAAAATCAGAATTAAAATGCCAGCGCTAACTGGTTTCTTACCACGTTGAACCCCACATTTCGTCAATACTTTATGCGGCGAGTCTACTGCCATCAACTGGACACAAATCCAGACTCCAGGATTTTTCTGAGAAGATCATGATAACAAACCCAAAAAAACACTAGTAGTACATTTATTTGCTTGTCTTGTTACATGGTTGGGAAGCTGATGGGCAGTCTCTCCCTGTTACATACAGGGGGTCTAAAATGGCCACTTTAGCAGATCATAATATGAATAATAAAAAAAGCGTAAAATGGACCTTCATTAATACTAACTGCGTCTGTAACCATTTAGGAAAATAGATCCTAATAGAAAAATAATATAAATTAATCAATTATAATTTAAAAATTCATCATAATTCATTCATTTTATGAATTTTAACGTAATTTCATAATACTAACTAGTATTATGAAAGTACATTTTACGCTTTTTAACGCAATTCATATTATGATTTGCTAAAGTGGCCATTTAAGAAAGAAGAAATATTTATTTGTCGCAGAAACATGACGAGCACACAATAAGACAATAAAAAAGCAATAGGTACACATACAACACATAACAAATATTAAAAAAAAAAATACAAGAAAGGAAAATAAAACAAAAGTTGCACGTCGTGACTGCAGTGGTCACCCGTGAAAAAAAAAACGTACGAAAGTCAAGACAGATCCCCTGGTATAGTAACATAGTTGGCAAAAGGCTAGGCTAATGACGACGACCTTGACTAAAATCCTCACCTACACTCTTCGTCCTTTACGAAAAACAGAACATGACACACGCAAATCATCGCTTCAAGATTGTCTCGACACTGGGACGAGAAGACGAAGCAGGTGGAACCACTGGGTCTTACTGTTCGGCCTGCTATCAGCTACTATCTACTTGTACCATCATAGAACTCACTACCTGCCTGCCATGAATAATGAGATTCACAATGATCACACATCTTTGGATACAATTGGTAAGTTGCTTATAGTGTAAATCAACCCATCACACAGCCGTCAACCAAGCATTCTATACATCAAACTGAGTACCCCCCTACGCAAAAATTTTTGCTGGGAAATGACTTTTTTTTTTGGGGTCATAAATCTCATTTTTCTGTAAAACTCAAAGTAGCACTCTTAAAACATTGTGCTAGTGGATGCTTTGAATAATAAACGGGTCATGGAGATAAATTAAGTAAAGCTACCTATATCCTGAAAAACTAGTATTTACAAAAACAGCTGTGAAAAATTTGGAACTTTGACCCCCAATATCTCCGTAACTAGGGGGTTCCCAGGTACGGTCAGAACAAAAAAATGATCGTAGTGGTGGGGAGAACAAGTGCCCTTCGTTTGCGTTTCGGGTACTTTTACATTCTTTTAGTTTCTGTAGTAATGTGTGTGCTATAAGAAATCTTTGCAATTAATTAGCGTTTTCAACTACCTCTTAAAAGTTCATATTTTTTTTCAATGTAACATCACAACATGATCCCTGGAGGGTTAGGCAGTAGAAATCCCATGTACTAGGGGGCGAACGTATTGCAATAAAGAAATTGTATTGCGAGAAATTAATCGCCGTGTACTGACTGAGCGCACAGCCTCTCGAGGCAGCCTCGGGCGTTTGCCGTGCGACACGATCATTTTCATTTTTTATTGTTTTCCTCGGGCGAGGCACGTCCTGACCGACCGCATGAATTGCCTCGCGCGCATGCCTCGCGCTCAGTACAGTACACGGCTAATAACTCTTGGCCCGACCCAAGAATCGAATCCAGTACCTCATACTCAGCAGTTACATTAGCGACCACTAGCCAAAATTTAATCAAACATAAATTAATTCTACGTAGCAAGTTACCTCCAATGAAAATGCTTTATTTTATTTTTAAACTTGGCTCATTGTCTTACTCAAATTAGCTCATTCTCTTAACAGAATCAACGGACCATCACGTAACTCTGAAGATGATAGGATTACCTCGTCCTATTGCCAGGCCCAACACGGCTAACACCGTACAAAATACGGCAAGCAACACAAAGAAGCCCAGCGGAGATTTCTACAAGTCAGATATATTGAGCAGTAAGGCCTCGTCCTAAACAAAGTTATGGTCATTTAATCAAGAGAAGAGACACTCCCTTTCGCACTGCCCAAGAGCGGGAGGGGTTATTCGATGATTTTCCATTCGCCAAAAAAAAAGGGTGTCACGAATGAGATGTTCAGCAACATTGCAGGGGCAGTCGCCTGTCCGGGTTGCGGGTTGTCCGAAAGAGATGCCTTGGTCTCGACACGAAGGGCTAAAAAAGAACATGGGTGGTTTTTAGTCAGCAGAAGTCTGACACTCCCTTCCGCTCACCGTCAATTTCGTAGATTTTTGTAGGACCAACGGCGGGATACGACAGTTAAAAACCTAATAGTGACTTTGGTTTCAAGACTTTTTTTTTTTGGATGGTGGGAAATCATCAAATGACTCTTCCCACTCTAGGCAGAGCGGTATGGAGTGTGAGCCGGATACACCACCGACCTGTGGACATAATGTAACATATTAACCAGGGAAATAAACATCTTCTATTCTATTCTATTCCCCGACGGGCGTCTGCCCCCTGCAATGTTTCTTACATCCCTTTGAGGTGCTCGTGGAACACGAACGCGCCGTCCACAGGTCCGTAACGTTGGTTCCATGCCTTGAGTCTGAACTGATTTATCTGAAGATTTCAGAAAATGGTTCCTTAAAAGTTCCACCCTGTTTGCTCCAGTCTACGGCACCTTTAAAAAGCTTTGAACAATCTTGTGGATACTTTTAAAGATAGCTTTTAAAGAGAAACCAGTTGGGTGTATCTCTACAAAATTCATTATATTCTTCTATTTACAGAGGGATCAGGCCTACGTCCAAGAAAGCAGCTCGCACTCAAAATGCCAGTTTGTTACCGAAAGAAACCTTACGGTAAAAATCCATCGCTACATAGTATAAAACAAAGTCGCTGTCGCTGTCTGTCCGTCCCTATGTATGCTTAAATCTTTAAAACTACGCCACGGATTTTGAAGCTGTTTTTTTTAATAGGTAGAATGATTCAAGAGGAAGGATTTAGTATATAATTTGACCGACATCCACGCGGGCGAAACTGCTGGCATGAGCTAGTTTTAAATAAAAGAATGACGGAATATTGTAGTACACCGTGTGATACAACCGATGACGGCAGGGCAGAGCATTTTATACTTACCCAACGACCCTACAAGACACAGATTGCAATGTTAAAAGATAGAAGATTACCAAAACATCAAAGGAATTTATTTCCCTTTGCCGGCATTGAACATTGGTATTTGTATATTCTTCTTACCAGCACTTCTTATTTCCCCATTTTAGACCCCCGGGCCAGTTCTGTCGTTATTAGTTGTGTACGCCAGACGATCAATGATTCTTCTTCTTCTTCTTTACGTGTCGACCTGCACAGCTCTATCATTTGCTTCTAGTAAGTCCTGAAAGGTGCAAGTGGTTGTGCAGGATGGACAGGATAGGAGGTGGCGCATATCCTGCAAAGGGGCTCCACACTGGCAGTTTGTTTAGAACGGATCGATAAATAGACCTATTAATTACTTATTTCAGCAAAATTCGATATAAAAATGAAGAGCGTGGGTTTGAGAGACGAGAACATATATCCCATGGTAAGAAAAGGAGGATCGTATCAACCCCCGGATTGTACAGCCCGGTTTAAAGTGGGCATCGTTGTTCCGTACAGGTATGTTTTCAATGCATTTTGTAATCCATTACTATAATAATTATCTTGATAAGCATATACTATATAGAATATATATATATTAGAATAGATCAAAATGTTCGGCTAAAGGGCAAGATTTCCCGTCGGGGCTGCGGGTTGTTCGATAGTCATACCGGGGCCTCGGCACAAGGGTTAAGAAGAAACATAGGTGGTTTTTAGTCAGTAGAAGTCTGAAACTCCTTTTCGCGATGCCCAAGAGCGGGAGGAACCCCTCCGACGTTCTAGACGTGAACCTGATTAACGTGGTAATAGGCTCACCTCATATTACAGGTGTGATGTTATGTTATCTACACTAATAAAAAAGAGAGGAAAGATTTGTTTGTTTGTAACGAATAGGCTCCGAAACTACTGGACCGATTTCAAAAATTCTTTCACCGTTGGGAAGCAACACTATCCCCGGGTGACATAGGCTACTTTTTATCCCTGTATTCCCACGGGAACGGGAACTACGCGGGTGAAAGTGACGTCCGCTAGTGTTATACATATTGGGCTCTTTGATTTTTATTTTCATTATGAAACGTTGTTGTCCTTTCAGGAATCGTGAACGCAATCTCGGGATATTCTTGTACAACATACACCCTTTTTTAATGCGTCAGAAACTGGATTATCAAATATTTGTTATTGAGCAGCATGATGGTGAGTAACAAATAACACAACATAACACAATACAACAACACAACACATTATGAAACCACAATAACACAGTTTTCTTAAAAATACTCGTTTCGCATATCGCGCGCTCGTGCAGAGCCTACGTCTATTTTTTGTCTTTATTCGGTCACCAAAACCAAAGGTTTGGGTTTTACCAAATATTGCTCAGTAATCAAACGTACACTCAACCTGAAAAATCTCGATATCAGAACTGGTCCAGCAATAATTATGTTGCGCTCTCACTCGCACACAAAGGAGGTTTTCGTTTACAATTGGATTATACTAACAGACATGGCACGAAATTGTACGTGACATTTTGTATTATTTTATTATTCCTTTATTTATTTAATTACATTTTTAAATAATCTTTTCAAAAACAAATAATAAAAAAAAACATTTAAAAATACAAAACAAACTGCTGGCCCCGACGGGACCCTGTCCCGTCGGGGCTGCGGGTTGTTCGTAAGAGATACCGCGGCCTCGGCATGAAGGGCTAAGAAGGAACATGGGTGGTTTTTAGTCAGTAGAAGTCTGACACTCCCTTTCGCTCTGCCCAAGAGCGGGAGGGGTTATTTGATGATTTCCCACCCCCATGACTTATGACGTTATGACTTATGTATGACAGATTCTTATATTTTTAAGATGGCGAACTGTTCAACAAGGGCCGGCTGCTCAATGCGGGGTTCAACGAGATGTTGAAGTTCAATACTTTCCACTGCGTAGTGTTCCATGACCTGGACCTGTTGCCAGTGCATGAGAACATCGCATACAGCTGCCCGACTCTGCCTAGGCACATGTGCGCACGGGTTAATGATACCGAGATGAAGAGATTTTAGTTAGTATAGTCTTCTTCTTATAATAGATATAGAGAAAATAATAAATAACTAATATTATTCTAGAAAAGGACACGTCCATTGAACATACCTTTTTCTCATGCACCTACGAATACATAAACACGTACACAGCTCCCACACACACACATGTACACACCTCCCCCACACACACACACACGTACACACCTCCACACACGTACACACCTCCCACCCACACTCAGCGCGATATAATATAATCATTAAGGAATTATTTAAACTATTATTTTGATGTTTTTCCATTTATTTTTTTTATTTAATTTTTGTATTTCTGATTGTTGAACACAATGTTTGTATCTTCCTATGTTGACATTAGTATCTAAGGCAAATAAAATGGGAGAGGGCACTGATTCCTGACATACAGGTGCACCTAGTTTAGGAGTCAGAGGCTTCAAACAGATTACTGTAACCCATTATGTCAATAAAGAATTACATAATTATAATTCTTTCTTCGACCGTGTGGTTATTGCCTGTGTCCGTTTCGATTGCTCGGCCACATTGTCGTAGAATTAAAACGACTACGTCAACATTACGAAAGAATTTGTAAAACACTAACAGTTAACGTTTAACCTAGTGTCAGAGGCCCATGGCCGTCGAGAAATATCTCTTAGGCAAGCTGGTTTCCTCACGATGTTTTCCTTCACCGAAGCAAGTGATAATTATACAATACGCACATGAATTCGAAAAATCAGAGGTACTTGTGTTGAGGTCTTGGGTTCAAACTTGGGACCTGCCAGTTCGACGGCCACACCACTAGACTATCACTGCTAAGTCATCATTCTCCTGCCCTTATCCCAATTTATTTGGGGTCGGCGCAACATGTCTTCTTCTTCCATACTTCTCTATTTCTCGTCATGTCAGTAGTCACCTCCTTTCTAGCCATATCATCCTTCACACAGTCCATCCATCGTTTCTTTGGTCTTCCTCTACTCTTATAGCCATCTACATTCATACTCAACATTTTTCTCACAACATTTTCTTCATTCCTTCGCATCACATGTCCATACCACGACAATCGATTACCGCACAACTTTTCATTTACCGGCGCCACTTTCAGACTTCCTCTTATGTACTCATTCCTTATTTTATCCATTCGCGTCACACCACACATCCCCCTTAGCATTCTCATCTCAGCCACATGCAATTGCCTTTCATTTATCCCTTTTGTGGCCCAACATTCTGATCCATACACGACAGCAGGTCTAACCATGGTTTTATAAATCTTCCCCTTGAGTTTAAGGGGAATGCGGGAGTCGCAAATTGTTCCCGTGACCTGCCGCCATTTCATCCATCCAGTGCTAATTCTATGCTTTACACTACGATCTATTTCGCCATCGCTTTGCACGAGAGAACCGAGATACCGAAAGTCGGAGCAAACTGGAAGAAGCACGCCATCTAGCGCTATGGCTCCAGAACTGGAGAGACCGCCGAAATCGCAAAACATGTATTCGGTTTTACTTCTGCTGATTTTCAGGCCAACATTCTCCAGCTTCTGTTGCCATTTCTCCAATCTGCTCTGGGTCTCAGGTCCATCTTCACCGACAAGAACAATGTCATCGGCAAACAGCATGCACCAGGGTGCCTCTTCTTGTATGTCCGACGTCAGAGCATCCATAATCAACAAGAAGAGGTAAGGGCTTAAAGCCGACCCTTGGTGCAAGCCTACAGCCACACTGAACTCATCGGTGTTGCCAGCAGCTGACCGAACGTAGGTACGAGATTGACTGTACATAGCTCGAATTAACTCTACATACTTCCCTGGTATACCTTTCTCTTTCAAGGCCCACCATAACACATCCCGAGGTACCCTATCATACGCTTTCTCTAGATCAATGAACACCATGTGCAAGTTCTTGTGTGCACGTCTGTACTTCTCGCACAATTGGCGAAGTGCAAAAGTGGCGTCCGTTGTTCCTCGACCTGGCATAAACCCAAACTGATTTTGGGTGATCTCACTCTCCTCTCTTATTCTTTTCTCTATCACTTTCTCCCATACTTTCATACTATGTGACATGAGCTTTATTCCCCGATAGTTGTTGCAGTCTTGCACATCACCTTTATTCTTGAAAATGGGCACTAGCGAACTATTGCACCATTCTTCAGGGATTACTCCTTCATGCAACAATTTATTGAAGAATAAAGTCAGCCACATACATCCGTCTTCTTTTAAACACTTCCATACTTCAACTGGTATTTCGTCAGGGCCCATGGCCTTTCCACTTTTCATACTTTGAACTGCCTTCCTTACTTCATCCATACTAATTTCTCTCACTAATCCCATATTCACTTGTACCTCTTTGAGCACACCGTTCCATTCATTCTCTTCATTCATTAACTTTTCAAAATAAAACTTCCATCTATCTTTTATTTCATCATCTTTTGAAAGAACCTTACCAGCGCCATCTTTTATACATTTAATATGAACTATATCTCTCGTTCTAATTTCTCTCGCTTTTGTAATCCGGTAGAGCTCCTTCTGGCCTCTAGGACTGTCCAGTAAGTCGTACAACTTATCTTGAGCTTTAGCCCTGGAAACTGCTACCGCCTTCTTAGCCTTCCTCTTCCATTCTTTATAGTTCTCTTTCTTTTCATCTTTTAAACTGTCATTCTCGTTTGCTACACCCTGCCATTCTTTAAACGCAACCTTCTTTTCTTTTAAACTCTTTTGTACATCTTCATTCCACCACCATGTATCCTTATCTATCACACCTTTTCCTTTCGATTCTCCAAATGCATCTTTTGCTACTCTCCGTATGCAATTCGCCATCTCTTCCCATGATTCATTTACAGATTTTCCTTCCATATCCTTCATTTCAATCATCTTATCCACCACTTGACTCCTAAACATACATAAACATTCTTCTTTTTCTATCATACGCCATCTGGTTTTGGGTGGGGGCCGTTCTTTGTTTCTACTGGACGAGACACAGATTTTTACATCCATTATGACCAGTCTGTGTTGGGAGACTAGGTCTTCACCTGGCAGGACTTTACAGTTTTTGATGTACCTAAGGCTATTTCGTTTGACCAGGAAAAAATCTATTTGCGTCGCGTGGTGGCCACTTTTGTAAGTAATGAGATGTTCGTCTCTTTTTTTATACCACGTATTGGTTATTGCCAGGTCGAAGGCAGAAGCAGCTTGCAGCAGTGTCTCGCCGTCAGTGTTACGGTCTCCATACCCCCAACCACCATGCACTCTCTCATACCCATCCGTCATCCTTCCTACATGCCCGTTGAAATCACCCCCAATATACACTTCTTCACTATCCTGCACATCGAACATCACTCGATCAAAGTCTTCCCAGAACTTTTCTTTCACGCTATCCTCACTTCCTTACTGGGGTGCATACACACTAACTATATTCATCGCCAAACTATCAAAAATCACTTTTACTGCTATCACTCTATCGCTCACTCTTTTAACATCCACAACACATTCTTTCAACTCACTATCCAGAACTATTCCCACACCATTTCGCTTGCCATCGCTGCCACAATAATAGAACTTGTATCCTTCTCCTATCTCTCTTGCCTTCTCACCTTTCCACTTAGTCTCTTGCAGACACGCTATTTTTATCCGTCGCCTTTTTAGGACATCTGCTAACTCTCTTCCTCTTCCAGTCATCGTACCTACATTCCAGCTCGCACACCTCATTCTTACTTCTCTTACTCTCTGGGCTTGCGTCTTACGTCGCACCCGCCCGTTCTGGTACGACAACCCTTGTCCATTTCCCGCAGTGGCCGGGTGCTGCCCCTGCGCGTCGCCTGTGGGGTACGCCCTAGCCCTAACATTACTTTCATTTATTTGAGTCATGTTGCTTATGGGTTTTGGCAGAATTTTTATGACCGGCCGCCTGCCTGACGTCAACCCTCCTTGGGAATGCTATTGTGCATATCTTTTAAGTGTAAGTATGCTAAGTATTCCATTTGTCGCCTCTTACGACACCCGCTGGATGAGACGGGGTGGTGGTATTCTTTAAGCCCGGCACCACACGGGCACCACACTGCTAAGTAAGTACATTAAAACGGGGTGAATAGAAACGTAGGGGTGAATAGAGACATAACTTTGAAAGGGATTATAACATTGAATTAATTTAAAAGGTTACCAACAAGTATTCTATTTTATTTGCTTAATTTTACTTTATAATAATTGAGATACCTTTTCGGCAATATACATGGATTCAACGTAACAATTCCTCTCAAAGTGCTGTTTCGATTCACCCCCGCGATTTCTATTTACAAGGGTGTAAAATACAGTCTTTCGCAAACTGACAGGGTGAACCCTGTCAGTTGTTGAGTTCTCTGAATATACCAATATACCACCTTTTTTTTTTTTTTGGGCGGGTGGAAAATCATCAAATAACTCCCGCTCTTGGGCAGAGCGAAAGGGATTTACATAACAAGCTTAAAGAAAGTGAGATTCATGACCTAGAATTCTTAATCTAAATTCTATGAAGTGGAAATAAGCATAATAGAAGAAAACCCAGCTTTATAATATCGGTGTGACATCCGTTTTATTAATTCGTATTCTTGTCAACAGTCTTTTTTTTAATGAAACCCATCTCATGGGGTGAATAAAAAAATAACTAGTCCGCCATCTTTGTTTGACAGTCTGCCATATTGGATTCAGAATGCATTGTCATCCGAATTATACTTGTATGCAAAATTCTAGCCCAATCAGTTTTGGATAACTGTTTTCAAATTCAGTTGCAAGATTTGACTTTACAAAATAAAGCCCGTATCAAGTGTAATAATACGCCACATTGTACGGTCATACACAGTCCTACTAATTTATTTATTTAATTTATTCCCTTTTAGTCCATCGTACACGTTTGAAAACCTGTTTGGTGGTGTGGTGTCGATAACACGGGATCAGTTCGAGAGCGCCAATGGATACTCCAACCTTTACTGGGGGTGGGGGGCTGAAGATAATGACATGTTTTGGAGGTGAGATGGTTGAATCTACAGTTATCCTGCTAATATCATTTATTAACCATTTTAAAACAGTAACCATGGAGTTTCTTGCCGGTTCTTCTCCATAGGAAATGATCAACCCGAACCGTACACCTTTTTCTCGACCAGAAAGTCTAAGTGCCCGTGCCAATGGGAAATAAAATATTTTGATTTTTGATGACTGAATATTTATATACGAAACTGTGTGAGCGTGTGTGGCTGTCTGGGTGTTTGTTTGCTACTCTGTCACGCAAAAACTACTGACCGGATTTGGGTAAAATTTGGCACACATATAGTTTATAGCCTGGATTAATACATAGGATACTTTTTATTCCGCTCTATTCTCGTTCCTGTGGGACAATTGCCTCTCTCAAAGTGGGCGAAGCCGCGGGTAATATTAAAAAGGAAAGGTCCTCATGTGAGCAAGTTTGTGTCTGGACCTTAAAAGAGACTATGACCTCTGAGTTTGTTTTGGTTGTTTTTTCTCTGAGTAGTCGGTTAAAAAAATCGGCACCATCTAAAGTAGTTGTAAAAACATATTTTCTAAAAAAACACAACAGCTTTCAATAAAAAATAAGTGCCACTCTACTAAAATACAAGTGGCGACAGCGACATCTATCTCAACACATGCGAACTAAATTGGCAAATCCTACATCGCGCTATCAACTTTATCCGTGACATTAGCGAATATAGAAAATCCCGACTTACATATGTCGCGCAGTTAGCCCACCAGATACAACACCCGTATGGTCGGAGGATCCTCCCTTTTTTATGAGGGATGAGGAACTTCACACCATGTTCCTCATACCCCCCCAAATACCTTAATGCATTGGAACTCATTTTGTTGAAGGTTGCGTGCTTCAGGCTATCCAATAGTAAGGTACAACAGCAGTATTGGCGTCTACCTCATGCAGCCACACACACGCGAGCAAGAAAATCCTTTCAGGTATGATGCACACGATGCCTTCTTTACTTCAGACATTACCTACTGTTGACCCTTTAACAATTTTCTAGCGACACTGAGGGACAAAATTGATGAGACATTTATTAGGCACCGTGCGGGCAGGCAGACGTCCATGTCGTTATAATAATATACCTATAGTATTTTTTAAAACAGGTTTGTCGCTGTGTGTACGTACCTACCTAGATACTTATGGTTATTAACAGTGTGTTCTCGATATTTTGTACCTACTCTTTTTGTATACACATACTAATTGTATGCTAACTTGTACGCAACATCTATCTGAAATTAGCACGTTATTAGCGCTAGAATTATTCCGTATCGAATCGCTGTCAACAGGAAAAATGCTCCAGAAGATTGTCAGCATACCAATGTTGATACTTCGACGAAAACATGATAAATATTTTTTTTTTTTTTTGCAAAAAAAGCCGACTTCAAAAACACAAAAAATAAACTTCTGAAGAAAAATCAGCTTCTGAAGTCGGTGACATTTGTTTGTTTGATTTCGTTTTTTTGCCACCGACTTCAGAAGCTGATTTTTCTTCAGAAGTTTATTTTTGACTTTTTGGTGTTTTTGAAGTCGGTTTTATTTTTTGCCAAAAAGTTTTTTATTTTTCTATTTTTAGTTGTTACCAAACAAATAATAGGTTTTATTTATCCCCAATAAATGGAACATTACATAATATCTTACTGTCCAAATCTGGGTGTACACATCTGCGTACCCCCTCAGATCATACAGGCGTGATGTTACGTCATGATGTTGTATAAACAATAAACATGCAAGCGATTGCAGCAATCACGACAGATTTGCCGTCTATTTTTGAAGAGTTCTATTGTATATCTCCGAAGATCAGGATCAGATCTTCGCCAAATTTAAATGGGACCACCTCAGAAGTATACTCTTTCAAATAAAAAAAGAATTTTGAGAATCTGTTCACAAATGGAGGAGAAATCAGGTAACATACATAAAAAAAAAAAAAAAAAAAAAAATACATACACACGAACATATAACCTCCTCCTTTTTTGAAGTTGGTTAAAAAGTGAATAAAAACTTCAGAAGTAAAATCAACTTATCTTTGAATAATGACAGTTTAACATCATTCATTGCGTTTTTTCTTTTCAAGCATACGAATTTTGAAACAAAGAACGCAATGTATTTCTTAACTTCCTTCAAATTGTATTTGGGAAGCTCTCATTTTTTTTGTTAATGGGACAAGCCCGCCACACTATTCCCAAACCATTGTAACTCCTGTAAGTCAGAATCAACAGTGGCGACCACAAGAAAAGCGCCGAGACAATGAAGCTCGACGAAGTCTCAGAGAAACGATTTAACTGTCTTGGATCCCGCAACGAAATTAATCAGAAAAGAATAGTGGAGGAGAAGGAAAAACATAATTTCCACTTCCCTCCATATCAGCAGGAGACAGAACAGAACAAGGCCAATAGGCATACAGGGACGTATACAACTGGGCTAAGCTCTCATTTATAGCTTTTGCCTTTGAGGTCTTGCCCTTACCGTATTTCTCATAAGTACATACGTACTTAATACATAACATCACGCATGTACTCCCCGAAGGATTAGGCAGAACTGCACCCATTAGTACACCTACATTGCGCCAGTTATGTTTAAGTCCCATGTAATAGGGGGCGAGTCTATTGCCAGCCATCAACTGGGCACAAATCCAGACTCCGTGGCTGCTACTGAGAAATTTCTGACCGGAAAACCCAAAAACACTTAACCCGACCGGAGAATCGAGCCCAGGATCTCATGAACCCCGTCGGGGCTGCGGGTTGTTCGCAAGAGATACCGCGGCCTCGGCATAATAAAGGGCTATGAAGGAACATGGTGGTTTTTAGTCAGTAGAAGCAGACTTCTACTGACTAAAAACCACCATCACCACCAGCGAAAGGAAGTGTCAGAGACACTTCCTTTAGCTCTGCCCAAGAGCGGGAGGGGTTATTTGATGATTTCACACTATCCCTGCCTCGTTGGTCTAGTGGTTGCAACCGCGACTGCTGAGTATGAGGTCCTGGGTTCGATTCCCGGGTCGGGCAAAGTGTTATTGGCTTTTTCCATCAGGAATTTATCAGTAACAGCTACAGAGTCTGGATTTGTGCCCGGTTGATGGCAATAGGTTCGCCCCCTATTACATGGGACTTAAACATAACTGGCGAAATGTGGGTGTACTATTAGGTACACCTCTGCCTTACCCTTCGGGGATTACAGGCGTGATGTTGTTGTGTTGTTCCCACCACCCAAAAAAAGAAAAAGACCTCATGCAGAGCAGTCGCGCTTGCGATCGATACACTAACGAGGAAGAACATAATATATTATATTGGTACATAACTTACCTAAGTAACTAGATTTCAGCTGGCAGTAAACTAATTAACTACCTGTCACATACATGGTGGTATACCGCAGACATACTTGGGAACAGTTGGGGCATTCCTCTCCGAATATTATTATATAGGTTGTAGGTTGTTGCCATTGATTTATATCAAATACGAACACAATTATATTATGAACGATCACCAATGTAGTAGCTGGATGACCGAGCTTTGATCGATCGTTTTCTATTTTTGAATACGTTTTCTAAAAAACAAACTTCAGAAGAAAAATCAGCTTCTGAAGTCGGTGACATTTGTTTGTTTGATTTCGTTTTTTGACACCGACTTCAGAAGCTGATTTTTCTTCTGAAGTTTACTTTTCACTTTTTGGTGTTTTTGAAGTCGGTTGTTTTTTTGCAAAAAAGTTTTTTTATTTTTTCATTTTTAGTTGTAGTCCTGTACAAATATTTACTATGCATTTAACGTCCAACCAAGAAACCTAACTCTTAAACTTCAAGATTCCCTTATCATTGCTTTCAACTCCTAACCGTTGAGGAGTAGTGCCTTCCATCATCAACTCATCGACATGAAGATTGATGACTGCTAGATGCGAATACTTGAATAGCGTCAGAAAAAGCACGAAATAAATAGTACGTGCCTATGAAATTTGAGGGTTGCCCTCGATTTCTCTGGGATCCTATCACCAGGTCCCAGTTTCTATATCATGGTACCACCCTTGACATATCTCCTTTACAATAAAAAAAATAATCATCAAAATTGGTTCATAAACGACGAAGTTATTAGCGGACACACATAAAAGAAAAATCTTCATATATGAAAAAAAATGTTCATAAAATGAAAAGTACTGGGTCAAACAATGTCAAATTTTTATGGGAGGTCCAAATGGCAACTATTACGCATCAGACTAAACAACAATCACGTAAATCGGATCATAAATCTCGGCGTAATCGGTGTACATACATAAAAATAAAAAAAAACATACCGATCGAATTGAGAACCTCCTCCTTTTTGGGAAGTCGGTTAAAAATGAAACCTAGCTAGATCGATTTATCGCCCCCAAAACCTGCATACTAAATTTCATGACAATCGTTGGAGTCGTTTCCGAGATTCAGATTATTTATATACATAAGTATATGCAAGAATTTTCCAAAGCGTAGATCTCTATGAAAAAGAACGGGCAAGAAACTCCATGCATAAGTACTCTTATAAATCAGAAAATTGTTACAAAACCTTGTTTAAGGACATCATTCATGTTGAGTTGGTACATCTGTGAGAAAAATATAACATAACATTTTAAAAGCCAATTTTATTTAATTTTACCTAATAGGTATTATCTCAGAGTAGAAACCTATATATTATATTTTAATTATTTCCCAGAAAATGGCGTTCGAATTTTGCTAAGTGTATATTCTTTTTTTTTTGTAACGCTCTTTTGAACAATATTTTTTTATTATTATTATAATTAATGTTCGACGGTAACTACCATAGATACCAATACATAATATTAATTTTCAAAGCAGTTTTCAAAAAAATTGATATACATAATTACGTGTAACTCGAAATTAATATTAATTGCCGAACGACTGAAATGATTGAAAGTCATCAAAACACAGTTGTGCTAACTAAACCATATGTGTGTATTAAAGACTAGCTGACCCATGCAACTTCGTCTGCGTCACATAATATACGTAGCTTATAACAAATAATGTCAACATAAATTGAGTTAAATCGTAACAAACAAAAAATCGTATCTTTCCTCTTTATAATATTAGTTTAGATTATATTAAAGTGTGAATTACTATAGGTATCTCTTACTGTTAAATATACAGTAACACCTTGTACCTTGTAAACAGTAAATATTTTGAATTTGAATTTCTCCGGAGTCCCCGGAAGCCAGAATCCCCACTAACCTACCGCACCGGACCGAATGACTGCCGCACGCGTAATTATTTTGTCGCGCGGATATTTTTACATTGCGATATCTTCTAAGATATTTGTTTAAACTGTATAGAGTAAAGGGCACAAATATTCTATATTAAATTTCTGTGCTAACAAACACATTAATTTAGATATAGATTAATACCATATGGGTTAAATAAGCTACGCAAAATATCATTCTTTTTAACCTAACATTTTAATAGTAAAAAATGGTTACAGTGAGTCAATCTTAAAAGATAGACATATCCTCTTACGGACTTTTTTTTAGAACTTTTAAAGAGGAACAATTCCTTGATACATGATATTTGCGTAACTTAAACCGTTTTCGCAGCGCACGCAACGGAAGCTCTCAAAAAGGAATATCTTTTCCCGTTTTTGCAACATTTTTCATTTATGCTCCGCTCCTATTGGTCGTAGCGTAATGTTATATAGCCTAAAGCCTTCCTCGATAAATGGACTATCCAACACAAAAAGAGTTTTTCTATTCCAACCAGTAGTCCCAGAGTTTACCGCGTTCAAACAAACAAACAAACAAACTCTTCAGCTTTATAATATTAGTATAGATAAATAATAAATATTACAAAAACACATACTTATTTATTTACAACTATAGCTCTGCCCTGCGACCTTTGTTAGCGTTAAATTATAATTTTAAATGTTCTTACTTCCAGATTTTGTTACCAATTTCAAGGCTTTTAATTGTTTTGCATGGAACCCCAATTATTAAAAAAAAGTAGCCTATGCTAGACCTTATGACATCAGCTATCTCTCAGTAAAAGATTCGCACAAACCAACAACAAAAAAAAAATCGGTCCAGCCGTTTTGGAGGTTAGCCAAAACAAAAATTTTAATGTGGTTACTTTCATTATGCATTCAGTGAAAAGCTGTCAAAATATTACAAATACTAGCTGACCCATGCAACTTCGTCTGCGTCACATAAATCAAATCATATCAACATAAATTGAGTTAAATCGTAACAAACAAAAAATCTTATCTTTCCTCTTTATAATATTAGTTTAGATTTTATTAAAGTGTGAATTACTATAGGTATCTCTTACTGTTATATATACAGTAACACCTTGTACTTGTAAACATTATGGTGCAGTAAATATTTTGAATTTGAATTTCCCGGAGGCCAGAATCCCCACGTAGGGGCCTACATTGCGATGGAACGCGCGTCAGCCGGCTGCCCGGACCGAACGAATCACTGCCGCGAGAGTAATTATTTTGTTGCGCGGATATTTTTACATTGCGATATCTTCTAAGGTATTTGTTTAAACTGTATAAAGTAAAGGGCACAAATATTCTATATTAAATTTCCGTGCTAACAAACACATTTATTTAGATATAGATTAATACCATATGGGTTAAATAAGCTTCGCAAACTATCATTCATTTTAACCTAAAATTTTAATAGTAAAAAAAGGTTATAGTGAGTCAATCTTAAAAGATAGACATATGCTGTCGCGGACTTTTTTTTAGAACTTTTAAAGAGGAACAATTCCACCATACACAATATTTGCGTTATATTAGTAAAAGTATATTGTAAAAGAGTAAAACACAGAACTATAGGTAAAACAAAACAAACAAACAGGGGTTAAACAGTAAAATTAGGGGAATTAAACGAGCGTTTCGCGGATGTGTTCAAAGCGCGCGCGAATCGTACTCCACTGTCTTTTAGTTCGCGCGTCGCGGGCTGGGTTGCCAGGAGTCATAGACGGTGTTGCCAGCTCACAAAAATGTTTTAAAAAGGCAGTGCTACACAAAGCTTTTTCCATACAATTTGACATAAATTTTGCGACAATCTGTCATTTTGTCGATTCTTCCGTCGACAAAACCCGTTTCTTCGGTGGTCATGCTAAGCCGGCTGGTACTAACACTTGTGAATAAGTGCCTTTCATCATCGTGTCCAGTCAACCTTTTACACAGACCGCACACATCTCTATAAATATAATTATTTACATACATTTATATTCTATTAATATTATACCTTTATTACTTACCTATTTATTATCCTCTATATCACCTTATTATTAATAATGAATAATCTATGTAAATAATATTTACAGAGGTAACTGACACCTGACACTGCTACTTTGCTAGGTGGCTTACAAAATAATATTTACATAGGTGTGTGCGGTCTGAGAGAGGTTGAATAGGACATGATGTTGAAAGGGAAAGGCATTCATTTATTTTTAAGTTAATAAAATGTATACGGGACCTTCGCGCAACCTTCAAAGGAATCTCTTAAATCGAACCAGTAATCACAGAGAAATACGTGAACATAAATGAAAACATAACCAACTACATTTTTAGAAATCGGTTACCATTCAGATCCAGCCTGTCCCCTTGCTGTCGTCCCCTAGCGAAACCATAAGCCGAGGCTCATATCCTACAGGGGGTGATTGTTTTTACCTGACTGGAGGTCTTGTACTCCAGGCATCCATTGGATAGTCTGGTTAGCTTAACTCCTAGGTGGTTGCACTGAGGGTTTCATAATTTTACTCCTGGACATAGGCCTCCTCCAGGTGTCGTCAGATTGACCGGTCCCGTGCCTCTCGCATCCACCGAATCCCCACTACCTTCACCAGGACAACGGTCTACCTAGTGCGAGGCCTTCCAATGCAACGTTTTCCAGTTCGCGGTCGCCACTCCAGAACTTTTTGGCAGCATCGGCCATCCGTTCTGCGAGCAATGTGCCCTGCCCATTGACAATAGTCTTTTTTTTACAGGCACCATCTTCTCAGCAGTGCAGTGGAAAGATACAAGATTGACGGATTGTCTAATGTGGAATACTATGTGATTTCTACGAAGTTTCTACCTCTTTGTACGCATATCGTCGTCGACATTAACCCAAGGGCTGACAATATTACCAAACTTAATCAAAAATGGTCTAAAACTAAGTATTATTAAAATATTGCAATGGAATGGTGTTTTAATTATTTTATATTATATTTGGTGGGTGGCTTGTGGCTACATAAAAGGTAACAGGCGCACGAGGCAAT
Organism: Diarsia brunnea; assembly: GCA_949774965.1. Classification (NCBI taxonomy): domain Eukaryota; kingdom Metazoa; phylum Arthropoda; class Insecta; order Lepidoptera; family Noctuidae; genus Diarsia; species Diarsia brunnea. The sequence continues at coordinate 13,940,489 of OX459013.1, read as the reverse complement.
TTTCAGGACTAAAGCACACTTGGCGAGGCTGATCCGTAGATGGGACCATCTACGCCAGGGATGGCGAACCAATGGCACGCTTGCCATTGATGGCACGTTACAAAATATTTTAGGCACACCACCGAATTTTTAGCCATACATATTTTCATCATTATTTTAGGATTTCACTTTAAATATTGAACAGGCTGTCGGGGCTCGTTAAATTTATGTTTCATCTAGGAAATTATTCTGCTGAAGTGCTGACGTTAGTCATTCGAATCTTAGAAGGGTGGGCGGACACGGAAAACGCTCCTTACACTAGGTGACCACTGCGTGTAGATGTATAGAAGGTGCAGTAGGCTTGCCGACGCGCAACACGCACGAACACTAGTTTTTTATTAATTATTTTCAGAGACGAATAACATAAGATTCAATTAGAAACTTGTAACTTTTTTTTGTACTAAACTTCAGTTTGGTAGAGGAGTCCAGTTCAACATACAATCTACTAAAAGTAATCTCTTATAACCCCTATATTACACACAAGTTAATTATCATAAAATCAGCAACAACAGAAGTTACACTAATGTTACTTTAATTTGAATTACACGTAGAATTTAAAAATTTATTACGATATAAGTACTTAGGTCATTTTTTTTCTGTTTGGTAGTAAATAAAGAGCTTTTAGTTGAAAATATTTAGTGTATATCTGCCAATAAAGACTAAGCAATGGACGGCACGTGCCAGGTCTCAATAAACATTGCTTTAGAAAAAATGACATGTTGATTCATAAAGGTTCGCCATCCCTGATCTACGATATATTATTATATGCATGCCATGCCATTTGCAGATCAATGACAGTCGTTAAGCAGGTAGACCTTAATTACAGGGGCAGGTTCCTGGATTGTAGTGGTCAGATAGGCAGTCGCTCGATGTAAAAGACTGGTATTCAGCTGCATTCGGTTAGACTGGAAGTCGACCCAAACATAAGTGGGACTTGTGAAAAGGCTGACATCATGAAGGATTGGTATTTTATTCCTTTGCTAGTTCAGTGCTTGACATGACGATCCTGGAAAAGTGCTGAAGTTTTGATATTTGAAATTGTTAAAAGCGTCCTTTACATGTATATTTGTACGCCAAAAGACAAAACAGAGAAACAATTATTGTGACACCTTGCAAACTGTTTTTATTTTATTCAAGTGGAACAGCAAACAGCTACAGTATATAAGTATAAAAAAGAGATACACGAAACATGAACAATAATACCGTAGCCCACAACGCTGTTCACCTAGTACCTGTTGTAACCTAGTACCTATGTTTAAAGTAAGATAAAGATTATTGATTGATTGAGTAGATGTGGCTGTTGGACGACGTCCCGCGCCATACGAATATTAGGAATACTTCAAAGCTTCATACTACAGGTAAATTAATGTGATATAGGTACCTAATTATCTACTATCTCCAATACAGGAGGATGTGGCGACGAAATAAAACGACGGTGCGCCATCACCAGGTCAGCCGTGGAAAGGCTGGGAAAGATTTGGGGGGACAGGAGGATTACCAAGAAGACGAAGGTCAGATTGATGAAGTGCCTTGTCTTTCCGATCTTTCTCTATGGTGCTGAAACGTGGTCTCTGCGAGAGCAGGATCGCCGTAAAGTCGACGCTTTGGAGATGTGGTGCTGGAGACGCCTCCTAAAGATCCCGTGGACAGCGTTTCGCACCAATGTCTCTATTCTCAAAGAGCTTAATATTAAGAACCGGCTTTCGTCTACTGTGCAGCTGCGAATTTTAAAGTTTTTTGGTCACATTACTCGTAATGAAAGCTCGATGGAGAGACTAGTAGTTCAGGGCCGAGTAGAGGGCAAAAGATCGCGCGGCCGATCACCGACTCGCTGGACTGACTTGATAAAAAAGGCTACCGATTCGACCATGGTTCAGTGTACTCGCAACGTCTCCAACCGGCAGAAATGGAAGCACATCGCTGAAAGAGCAGTCCTCGGGGAAGTCAACGACCCATCAAACATCTCGCCGTGTACCTCATCTGCGCAACCACGACCACTCTGACAAGAGCGTACCGACTAAGAAGAAGAGAGGTACCTAATTATTGTCATTGCACCACGGAAATCGCCGCACCAGGCATGCTATATTTTCAGTGGTTAAACTATTGGTGGTTGTTGCTTATGAAATGAACAGAACGAACGATGTAGAACGATGCTAGATCTATTACTTTATATGAGCTAGCTTTGAATAAGTAGGTAGTATGAAATCCGCATAAATCGCAATGAGGCAAGAACGCCAAGATCAGTGTATCCTGAATTCATTTTTATGAAGTTTTACTGGAACTCGTTAGGCCAGCGTAGGTAGGTACTGCAAAAACTGATTGAGAGAGGAGGAACGGTTAGAAGACCCCAACAGAACAGTATTATAATTTCTCTAATATTCAGCAGATGTCGCTGTGCGTAATGACAACATTGATACGAAATTTTAAACGTAACTTATTAAATTTAAAACATTTCACAAATCATTTAGTTCATAGTGTCTCGATGAAAATAATAAAGAAACATAAATTAATTTTAACTTATATCATAACAAAGTCAAGAGTCTACGTAGAGCGAAACGTTTTGCATTGTGTTGCCATGTTAGAGTACACTTCTAAAAATAAGGGACTTTCAAACATTTACGTGTGCAGCTCGTAAGTTTTTACGATCAAATAATAAACAAGGAAAATTGGTTAAATGTTCAACTCTTTCATTGTTATTTTTGCTCTTTTCGTCCAATAAAGTTGTAACACAAATGTAACATTATTTAGCGTTTTAATAAAATAATAAGTGTTCGTTGTTTTGTTGAGTCTTCATTGTCTGTCTCAATGTAGCTTGACTATACGTAATGGTAAAAATATTTCTCGGCCTGGTAACACTGGTTCATTCTCTCCCGATGGTTAAATTAAATGTCAATTGTCAGTTGATTATTGCGGTTTGCAGTAGGCAGTGACGGTGTGTGATTCATGTGGGTTTTCCGCATTGACAATATTCCTATTATTCGTACTTTCACCAATTAAATATCATCTTAATTGTGTAATAAACAATATTTGCGTGTCGTAATAACGGGTACAACGTGTTTGTGTCGGAGCTGGTGGTTCTAATCCCCAAAACCGTGATAGGCAGTGTTTTTTTCGTCGAAGACTTGTTTTTTTTTGTGTTTTTCGTTTCTGATTTTTGGCGCAAGTTGTTCGGAAATTCTAAGTGGACTGAATACAAGGTAAGGACGATACTTATGTATATTTGTGCATGTAGTATTATTATAAAACTCGGCTGTTTTGTAGCGTTGGTCTAAATATAGAAACCTGTTTTATGTATATGTATTTACGTTGTTGTTATTCTAATATTTATTCTGGAGCACTACGTTCCTACCTAACATTCTTAAGAGGATAGGTAAACATTAAATATTACATGATACCTACTACATGGAAAACTTTACGGATTTTATAGTAAGTAGGTACAAAACAATTAAACAAAACTCATAAATATTCAAACATTGCAATTACTTCTAGTTCTATTACTACATCGGAAAATGAGTACAATATACCTTTTTGGTGACAAAATAAAAATCCATTCAAACATCTAAGTAGGTAGTTACTTACTTAAAGTTATTTAAATCTATGGCAACTTAGATAATATATTTACTCTTCTAATCAATGTAAGTATAACAAGTCTGTCCATTTCCCTACAAAACTTTTTTACCAAGACAAATTAAATTCAACCATAATATATTTTTCTAAGCTTTTGACCACCGGCCAATACCATAACTTATATCTAACTTTTTAAACTGACCATAAGTCAGCAGAATAAGAAACCAAAGAGAAGTGTTCCCAAAAGAATTCCTGGTCTATGGTTATTACATAAGAGAAACAATTTAGCACTCCGATATTGATATGACCTCGACAAGACCAGTCTTATTGTCTTGAGGATGTGCTCATTGAAGTGATTGCACTATAATTTCATTTAAATATTTCCTATGTGTGTATTCTGGAACTCTGCTCTATTTTTACAATTTGCCCGGTTTATGGTACATGGCCAGCATTTTTCAAGATGGTCTTTTGAAAGTAATAGACAATAGTTCTATAAATAACTAACTTTTTTATTTTAATAAGAGAATCTTACCTATAATAATTTACAATTCTATGATAACATGTTATCCTTAAAATAGTATTAGGTACTAAAATTGATACTAAAACAGGTGTTATTGTGTAATAATTATAATATCCTGATGGCTGTTAAATTCTTTATTTTATTTCAAGTAGATAGTAAAACAGTAGTTAAAATACTGGTAATTAAATTAATTTTAGTAGGTGGATAAAAAAATATTTGAATATTTCCCTTATAAGTCAGTGACATTTTTGTGTGCAAAATTAGTTACAGTCAACCACACATTTTTATTACTCAAACCCTAAAAAAAATCACATTTAAGTATTCCTAAAAAAAAATTAATGATAATTTTTTTTTTTTGTTACAATCAGTATTAAATGTCAAATTGTTACTATCAGTATTAACCTATTGATCGAGTTTGTGTCTTCCCATCTCATACTTATCATAATTAACAGCTGGTAGGTACCTACATATAAGGTCAGGGGCCATAGCGTTATTACGTCGATTTTTTTTTATCGAAAAAACTGTTGTCCTATAGAACTGTAACTAATTATGTTTGCATCATGCACAATCAGTATCATTATAGAATATGAATAATTTCCTCAAATTATGAAAATATTACTCAAATGTCAGGAGCATAAGGTTGGATTTTCAAATGCAGAGAGTTTCGGACATCCGACCTTATGCTTCTGATGTCGAGATTAATGATACACATGAAAAGAGGAATTTGAACTTTAAAATCGACCTACCTAATTACGTTACGTTTACACTGCGCGCTTAGGGCCTCTGGAGTCCGAGCAGATATTTAGTTGATCTCTACTATCATAATTATCATACTTTCGCAGCCAAATAACCTAGACCTCTAAAAATAGATCTTAATGAATCTACATAAAAAGTGGCACTACAATGAACTTTGAACCTTAATACTACTTCTTCGTAAAGGCTAGTTCCAAACCCGTCAGTCCGCGTAGTGTTAGCTCATTTGCATAATTATTACTTGGTCATTGTAAATAGAATAAAATGTTGTTTTGTTTGACCTCATCTCGCTTAGTGTCTCCGTGACGTCAGCTAAGGCCGTCTGTGTTGACATAATAATAGTAAGTCATTTGCTACGCTATTACCGGTGTTAAAACACAATTACAATTAGGTAAACTAATTACAAAAATGGTCACACCTAGTCACTATCAATTTACATAAAAATTACATTTGGTATTACCAATAAAATATTTTTATAATCATCAACAAGGAAAATAGGATATCCACGATCACTGCGCTTATAACAGCGCTGAAATATCAGGAACTTAAAACAAAAAATAAATTGTAAAAATTATATCCCGTCCGTCCGTGATATTGATAATGTAAGTGATCATGTCAGTTGAAATCTAATATTTTCATAATTTTAAGAATTTATTCATATCTATCGTGCTTCTACTAGGGCCTCAGAACGTCAAAAATTACGTAAAAGCAGTCTATGAACGGGTACCCTTCGCCATTCCCTAGTGGTTTTACTGGGAAGTTGAAATGGCGCAACGAACTCCTCAGCAACACATCTCTCTGTTAGGTTAAATCATCAAGTCTTTGGTGCACTTTGCCTGCAGTTTAAATGTATTAGAATAACCTGAATCAAACGTGTGCTAAAAACGTTAATATTAAGATTATTTCAAAATCCCATGCAGTCCATGATGTCTTTTGCTTATCGTGTGATTCATCATATCTTGCGCGTCTCCGTTTTTTTGTGAAATCCTGGCCTTTCACCAAAGAGATCATCACCATTCAACATATGAGATGTACTCCTCCTCAAAATAATAGCAGGAAAAGCGCTATGTTCCGGTAATGAGAAACTGAACGTCGTCATTTCTTACGTAACTCTCGCGATCTGGATTTCGCGAAGGCTTTCTCATCGGGACATGTTCGTCTTGGCCTTGGTGATTGTGTACGGCGATGTGTTACTAGAGTACTAGCATTAATGGCACGATTATTAAGTTTCGATTGCTAAGAAAAACGTCAAAAAGGTGCTCGACCTATCAACTAGTGCTATTAAGTTACTGGGGCCCAACACAAACACTAATCATATTTTAAAGGGATATAATATATATCGGGAAAAAGTCGTCAAAACTGTGAAAGGTTGAATAGGCTATAATTAGGCTAGATTTCATAATTGTCACAGTACGGTGAAGGAAAATATCGTGAGGAAACCAGCACGCCTCAGAGATATTTATCGACGGCATGTAAAGCCAAGTTACAGGCTCATGGGCGGCATAGAAACTGTTGCCAGGTTAGGCACTTACCACACGATAAAGAAGAACTAGGCCCTTAATCACTAACTGCTGCACTCAGAGACGTTTAATGATTACTTAAGCCTTCATTTAGTAAAGATTTGACATATAAAACCTTCACTAAGGGCTCGGTTACGGACATGCGGGGCGTCGCGCGGCGCGTTGTGCGTTTTTAATTCAAACACATGGCGATCTATGAAAACGTTAACGATTTCAAACGTTGATTTTACGAGAAGCGATTTTTCGCTTGTTAGTTTAAAATGAAGCGTTCGTTGCAGTGGACGCGCCTCTCAGTAAATAAATAAAAAAGCTCGAGACGAGCCTTCTGCACGCGTCGCGCGACGACCCGCGTCTCCGTAAACGAGCCCTAAAGTGTCGAAATCTTTAGTAAGTAATGGCTTAAGTAATCATTAAACGTCTCTGAGTGTGGCAGTAATACTGGACATCCAATTAGTTTATTACTTTAATAAACTAATTGATCCCTGAAATTAAAAAAAAAAACCGCTGACAAGCAGGCAGAAATAGGACAAAAACAGCAAACCGTCAAGTGGTCGTAAATAACCATATCAGTAATATTCTGTTTTTTTCCAGTGCATCCCCCTTCCTATCCTCAAGAACCAAGTACTTCGTTTCCTGGATCCTTTCATTATTCCTCTACTCCGGCAAGAAGGTCGCATGGCAGGTTTTAAAGTAAAATTATTGTCAGTATTCATATTTTTCGTGGCAATTGTTCTGATCTACAGCATGTATGTATATGTATTCGAACGGATACGGCTACACAATAAAAATATGCAAATACCATTTGGCAGTATATTCGTAAACTTAATGTAGAAAAAGTAATTAAAGATTTATTATTATCCTTGAATTTTTATTCCTCCCATATAATCGAAGTTTATGATGTAGATTTTAATGTTTTCCGTAATCAGCTATTTTCTTTTATGTTCTTGTAAGAAACAATCAATCACAACTACTAAATAAGTAATGGTAAAAACGACTAGGTATTTACTAAAACAATGTTAAACATAATCTTGTGTTTTATCCCCACTTGTGCTTAAAAGTGCGCCAATGTGTGCAAGGCCAATAAAGGCTACTGCTAATAAATGCACGCCGGTCTATGTTCGTAATGTTCCTCCATTCTCCCATAACTGTTCGTGTCATTGTTTCGGAAACGTGATTTTTATACTAATGACACCGCAATTTTGGTCGCATTTCTATAGGAAAACGTGCTAAATGCTCCGACGTTTTATAAACCAGAATTCGTTTTTTATTTTTGCAATAAAAACGGATTCTCGATTTTGCCCTTTTTAGTTGTAATTTCGGACGCAAATCCTTGTCAAGTATCAATATTACATTGTAACTAGAAAATTACGTCGTCACATAGACGACGAAGAAAAATTGCATATTATAGAGGATAACTCATCAACTACTTAAGCAAAGTTAATGAAATGTTTACGGGACAGCCGCGCGATCTTCCTCTGCCAAATTAAAAAAGAATAACTTAAATCGGAGCAGAAATCACGACGAAATCGATCAACATGACAAAATGATGCTGGTGGCACAAATAATCTTCTTATTTAAAAATCGGTTAAAAATGCTTCGTTTATTCTCATGCATAAATTAAATCGATTATCGATGAAGATTAGGAATGGTTTTCATGTTCTTTACCGTAAAAACGTTACTGTAACCGTGAAGTAATTTGTGTTAGATTTCGCTATAAAATTTTTATGTATCAAGTCATTAAAATTGATATGGGCTGTCTTATCTCAAACATTAATAAGGATCAAGTAATAACCTCGATTATGAATTAGAATTTAAGAAGTAATTGGAAGATCTATCTTCAGAATATTATGTAACTAAAAAAAATCATGAACGTTAGGGTCCCACTCATTAACATACTAATTCATTACCATCGCACCGAAAAGAAAAAATCAGCAAGAATTAAGTAGATTTTCCAGCAACGAAATGGTGACAAGTTCCTATCCAGGTTATTTCAAGTCATTAAACTTGGGAATTAGAATCCAAGAGTAATCAGAGCTTAGATGAAACTAGACAAAACTGCCAGACTTTTTACATCTAGACTTCTAGATCTTTAATCAAGTTTGTGCCAAATCATTGGTTAGTGATTACAAAACGGTCTTAGTTTTTCTAGTCCCCAGTTTAATATACCGTTTAACTACCGCTAAATTCTTGTACCCAGATGTTACTCACAGTGGGCCCTATCAGAATACCAGCGCTGCGGTATTTGTTTTTTCATCTATCGCAGCACCATGCTGAGATAGGAGCCTTTTTGGCCTCGCACAGGTCTTTTTTTATTATTATTTAGTTTTAGATTCTTTTTTTATTATTTTTGTAGTTCCTGTGTTTGTCCAAATAAATATTTTTCTTTCTTTCTTTCTTTCTTTACTTTAACATACAGGATGCCCTGTCTACTAAGTGCTTGACCACGACCTTCGCGTTCAAGCAACACGCGTGTTGCGACAGTGTCTATGGAGAAAACAAATGTAGGATGCTCAGAGCATGCCACGACGACTCTGTTACATAAAATAGGATACGCGACCGTAACAAATGTGACTGTACTGAGTAATAATAATTAAAATCTCCAATACAACCCTCTCTTTTCACATTACTTCCTTGAGTGACTATTTCATGAATCATTACCCTTCCTTTTGGCTTCGTTGTAGTCGGGTAAAAAGGCATTCAAGGAAGTAATTTGAACTGAGAGGGTTGTAGCTGACGTAAAAAAATTTCGAATTTCGCGGGTTACCCTGAATCATTCAACTCAACTGCGTCTGTTACCATTTTAAGAATTTTAACGTGATTCAAATTATTATTTTGCAAAATCGGTCGTTTTAGGCGCCCTTATCGATTCCATTGAGCGACTGCTTCTGACAGTGTTAATGTGAAACTAAACGTTGAAGCCTGTCTAGCCTAACTTGTGATTTGAAAATTGCTTGATGTATGCACTTGATAGATACAGCAAACTGATTCTATTTGCGGGATCGCTAGTGGAATGTTTTACTCCTGATATGTTTCACCTTGACTGCGATGTGTTTGCTTACTAGCTAGATATTCGATTGGGTATCTATTCTTGTCTGAACTATTCTGATTCAACTAGGCAATGTTTTCCTTAAGTGATATGTACATACAATAGATAATCACCTATCAGTCGTTTCAGGTAGTCAGTGGCCTGAAAGTCTGACATCCTGCCTTACCTAGGGGGTATCATATTACGGAAAATTACCCAGTTCTAACTGGGGAGACAACATGGGAAAATACTAGGCAGATAATGAATCCAAGAGCCCGACAATATTTCCACCTAAAAGCAACCCTGTGTCACTGTTTCAGGTCACCAATTCTGAGCTTTACGGGTCCACAGTTCGTTCGGCAATCGGCATGCGACAGACAAGCCCTGCACCTGACAGTCTCATTGAAGTTGGGCAGCCTTTTGAGCCACGTAAACTATTTGCCTTTTTGGAGCACAGTGTAATGTTTTGAATACGATCTGTTAATTTTACACTTGAGATACTGCGCTCCATCATCATATTCGATTTTGCCAACCGCCTGAACATTCTATTATAATGTCCTTAACCAAATTCTACACAGTTTACGTCTTTAAATATCGCCTGCAAGGTTCTGCGGGCCTTAACCAACAGCCTGTCTAATTAACAATGAAACGTCGCGAGTGAGACGGCACAAACATTGTCTTGAGTTAAATAGTGAGCCTGTGTTACATGCAAACTGTTGGATAATTAAATCATTACCGACGCGGAGCCTTAACGGCGTCTTAATGCTCTCGCCGACGTCTCGAGGCATGTGGCGCGTTTATCTTCGTGTTGCCAAGCTGGTAGTGTGATGGAAGCGTGGTACAAAATACCTTTATACAAAAATACCTTTTAACCTTCAAAGTCAAAGTCAATTTTATTTGTGTAACACAGTTCTTAAATTAATGATAGGTCGCTATGTTCTGCCAAGAGGCGTACAAATATATGGTTGCATAGCGTGCGAAATAATAAAAGAAAAATGCATCATGCGACTGGTAAACGCAAATTATTTGGTAGGTATGTCAAAATTAATAGAATTATAATAAAAATAAGTATTTAAACATAAAATGTCACAAAATGAAGTAATTTCTATAGTCAAAAAAGCTTAGCTTTTGTATACCGTAAAAAGGGTCACTGTATGTTTTTATTCATCTTGTGTTGTCTCCTCCTTAGCTTTCCAGTCTTCACTTTTAATGCTCTTCTCCCAAAAGTTTTCCATAAAATCAAGTCATTTATTCAAATTAGGCTGAAGATCCGCTTTTTTGCACGTCAAAGTATACAGACAGTCCCCCAAAACGCCCACCCTTCGACACTTTCTAATGTTTTAGCTGGGAAGAAGAAGTTACGGAACAAACTCTCCAGCAGTACATACAATAGTGTGTAAGATAATATTGACGTCTCTTCATAATCACAACGCCAGCTATTTTGTAGGCCCTCTTCGCCGACAACCCACGCCTTCGAATGCTGTTCCATACATTTTATCGATTTATGTGCTTCATAACTCTACTTTTCGCAATTTCAAGTAAGGTCCAACAGCAAAACTTGTTAAACAATGACCTCTTTTTAGTTACAGGGAAACAAAAAACAAGATAATAGCTAGCTACACGATAGAAATGTACCTACCTATCTACCTGTAACATCTTAGAGGCAACGTCACTTGAGTACAGGATCTTCGCTGCAAGGACGCTTTCGTGCGCTCCGCCGTCTTTCCATTGTTATTTTGTAGACGGAGCTCTCCTAATAAAATACATGGTCTAGGATTTAGCTTTGTTCAGGGATTTCGTAATAAACGAAATTTGAGATGGTACGTACCTTCATCTAGATTTTGGTAGATTTCTTGCCGACATTTCTTTTTTGAGTGCTTTCGGTTGAAGAACGTTTTAGGTATACTTCCCGTCGGGGCTGCGGAATGTTCGAAAGATACCGCGGCCTCGACACAAAGGGCTAAGAAGGAACATGGGTGGTTTTAAGTCAGTAGAAGTCTGACACTCCCTACCGCTCTGCCCAGAGCGAGGAGGAGTCATTTGATGATTTCCCACCCCCAAAAAAAAAAGGTTATTTTTTTCATACTTTTAGTCATTTCGAACGACGCCGACGGGTTGCCTATGGATTCCGTGGATTATATCAGTCAGAATGTACCTAAATGAATTGCATAGCATTGTAGGTAACAAATGCCGACATAACATATCAATTTATGATCAGGAAAACATGACTAAAATATTATTCTACACCGCGAGCGACAAGACGAGTCGATAATTTATATTAATGAAATGGAAATATTGAAAAATAATTATAGAAATTGCTTTTCCTATCCTTCATTATTGATCGTTATCGTTAAAAATAGTTTGCTAGTAATATATTATTATTATATTCGTAAGTAAGTAGGTATGCGGCGGCATGCGTGTAGGTATGACTCGATGTATGAATGTGAACGAGGCAAAAGGAGTATGTTAAGGAGCGTAGCTGGTGGCGTTCTGTGGTTTCTGCCTACCCCTATAGGAAAAGGGCGTGAGTTGATGTATGTATTTACAGAACAAAACATATCGCTTTAAACGAGACCTTACTAGTAGGAATAACCGAAATTCATGTTTCGCTATCAACCCCACAACCAGATTTCACTTGCTAGAAAATTATAAATTAATCCAATTACAAAGATACGTGTAAGTTTAACGGCATATTTTTCTGATAATGTTGTAAATTAGTATACATATACCTAACAAGGAAAATAAAATATTTACGTATATTATATTCTTATCCTGTTACTGGGGCAAACAGTGCTACAATGATTATTATTATTTACTGCTGCTGCATACAGACATATTTGCACCGAGTTGGTAAACATTTTAAGACTAACGACCTACTTTAAAAAAAAAAAAAACTTTATCCTGTATCGTGGGTGAATTTCTCATGTAAGTATGTTGAATTGCCAAACTTCGGCCTCTTTTATGTGGTACTTAAACATAAGTAGAGGCGAAATTTTGGTGTAGCTACTGAGGCATATCTCTGCCGAAACTTTTGGGCATAACAGGCGTGATGTTATGCAGGTGTACCTACATGCCGCGTAGTGATAGTAAAAATAGCGTACCTAGCATTCCGGTCGAGAGTTCATAACGCAATTACGGTCTAGAGCGCTGCCGCTGTAATCAACGACCTTGAGAAAAATTAAGCCAAAACGTGACTCAAGCCAACAAGGATGCTGGCTATTGGCCATAGAAGTCAAATAATGAAGGATTGCTCCTATTTACTTTTGCACACATATTTATACTGCCGGCTCAAGTCCATTTTTGAACTGAGGCCGACTGTCGTTGTCATGACAACAAGGAGGAATCGTATGTACATATTTCCTCCTACACCAGCCATCCTTGTGTAACCCATAGTTCATTCTGGTTTAATAAATCCTACAGATGCATTGACTTATATATTACTGCGTAAGGACTGGGCGGACGGCATGTTAAAATGACGCCACAAACGTGGTCCCAATAAGGTCTTTCCTAAGCCGAAGTGAACTAGTCCACGATCGGCTCTCTTCGGGTGCGCTCGTAAATTTTATTAAAAGCTTTATTTATGTTCTATATACCTCGAAAATACCACGCCGCTTATACAAGGTTACGTTAACGAGCAGACTACACCGATTCTCTGTATGGCGAACGCGTCGAGCAAATGTTTGGACGACCGTATCTTTAGTTTTTATATCAATGTACAGATGTCATACTCACTGTAATCAATGTTAGAGATGTCTATAATGTGATTCTATATTGAGAAGTGGGCGTTTATGTCAAATAATAAACAAACTGTAGCTGTCAATATGTCTAATGGGGCGGAGAATGTAGGCGTGTCAAGTCAAACTTAAGTTCAGTCCACGACTAACGATACCAGTGTACTCTTGAAAATTGCAGTAGCAGAGCTACTTTGGTAGTAAGTAGGACGTCTTATCTCCGACTGGCAGCTCCTAAGAACCTCATTTTAAAGTTCCGTCGAAAATTAATTTAATCTAAAGACAGCGTGAAACTTTATTATCCAGAACCTTCCTGAAAGACTAAAGTTTCGAGTGTTGAAATCTTATTACATTCAGTTAAGTAGGTAGTTATTCTGATTAACAGCAGTTTACTAACTTGCGTTTGTTGTCAAAAACTAGGCTTGTGAGATGTTGAGTGTAAAACTGGCGAGAATATTATCTTGGTTTAGTCCTCGTACCACCTGGAGGATATAACCATTCCTGTTTAAATATATTTGTAATAAATGAGTTAATTGTTGCCATGATAAAAATTGATTTAGTAAGGTTCAATTTAATTAAAATTGCTGATTGTCTAAAGTAGGCTACACGTGTGCTTATAAATTGTTTGGTGTTCCTTCATCCGAAACATTAATTTCTCATCATAAATAGTTCGTGGTCTAATTGGTTCTGTGTTCAACAACGAATGAACTCACATTCCATTCTCATCGAGGTCGAAATATTATTGAAAATTATCGTAAAGTTTCTGTCTGTACTTATGTGTTGTTTAATATTGTATCAGTTCATCATGAGTTTAATCAATGACCTCATCGCTGTTCTTAACTTTATATTCGAAGCCGAAAAACCCAGTTACATACTATCAGTTTAAAAAAAACCCAATCCATTGTTTTAAATGTTTAAAAAAGATACGACGAGTTGAGAACCTCCTCCGTTTTGAAGTCGGTTAAAAAAGGTCAGGTCCACAACGTAATTATCGCAATGACAGTTGATTACTGTCAAAATAAAAAAAAAATACTACTATGTGTTAGGTACGCAATTACCGCGCAAATTCAAAAACCGAATGATCCATTTTAAAATTTCAAACTCCATTTTAGTATCTATGGTCCCTCGCCTCTAATGCCGCGCTATCCATTACAGTGTGTGGCCAACCATTCCAATAATTTATGATACACGCTGGCAAAGCCGGTCAAGTCTAGAGCCGGCTTCAAACCGGGCGACAAATCCCGAATAAATCCGGCCCGGAAGCCGGAATGGCCGGTCTTCGTTAGAGGAATATTCATGCGGGGTCTGGCCACTACCTGGGCACCCGAAAATATTTTGATTACTTTCAGGAATTTTTACCTCTGAAATTGGCGTTCATATGAGGAAATTCCTTTGAGGTTAGTGGGATGTTTTAGTTCCTTTCTTGTTGCATATTACGTGGAAAGAATCCGGAAAATAAAAACGAAATTATAGTAGGTAAAAGTTCTATGAAATAAAAAATAAACTATCATGTTTATTAATTGACGCCAGTTTCAGATTAAATGTATCAGATTTTCTGTTTAACATATTATATCGTCACCAGTAAGCATCGAAGAGTTATGAGAGGTGTACCTAATAGTACACACATATTTCGTCAGTTATGTTTAAGCCCCATGTAATAGGGGACGCGCATAGATATAATGGGCTTGCCACATTCATTTGATTTGAGATAAAGGCGAGAGAATGATGATGTTACAGGGGGAAACCAGGCACAAATTCAGACTCCGTGGCTGCTACTGAGAAATTCCTGATGGAAAAACTCATTAACACCTTGCATGACCCAGGAATTGAACCAAGGACCACATGCTTAGCAGTCGCGCTTACGGCCACTGGACAGTCAATGTAAGATCTCTCTCTCTCTCTCTCTCTCTGATTATAATCAGAATCTAACCAAACATCAAAATTAACGCTGGGCCCATTCTTTCATGGTCAATGTGAACCAAAAACTTCGTAATATCAGCGTTAGAGCCATTAGGAATCAAGAATAAAACGATATAAGCACTATTAAGTACATATATTGGCACGGACTGCTCTATTTCCGATGAAGTCACATATACCATTGTTATGGGCGACACCATGATTCATTTTCAACATGGAATTCATTAAAAGTGTCGTACGCTCCCCGCATCTTAAAAAGTTTCCTGTCTTTTAAATCGATTAGGAGAATTGAATTTGAATATGCTTTAGGCTACGCTGTAGGTAAATAATTATGTGAGATTTTATTATCCGGTTCGTTTGCCACAAATTCCATGGTAGGTATGCGATACTATAATCGCGTACAACAACAAGGAAATATTTAAAATAACGTCGATACCCATTTATTATTATTATTGGGGGTTTGGGTTTCCGCACTTGGTCCTTGAAGTGGACCATTGTGCGTGAGCCATGTTGGCCGATCACTCTAACCAGCCCACCTCCCTCCAGAAGCAGATCAGACTTCCCGGTCTCCTCAGGGCATCCACAAGGGATTTTGGTGTTCCTAGGGTTTCCTCACGAATCTTGGTAACGCCTGTGCACTCAAGGAGCACATGCGCCACCGTTTCCTCCGCCTCCATGCATGCTCTGCACAGGGGACTGTCTGTGATTCCTAGGGTGTGGAGGTGCTTATTCAGTGAACAGTGTCCAGTGATGGTCCCCGCCACCAGACGCAGGCTATCCCTGTCCAGGCGCAGAAGGCGCCTGGTCAGCTTTATATCCAGGGATGGCATAGCTTCCTTGGATTGCCTACATCCTGGTGTCGAGCTCCACCACCTCTCCGCTTGTATTAGAGTGTGGTCTTTTAACCAGCTTCTTAGCTGCTTGAAAGGAATGGGCACAATGGGTTCGGGTCCGTAGGGTTTTGTGCTGGATCCTCTTCTGGCAAGTTCGTCAGCCGCATCGTTTCCGAGTGATCCGCTGTGACCTCTAATCCATTGTAGTGTTACCGTGTTGTGATTCAGTACCGTGATTCGTTCTAAGGCCTTGTGGCATTCTAGTATTAGTCTTGACGTGATCTGATTATTCTTTAGGGATTGAAGAACTGAGGCACTGTCGGAGAGTATTCGAATGTTAGTATCCGTAACCTCCCTGGCCTCTATAGCGTGTGCCGCTTGGATAATACCTACACATTCTGCTTGGTAAACAGAGTTGAGCATTCCAAGTGGTTTGGATATCTTAATGTTTAGGTCGTCGGAGAACACCCCGACGCCTGTCCCATCGTTGGTTTTTGATCCATCAGTGTAAATCCTTAGCTCTCTTGTACCTGAGTAGTCACACCACTCCTCTATGAGCTCTACGTTGTAGTGTTTTTGGAAGCAGTGGGTCTTCAGGATTCTGTCGATGGGTGATGTCATCATCGGCTGTTCTTTGATTGCATCTTCTTTGATGCGTGTGTGTTTGATTCTGGAATCATTTCTTAGGGTGCCGGATACTTCGAGTCTGAAAGTTGCTATGGCCGCCTCCTCTCTTACGACGAGGTGGAGGGGAGGTAGCCCTAGCATCACCTGTAAGGCAGCAGTGGGGGAAGTTCTCATGCTGCCGGTGATTGCTACGCAGGCAAATCTTTGTAGTTTCTCGAGATCCTTTTGGGTTGTACTTAAGTTGGTCCTGGGCCACCAGACTAAAGAGCCGTATGTAACGACTGGTCTAATAACTGTGGTGTATAGCCAGTAGGTGATTTTGGGGCTTATGCCCCAATTTCTCCCGAGGAGTCTCTTACATTGCCATAGGGCTATACTGGCTTTTGTGATGATGTAATCAGTGTGTTTTGCCCAGTTCAGCTGTTTGTCCAAATAGATGCCCAGGTACTTGGTTTCAGTCGATAGGCTTAGGGTTGTCCCAAAGAAGCTTGGCAATTGTAACGTTGCCAACTTCCTTTTCTTTGTGAAGAGGACGAGTTCGGTTTTGGTAGGGTTCACTGCTAGTTTGTATTCTTTGCACCAGTCTTCTACTGTTCTTAGAGCTTGGCGCATAAGGTTGCATAGTGTGTTTTCGTGTGTGCCGTTTATTATTATGGTCAGATCATCAGCGTAACCCACCGTGTAGTAGCCTCTGCTATTGAGACGTTTGATGAGGCTGTCTACTACTAGGTTCCATAGAAGTGGCGAGAGGACACCCCCCTGGGGGCAGCCCTTCGCCACTATGGCTCTAGTGGTGTCGTTTATCGTAACTTGTACGGCCCTCAGTCTGAGCATGTTTGTGATCCATCCTCGCAGGGTCGGGTCCACACCGTATTCCTCGAGGGCTGCGTTGATGCTATGGAAAATGGTTTTGTCAAAAGCGCCTTCTATGTCAATGAAGACTGCTAGTGAAGAGCATTTGTGGTCCACTGCACATTCGATCTTGGAGATCACACTATGCAGCGCAGTTTCCCGTTTTCCAGTTTCCCGTCGATACCCATACATTGTGCTTAATCTATAAAATGTGCAAATAGTATTATGATGTAATGCTCCTGCATCCTGTTGCTAATCATAGTTCGTGTGTAAATACTTGATCAACTTGATTATGTCAAAAAAGCATGGCAAAAACACCTTTTTTGCCGCAAAAAAGAACCGATTCGCTACGAGAATATCGTCTTGCCTATAAGACAGTAGACTCTAATTTTACTAGACCGTATAGTTTCCGCCATGTCTGCATAAAATGTTCTATATTTATGTGTAAACTCTATTCCCTCATTTTAAACCCGATCTGGGGTTTAAAATGAGGGAATAGAGCTTAAAATTGCATAAGAAACAATATAAAAATCTTAACTGAATTATCGTTTTAAACAAGAAAACAATTATGGAACTTCTTAAAAAGTCATCCAGCTGTAATTTTGTGCCGTCAATCTCAACTGTTTCTTTCACTTTGTAATGTTTCCGTTTTACTTCAGAAGAAAACGGCACAACTTGGAATATTTATAGCTTTGAGCATTGTTCTATCTTTCATAGAAGAGGGTATTGTTTTTCAGGGGTTATCGTTCGTGAAATCAACTACATATATTTTTATATGAAAGCTATGCCCTATTCGCTTTTAGCCGCGGTTTTACCCGCGTTGGGATGAAAACAAAAACATCCCAAATGAACGTGAGGATTGCAATGTGGATAAAACTGGTACCGTTATCGGGATTGGAAATGACGCTAGATTTGCAATTCCTACTTGAATGTGTAAACTAACAGATCAAAAATTACCCTCACCCTATGGCCTTTTTTTCTTGGAGGGTGGAAAATCATCAAATGATTCCTCCCGCTCTGGGAGAGCGGTAGGAAGTGTCGGACTTCTACTTACTAAAAACCACCCATGTTCCTCGTCCCAGCCGCCGCGGGAGACGCTCCGGGCGTCGGGGGCCACGAGGTGACTTCCGGCCAACGTAGACGCGGGCCTGTAGACGGTGAGTAATGGGCTAGCTCGCCGTCCGTCCGTCTTATGACGACGACAGGCCCAGTGGACGGCGCGTTCGTGTTCCGTTCCACGCGCGCCAGATATGTCAGGAACATGGAAGGACCAACGCCCCTCGGGGCTGCGGGTTGGTCTAAAGCGATACCGCACCGCGGCCTCGGCACAAGGGCCCTGCCCCTGGTTATTTGATGATTTCCCACCTTCCAAAAAAAAGGTCATGAGTTGTCACACTTATCACTTCACTCATGTTCTACTCGGATACCAAACATTCAATTAGAAACTAACCTTCACATAATATTAGAATGGATTTTCCACAGACACACAACCCCATGTACAGAGAAATACATTATTTATGAGTCAACATACATACCTATGTATTTCGCCCGACTTTCCCCATCACGCATGATCTACCGTAAATCCAAAAGCATTAGTGAAAGAGATATAAAACGTTAAATTGAGGGAGTACACGGCTAAATTCCCGTCTTTTCTGGTCCTTATATTTTCACCTACGGTACCGTATTCTTGGAGAAAGCAGCAAGTAATAATATAATAAAGGTCGTATTGAGTGTGACGTTATTTGTACCGGGAGACGAGAATTTGTCACCCCATCTAGAAAATATGAAAATGCTTCAGTGTCTTGCAGCGTATGCGGAGTTTTTTAAAGGAATTTGCTGTCGATGGAGCTATATTCTATTGGCAATATTTATAGTGCGGGTGTCAGCACTTTTGAGGAGTAAAAAGGTTGCGAACTTAGTTTTCGTGTGCTTATTGGCATTTTTATTATGAAAATACTTACTACTACTATTACTGTTATCTTCTCACAATCACGGTGTCCAAACTGGCTCATATTGCTTAAGACTAAAAAAAATAACTGGGTGACAAGTCCAGTCAGGTGCTAAAAAACTCTTGACACCGGGCTAGGCACAACACAAAACTACACTTTTTTTTTTAATCACGAAAAAAAAGAGGCGTTAAAGTCATAATTCATAACCATATCGCTGATGTCATTGATTATATAATATTATGTGTCATTGTATCATACTCCTCAAACATTATCGTGATAGCTTTATCAACAAATTGTAAACAAATCTGACAGTCAATACTTTATAACTATTTGCTTACAAGTAAATTTAGATAAGGTTTACTGACTCTTGTCATTGCCGACTAGGATTTACGATAGCAATGTGATCTCTATGTAAATATTATTAGATATTGTACTATAATACGCCCAGTATATTTTGACATTTGACTGCCGCGCTGTTTCCATAGACAACAATCATCGATGTGTCAAATACGGTACATTTGAAGTTAGTTCCGGTTTTCGCCGCGTGTCACAGATTACTGGGCCATGTGTACGATATTGGATATATTGTCTCGTTCATTGGCAGGGGCGTTTGTAGCACATGGGTTTGTGTCTGGTAGTTTGTTTACTTTATGTTTAGTTGCATTGTTGATTGTGTTTTCATACATTATACATAGGTACTTTCGAGATGATCGTGGCTAAATAATAACAGGTGTAAAGACGGATCTTTAAGTTTGAGAAAGGTTCGATGGTTTCATTGCATACGATTATCCCTCAGTCATTTGTAGGCCTTTGACAGTTTTTACGGGTAGCCAGAAAATACAACGTCTAACAAAGTTGGAGGCTAATCAATTCCGCAAAGAAGTTCGTTTACAATATGTGAAGTTTTTTCTGCGAATATGTAAAACTGGTTATCAAATGTTATAAGTTTTGAAAAAAGTGGCTGGTAAAAACTGAACTATCCGTATAGGAAAAAAAAACTTATGCTATTCTATTTTTCAGTAGTTAAGTACTTATAATTCTATTGTTGAATATTAGGTAACCAATAATGTTTAATCAATTAAGTTTTAATCTTTAAAATAACAAACTGTCAAAATCTTATTTATTAAACCCTCGACAAAGAAAATGGTTTTAGTCGAAGACGGAGCTGAGAAACGGGGAGAACTAAGACGTTACGTCAAAGGACACTTTGTTCCTTTACTAACACAATCTCGGAGACAAACATTTCTTTCAAACTTTATCTTTGCAGCCATCTCTAATGCTGCGTTGTTATTGGTTCTGAGATCAAATTCTACGTTCCAAACCTGAAAATAAAGTAACGGTCCTAACTGCACGTGTTGTCAGAATATATTTGTTTCTTGACTTAGTACTTATTACTTCCCATGTTTCATTAGCTCTAGCCATTGTGGACACTATGGTTCCATTTTACTATTAATAATGGCGCGAATCGCTAATGGCCAGTGTTAAAAACAGAGCATAAGGTCAAAACATTTTGCCCGTCGGGGCTGCGTTTTGTTCGAAAGAGATACCGCGGCCTCGGCACAAGGGCTAAGAAGGAACATGGGTGCTTTTATAGTCAGTAGAAGTCTGACACTACCTTTCGCTCTACCCAGAGCGGGAAGGGTTATTTGATGATTTCCCAACTCCCAAAAAAAAGGTCAAAACATTTTAAGGCAGTTAGTTGGTCGCTGTGCCTTTTTAAAACTTGCCAGTACTTTTTAATGGCTTTAAAATGGACTTCGAAAGCAACCAAAAAGTATTATAAACCCGCCGAAAGCTAGCGTCAAATGAAGTAAAAAACATGCGGTGTAGCTCGAAATTCCCATCGTTGTTCAGCGGCAACGAAATGCTAACTAGCACACTTCATTGTGTGAGATCGTCTGCCCGCTTCGGCCCTTGTGGCAAATCGTTAAAAAAAGTCCTGAATCGGCCTTTCAAAGCACTGAAGTTGCTTTGAAGCCATTTTTCACGTCGACTCCCGTTTGTAGGGACCAATTTCCCGTGTCTTATCCAGGAATATTTCGAATTAACGACGGTAATTTATAATTAGATGTCTAAATATACATATGTACGGTCAGCAACAGAAGTAGCTTAACATTTCGGAATTTTAATTACTTGATGTACAGGACTCCAGCTATTGTTTTTAATGTTTCAGTAGATTATTCTTTAAAACATTCCTTACTCTTCAATAACTTGTTAGTACTTAACGAGTAATATTATCTAACAAGTTGTTATTAGAAAACTTGCTTTGAAACTTCGGGTACCTAGTGTTAATCTACTTCTGTTGCTGACCGTACTTTCGAGTGGTATTTTAATAAATAAATATAATAAATAAATTAAATCGTCTTTGTTAGACTAAAACCTATTTAAGTTACTTTCCTGTATAAATTATCTGTGAATGAATTGTTAAATAAATTGTTGTTCGGGAGGCTCATTAAAATTTAACTTTATTCATGAGTATTAAATTAACAAAACGAATTTATAATACTTTAATAACAACCTAATTGCTTTGTACACAAAATTATGTACAACTCGGTCACGTTCTCATGTTAATATAATTTTAAAGGGAAGTCCTTTCATAGTTTACTGGCTAGCTACAAAATTGAGGTTTGTTTAAAAAAAATAATCTTACAGGGGAATCATTAATTATCCAGGTTAGCCAACTGAATAGGTACACATAAATAATTGTGAACGTACTGTAGAAGCCATTTAATTTCGCCGTTCGGTTTTCAAATTTTGCTTACTTGAAAATTCCAACATGGCGATGGCGCCAAGTTTTGCATTTAACCGCAAAGTGGTGCGAAATTGCAAAATGCAGCTCAAAATGCGCTAAATCTTTACATTATTTCGAGCTTTGTGTGCGCTTTTATTTTAACAGAAAGTAATTACAGACTGGCGGGAATTGCTAAACGGAAAAGCTTAGCTTAAAATAGTTGGGCATAACAGAGACGTATGGAAGAGGAAGACATGCTGCGCCGACCCCAAATGAATAGGGATAAGGGCAGGAGAATGACGATGCCATTTTAACCATGCAGATATTGCACTTTTGTATAAAATCTATGTGGGGCGTGGGGGACTTACGAATGATGTACAGAATAAGTACTTACGTGGTAACCGTTGCATTGCAAGTGCGTCGGTGTCACAAGTTCCACCTTGTACTTGAACTTGATTAGACGGTGTTTGTATTTCATTAAACACTACATTGATATTGATTCTCTGATAAAACGATGGTCATTGATCGCTTATCTTATCAGTTATCTACGGGTACTTACTTGAAAGTATAAAGTGGCAATAAATATCAGTGGCTGATAAGTGTCAGTATGTCTCATTTTTTATGACGAAACAAAATAATTCAAAGCAAAAATAAAAAGCTAAAAAAAAATGGAAAGCTGAGATTATAGTATTGGCGCATGTCTATACAAATACGTAAATAAATACAATCCTAGGGGATAGGTCATCATCATATTCGTGTACCTCCATTTTTTACTCTTTGCGGTAAAAAACAAACTTTTTTTTTTTTATTAGAATTCAGCAAAAGTTGAAACAAAGGAGCCTACACTTTGTTGAACGTGCACGTTAGCACACTGACTTGTAAAATATTCAAATGTTAAGTCCGTCAAAAGGCAGACGCTTACGGAGGCTTAAGGAAACCTAATTGAGAGCGCAGGAGGTTTATGAAAGGCGTAAAAATAACTTGGTTTATGTGGATTGTTAAAACTAGGGATTCTTCTAAGTCATCATCGTAAGCCTAGCCTGTTCCCAGTCATGCTGGGGTCGGCTTCCAGTCTCACTGGTTGCAGCAGAATACCAGGTATTTTACATCTATAGATAGGGTTCCCATCCGGCCGGGTTTTCCCGGATTTGTTCCAGTTTAGAGGTTGTCCGGGTGGGGTTTCATTTGTAGTCCGGGTTTAAATATATAACAATTACAATTTAAAAATAAAACAATTTGTAATAAACTGTAATAATTTTCTGTTTTGTTTGGTACATTTAAAATTATGATAAAAGAAGACTAAATTTAATATTAAGGTCTGAGAATAAATAAAAAGGGGATTTATGACATTTTCAATTGTTTTTTTGCTTTGACTCTGTTTATAAAAACCTGTTGGCGTGTCCGGGTTCAGGGTTCTAAAAATCCGGGGTTTCCACGCGTCTTGTCCTGGTTGTCAAATTTTTGAGATGGCAACCCTATACATGGAGCAACTGCTTATCTGACCTCCAAAACCCAGTTAGTGCTGGGTAAATACCACTTGGTAAGACTGTAGGTATATTAATATAGTCAAGCCGTAAAAACCCAACAAAAATTGTTACATGAATCACTCGTCGATAAATAATTACATATAATACCAACATCTCGGAAAGTAGGCATTTCATTCAATTACGTGATAACCTTATAAATGTTTGTTCTTGTTTCAATATTGATGTTAACCTGTACGCGGATGATTGCGGTTTTATTATTAAGTTTACCAAGCACTTGAAGTTTACCTTTTGGTAAAAGGGCGGGAAACTTCGTAACGTACGCAAAAGAGAGGTTAATACACATAAGAATTTGAAATGAGAAACTCACACGCTGTTTGCAAATTAGGTTAGTTCCAATGAGGTCTTATTTTATTTTTGTTTACCGTAGTAAATTAGCTCGTGGCTAAATAAGTACAGTCACTCGGGTCGGTGTTCAGGTTAAACCGTGCTTGCCTAGGTTGGACGGTGGATGTGTGAGTAATACTGAGTTTCCTCCGTGTCTCAGAAAGCACGTTAAGCCGTTTGGTCCCCCGGCTTTCATTTGTAACGAAAGTCTGACAATCAGTCTTACCAAGGGGGTACCGTATTACCCAGTATTAACTGAGTTGTTTCGCAGTCATTTCATGTGAAAATTACTGGTATTCAGCTGCATCCAATAAATTTGGGAAAACTCTAAGCAGATGATGACCGACACGAAATATACAATAGGTTGAAGATAGATCGAAATTGTTCCATTTTCCTGTAAAATTGCTGTAGATACTGTTGTCCTCTCTTTTCATTAACCTATAAATCATAAGGGCAAAGATATTGTTCGGTTTTATTGTCACACAGTTTGCTGTGCATTACTAAAACGATTAAAGAAGTCCTCCTACCAAATACAATAATGTTTACCCCACGTCATTATTAACACAAATGTTAGGTTTATGAAAAAAAAAACGGGTCAATCTGAAACCAAGTGGGCCATGTGTACCTAAGTCACACATGCATGATGTATGCGGATGTAGGCGTTTCACGATAATCGTTTCGATGTCATAATTATTGTGATAATTATATTAAAAGCCGTCCACTTTAGAACTGTAGAAAAACATGTATTTTTTTTAATGCTGTTTGCCTTATAATTTAGTAAGTCAGACACCTCCTTTCTTGCCATATCATGATTCTCCTCTCCTCTACTCTTATACCCCTCCACATTCATATTAATGAGTAAACTCCCTTTTTTTGGGGACTGCTCAGTAGGTATAACAAACTCCTAAACCCATTTCAAATGTCGAACCGAGTTCGAAAATTCATCCAAATTCTCATTGGGAAACATAGACAAGTAGACAGAGCTGTCCAATCAATTCGCGAACTATGCCTCTGATTTATCGCAGAATGCCAGATGAAATGCGAGAGGAATGCTCGATGGAATGCGCACATTGTCATGCCCTTGCCATGCCCTCTGACTGCCGCCATATTTGTTTTTAGATTAACTTTGGAAATGGAACGTGCTTTTTGCTTTTAATTCGTTTTGGAGTTTTTACTGTGAGGCATAATATAGCACGAATAACAACATACAACATTTCAATATAAATTCGACCCAAGGATGAGAATGAAATAAGAAAGTTGTTTTGTGTTATTTTGTCTGATAGGGATAGTCGATATTTCCAAGATATTTTGAACATTTTACAAAATAGTACTTAGATTAATTATGGGAATAACTTTGTCATTGTAGTTGAGACGAAACTGGTGTAACAAATGCCCACGTGTATCACACAGCGTTTTTCAAAACGTTTTAAAAATAAAACAATAGATCGAAAAGTAGTTTAACTGCTGTGTGTGTTTTGTTGTGTGTAACTGCTTTTATTTCCGCACTTTGCTTTCGCGAGGTTGAATTCCGCCTCGAATGCAATAACTTCCCCACTTGTATCAAAATGACAATAACCACAATTATATCTATAGGACCGAAACAATCACATCACTTTTAAAGATTTGTTTCAAGTAATTTCGTTCACCATAATGCACTTTGAAGGCCTTGACCTTAATACAGAACTGATTCAGAGATCCAGATTTAAAACAGAACTCAAACCACCATGGATTTGATCTTGAACCAAAAAATCTCGGCAATAAAGTTTAGAATAAGATGATACCTAATTGTCTGGGATTTTTATTATGAAACAATGAGGAAATGTTTAATTTAGTAAACTGTAGCACATGACGAACATAAAAATGTAAACTATCAGCGTTTTTGATGACTCATAAAATGTTTGCGAATCTGCTAAATTACGTCGGTGACATACTGTTACGTTACATTTCACGCTATCTAGATTATTTATTGACACTGTTTTTTTACGTATGTTTTTTTAATCTAATGTAGACTGTAAACTTCCGCCGAGACATTCTGCGGCGAGTGCGAGTGCAAAATTTTACAGTCACGAGCGAAATGTACCTAATACATACACACTGCAACTTTTGAAAGTATTTTTCTCCTACTGTATTAATTGTTTTCTTGTGTCGTTACGGACGTAGTATTTTTAAAACTCACACTATTAGGAATAGGTTTTATATCAAAGTAGAAACTGTTGTTTCACGAGAAAATCGGCATAGAGTTTTGCTGCGTGTGTGTATGTAATGCTGTACATAATTAGTGCTCCTGACTGTACAGTCACCTTTAAAGTGTTGATAATTTAGTTGGTGAAATGCCTAACACAATCATAATGTATTCTTTGATATAAAATAGCTGAAAAGTTTGCTGTGTACATTCATGTAACATTACATTGCAATCAAAGGATACTCTGTGTTCCAGTAAACACTTGTAAGGTATACATAACTCATAATTTCAATCTGTTCCATCACAAAACTTTTTCATTGCCGTTTGTCTACATTTTCCCATTAACAACCATACAACAATAAACGTACTTAAGCGTTACATTTGTGAAAAACATTGATCATGTTTTTCACAAATGTAACACTTAAGTCCCGACCAAAATATGACAGAAAGTTAAACGGAAATATAAGATATAACGACTGTATTCCTTCCCCAAGATACTGGAGCACGAAAAAGGGTTTTTGAAACCCATAACGAACTAGAGAAAGGGTAACAAATTGCCGCGGAACGTAGGGTTACCATGTAAAAAGTCCTGCGAAATATGGTAAGTCCTGACAAAAAGCCAGTCCAGATATTTAAATGTTGCTTTTGCGATAGGTTTTTAATCATTTTTGAATACTGTTATTCCGCTGCTTCCGGTTAGACTGGAAGCCTAGGTTATGGCTGGGTGGGTGATGATTTAAATCCCCTAACTTGAAAACTACAAAACAAAAACATGGCCGGGTTAATTCTGAACGGAGTGCCAAAAGTCCGAATAAATCTTGACGGATAGACACGGACGCGGAAGGGGTCCGCGACTAGGCACAAATATAGCAATTACAAGCAATTAAGCGCTGAAACGTAGGAAGTACGCTTTAAAGATAGCGCGACAGCGCTTGATTATTCATTGCATCGTTTAGCGATGACTTGTTGTGCTCGACTCAAATCTAATTTTGCAGTGATTTGATTTCCTCGTTACAGAATTGTCAGAGACTGTGTAGAGGCTGTTCATGTAATGTAACCCTTCAGCTGACATACCTTCATAAACTCACACATTTTCACGGGTGTTAGCAGAAAATATAGAACGCCACCTGAGCTTTAGAGCTTCAAATATTAGATAAATGAGCTTGAAATCAAATTTTCGTTAGTTTATTTAATCTTAACGAATATCTTTCCATGAAATGGTCATTCAATAGTTCTAAATGGATTCTGTAAAACGTGTTCCTATCTCAATCTTATTTTGACACTGACCTGTAAATTGTAAAAATCAGGTAACATACAGAAAAAAAAAAAAAAAAAAAAATACATACACACGAACATATAACCTCCTCCTTTTTTGAAGTCGGTTAAAAAGTCGTATGATTTGAATTTCAGTTTCTATACAGTGATTTACATGAGGCGACTGCCTATCTGACCGCCACAACCCAGTTAGGGGGTAAAACGATGGAAACCTGAGAATTGACCCCGTGCAGTTCATATAAAATTTAGCTAAAAGCTCAGTAAATTGTCAATACATAATTAATTGGATTGATCGACCATGTATCAGCTGGTAGGTACAAGTTTTTTAATTCTGATAAAAGTTTCATCAAGTTTTATGGCAAATTTATGATCTCCAAAGTATTATAATATATTATTTTTGTTGTAAGTACCCACAGTAATCACTAGCGGGTACTTCAGTATTAATGATTCAATATTTTGATGTGTTTTCCGCAGAAATATGGCGGATATGTGGTGTGTATGTGGCATTGTACCAGTTGTAATTAACTAGTTATTGTATGTTTTTTAATTACTTAAGTAATAAATTGGAATTTTACGACTGTAAAGTCTAGCGTTATGATGAAATTGATAATTTCTTGGTCAAATTAGGGGGTTTGGTTATGTTGTAATAAAACTTTATTCCCTAATACCCTGTGTATGACAATATTGCCTCGAGTTCAACGTTTTATCTGGTTTCCAGCTGCCAGTATCTAAAACGGAAATATATTTAATTATGGGAACAGCCGAGTTACTTTTCCTGTAATTTGCAACTAAGTTATCGGGACCTACCTACAGGAAAAGTACTTAAATAAATTAGAACTAGCTAGTGCCATACTTAATTTTTTTTAATATTTTTAAGATTCTCGAACTCCGTTTTTCTTTTACCGTTTTTAGGGTTCCGTAGTCAACTAGGAACCCTTATAGTTTCGCCATGTCTGTCTGTCTGTCTGTCTGTCTGTCTGTCTGTCCGTCTGTCCGTCCTCGCTTAATCTCTGTGACCGTTAGCACTAGAAAGCTGAAATTTGGGACCAATATGTGTATCAATCACGCCGACAAAGTGCTAAAATAAAAATTGGAAAAAAATGTTTTATTAGGGTAGCCCCCCTATATGTAAAGTGGGAAGTGTTTTTTTTTTTAATTTTAACCCTAATGTGTGATATATTGTTGGAAAGGTATTTAAAAATGAATAGGGGTTTACTAAAATCATTTTTTGATAATGTCAATAATTTCGGAAATAATCGCTCCAAAAGTAAAAAACAAAGCGTCCCCCCCCCTCTAACTTTTGAACCATAAGTTTAGAAAATACGAAAAAAATCTGAAAAGTAGAACTTTATAAGGACTTTCTAGGAAAATTATTTTGAACTTGGATGGAAACAACAGATGGAAACTGCAGTTAACCAATATAATTTGGTCCCTGAATCGTATGAGCGCCTATACAATCCAGAGGTCAAGTTTCATTTGCCCGTATTTTTTTTTTAACTTCGTTTACATAATATTTTATTATCCTGAACGTATCTTTTTTCAAACAAAAAAATAATTATTAAAAACATGCGCTCCCCTTTGACACACTGCGCTCCCCTTTGTGTTCGCGCTAAAAACCGTCACGAGTCGGAACGACTGCCGCGGAGCGTGCAATATTGCACGCTCCGTGTTCGCGCACGTACCCACTACCGGGAGCTGTTGCAGGAGCGCGGAGCGCTGCTGGATCGCGAACATAATGGATAGTATGGATACCCACCTTTAAACTCATAAGTGGGAACACTTATTGTGACGGACGGGAAACTACGGAACCCTACACTGAGCGTGGCCCGACACGCTCTTGGCCGGTTTTTTTTTATAATTGCATAAAACTTGGCAAAGGAAACAGCTCTTGCTACTTAGAAACTTTAACTGGAAACTTCTTCGATTAAAGTGCTTATTATAACTTACAAAGTTATAACATCTACTATCAAGTTACAGATATTTATAGTAACATTTTTTTAAAGGGTTACATTTTGTAAACTATAAATCTATATATCTATATCTATTCTATATACATATAATAAATCTGTAGAGAAATCGTTTTTGTACATCGAAAATATTTAAAAAAAAAAATGTCAGGGTATTAAAGTATAACCAACAGAACACATTTCCAGCATTTTTGGAATTTTTGTCTGTTTGTCTGTTTATCTGTTTGTCTGTTTCGATGACTAAGCATCACGTCAAATTTACGAAACGAATGTAGGTAACTTTTATACATAAATATTGTGCGTAACTTGGGCTATTACTTAGTCTTTGTTTCATCGTAATCGGTGCTCTCTATCAAAAGATATATGAATTTATAGTTTTCAAGAAGAACTTATCGTTATGGTCAAGAATGAGACAAGCAACGACATCTATTGAACGAATATGGTACTTATTACTAAATGCCTTCACAAGATAACTTTAAAAAAGTTATGATAGCAAAAGGTACGTAGATATAAGTCTAAATGACGCTGCTTTCAAAATCTACATAGCCTAAACCTTATAGTGTTTGATCGCTCTTTTTTAGCAGTTTATCTTCGTCTTCGACAGATGGCGTTATTCATTTGATGTCATTTTCTGAACCGCGGTGATAGTAAACATACACACATTATGTTTCGTGAATAGTCAACAAATAAAAATTTACCAATTACACAGTATTAAAATACTATTTTTTTAAACTAAATTAAAATGAGATAAAACCCAAGACATATTTTTTTTTGTACCGTGTGGGAATCGAACCTGCGACACGCAGTGCTACTGTTAATCGTCCAGCCATTGCGCCAACCATGTCGTCATATAGATGTGGTGTGTTGTTAGCCCTATGTGTCGAGGCCGCGGTATCTCTTTCGAACAACCCGCAGCCCCAACGGGCGTCGGTCCTTGGGGGCCCCTTCAATGTTGCTGACATCTCTTTGAGACGCGCGTGGAACACGAACGCGCCTCCATCGTCATAGGACGGACGAACGATTAACTAGCCCGTTACTCACCGTGTACAGGCCCGCGCCTACGGTGGCCGGAAGCCATCACGTGGCCCTCGATGCCCGGAGCGTCTCCCGCGGCGGCTGGGACGAGAGGTTGTCTCCCTCTCACGTTCCGCTACCTCTTTCGCTAGCATTACTGCTTCGCAGAAGGAGGTGGCGGCCATTTCAGATTCGATGTCCCAGATTCGGTACAGGTACCCTCTCGAAACACCCTCTAATCCCCCCTTTTTTTTGTGGTTCGGAAATTATCAAATGACTCATCCCGCTCTGGGCGGAGCGGAAGAAAGTGTCAGACTTCTACTGACTAAAAACCACCCACGTTCCTTCTTAGCCCTTTGTGTTTCGGGGCCATGGTATCTCTTGCGGACAACCCTCAGCCCCGGCAGACGTCCCTTTGGGGCCCCTTAATTGTTGCTGACATATCTTTGAGGCGCGCGTGGAACACGAACGCGCCAACGACAATCTGTCTGCCTGTCGACTATAATGTACCTGTTTCAAATTTCTTCAAGATCCGTTCGGCCGTTCTGACGTGGTTGATTAACAAACACCCATCCATCTAAACTTTAGTATTAGACATAGTCAGTACTTTGCATTACTCTCTTCTTATTTTCTACAGCGTCAGTAAGTTAACGCAGGGCAATGATTAAATGTACTTTTATCTAAGCGACGCATTTTAGTTTCCGACAAGCACGCGAACGAAGTCGCGGGCACAGCTAGTATGGAAATAAAGTTTATTCGCGGTGACATTCTAAGTATTACAAAAAAATGTTACTTCTGCCAAATTTTAAAGCAGTCAGTTGGCAGATATAACTGCCATGTACAATTTTACACTTGTAAAACAAGGATACATTTACGGCTAAACATTACTTACCTACCTATAAACACAGATAAAGGGTGCCTAGTACATAAAGCTAAAAACATTTTGAAATTCAAAATGGCGTTCGAAATCACGCCGTTATTGTTTGTTTTTTTTTTCGGTACACTTTACCCGAACCTTCATAATCACCACGGTTGACTAGTACTAGTAAACGTTCCAGTGCCTACTGCCTACCTAAAGTAGAACATACGGGACTAGCCCCGAATAAGTAGTACGTTTCCTCCTGAGATCTTCCAAGACCTCTTTTACCATAACAAATATAGGTACTTCCTACTTCTTATTTACCACTCAAGTGTTACTTCGCTATATGTATTTGGCACAGGCCCGTCCGCGAGACAAATGCCTCCCATTTACAACAGACACCCACGTATGCCCAAGATCCCAACAATATTGAAACTTAGGCCCGGTTTACAGTTACACCAACGCGAAGGCGAGAGAGATGCGGAGACGTGCAAGATTCGCGATGTGGACATCAACCAACGTAATTGTCTATTCGAAGACGTCGGGAAGGGGCTAAACGCCTTAAATCGAGTTAGGTAGGACATCTGGCTAGATACGGAGAGCAAAGACACCAGAGCCGACTAAAAGTGGGATAGGTGGCCGATATTATCAAAGTCGTGGGACACCTGAATGAATGACGAAAAATTGGAAAGTGCTTTCCAGGTGCCAGAAGAAAGTTGCGACCTAGACCAGCTGTGAGTGAAATTAGGCTGTGGATGATGATGAACGGTCGATTCTCGAAGGTCGTTTACCGCTCCGCTTTGCTCATCTTCGCATTTGTAGATACAAGGCTTTTCTCCCGCTGATGTCACTACGTTTTATACGTCCGGAAATATGATAATGATAGTCCCTTTATGTCCCTTTTTTATGGACGTCGTCACCTCATTGTGTAGTTTTATCGTATCACTAGCTTGTGCCAGCGGCTTCGCCCGCGTGGAATTCTTATTGTCCCACGGGATCATACTACCGGGATAAAAAGTATCCTATGTGTTAATCCAGGTTATAAACTATCTGTGTTCTAAATTTCATCCACATCTGCTCAGTAATTTTTGCGTGAAAGAGTAACAAACATCCATCCATCCATACATACATTCTCACCAACCTTTCGCATTTGTAGAATTTGTAGGATTTTATTACATCATTAGAAAAATAGTAATAGAATCGTGAAAAGTCATAAAATGATATTCAGAATTGAATATTATGTATTACACGTTACACTTTGGTGTGAATAGTTATAGGGAATATCATCATATCAGCCCGGAATCACCCATCATCATCTGCCTTGCCTTTTCCCAACTATGTTGGGGTCGGCTTCCCCACGGTTGGATAAAAACCTCCCCCTGCTTTTGCCACTCTTCAAGATCAAAATCAAAAGTCATTTATTCAAACTAGGCTGATAATCAGCACTTTTCGAACGTCAAAATTTAGTTTACTTTACTTATTTACAAGTGACAGTCCCCCAAAACGCCCACCCTTCGACACTTCCTAGTGTTTTTGCTGGAAAGAAGAAGTGGTGGAACAAACTCCCCAGCAACACATCTGTCTGTTTGGTTAAAAGAATTCTTCTCTGCTCTGAGTGTCCCTCATTAAAGGGCATTTATCTGGCACTAATGTCTTTATTACCATTTATTACCATTATCTGCCTACCTTCCTCCCAACTGTGTTGGGGTCGACTTCCAAACTAACTGGATCCAGCTAAAATATTGGACACGTATTTTTGGAACGAAGTTCCTTATCGCGCGTTGCGAAAGGGGGCTAGACGGAAAAAATTAAGACCAAAACTTGTAACGACACTTTTTGCTATAGATTTTTTTTTCCTACTGATTAAGTTTATGTTATAATATATTTGTTAAAAATTAAAAAAAATCAAATTTTATTACAATTCCTTCACTATCTAATCAAAAAGAACTTCGTTCCATCCGGGTGTCCCTTGACACCTCTCAAGTTTTATTTTCTTTTTTCAAGTAAACAATAAATGAAGACGATACAGTGCCTCGAAAAGTCGCGCGACGTCATAGTTTGGTATATTTTTTACTAGAAAATGACGTCACCAGCCAGTTCACGATCTTTGACACGTTTTATTTTCGTCAACTTTTATTAATTTGATAAAACAAAAAACACGTATCCAATATTGTTCGATAATCTAACAGACAGACTAAACAGAATATTTTTTTTTTAATCAGTCAACTACCCTATTATGTCATAGACAAACTGAATAATAAAACCTCACCTATCAACCGACCGACCTGAGCAAGCTAGAATGTCTCTATGAATATGGAGTTATAATTTATAATATGATCTTGGCAGGATAATAAATACTAAATAACCTGACCTAGTTCACAGTTAGCCATAATTAGCTGGTAATTATTAAGTAGCAATGACTCGATATTATGTCACACGTTAATTTGTAAGGTTAAGCCTTCGTAGGGCCGACATTCTAGTAGTATCAGTAGCAAAAATGGCTGCCGCTGCCAATTAGTGAGGAAGGAGTTTTTTTATTGTTGGTTTTACTAAAAGCCTTGATCTGAGAACTTTACGATACGCGTAATAAAACATGGCAAGTGTAAAAAAACGAAATAGAAAACTACTTACTTGATTGACAAGTTCAAACTCCAACATGTTTCTGTATTCTGTGATTACATAAGTTTTAAGAACTGATTACTATTTTCATTTCACACATGCATACACGCATAAAAACAGAGGTAAAATATCAATGAAAGTACATCACTACTGTTTTACCTGTGATCTTCCAGTACAGTGACCTTTATTTATGTCCACTTATGGTCTATGTTAGAGGTGAAATATCCGTGAAAGAACTAGTAGAGAAACTCTTTTGCTCAAAGGTAACAAGAACTGAAATGTGTCAGAATAAATAAAAATAATCATGTGTGAAGGTTTGTGGGTAATTCATATTCATATGTAAAACATTTATGGGTAATTCAACGTCAGAAGATTTGTCGTTTTACCGCTTTCAAGACGAGAAAAATTTGACTGACGCATAAAATGTGACAGAAGTCGTTTAGGATTCGCGCCATAAAAAACGTCAGACAGTTAGTTTGTCTGTGATATAGGTATTAGTCTGTATTTGTTGTCTTTGGTTTTTTATTTGTTTTACAACTTTTTGAGTGTATTAATGTTTCCGTTGTTGATGCATTTTTATGGAGGAATTAGTATGATATTTTGAAAAAAATTAAATTAAATCTCTTGTGCCATATGCCCAGTCACCTATGACTCAAATGACAAGAGTTCACGTTGCAGATTTGTGAGTCAAATGTTTCGCGGTACCTGAAAATATTAGATGTATTTTTTATACCCGACTGCAGCGAAGCCCAACAGAAGGGTTACTTGTTTGACCTGTAATGTATGTCCGTTTTTTTATATTATGATTACATTGATAACCAGGCAGTTATACTTAATTTCACATGGCTCTTTTTGAGGGCACTGTTTTTAAACATTAAAATTTGTCAAATTATGAAACAACATGGCGTAGTTAATTCCGGCTAGGGCCACGCGCATATGAAATCATTTTCAACTGACGTGGAGAGTGGACTTAGTCTATCCCCTGCCTCCTCTATTGTCAGCAGCTTTCATCCGTTTGCATGTGCATTGCGCATGCGCGACCGACTCATGCGCCTAAGCGACGGACATTTCCGACAACTACTTAGATCTACTTAACCTGTCAGACGTTCTGACAATGACTGGTGAAAAAGTTATGCCATTGTTAGGTTACGTCGCTTTAAATGCATGAATTTCCGATCATGTTTTATTCATTAAGCAGTTCTGCTGTAGCAAGCTATGTATAATAACTTACAGTCGGTTGATGCAAACATTTAGACCTCGTGGCTAGGTAATAACAACCGCTCGGATAAATCTTCAGGTAAAGCCGCTCTTGCCTATGTAGGTCTATGGATGTGTGACCACCCATTAAGTACATGCTGAGTTTCCTTCGTGGCCGTCTGTCAATTGTAGATCCTCGACAGTCGTAACATGTAGTCAGTGACCCGAAAGTCTGACAACCAGCCTTAACAAGGTCCCCTGGGTCTATGTAAAATACTGGTGTTTAGCTGCATCCGGTTAGACTGGAAGCCGATTCTAACATGTAAAAGGTTAGGCAGATGATGGTTGTATGCATTTTTTGCAGTACAATGATACTGGTGGATCGTTTGGTCCAAGTTAGCATAAATTTGAGTTTGGAACCTATTTTGGATATATGTCATCAGCATTTTCCTATAATTATTAACTCTATGATCGATAAACCATCGAAGATACACAACACAAATCTTCCACGCCTGCACAAACCTTATGTAATTTTACATCCAATAACAATGTATGTCATACAAAAATCACTGGCATGACCGCTGTGAATAATTGTTGTTGCCATATTCGTTGCTGGCAATCCTATTGGACACGAAAACAATTCGTAACTAACTACCTAGTGGCATACAATACGTGTTAGGTTATACTATGTTTCTACACATTTTACGGTGGCTTTTTTTTATTTGTTTATTTGTGTAAACAGATACTTGCTGCACTAAAGCGTGCAGCAAGCCAACATAATATCACACTAACTAAACAATTGAACGCTTAGCGAATAGCTTTACCGCTAAAATAAAAATAAGACTATTTCATTATTGCATTTGTTACTGAAGATCCATTTTCCTAATACAGCTTCTCCTTCGACAAAGGCCTCTCTTTAAGACCTTTCTCTGTCGTTTGCAATTCTGATCCATTCTGGACCGGCAACGCTTTTGAGATCATCTTGCCAGCGTTTTATTTGTCGACCTTTACTTCTTTTACCATCTACTTTTCGGCTGATCTTCCACTCATAAACAAATCTAAATCCGGTTCCTGAGCTAACAGGACGTTTAGCAGATTCATCGCTTGGGTTGTGGGCGTTATCGAGCAGTTTGGGTACGCACAGTGGGCTGTTGGTCAGCAAAATGTTAGCATGGTGAACTGTCTTGTCCGATAATAAAACACTTGAGTCCGTTTTCGTCACATACTTACGGCGCTGAGTCGTTGAAAATCAACAGCTTGTTCTTAAGTGGGTTCCTCTTGGAGCGTTACAAGTGACATAAGTACTACATATCGCCACACTTGAGAGTAATTCAAATTCACAATGCACTTAGTAATTAAATAGTAAACAATACGGTCATCAACAACGCTATAAATACATTGTTTGTCTAGTGACTAGTCCATCACTCAGTTCATCTGTATTGTTTATCAGACGTATATAATATATAGAAATGTTTGCGTGTTTCTGTTTTATCTGATTAAAAACATGAGCAACTGAAGCTGACTGTAGCTGTCTATCTGTGATTAGTGAAGCTTCCAAAATGTATGAATTTTCCTTGCCGTGTCAAAAATGTCTTTAGTAATCTAGTGACGATTGTATACGCGACCTGCCCAAATGTCCTTTCGTTGGTAAGCATTGTTCGTCGTATAAGATTTTAAACTGACATGGTCACTAGCACTATTATTTATACTGAAAACGGGATATTTACCATGTTTACTGTTTGTTGCTGTTTGTTTGTTTGTATTGTTCGTCGTGACGTTGAGCTCCTTGAGTTATGAGTCGAGCTACACGATAACTGACAAATGCTTGTACTGACGATAGGTCCGTATGGTTCTTTCTTCAAAACGCCTTCTCAGAGTGGTCAGGAACGAAACACGTTTGATTAAGAGTGTAATCTCGGATCTTATGATTCGTTCTTTTCAGAAGATTCTTTCACACTTCTTTCTTTTCTTTAATGGGAAGCTACTTTATCCCCTACTATCTTAGGCTACAATATCTGAATGTAACGCGGACGAATCCGCGGGTAAAAGCTAGTAAATTAAATACGAGACATGAGTATCTAAGTACTTGTTTTTTTCCACGGCATCGATCACTTTATAATTCGCATTCATTAACATTACCGTAAACCTATTGTATATTATTTAATTGTGTTTTTTTTTCCTCTAGCCTTGATCTTAGAGCTCCATTCTGTGTCGTCGTAAAAAACTTAATAAAGACTGTCGTAGTTACTATGTTTCTAAACTGAAATGGTCAATATTATCATCATCAACATCAACAACAACTTGCAACAACTTGGTTGCAACAGTGCCAAAATATCGGGAACTCAAAGCAAATAGGAAACATGATAAATATTCTGTTTTACTTGCTAATGATACTGGGGGACCTAAGTCCGGTCTGCATAGTTGTTAAGTGTCAATTTCTAACATCAAAATAAATTATAATATTTATTGTATTTCGAAAAAAAAGTAACTTTCTAACTAAGCACTACTACCGCAGTATACCTAACTCATCTGATTAACCCAGTTTGTTCTACTGTTGAGTATGGGACTTCTCTTTTGCACTACTGCAATGATCGAAGACTACATGAGTCTCATCCAGGTCTTACGAGCGATCTTCTGAGTATCATTAGCCATCTGACTGTAGTTTGTGGCATTTAGAGAGAGCTGCAACAAATAAGTAATAATAAAATGTTTATTGGTTCTCAAAAGTTACACACTATACATGAGTTGAGACAGCCCCAGTAAGTAAT
Source organism: Diarsia brunnea (assembly GCA_949774965.1). Taxonomy (NCBI): domain Eukaryota; kingdom Metazoa; phylum Arthropoda; class Insecta; order Lepidoptera; family Noctuidae; genus Diarsia; species Diarsia brunnea. Next base: position 13,902,673 of record OX459013.1, on the reverse strand, counting down.
TAAAAATACTTATGTGTATCTTTCTCAAACTCAATCTCAGACAGCAACGGAGTACTCTATATTGTATTTATCATTAAGTATTAATTGGCTTACATACTTGTAATCCGATTACGACTCATTATCGTCAATTTGAAGTGGAGTAATCAAGCGAGCACTTAATGTAATTGCATGTGAACAACGGTAACCATTGCTCTATAAATATATCGTTCTATTGAAATTTGTTTCTTGACATCATTGTCGCCTCTGTATTAAAATTACTCTGTGCAATAAACACGGAGAAACAAAGTTGCTCATGATTTTTTTCAAAGATTATTTTCTAACATGATTTTCTCAGGTATAATCTTGTTATTTCTCCACTAAAAGCTTTTTGAGAGGCCAAACGAAATAAACAAGCATTTTCACTGAACTTATTCGATTACCCGTTATTTTATCAGGACAACATTTTAATTAAGAATTTTATACAAACTTCCTTCATCGTTTTTACTGAAATAAATCTTTTTCGAACATGGACATAGCAATCATAGAGGTTTTATCAAAAACAATCTCGTAGCCGACCTTCGGGGCTTTTCGCTAATAATGTTCACAGAAGTTTTCTCGTTTGTTTTCTGTATTAGTTTGAAAAAGTCGGCAATATGGCTGCTATGATATCATTACCAATTGTAATAAGAGAGATGATTGATGAGCTTCCAATGACGTACGAAGTTGATCTGGTATACAATTTCATTTACTTGCGTAGGTATAACATATTAATGAATTGGTTTTTCCTTTCGTATTTGAGTTCGATTATGGCTTTTTTGCTGATTGAAAAAGTGAGCAACTTATTTATTACTTAGCTTAATGATCCTATTACTTTTTCCTCAGCTAGGACACATGTGTACTCCTCTTGTTTATCGTGTGGTTCGTGACTAACCTGGCCCCCTAGACAAATCCCTTTTCTGTAAGCGTTAACACCAACGGAAAGGTCAAATTGTATGGAGTTGACATTAGCTTTAGAGATGTCACGTGATGTCATCTCTAAAGCTAATGTCAACTCAATACAATTTGATCTTGTGCCCCCTGGTGTCAGAGTTTTATGGTCCTCTGACTTGGGTTTACATGGCGTCGAGGGATATCTCACAGCAAAGACTATATAGCCACTTGACTGCGCATACAGTGCCCCGATGCTCGAAAACTATTAGTATTTTGTCGCCTATGCATAGGCTACGGTATGAGTAACCGTTTTAGTTGTGACCAAGTGTTAGACCTGTGTGCACGCAAAATAATTACCAATTGTCATAATTTTTTATGCTATTTATAACGTGTAAAAATGCCTTCATGCGCGTTTAAGTGGTGTGGGAAACATTCCAAGACATCGAGTTACAAAAAGGATGGCACAACTTTTCATCAAAAAGTAAATATTACGAAAATTATTTTTGTTTTAATCAAATTATGAGCCACCGCAGGGGTCTATTTAAAATGGTAGTTTGGGTGAACGAGCACAAAGATGAGTCTCGCGTTGATGTCTTTTGGAAAAGTCCCTTTCTTTTATTCGGCAATTCTAATAAGTTTGTCCCTTTCTTTCCCTTTGTATTTTTATCGTAAAAATCTGTGCTGTTACCTTTTATGGCAGAATTCTATATCGATAAAAATAAAATTAAACTTAATATAATTTTAATTTAATTCAGATACTGTCATTATCTACTTTTAACCGACTTTAAAAAATGGCGATAGTTCTCAGTTTTTACATTCTTCTGAACTAAATATTTCTGTTAAATTAAATTCATTTTTATTTTCTTCTTTATAATACTTAAAATACTTATATTTTTCCGAGTTCAACAATAAGGAAGAAAGAAGTAGTAGACCCGGAAATTGTAGACCTAACTCCACGTAAACGCAAAATGAAACGACACATAGATCATCTTCTAATAATTATATTCTCTTAGTAAAAAGAAGAAAGACGTCTTGACCTCTCGCGTCCGGCCCTGGTGCAAGCCATGGTCCGGAGCGAGGAGGAATGGGACGCCATCGCCTCCTTCTGCGAAGCAGTGATGCTAGCGAAGGAGGTGGCGGTACGTGAGAGGGAAAGTACCTCTCGTCCCAGACGCCGCGTGAGGCGCTCCGGGCGTCGGGGGCCAAGTGATGGCTTCCGGCCACCGTAGACGCGGGCCTGTGGACGGTGAGTGATGGGCTAGCTCGCCGTCCGTCCGTCTTGTGACGACGACAAGCCGTGTCGACGGCGCGTTCGTGTTCCACGCGCGCCTCAAAGAGATGTCAGCAACATGGAAGGGGCCCGCAAGGGCCGACGCCCGTCGGGGCTGGGGGTTGTTCGAAAGATTCGCCGCAGCCTCGGCGCAAGGGCCAAGAAGGAACATGGGTGGTTTTTAGTCAGTAGAAGTCTGACACTCCCTTTCGCTCTGCCCAGAGCGATTTGATGATTTCCCACACCCCAAAAAAAAAATAGGTTATTGGTTAAAAAAAATGCGAGCCTGAAAGATAATAACAGGATACTTGTTTTTCTTTTTGTAATTGACTGATTTTAATTAAATATTATTTTGTAATTTTTATTGAGTATTTTTTATAATATTAAAATCCATTTTATCGATATCGACTATTTTCCCATAATCAAGTAAGGCAATCCTTACTTAGGCATACCTACGCAACTTGGCCTTGAACTGACCAATTGCAGCCGTGTATTCTTCCTCATCCCCCGACCCGCGGTAGTGAGTTGTGTACTTAGAAGAAATCGGCTTACACGCTCTCTAGTGGTTTAATACTCTATGTCTCACAGGGATGCTGGTTTCCTCACGATGTTTTCCTTCAACGGAGCAAGTGATACCTAATTATTACGCACATGTATCCAAAAATTCAGAGGTGCATGTCTTGGCACTCCAACGGTCACACCACGTGTGTGTGTTGTGTGTGTGTGTGTGTGTGTGTGTGTGTGTGTGTGTGTGTGTGTGTGTGTGTGTGTGTGTGTGTGTGTGTGTGTGTGTGGTACCTATGTAACCTACTAGAGAGAGGAAGCCATGGTCCATTTGGGCCTAGCACGGCTTATGTTTCCCTTTATAAAAGCAGTGGAGATGAAGTAAGCAAAAACCCAAAAACATCCAATTCTACTTGTCTTGCCAAAACCCAAAGCGAATTTCAACCCTAAACATTTGATTAAAGTGCTCCAAATTAATTACCGGGACTCGATACGTGGTAATGACGCAATACCGGGACTCTCGCAATACCGGGAGTGATCTCAATTCACAAGATTGTCACTAACTACGAAGTACCTACGTAAACTGCGTTCTTGGCAATATCCTAGTTTAATTTGAAAGGGTTAGGTTAGAAGCGAGGCTTTATTTCGTGCGATTAACTTGTAGAAGGCAAGTGAGTCGAGTTCAGAATTAGATTCGAATTTTAACACGTGACCTGGTTATCGAATTTGGAAATTGAAGTGTGGTGAATAAAAATACCTTATTTAGAAAAAAAAAATATTTTTACTTCTCCATTTTATTTGTAATATAAAACCCTCAATGAAATGGAAGTTAACATAGATTATAACTGTCGAAATCTGCCCGTACACATCTGGGTACCTCCTCAGAGCATACAGGCGTTATGTTTTGTTATGATATTGTGTAAAAAATAAACATCCAAGCGATCGGGAACAATCACAACTGATTTGCAATTTACCGACTAATGAAAAGTTTTATGTATAATATTTTCGAAGATCAGCATCATAATATTCACCAACTAAGCGAAGATATCGATGAACATGCACAAAATAAAAGCAGACGAATTGATAACCTCCTCCTTTAGGAAGTCGGTTAGAAATTAAATGTGGCTGCGTGTTTGTGTTAGTCACACTTTCAATTACTTAAGGCTGCTCTCTCGAAAAAGCTTAAAAACAGCGTGCAGATGAAGCAGTTTTTCACCGGCACTTACAGAGAAATTACATCTGAGAAAAATTGTTAGTAATCTACATGAAATGCCACGTAATTTGGTTTAGCCATAATTTTTCTATCGGTATCACATAATAAGAAAAAAAATCCACAAAATCACCTCCAAATCGTTGAATGGAACCATTTTACTCCTTCATTTTTTAACAAAATAATTAAAAAAAAATATCTACTGCTTTGGAACAAAGGAAAATAATTTACAAAGGAAAATAATTTGGTTTTGTTACTTTTTAAAAATATGTATTATTTTAATCGTAATAAATGAAAAATGCGTCCGTTTAAAGTCCGTGTCTACGAGTACGAGTCATTGGCGTGAATACAAGCCTTAAGGTAAAAGTGTTTGTCAAGTGTGTCACTCTATTGCATGGGAAGTCCCGGTGTTCAAGGTTAAAAGTATAATATTACTATTTTCTATAGACGAGAGACTATTGAAGGAGGGATTCAGTATTCGATTCTCGTCCCAAATATTAAAAAAAGACTATAACCTTAATTTGTGACGTAATTGTGCCATGGAGCGCACGCTAACAGATCTCACTTTTTTAGACGTTTCTTTTTCGCCATTGTCCTACGTCAGTTTTAAAATATGAAGGGTAATTGATTACCTAAAAGTCATTGGCCCGCGCACATTTTCTATGATAAGCGCAAGGGTTGCGGGACGGACCCCGTCGAGGCTGCGGGTTGTTCGAAAGAGATACCGCGGCGTCGGCGCAAGGGCTAAGAAGGAACATGGGTGGTTTTTAGTCAGTAGAAGTGTGACACTCCCTTGCGCTCTGCCCAGAGCGGGAGGGGTTATTTGATGATTTCCCACCCCCCCAAAAAAAAAAAAGGGTTGCGGGACTTATCCGAAATATTTGGTATGGTTCTGTCTGTAATTTATCAGTGTTTTTTTTGTTCATATTTTTATTGGTATCATCTAAGCATGCCCTATTGCGGGTTTCAATATGTCCATTGTTTAAACAGTAAACTAACATACTGTAAAACAGTTAATACATATACCTTCATCAGTTGAGTCATCCTGCGATCTTGGCGCTTGCAACGGCGTTGCAGTCACCTCATTTTTATGTCATCCTTCACACAATCCATCCATCGTTTATCATCATCAAGTTTTTTTTTTCTTCTAATACTCTTATAGCTAACTTTAACCATAATTTTTCATTAAATTATCTTGTAATCAGTAGATACCTAGCTAATTTGGCAGTAGCGTTATTTACTTTGTATATCAGGTTCAGATAAGCCAAAATGTTTACAAACTTCCATTTCAAGTATTGCTAGATAAGCTAAGAAATCTTTTTCCGCAATCTTAGATAAAAAAAAACTACAGAATCTACGACTTCAAAAAACCATATAACAAAAGTCAAAATCAAAATCAAAAATGTTTATTTGCAAGAAAATACAAAAAAGTTACAAGGAAAGATCTTATGTCCTAAAAAAATCACTGTGTTCTGCCTGCAAGCAAGCGTGCAAATTATTCACTGTTATGTCATTTTTATCAAATTACCATGCAATTATTTAATTATTATAAAATCAATTATCCATTCGTATTTCAATAAAATTAATTTTTAAATTCCATAAATTCCTTAATGCTATAGAAACAACGATTTTGTAACCACTCAGTCAATTTTTTTTTAAATAATTCATTTGGAATGCTATTATAAATCAGAATACACAAATTAAACACATTTTTTTTATAAATATCTTTGTGACTAGGTGGCTGATACAATAGGTTGCGAAACTTAACCCTTTTTTGTCTTGGAAGAACCTCACTACGTTGCTTAAAGTAATGTATGTGATTCTTGGTAAAAATGCAAATCTCTCTTATAAATAAACAGGGTAGTGGAAGAATCTTACACTTTTGGAAGAGAGGTTTACAACTATCCAAGAACCATGCCTTGTTTATAACCCGGATACAACGTTTTTGGAGCTTGACTTAACAGGGTGATAAGTGCATCGTTTTCTGGGGTCACTTGTTATGTCATCAACCCAAGTAACCTCAATCCTTAGCTTTATATTTATTTTGAAAAAATCAATTAATCAATTAATTCATTAATTAATCGCAGGTCTACTGGAAGAAATTTCTTATGAAATAAGCAGTACCTTTGTGCTCTTCTATTTCTATTTTTTTATGTTTTTTTTTTCCTTTTTTTGTATTTTGTGTGTACATAAATGAATAAATAATCGATATCTAAAATTGAAGTTGTTTTATTTCACAGCTTGATTGTAACAACATCACACCTTTATTTATTTACTAGCTGACCCACACAACTTCGTCTGCGTCACATAATATAGATTATAACCTTTCTCGATAAATCGACTATCTAACATATTAAATTGAGTTAAATCGTACTCGTAACAAACAAAAAATCTTACCTTTCCTCTTTATAATACCTATTAGTTTAGATTGGCTTCGATTATATTATTAAAGTAACAATTACTATAGGTATCTCTTACTGTTTAATATACAGTAACACCTTGTACTTGTAAACATTATGGTGCAGTAAATATTTTGAATTTGAATTTCTCCGGAGCCCCCAGAGGCCAGAATCCCCACGTACCTACCGCACCGGACCGAATGACTGCCACGCGCTTAATTATTTTGTCGCCCGTATATTTTTATATTGCGATATCTTCTAAGATATTTGTTTAAACTGTATAGAGTAAAAGGCAAAAATATTCTATATTAAATTTCCGTGCTAACAAACACATTTATTTAGATATAGATTAATACCATATGGTTAAATAAGCTTCGCAAAATATCATTCTTTTTAACCTAATATTTTAATATTAAAAAATGGTTACAGTGAGTCAATCGTAAAAGATAAACATATGCTATCGCGGACTTTTTTTTAGAACTTTTAAAGAGGAACAATTCCGTCATACATGATATTTACGTAACTTAAACCGTTTTCGCAGCGCACGCAACGGAAGCTCTCAAAAAGGAATATCTTTTCCCGTTTTTGCAACATTTTTCATTTATGCTCCGCTCCTATTGATCGTAGCGTGATGTTATGTAGCCTAAAGCCTTCCTCGATAAATGGACTATATAGCACTAAATGATTTTTTCAATTCCAACCAGTAGTCCCTGAGTTTACCGCGTTCAAACAAACAATCAAACAAACAAACAAACAAACAAACTCTTCAGCTTTATAATATTAGTATAGATTTAAACTTTATGCACAAACGTGGTACATAGGCGGACTTAATGCCACAAGGCATTCTCTACCAGTCAACCTTAGGGTCAAATAGGACAGCACTGTGGTAGAGTACAAATATAAATAAATTAGGAGAATACTAAAATCGCCGGAGGGTTAGGCATGCGTGAAGGAATCGGTCGCCAGTTATGTTGAAATACCGTGTAATAGGAAGCGAGCTTATTACCATCAGCCGCGCACAAATCCAGATTCCGTAACTGCTACTGAGAGATTACTGATAGAAAAACCCAATAAGACTTTGGTCTGTCTGGAAAACAAATCCAGGTTCTCACACTCAGCCTCAGAAGACGAACAAGGCAGTCAAGCTCAATTGTGTTTCCTAAATATCTCCCCTAGGATCTCATTACCGTACCCTGGCACATGTCATTACCCTGACTTGAGATACGGCTGTATCTCGACTGACACTCAGACTCCTAATCTACATACTGTCGCTTTTAATACAAGTAGAAATGCTTTTTGTTAGGTAATTTTAGCCTTGAGTGCGTTTATTTTAGCTTTGAGCTTTTAATACAAGTAGAAATGCTTTTTGTTAGGTAATTTTAGCCTTGAGTGCGTTTATTTTAGCTTTGAGCTCGCTTCTGTTTAATTTAATCTTGGTTTTGGGTGCGCAATATGGCAGAGGATTCAGACTTATAAAATGAGAGTATTTTTTAGTTTTTTTTTTTATATTTGTCTCGTTTAGGGTTTTAATAAAAAAGGAATGGTTGGTTTTATCGTTTACCTTAACTTAGTAATTAGTGCAAACTTAGAGGGCGCCAACGGGATACTATAATTATGGTTCCTCAGTGTCATGTCTGTCCGTATGTCACAGAAGTGGATCGTATGCACTTAAACGCTTGATTTTTTCTACTCCTAGTTTTTTTATAACTTGTAACAAATACAATAACATAAATGAATAAATGTTATACAAACATAAATGTATACCACATACATATTAGAATCAACTTCCAATTACTTACATAGTTATTTAGGAATGTTATTTATTATATTGCCCCATAAACGGCGAAGTTGTCATAACTAGACGGAACCCACTTAACATTCACATTACGCAGCATTTTTTTATTTTATTACGAAGAAAAACTCATAATATTACTATGCAAATATCGTAGTTATGCCGATGATAAAGCTAGCGGAGCTAAATGAAAAAGTCCTGCAATTCCCTTTTGAGTCACAACTTACCGGATACTCAGAAAAAGGACGACTTGAAGTATAACTGCACTTTTTCCACCCTAGTGCTTTTTATTAGTTATTCAGCGGAACCTACGTTTGAAAACTGAATGGCTAATGGGGGTAGTCCTTTTTAATCTTTCGCGCGTTTTTATTAAGTAAGGGAACATTTTAAATTATGTATTTGAAAAATTTTATATTCAGCAAAGACTTATCCGACTGAAATTGCATGAATCCCAGGGTATAAAATGGGTTGGTTGGTGGAATTAGAAATCTTTTAATCAATACGTTCTTTTAACGTCGCATTGAAATTATTGAATCGAAACAATTAATAAAAACAAATTAATAAAAATCGCGGTTAAAAAAAGAGTTTTCCTTTTGATGAGTATTAATTGCGTGTTGTACACTTTCATTTGCTAAAACATCGTAGAATAACAATCATGTTAAACCCCTTTTCAATTTGTAATAAAAAAGAAATAAAACTGCAACAAAAACAAAGAAAACACAGCCGAACCTCCGAACGTTGTCATTACAGTATCCCCTTCAAATACACTCTCAAATAAAACTTTAAACACCCTTGTCCGTACACCAGAAACACATCGATTACGTCCCAAAAAACATCGGTAAGTTCTTTGCGAAGTTATAAAAATGTTCTCAGGTCTCGTCCCCTGGCGAACGATTCCCCTGCCAGCGATTACAGTGCCCCCCAACAAGTTAAAACGTCATGTCATTATCATTATTCTTGTCCGTTCTCTTCATTAAGGAAAATGGAATGTCCTCTTTTCGCTCCATTCTGGTACGACTAAGTTTTACTTAGGGTTCCGTAGGCAAAGTGTGCTAACGGGAACCTAAGGCTTCGTTGTTGGACTTGTTGGTCATTACGTCTGGCACAGGAATGTTTATTTTGGGACCTTAATTTTCTTAGCGTGTCTATGACAATTTAAATTGGGTCGGCCCAAAATTTGGCGACTAGTTTGGCTCTTCAGTGGCCTGTATCAGCTCCTGTGATGTGCAAGTAACAGGACAGACTGGACATGATATCAAGTGCCCCATAGTTTGTGGGGCAAGACCACATTTACACTGCAGGGCAGAGTCATCTATGAATCTCCACCTGAACAGGTTTTCCTTGCTTCGGCCTACCTGTGTCCGGAGTCTATTTAGAGACTTCCAGGTCAGCCATGGCAACTCGTGTCCAGGTGGAAGATTTTCGGCAAGTGACACAAATTAATAGAAATACACATTAAATTCTCATAAAGAGTTTAATATTTGTATGCCTATTAGGTTAAACATAGCGATCCTGACATTGGAATTAGATCTTATATTGTACCTATGTTTTACAAATAAATCATTTGAATTTTATTACAGCCGCCATATCAATAAATGATAAAATTAAATTAAAATATAAATGCATACAAGAACCGTGATTATTTTGTCGGGTTTTGCTCGAACTTAATATACTTACGTAATAAGTCATGTTAAATATTGCACGTAGTTACAAAAACCCTTCATGCGCGACTCCGACTCGAGCTTGACCGGTTTTTGTCACGAGTGCTATAAAAGTTTATCGTATGTAAATGTTGTGTTATGTTTTTAATTTAAGTACCTGATGTTGCCATAAAAAGAAATGACATAGTCATTAACGTTGCCATTTAAATAGTTTCGAAGTGCGATGAGATTTTTATGCGATCAAATTAGGTTGAATGGCTTTATTTGCGTTCAATGTCCATGCTTTGATGAAATGGATGAAGTGATTGGTGATTTAATCTATGTCGTAAGTAAGCAGGCTATACAGATATACAGAAATAGTTCTGTTATCATTGTAGTGTATCTTCAAAAACAAACAAAATAGAAAATCATCATATTTTCAGCCCGAAATCACCCACTGCTGAGTATAGGCCCTTCCAGCTGTCATTCTTCTCTGTTCTACGTGCGTTCCTTATCCATATGTTACCAATCTTTGTACCTATTGCTGAACAACGATGTTCTTCCAAAATCGGAAGCACCACAGACGGCATTTTTCAATACAATTTCACTAAGTTAAAATCGGCATGCGAACACCAAAACATCCATATACGAGTAGCTCCGATGTACCTCTATAAGCATCGAAAATATAAAATTTATTAATATAATTTATTTCTCATTACAGAAATTCAATAAAAATATGGTGCTTAAGTCACAAGCGCTTGTGGTGTCTTCCCACACAAGTATCGTATAGTCATTTCTTGTGACTTTTCACTTCAATCCGTAGGCGTAGCCCGGAGGCGTGGGTTGTATTGTAAACCGATCATTACACCTTAATGCTTTTTAACCTAAAAGGAAAAAGCGACATACCTTTAGAGTAAATAACATGTGGTTACCTAGCCCTGACAATGTTAATGGCATTCTTTATCCTTATTAGGATTTGTATGTAACCCACGATATCTTATTAATAATTAGTTTGACATATTAAACTGAATTATTCAGTTTAATATGTCAAACTAATCCAACTTCTTCTTTTCTTCACATGTCACACTCACAGGTAGTTTATAACCTGGATTAACACAGAATATTCCACGTTGTGCGTTGATCAAGAGGGCCAATTATCTAAATCTACAAGGGCGTTAGCCAATTCAAAACATTTATGCTTAGAATGGATTTAAAATTAATCAGCGTTTGATATAGAAAATCTTTACAATTACTCCACAAATTGGTAAAAATTGCCGTTCTAGAAGACCTAGCTCCCTTTATTTTTTTTTTGGGGTGTGGGAAATCATCAAATAACACCTCCCGCTCTTGGGCAGAGTGGCAGGGAATGTCAGACTTCTACTGACTAAAAACCACCCATGTTCTTTCTTAGCCCTTGTGCCGTGGCCGCGGTATCTCTTTCGAACAACCCGCAGCCCAGACGGGACCTAAGCTCCCTTGTAAAAGAAAAACGCGAACGATACAGACACAAACCTTTATGGTCGATGTAACTCGACAGAATTACGTAGGCATCGCATAAACAGTGCGAAGTAAAGGAAAATTCCACTTACTGTCATACACGTAATGCCTTTTATATTTATCACAGCTATAGCTTTGGAAGGGTGAATGGTAAGGCGTCTTGTACACGTGTTTTGCCGTGTGTAGACACAGAAAGATGACGGTATGATGTGCTAAAGAATACTGATGAAGGCATCTTGTATAGAGCGGACCATATTATACTTGAAAGATCGGAGTAGGAAAAGAAGCTTCAACAACAACAATCTTCAGAATTGATGAGGAATAAAAGTAAACAGTCGTAAAAATATTCTATGGATCATGGACAAGCTCACGACGAAACCGTATTAGTAGGGGACACCAAGCGGTGATGTGATGAAGCAAGACAGATTAATGCAAGGGAGGATACCTTTTTTTTTTTGGCGGGTGGAAAATCATCAAATAATCCCTCCCGCTCTTGGGCAGAGCGAAAGGGAGTGTTAGACTTCTACTGACTAAAAACCACCCATGTTCCTTCTTAGCCCTTCATGACGAGGCCGCGATATCTCTTGCGAACAACCCGCAGCCCCGACCGCAAAGGCAAGGGAGGATACCTTGTACCCTGTTAAGTACCTCACCATACATGAGCCCTATATAAATGCTCGTCAGCTTAGGGCAACCGATCACATCAGTAAAAAAAGTTAATCGTCAGAAATGATCAAGCACGTCAGATTAAGTTAAGGTGGGTTAGTTACATGCTTAAAAGTGTGTACAATATTATGTAGATAGAATACAATACAACGCATAGACTTTTACGGCATAAAACCGCGTGTACAAACAGCCTAACGCTCCACTCATGTGAAACATTATTTTTATGAACAAAATGTACTGTTGTTAACCTAATATTGTTACTTTATCACTCTCAGATATTGAAATATTTTTACGATGGAAAAGGAAAAAGTGGTATTTTATTGTGTTTCCTTCCTGATGTACAAATAGCGCGAAATGCCCATTTATAACATCATCGTGACTTGACTCTGCTTTTGGAGAAATTATGTAAAAGTACCCAGCTGTATAGATTTCTGCTAGTTATTATAGGTACAGGCTGTTTCAGAAATGTGTGAGCATATTTAAAGGTCTTTGTGCAGACCATCAACTTGAACAACTCTACGTTATACGCGTTGTATCATTATCTACATAGCCTTTTACCAGCTTTGTTGAGGTCGGCTTTCAGTCTAACTGGTTGCGGACTTTTATATGGAACGACTATCTATCTGACCTCCACTGTCCACATAACAGCTTACACTGGTTAAACTGGTTGTCAGACACGCTGTTGATATATATCATAAAAAAGCGTGTTAAAAATAAATCAAATTTAAGTGTTTCTTATTTCACAGTACTTATTTTTTGTGATTTCTGGCTGGACTAGCAGATAAACTTATTTTAATTTTAGAAATAGCTGATGCACGCGGTCTCGCCCACGTGGATTTTATATTCTAAAACCTTCCCCTAGAACCACTCTATCCATTAATGTAAACAGCATGAAAATCGGTGCAGTACTTTTTGAGGTTATCGCGAACAGACAGACAGACAGACTCGGCGGAGGACTTTGTTTTATAAAATTATAATATACTAGAAAATTATTAACAAAATCCGATTAAAATAGGAAAGTAACTTTCATAAAAACACACGGACGAAATCGCGGGCAACAGCTAGTTGAACCGTAGGTATTTAGTTATCATTAGGCAGTAAATACCTGACAACCAATCAACCGAGTTCCACTAATAACAAAATTGAAACCTATTCGCTTAATCACCTAGCTTTATTATCAATTATTAATTTCCTTCCAATTACTTTATTTTCCATCCATCCATCCATTCGTAGGTCATATGTCTGTCAGATGGACAGTTGGACACGCGAACCTTGCATTGTTTGATTTGTGCTACAATGACGATAGCAACGTTGATGTCCTAATCAAGTATGGCCATTTATATTATTGACGAAATTAACAATGTAACGTTGCTATTACATTTTCTATTGAATTACTAGCTGATGCCTGCGGCTTCGCCCGCGTGGATGTCGGTCAAATTATATGCTAAAACCTTCCTCGAGAACCACTCTATCCATTGGTGAAAAAAGCATGAAAATCGGTGCAGCAGTTTTTGAGTTTATCGCGAACAAACAGACAGACGTGGCGGGAGATTTAGTTTTAAAATATGTAGTGATAACATTACATCACGCCTGTAGTTTGAAGGGTTAAACTGAGGTGTCCCTTATACATCCACATTTCGCAAAGTTATGTTCAAGTCCCATGTAAAAGGGAGCGAGCTTATTACAATCAACCGGGCACAAACCCAGACTCCACTACTGACAGAAACCTAGGTACCTACTCTAACTTCTCTATGCCCGCATTTTTTCCATGGGGGCGAAATCGCTGGTAAAAAGTAGTAGAAACTGTTTATTTATGAAGCTAGACCTTTTATCGTAAGTAGTTAATTAAAAATGCGGGTCGATAAGACTAGCCATGTGTCAATTGAAAAGGTTACTAAAAATTCAGTATTCTAGTTTCATCCACAACGAAGTTATAGGAGGTCGAAAATGGCCTGAGCTGTTTCGAGAAAAGAATGGTACGGCCGTGCCGCTTTATTGCTCGACTTGGCGGGGGCACTGCCGTGCCCCCAGATTATCAAGGTGGAACCTTTGGTAATTTATGGACGACAATTTATGACACCCCACCATACATATTAAGTCCCAGAAATTTTGTTTGCCATTATTTAAAAATAGTATTAGTTTCAGCAAATTGTGATAGATAAACAATACATACATGCAAATCATAACTTTCCTACAATGTTATGAATACTGAATTTCCAGTATGACTAGGTATGTAAACACGTTTGATCGGTATAAAAAAGTAAATCGAGACTGACAGGATAATAAATAAACAACACAATGGTGATCGCTTGTCTACAACATTATCATCATCTGCCTAGGCTTTTCCCAACTATGTTGGGGTCGGCTTCCAGTCTAACCGGATGCAGCTGAATACCAGTATTTTACAAGGAGCGACTGCCTATCTGACCTTCACAACCCAGTTAATACTAGGTAATACGATACTCTGGTAAGTCTGGATGTCAGAATTTCAGGTCACTGACTACCTGTAACGACTGCCAAAGATCTATATATGGCAGCCGGGACCAACAGCTCAACGTGCTTTCCGAGGCACGGAGGAAACTCGGTATGTCGGGTGGTCACCCATCCACAGACCGACCTAGGCAAGGACAGCTTTATCTAAAGATCGACCCGAGTGGCAGTTCTTATTAAGCCACGAGCTCCTCTACAACATTATATATTATATACCTAATAATTATATTATATGATACATATACCTGTGTGTGAGGAGCACGTGGCTTAATAATAACTATCACTCGGGTCGATCTTTAAGTGAAGCCGCGCTTGCCTAAGGCCTCATTTACGGACATGCAGGGCGCACATGGCGATGTATGAAAACGTTAACGATTTCAAACGTCGATTTTACGAGAAGCGATTTTTCGCTCGTTAGTTTAAAATGCAGCGTTCGTTGCGGTGGACGCGCCTCTCAGTAAATAAATAAAAAAGCTCGAGACGAGCCTTCTGCACGCGCCGCGCGACGCCCCGCGTCTCTGTAAACGAGCCGTAAGTTGGTCTGTCGGTCATAAAGGTGTAGACACGAAGTCTAGTGTCTATGAATAAAAATTAAAAAAACACACACTCATATTTCGCCTATTATGTTTATGTCCCATGTAATAACGGCGACCCTATTGACAACAAGCAGGCGGAGGCAAGAACTAGTAGCCTAACAATTGTTTTAAGGAAAAACCCAATAAACACTCAGCCCGATCGATAAGATCAGCATTAATAACTAAAACATGAATTAATCTTATTTTAATGCAGAATATCCCATTCTAAATCAAAGCTACTTGATCACAGTATCATTGGCAAAGAGAATTGGTTTCATTTTGAATGTCGTCTTATTACATTTCATAAAATCGATTCCTTTGAAGGAGAGATTAGACTTCGGATTAAAAGATGAAAGACATTGGTGGTCCAATTATGTGGATGACCTTTTATGTTCCCCCTTTTTGTGGGAAAGATATTTTAAATCACTGTGCAATATTTTCGATTTTCTTATCAATAACAACATTCATTTATTTTCAAGCAGCTTTGGCCTTTAGATAAATAAAATAAATATGATAAAATACAATTTGTGTTAGTGATTAAGAAATGTCAGCAACATTGCAGGGGCCGACGCCTGTCGGGGTTGCGGGTTGTTCGAAAGAGATACCGCGACCACGAAAGCAAAGGCCTAAAAAGATATATAGGTGGTTTTTAGTCAGTAGAATTTTGACACTCCGTTCCGCTACGTCCAGAGCGGGAGGAGTCATTAGATTATTTCCCACCCTCTAAATATGAAGAAAAGACTCGTTTGTTTTTTAGGATTTTCAACATAATACGTGTACCTCTAAAATTAACACTGAAAACAGAATTTATCATGTTCACTATTTATTTTGAGTTTCCGATATTCTAGTGATGTTGCAAGCATCATGATCACGTTTAAAGTAAAGTTATTGCGGGTGGGTGTTTATGGCAGACAAATCGGTCTACTCTCTACCCTTGTTAATTTTTTGCGCTCAGTACCGCTACCACTGTCACTCACAACTCGATTCTGTTCCCGACACGAAACTCACTGTGGCCGTTCGCGAACTTTTTTGGCACTTTTACGCTTTTTACACAGTTGATTTTAGGCTTTATAGTCCCGAAAAATATCCCGTTTTCAGTGTTAATGATCGAGTTTGATCATGTCAGTTTTAAAACTTACTTATAGTATGGTGTCACGTTGGATAGTTATGGTTTTCCTATATTTCTTCTTATTGCTAATCCAGCACGCAGACTCAGAGTATCTCATGGTATGACTTATCATCTTTTAGTTCAAGATTGTACCATAACCTTACTTTTCTTAAAGCTCTAATAAATCATTGCAGTGAGGGATTAATAAGTCTGAATATTTTTATTCACACCATTTTCATTTCGTTACATATAGACTCAAGTATATTTAATCGATTCTGTCTCCTGTTTGGTTCTAAGGCATGTTAGTTTCCTCACGATGTTTTGCTATTATGCTATTATTTATTAAAATTCTCTGTTTTGGTTTCAGGTAATCACTGAATTTTAATCTCATTCGGGAATCCCGTGGTAAGTAAGAATTTAATTCCAATATTCCAAGAATGGTTCGTTCAAGTATTTCTAAAACTTATTCATTATAATAATTAAGCAAAACCAACGTTTGCTTTATACAAGCAATTAAAATTGTTCGGAAATCGATCGCTTGATTCTTTGCATTTTATGAAATTCAAGATGGACGTCTTTGAAAATGTATTGGATATTTTGCCAGTGACATTTTTATTCATAAAGGGTACAAGTTTTCGTATGGAAATATTTGAAGAAAATAACGCATGTTTCATAAAGAAATAAAAACGTTCGTAATTGTTTTTTAATAAAGTATTAGTTTTTTTGAAAATTGGTGTTTTTCCGACGCTTTATCAGTCTCTCCTTATCGTGTGGTTAGTGTTAACTTTAGAGTTTTTATGATATGAATTTAACAAAAAGATGTACATAGGAAACAAAAAATGTGGTGAAATGGTTTGGTAAGGATGAGTGAAAGTAGATTAACGAAAGGTATTTACAAGGCAGATGTGAGTGACAACGCTGGGAAGGGACGCCCTAGAAAAGGACTAGCGTTTGACACGGCACGGTTGGCGCAGTGGCTGAGCGATTGGACTGCTACGCTGTGTCGCGAGTTCGATCCCCGCACGGAACGAATACTTGTATGGCCTACAGATAGTTGTTTCGGGTCTGGGTGTGTTTGTGTATGTAAGTTTGTTAACGCACCCACGATACAGGAGACATTCCTAGTGTGGGGCAAATTAAAAAAAAAGAAAAAGATACAGTAAACATACACTAAGCTTATCTGTCTGTATTCGTAACCGGCGTGCGTGTATGACCAGATGTATGAATGTGGACGAGGCAAAAGGAGTTTGTAAGGATCGTAGCAGGTGGCGTTCTGTAGTTTCTGCCTGCCCCCATGGGATGGAGTCATGTCATGACTTTATGTATGTATGTTTAAGGTCAGCCTGTATTTACCTATACCTACTAGCTACAAAATATATCATGCAAAATGTTACCTTAGAGAAAAGTCGATGATTTACATAATTATTTCAGTTTAATTAACTTCGCGATGTTAGAAAGAATAATTACTGTATTTAACTGATACCAGCCACTTTTATTTCAGGTTATGTGAATTTAATTAACACATTTTTATCAGATTTCACACGTGCTATTGACTTTAATTAATTAATTTGTAAGCTATATTCTTTCGCACGACATATGCAAAATTGATTCGACAATTTTATGTATTTTAATTAATCTTAAGGTACTTCTATTTCTGACACAAAGGGCTAAGGAAGCAAGGAAAGGCAAGGGATACCGCGGCCTCGACATGAAGGGCGAAGAAGGAACATGGGTGGTTTTTAGTCAGTAGAAGTCTGACACTCCCTTTCGCTCTGCCCAAGAGCGGGAGGGGTTATTTGATGATTTCCCACCCCCAAAAAAAAAAAAAAAGGGCTAAGAAGAAACATGGGTGGTTTTTAGTCAGTAGAAGTCTGACACTCCCTTCCGCTCCGGCCAGAGTGAGAGGAGTCATTTGATGATGTTCCAACCCTCCAAACAAAAAGGTGCTTCTGTTTGTTTTAATGCCCATTATTAACTACCGAATAAATAAAGCGCTGGTTCTTGGTAGTGAAAACAAAAGTGTAACAAGTCAATCAGAAATCCATAAACAATAAGTATCAAAAAATAGACAAAAGGTATAAAAAAGAGGCTTCAAAACATAAAGCCTAAGGCAGACTTGCACACCCATGAATACAATTTTCTTTTTTTCAATGACGTACGGGGAAAGAGGGTTTAAGAAAAGCTGAGCACTGATTGTACTAAAAGGAAATATCGCGGCATGGTCTTAATCGAAATGAATGCGGCCATTTTGTGATTCTAATGCCTTTTCACAAATCAATTCCTCAATTTACCACCAACATTGTCTATCATAAATACCAATTCAAGTATCAAAAAGTCCCAGCAACACTGATATACCGTATTTCTTTTTAAAAATCTCTACTCCCGTATCGTATCCCGAGTATCACAATAAATTGACACTACAAAAAACAGTCACACAAAAGCTAATCAACCCTCTCGCTGCCGATGCTTTTATTCTTGTCTCGTGCGCTACATTTCACGAAGCACGTCTTCGGTGTAATCTCGTGTTGAGACGAGAGTAGCGAAATGTACTGATATGTAGTGAACATAATGCTGCACTGCATTCGACGCCTTATTAGCTCCCCCGAGATTGAGTAAGACCGTTTATTGGAACTACGCTTCTGTGGTGAATTACTACTACAACTTTTCTTACAAAGGAAAATGTAAATATTTTGCCTGTCAATAAAGTCAACATATGGGGTCTGACCTAATTATGATTGAGGAAGGGTGACAGTTAGATAATAGAAATATGGGCTTTGAAGCCCCGATACAAAATCTATGTCGATGTGCCGAAAATGAATCTGACATAACTGACTTATACATAACTGGCGAATTGTTTTCGTAGTAATGGACACACCCCTGCCTAACCATTCGGGGATTAGGAACGTGATGTTTTATTATAACTGAATAAATAATGACCATCCATCCCTCAATATTCAGACGGTAACTCATTGATGCTATTTTTTTTTGTAAAATCTAAAGTGCCACTTCTCAGTAAACTCGTAGGTGGAAATATATTATCGACTCTCTAATCTAACCCCTCACAACGATCACTGGAAATCTCCGCCAATACAGTTCACAGACTTCAAAAATAGAAAATTCTTTTCTCACGTATTGCACATAAAATACATTTTCTGTGTTGCATTGAGGTTTCTTCGAATAAAATGGCGAGTAGCTGCGGGGCTGAGAAATAAGCACGTTCGTATTGGAGGGTTGCTTCGGAACTGTTGTTTTGCATACATACAAATAAATAATGAATTGTTTTTTTCTTCTGCGTTGTGTGTGGATATAGAAAATGTAACGTTCAGAATCGTTAATGGCTGGTTTTATTTTTCTGTAGTTACTTTATTATTGTAAAATGTAAATTTTGTCTTTTAGTTCGTGTCGATAGAACCAGAGTTTTTGTATTTTTGTGTCAATAGTATACAGTGTGGATGGGTGTTGAACACCTAAACATCGAAATTTCAAAATTTTCAACGAGAAAATAAAAAACAGCTGTACCAAACAATTTGACGTGTAGGTGTTGCACACTATTGCAGGAAACAGCTGTGCTTACATTTACAAGTTACCTACCATGAAGAATTACGATATCGGGATTTTATTTGACAAATTAAATGTCAGTGTGAAATTCTTAACAAAATTAGATTCAAATACGGAAGTAATATTTTTATAATAATTTCATAACTAGTTTCATATAATGTATTCTTTCTTATTCAAGTTACTGACCAAGCATATATATAAAACGTATGATAATGCATTCAGTCATTGTCTATACTTAGTTTTCTTTGTCTTATTAGCATGCTAATTCGTGAATAATGGCAACACTGCGCTGTGACAGCTGTTGATGTATTAGCGTTGAGTATGAATGGGTTACATAATGTAATGTGACATCAAATTATGTGAGATGCATTAATGGGTTAACTAAGAAATTATAGTATTGTGTACTTACTTAGGTTAATAGGCTCAGCCACTGCTGAGTATGGGGTCCTAGAAACCTTAGTCATTCCATGCCAGGGTGGGAAAGAGATGAAAAAAAAAAGAAAGAATTTCCGTCTTTTTTCTTCACTGGAGTGGCATTATAACAAAACTGCTCTAAGACGTTAATTATGCTAACCCCCTAGGATCAATTAACTGATCGAAAAAGTGTCATTGGGTTTTTCCATTTGTGATTTGTGACAATAGGGTCGCGCCTATTTCATGGGACTTAAATATGACCGGCAACTGGTGTACAATTAGGTACACTTCTGTCTAATCTTTCGGGGAGTTCAGGTTTTATTATTGCTCTATGCTAGACTCATAAAATATGTCTTCCCCTAGATCTTCTGTAGGTCCTCCACTCATCTAGGTTGGTCTGCAGATAGTCTCTTTCACTTTAAAAGGGAGTTTCAGACTTCTACTGACTAAAAACCACCCATGTTCCTTCTTAGCCCTTTATGTCGAGGCCGCGGTATCTCTTGCGAACAACCCGCAGCCCCGACGGGATCACCAGGCTTCACGAAGACTTCTCAAACTTTCGAAAAAAAACTACCATTTTTGAAAGCACGATTTAATCAAACCTTACCACTTTTCTTCTGCTTCAAAAATCTCAAAAAGTCTACATACAATACGCCTCTAAATACCAGAAACTAAAACCAGCATTTCAACTGAAATCTTCCACCGATTCGCAATTTACCGTAAGCATAATACGAATCTGTCCTTTTGAAATCCTGTATGAATTTTAAAGTCTGCTTAGCCAGCAGAATGCATACAGTGCGGTTTGTGGGGGTAGGTAGTTCTTGACGAACAATAGATAAGAGCGGAGGCTCGAGTGCCCGGGGGTTTCCAGGTTGAAAGAGGGGGGGGGAGGATGGTTCATTCATCAGAACTCAACCCAGAGGTATGAAAGTTCAGAAGTACTGTCTTTAATAACGATGCTCGGTTTAAAGTAGGAACTATGGTTTAGGTATTTGGTAAAAAGTAAGAAATCCTTTGATATAGGAAAAAATCGCGATGTTTTTCTTTTGATAAGGGTCGGTGCAGCACGTCTTCTTCTTCCATACTTCTCTGTTACTCGTCATTTCAACAACCTCCTTTCTAGCCATATCATCCTCCACAGAGTCCATCCATCGTTTCTTTGGTCTTCCTCTACTATAATAGCCATGTACATTCAACATTTTCCTCATTCCTCCGCATCACATGTCCATACCACGATAACCGATTACCATACTACTTTTCAATCGCTAGTACTTTTACCGCTGGTTCTTTTTGAAGTTGATTTCCTGTTTCTCCATCTCCCAAGCTCTGACCGGCTACAGAAACCGCAGTCCGAAATTCTTCGTCAGCTTAAATGCATAGCGCTGTATTAGTTTTCAGAGTTAATTAAAAAGTAAGTTCAAAGTTTTGTATGCAGTTTATGTTGAAAAGCAGTTTGTTTTTATGCAAAGGAAACTTTTTATATTGCTCGCTTGAAACTAAAAGGTTGATAGTGTCAGGAGAAAGTTATTGGTCTATGTTTACTTTATCTTTCAAGCTCTTCGTGTTATATTTTCGAGCCGTTTGGGGTTAAAACTCTGGGGCCGTGGGGTCCTAGTGCCCACAGCCTTTTTAAGGAAATATCTAAACGCCTTGTTGACGCTTCCTCTGACCCAAGGGCTGGCGTTTTTGCTAAGCGTTGCCATACAACGTGGCAACGCTGCCAGTCTCTTGGGCATTTTACCTGCTGACAGCGTTGAGGAGGAGTTTTTTTTATGCCTTTTTGTAGTTACTTTGTATTTAGTTTAGTTTATATATTTTGTTGTTATTTTTAGTATAGTCATATTATATAAATAAAAGATATTTTTCCTTTATTGGAGTATCCACTATTGTGGTATTGAAGAGGTGGTACTTATAGATAAACTTTATTACCCTCTTCTATCGTTTGTCGAGTAGGTAAATGCTTTGTATTATCTAGAGTAGCCTATTGAAAGCGCTAGATCACAAGTGGTTTTAATCTATAATCAAGATCTATTCACATTACATATTGTATGTCCACTTTAAGTGTGCAGTCTGTTTGTCACGAAAATTTGCATCAATACATATTTGATATATTCATTTTCGTTCTGTGTCCTCCAGACTGCACTCTCGAGTTGGTTGAAGTGTACCTACTACTATAGTATTCTCAGTAGCTTCGAAACATATAGTTTCCATGTATTCTTCATGTTTTGGAATTATCCAAAAAATACTGTCAATATTTTCTTGGTTTCTTTATCGGCGCTATCTAACGAAGGCGCTTAAAAGACTCCTGGCAGACCTACCAACAAAAAGAGCCCCTTGAAAATTGTAATATTCGCGAAGAGAGGGCTAAAAATAGCTACAATTAACTTCGATAATTAGTTGGCGTCTAATTTGCAGCCGCTTGAAAACCTAGACGGGCGGAATGAAAAGCCCTTGTAGCCAAAGTGCGTATGAGCAAATTAGGGACGGGAGAGAGCAGAATGGCGAAATGGCGGCCCAATTTTCTTGCTTTTAGGTTATTTTAGCATTTCGTTGCTTCTTATTTAAATGTTAAGTTTTAATACGACTTTTCGGGCTGAAGGCTAAGTAAATACGGCTATTCGTCTCGATCTAAGATGACGTTACGTTTACCGAGGTTGGGCCTTGGATGGGTAACCCCTACGTGTCTCGGAAGTCACGTGATTCTGAAAGCGCCAGGGTAGTCCGTGAGTTGAGCCCCAACATAGGATATACCACGTCTCTTCTGCCCGTCAAGCACAACTAATTGCACTTTGAAGGACTTGAAGGAGGCAAACGTACGAACGTACTGGACGTACTGGTCGGACAGAATCTAAAGTTCTTGTTCGAAAAAAAAATCCAGTTAAAAATCTAAAAACCTGACTGAAAAAACTGGAAAGCAAAGAAATAAGCATATTTTAAATTAAACAAAGCTTGGAAGCAGGTGAGGTCAAATTGAATATAAAATTATGAAAATATTAAGGACTCCGCCTGCTTCCAAGTTTTGTTTAATTCAAAATATTTATGTAACACACATACATACAGGGGATACAGGTCAAACACATAACTCCCCTTTTGAGGTTCGCCGCAGTCGAGTAAAAAGAAGTAAATAGTTTAAAATTAATACAGATAACAGAGATAGTTTAAAATTAGTATCAGATTATTGTAGTTGTTTAAAATACCACACCAAAAACACTGTTATTAGGTACTCTTATTTTGTTATAACAATACCGAGTTTTAGCCAACGATCTTTGTTTTCAGTTAATTATTTGGTTTACGATCCGATTTCAGTAAATTGTGTTCGTAGGAAACTTACACCGGATGAAAATACCATGAAATCTAATAACCAAAATTCCTTTCAAGAAAGACAAACAAAATGCCTTGTCCACGACGTTAGGTGATGCGATTTGCGACGCGAGTCGAGACTTTTGTTAAGCAACGTTACGCCTTACGGTTCCCAGAGTCATAAATAAGTTTTCCCCTTTGAAAGTGCAGTATAATTTTGTACAAGCAATTTTTACAACGATATTTTAGAATAAAAGTTATTGCAGAACATTGCCGGGTGCTTATAAAATACACATAATAAATGTTACTTAGATTATATTATTACTCAAGTAACATGTGATTTTGATTTTTATTGAAAACCTGTTTATTTTATCATACACTACAAATTTTCTCGTTTTAAAATCTGCGGACTTCTCCGGAAGTATAACGTATTACCCTACGCCACACACGCCACGCGTTACTCAGCGACACGCGCCAGTGTCACTTTTTCCTGTAGTGTAAGTACCTACTGTCGCGTCGCAAGTCGTATCACGGTGCTGATGCCGCGATGACTCGACTCATCCTCTCAGCCCTAAGCTATTTTCTTCATTTGTTTTGCCCGCAGTCGCTTCGAGAACACGCGTGTCGCTTGAGTGCGGAACTCGTGGCCGAACATTTACACAGATAAGCGAATGAGAACAACGGAAGAACATTTTTCGTAAGCGGAAACAAGTTCTCTCATTTTAAATATTTGCTCTAATTTTTATATAAAATTGGTTACAAATGGCCTTCACACTACTCAGATAGTCATTGTCAATGTAATTCAAGGTTCCTTTGATAAGAATCTGCGTGTTATGCACAGTGAAACGTTAATGTTTAGTCAAACTATCACAAGGTTGATATTTTTGACATAACACGATGTACTCACAACAATATACGTCAAGCAAAACTAGTTTAAACTGATCTCTTGTTTCACTGAAAAAATATACAAATGCAGGGTCAGATTAAAGTGGAAAGGTCATAAACTTATAACATAAAACTCCAAACTGAAACCAGTATAAGCTGATGTTTTGTAACACTGAAAGATTATACAAATAAAGCCCAAGTTAAACTGGATTTGTCGTCGTGTGAAAAACGGATGTTGCGTGCCTGATTCATTATCTGTGGTAGAATTATTAGTTACAATTTAAACAAACGATTAATGATATAATGTTTATAATAATCTTTTTAACTCGGGCAATTTTCCTGAAGAGTTGTGATGAACTATCAAAGTGTCATCATCATCATCATTTCAGCCAAAAGTCGTCCACAGCTGGACATAGGCCACCCCAGGTGTCGCCAGTGCCACATTGCCCGGTCCCGCGCGTCACGCATCCAGCGGGCGCAACCTTCACTAGGTCATCGGTCCACCTAGTGGGCGACCTTCCAAAGTGTAACGTTGTTTTAATTAAAAATTCTGATTATTGAAACAAGTGCAATTTCTCAGCTGTTAAAATAAACTGTAACGAATTCATACCGATTGTGAATTGCCGCCCTAATTTCACACTTCGTAACGTTCATTCATAATTTCATTTGTTGATTGGTTTTCCGTATATTTTTGGAATAAACTCAATAGGGTATTTGGCAAAAAAATCTAATTACCCCGTCAGATAGATTTCCAAAAAATATTGGACTCATATTTTTCCTTTTTTCACGTACCTAAACAAAAAATGAAGACTATACAGTGCATCGAAAACTCGTGTGACGTCACATTGCAGTACATTTTTACCACGTAGTGAAGTCACAAACCCCTACTCATGATCTTTGCCGCGTTTTACCTTTGCCAATTTTTATTAAATTGATAAAACAAAAAACACGTATCCAATACTTTTCGATAATCTAACTGACGTACTAAACAGAATATTTTTTTTTTGGATACTTTCATTACTAACTTTAAATGGCAGCTGGGACCAACGGCTGCTGGGAAGCACGTATGCAACTCAGTATACCGTCTGGTGGTCTGGTGGTCTGGTCACCGATCCACGGACCAACCACAGAGCAAGCGCTGCTTAACCTGAAGATCAACCTGAGTATCTGTTATTATTAAGCCAAGAGCCAAATCACTAAAAATATCAGCAAAAAAACAACTTATTTTTTTAAACTCCCTATTTTCAGTTCTTCTTCTCCTTTCTTTTGTTTTCAAGTAAAATCCCATATTTTTCGCAGCTACCCTAACTGCCTCATAGTGCCATACATTACAGAACTAGCTAATGAGTTTCCGTTCCCCGCATTCGTTGTTAATTACCTCGTATTTTATGTTTTTAACTGCGAAAATATTCGCTTAGATTATTTGTTCTGAAAAATGGCTGGAATTTTGCCTAATATAAATATGAGGGAGGCCAAATGTAGAGAGACGTTACTTAGTACCATTTATTTCATCACCACTGCTCTCAAAACGGTGAGGAAACCGACATGTTCTAGAACCGAACATTCGAAGATATGTGAAATCTACCAACCTGCACTAGGCTTGCGCGGTAGATTACAGCCCACACATACGATGGGGCACAAGCCTCCCTCCTGTAGAGAGGATGCTTGTGTCCCAACTCACGGCGGCCCGCCATAGTTGGGACAAGGCTGGGCAGACGATGAGTGTTGCAGAATATTTTCACTCACAGGCGCAGCTCTTTTTTTGGAAAAATCAGGGTAGGAAATCATCGTATCACTCCTCCCGCTCTTGGCAGAGCGGTAGGGAGTGTCAGACTTGTACCGACTCAACACCACCCATGTTCCTTCTTAGCCCTTTGTGTCGAGACCGCGGTATCTCTTTCGAACAACCCGAACGGGAGGCGCAACTCTTAAGGTGTTTCTTAACGGGCAATACTTTACTGCAATACAATGACCGGCAACATTGCCTGCCATACTATGCAATATTGTAGTAATGGCCCGGCCATTATAGTCACACATAATTATTTGGTAAGACCAAGCATTTTCACGTGTAGCCGGCAATACTTTCAAGATGGCCGAGCAATAGGTACTTGCCAATAGTATAGTCACATATTGCCGGGAATAGCGGGTATAGAATATGTGATTAATTTACGATATCGGCCCCTTAGGCCCCTCGCCCACGGCGACTTTTTATAGTGATGTAAGTGCAGTCGCGAAGCGGTCGCTAGCTTTTTGCCCTTCTCTACAAAACTAACGCGCGTTAGTAGCGGTGTTTACGAAACGCGCGACAGCATCGCTACAAAAAGTCGCCGTGGGCGAAGGCCCTTAGGTTGCTGTCACTGCCGTGTGTTCCATCAAAACCTTCTCTGTCACCCTTCGGAAACTAGTCCACTAATTAATTAATCATAGGGTAGTAAAGTTGATCGATGGTTTACTTCGTAAAGTCCTTGAAACGTGACAAATGGCTGATATTGAGAAATCAATACATCGGCATAATTGTAGTCGATCACTGTATTGGAATGTTGAACAGCCACACGACAGTTTGAAGAGCCCTTAGAAAGTTCGTATGCGTCTCATAGAGAAGAGGCCTGTGTCCCAGCCGTGGCAACATTTATGGGCTGATAATATATGCGCCATAGATAAAAAATAGGGATATAAAACGTACTAAAAAAAGTAAAGTTATTTGTTACTCTTTTGTGTTTTTTTTTGGTAGGTAGTCGTTTTTTTACATTGACAGTGTTAAAATGTTACGTGAAATTGATTTTTACGGTCTTGAATAAATACAACTGCCTAAAGATATTAGGTACTTAAGAGTATTAAATAATACAAGGATGTATGTTGTGCCATAACAGAACGGGCAGAGCGAAAGGGAGTGTCAGACTTCTACTGACTAAAAACAACCCATGTTCCTTCTTAGCCCTTGCGCCGAGGCTGCAGTATCTCTTTCGAACAACCCGCAGCCCCGACGGGATATGAAGTTCTCTCACTTCGTTTTTGCGAGTTTCAAACACCTTTTTTGCAGTTGTACAATTTGTACATACACGCGTTTAAGCAAACACTAACGTAAGCTACTATTGACTTTATAAAAATAAATAAACCAAAATTGATATTTATTTTACCTATTAAACAAATAAAACCGTGTAAACTTTAACCAGATAATAATGTTGACAACATTATTATCAAAGTTTACACGATTATGTTTATTTTCATGAATGGCTTATTTGACTTTGGTTGATAAGCTATTTGTGTACTTATTGGTTGATAAAACGGTACTACAGTATAGTAAGGAGTATAGTGTAGTACCGTCTTTGTTAATATTAGCTTGTTAGTGTCAATAAAGTTTTGAGTAGACCAGTAGGGCTATTGCGTATCTTTTTAAATGTCAGTGGCTATCATAGTAAAAAGTATCATAAAAAAATATATATAATATAGTGTCCATCGATTAACTGTCAAATGGTTCCATTTTGTACCAAACCATAACCATTTGATAGTTAATCGATGAACACTATGATAGCCACTGACATTTAAAAAGATCCGTAATAGCCCTGCTGGCGTATGAATGTGGATGGGTATAAGAGTAGAGGAAAACCAAGGAAATGATGGATGGACTTTGTGAAGGATGGTATGGCTAGAAAGGAGATGACTGCTGACATGACGAGAAATAGAGAAGTATGGAAGAAGAAGAAGACATGTTGCGCCGGCCCCAAATAAATTTGGATAAGGGCCGGAGAATGATGATGATGAGTGTCAATAAAGTTTTAAGTAGACCAGGCGTATGAATGTAGAGAAAGACTAAAGAAACGATGGATGGACTGTGTTAAGAATGATCTGGTAAGAAAGGAGGTGTCTCATGAGATAATGAGTAACAGAGTAGTATGGAAGAAGAAGACATGCTGTGCCGACCGAAGGAACATGGGTGGTTTTTAGTCAGTAGAAGTCTGACACTCCCTACCGCTATACGCGCGCGAGGATTCATGAATTTGATGATCCCCCCCCCCAAAAAAAAAGGGCAAGAGAATGTTGATGATAGTGTCAATAAAGTGATTGATTGCAGATAAAATGACACAAAACACCTGAAAGAAGTAACTTCGAGTTTCGTCTGGTACTAAGTTTGTTTAACATGACGCCTGTAATTCCCGAACGGTTTGGCAGTGGTGTTCCTAATAGTACATTCACATTGTGCTAGTTATGTTGTAAGTCCCAGAAATAGGGAATGAGTTTGTTGTCTTCATCACCATCATCATCCTATAATGTTCCCACTGCAGGGACTCAAGCCTCCTCTCTAGGAGAGGGATGGGCTATAATCCAAGACGCGTGTCCAGTGCGGATTGTTAGATTTTACATGTATCCGTTTTTTTTTGAGCGACCCTAGTTATTTCAAACCGGTCACAAATTCAGACTCCATGGCTGTTACTGAGAAATTCCTGACCTTTCCTGGATTATCTGACCTTCTAGCTTAATCCTTTTTTAAAACTATTTATCGTTCACCTAAGTCTTGATCCATACGTGCCAAAATATCTGACCGTAGCTAACAAGCTATCCTCAAACCAAATTGAATCCCGTCCCAAAATCCTTAAACTTAGTTCAGTTTTATCGCCAAATCTCGCAGAACGGCTAAAGTTAGTTAGCCTCAATTTCAGGAGCCATAACGCAGTTATGACGGTTCTAAATTCATTTATTCCTGCATGGTTACATGTATCCAGGGTTACCATTTTGAGATCTGAAAAGTTTTATCCCACCCGAGCGATCGTCAAGTCCACATCTCCATACAACCCGTCCGAATTAACTGTGCACCTGGCGCTGTGACGTCACTCGGTCGGTACTGTTAGCGAATGGTAACAAAGATGGAGAACGGGGGGCGCTGCGTGGGGAAGCGGGAGACGGTTCGCATTCCAGCGAGGTGCACAGTTAATTCGTACGGGTTGTATCAACAAAACACATGCATGAGGTAGGGGTAGGTAAAGAAAAACACGTGTTGTATATCATTGTGGTTTCATAACATTCTAATTTCCGCTTTTCCTACATAATTATGACATAACATCACGCCTGCAATACCCGAAGGGTTAGGCAGAAGTGTACCTACACCGAAAAACTACCACCACCACCTAATGTAGGTGTACTATTGTACACCTACATTTCGTCAGTTATGTTTAAGTCCCACGTAATAGGGGGTGAGCCTAATGCCATCAACCGAAAAAAATGCTTCTACTGAGTAATTCCGGATGGAAAATCTCAAAATTCTTTGCCCGACCCGGGAAACGTACCCAGAACCTACTACTTGAACTGTCTTTTTTCGGTAGCCATTGAACTTTCTTTGTAATCCCCTTAGTTGAAAATCCCGGTCAAAGTTCGGGCAGATGTCCGTAGAAATCTAGACGAATGGTAACCCTACGTTTATCGCAGTCTGCTTACAGGCCGTAATATGTAATTTTAAGCCCGAATGGCTTTGCTTATAAGTATTTTATTTGTGATCGGTCTCTGATATTATACGTATATTGCTCGTCGGCCATTTTTCGGATAAGTTTTATATTTTGAAGAGTGAGGCTTGTTATACAGGGGCTGCGGGTTGTTCGCAAGAGATACCGCGGCCTCGACATGAACGGCTAAGAAGGAACATGGGTGGTTTTTAGTCAGTAGAAGTCTGACACTCCCTTTCGCTCTGCCCAAGAGCGGGAGGTTATTGGATGATTTTCCACCCGCCCAAAAACAAAAAAAAATAGGCTTGTTATACAGGGCTGCGGGATGTTCGAAAGAGATACCGCGGCCTCGGATACAAAGGGCTATTCTTAGCCCTTTGTGGCCGAGGCCTACGTGAACATACGTGATTTTTAGTCAGTAGAAGCCTGACACTCCCTACCGCTCTGGCCAGAGCGGGAGGAGTCCTTTAATGATTTCCCACCCTCCAAAAAATAAGGCTTACGCTTACCATTTATTTTACCGCTTA
Organism: Diarsia brunnea; assembly: GCA_949774965.1. NCBI lineage: Eukaryota > Metazoa > Arthropoda > Insecta > Lepidoptera > Noctuidae > Diarsia > Diarsia brunnea. Next base: position 13,872,494 of record OX459013.1, on the reverse strand, counting down.
TAAATTTAGGACAGCATTTCAGAATGCATAAAAATACTCATAGAAAATTTTCATCGTTAGGTAGTTAAAAAAAAACAGCTGCTCTTACAAGTGAAATTCTTCTAATTTCTCAGTAGCAGCCACGGAGCCTGGAGTCGTGCCAGCCAAGTTGATGGCAATTGGCAATAGGCTTGCCACCTATAACATGGAACTTAAATGTGATTAGCGAAATATCAGTGTCCTATCACCTCTGTCTTTCCTTTCTGGGCTAACAGGCGTGATGTTGTGTTATGTAACATAGATTATATGAAGTTGACACTGCGGTGTCTAGTATGGAATTAATAAGTATTTTATACATTGAACGGCTACGGTGTCAAATCACTAAGATGTGTCAAGGAACTCCTTGCTTGCGTCGGTTTTCCCGAGTTCATATAAACCCCAATCTATTTAAGTCGCGAGTAAATAGGCTTCTTCTGGGTTAGCTCGTTCCATCGTCGACCTCATCTCTGCCCTTTTTTTGGGGGGGATGGGAAATCATCAAATAACCCCTCGCGCTCTTGGACAGGGAGTGTCAGACTTCTACTGACTAAAAACCACCCATGTTCCTTCTTACCCCTTTATGTCGCGGCCGCGGTATCTCGTGCGAACAACCCGCAGCCCCGACGGGATCAATCTCTGCCTTTAGGGCAAGATTGAGGTCAAGAGTAAACCCTTTGAAAAAAAAAAATGTTTAAACTTTAGCCCACATTTTCAATGTTGAATTATGAATAAGTGCCTATGTTATGAGACTCTTTTACAAATATTAAATATTATGGTGCTGGACTTATTTATTGTGTCTATCTGTCTATGTAATAATTAATTACCATACCATGTTTTGATAAACATCCATTATTCTATTGAGTTCTAACTCATTATTTAATATTATAAATGTATCTGTTGCAGGTATGTTCGTGGTTTTCAATACAAGCTTAAACACATCACGCAGGTATGGTCCTAGTGCTAAAACCTTTCAGAGAGAATAAAATTTGAGTAAACTCCTCAGGAAAGACAGACATTAACAACAACAATGCTATATAATTGTGTCCTTGTGTGTGGAATCCTCACGAGGTTACCTACATGCTCATGCTGGAAAAGGTGCAAAAAGCTTTTCTTAGGTACCTCTACAAACATGTGTTTGGATACTATCCTTATATGTATCCTACTAAATTCCTTTTAGGATGTTTAAATTTTAATTCTCTTCGAGTTAGGCGGTCTATTGACTAAATAACAACGGCGTATAAAATTATACAAGGTCATACCGACGCCTCAGATTTACATGCGGAGCTGTGTCAATTATTTGTTCCAAATAATTATAATCGCTCTAGAAAGCATAAATTGTTTAAGGGTATAATTTAGACGGCCACCAAAAATATTTTTAAGACTCTAAGCCTAGGCACCAAATAAAATTTTTGGTTCCTAAAATGGATCAACGGTCACCAAATTCTATCCAACTCAAAGATTAATATTACTACCAATTTTTAGGGGCGGCATGGGCACCGGGCCGTAGGCCGACGAAGGAGGCCGGCGGAGGCCCGGCACTTCGGGGACAGAAGATATTAGTGTTATTTAATATGCGAGCGAAGCGAGCGCGCGTTGAAAAAGCTTTTGCTTTAGGCGACGTACGTTCGACGTATTTGGTGACCATTAATCCATTTTGGTAACCGTTTAGAATTTTTTTGGTTGCGAAATAGGTACTTTTTTGGGCGGTGTTTAAACACAAGCCATTGTTTAATGTCCCATTTTGTCGCACTGTAGCTCGGTCCACCTCCCCTATACCGCGTATGCTAACGATGCTCAACGCGCTCGTGGAGACCAACCGTGGATTGGATTTGTTTGCTGATGAATGGAAGACGATACTGTTAGAATGTTTGTGGTTCTGCGAGAAGACCGAGTAAAAGGATTTCTTAATTTAGTATAAATGGCTTAAGCTGTACTAAATGTAATAATAAATAAATAATACACCCGGGGGTCTAAAATGGCAACTGATCAGCAGATCATAATATGAATTGCGTTAAAATCGTAAAATGTACCTTTCATAATACTAACTGCGTCTGTGACCATTTAGGAAAATCGATCCTAATATAATAGGAAAATAATGTGAATTGCCTTAAAATTCGTAAAATGATCACAGACGCAGTTACTATTATACCGACATAAGAAAGATCCATTTTACGCTCTTTAATGCAATTCATATTAGGATCTGCCAAAGTGGCCATTTTAGACCCGCTGTGCGCTACGAAAATGTGACAACATTTTCAGATCAAACTTCTTTGCGTTCTTGAGTGAAAGATCGTACTCACCACTGCACTGCGTCGAATGCGGAGGAGTGCCAAATCTCCTGAGAATTGTTGTCTGAATTGAATTCTTCTTTTCAGTTCTTCATGTGCTTTGCCGTCTTTGGCCAATCGGTCAGGGACGAGGCTAAATCGTCACATCGTTTCTTTGATCTGCCTCGATGATGACGTCCCTCTTTCTATCTTCTTTATATCCTGAAACATATTTATTTGTTTAAACAGATACTTAGTCCACTCACAGTTTGCACCAAAGTGTGCAGAAAGCCAATATAACAAATTGTATGCAATAATTAAGCCGAGCTTTATTGCTACTCGTAAACATATCTGGATGCGGTTCTAGAGCAGTCAGAGCGTTTAATAGATTAATTGCTTTTTTTTTGTTTGGAATTTGGGAAATCATCAAATGACTCCTCCCGCTCTGGGCAGTGCGGTAGTGTCAGACTTCCACTGACTAAAAAGCACCCATGTTTTTTCTTAGGCCTTTGTGTCGAAGCCGCGGTATCTCTTTCGAACAACCCGCAGCCCCGACGGGACCTAGCAACCCCGACGGGACCTGGCAACCCCGACGGGACCTGGCAACCCCGACGGGACCTGGCAACCCCGACGCCGTGTAGATTTATCGCCTGGGTTGTGAATTAGTGCTATATCTTCCCTAGCACCGAAAGGGGAATGCCCACCGTTCATAGACACTTCGGCCATGGGTGCACACATATAAAAGCATATGGAAATGTTAATATGCAATTAAAAGAATGAAATGGATAAGGAATTGGTTTAAAAAAAGTCCGGATTTTTAAGATATAATGGTTTTTATTTTCACATTATACAGTTTTTTAACAATAAGTTTTTTATGATCTTATTCATCATTTGTCGGTCAGTAGGGTGAGAAGAATTGTCGGAGTCCATTTAGAAAGCTTACTCGTTGCTTAGATAACAAATCCGCAGGAAAACAAACAAAATAATACAAAGGCAAACGAATTCGATTTGGATTATTTAGTTGTGATTTCATTTCACATGATAGGAGCCTAGCTGACAGATTCGATGTTGCCACTTAACAGACATAAAATCGATAAATCAATATCGATTTTTTATTTGAATTTGAATTTCCTAAATAAAAAATAATCTTTGAGGTGCTTTAAGTTCTGCACGCCTTGTAAAATATATTTTCTTTTATTTATTTAAATTGTATTCGCTTGTTTAATTATCGAAAAATTATTAGCATTCTAATAATGACACCATAAAAATCGATAAAAAAAGAGAATCGATTCTTTTTTAACTCGACTAGTAATTGGCAACACTTTTTATGTTGTCACAAACTAAGGAATTACGGATTTAAATCAGTTACAGTACTTTTTTTTTGTGCAAAAATGTCGCAATCTTGTTTGGATAAATGAGTACCGTGATTAATAACCATAAAAAAAGATGTTTTTTTTTAACAAAAGCAAATTGTTGGGCGTTTCATGGCCAAAATTGGGCATTTCCCTTTACTGAGATCGCAAACAGTACTTAACAAAACATACATAATTATACTCCATCACTTCTCTTGCAAGTATCCAACTCGGCTAACACATAATTAAAACTTTAATTATGAAGTTGTTTCTCAAAACTTTCTATGGTTCGCACTCAGTTTATTTCACAAGTTTACCAGATAAATTAACAAAGTTCTGCTAACGTCATTATACTTTAATTAAAAAAAGTAATTTTGTGCCTCTAAGATGGCAGCTAAGTTATTTTTCAAATACTGAGAGGGATGTTTTAAAATGACGTCATTTTGTTACGATGAGTTTTGAAACGGGTGTACTAAGTAAATATTAAGGGTAGGGAACAAGGGTTGAAATTGAAAGTTTTCATTAGGGATACCGGTTTTCTATTTATAGAAAGGGCAGCCGAATGGAATCGTTTTAAATGAAGCGATCCGCACTGACAACTACTCAAAGTGATGGTTATATTTTTATTTCGTTAGAGGTTGACCCCATAACATGTCAATTATCATTAAGCTAGTGCCTTAATGTCGCTGATTCCTATTCTTCTAAGAATATATTAAATTGAAGAATCTGATCTTCTGTAATCAGATTCTTCAATTTAATATTAACAATCAATTATTTACCGGAAGCAGTTCCCGCCATAAGTCTAATTGACAGCTGTCAAAACGAACTGCCACCGATCTAATAATATCCTGATATTCTCGACACGACCACTGAAGGATTGCCACGTGAAGAGACTGTCGAATTTTGTTCAAGAACCACTTGGACACAGTCTCACCAGTCACCACTCGACTGAACAAATCCTGACTAGATTTTTTTTTTTTTTTTTTGATTATAATGGTGATGGTCGTTTACTTAATGGTGAGTTATTCGCAATATTTATGCAAATAATTAACGTAATATTTACTATCTTTTTGAGGCTTTTTATTGCTTACGTGCACAAAAAACAAACAATAGTTAATCGATATCTACTGGATAATAGCTTGTTTGCGTTCCAAGACACATTAAACAAGTACGATAGTATACTTTTATTTTATAAACAATTCTTATCAAATTACAAACACACTATTTTTATGTCTAATTGGACTACTAACATTAATCACATTATCACGTTCACTATTAATTTTAATAACTTTATTTACACTAAGTCAATAGGGTAGTTGACTGACTAAAAAAAAATGATTTTGATTAGTTAGGCCGTCATCAGTTAGATTATCGAAAAATATTGGATACGTGTTTTTTGTTTTATCAAATTAATAAAAATAAAACGTATCAAAGATGTACCAAACTGTCACGTCACACAACTTTTCGAAGCACAGTATTGTTTTCATTTTTTGTTTACGTGAAAAAAGAAAAAATATGTGTCCAATATTTTTTGGAAATCTATCTGACGGACTTATTAGATTTTTTTTGCCAACCACCGTATTATTTTACTTAATGGAAAACAAACAGTGACATATTACATTAATATAGCAAAAACAAGTATAAACTAAGAACATTTTCCGCCATTTACCACTATTTTCTATTTTATTTATTATTGTTACCACTTATTATTATACAGTTTTTTTTTGGGTCCAGCTTGCTTGTCAATGGACGTCAAAGTTAGCTAAAATATACGAATGACCTCTGTTTTACTTTTATCTGACGTCTCCCGCCGCACGTTATCACTCGTGTATCCCTGTAAAGTCCATTTCACGAAAGAAGTCCCGCAGACGCAACGCTGTATGTCGCGCGACATAATGTTATTTCACAACTTTTGGCATCGTAAATAAACCTTATAACGCACTAATCCAATAATAAACTCACAAAATATCTACCACAACAAACGCACCTTGATAACATCGACAAACGACAACATGGCCGATCTGTTAAATTTAGTTCCACGATTGTCCGCGGGACTTCTTTCGTGAAATGGACTTTACTTAGCAACCCCCACAACTACCCGAAGGGATCCTTAGATGATGAAGATTAATTACTCCAGGGATCCCTTAAGGCTGCCTAAAATAGTTACCTTCGCCTCTAGTTACGCGCGACTTAGGCGTGTATTCTCGTAAGCTCGATAAACGATTATCGGTATTTACAGATTACGTTAGGCGATTAGTTTGTCTCACTGCGTAATTTATTCGAGTATCACAGGAATTTCGATACGATTATTATGGGAGACAATGATTTATAAGGGTTTGTTTGCTGTGTAGCATTAGTTACCCTGAGGGCGGGTGCGTTTGAGATCGTTATTTCAAAGGAGTTGGAGTGATAATTACATGTATTGTCATGTAGGCTGTTGTTATTATAATATGATGTAGCAAGAGATTTCTGTATCAGAACGTGGAAATCTAAGAGCTTATGCATTTACGTTAATTAATTAATTATGTTCAAATTTTAAGCTGAGAAGCTTAACTAAATCTTCTGTTGGATTGAAGAGTAAAATAAAAAGATCTGCTCTAGAGACTACCTACAGTACCTACCTACTTAGGAAGTCTCTATGCGCAGGTCCTTTTATTTGCCTAATTATTTACCTAAGTTACAGAAAAAAAGGTATTTTTTCTTACAATTTTAAATTGAATTGAATTTTACCAAGCCACCCATTGGGCGCTCTTATCCGTGTTTCGCATCCAGCGGAACTTCACCAGGATCGGTCCTAGATAGACCGATCCGCCGATGACCGATTTGCTGAAGTAAGAGGCCTTCCAACGCACCGTTTTCCGCCATTTCAGAACTATTAGGCCCCATAAGCCATCTGTTCTGCGAGCAATGAGCCCCGCTCACTGCCACTTATATTTAACAATTCTTCCGGCTACATCGGTAACCTTGGTTCTCTAGCGGGATTCCAATTTTAGCACGCGCAATTGGGGCTATACAATCCTTGTACAGCTTACACACAAGTACCTGATAACAAAGTTATTACAAGCATTGATTCCGCTATCTGAGCTGAAACAAGAACAATAGCAGTATGTGTCAATCATAATCGCATCGAGCAAGTTATCAGCGCGGATGTTAACAAGTAGGTAGTGGGCGTACTGACACGCAGTTATCGGTGATGTGACATTGAACAGTGGAGTGACAGAAATTCTAGTCTGTACGGCGATGTGATGTGTAACTAAACAGAACATGCATTCTGTAGTATCTACTAGTAGCAGAGCTAATTGGTTGATTCAGCTAACCAGGGCTTTGGCTTTAAATGCCGTCGAACAATAACACGTAGGCATGCTGGTTTCCTCACGAAGTTTTCACCAACAAATCTCTCAATCTTGCGATTGAGAGATTTTTCTCGGCGGTATGTTAAGCTAATTCAGAGGCCTATGAGCGGAATAAAAAAATCTAACACTAGGTTAGGCACTAATTAATGCCTTTATTACGATAGAGTAGAAGATTTGTAGTTGGCGCAGAAGGAGAAACCTTCCATATATTTATCAGCCTACGTCTCAGTATTGTCGTTTTCCGGCGATTTCTTCTCGATTCGTCTTCAATCACAAAAACTGTTTAATATCAGTTCTGTTTCATAATGTTAGAGGACCGTAGCGTTTATTCGCAAGATCTGAAATAATTTTGAAATGCGTTTCGCCAGCATTGCCATGCAAGTAACCCAAGAGACGATGCATCATTGACTCGTTTAAAACGTGCAATTATTATACTGACATGGAACGTTGCAAGTCGCTTTAACTAAAACGCATTTCAGTAACAAATCGCAGACTTGGAGGGTAAAAGGTTAGTGCTTCGCTATGCGCCATTTGTAACGGTTGCAAACTGTTTGAGCTGGAACGAATTACGCTGTGGAAAATTATTGAAACGTGCAATGTGGTTATTTGGTTCTGACTTGAAACGTAGTGTAACTGTTTGAGCTAGGTAACGTTACCTTATTAGTATATTTACTGACATAGAAAACGAGGAATATGGTTTTCTAATATTCCATCGCTATTCTTTTCTGACTAATTTCGTTGCGAGTTCCAAAACAGTTTGTTTCTTTGGAGCAAGCCGAGCTTTATTGTCTCGGTGTTTTTCGCCATTGATGATTCTGGCTTTTAGGAGTTGCATTGGTTGTGAGTAGTTTGGGCAAATATGAACTCAAGAATAGGGTAGTTGATTAAAAAATCTAATTAGTCCGTCAGGTAGATTTCTAAAAAATATTGGACGACAAAAAAATATTGGTAAACAATAAATGAAGACGTTACAGTGATTCGAAAAGTCGTGCGACTAATTTGATAAAACAAAAAACACGTATTCAATATTTTTATCTAACATTCCGTGTTCTTTCTTCCCCACATTTCAAGCTCAATCTAAGTACCTATTCGATGACAAACTACCTAGCTTTTTCCCGACAATATTGAGTTCTGCTTCCAGTGTAACCAGATGCAGCCTAATACCAGTATTTTACATGTAGGAGGGACTGCCTATCTAACCTCCACAACCCAGTTAGTACTACGTAATATTACCCCTTGGTAATTTCGAACTATGTACGGTCAGCATCAGAAGTAGCTAAACATTTCGGAATTTTAATTTTTTGATGTACAGGACTCCAGCTGTTATTTTTAATGTTTCAGAACATTATTCTTTTAAATATTCCTTACTCTTTAATAATTTGTTAGGAACGAGTAATATTAATGTGGTGTAAACAGTGAGTCTTCTGCAGATGACTTGTTCAGTGTATTGTAAGCCTGTTATCTGTAAGTATGCTTTCTACTATGTCAGTGTATGTTGAACATGTCACTATTTCAATTACATTATAACGTCATGTTATCAAACTTGTAACTATGCGTGAAGTTTCATGCTTCATCGAGCGTAACAAACCGGGTTATTACCCTCTTGTAGGTTTAGAACTGAAAATGATTCCTTTAACCCTATTGACAGATCGAGGTGAGTCTTCTCGGGAATATTTGGGGTCAACCAAATTATTCATCATTGCACAGCCCGACTTCAGCGACTGCCGGGTATAGTTCTTGTTTTGCTTGTGCTAAGCTCCACGCTCTTGTACCTACCTCATCCAGTATATTCCCAAACTATTGCTTAGTCTTTATTTGGGAGGAATTTGGCAATACTCACTAGCTTTTCCTAGCCTTGTGCCCATATGTTTTTTTTTGTCATGCCTTTTTGTGGCTACCAGAAAACTCAGGCTGTTAATTTGTAACTAAAACTGTTGTACTAAAATTACGGTTGCACTTGTAAAACAGGTTCTCCTATACGAAACTTGATTTACGATATGATGATAACGACGTACAGTCAGCAGCACAAATATGTAAACACTTAACAAGACACAACACACAACAACACACGACAACAATATTTAGAAGCAATTTTCAAAGTATATAGTGAAAGTAGGTCAAATGTCCTAGTTGCAGTCGTTATTTAATGAGAAATACGCGTTTGAACTTTGCCAAGTGTATACATATTATTGCTCGTGACTGTACACTAAGAAGAACGAACCTTAAGAAACGTGGGACAAGGGTGGAAAGATCCCGTCGGGGCTGCGGGTCCCTTCGGGGCTGCGGGTTGTTCGCAAGAGATACCGCGGCCTCGACATGAAGGGCTAAGAAGGAACATAGGTGGTGTTTAGTCAGTAGAAGTCTGACACTCCCTTTCGCTCTACCCAAGAGCGGCAGGGGTTATTTGATAATTTTCCACCCGCCAAAAAAAAAAAGGGTGGAAAGATGATGATGATAACTATGCACACTAATTCACGTATTGGAGCCGAAATATTGGTTTAATTCTTTAGGTTTAGTACTGAAATCTGTGAAACTATTATCAATTCTAAAATTAAAGATGGCTTCCAAAAGTGCCATCACAAAATCTCTTAGCTAACAGGTTTAATTAACTCCGTAATAAGATTGTTAACAATGTTCCCGAAGTTTATATAATTCGTGAATTATGTAAGTACAATAATCTGTTTATTTGGGCCGGCTTAGCTGCCGTTCTCATCTTGAGTTGAGCTCCTAATCTTAAGCAGTGGCTGGATTATTATTTGACTTAATATTTGGGATTGCACTTTGATAAGATAGATTAATAAGGTGTAAATAAAATCTTCATAAAACCGTCTACAGCATTTTGTATATCAAATGTAAGTAGCACTGCGCAAATATCATTGCTGAGGAACGACATTTTTTTTATGTAATAAATCACGGTTTACTGTACGCCTCCCATATATTTAGAGATAAACAAAGATAAAACTGGCCAAGGGCCAGTCGGACTTGCACAGGAAGGGTTCCGTACCAAAACGGCAAAAAAAATACGTTTGTTGTATGGGAGCCCCCCTTAAATATTTATTTTATTTTGTTTTTAGTATTTGTCGTTATAGCAGCAACAGAAATACATAAATTGTGAAATTTTCAACTGTCTTGCTATCGCGGTTCTTGAGATACAGCCTGGTGACAGACAGACGGACAAACAGCGAAGTCTTAGTAACAGGGTCCCGTTTTTACCTTTTGGGTACGGAACCCTAAAAATCGTCCCGCGTGTTTCTTGAGTGCCGAAAAGGAATACATACCTCATCATCATCGTCCACGACCAGAATTAACACACTGCTGGTTATAGGCCTCTCTTTTCATGTGCTTATCATGACGGTCTTCTGCCAGCCGCATCCTGGTTTTCCCCCATACATGGACATAAATATATCTACATACATATAGGGTGTAAATCAACCCAGCACATTAAGTACATCAAACTAAGTACTCCTACGCAAAAATTTTTGCTGGGAAACGACTTTTTGGTTGGTTTGGCACTGTTAAAACATTGTGCTAGTGGATGCTTTGAATATTAAACAATTATCCTGCGTCAGTCGGGTAAAACACATACCTAGTTGTCCCACTAGCATTATCTTTACACTCACAAAACAGTACCTATACACGGTGTTGCCACACTAATAAATCCGCCTTAACGCATGGATGAAGTGTTATTAATACATTAATTCTTTAGCACATCGGTTTAACGCGTGAACCGCGCTTAACCGTAAACTATGAATATTTTAACGTTAGAAGGTATATTGATTTGTTGTTTCCGAGTAACATGTTACGTGTCGGAAACCTACTAGAATAAAATGCTGTTTGACATGTCAATAGCAATCAAATATAAAATTGTGGGACAAATTATTTCATTTCGTGGTAATTATGGATAATAATTTTATTTATGGTTAAATGATTACCTATTACTTAGTACTTGGAACCAGCGTGCATAAATAAAAGTGGACGAGGTGAAAGGATTATTACTTTTGTGAGGATAGTAGCAGGTGGCGTACTGATATTTCTGCCTAACCCCATGAAAAACACACTTGAGTTTATGGTATGTATTTATTACCTATAACAGCACATATATACCTCACAGTATTCCAGACTTAAAACTTTCCAGCTACATTAAAATCAAATCAGTTTTAAATATCGAATTTTCGAATCTCTATTCCAATGGAGCTATTATTTTTAAGGAATAAGGATGTGGCGACTGAAATCGACTTTTAAATCGATTAGTGGTGATAGAAATCGACGTTTGAAAAAGATTCGGGAAATCGTATTACGGGATAAACGATGGTGCGTCTTTTACTGATCTCCTTTATCTTGAAGGATTTCCGCAGTGTGCATTTGTTACGCTGTAACGTCATGGAAATACCCTCATTTGTTATGTGTCTTGAAGCCAATATAGACTTATATTATCAGATTTCCGTACTAGTTTCTTATGTTCGGTATGTTTTTCCATTTTTTCGTTAAAGTCGTGTATTAACGGCTGAATTAATATCGCTGTATTTTTAGATTTAGTATTTGATATGTGTCTTCCTTGCTACCAACTAATATACACTTTTCTGAATTTTCTACTAGCTTATTAGAATCGATAACCTTCTTAAGCTTCTCGTAGTTTAATAATTTAGTTAGGAAAAAATACCTACGAACCAAATTAATATCGCTCTATTCAAATATTAGCATTTAGAATTTTCATTATCACTGTAACTTGACGAGCTGAACGTAATAATGAACACAACACTATTCCCGTCACAATACCTCTCCTGCCAGTAGCCTGTTAAATTAATAAAAAGTAATCTCGGTAGAATCTCATTTCACATTTTTTGTGAGACTTTCATAAAAACCCGTAGGTATTATCCCTTATTTAAAATTTTAAAAGGCCTTCGCTCCTTTCAAAATTTCATTCACCGTCGTCCAGAGAATCGCTTAGGTAGCTTACTGTCTACATTGTATACCTATACGTACAATATACATACTGCTTCATATTCGCAACGTAATATTTAAGCTTTTATTCACTGATGCAATATAAAATATAAAGCTCCTTTGCAAGGATTCTTTAATATTCCGTAAATAACGCGATGAAGCATTTTTAAAAGCATTCATTTTTATACTTATTTGTCTGGAAGAAAACACAAACAAAAACTGTTCGGAAAATGCTCATTTTGTGAGGTGCGCAAAGGCCATAGAGTATTTTTTTCTTTATTGTATTTAGTGTATGGCTAGACAAGAGATTAAAAAGCTGCGTTCTTTCAATTCCGTGCCATAAATAGTCTTTAGTGAGTACCTACAAACGACTGTCTGCCTGAGCGACTCTTATTAATATTAAGTTTGTCTGCATAGGTAATTAAATCTTATAGAGATTGATTTGTGGAGCGGTACCTACCCACAATATTTTATTACGTAACACAACAAAACACGCTTTTGACGTCTACACTCCAATGTTGCCAGCACAAAATACGAGAAGCGGACATATCATAGACAAACAAAACTCGTTTGCAAACTCCTTCAACACAGTGACAATATTGAAAGCTTTTTAGATGTCAGTGGCGAGTATTCTCGTCAAGTATTTGCTCTAATACGCAAACTTCAAAGGGCTACGGATTTCATTACGGTTCGTTTTGTTACTGGCTGGCAGTAAATATGAGTTTGAATTTTAAATATTAACTGCTTAAGGTCCGGCAATAAATTCCGGGGTGAATATTGTATGGTTCTCGTGCAGAAATCTAGATTTGGTTTGTGTATAAACGATTTTTCTATTTATTTCAAGCTGAAATACTAACCTAAAATGTTTTTTCATATTAAGAGTATACAAATGGAACAACAAATAAAGGTTCGATACGTATCTTTATGTAAGTAGCCGCTACTTCCATAGATAAGTTCGTGTATTATCAATTACCTTACTATCAGATCTTGTCGAACACAATAAATAAATAAATTGGTCAGAAGCACAAAAAATCGTCCGCGAACCATAGACACAACAAAGCCATATCTTTTGGTAAACAGATAAGGCAATCGATAAGCTACAAAGGGATGTCGGCAAAGAAATTAGATATAGTCCTTTCACAGTATATTGTCACGAAAATAAAAATCACTAAATTTGACAGAATTGTGAGCGACTGCAACCTTAATGCGTAGAAGATAAAGCCTACTTTAATTTTGGCAGTGGTGCAAATTCAGAGGTTAATACTTTACACTGGCTTAGCAGTACATTGACCTTTATTCTAGTTGACATAAGGTTGAAGTTAGAGGTAATTTAACGACAAAAGGACTGTAGTACCTAGTGCAGAGACGGTCGAGTAGTTGTCAACCTTATAACTAAGGGCATAAGGTTGAAAAATGGCGGAACATCAGTGAACACGGTAGTACCTACCGGTCCCGAAAATACTCGGAAACTACCCTCCCTAAGATAAACCAATTACTTTGAGGATTTAGCTTGTCCACGAACGTCATCGTATCTCACAAACTTATATCAAATACTCCTATTTTTCCGCGGATTTGCCCTCTTTGAGTCGAGTGAAAAGTTTTTAAATCAATGAAAAAGTTTCGAGTTAATCCGCTGCGAGTCTTTTCAGGCGGATATTTCTATAACGGTATTAATTTTAAGTCCGGAGCTATTTTTAATTATTGTTTTAATATGATCTAGTATAGACCTTGATGATCAGCAACCGTTTGGTATGAAATATAGCTGTACAAAGAAATTTTTGAGCGTAAACCAAGTCAGCAGAAACTTTCTTTGATCAACAAAAATCACACAATGTTTGCCGACATCGCACCCCGTCATTGTCTTACCGGATGCAGCTGAATACTAGTATTTTTACATGGAGCGACTGCCTCTCCGACCTCCACAACCTGATTGACAGACTTGCAGGCCACTGACTACCTATAACGACTGCCAAATATTTATATAATATGGCAGCCAGGACCAACGGCTCAGCGTGCTTTCCAAAACACCGAAGAAATTAGTTATGAAATGGGTGCCCACTGGTGGTGGCCCCGACTTACGATCAGTAAGTCGTGGGTTCGAATCTAGGGAGGTGTATTACTTTGAGTAATTTATTTTATCCTGTCCTGGAACGAAAAAAATCGAAGACATGTGACATCTACCAACCCGCACTGGACTCGCGTGGTGGATTATAGCCATTCCCTCACATAGAGAGGAGGTCAGGAATCCCAGCAGGGAACATTATAGGCTGATGAACGGGTGGTCACTCATCTACGGACCAACCTAGGAAAGGATGGCTTAACCTAAACCTAGCTAAACTGTAGCTTAATTATTTTAACTCGACAGTAAGTTAACCATCATAGACAATGATGGTATAATCACCAGTTAACATAAACTCCCTCACGCTAATCGCTAACTGTAGCGATTAACAAAATTAAACTGTAAGTTAAAAAATAAATCCTCTTTGCTTTTGCCTTCTTATCTCAGCAGTATTTTAAACTTTTTTGTCCTTTCAGTTTTCTCGTCTTTTGTGCATTTTCCTTCATAATATTCATATTTTCATTCGTATTTTAAACATTGTATGCAGAATTTTCCTTTATTTTAAACTAACGACCCGCTCTGGCTCAATTTACTTTAAATGGGGATTATTTTATTGAGATTATCATAAAAATATCATCCCAATGTTCGTTTTTTCGATAAACAATTTTTTTTTTAAATATTTATTTAAAGAAATTATAGTACAGAGGTTCTAAACTCGCCAAACTGTTTCCAAACCATCTTCGTTTCTTGTTACAAACGTTTTTCTGACAATAATGAACGCACCGAAAAATCTGCCAAATCGCTAGAGTCGTTTTTAATAACATAATATAATGATAATAATTATATATATGATACGTAAACGAATATAAACATAGATATATAGATAGAGGTTGTATAATCGACGTACATTTTTCTTTTTATCTTTTCGATTTCCATCGGTTTTATCATGCTGAATCGTAATTGGTGGAATTATTTTCGTGCCTGACATTTGGCGGGTCGTCCAATCAACGCGCTGGGGGAGTGACAGCCGTTAATCGGTAACCGGTGACAAGGGAAAACGAGGGAAATGCCTGTCTACGTGCTTAAAAATTTGACTTTTTTCCTAGTCAGACTTTTTTCTGTTTCTTGTTAAAATAGTTAAGTGTGAAATTGAGTGTAAAATTTCTTTATATCAGGACAGGCTTCAATGGCATTTCTTTTTGTCAAAACTGATGAAATGCCATAAAAAATTTATAGCCTTTGAACCCACAAGGCAATGAAAATAATTAGAAAATCAGACCTTAGGTTAAACTAAACAATATAGAGTCCAATCCATTTTGCCATTCAACCGATTCTTAATCTCACACAAAACCACAAAACTAACAATATGTTAACGTTGCTATCCCAAATTATTCACTAAAACTCTATGGTCTACGGCAAGCGAGCACAACTATTATTTGATCTGGCAACTTCGCTCGGCGTTCGAAACTTGAAACTGTTGAGCGATGAATAGTTTCGGCAGCTAACAGTATTGTTATGTCAATATGATTTGGCCTTTGATAGCTTTAGCGGGAATTAGGATAAGCGTCTTTGGAAATGAAAGATTATTTGTTTGTTTCAGTACCGTTTATTGAGGTTAGGGCAGTTTATTTGTTGGTTACTGTTTATTATATTATATTAAGCGAGGATTTAGACTAAACAAAGTGATTAGTCGAGTAAAATTCATTATTCGTGATACGATTTTTAGTCGTTTGGTTAATTGCTTGAAGTTAGAACTTTTCAACTTAAAAAGGTAAGAGTTCTTAGCTTTGTTTTCTTTAGCGGTTCTTCGATAAATTCTTGTCTATTGGATAAAGATGTTTGCCTAAGTAATTACTTAAACACGAGTAATTTCTTTACCTTTACTATAGATACGAGTATTAATGTTCGACTCTCGGATCTTCTTTTTTTTGGAGGATGGGAAAACATCAAATGATTGCTCCCGCTCTGGCCGAAGCGAAAGCGAGTGTCAGACTTCTACTGAGTAAAAACCACCCATGTTCCTTCTTAGCCCTTTGTGTCCGAGGTCGCGGTGTCTCTTTCGATTGTTCGCAGCCCCGACAGGATTATTTAAGGTATAATATTTAAACTTCATGTCATTTGTAGCTCTTTAGACAGTCGTTACCTATAGTCAGTGGCCCGAAAGTGACAGCCAATACTGACTGAGTTGTGGAGGTTAGATAGGCAATCGCTCCATGTAAAATACTGGTGTTTAGCTGCATCCAGTCAGTCTGGGAGCCGACTCTAACATAGTTGGGAAAAGGCTGGGCAGATAATGATAAATATAACTCGATTTATGAGTATTGTGGCGAATGATTATTTTTGCATAATATTGTCAACATTTATGCCATTGTCTGTAGAAATTGTTTTATAAAGCATGCTGGCGGTGATTATAGCCACGCGCCATAAGAATCCATGTAGCAGATGTAAGGTCCACAACAAGTGACACATAAAAACACTTACAGACGAATTGAGAATCTCCTCCTTTTTGGAAGTCGGTTGAAAAAGAACAATGTTTTTTTGCAACACGCTATGACAGCGTCTTGCCATCTTCCGTCGCAGCCATACGTCTTGGTTTACCTGCTTAGATGCGCATCATGTAGGTACCTAGATGTCACTTCAAAAACTGAATAGCGAATTTCATTCACCATCATCTGCTTAGCCTTTTCCAAACTATGTTGGGTTCGGCTTCCAGTCTGGCGGGCTTTATGGCTTTTTTTTGGCTGGCTGGTATGTAGGTAATGGGTGGTCACCCATCCACAGACCAACCTAAGCAAACGCGGATTAAACTAAAGATCGACTCGAGTGGCAGTTATTATTAAATCGCGAGCTTCTCAGCAAATTTCATTCAAATCAATTATATAAATTCGAATTTATTCACAAGTATCCAGTTATTTTAAATTCAAACATTGCGCGTTGTTTTGACATATATTTTTTAACGCTGGTCTAATCCAATCGATGGCTACCAAAATCCACAACAAATGCCAAATTAAAGTCAAAGTCAAAGATCTTTATTTTGAATGAATTTAATTTTAATAACTAAGTATTATTGTATTTTAATCTATAATGTATTGTAATTTGTATTTGTATTTGTAATCGAATTTTATACTTATGGGAAATTTCCTGAAATAAATGATTATTATTATTTTCGGAATGTGTTTTTTCTTCTCAGCTCTTAGACTGGATTTTTACTACATTTACGGGTCGAAACCAAAGCAAATGTAGCGTGTGGTGTGTGTGTGTGTATGTGTGTGTATGTGTGTGTGTGTGTGTTGCGTGTGAGATTTTTATGTGTTGTGATGAGGTCCTACTTCATTCTCTTCTATCTGCATAAACTTTCTAACTATTCTGCATGTGTTTAAAATCGCAGCTTTTTGTAGTGTAATGTAGAGGGTTTCTTTAAGGTCTAATAATTTTAAGCTATGGAGAAGATGATTCGGGATTACCCCTGTTGTGGAAAGGACTACTGGGACTACATATACTTTTTCTTGTTGCCAAATTCTCGTAGCTTCTTCTTTCAATTCTGCGTACTTACTTATTTTTTCAGTGATCGTTTTCTGTAAGTTGTGTGTGTTGGGGACCGCAATATCTATCAGGTAAGTAATCTTGTTTATTTTGTCCTGTAGGATTATATCCGGCCTGTTGTAGTGGATCGTCCTATCAGTGAGAATAGCGCGATCATAGAAGAGCTTATGTGTTTCATTTTCTAGGGTAGGCATTGGTTTATAATTGTAGTAAGGAGTGTTGGTATTTTGGATGAGTGTATGTTTGAGTGCTAGTTTTTGGTGAATGACATTGGCCACTTGATTGTGCCTGTGTGTATAGTCGGTTTGCGTGAGAGTTGTGCATGCTCCTGTTATGTGCTGAATAGTTTCTGGGTGGATGTGACATTTGCGACATTTGTCATTAGTTAATGTGGGATCTTTAATTATGTACTTTCTGTAGTTTTTTGTGTTGATTATCTGGTCTTGGATTGCTATTATAAATCCTTCGGTTTCTGGAAATAAGTTACCTATCTTTAACCACTTATTTGACGCTAGTTTGTTTATGTGGGATTGCTCTAGGTCATGAGGGTGCCGACCATGAAGTACTTTTCTCTTCCAATCTTCAATTTGTTGTGTCTGCGGGTCAACATTAGTTATGTTTTGGGTTTCTAAGTGATCGTTTAGGTTAAGTGGAGTGTAGTTAAGATCGTTTGTTACTATGGCTTTATGTATAGCACTAGTGTAGGATTTTGTGTGGAAGAATGATTTTAGTCGACTAACTTGTTTCCGCCATAGGTGCTGGATATCTATAAGGCCTCTCCCTCCATGTTCTCGTTTAATGGTTAGTCTCTCTATGGCGGATTTAGGGTGAAGGTTGTTATGTTTTGTAAGTGTTGTTCGTGTAGTTCGTTGTAATTGTTCAGTATCTGTTTTAGTCCATTTTATAACTCCAAATGAGTACGTTAGTATAGGAATAGCAAAGGTGTTTAGGGCTTTAATAAGATTTTTACCCGAGAGTTGGGTTTTACAGACAGCGGTGACTCTCTTCTTGTACTCTGTAGTTAGTGTTTCTTTAATTTTGACATGGTCTAGACCTTTTAGTTGTGTGTACCCTAAATATTTATACAAGTCAGTCGGTTCCAATGCGGTTATAGTATCCGACTCATTTACAGCATAGCTGCCAGGCCGGACCTTGCCTCTAACAATGTGAAGTGTTTTACATTTCTCTAATCCGAATTGCATATTAATATCCTTACTAAACTCGGCTGTAATATCTACTAATTTCTTCATGTCCTTTTCGGATTTTGCATACATTTTGATGTCGTCCATGTATATCAGATGCGATATTGTTGTTTCATCTGTAGAGTGTTTCAGGCAATATCCGGCCCCACAGCGATGCAGCAAATGAGACAGGGGATTGAGGGCAAGACAGAACCACAAAGGGCTCAGGGAGTCACCTTGATAGATGCCTTTTTTTATAGATATCTGTCGCGTTGTGACATTGTTGTTATTGTTATTTATTTGTAATGTGGTTTTCCATTGAAGCATTACATGGCGCAGAAAATCAATTATTTTTGGGTTTATTCTATAGATCTCTAGAATTTGTATCAACCAGGAATGCGGTACACTATCGAAAGCTTTTTTGTAATCAATATAGGTGCAATGGAGATTTCTGTTTTTTGATGTGGCGTGTTTATGTATAGTGGAATCAATAATCAGCTGTTCTTTGCATCCCATGTGTCCTTGCCTACAGCCCTTCTGTTCCTCTGCAATTATGTTGTGATGTATAATGTGTGAGTTAATTTTCTTTGTGACTGCGGATGTAAGTATCTTGTAAATTGTTGGTAGACATGTGATTGGTCTGTACTGGGAAGGCTCAGATGTGTAATTAGTCTTGGGTAGCATATAAGTAATTCCTGTTGCAATAAATTCGGGTGTATTTTGTTTTCTTAATACGATATCTGTTAAATTTCTTGCTAAAGATTTATGTAATATAGATAGCTTTTTATACCAAAAATTATGTATTTTGTCTATTCCAGGTGACTTCCAATTATGTAATCTAGCTGTAATGTGCATAATGTCAGATTCTGTTATCTCTACGAATTCCATCTCGTTAATATCTCTCCATTTTGCTTCTTCATCTGCTATCCAAGATGCTTTGTCGTTGTGTGGTTTTTGTTCTTCCCAGATACTAGCCCAATATGTTTCCAGTTGTTCTTTTGAAGGTAGGTCAGGTGTGTGTGTGTTATTCTCATAATTTCTGTCGTTTTGTGGTTTATGTAGGTTTCTGTAAAACATTTTTTCGTTTGTGGCAAATATTACGTTATCGTTTTTGCGTTGTTGTGCTTTCTTATATCTTTTGAGCCTATGAACTTTGAGCGCTAGTTTTTGTTTTAAGGTGTCTAAAAATTCTTCAGGTCGTTTGTTATTTGGTTCGTGTCTAGTGTGTATGGCATTGTTTTTAAATATAGCCTCAACTCTTTTTACTAGTTTATTAGATCTGCAACCGCTGATATATTGAGTGAGTCTACCAATGTCTGCCCTTAATTTCTCAATATCTTTTTCTAGCCTCTGTTGCCATGCTGGCACTATATTCTGCCTTGTTCTTGGGGTTCTCGTGTTGTTTGTAATTTTAAAGTTTAGTTCTTCAGATATAACTACGGCTGTGCAATATATAAGTAGGTGTATGTCTATAAGCTGTGTGTCCTCAGATATAAAGTGTGTGAGTATACTCTCATTAAATAAATTTACTAGACGAAATAGGTTAGGTGTGTATTTAAGTTTAGGTAACCTCGGTCGAGCAGCAGGGTCCATCCCAGAGTATTGTGTTATTGTTGTCCTAAATTTGTTATTGATTTCCTGAATATATGTGTCTGTTGTTAATTGTTGATCTGGGAAGACTATGGTCTCAATGTCGTTTTCTAGCGTAAGAGTAATTGATTCAGTTTGTGTGGATGTGTGCGATATTTGTGTGTATGCTTGTGACTGATTATACGTTTGAGGTTGGGTATATGTATGTTGAGATTGAGTAAGCGATTGTGGTTCTTCTTGATGACCAATTTCGCCTAAATGTTGTGTGATATTATTAGTGTCTGAGTAATTTATTGTTTCTTCTTGAATTAATTGTGTTCGTATTTCTTCTTTTAATTGATCTATAACTTCTTGAGAAAGAAGTTTATTCCTAACTATGATTCTTCTCTGATCTGAGATTCTTTGTTCTGAAACCGTAATTTCTGGATATTGTCGAGTGAAAAGTGCATGTAGTTGTTGTCTGTATGTGGTCATGTCGGTCTCTAATTTAGTTATGTGTAGGTATGTTCGCATGATAAATAGATTTACTTCTTTACTCCATTTCATGCGAACTCTTGCTTTTCCAGCCTTGGTGGACGCGGGTAAAAAGGTAGATACCCCCCGCGCAGCATTCAAGGTCTGTGTGTGTGTGACTGTATTTAAACTAATGATGGGAGGTGATGAAAGTGTTGGTGACGATGGTATGGATGGTGATGATCGCCCAGAAGGTGCGTATGAGACTGTGCTTGGACTGTACGGTTCTACAGGGGTGTCTGTCCTGTCCGTCAGTCTGTCCCCATCGTCAATGATTTCGGCTGTAGTATCTTTGTCGGTGGGAGCCCGCCTGTTCAACTCCTCACCGCTGACGGTTCGCATGCTGTGGCACCCAGCGTCAGCTCCAGATGCGCCCCGACGATCGCCCCCGGGTAGCGGTCCTATACGTTTTTTCTTTGAACGAGTCTCCATTTTTAGTGGGTTTCCAGAGCCACGTTAGCCACGCCAGTAATTTCTGCTTCGTGTGTCCGCCCCCCACGTGATTAGATGGTCAATCAGGACGTGTGGTTGTTTATTATTATTATTATTATTTATTGTGAGACAGTGGTTACAAAGTTGTTACTGTAAAACAACTTATAATTGCAAAAGTTTTATGATAAATAGGATCGTTAACACCTAATTTGTGAAACGTTCATGTTCTGCTATAGTTGCAATTAAACTTTCTAATTCCCGTAAAATGGAACCAAAAACCGTATTTTGTGATAGTTTGAGCCGGTTTGTTGCACCATTACTGTAACCACGATTTAGGTAAAGTACGGTCTGTTCGAACTTTAATTTTAATTCCAGTGTAATTTATTGATAGATAAATAGAAGAAAATACGCTTTATTATGTACTTGGAGAAAAAGTGAAGGATGCAGGCAAACAAAAGGCAGGCATCAATGAAGTTTACTCGCAATCTCATCAAACTTAAAAGGAACATAATCCGTAAAACCATAAGAATTTTAACGGGCCTGTTCCTTAAACAAACATCTACATAACATAGGTGTAACAGATAGCCCACTGTGCAGAAGATGCATGGAGGCGGAAGAAACGCCACGACACGTACTCCTAGAGTGCAGGAGCGTGACAGATCACAAGGCACAAACTACGATCCCCATTATCTCTCTCGGAAACCTGCAGCAGTCTGGGAAGGCTGCTAAATTTCTGGGACGACCTGTTGGTTGGAGTAGGTATTCTTTAAACATCACCCACAATGGCCCAATCAAGAGGCTAAGTGCGGATAAAAGCCCAGTTAAACTAAACTATGTACTTATACTTTACATATTACAAAATTAAATGGTTTACTGACTAAAAAAAATGTGATTCTAATAAGTCCGTCTGTTAGATTATCGAAAAATATTGGATACGGATATAAAAATTGACGAAGATAAAACGCGTCAAAGATTTGAGTGGAGGATTGTTACGTCACTCACCGGTAAAAAATTTCAGACTAACGTCTTAGAATATTAGGTCACACGAGTTTTCAAAGCACTGTATCGTCTTCATTGTTTGTTTACGTAAAAAAAGAAAAAATACGTGTCCAATATTTTTTGGAAATCTATCTGACGGACTAATTAGATTCTTTTAGTGACTTACCCTATTGCAGATATCAAAACAAAGTGTACATTTAACATCATCAGATTTATGGCCAAAACTGATCTTTTCAAATAAACCTTTAAATGAATTTCAGGAAGGAAATACTGTACAACATTATCTACTATAGATAGTAGGTATGCGGTGTACCATTTAATTTTTTTATTTTATTTCTCTAATTTTTTGTAGGTTTTGCAATAAATATTAATTACTGAGAGTCATATCAGTTGAAATGTCCGGTTACACATACACGTGGCAGTTACTATCAGCCACAAATTTCATTGTGGTTAGAAGTTGCGAAAACACACATAAAATTTAAAAAAGAAATACATATAATCATAGCCAACAACCATCATCTGCCGAGCTTTTTTCCAACTATGTTGAGGTCGGCTTCCAATCTAACCAGATGCAGCTGAATACCAGTAGGTACCTGTAACCGGAAAAGAATAAACATTTCCGTGTTCAGATAGAACATTTGTCATGAATTTACGTGGAATAAAACGCAAAGGAATTTGAGAAAACTCCCTAAGTGCGGTTAAGCACCTGAGCGTGCCAGCAAACATGCGAAGCGTCTACCACATAATTCGAAAACTCCAAACGACTTTACCACGTGTGTGTCAAATATGCTATTTTATCATACGTCACGCCGTTTGGTACAGGCTGTCATTAATTTGTAGATCTATGACAGTCGTTACAGGTAGTCAGTGACCTGACAATATGACAACCAGCCTTACCAAAGAATATCGTAATACCCAGTACTACCTATCTGACCTCCACAACCCTAACTGGGTTGTGGAGGTCAGATAGGCAGTTCCTCCATATAAAATACTGGTATTCAGCTGTATCTGGTTAGAGTGGAAGCCGACCTCAACATAGCTGGGACAGTAAGTAAGTAACAGTAAGTTTTAACTCCTGTAAGACGCCATGGCAGACCAATCATCAGAACTACGTGCTCGTTTTTTTGGTACCTCTCTCTCCCGTTAACTACCTACTAAAAGTAACTTTTCGGTCCTTTATTGTGAACCTACAACCCGGAACCACACCAAACAACCCATTGAATTGTTCCACCATAATTAATTCATCTAAATTCAGTTTCACCTACCTACCTACCATTTAAGTCATTGATGTTGGAGAAGGAAGCCAAACGGATCGATCCTCACCTTACAACACCAATTACAATTGAGGACCTCGTCAAAGGAGCTTTGGTAATAAAGCTATTATGCTTCACGGCCTTTGTGAGCATTGTTTGATGATAGAAATAAAATATTACGTAGGTATGTGCAGGGATTTGCGGTCTCAGGTACCTTTTTCACGGTTTTACGAATCTGGATGTGGGTTTAAATTAAAGGTGCGTTCTTGTCAGTTTCGTCATAACTGTCTCTTTAAAAAGTTTACTCGATTCAGCGCCAAAATAAAGGATTTCCCTGAACCTGACCACATTGTATGTAGTGTGTAGTAAATCCACAACTGGAAATAGAAAATGTTTTTTTTTAAATATGAGCTTCCAAGAAGTTCTCATTCTTAAAAAAAAAACTATTATCATTTCACCGAAGCTCGTTACGGAGAAAAAACATAGTTACCCCCAGAAATATCATCTTTCTTCTTCTTTGAAGCACTGCAGAAAATGGTTCGGGAAAATAGCGTCGATTTACCTCAACAAGAATGTGTTAAAATCTTGAGTAAGAACTTTTTCGTGAGCGCCGAACAAGAATTTAAAACTAGGCTGTATGGAGTTGTCGCCTAAGTTCCGAGTAAAAAGAAAATTTTAAAGCATCCATCTTTTCAGCCAGTCGGCGTAAGTTTGTCCTCACGGGCTATCTTAGTATTAAGTACTTTCGTTGTATAATGCATTTTAAAGGTAGTTAAAAGTTAGTCTATGTGTTTTTTGTGTTTTTCAAGTTTAAAAGTATTTCTTAAATGCTTGTAGGGCCATATAAAAAAACTGACGTAATCGTGTGTGTTAATCAGAGGTCAGATGGGTTGCTAAAGCCAAATAGTACATTTTGATATAAGTGGGGAAAGCTTTGTAATTGCATTTGGAATTCACACCCAAGTAGCAGGCGAGATTGATGGAGCCGATGTCAAACCATACAGCGTTTAACATCAATCGCTTAAGGAGAAAGTGTACTAGAATTATCTGCCTGTGTACTTATTAGCTTGTTTGACTGTACGATTTAGTGAATCCCATACAAGAAATACACCAGTCCGAAGACGCGGGCATAAAAAAAAAATGTCTTTATTTCAGACCTTAGTCCATATGTAGTTAGTGGTTATAAACAGACTGTACTTACATGCTATGTTAGTGTTGTTAGTACTTAATTCTATTTAACATAAGTATTATTTATTGTAAGTGATTGTGCTGTTGGCGTGCTTATTATAAATAAATAAATAGATAAATAAACAAAATAAATAAATAAATAAACAAATAAATAAACCTAATTCCTAATTTTACCCAGTGCCTTTGGATGGGGCAGTCCACTCGGCTAACAATCATTAATAAACTGTGTTACTGCAATATAAACAACATTATCCGTAGGTTATCTGAAAATTAATTAATATACGATAATGAAATTTTTTCCACGGAAATTCAGGATGACGATGAAATAATTATCGCAAAATCAATTGTGAGGCGAGTTTAAAAGGCTTGAAAACTACCGAAACTGATTGTGGCTCAGTCATGTTATTGCAAAAATTCAAATATCTTTCCCTTTGACGGTGAATATTTTGAGAAATTCATTTACGATCATCATTTTCAGTTGCAGTTGGTATATTCTTTTGTTGAAAGCTGTAATTGTGGTTAGCATAATTAAGGATGTGTATGTGCGGGTTATCTGAGAGTAATTAATGTTTAATGAAAGCTGCTTTTGTTATGCACTGTAGGTATTAAAAAACTTACTGGGAATTTTGATATAAGTACAATAGGAAGAGACAAAAAAAGACATTTTAGTACGCGTGAAATATGTATTTTTTTTGTCTCTTTCTTTTGGTTCTAACGATTGTCTGGCAGTTTGAATACTTTATGCAACCTACCCAAATGTCCTTTCTTTGGTATTGTTGGTCATGACGTCATGGCCACTTAAAATGTATGTAATACTCTCTACTGAAGCACAAACAAAACCTTTAGAAACACGAAATCAACAACTTTTAAAAATGCAGTAATAAATTTTCAGTTATTCATAATGGACCTGAAGATTAAACCTATAAATACCAAAATGTCAAGCTTGTAATGATTTATTACATATGATGATAACGCAGCAATCAATACAGAACATAATTACATTGAACTGTAATTGGGACATTTAAATCGAGTACTTTAACTGTAAAAACGATTCGTTTCATGATTAATGATACTGGCTCATTTGTTGGCTGTACTTTAGTAAACAGGATTTTAATCTGGGTATGGACAAATTTAACTAAGCGGGAACGGCATTACTACTCAAACAGACTAAAACAGCCGAAAGACGTCCACTGCTGGACATGGCTTTCATCAAGTTTCCAGTGATACATCCAGCTGATCCCCGCAACCTTCAAAGTTGCGAACAACAGCTAGTAAGTCTTAAAGCTACAAATTACTAAACATGTACTTTTTTTTTTGGGGCTGGGAAATCATTAAATAACCCTCTCGCTTTCGGGCAGAGCGAAAGGGAGTGTCAGTCTTCTACTGACTAAAAACCACCCATGTTTCTTCTTAGCCCTTTGTGTCGAGGCCGCGGTATTCCTGTTACTGTCAGACAACCTACTGTCACTGCAATAAAACGTGTCTAACTCGTCTATATCAACACACTTGGAACGTAGCATTTACAGATCCCACCCTTAGTTTCTTTTCTCCTAAACTAAAACTACAAACTAGGCATTTCGCCATATATTACAGACTTTCAATGAACCAAGTCTACGAACAATCTGTAAAGCGATAAGCCAGTGAAACTTAGCAGGGGGTTGAAAGGTACTGCCGGTGTTGAAGTATTCACCGCTGGCACTAACCCTTGTGCATAGTTTAAGGGGTTAATAACGGGTTGCAGTGCAAAGCTTTACCCCTATATTGGATTTCTAAGTGATATTAAAGTTGAGCATACGTTGTGTTAGGTACCAGGGCCTCATATGCTTGCAAGAGGTGTTTTGTTAGTTCAAAGCTGTTCGGTTAAGATTGGATTGTAGTATGAGTGACACGAAAATGTTTATTTAAAACTACGAAGCCAAATAAAATTAATTGTCGAAACTACATACGTTTTGCTGTACCAAGGTACATAATATCTTATTTTAGCAAGAGGTTTTCCAGTGTAGGTTGAAATTGACCTGGCGAGATCCTATCTTGGATTTCTAAGTGATATTAAAGTTGAGCATACGTTGTGTTGAGTACCAGGGTCTCATATGCTTGCAAGAGGCATTTTGTTAGTTGAAAGCTGTGATGTGACTAACGGCGTGCTTCGGTCGGTCAACCTTAGTTTAATTTGGTTTAGTGTCTTTTAATTCCCCTGGAAGATATTAGTTTCACCTAGGTGAATTGAGGACACTAAACCAATGTGAAAACATTTAGTGCCCTGTGTTCACCTGGGTGAATCGACCCAGTATTTTTTTTAGTTGATTAACTGGGCTTTTATCCGCACTTAGCCTCTTGATTGGGCCATTGTGCGTGGTCTTTAAGTAATCCCTACTCCAACCAACATGGGTCGTCCCCGAATTTTAGCAGCATTCCCAGATTGCTGCAGGGAGAGTTAATGGGGATCGTAGAGTTTGTGCCCGGTGATCTGCCACGCTCCTGCACTCTAGGAGTACGTGCCGTGGCGTTTCTTCCGCCTCCATGCGTCCTCTCCACAGTGGACTATCTGTTACACCTATAGTAAATAGTGATGTTTGTTTAAAAAACAGTGACCCGTTAAAATTTCTATGATTTTACAGATTTTGTCCCTTTTAAGTTTGATGAGATTGCGGGTAAGATTCATTGTTCAATGAAAAAAGAAATGGTCGGTCACCCATCCACAGACCGATCTAACCAAGCGCGTCTTAACAGAAAATTGATCCGACCAGTTGTTTTTTGATAGCCACGAGTTTCTTGCAGAAATCAATGGCACTATAATAACTAAGTATATGGTGTAAAAACGAGAGAAAAAGATCAAATAGATATTATTTGCGTTCCGGCCATATCCGAATCTCATAACGTGATCCCTTTTTGATTGATTGAATTTCCATCTCCTCGTACGTGTGATGAGTATGGAGGTCCGGTCATCAGGATAAGGAAATTCAGAATATTATTAGTGGGGAGACGAAAACATGATGTTTTTGTAAAATGTAAGAGAAGTTTAGTAAATATCTCACATTCAAAACTAGCTCGCCAATGCCTCGCACGATTTTTACAATTTAACTGAGGCTCAGAGACCGCTAAAGTTGAGACGAGACACAAGGAAATGAGATTCTTCTTCTTGATGAGTTAAAATGTTATTGTCAAAATTAATTGAATCGGAGGTTTTCGAGGGGAAAAAGGGTATCTAGGGCGGCGGGGTATACTTGATGCAGCGCAACGGCTACCGTTTCTTCAAATACCTATTGTTTGAGCCTGTTAACTCCTACGAAGAACATCACAGACACATAAACCGACACTAAAAGCCTCATTAATTTTCTTATATTTTATTCAGAATGGCATTCCAAGCGCGGTCTTTACCAAACTAAGTAGGTACTATCGTGGTACCACTTAGGTAACAAGCAAAACAGCTATCTTACGCCAATTAACTCACAGACTAACTTTTATTTAAAAGAAGCACCAAAGAGTAAAGACTCGCTCAGCAAAAAGTCCACAAAGTAATACCTACCGTCGTACTCTCAACCGCACATTGACAGCAGACAGAGCCTTATGCCACCGCCGTATGGACGATTTTCGTGTATCAAAAGTGGTGTTGACCGTACTTTCAGTAATTTGATAGACTCTTAGCAAGTACTTTGCGCCCTCTTGAATGCTGGAGAGCCCTTTCTACGTTAGAGCCGAGAGTTCTCAGATGCGTAAACTTATAGGTTGCGGTTGTAACCTACTTTTTGTAGGACAAGAGGTAATTTATTGAAGAGGCTATTTTTATTTCTGACACGTGCGTCTTGTCTTATTTAAACATGGAATAGCGTAATAGTACACCCACATTTCGCTAGTTATGTTAAAGTTTCGTGTAATAGGAGGCGAGCTTATTGCCATCAACCGGGCTCAATTCTTACCATCCATTGCGTTGTTAACGTTGTCGAGTAGGCAATATTTTCATACAAATAAAGCAATAGATATGCTCCATGCAATTCCAAGAATGTTAGTACAAAGATGCACCATTAAAAAAAAAAATGTTCAAATTACTGGTGTATATTGCCATATTGTATATGGTTTTTTTATCTTTTTTGTTACAAATAAGCTAACGAGTAGACGAGATAGACAAAAGCTCATGATTGTCTGACACACGCTAATCCTCAGATAGACCCAGTCACAAAAAGTTGAGCAAATAAAGAGAAAAGAGAACGTACACAATTTTCCTACAGCCGTTATTAGCGATAAGCCTAAAGACAAAAGTTTCCATATTAGTACAAATTATTCTTACGCACACAAAATGCTGGCAAGCTATACATAGGCTTTTTGCCTAACTTACTTACTACCAATTCTGTTAATGGGAACACACTGATAATAAATTGGATTACAGGCTAAGATAAATAGGACAAAAAGTTAACTAACATTAGCATCATGTGGGTAGAAAACTCCTACCTACTAAACTGTTGTCTGCCGTGAAAGTGAGCAAAACACAATTCTATTTAGAAGACAGCCTAGCGTTTCTAACCTGTATTGTCTTGAATAAGTCAGTCAAACATCTTTGCCAAGACAAAATGGATGCTATACATTCAAAGACAAATTGCCTTGCTGATCTCGGTTGTACGAAAAAGATCTGACTTCAGTCGGAGCTTTATATGCTAGGTAGAAATATGTTACTTATGAAACAAAACAACAATCTGAAAAAATCCAAGTTAAGATACTCTAAAAGCATGCGTAGACGAGGGACTTTTGGCCCCGATGGGCTGAAGTCAAACTACAAATAAGTTATATTACATGAGTAATTAAAAGATATATTGTGTCTTAATAAAATACAAACATGATGCAACAAAACAACACAACGCACCCCAAACACTTTAAGACCGGCAAAATATTTCGTCGGTACAGGCTTTACTTGAATTCGTTTATCGAATCGCTCAGCACTGAAACTCAATCGCATAACATGATCATGGCTGACAATCTCGCAAAATGACATCCATTTTACATATTTTTGAATCAATCAACAAATTGATATCGAAATTCCCTTGACGCTCGATACTGTGCTAGGTACAGCACTATTTTTGCGCGCGTTGTAAATTGAAAATGACAGCTGTCATGCAACTTTTAAATTTAAATGTCAGTTGGGTTTTGAACACCGCACCGTGTATTTTTTTTCTCTAAAGGTGCGGTCCGAACCGGACTACGGACACTGGACTTGGACAATTAATAATGTACTAAAATATCTGTATCAAGTCCGGTGTTCGCAGGCAGTCCACAAACCGGTTCGTTCATTTGTACCGTACCTTACCTTACCTCTGTAAGATTTTCAGTACTAGGTGTTTTTCATAGCTTTGCAAAACTTTATCAAGTGTTTGATTATTATATTGTTTTGGTCATATTGAAGTCAAAGTCATAGGTAAAAGTTGTAAGTTAGAATGGTTGTAGTGTCAGTATGTTATTGTATAGTGGTCTGCCATCAAATATTCCTTCAGATCGTTAACTATGAATACTATATTACTTAACCCACAGGGCGGTTCACGTCCGGGGCTGAAATACCCGTGTAAGATAGATATTAGGGTTACTTCGGTAAGGTAAAATGATAACGGGCCGAATTTCGAATCTTCAATAAGTACTGTAGTTTCGAAACGAAGTACCGAAGTAACGAAACGAGTAGAGTATTCATTAAATTCATTATTTCCTTCATATTACCGTCCCACGCATCAGAAAATGTCACAAGTTACAAATGATACTAGAAATAAACGTTCGTGTACTATTACAAACTAGAAAAAAAGTCATTAGTAAGTACAAATTAGCACATCAAGCTATACAGTCTGTCAAATGGATTTTCAACGTTATGTCTTAAGCAATAGGTTTAAGATTGATTGGGGAAATTTGATTGTTTCGGGTAGGTTGATGTGCTGGACTGCTGGCGTCTTTACCTAAGTAATTATTAATCCATTTTCACTGAGATTTGTATCGTCATTACAACAGCGTTACGAGAGAAAACATTCACGGGATTTTACCCTCTATGTCTGCGAAAATAGGAACTGTATTCCTTCCTCCAATTCTTGCGCTCTGGTAAAACATTGGCCGCAATCTGTTTTTCCACGAGGATGTTAAGATGATTGACAAGCTTAGTGTGATCTCATCCTTCTCCTTAGGCTGACGTCATCAGTGCCTCGGGATATAAGCCTTAGGCGTGATAAGAAGGCCCCATTAGTGCTGTAATCTTATGTTTTTGAGGAAAATGGTGCTTAGGCCCTTATCTGGACTAAAACCTTTCTAGCCAGATAAAAAAGCTATTCTGTTATAACGGCAGATTGATTGCTCATTAGACGTAAATTCTGCTTTGGTGGTATATTAGTGTAATGCGCTACTTCTGAGTATGCGGTCCTGGGTTTGAGTGCCAGGTCGGGCAAAGGGTTATTGGCGTTATCCGTAAAGAATTTCTCAGTAGCCGCCTGGAATCCGGATAAGTATACAGTTGCTACCCTGGGTTTTGCCATCAACAAGGTCAGCCAGCAATTCTTTTTTTTTTTTTCTTAAAAAAAAAACGTTCCCCCGCACTAGGAATTTCTCCTGTATCGTGGGTGCGTTCACAAACATATAAAGTCACATACACAAATACCCAGACCCGAAACAACTATCTGCAAGCCATACAAATATTTGTTCCGTGCGGGGATCGAACCCGCGACACGCAGCGCAGCAGTCCAATCGCTTAGCCACTGCGCCAACCGTGCCGTCTTTGGTTCATTTGACTCAAGCAAGACTGGTGAAATGTGTGTGTACTATGGACTCACCTCTCCTTTTAATATTGTGTCCAGCATGTCCTGTTTTTTGTTCATAACATGACCTGATGGACGCTACTGAATACGCCATACTAGTGGTTCAGTTTCGGGCCTTGGGCTGACACAATTTAGATTGCCATCGACACGCTAAGAAGAGAAAGGCACCCCTATGCATAAGCCTTCAGAGATCACAGTCGTGATGTCGTGTTGTTTTGACAGACAACCAATTTTGCTTTAGGCCATAACAAGTCTCAAACTCAACCTCTAATTACGCTGATCTGTTACCAAAACGTCAAAATGAACAATCAATTTGACTGACAGCCGCTCTGTTTTTGACCCGAGCACCGCCCACTTCGGACACAAAACTATTATACTATACTTTGGCAACTTTGAACAATTTGTGTTCCTCGAACCACTTAAGGCTGGGTCGTTTGGAGCAAGTACCCTCGGAGGTATTGTAACGAGACATAGTTTTCGAACAACAAGCCACATTTGCCCTTAACTACCATGTTTTTATTGCCTGTAAAAAAATGTTTAGGTATCTCTTGGTACTAAGTGTTTTGGAACACATCAGTGAATGTTTGTGGAGTAGTAATGAAATAGTGCGGTTCCTCCTTGGTGTCCTTTTTACCTGAAATAGGCTTTACGACTACGTTTTATGACTGCCTCGTTGGTGTAGTGACCGCAAGCGCGACTGCTGTGCATGAGGTCCTGGGTCGATTCCAAGGTCGGGCAGTGTTATTAGCTTTTCCCCGAGTATCAGCCACAGAGTCTGATGGATTTGTGCCCAGTGAATAGCAATAGTCTCGACCCCTGTTACATGTAAACCCGTGTCACGTTATATTATGTCTAGGTTTTACTGGTGGTCAGGAAACTGCTGTGTCGAAAAGTAGGAGGGCTTATACGTGGTTCCCTTTTAGCAGCTGTTATGGCGAAGGTAACTTGGACAAAATACAAAATGTGTTCAGCTAAAGCACAAGTATATTTTGGGATTGTTATCAAAAGTTGCATGCTTCACATTAGTTTAGAATGCTCTTTATTGTGCAACGGGGAGAACATTTGCCTCTAACTACTAATTTGTTGTTGTCTGTAGAAACCGTTAAGAGAACTCGATGTACTGTTTGGAAGACATCAGTGTTGCCTGTTAAGAATATTTGCAAAAGAGTAATAAAGAAGTTCCGTTAAGTTGGTACGATGTGACCTCCTTTTTCAGTGAAATAGGCTGTACGGGTAGGTTTTAGTGGTCGTCAGGCAAATTACCACTGAAATCTAGAAGAATATTTTCCGTTGTTGTATTTTGCAAACTGTGGAAGGAGGAATCAGTTAGACTAAACGTAAGAATATGGTTATGGATGGAAAGAAAGACCAAAGAAGTTAGGTAGCTATTAAGTGTTCAAAATATATAGTAATAATAAAAAAAATAGTATGCGGGAAAACCGTTCAATAAGTTCGATCCGTTCAATCAAGATCTGACGAAGATTCTCATTCGTTCACCAGCTGCGTCTCTGAATCTTTAAACCATTAATTTGCAAGACATTTCCAAGTTTTAGATTTTCATCTGAATGAATTATGAATCGCGCAAATCTTACTTTTGAAAACCCAATGGCTCTAGTAGGTAGGTAGGTGGTTATATTATTTATTGTTCTCGTCTCCTCATCTTTGAACAAAATTGAATTGTAATGACTCTTGTTATGGTTGAAATTGTTTTGGCAATTGGTTTCGGAATGCTTTTAGTGTTGCCATCTTTTGAGTGAAAGATATAGGTTATGGGGTGAGATGGAATCTTAGGGGTATAAGTGTGTTGATGAAAAATGACAATGTGTTGTTTTTATCGCGGTGATAATACACTGTATTACTTGCAGGTCGAGATAAGGAAAACTTAGATTTATATGCGTGATCCCGACGAAATATATTCTGTCACTCAGCCCTATTTTAAACCCATGCGGTCCTGGCAACAGGAATAGCTGAGATTTTTTTTTTCAAAACCTGTTTTTTTGCAAAAAAAAATCAATATTATTATGATTATAAGTCGCTATTTGGTAAAAGTCACCTCCGTGATGTGAGGATGAATTAAAAGTGGTTGCTGAGTAGAATGACAACAAAAAAAAATTATGTCAGACCTAAGTATAATTATTTAAAAACTACAAACTTGTACTTTAAGTTTGTTATTCATGTAGCCCGTTTTCGATAGAAAACTTTTGAAAAATATTTCTAAAAACTAAATATTCGGGGGCAAAATCACAGGCTAACCGAGTCTTCCATAATTCTCTGTACTTAAGAACAAACATTTAAATTATACGTACCTAACAATTATAAAGGTTAGTCCGTTAAAGGTCAAGGCAAAATCTTTGAAAAAAGCCCAATCTATTTATAAATCGGCCGAAAAAGCGTCGAAAACACGCAACTTCCTTGCCCATTTTCTCGAAGCCAAGTAAGGGTTACTTGTAATCGTAACCCCTGCTCGTGCCACATGTATTTGTGCAATCGAGGCGATTACGAGGGCGATAAAATAACGGTTGAACTAATACAAAAGGTTCAAGTGAATAGCAAGGTCATTAGTGGCTTAGTTTGCACCATTGCCAGGAAAATACGGGATGAATAATATTTTGTTTTCAATCCTTTTTTATTTTTTTTTGGCAGGTGGAAAATCATCAAATAACCCCTCCCGCTCTTGGGCAGAGCGAAAGGGAGTGTCAGACTTCTACTGACTAAAAACCACCCATGTTCCTTCTTAGCCCTTCATGTCGAGTCCGCGGTAACTCTTGCGAACAACCCGTAGCCCCGAAGGGTTGTTTTTTATCCTTCGTTATGGATTCGTTGGAGAAGGCAAAAGATAAAGAGAACTGGGCATTTGCCCAGCAGTGGGCTAGAATAGAATGATTTAAAAAATCCTCGTTTGTCTGCTGAGTTGACGAATAGTAGCTGTCTAAAGTCTTGTCTACTACAAACGTTGCTGCATTTGCTGGAGTGTATGCACGAAGATTAATCAAACTTTACACAACCAGTTTATATCTATATATCTTATTGTACGAATAATCTTTACAAAGCGCGACTATTTTATAAAGAAAAAATGGGACCACTCCGCGAAAGCACTCTTAAACTACCCAAATCGCTTCAAGTGTGAAAATAAAAAATTAAATTTTAAGAGTTCTCTCATTTCTCCAGGATCCCATCATCAGATCCTGACTTAGAACCACCTGAGAAGTATACCATTTCAAAGAACATAAATCCAAATCGGTCCAGCCATCTTTTAG
The DNA here is from genome assembly GCA_949774965.1 of Diarsia brunnea. Taxonomy (NCBI): domain Eukaryota; kingdom Metazoa; phylum Arthropoda; class Insecta; order Lepidoptera; family Noctuidae; genus Diarsia; species Diarsia brunnea. The sequence continues at coordinate 13,837,775 of OX459013.1, read as the reverse complement.
TAATCGGGGAAAATACATAAAAACAAATTACGGTTCCGTCGAATTGAGAACCTCATTCTTTTTGAAGTCGGCTAAAAATACAGCTTGATGTATCGCCATGTGTACAAAATGTCCGCATCCTTGCACAAAGCCTCTGGCGCCGCAATAAACGTGTCCACTTACTGGGCCCATAAAGCATAATACGAACACAAGAATATGTCAGTTTCAATCAACATGCCAGCCTACCGACCGCTGGCGAACTTAGATCTCTCTCAGGTTACGCCACCTTGCCTTCGGTGTGACGATTTTCCGTACAAACTTTCATCCTCTATTTAAGAAAATTTCAGCATTCTAGTCCGAAGGTTTGGGTTGGGCTTTGATGAGTCAGTCAGGACTTCTCTTTTTACTTCCAAAAAGGAGGAGGTTTTTAATTCGATGGGTATTTTTGTACTCGTATGATAGATAGATCGATTGTTGCAACTCATACAGCTCGAAAACGTGATAAAAACAGTTTTATCAGCTTCCATTCTTTAGAGTGCAAACCTTCGCGAAAACACCGCCTCAATGAAATAAATATTATTTACACATAAATCCTGAAGATGTATGTAGCATATTTCCAGCCAGACACGTACCTACAAAAACGTCCAAATTACCTCTCCCAATTAACTCCATATTTAACGCACTCCAGCCTAACAGCCGTAATAGATGATCCAATAAAGGCGGTCCCTAACCAAAAACATGAATTCAGAGAGTATTACCATCATAATCTGCTGAACGCCCTAATTGCTCAGGAACCGGATCTAGATCTGTTTATGAGTAGCAATAACGATATGCTTAATTATTGCTTACGATTTTTAAGTTAAAAATGCTGCCGATGTATGTTGCTGGCGAAATGTGGGTGTACTGTTAGGTACACCTCTGCCTAACCCCTCGGGGATTACAGGCGTGATGTTATGTCATGTATGATTTTTAAGTTAAAGTGTGTTGTTGACTTGCTGCACGCGTTGGTGCAAACTGTAAGTGTGGCAAGTACCTGCTTATATAAATAAATAAATAATAAATAAATAAATAATGTAAACTTGCTAAGAGGGATTTTGCCAAGTCCTCTCTGAAGGACCCTTGGAATCCTTCAACTGTAGTGTTGGTAGAATCTGATCACGGCTTGGCCACGAGATATACCTACACTCGACGAGATGTAGGCGACAGCGACTACTAAGTAAATAAATAATTTGGAACATGTCGCGGGAGACGCAGCAAGTAATATCGGCCAAAGCTGTGGCCTCCGTCTCACATCCTCAGGATATGCGCATTGCGACGAGGCTTGCGTTTAAGTAGGGCTGCCAAACGTTCCGGTACACCGGGGCATGTCCCAGTTTGAAACATTGTGGCCCGGTGCTGTCGGTTGGCCCATCAGAGCAAAATCGTACAATTTAGCTACGAATGTGTTACGAGAAATGATTTAAGCACTTTCACTACAATTGATTACGAAGCTTTTTTGATAACCAACGAGCCCCACACTAGCACTGCTCAACTACCCTTTAAACAAATTTTAATCCTTTTTAAAAAATTGACTTGCATTCGCTGTCGCAAAACGCGTGTAACTCGTGGCCAAGAGTTAAGGGACTGTCTCAGGGCTATGTACTTGTGATGATACAGTTTGGAGACTAACCCTGAATTTATAATTTGGGCGTCGAAAATTATGAGTGAGGGTACTGAGGGTGCTGCTATACTTTCATTGTGGTCTTAGTTTAAGTGAGTTTAGAGGACTTTGTGAAGTTTTGTGGCGTTTGATGGGTTAAGTATATTTAGGTAATAATGAAGCTTTATTCTAGTTTTGCCGTCTTTACCATGGACTGACATTTAAACGACGACGCCCAACCCGTGAACGCGTTTTGTTTAAATTAGCAAAATCCGCTCTTACTGAAAATGTTACTTCTTAATTTTATAGTTTATCGATCATCATTACTATTCGTCCTCAGAAGTCGCCATTTTTAAACGACTGCCCAAAAATAAAGAGTGTTATTCATTTTTTATCTTATGAAGTCAGTCCTTCTGAACCCCTCGGATTTTTATCTCTAACCAATATTCAATATTCTAGTCAAAACACTTACTTAAATCTGAATATAGACCCTACAAATAGCCAATTGAAGTGGAAAAATCAAATCTAATTCTTAAGTACGTACAATTTAAACGTGAAAACATCCTCATGCTGACTTAGGACTCAAAGAAAAACAGTCCACCATTGGTTAAGCAAATTAAATATACGAGGAAGTTGGTGGTTCGTCCCTTTAAATTAATCCTCGGGGTGAGAGGTCAGAGGTCACAAACACTTTACATGGAGATAAATTACTCAAATGAGGCTCGGCACATGGCTTCATTGGATGTCAAAATGTGTAAGTGGGTTTTGATAGTAAACCCGTCGGGAGTTATTTGGTTTTCTTTGATAAGAAAACTTTTATGAACAGTTTGAGCTTAAATTACGACACAAGCGGGACTAACAGGATCACGAAAATATCAGCAAACGACGGAGTGTTACGATTGTATTTAACGGTAAAGCACGCCTGATGGCTTTATAAGCTACTCTCTACAGCCGTATTGTAAACAAAGCGAAGGTCGCGACTGTTGCGGCCATTTTGTTCGGCAAAACATGCATTCAGCTATCTGCATCTTACAGTTTTCCAGACATTGACACCATTAGCTTACAGCAGTCTACTGCTAGGCATAGGCGTACTCAATCGCACGCCACTCGATTCTCAGCAACTCTCATCCAGTGTGTTACTTCAATAATATTAAAATTAAAAAAAATGTGACATAGGCTAAGTTCTATCCCGGTATTTCCACGGGAACGGGAACAACGCGGGTGAAACTGCGTGACGTCCGCTAGTAACATATAAACGCGAAAATAGCGTATTCCCGCTACCGATTACTAAGGACAAGTTTCATTCACTCACTCCCAAAAGAGTCTCCAAGGAAATATTGCAAGATGCAATAATTAATCCACTGCAGACATAGTTAAGATGAATCTTGATAGCGGTAATAAAATAAACAGTTTCGTTTATGTGGGTTCTCTTTTATTGCGAGGACATTAACTAAAAGGGTCCCCGGACTCCTAAGAGCTGTGAGAGACGTCACGTTTGTCCGTGGCCGATGTTTGACGTATTTTAGTTATCAAACTTTGCCCCTTCTCCTTTTCGGGGAATTGGATCCGAGCAATTGGGTTGCGGAAATTGTGTCCCTAACTTCGTCGCTTGCAGTTCTAGGGGCTGGCAGCTCCTTTCATATCTTTAGCAGCGGGAATCCAAACTTACTTTGTTTGACAGAAATGTTTTGATGGGGTGATGATCTCTTGCTGTTGCATAATGGAATAGAAGAATCTTCGCCAAAAATGCTTCGTAAAATATTGTTGTGGCGTTTCGACAATATAGCTCCAGTTAAATTATTTTAAAGCAAATTAATTTATTGGGTTTTGAAAAATATGTTGATGTACGGCCTTGTTCACCTTCGGATCCGTTTACGCGTTGTATGTATGATAGCATTTCTCCTAGAAAAATCTTTTTACGTTTCTTGTAAACATGCTCAGAAAAATGATAGTCACGCATAAACAAAAATCGTCATTATTCTAGAAGTGGGATTACCGACAGTTTTATTTCTTTGATTTTGTCTAAGAGCGTGAGAATATGACGTAACCGTGTCTGTTGTGATATAAATGTGAGCTAGAAAATTGCCACTTGAATAGTATTTTATTCCAATAAATCAGAAGTAGTAATACTTATTTGTCCTGTGAACGAATTTGTATCATATTGTTTCTCACACACGATACTTTGTTGCAAAGCAAAGAGAGATGAAGCAGTGTAGGTACATAAGGCTCAACCAAAATACTCAAGATTTATTATTATTATATTTTTTTTTATTTATGCTTGGTCCACAATAAATTGAAGCTGTAGCTCTAATAACAACTAGGATTTATCTCACGAACTCAGAGGAACCAAAAAATACAACCTCTGCCCATATACAGGGAGCTCAAAGTCTACAATCAAAAGTTGACAGCAAAATTGTCCTATTTATTAATTTGACGTTGAACTGACGTCATACCGTCGCCATTTTGATGATGAATAGGGTACGAGCAGTCGAATTACTTTCCCCACATTTACTTAACCTTCGGAAGTTATTTCTTAGAGTTTTCCTTGTTCTTCTGGCACTCGTTAACACCTAAATAGGGTTGTCCAAATGTGATTTGTGAAGGAGCTTTCTTGTGTTTTCTGTGATCTGTGTATTGGGACTTACTAGTTAGACTTACGTAGTATTGTGTAGGTAGGTTAGTAAGTATAAATCTTAAGCTCAGACCAGTTAAATTTAACAGTAATGTTTAGTCTTCTTTCATATCGATGGGACGGCTTATCACTACATAGTATAAAACAAAGTCGCTTTCTCTGTCCCTATGCTTAAATCTTTAAAACTACGCAACGGATTTTGAAGCGGTTTTTTTTAATAGATAGAGCGATTCAAGATGAAGGGTTTAGTATATAATTTGACCGACATCTACGCGGGTGAAGCCGCGGCCATCAGCTAGTTATACATATAATTATTTCCCTTCATTTATTTTCATACACTTTGTATATTAATGTTTTACATTTATACGAATATAGCATTCATCGACATAGAATTGGTCTTATCTCAAAGTAGAAACCGTTACTTTGAATATGATGAAGAAAATTTTGAATTATGCTAAGTGAAAAGTAAATGTTGAGTGCTAAGTTATGCATATTTTACTCGTATCTTTTCATATTAAGATTCAGATATTCAGTCTTTTTGAAAAAAAAAACAGCTCACAACATAATTTTCCTTTAAGGGTACTTACCTTGATTTCATCACGAATAGATCCTTTCATTTTCAAAGCAATAGACAGAGTAGAATGTACATACATTTTCAGATGCGGCATACTAATGATAATAACTGTCAGCCCTGCGGATATGTACGGACAAAGGCGGTCTATACGCATCCATTTTGGGTATGGCAACAATAGACTAACTTTTCTATAGATACATATATAGAATAATTCTGCTTCTTATAAGAGTAGCGGAAGAAGACGCGGTAATGTGTATTAGGTACGTAGTATTTCTACATTATTGTCGTCATTCTCCAATTTATTTGGGCTAGGCGCAGGAAGCAGTGACGGCTCAGTGGTGGCGGCCCCGACTTACGAACAGTAAGTCGTGGGTTCGAACCCAAGCAGGCGCATTACTTTGTGTATTTTATATCATAACCGCTTCTCTAAGTTTCTAACAACGGTGAAGGATAACATTGTGAGGAAACCGGCATGTCTTAGAACTCAAACATTCGAAGATATGTGACATCTACCAACCCTCACTGGACCCATGATGTGGATTATAGCCCATCCCTCTCCTAGAGAGGAGGCCTGAGTCCCTGCAGTGGGAACATATGAATGATGATGATGAAGAGGCGCAGCAGAGGTGCAGCAGTCTTCTTCTTCCAGACTTCTCTAATAGTGTTCATCTCAGCATTTACCATTCTTACATCATCCTTCACACAGTCCATCTGTTTCATAGGGACTCGTAAAAAAAAAAAATTAAGTGATCAAATTATCCATTGTCCATTTTCGCTCATACGTAGTTTAGAAACCAGCCAGTGACCAATATTATAGTTATGCCATTTTCAACAAATACCAGTCAAGGCCGTCTTATGCCGACGATAGGCCGTGTCGACGGCGCGTTCGTGTTCCACGCGCGCCTCAAAGAGATGTCAGCAACATGGAAGGGGTCCGCAAGGGCCGACGCTCGTCGGGGCTGCGGGTTGTTCGCAAGTGATACCGCGGCCTCGACATAAAGGGCTAAAAAGGAACAAGGCTGGTTTTTAGTCGGTAGAAGTCTGACACTCCCTTTCGTTCTGCCCAAGAGCGGGAGGGGTTATTCGATGATTTTCCACCCGCCAAAATAAAAAAAGGGTGTGGAAAGGTACGGAAAGATTAAAAAAAAATACCAATTTTGTTTTTTTTGTTCCAGGTAAGGAAAACGAACTAGTTTTGCAACGTTAAACCACAGACCGGCCTGCTGAAAGTGACAAACATGTAAGTACATACTTTAGGACATTGCCCTTGTTCGTGCAAACCTCAAGTACAAAGCTTTGATGTCTGGACTAGTCCGACCCACTGGACTTCGGGGCTGTCAGACCTTCGGGCGTCTGGCAACCCTAACGACGACGGCACGGACAGTCTTCGTTAGATCTAACATGACGTAACATTTATTTAATGTCAGGCAACTTTGGCTCATACAGACTAACATACATGTACTTATGCGATTTGTGTTAGTAACTAAATAACCTTTTTTTTTGGAGGGCAGAGCGGTAGGAAGTGTCTGACTTCTACTTTCTAAAAACCACCCATGTTCCTTCTTACTCCTCTGTGTCGAGGTCGCGGTATCTCTTGCGAACAACCCGCAGCCTAATTATAACCTTTTAATGTGACCAGAAAGGTCACATTAAAATAATGTGTAAATCGAACAAAGGGCGAGGTGTCGAGCCAAACCGTGAAACAGTTGTCACTCGGAGTTGAAACTCCGAGTGACAACTGTTTTGTTGACATACCCACAACTAATATTTATCATAACATACCCTACAGAAACTATATTAGTACCTATATCTTCACTTGTGCACTAAGTTCACGTTACCAAAATATATCTAATAGCATGAACATTCTTCTGCCGTCATCCCAATTTATTTGTGGTCAGCGTGGCGTGTTTTTTTCCATCCTTCAGTATTACTCGTCATATCATCCGACACCTCCTTTTTTGCCACATCATCGTTCACACAGTCCATCAATCGTTTCTTAAAGCCAACAATAGTCGTATTCAAAACTGTCCTCAAGATGGTTTCCAGGACAGCCAACTAAGAGAGGAAATCAATGTAAATAACTTTTGGCGTGGGTGCTAGCTTAGCTTAGCGTAGCTTTCAACCAGTTAGCAGAATATAGCGTTGATTTCCGTTTCCATCAAGTATTTCTGATTTGCCCTATTTTTCCATTCGTGGAATTTTCCCTACGCTAATAGCATCAATATTTCATATAGTGTGAAAAATTACGGTGTCTCAGGAATTTATAGGAGCTGTCCTTTTAAAAATAGTAATAAATAAATAAATAAATTTTATTTCAGTAACTATAAAAACTTCTACAATATTTAAACATACATAGAGGCCTCCTTTTAAGTATAAGAAACACCAGCTGTGTTAGGAGACCCCGCTCTTCTAAAACAAAAACAATTATAATGTAGGAGTGTACATTACAAAATAAATTCAACTTATACCTAGGAAGGTGAGCGTATGTGTGTATGTATGTGTGTGTGTGTGTGTGTGTGTGTGTGTGTGTGTGTGTGTGTGTGTGTGTGTGTGTGTGTAATAATAATCATTTATTTTAGGAAATTTCCCATAAGAATAAAATTCGATTACAAATAAAAATTACAAGAAATATTAAAATACACGGTGGTAGTGGTATGGGTTTAGTCCCTTAAACACAAATGTTGTTGCGGTCATTGACTTATATATTACTGCGTAAGGACTGGGCGGACGGCATGTTAAAATGACGCCACAAACGTGGTCCCAATAAGGTCTTTCCTAAGCCGAAGTGAACTAGTCCACGATCGGCTCTCTTCGGGTGCGGTCGTAATTAAAAGCTTTATTTATGTTTTGTTCCATAAACCTCAAAAATGCCACGCCGCTTATACAAGGTTACGTTAACGAGCAGACTACACCAATTCTCTGTATGGCGAACGCGTCGAGCAAATGTTCGGACGACCGTATCTTTAGTTTTTATATCAATGGTTGGGGTTCGATTTCCAGGTCGGGTAAAGTTCTTGTTTTTTTTTTTCCATTAGGTGTCCGGAATTTGGAAATTGGTGGTAGTATTCCCCGTGCGTCTTGCAGTTAGTGGTCTGAAAGTGACAACTAGGCTTACCAACGGATATCGTATTACCTAGTACTAACTGGGTTGTGGAGGTCAGATAAGCAATCGTTCCATATAAAATACTGTTATTCATCTGCATCCGAATAGATTTGAAGCCGACACCAACCTAGTTTTGAAAATGCTAGGCAGATAACTGATGATGATTCCCCGGGTCTCTGTTGTTCCTTCGCTGAATCTCACTCCGGTCATGTCGGATGCCATCTCACCGGGCAATGAGAGTGAAAAAGAGAGTGCACGTGTGCTCTCAGTTCAGGCTGCTGCAGTCATTCCTTTCACTCAACTTTTTAACACACTTGTGCACTGTGATATCTCCTACTTCGATGACTATTCGCCGATGCTATTGACCATCATTTCAGACAAAAGGCGCGCGTCCTCTGCTGGAGATAGGCCTCCCCAAGATGTCGCCACATTGACCGGTCCCGTGCGTCTCGCATCCAGCGGGTACCCGCAACCTTCACTAGGTCATCGGTCCACCTAGTGGGAGGCCTTCCGCCGCAACGTCTTCCGGTTCGCGGTTGCCAGTCCTGAACTTTCCGGCCTGTTGATGGTTATTGACCACCATGACCGAAACTAGGTCAAGAGGAAGTCGTTTTACCCGAAAGCTTATCGCAAATATTATAAATAATAAATTCATTCGTCCATTAATAATGCGTAATTCAGTGATAACTAAAGTCCGCTGACATTCAAATTATCATATCCTTTTGCTAAAAATAGAATAAGCGATATCATAAATTCATAGTAGTTAAGTACCTACTCAGCTGATTCTAAGTACGCACTCAACGACAAATAAGTACTGCTTACTTGTAAGAGATTGCTACACTTGTCTGTGGTTCTAATGGATGTATCTCATATATTTGATGCAGTGTATTCAATTGTTGGTGCGCTAAATGAAGAAAATAAAATCACGTTGGTTTCAAATCTGTACTTAACAGATTTGAGAGAGGTACCAACCTATGGTGTTTGTTAACCCCTTGACCACGACATTAACGTTCAAACTGGGTAGTGGACATAAGCAGTCGCTCCGTGTAAAATACTAATATTCGATACTAATATTCAGCTCATCTATTAGACTGGAAGCCGACCCCATCATAGTTGGGAAAAGGCTATGCTGATGATACTATACTAAATTTAATCTAATTTATTGGCATTTTGTAACCTGACTATCATCATCATTCTCCTGCCCTTATCCCAATCTATTTGGAGTCAGCACAGCATGTCTTCTTCTTCCAAACTTCTCTATTACTCGTCATCTCAGCAGTCACCTCCTCTCTTGCCATATCATCCTTCACACAGTCCATCCATCGTTTCTTAGGTCTTCCTCTACTCGTATAGCATCATTTTGTAACCTGACCATCGCTTATTAACCTGAACATAACTTATTAACCTGAACATTACATTACATGTTCACAACGTACCTCTAAGGGTAACCGCACCAACCTCTTGGTTGTAGTCATTACGGCTAATGGCTATGTACTAACTGGGACTTTAATGGTCTTTGATGTTCATCAATTAAGTTAGAAGGTACAGTCGAACAAACTAGTAAATATACAGGCACCTTTATAACTCAAGTACACTGAAAATATTGATTGCAATTTTGTTTTTATAAGGCGTTTCGCATTAAGCGAATGATGTCAAACACTTTATCGTTTGACTGCCGTACTCAGAGAGCTTTAATGATTACTTAGGCCAACACTTAGTAAAGGTTTTGACAGTTTTGTCATACAAAAGTATGTCAAACCTTTACTAAAGTCCATTTCACGAAAGAAGTCCCGCAGACGCAGCGCTGTATGTCGCGCGACATAATGTTGTTTCACAACTTTTGGCATCGTAAATAAACCTTATAACGCACTAATCCAATAATAAACTCACAAAATATCTACCACAACAAACGCACCTTGATAACATCGACAAACGACAACATGGCCGATCTGTTAAATTTAGTTCCACAATTGTCCGCGGGACTTCTTTCGTGAAATGGACTTTAAGTGACGGCTTAAGTAATCATTAAATATCTTTGAGTACCGCAGTGAGATCAATGTATCTGAATGTAATCTCTCTCTGTGTAATCTTAAAAGTAAATGTAAGTTAGCTGGCTGTATACTAGTAGCTTGTTCGATTGTACACGTGTGTTTACTTACTGAAAATAAACGTTGTTAAAAAGGGTTGGTCATTTGTTCTTGATGTGATAATTTACTTATTTAATCATAATAGGGTTATAGGTTTCTCGTTTTTTTTTTTACTGAATGTATTAAAATGTCTATTAGTTTATTTAATTCTATCTGTATATATATGTACTGGTATGCACCTGTTTATGTATTATGTTTACAAAATGGTTTTATCCTTATTATTATTTACTTTTTTGTACTCTACCACAGTGCTGTCCTATTTGACCCAAAGGTTGACTGGTAGAGAATGCCTTGTGGCATTAAGTCCGCCTATGTACCACTTTTGTACATGAAGTTTAAATAAATAAATAAATAATAGTTTGTTGAGGGTGGTTGTTTCAAGTGAATCATCATCTGCCTAACCTTTTTTTATGATTTTGTCCAGACTAACCTGTTGCCGTTTCCGGTTGCCGTTCGCTATGGCGTTCTATGGGCTAGGCATTTGTCCAGCAGTGGACGTCTTATGGCTGATAATGATGAATAAGATTAAATTTAAATTGTAAGGGGTTGAATAGGGTTTTCTTTTGTGAAAAAACTTATCAATCAAATCTTATAAAATAAACGAATGATCTAACTCGAGCTCGGTGTACAGAAAATGCTGAAATTAATCTAAATAAGCACCTGTCTCGCAGTAGACTAAACAATCTTTCAATACAAATAAACGTTGACTTGTAATACCCAAACTTAAACAGACAGCCAAAACCGCACTAAAATAATATATAATCCTAAATCCTAAAATATCCACAAACAATTTCCAACCTTACGTGTAAAGTACTCATAACACATTTTCGCCCTTCAAGTCAATCCCTAAAAGTAAAAGTATTTTCCTCAAAGCACTGACTAACCAAAGAAATCCTAATTCAGAATGCACAGGACCGTGGCGTAACAAGGGGAGGAAATGTAAGCATGACCTTCTCGAAGGTCGAGGGTCTGAGTGAATGGTTGACGGAGCACGACTGTGGCCTACTTGTCAAGGGGAGTGAACGAAGGAATGATTTTTGGTGTAGGTACAGTCCTTTCACCGTTATGTTTCCTGCACTTCTGTCAAAATCACAGTGACTACCTTGTTGGTCTAGTAGTCGCAAGTTCGACTGCTGGGCATGAGGTTCTGGGTTTGATTCCCGGCTCGGGTAAAAGTGTTATTTTGTTTATCCATCAGGAATTGCTTAGAAGCAACCACGGAGTCTGGGTTTGTGCCCGGCTGATAGCAATAGGCTCGCCCCCATTATATGGAACGTAGACATAAAAGCCGAAATATACAGGCGTGGATGTTATGTCATGTAATGTTATCACAGTGATAACATTACTTCGCAACGCTAGCGCTAAGTCTAGCCCAGAACATACAAATTCAAAACTCCTAGCAATAAAGTTAAGTTGCTGTCACAGACAAATCTGCCAAAATTGTTGTGATCTTTATTTTCATTCCTATACGTTTGCTATTAAAATGTAGTTCTCAGAAGATAAATAAATGTGAAGCGACTGTACTTGTCAAGAGAAGTGAACGATCGAATGAATGTTTTTTGGTAGAGGGACGGTGAAAATCGTCGTTTACGGCTGAATGAACTATCGTTTGTCGAGTGAAAGGTGAGATATTGACTGAAACTGTTGAGGCGATAACTAAACTACCTACCGGAGACTGTTAACGCGTTTTGCGAATATGCCACCTTTTTTTTTATGGTGGGTGGAAAATCATCAAATGACCCTTCCCGCTCTTGGGCAGAGCGGAAGAGTGTCAGACTTCTACTGACTAAAAACCACCCATGTTCCTTCTTGGCCCTTCATGTCGAGGCTGCGGTATCTCTTGCGAACACCCGCAGCCCCGACGGGCCGAATATGCCACCTTGGATCTTTATTGAGAACTAACTTTTGCCCGCGGCTTCGCCCGCGTGGTCCAATATCCAGGGTACCTACTGTTTTAATTCAAACATAACTCGATCGCTTTTTTTGTATGAAGACCACTCGCAGTTAAACGCTAGATGGTTGGTTACTGCTCAATCGCATTATACTGTGGTGACCTAAAATTCATTTAAGCTCTCCAGCTAAGACTTACAAACTAAATTATGAAACTAATAACTTGATCCCATACAGTCAGTCAGGCTCTCGTTGGGCAGCTGGATCAAGGGCTTGATGCAGAGAGCGGTACTCCTGGACACGGCTCGTATTGTTAGGAGGTTCCTTTCTCTGGAGCCCTGACTGCCGGTAGACAGTTCCCGATACCGGTGGGCTACAATTTTTTTTATATTTTTAAATGTTTTTTTTATATTATTTTATATAGGAATGTTTCAAAATGTACAAAATTTGTTAAACAAATAACAATACAAAATTAGAAAACCTTTCTCTCAGTTGTAAATAGGAAAAGACTTTTCTATTTATCGGTTGACAGGTTTGACATGATTTTCTTGTTCAGGAATTCTATTTCGTATAACTTCATAAATCACGAAAGTCTGTCGACATTATTCGAACATGATTGGTACGTTACGAATGACATATTACCTTATATCGAAATAGAGAATATTCGAGACTATTCGATGTCTCATTAACCGCGATTTGAAAGGCCAATAAAATAAAGACAAAAAGTTATGTTGTTTTATTTTATTTACATAACACTAATTGTGCCCCGCGACTATCGTTCGTGTGATTTTTATACAAATATGACTTTACTATTTGAATCGAATTTTGTTAACAATTTCAATATAGTTTTAATTTTTTGACACGGAAGCCTAATTCATTTTCTAAACCTAATTTGTTTTATCTGAAATAAAAGTAGACAAGTTACTCCTTACACAAGACCAACTAACTGCCAGTAAAAGTCCCGTCCAAATAGGTCCAGCCGTTATGCAGATTAGCTGGAACAAACAGACAGAGAGACAGTTTTTTATTGTTATATGTACCGTAATACTTTCATATGCATTTAGAAATTAAAAGCTGTTATTTTGAAATTTCAAACCGACAAAATTCTTGTAGTAACAACATTCCATTCATTAAAATAATCCTCTTCCATTTCACAGACTGATAAATATTGAAGATGAATTCACTTAAAACAGAACGTAGGTACCTTATAAGATTTATTACAGGCGAGAATCCATTTCGCGTGAAATATACAAAATGGATTCTGAACAAATTCAATATTTCAAGCAAATTCTGTCATTACATTCTGCCGGTTACATGTCTTACGCTATACGACCATTTTTTATTGCTTTTAGATAGAATTAGGATATTATATATTTTTTTTAATATGGTACCATATACCACAACATCACGCCTGTAATCCCCGAGGGGTTAGACAGAGGTGTAACTTATAGTACATCCACATTTCACCAGTTATGTGCAAGTCCCGTGTAATACGGTGGCGAGCAAATTTCTGATGGAAAATAGCACTTTACCGAACCCGATAAAATCATCATAGAAATCTATATTCAAGCCACTGAGCGCATCAAAACTTTCTATTATATTTCCCCTTTTACGCACGACCCAAACTCAGTCACCATGGTATACAAATTACAAGCTATGCGGCTACTTCATTAAAGTTTGTTCGACTTCAAATAACGAGGCGAGTATCTCAGGCATATAAACCTTTCATGTTATGAACTTTACACCGAGTCCCTGTACTTATTTATTTGAGAGCCAATGCAATGAACATTATATTTAATGTCTTTTTGAACTTCTGGAGAACTTGGAAGTTTAAGTAGCAGAACCAATAAAGTGTGTAAGATATTCTAACAGTAGCAACGCAAACTGCTTAACAGTTAGCTGTTTAGATATTTCTTGCAACATCTATACCAATAAACCACAGACAAATCTTATGTTAGCTTAGTTAAGTCATAATAATTGATGATAACAACATTTCCTTTACTTTTTTTTCCTTTTCTAGCTCTCGTTGGCGTTGTATTTGCCTATCTCCGGAGAGGTACCCAATAGTCTCGTCGGGGCTGCGGGTTGTTTGAACGAGATACCGCGGCCTTGACACAAAGGGTTAAGAAGGAACATTGGTGGTTTTAAGTCAGTAGAAGTCTGACACTCGCTACCGCTCTGCCCACAACGGGAGGAGTCATTTGATGATTTCCCGCCCTCCAAAAAAAAGGTACCTAATAGTACACCTACATTTCGCCAGTTATGGTTTTTAAGTCCCACGTAATAGGGAGCGAGCCTTTTGCCACCAAGCGGGCACAAACCGCGTTTGGCGTTGAACATTTCATAGAAATGGAACCGCTTCGAGAGCGTTATAGATTTTAATGTCAGCCGAGTCCGTGCAGAATTTTGGTGGTAATATCTTACCAACTTTGCTATTCTTCTTGCTCTTCTTCACTCGTCTACTACTTTCCCTGTTTCTTGATTAATTCACTAACATTTCCGTCCCACACAACATCCTCATTTTTCTCAAAATCTTTATTCACCGTCCTTAAGACTGTTGGTCTACGTAGCTCCAAAATGTCTCCACCATCTTTACTCTTCCACATTACGTCCTTGACTACTCCTGAGACCTGATTAATGTCTCCACATATACTGATAATTAGTTACCCAACTAACTTCAGTGATCACTCACACGGTATCATTGTGCAAGGGGACGATTTCGGTCCCTTTTTGTCGGGGTAGCTTATGTTGGTGCTCACTGATTATTGCTGTTTGAGTTCCGATGTATACTTGACAAGGGGTGCTGTGTGGATATTGTTGATTATGGAACCGTTTAGGGATGTGTTATGGTCATCTCTGTTAATGTGTGAGAGAGATGGAGCTGTGCAGGACTGATTTGCGCATCTCTTTTTCGCTAGATGACTTTGACAGTTCTGACTGCGTGGTTCCAGTCCCATCGGGTCTAGATTTTGACGACCTCACTCTCAAAGATCCGTAGTAACACTCACTCTGGGGTGTAAATGTGCATCTATGACTCAAACGATGGGGCACTGAATATCGTATCCTGTGTATTCTGGTGTTTGTTCCTTACAGGAACAGATGAACGCTACCGAAAGCGCCAAACCAGTAGCTCAATTCTGAGCCGACACAATTTAGATTGCCATCGACACGCTAAGAAGAAGATCGTAAAAATTGATAAGAATGATAAAGTAGGGTATTAAGATAATGTTTCCCAGGTTTGATAGGTTCGGCTCTCCATTATAACCGTTTGCAGCAAATACTAGTATTATAGGTATATATCTAGAGCGACTGCTATCTCGTGGAACCCAGAAAAAAGAGAAATAAAGCAGGAGGTATTTGTGAGTCCCACCAATGTAATTCGTGCATAATTCATTTATTTCGACAAAATTATCCAAACGTCCTCGCCCAGTCAAACAAATTATTTACAATTTCAAAGCACTCAAAATATTTTCAAACACGTTATCAAATTCCGCTTTGATTCAGCAGTAATGGGATTTCTGGACACATTCACCGTCCGACCGCTTTTAACTGAAGCATTTGCATATCCCGGGGGTTTAACTCGGGTTATCT
Source organism: Diarsia brunnea (assembly GCA_949774965.1). Taxonomy (NCBI): domain Eukaryota; kingdom Metazoa; phylum Arthropoda; class Insecta; order Lepidoptera; family Noctuidae; genus Diarsia; species Diarsia brunnea. The sequence goes on along the minus strand of OX459013.1, from coordinate 13,822,220 downwards.
CATACAACCTTCTAACATGCGACATATAAATCATTCTAAATTTATTCCTTTTTCCTATTTAACTTTCACAAAAGATTTAGGAAACTTAAATTATTAATTACTATAAAACTACTAATGGTAGAAATTGCTTTTGAAATAAGCTTTGTACTCTAAGTTAGGTTATGACGTGTCTTTCCTTGTTTGTTTGTTTATTTTAAAACAAAATAAATATTAATAAATAAGGAACAACTTCCTAAAAGTTTGAATTAAAAGAAAGCAAGAAAAATTGTACATTCGGCATAGTAAGAAAACAACGCACACACAATACAAATAAAAATAAAATAACATTCGGCAGTCAAAAAGCCTCACCTAAAACCTAACATCACCCATTATTAAACCCACATTTTGTCGTAACAAGATCTTAGAAATCTTCATCATCTGCCTAGCCTTTTCCCAACTATGTTGGGGTCGGCTTCCAGTCTAACCGGATGCAGCTGAATACCAGTATTTCACATGGAGCGACTGCCTATCTGAGCTCCACAACCCAGTTAATACTAAGTAATACGAAACTCTTTGGTAAGACTGGATGTCAGAATTTCAGGTCACTGACTACCTGTAACGACTGCCAAAGATCTATATATGGCAGCCGGGACCGACAGCTTAACGTGCTTTCCGAGGCACGGAGGAAACTCGGTATGTCGGGCGGTCACCCATCCACAGACCGACCTAGGCAAGCACAGCTTTACCTAAAGATCGACCCGAGTGGCAGTTCTTAATAAGATCTTAGAAATAACAGGTAATAATCATAAAACTTTGTAGGTAACTAGTATTAAGAAGTTTCCATTATCATAATTGAAACCACAACATAGCTAATCACATTCCCCATATACTCAAACTGGACCAGACTACGCAATTCCCAAGTCCTAACCAAAAACCCAAATTAACTTAACGTAGAAAAGACCCTAAGAATACATCCAATTTCCCTGCTAGTACAAATTTCGTCTCAGCTCCGACCATCTCATTACCATTGCTATGAGGCCGTCCGAAGTTTTCACATGTAAATAAATGTTCAAGAAAAGGTCCTCGATAACTTGCTGAGATAACAAATATAGTGGAGACGTTGATTACTCTGTGGCTTTTTGAACTTGGACGGAGTTTAATAAAGGCTCGTTTGGATGAGGACATTTAGGCCCGGTATCCACCAAAGCGAAGACGAGCAGAGCGGAGAGGAGATGTGCCAAATCCGACCAATCACAGGAAGGGCGAAAGATAATATAAATTTTAACTAATGTGATTGGCCGATTTCCGCACATCTCCTCTCGTCTCCGCTCCTCTCCGCTTTCGTGGAAACCGGGCCTCACTCGCCCTTTGATAGGCGAGTTTCGTCGCCTGGCGATTATTGCACACATGGTATGTTCTTGTGGTCGCCACTGTTGATTCTGGCTAACAGGAGTTACAGTGGTTTGGGAATAGTGTGGCAGGCTTGTCCCATTAATAAAAAAAAATGGCATGTTTGAGGTTTGTGCAAAAAGAGGAACAAGAACTAACCTGTTTTTCAGGCGATTTTATCTTTTATCGAACTGTGACATACCTTAACGTTTTTGTTGCTTATTTTTTACATAGAGTGGATTCTTCGTATTTAGATACCTACCTTATTTCGCCATTTACACGAGTAAACTTTTTATCTCTAGGCAGCAATGATCAGTGCCAGTCGAGAAACTCATCTTATGTAAATGAACCATGTTAAAGGAAGTAGAAATCAGATTAATTTGCATGACATTACGTCATCATTTGCCTTTCCGGGTGCAGCTGAATACCAGTATTTTACATGGAGCGTCTGCCTATCCGACCTCCACAACCCAGTTAGTACTAGCAAAATACGATACGGTTTGGTAAGACTGGTTGACAGATTTTCTACTACCTGTAACGACTGCCAAGGATTTCCACATGCCAGCCGGAACCAACGGGTTTACGCACGGAGAAAACCCGGTATGTAATGGCTGGTTTCGCATCCACGGACCAACCTAGGCCTAGTTTAACCTAAAGATTGTCCTAAGCGGCAGTTATTATTAAGCCACGAGCTGGTAATTATGTTTTCCTACTCCTCCGCTATTCTTTTCTGATTAATTTCTTTGCGGGATCCAAGACAGTTAAATCGTTTCTCTGGGACTTCGTTGAGCTTCATTGTCTCGGCGCTTTTCTTGTGGTCGCCACTGTTGATTCTAGCTAACAGGAGTTACAGTGGTTTGGGAATAGTGTGGCGGACTTGTCCCAATTGAAAAAAAAAGCCACGAGCTCTGCATGACATACAAATGGGAAAGTGACGTAAACTTTCCCAATTGTATGTCAAGGCCTATGGCACTTATGTCAATACTAAATATGCGTATAGGGTAAGTTGTGGGTAGTCCATAACTCTTAGTTTGATATGAAATTGAAACTGGGAACTCGTAAACTAGGACGTGACTTTGGTCATGGTTACAAATGGCTTTATTTGGGTTTCGTCTGTGGTGATAGGCTTTGATCAACATTGTCGGGGCGGCGTTGTAAATTGAACTCGTAAATCTATGTGATATCTAATGTATGGAACGTCCGTTACGTTCATGTTAAATCGACATTAATATCGCCTTAGGGCCTACCAATAATCTACCGGGAATGTCCGAAAGAGTGGCCCCCTGAATAAAAACGGCTAAGAAGGAACATGTGTGAGTTTTAGCCGGTAGAAGTCTGACACTCCCTCCCGTTCCGCCTACAGCGTCATTTCTATTAAACCAAATGAAATCTAGCACTCATACAATGTTTTATTTTGCCCTAAACTTTAAAATTATTCAACTGCTTAGAGTTGTTAGACTACCTCGTGGGTCTAATGATCGCAAGGACGACTGCTGAGCATGAGGTCCTGGGTTCGATTTCCGGGTCGGGCAAAGTGTTATTAGGTTTTTCCATGAAGAATTTCTCTTTAGTAGTCACTTTGTCTGGATTTGTTCCCGTTTAAATTAAGGCATTAGTCTCGGCTCCTCTACATGAAACTTAAATATAACTGGCAAAATGTGGGGTGTACTTGTTAGGTACACCTCTATTCCTTCTGGGATTATAAGGCGTGTCTTATGTTTATTTAAATTAACCGCAAAATTCTAAATTACGTTGTATGTATGTTGATTAAGATTACATTTTGCGTTAATTATGATAAAATAATTATGGACCTTAAAGGATCTCCCTTAAGCTTCAAATTCATTATCCATCTTATATTTCCCCAAACGCCTTACCTCTTTACATTCAACATTTCCTAAGACCCTCGAGGCAAATCAACCACATCCTTTCAGCGATTAAAATCAATTTCTTCAAACAATACCCGAACTGTATTAATATTCTAAAGACTCCTCTCAATTTGGAACCCTTTCGGCGATTTAATCTAAGATAATCCATTACCCCGTCAAAACTTGTTGTCAACAAGTTGGCAACTTTTTTCAACAAATGTATATAAACATGACAAAGTTTTTTGTTTATTTAAGTAGCAGGATATTTGAAAAAGTCGTGTTTTTGCGAAAATGCTAATGGTGTTGATTATTTTAAAATAACAGTTTTGTTTTTTTTTAAAAAAAAACGTTGCCCCACACTAGGAATTTCTCCTGTATCGTGGGTGCGTTTACAAACATTTAAACTCACTACACAAACACACCCAGACCCGAAACAACTATCTGTAGGTCATACAAATATTTGTTCCGTGCGGGAATCGAACCCGCGACACGCAGAGCAGCAGTCCCATCGTTAGTTAGTTTAGGATATTTGAAAACTTGATTGTAGATTGACTAATCTAAGGGTCAATACATGCCCTCTTTATTCTGTTTGGTCACAAAACGGGTCTAGTGAAACTTTAAGCCTCATAACAGTTAGCGTTCATCTCACAGTGATAGCATTTATTATGGTTCTGTGGTTCATACGTATCTGATTTAACATCAACACTGAAAACGGGATATTTACCATGTTTACTTTTGTTCCTTTCGTTTATCCGTGATCATGGTGCTTGCAACATCGCCGAAATATTGGGAACTCAAAACAAACAGAAAACATGGTAAATTCCGTTTTGAGTGTTAATGATAGTGTTGTGTTAGTGACCATGTTGTATATCCGATTTAGGTATCCAAGAGAAATCGTTTTTTTTTAATCCTAAGCAGTTCGCAAGAAAAGCGGTATTTCCAAATATCCTCCGACATACACAAACATTACAAAGTTAATTCCTTATTTACTCCTATTTACCAAGTCAAATAAAACGCGAAGGATTACAAAAGAATTAATCTTGTGACAGCGGAAAACTTGCAAACATTTTTTGAATTAAATAATGTAAAGTCTTTCTTTAAATATAGCTTAAGACTGTACAGGATTGTTTATTTAAAACAGAAGATTTGTGGGGTGTTTGTGAGGATCTCATTCGCCCTCAAGAGAATGAGGTTGGCATGACCTTTTTCCAGATCACAGCCTTATTTGAATTTAGGACTTTTGAGACAGGTTACTAAGAAGCAAATAAAGTTAATAGGTACACAATTAAATTTTGTTAAAATAGCAATTTATTTGGTATCGGTGAAACATGTTTCTTTTTTTAAATAAGCTTTCTGCACTTCGGCAAATGTCATAGTACTTGCGTGACAATGCTACGTTAAATACCTTCACAGGCGTGCACAGAAGTACCTACCAAAGTTTTAATACAATTGAGACAGTAGGTTAGTACCTAACGCAAAGAGGACTAACCTACAGGCACAGGCATTCATTTTAATTCATAGAGAAGTAGTAGACATTGTACGCTGTTGACCACTTTTATCCTTATTCTTTTCCTCAACTATTTTAAATTGTGTCGATAACACATACTTATTTGCTACGGATTTCGATTTCTACTCTGTCTTTCTCTAACCAATATCTGCAACATAAGTTTTAAACTGACATTGGCACTAACACTGAAAACCGAATATTTACCAAGTTATAACAACATGGTAAATATGTCGGTAATACCGATAACAAAAACACTGTTACCAAAATATCTCCTAATTTGTACTAGAGTCCTATTCAAAATACCTCAGTGTTAAAACAAGCGTCTATTCTCCCCCGTTTCTATGACAAATGCGTTCAATATGGCGGTGGGTAGTCTCAAGTGGCCGTGTCAGGTTATCTACGTGAATGTGAATTTAGACCGGTCTGCTCGAAGCTACAGGCCCCCTAGACAAAATCCCTTTTCTGTAAGCGTTAACGCCAACGGAAAGATCAAATTGTATGGAGTTGACATTAGCTTCAGAGATGTCACGTGATGTCATCTGTAAAGCTAATGTCAACTCAATACAATTTGATCTTTCCGTTGGCGTTAACGCTTACAGAAAAGGGATTTTGTCTAGGCCCCCAGGTGAGATATGGTAGCTATGGATGTATGGATGGAATGCTGACTGAGCTGTTAGGCGAAGGGCGACAGTTGTGTAATCGGTCTCCTGCCCTTATCCCAATTCATTTGGGGTAGGTGCAGCATGCCTTCTTCTTCCAAACTATTACACGTCATCTAAGCAGACACCTTTTTTTTTTTTTTTAAATGGGACAAGCCCGCCACACTATTCCCAAACCACTGTAACTTCTGTAAGCCAGAATCAACAGTGGCGACCACAAGAAAAGCGCCGAGACAATGAAGCCCGACGAAGTCCCAGAGAAACGATTAAACTGTCTTGTATCCCGCAACGAAATTAATCAGAAAATAATAGCAGAGGAGTAGGAAAAGGCCAATAGGCACACAGGGACGTATACAACTGGGATAAGCCCAGTTGTCTAGCACCACGGATATTATTGTCATTAATATTACTGGGTCCTAAGTTGTGAGCTGTTATATTTGATTCCAATAATAGGTATGACAAAAATGCTTGAACGCACGGAAATTTGTTCTAGTTTCTACAAGGTCCGTATAGTAAATAACTCCGGATGTAACCTGTACATTAGCCAACATAATATTACGTTCATTCTGCCAAAGACTACACTCCCATAAAATATGATGTGCAGATTGTTCATTTTCGCAGTCAGATGTAGAACATTGACAAAAAGGCGAGGCAACAAGCTTGAAGGAAAATAATTTACTCTTAAAGTTACCATGACCTGTGAGAAAGCAGACACCTCCTTCCATCCTATATCATTCCTTACACAGTCCATACATCGTTTCTTTGTCTTCCTCTACTCTTATAAATTCATACTTAAAACTTACCTGACGACATTTTCCTCATTCCCCTGCATCACATGTCCATACCACGACAACCGATTACCACACAATGGCCCCACTTTCGGACTTCCTTTTAAGTACTCATGTCTTATTTTATCCATTCGCGTAACACCACACATTCCTTTTAGCATTCTCTTCTCAGCCACACTCAAATGCTTTGGCATTCATCCCTTTTGTGGCCCAACATTCTGATCCATACAAGAAGTTGTTGAAATGAGAGAGAGAATTGAAGTTGTGACACGAACTTAAATATATATAAAATGGTGCCTACACGTGCCCTCACACACGCATATGTCCCGCGAATTGTATTCACACTTAGAAGAAAAAGCGCGCACTTCCCGGATAGAACCATAGACATGATTTTCGCAATGAGTGAGCATGACAGTTCTATTCAAATGTCACTGTCAACAAAACACAAACTTAATTAACTTATGACGTGGTATGGCGAATCAAAGGATTTTAGTCTTTGAGCGTACGTGTACTTGGCAGGAATCATGAGTATCACCGTCTTATACGTGCCGTATGTTTATGCTATGTTAAGTTACGTACTTACGAATATTACTGTCACTTCAAAATGTATGTGTTTTAAAATGGAAACAGGATTTTTCCACAACTGTTAAGGGAATTATTTCTTATAATATTATTGAGCGTTTTGCCAAACAATAACTTACACACGATTTTTTTTTGTAGTATGGCAGTACCTATTTCTTATTCAAATGTTGTCGATGTTATTACAGTTTTTTCAATAGAGTTGAGTATAGAATAAAAGGCGTAATGAAACAAACCAATATGATTTTTATCGTTTGTTAAAATAGTGACAGTGAGCTCGTTCGCTCAATTTTATTTCGTGAAACCTTTGTTTCTCTTATATCCTATAGTATTCCATTACTTTCCGTTTAAATTAAAGAACAAAACAGACTAGAAATCCCATCCTAACGTTAGCTTCCCACATCCTCTCCAAAACTCCGCCAAAGTAAGAGCAAACCATTTGTTAACCAAATACTTTCATCTCTGAACAATGTTCCGTGCAACTTGCAAGCTCCGCCATTTTGATTTATGTTCCATTTTCAAATTCAACTGCTGCGAAGTTGGTCTGCTGGCTGGTAACAAAGTATTGTATAGCATTGTTGCTACTATAATTAATTAGAATATTTAAATTAGGAACTCTTAATAGTGATGTCAGTAACTTCGTGTTGTTACTCGGTACCTAATGGTGACGTGTGAGAATTATTGCTCGTAGTGTTTTGCTCAAAGAGTACTACGAAACACAGCGCATACAGCTCAAATAACTAAGTGTTTTGAGTAATTATAACATCGTTATTTTTGCTGCATCGTTTGAAGATGGCAAAACAGAATGATGTTTTAAATAATAAATGTTTGTGTTGTAAAAGGAAAGTAGTCACACAAATGACTCCTTTTTTTTCTTTTACAACACACAAAAATATAAAGTCATTAAACATATATCCTACTAACATATAAATGCGAAACATTGTGACGATGTCTGAATTCTCTGGATATTTGTTAATTTTTCACGCAAAAACTACTGAAGCACACAGATAGTTTTTCACCTTAATTAGCACATACTTAGGATACTTTTTACCCCCATAGTACGATTCCGTGAGACAATTACCAAACTATCATTGTATTAATCTCTCTCTTTATCTATGCAAGTATAACTTCAAAAGCAAGTTCCGTATTTTTTATTGTTAGTATACTAGCGACAAGCATACGTAAATAGAAACTTAATTTTTAAGCACAAAATGATAAAAATCAAGTAACATTTGGACTACAGTGCCTAAAAGCTAGGGACAATACCTGCTTGCATGTTATGCTAACGTGAATCCAAAGCGACAGGCCGGTGGTCGCTAGATAGGAAGAGATTACTACTTTCTTGCATAAAGAGTTATGCTAATGGCTACTGCACACGGCATTTTGCAAAAAATATGTCGTAAGCATTGATATAAAAAGTAAAGATACGGTCGTCCGAACATTTGCTCGACGCGTTCGCCATACAGAGAATCGGTGTAGTCTGCTCGTTAACGTAACCTTATATAAGCGGCGTGGTATTTTCGAGGTATAAAGAACATAAATAAAACTTTTAATAAAACTTACGACCGCACCCGAAGAAAGCCGATCGTGGACTAGTTCACTTCGGCTTAGGAAAGACCTTTTTAGGACCAAGTTCGAGGCGTCATTTTAACATGCGGTCCGCCCAGTCCTTACGCAGTAATATATAAGTCAATGGTCGTAAGCTACATTTTTGTTTTTTAAAGTAATTTGTTTTGTTCAAATCTATAGTAAAAGGTAAGGTAGCGTAGTGGATTTGAAACGTTCATATTTTGTCGTAACTTATGAAAAGCACGTTAGGGAATCCTTCAGGGTAGCCCGCGAAATTCGTACGTTTTTTCCAATTTGCCGATCAGTGTCAGGTTGTGTGATGTTAAAGAAAATAGGATACGCGACCGTAACAAATGTGACTTTACTGAGTAATAATTATTAAAAAACCGTTTCAGTTCATATAAGTTTCTTGCAAGTTTTCTTACAAACTGACACTGATCGGCAAATCGCAAAAACAACGTAAAACTACGAATTTAGTGGGCTACCCCCCCCCCCCCCCCTCCTAGTGGTGATGCTCCAGGGAACCTTAAGCAGTTATTTGACAGTCGTTACAGGTAGTTCATTGGCCCGCAAGTCTGACATCCAGTCTTACCAAGTGGTACTATAATTACGCACGCAGTAAACTGGGTTGTGGAGGTCAGATAGGCATTATCTCCATGTAAAATACTGGTTTTTAGCTGTAAGCGGTAAGCCGACCCCAACATTGTTGGGAAAACGCTACGCAGATGGTGAAGGTACTCCATGCTTTTTGAACAGGTACTCCATCCATACTTCTAGATGTAACGGTGGAGGCTGTGAATTTCTATCTAAGTAATCGCTGTTTTTGTTTTGTAATTAAGAGTTTAGTGTGCTTTTAGACATACCATATGTGCATTGTATACTAATTAATAATAGATACGCGGTCATCTAACAATTATCATGTAATCAACAATACCAATTAATTAAGTAGTAATTTCACTAATGGCATTCATGCATTAACCTAATATAACCACAATCACACTTAATAAGTTAGTATATTGAAGTTACAATACATATGTGTTTACGACTTACCTACCACTCACCAGTATTAGGGATACTGAATTAAGCTAGGTCGTTCAATTCAGGTAACAAAGTAATATTACAAGCTCATTTTAATAATTTTGTTGCAAACCTCTGACTGCCTCGTTGGCCTAGTGGTAGCAAGGGCAACTGCTGTGCATGACGTACAGGGTTCTCGATTCCCGGGTCAGACAAAGTGCTTGGCATTTTCCATCAGAAGTTTCTTAGTAAAAGCCTAGTCTAGATTTGTGCCCGGTTGATGGCTTAGCCTCGCCCCCTATTACATGAAACTTTAGATAATTTGCGAAATGTGAGTAAGTAATGTGTACATATCAGAAACAGAATGCTTTATTTGTAAACATAGGTCAAATTACAACAGTCAGTCGCTCGATGGAAAATACTGGTATTCAGCTGCATCCGGTTAGAATGGAAGCCGACCCCAACATAGTTGGGAAAAGGCATAGAGTATTAAACCACAGTCTTTGGGAAAAGGTTAGGCAGATGATGATGGTGATGAGGTCAAACTACAATAATGATGTAACAGATAGGTAGATCCTCTATATTTTGCCCAGAGGCGTACAAATATATTTAATTAACATTGTCTTTACTTTAACACCAATTTAACTTTTGAGATATCTTCAAGTGGTAGAATTAGATAAAATTATGTAAATTTTCACATTAGTAACACAATCAATATTAAGAAATAGGTACATGCAAGTCAATATTAATTGGGGATAAAATCAATTTCAATTTGCCTAACACTTCGGGGATTACAGCCGTGATGTTACGTACTTACTTCAAACCCCAAGATTACCTTCAGCATTACAATGACAAAGTAACCAAACTCCGCCTAACTCTGGAAATAAATAATTTCCTTTAATTCATTCAAATGTCTCTTGTGGCCTTGGGCCTTAATTTTGAGGGACACTGGAATTATATAGAAAAGTTTCGCGTATAAAGGCCTAACTTAAAGACCTAAGCTGTAACTTGGCCTCCTGATATTTTAAAATGGGTTTTGTCTGACTGAATGGCCGAAATTAAGTCCATTTGGGGAACAGGTGTTCTATTTAGCTTCAAACTTTGGCCGCTCAAAAGTGCTTTGAGGTTTTTATTTTGAAAGTTTAAAAACTATGAAGGTTTTTTGGTTTTATTATGGCTGCTGAGTGATGTACCTAACTATAGTTAACGAAGGCTTTTTATGACTAATGGTACACGATAACTGACCAATGTTGCACTGGGTTTAACGTAGTAACTAAGGAGTGAGAACAGTAAGTCTTGGGTTCGAACCCAGACATCAGGCGCATTACTTTGTGGAACTTATTTTATCACCGCTGTTTTCAAAACGGTGAAGGAAAACATCGTGAGGAAATCGGCATGTTTTAGAACCAATAAAAATCGAAGACATGTCGTTGGTCCAGATGAACAGGGTATTAACTCAAAAAAAACCTATTTTTCAGGAGAGCGATTTGAAGCTTTCCAATCAATATATTTCCATTTCTATAAATAACTGGTTAATAATCGTAAATTTTGAGTTAATACTCCGTTCATCCAGACAAACGATGTGACATCTACCAATCCGCACTGGGCCCGCGTGGTGGATTATAGGCCATCCCTCTCATAAAGAGGAGTTCTGAGTCCCTGCAGTGGGAACATTATAGGCTGATGATGATGAATCAAGGAGTTGCTGCCAGTTCTTTTCCATTTTTCTCGACGTCTTATAAGTGCTCATGTCGGCCTATGTGAAATAAAATGTTTAGTTTTGATTCGTAAAACTTCGGGTACATTCGTGTAGTCGCAACCCGAAAGTTTGTCATCCAGTCTTATCAAGGGGGAAACTGTTACTACTAGCTTAGGGTTGCGGAGGTCTTAGAGCCTATGCAAAATACTGGCTAAATACCAGCAGAATACCGCATTCGGTGAGACTGGAAGCCGACCTCAACACAGTTAATAAAAAAAGTTAGACGAAGGATGACGTCGATCAAAGTTATATATCTGCATAGCTCGATTTTATTGCAATACACATTCCTTATTACATTTCCCCGTCATAAACACTAAAGCAGAGCAATAAGCCATAGCTCTAATATGATAATAAAATATGCTAAAAGTAGAACGGCAATTTATGTTCCTTGCAAATGACTTGTCTAAGAATCTGGAGCGAAACGTATAAAGCTTTCAGTAATACCAGCCGACATTAACCTATTTAACAAACCATAATTTATGTTCCCGTCATACGAGATACACAGCATATGTATAAAGTACACAATTGAAACAAATACGCCAGAATAACTCCTAATTTTCTACTCTATATATTTTGTGCGTTTTCCGCTTGATTTAACTGTTTGCCATGGTAATGTAAGGGTGGTCCAACCCCGCGATTTTACGAACGCGTATACGCACCCGGTGCTGATTTATTACCTTGCCTATGTAAGGCTATGTTCATAGCATCAGGCGATGGCGACTTGCGCCAAGAGATGCACGCTCGTCTTTTATTTTTTTTCGGTCATACAAGTTACATCGTGACTTATCATCAGTTTAGAGCAATCCACAGGTGGATAAAAACGTCTTGAATCACACTCAACTTGGTTTTCGGCAACTCTCATCCAGTTGCTACCAGCTACCTAGCGAAGATTGTCGCTCCGCCGAGCCTCGGTGTCACACCAACGCTTACCGATTCGCTGTCTCCACTCAAGAACACATCTACCTCAACGATCATTTCTTCTGTGGCTAATATGACCGACTCAGTGCCACTGCAGCTTACTTATTCTGTGAGCTATGTCGACAACTCTGGTTCTCTGTTGAATCACCTCGTTCCGGATGCGATCCTTTAGTAAGACTCCAAGCATAGCCCGCTCCATAGCCCGCTGAGAGACCATGAATTTATGGACCAATCGTACCGTGAGTGTTCACGTTTCGGCCCAGTGAGTCACAACAGGCAGGACGCACTGATTGAAGACCTTAGTATTTAGGTTCTGTGGAATACGAGTCGAGGCTTCAAAGAACTTTAAATGTTTTTTTCCGCGGTCGCAAGGCGCGTGTTTGTCGCCGGAACTTGCAGCTCGTAGCCAAAAGCTTAGGCTGACTACAGAACGGCGACATTACTTTATTGTACCGTTTTATCCAGTAAAGGTACACAGAATTCGTGGCAAACTACAGAATGCTGATTTGTTGGAAAAAGCTTTTGTTGTGTAACTTTTGTACGTCAATTCTGATTTACTTCCTTTGAGGGGAGGTAACGAGGTTTCTCCTCACGGCTATTGTGTTTTGTACCTTTTATTGCGAAATGTTTGCCGTGTGGCCGGCGCAAAATGAAAGAAAATCATTAGGATATAATTAAGCGAGGTTCTTTGAAAGAAAAGTGGTACTAGTCGTGTAACAATCTACATCTATTAGGGTATAATAAAGCCTAGTTCTTCGATAGAAAAGTAGTACAGTCACATTTCGCCAGTTGTTTAACTCCTGCGTAATAGGGAGCAAGCCTATTGCCATCAACCAGCCACAAATCTAGGCTCCGTGACTGCTACTGAGAAATTCCTGTTGGAAAATCCCAATAACATTTCGCCCGACCCGGAAATCAAACCCAGAAACTAGACCAACGAGGCAGTCAAAATTAATATTTAAACACAAAGCAATGACGATGTTTTGCCGTTTCATCGCACATAAGCGAAGCAGGGGTATGTCGCTTAAGCTCGCCGTCCGTCCGTCTTATGACGACGACAGGCCGTGTCGACGGCGCGTTCGTGTTCCACGCGCGCCTCAAAGAGATGTCAGCAACATGGAAGGGCAAGGGCCGACGTCTGTCGAGGCTGCGGGTTGTCCGCAAGGGATACCGCGGCCCCGACATGAAGGGCGAAGAAGGAACATGGGTGGTTTTTAGTCAGTAGAAGTCTGACACTCCCTTTCGCTCTGCCCAAGAGCGGGAGGGGTTATTTGATGATTTCCCACCCCCCAAAAAAAAAAAAAAAAGGGGTGTGTCGCTATAGTACCTACCTAAATAATTTACAATCATAATTCTAGATAAAAACAATTATGAAACATAGATACCAATCATATTAATGAATATTTTAGCAAATGGACAGTAAAAACAATAAAAAGCAATTGAATAGTAATGACAGCCATGTCCACCAAGGTTGGCATTCGTTATCATTAGTATATAATCAATTTACCGTCAACGTGTGGGAAACCAAACAGCTGACATGTATCCACATGTTCGTATACATTATTTCTAAGGTGATTAGTATTGTTTGTGCCACAGTCCAACTTGATACAGTGGGTCAAAGCGGTTGGTTTCATAAAACAATCATAATAATGGGATTGCTATTCTTCTTTGTTTGTTTTTTTAAAAAACGTTGCCCCACACTAGGAATTTCTCCTGTATCGTGGGAGCGTTTACAAACATATAAAGTCACATACACAAATACCTAGACCCGAATCAACTATCTGCAGGCCATACAAATATTTGTTCGGGATCAGGGTTTTTTTTTCTTTGACAGGTTAGTCATGCTTTAAACTTGTGAAAACATCACCACTTTTTCAGTACACCGTTCTGATTCTCTCATGGAAATTTTTCATCGGTTATTTAAAAAAAAAGCGGTTAATTTCCAGTGCGGAGTCTCTCTGCAGGATATGCACTACCACATGCCAATCTAGCACAACCACTTAAAGCCATCAAGTTTTTATTTTTATTTTGCCATATTTTGTTTAAACCTTCACTCACTGTAAGTTTTCCTAAAAATGAAATAAATAAATCATTTAAATTGAAGCAAATCTGGTGCTAATAGCGATAAATCTCAGTAGGTAAACTGAATTCAACCAGCCTGTGTCACGTAAGGGTTGCATGTCAAATCGTCGTGCAACAAGTTAAGCATCGGGTATCACACCACGTTTATTATTTATGCATCGGTCATGCAATACTATCGGTATCTACGGTAATTTGGGTCATTGTCATGTTCCTGACCTTAAGTTCTATCTATTTTTTTACCCGACTACGACAAAGCCAACAGAAAGGGTAACGATTTTGGCAGTCTATGTATGTATGTTCCACCATAGCGCCTAAACTACTGAACGATTTTTTATTATCGTAGTGTTTTTCCATCCGTACCTAAGCTTACCTACCTACACACACAACACTACACACATTCACAGTCAATTGATGAAAAGGTTCAGAGCCAGCACATATTGCAATTAAAACAAATATATTTAGGAGTCTTGTCAACATAAACCAAGAAGAAAAATATATAGGTACCACTGAACCAATTTTGATGAAATTTCAGAGGGGTCAATTGGAAAGATTTCTTGAAATCGGTCCATAACTGACGGACTTAATGAGGTTACAAAACTTAATAAAAACACCAAATAAAACCTTAAAACAGTAAAAACGCGTTTTGAATATTTGACAGCACGGTTGGCGCAGTGGCTGAATGAATGTTAGTGTATATGTTTGTAAACGCACCCACGATACAGGAGAAATTCCTAGTGTGGGGCATCGTATTTTGCATCATTAATATTTATTTTCCAAACTGCTGTTCTATGTATACTAGTTGGCGCTGAAGTCAAGACCAAGCCTAGAGTAGTATCTTGGTGATACAGTAGCATAAAAATCAGAAGTATGTAGTGTGGAAAAATCGTAAGTGTATGTAATACCAAACATTATGATGAGTGAAAGTCGATTAACGAAAGGAATTTACAAGGCAGATGTGAGTGGCAACGCCGTAAGGGGACCCTAGAAAGACACACTAATCTTTTTGGTGACGTTCTTCAGAAAGGACAGGTGCGTAGTACTCGTAACCGGCGTGCGTGTATGACCAGATGTATGAATGTGGACGAGGCAGAAGGAGTCTGTAAGGATCGTAGCAGGTGGCGTTCTGTGGTTTCTGCCTACCCCCATGGGAAAAGGACGTGAGTTTATGTAGGATGTATGTGTATTATTTTGTCTGTGATAAACTGCCTTTACTCTCACATTACCAATGCGTTTTGTTCCCCTACTGCGGTCAGGGGTGGGGGGAGTAATGATTTTCACAGTAAGTTACCCCGGTGTAATGTTACTCTAACGGTTGAAAGGTTGCAATGGAGGGCTGCGGGTTGTTCGCAAGAGATACCGCGGCCTCGACATGAAGGGCTGAAAAGGAACATGGGTGGTTTTTAGTCAGTAGAAGTCTGACACTCCCTTTCGCTCTGCCCAAAAGCGGGAGGGGTTATTTGATGATTTTCTACTCGCCAAAAAAAAGGGTTGTATTGGAACTTTTTTTGGATCATTTGTTTATTTTTGTTTCCAAAATGTGGTAATAAGACTTTACATATTAATGTAACCTTGAACTAGGGATTCTAAGATATCTTAAATTTTGAAGAAAACTGCTCTAAACCATTCATAATAAGTTCCTTAAAGTACTCTCTCGTCTCTTCCTGAAAGTTGAACAGATACAGCAACAAAAAGCCTGGAAGACTTAATTTTTTCCCTTGATGGACCTGTTAAACTTAAAGAAACAAATGAAAATCTAAAATAAAAGTAAACTCTTTTTTTAGAATGAAAGTTAAGTTTAGGGTACAAAAACAATTTTTATTTTTGTTACTCTAATTTTGTCTATCTAAAGAACTGCGGCTTCGAAAATACGGATAAAAATAACCAGAAAACTCTTCAAAATATTCAAAAAATAAATTAGAAAACTACGAAAGCATTTCTATTTCCCGCAGTAGCTGGCCACGACATTCACCCAAGTTGCCACTCATAAATTATGCATGTAATGCTACCAAAGAGTTGGGTTATTTTCACAAATATAAATTATTAGCTGTTGCCAGCAGCTTCGCCACATTTCGAAAATTATCCCACGGGAAGATAACATCGGGATAAAAAATATCCCACGGGAAGATAAAATCGGGATAAAAACTATCCTATGTATTAATCCAGGTTATAAAGTACACTTGGGAGCAAATAAATCGAGCCACTTCCTTTTTCACGCATTATGGTAATTATTTTTGGTATTATGGAACGCATCGATTCGAAACATATATCGCCTAAAAGGGTATTTAATAACCTTTACAAAGAGGGTAGTTAGTTGTCAAAATTTCATTTTTTTTTTATTTAAATTAAAGTTTAAAGGGTAGAATAAAATTATCGCATTTAATTTGCTTATGACATTTTTATTGTACTCTGTTAAGAAAAGATTAAATTTGAGGTTTTTGTTAATCATACCCATATTACTTGTTATTGTTGTCTTTATCTGTGTCTGTGTAATCAAAATAACCTGATAAAATGGATACTACACCGACGGAAGCTGCCCAAGTTGTAGCTTTACTTGAGGTTGGACACGGACAACGTGAAGTGGCACGCAGACTTCATTTGAGTCGTTCAAAGGTACAGCGGGTATACCGCAGGTATCTGGAGACTGGTGCTTTTGTTCGGCGACCTGGAACTGGCCGACCACGGGCAACAACAGAACGTGACGACCGCTTTATTGCAACCAATTCGTTGCGCGACCGTGGACTTAATGCTGTTCAGCTACAGCAAGCGTTACGTGACGTTCGAGGAGTCTCAATCAGTAGGTGGACAGTGAGACGAAGACTAAAAGAACGAAATTTAACATCACACAAACCAGCAACTGGCCCAAAATTGACTGTAGCTCATCGCCGATCTCGCTTGGAGTTTGCTCGAGAACACATTAATTGGACGTTAGAAGACTGGAGGTCAGTTTTGTTTTCTGACGAGTCAAGAATCTGTCTTTTTAGCAATGACGGGAGAAACCGAGTGTATAGACGTCCTGGTGAAAGATTTGCCCAATGTTGCATTCGAGAAACTGTGAGTTTTGGTGGTGGTTCTTGTATGGTGTGGGAAGGAATTTCTCTAGACGGAAAAACGGAACTTGTCTTCGTCGACCCCGCCAACGATGGCAGTGGTAGACGTGGATTAACAGCTGACCGATACATAACTGACATTCTTGAAAACCACGTAATGCCGTATGCTGGTTTTGTCGGAGAAAATTTCTTGTTTATGCATGACAATGCGAGACCTCATACCGCGCAGATCGTTACGGAATACTTGTCTGCGATCGGGATTCAACAAATGGTATGGCCAGCACGAAGTCCCGATTTGAACCCGATCGAACACCTATGGGACGAGCTAAAACGGAGAGTCCGAGCCAGGGTTCCCGCTGTTTCATCCATTCCCGAGCTTAAAGTCGCTGTGCTTGAAGAGTGGGAGAACATACCACAATATGTCATCGTAACGCTGATCAGATCGATGACTAATAGGCTACAAGAATGTATCAGGGCACGGGGGGGTAATACCAGTTATTAAGAATATTTTTTTTGCAATAATTTTGTTTTTTATTGTTTTTATGGACTTTTAGCCCTACTAAATTTTCTATCAAAATTACCATTTTTCTTGCAGAGCCAATAATTTATCATTCAATAAGGTTATTATTCAATAATTTACCCTCATTGTAAAGGTTATTAACTAAACTTTTAGGCGATATATAGTTCGAATTGATACGTTCCATATTACCAAAAATATTTACCATTTTACGTGAAAAAAGGTAGTGGCTCGATTTATTTGCTCCCAAGTGTATGTGTACCAAGTTTTATCCAAATCTATTCAGTAGTTTTTGCGTGAAAGAGTAACAAACATCCAACCATCGAAACAAACTTTCACTTTTATAATATTAGTAAGAAGTAAGATAAGATTTGTGTGCATTAGACATAATATTATTATGCCTTTGGAATAAACAGTATTAGTGTTGTACCGGAACTGTCTTTAAATGAAAAGACTTCATCATCTCTCTCCAGTCCTTCTTCCATGATTCATCATCTGTCTAGTTTTTTTCCCCTGTGTTAGGGTCGGCTTCCAGTCCTCCCGATGCAGCTGAGTACCAGTATTTTACATGAAGCGCCTGCACCTTCACATCCGTAATTGGGTAATACGATATCCCTTAAGACTGGTTGTCAGACTTTCAGCTTCTGACAACTCATTACGGCTTAACGTGCTTTTTGAGGCACGGAGGAATCTTCTACCATGTTTTGCTATTACTTTGCATTTCAGTATTAAACCCCCTTTTTTTTTTCGGCGGGTGGATAATCATCAAATAACCCCTCCCGCTCTTGGACAGAGCGAAAGGGAGTGTCCGACTTCTACTGACTAAAAACCACCCATGTTCCTTCTTAGCCCTTCTTGTCGAGGCCGCGGTATCTCTTACGAACAACCCGCAGCCCCGAGGGGAAGCCGCAGCCCCGACGGGGTATTAAACCCCCTTCTAGCCACATTCCACACAGAATCCATCTTTTCTTCGGACAATATAAATGTCTAACAAAAAACCCACGTTTACTGTCTGAACTGTCTATAATAAAAAGCCTTCATCAACTTAATTATATTTTAGCCAGTTTTTTCATAACCCTCGCCTACGCAATCTTTTTGTCAATATTCTCGTAGACAAAAGCGGTTTTTTCCGTCTGGCTACGCCGTAGCTGACGTAGCGCTACGCGAGCTACGTTTTGCGTAGCAAGCGACCGATAATGCGATGAGTCATTATTCTTTTTACTTTCATGTTTATTCGACGTGTATTTTAACTGCAGCTGTCTACTAATTGAATGATTTGATGCCATTAATAATTATGAATTTATATTTAACTTAAATTACGTGGCTAAATTATAACAGCCACTCGTGTCGAACTTTAGGTTAAGCCGTCGGTCCCGGTGAAAATTGATGAAGATAAAACGCATCAAAGATCATGAGGGGCTGGTGAAGTCACATTCTAGTGAAAAATGTACTGAAATGTGACGTCACACGAGTTTTCGAAGCACTGTATCATCTTCATTTTTTGATGCCATGAAAAAATAAAAAATACTTGTCCAATATTTTTCGTAAATCTATCTGACGCGGACGGACTATTAGTTTTTTTTTTGTCAAGTACCCAATTTGTTTCTCGCACATCTTAGTACATCTTTGGAGATATAAAGGACCGAAGTATGAAGTTCTTTATCCTCCGTTGTAATGTGGCTACACATCTAATTAGCTAAATCTTTTATTTAACAAAGTTTTTCAATTTAAATTGTACTAAATGTTTTATCTGAAGTTTCCCTGTGATCTTCCTTAACTTTAATTATGTTAAATTTGAAATCGTATTAACGGAACATCTGCACGACTTTAAAATTGAACAGTGACTAGTTAATTAGATGAGAAAATGGCTGTAGATTAACATAGTGTTAGTTAATTAGGCATAGCTTCACCCCACGTCCGAATCAAATCAAATCATATTATTTGCTAAAAGTTTTGGTATAATTTCGGTCGTAACATAAATAACTTAGATCCATAATCAAAGCAATTGTCGGATATATCTGGTACTTATATTATGTTCGGAAAATTGTAAGGTGGGGTGTGTCGGGGCTGCGGGCTGTTCGCAAGAGATACCGCGGCCTTGACATGATGGGCTAAGAAGGAACATGGGTGGTTTTGACGTGACAACGTCTTATAAATTGGTTTGCCGGGTGACACTTCAAGAAACTGCGTTACGCTCCGCTCACGTTATGCGCTCACAATGAGAGCGAGTGAGAGGCACGCGTCCAGAGCGAGAGAGAGAGAGTGAGAGAGATAGGCATACACACCGGTTCATGTCTTGCGCTTCTATTTTCGTTGTAACGTAAAACTTTCGCCCGTATACCGACTTTACAGGCAACCAATTTTTTTTTTTTAGTCAGTAGAAGTCTGACACTCCCTTTCGCTCTGCCCAAGAGTGGGAGGGGTTATTTGATGATTTCCACCCGCCAAAAAAAAAAAAAAAAAAAAGAAAAAAAAAAGGCTACAGATTCTCCCGAGTATTGGTTCAAATAAGGTCAAAATACAGGACTAATCTTCAAAAAAAATTCAGGCCTAATCACTGAATTCAAATTACAAAGCTCAGCAAAATCAATTATGCCAAACAAAAATCACTTTGAACCTAATTTCTTTGAACATCATTACTTTAAAATTACTTCGCGTTGCGTGACTTGCAAGGCGAGCAGCTTTTCTTCCTAATTTATTTCTTGTATCACTTCACCGGGCTTCATTAGGCCGTGTTTCCACCTCGCGAAGAGCTGGGCGATGGAGTTAAGGGGTGCTCGAGGAAAATATCCAGTTAGACTCCATTTTTCTTAGCCTCGCTCTATTCCCAAAGCACTGCAACTCCTAAAAGCTAGAATCAACAGTGACGATCACCAGAACACTGCTGAGACAATGAAGCTCTACGAAGTCCCAAAGAAACAATTTAAGTGTCTTGGATCAAGTTGGATCTCGTAACGAAATTAATTAGAAAATAATAGCGGAGGAGCTAAGAGAAGCTCTGTGTAAAAGTAAGCATGCGCCATCATCTAAATAGATTTTTTAACCGACCTCCAAAAAGGAGGAGGTCCTCAATTCGTCTGTATGTTATTTTTTTCTCTCCATCTATGTCGAGGTCCAGGCTATCCAGATAATAATAATATATTTATTCAAAATTAGAATTGGCACAAATTAATACAATTTAAATTTTAGAAATAACTAGCTGATACCCGCGATTTCGTTCCCGGTAACTAAAAAAATGTTAAGGGTGGGCAACCCTTATTACTTAGGGCTATGAAAAATAGATAGTAGCCGATTCTCAGACCTACTGAATGTATGCATATAAAATTTCATAAAAATCGGTCAAGCCGTTTCGGAAGAGTATGATAACTAACATTGTGACACGAGAATTTTATATATATATAGAGATGTAGGTATAACAAAATTCGGTGCCTGTACTGGGTTAGACCTGTCGACCTGACCGTGACCTGTCTGGTTAAATGCAGCTTTATACCATTTTTTTACATGGAGCTGCTGTCTAATGCCTATCTGACCTCAACAATCCAGTAACTGGATAATACGATACCCCTTGATAAGACTGGACTTCAGACTTTTGAGGTTTTGACGTCACGTAAGGACTGTCAAATCTCCCGTCGGGGTATCATCAAAAGTAATCATCAAATAACCCCTCCCGCTCTTGGGCAGAGCGAAAGCGAGTGTCAGACTTCTACTGACTAAAACCACCCATGTCCCTTCTTAGGCCTTGTGCCGAGGCCGCGGTATCTCTTTCGAACAACCTGCAGCCCCGATGGGGAGAGAATGCCCCTCAGGGGGGAAAACTGGACTCGGATGTAAAAAAGGTCCAGAAAGTCCCACTTTACCCCCTTGATAGAATACTTCGGGGGGGAAAACTGAACTCTAACATAAAACCTAAAAAAACGAAAAATTAAAGGTAAAAACGTGTCCAAGTAAGGTGTTGATGGTGTAGGGAACGAGACCTGACAAAGAGTCCGCTACGCATCACACCACTCATCTACACTCCCATTTTACAGCTCCGCTACGCATCTTCGCACCGCCTAGCTACAGCTTGCACATTTTTGTGTAAAACCAGCCTTACGCCCCGAAGATAAGGCGCATTAGGTGATTGAATTAATTATTCCGTCTGTTTACTACCTAGCTGTTAGAGAATTTAGTTAGGAAGGTATTTTGCTGCTAAAGTTTTTTTTTGTGAGGGACTTAACAGGTAGGTACTTCGGTAGTTTAAGTTTTTGGTGATTAACTGCTTCCCTGCGTTAAAAAAGGGGTTCCCTACGTTACTTCGAAACACTATTTTGCGAAATTTGTTTTACCGAAAAACTATACACCGAAGCTTTGATACTGCGACGTTATGTTTGGTCTATTTGATCGATGTTACTTTACACAGACAACCTTACATCGACTTTTGTTTCACCAACGTTTGTTTGTTCTATGTAACGTTACTTCGAAAATATTTATCCAACCCAACAATTCCTTTTTTTTTTGTTTTGAGGACGTTCATAAATTCACATCATGACATTTATTTAAATAGCTATACTGTTATTAATAAAGTATTATCTGTTAGGAATATTAATTAATTTCAAATCAAAATGTGTTTACTTAATATTTTCGAAGTAACGTTACATAGAACAAACAAACGTTGGTGTAATCCCAGAATATTAAGGCCAGTTGCCAGTTATGTTTAAGTCCCATGTAGTAAGGGGCGAGCCTATTGCCATCAACCGGGCTCACATCCAGACTGCATTAAATCTGCTAATATCGTCAAAACTCGTGTGATGATTGTATCGTCAAAGCTTGTTGTTTCACTCTGTGCCAAGAGAATTTAACAAGATATTATTGTAAATACATTTCCGTTACTTACTTGTTCATATATTAATCCGTGGACAATGGTGTGAGTTATATTATATGTATACCTATTTGTGCAACGATTCATAATTGTTAAACTTAACATGTAACTGTTTTTTTGTCCCTAATAAATAAAATAAAATATTTCCTGCAAATAGAGATCAGTTACAGAGCGCTAGAATTATAAAGAAACTACGCCGACTTTTCTATTTTTGTCTTGCGACGAAAATAGACTAGTTCAACAAAATTCTAGTCACGGAAGTGTTGAAGTAGGTTCTCACTACATAATCTTACTGAAAATGTTTTCTTTCATTGGCACAAAACATGACTAGGAGTGTTGTTTTTAGAGCTTAAACTACAAAATATGAATATAACCGAAAAACTAACTGCCTCCGTGGTCGAGTGGTTAAGGCGTTTGCCTGTGACCCGGTGGTCATGGGTTCGATTCCTACGGGAAGCATACTTTGTAAAGCTTTTTCCAGTTTGGTTAGGACGTTACAGGCTTGAATCACCTGATTGTCTGACAAAAAGATGATTCCGTGCTTCGGAGGGCACGTATAAGCCAGTGGTCCCGGCGGCCGCCAAATGGCGGTCGTCAAACCATGTCAGAGGCCCTTAAGGCGGTTTAGAAACTCTGACACTAGAGTGTGTGGGGTCGATAGACCTTTCTGCCCACAGTAGAAGTCTGACACTCCCTACCACTCTGCCCAGAGCGGGACGAGTCATTTTGATGATAAAATGCTAGAAATAACGTCACCATTTCCGCCTAATTCTATTAGTCATTTATCTTATTAAACTAACCATAGAATAAATCTTCCGTTTAGAACATGTAAAATAGCCGCGGATGTCAGTTAAGTCTTTCACGACGTTCCCGGGAGACTGGCAGCGATAATGTCCTTGTAACTTATGTCTTGAGGGACATTGTAACTATGATTGTATTGTCACTTTGATAGGTAAAGTTAGTGATTGAATATATTATGAATATGTGTTATGTCAGAGCAGCGGTGGCCCAGTGGTGGGGGCCACTTTATGAGCAGTATGTCGTAGGCACAATTACTTTGTGTAATTTATTTCATTACCACTGCTCTCAAAATGGTGAAGGAAAACATCTTGAGGAAACTAGCATGACTTAGAACCAAAAATTCGAAGATAAATGTGATATCTGCACTGGGCTTGATTAGCTTGGCCTGCGTAGTGGATTATAGCCCGTTCTCTGTCATAGAGAGGTCTGTGTCCCAGCAGTGGGATATTATAGACCGATTAAGCCATGCATTACACCCCATAGGATGACACCTCATGGACATGACTCCAGTATTTTGAATCCAAATGGCAATCCTGAAAAATTTCCCAGTTTAGCAATTTGTCCTACTCTTTAAAAAAAAAATTATACGAAGCTAAACTAAAAAAACAATGTTTCTTAAAATACAAAAAACTGTATATACTGGTCTTATGTATCTATGTACTCCGTGGTACAGTACAGCTAAGTTCGACAATACATTACGTATGCGGACGGTGTCCGCAGCCAATAGAACCTCTTTTCTACGCGAAGGTACCGCTCCTGGGAAACTACCAGATAATGTACGACGATGATCCGTATTGTACGGACATCTGGAGTTGAGATCCGGAAAATATGGAAGTAATGGGGTCTTGTGTGACGTCACTTGCGTTGTTGAATAAAATCCTTGATTATTTTCTGAAAAGGATCGGTGCTGGTGGAGTTTTGTGTGCCTTACGTCATGGGTAATGTATGTTTCCGGACTAAAAAAATATGATTCTGTTTAGTTCGTCAGTTAGATCATCGAAAAATATTGGATACGTGTTTTTTTTAATTAATAAAAATTGGCGATGATAAAACGCGTCAAAGATCATGACTGGGGGCTTGTGCACTACGGTCAAAAATGTTCTGCAATGTGACGTCACATCTCGTCACATTTGTGACGTCGTTTTCGAAGCTTAGCTATAGTCTTAATTTTTTGTTTACGTGAAAAAAGTATGAGTCCAATATTTTTTGGAAATTAGATTCTTTTTTTTTTACTTGGCGTAGGTTTATGCATGTGGTTTTGAATGTTGTGCGAGGCCATAATTATACTAGAATTTATAGCGTGGTATGTCACCGGGTGAGCTATTAAGTATTAAACAAATTAAATGCTATGATTTCTAGACATGTTTTATAATCACGTTCTCAAAAACGGGTCTCATAATTTCGATGAAAATTTAAGTATGGGGGTTTATATATAGCTGCGACAAATCGATTTAGTCTCATAATTATCATGGAAAAAAGATTTCTCTGTTTTCACCCGAGCAGAACTCTCCCACTAATATGACACGATCAATTGCAGAATGGATTTCCCTACGAGTGTGTTTGGACGTTATTTTACCTACAACCTATGTGTATCTCAATCAGCTAATCGCTTTCTGATTTACAAGGACCGTATCACTTTTCTACTTACCTGCCCAAATTCGATTGACACAGTGATAACCAAATTATTTTCATGCACGTACACTTTTCTGCCACGTAAATATGTCACGTGGCTTCAGAAAGAATGTAGCAAGGAATAAGCCGTAAATTATTGACAAGCAGAATTGATGTGAATATTCCATATTGGGTCGTATGGCCAGGTCCCAATATAAGCGAGAAGCGAGTACAGTTAGCAACGAAGAGATTTAAAAGGAACATAAATAGTTATTTAATTTTTTTGTATGACTCTCTGATATTCCTAATGTAAAAAAAAAAACCGGCTTCAAAAACACAAAAAATGAAAAACACAAAAGCGAAAAACACAAAAAAGTGACAAATAAAATTCCGAAGAAAAATCAGCTTTAGAAGTCGGTGGCAAATACGTACGACCAACAATTAGGCTTTAAAAAACAGTTTATGCGAATCTCTCATTATACGGGAAATCTATACAACGCGGGCATGTTATACTGGAAATGCATAGCTGATGTGTCGCCGTGTGTACGCTTGTTGAGCGCAAAAATATTTGAAAGAAAAATATGAAAAAATCATTTTAAATTGTTAATAATATCAGGAAACTGGTGCCCTGACACAGTGAGACGGGGTCGCGGCAGGCCACGAAGGAGATGGCGGGATGAACTGGATCGATTCCGTCAAAACTGGAAGGAGGACGCGCGGGTTAGCGAAAAGTGGAAAGAGTGGAGGGAGGCTTTTGCCCTGGAGTGGGACAGAGTAGGCTAGCAAAAAAAAAAAAAAAAAATATTCAATTAGTTTTATTTCATTTAGTTTTTTATTTATCTAGTCGCTTTCTCGACTGGTGGAACAAGTGCCTAAAGATACATATTCACTGTACGACAAACATTACGTAAGATGCTCTCTGAGAAAATGGCAACCTGTCCTCGTTCAACGTCGTATGAGATAAGTTTGGAAAACTATCAAAAGTCGCCCCACTGTGTGTCGCGTTTGTCGTGACATGAATAGGCAGGTTTATCGACAATTTGCGCTGAGTAGGTACCTATACTGAAAAATATGCTAGTTTTATGCCGTTATAAAATAATTTAATGGGCAGCTATTTTTGAAATGTGGTCAATGGTATAATAATACCGATGATGTATTGAGTGACAGATATAAAAATGGAGGTAAAATTATTTACGTTTGAGGTAAATACGCGAATAGGTTCTCTATACCTACTTTGCGCATGTACCTATATTCCATTAAGGTATTATTAGGTCCCGTCGGAGCTGCGAGTTGTTCGAGAGAGATACCGCGGCCTCGGCACAAGGGCTAAGAAGGAACATGGGTGGTTTTTAGTCAGTAGAAGTCTGACACTCTCTTCCGCTCTGCCCAAGAGCGGGAGGGGTTATTTGATGATTTCCCAACCCCAAAAAAAATGCCAGTGGTGGCGACCTCGGCTTACGAACAGTAAGTCGTGGGTTCCAACCCAGGCAGGCGCATTACTTTGTGTAATTTATTTCATCACTACTGCTCTCAAAACGGTAAAGGGAAACATCGTGAGAAAACGATAGATTAGAACCAAAACATTCGAAGACATGTGATATCTACTAACACGCACTGGGTACGCGTGGTGGATTTAGCCCATCCCTCTCCTAGAGAGGAGCCCTGAGTCCCTGCAGTGGGAACATTATAGGCTGTTGATGATGATGATGATAATATTTTGACGCTATTGCAAGCGCTGTTGCGTCATTCCGCGATCATGACGCTGTTATGTATAAAAGCAACTTAAAACGTAAACAATGCTTTTAAAAATTCGCATATTTAATAATAAAATTCATATATAAAACTTTTAATAGTCCATTCGAGTGAGATATAAATAAAGAACGTAATATAAAGTTTGTTTACTGCAAAGATCTTCAAAGTATCTTTCATCCGGCGACCTAGAGAGCGAATCTCGGTTCAGACGCAATGCGGTAACCGACTGTCTAGATAGGTCTTTATAGTTCGTTCATACAGAATATATCGCGCCATATATTTTGTTTTGGTTTTGTTAGTTTGGATTTTTATATTTTTTGGCGAATATGGCTATGTTTTATTGATATTTTGCGAAATATAATGGCTACTAGATTTTATTTTTACTTGGCTGGCTTGCCTCCTTTATTAATTTTGTTGTCTGGTCTGCTTTTGTGAAACAATCCTACTAATATTATAAACGCGAACGTTTGTAAGTATGGATGGGTGGATGGATGTTTGTTACTCTTTCATGAAAAAACTACTGAACGGATTTGGATAAAATTTGGTGCACAGATAGTTTATAACCTGGATTAACACAAAGGATAGTTTTTATCCCGATTTTCGAGTTGTAGCGGGCAAATCCGCTGGCAAGAGCTACAATGAACATATTTCAGCTTTTGGTCAAGTGTGTGCCTTAACTTAAGGGAATAACATTTTATTTTCCTAATCATTTCCACACCATAACATTCCCACTGCTGGGATCCAGGCCTCTTATCAGAGAGGGGGTCCCTCCCTGATAAGCAACACATTACGCACATTATCAAAACCAAAGTTATGGTCCACTAACCATAACTTTGGTTTTGATAATGTACCTAAGACTTTGTTTTTAAAAAAACGCCACGCAAGCCCCATGTGGGTTGGTAGACATCACATAACAACTGAAGTGCGACACGGTTGGCGCAGTGGCTGAGCGGACTGCTGCGCTTCGTGTCGCGGGTTCGATCCCCGCACGGAAAAAAAAAATTGTATGGCCTACAGATAGTTGTTTCGGGTCTGGGTGTTTGGTTTGTGTGTGTGAGTTTAAATGTTTGTAAACGCACCCACGATACAGGAGAAGTTCCTAGTGTTTGCTATTTAAAAATAAAACTGATTAAAAGATAAATATGATCCCAGCCCCCAAATTACTTCAAAGCAGTAAAATTCAATAGCAGTATAGTTTCAAAACCAACTAGAAACACGAATTCAGGTATAATAAGGGTTTAACAGCACACTTATCTACAAAATGTCGGCATACTTAGCTACCCTGCCTAACCTTTGAGGAAACCCGTGACGTGCACGTGTTTCGAGGATAAAAACGTGTAAGCTTGCGTAAATAAGAGGGATCGAGTGGGTATTAAAAGGGTCTACTTACTTATAAACGTATTGGGCGCACCTACATACTTAAGTGAATGGTAACCCGTATATTTGACTATCCTACTAATATTATAATACGAAAGTTTGTGAGGATGGATAGATGAATGTTTGTTACTCTTTCACGCAAAAACTACTGAACGGATGCGAATGAAATGTGGCACACAGATAGTTTATAACCTGGATTAATACGTAGGAAACTTTTTATTCCTGTAGGATGATTCCGGGGACAATTATCGAACTCCACGCGGGCGAAGCTGCGGGCATAAGCTAGTGAGAGAATAAATTGGAAAGAAACCAGCGTGCGTGTTTGTGTTAGGTGGGTATTGGTATGTATGTATGAACGTAGACGAGCCGAATGAAGTACTACCGCATTTCGTCGACCACTTTTCAACCTTATTACTGAGGGCTTAAAGGTCAACCGTCTGTGAACGCGGTAGTACGTACGCACGACAAAAATATAAGCTATAAAAATCCAGTTTATGCCGATCTCGCAATGTACGTTAAATATATACAAAGCGAGGCCAAGTTATACTGGAAATGTATAACATAACTTTTGGTTTCAAACTTTTTTTTAGATCGATATTAATATATTGATCACCTAGTCGCGTAAATACCGTTTTTTTGCGAATTTCGAGAAATAGTAGAACAAAAGTTGTTCTGTTTCATGGGCTCAGAGACCAAACGGGCTTGCGTTTATTACTTACTAGCTGATGCCCACGGCTTCACCCGTGTGGATGTCGGTCGAATTATATACTAAGACCTTCCTCTTTAATCACTCTATATATTAAAAAAAACCACATCAAAATCCGTTGCGTAGTTTTAAAGATTTAAGCATACATAGGGATATAGGGACAGAGAAAGCGACTTTGTTTTATACTATGTAGTGATAGTGATAGTGATATTACACATTGTATCAAGAGTCGCCTCAGTAATCAGTACCATCTAACCATTAACATCCTTTACACACACCATCCACCAATAATTACACCATAAAAGATCTTTACTCTAAACTTTTATTATTTCTTTGTACCTATTTCTTAATATTTTTGTTATGCGTTGTACGTGTATTTTTTTTTTGTATCTCTTTGTATGCTCGTCATGTTTCTGCGACAAATAAATATTTTTTTCTGTCTTTATTTTTTTACTCTTAAAAACTAACATTTACTTGACTAAACATAATTTTCCTGTTACAGGTAACAAATCAAAACTGGAGTCCTACTAATTTCCTGTTCCCGAAGCGGCCACTCGCGCCAGACTACACAGGTAAAGAGACAAAAAAACCTTCTCTATAAATAAAATAGTCCCCGTAAAAGCCGGGACATCTGGCAAACAGTCCACGGAATCATTTTTAAAGCCCCGCGGTCAAAGACTTGAATAATTACGTATCTTGAGACAACACTGAGTAAGACTAAATAATTTCTGGCTGTTTTGTCAATCTGTTAATATTGTTATAATCTGTTAATATTGTATATCAGTGTTGAATTTTTGTTTAGTTTATGAATTAATTATGTCTGTTTTTTTTTATTTTAGAACAGCTTTTCCCGTTGATATTTTTAGGTCTCAAAAATATCGCCTTTCGTCTTGATTGCCTTGGTGGTATGTGGTCTCAAGCGCGACTACTGAGCATGAGCTTCTGGGTTCAATTCCCGGGTTGGGCAAAGTGGTGTTGTGTTTTTCCTTTAAGAATTTCTCAGTAGCAGCCACGGAGTCTAAGTTTGTGCCCGGTTGATAGCTCACCTTCTATTACATGGGACTTAAACATAACTGGCGAAAGTTGAGTGTACAATTAAGTCTAACTTTCGTGGATTACAGGCATCTTTTGTTATGTCATCTCAACTTTTTTTTTACTTAAAACAGAATTTGGAAAAGATGGATGAAAAACGATTGCATGTAGCGGAGATGAGAATGTTGAGATGGATGTGCGGATTGACAAGAATGGATAAAGTAAGGAATGAGTTTATTAGAGGAAGTTTGAAAGTGGCACCAGGAAAATTGAAAGGAAGTCGTTTATCTTGGTATGGTCATGTAATGAGGAGGGATGAAACGCATGTGACTAAAAAAGTGATGGATATAAATATTGATGGATGGAGAGGGAGAGGAAAGCCAAAGAAAAGATGGATGGATTGTGTGAGGAATGATATGAATGAGAAAGGAATAAATGACACCTTGACGGGTAACAGGGAAGAATGGAAGAAGAAAACGTGTTGCGCCGACCCCAAATAGAATGGGATAAGGACAGGAAGATGATGATGATGATGAAAACAGAATTTAGAAATATAATTATTATTATTATTTATACTAAAAAACGGGATATTTACCATGTTAGTGACCATGTCAGGTTAAAATCTTATAATTATTATTAGTACCGTAACATTTGAAGTTCACACATCAAATTATAGATGGCCATTTTGCTTTACAGTAGAAATTTTTTTTCTTTGTGGGTTGAGAAATCATCACATAACCCCTCCCGCTCTTGAGCAGAGCGGAAGGGAGTATCAGACTTCTACTGACCAAAAACCACCTATGTTCCTTCTTAGCCCTTGTGCCAAGGCCGGGGTATCTCTTTCGAACAACCCGCAGCCCCGACGGGTTTACAGTACCTCTTAAACATTGATCTTTATTCAATAAAAAACCAAAGATAAGTAGCCAAAAGCATATTCTACCAAAAATATATGATATCGCCCCATCTTTACGAAAATAAGTATCAATTTAAGCGTTACCGAGGCCGTTATAGTGATAGATGTGGTGATTTTTGGCCTAATGTAACTTGAAGAGCACTAAGCGATGGTCGGTGAACTTCAAATATTACCGGCCTTGGGCCTGACTGTAACGATCTACTTACCTCACTGATTTGTCACAAAGTTCCGCTATGATTTGTGAAATTGTCCTAGATTTGGACGTGTTTAAATGGAGTTTTTGAAGTTTTGAGGTGCGTTTTTAACGACCGTATACCTTATAGATAAAAAATAGGTAAATCAGTTAAATAAAAGAGCAGAAAACTACGTTAACAAGTAACTTACAAAAGCTATCAACCACAGCGTCTATGAAGACGATCGTTAACAGGTTTAACTCATGCAAGTTAATGAAAATGTCTTTAAACCTAATTGGCGTCATAGAGTTGTTCTGTAGTAACTACACCTCTGCCTAACCCTTTAGTAAGGTAACGTTTGTGGTGTAAAGTTTTAATTTTCGTCTTGGCAAAGTTTCTCAACCTCATATTATTCTTCAAACAAAACTATCCGACAAAATCCTTACTAATATAATATTATAAATGCGAATGTAACTCTGTCTGTCTGTCGTGCTTTCACACCAAAACTACTGAACCGATTTAAATGAAATTTGGTACTAAGATAGTCTAGAGCCCGAAAAAGGACATAGGCTACTTTTTAATGCGAAAACGGGGTTGTAAGGGGATGAAAAGATAACTTTTGGTCGCGATAACCGACATCGATCGCGATCAACGACAACAACGTGAACGAAGCCGCGGGCATCAGCTAGTATTACCTACATAAATCTTAAAATTCAAAACTTGCAAACTTCTTACACTCGGTAGCAAAACTAATTACAGCTTTCCGCAAGACGCTAGTGTTTCAACACCTTTCAGCTTCAGCGATAAATAATGTTTAAGATTTACAGCAGTTTCATATGAAAATGGCGGCTTTCGGTGCCACCATATGAGACCGTTCGCAGTGAGTTACGAGTCCTGAAAGGTGGTTACATCGGTCACCTGAAACGGGTTCATGAGAATAAAGAAATGGTCGCTTGTATATGTAAGAATTTGTGAGGTTTCTTCAATCTTGTTGTTCCTTTTAGTCGGTCAAAGTGCTTACCTTAAACCACGATAAAAGATAACAGTTTCAGTTATGTTATTGTGGGTAGGTAATATATAATATAAGGTACTTTGATGGACTAAAAATGGGCTTTTGGTCAATAGGAAAAATGGCGTAGAGTTTTAAACTGGTGTCCATTATTATTTGGTGTTTATAAGGAAAATTACATTTAACATTATTAATAGTACCTAGGTGTTAGTTAACTCAAATAAAATTTATGCCAGTCTAAGTAACGGAACTGACCATTCAGGGCCCGTGTCGACGGCGCGTTCGTGTTCCACGCGCCAGCAACATGGAAGGGGCCCGCAAGGGCCGACGCCCGTCGGGGCTGCGGGTTGTTTGCAAGAGATACCGCGGCCTCGACATGAAGGGCTAAGAAGGAACATGTGTGGTTTTTAGTCAGTAGAAGTCTGACACTCCTTTTTGCTCTGCCCAAGAGCGGGAGGGGTTATTTGATGATATCACACCACCCAAAAAAAAAAAAAGGGCCGGACTGCCGGTCATTAATAAATAATTATCACCAATATGATACTTAGTTAGTAATGTTAAGTACTTAACAGAAAAATAATAGTTAAAAAAAAAATATTAAAACACGCTTTTGTAGCTAGCCGAACTAAAAAGTAGAAAATGGAAAAAAAAGTAGAAAAACCTATGTGAAAATTACGTTTAATGATTCCGTGACACAAATGCGTAGATACATACCAACCTAATAAAAGCTAGTAAAAACCATATATCCACTAACTTAGTCGACGACAACACTCGTATCCAATTACTCACATATAAAAATCGAGTTTCAACCGTTCAACTAATTAAAACCACGCCCTCAGTTACCTCAGTATCAAGTTCCATAATTAACATTCCTAGTGGTACAGAGGACCACAACCTCTGAAGTTTTAAACTCTCCATATTACATTACCTCGATATTCTATTTCAGTTCTCGTCGTATGCCGAGAGGGTATATGAAAGCACTAGGCACTTTGATATACAGGTCCTCTGGTTCTTCTTACCCT
Source organism: Diarsia brunnea (assembly GCA_949774965.1). Lineage (NCBI taxonomy): Eukaryota > Metazoa > Arthropoda > Insecta > Lepidoptera > Noctuidae > Diarsia > Diarsia brunnea. Next base: position 13,789,291 of record OX459013.1, on the reverse strand, counting down.
CTTCAACCGTCGTGTTATGTTGGTACTTGGGGAAACGTGTAGGCTTCGTTCATGGCTTTGGGTGATGCGACTAGCGACACGCTTGTGTTACTTGTTACCTTGTTACTTAGCCGTCGGTGGTGTGGTGTGGCCGAAATATCTTCATTCTTTTTTTTCTCGCCGTTACTATCGCAAGGCGCTTGTCGCCTAAGCGCGTAGTCCGTGGCCAAGACTTTACATAACATAACACAACATCATGTCAGTTATCTCCAAAGAATTTATCTCTATGTAGCCCCTTTGTGTTAAATAAGTATGTTTAGTTGTAGGTAAAAGTATCGTTGTTATTGATGGAAAAGTACCAACAAGTTGAACAACATCTGCCAACAAACTGTTCTACAGTTTGGCAGAAGTAATGTATTTTGTAACACGCCCGGATGTAACCACGAATAAACGCTTTTTTATTTTTTTTTATAGCATAACCACATTTTGCCAGTTATGTATAAACCGGGTACAAATCCAGACTATATAGCCGCTGCTGAGAAATTCTGGATCGAAAATCCCAATAAGTTTTGGCCAGACCTGGGAATCTAACCTTGGACATCTTGCTCAACAGTCGCGCTTGCGACCACTAGACCAACGAGGCAGTCTAAGACTTTAAACTGATAAATAGGATGTAACTTTTTAGACGCTATTATAAGGATCGGCTTGTAGCTTTTTACATAAAACCTTAGTAATTACAGACGCCTCAAAATAGCCTTTTCGAAGCCCTAATTATCTTTTTTTGTAACATTTTTATCTCCGAATAATTTCACAATCACTCAATCTACTTACAATTTCCATGTAACGACCTAAAAACATCATAAAAGTGTGGTAAATATTTATTTACTTGGCCATAAAAAATGCCGTTTCATAGCTTAGGCGAAATGAGTAAAAAACGATGAATAATTTAAGGGGGAGCTCTCGCAAATATGAAATTATGAAATGGCCGTGTAAGCTTGAAGCTAAAGTTTTTTGTTTGTTCCACTTGACTGGCGTGGGTTTACCTGACCAGTGCTGCCACAATAACACACGTGACATATAACAAGGATACATGAAGAAGGTTCATTGTTAATTGAACTGACTCATTGGTCTAGAAGTTGCAAGCGTGGCTGCTGAGCCTGATCCCTTTTTTTTCTTTTTTGGGCGGGTGGAAAATCATCAAATAACCCCTCCCGCTCTTGGGCAGAGCGAAAGGGAGTGTCAGACTTCTACTGACTAAAAACCACCCATATTTCTTCTTAGCCCTTCATGTTGAGGCCGCGGTATCTCTTGCGAACAACCCGCAGCCCCGACGGGGCGAACAACCCTCAGCCCCGACGGGAACCCGCAGCCCCGACGGGGAGCCTGAGCCCCTGGGTTCGATTCCCAGGTCGGAAAAAGTCGTATTGAGTATTTCCATTAGGAAGTTCTCATTAGCAACCACGAAGTCTGGATTTGTGCCCGATTGATGACCATAGGCTCGCCCCCTATTACATGGGACTTAAACATAACCGGAGTAAAGTGTGTGTATAATTACGTACCTATGCGTCTGCCTCTGCCTTCGTGATGTTATGTTCATTATTATTGTTGCCTAGTTGATGCAATAAGCTCCGCCTTCTTGTCACATAGAATTTAAACATAGCATGCGAAAGTCTGAACTAAAAATCTCTACTATCGGCCTACACATCTGCATTACCATTTTGGTCTACAGGCGTAATGGTATCCGCCTCTATGAATGCAATGTCCTATTGTGAGCGACAACGAAAATCGTGTGTTTCCTACCTTCTGGTCTGTCCCTGTAGGTACAGTTACACAATGTATAGTATTCGCCCTTAACCTGTGTTAAGTGATCTGTCTAACGAAGGGTTAAACTCGCGTTATGTGGGTCTGACTCCCCACAAGACAGCTCAGTGTTGCATACGTTTAATAATGTGTTAATATTTTATAATGTACGGTTAATTATGTGTGTATACTGTGTACAGCCAACGGCATATTCTTACTTGCAATTTGACATTAAAAGAAAATTTTTATAACAGTAGAGGTATAATTTATTATGGCTAATTCGAAGATAAGCCGGAAAAAACAGATCGACAAAACGAAAACAAAAAAAATGTTATAACTACCATTCGCTCATCTGCATTCGGTAAAAAAACAATTATTGTGGAATTACAAACAGACACATCAATTTTATTTATTTGTATAGATTGCAGAGGATCTTCAACCGTATACCTAAAGTATGTTAACACTAAAGCCCATATCCTATTACCCTATCACTTTCCTCGGCTTTATTCTTATGGGAAAAGGGCAACATTTAAGCATCGCTTTATGGCCAGAATAACGCCTTGTTCAACCCCAATATTGTATCGGTAAATGTGCCTATATCTGTGATTGTACGGATAAGATGAAAGCTTTAGAGGTCGTTTTAGGATTTCAATTCGAACATGTGAAAGTTGGGACCACACAAACGCGAGTTGAGGCCAGTCAAGCGTTAAAATGGAACTTTCGAGACAAGAGGTAATAACAATTTTGTTGGGTTCACTATATTTTTAATATATTTATTGGGACAAGCCACACTTTTCCCAAACCACTGCAACTCCTAAAAGCCAGACAACAGTGACACCAACCAAAACCAAGTCAAAATCGGTCCAGCCGTTTCGGAAATTAACCGAAAAAAACAGACAGACAGGCAAAAATAAATCTTTTTATAAGTGTCAACAATATTTTTATATGCATTCAGTAAAAACTGTTACTTTGATATCACAAACAGACACTTATTCAATTATATTTATTTCTATAGATTTTACTCTCTCTTCAAGCCAACACGTATCTTTCTCGAGCCGGTATGTAAATGCCTTTAAAGTATAGGTATCCAATTTACGTAACAAAACTCCCACACCCGTAATGAGAGTACCGAGCAATATTGCTAGTAACGTTATCAAAATTTTACTCAGATTAATTATATTACTACCACGCAATATTCTAGCATGGATTGAAAGTCAATTAAAAATTTCTTACGTACCGTTTGAGTTCTCTTCAAAGAGAAATGGTTGATTATATTTTTCTGAGCACTTCTGAGGTTTTCTTAAGGCTGATATTCTGCTGTCTGAATAATTAGTTTTTATCAAAGGAAAACATTTATGTATTTTGATTTTTGAGAACGTTATCGTTCGCCATAGATATACATGGTACGAGGGCGGCACTGAAAATTTCGGGAATCAAGGAAGTGACACAACATTACTATTTAAAAATGTATTTATTGCTTTTCGAAGTATTCTCCGCGAAATTTGACACATTTTTCCATACGATGGAACTAATCATTGAAGCAACCATTCCATGCGGAAGTTGGGGTCTCCAAAATGGCCGTTTTGTAGGCGTCCACAGCTTCTTCAGGTGATGAAAATCTCTGTCCACGCAATTTATTCTTTATTTTAGGGAAAGTATAGAAATCATTAGGGCTTAGGTCGGGGCTGTACGGCGGGTGGTCTAATAATTCTATGTTTGCTTGCTCTAAAACTCTTTTGTTCTGTGCGCGGTGTGAGAACTCGCATTGTCGTGATGGAGGATGATGCGGCGGTTGCAGTTCTCTTTACGGAGTTCAGAAACGACCTGTGGCAAACAAATGCTAGCATACCATTCTGCATTAACCGTTCTTTGTCCCTCAAGAGGAATAGTCGTAACATGGCCGGTTTTGGAGACAAACGTGGCCACCATTTTTTTTGCAACACTCCGTGAACGAACAATTTTTGTTGGCTTTAACTCATTTTCGAACACCCAAACTCGTGACTGGTTTTTTGTTTCGGGTTCGTACGCGTATATCCAGTATTCGTCACCTGATACGATGTTGTATACAGCATTTGAGGATTCTGCGTGGAATCTTTCGAGAGTTCTGACGCACCAAGTAACGCGAGCCGCTTTTTGCTCTTCACAGAGCGAATGCGGTATCCATCGGGAAAACATCTTTTTTACACCTAATTGTTCATGCAAGATTATTTGTATTTGACTCATGCCAATGTCTAAAGTTGCCTGAATTTCGCGGTATGTCACATGTCGATCTTCCTCAATCAGCTTACGCACAGCATCAACGTTTTCTTGGGTGACTGCAGTTTTTGGACGACCTTGACGGGGATCATCACTGAGCTTGACACGTCCACGTTGAAATTCAGCAAACCAGCGATAAATTGTGGTTTTCGATGGAGCTTCATCACCAAATGCAGAAATCATCCGGTCAACACACTGTTTTTGTGTTAAACCACTTCGAAAGTCATAATAAATCATCGCTCTTGAATTTTCTCCAGCCAATTCCATTTTCTCAACGACTAAACAAGTTTGACAAAACCTTGTGACAAGACCGAGAATCTTTTTTTAAAAAAATAAATGGTATTCGATAAAACCAAGGAATTTTCAATTAAAAAGATTTTAATATAACAGGAACAGTGGAAATATTCCATTCCCGATACTTTTAGTGCAGCCTATGTATAAGGGACATCCTTCCGCAAGCTAAAGCTGATAGTGTGCGACAGTGCCTTTTTTATTGAGGGTTGTATATCATCAAATGACTCCTCCCGCTCTGGGCAGAGCGGCAGGGAGTGTCAGACTTCTACTGACTAAAAACCACCCATATTCCTTCTTAGCCCTTTGTGTCGAGGCCGCGGTATCTCTTTCGAACAACCAGCAGCCCCGACGGGTGCCTTCAGCGCCTTAGTTTGATTCATATTTTACTGGAATTTTTAAAAATTGTTTTTGGTTACTTTTAATTTATTTCGGTAGGTATTTTTAGTGATGTAGGAGGCGTTAACTGTGACCTTCTGATATGTATGCGGACAAGTAAAACAACGGATAGCTGGTAGCACACTGGTTTATTTGGACAAGCGACACGACTTATATAGGAGTAGATGCAACCACCCTCATATTACATATATAACACCTTCCTACGTTACTTACGGATCATACGTCAGCTGTCATCACAGTGTATTTACTTCCTACACATAATAATCTTTTTTGACACTTCATCCATCCATTATATTATTTTTTTGTCTCTTTACCGTGTGGTTAGTGCCTAGTTTTATGTAACCCATGGGTCTCTGACATAGCTTTACATGCCATCAATAAATATCTCTGTAGCACGCTGGTTCCCGCATGTTTTCCATCACCAAAGCAAGTGATAATATAAGTAGTAAATAATCATAAGGAGTATACAGGGTGGTGCCGACAATACGACAATAAATGAAACCACTGGTAGTTCTAGTTCATAGGAACATTATTAAACTATCAAATAAATATTAACACCAAAATAAAAAAATAATCAATAAAACTAAGTAGCATAAAATTCAAAACGAAAAACATTACAATTTACAAACAAATATTGACTTGAGTTTACTAACCTTTGGAATAATTTGCACCGATTAACGTGTGGAAATAAAATGTAACAAACGAATTTGGCAAAGAAATTTAGGTAGGTTATTGTCGTATCGTCGACACCACGACGGTGTTACGATTTATTTGATAGTTTAAAAATGTTCCTATGAACTAGAACTACCAGTGGTTTCATTTATTGTCGTATTGTCGGCACCACCCTGTATAATCTTGTGATCGAACTCGTGCTTGACAATGCAACGGTCACACCACTGGGCTAACACTGTTTTTTTAATTTCGTTTGTTTTTCTCGTTTCGTGTATTCGAAACACATATTTCTCAAATGATACACTTACCAACACACAGCATTTAATTTCGAGTAAAATAGTTTATTTTAATAAATCTCGCCGGATGGTAAGCGATGGTGCGGTCAGCATTGCAACGCTTTGTTTCAGAATTCCTCTTTGCACTGCAAAAGCGTCCATTACAGAGTTATTATAAACTATAAATCCCAGCCAAACATTTCATCGCAATTCAGAATTAGCGTGGTTTTCGTCAACTTTTCCCTGACTAGTTGTTTTTGCATTAGTTTTGCTCAAGCTGTGAACTTTGTCCGTTTCGTGGTCGGTTAAATGCTCGGTTTTATTATTTTATTCACGTTACGTTAGGTACAGAGCTAACGAGTTGGTTGTGTTGCTTCAGTTGCATGTAAATAAAAGATCGCTCTCTTGTTTCCGACGAATTTGCGGGAACTGATAGTTTGTTTTGCTTGCATGGTTTCGCTCTGTTGTTTATTTACTTTACTGTTCGTTTTGTGATACTATTTAGTACCTAATAAGTCTGAACAGCTAAGTTAGCTACGACTGCTATGGACGCTGAAATCGTTGTCTTTTTCCCCGTTAACAAAAAATGAAGACGATACAGTCTTTCGAAAACTAGTGTGACGTATATTGCAGTACATTTTTACCGGCCACAGACGTCAAAAGCCCCCACTCATGACGCTTTTTATCTTCGTCAATTTTTAATAATTTGATGAAACAAAAAACACGTATCCAATATTTTTCGATAATCTAACTGACGGATTAAACAGAATCATATTTTTTTGAGTCAGTCTGATCCCCTAATTGCTGTGATTAGGACGGGTTTTTTTATTTTTTTTTGTCAGGAAACATCCCTATTGACGGAGATATGCGAGGACATACATAAAAAAATAATATAAAAATATACGTCACGAATAGAGAACCCCCTGCTTTTTGGAAGTCGGTTAACAAACTCTGCCGAAACTGAGCATTCATCCAATGAATAATTTGAATCTCAAACGGAAAGACGTAGGTCTACTAGTCCCAAGTAATTGCATAAATACTAACTAATAAAACGTTTGTTTGTCCAAGGCAAATAAGACCCCAGGGACTTCCATCTTGTAGTAAATGGTCAAGGGGAACCTTTTATTTTGATGTGTTTTTTCTTAGTAACAGTTTTTTGTCTCCGCTTTTACATCGAGTTGTAAAACATGTGTTTTTATGTACACCAACAGCAATAATTATTTAATATAATGTCTGAAATAAGAAGTTCATTTTTATTTTTTATTTAATACTAGCTGTACCCGCATGCGTTGCTATGCCCTTTTTCCTACATAATACCTGCCTACCTACCTGCTACATACCTACTACTTACCTACATAATACCTGCCTACCTACCTGCTACATACCTACTACTTACCTACCTACTACCTCCTATCCTACCTACCTACCCTACTCACCTACTACCCTACCTACCTACTTACTACCCTACCTACCTACTTACTACCCTACCTACCTACTTACTACCCTACCTACCTACCTACTACCCTACCTACCTACCTACTACCCTACCTACGTACCTACTACACTACGCACCTACTACCCTACCTACCTACCTACTACCCTACCTACCTACCACCCTACCTACTACTCTACCTAGTCTACTATCCTACGTACCTACTGAGTTGTGTTTTGTTATTCTGTCAGTTGCGTTTTGTTATACCACGTTTTATGTCACGTCCCATGGGAACGACGGGAACGGAAAAAAAATCCTATATCCTTCTCCTGGTTTTTAGCTACCTCCCTACCAATTTTCAGCCAATAACAGTGCCTAAACTTTCGAGATATAGACAATAGCTCAAAGAGTATATAACCACTACGTATGAATAGCTTATCAAGAAAAATCATAGACAACCCATAAAAAGACATTTACACTTTTGTTAACCTGTAGAATAAATCTTAGGTATTATTTTCGGAAATTAAAAAATAAATAATTAATAAATAATTTACACAAATTAATGTCTAAAACAAACAAATATAACAGTACCTGAACTTTCGAGACATTTTACAAAAAATAAATTTCTGAACGCACACATGAATAGTTGTTACAGTATTTGACAGGATTGGACAACAAATGTTTGACATGTAATAAACAAATCAGCATTTATTGAAATGATTAAGTATTCATTACACATATCGAGTTTTCATTGTTTTTAAGATGTATTATGCTATTCGGGGCGGAGACAAATCCAACGAATCAATAACCATGAAAATTGGTTCAGCAGATCTCGAGTTATAAGTGTTGTAACAAACCCGTCTTTGTTTTATATATATAGATATAGGTACTAAAAAATTACACATCAAATATTATTTATTATGACAACAAAAAAACTTAATAATAAAATAATACAATTTCAATATCTACGTATAAATTATACTTAAAACTGAATGTCTACTAGTTTCAATTATCATTTAAACTTTAGAACTTGTCGAAAAACTCGTTAAATATGAGAAAACAGTGAACAAAAATAAACTTTAGAAGTAATATTCATCATCACCGTCATCATCAGCCTATAATGTTTCCACTGCTAGGAGTCAGGCTTCTTCTGTATTAGAGGGAAGGGCTGTAATCCACCACGCGAGCCCAGTGCGGGTTGGTAGACGATACATGTCTTCGATTTTTTGGTTCTACGACATGCCGATTTCCTCACGATGTTCTCACAACAGTGGTGATGAAATAAATTACACAAAGTAATGCGCCTGGTTCGAACCCATGACTTACTGCTCGTAAGTCAGGGCTGCCGCCATTGTGCTACTGTTACTCTTATACATATAGTAATATCATATGCTTATATAATATATGATTAGTTAGCTTATATAATGTATGCTTATATGATTAGTTTTGCCATTCAGACGGCGTTTGACACTCAATAAAACAGTCGTGACAAAACACTTATAGATCACAACTTCTGCTTACAAATGCTACTCACAAAGCCAGCACGTATTCCGTCAAGATCAGTATTGTCACACCTTCTATACATTGTACAGGGGATCATAACAATTCTATATTTATAACATAACTAGCTGATGACCGCGGCTTCGCCCGCGTGGATGTCGGTTTTCGCGAGCAAAAGTAATCTTGTGATCCCGTTCCCACAACCCATGCGAACAAAGTTCCAAATGGCTTGTTTTCTTCCGACACCTCCAACAAATATCATTATATTTTAGCCAATATATATAAAAACTTTACAAAATATATACCTACTAAAACTTCGAGAACCACTCTATCCATTGGTGACAACAGCATGAAAATCGGTGCAGCAGTTTTTGAGTTTATCGCGAACAGACACAGACAGATAAACACGGCGGACGACTTTGTTTTATAATATGTAGTGATGATAATATCTTATAGTTTACCTCATTACAATATGTATTGTGTGCTGAGCGCAATCCGTGACATACTCGTACATATGTTAGATAATTATGTAACATTAGATCTGGTAGGAAAACAAGGTGTCAAGACTGCGGCTTAGTTAGATAGGATTTTCCTCTAGTTCGAGATGTCATAGCGATTTTTACATACGCATCATCTGCCTTGCAATTCCCCTAAAGAGAGTAATCTATACATATAATAAATCTGTAGAGAAATCGTTTTTGTACATCGAAAATATAAAAAAAAAATTGTTGGGGTATTAAAGTATAACCAACAGAACACATTTCCAGCATTTTTGGAATTTTTGTCTGTTTGTCTGTTTCGATGACTAAGCATCACGTCAAATTTACGAAACGAATGTAGGTAACTTTTATACATAAATATTGTGTGTAACTTGGGCTATTACTTAGTCTTTGTTTCATCGTAATCGGTGCTCTCTATCAAAAGATATATGAATTTATAGTTTTCAAGAAGAACTTATCGTTATGGTCAAGAATGAGACAAGCAACGACATCTATTGAACGAATATGGTACTTATTACTAATTGCCTTCACAAGATAACTTTAAAAAAGTTATGATAGCAAAAGGTACGTAGATATAAGTCTAAATGACGCTGCTTTCAAAATCTACATAGCCTAAACCTTATAGTGTTTGATCGCTCTTTTTTAGCAGTTTATCTTCGTCTTCGACAGATGGCGTTATTCATTTGATGTCATTTTCTGAACCGCGGTGATAGTAACACATACACACATTATGTTTCGTGAATAGTCAACAAATAAAAATTTACCAATTACACAGTATTAAAATACTATTTTTTTTAAACTTAATTAAAATTAGATAAAACCCAAGACATATTTTTTTTGTACCGTGTGGGAATCGAACCTGCGACACGCAGTGCTACTGTTAATCGTCCAGCCATTGCGCCAACCATGTCGTCATATAGATGTGGTGTGTTGTTAGCCCTATGTGTCGAGGCCGCGGTATCTGTTTCGAACAACCCGCAGCCCCAACGGGCGTCGGTCCTTGGGGGCCCCTTCAATGTTGCTGACATCTCTTTGAGACGCGCGTGGAACACGAACGCGCCTCCATCGTCATAGGACGGACGAACGATTAACTAGCCCGTTACTCACCGTTCACAGGCCCGCGCCTACGGTGGCCGGAAGCCATCACGTGGCCCCCGATGCCCGGAGCGTCTCCCGCGGCGGCCGGGACGAGAAGTTGTCTCCCTCTCACGTTCCGCCACCTCTTTCGCTAGCATTACTGCTTCGCAGAAGGAGGTGGCGGCCATTTCAGATTCGATGTCCCAGATTCGAAACAGGTACCCTCTCGAAACACCCTCTAATCCCCCCTTTTTTTTTGTGGTTCGTAAATTATCAAATGACTCATCCCGCTCTGGGCGGAGCGGAAGAAAGTGTAAGACTTCTACTGACTAAAAACCACCCACGTTCCTTCTTAACCCTTTGTGTTTCGGGGCCATGGTATCTCTTGCGGACAACCCTTAGCCCCGGCAGACGTGAGGCGCGCGTGGAACACGAACGCGCCAACGACAATCTGTCTGCCTGTCGACTATAATGTACCTGTTTCAAATTTCTTCAAGATCCGTTCGGCCGTTCTGACTTGGTTGATTAACAAACACCCAGCCATCTAAACTTTAGTATGAGACATAGTCAGTACTTTGCATTACTCTCTTCTTATTTTCTACAGCGTCAGTAAGTTAACGCAGGGCAATGATTAAATGTACTTTTATCTAAGCGACGCATTTTAGATTCCGACAAGCACGCGAACGAAGTCGCGGGCACAGCTAGTCGTTAGATATAATAAATAACAACTATGCGTCCAAGAAGGCTGATGATGAGTAACTGTTAAAAGATGCACAACACGTTCACTAACTATTATTGACGAGTGCTGCTGAAAAGTTTCCGACCTCAACGTCAATATACCAATCTTGACGTTGAGGTTGGAAACTTTTCACACCACCCAGGTACTACCGAATTAACTGATGGTCTACCACTTTTCACTTTTCTTCTTCTTTACCGCGTGATTAGTGCCAAACCTGGTGTCAGAGTATTTATTTCCTCGAGTATTGAATTTCTCAGGTATGCTGGTTTCCTCACGATGTTGTTCTTCACAGAAGAAATTATTATAGAATGCGCACATGAATTCGAAAAATCAGTGGTAACACCCTTTTTTTGGGGGGGGGGGGGAACTCATCAAATAACCCCTCCCGCTCTTGGGCAGAGCGAAAGGGAGTGTCAGACTTCTACTGACTAAAAACCACCCATGTTCCTTCTTAGCCCTTCATGTCGAGGCCGCGGTATCTCTTGCGAACAACCCGCAGCCCCGACAGGCGCCGGCCCTTGCGGGCCCCTTCCATGTTGCTGACATCTCTTTGATCCGCGCGTGGAACACGAACGCGCCGTCGACACGGCCTGTCGTCGTCATAAGACGGACGGACGGCGAGCTAGCCCATTACTCACCGTGTGCTTATAACGAGGCATTACATAGCTATGTTAATAGTCAATGTTTACAAAACAAGACTGAACTGTTATGTCTTACTCAGATTGTTTTGTCTAACTAAAGTCTAAGCACCGTATTATCGAAATCAAAACTTGATGTTAAGTTTGATTTGTTTTCTTTGCCTGTTTTTTCTTTTCTCGTATCTTGTAAAACCTATTGTTTGGCCAGTGTTTGTGTCTGCCCAATATAGCAGAATTGAACTCTCTGGCTCTATTGAGGGCTAAACGAATCGTGAAGGGAATGATATTGGTACTGTTTGAGTTCTATTGGTATTCTTAAAGCTGGGTATCCATTTGCGCAGCCTCGTGGCGAGCTGCCTCATCCTGAGCGTGCCGCGAGCTGCGGAAAGTACATGCGTCTCCACTTGAGCACACATAATATCGTATCGAGCGGCAAGCCTCAACCCGAGCCACGATTTTCTCAATTCCTCATTAACCACCATGGTTGACGCACGTAAAGTCGCTGCAGCATTAGTAGTAATTAGTTACTACAAAAGGAAGCAACATAAGAAACGGAAACATCGATGGTGGATTAAGGAAATATATCGTCAGCGAAATGTTCATGCAAAACAGTTGTTGTCAGATATGACCTTTGAAGGCGTAGAAGAAACTATTAAAAATTTTACCAGAATGAACTCTGAAACCTTTGAAGATCTATGTATCAAGCTTGAACCAATAATTGGAAAAAAAGATACATCGTTTCGCAAAGCAATTACAACAAAAGAACGACTGGCCATTACCCTGAGGTTTTTAGCAAGTGGTGATTCGTTTGTTAGTTTGCAATACCTGTTTAGAGTGTCAAAGCAATCTATTTCAAAAATTGTTCGCGAAACATGTGATGCCTTGGTAAAAGTGCTCAAAGAATATGTTCAGGTATGTTAAAAATGCTTTATTAATCAAAATTTTAGTAAAGTACAAAGTTACAATAATGACAGAGTAGTAAATTGTTCAGTATTTCCAGTAGAATCTTGTGAGTTCACAGAAGTTTGCCCATATTGTTGGGAATTTTGTACGTTCGCAGAAGTTTGGCCGTATTGTTGCGTGTAGTATCCTTGTTGTCGTGTACCTGGTAACATCCCGGTATCAGCTTGAAATAAGATATCCATTATAGCTTTTTTAACGTGTGCTAAAGTAATTGGATCATATTTTCTAAGTTCTGCAGTAATATGTTTACCAAACGTATCATAACTATCATCTGTATAATTTAACACTTCCATAGCTTTATCTAGATCTATATTATCTTCACAAGCATCAGTCATTTTTCTTTTATTTGATCTTGAAGTTTCGGGCTGCGTCTGTTGTTGATCATCGCGGGGCAAAGATGATCGCTCGGAAGAAGAAGTTTCACGCATCGATTTATTTTCTTCGAATAATTCTTCATTCTGTAAATTAAAATAAATAAAATCATCAAATAATGTTTTAGCAGTACGATAGCCTAATAGTAAAATAATGATGTGACATAATTTTCAGATACCATCATCAGAAGAAGAATGGTTAAAAGTAGCACAAGATTTTGAAAACCAGTGGCATTTTCCTCATTGTGTGGGGGCCCTCGATGGCAAACATATTATTCTTCAATCACCAATTAATAGTCACGGAGAATACATAAATTATAAAAATTTTCCCAGCATCGTATTGCTTGGCTTGGTGGATGCTAATTATAATTTTATGTATGTAGACGTTGGATGTCAAGGACGCATATCCGATGGTGGAGTCTTTAAAAACAGTGCATTGTACAAATCATTGGAAAATAATGAATTAAAGTTACCAGCACCCTGTATATTACAGACACCATATTTGATTAAAGTGCCCTATGTTATATTAGCTGACAAGGCATTTGCTTTAAACAATTATACTATGAAACCGTTTGAAGGAACCCCAGACAATGGTTCTCCGGAAAGAATATTCAATTACCGTCTATCTAGAGCACGAAGGGTAGTAGAAAATGCTTTTGGCATCATGAGTTCTGTATTTAGAGTGTTAAGAAAACCAATGTTATTGGAACCAGAAATTGCTACGAAAGTGGTACTGGCTACTGTTTATTTGCATAACTTTTTACGAAAAGCAAGGGCAAATATTTATACACCACCAGGAAGTTTGGACTCTGAAATCGATGGAAATTTCGTACAAGGGTCGTGGAGGAATGAACCAGATTCGACTTCTTTTGTGCCTTTACGTGCAATTCCTCGAAGGTCTGCAAATGACGCAAAAGCAATTCGGTCACACTTGGCTACACACTTCGTTACAAATGGACAAATAACATGGCAACATAGATATTAAATATAAAATATAATTAGCACTAATCACTATCCGAAACAGAAGAAAACATTATGTACGTTTAAACACTGCGAGGTTCTGTTCAGAAATGAAAGAAATAACGCCAGAGAACGCCACGACACGACACATAAGTGTGCACACTCACCGTCACGACAGTAAGCACCACGACACGCCACGACACGTAAATATGTTTTCGCCTTTAGCCCAAAGCTTACTGACCCCAGATACTTACCGAAGAAGAAGGCGATGGTTCTGAATTTGTTGTGTCTCTTGCTGCAGAAGGCGACGATGTGTCGATAGACATTGAGTTTTGAGTCTCACGGGGAGAGAACTTGTCAGCCAAGAAGTAAAAGTGCTCATAAGCGAACCATTTCGATATATACACCTCATTACGACCTAGAATAAAAATAATTTTTAGAGGTACACTACACACGTGAGTAAAATGAGTATAAAATAAATGACAAGAAATATACAACTAATTTTCAAAAACCAATGAATTTTTACCTGATCCCGTGACGAGACTTTTTTTATGCCGAGATTTTTCCCTCCGAAAAGATCCACAAAGCGAAGTAATTTTTTTTTTTAGTTCGGAAATGGGTAGTTTCATTTCCTTGCTTATTATTTTCCAAGAATCTTCTTTCAATTGTTTATTATAATGATGCGGTGAAGTAGGATCCCACAAATGTCGGTGGTTTTCATATAACTTAATTAATTCGATACATTTCTCATTATCCATTTTGCCGCGTGCCGAGCACACGTACGTCCGTCTCCACTGAACGCACGCCTCACACTGAGGCGTCTTTGAGCATGGCCATTTACCGACACGATTTGGCTCGCTGCGCGGCCGCCTCGTTTGGTTCAAGTCGCGGCAAGCCTCGACTCGCGGCACGGTGTCCACTAGATCTGCCTCGGGTCGAGGCAGCCGCTCGGCCCGAGGCTGCCTCAAATGGATACCCAGCTTTAAGATGTCTTTTCGGAGGAAATCTTTTAGAAGGATGAATTGTTTCGGAATCGTCACTTATTAGAGGACAGCAGATATTATGTGACACGATGCCGGGAATTTGCTGGCTCATTTACGTATATTCGAAATTCTTTTCCTTGACAAATGAAATTACGATACGATTCGTTAAATTAAGCGTTTCTTTTTCTATAAGAAGACGGAAAAAAATATATTTGTGTGTTTTATCGGATTTCTTCGCACAAGCCCGAATCAAACGTAATTTGGCGTCCCATATGTCGCACTCTCAGGCGGCTCGTGGCTATATAATATTAGCCGCTCGGATCAATATTCAGGTTACACCACACTTGCCTCGGTTGGTCTGTGGATGGGTGACCACCCACTACATATTGAGTGCCCTCCGTGGCTCGGAAATCACGTTAAGTCCCGGCTGCCCTTTGTAGAGTTTTGAAAGTCGTTACAGACGTAATCAGTGGCCCGTATATATTCCCGTCGTGGCTGCGGGTTGTTCGAAAGAGAAACCGCGGTATCGGCACAAGGGCTAAGAAGGAACATGGGTGGTTTTTAGTCAGTAGAAGTCTGACACTTCCTTCCGCTCTGCCCAGGGCGGGAGGGGTTATTTGATGATTTTCCACCCACCATAAAAAAGGGGTATCATATTCCTGTCGGGGCTGCGGGTTGTTCGAAAGAGATACCGCTGCCACGGCACAAGGGCTAAGAAGGAACATGGGTAGTTTTTAGTCAGTAAAAGTCTGACACTCCCTCTCGCTCTGCCCCCAAAAAGGGGGTCTCATATTACGCAGGACTAGATCAGACAGGCTTTAAATGAAATACTGGCATTCAGCTGCATCTAATAAAACTGAAAGTCGACTCAACATAGTTGGGAAAAAGCTAGGCAAAAGATGATATGACGCACTCGTTTACTTGTATCGTAAAGCTTAGCGACAGCGTGATTGCTAATTATGTCCCGATCAAGCGGCGTGAGATAATCAATTCTCGGTGAATTATTCGAATAATTATTCGATACCGCACCGGGTAGGTCTCTGTTTGACTTGCTAATGAATCGATCGCCCTCTGTTTGTGGGTTCATGTTCCAATTTCGATGGTAAAGTGAGCTATTTGCATTTTGCTCCGACCACAAGGAAGAAATAAATCTGCTACTGATTTCTTTGACTTACCGTTTTTTCATCGACTTTGGTATAGTCATATAAGCTTCTTTGATATAATATTACGGTTAAAGAAAGTTTGACTGGTAGAGAATATCCTGTCGGATTTACATGAAGTCATCATCATCTGCCTAGCCTTTTCAAAACTATGTTGGGGTCAGATTTCAGTCTAACCGGATGCAGCTGAATACCAGTATTATACACGACGTGACTGCCTATCTGACCTTCACAACCCAGTTAATACTAGGAAATCAGCCAGTTGGCAGCCTTTCATTTCACTGGCTACCTTTAACGACTGCCAAAGATTTATATATGACACTCGGGTCCAACAGCTTAAGCTTTCCGAGACACGGAGGAAACTCGGTATGTAATGGGCGGTCACCCATCCACAGACCAACCCAGGCAAGCGCGGCTTAAACTAAAGATCGACCTGAGTGGCAGTTATTATTAAGCCACGAGCTTTTTGTACATGAAGTACAATTAAGTAAATAGGGTTCTTTTTTTTGGGGGGGGGGGGCTGGAAAATCATCAAATGACTCCTCCCGCTGACTAAAAACCACCCATGTTCCTTCTTAGCCCTTGTGCCGACGCTGCGGTATCTCTTTCGAACAACCCGCAGCCCCGACAGGTTTTTGTATACCTTACTAAGCCTTCTCGAGAATTCTAATACCGTCCATTTTGTATCAGAAATTGCCTAAGCAATGATATTGAAAGCTACTTCTGTGTAATGAGTATAAGCCTCTTTGATGGCAACAGCTTAAGGAGCTAATCAGAGTGACAAGCGGGCGCGGGGCGGTGTCAGGAATAGCGCTCGCTTCCTAGAGTTTTGACGTTCACAGTATCGAAGAGACAACAACCATAAATGAGTCGAACAAGCGCTGGACCACTTGAAGTTAATGGCATAAAGTCCGCTTTAGTACTATGTGCTGAATTGTTAAATGAATAAATACCGCACCGGCAACAAGCGACTGGCGTCTTATACGACAGTGACAGACGGTACTCACGGGAAGAAAATCTCAATCAAAAGTTCGTTCACGGCTTAGGTTGCGTCACCTGATTCCGTCTTTTTCTCCTGTCCTGTCGTGGTGCCTCGTAGTGACTTGTGGTGTCTCTTAGCTACTTTTTTAGTTGTTGTCACCGATGTCACTGTCCCAAAGTCCCAATACCCCTAACGCTTGCATGACACTCGCTACCAAGATGTAAGAACGCGTCCGCTCAAGCATCCGCTCCCGCTTGCACTGTGCCCTAAGTTCTTAGTAGAACTGCGGGGGAAGGGATTGTTATATCTGCTTGTATATTTAGAGCGTTATTTATAAATAGTTGTCAGATAAAGTAACTGATCCTTCGGCTATTTTGTTATTAAATCATGTTTTTCTACGTAATTCTGGGCAAGAAAGGTATTTTTATTAGTCTTACGAAGGTCGTTGTCTTTGTTTATAGAGGACATGTTTCATTAGTAAAAACAAAAAGATAACAATCATTGTTTTTAGGAAAACAACGTTATTTTTGTTGGTGTTTTTGGTTGAGACATATATTTTTAGAAAAAACATAGTTATTTTGTTAATCAACTAAATGTAACAGCAATTTAAGTAGACTACCTCGATGGTCTAGCGGTCGCAAGTGCCACACCTGAGCACTAGGTCCTGGGTAGATTCCCAGGTTGTACAACGTGTTATCGGGTATTTCCAACAGGAAAACCTATTACATTAATTGGCTAAATATGAGTGTACCTACTATTAGATACACCATTGCCTATTCTTTCGAGGACTACAGGCGTGATGTTAAGTTTATTTAAGTAGAAATAACGCTTGATTTTTCCAAGGACTCGCGATTCTATATTATTTTCAAGTAGCTTTTGCCCGCGGCTTCGCTCGCGTGGATGTCGAAAAATATCCCAACAAACTTTCATCCCCTATTTAATAAAAAAAAATTAAAAAAAAACTGTAAACCTTCCTTGAAAATCACTCTATCCATTTGTGAAAACATCATGAAAATCGGTGCAGTAGTTTTTGAGTTTATCTCGAACAGACAGACAGACCCGGCGGAGGACTTAGTTTTATAATATGTAGTGATGAATTGTAAAAGATGAAAGAAAAGAAAATCGTATTATATTTAACCGATGGGTATTTCAAATCGCTACATTATCTCCCTAACTCCAATACTATTATCTACTTTAACTTATCTGCAAGCTGCTCAGAATCTCAGATGTTGGAATTATGTTAATATCCCCGTGTCTGGCAGAGATTATTAATATTTATAGTCTGTCATTCAGTACGTTATGCTTGGCGGGACGACGGGATGGCGGGCAAATGAAGCGAGAACGCGGAATTTCGGCGAGTCACGTCGCAATCGTGAACGTTACGCGTCAGTAGGCATATCGTCTCTTAACCCACACGATTTTAATATATTAGCAAAACGAGGCATAGATTTTATAGGCTGAAATATACTAGGATGGGCTGTAAAATGAAAACATTTCATTATTTTATAACATAACATCACACCGCAAACGTGTACTAATAGGAAGTACACCCACATTTGGCCAATTTTGTTTAATACTCTTGTAATAGAAGACACAAATCCAGAATCCATCTTCCTTCTCTTCTTTCATCTTCATATTATCCCTGCTTTTTGTATTTTTTAATATCTGTTATGCGTTGTATGTGTATTTTTTTTTTTGTATGCTCGTTATGTTCCTGCGACAAATAAATATTTTTCCTTTCTTTCTTAATCGGTGACTGCTACTGAGAAATTCCAGATGGAAAAACCGATCTAAGACTCTCCTGTATTTGATTCCCAGGTCAAATGATTGCACGACTGCTGTGGAGGCAGTCAATCAGTAATTTTTACTGATTAACTGTGAATTTAAGTGGCGTTTACACCACGCTCGTGCTAGCTCTGGTTCTAAATCACTCGTCTAATTGCTTCACAGGCTTAGTCTATCTCAAGGTAATGACTTGCCTGAACTTTAGTTATGGATACTTTTGTTAAATATTTATTGGTACTATGTTTCGTTTGTAAAACCCACTCAAGTCGTACAAAATAATAAATGTTAAGGACCTGTTGGTGATTGTTACAAATGTATTAATAAATTCATCAAACCGTGTCTACATTTTTGTAGCTTTACTACCTACAACCTATTGATACTTTATCTCGCAAGTGCTAAATTGTCGTCAGAATTTGTAGGACAGCATTTTTGTTACCAACATTATTCGATTTGCTCCGGAATTTACCATAAAGCAAGGCTTGATATTTAGGTAACTAGTTTATTATTTAAATTATATCTAATTTGAAATCGCGAGAAACACAATCAGATACTTCATTTATTTATTTTTCGCATAACTTCATAATATGGTACGCAAATTGTTCTGAACAGAGAACAGACGGACAGATATACAAACAGATGAAAATAAGATAAAATTTTGTTGTTTCATTTTTGTCATTTATTTACCTACTAATTTATTGTTTTTTGTTGTTACAGGTAAGATTCGTGTGTTTTTGCCGATAAATAAGATGTACCTACCTATTGATTAATATCAGTAAGTGATATATTCTTGTTTAATATTTTCATTGCTCCGTCTTATTTATATATACGAATATTATAAAGATGTAAAGTTAGTGAGGTAGTAGATAATGTCTGGATCTAAAATGATCTTAAATGATAAGAATAGCTGGTCGTTGAGTTGAACACAAGACAATGTTTGTAATTTATGTTCTTTCTCCAAAATTAGTTTACTGATAATATGTTATGTCTTTTTTATGTTTTATTACTCGTATTATATACCTTTTATTATTCATTGTAGTCAATCGTAATATTAACTTACACCATAGTATTGTATCGAGTCTGGTTCTTCTAACCAAACAGACAGATGTGTTGCTGGAGAGTTTGTTCCGCCACTTCTTCTTTCCAGCAAAAACACTAGGAAGTGTCGAAGGGTGGGCGTTTTGGGGGACTGTCACTTGTAAATAAGTAAAGTAAAGTAAATTTTGACGTTCGAAAAGAGCTGATTATCAGCCTAGTTTGAATAAATGAGTTTTGATTTTGATTTTCTAATGAACCGATTTAAAAAATTCGTTTGCCAATAGAAAGTCGCCGGTGAAGTGCTAGTATTAAATAAATGGATGTTGCCCACTACTTTCGTCCGCATGAATACTTATATAATAAAATACATGATAAACAACAACAGGACGCTACCGAAAGTGCAAAACTAGTGGCTCAGTTATGGGCCGACGCAATTTACATTGTCATCAACACGCCAAGAAAAAGAAGAAGATAGATTCTACTTGCAAATACAATGGAGGTTGATAGCGATATCTTTCAGGCTACAGTAAGTTTAAAACTTTTAATTGTTCACGATGATGAGTACAATGACCTTTTTAACGGTTTTCAGTTACTTCAGTTGTCAGTGAAAACCGCAAAGTAAATGACATAAAGAGAAGACTTTCTTATCAGGTTTTCCCTGTGGTAAAAACCGCGTTTTCTTAACGGTTTTCACACCTCAATCCCTCGCAAAATGGTGTGAATTTTATCATTCCACGAGGTACGCTGTACATCGCAAAGATTTCCTCTTGCTGTGTTGACGACACAAGTATTTACAAGATACGTGTGTGCATTGAAGCTTGTGAATCCGACTTCTTTGACACCTTCAACGTGAAGATTTTCGTATACAAAACTTTTAGACACTTTAAATGTAACTTTCGATATTTGTTGGCAGTTTAGTTGTAATGTGACAATGCAGCAGTAGTAGGAGCTCGTGGCCTAATAATAACTGCCACCGGGTCGATCTTTAGGTTAAGCCGCGCTTACCTAGGTTGGTCTGTGGATGTGTGACCACCCATTACATACCGAGTTTCCTCCGTGCCTCGGAAAGCACGTTAAGCTGTTGGTCCCGGCTGCCATATATAGATCTTTGGCAGTCGTTACAGGTAGTCAGTGACCTGAAAGTCTGACAACCAGTCTTACCAAAAGGGTATCGTATTACCCAGTATTAACTGGGTTGTGAAGGTCAGATAATCTGTCACCCCATGTAAAATACTGGTATTCTACTGTATCCGGTTTGTCTGGATGCCGACCCGAACATAGTTGTTAAAAAGCTAGGCACATGATGATCATCAGTTGATGTAACAAAAATTTCATTGTTAAAGCCGCATAACCGTGACATTTCAAATGCATCCCGAAAATTGAGAGAAAGAGTCTTGCATAAGTCTGGTGAATGTGTGAAAATACTTATTTCCTGTAATTTATGTATAAAACTGAAAGATGTGTGAAGCGAAGCAGATGGTTAATGTTCCGTGGGACACTTTCGAAGATTTATCTCGAGAAGTTCTCTTGTTTCTACTGCAACAAGAGGTGCTTTTGGCCTAGTTCAGAAACAATTTTAGTTAAATGCAAGTTTTAATTTTATACTATTTTGTTTTATTATTAATTACTTATCCTTTTTTTGGTGTCCTGTGTGTTAGACACTTCTGCTTTCTTTCTTTTTTCATTTGAAATATTCGACAATTACAGCTTAAAACTGTAAGTATTTGAAGTAGCCCATATTTTGCTCATTACTTTCTTAACAAAATACACCTCATTTCCCGCTTAAATATCTAATTTAAACTTCAATAAAAGTAAAAGGATCTCTTTACTACCAAAACAGTTTATTTTTTCGCTCGATATCCGCTGCTTAAGTTGCCATTCGTGCTTAATAAATCGTGTTCGCGTAAACGAAACGCACCTTAACAGGGCCGATCTGATTCCTTACGACGTCAAGCATCATTGATCTTAACTGCTACGACATAACTGCCTTTATACTTCGGCCAGTTAACCGCTTTAATTTGCCGAGAAGCCCTGGTCCCAGAACCTAGGCCTTCCAAAGCCTATATTCTGGGAACTGGATTTTAAACGTAGCCACAGATATAAAACACCCGGTTTTCATGGTTGTTGATTTCGGGCGAAATAATTTGACACAAAAAGGAATTTAAATTAGGAATTCGCGGCCATTTTGAAATGTAAAGGGCCTTGTAAATAGTTACATTGATAAACACGGTCTAAGGGACAGCCTTTCGCAAACTGACAGGATGCATAATATAATCCACCAAATTTTTTTTTTCCGGAAAATGTTCATTTCTTTTATTGTTTTGTTAGTTACTATTTCTTAATTTCAATGTAAAATAACATTCTCTGTACATAACACTTCATTTATATAAATACAAAAACAACAATTGTTGAAATACTCCAACGAACGACGCGGGTATCAGCAGTTCACTGCCTATATAGGTACAGAGTTCATCAAACTCATCGCCTCGCTTGCCGTTCGCTATGTGCCTTTAGCCACGGTAACGATACATTGCCTATGATGTACTGAATTCACCCCATTCGTCTGCGGAGGGCTGTCTCTTACGGGTTATTGAACATTCGCCACAAAGTAAATTCGCCACGTCAAAAAGCATGTGTAAACTTGCCACAGCTCTATTTTCATGAAGACAAATCCGACATATACACCCTGTTTCACACATATATCCTTTGATCTAGATTGTCAATAACAAAACACAATCGAATGGAAAAGTTTTGATTCGACTGTCTTTCGACAGTTACAATCTTCGCAGAAAATAATAATCTCTAAAGATTAATATTCATCTTCAGCGGAAACAAATGCCTAGTAACAACAACTCCTAAGTTCGAATAGTTGTCTGCAGTTGAGCCCGTATTTACTTTGATAACGTGGATATACTGTAAACTAGAATATCTTTTATCTTTCCTGCGTTCGAAGCTGGAGTATTTGTTGTTAGTTTGTTTCATATCCTTACTGACTGCTTCTAATATGTTAGTCTGTCTTTCAGGCTACGGGCTTAATTGAATCTTTGCCTCACTCATATTCGTCCCAAAGTAAAATGGGGGCTTAGACAAAGCGACCAGTTTGGAACTGTTTCATATTTCTGCAACATTCAAGCTAACTGTTCGAGTAGCTTTCTTTCCTTATCGTGTGGTTAGTGCTTATCCTGCTGTCAAAGTTTTTAGGCGATGGACTTCTGACTTGGCTTTACTTGCCATCGAGGAAATACCCGCTGATTTCCTCACGATATTTTCTTTCACCAAAGCTGTAGGGGCCAATAGTTGTAGGCACCGTACACTATCACTTTTGTTGATGTTGGTTTAGTTGTGGAGTACACAGAAAGAACCACAAGTAGAGTTTTAAAGTTATATTAAAGTTGAAGTTAACAAGTTAAAAGTGGTAGCGATTCTTTCTCTTGACAAGTGGTTAGTTCCACAGTTGTTGTCTGACTCGCTCTGCGCTCTCCCGTGAAAAGTTATAATTATAGCGTAATATTTGTGACGCACGCCATCAAAGTAGGTTGCTGCGTTTGCAAAATAAATGTACGGTTGATGAGACCGTACAAAAGCAGTTATAGAATACGTACATGTATCCGAATATCAGGGGTTCTTGAGAAACATGACACTCAGTCCGATGGTCTCACCACTATGCTAGCAAAGCTGTTCGGGTTTGGGTTGCTTATATCAACCGTTTACATAATTATTTAGTTTTATATCAATGTTACCGGTAGGGCTTACGTTGTTATTATAAGACTTTAGGCCCTTTGTTCGCAAGAGATACCGCGACCTCGACACGAAGGGCTAAGAAAGAATATGGGTGGTTTTTAGTCAGTAGAAGTCTGACACTCCCTTTCGCTCTGCGGAAGGGGTTATTTGACGATTTTCGACCCGCCAAAAAAAATAAAAAAGTAGGCCGTTCAGAACTGTTCTTTTATATCTTCCTTTCGCTCATTTCCATTCCAATCTTTGATACATCTCCATTAAAACTAGTCTTCTTCTTGTTTTCTTTTCCAAGATACACTTCTTTCCGTACTTCGCTCCTTACATCTCTCCGCTCCGCTCATCTCCGTTCTTTTTTCCGCATCTTTGCCTTTATGTAAACTTGGTCTAATCGAATGTAAGAACGACCTCGTTATGTTTATATCTCCATGGTGTCCTATAAAAAGGTCTATATATTATAATTTATAACTCAATTCTATCCCTTTGTATACTTTCAATATTGGGAGGTACGGCACATAGTTTGTTGCATTCTTTACGTCAGCCATTGTAATTTAAACCTTGTGTCAAATGTAAAAGTCGTGATTTCCAGCGTTTTTACTTTAGAAAGAGTTTTAGGGTCCGAAGGCCCAGTTTTGCGGTTCTCGTATAAATATTTGCCACAGACTGTTAGTTGTATTTGCTTAGGCAAATAGAACTTAAATCAATAAGCAAAAGGAAGTAAATTGCATTGGATTTATCTTGTTTTCGAAACTGTTCCATACAGTCCAGAGTGTGATTGGATTTAGGTAGTTCCGATGGTCGTTTTAAATTACCAGTAACTTGGTTCATCGCATTAAAAGGGGTTTGCAGAAAACTTCTACCTTTAAACTAAAGTTTGCTAAAGATAACGGTGAATGCAGCCAATGAAGTTGCAATCTGCAACTTTATCTTTTTAGTGAAAATCTTCTTCGTCGTTTCGACGAATCTTTTTATTTGTGCAAGATGAACTTGGACCCCTCTCTTAGAGAGGCCTTTTTTTTTGGGGGTGGGAAATTATCAAATAACCCCTCCCGCTCTGGGCAGAGCGAAAGGGAGTGTCAAACTTTTAATGACTAAAAACCATCATGTTCCTTCTTAGCCCTTGCGCCGAGGCCGCGGTATCTCTTTCGAACAACCCGCAGCCCCGACGGGTCTTAGAGAGGCCTGTGTCTCAGATGTGGTTACTTTATAGGCTGATTATACTATGAGCTTCGACAATAACTCTGTCGCATGGAGAGCGTCCGCGGTGGCTGCGGACGTTCAAAGTGCTGGTGAAATTGCGGAGAACAGAACAAGAGATAGGTCACCGTTTATGTGGTACACATCACGTTTAGGCTTCCTTGAAATACTTCATCAGACTAGGAAAAAATAAGAAATGGAAGATTTCTCTTTTTAGTTCCTTTTATGGGACTTCAGTCAGAAAGCTAATATACAGGATGGAGTCGAAGGCTGTGAGCACATTCAATGCATGTGACCTAAACATAACTGGCGAAATGTGCCTGTACTAATCACGTCTGCTAAACTCTTCGGGGATTACAGGCGTGAGGTTATATTTAATTTTGTAAGTAGTCTAAATATTAATAGTAATTTTAGAAGTGAGCACTTTTAATTGGCTGTCAGTCTCACATACTGTTTTTTAACCGACTCCCGAAAAGGAGGAGGTTATCAATTCGTCTGTATGTTTTTTGTTTTTTTTTTTTTATCTGTTTATCTTAGCTGTAGGTAAGTCTTCCATAGTAAATAAATAAAGCTTAATTTAAACCTAAAGTTCCTATGCGTCTTTAAGATCACTAACGTATTTGTAACACCAAAACCTGTTTCAGTCTTGAACAATAAAGTTGCCAGGCTATCACTTAACCCCCAAAGGGTTGTTCACAAGTTATATCCTGCGGTATCGTCCGTCCAATCTGAATAACAAATAGGCTGCTCCATTTACAGCCTCTGACTAACTTGTAAGTGATGAGTCGAGGAGATAGTAAAGGATCTTCGTATAAGGGTCTAAAATTCCCGTCGGGGCTGCGGGTTGTTTGCAAGAGATACCGCGGCCTCGACATGAAGGGCTAAGAAGGAACATGGGTGGTTTTTGGTCAGTAGAAGTCTGACACTCCCTTTCGCTCTGCCCAAGAGCGGGAGGGGTTATTTGATGATTTTCCACCCACCATAAAAAAAGGGTCTAAAGTTATAGACAAAAGGTTATGCAAAAATAGAATAAATGTGCTGAAATTATTGATCTCTTAGTTCTTGGAATAATCAGTTTAGCCTCTTTACGACAAAACCAGAGGTTAATAATGTAATTTAATATTTTTTTAAAGGCAACATGATCTGAATGAAAAACTAACCATACTTGCAATGTTATTAAACAATTTAACTTATAAACTATGTTAGTACTTATATTCTACTACAGGCAGGGTTTCCTTAATAAGAGGCCGCACTATGGGGCTTTCATCATGCCTACCAACAATAACTTACTAACAAATATCTTTCGTAACATCATCATCATCTGCCTAGCCTTTTCCCAATTATGTTGGGGTCGGCTTCCAGTCTAACCGGATGCAGCTGAATACCAGTATTTTACATGGAGCGACTGCCTATCTGACCTCCATAACCCAGTTAATACTAGGTAATACGATACTCTTTGGTAAGACTGGATGTCAGAATTTCAGGTCACTGACTGACTGTAACGACTGCCAAAGATCTATATATGGCAGCCGGGACCAACAGCTTAACGTGCTTTCCGAGGCACGGAGGAAACTCGGTATGTCGGGCGGTCACCCATCCACAGACCGACCTAGTCAAGCATAGCTTTACCTAAAGATCGACCCGAGTGGCAGTTCTTATTAAGCCACGAGCTCCTTTCGTAACATAACAATACAATTGCAATTGAATGGAAACCAAAACCATAGCTAAATAAAAGCTCACCTAGATTCTAGATTGTCTATAAAACCTCATGAAAATATCTTAGGAAAGAATCTTGCGGCGATAATATTAATCGATGAACTTAAATCAAGTAACATAAACAGTACCCATAAATATTTCACACTTGCTTACCGTACACAAATATAAATCAAAGTTCCTTTGATCAATTATACATACAAAATAATTAAAGGCAAACACAATTCTGTAGACGACACAATTTCTCCATTCGCCAATCCCAATATTTATTAACGAAATCAAATCCCTAACCACACGGCATACAAACACCACCGCCTGCTCCAAATAACATCATCAAATTACAAAAATGAACAATCGGTGACAATTTGTCTAAAGCGCCAAGCGATGTTAATGCAAAACAATTTAGGAAAGATGAAAAATGGCGATGCAAATCGAAGCAAACCAATTTGCAAGAAGAAATTCAAAAGTTGCCATTGACCACGCCGAGAAAGTTCTATTATAAATGGCAACATTTTAGCGAAACGACTTTCAAAATGGACGATTCACCATTTTCTTTTTTTTCGTTCCGTAATCTGTAATTACGTTTGTTATAAATTTTGTAAACCGAATTTGAGAACGTTTTAATTCCGGAAATGTTTTGGCTGAATTAGACGGCACAGGTGTGCCGAAATATGGGAAAATAAATATGGTTTTAATATAACAGTCTAATTACTCGTATTCATAATTTTATTGGTAATGGTGCACAATTTAACAAAACGTTAAGATTAGGTACCTATATCGTGAAATGGTTTCCATTTTCTGCACGTTAAATTGATAGATCTAACAAAATTTAAAAAGTAGAAGTACCTCTTCTACTTTTTAAATTTTGTTAGATCTATCAATTTAGCAAAAAGGCGCTCGAATGACATTGACAGAAGCGCTCTTGACATTTATGAAATTGTCTGTGGAAATTGTATTGGCGGCTTGAGTTCGATCAGGATCACGTGGCAAAAGAACTACGGCAAATCTATTTTAAATTATCTTTAAAAATACAAATTAAAGTTATTTATGCCTTTTATATTTGAAGGCAGTCGAATTGTATAGTTTATGGTTTTGTGACTATCATCCATTGTTTAGAAGTCATTAGCACTAAGAGAGCTACAGTTACCCTTAATAAGTAATAAAATAATTGTTTTGGGTCAACTATTCATAATAGTTATGTTAACTTACAACTCAGCCATACCCAGGAAAATGTCCCTTCCCTAATTCATTTTCCAAATTATCGTGCCACAAAAAGCGTTTACAAATCTCTGGACAGCTGTCGAACTGACAAAGAGTTGTACCATTAGACTAGTCGATGTGACATTGACAGCAAAAGTAGCGGCTAATTAAGAAGCTGTCAAACCCTCTTTTAATCTTCGTTCGTGTTACGATTTGATGTTTTATCTTTAGGAACGTCATTAATTCATAGTATGTGGGTTTGGATTTAATGTCGAGGCTTTTTGATTCTAAAGTGATTGGTAAAAATCTTAAAAACAAGCATTTTTCAGTTTTGTGTTGGTACTTTAGCTACTGGAGTTCTGTGACCTTTAATTGGCTAATGAAATGACAATTTAATCAACAGAAAAATCTTATACTTAAGTAAGGTTGAATTTTTCCAGCATGGCAATATACTCAGAGAATATTTCACAGTTCTCCTACTGGTATTATTGCGAAAAGTTACATAACAAACTATCCCAATAACAAAATGGCAGCTAGCCAAGCTATGCACGACTTTTTCAGAATTACTGCAGGGCTCAAACGAATCAATTTATTACTGACGATAAACAATTTACGATTTTATGTTATTACTGTGAAATGGACGCCTTTTAATGAGTCTGGTACTCAATATTCAATGTTTTTCCCTTAAATCACTTTTACTATTAACTTTCATTCGTATCTGAGAGTTTTTTTCTTATTCGTGATTGATTGGCGTATGGGAAAATTGAACGAGTTCATCATCATTATCATCAGCCTATTAGTATAATGTTCCCACTGCAGGGACTCAGGCCTCCTTTCTAGGAGAGGGATGGGCTATATAATCCACCACGCGCGGGTCCAGTGCGGATTGGTAGATGTCAAATGTCTTCGATTTTTTTGGTTCTAAGACAAGCCGGTTTCCTCACGATGTTTTCCATCAGTGAGAGCAGTGGTGATGAAATAAGTTACACAGAGTAATGCGCCTGCCTGGTACGAACCCACGACTTACTGTTCGCAAGTCGGGGCCACCACCACTGGATCACCGCTGCTCACTACTTATTAGGTGCCTACTCTAGAACAAAATGGTGGATGGAACTAGGGACTTTTATCGTTTTTAACCGACTTCAAAAAAGGAGGAGGTTATATGTTCGTGTGTATGTATTTTTTTTTTTTTTTTTTTTTTTATGTATGTTACCTGATTTCTCCTCCATTTGTGAACCGATTCTCAAAATTCTTTTTTTATTTGAAAGAGTATAGTCCTGAGGTGGTCCCATTTAAATTTGGTGAAGATCTGATCCTGATCTTCGGAGATATACAATAGAACTCTTCAAAAATAGACGGCAAATCTGTCGTGATTGCTGCAATCGCTTGGATGTTTATTGTTTATACAACATCATGACGTAACATCACGCCTGTATGATCTGAGGGGGTACGCAGATGTGTAGACCCAGATTTGGACAGTAAGATATTATGTAATGTTCCATTTATTGGGGATAAATAAAACCTATTATTTGTTTGGGAACAACTAAAAATGTAAAAATAAAAAACTTTTTTGCAAAAAATAAAACCGACTTCAAAAACACAAAAAAGTGAAAAACAAAAAAGAGAAAAATAAACTTCACAAGAAAAAGCAGCTTCTGAAGTCGGTGGCAAAGAAAACGAAATCAAACAAACAAAATGTCACCGACTTTTCACTCTTTTGTGTTTTACAGATTATTTACGGGTAACTTTACATTGGTTAATCTCTATGGTTTTCGTGCACAGATAAAGATAGACTATATCTGTGATTTAGTGACACCCTTGGCGGACATAGTTTCTGACCAAACTTTCCTCGCTTGAAATCCCCGAAGGGTTAGGCAAAGGTGTACCTATAAGTACACCCACATTTCGCCGAAGATATTTAAGCCCCCAAGAAAACCCAATAACACTTTGCCCAACCCGAGAATCGAACTCAGGATTTCATGCACCTCACATGGATTTCGCAAGAGACTAAGAAAGACCATGGGTGGTTTTTAGTCAGTAGAAGTCTGACACTCCCTTTCGCTCTGGCCAAGAGCGGGAGGGGTTATTTGATGATTTCCCAACCCCGAAAAAAAAAGGATCTCTTGCACAAGACAGTCAACAACTTAGCAAGCGGTAAATAAACTTCATAACGTCTCGTACTACTCTAACGCAAAATGGTGTATGACACTATATTGTGTATGCGTTGCATTCGCGCCAAAATGTAAAATGAGAGCAACACATAGAAAAACATTTTTTTTAATTATGTAAATGTTTAATGCTTTTCATTAAACGTTAAATGGAAATTCATTCACAAACAAACATTCATAGATTAACTGATTAATGATGGTAAAATAAATCGACATTTTGCATTCAAACCTTTTAAACGAATAATTTATTCAGTGGTTTCGACAGAATGTTTTTAATTTGAGCCAAATCCGTCACTATGGAATAAATGGACTTAAATACAATGATTTTCACGTTTTAACAAACGCGCGG
The DNA here is from genome assembly GCA_949774965.1 of Diarsia brunnea. Taxonomy (NCBI): domain Eukaryota; kingdom Metazoa; phylum Arthropoda; class Insecta; order Lepidoptera; family Noctuidae; genus Diarsia; species Diarsia brunnea. The sequence goes on along the minus strand of OX459013.1, from coordinate 13,759,132 downwards.
GTTTAAAGTGCATTATTATCAATGCATACGAGGTTGAAAATAATTGGAGAGGTTTAGGCGCCCCGCAGACGAAGCCACTTTAGTTAAAGCGACTGTCAACTTATTATGGTGGCTGTCACATAATCATGGTGCTAGGTTACATGAAGGATGTAACCAAGGTTTGGTCACAATATTCTGATTTACAAAGTGTCCATGGAGTTTCTTGCCAGTTCTGCTCCATAGAGATCTACGCTTTGGTGTGGGCAACCACAGTACTTTTTCTGGTTTTATACCTTATGACTAGGATTGTAGCTACATTGCATTGTTGTATTTGTTTCGATAACTCAAAAGTGCATATATCTGCTCAATAAATGCTTTGATTTTGTCACTCTCTCGCCGACACATTCCGAGGCAGGACAATAATGCGAGAGCATAGTACACCTTAAAGGAGCCCAATACTATCGCTACAAAGGGCAGGGCGGGGGTTGCCATTTTCGGAAACTAGCATCTTGACACAAATGCAAAAAATTGTCAGTTGATAGTTGCAGCAATTCAGAATATTGTTAGTCACCGATTGCAGCAACTGAAACTCGCAACTGGAGTTGCTATGTCTTTGCATTTTCTCAAAATTAAATGAAAAAATCTAGTAAAAAAATTGTTAGTTGCCGATTGCCGCAACTGTCAGCTTAAAGTTGCTACGTGTGCTAAGCGCCTTAACATCGAATACGCACCCGTCGAACATGCCCAGATCGAAGTTTTATTAAATTTCGCCGGAGCATAATTCATGCGAAACTTGCTCGTAATGGATGTTTGCTCAATAAATTGGACGCGATTCAATAAACAGCGAATTAGAAAATTGGATTGCGTTGTTAATTATATAGATACATTAGTGTTGCTTTAATATAACGAAACATTATTTATGCAGAGTAATTTGTTTGGATTTAAAAGTTCTAGGACCATGTTTAGAGCTGAAGTGATAGTTGAAACTAGGTGTATTTAACGTGTGGACATCTTGCAAAAATCAATTAGCTCAAAATTATTTATCAAAGAACCTCTTAAGGGAAGCGCCAGGGAAGCTCGTGAAATTTTAATTTTCTTACGTTTTCGCAATCTGTTGATCAGACTGCGTATTGATTAAAATATGACAGGCAATCGTAAGACCCCTAGCACACGGCGTATTTTAAATGCGCAGACGACGCGATGATGACGCGCGTATACGCGCTTCAAACGAGATTTGAACGCAATCTTGTAACTTAGGCACACGGGGCGATCGCGAAACGCGCGTCGTCGGCGCGTATACTTGCAGATACAGCGATCCCAAACCGCTCTTAGTACGCGCTTCAAACGAGTTTCGAACGAGCTTCGCACGCGCGTTTGTATCATGTTTTAAGCGCGTTTGAATCTAATCTATAAATACGCAAACATTGGCATCTACGGCGCCGACGACGCGTGTCGTCGGCGCGTTTAAAATACCCCGTGTGCTGGGGGCCTATCAAATAAGGCTTTAATATCAAATCTTTAATACATTACCTTAAGTTCAAGTTTTTAATCCAATTCAATTTCGTTCATAAATTTCATAAAAAAGCACATCTAAAACATTCAAACCGTTTTGATGATAAATGGGAACAGTTTATACTCACTTACAAGCGAAAAATGATCACTGTAGCGCCCCCTACCGGATAAACACTATAACACCTGTCTTAGAACCATCACCGATAAATTACAAATCAATTACAGAAAACCCCATTTAAATCGTTCAAACCGTTCTGGAGACAAATGGGAAGATTCGTTTGCGCACAAACAAACAAACAACCTTTCACCCTAAACGCATATACCTTCTCCGTTCCGTTGTGGGTAAAAATAGATTATTTATTTATATATTTAGGATCTCCAACAAAGGATATACACAGACCATGTTAAATACATAAAGGATGACAAAAGTATCAAGTGTACTCCTTCACTTACAGGAGACCACTGCATGCACGTGTAGATACGTTTGTAGTCAGCAAACGTTGGGCTGTGAAATTGATTTGTACGAGTTAATGCGACGACAAAACGATGCGTTATGTGAGTCGCGGGCGACGCGTGACAACACGGTCACACGTACAGTCAGAGCCCAGCATTATATGACCCCCCTTCTCACACCACTTGCCCTCTTCTTCTTTATACGAGGGGTCAGGTAATGCTGGGCAGTGACTGTACAATGTCACATGGCCTCGTGCCATCATCGCCGTCACGATTCCAGCCTGCAAAACACTATAGTACTGAATGTCCAGCTGTCCACACATACAATACTCTATTGAAACCAAGTACAGTGACAATAGTGACAATACATTTCAGTCATTGGAGAACGAAGAAAACGTGACCTGATGAGAAACCTTCGTATAACTGAAAAATGAGAACTTGCAAAGATATGATCCACCGAACTGTCCCTGACTGCAATAAAAATATTGGTTTCTATAACTACTCACTTTCTAGTCGGGGATTTTCGTAAAAATTATAACTTTTTTTTACCGTCGTGGATTTTTTCACGATTTTTAATTTTACTTGCCGTCGTCGTGGGTAAAACAAACAAGCAACCTCTTACCCTAAACGCATATACCTTCTCCGTTCCGTCGTGGGTAAAAAACTAATTCAATGTGATTAAAGGGACTTTAGTGGGTAGATAACAAAACACAATTTGAACTTTGCTGACTACTCTGGTGTATTTTTGCAATGGATAACAAAAATTAATAACCCACCCCAGACAATAAAAAACGCTATGCAAACTTGTTGCTCGACATCATCCTTGGCTATGGTAAATAAGGCAAGTTCATTTGTATTTTGCTAGGCTGGCAACTCAGTCGGTATCGACTGGTTTAGCTATGAACCCAGGAAATTGGTATTATTCGTGCTGACGACGTGTGCGGGATACAGTCCATTCACAATTATTTTATCTATGACAACTGTATTGCTAACCTTATGTTAGGGGCTGCGGTCCTGTCGGGGCTGCGGGTTGTTCTAGGACTAAGAAGGAACATGGGGTGGTTTTTAGTCAGTAGAAGTCTGACACTCCTTAACGCTCGAGCGGGAGGAGTCATTTGACGATTTTCCAACCAAAAAAAGGGTGCAAAGATGTCACTATTATTTTGACGTCTATGCCAAATGAAATACAAAATAACCATGAATCTGTGAAAGGACTTGAGTACAACATGGCGTCGTATTTTGAAGGAAATTCGTGGTTAATTTCGATAACGTTTGCATTCATGATTGGGTTTGGAACTTTGATTAGAAGTGTGTCTTTGAATGTTTTGAAGATGGTGTAAGTTTTGGTAGTACGTGTTGAACTTAGATTCCTTGTTTATCTATAATCTTCTTCGATTTCAACGGGGAAAGTTTTCTTCGTTGATACTAAATTGAAACGTAGTTTGTTCTACTGAAACATTCGGAATTTTAGCTGTTGTCGACTGATGGCTAATGCTGTGTCATCATCCTGCTCTTGTCCCAAGTTACTTAGGGTCAGCTCAACACTGTATTTTTTTATACTCTTCTCTGTCAAACATTCATTTGCTCCTTTTTCTTTCATATCGTTGCCCACACAATCCACCATCGTTCCTTGGACTTCCTCTCCCGCTCCATCGATCAACATTTATATTAATTACTCTTTTAGTCACATGCGATTCATCCCTTCTATCCTATTGATACCAATAAATAATGCACGAAGTAATTACAAACGCGGTCTAGCTGATACTACAGTCAATTCTGTTTATACAGCTAGAACTTACTCAGTCTAAATCTTAGAACTACAGTTAAAGTTCTCTCATTCCACAGTTCAGCGTTTCTGGTAACAGAAAGCATAGTAACTGAAGCACAAAGAGCAACTTAACATTTCACATCGTCAGCATTTCGAACAAGCTGTAGTGAGGTTAACATTAAAATGCAGACGCGAAACCCAAGACGTGCCAGCTGAAAAACTTATGAGCTATCGGAGGATCGACATTAATATTATGTGGTCGGATATTGCTGTAAGACGGCCGGATTATTTTTAATGGGTTGAGTTTCACAGTGCAATGATTTTTGGAAATCTATCTGACGGACTTATTAGATTTTTTTTGTCAACTACCCTATTAATTTTTTTTATATACAGGGTGGTTCCGACGATACGACAATAAATGAAACCACTGGTAGTTCTAGTTCACAGGAACATTTTTAAACTATCAAATAAATCCTAACACCTTCGTGGTGCCGACGATACGACAACAAACTACCTAAATGTCTTTGCCAAATTCTTTTGTTACATTTTATTTCCACTCGTTAATCGGTGCAAATTATTCCTAAGGTTAGTAAACCAATATTTGTTTGTAAATTGTAATGTATTTCGTTAACAGTTTTATGCTACTTAGTTTTATTTATTTTTTTTTATTTTGGTGTTAAAACTTTTTTGATAGTTTAATAATGTTACTGTGGACTAGAACTACCAGTCTTTTCATTTATTGTCGTATTGTCGGCACCACCCTGTATAAACAGTCTCTAGTATAAACAGAAGTGGGTTTTACACAGTTTTGTCTGCACCTAACAATTTATTTACCATCCACTCGCATTCTCCAGTCATCCCGCGATCATGGCGCTTGCAACAGCGTCGATATCGGGAGCTCATAATAATCATAATCGCGGGATATGTCCCGTAATGACAGTATTAGTTCTCTAATCGTCGTTTGACGGCACGGTTGGCGCACGGTTGGCTGAGCGATTGGACTGCTGCGCTGCGTGTCGCGGGTTCGATCCCCGCACGGAACAAATATTTGTATGGCCTACAGATAGTTGTTTCGGGTCTGGGTGTGTTTGTGTATGTGACTTTAAATGTTTGTAAACGCACACAATACAGGAGAAATTCCTAATGTGAGGCAACATTTAAAAAACAAAAAAACCATTTCCAAGTTGCTATTGTCTAACGAGTTAAAATCTTAAACCATTACATCAAAAAGAATTTTGAGAATCGGTTCACAAATGGAGGAGAAATCAGGTAACATACATAAAAAAAAAAAAAAAAAATACACACACACGAACATATAACCTCCTCCTTTTTTGAAGTCGGTTAAAAATAACAAACGACCGCTTGTTATAAGATCTCATCTGGCAAGATTACGACGGAAGCGGAGATAGTTTTAAAAATTGCAGCGTCTTCAACCCATTTTGTAACTAATCCTTTTACGAGAAACATTCCGTGTTACGTTGCTATTATATTTTTAGCGAACAATGTGTTCTTCTATTTTTCACAACGGATTTTGTTCATGTGGAACGGTAATTTTTTACTGGCTTTTAAGACTAGAAAGTTTTATATGAATACAAAGCTTTTTAGAAGGATTAACCAGCATTTTGGTAGATTATGTCAATATAACATAACACCACACCTGTAATCCCCGAAGGGTAAGGCAGAGGTGTACCTAATAGTACACCCACATTTGGCCAGTTATGTTTAAGTCCCATGTAATTGGGGGAGAGCTTATTGCCATCAACCGGGCACAAATCCAGACTCCGTGGCTGTTACTGATAAATTCCTGATGGAAAAGCCAATAACACTTTGCCCGACCCGGGAATCGAACCCAGGACCTCATGCTCAGCAGTCGCGCTTGCGACCACTAGACCAACGAGGTAGTCAATCCATCACAATTAGCCTTTTCCCAAAGTTGTGGTCGGTTTCCAGTATAACCAGCCTCGATTCGAAGAGTCGTATGCTCTATATCGCTCACTGTCGTTAAGCCGCAAAGGGGCACACATACGACTTTGCGAATCGAAATCGAATCGATGAGTTTGTGAATACAGGGGCTGATGCTGCTGAATACCAGTAATTCACACAAAACGGCTGTCTACTTGATCCCGACTACCCAGTTTCTGGGTTACAAACTACAGCGACAGCCGGGACCAACTTCTTAATGTTCCTTCTGAGGTACGATCTCAGCTCTCTCGGTGCGGGTTGTTCGAAAGAGATACCGCAGCCCCAAACACAAAGGGCTAAGAAGGAACATGGGTGGGTTTTAGTCAGTAGAAGTCTGACACTCCCTACCGCTCCGCCCAGAGCGAGAGGAGTCATGATGATTTCTTATCCGCCAAAAAAAAAGAGTACGATCTCCGGCCTGTCTTTACACAATCGAATATGACGTAAATTAATTTGTCGATACCTACAAAACGATACCAAATTGTCACCAGTAGAAATCAAATCAAATTCAATTTGAATGTCACTCAACAATATTGGAATTTGGACATCAAAGTATCATAAGTTGTATCAAATTGAATTTGTCCCTTAGTTTATCATAAATCAGTCCTTGATTTGATAACCTAATTTACAGGTTTAATGTTTTTAATATAAATCGAAATAATTACACTCAAATTGATTGCCTCATTGGTCTAGTGGTCACAATCGCGACTGCTGAGCATGAGGGCCTGGATTCGATACACAGGTCGTGCAAATTGTTATTGCGTTTTTTCATCAGGAATTTCTTAGGTATCAACCGGAATAGGAATAGGCTCGCCGTTTATTACATGGGACTCAAACATAACATCAGGCGCTATAGGCGTCCCGTCGGGGCTGCGGGTTATTCGCAAGAGATACCGCGGCCTCGACATGAAGGGCCAAGAAGGAACATAGATGGTTTTTAGTCAGTAGAAGTCTGCCCAAGAGCGGGAGGGGTTATTTGATGAATTTCCAACCGCAAAAAAAAAGGCGCAATAGGCGTGATGTTATGTAATTACTCAAAACGCCGCAGCATAAAATAAGCCTACTAAATAAATGTTAACAATGCTAATAAAGATCAAAATAAACCTTTAAAGCTTGCCCACTAAATCTTCTTCGCACTAAACTTTACAACCCCGTGACGACCGAGAAATAACTACCGCGTTTTAAAATGTTTCTTCGCTTACCTGTCTCTTTCTCTCCCTCCTAGATTGTCTCTATCTCGCTCTGCTCACAAAAAATAAATGATAGTTATTCTGTAAAATATTTTTACACGTAATTATTTTTTCTTATATGTTGCGGTATTTGTAGACGCTTATAATTTTGCAAGTAAATATGGAACATGAAACTATGAAATCTTAAAGTTGACATTACTTCAAGATTTCATAGTATAAATCCAGTCAAGTTAGCGATCAACCTCGGAATGAGAGAAACTAACCTGAATTTTCCTAATAAAAATCTTTAGTTAGGCGTTTTAAAAGTTGTCTCAAAAGTCTCATAAACTCTCTAGTTCTTCAATAAAAACAAGGCTTTTTGCGTTACGTCGTTATATGTTATAGGAAAATTCCATGGCGCACTATTTCCTGACATTCTATCTTTTCATCCATATTTTATTGACTCCCACACATTGATCACACGTGCCATCGCCGACGACGACAATATCACCTGACACTCCTGACAGCAAGCGATGACGCATTCACAGATATTACACACGTGACTATAAGTAACCTTTAGCTTATGTAGGTATAACATCGTCATTTCAGCCTGGAACCAGGCACTGCCGGGTTAAGCCCTCCCCTTTCTTCAGCCATTCCTCTTTGTTCTGTGCGTCCCTTAACCATCCGTTTCCCGCGAACTTGACCATATAAAAATACGTTTATGTTTATTTTGCTATCACAAACGAATAGTAATAGGGAATAATAATACCCTATAATACCCTATTACAGTGAACAGTAATAGGGTAGTTACCTAAAAAAATCAAATTAGACCGTCAGATAGATTTCCAAAAAATATTGGACACGTATTTTTTTTTGATACAGTGCTTTGAAAACTCGTGTGACGTCATATTCAAAGACATTAGTATGACATTTTTTACTGGTGAGTGACGTCACGACCCCCCACTCAAATCTTTGACGCGTTTTATCTTCGTCAATTTTTATTGATTTGATAAAACAAAGAATACGTATCCAATATTTTTCGAAAATCTAACAGACGGACTAATTAGAATCATATTTTTTTAAATCAGTAAACATCCCTATTATTTAATCTAAAACACAGGGTAAACATTTGTGAGAGACTGGTGCCCAAAATAGGCATACATTACCTGTGTTACGGGTCAATCGTCAACACAAGCCCATACAGTTGTAGGAGTGACGGTTTCCTCATGATGTCTCATTTACACGAAGTATAATTAGCTGGATTGTTTCAATTTTGAAATAAAATGATTATTAATAATATTAGCGCCTGGTTGGTTTTTACAAGTTTTTACCCATGACCGCGATCGATAAAAATAGGCTACCATTGGCTTGAAACTTAGTCCAATTTTAAATTCACCTATAATAAATTACAGTGTGCGTCAGATTTATTATAGGCAGTATTAAGTTTTTGTACATATTTGGTGCCAGCCATCAAATAAATAATTGGTACCTCGCTAAAGAGGAAAACTTTTACGAGGAAAGTCCACGTCGGTTTTATCTATTTTTAGATGTTATAACTAGTTTATCTTTTCGTTAAAATTTAGTACGTCATTGGTACCTCAACATATGATTTTAATCGATTTATCCAAAACATAATTTTCGCCTACAAGAAGTTCGTAAGTGGTATTGCTTAAACTTCGAAAATCTGTCTTAGTACAGTCATCCTGACGCACACTAAATTGTTTTTTTTTTTTGTGAACAGGACAACAAACAGTGACATTATGAAAACTTATAATAATAATAATAATAATTTATTTTATTTCAGACACAATAAGATCCATAGAGTGTTAGTAACATAATATTAAATAACTTATTATCTAGTGTTAGTACCAATTGACCTCTGAACAAGAAAAATTAGGATTGGAGAGCTATAGCTCTCCGCTACAGTTCTCAGGATGCTGTTGCGACTATCTCTCACTCTCCTGAGTAGCGAGGCACTTTTTTTGCGAACTATCGCGTGAAAACCGTCAGTACGAGCTTGCGCAAACATCATCTCAACAACATCCTGAAGGCATTATTATACTGGACGCGCAGGACATCTAGCGACCTTTTGGTGTAATTAACCCATAGATTACCCGTGTACAGACTCTGGCAGTAGGCCTTGAAAAGAGTAATTTTAACTAGGTCTGTACACTGAGCAAATCTACGGATCAACATGTTGCACCGGACGGCTAGTGCCCTGCGCTCCCTTTCTATATCCACATCGTCTTTAAGGTCGTCGGACAGAAAATGACCCAAGTATTTGAAAATAGATACTTTTCGTATCATTGACCCGTTTATATAAAGTTCGGGGCCCTCCTCTCGGCATTTGCCGCCGACCTTAAAGACCATGTACTCACACTTATTAACATTATAAATTAAACCATGTGCGGCAGCGTAGGCTTCACAAGTCCCCAACAGTTTCCTAACAGCCTCCGCAGACGGACCCAGCAGCACCATGTCGTCCGCATAGCTGATGTTGTTAATGCTAACACCACCTACACTGCATCCGACACGCATGCTGCTCAGTCCCTCTATGAGGTCATCCACGTAGAGGTTGAAGAGCCTGGGAGACGTCAGACCTCCTTGTCTAACCCCACACTCCAACCTATACGAATCAGAGAGCGTACCATCCCATCTCACATGATTGGTCTGATTACCATACCAATACTGGAATAGCCCGCAAATTTCCGTCGGTATACCCCTGCTTGCCATTTTCTCCCAGAGCAAATCATACGAGACAAGATCAAATGCTCTGGAAAGATCAAGGAAGCAGGCGTACACCGGCGTACCGCGATCTACATAGTATTGCACTGTATGCTTGAGACTCAAAATCGCGCTTTCAGTAGAAAGTCCGGGACGAAACCCGAACTGCGCATCATGAAGATGTATATAGTCGTTAAGGCAAGTATCAAGCATACCGTCCAACACCTTTGCTATTATAGTCGCCAGAGAAATGGGACGATAGTTACCCTGATCAGAAATATCACCCGTCCTGTTCTTCACAATGGGAGTCACGATGGTCTTCATAAGATCATCAGGTAAGTACGCGGGACTAATACACATTGTGAACAACATAGACAGGACTCGCGGCAGGTGCACACCCGCGTGCTTCAAGTGCTCAATACTGAGCCCATCATGTCCTGGAGATTTGCCTCGACTCATACCGTTTATGACTGCCCTAACTTGTTTACTCGAGAATCGAATTAGAGGCATAGCTCCACAACTGCTGGGCTCAGTATCTACCTTCACGCTTGAGGGACCGAGAGGGGACTGAACTCGAAAGTGCTCTTTGAACATATTCGAGATTCCAGTGGGTTCACTTAAGCCTCCTACACTCGTAGGGAGTCCAGTTTTCCCGTCCAGCCTACCAGTGGATTTCCAGAAATCACAAAAATTTTTACTAGCCCGTTGTTCCGCCAATCTATCCATAATAATCTGCTCAGCATGGTTTTGGCAGTATTTCAACCGGCTTTTAAAACACTTTCGCTTCTCATGCATATTATCATAGATAGGTCCCGAAGAGGGACGTTTGTTTTCTTTCCAGGTCTGAAAACTAATCCTGGCCTCACGATGAGCATCTCTTACATGCTCATTCCATCCACACACACGCTTGCCCCGTCTCGGCCCCCCAACGCGAGTCACTTTAGATTTCCTAGCCGCCACACACAGTATATCAGTATATTATAGCTAGGTTAACAATGACACACTTCCCTTGTATTTTTTGTAATTTTTATGGTGTACATAATAAAGAGTATTCTATCTATCTATGTATAATTATAATTCTATAATCTCCATTACAGTTGCCCTTTGCATGTATTACTATATTAAGTATAGACAGTACATCAGCAGTCTCTGCAGGAAGCCTGACTGACAGACAATCCAATTGCCCTATATGCATTAGTTACCAGCACTTCTGTATAGGAAACTAGATTATCGAGTGTGAGCTCGTTAGCGGATAGCGGAGTAAAGGTTAAGTTTTATTGTTGGAGGCGGAACTAGGTGAAATGTGGAGTGTTTGTGTCTGGGGATTGTTTATGGTGTTACAAAGACTTTTATTTACCATTCTTCTGTTTAATTGCAAAGGTGAGATAATTCTATTCCGTTTTGTTTTATAGAAGTAAAGGTGTTTTTTACCCGACTGTGTTTGACCTGTATGTATTTTTGAATGTATGTCCGTTTCTTTGTTCCCTCATAATTCCTTAACGGATGAACGGATTTGTATAGGATATACGTCGTTAGATTCGTGTTGGTCACTGGCTACATAAAATTAAAAAAAGAAACAGAAAAATTGCGGATTTCGGCGGCCATAATCGTGGAGTTAGTATTTTTTTTCTTCCGTTACCGTCGAGTAGGGTATCAAAATAAAGAGATTGAAAAGGAGATTACAAAAATATATAAAAGTTATGTGTTTAAATGAAATTCAAAGCGTATAAAAAAGCTTCGCAGACAATTAAATACTTCGCAGACAATTTAATTGCCTGCGAAGTATTACTAAAAACTGAAAATAAAAAAAAATAGTTAAAAAACTAAAAAACCAGACTGAAAAAACTGAAAAGCAAAAAAAACAAGCACCAAACTTGGAAGCAGGCGGGGTCCATTTGAATATAAAATTATAAAAATAGTATATACCCCGCCTGCTTCCAAGTATTGTGCTTGTTTTTTGCTTTTCAGTCGGGTTTTTATTTACGTTTTTGCCTGAAGTGATCTTATAATATAAACACAGCTACAATTTACATTAAACTTAAAGTCACAACCAGTCTAAGAACCATAACATCACGCCTGTAATCCCCGAAGGGTTATGCAGAGATACACCCTCCACAAAACATGAAAGAAAGACATATGGCTGAGATAAGATGCTATCCATAATTTTCTACATTTTAATCTGCGAAAACAACCGTGATACAAACTTCACCATTTACTTTCGCAACAAATTTCATTTCTCGCCTTTATTTCTAACTAAACAAACACTCAGAAACTCGTCGTCTAAATCAAAGTGTAAGAAAGAAAAAGTTCAACAGTCCAGTGTTACACTAAAACAAGGGAGGGGTTGGAGAAACACGTTATTTTCTCTCCCTATTGTACGACTTCGCCCGAGGTCTTGTACAGTCAGCAACAGAAGTAGATTAACAATACTCAAAGTTTCAAAGCAGGTTTTTTAATAAAAACTTGTTAGATATTACTTGTTACTAACAAGTTATTGAAAAGTAAGGAATATTTTGAAGAATAATATTCTGAAACATTAAAAATAATAACTGGAGGCCTGTACATCAAATAATTAAAATTCCGAAATGTTAATCTACTTCTGTTGCTGACCGTACAGTACCCGACAGTCATTGTGCTCTAAGGGGTACATTTTGTTTTTTATTGTTGAGGAGAAAATTATAGTTGTTCTTGTATGTAAATTGTGTGGTTTCTATAATTTTTCTTGCTTACAGTTATGTTTAAGTCCCACATGGGACTTAAACATAACTCCCCTATTACATAATAAGGGGCGATCTTATTGCCATAAGAAGAAATTCGTGATGAAAAATCCCAATAACAATTTGCCCGACTCGGGAATCGAACTCAGGAACTCATTCTCACCAGTTAAGCTTGGCACCACTAGGTAAACGAGACAGTTAATCATATAGGATATTTAAGGATCGCTGTCCTTTAATTTTTTGCCTTTTTTTTGTCCGGATATACCCGGGTGCTTAAGAACCGGTTACAATCAGGCGCTTTAACTGCCCCTAACTTATTCGCTAAAACAAGGGAAAAACATGTTATTTTCTTCCGGCATTATGCGGCCCAGCCCGAGGTCATGTACAGTTGTACCAAGCAGTTATTGTGCTCCATGAAAATTCTTATCGTTAAATATAGTAAGTTTTAAGGAAGGTTTTGTTATCTACTGTTGTGGAGAAAATTGCTGTGGTTAATTATGTGTTTTTCTTAATAACTGGTATACCGGAGACGGCTTGATTAATTTTATCGGTGTACACTAACAATTAACATTATAAAGAGAATGGATTTAGGCATTAATCTTCGGAACTACTGAATCGATTCCGATTTTTTTTTAACTACTTATGTATTTTGCAATTTGCTTTTCACAATTTGTATAAATAAATGGACCTTTTAATGTTATTTTTATTTATTTTTAAAATACTATCCTGAAGTATCCTGTTTGATCTTTAGTTAAATAAAGAAATCTTGGTTTTAAAATTATTAAGTCTAGTCTAATGACACATGGGGCGACCACAAATTGCTAGTTTCAAATAAATAACAACTCGTTTAACGCCCCATTTACACTACAAAATATTTATAAAAGACTACAATAGATCTACAATAAATTACCTCTACCAATTTCCAATACACAGTTAAGTGTACCTTTTTTTTTTTTTGGGGCGGTGGGAAATCATCAAATAACCCCTCCCGCTCTTGGGCAGAGCGAAAGGGAGTGTCAGACTTCTACTGACTAAAAACCACCCATGTTCCTTCTTAGCCCTTCATGTCGAGGCCGCGGTATCCCTTGCGAACAACCCGCAGCCTCGACAGGAGTTAAGTGTCCCTCAATTTGAATAATAAATAGGGTTGGTTTCTATGTAACACCTTGTGAACGGCGCAGTTGGTGACATCTGTCACCTTACCCGTAAACTATTCCTCCAATTTTCAAAGGGGATAGAAACTTTAAAATTACATTCCGCGCCACGAATTTTTGAAAACAAAGAACTTCTACTTACTTACGTAGCTACAACTCAATCATCATCTGCCTAGCATTTTCCCATCAATGTTGTGATCGGCTTCCAATCTAACCGGATGCAGCTAAATATCATAATTTTACATGGAGCGACTGCCTATCTGTTCTCCAGAACCCAGTTAATACTGAGTAATACCCTTTGGTAAGACTGGTTGTCAGACTTTCAGGTCACTGACTACCTGTAACGACTGCCAAAGATTTATATATGGCAACCGGGACCAACAGCTTAACGTGCTTTCCGAGGCACGGAGGGAACTCAGTATGTAATGGGTGGTCACCCCTACACAGACTAACCTAGGCAAGCGCGGCTTAACCTAAAGATCGACTCGAGTTCCAGTAATTATTTAGCCACGAGCTCCTCTTCCACAACAAATAATTCAAAATTCAATCAATTCAAAGTAACACAATGTATACGAAACTAACGAGTAATTTCACTTGGTCGGGTTATATTTTAGCGATATAAAGTGCTGTCGTCTATTGTTTTGTGGTACTGGAACGTTTCATGTATCACGACAGCGGTTTATCACGCATCGAATCGAATTTGGAATTGGGACCTAGCTATGGTGGCGCCATCTATAATGAGATTTTAACGGTCTTCTCTATTAAAATACTGGTAAACAAGTACCCATCCGTATGTTTCTTCTTTTGAGATAAACAATCTGTTAAATAACTCCCTAACATTTATTGTGGAAAGTACAACATAAAGAATTTAGAAGGAAAGGGAGTAACGTCGTTCATTTAACCTTACGTAATTAATTTTGACGACAAAGTAATGTATTGCTCCCAAGAATGCACCCTTAAACCCAAAGAAATACTTCGAAACTCAATACATTTTAATGAAATACCAATCTTTATTGGTCCTCAAAGAGGAAGACCACGTCATCAAACTTGCTACAACTAGCAACCATTACAAAACAAACTCTGTCATCATCCGATAAAGTTTAATTTCCCCTGTCTGTTTCCTTCTCCAAGGCACCACATGTAACTCTTGCCACAACATGACATAAGAAAATAAACTTTGTCTTTTTGGGTTAAAGTTTAATTTGGCTCGTCAGTTCTGTGAAGTGTTTCGGACATTTTCATTTGGGAATTCCATGTGTATCTCTTTTTCTTTCTTTCTTAGAATGATTGATGGGTACTTTTAATGTTTTAATGAGATTCCTCTGTTGTTGTTCGTAATGTAGCTCAGATGTTTCCCATTACTTTTAATGTTGGATTAACAACTGTCCAAGATTCCTTCTAATTTGAAGTATGAGCTTTTCGTTTTTGTGGAAAACAGTATGGTCGTTACTTTGTTTGTTATTAGTTTTTAATCCCCGACGCAAAAAGAGTTGTGTTATAAGTTTGACCGATTTGTGTGTCTGTCTGTCTGTGGCAACCATAAGTGGCAACGCAACGGGTGAACGATTTGGATACAGATTTTAAACATTCAATTTAGTTATTAGATCATGAGGATTTTGTAGATAAATAATCTCGTAGAAACAGATTGTTTCTTTATTAACAAGGACTATTAAAACATGGATGATAAACAGGATGCAATAGGATCGATTTTTCAATACACCAGAACTTTCGTTGGACGATTTTTAACTCCTCCAAGTAGTTTTACCACGGACTTGTGTACCTGTCTTACACTAATGAGATGCGTGCACACGTCAAGAATCGTGTTTCCAAAAGAATTACACATCATGGCAAGTTCTTGATCTACTTAAAAATGTGTTTGTTTATATTTTCGAGCGTATGGCACTCGTCATACGCTCAAAATCAGCGTCAGGTGGTGCACATTATTATTAATTTGAATTATATTGAATTTGTTTTGTTAATTGTTAAGGAGTTTTTGCCAAATAAACACAATTTTCTTTCTTTCTAAAAAAAAACAACTAGTACAGTAGGCACAGATGCCAGCTCACCTAGCTAACACTGTCAAACTACAGATAATAGATTTTCAACTTTATCACTAAAGCAAGCTTGATTAAAAAAATATATATATTTTGGGTAGCTGATGTGCTGTGTCTGTATAACAAATCTTTTGATACTTAAATGATACTAACTGATACCCGCGGCTTCGCCCCCGTGAATGTCGGCTATCGCGACCAAAAGTAATCTTTTCACCCCCCTTTCAACCCTGTTTTTGCAATAAAAAGTAACCCATGTCCTTTCACAGGCTTTAGACTATCTGTGTACCAAATTTCATTTAAATCGGTTCAGTAGTTTTGGCGTGAAACCGCGACAGATAAGTAGACAGAGTTACTTTCGCATTTTATAACATTAGTAAGGAAGTAAAGATTGACAGGGGAGCGCTTTTGTTACATTTTTGATAAGTTGTAAAGAAAAGACAAAAAAAAAATCTAATTAGTCCGTCAGATAGATTTCCAAAAAATATTGAACACATATTTTTTCTTTTTTCACGTCAACAAAAAATTAAGACGATACAGTGCTTCGAAAAGTCGGGCGACGTCACAGTTTGGTCCATTTTTTACCAGACTGTGACGTCAAAAGCCGATCTTTGTCACGCTTTATTTTCGTCAATTTTTAATTAATTTGATAAACACACGTATCCAATATTTTTCGATAATCTAACAGACGGACTAAACAGAATCATATTTTTTTTAGTCAGTCAACTACCATATTCCATCAACGCGAACTATCACACTGCATTAATAAGCTTCTCATTATCTTTTACGCACCAAAAACTATTTAAAATAACAATTTCATAAATAATAATGATAATTGCGAGGGAATCACATCAGACAGCGTTGTTATGGCGACCACTGCACTGTGATTAACGTAAATGAAAGTATAAAACAGACTCGGCAATCTTATTTATTGCAAGTTGTGAAATCTGTATGGAAAAATCTGTTGGGAAAGTAGAAATGAGCTTTCATTTCTTTGTCTGTGTGTGTCTATTTTGAAATATGGTAGCTTTTTTTATGACCTGCGTTCTTGTATGGATCAGAATGCTGGGCCACAAAAGGGATGCATGAAAGGCATTAACATGTGGCTGAGATGTGAATGCTGAAATGGGGGATGTGTAGTGTTACGTGTATGGATAAAATAAGAAATGAGTAGGTACGGTCAGCAACAGAAGTAGCTTAAAGAAGGAATTCAGCAATTATTCCTAATGTTTCAGAAGATAATTCTTTAAAATATTCCTTTCTCTTCAATAACTTGTTAGTAACGAGTTTTTATCTAACAAGTTATTATTTAAAAACCGGCTTTGAAACATTGAGTAGTGTTAATCTACTTCTGATGCTGACTGTACCTACATAAGAGGAAGTCCGAAAGTGGTGCCGCCGGTGACTGAAAAGTTGTGTGGAAATCGGTAGTCGTGGTATGGGTATGTGATGCGGAGGAATGAGGAAAATGTCGTGAGGAAGGTTTTAAGTATGAATGTGGATAGGTATAAGAGTAGAGGAAGACCAAAGAAACGATGGATGGACTGTGTTAAGAATGATAGTAAGAAAGGAGGTGTCTCATGAGATGACGAAAAACAGAGAAGTATGCAAGAAGAACACATGCTGCGCCGACCTCAAATGAATTGGGATAAGTGCAAGAGAATGATGATCATGGTAGCTTTTTTTATACTGGACGTATTTATTTAAGTGGATCAATAGTTACCTTAGACGTCAAAGGATAAAAGTAACTGCTACTTACACAGAACATGAAAACAACAACTTTATTTGAGTCGAAGTGAATTAAACCAAGAATAGTAAAATACAGAAAATCGCTATTATATTTATTCTAGTGATTTTCTGTATTTAATATTTTTCTGAGCTCAAAGAACCATAACCTTTTTCTAATGTTTTAAACACGTTCACAAAATAACAATATATAAATAAAATTAGAGTTCAATTTTTAGAACTAAACACGAAGTCTTTTGACCAGTGAAACACTGCAACTAGTTCAAAATTAAATCAGATCCGGCTGGCTGGCGACGTGCGACTTTGGGATTACGTCTGTAAGTCACAGACGAATAAAACTGCATTATAGTGTTCCGGTCTGAAGGACAATCGACCTCATTTTGAACTAGAACGCATGGTTTGCGAATTTAGTTTCATTTTCCAAACAACAGATGGTGTTGCTTTGACCTGAGATTGAAACTCGGTTTAAAGCAAACTGGAATTTCACGAAACGGAACATTTTCTGGAATAAAAATACAAACTGAACTCGTATAATTTGATACCATTGTTGGTTTAACGATGTAGGTTTGTTTCAAATTATGTTGGCCAAATAAAACTCAGTCTAACAAAGACAAAATTTAACCGCCTCTAAGAACCTGTTCTAAATAAGTAAACGCGGCAAAAGGTGACAGCAACAATTTCATTCTCTATTTAAATGTCTCCCATTTGAATTGAGAACGACATTTTTGCCCAATTATTTTGGCGCTTTAACTTTTTTACACGTGTCAAGGGAAATAAAGGCGTTCAGCCTGTTAGTTGGCGGAACGTGACCTCCGCCATTTTACGTGGACTTTTCTCATGATATACCTACTTAGGTAACTGTCCCACTGCCGCGAGCGAGCGACTGACTATTTTTTCGCTCAAGAAACGTAGATGTAGATTCTGTAGATAATCTTTTCCACTTTCTATAGACGATAAGGAGGTGTAGGTACACCCTGTTTCTCATACCTGAAAAGACCCTGTGTGAGCACACTGCCGGCGAAAAGCCTATCCATGAACAGCAGAACCCGCTGAGAAACTAGATAGGTACATACCAGAACATCAAGCTAAACAAAACTGCATGATTGACTGATTTTCTACATGAACCTTGAACCCTAATGCTTTAGCGATAAAGTGAAAAACTTAATAAAGAAATTTGTAAATACTCATTACACCAGCAAGTGAAAGGTCGCAAATAATTGCCCGTCGCACTCGCGCACTTTCTCATACTCTAGCGACCATTGACTTATATATTACTGCGTAAAGACTGGGCGGACGGCATGTTAAAATGACGCCTCAAACGTGGTCCCAAAACGGTATTTCCTAAGCCGAAGTAAACGAATCCACGATCGGCTCTCTTCGGGTGCGGTCGTAAATTTTATTAAAAGCTTTATTTATGTTCTTTACACACGCCGCTTATACAAGGTTACGTTAACGAGCAGACTACACCGATTCTCTGTATGGCGAACGCGTCGAGCAAATGTTCGGACGACCGTATCTTTAGTTTTTATATCAATGCTAGATGCTAGCGACAAACAAAACTATCAAATCTACATACTCGCTGTTCTTAGTTCAATCCTGTCTAATTGCTATCTCCATTCACTGGTCGCTAATCGCCGTCAATGAGACAGTTCCTTGGTAAACTTCTCGTAATGATGGGATCCCTTCCTAATTGGACTTCCTTGTTTCCTTCGCTCTCGATTGTTATTGTAACTTGTTGTTAAGCTGTATTTGAAATATATTGTTTGATTTTTGACCTTTTGTTGCTCGTTTGATGATTTTGTTATTAAGTACCGTTATTTGTTGCAGGTAAGGCGATGTTGTTTTGGTGGTAAACGACGAGTTAAAGGTAGAATTTTTACAATGCCTTGAAACATGCATTCATTCAGAATGTGGTGGTGAAGAGATCAACAAGTCCTACAGTCAATGTGGCCGTAACCAAACCGTCTGCTATTCCTAAACCTGTTCTCCAATTCACTTCTGGTACTAAGTTGGTAACTAAGCCAGGTAGTCAGGGTAACCGCAGGTACATCAGCTCACACACTTTTCAAGATAGAACTAGAGGAACAAGTGGCCCAAAAACGAACGCGCGATGATGATGACTAAAATACGTAATTTAAACTGCATTTCTATGGATTATGATTCATTATTGAATTTTTATTATCAATTACTTGCTGTATTAATATAGCGGTAAATATATTTAAAGTATTATTCATAAGAAACAAAGCAGTGAACTAAAATTCATATGAAACATTCCAGTACCGAGTGACCGGACTACCGACTCGTTCTACATGCTAAAATTTATCAAACTTTCTAACTATTCAAATACCACGTTATCAAAGACCTACCAAACTAATAGTTAAGTACCAAAACTATCCTCTACAATAAGTCTCCCTACGAACAATAGCACAAATTGCAACTCCCAAACTGTTCAAAGTGGAAACCTACAATGAACACGTTCTAAAGCTGGCTTACTTGCACACCTACCTACCTAAATACCTGAGTACGTAAGTAGAGATACTTATGTTTCAAGTATTTCACACCTAAAGTCTTGGCCACAAGCTACAAACTCAAGCGACACGCGTCTTGCGACAGAACTGCAGATGAAACGAATTAACAAAGATGTTTAGAAGAGTATGCCGAGGAGCCGCCGCTGCTCGGATCAATTTTCAGTTAAAGCCGCGCTGGCCTAGGTTGGTATGTGGATGGGTGACCATCTATTTCATACCGAGTTTCTTCCGTGCTTCGGATAGCACACTAAGCCGTTGGTCCCGACTGTCATTTGGATCTTTGACAGATGTTACAGGTAGTCAGTTACCCGAAAGTCTGATAACCAACCAAGGGTTATCATCATATTACCCAGTACTAACTGGGTTGTGGACACTTGTGGAGATCAGGTAGACAGTCGCTCCTTGTAAAATACTGGTATTCAGGTGCATCCGGCTAGACTGGGAGGCGACCCCAACATAGGAAAACGCTAGGCAAATGTGTTAAGACGAGATACTACTACACACCGCGACTGGCGGATCTCACGCAAAGGCAACAAAAGACGTACTCCCATGTCACTTGACGCAAAGTCGCATCGACCGAGGTCGTAAACGGGGTCTAATACTACCGCTACCGCTTCAGGGAAACCGTATAAACTTCACTAATAACTTTAATACGTTCTCTAGTGCCGTCAGATCTTATGCTTCGTGGGAATCTAGACCACTTTGACTTTGATGTTAATGACTGCTATATTATGTGATAATACGCGTAGAGACAGCTGGTTGCGTTTATTTAAACTGTACTGCGTTTTACTGGGCAATGGGTTCGTGGTATTAGAAGTAGAACTGTCTTCTATGTTGCACAAAATGGAGGTCGAGTAGCGGCGGAATAGTTTTCGAGAAAAACTTTAAAAAAATATTTACAGAGGAACGAAATTTATGACTTCATCTGTGCCATACGGTTTCAACATGGAGTTTACATCTTGCTAGCCCAAAACTGCGCCATATTCACGGACTCGTCGGTGAAAGCAAGGGCATGGCTAGGTGGTGCAAAACTTCTGGAGCAGTAAGGTATAGTTTTTGAGCAGCCATGAGTCACTGGTTCACTCACGATGTCCTTCGCCGAAGGACTCTTACATAAAATACCATCTCAACATGAAAGATGTAACCAAAGTTTTGTAACAATAATATGATTTAAAAGGGACACTCTTTTAATCATCATCTTGCTACATCGTTCTCACATAATATATACCATCTCAACATGAATGATGTAACCAAAGTTTTGTAACAATATTCTGATTTAAAAGAGTGTCCATGGAGTTTCTTGCCGTTCTTCTCATGGGACCAACGCTTTGGAATGGGCAACTACAGTACACTCACAGTTATTATGCCTTGTGACTGGGACTGTAGCTTAGTGTGTTAGTTTATTTAGTATTTGTTCGACTAATTAAAAGTGCCTGTAACTGGCCTATTTGAAATATATGTTTTGATTTTGAAGCAAGTGATAATTAAACAAATACGGACATGAATCCAAAAAATCTGAGTTGCGCGTCTTGAGTAGGAACTCGAGACCCTCTGGTCCCAATGTATGTATTTAATACATATATTATTATAGTGATACCTAGATCCCTACACTTCAGTATTCAGAGCTCTAACTCCGCCTCCCGGCCTTACCCAACCCTAATACCAACACTAAGCATCCTATACACGGCGCTTACCTCAAGTAAATAGCGCAGAGCGTAAACCAAACACAATTGTGCCTAATGCCCCATAATGACGTAAGCGCCGTAACCAAGGAGTGTAGCGCTAACGAGTGTGTTGCCATGTTCCTTCAGCCAAATCCCCCATTGTACTGAGTTAAACACCCGTTTATATTGTACGTTTTAAACGCGGTTTATGGCTGTGAGGAGCAGAGATAATTGTTTTAAGGCTTATGACATTAGCAGTCGGTTGTCGTTGAAAGGCGTTTCTAATATGTGAAATAACGTACTTATCATTTGACGTACCTATACGGTAA
Organism: Diarsia brunnea; assembly: GCA_949774965.1. Classification (NCBI taxonomy): domain Eukaryota; kingdom Metazoa; phylum Arthropoda; class Insecta; order Lepidoptera; family Noctuidae; genus Diarsia; species Diarsia brunnea. The sequence continues at coordinate 13,737,373 of OX459013.1, read as the reverse complement.
GCCTGATCAATTCTTCAATTACTTAAACTAGCTGTTTGTTTGGGGGGTTATTTTAAGAGCCAATAATGCCACAAAAATCTGTACTGGCAACCGCGAACGGGAAGACGTTGCATTGGAAGACCTCCCACTAGGTGGACCGATGACCTGGTGAAGGTCGCGGTGATCCCCTGGATACGAGACGCACGGGACCGGTTAAAGTGGCGGCACTTGGAGGCGGCCTATACCCAATAGTGGACGTCTTTCGCCCGTAATGATGATTATGGGGATCATTCTAAGAGCGGTCATATTCTAATCATCTGTCAAAAAAAGTTGTTGACATTAATTTATAGTTACGGAGATAGGTCTTTCTTCGTCGCTTGCTGTTCAAAAGTGCAAAGAATCACACATGATTCACACCACACACATTTAACTCTAGAACGTTCAAATTGAAAGCTTCCTTAGTACAAGGGGGGTTAAATGTGCACCTAGCAGTAAAACGTCGAAATTGAGGACATTTAATTAAGTTAATGGATCATAAACTAAAGATCGCTAACTCAACGTAAATGAAGTTCTTGACATTTCGGTGCATGTAAAGGGGATTCTTTTACTGGTGATTACTTTCCTTTGAGGCTCGCCCGATATTCCACGGCACTAATAATGAAGGTTCTTGCCGGTTCTTCTCCATTGGAAACGACTAGCCCCAACTGTGCACCTTTTCTCGACGTTCTATAAGTGCTCATATAGGCTTATGTGTGAAATAAAACGTTTTGATTTTGAGTGTTCGCAAGCGTGACTGATGCGCATGAGATCTTAGTCTCGATTTCTGAGTCGGGCAAAGTACTATTGGTTTTTTCCATCAGGGATTTCTCAATATTAGCACAGAACCTGAACTTGTGACTGGTTGATTTAAATAGGCTCGCCTCCTATTACAAGGCAATTAAAAATAACTGGCGAAATGTGGGTGTGCTGTTAAGTATACCGAAATTACAATTCATAATGTTAACAGCGTCTGTGGCCATTTTAACACTTAACGTCTGCGCCGTAGATGCCGCCGATTTTAGTGTTTAGGTTTAATCTCGTTTGAAGCGCGTGTACGCGCAACATCTGCGCGTTTAAAATACGCCGTGTGCTGGGGGCCTTAAACTCCAGATGAAAGTGGATAAAGCAAAAAGAGTATGTAAGGATGCAAGTGACGTTCTGTAATTTCAGCCTAGTATGATGGGAAACAGGCGTAAGTTTATGTGTGTGTGCTATTCAAATGATTGCTGATTATTTGATTAGTAATCATTAATCCAATAAATTATTTGCGACTCGATCTCCATCTTTTTGAGTGTTTGTTATCTTCGTAATTGAACTACATATTCACTGTACATGATGGTGATCTAATTGCTTTTTCCTTACATTTATTTTACTAGAAATGGCTACGCCTACCAAATATTTTTCCCTACGACTACCAAATATTTTCTTGATTTTTGTTTCATTTTTTTTTCTTGCCCTTAATTAATGTTATATCATTAAAGGCGCTGCCAATGGTAAATTCCACATTACCACCGTCCTTCCACCTATTCATTACCGGCTATAAACCCACACAACACTAAAAATACTTATATAGGTATCCCCTAAAACCGCACCAATAAAAACTCGTTTAATATCCTGAAACCCCTGAAACTTACGACCTCGGCAGCCGGTACCGGCAGCAAATTGCTGAATTCTTCCAATGCATGTGGGTAGTTGTCAAGTAGCAGCTGTGACTTTTAATATAATTTGGTGCAACGAACACCGGTGCGCTGTAATCGCTTAGTTTGGCGTCTAGTGGGAGAAAAAGGAAGGCAGCGCTTTTTTCGCTTTCTGTACTAAAATTATAAAAAGATAACGTTGTATGTTGTAGAAAGCTCTGAAACCACTTATCCTATTTAAAAAAATATTTACCATCTTCTTCTTAGCGTGTCTGGTAATCTAAAATATATCTACCCAGAACTTAGCTACAAGTTTGGCGATTTCAGTAGCGTCCATCAGCTGATGGGAAGCTAATTCATCCCTGAGTGTCATTTGGCTATGTCGAAATGTTCCTATGGTATAATTTCCGATTAAACCGCGAGCGAAAATGTGAGCAAAAGCTAGTTTATTACAATTTGGCGGCATACAACACCAAACCCTGTGTTTCGCTTTGACGCTGCCCTGCAATCGCTTTGAATGGCGTCTAGAAAAAAATGGGCATCGCTTTTTACGCTCCATTGCATGAATTTGCGTTTCATTTTTATTCTTTCTTTGGCGCTTATGCTTAAATTTTTGGAGTGCCCCTGCACTGTACTGTTGTTTGTATCGCTGTATTTGACATTTGAATGGTATACATAGAAGCGAGGTGGTAGTTTTCAGGTAGAACGTGTTCAAAAAGGTATGAGCCCAGTGTGTGTGGCCAGTAGGAAAAAAAAGTGAGCAGCGATTTTTCGGCTGTTTTGACGTTCTCTTTCTTTTTTTGGAGCCTTTGTTTGAATTTTTGGAATGCCTGTGTACCGTTTTGTTTGTCGTTGGTCTACAAAGGTGCTCTAGGATTACAGTGCCGCTGGATTTCACGATAGGTAGGATATATAGATGCGGGGCGGTAGTTTTCATTGGTGAAACATACTGAAAAATGTGAATGTTTTAGTAGTAAACGTAGATGCCCATTTTTTATGAAAAGTGTATTTATGTACGACACTAAAAATAAACACAATTGAAAGTCATTCATACAAATAATGGCTTTTGTGATACAGAAACTTCTAGTACAATAGCCATGGCTACACAGTTTTACAAATAACCTTTCTTTTAAGACTATATACTCACCAAAGGCCTTCAAAAAACTTCCAAAGTCCCAAAGTCACAAAACCGCCATACTAAGAGCCACAAGACATGATGCCAAGACATCAGCAAGTACAATCACACTCAACGTACTAATTATGTCCCAAGATGTCCCAACTTAGTTCGCGACAATGCAAACGTAGTCAAAAGTCAACAAACTAACCTTAACTTGAGTATAACTTAGACTTGATTCTGGAGTTACAAAGCATGATGAAGTGCCAGACACGTTGTGCTTCCGACGTCTGACACCGACTTCCAAAAAGGAGGAGGCTCTATTCGTATTTCTCAACTATCGCAGCACCATGCTGAGATAGGAGCCTTTTTGGCCTCGCACAGGTCTTCTTTTTATTATTTAGTTTTAGATTCTTTTTTATTATTTTTGTAGTTCCTGTGCTTGTCTCAAATAAATATTTTTCTTTCTTTCTCATATCTCCGTCAATTGTGGACCGATTTAAAAAAATGTTTTTTTAACACTCTTTTGTTGTCACAAAAAGGTGGAGAATGAACGAAGCCGCGCTACTAGACAAATGTGTCATAATATTTACTTTGTACACTGAATCGCAAAAAAATCCGGGTCACCAATAAATGGCTTGATAGTTTTTTAAATACGTAAGACTAATTTGCGAAAAAACAAGAAATTGGGGTCAACACCATCTGTCGAGTCTTTTCTCAACTACGTATGTTAGGGTCGGCTTGTAGTGGGGCTGCGGGTTGTTCGCTAGAGATACCGCGGCCTCGACATCAAGGGCTAAGAAGGAACATGGGTGGTTTTTAGTCAGTAAAAGTCTGACACTCCCTTTCACTCTGCCCAAGAGGGGTTATTTGATGATTTTCCACCCACCCAAAAAAAAAGGGTCGGCTTGTAGTCTAATCGGATGCAGGATGCGGATAAAATACAGGTATTCAGCTGTGTTTTATATGTAGCGACTGCCTATCTGACCTCCACAGCCCGGTTAGTACTGGGTAATGCGACACTCCTTGGTAAGGCTTGTGGTCAGACTTACGGGCTATTGACTTCCTGTCTACCTAATGAAGAGCTGGGATCAAGCTTTCTCAGATACGGAGAAAACTCGGTATGATCAACTAATGATGATCAACTATCGTATTTAGCAACCATGTGAAGTGAATAAATCAAAATTAGTTCATAATGGGTGGTGTCCCATCCGCGGACCAACCTAGCCAAGCACGACTTAACCTGAAGATATACCCGAGTGCATGTCATTATTTGCCCCGAGCTTTCCTTATTTTTTTTTTTTTTTTTTTTTTCTTTAGCCTACCCTGTCCTTATTTAAAAGAAAACAAGTTGCAAGAATATTTTTCCTGAAAATATTTCAGTGCAAAGTGGAAGATACCAGTTTCAGGCCCTCAAAACTTTGTCTTGAAAAGACGTTTTTTTAATGTAAGCTTCTTTTTGCGAACCTCTTACAAACACTTATGTGGGTTGATAAATTACTTTTTCTTTGTGAACGCCATGTGCTTTAGGAGAGTGGATTGAAATCCTTTTGAGATGTTTTCTTGTTATTTTTTTTGAATTTTGATCAATGTGTTTTTGAAATAAGAAATATTCTCACAACCGGCGTACGTGTATGTCCAGATTTATGAACGTGGAAGACGCAAAAGGAGTATGTAAGGAGTATCTATCCCTGTGGGTTGTTCGAAAGAGAAACTGCGGCTCCAGACACAAAGTGCTAAGAAGGAACATGGGTGGTTTCTCTCTTCCGCTCCGCCCAGAGCGGGAGGAGTCATTTGATGGCTTCCTACCCTCCAAAAAAAGGATTATCTATCATCATCGGAAAAGTCATGAGGTTATGCATGTATATATATATTCTAGTGCGGCTTTATAGAAAAGTAGTTCTGAAGATAGGTCTTGTGATAGAGACGATCGTCTTACAAAAGTTACAATATTGTAACTTTTCAAATAGCCATTACATCGTCATCTGCCTAGCCTTTTCCCAACTATGTTAGGGACGGCTTCCAGTCTTACCGGATGCAGCTGAATACCAGTATTTTACATGGAGCGACTGCTTATTAAAATTTTTTTTTTTTAAATTTTGAAACTATTTATTACATCATGTAATCATTAATTAAAATTTGACCTCCAGAACCCGGTTAGTACTGGGTAATAGATTAAACGAGGCGATACTTAAATACGGTGCGCTAAGTTAAACGAGAGACATATTGAAGGAAGGAATTTGGGACTTTGGATTATTACGTATTTGGGACGAGAATTGAATAATTCTCGTCCCAAATAAAAACAATAAAACTATATAACATTAATATAAACATAGTATATAGTACTATAGTTCGCTCTCCAGATCTCGCTTTGTAGACGGTTCTTTTTCGCTATTGTCCTACGCCAGTTTTTAAATATGCTGCGCACATTTTCTGTGATAAGTGCAAGGGTTGCGAGGTTTTTCCGAAATATTTGATATCGTTCTGTCTGTGATTTATCACAGTTTTTTTGTTCATATTTTTATTAATATCATGTAATATCACTGTATAGCTGACATTTGGGTCTACTAAAGATACACCTTTGCTAATCATTCTACTATATGATTTCATATCATGTTCACACAAAATACATGTTTTATTATCTTACAAATCTGATACAGAAAGGATGTGCATAAAACCATTTTTATATCGATGTTCTAATTACTTACTCTACTCACTAAAATGTTGCCAAACTAATTAAATTAGAGGTTACCATAAAACTTTATTAAACGTCTCCTAATATCTCTCGCATGTGGTTTTAAGAACCAATGAAAATAAAGTACCTAACGTTCTCATTTACGAGACGAGTTTCGTGAAGTAATTTCGTGAAATGTGTGGAAACTTTGCAGACTATGTACCTAGTTACCTGCCTATTGTTATTCAAATTCGGGACTAGTTTCGTCGCTATCGATTTTCGGCTACGATGTGACTTAAGTACCTACTACTGTCATCAAAAATTATGTGACCGAAGGTGAAATTGAGTGCTTTAGTTTAAAACTCTTTATAAATAAAACTAATTCATAAGAGGAAGTCTAAAAGTGGCGCCGGTGACTGAAAAGTTGTGTGGAAATAAGAAAATTGGTGATGCGGAGGAATAAGGAAAACGTGTGAGGAAGGTTTTAAATATGAATGTGGAAGGATATACGAGTAGAGGAAGACCAAAGAAACGATGGATGGACTGTGTTAAAAATGATATGGTAATAAAGGAGGTGTCTCATGAGATGACGAGAAACAGAGAAGTATGGAAGAGGAAGACATGCTGCGCCGACCCCAAATGAATTGGGACAAGGGCAAGAGAATGATGATGAAATAAAACTAATTCAGGTTGACAATGACTGATCACTCTCTAAGCACACGCACAAGGTGATTTTAAAATACCTGGTTACCTGGAATTCCAGTATTTCAGCGCCAGTAAGTCGTCATGAAATGACGATACCTATTACCTACCCCTTAAAAACGCTGATTGTAAAATATTCGCCTATCTTCCTTTGAATGTCAAATAATTACAGCCGGGCGAACGGCTTAACGTGGTTCCCAATTTCTCAGCACTGAGAGTTGGTGCTTATACGTATTTATGCATCTGATGATAGATACCCGTCTACGGACGACAGAAGTCGACGGGTTCTATTGTTATTACCTACTCAGCTCCCTGGTTACTTATATATTTTGTTCATAATACTCACCTTAAGTACCTAAGCATGGTTAGGTACGTTATAGTGTCATAATAGGCGATTAAGGGATCACATTAGACGTATGTGCAGCATTATCCAATATCTGGTTAGTGGTTACGACATAGTGCTTAACTGGGTTTAGTAAGAACGCTTCGCGTAATTTACTGGCTCAAGTCGCTCAGTAGAGAACCTTTGTATTGCAAAGCAGTAGATATTTTTTTTGTATTGTTTTGATAAAAAATGAAAGAGTAAAATGGTTTAACGCAACTATTTGGAGGTGATTTTGTGGATTTTTTTCTTATTATGTGATAACGATAGAAAAATTATGGCTAAACCAAATTACATATCATATCATGTAGATTACTAACAATTTTCCTCAGATGTAATTTCTCTGTAAGTGCCGGTGAAAAGCTGCTTCATCTGCACGCTGTTTTTAAGTTTTTCGAGAGAGCAGCTGTTGAATATAAAAAAAGTATATGATTGTCTTTGTCTTTTCTCTTGTCAATTTCTTTGCTCTCTGTAAAAGTCATGCTATTACACCAGATTAATATAAAAGATATTTCTTATTTAATCCTCTAAACCTAAACTAGCATCTCTCAATCAGTAAAATTGGTCCTTCGAGCATAAACTGAGGACTAGAGGACTGAGGAATATTTTTTTTTCGCAAAATGTTAACACGAGCAAAAGCTCACAAAATGTCGTCACCTTCAGGCTCACAAAAGAAAGATCAGCAAAACTTTCCACCGAGCAAGTCTTCGAAAGCGGTCAGCTCCAAAATGTCCGTTATCTCAATAGAGGCGCGCAAAAAACAACTAGAATTTGAAGCGGCCGAGGAGAAATCACGATTGCTGATCGCCGCAGAGGAGGCGAAAATGCAAGCTCAGCTGCAGGAGGCGAAAATGCAAGCTCAGCTGCAGGAGGTAAAAATGCAAGCCCAAATAGATCTCGTTAACAAAAAACTGAGTGTAAGCCTAGCAGAATTGGAAGAACAACAAGAACGACGTTCCCGAGCGGGTTCCAGTGTTTCATCGGTATCCGCAGCAGTAAGAACGGAAGATTGGGTGGTGCAACAGAATGTAACCCTTCGTCGTACGACCGCGACACAAAATGCGCGCTACTCAGACCCTACTGCACAAGATGAACGCTACCTAACCCCTTTCGCGGCACAAGATGACCATTGCCCGGCCCCCGCTGCTCAAAATATGTGTTGTTCAAGCCCTGCCCTACATGACCGACGCTCGTCATCACCAGTTGCTCAAGATAAAGCAATACTCAAGCTAGCTGACGCGATACACGATCTTGCTCTAGGTTGTACCCATAGCTGTAAGCAGATGACCGTCGTAGACAAACTAATGAGTCGAGTTGCGACACCTAAGGAGCTGCCTTTCTTCAAGGGAGACCCGATGGAGTGGGTTAATTTCAGGAATTCCTATGATGAATCGACCAAGATTTGCCAATTTTCGAATGCAGAAAACGTTTGTCGCTTACGAAAATGTCTAACAGGCGAAGCTAGAGAATGCGTTTCTGCGCTCCTGATGGGTGATGTGTCGGCTGAAAATATCATGAAAACTTTGGAATTACGATTTGGTCGACCTGAAATTATCATAACAAAAATCGTAAGTCAATTGAAAAAACTTCCGTCACTGTCGCTGTCATATCATAATGACATAGTTTCTTTTTCTATAAAAATTAAAAACTGCGTAGTTGCCACGAAGGCTATAAAACAAGATGATTATCTAAGGAGTCCCGAGCTGACTACTGCCATTTTATCGAAATTACCATGCAGTTTGATTACCCGATGGGCCGACTATGCCCACGAAAATCGAGAAAAAAGTTCAAATATGACTCGACTTGAACAGTTATCGGAATTTTTGGAAGTTGAAGCGCAAAAGATTTCAAATGTCGGCGTGTCGTTACTACAGGCGTCTATAAAGAAATTTGATGGTCCTGTTACTCACTCCAACCTTCAGCGGCTTCACGCTGTACTAGCACAGACAAAAAAAGCTTCAAAGTGCCGTTTTTGTCACAAGCGCTCCGATCACATAGTTATTGATTGCCCTAAGTTCAAGCGCGCCCTCCGGAAGGAACGATGGTCATTTGTGCGCAGCAACCGGCTATGTCCAAAATGTCTTGTTAGCGACCATGACAAGAACACCTGTGAAGCTCCATTATGTAGCATTGATGACTGCGGATTGCCGCACCACCAGATTTTGCATTGGCCAACAGCTAAGGCAATAGAAAAGCCTGTCAACGCCAATATTACTGAAAGTCATGACGATTGTGTAGCGAACATATCAGCTGTGTCAAACTCTCCTACACCTTCTCACGTGTTACTCAAATATGTTCGCGTCCGGATCCATGGCCCCAATGGTGACGTCGTTACTGATGCTCTTCTCGACGACGGTTCCACCATCACGATGATAGATGAAAAAGTGGCCTCCCAAGTAGGATTAACTGGTCACACTGAAAGCTTACATGTGCGAGGCGCTTGGGACAACAGTGTTTTGATTTGTAAAGCTGAACTACTAGAATTTGAAATATCAAGCGAAAATACTGATCGCTATAGAATTGTCGCACGCACGGTTAAAGGGATTAATCTTGCGAGTCAATATACAGAACCTGAACGCTATGAGCACCTGTCAGGTATCAAAGAAAATCTGTGTTATGATTCTATGAAGCCATCAATGATTATCGGGCAAGATAATTACCATCTCTTAGCCCCATTAGAGATAATTGAGGGTGATCCTAACGCCACTCGAACCGTTCTTGGCTGGTCTGTACACGGCAAAATAATAAACAGACACCGACCGCATGGACTGACTAATGCTTGTGCGCTGTTTTTATCACATCACGACAGCGAAAACGGACGCAGTCTAGATGAGCTCAATGATCTTGTAAGGCGTTCGTATTCTCTTGATGCACTTGGCGTCAGTGTCAAACCACGACAATGTTCAGAGGACATTAAGGCTTTAGAGATTCTTGACAAGACGTCTAAACAAGTTGGTGACCATTGGGAGGTAGGACTGCCCTGGAGGGATGACACCGTTAAAATGAAAGACTCGTATCCCACAGCGTTTAGTCGTCTTCAAGGCGTTGAGAAAAAGATGCGCATGAACACAGATTTTCAAGCTAGATACAGAGAGAGGGTACAACATCTGTTTGAAAATAATTATGCTCACCCCTGTTCCGAACCCGATGTGACATCTGATCGACTTTGGTATTTACCCCATTTTGGAGTTGATAATCCAAACAAGAAGAAATTGCGTCTTGTATTTGACGCCGCTGCAAAATCGCAATGTTATTCTCTGAATGATTACCTACTTCAAGGCCCAGATTTGCTCATATCGCTGTTTGGTGTACTATTAAGATTCAGAGAGCACCAAGTCGCGATCACTGGTGACATCAAAGATATGTTTTTGAGGGTCCAAATTAGAAAAGAGGATCAAGATGCTTTGCGTTTTCTCTGGAAGGACGACATCAATAGTACAAAGCCACCTACGAAGTTCGCTATGAACTCCCTTATCTTTGGCGCATGCTGCTCTCCTTTTGTGGCACAATATGTGAAAAATAAAAATGCCATGATGTATGAAAAGGAGATGCCCCGTGCTGTCAGAAGCATTGTGCAAAATCATTATGTAGATGATCTAATGGATAGCATTGAGACTGAGAGTGCAGCTGTACAGCTTGTTAATGATGTCAGGGATATTCACAAAATGGGAGGCTTTGAAATCAGGAACTGGACCAGTAACAGTAAGAAAGTACTCGAAAGCTTACCAGAGAGTGATCTCGGCCCCAGCGCCGTTAAGTTCAATATTGAGGGAACAAACGAGGGCGAGAGAACGCTAGGATTGTACTGGTTTCCAGTTGACGATGTGCTTAGTTTTGATGTTTCCATGAAGCGCATTAGTGAAGAAATCCTCAAATGTTTACAAAGACCGACTAAACGAGAAATGTTACGAGTAGTCATGTCCGTTTTCGATGTTCAAGGCTTTCTTGCTCCGTTAACGATAAAGTCTCGAATACTGTTACAAGATACATGGAGAAGCGGCATTTCATGGGACGAACCTGGCAAGGACAAAGAGTTCACAAAGTGGCGCAAATGGCTAGAGTGTTTTGATAAGGTCAAGTCACTACGCATACCGCGATGGTATTTGAATGAAGAGTCATTAGCCACACAAAATGTTATTTTAGAACGTGAGCTACACATGTTCTGCGACGCTTCTCCGCAAGCCTATGCCGCTGTAGCCTACTGGCGAATAGTTTACAAAGAAAGTGCGACTATAGCCCTCATAGCCAGTAAGAGTAGAGTGGCCCCACTAAGACCTGTATCAGTGCCACGCCTAGAGCTTCAAGGAGCAGTATTGGCCTGCAGATTAGCGGCTACTATCGAGCAGGAGCACACAATAAAGCCCGACAGACGCTATTTTTGGACTGATTCGTCTACGGTCCTGCTATGGATCATGAGCGATGCACGAAATTATAAACCTTTCGTCGCTAATCGATTAGGTGAGATAGACGAGCTGACCAAACCTGATGAGTGGAGATATGTTCCGACGTCTGCGAATGTAGCGGACTATGCCACCAAAGAAAATGTAGATGAACTTACCTACGCACATCCATGGTTTCACGGTCCTGAGTTCTTGAGTCTTGAGACAGCTCAATGGCCTGAAAATAAATTCACGAAGGCACACGATTAAAGAAAGCAACTTTGACCGTCATTACTCCGTTAGAGCATCTTTCCATTCCTGATACCAAAAAGTTTTCCTCATGGATGCGCTTACTTCGCGCTACAGCCACGCTATTGGCTGCTGTAGAAAAATGGAAAGGGAGAGACGTAACAGTCAACGCTATACAAATTGATAAGGCTGAAATATTGATACTGAGGCAAGCGCAAAAGGAATCTTTTCCTGAAGAGCTGAGTTGCTTAAATGATCAAAAACCTTTACCAAAAAAGAGTAAGATTTTGTCACTCACACCTTACATGGACCATGATGGTATTTTACGTGTTCAAGGTCGGATTGACGCTGCAGAAAGTGTTACTTTAGAGTACAAGAGGCCTGCCATACTTGACGGACGCAATTATGTCTCCAAGCTTATAATAATGCACTATCATGTTCGAGCTGCGCATGCTAATAATGAGACAGTTATAAATGAACTAAGACAAAGATTTTGGATCGTTCACCTACGACCTTCAGTGCGAAATGTAGCATCGAAATGCCTTGTCTGTCGTATAAGGAAAACGACACCTGTAGCACCGAGACAAGGAAACTTACCTGCTGGTAGAGTCGCGCACCACTGTAGACCATTTTCTCACTGCGGTCTTGACCTTTTTGGACCAATAGAAGTTACAGTTGGAAGAAGACGTGAGAAAAGGTACGGCGTAATTTTTACATGCATGACAGTAAGGGCCATACATCTAGAAGTTGTGCATTCACTATCCACTGATAGTTTATTAATGGCTCTACGACGAATGGCAGCGCGACGAGGATGGCCTAGCGACTTATATTCCGATAACGGAACTAATTTACGCGGAGCTGACGCTGAGCTTCAGAAGCTACAGAATGAAGCCGCCAACAAAAGAGTAAGGTGGCATTTTAATCCACCTCTAAGCCCACATATGGGCGGTGCTTGGGAGAGGTTGATACGAAGCGTGAAGTCAGCTCTAAAAGTCATCCTGAAAGAAAGAGCACCACTAGACGAAACGCTCTTGACATTACTTTGCGAAGTTGAAGCAATAGTTAACAGCCGTCCGCTGACACACGTGTCCGTCAGCTCCACTGACGATGTAGCCCTGACACCATTCCATTTTTTATTGGGAACTTCATCCAACCTTCCCATTGATGCAACTGAGAACACAGACTTATGTTCACGAAAACAGTGGCGTGTGGCTCAAAGGCTCGCTGACATGTTTTGGTCGAGATGGCTCAAAGAAGTTTTACCGTCTCTACTGCCACGAACCATGAGGTCGACTAGCGACGAAGATCAACTAAAGGTCGGGGATGTGGTCTTAGTGATCGACCCGACTTCTGAGAGGAGCTACTGGCCTCGCGGTGTTATAGAAGCCGTGTACCCTGGCGCCGATGGCCGGGTGCGGGTCGTCGATGTGCGGACCTCGCGCGGCACGCTGCGCCGCCGCTCTGCTCTGCGTCTGGTGCGCCTGCCCTCACACCCGAGGGGGGAAGAATGTTGAATATAAAAAAAGTATATGATTGTCTTTGTCTTTTCTCTTGTCAATTTCTTTGCTCTCTGTAAAAGTCATGCTATTACACCAGATTAATATAAAAGATATTTCTTATTTAATCCTCTAAACCTAAACTAGCATCTCTCAATCAGTAAAAGCAGCCTTAAGCCGCACTTGCCTAGGTTGGTCTGGGGATCGGTGACCACCCATTACATACCGAGTTTCCTCCGTGCTTCGGAAACCACGTTAAGCCGTTGGTCTTGGCTGCCATTTGTAGATCTCTGACAGTCTAAATAGCTAGTCAGTGCCAACAACATGAGCATCGACCCTAAGACGGTTTTGATACCCAGTTTAAATTGCCTCTTTATTTTTCCACCATAAATTTCTCAGTAGCAGTTTGATTCGCCTTATCAAGTACTTTGGTTTTAGATTATGTCCAGGGTCTGATGATGGAGCTGAAAGGCGGCCATAGGAATTCTGTTATAAAACGACCTAACCCCGTCGAGTTTGAGCTTGTTTGATTTGTTTTGATGAGCACTCTGTCTTTAGATGGTACCTACCCAGGGTCTGATGATGGAGCTGGAAGGTGACAATTGAAATTCCGTTATAGAACGACATAACCTATAGAGTTTTACTTTGTCTTTAGATGGTGTCCAGGGTCTGTTGATGAAGGTGGAAGGTGGCCATAGGAAATCCGTTATAAACGACTTAATCCCGTCGAGTTTGGACTCGTTTGATTGGGCTTGTCAAGTACTTTAGCAGTTCTTCAAATCGATGAATAAGTAAACATACCTAACTGGCTAAATGTAGGTCTACCATTAGTTAGTTACACTTCTGCTGGACCTATCATGGATTAGGCGTGATGTTCAGCCATCTATCTTTCTCGTTTGTCAAGTCACGATATTTGATAAATTAAACGACAATTCGTAGGCGTAAGCTATATAAGCTGTACCTACCTATACAATAGTTAGTTGGGACCGACTTTACTGCCAGCACTTTGGAAAACTATAAAATCGACGCCAAAGTGCGTCGATAAAATATTATGCAGACTTAAACCCGATGGGCCCATATCTGGATTTATATAGATCGGGTATTGGTAGCCAAGTATTTGGAGGCATATAATAAGAAGGTTAGTTTCATACGGATCAGTGGATGGCTGGTACATAAGAAAAAGTCTGAAAGTGGCGCCGGTGAATGAAAAGTTGTGTGGTAATCGATTGTCGTGATATGAACATGGAATGCGAAGGAATGAAGAAAATGTTGTGAGGAAAGTGTTGAGTATGAATGTTATAAGAGTAGCGGAAGACCAAAGAAACGATGAATAGACTGTGTAAAGGATGATATTGCTAGAAAGGAGGTGACTGCTGACATGACTAGAAATGATATGGTAAGAAAGAAGGTGTCTCATGAGATGACGAGAAAAAGAGAAGTATGGAAGAAGAAGACATGTTGCGCCGACCCCAAATAAATTGGGATAAGGGCCTGCCCTGAAATGAGAATGAGAATGATGATGTTTGGCTGCATAGTATAGTAGGCAGCAACTATGTTGTGATTTTCATAGGTTTAATTACCAATTAAAAGATGACAATATGTACAGGGTGAAAGGGTAATTTTCTTCACTCAGTGTATAGAATATTTTCATAGGTAATTTAAAAAGAAAAACAGCTGTTCCACACATTTTGAGTTAGTAGAAATTACACTTTTACTTCTTCTCCTTAATGTTATCTACATTGTTGAAGGTCATGTCCAGTCTGAGGCATTGATCACTCGGTGCACTATACTCTCTCACGTTATTCTATCCTCAGCGGTCTTAAAAGCTTCGGCTATTGATAAGCCAGTGAGCGTCTTTACTCGGTCTGACCAACGTGTAGGTGAGCGCCCTCGTGGTCTTTTCCCGTCTACTTGGCCAACTACCATAAGCTTCTCGATTTTGTCAGGGTTTCTACGAGCCGATGTCCGAAATAATTAAGAATTCGCTGGAAGTAAACAGTGAATAGTTTTGTGGTTATTTGGCACTCCTTTAGAAAGGACAAGTTGGTCCTCGCGGTTGGAATTCGAAGCATACGCCTCCAGACCCACATCTCAAAATCGACATTTTTTGCCTTTTCCCTCTCTCTTGTAGGAAACAGCTGTTGTTTTTTTAATAACCAACAAAAAGTTTAAATGTGGGGGGGGGGATTCAAAATAGTATGTTGAATACATGGTAAACGTTTTAGCGGCGGTGTCCCTTCCAAACAGTATATTTTCCTTAACACAAAGCCAAAGTAACCATTTATTTCAATTAGGGGCTGTTTTACCACCTGCGATTAAGTTACCGTTTACCATTTTTGAAAAAAAAATACAAACGTAAGAAAATTTTAATTTTGCGGGCACCCCTGGCGCTTCCACCTTAAATGTTTTACATTATTATAAATCCATGAATTATAAAATTACATGTGACGTGAAGACGATGAATTTTGATAGATCAACAAACTGACGTTTTCGTCTAACTGTAAACTTAAACATATTTCGCATAAAACCTTTTCAATTGATTTCTCAAAACCAATGCTATGTTCGCAAATCATTAAGATAAGCCTAACTTCAATTAAACCAGGCAACCACCAACAATATTACCCAAATTCCTCCAAAATCTAACCCAACAAATAACAGAGACAACATAAATTAAATCGGCCCATATTTTAGTACCCACAGTATTATAGTTCTGCAGTTTCGAAGGCAACTATCAATACTGCTTGCGAACTAGTCAGGGCCGCTGGTATGATTATACTATTCATACAAACTACGATCTGGTTTGGAATAGCTGAATCAATTATAATTATCGAAGTGGTTTTGGTAATAGAACTTTGTCTACCGTTTTGGTTGAGGATTGGAAAGCTGAGGGTTGTCCAGAATTAAGATTGAAGAGAGGTGTGCGATTTATTGGAAAATATCTGATATCCCTTTTTCTGGTGGGAAATCATCAAAAGATCACATTTTTTATTCAGGAAAGTATCCAATTGCTAAATTGTAAACCATAATATGCGTTCTAGAACAGTATACGTCAGTTGCAAGCATACATTTATTTAAATATATCTTTACGTTGACATTTCTGTACAAGTGGTCTAGTTTTATTCTACTCAATTTTAACTGCAAAATAACTACCTCGACATCATCACGGCAGCGTATTCACGGCTTTACTCAAAGACAAAAGCACTTAATAATAAACTTAAATGAACACGGATGCAAAACACACAAAACATTAATGTTAATGGGTCCCACTACGGTTACCATCCGTCCGGCGTTGTCCGGACATGTACGGACTTTTGGGCCGACATCCGGACTTGGCCTGGCCTTTTCGTCATAAGGGTATTTCTAATGAAAAATTTAAAGGGGTTGGAAGATTTTTGAATGAAGCCTGACCGTCCGCTATTTCATTTTACTTTAAAAATAACGGCCACTCATAAAACCTACATTAATCAAAAGCTGGCATCAATACAAATAAGTTTTGTATGAGACAAAATGTTCTTAAGTGTCACGCAACTTTGATAGCTCAGATCTCAAAAACTTGCCATCGCTTTACTTGCTAAGCTATCGTTTAATATAGGTTTTAATGGGTAACCGCAAATTTGAAAAACCAAAAATGGCGGAAGTTAGGCATTTTATGAAAAAAACAAAGATTTCAAAGTTAAAGCGCCCGACTTTTTTGCAAAATGCCCCTGACTTCTATCAGTTCTAAAATTTAGAAATGGTAGTAACCCTAGTCCCCTCAAAGCGGTCTAGGTTATTTCAACACCGGGAACGTCCGCAGCGAATCGCGGTGCATCGTAGCGAATCGTGCGGGCTCGTGTGAGATCGCAAATGCAGTTGTGACGTCATCGTTGGCAGACGTGCTTTGCAGGCTAATCTGAAGTGTACTGTTTTACATAAATTGGTATAATTATGTAGGTTTTTTGGTTCTGTATTTTTTTTTATCTCAAAAGTTTCTGAAAAACAGAAGTTATCGTATGGCATTCTTTATGGTGTATGCCATGCTACCTTTAAAATGATTAGTTTTAAGTACATTTTTTTTTGTTCTTTTTATTTCGTTATCTCTTTAAAGTTTTTATTTTTATTTTTTATTATGAATCCGAATATTAACATAGATGTTAAACATCTGTCGGGAGTCCCGTGACGGCAATTTATTTGCTTTTCCATTACTGTTATTGGTAAAAGAATTACACTCTAATAATACTCTCAGGATATTTACAGACCAAAATAG
The DNA here is from genome assembly GCA_949774965.1 of Diarsia brunnea. Classification (NCBI taxonomy): domain Eukaryota; kingdom Metazoa; phylum Arthropoda; class Insecta; order Lepidoptera; family Noctuidae; genus Diarsia; species Diarsia brunnea. The sequence goes on along the minus strand of OX459013.1, from coordinate 13,720,476 downwards.
ACTATAAACCCTGCAATTTTTAGAATTCCAAGCTCGTGTTTGCTCTTTCATATTATTTATACTTGTAGACGTGACTATATTTGGGGCTGCGGGTTGTTCGATAGAGATACCGCGGCCTCGGACACAAAAGGCTAAGAAGGAACATGGGTGGTTTTTAGTCAGTAGAAGTCTGACACTCCCTACCGCTTTGCCCAGAGCGGGAGGAGTCTTTTGATGACTTCCAACCCTCCAAAAAAAAGACGACTATATTACGACACAAAACTTATGAGCACAACTTATCCAGCGAAGATAGAATGGAAAATATGGAAGACAGAGAACTTCACAAGAAACTCTTGTGCTAAAAATTAAGCTTACCATTATCATAGATTACTTGAATAGATGGATTTTACATAATATCGTCACGACTGTTATCCTTGAAGGGTACGGCAGGGGTGTCCCTAATAGTACACCCACATTTTGCCACTAATATTTATAAGTCCCGAGTAATAGGGGGCGAGCCAATTACCATCAACCGGGCACAAATCCAGACTCCGAGGCAGCTACGGCAAAAAATCCTGATAAACCCAATTATACTTTCCCCGACCTGGAGTTCGAACTCAGACCCTCATGCTCAGCAGTGAACCAATACTAAATATGTTATTTTTTGTTTGTTCTAGGTAAGGAAAATTAATTATTCCGGCCTCCTGAAAGTGATAAAGGTAAGATCAGGAGTCGCGGTTGCGACCAATCGACCAACGACCATTGATATAAAAACTAAAGATACGGTCGTCCGAACATTTGCTCGACGCGTTCGCCATACAGAGAATCGGTGTAGTCTGCTTGTTAACGTAACCTTGTATAAGCGGCGTGGTCTTTTCGAGGTTTATAGAACATAAATAAAGCTTTTAATAAAATTTACGACCGCACCCGAAGAGAGCCGATCGTGGACTAGTTCACTTCGGCTTAGAAAAGACCGTTTTAGGACCAAGTTCGAGGCGTCATTGTAACATGCGGTCCGCCCAGTCCTTACGCAGTAATCTATCTATAATATAAAAATGAATCGGTCAATGTGTTGGTAAGCGCATAACTTAACAACGCCTGGACCAATTTGGCCAATTCTTTTTTTTTAATGTTCCTTGAAGTTCAAGGATGATTTTTTCGAATAATGGCCGGAAAAGCCCTAAAAACAGCCCTTTTCTTTTTCCCATACAAACGATTCGTAATAATACTTAAAAGTCAATTTGAACTTTATTACCGTACCATAAAGTTCAAGTGTTACTGGAGAGTGACAACTTCAAACAGACCATACGTCATATCATAATGTCAATAATTTACAACGTATTATAGTAGGTAGGTAGATAGGTACAAAAAAGGGCATTGCAACGCGTGCCGGGAACAGCTAGTATATTATATAAGTCAATGCCAACGACACAACACAATTTCAAACAAATTCTTTATTAGTTTTTAAACTGACATGGTCACCAACACTATTATTAATAATGAAAACGGGATATTTACCATGTTTACTTTTAATTTCGAAATATCGGGAAATCGAAACTAAAGTAAACATGGTAAATATCCCGTTTTCATTATTAATAATAAATTCTTTATTGAATGTTAGTTTGATCTAAATGTAGGAGCTGGTGGCTTAATAAGAACTGCCACTCTGGTCGATCTTCAGGTAAAGCTGTGCTTGCCTAGGTCGGTCTGTGGATGGGTGACCCCCCGACATACCGAGTTTCCTCCGTGCCTCGAAAAGCACGTTAAGCTGTTGGTCCCGGCTGCCATATATAGATCTTTGGCAGTCGTTACAGGTAGTCAGTGACCTGAAATTCGTACATCCAGTCTTACCAAAGAGTATCGTATTACCTAGTATTAATTGGGTTGTGGAGGTCAGATAGGCAGTCGCTCCATGTAAAATACTGGTATTCAGCTGCATCCGGTTAGACTGGAAGCCGACCCCAACATAGTTGGGAAAAGGCTAGGCAGATGATGAGTTTGATCCAAATGTATTCGATACATAAATCTTTCGGAAACAAATTCTATAAAATGATAGAGAGAATTCAGAAAAACAAGTAGACGTTATCAAAACTCCTTTCATCTACTTATCCGTTCTTTTTTTTTAAAAAAAAACGTTGCCCTACACTAGGAATTTCTCTTATACCGTAGGTGGTTCCCAAACTATGGTGGGGTCGACTTCCAGTATAACCGAATACCGCTGAATACCTGTATTTTACATGTAGCCACTGCCTATCTGACCTCCACAACCCAGTTATTACTTGATAATACGATACTCCTTGATAAGACTCGTTGTCAGACTTTCGGGCCATCGACTGCCTGTAACGACTTTCAAGATCTTCAAATGATAGCCGAGACCAACAGCTTAACGTGTTTTCCCAGGCACGGAGGAAACGCGGTATGTAATGATCATCTACGGATTAACCTAGGCGCGACTTAACTACAAAGGCCTTTTTCTGTTTTTGGATTGTGGGAAATCACCAAATGACTCCTCCCGCTCTGGGCAGAGCGGTAGGGAGTGTCAGACTTCTACTGATTAAAAACCACCCATGTTACTTCTTAGCCCTTTGTGTTTAGGCCGCGGTATCTTTCGAACTACCCGCAGCCCCGACGGGCACTACAAACACCTTAACAAGCTTAAATCTACCTCCAAATCGACTAATAACCTGAATCGAACACAATAACATTGTAATACCCGGATTAGAAGACATAACAGCCCACCACCCAATGTCCCTGCATTTGAAGCTTAGAACTAATGCCAATATGAATCCGCAGAGCTTTGGCCCATCGCCAATAGAAAATACACGAATTAAATTACATATTTTTTGTGTAGCCAGCCAAGTCTAGTTCTCAAAGAAATATTTGCTGAGTAAACGTAATTTGTTGGTATCTGTCGTAGGATAAAATATGGTCTCTTTTTTCGTTGGGTAAACTATTTTGGGAACGGGAATATGAATCATGGTTATTAGTAGAAAACATTGGCATTGGGATTTCCCAATAGCTGTCTGGATTCTGGATGGAAAGGTTCGCCATAAAGCCATTCTATAAACCATAAATTACACTTCTGTCGTATCCTTCTTGGAGCCCAAGTTTTTTAATTTTTTTTAAATACATGCTATGTTTACAGTTTGTTTCATATTCAAATTAAAATGACAAACAGATTCTCTTTATTTAAAAAGAAAATTAAATAAAACGATAAATTATTTACCTACATAAATAAGTCATAGTAGACTGTTTGCACTGCTCTTTTTGACTCAAAATGAAAGTACAAGCAAACCTAACTCATAGTACTTGATCACAGAGTCTTTAATACATTTATCTTAACATTTTCACCTCATTTTTTCATTACTAGCGGTATTATAAGAACTCGTGGCTTAATAAGAACTGCCACTCGGGTCGATCTTTATAGGTAAAGCTGTGCTTGCCAAGGTCGGTCTGTGGATGGGTGACCGCCCGACATACCGAGTTTCCTCCGTGCCTCGGAAAGCACGTTAAGCTGTTGGTCCCGGCTACCATATATAGATCATTGGCAGTCGTTACAGGTAGTCAGTGACCTGAAATTCTGACATCCAGTCTTACCAAAGAGTACCGTATTACCTAGTATTAACTGGGTTGTGGAGGTCAGATAGGCAGTCGCTCCATGTAAAATACTGGTATTCAGCTGCATCCGGTTAGACTGGAAGCCGACATAGTTGGGAAAAGGCTAGGCAGATGATGATGGTATTATAAGAACAGAATTTTGGTGTCAACCAAAATCCAAAAGGATTACTAGCGGTATTATAAAAACCGAATTTTGGTGTCAACCAAAATTCTGTTCAGTTCTGTCAGTAATCCTTTCTGTCTATCACCTACAAACAAGACAGTTCAAGTTTGGGTACCTCTTTTCCTTTTCCAGTCTAACTCTTCTAGCCGAAACACATCGTACTTTCTAAGAACCCACTTTCCCGAACTGTGCATTAATTACCTCATGTCTGTTACGGGAGGTCGCCATCGCCGAAGTCAGTCGCAGCAATCGGAACTGTTACTATTGACGGCGCCGGGAATCAACAGGAAACGACGTTTTGGACGTAAAGTCGACCACTCGTGGATGCGATGGTAGCACAAGGACCTTCATTTAGCCTTGAGTAATACGAGGCTTCAATAGAACGTAGGAACGGAGCATTGTATTGGAGGAAAGTCATCATCGTCAGCCTATAATGTTCCCACTGCAGAAACTCAGGCCTCCTCTCTAGGAGAGGGATGGGGTATAATACACCACTCGGGCCCAGTGCGAATTGGTAGATGTCACATGTCTTCGTTTTTTTTTGGTTCTAAGACATGCCGGTTTCCTCATGAGGTTTTAATTCGCCGTTTTGAAAGTCATTAGTCACTCATAATTGTTTTTCATACATCTCAGCCTCATCCTTTTCTCTAGCCATCAAAAGGCTCAGCTGACTAATCTGGCAATCTCTTAACCGATCTCGGGCCCAGGTTAAGCGCAGTAGATATAGTCTTGCTAAATGGAGTACCTCGGATCCATCCCAAACACAATGCCAGGTGGACTCCCTTTTTAGAATATGCTACATCCTCAGCCCTGCCCATCCGGCACATCCACTTTCAGTATTTAATCGAAGCAAATACTAGCGCTGTTAGGTATCTATACTGTTCTAACGCAATTTGAGTTTTATCGTCACGTAAAAAAACCCGTATCAGCAGAATATCTGCCTAATTTGCTTCAGGCAGCAGAACTAGAGTCCAGCATAAATTTAGTTTTGTGGCAACAGACGCGCCTACAATACACTTTGATGCTGGCGAACTTGCAAAGTGCTCACAAATGGCGCATTCTGTGATGTAACTTAGAACAGCTGATTTGGCGAACGCAGTGTGGTTATGGCACTGAGTCTATCTAACTCGGCAGACGGTTGGGGTTCGGGAGAGCCTATTCAATTAAAGCTCTTGTCAAATCGCTTGGGTAATCTGATTGGATTTTGATATTTTGTCCATCGAATCGTAAAAGCTATTGTATTTATCACATTTTACTGATTATCTACCTAGCCGACCCCAAAATACCCAGTGGGCAAAATGCTAGGCAGTTGACGACTTACTTGCTTAATAACCGTAACCAAGTGCCGGTTAAAAAAGATGTCCACAAAAATATGGTAAACAAATCTTTTACAAAGTGAATGTCGGTCAAACTATATACCTTCCTCTTGAATTCATTCTATCTGTTTAAAAAAACCGCATCAAAATCCGTTGCGTAGTTTTAAAGATTTAAGCATACATAGGGATATAGGGACAGAGAAAGCGACTTTGTTTTATAGTATGTAGTGATAGTGATGATAAAGCACAGATTAACAATAAAAGTAAAATTCCCTATTCAAATTATTTGACGATGAATAAAATAATATTTACTGCCGAACTTGTGTAGCCACTAGCCAGACAAGTCATAAACTCATAAATAAACTGGAGATTTGTGTTCTGCGGTTGTTTTTAACGATATCTTATGATCGTGACAAAAGTGTGGCCAGGCTCTTAACGACTTGTATTTTACGGTTTGCGGTGACTCTAAACCAAGGCTCGTTCATTGAGCGTGAGGGTTGTATTCCTGCTGCGGGTTGTTCGCAAGGGATACCGCGGCCTCGACATGAAGGGCGAAGAAGGAACATGGGTGGTTTTTAGTCAGTAGAAGTCTGACACTCCCTTTCGCTCTGCCCAAGAGCGGGAGGGGTTATTTGATGATTTCCCACCCCCCCAAAAAAAAAAAAAAAAAGGGTTGTATTCCTCAGCATAGCAAAGTACTATTTGGTTTATCGGCCAGAATTTTTTCAAATGCAGCCACAGAGCCTGGATTTGTTCCCGGTTGATTGCAAAAGGCTTCTCTGAAATGGGACTTAAACATAACTGGCGACATGTGGGTTCAGAGAGAAATGTTCGTACACCTCTGCCTAATCCTTCGGGGATTATAGGCGTGATGTTATATTAGTGAATAGATACGAAACAAAAAATCATTTTCAGTCCCATTGTTGTGTTAAGGCCTCCTCGTGGCGCTGCGGGTTGTTCGCAAGAGATACCGCGGCCCTGACATAAAGGAACAGAAGAACGTGGGTGGTTTTTAGTCAGAAGAAGTCTGACACTCCCTTTCGCTCTGCCCAAGAGCGGGAGGGGTTATTTAATGATTTTCCACCCGCCAAAAAAAAAAAAGAACGCCTCCTCATGACTTCCCGAGTTTGTTTACAATTTGCCTTTTCCTTTCAATCCTTTAAGAATGAGTCCAGATCGTCACGGCAGCGTTTCTGCCTCGGTTACTACGGCCGTCTTCAGACGGGCAGAACAAATTGTGAATGTAAAGTGTAATTTGACAAATGCATGGGAGTGTTGACTAAGTATACTTGCTTAACTTCATTTTCCTCGTAGCACTGAACATGATGGGAAAACATCCACCATTTTCTGAGTATAAACACATAATGTAGTTGTCAATTTAGAAAATTGAAGTGGTAACCCAGTATGATGCTTTAAGTCCATTTTATTTCATACCAATTTATATCATTCGACTTTCACGTTTCACGGTTCAATCAACAACAGGCTTTCAGCGTTATCGATTCTCCACATTTTTAAAATTTACGGCCTGGTTGGTCTTATGAGGTCCGGGATTCGATTTCCCGGACGTGCGGTGTTATTAGATTTTTACAGTAGCTGCCCGGAATCTGGATTTATACCTAGCTGATGGCAATAGCGTTGTCACTTATTACATGGGATTGAAACATGCCTTTTCTTTTTTTGGGGGGTGGGAAATCATCGAATGACTCCCCCCGCTCTGGGCAAAGGCGGTAGGGAGTATCAGACTTCTACTGACTAAAAACCATCCATGTTCCTTCTTAGCCCTTTGTGTTGAGGCCGCGGTATCTCTTACGAACTACCTGCAGCCCCGACGAGGCAAAATCATGCCTGTAGAGGTGTTCCCAATAGGACACCCACATTTTGCCAGTAATGTTTAAGTCCCATGGAATAGGTGGCGAGCCCATTGCCAACAACCAAGCACAACACACGTAGCAGGTCGTGAACATAACTGGCTGGCAGTGTGGGTGTACAAAAACCCATCTACGTAACGTTTCAGACGGGATGCCGTTTGTATGTATTTAGAAAATATTTCGGCGTATTTATGAAACTTCAACAAAGCGTTGTAAACTATTGGGAATTCAGCACAAAACCCCGATAATGTACAACCGCAGTGCTTTCGAACAAGTATAATTATTGTGGGCCCCGATCTGGCTGGCTGCCAACGAAACTTGCTCGGAAAACTGTCCCGGCGGTAGGTAAACGGGCCCAGATAAAGGTCTTGTCACCACCTACTCGTATAGAATTGACAGAAATCGATAGTTTTGAGTTGTTGAAGTGAAACCCTAGTCTTGACACTTTGCGTGCTGAAGAGGGCTGGCTCTTTTAGCATTGCCATTCAATGTGGCAATGCTGCCAGTCTTCTGGGCACGTTTCCGGATGACAGCGATGGAGTTCTTAGACGCCTAAGCGCCCTGGGGGTCTAAAATGTTACGTTAGCAGATCGTAATATGAATCGCGTTGAATTTCGTAAACTGTTCACAGACGTAGTTACTATTATGAATAGTCCATTTTAGAATCTAAAAGCAATTCATATTATGATCTTGTTATGATCTGCTAAAGTGGCCATTTTAGATCCCCTGTTCTTTATTTAGTCAGTTTTTAGTTCGTTTATCTTTACGTAGTCAAAATCAAAATCAAACAATTTATTTCAAGTACGACAGTTACAGGCACTTTTGAATAGTCGAACAAATACTAAATAAACTAAGCTACAGTCCCAGTCACAAGGCATAATAACTGTGAGTGTACTGTAGTTGTCCATGCCACAGCGTTGATCTCATGAGAAGAAGGGCAAGAAACTCCATGGACACTCTTTCAAATCATAATATTGTTACAAAACTTTGGTTACATCATTCATGTTGAGATGGTATATTATGTAAGAACGATGTAACAAGATGAAGAGAGAAATGAGTTTAAAACAAGTAACTGCAATACTCAGAGATATTTAATGATTACTTAAGCCGTCACTTAGTAAAGATTTGACATACTTTTGTATGACAAAACTGTCAAAACCTTTACTAAGTGATGGCCTAAGTAATCATTAAAACTCTCTGAGTGCGGCAGTAAGTGTTTAGTTTTAATTATTCTAAAACTTAAACTGTATTATATCTCTAACATCCACAGTCTTAATAGTTTGTTTGCTGATCTGAATATATTGATTCAGGATCGGGTTCGTGTCTATAACCATAGACATTTCGAGAAATCAGTGGTATTGACAGAAACTCAATAGTTTTGAGTTCTAGAACTGACACTGTTCGTAACTTCAGACTTGATGCTATCTTTGTCTTAGTATTAAAGTTTGTTGAATTTAGAGATCTTGGCTGAGGTTCCAGATGGAGTTAATCAAGATTTCTGAATATCTCGCACTATTTTCAACAACTTTTGATGAAAGCCATGCATTCCATGTTTTGCCGAGGCAACATTTTAACTTTTCAGCTAAGACCAACTGCTCAACGTGCTTTTTGAGGCACGGAGGAAACCCGGTATGTTATGGGGATCACCCATCTACAGACCGACCTAGGCAAGTGCGGTTTACCTTATGCGGCTGTTATTATTTAACCACGAGCTCGATTTGTTACAGTTCAATGTACAAAAACCTTTATAACGTATAAAATTCACAGCTTGTTCATCTGGTTTGAAATTGTCAAGTTTTATGAAAACCTTGAGAGCGGCTGTCGGCAAGTTCTGTGTTCTGAATAGTTCGGCCTACAATGTGTTATGTGGGAAATAAATAATCTTGACATAGTGGGAAAGTTTGGTGCTATATCAGTTCTCTGTGAAAGAAGCAGTTATAGAGGGAGCATTGTTCTTATTGTATAATGAGTTATTTTATTTATTTATTTTTTGTTATTATTATTTTTTTTATAATTTGTCCTTTTTTGTGTCTTATAGTATCGCATTGGATCAAATCTGTAATGTTGTTATAATGAGTGGCAAATAAATAAATAATAAATATTTAAATTCTGTGTGTTTTTATTTCCCTTTAATTGACTCCGCGTAGATTTTGTCATAGACAAACATGTTCATCTTGTAGATATCTTCACAAAATTCATGCTATTTTTGGGTTGTTGAGTAAAATGGCATTGGTAAAGTTGTCGTCTCTTCAAACTGATTTTACAGTTTTTTACCGATTTCTGATTTAAATTACAACTTTCTAGTACTAGGAGTCAGAGCTATAGTGCGGACGGACGGACAGACAGACAGACAGACTGACGGACGTGGCGTAAGGGTTCCATATTGGCTGCCTGTCGAGGCTGCGGGCTGTCCGCAAGGGAAACCGCGGCCTCGACATGAAGGGCGAAGAAGGAACATGGGTGGTTTTTAGTCAGTAGAAGTCTGACACTCCCTTTCGCTCTGCCCAAGAGCGGGAGGGGTTATTTGATGATTTCCCATCCCCAAAAAAAAAAAAAAAAAAGGGTTCCATATTGGCTACGAAACCCCAAAAAAATCGATGACATCTATATTCCGTTTGAACAAATTTTAATAAACAAAACGGTCTGGACTTTCACAATGGCAAATAAAATTGTAAAGGTCAACGCTATCCTCTTCCATAGCTATCCATCAAACTAAATTGTTTTCTAATACCTATAATGGGAAATCTGTTCGTCCCTTCTTTTTTAGCTCGAATAAATCGTAATAACGGATTGGCATAAAACCTCCGCTGTCAATTTATAGAATCTTCTTTTGTCTATGGCTACCGTTACCATTGCAAAAATGTAAAGGTTTTTAGGAGTCTTTCATATTTATGGTATGTCATATTGATTGAGTCATAGTATAAAAAACAACAACGATAGTATGGTTAAATGTAGGTATTTCTTATTTTATGCTTTTATCATCATTATTTTTACATGTTAGACTTATTAATATATTTTCATCTTTCTTTCTTAATGGCACTAACATATATTATGTTTTTAGATTTTATGCAAATCAATTCAACATAACCTTAAATTTTGTTGAATAATAATATGACAGTTCATGCCATTACTTACGGCTTTATAAAGCCAACAACACACCTCCTGCACTCAATTATTTAGACACAATATAATAATACAAGTAATTACTTAGCTACACCGTAATATTGTCGTATATTCGCCTCCATTTCCTGAACTATTAATATCCTCAATGTATTGACTGTTCTAACGGATCACCTGCGCAATCGGAACCATTCGTACGTGATCGATGGAGCTCGGAATAGCTTCCAAAGTCCTATACAATCTACAGTTCTCTCACAGTTATTTACCTGTGACAGCTGCATTCTAATAGCAACCTTATCGTTCTTGAAATAAGATAACTTCAATTTTGACAAACATGTCGTTTGGCAGTACCCTAACAGCAACCACGTTCGTATCTCAATTCATTTGGGGTCGGTGCAGCATGCCTTTATCTTCGACACTTCTCTATTTATCGTCATACTTTTTAGGCACTACTATGTTCTTCCACACAGTCCAGCCATCATTTAATTCTGAATGATCTGTTTCTTTCCGTGTTAGTAGTTTGCTTCGAATTGGGCTTGACTATCCAAGTAATATTATGAACTTTATTTTGCTTAAAATAAGGTAACTGTTCGGTTGCTGACACTGACTAGTTTGCCAAACAACAGTGGTCTTTATACCAATTACTATTAAGATGATTGTTGGGTTGCTGCCGGCAGGTGTAAACTGACTGAGCGGACTGTACACAATCTATCCAAAATCGATGGACTCGCAGAACACAGATTAGTGTTTGATCGCTGGTTCGATTTTCGAATCACGATTCATAAATGGATACGGACACATGTAGCGAGATTTAATGAACATTCGAAATTCGAACAGATTGTGTGTGTCAATCTGTGACAATGAACAGCTGATGGAGTTTTTAATCTGTGGTGCGCTTTTTTTTATCTAGGATTTAGTACTAGGAATGGCACAAGCGTGATGATCTTACTTCAACCGACTCTCGATATCATTTAAAATCATAGTACATAATATAATTTAAAAAATATAAACGTTAAGTTTTTTTGCCACATAAATTAGAACATAAAACAACTTGAAAACATAACAGACAAAAAATAACGCCGCCTGCTAAATCATTTATTGGAAAGCAATTAGGAAAAGGTACGATTTCATTCGTAATTACATTTCCAAAACATACAAAATAATAATCAATTGTTAGGGCAAAAATTATGGGCGACGTTCTCGCTCCAGTAATTAGACAATTAATTACAATCGTACCAAGATCCGTTATTTGGGGGCGACACCAATGGTAATTAAAGCAAACCAAAACACTGCAATTTATGGCAACACCGACACATAAATTAACGCGAATACCCGCCCGCGACCTTTGTCAATGATGAAATGTTGCCACATTTTAAATCCCGAATTCCCGAAATTGAGGGTTTATTTCCTTTATTATGCCCACATTTTAATTGGTCATTTCGCTTTTATATGAAGTGTTCGTTTTTGGGAAATATAATATAGGAAACCAACGCTTTATAAAGTTAAAGCCGCGTATTTTATTTTTTGTGGATATTTGTATTGTTTGGAAACAATAGAAGCTTTATTTATTGTTGCAAAGATAACTCTGTTTTGTTTTATATTCATAAATATGAGGTTTCTACCAAAAAGTCACCTAACTAAGTTTAGAGATTGTTTTCCTCGGTTAATTTTAATAAATATCTGAAGATTGGGTTTTGATCATCAGGAATATTCTACACGGTAGCCCAGAAGAAAATTGCGTGACAATCTTAAATAAGTAATGATTAAGAAAAGTGGAAAAGGGTTCGAAATAAAAAAAAATCTTTGATAATAATATAGATTTTTAACATAATTCGTTAAAATTGATCGTAAATAATAGCCTTTATACCATACCTACTCTAAAAAGCTTATTTTATTCACGCAAAACAGTGAATAAAAAGGCCTTTTATTCACTGTTTTGTTTTTATTCACTATTTTGGTGTTTGAATTTGGAACACAAAAATATATCCGGTCTCTATTTCAATGCTTACACAAACTCCTTGCGCTAAAATTCGAAATTCAAAACTCTTTGGTGCAAATAAATTCTCGAGATTTGATTGGTCGATATTTGCATTTGCGTTTGGCATTAGATTAATAAATATTGTTTCACAAGTTGACCACCCTAATGATAATAATAAGAAAATTACGCTTAATTTCAGTCATTGCTCTAATTTTAATGTCCATTTCAATTAATGTAACAATTCTTATTTCTTGATTAAATTTCAATTTTCGCTTAAATTATGTCTTTTCTCGTAGTCATGATATAAAGTATAGTATGCAACTCCTGAATAAAGTACGAATTTATATCGAGGGCCATGAATCACTCGCGTCGTTCAGGATTCTAACAGTTGAATCACTCGCTGCGTTCGTGATTCAATCATTAGAATCCTTCACTTGCTCGGGACTCATCTACGGCCCTCGCTTTAAATCCGTCCTTTATTCACTAGTTGCATAATATACTATTTTTTTTTTGGGGGGTGGGAAATCATCAAATAACCGCTCCCGCTCTTGGGCAGAGCGAAAGGGAGTGTCAGACTTCTACTGACTAAAAACCACCCATGTTCCTTCTTCGCCCTTCATGTCGAGGCCTCGGTATCCCTTGCGGACAACCCGCAGCCTCGACAGGCGTCGGCCCTTGCGGGCCCCTTCCATGTAAATAATAGCATAACTTCTGATTGTTGATTAATAAAACACAATTTAAGTTACCGTTCTATTTTAAATTTGACACTAAACACGTTTGGATATCAGTTTTGATAATAACACAATACAAAATATCTATCTATCACTGGGAACCCATAATACATCTAGCTAGACCTTAATCACCAATTCTTCTGCTAAGCGCGGTGATTACAGCAATCCCCCCCTCCCCCAAACATTGAAATCCCTACGCAAAACATACAATAGAAGTCTACCAGCTAAAATACGTTGACAAGACAAACGATACAGCATTATTGTTCAAATAAATTATAGCCATACGCTCTGTACAGTTTGATAAAGCCGTTGAATGTTAATTTACAACGCACTCGTGTTCTTGTTGACTCTAATCATATTCAGCCGCAACATACACGCAGGGTAGGAACTGGCAGAATACTCACTTTACTCAAACCATAGTATCTTACGCCTATTATAAATGTGACAAGCAGTGGTATGCTAGTGGTGTGACCGTTGAGCGCAGGCCACACAGAAAACGACGAGGACGGGGCGCGGACAGGGCGCAGACGGGGCATCGCCATCGCGACTTTTTAAAACATATAGAAAAGACGAGACACGGACATGACGCTGGGCGCAGAGATGACGGTTTTCAACCAACTTTTGCGCGTAATTCTCGGCACCCGCGCTCTACACTGCCCTCGCATCTTCGTTCTCACCCGCCTCTCGTCCGCTCGCGTCCGTGCCCCGTCCTTTCTGTATGTTTTTACAAAGGACGCAGACGAGTAAGCGTCGTGTCCACGCCCTGTGTTTTCTGTATGTTTTGCGTCGCGACGCTTCTAGACGTTTTATATGAAAGGGACTCGGAAGAGATATATGTCCACGCTCTGTCTTTTCTGTGTGGCTTGCACTCTAGGCTGCCAAGTATAAGAAGAGTCGGGAGCTTTTTTGCATGCTGCACGCTTGCTCGGGTACCTACCTAAACCTAAAAAAATAACCTTTGCCCCATACGAGGAACTTCTCCTGTATCGTGGGTGCGTTTACAGACATTTAAACTCACATACACAAACAAACTGTCTGCTTATAACCATTAAAAGTTCTACAAACGAAGTTATCCAGCAAATTTTCAATTTTCCATCAATTCTATTTCAGTACGTCGATATCTCCACAATCCACACTATAACGGTACTTCTGCCGATCTATGCAACGCCGTATTGGCTTTAAAATTGCATGCAATTTCCCGAGGCAACAATATACAACGTCCAATATCAGAGGATCGGATAGATCTCTAGATATTGAACTTGTATCGACTTCAAACTGTTGAATCAGTTGCTCTATTTTGGCTTTCGTATAAATGGAAAATGTGTATTGCGTTTTTTTTAATGATCTCGCAGGTCCAGCTATGAGACTTGCCTCTGCTTAATCGGACAAACCTATGGATGCATTGAGTGTAAGGCTTACAGCCAGAGGCAAAATAACTTATAGACTAAGCGACAGGTCTCCAAGGGCAACCCCTGAGGGGTTAGAGCCTTTTTTTTGGGGGGGGTGGGAAATCATCAAATAACCCCTCCCGCTCTTGGGCAGAGTGAAAGGGAGTGTCAGACTTCTACTGACTAAAAACCACCCATGGTCCTTCTTAGCCTTTTATGTCGAGGCCGCGGTATCTGTTGCTAACGACCCGCAAAATTATTTTTTTTATATTATACAGTTTACTGTATAATATAAAAAAAAAAATTTTGAAACTATGATTTATTCTAATATTATACCAAATCGTCCAAATATAAACCAAACCAGAAGTTAATACTTGACCAAGAGCTAACAGTTCTACATGTAAAATGTACATGCATATAAACAACAACTATAACTATTCCATCTGGTCTGAGGATCCGCTCTTTTTACAGGAAAATTGAGAATCTTCCACCTAGTCTCTCTTAGTGTCTAAAGGTCCATTGATCGTCTGAAATACGGTGAGTCTAGCAACCCATCCCAACAGACCAATTTCATTTTAGTGTGGCAATTTTCCAAGTGACATCAGCTATGTTTATTAATTATTTTCCTCTTGGTCCGTATGTTATCAGTTTTATTTATTGTCGTAATGTAATGTTTCTATCTTCTCTGATGCTTTCTGGTAATTGTGTTGTCCCAAACTTCTGCTTAGGGATATGATCGCATGAGTTATTGTTTCATAGTAACTTTTGGTAGAAATACAGAGAATGTAGACTTCTCGGCGATTAGATTCCGTGTTCTATGGGTAGAAATAAAGTATATATAAGATCAGGCAAAATTGGTTAGGACGAATTAAACAGATACTTCAATAAAAGTATTTATATGTCCGTGTGTAGGGGCCTTAAATGGCTGATTTAGCAGTCATATCAGTGTAAAATAATCCTCAAGTCACAATTCAGAATATTTTTTGATCATATTAACTGCTTTTCTGATAATTTTAAACATAATGCTATTTGTTTTATTATTTTATTTCTTTCAAAGTGTATTGAAAAAACGTCGTTTGATACACGTGGGCATTTGTTACTTTAGTACTCGGCGCTACAACAACCTCACCTGCCGATTGGGTGTGAATTCCGCCACGAATGCAATAACAAAGTTACCCCACTTATATCAAAAGTTTAAACCAAGCTAAGCTTGTTCCGGAAAATACTGCAGCTACAACAGTTAAACAAATGGTTTCATTTCCTCTAGCTCACTGTGCAATCTACCGTGATGAAATGCAATAACATTGTGAATAGACTTTATTTAACATTATACAAAATTGTTCACCGCTCCAGGTTTATTACATAAGCCAGGTGCGAAAAAAAAACATTATGCAAACAATGATAATACTGGAAACGTTTCTGTTAAAAAGAACAAAATGTTCTGCGAGCTAATTTGTTTTAACTAGAAATTCCTTTTGTAGAAGACGTCTGAGAAAGACTTATGTTGATATTACCTTTCTAAGAATTGATGCAAGCTGCTTTATAGAAATGTAACTCGGTATACCTCTCGTAAATTGTGTTTCCGCAAAATAATTGCAACCAAACAATATTATTTTACCAGCATTTTTTTTTTAACCGCCTTGGCCCGCGTGGTGGATCATCCATCCCTTTCCTAGAGAGGTGGGGTGCGGTGGGAACATTTTAGGCTGATGATGATGATAAATATTTTTCTCTTTTTTATATGCGTAAGAAATGACACGGTCTACACGACTACTGAAAAAGAAACTAATAAAACTTTAGCTAGAGCATGCCTCAAGTCGAGACGACGCGAGTTTCGATTTCTCTACCCACTTCAAAAAACCAGGTGAATCTTCAGGTGTCCATTGACACAAGTAGCGTTTCAAATCGCTATCGCCTAAGTCCGTAAAATAGGCGTTAATTTTTAACACGTTTTTATTAGCTTCACCTGTAAGTGTGTAAGCAAATCTTAGAAGTTAAATTTGACACAGATCCCGGTTTCCAATTGAGCTGAAATTTTGCATACATGTTTAGTTTGAATGACAATGCATGGTTTGCTTAGTGATGTCGCTCTAAATTCAATATGGCAGACTCAAAGCGAGTTTTCTTCATTTTTCTTTAACTTTAATATTTTTCACGACACTTATTTTAATTCCACAATGTTATTGCCGTACACGCAAACCTCTCAGGGCTTATCTGTGAACTGGCAAGTCAGTATATTATTATATACAGTATATTATATAGTAGTAGTATAATATGTTCTCAAATACATACTACGCAGCTAGTTAGTCAGTCCAGTTAAAGCAAGACAAGTTTCCACAGCCAGCAGTTAGGTACGGAACCCTATTTAATTGTCCCAGCCCGACTTGCTCTTGTCTGTTTTATTAAACCCTCGAGCTCCTACAAAACGTTTACAAATATCATCACGGCTTGCAGCTTATAGGACTGCCGCAAATTTGTGTTTTATAAACGCAAGAGTCCGCAGCAATTACTCAGAGAGCTCCGATAGCGTTTAAGTTAATAAATCTTCTAAAACCTCGCTACCCTTTTCAACCCCAAAACAAACGGAAAGATCGTAAGTCAACGGTTTATTGTGCACCCTATTGACTGAGCAGTAAAGATTGTTTTGTAAATTGGGTGTTGAGTGGTTAAATTTTGACTTTCAGCAAAGTAGCCCCTGGTTTAAGTTGACGTGGGAAGTCTTCGTTAGATTGTAATGTTTGTTTTTTAAAAATGGCTTTCTATCCAATAAAATCATATATTTTCTGTCGTACCCAAAAGTAATTGAATCATTTCATAGCATGGGGGTCATGGAGGTATATAAAGTAAAGTTAAAAAGTAGTATTAAAAAAAAACTTGTAAATACGATGGAACTTTAACCTCGCATGTAACACAAACAAAAGAACATAAAACATGAATGCAATGACGGGGAGAACAAGTACATTTTTTTTTTGGTGTGGGAAATCATCAAATAACCCCCTCCCGCTCTTGGGCAGAGCGGAAGGGAGTGTCAGACTTCTACTGACTTAAAACCACCCATGTTCCTTCTTAGCCCTTGTACCGAGGCCGCGGTATCTCTTTCGAACAACCCGCAGCCTCGACGGGTAGAACAAGTGCCATTGGGCTTATTTACATAACACAGGCATAACTACCAAATCAATTCAGTAACAAACGATAAATTAATTAATTGGACATGTATGGAAATTAACAACTAACCAAGCGTGTCAAATAATCATTGCATACCGTTTGTCATTGTAAAATATTATGTGATTATGTCCACTGTTACACACTGGTTTACTGTGTACATTAATATGCGTGTATGATTTGCATTTGATTATGTACTGAATTATTAAATAGGACATTGTGAATGCCTACCCTACCATTTTCCAGCTCTATTAGGCGGGATATTGAACTATTGTATCACCTTATCATTGACTTATATATTTATATCAATGCACCTTATACACACATTGGACATAAAAGTGTGATTATTTTTATTTCTGTTAAGTTTTGTTATAAGGATCATACATGGTGTATTTTTGTGTTTTCTGCCTACCCTAAAAATCCTGCCTATCCTAAGCTATCGCCACAACTTTCACAATATATCCGATGCGTCTAAATCTGCGCATCCTTTATAGACCAGACAAAGGAAAAATAGCAAAAACGGCTTAAGCTAACAATTACCCCATCACTTACAACTAGTCCAGACCACTCAATCAACGTCCACAACGTGCCCCAAATGATAACACACCGATTTCTATTCACCCTCCATCCCTCCACCCCTCCTTCCCTCTGGGATACCTCAACAAATAATAAACGAAACAATAAAACCAGACATTATTACATTACTGCCGACCCAATCCAGAAGTTGGTGCTTGCGCGGCAATACAATTATTAATGAATACTCGATTTATTAATTAAATACAATTAACTGCGTTAGGGACGTGACGTAACACGGAGAAGCCCATAGCCAGCAGTGGGTGAAGTTGGGCTGTAGATGAAGATGATGAACTGCCTCAACACAGTTGATTGCCTAGTTGGTTTACCAGCAAGCACTATTGAGCATGAGGTTCTGGATTCCCAGGTTGGGCAAAGTAATATTGATTTTTCTAAGTAAGCAGTATACCATAAGATTTCTGAATAACTCTTCAGGGACAAAATACTGCATTGACCGTATTTTCGATTTCATACAATATTCAGTAAAAACCTTAAAGTAATCACTTTTCATTTAATCAAGAAACTGATGGAGTAACATAACGGGCAAAATGTCAGCGTTCTTAAAATAGCCTACTGCCAACCCTACGTAGAAATTCAGGCGTGATGTTAAACACAATTAACTCTTCACACATTATATTTCGATTCAGCCAGCTTTAATTAACATCGATAAAAGTCACGAAGCAAAATGGTTTTGTTTCAACTGAACTGGAAATTGCGTAGGAATCGCGCTGGCTGAATAGCTATTGTTTTAAAAAAAAAATGAGGCGCCATTTTGTGGCGGCAATTTTGACAGGTGATCACATCAATCTAAAAAATTAATAAATGTGTGTTATTTTGTGTCTGATGATTTTATAGAATTTCAGATGGCGATATTAAAATTGATGGAGTTCAGACATGAATTCCTGATTAATTTTAAACGAGAAGGGACTTATTGGCTCGCGTTAGAGGCTAATTTTCGATGAAATTTGGACAGGCCAGGACATAGACATTGTTATTACCCTGTTAGGACGTTGTTGTGAGATATTTCACACAGTTGAACTTCCTATAAAACCGGTGCTAACCAACCATTCATTCTATTACCAACCTCACCTACACAGGGGCGCTAATTCGAAAATCCTCACCCAAACTTGATTATCTTCATAATTATTTTCCGAATCTCCCCGAGGGTATCCACGATCAAATTACCGACTCATTACCTCCTTTTGCAATTAATATGATTAATACGATTTTGAATACAAGTATATTAAAGTAAAAATTAAAAAAAAAAACGCTTTTGGAACCTTGTGTTATTGTGTATTATATAATACCTATATGCCTATATATAAAAAAAGTGTTTTTGTGACTGAAAGCTGTTTGTTCGTTTTAGTTAATCTCCGAAACGTTTAGATTGATATTATCTTGCTAGTAAGCAAATAGCTGATGTGATAAGGAGTAACTAAGGTACTTTAATTTTAGAAAATCGATGAGGGTTCACTGTAAAAAAGCCCTTGAAATAGTTAACAATATCCCATTTAAATAGGGAAACTATAGTCTTATAATCATTTCATCATCAGCTATTAATTACTACAGTTTAACCGAGTATTTTAAAACTGTAAAATTAATGTAAAAGTTAGAACTGTTTAAAGTAGAGAAATTACATAATTCAAAAAGTCTGAAGGCCTTTTTTTTTGGTGAAAAATCATTAAATGACTCGTCCCGCTCTGGGCAGAGCGGTAGCGAGTGTCACACTTCTATTAACTAAAAACCACCCATGTTCCTTCTTAGCCCTTAGTGCCGAGGCCGCAGTATCTCTTTCGAACAACCCGCAGCCCTGCAATGCATACCCAATTTTCCCAAGTCCTGGTCCTTAAATTACAATTTTCTCTCCTAATCAAGGTTGTCAAGTCAAAGAACCGCTCGCCGTGAGCTCATTGGCAGGTTTTATACCCTCATTTACTTTACGAGCTCCGTTTACGACTCGTTCCTATGTTCCTACATTACGTACTGTCACCAACAGCAGTATGTGTACACTTACACATATTCAAAAGAGATTTTCTTGTAGAATTACGATTACAATTTTGAGATGATTTAGTGTATTTACCACTAAAATGCAACTTTTTTCATAATATTACCAGCGATATTCTAACAGTGGTGGCTCAGTGGTAGCGGCCCAGACTTACGAACAGTGAGTCGTGGGTTCGAACCCAGTCAGGCGCATTACTTTATGTAATTTATTTCATCACCACTGCTCTCAAAACGGTGAAAGAAAACATCGTGTGGAAACCGGCATGTCCCCGCGTGGTGGATCATAACTCATCCCTCTCCTAGAGAAGAGGCCTGAGTCCCTGCAGTGGGAACATTATAGGCTGATGATGATGATTCTTCTGCATCGCAAGACCCACCTATCAGGTCCATTAACCTAATCCTCAAGCTGGAGCCAACCATACAAATTCACAAATAACAGTTATGTGGTTTCTAAAATTAGCTTGTACATCTTGTAGATATCAAGATCAGATATCAAGATTAATAATCTTAAATATAAAAATCAAGTAAATAGTGACACGTCATCATCTACCTAATAGCCTTTTCCCAACTATGTTGGGGTCGGCTTCCAGTCTAACCGGATGCAGCTGAATACCAGTATTTTACATGGAGCGACTGCCTATCTGACCTCCACAGCCCAGTTAATACTAGGTAATACGATACTCTTTGGTAAAACTGGATGTCAGAATTTCAGGTCACTGACTACCTGTAACGACTGCCAAAGATCTATATATGGCAGCCGGGACCAACATCTTAACGTGCTTTCCGAGGCACGGAGGAAACTCGGTATGTCGGGCGGTCACCCATCCACAGACCGACCTAGGCAAGCACAGCTTTTACCTAAAGATCGACCCGAGTGGCAGTTCTTACTAAGCCACGAGCTCCTCGATAGTGACACGTGATTTTTATAATTCTTGAATAGAGGTTCCTAAATACCATATTCGTTACAACATGAAACTACAGTCAAATACAGTAGGAGCAAATCACTTTTATGTTTCAAAGTGCATACATATTTGTTTCCGTGACTGTACACATGTGACATGTATACTGATCACTTGGATGTTTTATGACGAACACGTAAGACTTGTGTTACTGCTTTATTTGAGACGAGATGCGTTTGATTTCGTCTTCACTGTCTCTGATTTCTTATTTTATTTCATTCTAGATTTAGTTTTTCGGTGATTCTCTTACATAATATTGATATCATCTTATATATAACGTTCTCACTGCTGGGACACTGGCCTTCGCTCTGTGATAAGGGGTAAAAACAAAAATAAAGGTTGGTGTTTCTTATGAGAGCGCGGATTTATTCGATTACCACAGTCAAATGAAGTGCAGTCAACTGGATATTTATCTCTGCTAAGTTGCGCAACAAAACCCAGACCTCTGCATTGATTGGTCACCTTTTGCGGTCGCTCAGTCCAATTAGCAGGATTTATATATATCCCGAACGGCAGTTTTTGTCCGCGGTTTCACCCGGGATTTAAATATCCATTACGTCACGCCTGTAATCCCCGAACGGTTAGTCAGAGGTGTACTTAGTCGTACACCTTCATATCGCGAGTTATCTTTAAGTCCCATGTAACAGGGGGGTGAACCAATTGCCATCAACTGGGCATACATCCACACTCTGTGCCTGCTACATAGAAATTCCTAATGGAACTTTGCCCGACCCGGGAACCGAAGTCATGCTCTGCTGTCGTGCTTGCGACCACTACACCCACGAGACAGTCAACTGTTCGCATTTATAATTATTTTTGTATACATTAAAAATACTGCAGCTCATATAATTAAACCAAAATGCACTAATGAAAGCACCATGGTGTCAGTAAATTAGAGTTTTCCGCAAAATAATTTTGCATAATTTCGACGCTCAATGAAAACTCACCACTTCAAATAATTGGATCAAATCTCCTAACATGGCGATTTGCCACGATTCAGTTTATTTATCAATATACGAGTATGCAAGATGTTTCAAAATATAAATAGTATAAGGGATTTAAAATACTGTATTACTTTAAGCTTCAACATATTATTCTGTATCCCATGCACCTGTTCTAATAAATTGATTGAGTGAGTGAAATAACAACTGCCATTTTTAGTAAGATGTGCCGCGTGACTATGATTTAATTCTATCATGCAGAAAAAACGTGATGTCCGTGGTCTACAAAATTCAGAATACTCAGTTGTCTACTATTCTGTAGGTATGGAAGACACGAAATACCTTTATAAAGCACCTAACTCACCATCGATAGAACCCAGGCTATACGAAACCGATAATTCTTCGTGTTTATCGCTTTTCTACCCAATTCTGAAAGTTTGCATCGTCCCTGATATTGTGACCATCGTAATAAACCGTATTGCGTTAGGGAAGGAATATTTTCAATAAAAAATTCTGTTATAAAAGCCATTGGAAAATAAAGTAGCTATAACGGGAAAAAGGTATTGTGAAAAAACATTTTTTGATATTTATAAGCTGATATTTACACTGAAATAAAGTTTTTCCTGTTATCGGATCAGTGATGTTTGCTTTTTTATCATTTTCATAACAATTTTATCGTGTTTTCTTTGTTCAGAGGAAGTCTGAAAGTGGCGCTGGTGACTGAAAAGATGTGATGAGGAGTAATGAGGAAAATGTCATAAGAAAAGTTTTGAGTATGAATGTCGATGGCTATAAGAGTAGAGGAAGACCAAAGAAATGATGGATGGACTGTGTGAAGGATGATATGGTAGAAATAAGGTGACTGCTGAGATGGTGAAGAAGTATGGAAGAATAAGGCATGCTGCACCGACGCTAGATACATTTTGATAAAGGCAAGGCGAACGTTGTTTGTTCATATCGCTTATTTAATTTAATGTCGCGTAAAAATGTAACATTAATAAACACAAAATACGTACAGAAGCTAAACCAAGCTTTACATTTAATTTGGATTTATTTATTTAGTTAACACAGTTCTCGTTATTTGTTTGGTACGAACTCATTTACAGTTAATAAAAAATATGGAATACTGTTTGTATTAAATAGTGCAAACAATACTCTGAACAGTCACTAACATGTGCTTTTTGTGTGAGCTAGTTTTTAAATCACTATAACATTCGGTCCACCGTCTCGGAAACAAAAAAAAAATTGTGCATATTTTTTTTTTGTCCCGTTATTTTCCTATTTTAAAAGTATTAAAAAATACTCACATTTTTAGCAATAAAATGGAATACCCAATAACTGTTTATCTCGCTAATATCTACACCGGAATCCGACTGTAAGAAAAGATAACACTTATAAAGATTTGTCTGCCCTGCCGTCTTAATCGATGAAAAAATTACGAAAATTTCGGATAAAAATATCCGCATTCCAAATAAAAGGGCACTTTTATCCGATAATGAACGTCAAATTGAATAGTAATCCGGGTTATTTTGACGCGAAAATATTTGCACCGCTTTGTTTTGACGATGTTTTTCAACTGTTGTTTTTCTCAAGTTGTGCATAGCATTTCTTGGTATCGTATCGGTTGGGAAGTGGAATAATATTTTGGTAGACAAATGACGTATTTTTCGCTGAAACATGCATACATAAACTCACGCGTTTTTCCTATGGGTGTAGGCAGAAACCACAGAACGCCACCTACTACGATCCTTACCAACTTATTTTGCCCCGTCCACGTTCATACATCTGGTCATACACGCACGCTTTGGTTGCAAGTACTACGCACCTGTCTTTTCTGCCACTCACATCTTCCTTGTAAATACAATTTGTTGGTCGCCTTTCACTCATTGTTTACACACGATCAAACCATTTAAGCATACTCTTTTATTTTTTTTGTCACTACATCTTCGCTGAAACATTGACGGATAAAATTAATAAATACACTTGTCATTATAGCCAACACTTCAGTTAACTTAAAATAAACACTACCCTCAAAGAGCAAATTGGAATTTTCCATCCACTCGCTACGTCCATTTTAATTACTGAGAACGACTTTTAACGGTCCCCATTGATCAACTCCGAATTTTATGGAAATTTTAAACATAAACCAACTTCAACAGTCTGATAAATTAAAAAGTTACCAGTCCATTTACTTCGTGTCCTGATTGAGTTCATCAATTTTTGCCCTAATTCGCTTGAATTGAGCGATTGACTAGCATTGCGTGGTCGTTGCCAATTAGGCCAACGGTTTAGGCATTATGCCAAAGGCTGAATGCAATGAATGAATGCGATTCTTTATGTTCCTATATGTTGGCAGTCGGTTACTGGTAATATTTTAATGCATTATGTAAATTGCTGACCTATTTGTATAGACTTAGAGTCGTTATCTCTTTTTAAGGCAACTTTCACGAAGCCTGGTTTTCTACTCCACGTTGTTTTACTGGATAATAGATTGTTTAATATACTCGTAGCTTTTCAGTTCACTAACGATATTGAGCCACATAATCGCTGCCATAGAGAATGGCCGGGTTAGGCAAAGGTTCTACATTAAGTAAATACTTTTTGATGAACCTAGTTTTAAGCGAGCAACGCCCTGTTTCATATTTAAACGATTCAAAAAACCCTTTCAAGACAAAAAATTACTTGCTCGAAGCAAGTGCTTCTAAAAATTCAGACAAACTTTAATTTTCTGGACGTCCTAACTACAAAACTTCTTTTTGACAGCTTAAATTTTTAAGTTGGCAACAAAAATAAAGTCTGACTTAATAAAGTCTCCAAGGAGGTGCATTAATGAGTTGGGACAGGCAGAAAGCCTTCCCAGTCAACTTGTACTACTTAGCGAGGCTGGCAAGCTGCCGAGTCAAAGAGTCTCGTCTTTAAAAGATGTCTGAAGCTACTAATAATTCATTGGAGAATCAATACCTTTTGTAGGAACATCGGTGACTTCCTTTACTTCGTGGTCTTTGGTCTTATTTTCCGAGCAACGATTTCTTTTGACCGAGACTCAACTTTATTGGACGTAACGGTTTTTATTGGATTTTTTCCTTAGGCGATTTGTTAGTCACTCCTTAGTTCAATTTTAAAGTGATTTATGCATAACATAACATCAACCCGAAAGGTTTAGCAGAGGTGTAGGTACCCGTTGTACACCCACATTCTACCGGATAATTTAAAGTCCCATGTAATAGGGGGCGAGCCCATTGTCATCAAATGGCACGAATTCAGACTTCGTGGTTTCTACGGAACAACTCAATAAAACTTTTCCCGACCTGGGAAACGATCCAGGACCTCATGCCCAGTAGTCGCGCTTGCCACCACTAGACAGTCCATTACCATTACCAGTGAAATATGCAATGGCCAAATAATTTGGTATTAAGTTTAGACTATTTATTTGTAAATACATGTCCACAGAATATATCCAGAATATAGCCCTAGTTTACAAACCTAACATAAAAAACAACAATGGTCCAAACAATCGGATTTAATACCCACTGTGCCACGACAAAATCAATGTGCTAACGAAATTATTTTAAATGTTAAAATTATTTAACATCGAGCTAATTACGCCGAACAACCAATGAGGCATTTTGGGACATTACCAAATGTAATGTCATACCATAAATTGAGCTAAGCGGCTATGGCGTAAATACGGGCAAAGCCGAAATATTACGGAATTTGAAACTTGCTGATAATACGTATCGGCCGCTATATTCAACCATAAACTGGCTTTCGAATCGTGCCTAATGGATGCTTTTAGGCGAAAATCGGCTTACAATTCCGTCCAAACCAATTTGGTACTGCATTGTTTTGAGAATTAAACCGTACCTACGTTGTTTAAATGTCGAACAGTTACTAGGTTTGGTCTATACGGACGCGATCCCACGTCAAGTCCATTGACAGATTACTAATTACTCTGATGGAGCTCCCTTGTATGCAACTGAGTGACGGACGCTTCGACGGCTGACTGGCAATGTGCAGCTCAGTGACTATTCAACAATTGAGGGTAACAAGATTATTTTGTTGGACAATCGTATTGATTGAGTTAATCTCAAAGATTAAGTCGGCACTTTAACATTACTACAGTAATTTCGTTTGAATGATGTCAAACATACAGGCTTTATCTGTCGAGGCTGCGGGTTGTCTGTCGAGGCTGCGGGTTGTTCGCAAGGGATACCGCGGCCTCGACATGAAGGGCGAAGAAGGAACATGGGTGGTTTTTAGTCAGTAGAAGTCTGACAGTCCCTTTCGCTCTGCCCAAGAGCGGGAGGGGTTATTTGATGATTTCCCACCCCCCCAAAAAAAAAAAAAAAAGGCTTTAAGGAACAGCCCTCCGCAAACTGACAAGATCCATTCAGCTCCTCATTCTTAATCATATTCCACCGGTTTTTATATCGGTTTATCGGTTTTTCAGTTACTATGCTACGTGCGTTTTGCCGTGGTTACGATACATTGTGTATGAAAAAATAAAAGAAATCCAATTTATTGGATTCTTATAACGTTCCTGAAATAATTTCTTGTACCATTCATCTCAGGATGACACACTGAATTCACCCCATCTGTCTGTGGAGGAGAGTCCCTTACATCCTGTATTTTTTTTACACCAAAGTCAGGTAATCCAACTTAACTGTCAAAGGAGAGAACTCTTATTTCAAGAGGCACTATAATTAAAAGTCATCAAACAAATATCTACATATCGATCAAAACGAGCATATCAGTCTAGATTGACTAATCAAATAAACAGAAGCACCAGAATCGTGCTCAGAGTCCCAAATGTATCAAAGATTGGACTATAATTACGTATTCCAGATATATTCCCGCGCACAGCGTTCGCCATTTTCAAACATGGCGGATTGCATACACGGACGCACCTGGGACGCTGGATTGGCGCCAAAACTAATCCCAGTACAAAGATATACGCCCATTAAATACGGCTCAGATGAGTTTTATTGTTTTGTGTTTTATTGTTTTTGAATATTATTATTATTGAAATCTCACGTAGCAGAGCTTTTAAAATATTATTTGTTTGTTTAAAAAGCTAGATGAACCAATTCTTTGAATTACCTACGTATTAATTCATTGTTTTATCTTTATGTGTACCTACATAACATCTTCGGTAGCTTACATAATGTCAATTTAATGTAACATTTATTATCGTTTATACGACGTTCGTACATATCTGGAGATATGTATTATTCATTTAAATTGACTGTTTACTATTTATTCGATTCATTTTATTATTTGTTGTTGTATTTGAGTATTTTGCCTGAACTAAAACACATTTTTTTAAGGCTTCTAGAATGTTGGCATTAATTCATTAAATCTATCTCCATTTCGCAATCAAAACCTTCAACTTATACAAAAAAAAACGATATTTCTAGCTATAATCGTGGATTGAAAAGCACTCATCGACGTATCGAGGACATAACGCCTCCCCTTCCTCTCAGAAGCGTTCCCTCAAAGTAAAAGTACTAAGTGTCGGCACATTTAAGAAAACATGTTTTTCAAGATCGAGAGCCGATTCTTAGAGTTATTTCAATGGATTTCTAAAGCTATATTTAGGTCTTTTTTGGAATCCTTATAATCGGGGCTTTGAGAAGGCGTTTTCAAAGGAAAAACTTATTCTCA
The DNA here is from genome assembly GCA_949774965.1 of Diarsia brunnea. NCBI lineage: Eukaryota > Metazoa > Arthropoda > Insecta > Lepidoptera > Noctuidae > Diarsia > Diarsia brunnea. The sequence goes on along the minus strand of OX459013.1, from coordinate 13,693,012 downwards.
AGTAATATTATATTACCTATTGTATCAGGTGGTAGGTAAACCCACAATTGGCTACAATACGACTGTGTTAACTTATTGTGTTTAGGAACTCAAACGCTATTGTTCGCGAACAATACAGATTAAAAGAAAGAAAACGAATATTTGTCTCGCACAGGACAAACCAAACATATGGTTAAATTAACAGTAAAACAAAATTATAATGTAAAAAAGTAAACATCAAACTTTTAAAACGTGTAAACACCATCATTGCGTTGAGTATGTTCGATCGTCAATAAATTGTTTGTTTATGACGTCACTACCCGAGAAGCAAACAAGAGCGCCGGTCGCGTTCATTTTAGTTCATTTTATTTAGTTTTTATTTAAAAATAGAATCTAATCTCGATATCTAATAATCCCCTCACAGATCGGTTAAAATGAGTGAAACCAAACAATCTTAAATATTACCTATCTCACTGCAGTCACAATTGAATAATGTAAGTACATACCATACCTACCACAAAGTTCTGCACTGCATATAGCGAGCTTGTCGCCGAAGTGATTACATTAATTCCTTATAATACCGCATAAGATCTCCTTTGAGAATAGTAACCGGTAGTGGGAAGATAATTGAGAAACAGCCAAGCTCCCTTGTGGAGTCATTAGCTGTAAAGAAGATTTTGTGAAAGATTACGTTACATAATTATTAATTGTAGTAAAAAAAACATAGACAATACATATAAAAGCTGATTTGGTTAAGCAGTTATAATAGTGTGTTATTTATTTAGCACAAGCCACTTGCACACAACAAACAATAAAAATTAAAAAGAAACTAAAAAAACCAAACAGTAATAACCTTCTTTTTGTCCTTCGCCGAAGTCGGGTAATAAGAGAGTGTGCATCTAACGGCTGCTCTAAATAGGAGCAGTTCAGCCAATTGCCGAGCAGAGCAGCTAGTGTCCGACGCTGGTTTTCAACTGACACGCACCTCTGATTTTGCGGATTCATGTGCGTACTTGCTTCGGTGAAGGAAAACATCGTGAGGAAACAGCAAGCCAGATGTTTGTCAACAAAATGTAAAGCCAAGTAAACTTAAACGATAAATTCGAATCTCGCAGGCTACCTTAGAGGTCCTTCCACCTTAACTACCCTTTTTTTATTGTCGGGTGGGAAATCATCAAATAACCCCTCCCGCTCTGGGCAGAGCGAAAGGGAGTGTCAGACTTCTACTAACTAAAAACCACCCATGTTCCTTCTTAGCCCTTCACGCCGAGGCTGCGGTATCCCTTTCGAACAACCCGTAGCCCCGACGGGAACACCTTAACCATCCTTAATCAGATAAAGCTACGAACCAAAATGCAATGAAAATAAACGACTATTCTATCTAAGCCACAAGTGAACGCTCTTCCAGTATTCATTCTATAACAGAGACAGATCTACCTGCAATGCGTTATCACGAACAAGTTTCAGACTACCTAGACCACTTAGTCTAACACCTGGCTATTCCAATTTAAATAATTGGAATTAGTTTTCGACAGGAACAGGACGTACAGGTATTACAACTGTAATGGTGCGTACTCACCAAAGCATTTTTTTTTGGAGCGTGGTAAATCATCAAAATATATTATATAATATACTAGCTGTTCCCAGCATGCGTTGCAATGCCATTTTTTGTACCTACATACCTACTACCTATTACGTTGTATATTATTGACATTATGACGTATGGTCTGTTTGAAGTTGACACACTAACGTCACTGAATTGTTTTGCCTTCCCGGAACCTCTCCGCTAACACTTGAACTTTATACAATAGCAATAAAGCTCAAATTGACTTTACGTTTTAGTTAGAAAACGTTTGTATGGGAAAAAGAAAAGGGCTGTTTTTAGGGCTTTTCCGGCCATTATTCGATTTTTTCTCGCCGTAAAAACCATCCTTGAACTTCAACGAACATTAAAAAAAAAAGAATTGGCCAAATCGGTCCAGGCGTTGTTAAGTTATGCGCTTAGCAACACATTTAGCCATTCATTTTTATATTATAGATTTCTCCTTTTCTGGGCAGAGTGGTATCCCAGTGACAGACTTCTACTGACTAATATGGGGCGAGCCTATTGCCATCGACTGGGCGCAAATCCTGACTCCGTGGCTGCTAGAGAAAAAATTCTGGTAGAAAAACTCAATAACACTTTGCCCGACCCGGGAATTGAACCCAAGACTTCATGCTCAGCAGTCGCGCTTGTAACCACTAGACCAATGAGGCAGTCGGTTTAAAAATTCATTGTTGTTAAAAGTGGTAAATCATTTACGGTCTGTCTCCCTACTTCAACATTGACAATTGCCATTTGAATAATACTAGCTGATGTCCACGGCCTCACCCTTGTGGATGTCGGTCAAATTATGTACTAAAACCTTTCTTGAGAACCACTCTATCCAATGGTGAGAACAGCATGAAAATCGGTGCAGTAGTTTTTGAGTTAATCGCGAACAGACAGACAGACTCGGCGGAGGACTTTGTTTTACAATATGTAGTGATGAATAATTTATTCGATAGACTTTTGGCTATGTAAGTTTGTTTTATACCCACGTTGTCAAATACTGAATTAGTAAGTAGGTACCTCAAAGAACTTGTTGTATGTAAATGGACCGATGTAAGAAGTTTGGCTAACTTGCGTCGTTTTGAGTGTTTGTGGTGGTTAAAGAGAATTTAGGTTGTTGCTGATTAGTTTTCTATAACGTGTGGGTGGTTGTGATTGGTCCCAGTCTAGAATACAACATTTATTTATTTAGAAGTTGTTGCAGGCGTCCTTTGTCAGCGTGAAATTATTTTAATAATATGACTTCCCTATTTGAATTGAATTTTGTTAACAATTTCAAAGGGTTTTATTGCATATATATAGGGTGTAAAAGTACCATTAACGCAAACGAAGGGCACTTGTTCTCCCCACCACTGCGATATTTTTTTTGTTCTAGACCATACCTGGGAACCTCCTAGTTACGGAGATATTGGGGGTCAATTTTTTTGTTCTAGACCATACCTGGGAACCTCCTAGTTACGGAGATATTGGGGGTCAAAGTTCCAAATATTTCTCAGCTGTTTTTGTAAATACTAGTTTTTCAGGTTTTAACTTTACTTAAATTACCTCCATGACCCGTTTATTATTCAAAGCATCCACTAGCACAATGTTTTAAGAGTGCTATTTTGAGTTTTACCGTAAAATGTGATTTTTGACCCCAAAAAAAAGTCATTTCCCAGCAAAAATTTTTACGTAGAGGTACTTAGATTGATGTACAGAATGCTTGGTTGACGGGTGTGTGATGGGTTGATTTAAACCCTGTATATCCATTACCTAAAAATAAAAGTAGCCTTACTTACTCCTTAGAATAAATACCAGCTATCTGCCTGTAGAAGTTCCGTCTAAATGGGTCGACACGTTTCGAAAATAAGACGGAACAAACTGAAAAAAATATTTATTCTATCTAAGGCCCAGTCTTCGATCAAGTTCAGGTTTAAGTTTTCCTTATTCAAGATTATCTATAGTAGTAATTGTACCAATACTTTTAGCAAATAAATTGATTTGATTTGATTTTGATATGGGAACCAGCACCACCTGGTAACAAAGACGGAAAACTCAATTATTGACTCGCTAATCAGCCCACCTGCTAACCACACACAAGATACTCCCTTAATGGAAACCTCAAACAAGAAAACCTAATCACACTTGTTACGAGATTAACCCAGTTCCAAAACAAATGAATAACTTAACATCAAGATCTCAAGAGACGATCCCCCACCGGTTCCAACCGGTGCTAACCGGATCAAACCGGCTCAAACCGGTTCTAACTCAATTAATCTGAATTCTAAATCTAATTACCGAAACTGCCCTATGCAAATTCTTTCACGGCGTTGAATTATTAATGTGAGTAAACCAATTTTAATTTAAAGATAATTATTCAGTAATGAATCATCGTTAAATTATTAGTGATGAAAATCGGGTAGTAATAATGTAATTTGAATTAATTTGTGCTGATCTAATGAACTATACTAATGGATAGGAATATTCTTTGCTTGATTAGTTTAGGTGTTTACGACATTTACGCTTTAAGGATTTTATTTTAAGGTAAAGAAAGAATGTAAGAAGACCGGCCACCCTGTGTAGATCTTTGTTCGATATTCATTTATTGTCAAGTGAAGTAATATTTCAAGCACTGATTATTTTATTTTATATACCTAATATTGAAGCTGTCTTGACTTTCGTACGTTTTTTCACGGGTGACAACTGAAAACCAGCGCTGTGCTGTGGGTGCCCATAGCACAGCATCATGCTGAGTGGCAACCTACTTGTCGCAGTCACGACGTGCAACAATCTTCATATAATCCCTGCTTGTTGTATTTTTTAAATATCTGTTATGCGTTGTATGTGTAATTTTTTTTTCTGTATGTCTCTTTGTATGCTCGTTATGTTTCTGCTACAAATATTATTATTGTCCCACTGCTGAGCAAAGGCCTCCCTCCATTCTTTCCAACGGTCACGATTCTGTGCAACGTCTCTCCAATTCTCAAGGAAGACATCCAGTTCGTCTCGCCATCTCCTTCGTGGTCTGCCACGACCTCGTGTAACTGTTTCAAGGCACCATTCCTGAGCTTTACGGGCCCACAGCTCGTTCAGCATGCGACAGACATGTCCTGCCCAGTCCCATTTAAGTGTGGCAGCCTTTTGAGCCACGTCTACAATTAATAAGTGCGACAAATAAATAAGTTTTATTTCTTTTACATTGAGAACTAGCAGCGGTTTTGTATCAGTCAGTCATACAATACCTCATCATCATCATCATCATCTTTCTCTTGCCCTTATTACAATCCATTTGAGGTCGGCGCAGCATGTCTTCTTCTTCCATACTTCTCTATTTATCGTCATCTCATGAGACACCTCTACCTCAATTAAAAAAAAGCGTATATTTTAAAATTTTGTAGCTTGTTATAAAATCAAGGGAACACATCAATTTGGAGATCCCTTTCAAGACGACCTGAGTCGGTAAAGTTCCTTCAAATGGACTAAATGTATAATATCGGTGTACAATTGTATGTGTATAATGCCTGCATTTACCCCAGACAAAGAAAGTCCAAGAAAAATTATAGCAAAAAAAGCTGACCGCCGTCCGTGAAGTGTATTAATTATTACTAATAATAAATGGCGACATTCTTCCGTCGTGTAGGAAGCAATGTCTGTCGTGTCAAACAAATTCGTAACGAACTGACCTTGCTCCAATAACGAGCCACATCAACACGCACATCCCAATTACCAACATGCGACAGACTAATTAAATTAAACTTGTATCAAATATTAATAGGTATTAATTACTGTAGTATAGCCATTGAGCTAATTGATAACAGCCGCACGGGTTGGCCTTCAAGGGTGCTGAGGTTGGTCCATGGATAGATGATTATTGCAGACCGAATTTACTCCTTGCCTTTTTTTTGCTTTTTTGGAGGGTGGGAAATCATCAAATGACTCCTCAGCTGGCAGGGAGTGTCAGACTTCTACTGACTAAAAACCACCCATGTTCCTTCTTAGCCCTTTGTGTCGAGGCCGCGGTATCTCTTTCAAACAACCCGCAGCCCCGACGGGCGTCGGCCCTTGTGGGCCCCTGCAATGTTACTGACATCTCTTTTAGGCGCGCGATGGAACACGAACGCGCCGTCGGTCGTCATAAGAAGGTCAACCAGTTGCAGAAAAGTGCCGAGACGATAAAGCTCAACGAAGCCCCAGAGAAACCATTTAACTGTCTTGGATACCAGGAGTTGGAAAAACACAATTTCCTCCTCCTTCATGGCATTCCCTTATTTGTGCCTGGTGATGTCAAATCTCTATTTTTTTTGTTCTCGGTCTACAGCGAAATCCTACATTTTACTGAACCAGTTTAAAGAATTAAGAGTTTTCTAAGGCCACCCTTATAAAAATTCAACACGATATAAATGCGACTTGGGGCTTGATTGATGGTTTATCAACTTCAAATCTTACGCCTTATAGAAATAAAGTTTAACATTCTGTGACAAGCAATCAGAGGTAAAACTTTGGACCCCTTTATGAAGTCGTCCGAAAATTCGTTATTAAATGGAATGGGAAATCCCGAAACTCAAAAGTAATAACTTTGTTCCGTTTAATTTGAAATCGAAATGAAATGAAGCAAAAATAGGACATTATTTATTCACCGAAATTGGAAACGCATCAAGTAAATCTCCTTTCTTCAAAGTTGCCTGCAACAAAAAATACCACTTTAAAACTTAGATATTTTTTGATACCGGACAGTGCGTTCATTACTGCCCTTTTCCCAACTATGTTGGCTTCAGCTTCCAGTCTAATTGGGTGGCAGCTGAATACCAGTATTTCACATGGAGCAACTGCTAATCTTACCTCCACAAACCAATTAGTATAAGCAAATTAGTAACATGATAGTCCTTGGTAAGTCCAGGTCGTCAGTGACCAGAAAGTCTGACAACCAGTGTCAAACTTTCTGGCCACTGACGACCTGTCACAAATCTGTCACTGTCAAAAATCTTCAAATGACAACCGGGACCAACGGTTTAACGTGCTTTCCGAGTCTCTGAGTTAATCTAAATTAAATACCAGTTTAAAACTATCTTAGATAACTCAAGGATATAAACCCCACTATAAGTACAAACCCCATTATCTGCTTTAACGACGAGTTATAAAGGGCTGTTAGGACCCTCATAAACTTTCATTATTTTTAATACTTTACGTAATTTCCTAAAGGTGTTAACCCTTACCTGTGGGCTGACAATCGAGAAGCGGTGTTGCCAGACGTAACTAATATTAAAAGGGATAATAACTTTTAATGGCCCATAAATTATGTCAGATTTTTATGATTTTGTCATTTCTTTACTAATTTATTGCTCTTTGTTATTACAGGTAAGGTTTGTGTGTTTTTGGCGATAAATAAGGTGTACCTATTGATTTCCATTGGTAAGTGACAAATTATTGTCTACTATTTTCATTTATCCGCCATAATACCTATAATAAGTAAATTATGACTGCTGCGGCTGTTTCACGACGCGATGGATGGCCCGCAACATTCGCCCGCGTGAATTATAAAAAATGTAACTACAAAAGTACCGTCATACTATAAAAGTATGATGGCACTTTTAAACCCTTTCAAATTGTTTAAGCCTGATTCAAATAGCGAAGTTATATTTTGGCATTATGGCGAATAAAAAACTTTTATTTTGAAATTACAAACAAACACTTCCAATTTATTTATTTGTATAGATTAATGTGGTTTGCTTACCCAAAGTACCTACTCCTATTGATTTTCAATGAATATCGAACTTAAAAGTTAATGAACTCCATCATGAATTTTCAGTGCTTCTAAAATGAATTTTCTAAAGTACAAAAGTTTTAACGATTATGCATGATTTTCACCTTGTAGACACTTTATTCATGCTTAGTTGAGAAAGCCATAACTTAAATTGGTTTTTTCTCGAAGTTATGAAACGTAATATAAAAAGAAATCGCAATGAAGCTATTTTACTAAAACGGCATCGTCTATATTTATCATAGAACTGTAAAGGTTTATAATTTTAGACCTTTGAATTTTCGTTATCAAAATATCAATATCTAAAACAATAACGCTAATTTTCTCCCTTTACAAAATTGATTTAACATAAAACTTTTCTTTTTATTACATTGGCAACATTCTATCATCAAAATTATTTCAAATACCAATATGACGGACCTGTCAAATGTGTCATTTTTGCGCGCCAAAGTTTCGCCCCAGTTTATAACAATATCGCGACATAGAGATACCTGCACGCATAGTTAATTTTAATTAAAACCCCTTTGTCGTGTGCGAACGCTTTAATCATTTAACTGAGGGTTATAAACGGCTTTTCATTTACGACAGACAACACATGATGGGATTATCAAAATTTTATTTCACTTTTATTTTTATGCTCACGTGCATACACGGTTTTATTATTAAAAAGTGGAGAGTTTATTTTTTATAGTGTTATTGTTATTTTTCACGTTATAGTTGGAAATGAAACTACCTTTGGGATTAAGTTACTAGAATTAAAATTTGGTTCATTGTACATTTTGACGTTCAAAAGTGTCTCTTCAGCCTGTATTAAAATCGTTTGACTTTGACTTGAGAACCAACTAGGTATTTAAGCTTACCTCCACTGCCAGCTTTTTTTCCAGATTCTTTTAAAGTGATAAATACATTACTCACTTAAAACTAAAAAGCTCGCTAACTTCACCACAAAAGATCTAATAGACCATCCAAATGATTTGGGCCAATTTGCATTCATAGCCGCTTCCCGATAAAAAACCGTTTCCTTTTCAGCAAAAGTTCGAAAATTTCAAATTTACTGGTAGATTAAAACCTCCTTCATTAAACTTGGGAAAGCTCCTACAAAGTTCTACGGCCAATTCTTTTACCCTTAGCTGTAATGAAACACAACGTAAATAATTATAAAATATCTTTTCAAAATGAACGGCAAATAAGGTTCTTTCTTAGAAAGGAAGGATGTATCCAACTTCCTGAAAGGTAGCGTAAACTTCTCGTGCAAAATCTTTTATTCAAGCCATTATTGCTTTGCAGACACTGTAAATTTCAGTATGTCGACGGAATACGTAGTATTTACAATATAGACAACTTCTTTGTGGCCAGTCTGTAGAATTATCGAGTCATTTCTATTCAACGCTAGACTGAGTCTGAGAAAACTCCATAATATTCTTTTCATTTTGTGAGAGTCTCTGTTACTTATTATGTTTTTAAAAATTGGCAACAGTACAATAAAAACCTGTCACGATTGTTTTATGTAATATCTTCTCGATTTACGATTCTATCCAGAAATCCAGACACATGATAGTTTTCAAGATTGTTAATATCCGCTCATAAACTGCTATAATTATTAACAGCTTCGTGAAAAGTGACCTAAAATTTACTATTGAAAGTAAATTTTAGGTCACTTTCAATTCCGATTTTAGCGCTAGAGACATTTTGTCTTTGTCGTTTTCAAACGATTGTTCGGAACACAACGATATTTTAAAGTTAAGCCTTTAACATAGGGTAAAACTAAATTTACCTAAAGCTTCACACGTTATTAAAATACTTGGTTGTGTATACTTCCAACATGTCTGCTTCAACACTTGAGCAATATCGCCATATTTCTCCGAACTCTTTTCAACCCTCGAGAAAGGGGATCGTGCCTTCGAATACGTAATTGTCTGAAAACATCGATCATCGGTATTACGTAATGGATAGTATTATGGACTATTCGATTGGAGAGACGTTGGAAGTTTTTGAGATCTTCTTATTGTTAGTTAACTAGAGTAGAATATTCTTTATTATGTACTCCCTACAAGTAATATTTGTGAAAGAAAACATTTCACATGGCGACACAATGGGCGGTCTTATCGCTAAAAGCATATGTTATGTATGCTCTCCAGTTTACTTGTTTGGCAGCGTATCACGTTGTTGCCACTCGTGCCCGGGCGAGTTGGTTTTGCACATCATTTGATATGATTTATGTTGTATTGGTTTGTTGGAGCACTGTAAAGCAGATCTTCAAAACCCAGAAATGAAAATTACCATAAAATTCATATATGGATTTTTATTGTGATAACGACACATTCAATTTAAAAAGCTTTTAAGAAATTGAAAACATGTTTCTTTCTAGTGCCCCTTCGATGTTTGACAGTACTATCAAGGGCTAAAATCCGACATAATACTGCTGCATAGTCTTCCATAATCATAAAACAATTGCACACCTAAAATTATTACAGTAACAACGACACAAAGGCCGTTTGTTCCCGGCTCTACGGTCGTTTGCCCGTAACACCTATCTCTGAGTTAATTGTGCCACAAACTACTCGTTACGGCCAGCCAGTCTCAGCTGCATCTCTTTTATTAAACCAAAGTCCAATGTTTCTTGCTTATACTACTTTGTATTGTATTAAAATGTTAAATGAATGTGTAGCTTTCACATTTTAATTTAAACTTATCATTTTGATAAGTAACAACTTTAACATTGGATTTACCAGAATTCCATCATGAATAACCTATATGTATACGTCAGCAATTGTATACAAATTCGCGTGGATACACCAACTCCAAAAGCTATTTCCAGATTCAAATTGTATCAGTTTCGCTTCGAATTCTCTTTCCGAATTTAAAATTAAACTCTACGTTCCATTTTCGTCTGATGTCAACTGCTATTTTCAGCCAATGTTGTCGAAATCCAGAGACATTGCCATTCGTTTTCCAAACGACATCGAAAACAAGCTAATTGTGTATCAGTACAAATTCCCATGGGGGCCGTTGAAAACGGCGCCATTTAAAAGTTTGCACATTATTTTTTCCTCTGCCCCCTTGGGTCCCGCAGCTCTTACTGTCGGACTTGGCTGCTGTGCAATTAAACTTTTTGTCGACGATAGCAAGAATACATTAAACACAAAGAGTAAGATAAGATAATGTCAAGAAAAACGTTCGAAATAAACAAAAAATGAAGATAATACAGACTTGAAAGAGCCTCTTACGAAAACAGTATATTATTGTTTACTTTGGTTAAAATTGAAACATCTGCAAATCCTTATAAATTCCTTAAGGGCAGAGCAGACCACAAACATATAAACTCTAAAGAAATTGCTAAAAATAGACCTCTTTGAAATCACGAGGATCTAATAATTGCCTTTCTACCGTATAAAGTAAGAAACCTTATTTCAGTAAATCCTGAGCTAGCCGTGTTCTTTCAACGAAGTAAATTTATTTTATATGGCTCAGTTTTATTTCACTGTTATGGCCTAACTTAGCTACTTACTGCAATTTATATTTAAATATTTACAAAGTTTTATTTACCCTTTTTGATTAATAGGACATTAACTGCGCACTTTACTTCTAGAGCTTACTTTTACGACTATATTTAAGATGTTTCTTGAACCATTTAGGACGAATTTATCTTCAGTTGCTATACATAGTTGCGTTTGAATGTAACTGATAATAAACTAGTAAACTGATAGTTTCGTCTCCACGCCTTGTGGGTGATAAAAGTTGGTTTTGATAGTGTAACTTTTTACGTCTTTGGGGACACAGTGAGTGAACGGTGGTGTAAATATTGACGCTTCAAGACACCCAAACGAGAAAAACATCCAAACCAACCAACGAAAACCTTTAAATATCCTCTAAAATACATTTAATCCCCTCCCTTTTTTAAAATAAACTTCGTTGAACCAATTTTCTATCAGCGACTCATCCAATCACTTCAGAGATAGACTGCCAATCGATCACACGTCAGCGAGCCTGCCTACCTTATTATCATAAAAAAACCTTCTTGCAAACCTACTCAACCTTTTTAAGTATTCATGGCTGGAGCCTACACGGTCCATTTTCATTAGCGTCTAATAAATATGTACGGAATCTTAAGGTCGACAAAATACGAATGAAAGCGAGGTTTCCAAGAAATGAGGGGATGTCATCTTATTTCTTTGCACAGCCTCAATAAAGAGGTGTCAATGGTTGATTGTTTGAGGGACTGTAATAAAGACGACATGACGCCGAGACCCTCTAATGGCTGTCATATGAGTAAGTGGTGTGTTCTATGAGTTAGGAACGGCTAACGTTTTGTTTATTCGTAGTTGTTAACTAGAATCAAGTGAGCGTAATTTATATTCGCAACATATTTAAATAATGGCGCCCAGCGTGGGACTTCAATTTGTATAAATTATTTTCAAATTACGGAGAGATAGATCTTTATTTGCATAACTACAAAATAATTTCTAATCAACAAACACTATATAGGAAATATGACGACGTTATATTGCAAATTATCATTATGGAGGCCTACTGGCGCCCAGCATGGTACCGAACCCGCCTATAATTTACGCCGGACAGACTCAATCCATTGTCAAGGGAAATTACTTAGACGTCGTCCGGTCACATCCACTCTGTCATGCGTCACGAACCTAGAGCCTTCGGGACATGAAATCAGATTGACTTGGCTAACCTCAGCTGATCGATTAACCTAATGACTTAGCAGACCGCGCTGTGGTTTGACTTAAATATAAACAGGCGAATTCATGTGGTGCTATGTTCAATTGGGTCTACTTGAGCTAAACTAAACTAAATATCGGCTTGTCTCGGAAAAGGAAATTAAAAACCTATCCTATAACACGATCTCGACCGTTCGATCCGTGTTTGATCGTGCGCACGTATTATTCAGAGACGATCATGCAACAACAAAATTTTAATTTATTGGTTACTTGAAAAGGTTACACATTCCCCACACGATCTCCAAAAAGCTTTCCATAATTTAAATCCTCAATTCGATTAGGCCTGACGTTCGATAATATAAATTTTCCGCTTTATTCAGGTAGGTGGGTAGTTCTATATAAATTGTCCGTCAGCAGCACCCGAAGGATACCCTCCTGTTGTGATAACACGTTTCAACCCGTTTCTATTATTATGTACTTCACTTATCAAGCCTATTTGTAGCAGAAAGGTTCCCGGGAAGGTCTGAGTTTAACTAAAAGCGTTTGTATGTTGTTACAAGTTTAGGAACAGTTTTTGTTTGATTGTAGTTCTGTTTAGTGTTGATTGGGGAAAGTTTGGAGAGATCGAATTTGGCCAATTTGTTTTGAAAGACAAGATATACCAGATGTAAACGAACCCTTCACAAAGCGGTCAACCAAACATTTTGTACCATCAAACTAACTCGACTAAGTTATTGCTGGGAAACGACTTCCTTTTTGTGGTGCATAATATTTATCATGCCTGCTGGACGCATTAAATAGTACGAAGTTGTGGCGGTATTTAAAGTAAAACACGACATTTAACGGAAAATAATTCTTCATCTCTTATTCTTATACTTCTATAGCATTAATTAAACCTGTCTACATAAAACAGCAACACTAAAGCTCTCATTGCCGTGTTGATTACAGGTGTCGAGTAGCTCGGTTTGGGGTCGAAATAAATCAAAATAGGAATGAACAGATATCAATCTAATCCCCCAAGCCCCCACAATACCGTGAGGCGGGCGTTTCAGAAAATTCCTGCTCAATTTTGGTAAATGTATTCTACCGTGGCGCGATGATTCTCTCCTGTAGAATATTTAGATTCGGCCCTTAACTGGATCAGCGAAAAGATTAATTGCTGTGAAATATACGAAATGAAATAAAGCCTCTACAAACTGACCGTGTAAACGAAAAAAGAACCGGATTTTTGCTGAATAAAAAAAAACAATTAAAATGTATTCTTTGTTTCATCCGAACAATTTGCGCTTAGCATACACTTTATAATCAGACCATGTACAGCTTAGCAATTATTTAAACCATACAATTAGGGAGCTGTACGGGTAGAATAAGTAAGCATTACCTTTTAGCTGCTGTGACCTCAACCCTGATAATTCACGGTGCAGACAGGCTTGGATTAGAGAAAATCCTGGCGTTGTCCCTTGATTGACCTTTTTCCATTCCACGCTTGTAATAAAAGCTCTCGGCAGGGAATTTTCGTGTTATCCCATTCTAAAATTCAAAGGCTGGCGACTAGGTTCCGCATCTACACATACAGATGGGTCAGCTCTTTGGAATGGAAACAAAAAAGGTTTAATAATCGACTTTGGTCGTCGCCATGCAGTGGATTTAAGTTGGAACATGACAAAGGACAGCTGGGGGCAGTTTTTTAGTCGATTGCATTTCGATAACGCTGCAACCGAATTGTTTGCATGCCTTTCTTTTAAATTCAGTTATGGAATACGTTTGTAGTTTTCAAACAGCCAGTGACTAGCGACCGAGTAGCAACGCCTTTTTTAAATTTTCTGTGCTGAACGCGTATAAAAATATTTCCAACTTTGAACGAAACTGGAAATATATTCCGATATTTCTGAAAAGTATATGTGCAAAGACTCTGAAATAGTTTTCATATTTCAACGTCATAGAAACTCGGAATCATTTGTGCCATGATAACTTGAAATCCTACCTCTCCCTACCTATATTTATTGCCACAGTTTTATAAAGGACTTTATGTATTTCGTAAACTACGGAAGTACACATTTAGCAATACGGTCGTATTTGAGCACTGCAGGTTTTAACGTACTTAAACTTGTCAAGACCCAGCCATTTCTTTCCACTAGGTACGATAAAGTCATAGATCTTTGACAGCTAGACAGTGGCCTAACAGTCTGACAACCAGTCTTACCACCAGTCTTACCAAAAGGTATCGTATCACCCAGTACTGACTGGGTTGTGGAGGTCAGGGGTTAGACTCGTAGACGACCTCAACATGGTTGGAAAAAAGGCTAGGCTGGTGTTGGCGTATGACAAAGTAGTAAGGAAGACTCTATTTGATGAAATGCATTTCAATAACTAAGGTGAAATTAGTTCCCGTCGGGGCTAAGGGTTCTTCGCAAGAGATACCGCGGCCTCGACATGAAGGGCTAAGAAAGAATATGGGTGGTTTTTAGTGAGTAAAAGTCCCTTTCGCTCTGCCCAAGAGCTGCAGGGGTTATTTGATGATTTCCCACCCCCAAAAAAAAAAATGAAATTAGTTTTTTTCTGAATTCAGTTCTCATCTCAATAATTTATATGTTTTACTATTGTACGGTCAAAAACTTATATTTCAGTAGTTATCATTTTTATTCAACGTACGGCATATTTGATGCCGGTCCAGTGGGCTTGCATAAAATGGCCATCACAGTGGGAATTTGTTACTGTTATTTATGAAGGCGAAGTGTTTCGTCTCATTTAGTTTTATTGTGTTTAAATGCTTATGTTTTGGTGTGATCCATAACATAATATCACGCTTATAATCCCCACAAGGTTAGGCAGAGGTGTACCTTATAGTACACCCATATTACGCCAGTTATGTTTATGTCCAAGTCCCGTAATATGGGGCGAGCCTATCAACCAGACATAAATCCAAACTCCGTGACCAATACTGAAAAATTCCTGATGGAAAAACCCAATAACACTGCCCAGCTCGGGAACCGAACCCAGGAACTCATGCTCAGCAGTCGCATTTTCGACCAAAAAATAAAATATTGGTGTGATCTAAAATGTTTATAGGGTAACTAATATAGTTATTGCCCGGTTAAGGGATTGATAGTCGTTTCTTCTTAATTTATTTATTAATAACGGAATCAAGTAAAATAGTTGTTTTATGCAACTTTATCATATCTTTTACAGGAAAATCTGTCATTTGTTTATATATCTTTAGAAATAAAATAATAAAAAATCAACAAAAGCAAAACCTATATTGGTGTGATCCAAAATGTTTAAGTATAGGTATTTGAATTTTAGATTCGATTTTGCTTGATATACTTTTGAGTTTTAGAAATAGAGAACCATAAAAATAATACCTTCATCATCATCAACTTTTTCTGGACGTTAAGTTCTTCAATCGCTTACCATACCACCATTCCATACCATACCATACCACCAACCATACCATACCATACCACCAACCATACCATTCTCAACTCTCATTCAACTGCTACCTACATGTAAAGATCATTTACCCACCTAACCTTTTTTTTTGCAGGGTGGGAAATCATCAAATGACTCCTCCCGCTCTGGGCAGAGTGGTAGGGAGTGTCAGACTTCTACTGACTAAAAATCACCCATGTTTCTTTGTCTCGAGGCCGCGGTATCTCTTTCGAACAACCCGCAGCCATCATCTACCCACCTTACCTTTAAAGTTTCTTAGAATAATTTGGGTTTATTTCTTTGAATCTTTATCTGTCC
This sequence comes from Diarsia brunnea, assembly GCA_949774965.1. Lineage (NCBI taxonomy): Eukaryota > Metazoa > Arthropoda > Insecta > Lepidoptera > Noctuidae > Diarsia > Diarsia brunnea. The sequence goes on along the minus strand of OX459013.1, from coordinate 13,677,282 downwards.
GTCACTAAAGATAATTAAGTCAAAATTATTTCCACGTGATTCCATTAAATTAAATTAAAAGGTTTCCAATGTCTCTATAGACAACATTAATAATTTAGATGAGTGAACAAGCATAGATTGACCTCGAACTTCAATAGTCTATGGTCCTATAAATTAACACTACTAAACAGACGTTTACACGATGGACAAACATGCGATATAGGGGATTGCCTTGTTTATGGCTAGTCCTTCACACAATGGCGTAAGCTGGTGTAGTCCAAGTGAGTTATAGTATCCTGGGGATATGAGTAGATATGACAGTAGGGTATTTAACCAAAATAATCTAATTAGTCAGATGGATTTCCAAAAAAAAATGGACATATATTTTTAACGTAAACAAAAGATGAAGACGATACAATGCTTCAAAAAGTCGTGTCAAGTCGTGTGACGTTACAAGATTAGTACTTTTTTACCCAGAAAGTGACGTCACAAGCCCCCACTCATGATCTTTGACACGTTTTATTTTCGTAAATTTGTATTCCTCTATCTGCCTCATAGTTCTCCTGCCCTTATCTCATTCTACTTGTATTGAGGTCGGCGCAACATGTTTTCTTCTTCCATTCTCTCTTGTCAGACGTCACAATTGTTCTATCTAAAAAAGAATCCCACTACTCCACAGGAGTGGGATTAATTTGCTTTTTTGGGTAAATGGGAATATTGAAAGAAAACTGCCAATCTCCTTACCCGATCATTGAGCATTGAGATCAAATGAGCATTGCCACATATGGCAATGCTCATTTTCTTATTATCATATACTTACATCTTACTTGTACATTTCCCCTCCTAAATGAAAAATAATAGCTGAGGAATCAGAGACGGGGCCTAGTTCCCGGTTCATATGGACTTTTATCTATACTAATATTATAAAGCTGAAGAGTTTGTTTGTTTGTTTGTTTGTTTGTTTGTTTGAACGCGGTAAACTCTGGGACTACTGGTTGGAATAGAAAAACTCTTTTTGAGTCGGATAGTCCATTTATCGAGGAAGGCTTTAGGCTATATAACATCACGCTACGACCAATAGGAGCGGAGCATAAATGAAAAATGTTGCAAAAACGGGAAAAGATATTCCTTTTTGAGAGCTTCCGTTGCGTGCGCTGCGAAAATGGTTTAAGTTACGCAAATACCATGTATGAAAGAATTGTTCCTCTTTAAAAGTTCTAAAAAAAGTCCGCGACAGCATATGTCTATCTTTTAAGATTGACTCACTGTAACCATTTTTTACTATTAAAATGTTAAGTTAAAAAGAATGATATTTTGCTTATTTAACCCATATGGTATTAATCTATATCTATATAAATGTGTTTGTTAGCACGGAAATTTAATATAAAATATTTGTGCCTTTTACTCTATACAGTTTAAACAAATATCTTAGAAGATATCGCAATGTAAAAATATACGGGCGACAAAATAATTAAGCGCGTGGCAGTCATTCGGTCCGGTGCGGTAGGTACGTGGGGATTCTGGCCTCTGGGGGCTCCGGAGAAATTCAAATTCAAAATATTTACTGCACCATAATGTTTACAAGGTGTTACTGTATATTAAACAGTAAGAAATACCTATAGTAATTGTTACTTTAATAATATAATCGAAGCCAATCTAAACTACATAACTACATTAAAATAGGTATTATAAAGAGGAAAGGTAAGATTTTTTGTTTGTTACGAGTACGATTTAACTCAATTTAATATGTTGGATAGTCGATTTATCGAGAAAGGTTATAAGCTATATTATGTGACGCGGACGAAGTTGCGTGGGTCAGCTAGTTATAATATATAAATATCATTGTTAAATTCTTAATGGACTTATAACTGACTAGCTGATGGCCGCGTGGATGGTAGTTATCGCGACCAAAAGTAATCTTTTCACCCCCCCCCCCCTTTAACCCCTTTTTTCGCCTATGTCCTTTCTCAGGCTCTAGACTATCTGTGTACCAAATTTCATTTAAATCGGTTTAGTAGTTTTGGCGTGAAAGCGCGATAGACAGACTGACAGACAAAGTTACTTTCGCATTTATAATATTAGTAAGGATGAGTTATTGTACGATTTTTAATGTAATTTTGTTATATCTCAATTTTAAATAATTATGTGTTTAAATTGGAATATTATAAGAATAAATAAATAAAATATCCATCGGAGATAGATACTAGCTCAGAAAGCAAACAAGTAATTTATAGATAAACAACGGATCATTAACCGTCGTTTTTTCCCGTATCAGACAATTCAGTCCTCAAGCTGTCAAATGCACCCCAGGGACAGATTACATAAGACTGATGTCTTCACGCACCCTCTTGACAAATATCTTAGTCTGACGTCAGACTATTATTCATCTGAACCATTGTACGTCTGTTAGACGTGTGTCTGAACTTTTCAGATTTATCCAGCTTGTTAGTGTGAAGTTTTGAAATGTATTGTTTTGTTTTTGTGGTGATTTAAACTATCAATGTAATATGAAAAATGTGTTGCCCATGCGCTTTCAAAATAATTTCCATCGATTTATTATAACCTTATGAAATAAAGATCTAAGGAAGTAGTTATCCATTCTCTTGGGATAATATCCGATCATCACCATCAGCCTATTGTAATCCACTGCTGGATAAAGGCCTCTTTAATCTTGCGCAACTCAGCTCGATTTTCGGCAACTCTCATCCAGTTATTACCAGCCACTCTGCGAAGATCATCGCTCCACCGAGCCTGAGGGCGTCCCACCTTACACTTGCCGATTCGCGGTCTCCACTCAAGAACACGTCTACTCCAACGGTCATCGATTCTACGCCTAATGTGGTCGGCCCATTGCCACTTCAGCTGACTTTCAGATCACCTCATTTCGGGTGCGATCTCTGAGAGATACTTATAGCATAGCTCGCTGAGCGACCTCACATTTATGGACCAACCGTACCGTGAGTGTCCACGTTTCATCCCCGTGTGCCATTACAGACAGGACGCACTGGTTGAAGACCTTAGTCTTTAGGCACTGCGGAATGCGTGACGAGAAGACCCGACATAGCTTCCCAAAAGCTGCCCAGCCCAGCTGGATTCTTCTATTAGCCTCTCTCTCAAAGTTGTTATATCCGATCATAATGCCGGAAAATTCGCGAACAAAAGTATAAATAAATAAAAGTTTTTTAAAAGGAGTGATACAGTGGCGTGACCATTGGACAGATAAATCATGGGTCTCGAGTTCGAACCCACTGCACGGAGCTCTGATCTTTCCGATGCATGTGCGTATTGTATAAGTAACTATCACTTGCTTCGGTGAAGGAAAATATCGTGAGTAAACCAGCATAGCATGCCTGAGAGATATTTCTCAAGGGTAAGCAGGGCCCAGTCAGAGTTCCATGGGTGACATAGAGACTCTGCAACCACGTTAGATTACGTTAAAAACGTGATAAAGAAAGAAGAAAAATAAATGTTTGCATCAAAATAAGAAAGAACCAAGGAATATCTTTAAGCAAAAATAAAATAAAGCTTTAGCGTGAATTGCGTCATCTAGTTTCATTTACATTTTCCGATCACATGAATACAAATTTCTAGCACCTCCTTGGAATTTTCTCCAGCTTTTTCGACTCGATTTTCTTATCTAAACTGATTGGCACGCGATCCTATTATCCACAACACCGCAAATCTAAGTTAATCTAAAAAGTAGGAGTTTTCCAATCAGAATTAAGAAAACAAAAGGCCCATGTAATTTCCTACCTCGCTGTTTTTAAACGCAAAGAACGAAGGAAGGTATGTAATATCATAAAGACAATATGGACCACGGAACCCAGGTACAATTTCGTTCTATAGCAATCCCGAATGTTCCAATTCCAACTTCGAGAAATTGGACTCGGCTGAATTGCGAAATATTTTTCGTTTTATATTTTTATGGTTCATTATAGCACTAGTGTGGAATTAAGCTATTTCTACACTTTAATAGTCGGCATTAACCTAAATGTATGGAGGTTGGAATGACAATGATTTATAGTTTTCAACGCTTTGCAGATAGTATATTTTTTACATTGACGTTTTAGCTATTTTTGTTGCTAATGGGGAAGGTTGATCAAAGTTGATTGCTGATGGCGTGTCCATAGGTCAGTCCAATCTGACCAATGAGGTCGAGGTTTTTTGAAAAGTAAAATGATATTGACAGATTTTAAACTAATTACGATGCTTGTATGTACAAGCTAAACGCGCCATATATTGACTGCGCAATTTTTTTTTGTATTTTCCTGAAAGGTCTGACAGAAGTATATCTCCGAGCACATTACATATCTCTACACTACATACATATATACCCAAATTTCATCAAATACCAATCGAAGTGAAATCGAATTATATAAATAGGCCAATACAAAAATATTCAGAGCCTAAATAAAACGATAATATTAAATATATCAAAGGCTAAAAGAGAATCGTATTACTCGCAGATTGGCTTCAAGAATGGAATAGGCTACGCGATAAAGTCGAACATTTAATATACATTAATATATTCCGTTTTATTGATTTCGGATTATATATACAGAACTCTTGACAATACCTTCCATTTTAGTATACAGTATGTACATATGTATAAATTCTAATTTGTATAGTATTACATGGGACTTAATTTTGATGGATGAAGCGGGAGAGGAAGACCAAGGAAACGATGGATGGATTGTATGAGGAATGAAATGAAAGAAAAAAGAGTAAATGATAGCGTAGCGGTTGACAAAGGAGAATGAAAGAAGAAGACGTTTTGACCCCAAGTAATATGGGTAAGGGCAGGAAGATGATGATTACATGGAAGTTTTCAAGCCAAGTCAGTGGTCCATGAGCGGGATAAAAACTCCGACAGTAAGTTAAGGAACTAACCACAAGACTTGGCTTGAAAACTTCCATGTAATCATCATCTTCCTGCCCTTACCCATATTACTTGGGGTCAAAACTTTGACGGCACGGTTGGCGCAGTGGCTCAAGCAGGTGACTGCTGCGCCACGTGTCGCGGGTTCGATCCCCGCACAGAACAAATATTTGTATGACCTACAAATAGTTGTTTTGGGTCTGGGTATATTTGTGTATGTGAGTTTAAATGTTAGTAAACGCACCCACGATACAGGAGAAATTCCTAGTGTGGGGCAACGTTTTTTTTTTTTTTTTAAGGAAAAAAGAAAAAACAAGACAGAGAAAAAATTTCATTAAATAATTACACTCGTATCTTTTCAATATTGTCCTTAAAAAACGAGCTAATAAAATGGCGGCACCAAAAGAAATAACGAAACGCAATATTTGCTGAAATGCCCTCATTTCGAGTTCGCGCGAAAATATTCGTCCATAAAAAAATCGGGGCAACCGTATACTTATTTCTAGCGTTGAGTGTTAAATTCACAGTTTACTACATCAGTTAATTAACGTGGCGACCGGGTTTTAAATATTCTTTGTTAGAATATATTTCAGCCAGCGCTATTGAGGTTAAGGGCCTTGGTTTGGTTCCCAGGTCAGACACAGTGTTATTGGATAGTTAATAACTGCCCTGAGTCTGAACTTGCACTTGGTTGATAGACGACCCTATTGTCTATCAACCAAGTGCATAGTACAATGCTTTAATATAACGGGACTGCTTCATTTGTCCAGTGGTCGCAACCCGTGGCTGCTGAACATGAGGTTCTCGGTTCTATTCCCAGTTCGGGAAAAGTGTTACTGGGTTTTTCGTTAAGGAATTTCACAGTAGCGGACACGCAAACTGGCTGCGTGCCCGGTTGATGACAATAAGCCGGCCCCCTATTACATGGCATGATAATATGTTACGTTTAACATATTCGTAACTAGAAAAGTGGGACGTTTTATATGCACACATAGACCGATACCTTCAGAAAAACGAGCGTGGTGTTACGTGAAGGTTACCGAATAATTTGATTCGTACATATTCAGTAAGAATTCTTCGTAAACGTCTGTCTGTGATTTAATCAAAGGTTCTCACTTTATTTGCTCTTGTCCCTGAGATTTTGTGATTGCTATTATTCTTGGATGGGCATTGGGCGTGATCTTATTTGTTCGTTAGGCTCCTTTTGGACGATTCCTTTGCCTTTGATCCTTTTTCCTAACCTTCCATTATGATTAAGGAGGCATGAGTTCTTTGAAACGTCGTCGTGTCTGTGAATCTGAATTACTTACCTACTTATAGGTTCGTGCGGGTACCAATAAGGCTTTTCAGATCCAGTTTTTGTGGATCTCTCATTGTATGGGAAATCTGTAGAAAGTGAGGCTATGTTATGTTGTACAGCTTGAAGGGCCACCGTGTGTACCTACTATCTTGCGATCTGTTAGTATTCCCATATAATTTAGCTATTAAGTATTAAGTGAAAACTACGACTTTGAAATCTGAACTATAGCCAACCAATAAGTAGGAAGGGGTTGTAATTGACGTTCAAAAAGTACAAATTCATCAGCCTTATTTAAATAAATTACTTTTGATTTTATTCTAATACATTCTTTTAATAGCTGTGAAACCATTTTGATGAAAGTAAAGTATATTAATATGATTAAAGCATAATACTATTATTTCTACCATACACCCCTAGGGGATTATAGCCGTGATGCTATTTTATGAACATACCAATTACTAGAAACAGAAGTAAAACCAAAGTAATAAAATCAGTAAATATTTCGCGCTGACAACCGTTTGTCAGTCGACCCTCAATTACATTTGAGCAATCACAGTCGGTCAATTGGACAAGAAACTTGCCCATATAGGTCATACAGAGGTCACATTGAATGTCAATTGGTATTTGACCACTGATTCACTATAATTGAGCGTATGATTTGGAATATTTTGAAGAACGATAAAAAAAAACGTGTGCGTCTCGGGACGCCCGACAGAAGTGATGACTTAAACTAATCTATTATGACGTACAGTGACGACCACCATTTTAGTCCGGCGTCGTAACGCGTTACGTAACGAAGCGGTTTACCCTCCCATTATAAGTGATCACTTCAACACGTGAATTCACATGATAACACACTAAAACATTTCGCAGACATTTTATCATCTTTGTTTTCGCCGAAAGTGTAATCCAAAGTGTATGCACATCATCATCATGTGTCCAACCTTTTACACCAACTATGCTGGGTTGGGCTTCCAGTCTAACCGAATGCAGCTGAAAACTAGAATACTTTTTTTAATCTGTAGTTTTGGCATATGGGTGTAAAAATACTGAAACAGGAAATACCTGTTTCGTAAGTGGTAATGTAGAAATGCTAAAATTCTCCACCGCTCCAAATAACCCATGGCACGTGGTTAAAAAGCTTTAAATTAAAATATACGATCCGGAAAATGAGTTTCGTATCGATACTCAATACCAAAGTACCTACTTTCCTTTTCTCTCATTTCCACAAGGCCGAGGACAGGACCCTTAGGGACTCCATAAAAACGTTACTCGCCACTAAGCCCTTATGATATAGGTCTTTGATATAAATCGAGCTTCAATCGCCTTTCAAAGAACCACAGTTTTTAACACTGTATCGGATTTTTATTGATTACTATCAAGCAATCGGTAGAAGTATCTTAAATTGTGGCTTTCTGATAGCTCTTACTAATAGCTTACATCATCTTTCTGCTGGGCAAATGCCTCTCCCCATATCTTCCGGTTCTATCTGCCCAGGGTTTATGTGGACCGGTGTTTGCTCCCGTCTCGAACAAAGTCTGCCGTGATGCCTTCAGGCTGTATCAGGGCTCCATATAGTGGCAATTTTGACCATGATCAGGAGCTCTTAATTATTTCATTTTAAGTATCTCTAACGATTAAGAACCTCGTGTAGTGTAAAAACAAAACAAAATCTCAAAACACATTTTCTCATTCAAAAGAACGAGCAGTCACAACATTTACGTTAAATAAATACACAAATGAGAGCAAAAACAACGACAAGAAATCTACACTACAAAACAAAGCTTTTTGCTCGAAGATAAACAAACTTCTACACACAAAAGAAAACGTAACTCTTATTGCTTCTCAGTTACCTTTTATATTTCACAGCTAAATTCGTCATCTATTCTTAGCAGCCTTAATAAAGATTAAATCTAAATTCTAAAAGATAAGGGTAAAAGAAAAAAGGTACGGTCCGAAAGATATACGGATTGCTGGCCGTAAACAAGCGGGGTGGCTGGCCATTTAATGTTTCAGATTTGTGTAAAAGAAACATTTGTGTGGAGTGAAACCGTGGGAAAAGAGTTCGGATAACGTTTGTTTGAGTTTGCTGGACTGTGCAGAGAAATATTGCATTGTTTTTTTGATAATTTTTCCATGTATTTTTCCAAGGTATATACCTATTCATTTATTATATAAATACTAAACGTTCAAGTACTTAAATATTCATTTTTAAAATACACATTGTTGAAAATTCGACCGTTTTGTTATTATGTAAAAAACTCGTATTTAGGCTTTAGAAAAAATGGTTTGCTTTTCAAATGTAAAAATGAAAGCGTAATTTCATTTTCCATTTTCAGTTATTCTAAAGACAACTGCCATTTATACTTAAAATTCTGAACTTTTTTAGTTTGAGTAAACCAATTAAAGCGTAATTTGACATTCGTATGTATATACTCGTAAGTTCGCATTTCATCAAACTACGACTGCATGAAGCTTTCAGAACATGAAAAGCCACGCCGGTTCGTTTTATCTCAAATAATGGGAGTTTGAACTGAATTGATGAATTTTGTGATATTATGCTCAAAGTATACCTACAACTGTGACGCGTGTCGGTGTAGAGATACCGCGGCCTCGACACAAAGGGCTAAGAAGGAACATGGGTGGTTTATAGTCAGTAGAGATTCGTTATCCCTATGCGCGTTTGAACGGCCCTGATTTCTTAGACCCAACCTTGACCACCACTCGCACAAAATTTAACTCCGTCGGCCATCTCCGCGTCTAGCCTATGGCATCGAAAATCGGCCACACGTTTTGTTTTGACGACACGGTTGGCGCTTGAAGAAACTCAAAAGGTTTAGGTTCACCCATTTATAACTTAATTTTGTAACTCAAAAGTCAGTGATGCAGGCAGTCATGATTTAAAATCACCAAATAAAAACTTGTTTTTATTAAAGTCCTCATTACAACGTTGAGTAGACCGAGTTCTCTGTGCCTAAGAGGGACCGTCATCATAATTTATTAGCCCTTAAACGTTTTTGTCTAAAAGAGGAGGCTTTCGATCAAAGTGGATCCTCTAGGTCCAAACCTCTTGAATTAATTAAAAGTAAAGATCTTTTAAAAGATTTCAAAAAGAAGCTACATAAGAGCAAGCTAATATAATAGGGTAGTTAACTAAAAAAATCTAATTAGTCCGTCAGATAAATTTCCAAAAAATATTGGACACATATTTTTTCTTTTTTCACGTAAACAAACAATGAAGACCATACAGTGCTTTGCAAACTCGTGTGACGTCATATTCTAAGACATTAGATAATCTAACAGACGGATTAATTAGAATCATATTTTTTTAGTCAGTAAACATTCTATTATTTAAAAAATCGCTTTTGCCAACGGCTTTGCCCGAGAGGAAGACGATAATAATTCTATAAAACTATTGGGAAAAATTAATGCCGCTTACCTGTTGGTACCTATTACATACTGAGTTTCCTCCGTGCGTCGGAAAACACGTTAAGGCTTTGGTACCGGCTGTCAATTGTAGATCTTTATTAACCGTTAAGTAGCACCTAAAGTCTGACATCCAGTCTTGCCAAAGGGTATCGTATTAACCAGCACTGAATTTGTTGTGAAGGTCAGATAGGCAGTCGCTTCAAGTAAAATACTGATATTAGGCTGCATCTGGTCCCCGTCGGGGCTGCGGGTCCCGTCGGGGCTGCGGGTCCCGTCGGGGCTGCGGGTCCCGTCGGGGCTGCGGGTCCCGTCGGGGCTGCGGGTCCCGTCGGGGCTGCGGGTCCCGTCGGGGCTGCGGGTTGTTCGCAAGAGATACCGCGGCTTCGACATGAAGGGCTAAGAAGGAACATGGGTGGTTTTTAGTCAGTAGAAGTCTGACGCTCCCTTTCGCTCTGCCCAAGAGCGGGGTTATTTGATGATTTTCCACCCGCCAAAAAAAAAAAAGGCTGCATCTGGTTAGAGTGGAAGCTGTCCTCAACCTAGTTGCGAAAAGGCTAGGCGGCTGACGGTGTTTGGAAATATGTATTCTAAAACTATTCCAATAAAGCACTTTTCTGAATGTCTATTAACATCCCAAGCCAAGTAATTAAGATACAACAATGATATATTTCTGTATCCTCACGAGACTGCGTGGGATATTAAAAGTATCCTTCCTTTCCTTGTCTGTGGTTTCCTGAATGAAACATAATTAAAAATGATACGGAAGTGCCTATACAAATGTTTATACAAGCCTTCTGTTTGCGTTTCAGTAATATGCGATGAACAGAATACGTTCGCTTCCGAATAATATTTTTTCGTTGACTTTTATAGTTCAGTTAAAATAGACATTTGAAATAACATTAATTCACATAGAGCTGAAAATTAGTAGACGTCTTGAATACGCCTTTATAAAAGAAATATTAAAATCCCCAACCAACTCCGTGTGTGCTAAAACATTTATTCAAGGTTAAAGGTCAAAAATATCAGTTCTGTTTTTCGCATTTTCTCGTTCCCCGTGAGTGTTATCGCAAAATTAATTTAGACAGACCATAATATCTTTTTACTTTTTTTCGCTCATTTATGACATAACTGAACTTTTTGGAGTAGTCATTTGAACAATTTTATATTACAATATATGGAGCGTGTTATAACCGTCTAAAGTACATAATTATATGTATATCAGCATTGCAGCTTATTTATTACCAGCAGACATACTGAGTATTAACCGATGACCTGGTGAAGGTTGCGGGGACCCGCTGGATACGAGACGCACGGGACCGGTCAATGTGGCGACACCTGGGGGAGGCCTATGTCCAGCAGTGGACGTATTTTGGCTGAAATGATGATGACGATACTGAGTATTGACACATTTACTCAATATATTGCAGACTGTTAAATTATTTATGTTTTATTCATGATAGTCATGCATGTAAGTGGAAACAAGTCCATAGCTGATAATTAGTTATTGTTTAAAAGTTCGACCGTACAGAAAACATACTTTGTAAGTCGTTGAAAAAGAATATATCGAATTGGAAATGGTTCGGTAAATACCTTACAGGAAACACAAACAAACAAAACAATTTTCCGAAAGAACACAAAATTATTGAGTTTCCGACATGTTATCACGTAAACATTTTGTGTTGAATCTGTAAATATAATTATTATTGTTTTGGAAACTCAATAAAGTAAATGGTAAGTTTGAAAACTTTTACTGAAGGCATTTTTACCCGAATGTGCTTATCAGCCAATACATCATCATCATTTCAGCCATAAGACGTCCACTGCTGGACATAGGCTGCGTAACTAGGGGGCTAGTTACGCAGATATTGGGATTCAAAGTTCCAAATTTTTCACAGCTGTTTTTTGTAAATACTAGTTAGTTTTTCAGGTTATAACTTTACTGAAATTACCTCCATGACCCGATTACTATTCTAAGCATCCACAATGTTTTAAGAGTGCTACATTGAGTTTTACCGTAAAATGTGATTTTTGACCCCAAAAAAAAAGTCGTTTCCCAGCAATTTTTTTTACGTAGGGATACTTAGTTTGATGTACATACAGAATGCTTGGTTGACGGCTGTGTGAATGGTTAATTTACACCCTGTATATATGTTTGTTCCTTTGTGGTACTCCAGAGACTAAACACCTGGATCGATTTTGTCGATTCGTGCATCAATCGATTTGTCTTAATCTTGTTTAGACACATAACACGAATAAATTTCAAAAAGACTTTAGCCTACGAAGGTATAACTAACGTATTATTTTTTACTCTTCAAAATACTGTTATTTGATTTTCAATCAGGAATTTATTATCTTATGCCCAATTAATTTGCGCTCTGTGTAGGTGTACACCCACATTCAATCCAAAGATGTTTACTTTCATCCATCTGATTAAACATAATGTATTCCCTTTCAGTTTGATACAGTATTTCAATCAGATAATTAAAAAATCACATAAAGATTTTTACGAAAACGACTTTCAGAACTCAGAATCTTAAGTAAAGTCTCATTATTTAATTTTCCTTGTATTTTCTCAATCCCACCCTCCAATGCCCAATGTCCGGTTTAATTGAAAACCAAAGCACAACCCTACAGAAAAAGGATAAACCAGTTCCTACCCGAATTAAATTAACGAAACAATTTAATATTCCAAGCCGTTGACGCGAAAGGAATTTCATTACCCGACTGAAAAGACCGTAAGTGTTGAAAAAATCCACTCGGGGTTGAAATATTTAAAACATAAGTGGAACGGGGAAAATTAAAATGATATTTTAGTGGTGCCTAGTTAAGGAGCTCTTTCCAGAAAGTGTATTTTACTAATTCTGCCGCCCGCAGGAAGTTAACAGGTAACTTGACGCATCTTTCGTTTCAGTATTGCAACATCTATTGTTGGTTTTTATTTTATTTAAGCCGTATTACTTACATAAGTGCTGCGTACATAAAATATAAGTTTGTATTGCAATAAAGAAATAATAACAAATGAAGAAAAAATTATCTTGGTGACGTTCTTCAGAAAGAACAGGTGCGTAGTACTGGTAATCGGCGGTGTGCATGTATCACCAAATATATTATTAATAATGTGGACGAGGCAAAATGAGTACGTAAGGATCCTAGCAGGTGGCGTTCTGTGGTTTCTGACTACCCCCATGGGAAAAGGGCGTGAGTTTATAAATGTATGTGTGTGCAGAAAAAATTTGAATTTTCCGGTGAAAAATTCCGGTGGAATATGATTCACAGTTAGGAGCAGAATGTCAGTTTGCGAAAGGCTATCTCTTACACCCCGCATAGCCCGCTTTAGTTCAGCTTCGTTACGTCCATAGCTATGCGTGACCGATAGCTTAGTAACTGAATGTAACCGAATATTTGTTGAACAATGTTGTGTGAAGTGTAGGTAAGGGAACTTTGGTGACCAGTTTCAATATGAAGATGCTGTTCCAGCCATTGTCTGTATTAACTTATTGGTTGCACCAGTGATTTCTAAGGAGGTTTATTTTGTAGAATTAGTTCGTGTTTATTTCGGGGTTCTGTGATATTTAGCCTATTTCCTTGGTGCTTAAGACCAATTTCGTTGATTGCATATTCTGTAGGCAGCCATGTCGATCGATTTCCTTTTATATAGGGTCTAACCGGATGCAGCTGAATATCATTTAACGTGGAGCTAGAAAGTGTAAATGGAACCATAAAACCTTTGGTGTCTCGATCAAATTCAACATAATATCTACTTTAGCCTATTGGCAAAAGACTTCCTAACTACATATCGAAACCCGTAACCTCTCTGGAGATCGCAAATTTAGTTAATTTTACACGGTTTTTCTTTTACCGGTTATATAATGTACTCACCTTATACTTAGATATAACTTCACAAGTGTGGGTTCTACCAAACATATCTTACATAATAAAGCTAAGCTAAAATGTATAAACCACGAGAATTTAACGTCACTTTATCCTTATTTCAGACAGGAAACTCGCAAGTTTCTAGCGCGATAAATATCATTATTCCCTGAAACTTCAGCTGCAGTTATGACGTAAAATATAATAGGAGCTATGCGCAGCGTTTAAAGGAATAATTTATTTCGCAATTTAGAAACCCGCGCCACCCACACAACTGACTGCTGTGCGTGAGGTTTTGGGTTCAATTTCCAGGTCGGGCAAAGTGTTATTGGGTGTTTCCATCAGGAATTTCTCTGTAGCAGCCATGGAGTCTGGATTTGTGCCTCGTTGGTGGAAATAGGCTCGCCCCCAATTACATCATCATTCTCTTGCCCTTATCCCAATTCATTTGGGGTCGGCGCAGCATGTCTTCTTCTTCCATACTTCTCTATTACTCGTCATCTCATCAAACACCTCCTTTCTTCCCATATTATCCTTTACACAGTCTATCCATTGGCATGTGATGCTGAGGAATGAGGAAAATGTCATGAGGAAGGTTTTGAATATGAATGTGGATGGGTGTAGAGGAAGACCAAAGAGACGATGGATGGACTGTGTTAAGAATGATATGGTAAGAAAGGAGGTGTCTCATGAGATGACGAAAAACAGAGAGGTATGGAAGAGGAAGACATGCTGCGCCGACCTCAAATGAATTGGGATAAGGGCAAGAGAATGATGACACAGTCCATATATTGTTTCTTTGGTCTTTATTTTCTCATGCTCGCCCCCTATTATATGGGATTTAAACCTAACTGGCGAAATATGGGTGTACTAATACGTACCCCTCTGCCTAACCCTGCGGGGATTACAGGCGTGATGTTATGTTTTTAGGAACCCACGCAAGTAAATTATTTTGTTATGTAAACCTGACGCCCACGTTTCGTTGCGGTCTCCATATTTTCGGTATTAGGCTAAAAATAGACGTCGAAAGTTAGGGATTATTTTGGGAGGTTATTTACGTAACAACATGTACATGTTTTTACTTTGATGACGTCATTCAAAGAAGCCTCGTGGCTTAATAAGAACTGCCACTCGGGGCGAATTTTAGGTAAAGCTGTGCTTGCCTAGGTCGGTCTGTGGATGGGTGACCGCCCGACTTACCGAGTTTCCTCCGTGCCTCTGATAACACGTTAAGCTGTTGGTCCCGGCTGCCATACATAGATCTTTGGCAGTCGTTACAGGTAGTCAGTGACCTGAAATTCTGACATCCAGTCTTACCAAAGAGTATCATATTACCTAATATTAACTGGGTTGTGGAGGTCAGACAGGTAGTCGCTCCATGTAAAATACTGGTATTCAGCTGCATCCGGTTAGACTGGAAGCCGACCCCAACATAGTTGAGAAAAGGCTAGGCAGATGATGATGATAAGTTGCTTGAGTTGTGATGTCACAACCTAAGCAAACCATAATTAATACTCACCAAACCAAAAACATCATCATCACGAAAAACCATTAAACCTCCATTACACTACACCGGAATCGAGATATCGCACAACGATTAATCGATTACTGTCCAGTAAATTTAGCCGATTTTTCAGCAACACCCGTCGTGTAATGAATCGCGGAGGCGAGTGTGGATGGCAGCCTTTGACGGGGTACCACATTAATCAGGGAGGTACTGTGAGGGAAGGAGTGATACGGGTTGCTATCACATCCGATACGTTTCCTACATAAATTCTTTATATGTAAGTTGTAGTGTTTGGTGCGGTTGATTTGGGTTTTCTATTGTTATTTTCTTAATCTTGGTTTATTATTGGGTTTGTTACGCAACGGTATAACAAAAGGATCGCTGATATTACGATTCGGTATAAAACACGGACTGTGGACCTACGTGACACTGATATTGCGCATCGCAGCGATTTACTTACACGAGTTGCCTACGCAGCATTTTCGCAATCGTGGGACCGGACATCGAATGCCTTCAACGTTTTCCACGCCTCGGGCATTCTTGGTACATACATCGACCAATTGTCACCTGCGTAATTTTAGAATTTAAAATTGTAATTTCTTTTATTTTAAATAAATTAGTCTAAAGTAAATTGGTTTATTTTTGCATCCTCCGGCTCCAGCAAACATATTTGGTTGTATTGCGTGGTTAGTAAGTATGTCTTGGTCAAATCTTGCAGCTGAATTACAAAACAGTGCCTCTCAACCGACTGAGCGTTATTTTTACGTTTGTACTTATTGAATCGTCATTGTCATCATTATCTGCCTAGCTTTTTCTCAGTTATGTTATGATTGGCTTACAGACTCAGCAGTTGGAGGGGCATTTTATATGAAGCGACTGCCTGTCTGACTTCCACAATTCAGTTTGTACTGGGTAACACGATACTCCTTGATAAGATGATTGACAGTCTTTCAAACCATGTAAAGTCAAAGTATGCAAATATTCTAAAAGAGAGATTTTTGGCAAATTTTCATACTCACCTATTTGTTAATGATAATTTGTATCATGTAGATTTCTTTGACGGGATACAACATTAATTAGAGAGGTACTGTGAGGGAAGGAGTGATACGGGTTGCTATCACATCCGATACGTTTCCTACATAAATTCTTTGGACTATAAGTTGTAGTGCTTGGTGCGGTTGATTTGGGTTTTCTATTGTTATTTTCTTAATCTTGGTTTATTATAAGGTTTTATTTGACTTGCCTTGTTACTTTGTTTAGTAGTAATTACCGACGTGCTATCTGCACCTCGTCTTGGAACTTTTTCCACGGGCAAGTGCCACATGAACGCAAAGTGAAGTTATGCGTAAGTGAAGTGTTACTATTTTAGTTTTAAGGTTATATTTACTGGGCTGCGGGTTGTTTGGGCTGCGGGTTGTTGCAAGAGATACCGCGGCCTCGACATAAAGGGCTAAGAAGGAACATGGGTGGTTTTTAGTCAGTAGAAGTCTGACACTCCCTTTCGCTCTGCCCAAGAGCGGGAGGGGTTATTTGATGATTTTCCACCCACCATAAAAAAAAAGGTTATATTTACTAGAACAAGCTTTATTATATTATAATATGTTAGTCTGTCAGGTATTTCTCTATAGGCCAAACTTACCAGAAAATAAATAAATGTTATGTTATCTTCCATAAAATATATTAAAGATAAATTATATCCTTAGATACTGACTTCTTATTGAGCCAATAACAACTTACTGCAAATTAATGTACTTATACAAGCCATCTTTACAAAGCGCACAAAAGAACTGCTCCAACAGAATTACCGATAGACTTACTTTTATTACTATTCGCGGTAATAACGTCTTATTGAATATAATTCAGGCGCGGTCCGGATAAACCCGGGTGGGGTACGCCTACCTTTTTATATTCATGCTGGAATTATACGGGAATCATTCAGAGCCGGGTCTGCCCCGGTTATCAGGGCTGTGTTTAGATTGCGTTCTACTATTACGACATGAGTTTGAATTGTGGGTTGCATCTTTTAGTTTTGTTTGTCTTGTCAAAATGTTAGGACCCTGACCCTTAACTTAAGATACTTGACATAACATCACGCCTGTAATCCCGGAAGGGTAAGCTAGAGATTTTGTTTTGCAAACTCGAACACTCGCGGGTCATTAAGGAGAAAACAAGTAGGTTATTTCTTTTGTGAAAAATAACTTTAACGACGTTTACAGATGCTTATTACATATACCTTAAATACGTTCCTCCAATAAGATCCACATATTAAAACACTCTCAAAACACACAGGATGCTTTATTATTTTGTAAAGTTTAAATAATACATCACTGTTTTAACAGACAGAACCGCAAGCATGTATTGTATTTCAATAGCTCGATATACAATGGAAGCTCGCTCATATGCACATCCGTGGTCCACATTTCTCTTTAATGAATATCCTGTCGCAAATACAATAACTTAATTGGTAGTTATGTTTGACCTGTTTGTAGTTGAAACACTAGGACCATGGGGACCGAGTACCTAGTATTTCGAGATATCGCCAAACGGTTTATCGACTCTTCACGTAGCCAGAGCGCTGGCCATTTTTGACCAAAGAGATTTCAGTCACGTTGACGTGGCGTACACCTACATATCTCCAATTATGTTCAAGTACCATAATAGTCTAGTAATATGGGGTGAACCGAAGACCTCGTGAACGGCAGTCGCGCTTTAAACTACTAGTCCAACAAGGCAGTCTAAAAACACCCTTTGGACAGTTTGCGAGGCAGTATTCCGATAAACGTTGCATATATTACGTGCTGAACGGCTGCTATTAGATTTATTCAAGAGGTTAATTTAATTAGTGTTCGTGCTCGGTGGAAAGTCAACGTTCATTGGCTAAATGTAATTTTGTTGGAATATTGCGTTTAAGGGTATATTGGAGAATATTTTAAATGCAAGAGAAGTAGAATTTCAGCTTTAAATTAATTTTAATTTGGTTTTATTCATTACACGATATGATTTACCCCTGAACAGTCACACTAATATGTTTACTCTTAGGAAGATTCGAAAGCGATTTTCACGCTGAATAACTAGTTTGATAGAGAATAGATCTGTTTCATATTTGTATGAGTAGGTAGGTACCTACCAAAAAAGTATGTCCGTAACGACATAAAATTAAAATCAATATATTAGCTGATGATACCACACTTTTTGCGGCCAATGAAGAGGAAATGTGCATCTTGTTGGAGAGATTGGAACGAACCAGCAGGGAGATGGGGCTTCTCATAAACAGAACCAAGACCAAAGTCATGACAGTCGATCGTAGCCTGTCACTCACCATGACCAACAGACTTAACCTAGAAATCGTAAAGGACTTCACATACCTAGGCTCCATTATAGCAAATAACGGGTCATGTGAAAAGGACGTCAGAAGACGGATAGGCATGGCAAAAACTGCCATGGCCCAGCTGGATCGTGTATGGACCGACAGGAACATCTCGAGGAAGACGAAGAAGCAGCTCATTACCACCCTAATTTTTTCCATATTTCTTTATGGAGCAGAGACCTGGACGCTCAGGAAAGCTGACCGCCAGCGCATCGATGCGTTTGAGATGTGGTGCTGGAGGAAAATGCTCGGAATTCATTGGACAGAACACCGACCCAATGATTCAATCCTAACCGAGCTCAAAATTCCAATGAGGCTCAGCACCATATGCTCGAGAAGAAGCTTTGAGTTCTTTGGGCACATTGCCAGAAAAAGAGGCGACAACCTCGAAAAGCTACTGATAACGGGCAAGGTAGGCGGGAGAAGACCCAGAGGCAGAAGCCCAATGCGCTGGTCAGACCAGTTCCGCTCTGCCCTAAACACTTCAGTCCGCGAAGCCTTATATGCTGCCGAAGACAGAGTGAGCTGGCGCAAGACAGTCCGGGAAAAAGTGATTCAAAGAGGCCACGACCCTCAGCATTGAGGAGAAACGACGCAAGGAGGAGGATATTAGAAGAAAAATCATTATTAAAATTTTCTACATGTATACAATCTCGACTTAGAAGTTTATAGTGCTGCCTACAGTGAAAATGTAACTTTATTGACATGAAGTTACAATCTTCGCGAGAGAGTATCTATTATAAAATAAATAAGCTGTTATCAAATACTTAGCACAATCTTGTAAAACCGATATTCAGCGAATAAAAGCGCTGTCAAAGTTGAGTGTATTCATAGTAGCGCTCGTAAATACCTATATGCATACTTCATAAACCATAAAACGTCCACTATTGGACCTAGGCCTCCCCCAGAAGGGGTGAATTTGCCATAATCGCCACGCTTGGCAGGCGGGTTGGCGATCGCAGTATGGTTGTTACGAAGGCACAGAGAACCCTGCTGCCCATTCTCTGGTAAGTCCCTTAGTCGCATCTTACGACACCCACGGGAAGATATGGGATGGTGCTATTCTTTACGTCCGAAACCATACGGGCAACTGCCCACCATACGAGTATGTGCATACTTGCAAGTAAAGAACTTACAGAGTCTATGCTCTAAGCTTCTCTTGCACAGTAAACTTAGTTGATAATTTGAGTGCACACAGGTAAGTTCATATGAACTACCCGAACTTACGTGTTGCACTTGTAAGTATGAGTTTTCTTACTACTTAACTTCTTATAAGTATCAAAAACGAGTTGTGTTTACTAGTATATAAGAAAGAAAGAAAATAATATAAAAATAATAATAGTAAAAAAAAACTAAGAACTAAACACGAAAAAGAGTGTGTATCTCACGGCTGGGCCAAATAGGACCAGTTCAGCAAACTGCCGAGCAGTAAGTACTTTGTTTATCATAATGAACTGCAGAAAATCATTATTACCTTAAATCAATCGTAACCAGCTCATTACCTAAGCCGACACACATTTAGTTCACGAGTTAACGAGGAATTCCAGATAGAAAAACCGAACAACACTACCCAATCTAGATATCGAATTCTAGACCTTATAATCAGCAGTAGCGTTTGTAACCACTAGACCACCGAGATAGTTAACACGAGACAGCCTAAAATAATCTAAAAAAAAATCGTATCTTCTTAGTTTTCAAGTACCAAAAATGATGTTACTTAATATTTGATATTTTTAAAAGAAACTATCCACTTGTAAATGTATAAAGTTTGCACTCATTCACTGTATTCAAGATTCTATCTATCTAATACATGACCACAAATTTCCAAAAAATGCGTTCATCATCATCATCAGCCTATAATGTTCCCACTGCAGGAACTGAGGCCTCCTCTCTAGGAAATCTCTCCTCCTCAAAAAATGCGTTGAATTGGTGTAACTACTAAACAATGTCTAATGCAGTGACTAACTTATCTATACTCGATACTAATATTATAAAGCTGAACAGTTTGTTTGTTTGGTTAAACCTTCTTTGTGTTAGATAGTCCATTTATCGAGGAACTAGCTGATGCCCGCGATGTCGCCCGCATCAAATGATATACTAAAACCTTCCTCGAGCACTACTCTATCCATTGGTGAAAACAGCATGAAAATCGGTGCAGTAGTTTTTAAGTTTATCGCGAACAGACAGACGGGCAACGGCAGAGGACTTTGTTTATAATATGTAGTGGTAGGCTATATAACATCACGCAAGTAACTATTCCACGCAGACGAAGTCGCGGGCAAAAGCTAATTAATATTAGCATTAGGTCATCTGGCATCACGAAAGTGTCTTTGTGTCTTGAATGAAGTATCTCTAAAGCTAACCCAAAACTAAAAACAAAACAAACACCAAAACACACACGTAAGGTAAAATAAGAAAGCCAAACTTGACACATCTACGGCCCGTAAATAGACGTAACGAAACGGCTCCGGCCCGTTTCAGGTAAACTACAGTCAGCCATTGTTCTCTTTTATAGCTGCAGTCTAAAACGGGCGGGCAACGTATTTTGTTAAAAGAAATATTGGTCGTTTAGTTTCTTGAACATTTTTATTATAAACATTTTTGAGAAAAGTTTTGAGCTCAAATCTAACGAGTTTGAATTTCAGTATAATGTAGTTATATCGTGGCATGGTAATAACAACGGTGAAGGAAGACATCATGGGGAACGCGGCATGTCCTAGAACCAAAAGTTCGAAGACTTGTGACATCCACACTGGGCCCGCGTGGTAGATTATAGCCCATTCCCTCTCAAAGAGTGGAGGCCTGTGTCCCAGCAGTGGGAACATTAATAGGCTGTTGATGATGATGGTAATAACAGTCGCTCGATGCAATCTACAGGTTAAGCCGCGCTTGCCTAGGTTGGTCTGTGGATGGGTGACCAACCATTACATACCAAGTTTCATTTGTCTAACTGGGTGGTGGAGCTAAGATAGCCAGTCGCTCCTTATAAAATACTGGTATTCAGCTGCATCCGGGTAGACTGGAAGCTGACCTCAACATAATTAGGAAAAGGCTAGGCAGATGATGAGTATGTGTATGTTACTTTCAGGGCTTTGTAGTTATTCGTAGCTACATGCGCTACTACACTGGCTACGGCGTAGCTCATGCAGTGTTACGACACTGGCTACGGCGTAGCTCATGGAGAGCTACGACACCGGCTACGGCGTAGCTCAAGCAGTGCTATGACACTGGCTACGGCGTAGCAGTGCAGTGCTATTACGCTTGTGTGACTGTGCTACGATCAGCCTACAAAAATGAAATGGCTTTTTGCTGTCTTTACTTAGGTGTGCACTAAGCGAAATTTATCGCGAGATACCGCGGCCTCGACACAAAGGGCAAAGAAGGAACATGGGTGGTTTTTAGTCAGTAGAAGTCTGACACTCCCTACCACTCTACCCAGAGCGGGACGAGTCATTTGATGATTTCGCACCCTAAAAAAAAAGCGTTATGTTATGTCACTTTAACTATGAGTTTAAAAACATCCAGCATAAAATTAATATCTACCGGTGAATCGATCGGAAAACAAACTTCAAATACACACGAAGCGATAAATATCCGTCCCCGAGGGTTGTATTGGTCTTTTCACGTTTTTCCTTCGACAAACTATTAACTAGTTCGCAAAGAAAGTTATCCGTAACAGTTATTTAGCAGTCAGTCAACTGAATACAATTTATCGTTGATATTAATTGTGTTATATGTTATTAGAAAATATTTTAAACCGTTGCTCGCTTTTGGCTGATTTATAAATTATTACTTTCCAAAGAAACCCTTAACCTGGATTTTCAACCTAAGCCCTTTTACAATACTTTACGACTCAAAGTAACAAAACGTCCAACATCAATCTTCAGGAATAAACCATTTTGTCAATTTATCTACCTCTATCAACTGGCACTATTAAAGATATATCAATAGCACTTTATATGCACCCTTTCAATCCTTTTCAGGGGAAAAGTGACGTCACACACTAATGCCAGCTGTCCCAATTGTCAGGGGGATGGTAATACGTCCCGATTTACAGAGCAGTCGTTTTTGGATCGAAATGTCAAGAAAAGATTTTGGTAGATAGGGTTTTTTTTTATTTTTAAACCCCCTTACAACCCTTTTTTCGCATTAAAAACTAGCCTATGTCCTTTCTCAGGCTTTAGACTATCTGTGTACCAAATTTCATTTAAATAGGTTCAGTAGTTTTAGCGTGAAAGCGTGACAGACAGACAGACAGAGTTACTTTCCCATTTATAATATTAAGTAAGTATTAGAACTATATAAGTAGTCATCATATTTTTTCATTTCTTGTACATCACACGTCACCTTGAGCTCCGACCATTTCCAAACAACTGACCGTCCTTAAAAATTAATGATGTAACTTGTTTTTGCAGCCTGTGGTAGCTGTTCTAGAAATTCTCAATTTTAAAACTATTCATTTATTTAACAGTTTACGTGGCATACATAAACTGTTAAATAAATACACAAAAAAACAGAAAAATTGGTACAATGGTGATGCTTATTTTTAAAGCTAAATCTGTTCCGGCATACGAAAGTAGAAGAAAAGAAAGAAAGTGTGAGAGTGTATTTTACCTTTGCATTCTGATATTTTTTTTTTGCTCTTAAAAACACACTAGGAATTTCTCCTGTATCGTGGGTGCGTTCACAAACATATAAAGTCACATACACAAATACCCAGACCCGAAACAACTATCTGCAGGTCATACAAATATTTGTTCCGTGCGGAGATCGAACCCGCGACACGCAGCGCAGCAGTCCAATCGCTTAGCCACTGCGCCAACCGTGCCGTCAAATTTAACACACTAGACCTGGCAACACTACACCCCATCCCTTATGACTTATCACCTGTCCCCTCAGCTTAACCCCCAGGGAGTTATTTATGGGGAGTCTTGCCCCACAAAATTGCTGATTTTGATTTAGCGTAGTCATATCTTTGGGAAGTGGGTAAATCGAATTTTAATATGGGTACCGTCGTATGTTATGGTAGTCACTGTCAAGGTCCTTTGTTATCTTTTGCTTGCAAGCCGTTTGTGTTGTCTGGGAAATAGAAACGAATAGGAATACAGTAAGTACGCACCCGTTTACATAACATAATATCACGCCTGTAATCCCCGAAGGGTTAGGCCGAGGTGTACCTAATAGTACACCCACATTTCGCCAGTTATGTTTATGTCCCATGTAATAGGAGGCGAGCCTATGCCCATCAACCGGGCAAAAATCTAGCCAAGCTGCTACTGAGAAATTCTTGATAGAAAAACCCAACAACAGTTAAAATGATAATGTGGTAATTATTATAAGGCTTCTCGTTTTTTTTACTGTATGTATTAAAATATCTTTTAGTTTATTTAATTCTATCTGTATATATATGTACTGGTATGCACCTGTTTATGTATTATGTTTACAAAATGGTTTTATCCTTATAATTATTATTTTTTGTACTCTACCACAGTGCTGTCCTATTTGACCCAAAGGTTGACTGGTAGAGAATACCTTGTGGCATTAAGTCCGCCTATGTACCACTTTTGTACATGAAGTTTAAATAAATAAATAAACTGTTTGTCTAACCTGTAAATCAAAACCAGGACCTCACGCTCAGCAGTCGTGCTTGCAACCACTACACCAACGAGGCAGTCTACTACTAGTTGATGCAGTTTTACGAGAAACTAAGTACATAATATGTGTTACGTAATACTCGTATGTTAAACCCATTAGAATTATCAACAAAACAATGCTGAGTTTATTGTAATAATAATTAGTTCATTTCATAATTAAGTACAGAAATAAATGATGTTGTGAGAATTACGATTCATATAATTTCATTTTAAAAATATAATGTGGAGATATAAAAAATATCATCTGCCGACTTTTATCTACATGAAACAGACTTCAAAATATAATCCTTATTACACATCAGCGGACAAGCAAAGAAGATTAAAATATTAATACCGCAGCGCGCGAGTTTCGCGACCACAAACATGGCTGACTGCTTGTGGCCAATATTTACTTTACTTTTAGTATATTACGTGGAGATATAATCTGTGGTAAAGAATTTGACTAAATACAGTATTAAAAGTCATTTAGCATGACCATAATTTAGGAGAAATAATCACATTGCTTTTTGAAGCGAAAATAATTAGTATTTCTTTCGTAAAAACTACCATTTTTTAATTGAAAACACAAGTATTACCTTCATCATCTGCCTAGCCTGTTCCCAACTATGTTAGGGTCGGCTCCCAGTCTAACCGGATGCAGCTGAATACCAGTATTTTACATAGAGCGACTGCCTATATGACCTCCACAACCCAGGTAATACTAGGTAATACGATACTCTTTGGTAAGACTGGATGTCAGAATTTCAGATCACTGACTACCTGTAACGACTGGCAAAGAAACGTGCTTTCCGAGGCACGGAGGAAACTCGGTATATCGGGCGGTCACCCATCCACAGACCGACATAGGCAAGCACAGTTTTACCTAAAGATCGACCTGAGTGGCAGTTCTTATTAAGCCACGAGCTCCTCAAATATTACCTTATAGAATTTAAATTAAAATGTTTGAGATAGACATGAATAAATTATGAAAATATTATAATTATGTAAAATGAAGTCTGAAGAATTAATTTTAGGCGATGTATCTACGTTAAGTTTCACTGCGCGGTACTGCTACCGGCTCACTCCTAGTCCAGTTAGCACCTTTTGATTTATCATCTGGCTGACCATTTCCCAACTACATTGGGATCCGCGACTGCCTATCTGACCTCCACAACCCCGCTAGTACTGGGCAATACGATACCCTTTGGTCAGACCGGGGTGTCAGACTTTCGGGCCACTGAATAACTAACAACTGTCAAAGATCAACATATGACAGTAGGGACCAACAGTTTAACGTGCTTTTCGAGGCAAGGAGGGCCCTCGGTATGTAACGGGTGGTCACCCATCCACGGGCCAACCTAGGCAAGCGCGGTTTAACCTGAAGATCGACCCGAGCGCCTGTTATTGGAACGAAGTTCCTTATCGCGCGTTGTGAAAGGGGGCTAGACGGAAAAAAATCTTACGAAAAGTTGTCACGACACTTTTTGCTATAGTAAGTTATTGTAAGCTTATACAACGCTGTCTATCTCTATCTCTCTTATAGAAAGCAAGCCAGATATTTTCATTTCTACATTTCTTTTTTTTTACATAATAAAAAATAATAACAATAACTTCGTTCCATCCGGGTGTTCCTTGACACCTCTTAAGTTTTTTTTTTATTTACCAATGGCCCAACGTAGGTTTTTCAATAGGCACCTTTTAATCTTTTTAGTGTGTCGATAACAATTTAAGAGTCTGCCCAAAAATTGGCGACGAGTGTATCAGTTTACTTTCCATATTTTTATTGCAGAACCCTAAAACAGACTACAAAATAATTAATTACATACCACTTATCTTTAATAAATTAAAATTTAGGTAAGTTAATCCCTCTCGAATCTTCTCTAAACCCAAATGGATGTCATTTGGGTCTGTAATTCGAAAAATCCGATCTATCCGTTAAAAGGTCTATGATTAACATAATAATTACTTTGACAACAAAAGGGTAGTAGATACAACCCTTTTACTGATATCTCATTACTAGGGGATCTTTACGGTTGAAAAACATGTATCCATAGCTACTTTATGTAGGTAGTTTTAACAAAGAGAGTCCCATTTCAATGTAACGAAATTTCTAAAATTTGATGCCGTGTATGTTGTGTAGAAGCTTGGAACATTACATGAGGGAGTTATAATGTTGTCTGCGGGTTGTTCGAAACGCCTGCCGGGGTTGTGGGTTGTTCGAAAGAGATACCGCGGCCTCGACACAAAGGGCTAAGAAGGAACATGGGTGGTTTTTAGTCAGTAGAAGTCTGACATTCCCTTCCGCTCCGCCCAGAGCGGGAGGGGTTGTTTGATGATTTCACACCCTACAAAAAAAATGGGAGTTATAATGTTGTATTTAAATTCAAACTTTTTAACCTGATTTCTTTTGGGGCCAGACAAATTGTAAAGAAAAACTGCCGAAAGCTACCTCGTCCGTCTTGTGGTTGTAAGCCCGACTACCGTTACAATACATGAGGTTTGATTACCAAGTCGAGCAAGGAGTTAATGAGTTTTAACCATCAGGAATTTCTCAGTAGCAGTCACGAAGTTTACTTTTGTGCCCGTTTGATGCCAATAGCTTGGCCCCCCCTATTACATGGGACTTAAACATAATTGGCGAAATGTGGGTGTACTATTAGGTACACCTCTGCTTAATCCTCTGGGGATTATAGGGCGTGATATTATGTCATGTTATTTCTTTTGGGGCTTTGCAGTAGGTAAGTAATAAAAAATTTAAAGAGTGCGGATTATCGACCACCACAGATAGGAAAAGAAACCTAATTTTGTATGGAATAAGCTGTGATTTTATTTCAAAACAATCATGATCTGAAAAAACAATTTTTTGCTAATAAAATAAAACACAGCTAAAAACCATTCACGGATATTTTCATTGATATAATTTCGCGGACGGCCCGACCTAAAAATAAATACAACGCTGAATTTTCTGACCCTTTGTCCGAAAAATGGCGCTGAAACCCTTTCGCGTGTGAATTTTTGACCCATCCGGGTAGTAGGCAACATTTTTAGGGTTCCGTCACATGTTTCCCGGGAATCAATTGTTTGCTTAGAAAATGTTTTGTTTTTTTGCCGTGTTTTAACCCTTTTTAGATGCCTGTCAAGTTGACCCGTACTTAGCGGAGGTTGCTTGTTGTTTGCCTATTTGCACAATGGTTTACCTATTTCATTGCTACTTCTTCAAAACTTACTAGCTCAAAAAATATTTTCTTTAACAGTGAAAACGGGATATTTATCCTGTTTACCTACTTACTAATTTTGAGTTTCCGATATTTGTGTTAAAGATAATATGTGTATGGAAAGCAGCGGTAGCCCAGTGGTGGCGGCCCCGACTTTCGAACAATAAGTCGTGGGTTCGAACCCAGGCAGACGCATTACTTTGTGTAATTTATTTCATCACCACTGCTCTCAAAACTGTGAAGGAAAACAAGAGGAAACCGGCATGTCTTAGAACCAAAAAATTCGAAGACATTTGACATCTACCAACCTGCACTGGGCACGCGTGGTGGATTATAGCTCCCTGTCCTAGTAGTCCTACTGCAGAGACCATGCAGGGACTCAGGACGAGGAGCCCTGAGTCTGCAGTAGGAACATTATAGGCTGATGATGATGATAACAGGTTATTGACCATGACAATCTAAAAACTTATGTCGATTTCCTATGGCACCAACTTACTTGACCAGAACCTACCTACTCTTTGTAAGAGGATGGGACATGCTCGTTGTCTCATTATGTTTTCTTTTACTTATTCTGAAAAATGATTAATAGTGAAAAATCATTTTTCAAAATAAACGCAATATGAGGAGACTGCTTTTTTGTCATACAGATAGAATGATCTTGAATATTATCAGTGTATAATTTTGATCGGTACAAAGAACAGGTGTAACAAAAAACCGTGTTTCTTTTTCCATAAATGTTTTCCACAAAAATCGCTTTAAAAACTGTCCTACCCATTACAAGCTCTCCTCTCCCATAAAAGAAAATCATCGCTTACGTCAGCAGAATATCTATGTCTGCTTATACCGTCTCCAAATACCGTCATTAAGGCAGCGACGCACGTCCTCAGCCATTTTTTTCTCATCTGAATTAATTGCGCTTTTTTAAATACGTTAATTATTGTACTTACCTCTTTGTTCTTACCGCTCTTTTGTTTTTAATGGGAGGTCCGTACTGTATCCGTAATTTCCTTTTAATAAACATTAGGTAGGTTAGGTATTTTAATGAGAGCCACATGGCGTCTTATTAAAGTGAATTTCGGGATGCTGTTTGTAAACGTGTGGATTAAAATTGTACTATACATACTAAATACATTTAAGATTTTAATAAGAGATTACACCTTACTATTGTATCGAGTCTGGTTCTTCTAACCAAACAGACAGATGTGTTGCTGTGTAGTTTGTTCCGCCACTTCTTCTTTCCAGCTAAAACACTAGGAAGTGTCGAAGGGTGGGTGTTTTGGGGGACTTTTGTAAATAAGTAAAGTAAATGTTGACGTTCGAAAAGTGCTGATTATCAACCATAGTTTGAATAAATGACTTGATTTTGATTCTTGTAAATGAAAGAGTTTAGCAGCTACTTTTATTATAATAAGGTTTGATATTAAAGGTATCCGGGGTCACATGTATATTAATGTACAGTATTGTACAGGTAAAGACAAGACAGAGTGAATTTTGCTTTATTGATTCATCATCATCAGCCTATAATGTTCCCACTGCAGGGACTCAGGCCTCCCCTCTAGGAGAGAGATGAGCCACCACGCGGGCCCAGTGCGAGTTGGTAGATGACACATGACTTTGAATTTGTTGGTTCTAAGAAATGCCGGATTCCTCACGATGTATCTTTATTGATTACTAGCTGATGCCCGCGACTTCGTTCTCGGTAACTTTGATGGGTGACTAAAAAAATGTTTGGTGTGGACAACCCTTAATACTTAGGGGTATGAAAAATAGATGTTGCCCGATTCTCATAGATACCGGATAAGCACAAAAAATTTCATCAAAATCGGTCAAGCCTTTTCGGAGGAGTATGGCAACGAAAACTGTGACACGAGAATTTTATATATTAGACTAGCTTTTGCCCGCGGCTTCGCCCGCGTGGAGGTCGATAATTGTCCCACGGTATAGTTCTACCGGAATAAAAAGTACCTATCTTAAGTGTTAATCCAGTTTATAAACTATCTGTGTTATTTAAGTAAAAGTCAGAAATTTTTTGAAAAAAGATAAAGTGTAATATACAATTACAACAATCAACAGTAAACATGATAAATCACAATAATCAGTCTTATATACCTACAAAACTTCTTTGTACACAATATTCTTAACTAATCTGTCATTAGTCGCTAAAACTATCAAGCTATTGGGTGAACTTACTCGTGAGCAAGCAACATAAAACTGTCCATGAGAGAAGCAATGTTTCTTTCAAGTTTGCCCCTGAGACTTGTTTATTGTCATGGCAAAGCAGACTTTTAGGGGAAACTGTAATTATTTAAATTCGAACGGGATATCATTAGGTATTAATGGGATTCGTGGTATAAATACAGTTTCCCCTTTCGCACACCCAGTTAATATAGTGGCTTCCAATATATTGCGATGTAACGCTTTCACTTGCAGGCTCGTACCGTTACAAAGTTTTGGTGGTTTTAAATTTCGCAACAACATAATTGGGGTGCCCACACGCAGAATAAGCTTATGATAAGGCAAACCTGGTGGTTTCAATGAATTTAAAAATTCTACAGGGTAATTAGTAGCGTCATCTGTATTTACCACAGTATCAATCGAAGTATAGACCTTTTCTGCGCCCTCAAACGGTATGAGGAGGAAGTCGTTGATAGCTGCTGCTTGATCGTTCTTTGGAGTAAGTATGGCACGCTCACATAACCATTCAATAGGCTTGTCATGTATATGAATAATGTCTGGATAAACTTTAGACAGCAATTCATTCCATCAAACGATGGAATATCACCATTACCGATTTTAAGAAGGAGATCTGAAAATCTACCAGTAGAGTCATCCCCGCCCAAATGTGCTCTCATATTTTTAGAGAGCTTAAGAATATTAACCTGGGGCCACAAATTAGATTTCTTAATGCACGACTTTACTTCGTCAGCTCTGGTTCCTTTTGGCACCACTGGTAGAGTCTGCCGAAAGTCTCCGGCCAGCAAAACTGTTACGCCACCCATTAATTTTGTATTACCCCTTATATCCCTTGGTGATCTGTTTAAGGCTTCAATACCACCTTTATGAGCCATCGTTATTTCGTCCCACACGATTATTTTTGTACTCTTTAAAACTTCAGCACCACGCTCTTCTTCTTCTTAGCGTGTGGGTAGTAAGGTCTAACGACCCCATACACCCTAGTGTCAGAGCTTCTAGACCGCCTCAAGGGCCTCTGACGTGGTCTATTTTGACGACCGCCATTTGGCGACCGGGACCACCGGCTTATACGTGCCTTCCGAAGCACGGAACCATCTTTTTACCAGACAATCAGGTGATTCAAGCCTGCAATGTCCTAGCCAAACTGGAATCAACTTTACATAGTATGCTTCCCGCGGGAATCGAACCCACGACCACCGGGTCACAAGGCAAACGCCTAAACCACTCGACCAAGGAGGCAGTTGAAACAAAAGTATATATTTTTTATGTACTTTTGTTTTATTGTAAATTCAACCATTTGTTATTTGTTTTGTCCTGTGTGAGTCTAATAAATACTTTTCTTTCTTTTTTAAAAATACTACTAACGCCATCTATTGTCAACATTTAGAACTAAAAAATATTTTGTTCGTCTTAATTTATTCGTTCCATTAGGTACTGATAGGTTCAAACTAATACATTTACATCCTCCATCATCCCTTATTTTATCCCCATGGGGGTTGAATTTATCAAAATCCTATTTAAGCGGACGTCTTCACCATAGTAACTCCAATCTTTAATTTCAGTTCAATCAGTCGAAAATCTAAGAAGATTTATACAAACTTTCATCTCCTATTTTATCCCCTTAGGGGTAGAATTAATCAAAATCCTTTCTTAGGGGATGCCTACGTTATAATAGTTTTATGCATGCAAAGTCTCAGCCCGATCGGTTTAAAATTGACAAAGTTTCATACAAACTTTCATCCCCTATTTTATCCCCTTGGGGGTAGAATTGATCAAAATCCTTACTTAGCGGATGCCTGCGTCATAACATCTACCTACATGCCAAATTTCAGCCCGATCCGTCCAGTGGTTTGGGCTGTGCGTTGATAGATCACTATGTCAGTCAGTCAGTCAGTCACCTTTGAGTTATATATATTTAGACTAGGTATTTTTAAGAGGATTCTTCTGCTGTTCCTCTTGACAAAGATTCGCTAATTTCACTAATTAAATAAGCTGTTGCCTGCGACCTCTGTTCGCGTAAAATAATTATTAAATATATTACTTGTGCCAGTAAAAGTCCTGGCAATCAAGCCGTTTCGGAATTGAAAAAAAAATGTTTAGTTTACAGGTGCGGCATACTTTCGTACGCAATCAGTAAAAAGCTATTTTTTTATTACAAACACACTCAAATTCTATTTATTTTTACAGATGTGTATATTCCTATGCGAATTCAAAATGGGTGACTTAAAGAGCATGACCCGAAAAAAGAGATGAAGACACAAAAAATAGAATAGACCAAAGTCGATTGAAACACTCACATCTATCCTACCAAGAATTACCATAAACAGCCCATAAACACTACACCGGATACTTTTATTACGATTTGCAAACGAAAATTCATAAAAACAAACATAAAACTAAATTACTATTTTGTATTTAAGGCTATTTTCGTCATAACACCGATCCGTGGTTAGTTTTTTTTCTTGATAAACAAGTGGGTCGATAAACCTATAAAAAATACAATAAACATAGAAACATAAAATATCTTGATATGTCAGGTTAAATGTTATTATAAATTCAATGACACAGTTAATATTAATTAACGCAATTCAATGAAATCTTCATGTTTGATTTGCTGTTTGAATGCAGGGAACTGGAATTGACGGCACGGTTGGCGCAGTGGCTCAAGCAATTGACGGCTGCGCTGCGTGTCGCGGGTACGATCCCCGCACGGAACAAATATTTGTATGGCCTACAGATAGTTGTTCCGGGTCTGGGTATTTGCGTATGTGAGTGATATTTGTGACGATACAGGAGAATATTATACCTCGTGTGGGACAACGTTTTTTTTTTTTTTTAAATTAAAAAAAGATAAATCTCCTGCTTGCTTGGGCATAATGACTTCCAAACTTATAAGTAGTAACCAGTTTATACAGTCACGAGCAGCGAACACCAATATGTAAACACAAAATCATTTTTAAAAGTGATTTTCAACTACTCACACATCGCAAGGCCAGTTGAAAACCAGCGTCGGGCACTGGCTGCTCGGCAGTTTGCTGAACTGGTCCAGCACACTCTTGTTTTTCTGTTATGTTTTTAGTTTCTTTTTATTTTTTAATGTTTGTTGTGTGCACTTGTGGCATGTGCTAAATAAACATGTTTTCTTTCTTTCTTTCTTACTTGACGCGCGAAGTATTATATTCTGTGGTTGGCAGGAGTTACTACGGGAATATTAAACTTGCTCAGTGCCACAGCTCATTTAGCCTTTTACACTATCTTCTTCTTCTCTTAACCGTGTGTTGGGCGAAATTGAGTCGTCCTAGAATTTAGCAATATACGAATAATTACAAACAGTATTTTCCTTTTTACAGATAAAACGGGTCTAATGGCTCAGTATCCAACAAGGCACTGAAAAGTATGGGACAATTTCACCGAGCTCCTTGTCTGCACATCACTTTCGCTGAGGTTCGTATACCTTCAACGGCGCGTTTGTGTTCGACGCGCGCTTCAAATAAATGTCTGCAACATTGCAGGGGCCCGCGAGTGCAGACGCCTGTCGGGGGTGCGGGTTGTTCGAAAGAGATACCGCGACCCCGGATACAAACGGCTAAGAATGGGTGGTTTTTAGTCAGCAGAAGTCTGATACCCCCTTCCGCTCTGCCCAAAGCGGGAGGAGTCATTTGATAATTTCCCACACTTCAAAAGGTCACATATGTTAGGGGGAGAAGGTCAGAACGAGTCACTGATAACATTTACTGATAATGTGTAAAAATATGCCTTCCTCTAGCATCATCGTTCAGCTGATGAGCGTCTCATTATGTAGAAAGGTTTTTTAGGAAAAGGCTCAAAAACAAAGAAAACAATATGACTGCCTCGTTGGTCTAGTGGTCACAATCGCGACTGCTAAGCATGAGGCCCTGGGTTCGATTCCCGGGTCGGGCATTTTGTAACTAGATTTTTCCATCAAGAATTTCTCAGTAACTACTACGTAGTTTACATTTGTGCTCTGTTGTTGGCAATTAGCTCGTCCCCTATTACGATGACTTGAAAATAACTGCCGAAATGTGGGTGTACTATAAGGTACAGCTCTGCCTAACCCTTCGGTGATTACACGCGTTATATTTTTTTTCTTTGTTTTTATAAAAGTCGATTAACAAAAGGTATTTACAAGGCAGATGTGAGTGGTAACGCCAGGAGGGGACGCCCTAGAAAGACATACACTGATCTTATTGGTGCCGTTCTTCTGAAAGGACAGGTGCGTAGTACTCGTAACCGGCGTGCGTGTTTGACCAGATGTATGAATGTGGACGAGGCAAAAGGAGTATGTAAGGATCGTAGCAAGTTGCGTTCTGTGGTTTCTGCCTACCCCCATGGGAAAACTGCGTGAGTTTATGTATGTATGTATATTTTATTTCTCCGCTGTATTATAGTTTTAGCTGGAATTCCCATCTTACATATCGGAAATGCACTAAAGACAATTTAAATAATTAGTCCAGTCCAAACAAACTCTTTGTTTACCTCATGCCCGTATTTAGTACAAACATATATATTTTTTTGTTTTTGCGCGCCTACATACGAGTAGAGACACAGTCACCAAAATTTTATTTCGTTGGCTCCGCTGCTGCCAAATCGGATTCGTCGTCAGGCCGTTTGGGAAATGCAAAAAAATGTAAAATGTTTCCCTCGACACAGTGAGCAAGACCTTTTAATTTATTTTGTTATTTTTACAGTTTGTTTGCGGACAGAAAAGTTAAAAGGGAATCGACTGTCGTGGCACGACCATGTGATGAAGAGGGATGAATCGCATGTGACTAAAAAAGTGATGAATATAAATGTGGATGGATGGAGAGTGAGAGGAAGACGAAAGAAAAGATAGATGGAGTGTGTGAGGTGTGATATGAAGGAAAAAGGAATAAATGATAGCGTGACGACTGACAGAGCAGAATGGAAGAATAAAACGTGTTGGGCCGACCGAAGATGATGATATTTTTACAGTTTGTTTACTGTCATATAATTATAATCAAGCTGTTGGTCCCGGCTGCCTTTTGTTGATCTTGACAGTCGTTACTGGTACATAATTCACTCTGATATAATAGAGTAGTTAACTACAAAAATATAATTAATCCGTCAGATAGATTTCCAAAAAATATTGTACACGTATTTTTTCTTTTTTCACGTAAACAAACAATGAAGACGATACAGTGCTTTGAAAACTCGTGTGTCGTCATATTCTAAGACTTCATTGGTATAACATTTTGTACCGGTGAGTGACGTCACAACCCCCCACTCAAATCTTTGACGCGTTTTATCTTTGTCAATGTTTATTGATTGAAAACAAAAAATACGTATTCAATATTTTTCGATAATCTAACAGACGGACTAATTAGAATCATATTTTATTTAGTCAGTAAACATCCCTATTAAATCATAAGTGGAGCATGTACATGTGGAATGCAATAAAAGTATTTAGAATTGAGGTTCTCATTGGTCCCAACGGGGCTGCGGGTCCCGTCGAGGCTGCGGGTTGTTCGAAAGAGATACCACGGCCTCGGCACAAGGGCCAAGAAGGAACATGGATGGTTTTTAGTCGGTAGAAGTCTGACACTCCCTTCAGCGAGCGGAAGGGGTTATTTGATGATTTCCCAACCCCCAAAACAAAAAAAGATAGTCAGTCATCTGAAGATATGAAATCCAGTCTGATCACAGTACTAACTGAGTTGTGGAGGTCAGATAGGCAATCGCTTCATCCAACAATGGACGATCATGTGAAGGATACGGTAGTATTTTACGGTGGTCAACGTAAAACGATCTGGCTAGCTAGAAAGATAAGCAGAGTTCCATGACAAGGGAGCGAGAGTCGAGGATCTAATAATCATTTATCTAAGAAGATAAGTAGAATTCCAGGGGAGAATTCGGATGGGTAACGTGTATAAAACACGGTTAAAGCTATGGTAAATCTGGCTTGAGTAAGGTGAAACACCGGTCAAAGGTCCAGCGGAAATTTCTAATAGCCGGGTAATGGAGCTAAACCGGAAAAATAAAGGAACATTTTCCTCCTAAAGAACATTTGATTTATTACTAGCAAAGATAGTAGAAAGTAATTTAGGATTATGTAATGTTCGACGTTAATTTGGGGGATAAGGACATTAATTGGGTTCTAAGACATTATCATGACTATCACTTACGTAGACTCCCAATATTTTTATTTTTAACGTGTGGTTAGGCTATTAGTAGACCTTCTTTTTAACGTGTGATTAGGCTTATCCTGGAGTCAGATTTACACGCCCATGGGCCTATGACTTCCCTTTACATGCCGTCGAGAAATATTATATTTACATTAGGGTTTAGTTAATAGTTTATATTATTTCTGATTTTTTTTTAAATCTTTTTATGGTTCTTAGTTCCGTATGGTGTCGGACGTAAAGAATAGCATCATTCCATATCTTCCCATAGGTGTCGTAAGAGGCGACTAAGGGACTTACCGTCTTAAGGCTGATATGATGATGATGATTATGCTTAGTTATTAGTTTGTGCAACCATAGTTTATTGCCAATTGTGGAGGTTTGTAAATGGCTTGTCGTTAAACCCTCGCTATTCATTTTAATATTGTTAGCCACCTAAAGAAAATAAAATAATATCTCCCAGGCAAAGTCCTAATTCATGAATCCGAAAAATTAGAGGAATTTGGCTTGAACTCGAGACACATGAATGACAGTCCGACGGCCACACCACTAAGTTATCGCTGCTATATTTCCGATGTTGCCACCCAATTTCGCCAATATATGACGTAATCACCAGTAAAAAGTACTAGAATCGACTGTAGACGCTACCTTCACTGCAAAATGCCGTTTTACGAGTCAGTCGACCAATTTTAAGCGTATCAGATTTCCCAGGGAAAAAATCCGGATCACGGAAAAAATCACCCTAGGACCCTTTTTCCGGCTTTCGCACGTGTGTTGAAATGTGTGACGTCATCTGACAACCGTGACGTTAGCTGTCATGTACAGTCGGCAAGTAAATTAACTGGAGTCGGTCTTGGGTGTACGATCTTTCGCGTGATACTTCCTAGCCGCGCCACAATCGAATTTTTAAATCGGGGTTAATGCAAATAAATGTTCGTAATTTGTTTTTGTTCTTGGATTCGTAATTTGTCTCTGAATGTTATAGGTACCTTTATTTAAGGATTTTTTATGAGATCTTATCTTGAGATACTGTTTGCTGACAGGAATATTTTAATCAACGCAGGTCAGACTAAGCACAGGCAGAAACCAGACAGATATGGTTTTTCGCATTTATTATTCCTTGCCTCCCGTGCAAGTATTACGTAAGCGCTGTAGGGGGGTGAGGGGGTCTTAACTTTGCCTATTTTTGATGACATTGGGGGTGGGGGCGTCTACATGGTTATTACGTCAGCAGTAGTTAATTACTTTTTACACATATTGCAACCCACACAGTCTCTATGCTTGTAAACGAATTGCATTTTCAGGGATTCCCATGAATCAATATAAAAAACATAATCTCGATCTTTAGGTTAAGCCACGCTTGCCTAGGTTGGTCTGTGGATGGGTGACCGCCCATTAGTTACCGAGTTTCCTCCGTGCCTCGGAAAGCACGTTAAGCTGTTGGTCCCGGCTGCCATATATATAGATCTTTGGCAGTCGTTACAGGCAGTCAGTGACCCGAAAGTCTGACTACCAGTCTTACCAAAGGGTATCGTATTACCCAGTATTAACTAGCTTGTGGAGGAGCATGTAAAATACTGGTAGTCAGCTGCATCCGGTTAGACTGGAAGCCGACCCCAACACAGTTGGGAAAAGGCTAGGCAGATGATATATACGCACGCCGGTTACGAGTAAAACGCACCTGTCCTTTCTGAATAACCTCATCGATTAGGTCAGTGTATGTGTTCCTCCCCCCAAAATCAAAAATCCCCCCTCTCTGAGGGAGGCCTATGTCCAGCAGTGGACGTCTTATGGCTGAAATGATGATGATGGTGTCTTCCTAGGGCTTCTCCTCCCGGCGTTGCCATTCACATCTGCCTTGTTAATACCTTTTCTCAGTCGCCTTTCACTCATCCTGCCATTTTGTAAACATAGATTATAATCAACATCTCAGAATTAATATGCTTAATACAATGATTAATAATTAAAATCACTCCATCTTAATTTAATTACATCCCTCTTGTAAATGTTTGAAGGGTTGGTTAATTAGATATTTTATGAGCAGAACAAACATTGTTACAAGTTAAACATCCTTGTAAGCCGAATAAAGTTAATTATCAATTATTAAAATTTGGTTGTTAGTCTAATTAAATCTTGTACAGAGATTACTTAAACGTTTTGCTTTTCGCTGTTCTAGTCATAATAAATTAGCGTGTTGTTTTAAAATCCTCGGTGCCTGGTTAATACGAAGTAGTCAAACTGAATAGTTCAACAAATTCCTTAAATTTTTAATTAACTTTTTGCATAGAAAATTATTAGAAGAATGAAAAAGTATTATTTGTCTCGCACAGGACAAAACAGCAAAACAATCACATTAATATTATAAAGGCGAAAGTTTGTGAGTGTGTATGTTTGTTACTCTTTCACGCAAAAACTACTGAACGGATTTGGATAAAATTTGGTACACAGATAGTTTATAGCCTGGATTAACACATAGGATAGTTTTTATCCCGATTTTATCTTCCCGTGGGATAATTTTCGAGTTGTAGCGGCTGAAGCCGCTGGCAACAGCTAGTTAACAATAAAACTAAGATAAAATTTAACATAAGACAAAGGGAATCCCCGTCGTGGCTGCGGGTTGTTCGCAAGAGATACCGCGGCCTCGACATAAAGGGCTAAGAAGGAACATGGGTGGTTTTTAGTCAGTTGAAGTCTAACACTCCCTTTCGCTCTGAAAACACAAACGATAATCTCAAAAACTACTGCACTGATTTTCATACTGTTTTAGGCAATGGATAGAGGAAAGTTTTAATGTATAATTTGACTGATATTCACGCAGGCGAAGCCGCGGGCATTAGCTAGTTATATATAAGAATAATGAAATAATGATTCAAATTGACAAATAACACTCTTTTTTTTGGGGCAGTCGTGTAAAAATAAGTTGAAATCTCAAAATTATGTTATAGGTACCCTAAAATTATTTAAGGAAATGATGTTGATATTATTGTACTGTCTTTTTATAAGCTTTAAGGTTGATGCTACAGGGTTTCGAAATTCGATTTTTTTTTGACGGATTTGTGCAATTTTACGAAAAGTGTCAGGTTGTTTGTTAAATAAAATAAGATTCGCGACCGTAACAAATGTGACTTTACTGAGTAATAATGATTAAAATCACCATTACAACCCTCTCAGTTCATAAAGGTTCCTTGAGTGACTATTTGATGAAAAAGGCATTCAAGGAAGTTATATGAACTGATTTTATTTAATATACAACCTCACACTGCTCGGCAAATTGCAAAAACTGTAAAAAAGAACGAATTTCGCGGGCTACCCTGAAGAATTCCCCTTATGCTGACGTGTTAGTTTTTACTGAATCCACCTATCTTTTCCGCAGGGGTCTATGCTCACGCGCCAGCACCGTATGCGTTGATGGGCGGCGGCGCGAGCGCGGGCGGCGGGCGGGCGACTCGCGCCCTGCGCCTGCTGTTGCTGCTCGTGCTGGCCCTGGCGGCCGTGGAGTACCTGTTCGGCTCCATCCTGGATGCTTCGCCCCTCAGGACTTACCTCTACACCCCGCTTTATAACGCCACGCAGCCTACACTCAGGTATGACGATAAAGATTGAAGTACTGTCACCAAAAAATGGATATGCTCATTTTTAAAACAAGAGTAGTAAAACAAAAGCCCTACTTACCCACTATACCCTTTTTGTACGGACTTATAGTAGTAGACCGAAAAATGTGAGAGCTTTTTTTATTGTATTAAAGTTTTTTAATTTTTTTTTATATCATGTATGAGGCCTCCCCGTCGGGGCTGCGGTTTGTTCGAAAGAGATTCCGCGGCCTCGGCACAAAGGGCTAAGAAGGAACATGGGTGGTTTGTAGTCAGTTGAAGTTTGACACTCCCTACCGCTCTGCCCAGCGGGAGACCGGGAGGAGTCGTTTGATGACTTCCAACCCATCAAAAAAAAAAAAGGCCTTAGGGCTTATAATATTATGAGAATATCTTAGGCCCAGTGGCCCAGTGGACAACAATTTAAATTCAAGCTCCTAGGACCTAGGGTATCCACAATTTCAAAAACCCTAACAGCATGAAGAGTTTTTATTAGGTTATAAGACCAAGCCAAGCTTCTGGGCTTGTTAAATACCGCCACGAGTTAGGTGACAATATTTGTTATTTTGAAAACCTTAAGTCACCGTCGATGATATCTATAGTTTGCATAACTTTTCCAGAAACGCCGAAAGAACGCCAGCTTCTTTGAAACGAATCTCCCTATCGGATCCTATAAACATGAACTATGCTGAAAGCTACTCGGAAGCTTCTGCGAACGTAACAAGAAACCACACCGTGCCAAACCTCGTAAACCGAAGACCCATTCCCTATAACCTATCAAAATCGATGCCATTGGAAGACGGGAACAGTTCTGCGCAAAACGAGTCTACTCCTACCTCTGTGCTGATCACAAAGATACTGGATGGTGTGAAGAATGGAACTGAAACCGTATATAGGAGTGATTATTCTCCAGTGGCCTTGCCGATGTGTGAGACCAGTAGTGACTTAGGTAAGCTATTTTTTTAAACAGGTTCTCCTGGGGTCACTGACGGTCGAATACTTTTTATTTTTAACCTTATTACTTAGGGTATAAGGGTGGCAATCTAAATTGGGTCCCAGAATT
This sequence comes from Diarsia brunnea, assembly GCA_949774965.1. Classification (NCBI taxonomy): domain Eukaryota; kingdom Metazoa; phylum Arthropoda; class Insecta; order Lepidoptera; family Noctuidae; genus Diarsia; species Diarsia brunnea. The sequence continues at coordinate 13,637,096 of OX459013.1, read as the reverse complement.
GGGCTACTAGTTTGGCGCTTTTGGTAGCGTCCATCAGTTCCTGTAGTGAACAACCAGCAGGACACGCAGGGCACGATATGGTGCTGTTCCTCAAACAATGGGGCACCTAGCCCCATTGTTTGAGGAACAGCACCACATTTACACTCCAGTGCAGAGTCATTTATGTATCTCCACCTCAGCAGGTTTTCTTTGCTGCGACCAACCTGGGTCCGGACCTTCAGTGAAGTCGGTAGTACCTAGTTTATTGATTAGTTACCAAAATGAAGTCACAAGCCTGGAAGCCAGTTTTTTCTCCGCTACTTTATTTTTATTCGAAGCTCAAATACAATTCAACTGGATTTGACTGCCCTGTTGGTCTCGTGGTCGATAGCACAACTGCTGAACATGGGGTCCTGGGTTCGATTCCCGGGTCGGGCAAAGTGTTATTGGCTTTTTCCATCAGGAATTTATCGGTAACAGCTACGGCTACGGCTTTTATTATAGTATTTTTAAATTCCGTATAAATAAAAAAAGTTTTTTTTGCATATTATTTCCTATTCTATAATTCGTCCACAGGTCCGGTACCAGCCAACACAACGGACATGGAACTGGAAGACGTAGAGAAGAAGTACCCCGAGGTGCAGTGGGGGGGCCGTTATACCCCGCCAAACTGCACTGCCAAACATAAAGTCGCCATTATTGTGCCATACAGGTATAAACAACATTGTCCATTTATTCTTTGTTTCGCCCTGTGAAGCGTAGGTATAAGTCTTAATTAGGGATGTTACGGAGGTAGTTATATCGGAACCGAAGTTTTTAAAGGGGTTTGAACTTTTTTTGTATGGAAGCTCGCATATCGACCCACCGCCATTTTGATTTTTTATAATCACGGCCCACGATGAAATTGGTATGTATGGGTAGAAGACACCTAGACGAACAAATAAATTTAAAGAACATGGTACCCCAAAGTGTCACGTTATGGAGATATTTGAAGGTAAAGATCGACATATTATTATGAGTACAACGACATAAAAAATAGACCTTTTACGTGTCTATAGGTGTTGATTATTATTATTACTGTTTATTGAAAGAGAGTAGGTGCATTACATACTACTAGGAGCACGAGAAAACTATTCTTTGACATAACATAGCGTGTGATTCCGTAGCGAAGCAATTTTCTCGTGCGCATAATAATAATCAACCTAGAAACGATTATTTGGATACAATTTAACGCCTATAGATACACGTAATAAGTCTATTTTTAATGAATGTCATACATAGTGGGCCGCAATTTCGAAAAAATACAAAATGGCGGGCAGGTTGATATGCCACATCGGTTCTATCCCCTTTGGTTTGTTCCGATTTAAAATTGTAGGAGCCGATGTCAGAACCGTAGGTGTAATATCAATCGGAAGTTCCGACCTGTCGAAATTGGAGTCGAGGCTCTATAACATCCCTAGTCTAAATCTAGGACTTGGAAAATACAAACTTGTAGGTCACTGATGTCAAAGGACAAAGACTCAGAATGTGTGGGCCAAAGAGAACCGATGACCCCTGAAGTTTCCGGGAATTTGTGCAAGCGAGAAGCAGAAGACTGGTTGATGCTTGAGGACGGCCTATGGCCTATAGGATTGTAGTACACCTTCTACTGTTAAGTAGGGTATTTCACCAAAAAAATCTAATTAGTCTGTCAGATAGATTTCCAAAAAATAATGAACACTTATTTTTTTCTTTTTTCACGTAAACAAAATATGATGACGCATTTTATGCTTCGAAAAGTCGTGTCAAGTCGTGTGACGTCACAGATTAGTACATTTTTTACCAACGTTTACGTGTTTACACGACACGTTTTATTTTCGTAAATTTTTATTAATTTGATAAAACAAAAAACAATTTTTCGATAATCTAACAGACGGACTAATTAGGATTTTTTGGTGAAATAACCTATTATGAATGAATTTAGGTCTAATTTAAGGTAATGATTTAAGCGGTACAGGTTTTTTTAGTTTACGGGGAGCCACAAACATGTTGGTCACGGAGGTGCGGGTATCGCTATGTTTCACACGCTGCTTCTTATTTCCTTATCGTCTGGTTAGTGCATAATCTGGTGTCAAAGTTATTTCTACTCCCATGGGCCTCTGACTTGGCTACATGACATCGAGATAAATCTCTCAGGCATGCTGCTTTCCTCAAAATATTTTCCATTACCGAAACAAGTTATAGTTACAATACGCACATGAATCCTTCGGCGAAAGGAAAACACTGAGAAATATATTTCGACGGCATATAAAGCTAAGTCACAGGCCTTTGTTTTTTGGGGGGGTGGAAAATCATCAAATAACTCCTCCCGCTCTGGGCAGAGCGAAAGGGAGTGTCAGACTTCTACTGACTAAAAACCACCCATGTTCCTTCTTAGCCCTTGCGCCGAGACCGCGGTATCTCTTTCGAACTACCCGCAGCCCCGACGGAAAATCACAGGCCTTTGGGTGGCATAAAAGTGTGGCTCCAGATTAGGCATTAACCACTCGATAAAGAAGATGGCTTCTAGGTCAAGAGTAAGCACATTTAAAATTTACAAAAAAGGTCGAAATTAACTTGAAATGTTGATTATTAACTTGTTTTTTATTTATTTTCAGAGACCGCCAACAGCATCTAGCAATATTCGTAAACCACATGCACCCGTTCTTGATGAAGCAACAAATCGAATATGGAATCTTTATCGTTGAACAGACAGGTAATGAATTTTTGTTTTTTTTTCGCGCTTGCCGTTCTCTACGTACGTTTTGCCATGGTAACGATACATTGCGTATGAGAAAACAAAACTAATCAAGTTTAATCGATTCCCATAACGGTTCTGAAATAAATTCTTGTACCGGTCATGGAAGTATGATCATCAGGCTACGGGCTGTTCATTACACCCTTTTTTTTGTGGGTGGGAAATCATCAAATAACCCCTCCCACTCTGGGCGAAGCGGAAGTGAGTGTCAGACTTCTACTGACTAAAAACCACCCATGTTCCTTCTTAGCCCTTCATGTCGAGGCCGCGGTATCTCTTGCGAACAACCCGCAACCCCGACGGGCGACGGGCCCCCCCTTTACACCCTGTATTGATAACTATCTAAATTATACGTCATACTGTTCCCAGGTACGAAAGAGTTTAATCGCGCGAAGCTGATGAACGTGGGTTTCATGGAGAGTCAGAAGTTGGAGCCGGGCGGATACCAGTGCTTCGTCCTCCACGATATCGACCTGCTGCCGCTGGACACGAGGAACCTGTACTCCTGCACGCGGCAGCCCAGGCACATGTCCGCTTCTATAGATAGGTTTAAATTCAAGTAAGTTTTCGTTTTCTGAACACGTTTTATCAATGGTTTAACCACATAATATGTATGTTGAGTAGCTAGTTAGCTACTAATACTATCGGTTTGGGCGAAGACCGTCAGAAACACAAAATGACAGATTAGCGAATTGGGTATTTGACTACTGTTAAAAATTCACGAAAATGTGATGTTATTTCAAAGAACCAACAGAAATAACACGATGTGCGAAAAAAGTAATAAAATCGATAAAATATGGCTTAGTTTTAACTGATTTTAAATGACTTGCTAGACAAAGACAGCGCTACGAAAAAATGACGTCATATTTTCATACCGCCATAATTACGTAGTACAAATAGCCGTTTCGCGCGACAAGGATAGAAAGTGCCGCCACCAAAAACTTCTAAAGCGTGTAGCTAAGTACTACATTTTTTATCGATATTATTACTTTTTAAAACATGTTGCGCCGACTCCCAATAAATTGGTATAAGGGCAGGAGAATGATGATGATTATTACTTTTTCACACATCGTGTTATTTCTTTTATTTCTTTGAAATAACATAAAATTTTCGTAAAATTTTAACAGTAGTCAATTATAATGACAGATTCCTGCCATTCGGGTCGATCTTTAGGTTAAGCTGCACTAAGTTGGTCTGTGGATGGGTGACCACCCATTACCTACCGAGTTTCCTCCGTGCCCTGTAGTCAGCGACCTGTAACCAGTCTTACCAAAAGGGGTTGTGGAGGTCAGATAGGCAGTCACTCCTTGTAAAATATTGGTATTCCGCTGCATCTGGTGACTATAAGGCGACCCCACCATATTATGTGGGAAAAGGCTAGGCCGATGATGAATGAAGGCGTTAACCCATATATATGAACTGTTTCAGGTTACCATACAGCGCTATATTTGGGGGAGTCTCAGCCATGACTTTGGAGCAGTTCCACGACGTCAACGGATTCTCCAATAAATACTGGGGCTGGGGTGGAGAAGACGACGATATGTATTATAGGTAAGCACTTACCTTAAATAAACCTACGTACCTACTTACCATATAGTACATTATGGTATAAGTGTGTAACGTTGGTGATTACCGCTGAGGCGCCATTGAGACCCGAGCCGTCAGGTGAGGGTCTTAAGAGAGCCGAGGACGGTAATCACCAACTTTTGTTTTCTCTGTAATATTTTTTTATTTGCATTGAATTCCTCATTTTGTACGTGGCTAAAACGCTATCCGCAAAAAGCAAAAAAAAGAAACCTCATTATTTTAGTCTATGGCCGATCGCCATTGTTAGATGCGCGCGCAGGAAAACTGATTAATTTTTCCCGCCATGGCGAAATTTTTTTCACAACTCATTTTAACTGTTGAAAATGATTTTTTTGTGTTATTTTCTTCACAAATGTGTTGAAAAACGTCGTATGATACACGTGTGTATTGATGATTACCGTCCTCGGCTCTCTTAAGACCCTCACCTAACGGCTCGGGTCTCAATGGCGCCTCAGCGGTAATCACCAACGTTACACACTTATACCATAATGTACTATTATGTAGGGGTTTGGGGGCGAATAATTGATCTAAATAGGTCTCTTATGTGAGAAAATTTGTTTTCTCGCAAAATGGTGTGGTAACTAAGCCGAAATATTAAAGCACTCTTCTTCTAGCTTTTATTAATATTTTTATTTTATTCTGTTACAGATTAATCAAAAAGAATTATCACATAGCAAGGTACAAGATGTCCATTGCGCGCTACGCAAGTCTAGAACATAAGAGATCCACACCAAATCCAAAGAGGTAACTAAACCAAAACACTTGTACAGAAGGCTTACCATGACTTCCTAAAACAGTCCTAGCTTATTCTTAATCCAGTGTGGAAAAGAGATGGCGCTACACACCCTATATAGTTCCGTCACGCTTCCACACTGGAATAAGATTAAGACAGTTAGGACTGTTTTAAGACGTCATAGTATGGTACTACATTGTTTTTTTTATACATAAAGGCATGTCATGACATTTGAACATTTGTATAAAGTTCCTTATTAGTTGCACGGCCCTTAAACATTGTTTTTCATCATTATGAGCACTTAAAACCAGAGCAGTGGTGGCTCGAAGATATGTGACATCTGCCAATCCGCACTGGGCCTGCGTGGTGGATTATAGCCCATCCCTCTTCTAGAGAGGAGGCCTGATTTCCTGCAGTGGGAACATTAATATTATAGGCTGATGATAAGCACTTAAAAAAAACACATTTATAAATGCTTGACAAGTTTCCACCGACCCTCACTGGACCCGTGTGGTTTCTGACCTACTCACACAAAAGAGCCACATGGCGACTTTGGCCCAGATTTGATCTACCGCAGTTCATATTAATTAAAAATCCCTCGACTGCCTCGTTGGCCTAGTGGTCACAAGCGTGACTGCTGAGCATTCGGTCCTGGATTCGATTTCCGGGATGGGCAGTATTTTTGAATTTTTTCAATCAGGAATTTCTCAGTAACAGTCTCGAAGTCTGCATTTATGCCCGATTGATGGTAATAAGGCCGTCCCCTATTACACTGAACTTATAAAACGTAACTTGCTTTCGGGGATTACAAGTGTGATCAGGTGTGATGTCATAATTATTAACTAAGCATCATGTAGGTCAGAAAATATTGATTCCGCATAACGATAATTACAAATCTGACACCAAATATTGATTTTTGATTAATTCATTTCCAGATACCAGCTGCTATCGCAAAGGGCAAAAAAAACATTTGGCAAGGACGGTCTGAGCACCCTCAGATACGAGATAGTGCAAGTGATGCAGTACCATTTGTACACGCACATCCTAGCCAATATAGACGAACGTAGCTGATGGACATATTTCGCCAAGCTCTTGTTTGGCGATGACCGGTAACATAAGTTCAGTGCAGAGACGCTTCTAAAACAAATACGATCGTTACCCAGTGCTGTTGATCTCTTTCGCATTACCGAATGACAGCTCACTAGTGTTGCCCGTGTCAAATAACCAATGTGTCCAGTGTTGCCATTGTAAAATAACAAATGTGTTTAGTAGATTTTTGATAACTACTGGGGATGTTTTGTACGGTTTTTATTGATGTGTGCGAAAACGAAGAACGATATTACGGTCTTGTCATTAGTCAATTGTAATTGTGCTACAATTATTATGATGTTAAATATAAAACTATTGTAATAAGTGTAATAGAGGTCAAAATTCTCTAATCATTCCATGATTAAAATTATGTCATTACTTGACTTGTACTATGACCCCATTTGTAATGTATGGCAACACTAGGGATTTGTCAGCACTATACAATATAGGTGCATAGGTACTATAAAAATAGGCCTTTTATCTACCTGTTAAATATTTCATAAATATCTATAATTTATTTATGCATTAGTGTCTAAGCTTTAAATGATTTGTAAAATTTATATATTTTTGAATGAAGCGAAAAGTTATTTTCTAGTTATTATATCTGTTACGAAAATGTTATATTTTTATTTGTATGATGTCTATATTTGATGTACCTATAGCTCGTAGATTTTTATGATTAAGGTTCTCAAAAATTTTGAGTTTCTTATTTTATCTTATGACTTTTTGCATGGATCATCGCTGACTTAATATCATGTAAAATTAAGAACAAATCGATAGTTTTTTTTAAATATTTAGAAAACATTTGAAATGTATACCTAAAATGTAAATAATCGGAAATTGTAGATAAATGTACAGACAGCCATTTTATTGTAATGTTTAAAGTACAGAATGACAATATAGTACATAAAATCCAAACTTAGTATTATTGCGCTGAGCGCGTTCAAGTACAGTAAATACTGATTAATTATTGTTAAATAAATAATAGTAGTATAATAATTCTCGTCAGCATGCGTTAGAAATTCATGTAGATCGGTTAATAAATAAAAATAAAAGCTATTAAGGTTTATAAATTATGAGGAATTCGCGGCCTAAGCATCAAACATAATTATTTAAAAATAATAGTTTCGTTCAACATTATATAAATTATATTGATGAGTTATTTTTTAAATTTCTTTAGTCTATGTATCTGATTCGATAACGATTGTTTTATGTAGTTTTATTACTACAGACCGCTATTTTATTAAAAGCTTTTATTTTTTTTACTTTTTAATTATAAGAATCTCCAAAACTATTTTGTATAAAATATCAATAATCTACTTGAATAGTATGTAGGCACTAAAGTGCTAAACAATATTCCATATGGTGTATAAATGTTTTAATATAAAATAAAATAAAAATTATGTACTTACTTACTAAATAAATACAATTGTAAATAGCTTTTGTAGGTAGATAGGTAGAAAAACTTATATTTAGAAATTTTATTAATGTCCTCGCTGTTAAATGTTTCGTTTATCTATCTCTAATGTATGTACCTACCTACTTAAGATAGTTTATTTACTTCTAAAATACTATTCAACTATATCCTTCACAATTATAATTTAAGTATAAAGTTATTTTGTGAATGTCTTTTCTGATTACATTTATCATGGTTATTAAAATGATTAATGCTGCCATTAAACGGCATGCATTATTCTGTGATTGCTTCCTGTATGCACAAGTTTAATACATCACTTTTCTGCTTTATGACCTTAGTATTATGGTTGAAAAGCGGACAACCCCGAACTTGACAAATGTACTTCCTTCGCGCAGTATGGGTGGACCCTGAGCTAACTAAAAACAAAGTCGATGCCAATAACAACGATTAATTTTTACTTTCTTGACAGATGCGTAGCTATCGTCAAAACCACAACCAGTGCAACCAGTGCTGCCAGTTGCCACGATGTAACATTACTATGTCCGGGCCGGACATAGTAATGTTACATCATTTTATTATTAAAGCATTTTTATTTCTTTTTCTTTTTAACTTTCTTTTAGCTTTCTTTTTAACTTTTTTTTTCTTTTTTTTAAGGGATATATGTGATACATTATGTTAATGAGCGTAAGATACAACCATTGCTCTGATACATTAAGTTGCTCAAAGTCAAAACCTAATGAAATGTTGAATAATTTATAAATGTATATGATCACATTTTGTTTTCTTACTATTATGGTATTATTATTTGTGATAAATGGGCCATTTGATAACTGAGCAATGGCTTATCTTCCGTGATGCCTAACGACTACTTAAAACGTGAAAATATGTAGTTATCCTGCTTATAGATCTTATATTTTGACTATTTTATTTTTGATTATTAATTTGTATATCTAATATTCGATATAATTCTAAACAATCTTTTTCTTTTTTAATTCTTGGGAATATAAAGTCGATGCTTTCCATCAGTACATAATATACTTATTTAATTATACCAGTTCATAGATTTTCTTTAGTAATTCGTCTAGCAAATTGAAAGTATAAACTACTTGTGCTATTATACCTACGTAGAATTTATATGCCTACCTACTCTTACTGAATGTATGCGCGGGAAATACCAAGGCCTAGTTACATCACAATAATAAACTGTACCTAATCTATGAATATAAACTATTTGCTTGAATTTCAGTACTCGCGTTTATAAGACAATTTCTTATAAACAAAATAGGTTTCTAGTGTAAAAACTGCTTAGACGTCAAAGGTTGATATAATACCTGTCTACGTTAGATAACCATAGCTTAGACCATGAGTTACTTAAAGAAAAGTGATATATATTAGTTTTTCTTTTGTCAATTTTGTTTTGAATAAAATATGGTTTGTTTTATAAAAACTGAATCGTTTGATTTTCATAATACCTAACCCCACCAGAGCGAAAATATTATTAAGGTGTTCGTGTTGCTTGCAAGGTGGAGATATGCAAAGAAAAAAATAAAGATAATCATGGCTGTTAATCAATGTAATAATCATTACAAAATGGGGAAGTTGTGAAGAACTGACACAAGAAAAAAAAACTAAGAGCACACACAAATACGATCACGATTAGGTTAAAAAACATACACAAAAACGCAGAAAATTTACACTACACGTTGTTATAAAAAATTTAAAATGGACGCATAACTTCTTGAGAGCGAATAGCTGGGATTTTAAATACGAATATAGGACGGTTGCTTAGCTGGAGCGAGGCTCGGAGCCCGGCGGCCAGTTGCCGCGGCAAACCCATCAAAGGTGGACTTTCGCGCCAAGACGTGCGCCGCAAATACCAAGATGGCGCTGGTGTGCACGCTAATGTCAGGTCCAACCAATTTCTTTCAGCTTCAAACTTGGTGCTAAAAACAGGAATTAATGCTGTAGGTTAGTTTTTAGAATGATACAGCATGGGAACTAATAGTTACTTGCACAAAGTGACTTAGTTTATGTTATTTATTATCAGTTCAACTATGTGAAATTGTACCAGTATGAAAACATCTCAAAAGTGACCAGTGTATGTTATCGGTATCTAATAGGTACATTATTACCATCCGTGATGATTTCTCCATTCATGAAATCATCAGCATCAGCATCGATCATAATGCATTCACAAAAAGTGCTATCTCTTAAGGTTACGACTGGTTGAATGAAAATTTAGTCTTAATAACATTGATATAAAAACTAAAGATACGGTCGTCCGAACATTTGCTCGACGCGTTCGCCATACAGAGAATCGGTGAAGCCTGCTCGTTAATGTAACCTTGTATAAGCGGCGTGGTATTTTCGAGGTATAAAGAACATAAATAAAGCTTTTAATAAAATTTACGACCGCACCCGAAGAGAGCCGATCATGGACTAGTTCACTTCGGCTTAGGAAAGACCGTTTTGGGACCACGTTCGAGGCGTCATTTTAACATGCCGTCCGCCCAGTCCTTACGCAGTAATATATAAGTCAATGCTTAATAAGTATTCATCTATCCACAGTCCTTGTCCCTCAGATGACCCACTGACCCTGCTTTTTCTTAGCGTGTCGATGGCAATCTAAACTGTGTCGGCAAGTTTGTCTCAGCAAGAAATCTTGCTAAGGTGGCGATTAATTTATGACTCTATCCTGGTGTGACGCTGAAAATGTGGTGCTGTTCCACAAACGATGGGCCACTTAATATCGTGTCCTGTTTTTGTTCATTAGAGCTACCGAAAGTGCTAAACTAGCGTCGACACTATTTAGATCCCCACTTTATATATTATACGTTATGGCTCACTTCTCTATTTCCCTCTCCTTTTCTTTCTCCTTGCTCCGCTTTGGTTTACGAGTCGGTGTCGTCGCTCTGAACCTATAGTATTTCGGCATCTTTCAATATAAATTTTGCAAAAAATGTTACGCGAACTACATTCACGATGATCCCAAAATGACATTATAACTGACATAATGACTGTTCCACCTTTTTTTATTATTAAAGTTTTCGAACATTGGCCAGGATGTATATATGCAGTTTCTAATTTCTTTACTGTGTAAATAACGACCCTAAAAATTAATAGAAATCCAAAGAGAAGATAGAATATACCTGCCTTGGAAATCTATCACTGTCATGTCAGAAAACTGTCATTTTTGTAACCGCTTTTTGTACTTAGCATTTTTTTCTATTCTTGGTAGTTTTTCTAATACTATTTTTTTTAATATTTAATTAGGTATACAAGTGAAGGTATGGCGACTTATTCACTCCGTATAATGTTGGTGTTCCTGTTCGCAACAGTTTTTATAAATGTGTCCAATTATTTGTTCGTGAGAACTTACAACGCGGCTCGTCTGAGTCCATACAAAACTGTAAGGTAATAACAGTAGGTATATTCATCATCATCATCAGCCATAAGACGTCCATTGCTGGACAAAGGCCTCCCCCCATAGAACGCCATAACGAGCGGCAACCTGCCGTTTGCATCCACCGGTTGCCCGCGACTCTCACGTATAGGAACACGAAAAGGTATATCACGAATAGATATATATTATGGTAAGGTAAATTGCGATGAGATATTGGTAGTAGGTAGAAGGTACTGCTGTGTCATGGATACCCTCCGCTTGGGGCGTGCGGGGGTTATGTCGGACTCTAACCGACTAAAAACCCACTGTTCCTACTTATACCATGTGTCGGGGGCCCGGGAGATACAAGTACATTCGCGCGCACCCCCGACTGGTATCAGCCCACCTTACCCGGCGGGCCTCATCACCAAGTGCGGCCAGCGACCGCATGTTCTCTATAAAGGCGCACAGAGTCCACTGCGCGCAACTTCTTTGGGCCTGGCTGGTCGGGCGTCATCTCAGCCCTAAGTTTGCCACCCGCTGGCCCCACCTTATGGTGGCCGGAGATCGTTAAACGCCCTTCGACGCCCGGCTGCCCTTCTGGTGCGGGTTGAGTGAGACGCACGCTCTCTTTCCCTCTCCGCCGCCTCCTTTGCATGCATTACCACCTCGCAAAAAGAGGAGACGACATTCCACGCGTTTTCGCTTGTAAGCATGTACTGATGAGCTAACCTAGAAATCCCCTGCATAGATTTAACTCGGTCCGCGTTTAAAGATTTATTGCTCAATTACACAATGTTTGTTATGGTAAAAAAGTCCGTTTCTCAGCATTTTTTTTTACAGAATGACGACTTCGTGAAAGGTCTGTTTACATGTAAGTCGTAAGATGAAGCAATAATTGTAATGCCCTTACAATTTATTACTTGCACTTAACTGTTAATTACAGTGCAATGGAAAAATTTAAATCAGTAGATCAAAACTACTGGGCTGCGGCAGAAAATTACTATGATGAAAACAGGTCCTCAAAAAACAGTCGAGGAAACGACATGAAAATAAATCTGACACACTCTGGTTTTTATTTGAGTTCGAAAAACCCTAAAACCACTGTTAGAAAGGAAACGGGAAACTGTCCTGAACTGCCTCCTGGCCTTGGTAAGAAACAACAAGATTATTTCTCTTCAATATAACAACAACAACATACGCCTGTAATCCCAAAAGAGTTAAGCAGGGTTGTACCTAGCTAATAGAACACCCAAATTTCGACGGTCATAAGTATTTAGGTCCCACATCATAGGGGGCAAGCCTACTGCCAACAACCAGGCACAAATCTAGACCCCGCGACTGCTATTATGATAATACAGATAGATAAAACCAATAACATTGCCTGACTCGGAAAACGAACTCGGGACCTTGTGCTCAGCAGTTACGCTTGCGACCACTCGACCAAGCACTATGCAGTCTACAGATGGGCTGCGGGTTGTTCGAAAGAGATACCGCGGCCCCGGACACAAAAGGCTAAGAAGGAATATGGGCGTTTTTTAGTCAGTAGAAATCTGACACTCCCTTCCGCTGCGCCCAGAGTGGAATCATTTGATGATTGCCAACCCTCCATAAAGTAATTAGCCTTTCTAAAGGTTCACCGGGCTACTGTAGACCGACACCATTTTGTAAATATTTTATAACCAAAAAATATAATCTAATGGACCTATTTATAATAGCAATAGACCTTTATTATAATGATATAACTTAATTAAATACTGCCCAGCCAATACTATTATGTTAATTGTGTAAAATTCGTTCTAAACTAGGAATATACAATTGTTTTGGTTATTTCGTACATTTCTTTATATCAAACTTTATATCAAAAACACAAAATATCGAAGGCGCGTGAAAATTTTCAATTAAACTCATATAGACATTTACAGTAAACTACATTGCGTTTAATATTTGATGGCATGAAATAACAAAACAGTCATAAAGTCATCCAGTATTATACATTGTTTAGTGATGCAAAAAAATTATGTTGTCGTTCATTAAGTTTTGACGGTCTCCGTCCATACTATATTGCTGGACATAGTACTTATACTACAACGTTAATAAATAACATTTGTGCCATGGTATTAGAGATGTTTTTGCAATGGTGTAGGGTTTATTTAAGTTCTACATGTGAACACTTTAAAAGCCACAATCATTCTTTTAGCACAATCTAATGCTAGTCCAATGCTTTTGTAATGCGATTGGCAACTTCATTGACCGTAATTATGCTTTTTTAATGCGATTGGCAACTTCATTGACCGTAATTATGCTTTTTTAATGCGATTGGCATCTTAATTGGTCACAAAAATGCTAACATAATGCGCCTGTAATGCTAAAAAATGACTACTAGTGAACCTATTTATGGCCTAAAGCCGCATAATTTGTGCCCAAATAAGCATTACAGTAGCCGTATGGACGTTTGTAATACTAAAATATAACCAACTCAAAATGCTAAAACGATACCGAAATGCCGTAAGCCGGCCGTTATTGTGCTTTGATGTGTTACTTGGGAATGGCATTCTACGGCTTAGACTGAGGCTTCAGACTATAAGTACTACAGTGCACTATGTTTCTTTTGGCTACTGCATTTGAATTTCCGGACAACCATTGTTCAACCGTTTGGTTGAACAAGAATACAAAACAGGCCTGTTGTCACTCCACTACATACTTACGGCGTACCTATTCCTATCACCTTGACGAGATGCAACAGGGTTGTCAAATCAGCTGTTAGATACATGAAACGTGTACTAATTTCCTCAGGTCCTGAACTAGTAAATCGGACAGTAATCTCTAAGTATCTGCTAAATTTGAACTTGGTGAAACCTGGCGGTATATACCAGCCGGCAAAGTGCAAGGCTCTTCAAAGTGTTGCCATTATTATAGCCTACAGGTAAATCATACAAGCCTTAAACCACCGTAAGATTAGTCTTAGTTATCTGAAGTACACCCACATTTTGCCAGTTATGTTTGAGTACCATTGTACACAAATTCAGGTTCCGGGTTGCTTGGAAAAAGATCTTATTGAAAAACATTTTTGCGTTTCCAAGTTTCCGACTCCTAGACCAATGTGAAGGAGGTAGTTAAATATTACAAAGCCAATTGATTGAAAATGACCACCGACGCTCATCCGCTCATCCGGGACGGCACTTATCACTGGTCGAGGCGGCTTTTAGGCGACGCCGCTGTTAGAGCAGACTTTACCTAGGTACCTAACCACTCTTTACAGTTTGGATACTACGGTATCGAGGGCATTTAGACCGTAGCGTAGGTACACCGTAGCGTAGATCTAAAAACACTAGCCGATAAAGATAGCTTCGTACAGCTCGCACATGTAAATTAAAGGTTGGCTTTAATTAGCATAGGTACGACTTGTTTTTTTCTCCCTTTCTATACTATAGGTGTGAAGTTGACAATGATAGTATAAAGTAGTTGTTTTGAATTAAAATAAACTAATATGTTTCTTCTTTATCTTCTTTTTTTTCTTTCTTTCTTTATAAAAGTTTTATTTTTATTTCAAATGCAGGGGCTGCAAGAATCTCCTTTCAACATTTATGAATATCATACATCCGTTTCTAATAAAACAACAACTTGATTACCAGATCTTCGTGGTAGAACAAAGTAAGTGGGGTCTGTTTTTAAATCGTCAAGTTAGTAGGTTTCCGCTGTACAGACCAGGCCTTTGAAATTGGCAAAAAGTGCAAAAAAATAATAGTAGGATGAAAACCATTGGAAAATAAAGAGATTATAACAAAAATGAAAGGAAAAATAAATTACGGGGGGGTTAAGGGTAAAACGGTTTTACCCTTAATGGTTTGAAATAACCGTAAGATCACAGTCGTAAAAATACGTTATAATATTTATTAACAAACAAATAGATGACCTGGTGAACAGATTTTTGCTACGGCAGTGATATTTTTATTTTATCACCCGTTTTATGCGAAATTCATTCACTTCGTTACTAGCAAAACGTAGACCGGTGCTCTTTGACCATCACCCTTTAGCCACCGTCCCTAGTTTCTGCACTCTCTATCCCACCAGAAGAAATACCTGACTTCAGCGCTCACATAACAAACTTTTTCAAGGCAACAAGACACAACCATACAACCGCGGCAAACTTCTGAACGTCGGCTTTCTGGAAGCCACTCGGTCTCGCAAGAACGGTTTCCAGTGCATCATTCTTCACGAGCCTCACATTGTGCCAGCAGACACTAGGAACCTGTACCGGTGTGGCTGGTACCCCAGGCAGTTGGCCTCGGTCGTGGAAAGACCAGTGAAGTATGAATTTCGTATACAATATCCTCATAGCCCGACATCGTAAGACCATGTGTGACCCCGTCGGGGCTGCGTTGCGGGTTGTTCGAAAGAGATACCGCTCTACCCAGAGCGGGAGGAATCATTTGATGACTTTCCAACCTCCAAAACAAAAAAAGCCCAAGTATGACCGTCTCGTGACTGCTGTGAAATGGTAACGTAAGCCAGTCGGTTTATAAAACAAAAAATTTAATATTGTTTTTATTTCACGTGCCTACCTACATCGGCACTTATAAAAAGTCGAGAAAAGGTGCACGGTTCGGGTTGGTCGTTTCCAATGGAGAAGAACCGGCAAGAAACTCCAAAACACCCGCAAACGTGATTAAAAGGCATTAGCACCGATCAGGGTCCGTACACTACTACCAAGAACCTACTAAATCAGTCAATGATGTTCTGCTTATGGGATACAGGCTTTCTCTCCATGAGAGGAAATGGGCCGTAATCCACGCCGCGGGCTTATGGCTGATAGGAGATAGTGCATGTAGATGCGATGTTGGAAGCCCTTGCAGCATTAGTTGTCAGAATACAATGCAACTAATATAGAACGGTCCAAAGCTATATGGTTACTCGAAAGGTGTTTTTATTCCTCAGATTGCCTTATATACCGTTACTCGGAGGAGCAGTCGCCATCACATCGGAGCAATTTGTCAAAATAAACGGATTTTCAAATGCTTACTGGGGAAACGACGCGGATTATACTGATTTGTATAATAGGTAAACTGCTCTACATTACATTAAACTTTGACGTTCACAATGACGACGGAAGGGTTGAAACATCTGCCCACGTGATGGCTTCCGGCCACCGTTGGCGCGGGCCTGTGGACGGTGAGCAATGGCGACGACCAGGCCGTGTCGACGACGACGCGTTCGAATTCCACGCGCGCTTCAAAGAGATGTCAGCAACATTGCAGGGCCCCTGCAATGTTTCAAGGGCCGACAGCTGCCGGGGCTGCGTGTTGTTCGAAAGTGATACTGCGGGGACACAAAGTGCTCAAAGGAGCCACACACAGTTCGAGCCGTGCATTTGATGCAGACACAGGCGTGTCGCCTCAGATCGCAATGGACAAAGAAACTGCTGTTGTGTGTGTGATTATAAAATTAACATTCATAATTCTTTTTCCAGAATAAATGCGTCAAATTTTTACATTGAAAACAGTGTCCCTCTTGTTGGTCTATACAAATCGGTAAGAAGAGGTTTAGGTTTATGGAATAAGTAAGTACTACTGTATTTTATTTATTATAAATACGCTTTTTACAAAAGTTTATCTCTTTACAATATTAGTATCTATAGATAAACAACAGGATAATCACTAATGAAGTTGTGACTTATCACTCATAAATAAATAAAAGTTACTAAAGGTGACTTTTCAGTGACCATCCATACAAATAATTATTAAGCTAGAATATATTAGAGAAATGCGTGTTATCTTCTCATCCAACTTTCCGCAGTGTCTCACGTTAAAGGTTTGTTGCCAGTGATTACATACGGGTCCGAAACGTGGTCACTCACAACTGGCCTCATCAGGCAGCTCAGTCACCCAAAGAGCAATGGAGAGGGGTAAGCTCGGAGTTTCCTTGCGTGATCGAATCAGGAATGAAGACATCCGCAAGAGAACCAAGGTTACCGACATAGCCCGAAGAATTGCTAAACTTACATGAGTGGCAGTGGGTGACATTGCTCGCAGAACGGATGGCCGATGGGGCCGAAAAGTTCTGTGACAGCGAACTGGAAGACGTTACGTTGAAAGGCCTCCAACTAGGTGGATCGATGACCTGATTAAGGTTGCGAGGATCTAGTGGATGCGAGACGCTAGGGACCGGTCTATGTGGTGACACTTGGGGTGATAGTGGGGAAAAGGCTAGGCGATAATACTAGAAAGTGTTTTGAACATCTTCTTCTTTACTTATTTACAACTTTTTTTTTTGTTGGGTGGGAAATCATCAAATGACTCCTCCCGCTCGGGGCAGAGAGGTAGAGTGTCAGACTTCTACTGACTAAAAACCACCCATGTTCCTTCCTAGCCCTTTGTGCCGAGGCCGCGGTATCTCATTCCAACAACCCGCAGCCCCGACGGGGCTTATTTACAACTGGAGTATGATTAAAGACTAGCGCCACTTTTTTTATTCCTAAAAATGTAACGAATATTATTTTTTTCTGCAGAGCAGAATATTTATCAACACCTTCTCCATTATATCGATTAGATGGCATAACATCTCTGACGTATACAGTGGATAACTTCGAGCTTAAGCGCTTATTTACGTACTTGCAAGTAAATATTGATCCAGAAGAAACAAAGACTAAAATGTATGATAAACAATTAAATCCGGTTGTTTATAAAACTACAAAACAAATGAAAGAATATAACACGACGCTCGTGAATAAATAATGTTGCCAATAATTTATGCGATTTGTTTATTTTTTGTTAGCCTGTCTCGTGTCCGACTTCTGGACACTGGCCTCACTCACCTTTCTCCTTCCAAACCTCTAAATTGCAAATTACGTAAGAAAATTCGTATTTCGCGGGCTACCTTGTCGCATTCACCTTAATGCCCGGGATACACGAGGCCAGTTTTTCAAGCCAGGACACCAAGCTAGTTCGTTATTAAACTATCCTGTCTTACTGCCCTGGCTTGGAACATGCTAGAAATGAAGCCAGTTGGTATTGTCTTAACGAAGCTAGAAGAAGGTATTAGGTTACTAGCATAATGACACTAGCGTATTGTCCTGATTTGAAAAAACCTAATTAATAACCCTATTCTTGAAGCTAAGGATAATATGAACTTCTTGAAAATCTAGAGACGTTCCAAGGTGTATCTTCAAAACATTAATTGTTATTTAATGTTTCTAAATATAATCTGCAAAACAAATGAAAATGAAATAATATAAAAACTAAAGATACGGTCGTCCGAACATTTGCTCGACGCGTTTGCCATACAGAGAATCGGTGTAGTCTGCTCCTTAACGTAACCTTGTATAAGCGGCGTGGTATTTTCGAGGTATAAAGAACATAAACAAAGCTTTTAAATAATTTACGACCGCACCCGAAGAGAGCCGATCGTGGACTAGTTCACTTCGGCTTAGGGAAGACCGTTTTAGGACCAAGTTCGAGGTGTCATTGTAACATGCGGTCCGCCCACTCCTTACGCAGTAATATATAAGTCAATGGGTATAGTACAAAATGGCTTCGTAATTCTGATTGGACTGCACTTCCGATAGCAAATAGCTGTCGGCAATGACAATCGAATATCTATGACTCGGCTTCGGTTTTGTGAATAGCGATTTTCGATAGTACGATGGATCGATTGAATACGATTGATAATCGAATGGTTGTGAATAGCTATGCCGGAACCAAGAGCAAAATCGAATTTAAAAGAGCACATCAAAATCTATAAAACTATTTTTCAAAACTCCCGGAAAACTTTCCAGGTAACCTCCATGGTTCGAACAAATGACTGGACTATTAAGGTATCCCTAGATTCTGTTGATGTGTGTATTTTAATGTAACACCAACACGTAATAAAATATACAGAAAACATTAACTAGGTACCTGTCTTGAGCTGACAACATTATTTTTGACATTGACAGTTGGCATGAGTCAGAGAGGGTGTTTCTGGCTCTGTTACACGAAAAAAATCTGTGTATTTGTTTTTCTGAACATATTGTTGTCACTGTCACGCCTAAGTAATAATCATATGTCTGTTCTTTTTTTTGCACAAAGGTTTGAAATATTAAAACGTGTAACAGAGTAATATAAAGCTTCAGGCGTCAGCGAAATTATTTATTGTAAAAATACTGTGTTCAATTTACTTCTTGCTTGAGGAAAACGCTGAAAATTGTTAATTTCAGTGATTATATCGATAACATGATCAGTGCGTGAACTATAAATACGATAACAATGGCTTTTTTGGAGGTAATTAACTAGACATTGATTTGTTAGCTATCAAAACGGATGGTTCTCTGGTTGCTCTGTATCTTTTGTTCGAAGAATTACAAAATATCCTATTGAAATAGTACATACCTTGTTGGTTATGATTAGTTTACGAAATTAAGTTTGCACCGAGTACCAAGAAGCCATTATGAATGTAAATATGAAACCCCTAAACCCTATATTTACTTCAAGAAATGTTCTTGATTTTCAGTGGCGAAAGTTTTCATTTTTCGACATCCACCACAGCGTGGACAGCGGAAAAGTAGCTGAATGTTTGCAAGTAAGTGTTTCCAGTTTATATCGCAAGGCTGTTTTGTATGTGAAGTTACATCTGTGCACATATATGCAAATAAATATGTTTCTATCATAAATAACAATATTGTTGATTATAAAATTGTTTTTGTTGGTCTAAGAGATCTCACGGAAGTATTTTCCGTCTCCTCGGGCTATGAGAGAAAAGGAACAGAGAGTCAGCTGTGCCTAAGCACACACTTGTGCACTATAAAATCTCCCGTGCTGATGGCTAATCTCCGCCAATATTGGCTGCTGTGACCGAAAACGGTCAGAAAGACTATTATTATTAATAAATATTGACACTCTTTCAGGATACACAGGTAACTGCAACAACTAGTGGCAATGGTCACGTGGTGCTGTGTGACCTCACGGGATGGTGTCATCTTATCTCCCGTTCTTGGGAGGTCACCTCGTTCAAGGCTTACGAGCTTACGGTGACACTTGCTCAGCAGCTTCCTCATGACCCTTATCTTGTTACTATTGGTGTGAGTATATTCTGTATTTTATGAGTTTTTAGCGTAGAAATATCACCCACATTATTGCGTGCAACTTCTTTATATTTTGGTAAGTGGGTAATTATTGGCTATGATTAAATGCATTGCTGGTTCAAGGATGCACAGGAAAAGAGATTTGGAAATAATTGGAGGCTTTTGCCCAGCAACGTGGGACAGTGCAGGCTAATACAAAATGTCGACCGAGTTGTTAATTTATTGAATGAACAAGACCTTTTTTTTTTTTATTTGGGGGGTGGGAAATCATCAAATAACCCCTCCCGCTCTTGGCGGAGCGAAAGGGAGTGTCAGACTTCTACTGACTAAAAACCACCCATGTTCCTTCTTAGCCCTTGCGCCGAGGCCGCGGTATCTCTTTCGAACAACCCGCAGCCCCGACGGGGGACCTGTGTCTAACCCTTAGGCGATTTTACGTATGCATATTAATCAAATTCAAACTAATTTCAGGACGATGAAGCGGGCGTGCCTCTGATAAAGGTATGGGACTGGTCTCATAGCGACCGGCATGGCAACCCGACGTGCGCAAGAGTCTCCCGCGCTGTTCCCTCGCACATGCGGCCAACGCCTGCTACCTCACTCGCTGTGCACGAAAATAAGGTAGGCAGAAATGACGGTTGAAAAGTTAAAATATAGCCTTACACTATGTTACCTAACCCGTCTTACAAAGAAGAAGACGACGACATTGTCATCCAAACAACACAAAAGTTATAACCAATAAAACTTTTGTTTCTGTCTCTTTCTAGATTAACAGAATTTTGTACGTCGATCATGAACAATGACGTCATGAAAGTAATCGGATCTCTCTGTCTAATCAGCAGTTTCAAATGCATAAACTAAATTTCTGACGTAAATACGCTTTGTTTAGAGTGATAAAAAAAAAACATGCATACACCTATTTGGTGATCAGCTTAATTGAACTTTCTCAGAGAAAACAATGTAAAAGTGTAATGATCTGTGTTGTTCCCAGAGTCTCCTGGCAGTTGGTTTCCTGGACGGTTCTGTGTCTTTGTTCCGCGGTGTCATCGCTCGACAGCGCAGCGGCAAGATGAGGACATTGCCAGACTCGGGCACTAGTCCTATTACTGGACTGGCTTTTAAGTAAGGACAAATCTATCTATCTTCTATTTCTATGTATATAAAAGGACAAGCTGACTGACTGAGGATCAACGTGCACGCTAGAAACTTAAAATTTCGCACACGTATTCCTCTTATGACGTAGGCATCCACTAAGAAAGGATTTTTCAAAAGTCAACCCCCAAGGGGGTGAAAAAGGAGGGCAAAGTTTGTATGGAAAGATCGTCATTTTCACACGGGCAAAAGCTAGTCATTTTATATAGAAGGGACAGCGAAAAGAAAATCTACTCTTTCTTACAAAGGGGATAGGGTCTGTGGTACCGGTGGTCAGGGCTTTTGAAAGAGGAACCTCCTAAATATATGTGCCATGTCCAGAAGTACTAAGTTTACCCTTGATCCAGCTGCCAAGCGAGTCTCCTCGGATGTTGGTTGAGGTTTTTGGTTAATAAACCATTGGCCGACACGACTATCGGGACAATGACTGCTATACTCAATTTTGTACTTTGTTCAAGGTTACTATTAGGTAGATTATTGTTTTACCTTCCTGCATAGTGTTAGGTAAGCCTTCTATGAGGAAGGGTTTAAGTATTACGTAACGAATTTTGGGGGGAGGGGGGGTTCTTGTAAAACCTTATGATGCGTTACATGGGTTATGGGTTTGAGCTACGCGTTACGTAACAATGTTTTTTTGACCCTTCAGAACCGTCGCGTAGAGAGATTCTCTCACGCATTTTTAATACGTTTTTCTTATTTCAAATATTAGATAAAAATGGTTACTTGGTGGTTACGTAATGTTATACTAAGGGGGAAGCTACAGAAAAACGTTACGGCGTGTTACTGGGGGGGAGGAGGTCAACATTCTCCAAAAATTGCGTTACGTAATACTTGAACGCTCCCTGAGCTGCCTTATTACCAGTGAATACAAGTTAGTTTCCATTGCCCAGAGGAGCAGACAAGTTGTTCGTGGTATCCCGCGCGTGCGTGATGGTGATCTGGTTGGGCTCGGAGCGATGCGTCACTCTGGACGCTATGGGAGCCGCGCCGGGCTGCGCTGTGCTGGCAGACAACCATCGCCTCACTGTGGCTAATAATGATGTAAGTCTATATTTACTGTCAAATAATCACGCTCCTCGCGAATGGATAAATAAAATAAGATATGAGTACATAAGAGGAAGTCTGAAAGTGGCACCGGTGACTGAAAAGTTGTGTGGAAATCGGTTGTCGTGGTATGGGCATGTGATGCGGAGGAATGAGGAAAATGTCGTGAGCAAGGTTTTGAAAGTGAATGATGGATGGGTATAAGAGTAGAGGAAGACCATAGAAACGATGGATGGACTGTATCAGATATGGTAAGAAACTCCTTTCTTACCATATCATTCTTGTATTGTGTGATTCAGTACTTTATGAGATGACGAAAAACAGAGAGGTATGGAAGAGGAAGAGATGCTGCGACGACCCCAAATGAATTCGGATAAGTGCAAGAGAATGATGATGAATCCTCCTCCAAGAAAGCACTAGGGAAAATAACACCTTAAAGGGACACAAATACGAACCGTCGTTCACGCCAACCCTCTTCGACTCTTGCTCGAGCCAGCCCGCGACGCTGAGCCAGTAATTTTGGATCAGCCCTTATAATATCACTCAGATCAATCCCTTTGCTGCCCCGCCCCAGTGGCACCAAAAGCCGAGACTCGTACCCCGCAAGGAGTGCCCTTAACACTAGTCTATAAATATTGCGCCCTAGCTGGAGGCCTGACAGTCCCCGAGGGATCCCTGTGTTTTATAGAGAAAACTTCCAATATGTTAATTTCTTTATACAGTGTGGTGCCGACAATACGACAATAAATGAAACCATTGGTAGTTCTAGTCCATAGAAAAATTATTAAACTATCAAATAAATCTTAACACCAAAATAAAAATAAAACAATAAAACTAAGAAGCATAAAACTATAAACGAAATACATTACAATTTACAAACAAAAATTGGTTTACTAACCTTAGGAATAATTTGCACCGATGGACGTGTGGAAATAAAATGTAACAAACGAATTTGGCAAAGATATTTAGGTAGGTTATTGTCGTATCGTCGGCACCACGACGCCGACGGTGTTAGGATTTATTTGACAGTTTAAAAATGTTCCTATGAACTAGAACTACCAGTGGTTTCATTTATTGTCGTATGTCGGCACCAACCTGTATAACGGGAATGAAGTCGCGAGCAAGAAATAGTAACTTATAATAGGGGATCGGACTGAGTCAAAAAAATAAGCTTCTAATTAGTCCGTCAGTTAGATTTTTGAAAAATATTGGATACATGTTTTATCAAATTAATAAAAATGGACGAAGATAAAACGCGTCAAAGATCATGAGTGGGGGTTGTGACGTCATTTGTAGGTAAAAAATGTACTGACGTTTTCGAGGAGTTCACGAGTTTTCGAAGCACTGTATCGTTTTCATATTTTGTTTATGTGAAAAAAGAAAAAATACGTGTTCAATATTTTTTGAAAATCTATCTGACGGACTAATTCGTTTTTTTTTTGACCGATTCCCTATTAAGTGTGAAAGAACCTCGAATATGTTCTCAGGTGTTTTTAGTCTCTAAAATTAATTTCCTTACAGGCTCTGTACTGCTACACAACCGAAGGGCGGGGTCCCTGCTATGCCCTCGAAGGCGAGAAGGTCCGCCTCGACTGGTTCCGAAGCTACCTCGTCATAACCACCAATGAGACCCCAAACAAGCCAGCCGCGTCAACCAGCACAGCCCCAGCCCCAAAGTCCCACCACATCACAATTTTAGACATACAGAACAAATTCATCGTCTTCTCGAAGACCTTCGAAGAAATTGATGCTGTCCTAACTGAGTGGGGGTCGTTTTACATACTAACGAAGAATAAAGAAATGATCTTTTTGGAAGAAAAGGATCTGCAGTCGAAATTGACGCTGCTGTTTAAGAAGAATCTGTATGATGTCGCTATAAGGATTGCGAGTAGTCAGCATTACGATGAGGCTGGTTTAACGGAGATCTATAAGCAGTATGGTGATCATTTGTATAGTAAGGTATGTTCCGTTTTCCTAATTGGTTTCAATTTCCTAAATGGTGCCAGTCACGAGTAAACTAATATTGCACCCAGTATAATAATAAAAAGTTGACAAACTTTTTTAGGGTTCCATACCTCAAAAGGAAAAAACCGAACCCTTATCACTCGTGTGTCTGCCTGCCCGACCATTCACCCTCCTTACCTCCGAAATTTTGAAAAAAAAAATACAGAAATTAGTTTAACATTTATAGATTACAGAAAAACCTATAAGAAGTCTATGGTGCAAAAATAACATGGAAAATCTCTCAATATCTACTACAATGGTACGGAACCCTTCATGTGCAAGTCTTACTTGCACTTGGCCAGTTTTTTTTATAGGAATCACTTTGTTATGCTCGAAAAGAATTTGACAAGTTCTCAAGATCACTTCTCTGTCTTTCAGATGGTTTACACACAAATATTCCAAAAATACGCGTTACCGTGGCTATTTTTCTAGGCGATTAAAACAGCTGTTTCTTTTCAGGGTGACTTAAAAGGCGCTATCGACCAGTATGTCAAAACTATTGGCTGGTTAGAGACCTCATACGTCATTCGGAAGTACCTAGAATCCCGTCACTTGGAGTCCTTAGTACAATACTTGGAGGAACTTCATAAGAAGAAGGGTGTGGCCACTGAGGACCACACCACGTTGCTCCTAACGTGTTATATGAAGATAGATCAGCATGACCAGCAAGGAAAACTGAAGGAGTTCATCAATTCAAAGGATAAAATCATTGATTTTGATGTTAATGTCGCTATTAAGGTTTGTTATTGCTTAATCTACATATTTATCATCATCATCAGCACCCACTGCAGAGACTAAGGCCTCCTCTCTAGGAGAGGGATGGGCTATAATCCACCACTAGGGCCTAGTCCAGGTTGGTAGACGTCACATGTCTTCGAATTTTTTGGTTGACGATGTTTTCCTTCACCGTTTTGAGAGGAGCGGTGATGAATTAAATTACACAAAGTAATGCGCCTGCCCGGGTTGAAACCGACGAATTACTGTTCGTAAGTCAGAGCCGCCACCACTGGGCCTCCGCTGTTCTTAAAAGCATTAATTAGTATCATATCTATAGCCAGACTGCTGATACGTACTCGCCATGTCAAACAGTCCATATTTTTATCACCAGGTAATGCGCCAAGTGAGCGTAGACGACGCGTTGTCTCTGGCCGCCAACCACAAGCGTCACGACTGGTACCTGAAGATGATGCTGGAGGACAAGAAGGACTACCGCCAGGCTCTGGACTATATGGTGGAGCTGGAGTTTGATGACGCTGATCAATATATGAGGCAGTACGGACACAGGCTCATACAGCATGAGCCGGAGGAGAGTACCAAGTTTCTTAAGTGTGAGTATATACTAGCTGTTGAAATAGGGATGTTCCTAAGTACAAAAATATGATTCTGTTTAGTCCGTCAGTTAGATTATGGAAAAATATTGGATACGTGTATTTTGTTTTATCAAATTAATAAAATTTGACGAAGATAAAACGCGTCAAAGTGACGTCACAAGCCCCAACTCATGATGTTGGGGCTTGTGACGTCACTACGTGGCAAAAATGTACTGTAATGGGACGTCACACGAGTTTTCGAAGCACTGTATCGTCTTCATTTTTTGTTTACGTGAAAAAAGAAAGTATATGTGTCAAATATTTTTTTAAATTCTATGTGACGGTCTAATTAATTTCTTTTTGTCAACTACCCTATTATTTTCAGAATATTACTTCACTATTTGAATCGGATTTTGTTCACAAATTCAAGGGTTAATTTTTGTGTGTGGAACCCTAATTTACATTTTTTCGTTTTTTGTTTTAACTTTTAAGTACTGTATAAATTGTGTAAATACACCCTTATCAAAGCCTAGAGACATTTGTTCTTCCCGCCATTGTGATATTTGATGTTGTTCTGTACCATGTCTGGGTTCCTTCTAGTAACGGAGATATTTTAGGTCAAAGTGCCAACATTCTCACAAGTTTTAATGTTGTAACTTTAATTTAAACACTTTCATGACCCCTGTGTTATTCAAATGTACAGTGTTCTTAGTCTGTTACATTGAGTCCTACCATTACACGCAGTTTTTCACAAAAGTTTTGACGTGGAAACGTCGATACTTAGTTTGATTTTTGATGCATTCAGAAAAACGTCTGTCAGACTAGCACTGACTAAAACCACTCCGGTGTTGCGAACTAGACCAACCATAGGACAAAAAAAATACCACAATTTTAGGGTTCCGTAGTCAATAAGGAACCCTTATAGTTTCGTCATGTCTGTCTGTCTGTCAGTCCGTCTGTCCGCATTATAGCTCAAAGACTCTTAGTACTAGAAAACTTTAATTTGGCATGCATATACAAATGAATTACACCGACAAAGTCAAAGCCATTGGGTAAAGAACCATCATCATCATCATCAACAGCCCATTAATGTTCCCACTGCTGGGACACAGGCCTCCAATCTTTGAAAGGGGATTGGGCTATAATATGGGCTGTATTTGTCTGTATGTGTTGTTGATAAATTAACTGCCTACTAACATAATTTTTAAGTGTACTTTTACTAACAATGTATGGTTGTTTGTGTCTGAGATAAATAAATATATGAAATAAATATAATCTACCACGTGGGCCCAGTGCGGATTGGTAGATGTCACAAGTCTTCGAATTTTTGGTTCTAGGACATGCTGGTTTCCTCACGATGTTTTCCTTCACCGTTTTGAGAGCAGCGGTGGTCAAAGAACCATACCATCTGATTTTAATATTTTTTCCTTTTTCTTATTACTGACCCTAGTTATTAAGTTATTTTGTTGATACTAACACTATGGACTTAATGTCTGGAATAAAGAATTTGAAGTTGAAAAAAAAACGCTACATTTTACTTGTTGTCTACAGTACTATGCACAGACTACAAACCCCGAAGCAAGCCATTGGTCGACGAGGCGTCCCTCTCAGGCAGAGTGCGGGAACCAATCAGTGCCCTCCCCGATGACTACATACCCATGTTCCTGAGCAACTCCGAACGACTCATAGAGTTCCTTGAACATATGACACAGACGCAGAAGGATTGCTCCAAATTAGTGTTCGATGCGCTCATAGAACATTATATACATGTTTGGTAAGTTGAGATAAGGTTTTTGGGACTAAATTGTGGGCAGGAGAGTACAGTATACGCGTTTGGCTAGATTTTATGTAAAACTAGCTGTTGCCAGCGGCTTTGCCCGCTACAACTCGAAAATTGTCCCACGGGAAGATAAAATCGGGATAAAAACTATCCTATGTGTTAATCCAGATTATAAACTACCTGTGTACCCAATTTTATCTAAATCCGTTCAGTAGTATTTGCGTGAAAGAGTAACAAACATCCACACATCCATTCTCACAAACTTTCACATTTATAATATTAGTAGGATTACATGCGAGATTTCAAGCAAAATGAGTAGGTGTAAAAGTTTAAAATTATTGGAGGGGAGTCCAGAGTAACTTCAATGGCGCTACCGCTAATCAAGCTAATTTCAAGCGTCGTTATTGGTTGAAAATCTGTCAATATGGGCATTTACTTTTGATAGAATTTTCTTTATAATTCGATAAAGTTACTCCTTATTCTTTGAGTTAAATCTATATCAGAGATGGAGTGCAAAAAATGACGATCTGTTTTCATGAAACTAAAGTTGTACTCCTTGCAAATAATCCTGCCGGCACACATCTAGAATTTTGCAATATAAAAACCCAATATTACCTACTTTTTCCACCTGGGATGCTAAAAGCAAAACTTAATTTTTGTTTTCTTAGGGCAAAATCTCCAGAAAGCGAGAAGAAAGAATACGAAGACAAAGTACTACGCTTGTTAAAGAACCCTGACGCTAACTACGACAAAGATCATACGCTGATCATCTGTCAGATGCTGGGCTTCCAAGCGGGCGTGCTGCATCTGTATGAGGAGAACAAACTGTGAGTATACTCCACTGTGTTATTACTAAAGTATAAAGAACCCTGACGCTAACCACGACAAGGATCAGACGCTGATCATCTGTCAGATGCTGGGCTTCCAAGCGGGCGTGCTGCATCTGTATGAGGAGAACAAACTGTGAGTATACTCCACTGTGTTATTACTAAAGTATAAAGAACCCTGACGCTAACCACGACAAGGATCAGACGCTGATCATCTGTCAGATGCTGGGCTTCCAAGCGGGCGTGCTGTATCTGTGTGAGGAGAACAAACTGTGAGTATATACTAGTGTTATTACTAAAGTATATAGAACCCTGACGCTAACCACGACAAGGATCAGACGCTGATCATCTCTCAGATGCTGGGCTTACAAGCGGGCGTGCTGTATCTGTATGAGGAACAGAGTAGATAGTCCTAAATTGCTGCTAATTATGCACATTCTGATAGGTAGGTAAACACAAGATCTACAGCTTTGTAGCTGCCGGCCGAGACGCCGAGCGATGAACACAGCGGGGGATCAATCGACAATTTTATTTTAGAGGAAATTACCATTAGGCTTTGAGGCAATTTAAATTAAGTCAACTTCATTTGGGATAAGCCTACCGCACTATTCCTATTCTAAAATCAACAATGGCGACCACCAGAATAGCGCCAAAACAATGAAGCTCGACGAAGTCCCAGAGAAACAATTTAACTGTCTTGAACCCCGCAACGAAATTAATCAGAAAAGAATAGCGGAGGAGTAGGAAACTCTAGAATAGGGCATCTAAGGCCGCAAATTCATAACGGCGGGGCGTGCAGCGGAGCGTTCCAGCGGGTATTGTCGCGTGCAGCGTGCACGCAACTAGTTGTCACTAGAGTGTGCGTGCGAGCGGGCCGTCCAACTACGTTGACCAATCGGAGGCCGCCATTCAAGGACAAGTGTCATCCCGTGAATGATGCCAATAAAAAAAATCCCGATTCCCCGCGTCAGTGTTGTCAAATCCCCGAAATTCACCGCTTGTTTTTAAATTCCCCGAATCGATATTTTTGGAATAAAACACTGTCTAATTAAGATTTTATGCAGTCCTATCGGTTAATTTTTCTCCGTTTCTCCGCTCCACAGCCTTGCTCCGTTTCTGTGGACAAGCAGCCTTACTTTAAATTCTCCGCAAATCGGGTATTTTCCCCGCGATTGGCAGCACTGTGTAAACGCTCGTTAAAACGCCAAAACACTGATCACGCCGCTTAACTACACGGTATAAACGCTGCTACGAATACACCAAGAGAGAAATCCATACGTTCAGTAGTCGAGGGTGCACGCTCAAAACAACGCGGCTGCACGGGCCACCTCTCCGAATTTGCGGCCTAAATCTCTACCTAAGCAGGATTTTCTTTGCTTCGGCCAAGCTGTGGTCTTTCAATTCCAGCTAAAAATAACACCATCCATTCCCCCTACAGTTGGCGTTCCCAGGTAGCAGTTCACCTCCGCTCTGGTGACGCCGAGGCAGCACTAGCGGTGTGCCGACGTCGCGGCGCGGCGTGTCCGCGTGTGTGGCTGGACGTACTGTGGGCCCCGCCGCCCGCGCACTGTCTGCCTGAACTACTCAACGTTATCGGTGAGTACTGATGTGAACCTGATAGTTCATGTCATCGGTCTGAACACTACGTAGAGCGTGTATCAGAAATGTGTGTTCATATTTAAGGGATCAGCCATTTTATCCCTTCATATTTAGGGGATAAGATGGCAAATACTAGATATAGACCAGACACACCAACTAATTAGATGTACCAACTCGTATGGTTCTGTTTAATGGAATCGTACCCAATCCAAATGAATCCAAGAAAACATCTGATTATGGCTAAAAGCCGATTGCAGATAACATTTAAAGGACACAGACCATCAAAATCGACAACTTTCTTTATGGGAACAACATCGTAATGGCGACATATTATGACTTATCCCATACATTTGGGTCGAGAGCCTACGGAAGATTTGTATGAAACAGCAAATTTTTTCGCGTATAAATTCTTGGTCCCGTGGGGATAAATAAACTCTCCCTTTAAAATATGTTCACACAAAGAAGTTATAAGTTTTATAACTTCTCTCTTTCGCAGCATATAAACAATACATGAAAAATACTAAGATTTAAACATTCGTCTCGGCAAACTGTTTTGGGAATTTATAAATGATGCAATTTCAATAAGATATGTCAATTTTGTCCACAGCAAATGAAAAGTTACTATCGCCTATTCTAGTCATCGACTGCCTCGCTAGCACACCTACTTATACATTAGGAGATGTTAGAAAGTAAGTATATGTTTATCACCTCATAACCCTGCTTTGCAATTTTAATTAAACTTAATTCAATGACTTATGGTTTAGAATACAATTTTGTAATGTTTGACTTTTAAAATTGACTAAGGTCAGATGCTCTACTGCAGAGTCCAGATTATTGTACAAAGATAAACCTGGCTTTATATTAAATTTTATTTTATGCCCAGGTACCTAACAGATGTTCTAAAATCCGAGAACGACGTAATAACCAGAGAACAGCAGCTGGCATCGAAGTACCGCTCCGAAAGCGAGCGCATGCGGGAACAGACCACCGTACTGCAGAGTCAGCCGGTCGTGTTCCAGTCGTCTCGCTGTGCCGCCTGCAACAAGCCACTGGAACTGCCCACCATGCACTTCTTGTGTCAACACTCTTTCCATCAGAGGTGAGTCAAAGCATCGTGGTGACCGGTTACCGATTGCGAGCCCAGGTTGGCAACTGTAGATATAATCTGACCAAATGGAATATCCTCGATCCATCTCAAACAAATTGCCAGTGTGAGCTTACCTAGCCTGCACAACCACTTGCACCTTTCAAACTAATGTTAGAGCTGTGCTGGTGGCTACATACTGGTCTAACACAATTTGAGGTCATCGACACGTAAAGAAGAAGAATTAGAGGTTGTTTGTTTGTTTGTTTATTTAAAAAATTACAAGTTTCTTACATTTTAACAAAGCACACAATTAGACCTCTGGGGTCTGTCTTAGCATGCCATGGCCTGAGATTTGGTCAACGCGCTATTATCAGTTAGGTTATAATCGAGTTTATATAGTGTTCTTTTAGCTTACGCTTTACGTTCTTACTATTCATTGAGTCTCTGATGTCTACAGGTATTTTGTTTAGTAAGTTGGGTATTGTAAAGGAAGCGGTACGCCTGCCATAAAAGTTATTTTTGCGTGGCACTTGAAATTATTTTGATTTAGCTTGTCGCGTATTCACGTCATATTTGACTGGAATTTGAATATCGCTGTTATTAAAATGGTGAGGTGAGGTGAGCTACCAGAGTGTAACAGAGATCAGCTCGACTGAGAGCGCAGCTGTATTTAGAACACTTTCGGACTGGCAGTGGCATTTCTATACGACGAGACGAGCAAACGTTTCAGGCATGGTGTGTCCTATGCGGAGCGGAAATCATTATCTGCCCAGTCTTTTCCCAAGTATGTTAGGGTCGACTTCCAGTCTAATCGGATGCAGCACAATACTAGTATTTTACATGGAGCGATTACTTATTTAACCTCTTCAATCCAGTTAGGACTGTGTAGTACTATACCTTATAATAACTAATATAGCTAGTTAAGCATCTACACTTCTGCCCGCGGGTAAAACCAAACCATAATCTATGTCAAAATACCACTGTTTGATATAAAAACGTTCATTAAGTGCTACAAATATTAATAACTGATTTTTTTACAGCTGTTTCACAACATACTCGGAATCAGAGAACGAGTGTATCGTATGCGCGGGCGCAAGACGTCGACCAGACTCACAACCACACGTCGCAGAGGCGTTACACGGTAGACTGCATAACGAACATGACCCGTGAGTATTGCACATAACATTTAATACTTGCCAGCTACACTATCGGTTACCTTATCGCATTAGTGACCTCGCCCTTTCCCCCGCCTACCTTATCGCAATAATACAGGATACTTGTTTTGTAAAAAAAACCGGCTGAATTCCTTGCTTTCTTACGTGGCGTCTCGCAGGTCTACCTTAGAGGACCTTCCTACCCCCCGTCGGGGCTGCGGGTCCCGTCGGGGCTGCGGGTCCCGTCGGGGCTGCGGGTCCTGTCGGGGCTGCGGGTCCCGTCGGGGCTGCGGGTCCCGTCGGGGCTGCGGGTCCCGTCGGGGCTGCGGGTCCCGTCGGGGCTGCGGGTCCTGTCGGGGCTGCGGGTTGTTCGCAACAGATACCGCGGCCTCGACATAAAGAGCTAAGAAGGAACATGGGTGGTTTTTAGTCAGTAGAAGTCTGACACTCCCTTTCGCTCTGCCCAAGAGCGGGAGGGGTTATTCGATGATTTTCCACCCGCCAAAAAAAAAATCACCTTCCTATCTTCTGTTTAACCGGGCAATTCTGTGGATACCAGGGCGTAAAAACTTATAGAATGGCAGCGCACTAAGGGCACCCTCTGCTGGGTACGGACTTTGGATTAGGGCATCACTAGGGAGGGGATCAAAGGGAAAGGCTAGATCTGAGAGAGATTAATATTTACTAGCTTGTGCCAGTGGCTTCGCCCGCGTGGAGTTCGATAATTATCCCACGGGATCATATTACCGGGATAAAAAGTATCTTATGTGTTAATCCAGGTTATAAACTCATCATCATCTGCCTAGCCTTTTCCTAACTATGTTTGGGTCGGCTTCCAGTCTAACCGGATGCAGCTGGATACCAGTATTTTACATGGAGCGACTGCCTATCTGACCTCCACAATCCAATTAATACTAGGTAATACGATACCCTGTGGTAAGACTGGTTGTCAGACTTTCAGGTCACTGACTACCTGTAACGACTGCCAAAGATCTATATATGGCAGCCGGGACCAACAGCTTAACGTGCTTTCCGAGGCACGGAAGAAACTAGGTATGTAATGGGTGATCACCCATCCACAGACCAACCTAGGCAAGCGCGGCTTAACCTAAAGATTGACCCGAGTGGCAGTTATTATCAAGCCACGATCTCCTCAATCCAGGCTATAAACTATCTGTGTTCTAAATTTCATCCACGTCAATTCAGTAGTTTTTGCGTGAAAGAGTAACAAACATCCATCCATCCATCCATGAATCCTTACAAACTTACACAGTAGAGACTGCAAAATGACAAATTAGTGCTTACTTTTCCGTGTCCGAGTCAACTAGAGACCCACTTACGTTGACGCTTCCTCATTACTACTAATTTGTCGTGTCTGACAAGGTCCTTAATGAATCGAATTGTAAAATGCAATAGTTACCGTAAATCGAGGAATTACAAAATTGAATGCTAAAAATTTGTAAAAGGTATTGGAATTATTCTTGTTTTAATAGAAAATAGAGTTCTTTGAGGCAATTCATCATCATCATCATGTTGCTGCCATTGTCCCATTCTATTTGAGGTCGGCGCAACACGTTTTCTTCTTCCATTATTTGAGACAACGACCTAAAAGTTTCGTCCCGATTCTCCCCACAGTCACCTTTCACCACTTTTTGCCAATATCCATTATTTTACTTGGCCAAATTGTAGTAGCTAGCGAATAAGGTAATAGCTCTAGGTATCGATAACTAAGTATAATCAAATAAAGAAATAAAATAATCATTTTTCCCTATAGACCCTGAAATTTAATTTAATTTTGGTATACGAGCTCTTTTATATAAATCACACAACTTGTGACCTTCGTGATTATACGATTGTGTCAGTACATAATGAAGAAAATACAGTTGTTTCGAAGTTACTAATCGATGATATTGCGATGATTAAACACTTTAGTATGGGTTCAATCAAAGAAAACTTTTTTTATTCTAGTCCCATGAACTGACTTTTTAAAATGGAGAATTTAAGGACTTTTGTTTTACTGTTTTATTTCCCTTATAGAATTAACTTCGCTGAACTTATAACAAAACGTAATTCATTTACACCTGACGTAACCTCGGTAAAAACAAGCCAGTCTATCCGCTGCGCGCGCGCAATCATGTCCTCTTATCAGTTGGATCGTATTTAATTGCAGACTACAATATTATTGTGATAACGTGGAACATAGTGTAACACTAAAAACATGTATCTATCGCTGATCAAATCTCTTACTATTGCACCATTTTCTTGGTGTTTTCCTAATGATACGGACGATAGGTACGGGTAAGTGGAATATTTTGAATTATGTTTTTTTTTATATAGCCTGTAATGTCCCACTGCTGGGCAGAGGTATCCCCCTATACCTAAGATGTGCTATTCTCATGCTTATCGAACCAGCCCTCGCAATACGCGATCAGATCGTCTCGCTACCTCTTTATAGGGTTTATGTTATTATTTGTATATCTACGTATACAGGGTGTAAACGAACCCTTCACGCATCCGACAACCAAGCATTCTGTACATCAAACCAAGTACCCCTACGCAAAAATTTTTGCTGGGAAATGACTTTTTTTTTTGGGGTCAAAAAAACATTGTGCTAGTGGATGTTTTGAATAGTAAACGGATCATGGAGGTAATTTAAGTAAAGTTAAAACCTGAAATACTAGTATTTACAAAAACAGCTGTGAAAAATTTGGAACTTTGACCCCCAATATCGCCGTAACTAGGGGGTTCCCAGGTTTGGTCTAGAACAAAAAATGATCGCAGTGGTGGGGAGAACAAGTGCCCTTAGTTTGCGTTAAGGGTACTTTTACACCCTTTATATACGAAGCAAATATAGTATATCCTGTAGTTACTGCCTTTTTTTGGAGGGTGGGAAATCATCTAATGACTTCTCCCGCTCTGGGCAGAGCGGTAGGGAGTGTCAGACTTCTACTGACTAAAAATCACCCATGTTCCTTCTTAGCCCTTTGTGCCGAGGCCGCGGTATTTCTTTCGAACAATCCACTCCATGAAAAAAGTCGTGAATTCATGTATGTCTATGTATGTATGTATGACAGTGTGTTGGAGCCCTTTAAATAGGGTCGCAGGTCAGTTAGTAAACGTGCCAAGTTTGAATTAATTTAAATCATTATAAAGTGTAATTGCATCATTTGCATTTAATCAGTATTTCATGAAAAGTTGAAAAGAAATAAAACTGGCGTAATGTGTGTTTACTGTTAAGTACAACTTCATCTTACCCTTAGAGGCTTACAGCCGTGATGTTATGTAGAAAGAGAGTTCAATAAAAAATATCTCATTAAATTGTTTGATCAAATAATCCAAAAGAAATTAATGCTTGTAGTTTCAAGGTTCCGTTGCATTATTCAAGATTTGATTCATAGATTGTGCGTAACATTTTTTATACATCCGTATACTTTGGTAAAGAAAAAAATGAAATGAAATGCATGTCTGTGTACTTGTATAATTTAATTAACAAGCCATGGTAAAAGTGGTGTGTTTTTGTTAATACCTACCGATATGCTATCGATAAGATTTACGGTTTTATCGGTCCATTCATATTGACTCGTGTTTTTTGTTGAAACATTTCAAACATATAAAAGGTTTTATTGTTAACTAGCTGCTGCCAGCGGCTTCGCCCGCTACAACTCGAAAATTATCCCACGGGAGGATAAAAACTATTCCATGTGTTGTATCTTATCCATGTGTTAATCCAGGTTATAAACTATCTGTGTACCAAATTTTATCCAAATCCGTTCAGTAGTTTTTGCGTGAAAGAGTAACAAACATACAAACTCACACACAAACTTTCGCCTTTATAATATTAGTGTGATGTTATATATTACTCATCGGAAGGTCTGAAGATTGACCTTTCGATGAGTGAGAGAGATAGAAAGCTATATATAATACTTTTGAAACAATGGGCAACTCACCACTGTTGTCGCTATAGCCACTGTTGCCTTCTTGGCCCTACCATAGTAACAAACCAAATTGATACATCTATTCATCATCTGCCTAGCCTTTTCCCAACTATGTTGGGGTCGGATTCCAGTCTAACCGGATGCAGCTGAATACCAGTATTTTACATGGAGCGACTGCCTATCTGACCCCCACAACCCAGTTAATACTAGGTAACGATACCTACTCTTTGGTAAGACTGAATGTCAGAATTTCAGGTTACTGACTACCTGTAACGACTGCCAAAGATCTATATATGGCAGCCGGGACCAACAGCTTAACGTGCTTTCCGAGGCACGGAGGAAACTCGGATAATTGATACATCTATTCATTATCATCATTTCAGCCGAAAGACGTCCACTGCTCGACTTAGGCCTCCCTAAAGTTTCGCCACATTGACCGATTCCGTGAGACGACACATAGACATTATAACGATTCATAATATTACCGTAACTATTCTATACCGACCATGGTTTAAACTACCCAATTTCTTTGATAAAAAACTCCTAGAAAAACAACCGTCGCCCTTCACCTAAAAGGCTGTTGTAAAAAGTATGTAGTTATCGCTCAAATTTGATTTTGCCATAAAAACATGCTATTGGTTTATCAGTAACTGTTAGTCTAGAATACATTAACAATTTAAAAGGCATGTATAACTTCGATTGTTTTAACAGTAGACGCAATTATTTTTTATGGGTTGATTTTTTTGTAAAATCACCACTAATTTGCTACTCAAAATCAAAGCATTTATTTCATGTAGGCCAGTTACAAGCACTTTTGAATTGTCGAAACAAAGTCAACGATGAAAATATAGCTGCAGTCCCAGTCGAAGCATAAAAAAATGTGAAATTATTATAGTGGCCCATTCCAAAACGAAAATAAATGACGGCACGGTTGGCGCAGTGGCTGAGCGATTGGACTGCTGCGCTGCGTGTCGCGGGTTCGATTCCCGCACGGAACAAATATTTGTATGGCCTGCAGATAGTTGTTTCGGGTCTGGGTGTGTTTGTGTATGTGAGTTTAAATGTTTGTGAACGCACCCACGATACAGGAGAAATTCCTAGTGTGGGGCAACGTTTCTTTAAAGAAAAACCATTCCATTGGTCACATGCACTTCTGCTGAGCATGAGGTCCCAAGTTCTACTCTTGGGTCTGGCAAAGTGTTTTAGGGATTTTCCATCAGGAATTTCTCAGCACTAGCCATGGAGTCTGGATTTGTGGCTGGTTAATAGCAAGAGGCACTACATGTAGGTATTACATGGCACTTAAAACATCACTGGCAAAATGTTGGTGTAGTACACCTCTGCCTAACACTTTGGGGATGACAGGCGTGATGAAGATATATGTTTGAAAGATTGCAGTCGATGTTTGCTGTTTGTTGTTTGTTTTGTTTGTTTGTTTGTTTGTTGTTTTGTGTTGTTTTGTTTTTTGTTTGTCTGACTTTGTTCTGCATAAAACTCATTTGTTGAAAAGAGAAGTGTTTTTTGAATCTCATGCTCAATTCTTCTTTCATGGCCCTGCAAGGGGCCTTGAGAACAATGTTAGCCAATCAACGAAGGATATTGTCCTACTAAAATGGAGCACCATTTTTTTGGGTTTGGGAAATCATCAAGCAGGAATAGTACTTACGTGGCCTCTTTTTTTTTTGAGGCTTGGAATTAATCAAATGACTCCTCCCGCTTTGGGCATAGCGGTAGAGAGTGTCAGACTTCTACTGACTAAAAACCACCCATGTTCCTTCTTAGCCCTTGTGCCAAGGCCGCGGTATCTCTTTCGAACAAGCCGCAGCCCCGACGGGGAAAATGTAGCACCTTGCATTGTAATCAACCATTGTCTGTCAACGTAGTAACAACCCGATCAATACCGACTGACATGTTTTGGTAAGCAAGTCATCGTTCATGCCTCGTTGAGGCGAATGTTGTGCTCGACCGTGTTTTATAAACATACCTGACATGATGGAGGCGCAATGGTTATTGTTGAATGCTTTGGAAGACATTTTTTATAAGAAGACAACTGAAATTTGCTGCCGGAATTTTGAGCTAATATTTTGTTTGTGTGGTCCACTTTACACTAAAATTGTATTGTTTTTTTTTTATTATATATTTTTAAACAATATCAATTTTTGACGACCAATGGAAGAGCTCCGATTCCAATATTACATAACAAACAGTAAGGCTAGCCCAACCTATTTACCTAATCTATTTTTACGTCAGTCATACCATTAATACGAGATAATAAGAAGAATCTAGTTTCCCAACGGCTATTTTTACGATGTCCTTGACCTATCAATAATAAATATATTAAATCTCTTCTATTCCCTCTCTTTTATTCTCTTCTCTTCTCTTCTTTGCCTTTTTGGCCTCGCACAGGTCTTTTTTTTATTATTATTTAGTTTTAGATTCTTTTTTTATTATTTTTGTAGTTCCTGTGTTTGTCCAAATAAATATTTTTCTTTCTTTCTTTCTTTTCTTTTCTATTCCAGGCTAGGATTTATTTTAATCCTATGATTCGAGACTCAAATTTTGGACGTTCTCGACTCTCGAAAAGTTACTAATATAAAATTATAAATACACTAGCGGACCTGGCAGACGTCGTCCTGCCCGGACAGCAGCGCCTCCTACCCGGTCCAATTGTGTTTTCAAACCATCCCAGAAAGTTTTATCCAAATCAGTCCAGCCGTTTAGGAGGAGTTCAGTGACATACACACGTACAGTAGAATTATATAAATATAATTATCTTCAAGTCTCAAGATTAATTAACACCATTTTTTCCACGTTCCAGTTACGCGGTAGTGTCAGAGTACTACGGCCGCGGTCTGTTCAACAAGCTGACGGTGGTGACAGAGAGCGGGGCAGTAGAGCCCCCCGCACCTGCCGGGCCCGCTCAGCCGCCACCGGCCGCACCCGCGCCCGTGACACAGGCGTACGGGCCCGGCGCTGAGGCCAAGCTGAGGCAGACGGAGGGACAGAGTAAACAGAGTAAGTTGATAAGGAACCCTTTTTAACCCGACTGCGGCGAAGCCTAAAAGGAGGGTTATGTGTTTGACGTGTTTGTATGTATGTATGTCCGTTTCTTTGTTCTCTCATAATTTCTATGAAACTATCGAGGGTGAATCAAAGTTTTATTTTTAAACTAGTTTATGCCCGCGGTTCCACCCGCTTGAAGTTCCCACGGAATCTTACTTCCAGGATAAGAAACCTGCCAAATAATTTTGTACCAAACCATAACTATTTGACAGTTAATCGATGGATACTATGATTGCCACTGACATTTAAAAAGATACGCAATAGCTCTGCTGATCATTTTTATCATATTGTTTTATTATTCAACGTTTTTAAATAATAGACACTTAATTACGAATAACATTACCAACTAGTTTTTCCATCATATTATCGAGTATATCATTAATTAATATTCTCTTATCAAACTGTAACGAATTCATTAAAAAAAAACTCAACACTTTTTTTGTAAAATAATATTATTAGTACACATAACATCAAGTCTGTAATCCCAAAATTGTTAGACGAGAGAAGTTTTCCTTAGTACACCCACATTTCGCCAGTCACGTATAAGTCGAATGTAATATGGGGCGAGCCTATTGCCATCAACCGGGCACAATACTCCGTGACTGTTACTGAAAAATTCCTGATGAAAAAACTCAATAGCACTCTACTTGAGCAAGGAATCGCATCCAAGATTTCATGCAGAACAGTCACATCATTAGTACTAATCTATAATTATTATTATTGTTCCAGTATTTGTGTCCAACACTGCAAAACAAGTAGCACCAAAAGGCACTACAGTAGTTCCCGTCCCAGAGGGGAGGATGAGACTAATCGAGCAGCAACGCTACAGCTCAAGCCTAGAAGCAAACTTGAACAAACTCGAGCCAGTACACAAACCGTCTCCTTACTCCTCTCCTATCACCTCCAAGAAACGATTTGAAGAGAAGCCAAGGAGTACGGGAGTATCACCTGCTAGAAATATCTCTGCAGCCATAAGCAATAGGGCTAACAAGAATCCATTTGAAGATGAAACGTATGATGAAGCGAAGAACCCCTTCGCGCAGGAGGCTACGGAACCATCGAATCCTTTTAGTGAAGATGATGATTATGACAGTAACTACAATCCGTTTTCGTGAAGCTGTTCAGTGACGTGTGTTGAAATTTGAACTTTAAAGTGATTCAGCTAAAGTGGTGTGCTAAAGTCGGAATCGGACGCTTTACTTTATGTTCATTTTTATCATCTTACAACTAACTCTGAAAATAAAATGAATCAAAAATGAACCGGGAGTGAAACATATATGAACGTTTACACGAGTGCAGACTCTAAAATCGGTTGATATAGCAGTTGTACTGTGTACTATTTGCTTGTCTTGCACGCCGGACGTTAGTGGTGTCAAAACCAGTATAAGCTGGCCTCTACATCTATTGAAACTCCGTAGGTCCTATAGGTCAGCTTATAGTCATTGTGACCACCGACGGTGATGTGGTTCCTACTGTCTTGTAAAAGTCGCGAGAAGGGTAATGTATTATAGCAATAATATGGTTTGAATAAATTAATGGTTTACAATTTAGTCACACATTATGATATCAACTTATATGGTTGGCTATACTATTCAATAAAATGTATAAATTAAATAAACTGTGCATGTAAATATTAAACCAGTTTTGGTTGAACTGCGTATTGCCATAATCTACTAATGTAATGGGATTTAAAGAAAACTGTAAGCGAAGCAATTATTACTGCAAAACAAATAGTTAAGTTTATTATTTTTGATTTAATGTCTTGCTGTATAATTGTATGAAAGAAACGCCAAAAGACTGCAATTTATAAAATAATTATAAAACAAAAAAACTATCCTATGTTAATACTACACGATGGGGGTAAAAAAGCCGAAAGCCAAGTATTCTCTCCGTCATTGCGATATTTTTATAAGCTTTTTTTCAACTTACCGTGTTTTTTTGTTTAAGACCATAACTGGGAACCTAGTTAGTTACGCTGATATTGGGGTCAAGTTTCAACAAGGTATTTTTTTTTAATACATGTTATAACCTGTCTTTAAATACCTCCACGACCCCTGTACTATGCATTGCTTGCCATCAGCACCATGTTTTAAGTATGTCACTTTGAGTACTTCCGTAAAACATAATTTGAACCCCCATAAAATTTTCCAATTTTTTTTTTGCGTTACTAACTGCCGCACTCAGAGAGGTGTAATGATTACTTAAATAAGCCGTCAGCCGTTCGTAAAGGTTTTGTATGTCAAATCTTTAGTAAGTGACGGCTTAATGATTACTTAAACATCTGTGAGTGCGGCAGTTAGTGTGATGTACAGAACGGCTTCGGAAAGGGTTCTTTTGCACCCTGTATTGTTAGTTACACAGAATATACGTTTTTATCCGCAGATCAATCCTTTCGCCGTATAGAACGTAGTTCTAAATAGTAGTTGTAAATTATTTATATCGTACTAAATATGCTGTTATCTAAATATTTTTTTTACGTAGTAAACCATAGGTCTGATATATCCATCTTTAAAAATATATATATTATTGTAATCATATTCTAGTATCGCTTTTTCGTTAATTTTGACTTTTACGAATTTATTTATCAAATAAACTAGTCAAAACATTAAATATAAATATTTTCTTATAACTGTTATATTTCATTATGGTTTGTCTCAAATGTATTGTACGAAATGAATACATTCCTTAGATAATTCATGAAAATCAATGTACAGAATAATTATGCTAGTAGGCTCATAATGGAAAATATTATATATCTATGTTTTATAAGCTACATCCATTTTGTATCATTATTGCATGTGATAATAAATATATTATTTAAGTTATAATTATGTTTTTTTATTTATTACTTTTCTATCGCCCGTTTCGAATAATATGCAAAGAACTTAAACCTATATTTGAATGTATAACGTTTAGAAGTTTTTTAAACACAAACCAAATGTCACGTTCTGAATTATGCCCTTGATCCAGCTGCCTAACGCTCTCGTTCCTCGCTACTATGGCCTTGATCCAGCTGCCTAACGAAAGCTTCCTTAGGTGTTGTCGAGGCTCTTGGCAACACCTGAGCCATTCTCAAGCCATTAGCTGAAACGACTGTTGGCACAATAGTCTCTAAATCCACGTCCGCATGTGGGAATCCATTGCAACACCCCGATTTGAGGTGATCGGCTGGCTCACTAGAGATGATAATTGATTGCCTATACCAATAGATAGTAGCAACTTCCAGATTAATGCCTCGTAGTCACACCAGTATGACAAACAGATTTTACTTGCCGTTAGACTAGTTTTTGCAACAGCTCAGCCAAGCATAAGATCCTGGGTTCGACGCTCTGGTAGGGTCGCCCTGAAAGGCGACGTTAATCGGTTTTTCCTCCACGAATGTCACAGTAGCAGTCAACGAGGTCTGGGAGAGTCTGTTACTTTACCCAGTTTAATGCCAAAAGTTTGTACACCAGCAGTATAAGGGTCGAGTACACATACACACGTAAAAATACAACAACGCATACAGGGCGTACATTAAAAATAACTAGTTTTCTGATGAAGCCTTACCGGTACTGGCAGGGGTACTTCCAGTCGATCTTGAAGTGCAGCGCCGTGCTTCAATGTACTACTGCGCACGAGACACCGCGGACGCAGACTTTTAACGCAACGTGGCCGTGCTAAACTAGCTAGATTACTTAAACCACAGACTGACGTCTGGGAGGAACTTTTTTCTGAATGGCAATGTAGGTGGGATAATTCCATCAAAGACCGACACCTCCACCAGTTCTTTCCATCCGTTCGTGAGCGGCTGGCCAGGACATGGCTGGAGGTGGATCACTGTGTTGCCCAATTTCTCACAGGTCATGGTAACTTTAAGAGTAAATAAATTTCCTTCAAACTTGTTGCCTCGCCTTTTTGTCAATGTTCTACATCTGACTGTGAATATGAACAATCTGCACATCACATTTTATAGGAGTGTAGTCTTTGGCAGAATGAACGTAATATTAATTATGTTGGATAGTGTACAGGTTACATCCGGAGTTATTTACTATACGGACCTTGTAGAAACTAGAACAAATTTCGTGCGTTCAAGCATTTTTGTCATACCTATTATTGGAATCAAATATAAAACTGCTCACAACTTAGGACCCAGTAATATTAATGACAATAATTACCGTGGTGCTAGGCAACTGGGCCTATCCCAGTTGTATACGTCCCTGTGTACCTATTGGCCTTGTTCTGTTCTGTCTCCTGCTGATATGGAGGGAAGTGGAAATTATGTTTTTCCTACTCCTCCGCTATTCATTTCTGATTAATTTCGTTGCGAGATCCAAGACAGTTAAATCGTTTCTCTGGGACTTCGTCGAGCTTCATTGTCTCGGCGTTTTTCTTGTGGTCGCCACTGTTGATTCTGGCTAAGAGTTACAGTTGAATAGTGTGGCGGGCTTGTCCCTTTTTTTGAATTTTATTTTTAGTTTTCTGATGTTAGTTTGCTAGATGTTAAAGTGTATTGTTTGTTTAGATTTAAGCTTCGTTAAAGGTTTGTTTATGTCCTGGTACAGGACACGTTGATTATGACGTTTTTAGACAATGGTCGAAGCTTACTTGACCGTCTGGGGAATCGAACCCAGAAACGTTAACCATTTTAAAGATTATCAGAGCTTTGGTAACTTTAGATGTTACATTTTGCATCTTTCAGATCAAATTCAGATGTATTGTCAGTTTACTGTGGGTACCCACTGGCGAAATATTCATATACAACATGTTTATGTACATCTCTTTTCTTTTAGTTGAAATCTCTCTCTCTCTCTCTCTCTCTCTCTCTCTCTCTCTCTCTCTCTCTCTCTCTCTCTCTCTATGTTTATAAGTATGTGACTATTTGCCAGAAGAAACACTCAGTGTTATTAATTAGGCATTGTGTGTTTGGGTGTAAGGTTGGAAAAAAAAACAACGAACTGGAAATTTTCAAAGCATTTTATTTATGACCTTTAACACTGTGTATAATATATTTTGATAGTACATTTAGAGCAATGAGTAATATTACCAATCATTACATTGTTCTTATTTTCATAAATTGAATGAAATTCATAAATTATATATAGAATATATAATTTGTTTCCAATATCATTCTCGCCCAACAATCAACAATCACTATCGTAATCACAAGAGCGGCGCCGGCGCAGCCCCCGGAAGTGACGTCACAGGAGCCGCGTCAACACCGGAACAACGACGCATACCAAATAAATTAGTTGAGAAACAAACAAACGTAATCAAAACAACAGCTAGTCCTATAAAAATAGCAGTATAGCTTAAACAGTATACTTCTATAAAAAAATATAATTCAGCGACCTGCTGTATCTCTAATTTAAAATGTTCTGTTTCCATACAATTACAATAATATAACAACTAAACGCGAATTAGCAAATGAAACGTCAAAGGAAATAAAAAGCTATAAAATATTCTTTTCAGCCGCCTCGACACACCTGGTTTCATCAATCTGATCGTTCTAACTCTACGCGAAAACACCATTTTGCTATGCAAAATACATTACCCTATTTATTTCAAAAAAAGGAAATAAGTCAT
This sequence comes from Diarsia brunnea, assembly GCA_949774965.1. Lineage (NCBI taxonomy): Eukaryota > Metazoa > Arthropoda > Insecta > Lepidoptera > Noctuidae > Diarsia > Diarsia brunnea. The sequence goes on along the minus strand of OX459013.1, from coordinate 13,592,555 downwards.
ATACAAACTTTGGAATGTAACGTAAATACAATAAAAATGACTAGAAAAGAAAGGTATTAACAAACATATCATTCGACTTGAGATCCTCGTTCATTCTTTAACAACACGCCTATTGAAGAAGTTACACAAATATTAATTTTGGTGAAGAAATACATGGACATAGTTACCTGTTAGATTCTTATATTTTTAAGAGCGTTTCTTGTTTCTATAAAGCACATCGCCAAGTATTGAAACAGTACACGAATGAAAAATAATTTAGCAACATTTGACGTTGTGCTAGAAACTAAAACGTACATAATCATTTAATAATCTCGACGACAATTGTATTAATTTCAATTTTCAAGAAATATTAACTATAACACACAGCATGTCTAAATTTTGGATAATACTTTTTGTTCTTATAGCTACGTTATTATACGCTAAATTATTATCAGGATATTCTCTAGTGTTAGCCGCATATGTCTACAGTTTAGTGTGTAAGCCGTGTGACTGGACTTTTAACAGGAGAAAGCTATATTTTTTTTGAATTTTCTGTAACCCATGTAAGTACCAAACGAAGTAAAATATTTACAAAGACTAACGAGTCTTAAGCTTACAAGTTTGTTATATAACTATGTATGCTCGATTTCGAATGAAAAATAGTCACCTAGAAGCGATAGTATAGTGACAATTATTATATTTATTTCACATTGATCAAAGCGGTAACGAGAGTAAACAATTGCTCGGACTTACAACAGTGTTTGAGATAAAAGTAATGCCTTTAAAGATCATCCATATAAAACTACAGTCACATTCATTTTCTACCTACAATGATATTGATGTCGCATCTGTATAAATATATGTAGTAAGTACTGTGGACTGGTGACACGACGGTGACGGGGAGGGGGGTACGGGGAGGGGGTGGGGTAAGGGACAACGTAACACTGAAACACGTATTAACACACTACTTTGTGATTGTTCGCAGCACAGCATGGGGCTACTGTATCACATACATGTACCTACACGGTATATGACTAGAACGTACGGAATGCTCCGAACGGAATCATCGGTAATCGAGAAATCATCGTGATACACCTGAGTAACATCACATTAACCTACTTTATACATCCCATAATAAAGAATTTGAAAGAAAACATCGTTACACAAAAACAATATCGAGTTAAATGATATTACCAACTACATACTGTAGCGTAAATGATTTATAATGCATAGTCTACATTTAACTACAAATATTCAATGTATTTACAATCGATACTAGAACGTGAAACGATTACGTATGACGTCACACGAGTTCGGACTACCGCCTCCACGGCCTTTTGAGCCTCAAAATATAATTTTATACTACCGTTCGGGTCATACGTATATACAAGGTAAATTACATTAATAATGTATCCAACATTAGAAGAAAATTTATATAGTTTCAGTAATTTGTCTTTTCACAAGTACAATGTTTTTTTTTTGTTTAAATTCTTAGGTATAGTCAATGTTACAAAATGGAGTCTATCATCAATTCATCACACTTCGCCGATATTATTTGTGCGCAACACATAGTTTTTATTGCACAGAAGTTGTACGTAGACAAACGCATTAATATTCTCTACAAGTTGGCCGCTGGATCACGATATAGGTCACATAAATGCTGGTATTATACTCTTAAAATGTTTATTATGAATTTTGATTATATATTTTAATAGAGCTATGTTAGTATCGTGGTCCAGGGTTGCCATTACAATATAGATAAAAAGAAGAGCTTAAATAGGCCTTGAAGACATTGAAACAGCTCGCAATCTCATCTAGACGTACATAATATAGAGTACGTATTTATATCAATGTAAATATTATCTTTACCCCGTTCTTATTATATTCAGTGCACCGGTTTGGTCCCGTCTCGATCGACCCTCGCACTAAACTATAAAACTTTAGGATTAATTGACCAGTTTTTGGCAAGATATTTGGCACTCAAATATTTTTGGTTAAAATATTAAAATCTCTTTTCACGAGTATAATATTACTTTGTAATATAAATAGGGATTAAGCTACATCAATATTGTATAATTTATAAAGACATTTTCTTATTTTAGTCAGAAATATGTAAGTCCAATTTCAGTGCCAAAGACTGAGTCTTTCATCCGATTAGCAAATATATAATAAATAAAATATATACATATATATCTATTTACGTATATATCGTATATCGCATTAAATGCAGCTGCTTCATATAATACTGATAATAAAACTTAGATATGCTAAAATAATTGATTCATTTGCATTGTCCTCTGACATATTATCTTGTGGTCCCAAAGTTGACGAAAACAAAATTATAATTTATAGAAATAGTTAACTTCGTATAAAAAGCATAAAAACTTTCCTAATATAGTGATGGTAATAAATCCTTAAGTCTTGACATTCAATCTTTTTTTGAATTGGTAACACCACCACTATACAGCATTTGGTTACATTTTGGCAACTTTGTATACGAAATAAACTATCTCACTAAATACATATGGACCACAGTAAATAAAAGCTCTTGCTTGAGCGCACAGTGACTATAGAATGTCTTCCCCACCAAACCAGTCACGGATATAATCCCTCTTTGTAACGATTTGTTCACTCGGTCTTTGGAATTAAACCTCTATTATCAATCACATTAGAGATCTTTTACAATACAATATCTAGCGTTATTGTTCACACTTATTGCAGCTCAAAATGATCGTTTCCTTGCCAAATCCTTTTGCATATCATATAATTTAATTCGACATAATATCTGCGCAACTGCTCACACAGTGCGATTTAAGATGATACATAAAAATGTTGTTAAAATCAGGCAAGTACTTTCGCGGTACTTTCTTTGATCTACCCTAACTATACGCTAGCGTAGTCAGTCTGAATTTTAACTCGTACAGTATAAGATATGCAGAAAGATATCACATTTTGCTGAACACTTCTGAAACACAGTGAATTTCATTATCAAAAATAATATTACTATAGGTAATAATGGTAATATTATTTAAGCACATTCCTTTCATATTCGATATTTTCTACAATCTTTTTTCAGTGACTTGCCCAAATCGACGCAAGATTCTTGAAATGCCTTATGGGACAATAAGCATGTTGTAGGATTTTAAACGTTCAGTTCCGAAGGCTGATAATCCAAACCCTCCGCTCAGTGTGCCCGTATGTCAAGGTTTTTATCAAATTTCATATTAGTTCCAAATTCACAATGATTCAAAAATCTTCATTTCACCTTCGTTATTACAGTTACCTTTGTTCTTTACCTTCAAATTTTGACATATTCAGGTCTTTTTCTAGTTTAATTCCACAAACCGAACGTCCGAGCCGTTTCAATACCTGTGCAAGGCTTTGTGAGCGAGCGTTCCATCGGAGACGCACTTAAAAAACAAGGATAGACTCCATGATGAGGCTGTCTCATGGTTGCGCCGCGATGCCTGCCTTGTCGCCGCGTCGCGCCGATCGCGACCTGGTACCACACAACTTCATGCGTGTATATTGACAGGCCCCTCCCAGATAGCCCACATAAAGTGCAGTATGGCTCTTTTGACAGATGGCTTTGCATTGTAAGGCGCCATCTTGGATTTATAATATCCACGGACAATTTCACAAAGATTTATGGTCTAAACTGGGCGTGCTGTCTTTTGACAGTTTGTTTACGGCCAGCTATTTTGGATAAACTGAAGTTTTAATAATTCTATAGAACCATTTTTTTTTTCAATATTTTCTTTTTCATGCTGCGGTTTCCCTAAACTTTTAAAAAGTGACAACACCATCTTCAACATAAGTATGTTCCATCGTCAATTGTTTTTTATGACGTATAGTATAAAGTTAAGTTTTAATTATAAACTACTATTTGAGATAAATTTCAATAACTTTGGTCCTACGCCCAGTTTTCTTGGGAAATTGCCTTTTTTTAATAATTCAAGCGCCGAAAGAACCATCCAGCACCGTAACGATAGGGATTGACGCTACTGGCTGTATAGGTTTAATACCTTTGCCTCAAAAAATGGCTTTAAAGAACCTATGCCTAAAAGTTGACAGTAAAGGTATTACCTTTGGCTGTAGGGGTTGGTGCTTTTGCCTCAGTGGCAGTATGGCTTGGAGTCTTAGCCCAAAAATGAAGAGATAAGCAGAATATGATTATTTTGGTCATAGTTAGGTCTTATGAAGTAGTTCTTTCACAGTTATTTTACAAAAAGCAACCTTAGAGAAAAAAATAATAAATACCATTTTGATTTTGATAGACTTGTCAGTGGCATAAATTAAACAGCAACCATATTTTAACGCGGATAAAGTTTATTTTGATTTTCACATGGTAAAATAACTTTGAAAGGACTAGTAAATTCAAGATAACTGTAAAACTATCAGTGCATGCAAGTTCTCAATATGAATGAAGGGAGAGAGCGAACGAAGTAAAGAGGTTGAACCCACCTGATTTGTCCGGCAAGCAATGGGTTGATGGCGTACAGCCAGTCATGTACTTCCTTGTCACCGAGGGTTTGGAGCAGGTAGCCGCGTTCCTTGCTTACCACGCTGTAATGGAGAAAGTACAATCATTTATTAAAGAGATCGTGAGAATATATTTGAGGACCTTGGAGTGCATCGACGGATCATACGTTTTAATAAATAAATGGAAGGAGCATCGATCATCTTCCCTCGGTGCACTAAACTGTTGGTCCTTCGCCTGATCTGATACCGGTACTGTTGAATTGCCGTTTCATCAGACTATGAGAGTAAAGGGAATGAAAATGCACTTCTATTTGCGCACACATTTGTGCATTATAAGTACTGCCGAGCGCATTGTAGATGCTATCGTATGTACTTCGGCTGTTTCTGTTTCATGGGGGGTATGGAAAAATGCGATTCCGTGCTGATAGATGTAGTTCAACCCTAAAATGACCTGTGTCGATGGCTATAGTCACCGCTGACATTTTCCGCCACGGCCAGGTTAGGACGCTATTATTTTGAAAGTAAACAAAATTCAGAAACGGGGAAAAGAGAGATATCGTCACCATTTTTGTATATACCTCCCCCATCCTGCCCAACCATTTGCATCTTTCATGATTTACTCGAAGCAAATTTGTGAGTAGTCTAGGTGCAGGTGGCTAAAACTGGGCTAACACAATTTGAGTTCATCGACACGTAAAGAAGTAGAAGAACACGTACCTGAAGGTGTTGGGCATGCGCACCATCTGCTCCTGGTCCTCAGAGTACTCCACGTGCGCGTTGGCGAGGTTTATGACTGCGCGCTCTATGGGGTCGCGCTCGTCGCGGTAGATGAACACGTATGGCCGACGGACCACCTGAGGATGACACGGTACAGGTTAATTCATTTGTTCCATTTTGTTCAGCGAGCTGTCGAGTCAATTAGTTCGAACAGAGACGAAAGCAAATGACAAAAAAAATCAAAAAAAGGCGTCCAAGAACTGCCAAAAGAAATGTTTGTCGTTCGGCGGCGAGATGGGCGGACGACATAGTTGCCATCGGGAAAAATCTGGATGAGGCTGGCACAGGACCGTGGGGCACAAGAAAAGGGAGGCCTATACCGAGCAGTTGGTGAATTCAGGCTGTGGATGATGAGACCAATTGCGTGAAAAATTTCAGACCGGTCTTTATTGCAAGAAAAACATTACCCTTCCCTTGCAGTCGGGTAAAAAACAAAGCTCTTTTTGACTTGCTTAAATCGTATTTTATCGTATGGTTGTCGTTATTTTTATGTGCCATTACTTTTTTCCCATAATCTCTACTACCACTTGTCCATCATATCATACATACCAGCCAGCGCTTCTTCCACCCATGCGTGCCATGCTGCAGCACATTGAGGTGTCCCCTACGCGCCACGGCCGCAGACACGCGCACCTCCTCGCAGTCCGGCACGTACAGCGCGGGCCCCAGCCCGGGGCCCATGCCGCCGGGGCCCAGACCGTTGGGCCCCAGAGCACCCAGGGCCCCAAGTGCGCCCAGTGCGGCCCCGTGAGACCCCGCCCAGCCCGACATGGACTTTTCGAGGAGGCCGCGCTCTGGAGAGCACAGTCTGGAAAGAAAGGTAACACGGTTAAGTTTTTGCACCTACTGAAACAATTTTAAGCAGCAATCGTAGAAGATTGTTTCCTACCTGCAACATTTTACGTTGCAAGGTCTATACTTCGATGTCGGCAAAATGCCCGCATCTGGCTGAACCTTAACACTCGTATTGTATCTAATGTGTTCTTGAAATCTTTGAACCAGTTGCTTATTTTTGCCAAACGGACCTGCTCTTTGTCTTCGATTTCACTTCAAGGAAAGCGACGAATAAATTATTTCTATTGCTGACGGCGATTTTAGTAGCAAAATTTTTGATATACGACCTTCAAAACTTACTTCGAAGATCGCATATCAAATATCTTGTTCAGAAACGACTGTATACTCACTCAAAGCTGCTAGCACTGTGTATGGAAGACAGCAGGCTGGGTGTGGAGATGTCTGCTGATACTCCCTCGTCCACCGGCGTGGCGGGAGACGCTGCCGCCTCCACCTCCTTGGGTGAGGCTCCTATCCGTCCTGTTCGGGAAAGAGATCATTTTGTTATAGTTCTTGTTTGCACTAGAACTATTAATTTGGCTGTATGACAACCAGCACGTAGTCAATTGCCCGAAAGTCTGATAACTAGTCTTACCAAGGGGTATCGTATTACCCAGTACTAACTAGAATGTGGAGGTCAGATAGGCAGTCGCTCCATGTAAAATACTGGTATTAGGCTGCATCCTGTTAGATTGGAAGCAGACCTCAACATAGTTGGGAAAAGGCTAAGCAGATGTTGATGATATTTAGATTAACAGACATTTTGATATTAAATTTAACGTATTGTACCTTGTATAAGTTTGATGTACTTGGTGGAGAGCTCCTTCTCGCGTGACGTCATGTCCCACGGCTCGTAGAGTGAGTCGTCGCGTGCGCACTCCGCGGCCGCCTTAGCCGCCATGTTGCATACCTCCTGTTTGTTATGGATATGGTTTTAGATAGATTCTGCTGCTCAAAAAATACTGGATTTAAATTATATGCTTTTTTTGAAAAAAATGGAACTTGGTATGTTCACTTAATTTAGCAGCTGATTTAGTAATGTAATATAGTCAAAATCTCTTAATCATATTGTTCCAGACAGCGAATAGGATGACATTATATCTCTAAGTCTTATCGTAACGAAACAATGATGATTTTGAACCCATCCTCAACGGTTCTAAAAACCTTAACTATTCAGGGTAAACTTAATATTTGAATCTGCTATTTATGAACATAAATAAGGCCCCGTACACACGAGCCAGTACTCCGCCGACATCAACATTTCAAACAGCAAAGTGCTTCTCGCCTGTTTGACGGCCTACAAACATATACCTTTTCTGTCTTGGTGAAGTCGTTGGGCGCGACGGTGTTCTCATGTCCATGTCGCAGGCGCTCACGCAACGCCAGCAGGTGTCGCGTGCGACCCACCTGCTCCAGTCGCGTCATCTTCTCCAACTCCCACTGAGGGTCAGGGGTACGAGATTATTATTGACTAGCGACTATACAATCTGGGGCCGAGAATGGCCATTCGCTATCTCGCTCAAAATGTCAGTTATCTGGCGAGATCGAAATTTTGCCTACTTTTTAATAGACTGCATTATTGGAGGAGGTTATGTGTTTGGCTGGTATTTTTTTTGTAGTGTTTTAATGAAATGTTATTTCAAATATTTTTAATTATACTTAATCAAATTGAAAGTCGTATTTTGTAAATAAAGCAATTATGATCCTTAACATAACTCATTCACGGAAACTAATATTATTTTTAAAATAACTAGATTAGATTTTATATTTAAAGTCTCGAGTTTATATTACCTTTATTTTTTAGCAACCCTTCGTACAAGTATAATGACATGCACAGCGCACTGATATCAGCGCATTGATATGTGTGTGCTATAGATATATACGTATATAATAAGCTATAGCAGTTCGTTAGTATTAGAATAAGCTTTCATATAATAAGCATTCCGGAATAAATTATGTAAATTGTAGTGAAAACCTTAAGAATCTGTATCCGTAATTGCACACAATTCAGGTAACTAATGCGGAGGAGTTGCTCATAATTTTAGCTTTAATGCGTTGTTTCTGATCTGTTTTTAATATGGTTAGAACCGTTTATACTCGTAAACTATTAGTTTTGTCTAAGTTTTACGATCGACCGCCTGTCTGAAATCAACTTTCTCACTGGGGAGGGCAACAAATGTACAGGCTGGTTCTAATTGTATGACCATGCCATGAAAGTGGTTATAAATGTGCTTTGCAGTACGGATGTTCACGGAAAGAAACCAGAACGGCTAAAGTCGAGGCGATGCTGATCGTATCCTATTTAAGCAAATTTTCAGTTAGTCGACTCTTACGACCCCCGTTTAAAGAGACGGGGTGGTGCTGTTCTTTAAGTCCGGCACCACACGGACAGTTAGCACACGGGTTAGAAATGGTTATGATTAAATCTCTCACCAAATTTTTTTTAGGTCCTGCCATTATTAGCTGAAAAAATGGGTACAAGTTTATTTAGAAAATGTTTAGTAATTAATGATGTATTTTGTTATACTTTTGTGTGATATGAGGTCATAGGCACTGGCAGTACGGATCAATTAAAGGTGAAGCTCCGCTTACCGAGGTCAGCCCTTGGATGTGTAACCATATCATATCGAGACCGGACTGTGTTTCGAAATTTGTAGATTTTTTATTGTCGTTGTAGGTAGTCACTAGTCTTACAATGTCGTATTACAGAGGGACTGGATTGTGGAGTTTGGAAAGGTAGTTGATCCATGTATGATACTGGTATTCAGCTGCATCCAATTAGATTGGAATTTGACGTCAGTCCCAATATAGTAGGAAAAATATTAGGCAATTGACATTGATGTTCCTTGTATTCTTTTCTTCAAAAAGTTTTTAGAACTTGTGATAATTTTTCCAAGATAAGATGTTGTTTCCATAGAGAAAGCAGTTTAGTTTTAGGGTCTGCACACCCTTATAATTATGGTCAAAAATTTTTTAGACATGGCCTGCTCTGGACCTCGATCACGCCTGACGGAAAGCGACGTACGGATGAGGTCTATTATGGAACAAGCGAGCCCAAAAGATGCTCGTTCACTTTTTATAGGTTTAGAGACACACCTTGAGAGCTACAAAGGAACAGTCCATACCTGGTGGTCAAATATGAGGGAGTCACCGCGCGGCCTCCATCCGTGTAGGTTCTCTTCTCCGCGCACATAGGTTCCACTTGTGTCCAGTACGCGGCGCTGGCGACGTTGTACTCCTAAGGAACAAGATAATGGAGGTTAGTAAAGATACATCTAGAACGTAAATAGCATCGAACTGGTCTGTCTGAATGACTGGACTGAATCTGGCACAATAAGGAGGGGGTAAAGCGAGGAGGTCAAAAAAGGGTGGGATAAGGCTGCCATTGAAGATGATCGCTGAACCTGGCCTGGTTATGGTCAAAGAACATAACAACACGCATGTAATCCCTGAAGGGTTAGGCAAAGATGTAAACCCACATTTCACAGCTTATGTTTAAGTTCCTAAAGGGGACGAAGAAATGTAATTTTTTGCTCGATTTCTCCCAGATCTAAGCATGACTAAAAGCGCATTGGGTCAATGAGAAAAAAAAGTTGCGGAACATTCCGAACAAGACAGTATACAGCTTCGGTAATTGGTGTTGGGATTGGTTCAAATAAACAAATCACTATGTTTTTGTTCACTATAAAACTATGATTGCTTTTTTTTGGAGATTGGGAAATCATCTAATGACTCCTCCCACTCTGGACGGAGCGGTAGGGAGTGCCAGACTTCTACTGACTAAAAACCACCCATGTTCCTTCTTGGCCCTTTGTGTCGAGGCCCCAAGCCGCAATATCTCTCGAACAACCCGCAGCATAATGGCTTGACTTTGATGCTTCATAGTGCGGTCCTTTGAAGCATTTTCAATTTCACTATGGCTACTTATCAGGTCCTCATAATACTGTACTGGAACACCCTAGTTACCTGGCTCCAGCGCTCTATGCAGACTCAGCTCATACACGCCAGTGATATGATCGGCGCGAGCAGCTCGCGAACCGAACAGCGCGCGACGTAGCGAGCGACCCGTGCGAGCCTCGCGACCTACCACCACCAGCGACAGGTCCTTGGTTATGATGGCGGGGCGGCTGCAGTTGTCCACCTGGGGGAATATAAGGTGATGAAAATGAGTTAAACTTGCTAATAGGGGATCGGACAAAAAAAAACGAATTAGTCCATCAGATAGATTTCCAAAAAATATTCAACACATACTTTTTCTTTTTTCACATAAACAAAAAATTAAGACGATACAGCGCTTCGAAAACTCGTGAACTCCTCGAAAACGTCACAGGTCAGTAAATTGTTTACCTACAAATGACTTCGCAACCCCCCACTTATGACGCGTTTTATCTTCGTCAATTTTTACTAATTTGATAAAACAAAAAACACGTATAAATATAACAATATTTTTCGATAATCTAACTGACGGACTAATTAGAATTAATATTTTTTGACTCAGTTCGATCCCCTATCATCTATGGACCTATGCTATGGGTAAACAAAATAACAAATGTTGGAGATATGTGCAACGCCCTGCGCCCACTCTAACATAGTTAAAGACCGACAATTAATACGTCCTACCTGTTATGACTTACGGGACCGAAACATGGACGTAACATATTACGGCACGGAACTGCTGGTGCATAAATTCATGGTCGTTCACCGGGCTGTGCTTGGAGCCTCTCTGAGGGATCGCATCCAAAACAAAGTTATCCGTCTGAGAACCAGAGTTGTCGTAGTTCATTCACAAAATAAGTAAGCTGAAGTGGCAGTGGGCCGGCCATATTATAAGAAGTTGACAGTTGGAGTGGATGTGTACTTGAGTAGAGACCGCGAACCTAACATTAAGAGTAGGAATAAATAATAATAACTAGGCATAATCGATTATAATTATACTGACCTCCAAATAAGCACTGAGCGTGATGTACACGACCTCTCCGTTAGCGCTCACCCTGTTGAGTAGCGGGGAGCCGTGCAGGCTACTGTCCCAGGCTGCTTCGAACCTAGTATAAAATACTACAGTAAGTAACATAGACCAGACTCCATGGTTGCTCCCGAGAAACTCCTGAAGGAAAAACCCAATAACACTGCCTAACCTGGGAATCGAACCCAGGACCTCATACTCAGCAGTCCACTAAACCAACGAGGTAGCTTACAACTTGCTTTACCTCCGAATATCTCAACAGAAACAAACACCACATGCATCACACTACAATTTTTGTTTGTTTCTTTTCACTGTGGGGTGTATCTTAGTAAAAAAGGTTTTGACTGTGGCGTTGTTTCTATTAAGTCACTTTTTATTACATACAAAGTCATCTAAAAAGCTTGTTACGTACTACAGGCCTACTGCGTATCTTTTTAAATGTCAGTGGCTATTATAGTGTCCATCGATTAACTGTCAAATGGTTCCATTTTGTACCAAATCATAATTAATAACCATTTGTCAGTTAATCGATGGACACTATGATAGTCACTGACATTTAAAAAGATACGCAATAGCCCTGCTGATCGGACAGAAGAAGCAGAAGAATCTGAAAACCAAAGAATCCTGACACAAATAACAATTTCCTTACCTGAATACAGCCCTGTCATCCAGCGTAGGTCTCTCACCAGGGAACAGTCCAAGAGACAGCGCGCCATCCTCATCTCCATCTGTCGTGTCCTCATTCGCCTCGGGAGAGTTACGGATACGGCCTGCGACATCACAGACTATGGTGACAAATGGCCAATGATATGTGAAAAGTAGAAAGGAAACTTGTGTGAAATGGATCTGGACTGTATTTTATTTTTTTTCTGTGAACTGGTTTTAGAAAAATCGTCTCATCTGGGAATGTAAACTATTATGAGACTGATGATGATGGTGCCATTTAGCATTATGAGAACAAGTTTTTTTTTTCACGTTTCAAGGCATAAAACTGGTGAAATAAGATTCTTTGAGAGGCTTCAAAGAACTGTTAACATAATAACCATAAAGCCTATTTTCAATTATTTTAAAATTCAATTATTTTTAAAAATTTTAAATTCAATTATTTTTAAATTAATAAATTTTACGTGAATTTAAACTACACCAAATTACAAATCGCTGTTTTAATTTTTTTACAGTTTCTCAAAATCTAACCCCTGGTTTAAACCCTATGAGGCTGAAAACCTTATCTGTACGTTTGAACTGGCGACAATCACAATACATAAACATGATTGAAATCTCTATTCCTCCTCTATCTTTTCTCTTTTATCTCATCACACATCATGTTTCAGTGTTGTTGCCAGTGGAAACCCACAGATAAGCTAAACAAGAACATACCAACAACGAGTTCCCTGACGTCAGTCCATTGCAGGTCCTGCGACGGTTCGTGCAGGATGGTGATACGGATGCGGCGCTGGATGCCCTGATGCAGCAGGAACAGCCCGCGGCAGGGGAGCTCGTCTGAGTGTTCTACCACCTGGGGATAGCAGAGGTGAATGGTTTATGTTGTTTTTTTGGCAATGCTGGAGGTTACTCGCTGTATGTTTGAATTATGTGATGTGGGTTATGGTCTCTATTGTTTGAGCCTTTTATTTTAAACATTGTACTGCTGTTAACCTCGATCAAACCTGATGAAAAACGATACATGTGGTCTATGATAGAACGGACGTGCCCAAAAGATGCCTGTTCACTTTTGCTTTGAAGGTTTTTTTTTTATTTTTAGTTAAAATTAAGACTGCTAATCACATCCTAATTTTAGTAATTTAATTCTTTGAATTCCAAAGGCTGAGTAAGATTTATCAGCGCGTATTGGCATTGGAGTTTTGAGCTTATAAAACTTTCGCATTGTTCGGCCGAAGTGGATTGTCTCTTTATCGTTCTAGATGGAGCGACAGAAAAGGCTTAGTAGAATAGGTGGATTTGTCTGGCACTGCCTTCGACTGGGTTTTTTGTATTTTTTTTGGTCAGATACTCACAGCCGGCACATACTCCCCGTTGGGCGCCAGTTCGCAGATCTCGAACCACACGAGCAGGTCGTGCTTGGAGTGCAGGTGCGAGCTGCAGCACGGCGCGGCCACGGCCGTGGCGCCCCACTTGGGGGAGCGCACGGGGGCAGAGATGGGGATGGACGGGGGCAGCATGCGGCGCGGGGGCGTGCGCCCGCCCACGGGGCCGTCCTGCTTCGCGTCCTAAGGGGGAAAAAGTATTTCAAATTCGATATCGTTTGAAGGCTTTGCATATCAGACGCCAGTAAATTGTATCTTTTCAATAGGGATGTTTCCCGACTAAAAAAATATGATTCTGTTTAGTCCGTCTGTTAGATTCTGGAAAAATATTGGATGCGTGTTTTTTGTTTTATCAAATTAATAAGAATTGACGAAAATAAAACGTGCCAAAGATCATAAGCGGGGCTTGGGGCGTCACACGACTTTTCGAAGCACTGTATCGTCTTTATTTTTTGTTTACGTGCAAAAAGAAAAAATATGTGTCCAATATCTTTTGGAAATCTATCTGACGGACTAATTAGATTTTTTTAGTCAACTACCCTATTGATATATTAAGATTTCATATGCAAATAGCTGTAAAATTAACAGGTAATTTAACACATCTTTTTTTGTAAATATAATCGAAATCTATTAGTATAAAATAGATAAATAATTTAATTTCTATGCTACACAATCATAGTCAGATCGGCTTAATTCGTTGCTATTCAGAAAAACCAGGCGACAAAATATACATTCAATCTTCCCACGCTAAGTGCGCAGAGTTAAGCGACCCGAACATGTAGGTAACATTCCCAAACCAACCATGCATAACCATTTACACAACGTTTCCAGAAAGCTTGTTACAGCACCGAAATATCGTAAGCTCGAAACAAAAAGAAAAGAAATAAAGTAAATATCCCGTTTGCCATGTCTGTTTAAAAACTTATAACCATGCATAAACATAAATAAACATCATATAATAAAAGAACGTTACGTACAATTGCGCTTACCTTGTGGAGAGGGTGTTGTTGGTAGTGTCCGAACACTTCGAACACGATCGGCTGCGTCTTTATGTATTCCACGAAGGATTTCGTCACTGGTACTGTGATCTGTGAAAAAAAATACAATGTTTATAAATTTTTGAAATAGGATCCGGCTCGCAGGACCAGAAAAAAGGATCCGGCCCGAAGGACTAGAAATGAAGGATCCGACTGAATGGAAAGATGGTACGTACGTCCATAGGTAAATTATGACTGAAGTAAAGTCATTAATTAAGATATAAGGGATATGTGTTGTAACATCAATGCTATGAGTGAAAACAATAGGTACAAAAGAATACCATTCATAGCAGATTAATTGTTTCCTATATAAATATTGGCTACTTACATTCTGCACATGGTAGAATCCTAGCGGCGTGTTCTTTCCTGCATTCTTGACGGGCTCTGTCGAGAATGCGTCTTCGTTGCGGTGTAAGAAACTGAAACAAAACACAATGATGTAACCTACTCCTGGAAACCATTTTTCCTCCTACTCCGCTATTATTTTTCAGATAAATTTCGTTACGGGATCCAAGACAGTTAAATTGCCGAGTTTCCTTGTCTCGGTGCTTTTTTGGTGGTCGCCACTGGATTCTGGCTTTCAGAAGTTGCAGAGGTTTGGGAATAGTGAAAAATAAAACTTACTCTTGACTTATCAAAAAAAAAAAACTCACATTTCATAACATACATCTCAAATAAACTTACATTTTCAGCCAAACATTTAATTAAAATTTTTAAACAGATTTCCCCAAAGCAACAACTGTTTTATTGGGCCTCTTGTCCCGTTGAAATAAATTTAATTAGCAAAAGTATTAAGTTTGTTGCTTTAATTATGAAGAATAGGCCATGGATGTTATACCACGATGACGCGTCAAGTTAACTTTTTGCCAAGTGTCTGAGACACTTCTTAATCAACGGCCAAGCGACTATAAACCTTATTACTACTAGCGTGCCAAGTTACTATATATCCTATCTCAATAGATTTAAGACTCACTTGAACTGGCAGAAGACGTCAGCGTAGTCAGTAGATACGCTATGTGCCTGCAGCACGGTGACGCGGAAGGTGAACTCCTTGCCAAGAGTCAAGTGTTCGGGAAGCTCTTCCTCCTTCAGTTCTGATGCAAGAGAACTGTCTCCACGACCGCTGTCTGCGTCGCATTCGCCCATTGCCAATTCTATAGGAGAAAGTAGTACTTATTAGTTAGCTATTACAAACAGTAACATGGTAAATATCCCTTTTTCAGTGTTAATGATAAAGTACTAGTACCTACATAATTAAAATACGTGAAAAAAGAAAAAATATGTATTCAATATTTTTTGGAAATCTTTGAATTTGAATTTTGAATTTTTTTGTCCCCTATTGAACGCGCTACAATAAGTCGCCGTGAGCAAGTACTCTAAAATGGTTGTCTGATGTAATAAAAGACTACAATTTTTTTCAGTTATATGCTGAAAAAGACAATAATGAAGAACTGACCTTCAATCTTAATATTAGAGTCAGGCACATCAGTGATGCGCTCGTCGAGATTGATCGCGTTGTTCTTGTCGACAGCCGACAGTTTGTTGCGACGCGCCGGCGCGACGTCATCATCAAACGATATCTTCGCCGACTGCTTCACGCCCGCTGCGAATTCTGCGTTGTCTACAAAATCGTTTGAAGACTTCAGAATAGGAAAGGATAAGAAAAAAGAGAGGGGTTGTTGGGGGGTGGGGAAGATTTGGGTGAGGGGGCAAGAGTTAGAAATAGAGGACAGCTGAATTCTTCTAGTTTTAGTGTTGTTTTACTATTCTTATGTTAACCAGTGGAGTGATTCCGAAACACACTCACAATATTTCTGTTGATTTTGTCAATTCGACAATAATTTATTGCATGAACAAGCAGACAAATTGTGGAAACATGAATGAATTGAAAATGTGTTTCGCAATTATGGTGCTGGTTAATTATTTAAGTTATACAAAATATGGAGCAACAACAAGTTTTTGGTCCCATGACACTTAGTTCGTCATACAAGATGTACTCGTAAGTAGGTTAGAAATAATAAACCAATTTTTTGACACACAAAAGTTAAAACACAAACTAAGAGAAAAGCAATAACAAAGAGCATAGTTAAAAGAGTACATCCGTAGACTTCTACGGCTGTACTCTTTTAACTATGCTCACGGCACGGCCCACGGCTACTTAGCCGTGGGCCTCAAACTAGGCACTGCCTGTATCTTGATGGCACTGGCAGGAAATTCGTATTCTAAAAACTTTTTCCTGTTGAAAGACAACAGAACAATCATATAATCTATGACAATGATATCATTACTCACTCTTCTCAGCGTCGATGACAGCCTGCACAGCCACCCGCAGGTACCCCTTGACGTCTCCTTTCTCGTTCACAATGGCCACCTTGTGAATGAGAGGAACCGGGTACAGCAGGTTCGATAGGTATACGAAGCTCCTGTGAACAGATAACATATGATTAGATCGACGAATATTTTACTTAACAGTTGTAAAATGAAATTAAATGAGTTGTTAGTAGGAAAATGTCGATAATCATAAATCCTGAAATATTCAATAGCATAGTGACAAAGTGACTCAATCTTCATCAAAATGTTTGTGGAAATGTGGAGAAAGCATTTTATATATTTTTAATTTTCTGTTTAAATTATATTTTCTTTGTCCACACCAATTTTACCATTTCATAATTGGTTAAAAGAGGAGTCCCTATGTTGGATTTACTGTAAAAGTTTCACAAGCTTCTGCAATAAACCATTTTATTTATTTTATAATATGTAAATTGAATGAATTACAACATGGACCTACCGTCCAACTAGACGGAACCACGGGAATCTGTCGTAGAAGGGATCACCGCCGGTGACCGACTCGATGTTATGATCCGGCGATGTGGGAGACAGCTCAGCCTCATTGTGGTACATCTCGCGCATTAGCTCCAACCTTTGTCTGGTGAATAAACACGGTATGTTAGCGTTTAGCCTGTAAGGAATAAGGGTGAGAATTGTGTGACGTTAGATGTGTTACTTTTTGTAATTTTAAAAGCTGACTTTAATAGTCTCTATGTTACAGGAGTTACGTTAGAAAGTTCCTTAACATTGTTTATCTAGTGATGGATCTATGTAAAGATGCGACGTACAGTAACAAAAGTTCTGCACAAGCAAAACAGCTACTAATGTAAGACGCATCAATGTATTATTTGTGTCGGTAAATGTAGTGCAAATTCTAAGTTACTCTTTGTGCAGCAATTGTCACGCCATTTTGAACATTGAGTTATGGAAGGCTTGGTCCATAATAGTAGATGTGATGGTAGGGACAAGTGTAAATGATTTATATGTGGTGTATATATCCTAGTTTAGGATTTAGTCGTAATTTCTTTAAGGGCATGGTTTTTCATGTTTGTTACCACAGAACACAGAGGCCTCTTAGTGGCCCAAGCTAGAGGTAGCATTATGTACACAATCCAAACAAACCAAGCGTGTCACCGTTTAAACACTCAATACGTACAGGTACCAAGGGTTCGTAATTCTGGCTTTCAGAAGTTGCAGTAATTTGAAAATAGTGTTGCGGGCTTGTTCCAAAATATTCTCTATATCCCAAAAAACAAAAAAAAGAACGTATGCATAATTACTCCGCGCCACTTATTTGATTAGCTATGTCTCTAGACGCTACCGGCTCGGTTATTCTGTGTTCTGCTTCATTTCTTAATAATATTTATACATGCAACATATATACTCATACAAGGTACAATTAAAGGCGGTAGCTCATTGCAAGCTTGATAATAATAAAACTCTGAAAAAAGGTAAACGTTCAGCAAAATAATAATATACAGAACAGTAATAATAACATCTAGTGCTATATTAAAATGGATTAATTCAAAATCAGTGCGAAATTAGTACAGATTTAAAGCACAAGTTATACGTAACATACGATTAAAATAGGAATGACTATAGATGCGAGCTTTACGGGATAATTAAAAAAAAACTATCTCCAATGCACATTACGGAGAAAGGTTATTCCAATTTTAATCGTATAAGTAGTAGGTACTTACTGCCGCACTCAGAGAGCTTTAATGATTACTTAGGCCATTACTTAGTAAAGGTTTTGACAGTTTTGTCATACAAAAGTATGTCAAATCTTTACAAAGTGACGGCTCATTAAATATCTCTGAGTACCGCAGTTAGACAATTATATTAATACAGTCATGTTCTACAAGGTAACTGACAAACAATCGGTAAAAATTACTACACTTGTACGGAAAGTCATAATTAAAACAGAAAGTTTTGTTCACATAGAGTGGTGGCAAGTATTTATACATGATATAGTCATGTCCACGTTCGATAATGCCTATAACATATCTAGGGAATGATTTCTAAATTTCTACTCTGACACATTTAGGCCCATTTGCACTAAAACATATTTAAGACATTTTGTCTCTACAATCATCAAACTACTGAAAAAAAAACACATTTAAAAAAAATACAATTATCGTTAAATACATTTAGTGCTTAGTGGGACTTACACTTAACTTATTCATGTCATGTCTAACTGTCGCACTCAGAGAGCTTTAATGATTACTTAGGCCATCACTTAGTAAAGGTTTTGACAGTTTTGTCATACAAAAGTATGTCAAACCTTTACTAAGTGACGGCTTAAGTAATCATTAAATGTCTCTGAGTACCGCAGTTAGTTGATTAAATCCCGTATCTATAGTCAAGTTAAAGTAATGACTTAAGTAAAACATTTTTATTCAACATACATACAAGAATTTTAACGAAGTAAAAAAACTTTTCTCAGTAAACTACAGGATAAAATATCGTATCATAAACAATTACTTTTACTTAAGTAATCAGTTTTACTTGTTTATGGATACGGGTGTTAGCGTGAAGCCAGACTAGCTTAACCTTTACTTGCGCAAAAAAGTGCGCACTTAAACGTTTTACAAGTTTATTCATCGGTAAGTAACGCTAGTGTAACTTCACCTTGACTATGATTTGCGTGAATAAGGCACTATTCTATCTTTCACATCGAATCCAAGCTACATGAGAAGCGTGGAGTCGCGAAATACATAAAACTACTTCTGTTATGAGGAACACAAAGCTGCCATAATTATTTCGAAAATAGTTGCTGCATTTCACATTTAATTATGAACCTTATTACATACAACAAAAGTAACAAATATATATATATAGTCCGCCTTACCGATTTCGGTAACGGTGACCCTTACAAGCTATTTCCTAACGTGCGCCCTTAAATGGCTGGCCAGACCGAATTTGCTTTTAAACACCCGGTCACAGCTAAAGCAGTAGAGTTGACCGGCAGAGTTGTACGTATAGGTGTAGGAGGACTTAGGTTTCACTTTACGTACTTGGCGCTTTTCGTTCAGTGTTTCGATTCGCTGTTTTTCGAAAGATTTTAACAAACACTTTTTTTATTTTTTTTTTGTAACAAATGGTTCGCTTATGATCTACAGCAACTATATATTATTAATACACTTAAATTTGGAAAGCTATTGTAAGCTTTATTACATATGTTTCAATTTATGTTAATAATACACTTTTTTTTTCTCAATTCTACAGGCACAGTTCATCTGTGTGTGTGTATGTACATGTTGCAAGCTGTCAGTGCATGGCACATGTAAGTCCTGGGTGCGACAACACTGCTAAGGCACAGGCCTCTTTCGTGCACAGCCTATACAGCCCTAAGCTGGAGTCTGCGTCCCTGGTCGGTCTGTATTTGAAGCCCTGTACATCTTGATTGAATTAAGCGATTTAACTGGACAGGAAGATTTTACTTCGGAAACAATAAAGAATGAATTGTATGTCGGTGAAAAGTCCTGTTTTTACTTCTCAGTGTATACTTTTCTGACCAGACGTTTTTTGTCAATGTCTTATTATAGATTTTCGACTTTATGGACTATGAGAACGTTGGGTTGTTGACTTACCACAGCTAAATCGATAATATCAATCTCAACGTGACTTAGGGCTTAAGCGAGGCGCAGGTCCGGCGTTCACAAACCTGGAGGGCAGCAGGTTGGCTAGCGAGAGACGCGTCTGCTGCGCGCACGCAGATATACAGTGCAGTATGTCGGGCTGGGCCGCGCCAGCCTGGCCCAGCGTGTGGCCGGGCATGGCCGGCAGTGGCGGCGGGGCCAGCACCAGCGGCGGCGCGACCTCGTCCTCGGCGCATGCGCTCTCGTTCATGTTGTATATCTGGCGCATGAGCTCCAGCCGATGGCTACGGACAATACAGCCATGAAGCCCGCCGCTGCCCTACCCGACCTAGCTCTCCTAGCTGGGGTTTGAGAGGATATGCCTCTAGTATTTGAGCATTGAATCAAATCGATAGAGAGCTCATCCCAGAACATTTTCTTTATGGTAACGATATCTAAACAATAAAAAAAATACTAGAAGATTCTAGAGGTTGTTCTATGTTTAAAAAGGAAGAAAAAGTTGGATCTTCTACGCTAGCCTCGTAAGGAGTAGGCATGCCCTCTCATTTTGATCGAGCAAATGATCAGAAATTCATCACGCGAACTTTCTTGTGAATATAAGGTGAAAGGATAACAAAAACGTGGTTTAAAATAGTACTTATTCGTTCGCTTTTACTAAGCAAAAATGTATGAAAAACAGGTAACGAATTCTCTTCATTTGCTTAGGTAATGATTTCGTAAAATGAGGGAAAACTATTTTAACATTATATTTAAATAGCACGTTAAAATGAGAAAAAAATAAAATAAAAAAGCGGCAAATAAAAGAAGCGCTATTAGAAATGGGATAGACATTGCAACTATACATATAGTCCTAATACAAGAAAGTGTACTTACCCACCCAGCCTATATACAATGGATATAATACAGATATATAACCAAACTTATATACAATTACATACATAGTGGAATCTCTCAACACGGCACCAGCAAAACAGGGTTATATTCAACTCTCGAGGAATAAAAAATTCGGACGAAAAGTAGAAACAAAATGCAACAAAATTAACGGAATAATGAATGTGAAATCATACAATATGTTTAGAAAAAAAGAATAATACGAAACTTAAAAGAATTATAGTTCAAGAATATATATAAATGATTGTAATATATAATAATAGTCCTCAATATTTCTTTATCTTAATTTTTCTCTCATCTTATGTTAAATCTTAATTTTTCAGGGTACTTAAAATAAAAATAATACAAGAGGAAAAGTCTTTACCCCTTTTCTGGATTATCTTTTAAATTGTCTAGTTGAGACATCAGAGAATCTAAGCTTACACTAGTTTCTATTAGTTTAAAGTTCGGTCAAATTGGTACGGACAGACAGACCTATTGATTGACAGATAATGTATAGTGCACAGGTAATAATGGATAATGTACAGGTTATCCCGTCGGGGCTGCGGGTTGTTCGAAAGAGATACCGCGGCCTCGGTACAAGGGGCTAAGAAGGAATATGGGTGGTTTTTAGTCAGTAGAAGTTTGACACTCCTTACCTCTCTGCCCAGAGCGGGAGGAGTCATTTGATGGATTCCAAAACCTCCAAAAAAAAAGAGGCCACGTAATTACTTACGTGGCCTCTTTTTTTTTGGAGGTCCTGCTTGGAGTGCCCAGACGGTATAAATACTTAAAAACTTTATCTTCCTTGGTTCTTTTTTGTTTTATTCGTATTGGCCGAAAAAAGGTGTTGATTCAAACATCTGTAATCATTTGCATCACCTCAGCCATTTTATCCGAGATTATTTCGTTTATGTGCAAAAACAGACGTAGCCATCAAGTGCAGAAGTAGCTTTAGTCGGCCGTAACTTCTGACCACATCTGATTTTGACAGATACTTCAGAAAATAGCTTACCCCCAATCTATCTATACCAATTTGACTAAACCTTAAAAGATTTGTGTACCTAGCAAAATCATTCTAGCCAAATCCTCACACGCATTTAATTCTATACATATCCTCAAATTCCCTACTTACATCCTCTATCACCCACCCCACTTACCGTAACTTCTCCAGGGTCCAGTAATGCGTGGCCCCGTTCTTGGTGTCAGTGACCTCCACAGCCACAACAGTGGGGGCGGAGGGCCGATACTCGTCGTCGGCGTCGTCCCGCGGGGCGAGCTCGGCCGGCAGCGGAGAGTAGGGCGTGTCGGTCAGCAGGGTGAACTGGAACTGCACCTTCTTGCGCAGTTCTACTGAGATCGCGTTGGCTTCCTGTGGGGATGAGTAAGAAGATTTTGGTTAAAGTCATCATCGTCCTGTCCTTGTTCCGTGTTATTTGGGGGTCGTCGCAACATGTATTTTTCTTCTATTCTCTCCTGTCAATCGTTACGCTATCATTTACTCCTTTTTTTCCTTCATGTCATTCCTCACACAATGCATCCATCTTTTCTTTGGTCTTCCTCTTGAAAGAATTATGTATGACTTTATCAGGAACAATATCTGTTGTAGTTAATGGCAAAATGGATAAATATTAATGGGTTCTAAAATGTTTTATTTGATTCCAATAATAGGTGTGCCAAAACGCTTGTACGCGGAAATTTGTTATAGTTTCTGTCAGGTCTGTACTATCAAACATAATATGGCATTCATTCTGCCAAAGACTACACTCCTATAAAATGTGATGTGAAGATTGTTCAAATTCCCGTCGGGGTGGGTTGTTCGCAAGAGATACCGCGGCCTGGACATGAAGGGCTAAGAAGGAACATGGGTGGTTTTTAGTCAGTAGAAGTCTGACACTGAGCGGGGGGGGTTATTTGATGGTTTCCACCCACCATAAAAAAAAAAAAAGATTGTTCATATTCGAAGTCAGATGTAGAACATATTAATCCTGATGGTCATATTGAACTTACCTTGAGGAAGATGGCGTTGCCCCAGAGGTCGTCCCTGAGCGAGGTGAACTGATGGTACTTCCACTTGCGGAAGGCCCACGCGGCCAGACCCACCTCGCGGGCGGACCAGCACTCCGTCTCGAATAGCGGGTTCACTAAACAGAATAAATAACATATTTTGAGCAATTATTGGCACAAAGAAGGTCAATATTTTAAAATGCAGACAAAGTTGGTCCCGGCGGTCATTTGTGAATCTTTGACAGTCGTTACAGGTAGTCGTGCATAGTTCGGATGATGATGATAGGTCGCCGTGTGTACAATTATATCAATGCTGCTAATATTCGATTGCTTCTATGCTTATTTCTTCTTGGCGCTAATGGTACTATTTTTTTTTTTTAATGTAAACGTTGCCCCACACTAGGAATTTCTCCTGTATCCCAATCGCCACTTTAAGACATTGTATGCATATTTAAAAGCAAAAGTAAGTCATCATGAACTATTACCTAGTTGTGGAAAGTGATAGATTTTATCTGGCCTTGAACAGTATGTAATAGGCAAACAGACCAGCACTTCTGTTAGTGTTATTAATCCATTTATTTTGTATGTACAGCTGTTGGTGTACCAAATAAATAACAGTGGCTTACCAAATATGTCCTCATCGTTATGGAAGTCCTCAGGCGTGTAGGAGCTGTACATAGACATGGTAACGCTCTGCTCCTCCACCTGACGCTGCAGAGCGTCTATACGGGCCTCGTAGTTCTACAATAGGAATTTTGCGATATAGAACTTGAAATATGATGAAGAAAAGAGATGGTTTTGAAATGGGAAGCCTAATTTTGATCGCAGGTCCAACAATTGGAACGGAGTTCCTTATCCCATGTCATAGTTCTGATTTGTTTGTGAGCTGAGGGGCTAGACCGAAGAATGTGTAACAATAAAAAACCAAAAACATGTTTTTTCAATCGGTTCAGCTTGTTGCCAATTTTGAGAATATGCATTTGTATGAATTTTTTATCATTTTGACGTTTACATTTTACCCTTTTTCATGAATATAAAAAAGGTATAGCAAAAGGAACTTTGTTCTAACCGGGTTTCGATAAGACACCTCTCTACTTTTTTTTAATTTCCAATCAGTGCAGTGGATATCAGTTTAAAAATGAACAGTTGAATTTCAACAGTGAATAATAATAATAATAATAATATTCCACAACTATCACACAACGCCATCTAGTCCCAAGCTAAGCAGAGCTTGTGTTTTGGGTACTAGACAACTGATAAACATACTTATATATTTCTAAATACATACATATTATAGATAAATTACACCCAGACACAGAACAAATGATCGTGCTCATCACACAAACATTTGTCCTGGGTGGGAATCGAACCCACGACCTCCGGCATAGCAAATGAAAAAAAAAAAATGGAATGGAATGTTTCCCTTTTTGTCATTTTTCATTACGACGAAGTAAGAAAGTAATCCTAAGTCATTCTCAAATCAGTCTGATTCCTACCTTCCGCTGCTCTTCAAACTGCTGGTCAGCATGTTCCTTCTCTCTGCGGAACTGCTCCTCAAGAGCCATTAGCCTCTTCTGCATCTCGGCCTTCAGGTCGATGCCCTGCTTCTCCAACAGCTCGCATTGGGCGTAGTCCCAGTCCACGTTCTTGCCGTCGGCGTCCGTACTGCCAGCTGAGAAGAATACGAAGATTAGCTTGGTTTCTAAAGGAATATCCAATATTGCGTGGTTGTGGTAATTAAACGTAATCACTACATAGTATAAAACAAAGTCGCTGTCGCTGTCTGTCCGTCCCTATGTATGCTTAAATATTTAAAACTACGCAACGGATTTTGAAGCGGTTTTTTTAAAAGATAGAGTGATTCAAGAGGAAGGCTTTAGTATATAATTTGACCGACATCCACGCGGGTGAAGCCGCGGGCATCAGCTAGTTTAATAATAAAATAGTTTATTGGAAAATGAGAAAAACGGTTACAAATTCAGTTATTGACAGCTAGAGCTACAACTGCGCCATCTACGCTAAGAATAAGAACTATTTTTGATTTCGTTCCATATTCAAAAAAATTCTGGTTGGACAAACTGGTGGGGTATTTATGTTCAGACGCCAGTGCATTAAGATACCTGAAGATATTTAAATTTTCATATTTCCCCAATCAAACTTGAACCTAATGCTTTAATAATAAAGTTGAAAATCATGATTGATTGTCGTAGCTTGATGTACTGGCGTCTCGTCTCGAGTTCTAATGTCTGTTCCACCAGAAAATACAATTAGGTCTATTGTTGCATTTAAGATCAATAGTACCTACCTATAAGTTTTTTTATTGGAATTGGGAATTGGTTCAAAACGACCACACAAATAGGTATAGACACGACAAGTTAATTTTAAAACTACAGACTTTGGGAAACATTAAAAAGCGAGCATATCGCGCGGGTATGAACTTATTCAATCAGTTCCCGCTGCTTTCAACGCGATTAGCTTATCAAAAAGCTCGTTTAAGAGCTGACGGGCTGCGGATTGTTCGCAAGAGATACCGCGGCCTTGACATAAAGGGCTAAGAAGGAACATGGGTGGTTTTTAGGCAGTAGAAGTCTGACACTCCCTTCTGCCTTTATTTGCCACCTGCCAAAAAAAAAAGAGCTGATAGTGTCAAAATCCTAAATTATCTAATAATCTGAACACGTTTTAGATGTTTTAATCGCGTTCAATGGTGAAACTCGCTCCCAATCTAACCAAACACGTATACTCACAGTCGTTCTCAGCATTGCTGGTGGTATCAGTGACCTCCTTGTTCTCCTTGTTGACAGGTTCCTCTCGCGGCTGTCCAGGGTGCGTGAAGCGGAACACGTGGTTCTTGCCCAAGATCACACGGGACCCGGACTTCAAGATCACAGGTTCCGCGAGCTAGGAGGAAAGGGATTTTTAGTACATTGATGCTATTAGATGGAGGGTCACAAATACTTGTTTTAGCGATCTCCAAAGTTTACGTTTCAATAGCTAAGCTAGTAGTTGAAAGCCTTGCCAATCTTGTAAGCGGTTGTAGTTTAATAGTAACGTATTGTTAATTAGATGACTTAAAACAACTAGATCTTGGAGGAATATCTTTTTTTTTTACGCCGGTAATCCCAGAAGGATTTGGCAGAGCTGTACCCATTAGTACACCCACATTTCGCCAGTTATGTTTAAGTCCCACGTAATAGGGGGCGAGCCTATTGCCAACAACCGGCCAAAAATATATTATATTATAATAATATTATAATTTGATGTATGAATGATTAAATATAATATGAACTTTAACCGGAAGCCCGAATGTCAACATGAACTTATTTGTGTAGAAAGTCAAGATGATACGTAATTTGGTTTTTTTCCTTTTTTCACGACGTTCTTTTACCAGGAACCCTGAAGCTCGAGGCAGAAAATCGCCTTTTTACAATCATAGACCTACTTATTCAAAATTTCAAGTTTTTGTATCGCTATAGTTATTTCTTAGTTTGGTACTAATGTATACACCTCTGTCTAACCCTTACAGGCGTGATGTTATGTTAGTTATTTCTATCACCTCCCGTCCATTGACATAGATGAGCGCGTCCCGATGCGGGATGAGCAGGATGACGCCGTCAGTGTTCTCGAAGATGCAGTGCTCGCTTAGGATGTGAGAGCCGGACAACTGGATGTCTTGCAGCACGTTGGCTTCGGATGTACCCACACGAGTTACTCCTGGGGTTTTAAAGAAGAATTAGTGTTTGTTACCCTTTAATATTTATATTTTTTACGACCATTTAATCTCACATACACAAATACCCAGACCCGGAACAACTATCTGTAGGCCATACAAATACTTGTTCCGTGCGGGGATCGAACCCGCGACACGCAGCGCAACAGTCCAATCTCTCAGCCACTGCGCTAACCGTGCCGTCGTCGTGACGAATTTAACAAATAAATGAAGATGAGAGCGACAAAAAGGATTTTTCATGTATTTTTACTGATTTTTTGTTAAAAAATTTGAAATATTTCTGCATTACGTTTACGTTTAAAAAAACAAAGTTAAATTGAAAGAGGTGCCTTGAGCACATGCCTACAAAGCAAGGCCATAAACTTTCAATCAAAGGTTTAATAAATTAAATTGTAGTTCTAAATAAGATTAAGACAACCATAGAGCTTGAAAAATGACCAAAAATTTTTTTTTTTGGCTTTTTCATTTTTTGACTTGGCACACAGCAGATTTAAGCACTGCACTAACAGACCAGGCTAGTAACATGTCTAACGAGTTTTAACTAGTTTATCATTTTAGAGTGGTATAACCTTTTATTGTTACTAAGACATCAGACACGTAATAAGACAAATATTCTTACCGTTCTTAATATAATAAATAAGACATTCCGACAGATTCGGATCCTCGTTCAGGTTGACGAGATGAGGAGTCTTCTTAGGCGAGTAGATGCCGACAGTAATGCCTCCCTCCTTCACGGCGAGCCCCATCTCAGCGAACACAGCCTCTCGCTGGACCCGGATCTGCTCTGTGCGCTTCAGCTTCTCCTCCCAAGTCTCGTTTAATTCTGTTGGAGAAAGAAAATGGTTTGTTAATCAATTCTTACAAACGTTTGTTAAACGCTATAAAATAATAAAAAAACAAAACTATTTTTGATTTCATTAGCCATAATGATAGTCGCCAAAAATCCAACGACTAAAAATACTGGCTTCTTTTGGATTTTTTTTTTAATACGAGATGGGTGCACTCTTGATCTCAAACTTGCCTCAGGGGCAGAGATGAGGTCGACGATGGAACGAGCTAACCCAGAAGAAGCCTATTTACTCGCGACTTAAATAGATTGGGGTTATATGAACTCACCGTTAGGTTATATGAAAACACCGACGCAGGCAGGGAGTTCCCAGAACCGTCTCGCGATTTCCATGACCACCGAGGGCTAATCCCTATACTGCTTCAGTGTCCAATGGCAATTATGTCACATTTTTCAAACAAATCTTGAATTTGATTGAGAAGAATTCTGTTATGTCAGGATTCTTTCTAAGAATACGTCTTCAGTTAACTTATAATAAAGTCTTGCTCCGTGTTTCATGTTGTTTTATTACACAACTGCTCAAAAAAAGAGTGTTATGTTTTTATTCCACCATAAATTCCAAACGCCTGAACCATTTTTTTTTAATTTCGAACGAAAGCCTCATTAACTGTAAGGCACACAGTTTCGACTATATTTCTGTGTAGTTTCACAAAAACTTACCAGCAATAAGTTTCTCCGAAGCCTGTAGCTGATCAACGGCCTCTTCGGCGATAGTCGTGGCTGCTCGGGACAACTTCGGGGACAGCACCTCTGCCTCGCTCTTCTTGCGTTGAGGCGAAGAGTTGTTCTCTTCTCCTGTCATCATCATAACAGAAAGGTATGTTAGCTTTGTAGTAGTAATATAGATAGTTGAAGACTTTAGAAAAGGTGGTTATAACGTATTTTTGCTACACATTTTTTAAATTATATCTTCTTCTTTTTATGTTATTCTTCTTGTGGATTTTTTATTAGTAGACAATTAGAGAATGCTAAGATCAAATTGTTTAACTTCTTAATTGCATGGAATTATAATTTTTTTTCAATTTTGCTGTAGAATAAAATAGACTTTTGACTAAAGAAATAGCTTTAAAATCAAGAGCTTCCCTTTACAGTAATATTTTCGATACACTGAACTAACTTTCATTTGAAGCATGCTTGTACTCATACAGTTGGTAAAATATTTACGATATCTATGGTTATCTATTCTAATGAGATACTTTGTAGTCAAGATACTTTGTATGGATTAGATATTTTTATATAAAACACCTTAATATTGCACTAAGTGAGTTATAGTGCAAATTAATGTGCAAATCACGTTGGTTCACGATATGCAAACTATTGCACGGTATACAGATTCCACGATAAAATTACTTAAGTGATTACAGGTTACTACACAAAATAAATATTTGACACCAAAATTAGTCTATTCTGACACAAATATAATGGGAAAACATGCAAGGCTTCGGAAGCTAGGAAGCTTTTATTGTAGCAATGCAATATTCACAATAATATAACAGCCGTTTGGCGACCAATATAATTTAGAAACCAACATTACTCTTCCAATGCCAATGTTTGTGATATGGCCGCCAACTGACGGCTTGATACCCACCCGATTATACAATCGATTTTGAACTTTATTTCTATGTATATAATCGTTTTTTAACTTGTGTTACGAATATTGGAACCAATTGAATAAGTTGGATCGATGTTGAGTTTGGCTCGATGTTGAGAGGTCGCGAAATCAAATGTTTACAGAATAAGTAGTAAGTCCACACGATGAAATTTTTGAATATTTTCTCTTCTCTTACTCCAGAAGACGAAATCGAATCTTTGGTCAATCAAAATCGATTGTTTTCATAATGCGGGACTGAGCATTATAGAATAATAATATTCTATTAATAAATACATTTTATATACGATACATAAATGCTCAGTACAATACATATCAGCACACCAAGTATAATTTGCTACATACATACACTATCTGTATATAACCATGTTCAATAGTGTTCCAGACCAACACCAAAAGAATATAGTGATAGATAAGCGCAAATATATATCTATAGTCATATATATTTATGGTATGACCCACACCATAGTTCATATAATTCGTATGTTTTCGTGAAGTGATAATACTATATATATTTTATGCTTACAAACGCCACAAGCGCTGGACAAGGTGCAAAGTAAATTGCTTTTTTTTTCATTGAAGTGTCAGGCTGCCAGATCATTGACCGAAAATTGGAACAAAAAAGTTTGCATATTTTTTTTCGTGTCTGGCAACCCCGATTCAAAATGGAGGCCAAGCGTACAGGTGGGGTGTACAGATGCAAAAATGCGCAAGCCTCTTTATCATTGTTACTTACTGGTGAACTCTTGTTTCTTTTCATATAGGACTTTACCATCTGGTCCTAGTTCGTGATGATTTTGGAAACAGAATCAAGTTTTAGTATCAGGAATATGAGACTTAATTCAATGGTTATATTTGTGGCGTTAATCGTACCTGGCGTGGCCTGTTCGCTACGAAACGATCACACAACACGTCTAAACATCCTAACTCGCTGACAAGGCCGAGAAAAGCTATCATGATGGTCGATAGATTAACTGACATAAAACCACACTATTTTGGCAAAGTTATATTACAAATGACAAACTATTTTATATCTCTAGTATGACTACAATAATAGGGGTGGCCGCTGATACCTATAATTACAAGATATTAAATTATCTTAACTTAGGTAACGCTAACATACAACTTACCTTAAGGCTTGTTTTTATTGTAAGCCATATTTTTTACTTTGGTGCAAAGGAACTATTTTATTATTTATTTTTATCAATGACATAATTTTATCACCAGAAAAAAGCAATATCAATTAAAATTACAGCAATCCCTGATCAAATTCAATTTCGTACTGGAATATTTTGTAACGCAAATAGTTTTTAATATGTGCCACGTGAGATAGCGTACCATAATCAGTACTGTTTGAAATGTGGTCAACCGTCTGTTGCCTCGTTTCCTTAACCTGGATCAAAAACATTTTTAACCGACTTCCAAAAAGGAGGATGTTCTCTACCCGTGTGTGTGTATTTTTTTATCTGTGGTAGCTTGTTATTAGAAATTTAGATATATGTTATTGTTATTTTTATAGTTATTAGACTCTAAGCTTTCCTAAAATAAAATAAACTTTCTTTTCGCTACCGTCAGTTTACCTACCGACCATCAACGAACAAAACTGAAGGCCACACCGGAACACACTCAAAGACCTACCTTCTTCCACATCTATGCCTTCTGCCTTGAGCAGTTCCCGCAGCTTGAATATTTCCTCCTTGAGCTCTCTGATGAGCTTGGCGTTGGCATCCTCGTTGACAATCGCCTTACAGACGATCTGTTTGGCGCGGTCGGCGTATCTGTGGGAGGGAGGGGCGTTCAGAATATTGTGTGTTTGTGATAAATGATGTTTATTTTTTTTTAAAGTAGATTGTATGTATGTAGTTAAAAAAAATAAACATTATTTATTATATACATAGCATCACGCCTGTAATCCCCGAAGGGTTAGGCAGAGGTGTACCTAATAGTACACCCACATTTCGCCGGTTACGTTTAAGTCTGTAATGTTATTACATTACAGACCTAGCGAGCCTATTGCAATCAACCGGGCACAAATCCAGACTCCGTGGATGTTAAACTGATAAATTCCTGATGAAAAAAGCCAATAACACTTTGCCCGACCCGGGAACCCAGGACCTCATGCTCAGAAGTCGCGCTTGCGACCACTAGACCAACGAGGCAGTTTTTTTAACTAGTTGGACCAGTATTTCGTAACTAACTAATGATGGAACTGAGAAGAAAAAGCTGAAACAAACTCAGAGATAATAGTCGCTCTTAAGGTTCAGACATATCTGTATTAGCAGTAAGTTTCCCAAAAAGAATAAAATAAATAGGTAATCTTGGTCACCTCACACGAGGACTATACAGATTAGCATCTGGGATGCTCTTTTCCAGTCAGTTCAAGCATTTTGTCAGTTATCATGTAGCTTGACTAACAACTCATGTGTTTTACAGGGAGTTGCAATTGAATTGTGCGCCAGAATGACATTAAAGGACATTTTGCAGTAGAAGAGAGTGTCTTTTGAAAATTCGGGGTACCATGATTTATGCTTGGCTGTGTTGTAAGTTTGCAAGTTGTGTTATAATAAAAAGGGTATAGATTAAAAAATCAGGAATGTATTGGCGCCTAATGGCCATCGCACACTTCTTCTTCTTCTCGATTCGACAACTCAAATTTTGAGCAACCTGGACAGGTCTTTCGTTTGCCTCGTTTAAGTCTTTGAACGTGCAATAAGTTGGGCACGACGGGCAGGAAAGATTTCCTTATTGGCCACTGCAGTTCGTGGCCAGGGGGTAGTTTTTCTGCCGGTGTGGAGGAGGGGGAAGTTTGTTCCGCCACAGTGTACTTCGTTCGTCTGCTGCGCTCTGCTCTGAAGAGGTGGAGTGTGTGAGGAAGCTTTTTCGGCTCTTCAAACGGGTTCGTAATTGGTGTTCGTACAAAGGGACACCCTTTGTACTGGCTTTGTTTGGCTGTCTGCTTCTTGTGTGTATCGTATACTGTTGTACACTGATATTATAATCAAATAAAGGTTTAGCCATATATATGCAGGCGCTACTTTCATAGGTCGATCTAAGTTTAATCACTAAAAACACCTATTTTCCTAAGATTAGTTGCTTACCTGAGTGTACTAAGAGTTTCATCAAAGTTGATATCGGCTGGCGATATGGCGGCTATCATAGCCGTCTTGGAGTTGCCTCCGAGGTTCTCTCGCAGCAGCCAGGTCAGCACCGAGTCACGGTAAGGAATGAAGTCGGCTTTCTTCGACTTCTTGCTCTTTGACGCCTGGTGGAGAAGAATGGTTGTTATGAAGCACAAGTAGAAGTTCAGCTGAAGAAACTCTCGGAAGATATCGGTGTATGGCCAGCCGGAGATTGGATATGATATCCATTTTGATTTTGCAACGAGAGAAGATACTAATTACTCTTGGGATTCCCATTGGATCACCCATATTCTTTAGTACTTGAAGGATCATCGAGATGTTTCGTGCACATTTGCGATGCTCAAATCTATACGGAATTGCGTCCTACGCACGGCTCGCCTAATTCCTTCCATATCTACTCAATCTCTGAAGAACGATATTTTAAATACTATTGAAAACTAGTTTAACAAGAAAGGCAAACGCAGATATCTTCCGATAGCTTTAAATACGGATAAGGCAAGATCTAAGCGAAGTGTCTTGACTTAGATCAAGCGGTCTTAAGCACAAGGCTAAGAAGAACAGACAGTCGTGCGACGACGCACGTTTTTGAACCTGCAAAGCTTTTACTAAAGCTTTAGTGTATGCACATTAAGCATAGGACTTACCCATCGCACAATCATCTGAACTAAGGCAAAAAGCCAAATATTGCAAGTAAACCAATGGTAGAAAAAGGTTTTTAAAAGTTACAAATGTGACTTGAGTGAAAGCAACAATAGCCCACTGGCTAAGGCGTTGGTTAGGCAATTTTTAGGCTATGAGTTCGAAGCCCACAGTGCAGTGAACTCAC
This sequence comes from Diarsia brunnea, assembly GCA_949774965.1. NCBI lineage: Eukaryota > Metazoa > Arthropoda > Insecta > Lepidoptera > Noctuidae > Diarsia > Diarsia brunnea. Next base: position 13,559,479 of record OX459013.1, on the reverse strand, counting down.
TCTTATTACAAGCATATTTAGCTTAATTTTGAAGCGAGTGTTCCCATGGGGTCGTCACGACTTAATAACAAAAGAAAAATGGCGTCATCATAATTTTGACAGTTCAACATAAACTATCATGTCTAAAGCGATCGTCTTGCGTGATGTTCATTGTGTTCGGCCGACAGAGGGCGCCTTACGGTTTTCAAAACAAATCAGTTATAAAAAATATGAAGAACACGGATTTGCACGACCTTTCGCTTTGGTGAGGACACTAAGGTTAACGCAATAGATATTACTGAACTGTCAAAATAACGTAGTACGTCATCAGAGGACCTAGACAAAGGGAGAATCTATCAGCGATAATGAAGCGTATAAATAAACTTTTCGTTAGCTTATGTCAATCCAGTTGACATAAGCCTACGAAAAGTGTATGACATGCTTGTGACAGTCGTTATAGAATTATGAATTGCTTCGAAAACGATTAACAGTTGTCTAATTCCTAGGTTTAAGACGATGATTATCGTGACGATAGAGAAGGACCACTCGCTTTGGGGTTAACAAAATATTAGTAATGTGCACACACACTCCTAGTATTCTATTATAAAAACCAAACTCACCGACTATATTATAATTTCCACGGAGATACGGGGCATTAAAACAAACGTGAATGTGTTGTTAGTTTAGCATACATCTACGTATAAAGGACGGTCCACTAGATTAGTTAATAGTGCAAGTATACTTGCACCAACGACTTGCACAGTATTTTGTCACAATAGGCCGTAAAGAGAAGTGCCTAAGTCATCATTGTTTCAGTGCCAGAATGAGATGGCGCTATTCGTATTTAGCCCCATCTCTTTTTAGCTTATAATGACTTTGACATTTCAGATAAGTGTCAAAAGCCCCAAGGACTCTTTAATAACCACTCTGTCCGAACAGGGAGGGATACGGGCAGATTGTTTACATAGTGTTCCTTGTGGCATTAAGTCCGCCTATGTACTACTATTGTACATGAAGTTTAAATAAAATAAATAAATAAATAGTGCAAGTTGGTAACGAAAGTATACTGGCTTAAAAAACCTGCTAGTGTACACCGTGCTTTAGTTACAATTCTAATAATAGCATCAATCAATCAAAAATTACAAAAATCTTGGGGTCCGTTGGAAATTATTTTCTTAAAACTATGTAGGTATATTCAATAAGGTTACATCTTCTAAACACAACATTCACACCTGGCATAAAATAGCCAAGTTATGATATTTCAATGCTATTTTTGTGCGAAAGATAAAAGTAGCACTGATTTAAGATAGATCAGTCCCGAGTGACCGATTATCACCAACACCAGTACCAGTAGTCATACCAAAACCAGTTGAAAATGAACTTTATATAGACCAAGCCCAAAATCCAATTTTACAAAAAAAAAAACTCAAAGATATTTAGTGATGGCACGATGGTTTTTTTGATTTTATACTAACACCACGGCGACCCATCAAGCTACACAAAACCAGTTTATGCAGATATCTCATTATACGGAAATCTGTACAAAGTGAGGCCAAGTTATACTGAAAATATATAGCCTGATGTGTTCCTGTGTGTACGTATATTAAATGCAGTGACTCAAAGTAATTCCAAGTATCTGCATTTAATATGCTTGAGTTTCTTCAGTGTAAGTAAATAAGTTCTTAAGTCTAGCTTAAGTTTCACAACAAAATTCTTCAAAAATATTCGTATTTGTTAGTAATACCTTCACAAACACTTCAAAATATTTTTAAAGAACCATCCTCTAACACAGATCTACTCTACTACCACCGATAGTTCAGAACAAGTGACAATCGACTCACAATCTCAGCGAGTGCAGAGATGACTTTGCCGAGGGTAGTAAGAGATTTGTTGATGTTAGCGCCCTCCTTCAAACGAGTGCCTTTCGCGCCCGTCGAGTCCGCTCGCTCGGATCCTGCTAAGTCCACCAACGAGATTTTTGACACCTGGAAATAAAGAAGTTAAATTAACATGAGGCCTTTGCCTAGCAGTAGGTCATCCCATAGTAGTATGATGGGATCTTTATATGTAGTAGTATGACCCCAATACATATTTAATTTAATAGGCTTCTTTTGGGTTAGCTCGTTCCATCGTCGACCCCATCTCTCCTCAGGAAAAGATTGGGGTTAAGAGTAGGATTAATTTATATTTATTCCATTAAATATTTAAACAAATTGAATCCGGCATTTCTACATAATATTCTGATACTGATAACCGAACAGTTGGGTGTGCACAACACTTGGGTGTAACAAACACAGTCTTGGGCAGTTGCAGTTCAATGGAAAAGTATAGGTAATGTTTTAGATAATTAAATTAATCGAATTCTTTACCTAAACAAAACATTATCATTAGAGTTATCTGTACATAAGAGCTGTTAGAAAAACTTTACTGAATAAAAGAAAAAACCGTCTCTTCAAGGAGTTACGGATCTATACAAGATAAGTTAGAAGATAATCACTGCACTTCTGCAGCTATCTCTAAAGACAGAAGTAATAAATGGTACGAAGATATTGTTTATTCTTACCTTCTCCGACATGAGGTTGGTGGTCTGGTCATGCCTTTGTTGGGTGAAGAATATCGTGAAAACAGCGTGGGAACGGGACGAGGTCTCGTTCATGTTGGTTGCTGCCACAGTCCTGTCAGAACATACGTCAGGTCTTATAATTTGTGAAATATAACGAGCTTTTGGAAAGTTTAAATCACGGTCGACGTTAATTATGTGTAGCTGCTCTCTCATAAGTTGCACGTACCTAAGTGGCAAGTAAATGTCAAAAGTGTGTGTCTCAAAATTATTTGTTGTGGTTTCGTTAAGTTATGTTGCAAGTACATTTAAATCTGTTCTTTGATCATCAACTGAAATAATTTTCTCAATTTACGCAGTAAAATTAGCAACCATTACACTACATAGTTGGAAAATTTTGGTATGGCTTCCTTTCTGGAATTTATTATCATAAATCGATAGTACAGTGTCCCAAGCTAAATATTAAACTATTGCCGACAAATATGTATTTTGCTTAATAGCAACCATGGTATCACTTACTACTAAACAGATTTACTATCATAATCAACAAAATTCTTCACACCCACAAAAAATACTTCCTGGAAACGAAGTTGTTCCAAAAAAAAACTGTTCCTCACCTAGCCTTGTTGCCCTCATCAATGAGGTCGTATATGTCCTGGTAGGACGTCACAGCGAGTTTGCTGAGGTCCTCCACGTAGGGTCCGAGGGCTGGATGCTCGCGCACTCGAAGGTTCCCCTTGTTCTTTGGATTGAGGAGGTCCCTGACTCGCTCGCAGTAGATCTCCATGTAAGATACTTCCACCTGTTTTGAGGATAGAGGATAACATTAGATGTGCACATTCGGTTTTATATCTCCAAAGTCAGAGCAGTTTTTGAAAGTTTCCCCGACAATAGAACTGTGGTTTTACTTATGCGAAATGCCACCACAGTTTTATTAGGTACGTGAATAACATATTTTATGGAAATTTCAAGAATCACTCAAGAGTGTCGCTAAAGTAATTACGTATAACAGAAAGAAGATGAGCAAAAGCAACTTTCTGTCTCACTCTCACTTAAGAAGTGCTTTAAACAAGAAACTGCTATCACCAGTTATTTTGCTTATCATGGTGATAATAGTCTCTAGATCCGACGTTCGTTGATATACTAATATTCAGCATACCTAAAACACATTCGATCGTGGACAAGTTCAACGATCGAATGTGCACATTCAAAGAGAGACTTATAAGCAGCTTAGCAGTGGTTGAAGTCGGGCTTTCCAGTAGACACGGTTTTTTGAAATACTTACCCAAAGATATACTAAGACAGTCTAACCCACCCAGCACAAAAATCCTAATTACATTATATTTAAACGTGTCAATTACGAAAATTCTAGTTTAGTTATTCAGGATCGGAAGCAACAGTTTCTTCTACATGCAAAGTTACGAAATACTAACCTAAAAGGATATTTCCTTCTCGCATTTCAAAAGAGTTTCCTAAATAAACTCAATTTGTTACGTAATATTTAAACATGACATTTACGAAAATTTTAGATTATTCAGGATCAGGAACAACAGTTTCTCTTACTTACGAAATACCAACTAATTACTTAAAAGGATATTTCCTCCTCGTACTTCGGAAGTGTTATTAACCTTAAATAAACTCAATTTAAATTGCTAACGATATAATTAGAATGAATATGAATATTCATTACGGTTGAATCCTACTTGCTTTACGAAGAAGAACCGTCATTTCGGACGGTATGAAACATCTGGCATTTGAAAATTAAAACGTTGAGTTTACTTTAATAACAACGATGCTAGTTATGTTATGCTGTTCTAGGGATCCCCCGTCGGGGCTGCGGGTTGTTCGCAAGAGATACCGCGGCCTCGGCATGAAGGGCTAAGAAGGAACATGGGTGGTTTTTAGTCAGTAGAACTCAGACACTTCTTTCCGCTCTGCCCAAGAGCGGGAGGGGTTATTTGATGATTTCCCACCCACCATAAAAAAAAAAGAAAAAACCCCCAAAGGAGTTTTGTGATAGGTCGCGAACGTGATGCATAGCAGTTCTCGCGGCGATAGTGAGCATGAGGTCTTGGGTTTAATACACGGGTCGGGCAAAAAGTATTTGGGATTTTCTATCAGAATTTTTTCAGTAGCAGCCTCGAAGTATGGGTTTGTGCCCAGTCGATGGTAGTTGGCTCGCCCCCTATTATGTGGGACTTAAACATAACCGGCGAAATGTGGGTGGACTATTTGGTACACCTCTGCCTAACCCTTCAGGGATTACTGGCGTGATGTTATGTTACGTACCTATATCTAGGCCTTAGTAACATTATAACAAACAGTCCAGAGTCTGTAGGTATGTGTGCCGGTAAATGGCGAAAGCCTTCTCTACGTGGGACTAAAACATAACTGGCGTAATATATGTGTACTATACAACATGTGTACTATACAAATATACACCTGCCCACCCCTTAAGAGACTCCAGGCGATTGGCGTTTGGCAATTCTCAGCAAATAAATGAAGAACAGTCTAACTACGTCATACAGAAGCCTCGTGTGGGGGTTGAAAAGGGAGGTGGGCGGGGTGACGCGTTATTTCTAGAACCTTAACGTAACTATCAATTGTAAAACCGGTTTCACCAGTACACCCACGTAATGGAAACACTGTGGATTCAGACCGATAGAGCACTTTACTGAACAAGGGACTCTGAACTTTACATTGTCTAAAATAGAATTTCAGATCATTTTTGGGAACATTTTTATGTACATATCTAATGTTCATTGAAAACCAGCGCTGTGCTGTGGCCGCTCCCGAAGTACAGCATCATGCTGAGTGGTAACCTGCTTGTCGCAGTCACGAATTGCAAGGTGTTAACATATTGATTCCGTTCTGTTGAATTTATAGGTAAATATGTGTTATCGTCACTGTAGAATGATAACCTCGTATGTCCAGAATCCAAACTTTACAGGAAACAAAAAAAATGTTTCATTTCCTCAATGTTTTTGTAGTATATTATATTTTTTTTGGCATTAGTAGTCATTTATTGGTTTCACGGTTTCACCGTGTTATAAAATATGTGGCATTCATTCGATTTTCACAAAAAAAGAAGAGAGAAGTTCGTTTTTGACATACGTGGTTTTCATTCTACAGCAACGTTATGTTTATTGTTTTTTTTTTTGTCATTTTTATGCACGTCATGGCCCTGTTGCAATTAGATATTTATAAAGAAATCTTTCTTTGCTTGCTGCGACGAAATTATCCTTATTACTACCAGTATATCAGGAATCCAGTGAAGTGCCTAGGGGTAACAATATGACAAGCCCATAAGATCGCACTAAGTATCGTGCAAGTGAAGTGAAGTGATACTAAAATAGTTTTTAGTTATTTATACTAACATAAATGTTATTAGTATGTATATTTAGGTTAAGGTATTTGTCTATGGGTCTTTGTTACCTGAAAATAAATGTATTCTATTCTATTCTATAAGGCAAGCCAGACTTCTATGCTTGTATGAAAGTACCGCCACATCAATCCTAGAATCATCATCCTGACTTCAACCACAACTGGGTATTGGCCCGTATAGGCTGATTTTTACTCGTATCTTCTCCACAAGCTCCACGCTCTTGGAGCCGTCTTTCACCACTACAATACTTACCGAATATTTCAGATCATCCGAGGAAGTTTGCCTAATGCGCCTGAAGAGATCCTTGCAGATCTGCGGGATGATGCCTTGCTGGCCTTCATTTCCCGTGCCCATCATGGTGTAGGACTTGCCTGCTCCAGTCTGCCCGTAAGCGAATATGCATATGTTGTAGCCTGTGGAATAAATAAGATTAGAACGAAGTTCGCTTATGATAATTTTGAATGTGCAGTGTTGGTATTGTGTGTCTTCGAAGTCGATTCCCGGTTCTGGCAAAGTGGCCGGCCATTTGTGCCAGGTTGCTGGCAATAGGCTCGAGCTCTATTAAATAATTTAAACGTGACTGGTAAAAAGTGGGTGCACTATAGGTACACTTCTGCCTAACTCTTCATAGAAAACAGTCGTGAAGTTTAATTGTGGATGTGAGAATTAACATTCACAATTAACTTTTTTTTTGTTTTGATTTCAATATTTAACACAAAGAGCTGGGCATTCTCATTTCAATTACTTGGCTATTTATATATGGAATGCTGGCTCATTAGAATGTAGGGATTCTAATGAGCCAGCATTCCAATCCCTACATTCTAATGAGCCAGCAGCCAGTAATCATTGATAAGTTTTCTGAAAACCATCCAAAACTAAGATACGATAAATTATTTATCAATTTATACTAAAAATATCCAAAATTCCAAAGTATCGCTTAGTTACTATTATTATGTTGAAAACTATTGATTGTGGGAACACTGATCATTGAGTGTGTTAATAACGCCACTTCCTATAATTTGTAGTCAAAACGAGAATTTAATTTAAATAACTGTGTGTGAGGACTTCATACGTTTTTAATAACCAGTTTCGAGTAGGCCATTGATTTATTGCTGTAGATTCTGCTGTTTTCACCCCTTACAAATATCCTTATTATAACTAACGGAATGTGGATCCCCTACAGTATATTGTTCTCTAGATACCCCTTCGAGAAATATAACATACTGGCTGTTACCCGCAACTTATAATCTATCTCTGTGCCTAATTTTATTCAGATTCGTTCAGCCCTTCTGGCGTGATTGACAAACAAACATCTTCATCCATCCTAACTTTCGCATTTATACTACGTAGTAGTAACATTTCCTTCTTTTCGCCAAGTAAATGAAACCTCCTTTTAAAAAAATACATCACAAAAGTAGATCACAAAGATTCGCCGACCTGAGATGCACAGATATAGCAAATCGTGAAAAGAAAGCGCAATTAATGTGTAGTGTAGTGGGTGAAAGTAGGAAGGAAAGCGAATGGTCGTTAGTTCGTTACCGTCGAAAGCATGTTGCAACATCTCCTCGCCGATGTCTTTGTACACCATGATTTGTGACGAGAACTGCGGGTCACTTGGCTGCAACAAAAACAGATTTATTCAGTACATGGAGGACTTATAGCTTACAAAAAAAAACCATGGTCACGAGAATGTCAATAAGAAATTCTCACGTATAGACTAAATACATTAATAAATCAGCCAGAATGTAATCTAAAGGAGAACTTAACAAACATCTTTCAAATAAAAAAACTATTTCGAGCTCTCGAGAGGCACATATCAGTTCGGTTAGAAACATAGTCCTTAAAAACGAAGTGGTAGTAAACAACATCATGTGGGGAGTGGGGACACATGAAACTGACAGCAGTGAACCACTTAAGGACAGTCGACTCTACCAGCAATAATTTCTAGAACGCTGTTAGGGTTGAGTCGAGCCACCATCGATGCTGCGCTTGCGCATTATTGTGTAGAAACAATCTCCATGTGCCACCTGCAACGCATGATTGAATTGGACACGAAGGGCTCCATACGACGCCATATTTGAACCCGCATTTTATAGGTTGTGTCCCAGCAATGGGAACACCTTAGGCTAGTCATTTTTGTAAAGGAGGCTGTCCATTAATATTTTTTTAGTTAAAATTATTCCATAAAAACAATTGGATTAATTCTAATGTAAAACTGTTTCAACTAACACAAACAGATGAATTGTCTTGAATGAATAAAACCCACTGTCATAAATTCAAAATTCGTTACACGCTTCAACAACCATTTATAAATATAAGAAGATTTGATTATCCCATTAATGCCTACATCTTAACAAAATTAAGATGACAATAACGAATTGAGCAAAACTAAGTAAACTAGATTAACATAGCAACATCTGGGACGACAGACGCTTTGCAGACTCATACATTTGAATAAATTAAACCCATCCCCGGATTCACTCGTTAAAATTGCAAATTAAGTAAACGCCGCTGCTCTTTACCGTTAACTTAGTTTAATGTATGCTACTTTTTTGCATGTGCGAATGAAACAGCCTTTTTGGATTTGTGAACGGAATAAATATCACTTATTTATTAAAGTAAATACAATGAATTTAGAAATATATTGCATGTTACGAATATATTTTTCAGGATTAGAGGTCAAGAAAGGTTTAACTTAATTTATATGGACAGGCAGCAGGCAGATAAGTTATGACATATATTATATCTGTCTAAATAAGTATAAATGTCATATGATATGATGCAGATTACATGATTGTGATTTATTACGAAAACAAAACCAGTTTTTTAATTTATACTCTCAGTTTTTTAATTTATACTCTGTGTAAAATTTATATGTGGTATGTTCATAATGATGTCCTTTTCACCTTGTATGTTGTGACCTTGTAATATACTTTTTTGATATTTCCCATTAAACTTGTACTTTTTCATGTTCAGCTTGTAGATAAGATATACCGATTATGATAACATGAATGTACTTATTATTAAACTAAAATCAGTTTAATTTGGGCATAGTTTTCACCCTCATCTTCACTACATAGTAAAAAACAAAGTCGCTTTCTCTGTCCCTATATCGCTATGTACGCTTAAATCTTTTAAACTACGCAACGGATTTTGAAGCGGTTTTTTTAATAGATAGAGTGATTCAAGATAAAGGTTTTAGTATATAATTTGACCGACATCCACGCGGGTGAAGCCGCGGGCATCAGCTAGTATTTAATATGAAAGAAGAAGACATGGTGCGTCAACCACACATAAGAGATATTAGGATAAGGGCAAGCAAATGACGATGATGCTCATAATGCCTCCGTGACCAGGATCAAAGCTATTTGAATTAATATTAACTCTAACTGCGGTACTCAGAGATATTTAATGATTACTTATGCGGTCACTTAATAAAGATTTGACATACTTTTGTATGACAAAACTGTGAATACCTTTACTAAGTGATGGCCTAAGTAATCATTAAAGCTCTCTGAGTGCGGCAGTAAGTAGCTTTGATCTTTGTAACGAGGGAACAATTTTGATGTGTGTACAATGTAGGTACATCGCTTTATCATCCTCTAATGGTTGGGCAAGCCCGCAACACTATTCCCAAACCACTGTAGCTAATGAAAGTCACAATCAACAAATCAACCAACCAACCAATCACCCTCCAATGGTTATGAATGTTATGCTGATCAATATGACAACGTACAGAAATGAGACCACAGACCGAGGCGGCTCGATTGGGTCCGAAAGGCAACGGATGAATCATCAAGGCGCAATCTCCGAGCTATCCGATGGACGCGGTTTATGCGGTTAAGCGTCATTTGCCAACAATTCTGTTTTGTTGTGTGTTTATGCATTATTATTGGTTTATGTTATGACGTGTTGATTGTTCTTAAGCAGTCTTTTAACGTTAATTTTAAATACCAAATTAAAGCCTTGTGCTAGGTTTGGATTCGAACCGGTCGTCGTTGGTTAAAAAACCATGTCATTTTCGCTTATAACGTAGCGTTATTTCGTAGAAATGGTTGCAACTTAGGCAGCCTACCTTTTAACATTAAAAACGCTGATAAACAAGAAATTACTTTGTTATAGTGGGATTACAGAAAGTTGATAAAAGTATAGAAGTATGGCGACCAAGGTATAAAGGAGAGATACCCTAAAAGAGGAAGTATCTTCCGTCCTCTGCTAGCCTCTGCGCCGAATTTATGCATTAACAATACGTATGTGGCCATGTCACATGCCGCATTTGGCAAATCCTAAAATTAATCTTTACAAAACCCTATAGCCAATGGACTATTAATCCAATAACAATATAGCCGAGCCTGCAAACAATATGGCTGCCGTCCAAAACCGAACAGCCAGTATTATTGGCGGACAATCGCGTTGCCAGCCGTGCACCGTTAACATCGGGAATGATCGATTAGTATTTTGATGGGGCTGTGAAGTGGTAATGGGTTTTTGGAAACAGTATGCTGCGTCATCAACACGCATTAGCTGGTAAGGAGAGCCTGCTCATACTTAGGCGTCCTAGTGTGTCTATTGGACCTGGTAGGATTGTCTAGTGACTCGCTGATTATCCAAATCAAAAATAATTTATTCAAATTAGGATGAAAATCAACACGTTTTGAATGTGTCGGTTACGTATGACAGTCCATCAAAACGCATGCCCTTCGCCACTTCCTTCACACGTCAAAAAGAAGAGGCGGAACAAACTCCCCAGCATAACCACTAAGCCAGCTTTATAGCATACTAGCGGACGTCACGCGGTTTCACCCGCGTAGTTCCCGTTCCCGTGGGAATACAGGGATAAAAAGTAGCCTATGTCACCCGGGGATAGTGTAGCTTCCCAACGGTGAAAGAATTTTTGAAATCGGTTCAGTAGATCCCGAGATTACCCCTTACAATTTAACAAATATACAAACACACAAACTTTACTTCTTTATAATATTAGTATAGAAGTATAGACTAGTATAGATTAGTATAGATATAGAAAAAATGATATCCTGCCAAATTGCACGCTTAAACGTGTTGTGATTAGTTGAATTAATTATACTATCTACAGTTTATCATTTGGATCAGGCATCATTTGGCTCCAGAAACCGGCTAGAAAACATAACTAATATTTAAAATTTCGATTTCGTACGACTGGACCGTCGCGTCGTTGAAAAAAGGTAATGGTACCTGTGCAAGTCTGCCCTAGGCTTTATGTTTTGAAGCCTCTTTTTTATACCTTTTGTCTATTTTTTGATACTTATTGTTTATGGATTTCTGATTGACTTAATACACTTTTGTTTTCACTACCAAGAACCAGCGATTTATTTATTCGGTAGTTAATAGTACCTTTACCTTTTTTTGATTTTCACATACCAAATTATATAGGTACCAATTTATTCATTAAAACGTGTTTGTTAAAATGATAAACTGATTTAGGTTCTATATCTCGAATTCTCGACAGATTCTTGGTAATAGTGGGTTTAAAAATATTTGGACTTTCTTTGACTTACAAATTGAACGTTACTAAACGTAAATCATGGTCATTAGTTACGAGGTTATGGAATATCGATTAATAATTAATACAGGAGCGCTCCACGTGTAGTTTACGACTTACACGCATAACACAATGACAAAGGACTTGGGTAGTTATGCAGGAATTAATACGATACATTTTACCATAGCAGCAGTGGTAAAGAAGAGCCAAGCCCATTTTTTGGCGTTGGGAAATCATCAAATAACCCCTCCCGCTCTTGGGCAGAGCAGAAGGGAGTGTCAGACTACTACTGACTAAAAACTACCCATGTTCCTTCTTAGCCCTATAAGTCGAGGCCGCGGTATCTGTTCCGAACAACCCGCAGCCCCGACGGGCGGCGGCCCTTCCATGTTGCTGACATCTCTTTGAGGCGCACGGAACACGAACGCGCTGTCGAGGACGGACGGACGGCGAGCTAGAAGAAGAGCCAAGCCTTTGTTGTGAACATAAGACATTTTACCAATGATCAGTACATTGCAGTTTTCTTTGCATGCCTAATTTTATAAAAAAACACGGTGCAAAACTACGAGATTAATTTCGCATCATTCACACGCTATGAAGAAAAAACGTAAAAAACTTTAATATTGTCTGAAACTTTGTGAGCATCTAAAATAGATTTAGATAAACCATACAAAAGTTTCAGGTCACCATGTGTATTTACTAAAAATGAAACAAAGGGTAATACACATTTACGGAGTAACTAACTAATGTTCAGTAAATTATTTGACATCGAAGTCAGTAACTACATAATTATGGAGTATTTCTCCACGTGTTTTCGTGTAGGTAGTTCCAGCAAAACCAACACAGCAATCAGAATCCCGGACTTTGATTAACTGTGGTATCGCATCTCCGGTGCAAGGAAACTCGAGCCACAGGGAGCCAATCTACTTACTATTGATCCAACGGCTACGTGATTGGTTCCAGAGCGCGCTGTTTGAGCGAGTTACTGTGTAAATGTTTAATGTTGTATCGACTTTAAGGTTATATTTAGGTCCCGTCGGGGCTGCTTCGCAAGAGATACCGCGGCCTCGAAATGAAGGGCTAAGAAGGAACATGGGTGGTTTTTAGTCAGTAGAAGTCTGACACTCCTTTTCGCTCTGCCCAAGAGCGGGAGGGGTTATTTGATGATTTTCCACCCACCATAAAAAAAAGGTTATATTTAGGTTGGAGTGTGATTTATGAACAACTAGCTGATGCCCGCGGCTTCGCCCGCGTGGATGTCGGTCAAATAATATACTAAAACCTTCCTCTTGAATCACTCGTATCTATTAAAAAAAAACCGGTTCAAAACCCGTTGCGTAGTTTTAAAGAATACATAGGGACGGACAGACAGCGACTTTGTTTTACAATGTAGTGATTTAATAAGCTATAGATAGTTCTTTCATACAGTCGAGTACAAATTGCTGACAGTTAATCTTTAGAGGAGGTCTTTGTCGAACGACAACCTGTTCCATATAAAAATACAGTTGCTGATAATTCAAATATAAGTTAGAATTATGATTTCCAATTTAGTAAGTAGACATCTATTGATTGTAAGGAAGATAATTTAATAACGGTGTATTTATTTTATAATTATTGTTCATGCGAAATATTGTATTTTAAATGAGGGATTAATTAGTTGTTTATAGTAAGAAAGGAAGGAAAACAAAATGTACGTAATTTAATTTATTTATGACTGCATTTACCGGAATGTTAATTCATTTCCTTAAATGTATTGTTTTATGCATTGGCACTAAATAATAATGAATATTGTCCTAATAAGTACTCATATGTTATGGTCATTATTAATTTATTTTGAGCGTTTCATAATCAGGCTTATTTATTCTTAACCAGGCCTGGAAACCAGACCGAGTTTGAATAACTTATAATTTTATTGAAATTGTCCAAAAAGTACTTACATTGTGTGACCAGTATGAAAAGTCAAAATTGAAGCTTTTAGCGCCATCCTTGCTTCCAGGTGGTGCCTTCGGGTTTACTATCACTGAAACAAAAGAAAAACACATTTGAATATAATGTAACTATACATCCTCAACAAGTTTAACAACTCAACATTCATACAATAACAAGAGTACAAGACACAGGTTATGTAATATCTCCTTTATAAAAAGCAAACCACGCCCAAGAGGCAATCAATCATTTTAAAGCGTTTCATATTCCTTCATTGATAACTTCTTGACGAATTATTTCTGATAGTTATAGTCCCATACATTTTTAACCGACTTCAAAAAAGGTTCTATGTTCTGAATGTGTTTATTTTAAAGTGTGTTCATTATTTCTGTCAAGTATGGACCGGCTTAAATGAAATGATGTACCGAATACGATGTCCCATCCACCCCGTATACCAATCGTTACAAATTAAAGTGAGTAATCACAAACTCGAAAGCTAGATCATTAATAACGCAAGGGTAGCACGTAGTCTCACTATCTCATTCAAGTTCATCATTAACCATCTCAGTCTACCACTAGACGCGACACTTACAACACCCGTAAGTCAGTAACATTTGACATGCAAGAACCGCCTATAATCCTACGAAATAGAGGCTCTGTCAATCATCATCTGCGTAGCCTTTTACCAACTATGGGGTCGGCTTCCAGTCTAACCGGATTCTGAATACCAGTATTTTACATGGAGCGACTGCCTATCTGACGTCCACAACCCAGTTAACACTAGGTAATACGATGCCCTTTGGTAAGATTGGTTGTCAGACTTTCAGGTCACTGACTACCTGTAACGACTGCCAAAGATCTATATATGTCAGCCGAGACCAACAGCTTAACGTGCTTTCCGAGGCACGGAGGAAACTCGGTATGTAATGGGCGGTCACCCATCCACAGACCAACCTAGGCAAGCCTAGGAAACCTAAAGATCGATCCGAGTGGCAGTTCTTATTAAGCCACGAGCTCCTCAAATAGAGACTCTGTCAATATCAGATATAAACAGTACAGTGATCGCGAGCATGGTTAAATATGGTATTTAAAAGTAATAATTCATGTAATCAAATATTTATGTTGTCTGGTCTTTCGTACGTTTTTCACGGGCGATTACTGAAAAGAATCGCTGTGCTGTGGGCCCCCCATCGTGTGTGTTAACTTGCATGTCGCGGTCACGACGTGCAAGCTGTTAACCTTCTTTTTTTTGTTCGGTCATGTTGTATTTATAAATGTTTGATTATTCGTTGTTTGTTTATTATTTTTTTGTATTTTTATATGCACGCCAAGACTTATTTCGTAGCAGAATGGCTTCCAATTTACGAAGATAGCGTTCGAAGTAACGTTAAACGTTAATGTTATCAACACAATGTATTTAATTTTTGAATTTCATTATAATTTTTAATTGATACTGTATAGCTCTGTTAGCATGCTGTCATGTGGTCTCCTGTAAGTGTACTCCTTAGTACACTTACTTGATACTTTTGTCGTCCACTATGTATTTAACATGATCTGTGTATATTCTTTGTTGGAGATCCTAAATAAATAAATAAACAAAGTATGAAAAAAATACTTTTAATAGTTCCTTACTGGTTCTTCCTTTCCTAATAGGCTCTTGATGTGTAAATGTGTTTGCAAAATCTTCTGTCATTGAAATAGACGCTGTCGTAGACAAATTGTAACTACAGTTGAGTGGTTTCCAGTACATTTCACATTTTCCACAAAATGTGAGTAGCCGAGGCGTCGCGACGTATCGACCGAAAACCGTCGACGTCGCCTCGGCGCCACTAGCTTGCATTCACTAAGGATCGCACTACACGAGCGAAAGAGCTCTTTAAAAAGAATGCGTCAATGCTAGGATCGCTGTGAATACGAGTACCTTGATTGCTTGCATTGAAAAGCTGGTTTTTAATTCAATTTGAAATGTTGAAACATCTAGTAATTCTTTGAATTTTATTACCCATAACATAACTTCACGTCTGTAATCCCCGAAGGGTTAGGCAGAGGTGTACCTAATAGTGCACCCATATTTCGCCAGGTATGTCTAAGTTCCATGTACTATAGTATAAGGGGGCGAGCCTATTGACATTAACCTTGCACGAATCCAGACATTAATTGATGTTAAATATTTCAGATATCTACCACAATTTGGTCGCATTCACTAAGGATCGGTCTACATGAGCGAAAGAGCGCTTTAAAACGATTGCGTCAATGCTAGGTTCGCTGTGAATACCTTAATTGCTTGCGTTTGTGTTGTTAGCATTGAAAGCTTGTTTTTAATGCCATAAAGTTTTCAAATGAAAGTTGAAACTTCTAGTTTTTCATTGAATTTTGTATTTATTGATGTTAAATATTTCAGATGGCAGACAATTTGCTTGTATTTAGCAAGAATGCCAGAGTACGTCAACACTATTTAATAGATACTTTGATTATTTGCTTTTGTGTTATGTTGCTGTTTGTAATCACTTTTCAGTATTGAAAAGCTTGTTTTTGAAATGTTGAAGATTACTTTGGAAAATGGGAATAATTTTGAAGTGGGTGTGGTATACAAATATTTTCGCAAAACTAAGCTCAATTAAAGTTAATTATTCAGAAAGCAGACAAAGTTATGCATAAACCATCTGTCTTCATGCCGTCAGCTCTAAATATAGATGAGATTCTAAATAACTTAAGACCAACTTGTAACCTTGCCTCCTTCAATGTTATACCATATGAAACTTAGCCTATCAAGTTCTAAGTTATCCAGTGTTCAGAACAGTTTGAACGGGTTAATACAAAACGCTACTTAAAGTTGCGATACCGCCTATTTATTCACTTAGCCTCGACTTAGAATCACTTAAGAGTTGGGCTAAGTTCAGCCAAGTTCGAACATAAAGACAATTCGATCAAGGGTCTAACTTGAAAGACAATTAGTCTAGACTGTAGGAATCTAAATTGAATTCGGTTTTAGGAAACCACATTGGTTGTAATAAAAGATTATTTTAAAAGGATGATAGTGCTTTTGGAACTAACGATACCAACTATTTTCTTTATCACAGAAAACTATGCGTTTACCTCTCTTGAATCTAGAGTATAGGAAGACCAAAGAAACGATGGATGGACTGTGTTAAGGACGTTATGGCAAGAAAGGAGGTGCCTGATGTGATGACGAGTAATAGAGAAGTATGGAAGAAGAACACATGCTGCGCCGACCTCAAATTAATTGGTATAAGGACAAGAGAATGATGATGATCAGCGCTGCCTAAACATTATCACTCAGCGCCAAAAGTCATGCTGCCAGCTGCACTAAACACGGCTGCCATTTTTAAATCGTTGAAGCCCCCCAAGGTTGATAAATGCATCCAGTATCCAATAACATTAATCCCTAATAGCAAATAACCCACAATACATCAAACATCGTCCCCCACAATACCTAATTTAATAAACCTCCCCTAGCATCATAAACTTGACTCGTAAAAATAATAATGTATGAGTCAAGCGCGCTTCACTGCCGCTCTTGTGCACCGGGGTTTAGTGTATGACTTGTATGAGTCAAAGATGCAGCGCCGCAATTTGTATTGTGTGCCAAAATATACAGACTCGGCTGTTACAATATACGGAGACCAACTGTCTGGGTCTTTGCAGTTGGCTGTTGCATAATTTTAGCTTAATAAAGCGCGGTATTATGCAAGAGGAATAGGGATTCTTTTATGAGTAAATTTTGCAAAGTTGAATTTGTGATCACAAATTCAACTTTGTGAGAAAACTAAATCAACGTTTGGAAATAAATAGATACTACAAAGTTCACCGATGGTCGACCACTTTTCAATCTTATTACTAAGAAGATTGTGTTAGCCACAATAGCCAAATAATTAAGTGCTATGCTTTTGGTAAGCGATATGCAAGTTTCATCTCATTGCCAGGTAGACTTTGTTGGTACATTTGTAAAATTGTCTGAGTATTAAAATAGCAAGATAACGGTGATAGTTTCAGGCGCCAAAGCAACCATGCAGCACTTTAAGTCCGTATCATTAATGACAATTGTAAACTTCAGCTATCAAAACATATTTGTGTACCCGAAACTGGAAATTTTTCCCAATTAATCTTGAACCGTATTCTTTAACGATAAAGTTGAATATCTATTAAATAAAGACAGATAGTACGTAGTATGATGTGCTGGCGTAGGTATACAACAAACGATTGTTGTGAATCTACCGCGGTTATTCACTGTCTGTCTGTCCTCTGCGTTACATTATAAAGATGAAGCTATGAGTCAGCTGCACTGTTGCAACCAGACGAACTGTCTGCCAGGAGTACCTAGTTTCCATCATAATGCTGGCACGGAGAAAGTAATCTAATAGAGAGCAATGCTGTTAAGCGAATTCTTTGTTGAGTTGTTGCAGACGTACTTATTTTTATACAAATATTTTAAGTGCACTGTGCAGTTTACAGTTATAGCAGGAATTGTTGGATATAAAGTTAGCGCCCGAATTAGATTGTCAAGAGAGCGCCGCTAGGTAATATTTGTAAAATAATTTGTCCCGACTATCGCCTAGCGCCGAAAGAAACAATATGCCTGCACAATGCCTATAAAGAATACTAACTCATTGTCTAAGCTTTCCAAATAGCTAGTCATCATTATCAACCTGCCTGCCCTTATCCTATTCTATCTTGAGGTCCCCCTGTCAGACGTCACGGCATTATTTACTCCTTTCTCTCTCATGTCATTCCTCACACTAATCATTCATCTTTTTTTGACCTTCCTCTCCTTTCGTCACTTTTTTAGCCACATGCGTTTCATCCCATTATAAATCCATACCAAGATAAAGCCAATCTCAAATATTGATACATTTGTACTGCAAACAGTACGCTTTAGCCCGCCGGGTATAAAATCAGCCTTACTTTTATGAGTCATGACTGCATCGTTGCACTGAGCTATGAGCCCGGATATCCAGTTGTTTTACTGTACCCGGCTCCCAGGGGTGAGCAATCACACTGAGAGCAATGCCATTATTTTTTATTCTTTGCTTTATGATGCTGTTTTATGGATAAGAAATAGTTTATTTGTTTTGAGATGGGGTTGTGAGTCAAGCGTGCTGCTAAAGTGCTGTGCTGTTCTCGACTTTATATGCGAAGTCAAACTTTAGTAGGTACCTACAGACCTAGGTGCTACTGAAATCTGTCCAACGATATGGTCCATAGTGTATATACCATAGGGTACCAGTAGTTTCATTATAATGTATAATTTACCCAATCGAAAGGGCAATGCTGAAATCGATGGGGTATTATGAGTTATAGGCTGTCAAAGTAACTACTGTAAAATTATGCATTACAATAAATCTTTTGGTACCTACTCACTTTGTCCCAACAATCGATTCTGGGATTTTTTGGGCCATCTGTTTTTTTTCAATAGGTTTTCATTTTTACCGTTAAAATGTAAGGTCCAAGGTTGATTGGAAAAAAAATTGACAGGTTCGGTTAGTTTGATGTATCCGCACCCAGCTACAATGACTCATCGGTCATTATCGTAAAGTTTAACACCTTGTGTTACGCCAAAAGGTAAGCCTAAGCCCCTTCGCACATGGCGTCGTATCGTAAGCGTATCGTAGAACGCGCGTACGAATGAACACCTCATACGATGCGCTGCAACACCGCCTCGTGTGCGGACTTGTTTGAACATGTTCCTGCTCGTATTGCTCTCGTACTACGCGCGTTCTACGATACGCTTACGATACCACGCCGTGTGCGAAGGGGCTAAGTCAGCATCATCTGCCGTTTTCAACTTTGTTGTGATCGGGTTCCTATCTGATCGGATGCAGCTGGATACTCATGATTTAGGTACCTAGTCATGAACAATGAAATGGATACACTTAGAAAAATGCAAAAGCCATTTTCTCCTACGGCTATGTTCTGAAAGAAGAACCCGTTATTTCACGAGAAAATCGCTTTTGAATTTTTCACGTTTTTGGCCGTGACTGTACATATTAGAGCGGATCTGACCACTATGTTATTGGGTAACACGATACCGCCCTAAGGTTAATACTTATCCCGTCGGGGCTGTGGGTTGTTCGCAAGAGATACCGCGGCCTCGACATGAAGGGCTAAGAAGGAACATGGGTGGTTTTTAGTCAGTAGAAGTCTGACACTCCCGTCCGCTCTGCCCAAGAGCGGGAGGGGTTATTTGATGATTTTCCACCCGCCAAAAAAAAAGTTAATACTTATCAAGTAGGTAAAAACACCTACAAAAATATCCTTACCCCAGTCAACAAATACACAATCTATACAAAGTACAAGTAGGTAGGTATACGTTTAGCATGCAACAAGGGTAAGTCAGCCATGTTGTCGGAACTGTGAGAGGCTTCCGCCATCGGAAACCAGCCCGCATCGAGCGCTCCAAGGTCGCTCAGACAAAGCGTTCTATTGTCACAGCAAAAGTTATGGAAACGTATAGATGGATGTTGTGAATAGAGCACAATGTTGTTTGTTTTCTATCTATCGAAACTGTGATTCTTTGTAGGTGCAGCAATGAAATATCCTGACCGAAGATAGAGCATTATATTTCTGCATAGAGATCTACGCTTTGGAATGTGCAACTACAGTACTTTCACAAATGATTATGCCTTGTGACTGTGACTGTAGCTTTGCTTTCTTTGTTTTTCTCACATTTAAAAGTGCCTGTAATGCTTTGAGTTTGAGCAGACATAGGTACCTACATTTCATTCGTCATTGTTTTTTCAGTATTTTATTTACTACTCTAAATATAGGGTGTAAAAGTACCCTTAACGCAAACGAAGGGCACTTGTTTCCCCACCACTGCGATTTTTTTGTTCTAGACCATACCTGGGAACCTCCTAGTTACGAAGATATTGGGGGTCAAAGTTCCAAATTTTTCACAGCTGTTTTTAGAAATACTAGTTTTTCAGGTTATAACTTTACTTAAATTACCTCCATCCATGAGCCGTTTACTATTCAAAGCATCCACTAGCACAATGTTTTAACAGTGCTACATTGAGTTTTACCGTAAAATGTGATTTTTGAACCACAAAAAAAAGTCGTTTCCCAGCAAAAATTTTTGCGTAGGGGTACTTAGTTTGATGTACAGAATGCTTGGTTGACGGCTGTGTGATGGGTTAATTTACACCCTGTATATGAATGAATAAATCGGGTACAATAAAAACAGTAAAACATACCAAAAACTTCCTAAATAGCTCCGTTGTTAAAAAAAAGAACAATCCATCACCAAAGTAAGTCGTAAGTCACTGAACTGAACAAAAAAATATGGGAGTCATGAACTACGCATAACGGCCAATATAATAGGTTGTTCCATTTTATTTTACGAGGTCTGCAAACAATCACCACAGTTCATTGCGTTCCAATGAAAAATGGCTATAAAAGTGGATGAGGCATCGAAATCCGAAGGGTCAACGTACCAAATGTTTTACTAGTGAGGGTTCTGATTGTGGGAGGTATGATGCGGAAAATTGAGAAACCAACCACTACGTTGATGACTGGTACACTTGGTTAGACATGAAGTCGTGTGAAAGAGAAAAGTATGTGACATAACATAACATCACGCCTGTAATATCAGGGTAACAGTTGACTGAGAAGCAAGTAAACACCAAAATGACGGCGGATAAAGATCTACATGTTGGATGGACGCTACCGAAAGCGCCAAACTAGTAGCCCAATTCTGGGCCAACACAATTTTTGTACTAAGTCAAACCTAACTGAGCTAAGAAGGCTTACAATGCTCTGCGCGTGCAATATAATAATGCACTGAGGATGTTGTTGGGGCTGCCTCGTTTTTGCAGCGCATCAGGCATGTTTGCTGAAGGGAGGCTTGATGACTTTTATGCCGTCATGCGCAAGCGATGTGCATCTATGCTACGGCGATTCAGGGGCAGCCCTAACAATATTCTAGCTACACTGGCGGACAAAATTGATGGGCCATTTATTAGGCATTGGGCGGGTAGACATGTGCGCGCAGACGTCCATGTCGCCAATTAAAATACTTTTGTAATTTATTATTTACTAACAATAGGTTAAGTTTACTAACACTTTATGGATCTATGGTCTGAATTAAATAAATAAATAAAATTAAGGACGATGCTGCCTGCCTTATAGGCAGCATCGAAGATGGGAGGATGGTATCAAGGAGGTAGAAGGACCATTGGATGAGGATAGCAAAGGAAAGACCGTTGTGGAGAACATTTGGGGAGGCCTATGCTAAAGAACGAGACAATCAAGAAACCGGTGTCTAATACAAATAATAACATTTAATTAAATCAAGTTACTTTCATATACAACCATGTTTAATATTAGTAGTACATAAGAAGTTATAAGATGAACTGTAACATATAAGATTGTTAACAAAGACTTTTATTATTATTATTAAGGACGAAGATTATTCTTAAAAAAAATCAGCTCCAAATATTTTTGCGAAGCCTTATTTTGCATTCAAAACAAAAAATACTGAAAAGCCTTTGTTCTTCCCATTAAAAAAAGATTCACTCCATGGCACAAATGACCGCTCATTCCATTGAATTTGAGAAGAAATGCAATTAACGATGACTAATTGCCTTGATGCCTCAAGAGCCTTCAGAAAAAGAATATTTACATCATTCCCAAAGAGAAAAATGCTGCTTTAATATTTTTCTCTTGCAAAAAAAACGTCAATTTCGTTGAGACTGGATTAGATTTCGTGCTAAGATAATTAAATTGTTTGAATTTTCAGACAATGTTTCGTTTCAATTAATTAACGTTTATTTTCAATATAATAGCAGGTTTATTTTGGAAAAAAAAATCTAAAATTTTCTAATAACGTTTATTAAATGTGTTATTACTAATATTTGTGTCTGGCTTTTAGTTGGTTTCGCTCGCGTGATTGTTTACTCTATTTGGCATGCATCCATCTGCCTAGCCTTTTCCTAACTATGTCAGAGTCGGCTTCTAACCAAATGGAGCTTAATACCAGTATTTTGTATGGAGCGACTGCCTATTTGACCTCCACAACCCAGTTAGTACTAGTTAATATTATGATACCCTTTAATAAGACTGGTTGTCAGACTTGCGGACTACCTGTTATGACTGTCCACAAAAAACGTTCATTCCGAGATACGGAGGAAACTCGGTATGTGATTGATGGTTAGGTTACCCATCCACAGGCCAACCTAGGCAAGGTTCCAAGGTTAAACCTGAAGATTGATCCGAGCGGTTATTATTAGATAGCCACGAAGTATTTGGAATTATAATTTATTGAAAAAAAAACACGAACCGAATCATTTCATGAACATGATACACAATTTCAGACCTTGATCAATATTCAACCTAAATGCTCATTTCAGCATAAATTCTAGCCAAGAACAGGGTTGCGTGCGGCTGCATGCTTAACATAACATGCTGTGCCGTAAACTATATGTAGCTAATATATTATACTCCAATTTAGAATTCAAAAATGTTTTTTATGTATGTTCTGCGTCTGGATTATAAAAAAGTAGAGCAATTAAATGTGATGAAGAAAGAGGTACAGTCAAAAATAGACACCGTTTTGCAAATAATAAAATTGAAACCATTCAAGAAAATTAGTGAAGAGAAAATGTTGACTATGAAATATGAATGTAGACTATAAGAGTAGAGAATGACCAAAGAAATCATGAAGCGACTGTGTGAAGGATGATATGGCTAGAAAGGAGGTGACTGCTGAGATGATGAGTAATAGAGAAGTATGGAAGAAGAAGACATGCTGTGCCGACCCCAAGTAAAATGGGGCAGGCAGATGATGATCATGAATATAAGTTAAGAGAAAATAAAGCAAGTAAATACTATAGTCCAGCTGACTAGCAGAAAAATCTCACAACGTCAATGTTCTATCAACACATTACCAACTGCGACCACACAGTCACAGATGAGGGTACAGCAATATATAGTTTACCATTTTAACGAGCGCAACCGCAACGCTCCGACACGTCTCGGACGTAACTCGTGGAAAACGGTAACTTAATAAAACTTTATGTGACATTATGGTTTTATTTGCGTACATGTAATCAAAAAGCTGTTCGTGTTTGGCCATAAACTAATGAGCCACTAAATCTATGGGGTAGGATGTTTATTTTGGTCAGGGAGTGGGAGTGAAGAATGTCTTAATTTCGGGACGACAAAGAGAAATATAGATTGTGTGAAAGATGTTGAACGTAGAAAGAGGGTGACTAATGAGATGACAATTATGAAAGAAGAACACATGCTGCCCGGATCCCAAATAAATTAGCACAAGGGCAGAAGAATTATAAAAGGACAAGCATAGACCTTTTATAAGACAAAATCAATGATAATGATGACAAAAATACACAAGAAGGCCAAAACAAAGTCTTTGCTAATAGAAGCGAAAAGATCCAACTTCAAATATTCATCCAATCAAATCCATTCAGCAGTAAATGTAATGAAACCACGCGAATCATTTAGAGCCAGGAAGCGAAACTGCGGTGAATTTACGAGAGGCATGGAGCAGCCCATGGACAAGGTTTATGGGTCATTATAGGGTTTTATAGGCCATTGAAACGTAAGGGAGGGGAACAGGGGCGTAGGAGCGGAATGAATTTCAGATTTTGAACACCTGACCACGAAATTCAAGGCTGAAAAGGGTTTGGAAATGACTCAAGTTAGCGAGGGTAGTGTTTTGTGGAAGCAAAGTGCGTCATGTCTTTAATTTGAAAACTGAATTTGCGTGGTTTTATTCTTTTGAAGTCACACTTCATTAAATAGTATGACAGGACAGACAATGTCATATTGAAAATACGTCGACCCCAAGTAACATGAGACCCTAAAGATGTATAAAAATATACCATCATGGATAAGAAATACGTGGTTATATTAAAGAGCGATTATATTTTCGTGATTGCAATGTTGGTAACATGGACAAAGTTGTTCATAATGATGAAGATGTGATCTAGTAGAAGAATATTGGAATTTCAAAAATAATTACCGCTGTGTCTAAAGCAGCCATGGACATCGCCAGTAGATGGGTGTGAAAGCTTTTACAGTGTCCAAGCTAATGCATATTAATGGTATCCGAGTTTAATACTGAGTATGACGCAAGTGATGACGTCATGCCTTGCCCTTTACGAGCCGTCGCTTTAACACCCGTGTAGGAGACGCGACAATGAACTTGAAACTAGCTGATCATACGGGATTATTGTTGTTGGATTAGGTTGGGAATTTTATGATGGATGATAGAATTCTATTAGAAAGAATATAAATGCGGTTTGTTTTTACTTTCCATCAAATGACTTATTAACCGACTTCCCAAAAAAGGAGAAAGTTCTCAATTCGATCGGTATATATTTTTTTTCTATGTATGTACACCGATTACGCCGAGATTTATGATCCGATTCTTTTTTTAGTTTGATGCGTAATAGTTTCCATTTGGTCCCATAAAAAATTGACATTGTTTGACCCAGTACTTTTCAATTTATGAAATTTTGTGTGTGTCTGCTAATAACTTCGTCGTTTATGAACCAATCTTGATGATTCTTTTTTTATTATTAAGGACATATTTCAAGGGTGGCACCATGATATAGAAACCGGGACCGGGTGATAGGATCATAGTAAATATTTGTATAGGACTACAACTAAAAATGAATAAATAAAAATCTTTTTTGCAATAAAACAACCGACTTCAAACACACCAAAAAGTAAAAAATAAACTTTAGAAGAAAAATCAGCTTCTGAAGTCGATGGCAAAAAAACGAAATCAAACAAACAAATGTCACCGACTTCAGAAGCTGATTTTTCTTCTGAAGTTTATTTTTAATACAAAACAAATTTTAATTTTTTCTTAGCATATATCGACATTGTCTGGGGGTAGATGCCGCATACGCACTTGCGGTCTGAGCCATCCAAATTGTAATAACAAAACACAATGTGACTGTGAAGTACCGTAACAAGATACCGCGTCTTCTGTCATATGCAAGCTATTATGCACCTTCCAGGATTTGGTGAGGCTAACGAGAGATACCCAGGTCACTACGTACCGGAGGAAGAAAAATTTAAGTCTTCTTCAAGTCGTGCCCATGAGTTGCAGAATGACAGAAGACATACTTCAAAATATAACATCAAAACGAAGACACCCATCAACATAGATCTGAACGCTTTAGTGAACATAACCGAAAGGGAAACGTACATAAAATATGTGGGTAGTTCAGCACTAACGAGGTTCGAGCTCGTTAGGTGAGCGCACTGCCCAGAAATGGGAGTTCCTTCGACTGTGACGACACATTCAGGCCAGTTGCCGAGCCGTTAATAGCAGTAATTGGTTAACGACGGTCACAAGTCTCTAAGAGAAATATCAACATGAAGCTGAAGGAATGATGATAAATAGGAGTAGAACCATTTTGATTTTCTGTGTCAATTAAGTAGCAGAGGTTTATGGTAGTAATACTAAAATGGGTTAAAATCTTCTTGCTAAAATCAAAAGAATTTAAATAAGTGGTCTTAAAGATGACCTCACAAGATTTTAAAACCAATGGCAGGAGCAAATCTATACAATGAATGAATTAAACGCCGCAAAACTAAAATATATTCAAACAAACAGGCAATAGTGATCACTAGATTTATCTCATAACCAGCACCTAGACCTTTTCTATCAACGATATCGATGATTGAAAAGACGTTAATGTTATAAACAATGAAAAATCTTACGTCAATGCTGTTGTTCTTATAGAAATACGACCCGATGTTAAAGCGATGGTCACTATCCCTAGACAAGCAATTCTGATATCTAACGTTCAATTGCCTCTGACTACTTTTAAGACTTTAAACTTCAATATTAAATAGTGCAGAGCTCTCGAAATTGCGTTTTAACGTCCATCGCCTGAAATTCGATATCGTTCAGTAACTTTAGAGTTGAATACTGAGACTGATTGGAAAACTATTCATCTTGCGATACTTTAATCTGAAACTTTTAGTTGGAAATACTTTCAAAAGGCAGTAGAATGTTTATCTTATTACAACAAATATAGGAAATAAGTCATGGTGATCATTAGTGTCTTCAAACAAAGGCCTTTATTAACAAACTTGAACAAGTTCCCCTATTTGTTCTTATTGTTTAATATGAACAACGAAGATGATTACAAAAGCCTAGAAACAATTGTTTAAATAAACAAACTTTTCACTAAGACTAACAAAATTGTTGTTCAGTCTAAATAATTTACAAGCGGCGCAAAATTCTCAACTTCGGGCGGGTCAAAGTAAAACGACCTTTACAAGATAAATTCCAAAGTTGAATATCCAATGAACAGAACATATTAAATTGTGTTAGGCCAGGGTAATAAATTTAAAACTTGCCACAGTCGAGTACATACCACTTCACATGAGACCTTCCCTCGAGATGTTTTCAGAGAGCCCTCGAAAATTACATGTTACTTTTTGTAACGTAGAACAAAGTTCGTCTAATAAGGACAGTATGTTGTTTAGAGATGAACATTCTGAGAATGCCGCAGAATTTTTACACGAAGCACTATTATGTTGAGAATTTGGGACGGTCTGACCTAATTTTGTTGAAAATTTTCGCTGGACCTCAATATGACGCGAAATTCAGACTAAGAAGATTATAGCCCCTAAAATTCTAGTGATTCTATTAGATGCTTTGCGAAAAGTGAACAGATTGAGGTTTATAATATGATATTAACTTGTAAGTACACTCCGCATCCCTATTAGTAAACAGCTCGATAGACTTTTGCTGACATTGCTACGTTGTATGGTTTCGTTCGCAACCTTCTATCAGTACTTCGCGCACACTCTGTACTGCGCACATAAAACTCCGAAATCTTTCCACTTCAAAAGAAAAACATTACACAAAGAACTTTTTGTAATTCAGCTTGAATTGAGATTTATAAGACCTTTATTTTCTTTAGAAATGGAGCGTAGATATTTATTTTATGGGCACATTAAGCGTAAAATTTTAGTGATATATTTTTAACAATTTAATGTAGTGTAACTGAATTGAATCAAGTTATAACGGCCAGCCATTTTACTCTTTAATGGACTTACAGAATCATTTTGAAATAAATTTAGTTTATATGTAGGAGGCATAACGATTTTTCTTGAAAATAAGTGTTCAGGTTTATATTCTATTTCTTAAATGTTATCAAAAATATTTTTCCTTAATCAATCTTCTATACCTTATCGGCTAATGTTCAAGAACCTAAAACCCCTCTTTATCCTTTTCCTCTTCAACGCATAAATCAATTATCATCAAAAGGAAGGTTTCCTCAGCCTCTATATACACCACTTTATAGGTAACTAAGGGCGAAGGGCGAGGTTTTACTGCAATGTAAAAGTCAATCTTCGTTATCCAGGGCTGCGTGGACGGTGGCTAATTTAAAAGCCTTTCAAGGTGACTTGGCTAATAAAAACTGCTGAAGATAAAAGATGTTGATTGCTGGATAGTAATGGTATTTGTCTGACTGAAATTAATTGGAGCGAGTTATCTTCTTGATAAAGCCTTGATAAAAGAAAAGAAAGACTTCTTTGTATTCTTTAATTAGATACAAGAGTGAAATTCTATCAACGATAACAATGACGGAAAGTAGTCAGTGGCTGGAAAGTGTAACGAAGTGTGTATCTTATCCTCAGAACTAACTGGGTTGTAGGGGTTAGCTAGGCAGTCGCGCATATTGATATTCAGCTGCATCCGGTTACACTGGTAGCCGATCCCTACATAAGTAGTTGGGTAAATGGCTAGGCAGTTGTAGTAGACGATGAGAGAAAATTTAATACTTTTTGGGAAAGATATAAGCTTCCAGATATAAGTCAATCTCGTTTAAAAGACGTTGTAGAGATACGAAATGCTATTTAGAAATACTAAAAAGTGATTCCCCCTTGTCTAGATTCTAATGTATCTACGAAGATGAATACCTAATCACACTAAATCTTAACTGGTGCCGTCAAAATAACAATCAACGTATGTTTTTCATCACAAATCTCAAATAAGAAAGGTTTATTAGATTTCCAGCCTATATGACGAGACTGTAGTAAGCTTATCTACACAAAATGGAACAATCTTTACAAACCATAACATAACAACATATGAACAAACCAGACGGTTATTATAATCAAGATTGCGTATCATATCACAAAAAGCTCATTACAGGTATTATCTAGGTTCTGATATATGTTATTGTTATATTGGATTCATAAATCAGGCGATATGGTACTCAACAATGTACATATGTTTTGATATAGGCCAAAAATATCGATAGATAACAGTTTTGTGGAAATATGAATGGGCCGAAGATAGAACCTTGGTGAATACCGTTGATATAGAGGGAAAATACAACTCTTTATTCTAGAATAACTGTAAATCTGGTATTCCATATGAAATTAAATGAGCTACCTAAATATTATTATATTTAAGGAAACATGCTATAATAATAATAATACTTTATTTCCAAAATTACAATTTAGCAGAATGGCACTACGTAGAACAGACTATAATTATGTATACATTTAAAAATTGTAATGATTCCACTGAGTTTAAACCTCTGGCACCCAAGCTAAGATTAAACTTGTGTTATGGGTGTCAGGGCTCTCTCTTTATACATTTAACTAAATAATTTAAACACGTTC
Organism: Diarsia brunnea; assembly: GCA_949774965.1. Lineage (NCBI taxonomy): Eukaryota > Metazoa > Arthropoda > Insecta > Lepidoptera > Noctuidae > Diarsia > Diarsia brunnea. The sequence continues at coordinate 13,530,469 of OX459013.1, read as the reverse complement.
GGAGTTACATAATATAGTGATTAGTGTCACTAGCGATTGCTGGAGCAAACGGTATGGTTAGCTTAATACATGGTTAGTCTAATACAAAAGCAAAAAATAAGAATAAAAAATAAAACAAAACTATAAAAATACCTATAACTATAAACTGTAGCCATTTTCTGAGTGTGTGTAAATGTGCTATGAACCCAGAATTGTAATCGTAGTTTATTTATGCGTGGTTTGTTTTCTTTTTTAATACCTGCCATGGTTGTTTTACCTACAGCTCGACTTAAAAGGGCTATTTTTGCTTAACGTTTAGTTATAGTATCTATATCCATATTGATTATTCTTATTCGATATCAAACAAAGAACATAAGAACTATGTTCTTTGTTTGATATCGATTTATTCATTATCTATTTAATTACCTGGCACGCTTTGTTTTTCTAATTTGAACTCTATTCTCATTCGCAATATAACCAATACACTTGTGTCCCTCATCTAAAGCTATAATATCATAAATCTTACCTGTAGTATTCCCGGACATCTCAATGATGCATTTGCTCTCCCGGGCGATCTCCCGGGAGTTGAAGGGGCGAACCCTGACGGCCACCTTTACCGACGACATGGCGGCTGTGGCTTCTTGCTCGCTCGTCAACCACTAGTGCATCTGTACGGGGCCGGATTTGTTACTGGAACAAAGGATTAACGTTAGGATGTGAAAGACAAAAAAAAAGGTCAAATTATGATGGATTTGGATGAAAAGATTGATGAATTTGGCAGAGTTGCAGTACTCAGGATCTAACTACATACGATTTATCCCTATCAGACATGTTCAGTCTATAATGTTCCTATCAGTAGGACACTAGCTTCCTCTGTGTGAGAGGAACTGGGCTTTATCGACCATGGGAGTAAGTAATTTTGATAAGTCATAAGTTCATAACAATAATTCTTGGAGAAAGAACAGCGTTCCGAAAGGTCCGACTTCTGAATACCGAAATCAATATATAGATAGAATATGTATTTAGGAATATTACTTAGCGAACTGATTCCAATGCAGTTCTTTAATTCATGTTTATCGGGATCAAGAGAACTCAAGTATTACTATTGCTGTAACGTAAAACTAAAATGTATCACAAAAAAAACCCTGAAAGTTTATTCATCTTTCGTAAAGATTTTCGCAATATAATTTTATTATAACCCGAAGAACGTAAGCCTAATGTGATTGAAAATGTTTTCTGAAGTAAATAATATCTATTTAGTGTAGGTCATACGACTATTGACCTTAGGCGTCATTAAGGTCAAACGAGTTCAAAGATTTGCAAATATATTATAAAACTTATCTAAATTAGCCAAAACTTAAGAAACAGCAAAGTTTTTAACATCAGCTGTTAGATTAAAGTTTTGCCTTCACGATTGGTTAATAGCGATATAATTACAATGATACGGTCTTTGTTCTATTTTTATTTTCATAACTGCCCTGAACGCGATTAAAATGAAACATCGAAGCAAAATCGATTAGCAGTTAGGTGGTAATCGAAACTAGGCCTTATTTATTAAATGCTTTTATAGTTGAATTTGCCTTGACGTGCCCTTTCGTCTCCGCCCCTGCTGTCATCGACCCGAGTATTCTGTTCGATACCCAGTCGTCGGACGGTTACAATACAATCGTATCTGCATTATTGCCTGGATTTGATACAAGTTACTGAATTTCTTAGAACTAAATGGCTTATGTTTTATATTCCATAGTAAGTACTGACAGCTCTTGAACGCGGTTTAGTAGTTTGGATTGCGTTCAATTTCATCGGGAAAATTCTCCCTAAGTAAAAATGTTACTTACACACTCACGTTTTTAGTATAAAGGGTCAGTAGAAACACGCGAACGGTAAAGACGATGCCGTGTTAGCCAAAATACTTTGGTCCAAAAATATAATAGAAATCATAAAGTAGAACACCAACATAACTGTAAAAGCACTCAGTATGTTATCTTTTATAACAATCTTGAACAATGCAGTACGGCTAGATTTTAACTTTAACTCTCATGTTGTTTTAAATTAGATATCAGATTTTTCTATCTAGGTGATTGGAAATTTGGGGTATCGGCTTCATTTAGCTTTAATTGTTTATTCAAACATGAACAAAACATTAGCTAACAGTCAAGATCTTTGAATGAAATAGGTCAACATCGTGATACAGTACAAGAAGGTAAGGTAAGAAGGTAAGCTTACTTGATATTGTACTACGAAAAGATTTTCCCCAGAAATAATTCCACACAAAGCTATGTAAATCTTCTCAAAGGCAAAGACACCCAAAGGTCTAAAGAAAACAAGCTTCGAATACAATTACTCACAAAACCGAGAACTACGCATTAAATGTTCCTAAGATCAGGTTCAAAGACATCGAAAATAAAACGAATAAAAAAGTCGACAATGACAAGAAATATTCGCTTAAAGGAGGAATAAAAGTCGGGGTATAATGAGGTTGTCGCGTGGGAGGGTCGTTGGAAGGCAAATGCTAGCTCCTCCAGGCGATTTCACAAGCAATAACAATTATCCAACGTTCTGGAATTACTGGAAATGTCTCCGTGACGTCATTGAAACGTTGCCGCTGATGGCATTCAAGATTCAGGGTGATTGCATTCCCGTCGGGGCTGCGGGTTGTTTGAAACAGATACCGCGGCCTCGACACGACGGGCTAAGAAGGAACATGGGTGGTTTTTAGTCAGTAGAAGTCTGACACTACCGCTCTGCCCAGAGCGGGAGGAGTCATTTGATGATTTACCACCCCCCAAAAAAAGCGTGTAAAAAATAAGTCTGAACGGGATGTTGAAATGCGTCATCTGATTGTTATGTCATCTTCACAATCGAATTCATGTATTCTTCGTTTTACAGTGTTTTATGAATCTTTTGTAGCTTCTTTGGAAGACTACTTACGTAAGTACTCCATTTATTTGCTAATGCACAAAACACGAGCTGTTGACTTAAGTCTACTTGAAAATATCAAATCATTTGTTATTTTCAGTATTGATATATCGACAAGTTAAATTCTGAAAACTTTTCAATGTTTTCAGATATACATTCATGAGTTGATTGATATTTAATGACACTCCAATCAATTTACAAGTCTCTAAAACCATCTTCATTACGTTTTGCAGTTGTTTCTTTTGAAAATGCTTCAATAACGGTTCTTTTTTTGCGTGTTCGACGTTTAAATCCAACTGCCGTCTAATTACCGAACGTCACGGCTCGCGCATGCGCTCTGACCGTTGCGCGTGCGTCTCAGCTGATTCGCTTTTTGCCCTATTATGGTTTTAAGTGGGGTATTGTGTTAGTATGACTAATGTCAGGTTATTTACGTTTGGTAATGATTTTGTAATCATGTTCTTTGAGCATAAAAGTAAGGAAACATCTTTACATAAAAAATATATTCTGTTTTAATTGACTTCTAAAAAAGGAGTTATTCATGTAACAACTGTGCGTAATAATCGATACGCATTGTTATAGCATTGTGCGTTAAATAAATTATAAGTACACTTCAGCTACTTCTAGTAAAATCACAATAAAGAAATTTTCTTGATTAGGTAGAGTTAATTCTGTTTATTTGATATTAAATTAGATCATAATACTAGAGTATTTATTCTTGTTTTGTTTAAATCATCAATACTTAATATTGTAATAAAACATTTTCAACAGCATACAATCCAATATTGTGCAATGAATCGCAGCCAAATCTTCAGCCAATTTAGTAAATAAATAAAACCGTTACCTACTCTCTTGGTGTCTCCGATTATGTAATTATAAAACGTAGCACAAACAATGATTTTAAAGAGCCGTTATATTCACTTGCACAAAAGAACGGTTTCACTGAAATATCCCGGGGGGTTACTGGACACAGCAACGTATGGACTCATGACGTTGTTCACTAGCACAGTTGCTCCCGCGAGCGCCGCGTTCAAAATGGTGAATGTTTTCCTGAAAACGATCCTCGCGTGCTGTAATTGGCCGCGGTCGAGTGCCCCCCGAGCGTATCGAAAGCGTCGGCCACCACGGCCACTGCACTACCAACGCACTTACGTAACATCCACTGCAACTAACATCTTCCAAAACCCTCAGCTAAGCTACCAACGTACGAGAGATCGAAGGGGCGGCCATGAAAAAACGTGTCGCAGAGATGACTCACCGCGCACACTAGCGCCACCTACAACCCTCCGAGATCGCAGATCGGTATCCGGGAAAAGCACATCGGAAGCCTTTAACCTTGGGCACTGCACTCGGCGCGGTTACATGAGGCGTGAACGGATCCGCTACGGACTTACCCGAATCCCCGTGCGGGTGGGACCGATGGCGACGATTTGAAACGCGAATTCACAAGGTTTGTTTTCCCAAGAGCTAGTAGCTCGGTCAGGTAGCAGCGCCGGCCGACATGGCGCGTCGCGAGCGGTTCCGCGGTGCTACTGCGGCCGCCGGCCCAGTCGCCGGAGAGGCCATGGCGACGCATGCGCGAGGCGCCCCAAGCCTTCGATCTAACGCCGCCATGCGCGCGCACCCCACACCGCAAATAACACAATCCTCACTAACCTGACTATTTCAACTGCCCGATAACTGACCAAGCGTGTTCCAATTGACATTAATTACTGTTCAAAATATCCACACCTTTTATGACGTTACTTTATCGTTCGCAGCTATCGTCATCGCTGAAACAACCCTTTTGCGACGCAATCGTATTAGTTAAGGTTCGTCGCAGTCTCCGCCTCCCCTACACCCACATATGAAGCTATTTGCTCGAAAGCTTAGGGCGTGATGAATTATGGCAGCGTTGTCTTAAACAAATATATCACATTGACAATGTACATTAGGGGTTAGCAGGTATCTAATTGAAGATGCAAACAAGAGGAAAGGGCCCACCAAATCTGGGGTGTAAGGCACTGGATGATTCGAGGCACGTACGCTTTGATTCCAGTACTCTTGATCAACTTGATCGGTGACCTGTCTTGAATTTTGATGCAAGCAATTAAAATGAACCAGTATTGTACTCCCTAGCCATGTCTTCCAGCGAACTTCTTATAACTCGAAAAATATAAGCGTTATTGGCTCTATGACAAACGGACAAAAACTACATTAACAGATGAAAAAAAGGTCCTTACTAACTTAAATATAATTGAAAGTCAGACCTCAAGGATAACATAAAACAGAACACTTTCAGGAAATGGATCAAGTTTCAAAACACACCTGAAACTAACTTATTCAGAGCCCCGTGAACCTCCTCAGTAAGTCCGCTGACGCTAGCAGACACCATAAATCATTGTGTTGGCGAATCTTGGGTCAAAGGACCAGACAAACGACGCACTTACACCGTGGGGCAGAACGGGTGGTGACGCAATGGGATGTATCGATTCGCTTTACACCGATATCTGGACCTGTGCTCAAATAAGTACATTGAAGACAAGACTAGGTACATTCATTGAGACTTGAGAGTCCCTTCAGTTATTTTACGTCTATATAGTCAAAGATCGGCCATTCCTTCGTTGCAATAGGGTTGGTAGTGAGTTGCTGTCAGAGGTAAAAACGAGTGTACAAGGAAAAGGGACTGTAGTCATAGCTAGTATAGTCCAGTTTTCAGTAGCTGTTCGTGCCTTTCTAGAAAGATGACGCATCGTCGCTTGACGGGCCGACATCGAATGCATGTCCACATTCTAGAACAATGTAGTACTTTTGTAATGAACGAGCAGTTTGGCAGTTTTATCAAAAGAGGTATCAATTAAGATGACAAGTATCGAAATAACATTTTTGTAATGCACATTACAATGTACATCTTTAACATACCAATTTACTAAAATCCCCTTAAGCATCGGAAGACACGTTATGCAGTTTTTTTTTCTTTTCAGATCGATGACTCAGATTTTGTCCGACCAGTACGTAGCAACGGACAGCTCTTTTTTTTTTTCGGAGGTTGGGAAATCATCAAATGACTGCTCAGCTCTAGGCAGAGCGATAAGGAGTGTCAGACTTCTACTGATTAAAAACCACCCATGTTCTTAGCCCTTTGTGTCGAGGCCGCGGTATTTCTTTCGAACAACCCGCAGCTCCGACGGGCGAACCTGGACAGCTCTGACGTTTGCTTCGTTGAAAGTGCTCGCCAAGCAAGAGAGGATGAACGAGGACTCAAACTCAAGTTGGTTGATTGTCATTTATAGATCGTTGATAGTCGTAACAAGTCTGACAGCAGCCTTTACACTAGGGCTCTTGTTTTACCCAATCAGGTCAGGCTCTATGTTAAATACTGATATTCAGCTGCCTACGGATATACTATAAGCAGACCCTAATATAGTTGGGTAAAGTTGGGTTGGGCACAAATAAATATAATTTGATTTATTGTTATAATTGTAGTAGGTAATTATAAAAGATTTAGTGTATATTAGAAATATTATTGTAATTGAAGTGTAAATCTTATTTTTTTTGTAATCTGTAATACTGGACTATAAAAAATAAATAAATGGATAATTTTAATAATTGAATATAGGTACTATATTTTAATATACTATATTTTGTTTGATGACTCTAATTGACTGATATTTTAAAATCATTAATTTAATAATAATAATTTTATGGATGACCTGAAACTTTTTGCCCCCAACGATTTGCAACTGATGGAGCTACTGAAGGTCACTGAAGCTTTCAGTAGCGCCATCAGGATGGAATTCGGTGTGGACAAATGTGCGGTCATGCATGTAAAGCGAGGGAAGATTGTGGAGTCTGTGGGAACCCAGCTCACAGATTCCATAAATCTTAGATCCCTCTCAGCAACCGAAACCTATAAGTATTTGGGTATATCGGAAGCGCTGGGCATCAACGTTGCCGACATGAAGCAATCGTTGAGGGAGCGCTTCTTTGGCCGCCTGCGAAAAGTATTTAATAGTCTTTTATCAGGCGGAAATAAGGTGCGTGCCTTCAACGGTTGGGTCATGCCGGTTTTGATGTACTCTTTCGGCATACTCAAATGGACTCAAACAGAGCTAGACGCCCTGGATAGGCGGGTCCGTACATTGTTGACGGCGTATCGAATGCATCACCCACGTTCTTCGGTTATGAGACTGTATATCCCACGGAAGTGTGGAGGTCGAGGCTTTTTAAATGCTAAGACTCTCCACAATCGTGAGATATGCAGTCTCAGGGAATATTTCCTGGAAGCCGACATGGGGATGCATCGAGACGTTGTCGCGGTGGACAAGGGCCTTACCCCGCTCGCCTTGGCTAAAGAGAACTGGCGCAAACCTGTAGTTCTTGACACTAACGACCGCATGGAAGTATGGCAGAGTAAGGAGCTTCACGGACGCTTTTTCCGGGCCCTACACGGGCCTGATGTAGACTTCTTAGCGTCCGTAGCCTGGCTACGTTCCGGGGAACTCTTCGGAGAAACTGAAGGTTTTGTCTGTGCAATTATGGACGAAGTTATGATGACGAATAACTACCGGAGATTTATTGTGAAGGACGGTACGGTTGACATATGTCGGGCATGCCACCGTCCGGGTGAATCAATCCGTCACATTATCTCTGGGTGTTCTCGTCTGGCTAACGGAGAATACTTGCATAGACACAACCTTGTAGCCAGGATTATCCATCAGCAACTTGCTCTAAAATACAACCTTGTGGAATCGGAAGTGCCGTACTACAGGTATGTGCCCGACCCAGTTCTCGAAAATGGCGATATCACACTGTACTGGGATCAATCCATCAACACTGACAGGACTATTATGGCTAATAAGCCTGATATAGTGGTGGTGGATCGATCAGAGCGGCGCGCAATGATTGTTGACATAACCGTTCCGCATGACGAGAACCTCGTGAAAGCCGAGAAAGATAAGCAAATCAAGTATCTTGACTTGGCTCGCGAGGTTGTTGACATGTGGAGTGTGGACTCAGCGATCATTGTGCCGATAGTCGTTACAGCCAATGGCTTAATTGCCAAGAGCCTCGATCAACACCTGAGGAGGCTCTCGTTGGGCAGCTGGATCAAGGGCTTGATGCAGAGAGCGGTACTACTGGACACGGCTCGCATTGTTAGGAGGTTCCTTTCTCTGGAGCCCTGACTGCCGGTAGCTTGGACCCTGTTCCCGATACCGGTGGGCTACAATTTTTTATATTTTTAAATGTTTTTTTATATTGATATAGAAATGTTTAAAAATGTACTAAATTTGTTAAAAAGTTAATAAAGGGAATAATTGTAATTTTATGTACACAAGATATTTGCACGCCATGAGAAATGGCAGACATGTCGTGAGCCACTATTATTTATTATCTTGCATGCATGTATTATTTTATTTTAATTCTGTATGTAAACACATGTTTAAGCAAATAAAATTTCTTATTCTTAAAAAGGTTAGGCAGATGATGACGACATTGTAATGATTTTTGTATTCATCACAAATATGTTCCAGACGTTCTATCCAATACAATTAATGAATAGTAATACAATCGATTGACATTACTGCTGCCATATTAGTCGGAATGCCTTTTGGGCACGCATTAGAGCATAACGCAGCCATAAAAGAAGTTTATTAAGGGACCCTTACCACGGGTCACCTCTCTTTCAGAACCTTTTATAAATTTTTCATGTTATTGGTCCTAAGCAATGTCATTTCTGTAGATGTCTTTATTTAGAGAACAGCTTGGGTTTAGGACGACAGATTACTAGAACAATCTAGATCGTTGAGAACGAATTGTTTAAACAAATCTGGAGTGGATTCGTGGAGAATGAGTTGCTTTATGAATATAAATGTCTTTTCATTTATGCTGGTGCGTAAAAAAAATATAGATGGACTGTGTGAAAGATGATATGCCTAGAAAGGAGCTGACTACTGAGATGACGAGTATTTGTAGTTCATGCTGACCGATCCCAAATAAATTGGGATAAAGGCGGGAGAGTGATGATGACGCTGGTGTGATAAACTGCTAATTCGTGTTTCTTGCAAGCATTTATTCTGTTCTGGCTTCTGGAGTTGTAGTCAGTACCCAGAATTACCGGACCCCTCGTATAAAGAAGAAGAGAGTAAGTGGTGCGAGAAGAGGGGTCAAGTAATGCTGGGCACTGACTGTACCATTTGCTTCCAAGAAACTGAAAAGTTTTACATAAAACAAAATCCCAAAAAACTATGACTCCTCAAATATTTAAAAACCTAAACCTTACAGTGTACCTTTCGAGTAAGCGGTGGTTAAATCCGAATGCGTGGACTCAACAACGCGTGAGAGTATTTTACGAGTACATCAAACAGAACCTTCGGATTCCCCGCCTACTCGAGTGCCCGCGGATTTTCAATGTCAACAGAAGGAAAAGAATGCCCCTTTATGTTCACTTAATGGACTAAAGGGTTATTCGTGGTTGTTCGGGGCACATCAAGGCTCTTTTCATTATCGTCATGACATTTAAACGGCTTTCCCGATTTATTTTCTTTGTCTGGATGAAGCTGCGTTTATCTTTATTTCATATTTTCGGGTTGTATAGAATCTATTTTTGTTTGGACACTAGACGGTTTTATTTTGGCTTTGGTTGCTGAAATATCGCCAGGTAATTATGTGCTTTGTATGGACGAGAACGTCTAAAGCAAACAATTTGTTGTGTCTATTTGTTTATTTGCAATAAAGTATTTATTTCTGGCTAGAAAGGAGGTGAAGAAAAATACATGCAGCGCCCACCCCAAAGAAATTGGGATAAGGGCAGGAGTAAAAGGAGGAGGATATAATTCGACAATCTAGGTACTTGTATTTTTCTGTTTCCTCCATTTTAGATCCTTTAATCTTCTTAATGAAGGCCATAAAGAGAGTCAAACTAGATTAGACGTAAAATAAGAAAACAATGTGCTGAAACGAGCCCAAGATGTGAGGGTCGTGAATGGGGTTAACGGGAGCCTTCAATCTTAATCTGACAGGGGTTGAGCAGTAAGCTGTTGAATCACGCGAGACCTATTTACTGAAGAATAAACAAGGGTCTAAATTAAAATGGCGTAAAATAAAAGTGTTATGGATAGTCATTTGGGACTAGGGGACGCAAAAGAAAAATCTAATAACTGTTTTCACTAACACTTAAATATTATAACATTGTCATTATTACGCTTGTATTGGATTCAATTAATTGTCGCATATGGATGGTGGGTGCAGACGGGCATTAAAAAAATAATAATTAATTTAGCACAGTTAGCCAGGAGTTAATGACATTCTCAACAATCTTTGTAGCATAATATGGTATCAATTTGCAGAAACAAAACATAGTACACGTAGGATAATCATTATTGTCAATTATTGTTAAAATAGCTTGAAAGGATAATAAACAAAGTTTGAGACACAAATTGTAAACCATCGAACTATTGATTGCTGGTGGTGGTCGGTCTATTCAGTAAAACAAATTGTATTTTATCATATTTATGTTTGCCTTTAAGGTATCTATGAGCCTGAAAATAAATCAATGGTGTTGTTGTAAACATCTTTGTGATCTTAAACCTTTGTTAGTTAATTTTTAAAGCCTACAAAAACTACTATAGGAGGCTGGAAAGTTCTACAAAGATAATAAAGAGGACTAGAATTAACGAGCAAGTCTTTAGCACTCTTAGCTATTTTCGAGAGGTATATAAATGATAAATTAGTTTTACGGTTAGTTGGACTCAACATAAATGCTCATTACACTCAACAAACGACCCTCCAATGATTAAATTTTAAAACTAAAATTCATTCATGAGATATGTTTTTTTATTATTAAAACTAATTGCTTTGAGGCACGTATTTATCAAAATTGCAGTAAATAAATATCTTGCTTAGACTTTAATAAATAATAGTCTAAATTAAACCTATCGTAATCCGTTTTAGCTTCGCAAAAGTAGAATTTATTATTTTGACCTTGTTTTTCGTACATTGAACGAATTTATCCAAAATAATTTTAAATTACTTTGTTCGTTTTAAAAGCTGAAACTGTAAGATATATATCTTCTCTTAGGCCGCTTTAACAAACGTTACTAAAGTCGCATTTAGGCTAAAGATATGTTCCCGTCTCAATCTTGCACTTGAAGTTTGACAATTGTGTGATAATAACAAGAATAATACCCGAAGTACAGAATGCATGTTAATACTGACTTACTAACAAATTACTCCAGAGACCTTAATAATAGACTTAAATTATTGTAAGAAATTGTTCATTCAATTCAATTTACAATCAATTTCGCAAGTTTCATTCTTTATAAATGTTTAGTGTAATTAATAACGAAATAATTAAAATTATATAATGACTGTAATCCAATAACTTTATATCCAGCAATTTGCAGAGCCCTTACAGGGTGTATGTTAATACTGTGCCATGAAATTTTAATGCATGCTACATGCAACTAACCAGTGTTGGACATGTAAGCATACATAAATAAATATATATAGACTTGGTAACTATCGTCTACTAATTTTAGGCTTGAATCGTAACTATTACACAGCGCTTCAGTCACATAAATCAGCAATGAGGATTACAGACTGCAACTAAAATGTCTAATCACAACTAGTGATTAACGGTCTTCCTCGCCCACGACAAAAAACTGCAATACATCAGTTGTTAGTGTATCAAGTTCATACCGAACATGTGGCGACATCTACATCGCCATATACAAACTACGCATCATAGTTGACGTCACACAAAATCTAATAGAGTTAGAGTCATTACCGGTAGACAGTGGCCCGAAAGTCTGACAACCAGTCTTACCAAGGGGTACCGTATTACCCAATGCTAACTGGTTTGTGGAGATCTGAAAGGCGCTCCATCCCATATCTTCCCGTGGGTGTCGTAGGAGGCGACTAAGGGACTTACCAGAGAATGGGCAGCAGCGTTCTCTGTGCCTTCGTAACAACCGTACTGCGATCGCCAACCCGCTTGCTAAACGTGGCGATTATGGCAAACCCCCCCTTCTGGGGGAGGCCTATATCCAGCAGTGGACGTCTTAAGGCTGAAATGATGATGAAAGGCGGTCGCTCCATGTAAAATACTGGTATTCAGCTGCATCCGGTTAGACTGGATGGCGACCCCAACATAGTTGAAAAAAGCTACGCAGATGATGATGAGAGTCGAGTTATCTCCAAAATGTTTTAAAACAGTACCAGTAACAGTTAAATTGGGATATTTCATAATTTACTATTACTTCTTTTGAGTTCCCCATATTTTGGCGTTGCAACCACCATGATTACGGATAAATAATAAGAATCATGGTACCCGCACCTAAAACAACAATTTTCGCGAAGTAGCCCATCAGACGCAAAACGCATTTGGTCGGAGCATCCTGTCTTTCAATATAGGAAAAGGAAGTTTACACCACACTCCTCATCCATCTACAAAAAAATATTTGACCTGAAAATGTACTTATGAACGCGTAAGATTTTTTAATGAGCAAAAAACTGAAATCTGATATGACCTCCCACGCATTGTTGTTGTTTCGGGACCGTAGGCGGAATCACAATGACTGTTTAATGATGATACAGCCACAGTTGGAATACTGACGCTGGTATATTACAACAGAATTTTTAAACACTGGCCATTATTCTTTACATAAAAATTACTGCGGATTATCCATTATCTAATTCGTATAAAATTGATAAACTGCCAACTGTGGAGGTTCGTAAATGGCTTGTCGTTAATTGCCTCCCTATATATTTTTGTATTGTTAGCTGTGAACCACCCAAAGATAATAAAATATTAAACACATAATTTTCAATACTTCTCTTGTCTTACGCAACTAAAACAAACTCAGAACATTATTGATCTGTAATCTTTACTTATACAACAATACACTACCCGAACAGATTTCCGTTCTCTGATTGCGTCGTTGCACCACCCCAAGGGGTTGCGTATAGGGCTTTCAATACCGGTATTACGGGATCCCGTAATACCGTGATCCCGGATTAAATATGGGCCTTTTTCAATACCGGTATTGACGCCTCAATACCGTGATCACGGTATTGCAAACAATACATGTATTATCGTAAATTTAATTGCATGTTTAAAATATAATAATGACACATGAAACGTTCTAAGAGACAGTAAGACAATGACTGATCATGAACACGATATGACCATAGAAGAACCTTCTACTTCATTAAATACGAGCAGTTGAAATGATATCGCGCGCAGGTTTGACTATTTTCAGCCTTCGACTCAATTTTGGATTCCGAAAAGGCTTTAGTACCGTAGACAGCATACATACGCTGCGTCAGGTTATACAAAAGACTGAAGACCTGCCTTTCTGTTTAGCGTTTGTGGACTACGAGAAACCCTATGATTCGATCCAGACTGCAGTGTACTGCAGTGTCTCCAACGGTCCCAAATCGATTGCAGGTACATCGAGGCGTTGAAGTGTTTGTACATAAACGCCACCATGTCAGTTGGACTTCAGGACCAGACCTCGGAACCTTTTTTTGTGTGACAGGGAGACGTCATATCTCCGAAACTGTTCACACCTGAACTGGAGGATGTCTTCAAGGTTCTGGATTGGAGAAGACTTGGCATCAACGTCAGTTTGCCGACGATATAGTGGTCATAGCTCAGTGGGTCTTAAAATAAACATGGACAAAACCAAAGTCATGTTGAATGTTCACGTAACACCCACACCTTTCAAAATCGGAGACTATACACTCGAAGTTGTGGACGATTATGTCTACCTGAGACAAATGGTGTAAATGGTTCAGTTAGGTAGGTGTAACTTCGAGGAAGAGTGGTAATCGTCGAATCCGACTTGGCTGGGCAGCATTCGGGCAGTTACGCGATATTTTCTCGTGTGTGTTGCCAATGATTCGACCAATAAATGACCTGGTGAAGGTTGCGGGGACCCGTTGGATGCGCGCATGGGACCGGTCAAAGTAGCGACACCTGAGGGAGGCCTATGTCCGGCGCGTTCATGTTCTACGCGCGCCTTAAAAATATATCAGGAACATGGAAGGGTCGACGCCCGTCGGGGCTGCGGGTTGTTCGAAAGAGATAACGCGGCGGCACAAGGGCTAAGAAGCAACATGGGTGGTTTTTAGTCTGTAGAAGTCGGACACTCCCTTTCGCACTACCCAGTGCGAAAAATTTGATGATTTCCTAAACCCCAAAAAAAAGGGTGGCCTATGTCCAGCAGTGGACGTCTTTTTGCTGAAATGATTATTAATGATGATGAGTGAAAATGAAGACCCATCCATCCACTCCTATCGGCAGCTTAGAGATATTTACTCGACTATTGAAGTAGAGCGTGCTTTTTTCAGTAGGCTATTGCGAATGATGGCTAATAGCTAATTAAGCTATACTTACGTTTCTACAAATATTGATACATTTGTTGATTACATGAGAAATTTCAATACTAATAAAAACGTATACTTTTTGATATTTGTACTTTTCAAACTCCATGTGAAATGCCTTCCTACAAAAAGACTTGATATAGTTTAAGTTTTGAATATATTAAATCTTAGTCCTTTCTAATTAAATAATCAACCAATACCAAATTGTTATATCCGAAAGCTATTTTATCATAAATAAGAACAATGAAGACTGTTTTAAAAATAAAAAACACGTACTTTAAAGGTTATTAGGTAATACCGGTATTAATACCGTGATCACGGTATTGACCTGCAATACCGGTCTTGATACCGGTATTGAAAATATCCGGTATTTGAAAGCCCTAGTTGCGTAACAAATATTGGTATGAAATTGAAGTACCCTCTACCCCCGCAATCCTCAATGGAATTCAAACCCATGAAAGCGAAATACCTTCAAGTTTCGCCAAAATGAAACGTAAAACGTTCCCAACCGATCGGGACATTCGATAATCCAAATATTTGATGATGCAAAACTGTCCAAGAAAACTACGGATAAAGAAAAGAGGAAAGGTTATTTCGCTGTAGAAAATATTAAGATCTGTCTGCCTCTATAACTATTTTCAGGCCTCGTGTACGAAAATTTAATCTAAAAACAATAAAACAAAAATGTAATTAAAATTGTGGAGTCACGCCTTCGCATGTTGAAAGACCATTACGAAGCGAAGCAATTAAAACAAAGTCCAACGTAATAGTCGTGTAAATTCATCTGAAAGTTTTGAAAGGAAAGAACCTTTTTGATGCTGATCTAGTAGTATTTTTAGAACTTAGAGTAAAGGATAATAAACTTTATTACAAAGAAGATAAAACTTTCTGGAAGTCTAAAATTACAGTTTAGGTCTCTGTAACGGCTTACTCTGAAATGGCAGTCCTATTGAAATTATTGTTAAAATCTCTTGATGTCAATGGCAATGTTATTCCGAATACCCTTCTGGACGACTTCATATTATATTTCAAAATATCTTAACCTCATTGGTCAGATTGAGACCTAGTTACGGTGGCGCCACCTACAATGACTTTTTAGCGTTATTGCCATTTTCTTAACACGTGTTTTATTCTATTTTCAACTCGCAATACATAAGCAAGACATTTTTGTTCTTATATGCTTATCCTTATTTAGCTGCGAAAGAGTCCACGTACTCTTGAATATAAGCTTAATTAAATGTCAGTTTTCTAGCTAGAAGCTCCATATATCCATGCTGGCGGCTGTTCCCGTTCCACTGACGTTGTTGTGACATAACCCACTGCCTCGGGCATCGCCCACGTCCACAATATATTATTAACGTGCTGTTCTGCAAGACATTTTTCTTCGCCTTTCCGTCGAAGAAAAGTTCAATTTTTAAATGTTGTTCAGCATTTCAAATACTCGGTTTAAAATTGCGACTCATGCCTGACTAGAATCACTAAACACGTTGATATCGATTTCAATCAGAACTTGATTAATTTGTTCGTAGCTTATACGAAATCAGAACAATTTAAACTTTGGTCCTTCGAGTCGAGACGGTTGTTTTGCCCTAAGTGCACAAATAGTAAACCTAATCGAACCATGGTTGCACTGAAAACTTTCCGTCTTCAGAGAATTGAGGTGTTCTTCAGGACTTCAGTTTGTTGCCCAAAACTTTGCCTTGTTTGTGTGGTCTTAGCTAGTTTGGAGTTAGCTTCCGAAGGCAATCCCCGTAAGACGAGAATGGATCGTTAAAACAGCTTTATTTTGTAGAAAAGTACGTAGTTGAATGTTATTTTTATGGTCCAGAAGTCAACCATGTTCCTAGATAAAATCTTCTCAGATTGTGATTTAAAACTTCGTCTAGAAAATACATCCCTCACACTTCTATATTCAGCAAGGAATAACATCTTCAAGAGAATATATTTTAAGGGATCAATACATTTTCCTGTAACATTTCTGCAAGATTGACAAAGACAAATAGAGGTGCGACCTTACGACGTCTAGTGGGGCCCAAGTTCACGATTGTGACATGAATATACCTATCTATAGCAAACGGTTGCAAAGTCGGCTCAAATTGCAAATAAGACTTTAATTAGATACAAACGGGTTTGCCGCTTCAATTAGGGACTTATTTACTTGTTTCTTCGCCTGTGGGACTACGTTTGCCTACCTAAGGATCTTATAGTAACCGTAGAGGGGTTATTTCATAGGCATAAAATTAGTACAGCAAGGCTACAAGTCTTAGGACCTACATTAGTTAGTCGTCACTGTATTCAAAGTCTTGTGTATCGTTATTAAAGTGATAATTTCATCTCGTGAGTGCTGACATGGAAGCTCACAAAGGAAATTATGCGCGAAATTAAATTGTGGGCTACGTTAGGTTCAGGAGTTTATTAAAGCACAAGACAAAATGTTATACGTGAAACGTATTACCTTACTTTATTTAATTACTGTCGCATAAACAATTTATAAGGCTTTGCTGTTGCTTCGCGATAAAGTATAACACTTTATACTCCATTTATTAGTCCTTTTTGTACCAGGGTTTCAGGGACATTAATGCCTGTCCTAAGTATCTGAATTTTTAAGACTAACAATGTTTTATACGTTTTTCTATCTAATAAGGGAACATATTTTTGTCTTGTTACTGGGATGTCTTGGGTGCAGACGTCTTCAGCCCACCTCATGAATATTTTAATATTTAACAGTGCCGATGTCCTTGTCAAAGGGTGCCGCGTCGGCTTGTTTGTTGCTAGCGCTACACATCAAAGAAATCGATGACGTCACCGTGTTGGTGATTGATCTTGTTTTAACGCGTCAGATTTTGTGTTGACACTTTGGGAATATTTGCATGGTAAGGGAGTGATATGAGAATTTTCTCAAATCACTCAAAAGTTAGGTAGGTAGTAAGTAGTAAGTTTTTTAGAGATATGCGAGTTATTTTATTTAGTTTTATGTTAAGTTAAAAACAGCCGTGAGGAAAAGGAATGTCGTGTAACTTGCGTGTGCTTTGGGTACATCTTTTTAGGGTTCTGTACCCAAAGGGTAAAAACGGGACCTTATTACTAAGGCTTCGCTGTCCGTCGGTCTGTCTGTCACCAGGTTGTATCTCAAGAACCGCGATAGCTAGACTGTTGAAATTTTCACAAATTTTGTATTTCTGTTGCCGCTATAACAAAAAATACTAAAAACAAAGTAAAATAAATATTTAAGGGGGGCTTCAAACGCGATTTTTATAGATAATGGTACGGAACCCTTCGTGCCGGCCTGGCCTGCCTTGGCCGGTTTTTATCTTTCAGGGCTATCCCCACAACACATAACATCAAGCCTCTTTATAGAGATTTTATGGTATAAATGTCTAGACCAATTTCTGATGTTTTCGAAACCGTTATTAAAGTCAACGTAAGTCAAACCTAATTTCTGAAGTTAATAACACCGAATAACAAAATTAAAACGTCTGAGACTCGGTAACAAATTAACAATAAACATTTAAATAGCTTCTGTCACAACAACGTTCAGCTACAAAACACGAACTTAACGAATTACCAAAACAAATTACAAATGCAAAGAAGTGGTTTAACCCTTTTGCCCTTAATATCACAAAATATACATTAATATACTACCCTCGTACAGCAAAACGGAGTATCTCCAAAATGTTGAAAATTCTGAATATTTTTTATAATCCCATCTGACTGTTTGTCCATTGCAATGCTGCTTGTATATTGCATTGTGTATTGTGCATTGATTCTTACATCAGATATACTATCCTTTTATTATTATTTAACTTTTACCTTTAATTTTGCAGTAGTGACGAATATTTTTTCGTTAACATAAGGTTTATGACAGAGATATCATACATAAGATGGAAAAGCTAACTGGTCTTAATTGCCATGACCATTAAAAAACAGCTTAGAAAAATGTTCAAATGTCAGTTTTGTACTAAATGTACACTGTGTTCAGCTTTATACAAAATGTGCCAACCTCGGTTTTGTTATAAGTAAGTTAAAAATGTATTTTTAAGCACAGGGTAATTAGTAATTAGGATGCATAATGGGTGATACTGGACCTAATTTACAATAATTTGACTCCAATTTTCTCGAAACACAAATAGTAAATTTATTGAGTTACTGCTCTATGCTACGGAGCAGTTTATCCAACGTTTTAACTAAAGTAGTGCAAGTTATCGTTCGGATCTAAACGAGCTACATCAGATCCGCATTTCCTTCAACACGCTGAATCATGTTCCGATTTACTTAACGGCAAAAAAGCTAACAAAACTGTAGTGACTACGTGAACGACCAAAAAGTAAAAGTACAGTCAATGCCCAGCATTACTTGAACCCTCTTCTCACCTCACTGTGGCCCTTTTCTTCTTTATACGAGGGGTCAGGTAATGCTGGGCCTTGACTGTACACGGTTTTTTGTGCTTAAAAATGCGCTACTGAACCGTAACACAAACTTACTCAATAGATTCTTTACTTAAGTACTGATGTCATTTTTATTATGATGTTTTTATAATGACAGTGAATTTTTACTGTTAGATCGCTGTTGTCACGTAAATATAATATAAGATTTATTCCGTTAGTTTTAAGATGACAAATACTATGCAATGAGTAAGCAATTGTAAAATGTTTATCTGTTTCATATTTGGAGGTGCCTGTGATGACGGGTAATCCATACTAATATTATAAAGCTGAAAAGTATGTTTGTTTGAACGCGATAAAATCAGGAACTACTGGTTGAAATTGAAAAAATATTTTTGTGTTGGATAGTACATTTATCGAGAAAGGTTATAGGCTATATAACATCACACTACGACTAAAAGGAGCGGAGCATAAATGAAAAATGTTGCAAAAACGAGAAAAGATATTCCTTTTTGAGAGCTTCCGTTGCGTGCGCTGCGAAAACGGTTTAAGTTACGCAAATATCATGTATGAAGGAATTGTTTTTCTTTTAAAGTTCTAAAAAAAGAGTCCGCGACAGCATATCTTGTAAGATTAACTGTAACCATTTTTTACGATTAATATGTTTGAATAAAAATAATTATTTTTTGCGAAGCTCATTGTTAAATAAGCTTCGCAAAAAATAAAATTAAAAGAGTAAAGTTACGTTAAATCCAACATTTATGCAAAATTGTACGGTTGTTAAAAAGCATTTCATCCACCAACATGTTCATTTTTCAAGTACCCTACGTACGTACGTACGTATAGTCCCACCCGAACATAACCCGTACCCTTTTTTCCAAGCTTTCATTACATTCAGGAACTCTCATAGAAGTTCAACGACCCGTCTCATGTCAAACAAGTTCACAACAAGACATCTCAAAGAAGTTTCCGGGCATTAAACTTAACAAGGAGATAATCGGGCCGGATTATCCGAGTTCCTTCACCCAAACCGGATAATAATATGAGAAAGTATAACGGAGTGATGAAACCCAACCAGATAATTTCGTTTATTCTATTTACTGATATTGGAAGATGTTTTAGGATAAAAGGACTTGAGTGATAATAGCCTTTATAAATATGTATTTGCGTGTCAAAAATTCCTTGCCCGTTTGATTTGGCCTTGCAATTTTTTTTTTGCCCTCAAATATTATATGGTATCTTTAACTCTTAACGTTTTATACAATACTAGCTGATCCCGGCGACCGTTAATAGTGTCTATTAGAAATATTACAATCACGATTCAAAAGACACGTGGCGCCATCTTTTATCTTAATGACGTTACTTTTTTTTTAGGGAAAATTACTTTTTCACCGTACAAAAGTGCCCAATGTCCGTTTCTGTCTACCTGACAACGTAGGTATATGCAAAATTTGAGGGTGATCGATTCAGTGGTTTAGGCGTGAAATATAACAAACAAACTTTCGCATTTTAAATATTAGTTAGAACTTTTACGAAATAGAATAGTAGTTCTAAAAATAAATCCAATTCTCGATCCATTTATATAAACCCAATTCTAATACAAACCTTCATAGTTTTATTTATTTAAACAATTCCATTCAGTTTTCAGAACACTCAGCATCGAATCTGCTATTAACCCACACATTCCATACCAAAACGTCCTTTAGAATAAAAATACCAATAAAAGTAGATCCACTGACAATGTTACTCTTCGCTATAAAAAGATACAGTTCCCAAGACTTGTAGGTGTCAGTCCCCTTTGGTTCGGGGATCGTTGTACCACGGGGCCTGGGGGCAACGGCCATGTGTCCCACAGACATTAACGGTCTCTCTCGAAGTGTCGGGGTGATTCGCGAGCGATTAGTTTGTATAAGGCCCAATAATGGAAATGTTGGATGAGGGTAATATAAAAGTTGTTTGGGTAAATTATTTGGATTAAAATTAGATAAGATCTCTAATTATTTGGACTAGAATTAGATGGGAAAACCTGCTAAAAAATAAACGGTGAGTATAATTGTGCTCCATTAGGTATAGTAATTGCCCTGACTTATCACTTACGTGTAGGTCATGGATTTAACTAAACCCAGACGGGTATGTCTTGTGCTATTATCAATTTTATCAGCTCTCAAAACGGTGAAGAAAAGTTCTGGAGGAAACCGGAATGTGTTAAAGACTTCGAAGACATGTCATATCTATCAAACTTCATTAGAGTCGCGTGGTCGAGCGTTACAGAGAGGAGGTTTGGAAGAGCGAAAACATCATAGGTTGATTATGGTATTCAATGGGAACATTTCGAACATTTTGTTAAGATTAAACAACATTCCTTTATCTTCAGGCTGGCCCAAAGACTTACATAAATATGATTCAATACAATTTGTGATTGTGTTAGTAAATAGAACTATGTTAGTAACACTTCTCTTGTGCACTACGTCACTGTGTTAAAATGTCAAGGTCATAAGGGAGAGAAGGTCTTGATCTGTTGGCCAAATTAATTTTAATAACAGGGATGTTTACTGACAAAAAAAATATGATTCTAATTAGTCCGTCTGTTAGATTCATCATCTGCCTAGCCTTTTCTCAACTATGTTAGATTATCGAAAAATATTGGATACGTTTTTTTGTTTTATCAAGTCATTAAAAATTGACGAAGATAAAACGCGTTAGAGATTTGAGTGGGGGGTCGTGATGTCACTCACCGGTAAAGAATGTCGTACTAATGTCTTAGAATATGACTTCACACGAGTTTTCAAAGAACTGTATAGTCTTCATTGTTTGTTTACGTGAAAAAAGAAAAAAATACGTGTCCAATATTTTTTGGAAATCTATCTGATGGACTAATTAGATTTTTTTAGTTAACAACCCTATTGAAACGTTACAACGCCAACAGCCCTTATATAAGCAAAAGAAAATACGTAATGCAAAGAAAACATTCCCTTGTTATTAAAGTCTACATTCTCCTACATTTCTTAATAATGTCTCACATGAGAATAATATTTACAAAACGGATAGATATTACTGGAACGAAATAATTGCACACCGAAAACATAAAACGAAACACTTTGGGAATATACCTTTCAATTTAGCCACGCAGACGATGAGCCTGTGGCTGTATTCATCTGAATAAGCCTGAATATGTTTACTTAAATTTTATGTAGACTAGGAGATATTTGGCTCCATTTATTTATTTGACTGCCTCATTGGTCTAGTGGGCACGATCGCGACTGCTGAACATGAGGTTCTGGGTTCGATTCCTGGTTCGGGCAAAGTGTTATTGGTTTTTAGGGTTCCGTACTTCAAAAGGAAAAAAACGGAACCGTTATAGGATTTCTCGTGTGTCTATCTGTCTGTCCGACCATTCCCCCCTCCCCATTATCTCCGAAACTACTGAGCCTAAAATCCTGAAAAAATACAGAATTTCAACACTTATAGATTACAGGAAAACTTATAAGAAGTCTAAGTACGGTCCCCTTTATGTGCAAGTCCGACTTGCACTTGGCCAGTTTTTTCTATAAAGAATTTCTCAGTAGCAGCCACACCGAGTCTGGATTTGTACCCAGTTGATGGCAATAAGGTCGCCCCTATTACATGGGACTGAAACAAAACCGGCGAAATGTAGGTGTACTATGAGTTACACCTCTGCCTTACCCTTCGGGGATTACAGGCGCGATGTTGTGTTTACTCTAATGTTATGTAGACTACAATTTATTTAGCATAGATAGAGTTAAGTAAACATTATGTAATTGGGTTACACAACAGTCTGCGTGTGGAATAGGAGGGACAAAGGTCACAGCATCAATCGATACAGTCCTACATACCCCACTATATGGGGCGGGATGAAATCATTTCCCCACAAGATCGCCTGAAGGACGTTCCGATAACTGATTTGTTCAAACACGACCTAAGAAATTGGTGCATTAGTAATCTTTCCCGGATTTAACCTTTCTTTGTGATAAAAGGAAACCCGGATAAGGTTGCCTTCTTTGAATTGAACATCATTTGTGGATTTTATTTTTCGTGTATTGATTTCTGTTCACAGTATACTAGCTTTTGCTTGTGGCGTCGCCCGTGATATCGAAAAATTTTCCCATGAGAACGATTTACCGGAATAAAAGCCATCTTACATTCTTATCTAGGTCATGATCTGTGTGTATACGTTAAGGCGTATTTATAAAAATAATATAGATGTGACATAAAAGATCAACTTTCCAAACATCCATTTCTGGTGTATTTTATCGAGTCTTAAAATGCGAGGTTGTTCTATTTATTTTTGCATTGTATTTTCATCGGAATTACTGATGCAATGAAAACTTACGCTAACTTATAATTACCTTTATAATTACAATTACACACAGTGTCGCTTGTTACCGGGATCTGGATCCAGCGGAAACCGTTTTTCTTTAATAGAACCACAGTCGGGTTTTCGCTCCAAACAAAATTTTGCTGTTCGAAACCTTTCAGAGCCCTGAGTCGTGGCCCTTGAAATCCGAAAATACGATGCATAAAATCTAAACCCCAACAGCTACGCCACTAATGTGACCTCTACGCACTTTCGTAGCGCATCAACGTAGCACGTAGCAATATTGCTACGCCATTATCACAGGCGCGGCCTGTTGCGTCATCATTTCATCAGTATTTAGAATGGATTGCTCGCGATATCAAACCGTTGGTCTAGTGGTCGCAAGTGCTACTGCCGACCAATACGGTTCGATTCCTCGGTCGGTGCTCGCTGTTATTGCTTTTCCCGTTAGGAATTTCTCATCAGTAACCTAGACTTTATATTTGTGTCTGCTTGATGGCAATGAGGTCACGTCGTAAATAGGACTAAAACATAATAATGAATGGCGTCCAAGAACTGGAAAAAGAAGTGTGGTTTGTCCGGTGGCGAGATGGGCAGATGACATAGTAGCAACTGGGGGAAAAACTTAAATGAGGCTGGCACAGGAACGTGGAGAATGGCACAAGAAAAGAGAGGCTTATACCCAGCAGTGGGTGAATTCAGGCCGCGGGTGATGATGATGATGAAGACATAACTGGCGAAACAATTTACAACTCTGCCAAAGCTAATGCAGGCGTGATGTTATACGATGTAAATGAAAGTCAATGAATGCTAGAACCACGTAGGCGTAACCTCGAGAGAACTATAGATCTTCTCAAAAGGTCTAGAGCATATTCAGCCTACAGGCGAGGCCATTCTCAAGACCATTAAAACTTTGTAATTGGCACGTTTACAGAATATAAGATGAAGTTTTGTTGTATCGGAAAATTTGGCCACTTTAATATGTAATGGAAGTTGAAAGAAGATGTAGTTACTAAAATTTATAAGAGTAGGCTTAGATGGTTTGGATATGCATGTGGGGAGTATGAGTGAAAGGTGACTAACAAAAGGCTATAAAGGGTGTAAAAGTACCCTTAACGCAAACGAAGGGCATTTGTTCTCCCCACCACTGCGATCATTTTTTTGTTCTAGACCATACCTGGGAACCTCCTAGTTACGGAGATATTGGGGGTCAAAGTTCCAAATTTTTCACAGCTGTTTTTGTAAATACTAGTATTTCAGGTTTTAACTTTGCTTAAATTACCTCCATGACCTGTTTACTATTAAAAGCATCCACTAGCACAATGTTTTAAGAGTGCTACTTTGCGTTTTACCGTAAAATGTGATTTTTGATCCCATAAAAAAAAGTCATTTCCCAGCAAAAATTTTTGCGTAGGGGTACTTAGTTTGATGTACAGAATGCTTGGTTAACGGATGCGTGAAGGGTTCGTTTACACCCTGTATATACAAGGCAGTTATGACTGGCATCGTCGAGGGGACACCCTCGAAGGACATACCTTAAGGCTGCTCTCTCGAAAAAGCTTAAAAACAGCATGCAGATGAAGCAGCTTTTCACTGGCACTTATAGAGAAATTACATCTGAGAAAAATTGTTAGTAATCTACATGATATGATACGTAATTTGGTTTAGCCATAATTTTTCTATCCGTATCACATAATAAGAAAAAAAATGCACAAAATCACTTCCAAATCGTTGAGTTGAACCATTTTACTCCTTCATTTTTAATCAAAACAATATAAAAAAATATCTACTGCTTTGCAATAAAAAGGAAAATGATTTGGTTGTGTTACTTTTTAAAAACATGTATAATTTTTATTATAATAAATTAAAAATGCGTCCGTTTAAAGTTTGTGTCTCCGACCGAGAGGGATAGTTAGCTCCGCCCAAATGCACAAGGTCATTGGCGTGAATACAAGCCTTTATGGTGAGGTTCTTCAGAAAGGACATGTCGTGCGTTGTACCCACTACCAGCGTGCGTGTATAACCAGATGTATGAACGTGGACGATGCAAAAGGAGTACCTATGTAAGGATCGTAGCAGGTGGCGTTCTGTGGTTTCTGCCTACCCCATGGGAAAAGGGCATGAGTTTACGTATGTATTGTAATTATGTAATGAAACTTGAAATTACGTAATTGTTAAATTAATAAAGTGATTATGTTGCAACATCAAACTAAGATATTTACTGTTAACATATTGCGAAAGTTTTCAAGGGCAGCATATTATGATACATTTATTAACCACAATCCAATTATCTTGAATATACATAGAAATGTTATGTAACAATCTTAATTTTCAAAGTAAAATAAAGAGCTAAAAATATAATTGGAAACAATATCTCAGACAATGGGTGGTTACGTTAGTAGGCTTTCTCTGAAATTATTATTCTCCGAAACCTTAGAGAATATTAAACAACGTGACTATACGTAAAATAAAACTGAAAACAACCCTTTTGTGTAACTTTTCAAAACTCTACGCAACAACATTTTTAGCAAACTGTTGACTCAGTGAAATTGCGCAAAACAAGTTAAAATTAAATTCTATTCATACCAATGTTATAAATGCGAAAGAACCGCTGTCCTGTCTGTTTGTCCGTTATCATGTGTTAAACGGCTGAACGAACGTCGATGAAATTTGGTACGCAGCTAGAAGCAGTTATGACAAAGGATACTTTTTAGAGTTGACTTGTACAATACTAAACGTCAATTCATGAAAACATAATGATTTAAAGTTTTTAGCAGTAAATTCCAGTCACGCATTGGAGTTGACGCGCACACTTTTTTTTATTCCAGAACTAACATGTTTCAAGTTATAATTACACACACAGGCGAAACCGCGGTCAAAA
Source organism: Diarsia brunnea (assembly GCA_949774965.1). Taxonomy (NCBI): domain Eukaryota; kingdom Metazoa; phylum Arthropoda; class Insecta; order Lepidoptera; family Noctuidae; genus Diarsia; species Diarsia brunnea. The sequence continues at coordinate 13,504,605 of OX459013.1, read as the reverse complement.
CCTATAACAGTACAGATTATTGTTTGTTAACAATCCTTTCGTTTTTCAGGCCTGAAATACCTACGTTACACGATATGCGAGTCCATTGACAAAGCCATTAGTGAACTCTGACATTTCACAGATTTCAGCCGGAATCCCGTGAGGGATGAAGTGGGGGGGGGGTGACAAAGGGGATTGCCGACAAGGGACGCAAAACGTGGATCATACAAAGTGACACGTTATACTTTTATAAAGACGTCAGGTAAAAAGACTACTGTGAATTATAATGATCTAGGATTTGGATGAAAAGACCTATTTTATTTATTAGCCTAATATGTTCTTGCAAACTTTTTGATGGACGGAAAGGAAGGAATAATGTATCTTACTATCAGTGAAAATAATTTTAAAATTGGATCATTCGTTTCGGAGATTGCCTCTGAAAATTACTGACTAACAATCACTTCGTCATTGAGAACAAATCTTTACTCATAATAAAACATCTCTCGTTTAAATACCTCTTTATAATCTTCTACCTATCTATATATAAAATACTCGTGTCAGTGTTAGTTGCCATACTCCTCGGAAACGGCTTGACCGATTTTTATGAAATTCTATATGTACATTCGGTAGGTCAGAAAATCGGTTGTATGTAATCTATTTTTTATACCCCTAAGTGATAAGAGTGGTTCACCCCAAACAACATATTAATTTTAAAAATATATAAAAATTTCCACGGGAACGAAGTCAGGGGCATCAGTTAGTATTAGTATAGACATGACAACACATTTGCGACAACTGAACGTGAACAACGCGGGACAATTCAGTTTGTAAATCTGCTAAAAAATCAAACACCAATCAGATGCCCCCGACAACAACAGGCAACATCCCTAATCTCAGAGAGTTCTTTACAGTTCACACTTCTGTGGGTACAAATGAAGGCAATAAATACACAGTAACCACAAGTTACGAGTTGTTTTCCACAACATTACGTACATTTAAAAGGTTAGATATCCCATTTCATTTGATTACACTAGAAGCAGCGACTGGCGCGTTGGTCTAGTGGTTACCGGCGCGACTGCTGAGCATTCTGGGTTCGATTTTCCGGTCGGGTAAAGTGTTGTTGGGTTTTTCCATCAAGAATTTCTCAGTAGAAGCCACGGAGACCGGATTGGTACCGGTTGATGGCAATAGGATCGCCCCCTATTACGTAAGACTAAAACATAACTGGTGAAATGTGGGTGTACTTTGAAGCACACTTCTGCCTAACCCTTCGGGGATTACAGGCGTTATGTTATAAACAGCTACGTGTAGAAAAAATCCAGAGGAAATTGTTACTTCGATTCATCAAAAGGATTTTTATTTCGTCTATTTTCGACACGCTTTGTTGAGAGCACGTTACAGCATTCTGCCATTTGCAAACGGCACATGTTGCGAACGGAAATCCGAATGAAAACATGAGAAAATAAATCGTTGCTACGTGAAAGTTTAGAAAAAAATCACACAGCCAAATGTACTTTTAATTCTGTAATTGTTTAATATTATGACCACCACCATCTATAAATTAAATTGAAGTGTCTGTTTGTAATTGAAAATTGACAATACATATGAAAATATTTGAGGTTTAACATTTTTACTTTATCTTTGTCTTCGTGTGTATTTTTTCTGTCTAATCTCCAAAACACCGGGACCGGTTTTGACGGGATTTTACTGCCAGAAAGCTCATGTTATAAGGAGTAACTAAGGGTAGATTATACTTTTATTTAAAAAAAGGTATAAGTGTTCCGTGCAACAAATTAAACCGACTGAAATTCTTAACAAAAATCCGTTGAAAATAGGAAAGTAATATTACACACATCAAACTAACACAGCATAAAACACATTCCTTGGCTTTTAAACCCTTAAATAGAGTAGAAGATAGCTCATTCAAGATTTAAAAAAAAACAAAGAAAGCACTAAAATACTGACCTTTCCAACAATTCAACTGACACAGACTATAATCAATCGAAACAAGGAGACATGGTTCATTGCGAAAGGTTAAAATTAAATCCATTTAAAAGTTAATCTGGTTTAGATCATGTGGGCGTCCACGTGACGCTACTGTATACAAAACAATATATCTATACATTTCCAGCATAACTTGGCCTCGCTTTGTGTAGATTTCCCGTACAATAAAAGATTCGCAGTAACTGGTTTTATATGTGTTGATTGGTGGTCGGGCGTACGTCACTAGAACTAGAACAAACTTTAGAAATTGGCTAAATTTGATTGAGCTACTGCTCAGCCTAGCCCTTCAGGAATTACAGGCGTGGTGAGATGTTATGTTCACTTATAACCACGTCTCGAGGATCAAGCGCACCTTTCTATCCAAGAACAAAATGGCTTATCGATCTGGTGTTCTTTGCAACTATTAAAGGTGTACTAGGTTACCTAGCAGCCCGCCTAGCATGCCACCGTAGAAACGGGTTTTGTCGACGGAAGAATCGACAAAATGACAGATTGTAGCAAAATTTAATGTCAAATTGTATGGAAAAAGCTTTGTCTATTCTTGGTAGAATAGAGATAGAATCGCCATACTACGCGTTCAGGAGTCATAATAGCTTAGTCAATGGACTGGTAGTCCAGGCTAAGTTATATAACAATATTATCTCTCACTACCTCTAACGACTGTAAAAGAACTACAAATGCTAGCTCGGATCAACGGCTTAACGTGCTTGCCGAGGCACGGAGGAAACTCGGTATGCAATGGGTGGTAAGCCCATCCACCGCATTACTTAACCTGAAAATTAACCCGAGTAGCTTTATACCAAAAGCTAATCAAGAATATTCAGTATAAATATCTAAACTATTAATAACTGCCGATAGTCTTTCCAGTGTTTATGTAAGGAGAATATTAAGCCCAGCAAATATTAGTAAAACTTTGTATTAGCTACTCGTACTTTCGCAGTAGTGGGCGTTAGATCGAATATTGCGTGGGTTTTCATTCTAAGTAATAAATGTAGGTATTTCTTCTGGTAAAGTAAACCTTTGTATAGATTCTTTTTTACCGATTGTTTGTGAATGTGTGAACATTTGAAGCCTTGTAGGTTTCTAGATGCTTGTTAAGTTTTTTATTTTGTTTTACGTTTCTTTGTGTAGTAAGCAACGACTTATTGGCGGGCCTACTTTCTTCTCCTATATCTGAGTACAAACGCTGTAACTAAATAATATTGTGATTTTTTTTTTTTTTTGCCGTTCTTCTGATAGGACAGGTGCGTAGTACTCGTAACCGGCGTGTGTGTATGACTAGATGTATGAATGTGGACGAGGCAAAAGGAGTATGTAAGGATCGTAGCAAGTGGCGTTCTGTGGTTTCTGCCTACCCCTATGGGAAAATGGCGTGAGTTTATGTATGTATGTAAATCATTTTAAAAGAGTGACCATGGAGTTTCTTGTTGGTTCTTGTCCATAGGAATCGACCAACCGTATTCCGTGATCCTTTTCTTACTGCAAATCTTACTTGGACTGCGAGACTGAACAACTGACTGCTGTAATATGCCACATAATAATTCCATTATCATTTTAGAAGAATCAACTTAGTTGCTAATTTTAGGAATACGACTACATCTTTATTAAAATGATTGAGGACTTAGCTAGCAACCATCTCTAGAAAGGTGGATAAATCCCGATAGCGATTTTCCAATAAATACTTAGATTATTTTTATACAAGAAAGAAAACTAAGATCATACATTAAGTCTTATCTTTCTCTAAAAACCAATAAAATCTTTGTAGTTCGAATATTCTTCAAAGAAAGTATCGTTCCATTTACGAGCATTATTCCTTTTATATCACCCGTTCATTTTTCTTTGTAAAGCGTATCCGTGGTGCACCTTTAGAGGCACGTAATGCAATATCGTATAGAATTCAAATTGTAGAAGCGTATTGAAGCGCTTTAAATCACACGGAAGCGCACTAAAGCGCTGCAATGTAATAACCTATTTCTCTTCGTCAAACAGTGCGTGGGAGGGTTTCTATTGAACGTTTTTAAACATAGAATTTATAGATATAGGCAATTGGAAATGGGGTCACAGTTTTATTTACGTCATTTAGTTCATCTAAATGACGTAAATAAAACTGTGTATAATGTAAAAATGGAAATGAACACTTTCTACATTTACAACCGAAACCGCGCATACGTTACGTTACCATTTAGAAATGGCTGAAAGTAGACGAATCAAGCAACAATTATTTTTGAACTGTTGTTAGAACAAGTTTAAGAGGTATAATAGAATAGAACAGGGTGTAAAGTACCTCAATACTCCATTTAAAGGGATGATCCTCCGACCAGACGGGTGTGGCGTCTGTACTTTTTGTGTGTAAGTTAAAGCAAAGAGGTTTGTTGTGGCAGACGATGAGTCTACTCTCTCTCTCTCTCTCTCTCTCTGTGTTACAATGGTTTCCCGTTGCACATCTAAGTATAAACCGCTCAGTTTAGCTAGAACTTAAAATCAATGCTACAGATCCGATATATTCATTTCTAAATACAAAAAATCAAGGGCCTCAATTTCTCTAAGTCCATTTCTCACTTCATTTAGTAAGTCAATCACCTAAGAATGGGGACAAACTCTTTAAGAGAAGAAAAGAAAGGAGCCAACCGTATAAAGATTAAGAGTAATGCATCCGCTACATTACGGGACTTGAATTTGGGGCGCTATAAAACCCCGGAGTAGGCTGTCATGTCGACGACACCAATATTGCCTAACCACATCAGTGTTACACTGAACACTACTATATTTCGCTGTAGTGGTTGGTACTTTGTTATTGAACATTTAGGCCAGGGCATATCCTGGCCTACATACGCTAGTATTATGTACCTACATACAATATCAGACTTTTAATGCCCCATTGCAGGGCAAAGACCTCTTTATAGCGAAACTTGGATTTACTAATAATATAACTTACTAGCTGATGCCCGCGGCTTCACCCGCGTGGATGTCGGTCAAATTATGTACTAAAATCTTCCTTTTGAATCACTCTATCTATTAAAAAAACCGCTTCAAAATCCGTTGCGTAGTTTTAAAGATTTAAGCATACATAGGGATATAGGGACAGAGAAAGCGACTTTGTTTTATATATATATAAAACCTGACTATCACTACATAGTAGTGATTAGTCAGAAATCGTGAATCTGCCTTGATCAATGCTGGTACAGACTTCTCCCTAAAGGCTAACCAATATTTATTCATACTTTAATTATTCTGACGTCAAAAGGCCCACCAAACCTCCTCACCAATAGTAAAATTATAATAGATGTTAAAATCAAGAAGGTAGCTTAAGTTTGACCTAAACTAGACCCAGAATCTTAATGCGAATTCGAGGCAAAAAATCCACCCACACAGAATATTAAAATCTCCTAAAGTTGAGAAAGGAATTCCTATTACCTACATACTTCGCTTTCAATCTGTTAGATCGATTGCCCATCTATAATACGTACCAAAGGACCAACGAAGGTTGATTTGAATAGGCTTGATAATTAAAGTTCCACATCTTTGTTGAAAAGTCTATAAAAGATTACATTCAGGCTCTACTCAGGCAGCACTCTTTGGGTTCATAAAAAAATTTGTCTATGTTCAAAGAGCAAAGATTACAAGATACTTCTTGTCACGAAACCGTCAACCAAGCATCATGTGCGTCACACTAAGTAACCCTACGCAAAAATGGTTGAAAACGTTTTTCTTTAGGGTGTAAACACACGTAATACGGTAAACCTCAGTGTAATGGATGCATTGGAAGTAAATAAGTCATGGAAGTATTCCTATGTGAAGCGCAACGGAACTTTGCAAATACAGAAACATAACACCATTAATAACAAAATTCGACATAACATAACACCACGTCTATAATCCCCGAATTTCATCAGTTATGTCTAAATCCCATGTGATCATGGGCAAGTAGAATTCAATTGCAAAACAAATATATAAACTACACGTAGGGGCAGCTAATGTAATAAGCTTAACAGACCAATCGATCTTTCGTCGTATAGTCGCGTACGGCGATCCATCAAACCGAACTGACGGATACATCATTCGATGGACATTGTGTAACCCTTTCGGAAAAAAGGGAAAGCTTTAAGAAAGGCATTGATGAAAAAGCTTTTTAATCTACACCATTGAAAGGCACTTTAGTAGGTACAATTTTACCCGGTAATATAATTCATTCTAGTTGCTCATTCACAAAAGTAATTTTGTACCGAGAGGAATGAGCAAAAAACTCTACCATTTTCCTTTTAAAAGGTTTTACAATGTTTTTGAAAATCTTTGAGAGTCGTTACAGGTAGACAGTACCCCAAAAGTCTGACAACCAGTCTTACCAAACGATATCATTATCCAGTACTAACTGGGTTGTGGAGGTCAGATAGGCTCTCGCTCCATGAAAAATATTGGTATTCAACTCCAACAGGTTTAACTGGAAGCCGACCCCAACAAATCTAGACTTGTATAGATAACGAAGATAGGCTAAAAATATTGAAAGCTCAGGATGATGCAGCTAGCCTTACCTTCAATTCAAATTTACGACACCCACGGGAAAAGCTGGGGCTATATTTAGCTCCGAGTTGTAAGTAATGTAATTAATTAATATAGGTAAGAAATAGAACCTCACGACGATATTGCAACACTTAAAGTAAAATGAGTTTGACGTCATCGAGTTCGAGTGAACTCTTTTCTTCAAAGCATACCATTACGCCTGTCATTTCCAAAGGGTTAGACAGAGGTGGACCTACTAAAAATAAAAGTGAAATGTGTGGAATGTGTTATATACAGGGTGTAAATCAACCCATCACACAGCCGTTAACCAAGCATTCTGTACATCAAACTAAGTACCCCTACGCAAAAATTTTTGCTGGGAAACGATTTTTTTTTTTTGGGGTCAAAAATCACATTTTACGGTAAAACTCAATCTAGCACTCTTAAAACATTGTGCTAGTGGATGCTTTGAACAGTAAACGGATCATAGAGGTAATTTAAGTAAAGTTATAACCTGAAAAACTAGTATTTACAAAAACAGCTGTGAAAAATTTGGAATTTGGACCCCCAATATCTCCGTAACTAGGGGGTTCCCATGTATGGTCTAGAACAAAAAAAATATCGCAGTGGTGGGGAGAACAAGTGCCCTTCGTCGCAAACGTCTATCTTTACTTAAATTACCTCCATGACCCGTTTACTATTCAAAACGTCCACTAGCACAATGTTTTAAGAGTGCTACATTGAGTTTTATCGAAAAACGTGATTTTTGCCCCAAAAAAAAAAGTCGTTTCCCAGCAAAAATTTTTGCGTAGGGGTACTTAGTTTGATGTACAGAATGCTTGGTTGACGGCTGTGTGATGGGTTGATTTACAGCCTGTATTATTGACGGAGTGTGTCAGATTTCAGTCTGCAAGAGAGGATCTATTTAGAGAGCTGGAGATAAATATGTACAATGTTTGCATCATATTTTGCCGACACCTAGCTCCGGAGCTAAATAATTAATTTTTGCGTTGTTACTTATTATATTAGAAGGTCCGATGATACTGACATGTATATCTTTATAAAAGCCCCTAGAAATAAAGAAGAAGAAATTAAAACATTTCGCCAGTTATATTTTTAAATTTCATATGATAGCGAGCCTATTGCTATCAACTGGGTACAAATCCAGACTCCGTGGCTGCTTTACCCCCACAACTCACAAGACGATATTGAAAGACGGAGAAAAATAAAATAAGGCCGAGTCAAAGAGTAAAAATCAACTCTTTTCTGCAACACAATCGATTTGAGTCAACGCCAATCTCACTCCGAAGTACCTCAACTAAGGTAAGCAACAAAGGTCAGTCAATTAGACCCTCAACACCATTCAGTGGAGAATACAATAAACTGAAGGCTAATACTTCTTGACAAGCTAAGAGCTGCCCGACAGTTGAAGAGTATTAATTTACCAAGACGACTGTACCGCCATCAGCGGATAAGCCTTCTTTGTACGGAGTGGATCATGCTAAGCTGTTGGCATTTATTTATAATAGTGTGTGAACAATTAAGGATAAAGGAGAGGTTTCAAGGACGACAATTGTCGTTATTTTCAACTAACGTGAAATTATTAAAAAATATTACTTGTTTTATTTTTTGCAAAGAACCCTATTCTGCAACCTTAATTAAAAAATACACAACTGTGAAACTAATGTTTATAAAAATAAGCCTAAAAGGGTAATAAGGGTTATTCTAAAAGGGTAATAAGGGTTATTCTAAAAAAGGGCACATCTGAAAAAACGTAATGCTGTCGGCATTACGTTTTTTCAGATGTGCCCTTTTTTCATACGACGGCAGTATTATTTTTCTAACATAAAAGTAACCTGAGTTACTTCTTATATCATTAGCTATCTGACAGTAAAATCTGTAGAGTCCCGTCAAAATCGGTCCAGTCGTTATGGAGATTAACCGGGACAAACAGACAGGCTGACAGAAAGACAATATTTTTAAAATGTTTTCGATATAAGTACCATATCACACTTTCATATGTAATCAGTAAAAAGCTGTTCCGAAATTACAAACAGAGACTTCATAACTATAGGTAAATGTATAGATTTGTAAAGTTGATGTATATAGGTATTAGTATGGATGTTGTGTATGATGATGTAATTCTCTGTGACATTGTGCTTAATTCAGGGTTGTTTATAACCATTTTGATTGCCGGTAATATATTCAATTACGTACGTAGCCCGTAGGTATCTTCCATTAAGACCTGGATTTTGTTACCACGTTAAAATTGATGAACGGCAATAAATAGATCCGGGCAGTTTACACAACCCCGACATAAATTTTCTTTGAGCCAATAAATCAATTTGTTCTAAAGCAAGATTGTCATTTATCGGTTCCGTTGCGTAGATTATTATTTAGGACTCAATTTTTGCAATACATAGAATTTTTATTTATTTACTTTTTTCATTGACGTATCGTTATGCTTCAGTAGCTTTGTAGTTATTAGTTACAATCACTTTAAAAGTCAGCCCGTTTTTGCCTTGGGGACACAGAAACTGTGCCATGCTACGATTTATTTTCTTTGTCCACATTCATGCATTTGCTCATCCATACACACTCATACACTTAAGGCGTTTATATTATAATGTATCAGGTTTTGGTGAAATTAATTCTTCATTATGTTTTGTAGCTTCACATTGTATACACAATCATAGAATAATGCTTGTAGGCAATAAAATGGTACCTTTCCTTGTCTGTGTTTACATGTTTTTGAGATGGAGTGTACAACGCACAAGACCTTTCTAAAAAAACATCACTAATAAGTTCAGTGTATGTCCTTCTAATGCATCTTCTCTCGGTGGTTATACTCAGATCTGATTCGGAAATACGAAAAAAAACTATAAGCGGGAATTTGCAACCAGCACGAACTTTGGCACGAAAATCGACCCATTTCGGCTGAAAATTAGTTTGTATGCATGCCATATCTGACAGGAAACTGGTTCAAGGCGAGTCTAAATAGTGATACGAATCGTGTTTTTACGAAAAACGCAGTGACAAATTACGGCTATAGAGGTTTCATGGGGGTTGGGAGACCTTATCGAATCATTATTCATTGTCACACTGCAAGAATCTGACGTTGATAAATACAGTACTTTTTAATATGGATTTTGATGACGCATTTCAGTATCTACAAAAAGAAGCTGTCGAATAATTTAAATTTAGGGACTGAAACAAATACAGCCTGAAGTATCACAAAGGAACATGCAAAGAAAAGAAAACGTTACATAAAACCATCGTAACTATGATGTAAGCATCAAAGGAAAATTGGATTCCATAACGTTTACAGAAAATGGGAACTAAGCTTTCATATACTTATACCATATTATTATAGGTACTTATATCACTTACATAAATTAACAAGAGCTGGACGGAAAAAAGAAACATAGAATAGCCCATTATTATGTGAATTCAGTTATAGAATATAGAAAGAAAAATATTCAAAAATATCTAGAAGATATACTAAAATAAACATTCAATAAACAGCCACGAATAGCCACGGTTCGACATATCGCGCTCTCAGCAGCTGGTCTAGCATTAATTACATTCTCCATTAAGGATCGACCAAATTCGGCAAAGTTTAATTACTGATTCGGCTCCTCCGAATTTCGGTTGACTTAAGTTATCTCTTCGATACTTACTGGAACAAGTTTGTCTGACTCCAAATATACATTCACGGAATATCAAACCGAACAGAGTCTTATTTCAAATTCTGAATCACTCCTTCGTTTCGTAAATGGCAAAGGCGAGAGACCTGTGTTGGTGCCAAGAAAAATAAGCATAGATATTTCGGAGCCTTTTTATAATTTAAAAAATGAAAGAAAACCAGACAGTTGTACAAAAGAGGTTACAATCGATATCAAAGCGGCCCACTCAGGCCACTAAAAACTTAATACTCCTAGAGCTGAGTTCAAGTGTTAACACGTTAAGTACATCCCTATCAAACGGTTGCACCCGGTTCGTAAATCAATACTGGTTCGGAAAAGTTAGTAATTCCGCGTTCGCTTCCCAAGTTGTTTAAACTGTATTTTATACGAAGCATAAAAGCTACGGACTGAAATTTTCAAACTTCCAACAATATCTATATTTATTCAGGTGGAATATTTTGGCTTCGGTAGGGTGTTTAAGGCAGCATTGGTCTATCATATTTTACTAAAACTCCAGAGTACTACCGATCATACTGACAGTTTGCTACTATTCACACTTATGCCCAAGTAATAAGATTGAAAAGTGAAATGAAGTTGGTAGTACATAGAGTTAATTTCAGTCGCTAACAAAATTAAAACTGTAACAAAAAAACACGAAAAACTTATTTTTACCAACTCTTCTAATATATGACCAGTTAGTATTGGCACCACAATTTCAAATACATATAAAACAACCCACATTGTTTCGACCTACAAGTCCAGCAATACCAAGATACCCTAAAGAATGAAACCACCCAACCCCAGACACCCGACTTGTATCAACACTCATTTTAAATTCTCCACTACGGCGCTGTTGTTGCATTCGAAGCAACCTCCGAATACCTTGTAAACATCCAGCGAATACATAATGTTGGGAAAAGGGTTTAAATCAGGAAGCAAACAGATTTTATAAATGGAAACTTTCTCACACCCCGTAATAGGCATTAAGATAGCCTGTGGTCACGATTACCCTCGTTACTCTAACCATTTTTACCCTATACGTAACCTTATCTGTCTATATAGTGATTTCATTTAATGTTTCCGTCGGTGAAAGGGTTTTCAGGACAATATCTGCCCTCCAGGCTCAAAGAACCCGAGCACCGTGGAGGCGAGCCGTTATTATACGAGACATTACAATTCATGAGATAAAAACATCCATCTGCACTGTTTGTGAACATTTCATAATAATCCCGAGCACCTTTTCGCTTGTAGCATACGTTTTAAAAGACAATTTCGTTATGTCTAAATCATTTTCTTTTTTGAACCGAGTAATTTTCAGAGGCAGTTTCTGTAAGAGAATAGCAAGTAAGTTATAAATTTATAATATTAGAAAAACAACGTACTACCGTTTGATTGTAACGTGGGCTTATTATTTGCAATTGAATGTAAGTATAATTGCAAAAACTAGAAGCAATTTTATTTCAAAGCATTAAAGGAGTTAAAAAGTGTAACGTTTAGCATCATTGACATGTGTTTCTGGCATCAAGAATCTTTTATTTTGAATCTATAATAATAGAATCCCTGGATAATAGAAAAAAAATATCTAGGCAAACAAAGATAGTACACAAAAGATACATAAAAGTGATCAAACACTTCGATTAATCACAATAAAAGAAATGAATGGACCTCACTGGCCGTGAAAATTCAAAACAAAGAGGCATTTCAGTACCCACAATACAGTAAGTATGAACAAAAAGGAGCCAAGGAAACATCAGAATCGTTCACATCGATTGACGTGCGACGACTCGGCGCCATTGGTCAACGCTCGTGACGTCACGAGCGGTATCGACCCGACGCCCACGGACGCGCATGCGTCAATCGGAGCGGTCGCACGCGATTGGTCGACGGATCTGTCGTCGGATTGACGTACGTAATGAATTAAAAGAATTCAATTGAAATGAATTTTAGAACGCGCATAACTTTTTAACTTGACGTCGCGGTGGCATTCTGCTATTTGATTAGGTTTTTTTACGTTACACGTGGAGGTTATTTTTAATCGTAAGGGAAGGTTTAGAGAGTCGTGAGGTTTTTATGTCAAAGGTTTTACCAAAAAAATTAAAAATAAAACATACATAAAGAAAGTTGGATACTCAATTTTATTATTTACTCATAATCATTCTTAAAGTGAAAATATTTATGAACACCAACAACTTAATATCATCTTCGACATAAATAGAAACGATTCCCATGCAAACGACACTGGTGATCGATTCGTCTCTAAGCACCAAGGGCAAGGCCTAGTCGCAGACGGGCTGTCAGACAGACAGACTGGACACACAACACCTACGGAGATATCTTGCAAGTGACAACTGTTAACGACCTTTTTATTTTGCATACATTCTGGAAGACCAGAAACTGGTTATTACTCATTTTAGGTCTCGTTTATAAGTTGGTCCTTCGAGCCGGATCATTTTTTTTTTGGCTTTCCTAAAAAAGATACGGCTCGCAGGACCAACTTACTAAGTTAAGTCATCTATGAAGTACCAATTTTTAAAGCTGAAATTGAGGTTAATTCAAGGAATGCAAACGAATTTAAAATACGTGTGAACTTTAGCAAAACAGAATATTTTTCAAACACGACTGACATTGACAAAGCTAGCGCCACAGCTGTTGCCATTACGGGTTTACCACAAAGGTAAAATTGTTTGATGTGTCTGCGGGTATAAAGACCACAGTGTAAAGATAATCCTTGTGTTATGTCCAGTTATTGTGACCGTTTAATCAGCTAAGCCTGCTCCATAATCCGAGTATGGACTCGCAGAACAAAAGGTATATCGTGGTATAAAGGACCAACAATGGGATATGTCCAGCCTTATTCAAGAGATCAAGCTGATGGCCCTCAAATGTAAATTCGACGCCCGCATTGATCTCGAGCTCGATTGGTGATCTCCTGGAATTTTAATTACCGAATTATTCCGAGTGACGGCTGATGGTAATCTATTAACGATTGGGGGATTTTTCCAGAAGTTTCTCTTCCTGACTAGAATTTTAAAAGGGCTTTAAAGAAGTAGTCATTTCAAGGTTGAGTGTACTCGTTTCCGCTGTAGCTTTGTTTGTGCAAGGTAGTGAAGAACTAATAATGTAAGTAGATTCAATAACAAATCATGAAATGTATTGTACAATTTTATTTCAGACACGGACACCACATTGAAAAGATATCTCTATAACATTGATTTATACAAGGTGTTTTTTGATATTCCATAAAAAGGAATTAATGACCATATCAAAGAATCAAGTGACATTTACATTATTTTAGAATTATCTTTTTTTTTTCAGTTTTAACCCCCGACGCAAAAACGACTGGGTGTTATAAGTTTGATGTGTCGGTCTGTTCTGTGTGTGTGTGTCTGTCTGTGGCATCGTAGCTTCCGAACGAAATTTGATTTTGTTTTTCAAACAAATTAATTTGACAAAGTTGCTTTTTTTAAGTTTACATATTAAGGTTTGAATAAAAATGTATTAATCGTACCAATGAAACTTAAATACCTACACAGATCGAGAGTCTTGTTGATATCTTCGAAACTATGTATTTTTAGACCATTTATTGTAGACTTTTTTTATTATTTTTACTTACAGAATATAACCCAATGGTTATGGTATATAAAAAAACACGTTGTATAATTAAGTATTCCGTTGGCTAACGAGTACGTTATAAATATTAGAATATAACCAAAACAGACCCCAAAACGTTATCAAACAACATATACGAGAAAATAATAAAGGCCCAAGGAGGGTCGGCTAAAGAAAAAATCTCATTGGTAGAATTATCTTGGCACCACATGTTAGGGATGATAGATGAGCCTTTTCATTACAGCTACATATATTACCTTCTACTGACATTATAATAAATAAATATAATACATAACATAATATCACTCCTGTAATCCACGAAGAGTCAGGCAGAGTTATACCCATTTGCACATATATTAAGCCAGTTATGTTTAGTCCCCATGTAATAAAGGGCGAGCCTATTGCCATCAACCGAGCACTAAGCCAGACTCCGTGGCTGCTATTGAGAAATTACTAATGGAAAATATATTCCATTCGTACATTAATTGTACCTTAGACAGGTTTTACGATCTAGCGTAATTAGATAAAGTAAATCTTAATAGCTCGTTTAAAGTTGTAAAACAAAATGCTGGATTTCTCCTTAGACATTAACTTTGCAAGTAAACGTTTAAACATCTAATTTGAACAAAATTTACGGGTCAATACTTTATCCGATTAATTTTCATGAATTTTATTCAAGTTTTTTTATTACCACCCCGGAGTCTGGATTTGGGTTCTGGTTAAAGGCAATATACTTACCCCGTATTACATAGGACTGAAGAATTACTAGAGAAATGTGGTTTTAGTATACAGGGTGTAAACGGACCCTTTACGGAGCCGTCAACCAGGCATTCTATATGTCAAACTAAGTAACGCTATGCAAAAAATATTTCTTGGAAACGACTATTATTTAAGTGAAAAATTAGGTTTCTTTTTGCTTGTATCAATAATAATTTGAAAAAGAAGAACTTATTTTTAAATAAAATTGGAACTTAGACCTCCAATATCTCCGTAACTAGAAGGGTCATGGTATGATATGGCAGGTATGGTCAAGAACAAAAAAAAAATGAACGCAACGAAAATGAACGGGGAGACTAAGTACCATACGGTTTTGTTAAGGGTATTTTGACACGTGTACATCTGCTGAACCCTTGGAGAATTACAAGTCTGACGTTTATACATGTAGAGTGAAGACATTTCAGTGGATTTTTTTTGTTACTTTTCACCGGAAAGTAGCTAAGTTTCCACTTCCCGTCGGAAAACTCAATTTGAGATGCCTGGCCGACTTTGCTTTCATGAAAAAGCTTTCTACTCTAAATGCGCATGGTTCAGTTATTGATTTACGGCGCTGAAATTCTTATTTTGAAGGAGCAAATTACAGAGGTTTATTTACAGAAAAATATACTGAAATTGAAATTAACAGTAGTAATAGTCGTAGTAATATGTTTTTAAATCGAAGGGTTACTTCCCGAGAAAAGTCAGAGCAACTTCAAGATCAGAGTATAGTCATAATAAATAGGAGAAATTCCTAGTGTGGGGCAACGTCTTTATACAAAAAAAAAAAAATGAATTGCGAAAAATTCGTAAAATGGACTATTCATAATAGTAACTGTGTCTGTGACCATTTTACGAATATTTCATTTTATGATCTGCTAAAGTGGTAATTTTAGACCCCCAGATAAAGAAAGCAATAATAACAATAAACAGGCACAACAATAATTTCAACGCAGTTCCTATCCAAACAGGCAATAAGAAAATGGCGACCAAACAAATGAAACTAATCTACCACACCAACAGACACTAAATACTAATACATCTTTTCGAACGTCTTTGTTGAGTAACATTGTATATATTTTCCGAGCTATCCCGAAGGTGGTCGGCATAAACAAGCCAGAGGTCGGGAAGGTCACAAATTCGCGCCTTAACTCCATAAATCGAGTCAAACGTTCGCATCCCACGTGAATTCTCCTCACGCATCTTGAATTACATCAAATTCCTGAACTCAGACGGTATTTTTCTGTGTGAAGAGCATTATTTAACCTTTTCGGTTTTATTTATGAGTCACATGCTAATTCGGTATTGATGTATTGGGAGATAGCTCTGGAATTTTATAATGGAGGTACTTGAGTATTAAAGTCATCGAGTTACACGTAGAAAATTATCTTTTGTCACATAACATTGCTTGCAACTTTCAGTCATTATCATCTTCCTTTTGCCAAATGGTGAAAACCGCATGAAAATCGGTGCAGCAGTTTTTTGAGTTTATCGCGAACAGACAGACAGACGCGGCGGAAGATTTTGTTTGATAATATATTATGTAGTGAACAGTGATACAACTTTCAGTATTGTATGATAAAGATCTGAAGGCTAACAACATAAGCTTTCAGTAAATATCAAAAGATAATACATAAGATTCTCTTTGACTAGTTATTCTTTTGAATTCAGAATTATTTTTTATTTGGTATAAAGGCTGAAGTAGTCGACAAGAAATATTTACAGCATTCAAGTGCTACGTTCGTGAATTGTTCACATGAAATAATTATATACTGTCTACATCGCCTATCTACGCATTATTTTTGAGAGTTTTTGTCTAGAAAAGTGAACTGTCAGAGACAAAAGATATTTCGGTTGTTTGAACCTTGGTTTGAATGACGACTTAGATACGAGATATCACCAGATTGAAGTAAAGCCTGGTTTTCTTCAATCTGGTCAACTCTTTGATGTAGGTAACAACTTTTTAACACATGGATGCAATAAAGAATTTGAGTTTGAAAAGTTAACATCAATATAAGTTATAATCAAAATAGAAGATCAATAGGGGTTCAATAGAGGTCTAAATTGGTTTTAATCATTCAATCACACTTCAGAATACGTAGAAAAAGTGGTCACATCATCTCAACGATACATCTAAAACTTTACAACAATACACATAAATGAGATCGTTTTGAAAGGTACGTCCGTTGCTTAGCAATGCAATAAATAACGCAGGAGGTCTCAGAGCAATCAAGTGGGGCACTCTTCGCTGTTGCATTTCTTATTGCTCATAACGTCCGACTGAATACATTGGAAGAGTTTCTTGAGAATACGACAACAAGCTTTAGTTATCTTCTTCCCTTCAATGGCTTCAAATAAACTAAGAAATATTTGTTCCACAAGATGTTGGGGAACATAGTCGGGAAAAGGTCAAGGATAATTAATATTTCTAATACAATAAACACGAGTCAAATAACATTTTTAGTTATCATCGATTTTGAGTTTGAAATAGCGTATGAAATATGAGGATGCGAGGAGAGGAGGCATGTGATGAGGAGAGACGAATCGCATGTGACTACAAGAGTGTTGAATTTTAATGTTGATAGATGGAGGGGGAGAAAGACCAAAGAAAACATGGATGGATTATGTAAGAAATGATGTCAAGGAAAAAGGAGTGAATGACGGCGTGACTATTAACAGGAGAAAATGGAAGAAAAAAACGTGATGCGCCGACCCCAAATACCATGAAACAAAGGCAGAAAGACGATGATCGATTTTAGAATTGTTTGTGACCACAAAAACCTGTGTCTAAAACTTCGACATCGAAATTCCCCTTTTTTATATTTCCGCACAAACAGAAACATAGTTCTAAAACATAGTTCTAATCTAAAATCAGATTTCCTTGCACTCTTTCTAGAAATCTAGACAATAACAACGCGGACAAAGGAAGTTTCTAGAATTGGCATCACAAGTAATATCGAGCTGCATCCTTTGTGTTATATTTTATTGAATATTTGCACGTTTTCATACTTTGTGAAATGTAATCGTAGTTGGAATAAGGTAGTTGACTGCCTAAAATAATATGATTCTGTTTAGTCCGTCTGTTAGATTATCGAAAAATATTGGATTCGTGTTTTTTGTTATTATCAAATTAATAAAAATTGACGAAAATAAAACGTGTCAATGATCGTGAGTGGGAGCTGGTGACGTCACATTCTGGTAAAAAATGTATCTACCAAACAGTGACGTCGCGCGTCTTCATTTATTGTTTACGTGAAAAAAGAAAAAATACGTGTCCAATATTTTTTGGAAATCTATCTGACGGACTAATTTGATATTTTTGTTAACTACCCTAGTGTCCTAACTTTGATATAGAATGGAGTTCAATATTTTTTTAGCCTGATGCTAGATTTGGTTGAAATAAGCATCATCATCATCATTCTCTTGGCCTTTTCCCAAATCTTTTGGGGTCAGCGCAGCATGTCTTCTTCTTCCATACATCTCTATTACTTGCATTTCGTGGAATAAGCATATAACATAAAAAAAAACTAGTAGTACTAACAAAAACAATAAACACTAATAATAATCTGTATCGTGGCATATCAGGGCCAAAAGGCTAACCTTTTTACTAATGACACAATCAGAAAAACCACATATTCTACAACTTCCCACATACCTTTAGATAAACATAAAATATCAGTTAAAATCTCCCTTTTACGCCTACGTCATCCCCATGAAAACAAACCGTAAAATGCAAAGAATGATGGTACAATTATTTTAACAGGATCCGGGTCTCCCCTCGCCGTTAAAAGAATGGAATATTTTTACACTTGCGAGATAATTCCTGACTCCTCAATGATGCACTATGCACATACTCGTATTCTTTTCTGCTAAATGTATTTGTTTTCTTCGTATATTTTTTTGTTGTGTAAGTAATAGTCAAAAAATTCATATGGGTACCATAGGTTAACATCCTCATTTCTAAGCCAAAATGCTGAACTTCCATAGATGGCCAAAAACAAAAATTTTGGTGATTCCCTTCCCTAGTTCCCAAAACTATTACCAGAACCCAATACGCTGCTGTTCCGTATGGTGTCGGACGTAAAAAATAGCACCATCCCATATCTTCCCGTGGGTGTCGTAAGAGGCGACTAAGGGACTTACCAGAGAATGCGCAGCAGCGCTCTCTGTGCCTTTGTAACAACCATACTGCGATCGCCAATCCGCCTGCCAAGCGTGACGATTATGGCAAATCCCCCCTTCTACGGGAGGCCTATGTCCAGCAGTGGACGTCTTGTGGCTAAAATGATGATGATGAATACGCTGCCGTCTATTTTATGGCTAATTAATGTGTTGCACGTTTTTAATCGTCACTATATCAGTAGCGCACCCACGACAATAATTATTGTGGTGCTTTAGTATATATTTCTTTCTAAATAAATTAAATACTTTTTGACAAAAATACACAGTATTTACTGTGACAGGAAAATTGTTACAAATTATGAAATAATGTTGCTGCATACTTTTTTTCCTGTATCTTTCTAAGTACGTTCCGGTAGAATAAAATACCTATTGCAACCTACACACCTATATTATTTCATTCTCATTCTCTTCATTTATTTATAAGAACTTTACATTGAAATAGAATGAAGCTACAACCCTAAGTTCCAAAATGATAACTTGAAGAAACTCTAAAAGTCTAGAACTTTTGTATTTGCTTCATTTCCAACTACGGTCGCTTTTGAGGTCCCAGAAATAGGTCGAACTGCTACAGAATACTGATGTCTGTTCAACTGGAAACTGTAATATTTTATAACATTTTGCAGTCGGTATTACAAGTTATGAATTTTAGATGGACAAAGCTAACTAGCAGAAATTCGGAAGAGTCTGAAGTACATAATGTTTGGAAATCAACATATTTTATTCCAAATAGGCCTACATGAGCACTTTAAAACGTCGAGAAAAGGTACATGGTTGGTGGGGTTGGACGTATCCTGTGGAGAAGAACCGGCAAGAAACTCCTTGCTTACTCTTTTAAAATTATTTGTTATACAATATTTTCAGGGCACAGCAATTACTAGGAATGAGGCATGTTAGAGAAGTCTAATGGAAAATTCAAGATGAAAAACATCAATATAAAGACGAGAAAAACATTAAAACGAAAGTTTTACTTATATAATCTTAATTTAACCAAACAGATTTATGTCAAAAATCTACAAGAACGTCTCTGCATAAACGAAACAAATTAAAACAGAAACATGATTGGCAACAGACGACTAAACTCAGATATTATCACTATTACGTAAAGAAAATAGCCAAAAGACGAAAATATTGCACGAAGTATCGTCGGTACCGAAACTGAAGTCACCTTGGACGCAATTGAACACGAATACGTAATAGATACCATAAGTTAGGACATTTATTGTCCTATAAATTCATAGTTAAATGGGACAACAAGTTCATATAACATGTTTCGTTTTTATATAATAACAAAAACACAAATGTAATTGGTTTCCGTTCAGCTTTCGACGTCAGCTTCGCGTTGCTTTCAAGTTTATATTGAACTAGCTGTTCCCGGCATGCGTTGCAATGCCCTTTTTCCTACCTACTACCTGCCTGTGTACCAACTACCTACCTACCTACTACCTCCTACCCTACCTACCTACTACCCTACCTACCTACTACCCTACCTACCTACTACCCTACCTACCTACTACCCTACCTACTTACCTACTACCCTACCTACCTACCTACTACCCGACCAACCTACTACCCTACCTACTACTCTACCGACTACCCTACCTACTCTACTATCCTACTTACTACCCTACCTACTACCCTGCCTACCTACCAACCACTTTTTCACCTTTTAAACCTTCCCTGGACTTCCACGAATAATTCAACACTATAATTAGCCAAATCGGTCCAGCCGTTCTCGAGTTTTAGCGAGACTAACGAACAGCTATTCATTTTTATATAATATAGCTGTACCCCGCGTGCGTTGCAATGCCCTTTTACCTGCCTACGTGCCAACTACCTACCACCTACCTATTACCTACCTGCCTACATACTACTAATTTTTCACCTTCTCTGGACTGCCACAAATGTTTCAAAACCAAAATTAGACAAATCGGTCTAGCCGTTCTCTAGTTTTAGCGCGACTAACTAACAGCAATTAATTTTTATATTATACGCAAACACCATTTGAAAAATCGTTTTTCTATTGGGAAAGAAACAGTAATTATTTGTGATTATTGTGATAATGTCGTATGGTCTGTTTGAAGTTGTCATTAGTTGACTGAACAACTGAACGTCACTCAATTGTTTTGCCTTCCCGGAACCTCTCCACTAACACTTAAACTTTATGGGTACGGTATTAAAGCTCAAATTGATTTTACGTTTTAGTTAGAAAACGTTTGTATGGGAAAAAGAAAAGGGCTGTTTTTAGGGCTTTTCCGGCCATTATTCGAATTTTTCTCGCCGTAAAAACCATCCTTGAACTTCAACGAACATTTAAAAAAAAAAATCAGCCAAATCGGTCAAGCCGTTTTCATGCCAAGTCGTGACAACGGAAAACGGGTTTCATTTTTATATATATAGACTAGCTGTTCCCGGCATGCGTTGCAATGCCCTTTTTCCTACCTACTACCTGCCTGTGTACCAACTACCTACCTACCTACTACCTCCTACCCTACCTACCTACTACCCTACCTACCTACTACCCTACCTACCTACTACCCTACCTACCTACTACCCTACCTACCTACTATCCTACCTACCTACTACTCTACCTACCTACCTACTACCCGACCTACCTACTACCCTACCTACTTACTACCCTACCTACTACTCTACCTACTACTCTACCTACTACTCTACCTACTACTCTACCTACTACCCTGCCTACCTACCTAACTTTCTCACCTTTTAAACCTTCCCTGGACTTCCACGAATAATTCAACACTATAATTAGCCAAATCGGTCCAGCCGTTCTCGAGTTTTAGCGAGACTAACGAACAGCTATTCATTTTTATATAATATAGCTGTTCCCGGCATGCGTTGCAATGCCCTTTTTCCTACCTACTACCTGCCTGTATACCAACTACCTACCTACCTACTACCTTCTACCCTACCTACCTACTACCCTACCTACCTACTACCCTACCTACCTACCACCCTACCTACCTACTACCCTACCTACCTACTACCCTACCTACCTACTACCCTACCTACCTACTACCCTACCTACCTACTACCCTACCTACCTACCTACTACCCTACCTACCTAGTACCCTACCTACCTACTACCCGACCTACCTACTACCCGACCTACCTACTACCCTACCTACTTACTACCCTACCTACTTACTACCCTACCTACTACTCTACCGACTACCCTACCTACTCTACTATCCTACTTACGACCCTACCTACTACCCTGCCAACCTACCTACCACTTTCTCACCTTTTAAACCTTCCCTGGACTTCCACGAATAATTCAACACTATAATTAGCCAAATCGGTCTACAACTACCTACCACCTACCTATTACCTACCTACCTACATACTACTAATTTCTCACCTTCTCTGGACTGCCACAAATGTTCCAAAACCAAAATTAGACAAATCGGTCTAGCCGTTCTCTAGTTTTAGCGCGACTAACTAACAGCAATTAATTTTTATATTATACGCAAACACCATTTGAAAAATCGTTTTTCTATTGGGAAAGAAACAGTAATTATTTGTGATTATTGTGATAATGTCGTATGGTCTGTTTGAAGTTGTCATTCGTTGACTGAACAACTGAACGTCACTCAATTGTTTTGCCTTCCCGGAACCTCTCCACTAACACTTGAACTTTATGGGTACGGTATTAAAGCTCAAATTGATTTTACGTTTTAGTTAGAGAACGTTTGTATGGGAAAAAGAAAAGGGCTGTTTTTAGGGCTTTTCCGGCCATTATTCGAATTTTTCTCGCCGTAAAAACCATCCTTGAACTTCAACGAACATTTAAAAAAAAAAATCAGCCAAATCGGTCAAGCCGTTTTCATGCCAAGTCGTGACAACGGAAAACGGGTTTCATTTTTATATATATAGATTATTGCATTAATTATGTTTCTCGACTGTTCTCGTAACGAATCGGATTATTAATGACCGTGTTTTTTCATTTGATAAAAAGGTTTATTAAGAACGAAGTGCATGGAAGTAGCCAGCTGTTTTACTAGGACTGGTCTTTAGAGGCAGTTTACTTAACAACAACTTCACTGACCAAACATACACTTATTCCAAAAAGGTCACCCCAATTCGATCAACCCTTCTAATCGGCTAAACTAACCGAAACAGCTGTCCCAAATAGAATGACTGTACTAAATGTAGCGGAAATCTAGTTCAATAGTTATGTTTTAGACAGTGCGATGGCGCCACTGTGTCGCGAACAACCGCCAATCAACGCGAACAATTGACTCAACCCCCAGAGTTTAGAAACACGCAACGCTATTTCAAAGAAAGCCTTCCGTCAATGCAGTTCTAATTACTATAATCCTTCTATGCCCTATGGGAATCCGGCTCGAAGGACAATAATTAAGTCTAAGAATGAGTACTGAGTACGAATAGGGTCAGAAGTTACGTTAATTACAACAATCCCCGATGCTCAGTTCATTTTAACTTTATAAAATGTATCTATCATCTTTTTCTTAGTGTGTCGAATGTCGATGATAATTCAAATTGAATGAGCCCAGAATTTGACGTCGGATTTGGCAATTTCAGTAGCGCCTATCAGCTCCTGTGATGTGTAGGCAACAGGACAGGCACGATATCAAGTATCCCATCGTTTGTGAGGCGTCGCCATATTTACACTAATCTATGAATCTATCTTAAAATGAAGACTATCTAACTCAAACAGTCCCTGATTAACTATGAATTGACTAGATTAAATTAGATGATCTACTTACGATCAATCACAGGTTGATTAATTACTTAATTAATCTATTCCCTAGGTTCCGAGAAAAAAACAGAACGGTACATTATAAAACTTAATTAATATATTATAGAGTCAACCTTGATGTTTTTGTAGCTATGTTATTGACGTGTTTCATGGGTAAACATGCGTTGTAAAGAGTTTATATAAGGGGTAAGTAGCTTTTAATGTTTTGTGATATTAACATGATAACTAAAGAGAAGCTTTCAAAAAGAAAAGTTGATGAAGAACTTACACGACAAAATTTCAAGTAAAATAGAATTTAACATTCTGCTACATAACATCACGCCTGCAATCACTAAAGGGTTAGGCAGAGGTGTACTTTACTGTACGCCCACAATTCGCTAGTTATGATGAAGTCCCATGTAACAGGGGGCGAGCTTATTACTATCAACAATGCACAAATCCAGACTCCGTGGCTGCTAATGAGAAATGCTTGAGACCACTACACCAACGACTTCAATATAACTTACGAGAGGAGAACCTACGTTCTCCACGTGGATTACAATTGAAAAGCAATCTTGGCAGGTATTCCCTTTCATAATATAAAGCTGAAAGTAATTAACATAACAAGCTTTACAAGTTCTAATTACTGCGTAAGAACGGAAAAATCGTGCAAAGAAACAATAAAACGAGCTTTCTTGTGCTATTTTAGAGTTCGTTTCAAATGTTTAGACATTACAGTTGAAGTAAAATTAAAATTGAAAACTGATTAGGTATATTTAGAAGGCGGTGACTCAACAAAGGATAATCTACAAATCCGAATTCGGGAACGTGTGTGAATCGGAAATATCATACAATTTCTTAGGTAATTATCATAATCCTTTCTCATAGAAAAGGCAACATATTATTACCATCATTCTTATGCACTTATCCCAATTTATTTGTGGTCGGCGAAGCAGGTCTTCTTGTTCCATACTTCTCTATTAGTTGTCATTTCATCACTTCATCAGACACCTCCTTTCTTGCTGTATCATCCTTCATACAGTTCATCTATCGTTACTTTAGCCTTCCTCTACTCTTATAGTCAACCACAGCGAGTTATATATTACAATAGCTGATGCCCACGGCTTCACCCGCGTCATTTTATATACTAAAACTTTTCTCGAGAACCACTCTATCCATTGGTGAAAACAGCATGAAAATCGATGCAGTAGTTTTAGAGTTTATCGCGAACAGACAGAGACATAGACGCGGTGAAGGACTTTGTTTTATAATATGTATAGTGATGCTACTTATTTTACCACAAAATACTCGATACAAAGCAGAGCATCGATTGGGAATGAGAAATTGTAAGCAGTGAAACCTCAAAGACCCACGTTTTAAAACCTCCCCTTAGCAAAACAAAAACGTTATAACAGTTTTGTGTGACTTCTCAATAACGAGGTAAGTTTGGTTGCCAGAAAACTCCACTAAGTAAACATTAACTTCGAATCAATTAACGCAGAATCAATCTTCCCAAAGGAATTAAAACCAAGTAAATATAGCCATCAGAACGAGGACGCTAGAACGAGGCTATAAATTAAATAGAAAATCTCGTGGACCTGACCATGAACTATTTCTTCAAAAGGTATTGTGAAAAATGTACTGACATGTGACGTTTTCGAGGAGTTCACGAGTTTTCGAAGCACTGTATCGTGTTAATTTTTGTTTATGTAAAAAAAGAAAAAACATGTGTTCAATATTTTTTGGAAATCTATCTGACGGACTAATTAGTTTTTTTTGTCCGATCCCCTATTCACATGTAAACATGATATATATAATAAATTACAGGTTATAGTAATTAATACCTATTCTAAATGAGTGTCCCTAAAGTCTAGAGTAATAAAGGTATACGCAATACAGATCCTGTTTAATATGCGTAATGTACAAGTCTAATTGGTATATTAATCCAATGAATGAAGCACTTTTTTTTTTTTTGCTTTTAAGTTTGTAGAAGAAAAAATCATTAGGATCGTTACAGTACTTATAAATTACACAAATTTAAAATTAATTACAATTCAGCCTTTATTTTTCTTATGCAAGGATCTTAGCAGGAGACGTTTTGTGTTTCTGCCTACACCCACGAGAAAATGCTTAGGTATTTATATATGACGTAACAAGTAATGAATCCTAAAAATAACTTCAATACACGCGTAAACTAAAGTCATAAAGGGTCACAACTAATTATAATAATAACTAGATCACAGGCAGCCCACTCATACAGCTTGCTCAGAGCAAAATGGCGCCGACCAGTCGCGCCTGTGACGCACCATCTGATTTGAAAGATAAACCAGCGTCTGGGAACCACCATCGTTTATTTACAATACTTAGAATTAGTCGTCTTCGTTGAAAAGTCACCTTCACTTTGCAAAGACGTTTGCTTCAAGCCTATTTGGGAGGACATTCAAATTTTGCAAACATAACGACGCACGGGACCAGTCAATGTGGCGACACTTGGAGGAGGCCTATATCCAGCAGTGGACGTCTTTCGGTTAAAACGATGATGATAACTACGTCATCTATGACGTAGAAAATGGCTTAGCATAACATCACGCCAGTAATACCCGGCAGGTTAGGCAAAGGTGTACCTAATAGTAACCCACATTCCGTTAATTATGTTTAAGTTCCATGTAACAGGAGGCGAGCCAATTGCCATCAGCAGGGTACAAATCCAAACAATATGACTGAAATAACGTATAAAAAGTTCCATCCTTCGAAGCTATATGAAATAAAAGATATAAGAAATAATGTGATCTATATGTTCCAGAAATATACTGCAAATGTAATCGAGCTCCTACTGTGAACCGTCTATATGCCAAAGGGCATCCGGAACAATCTTCCTTGATTGAGGAAGCTCAAGATAAATCACTGGTAATAATTTATCAGTGATCTTGTTTATGATGTGAGGGATATTACAAATCCGTCGGGGCTGCGGGTTGTTCGCAAGAGATACCGCAGCCTCGACATGAAGGGCTAAGAAGGAACATGGGTGGTTTTAGTCAGTAGAAGTCTGACATTTCTTTCGCTCTGCCCAAGAGCGGGAGGGGTTATTTGATGATATCCCTCCCTAAAAAAAAATCATACATATATAGGTACTATACATATTTTTTTTTTTTGATTCATTTATATAAATATTCAAATTTTTTTATGTAATTATTGTGTTAAGATTTTTGATTTTGTTTATTTTGTGTTGTTTTGATTGTGATTCTATTATGGTTTTTATTCTATGGATTTATGGATCTGAAATAAACGTTTAATAATAATAATATACATAAACTCAATACTTATTCCCATATCTGCTACGATCCTTACATACTCTTTGGCGTCGTCTACGCTCATACACCACGGTCATACACGCACGCCAGTAGCGAGTACTACGCACCTGACCTTATAAGGTACCCCCTGTGGTGTACGGACCTCGGCTTAGGACGTCACTGGGGGAGGGCAGCAAAGGGACAGTCTGGATCTGAGTGAGATACACCTGACCTTTCTGAAGAACACCACTAATAAGGTCAGTGTATGTCCTTCTAGGGCGCCCCCTCCCGAAGTTGCCACTCACATCTGCCTTGTCAATACCTAAGCCGAGCATGAATGATGCTAGCATCATTTCACTAACATTTCAATGGCGGTGAGTAGATGATGATCAGATCACAAACAGGATTACCGACAGTCCCCTAACCCATAAATAAACCGTAAATACGACACGAAACATTAATGAAAAAGACTGCGTTTGCAAAGTTTCAAAATTAATAGAATTGCCTGTAGTTTGCACACATACCTAACTTACAACGAAATGCAATATGAATTCCGTGAAAATGAAATGATGTTGAAAGCGGGCGGTGCCGCGCTCTAAATAGGTATCTGGAGTAAGCTTTACATGATGAGTATACGTTTGAACTTTTCAGAAATTCTATTTAAGTTGCTTAGTTACATAACACACAAGTCATTACAAATTGGTATCCATTGAGTAAAAAGAGAAGGAAGGGTAGACCACTTAAAAGATGGAGCGACGACTTAAAAGAAACAGCCGGAAACTTGTGGCCCAGACTGGCGAAAGACAGAGTCAGCTGGAACAGTTTGGAGGAGGCTTTCACCGCAAAAGGCGGCCCTTACACCTAACAATACTTATCTCATTTTTAGTACAAATACTAACATTACTAACAAATAAATAAGTACACAACACATTTTTATATATAAAACTAAATGTAAACTAGATGTAAGGGATAAAATAAAGCTAAAAAATAAAATAAATAAATAAAGTTACATAACATCACACCTATAATCCCCGTAGGAATAGGCAGAGGGGCACGTAACAGCACAACCACATTTCGCCAGTTATGTTTAAGTCCCATCTAATAGGGAGCCAGCCTATTCCAGACTCCGTGAATTCTACTGAAAAAACCCAATAACAATTTGCCCAACCTGGGAATCGAACCCAGAGCCTCCTGCTCAGCAGTTGGGGTTGCGACCACTAGAACAACGTCCAGTCCAATTTGTCAAGTTGATGGTAAATAAATATATGCCCGTCGGGGCTGCGGGTTGTTCGCAAGACATACCGCGGCCTCGACATGAAGGGCTAAGAAGGAACATGGGTGGTTTTTAGTCAGGAAGTCTGACACTCCCTTTCGCTCTGCCCAAGAGCGGGAGGGGTTATTTGATAATTTTCCACCCACCATAGAAAAAAAAAATGGTAAATAAATACATATTTCATACATAACGTAGCTGTATATCGAGACAGAAGCGTTCAGTTTCCTGTCTTCGCCAATCGAGTTGTCTGCGCAGGAAATTCAGTTCTAAACTCTAAAATTTGTAATATCCGTCGTGCGTTTAAGGTTCTAACTTGATTTACCTGCGTACACCCTCTTTTCAAAACGTTCGCTTCTTGATATTAGGTAGATGCAAAGCTTTTTTGAATTCATATCTCTTATTAAGTGAAATTGGAGTAATTACCTCAGAAGATACTCAAACCATAGATTTGAATTTCATAAACCATATCAAAGTCGAAATGGTCATCATCATCTGCCTAGCCTTTTTTCCCAACTATGTTAGGGTCGGCTTCCAGTCTAACCGGATGCAGCTGAATACCAGTATTTTACATGGAGCGACTGAGTCGAAATGGTCATCCATCAGTAACGTTAAAACTTAAACAATTAAACATAACTTGGACGGTATCATCGTTACAAAGATAGGAGACGTGGGGCCGAGTTGGGCTGTTATCGGGTCGCCTAGTTACGAACAGGTCAAACCGATACTTCGCGCCCGGGATGTTTTATAGCCACTGCTTATTCTGTAAACTCTGTAGCGACACATAAAAATACTACAGCGCCATCTCTGACACAAATGAAGAACTGAAATTCTAAATCGCGCTATTATACGCGGGTAGAACATAAAAAAACCCGGCAACAACTGTCGGGCAGTAGTCAAACAAAAACAACACTATTTATCAATTTTTAATGAAGTATTAAGATATTCCTTATTGAAACTATGTAAATTCTCCCTAAACACTACCAATCGTCAAGCATCAAGTTTTATTCGGAAAGGTGTGCAATAACTCAACCGGCCAAGTACCGGTCCGGTAAGTTACATCCCCTGAGGCTCCGGCCTGGTCGTAAACCAGCCGAGCGGTCCGGATGCGACCGGTAAATACAATTAATAAGGCGGAACTCGATTGGTTTAGTTTCTGATGTCAATAATATTGCTTAAAGGAAAGAAGATGTTTGAGTTTCTGTTTTTGTAATTGTCTTGAACTCTTCCAAAAAGCAATAGAGCGCTGCATTATGTGTGTTAGGAGAACAGATAAAATACGGAAGGCTGCTCTGTGCTCAAAAATAGACGTAGGTAAAAAGGCTGTTAGGCTCAAGTGGGATCGGGTAGGTCACGTAAGCTGCATGCATAACGACCGCTGGACAAGCCGAAGGCTGGTTTGAGGTGGCGCATGAGAAGAGTACAACATGCCAAAGTCAAAGTTCATGTATTTGTCAGAAACATGAGTATACACACAAAGCATGTAAGATGTTAAGTACATTTGAAAGGAGTCATGTTTTACCTTTACGGCGTACAAATATGTGTTATACATTTGATCAATAATTGAATTAATTGTAACTATTAATTATTACACATATTTATGTAAAAAATAAACAATTTCTTTGAAATTAATTTGTAAACGATTACAATAAATTACATTTCCATAATATAATTAATAGGTACATACAGCATAAGCAATTTAAACATAATTATATTAAATTAGTTAAGTAGGAAAACAAAATATCATCGTCAAAATTAATGAAAATGTCAAAATAAAATTAAAACAAAAACAACTAACAGCAGTCAACCGAAAGAAAATGGAGGAGGTCTTTTCTCCGCAGGTAAAAGGTTATTCTGGATATCTTTACGAATTTACGCAGTACTTAGAAAAACCACTAGCTTACCTCAATGCCAATTAATAGACTAGGGAAAAACTAACCACGAGGAAAAGGACCACGAGTTTATGTATATATTTATGTAAATTCTGCAATACACTCTATGTAGTTTTTACCAAGCACAGTTACATAAAACCCTCTCTTACGTAATGAAGGGCAAAAACGTGCATATTTCAAGGTCGCAGGTGTACAAGTCCCGTCTTATAACGTAACACGATCCCAATTACTCCCGACAGATGCCTCTCGGTGAGCGCTAATTAATATGTCACAGCATCAATTTATCTTTACAGGATTTGGGTCAAGTTGTTTCAAGAAAATTATGAGGTTTATTTTGTTTAATGTTACCAATTTGTTATCTGTCAAACGATATTGATGTCTGTGGCATTGATATAGGTCTTTAATTGTGTTGATTTTCATGGAATTGTTGTGTGGTTGCTTATATCGTTTGTATATTTTCTTTGGCTTTCTTGAAAATATTGGTGAAGTCGTCAAATATACATTTTAGCTTGTTTTCGCTCGCCCACGCGAATGAGGGTGTACTATTAGGTACAGCTCTGCCTTACCCTTCGGGGATTACAAGCGTGTTGTTATATCATATTTTTGTTTAGGACACAACACTTCAAAATAAGTGATGAAGTGCTGAGACACTTCTAAAGTATAGTGCATTTTCAAACAAATACAGCACTTTAAAAAAAATAGATAGAGACATCTCAAGTTCCTCACACCCATACAAACCACTCAAACACTGAACAAAGGTAACCTATAATAGTTCTTCCAAAATTTTAGTAAATAGGACACAACTTATTTATTCTAGGTCACAAACACAATATCCTCCAAATATGCACCTAGATAGCTTACATAGATAGCACAAACCGCACTCCGCAGGACTAGGTTATATCGGCTATTAGGAATTCCTTGACCTACTTACTGCTATAAGAACGCGGTCCGTCCCTCTCAGATGCCTCGATAAGCGACGAGGACCAATAGGAGCACAGAGTTTCGTACATTAAGTATAAAAACAGGCACAGTTATGCATTTTTCATGAAAACATACTTGAGTTATGTGACTTAAGTTTCGACTCTGTGGGTAAAGTAAATCAGGCAGACATACCGAGTTTCCTTCGTGCCTCGAAAAACACGTTCGTCCTGGCTCTCAATTGTGGATCAGTCAGACCGGAAATTCCTCCAGTCTTACTAAAGAGTTTCGTATTACCCATTGTAAAATACTAGTATTCAGCTGCATCCGGTTAGACGGTAGGGGGGGGGGTAGGTGGGTATCTACTAGTCAGTAGAAGTCCGACACTCTCGTCCGCCAAGCTCAGAGCTGGAGGAGTCATTTGATGATTTCCCACCCACTAATAAAAAAGTATATAATATGGGACTATCGCCAGTTAGGGGTGCTAATGGATCAGCCTCATTTATCAGCAAGGAATCGCATTTTCCATGCCTTTATCTCTCCCTCCCTAATGAGGCTCAACCCCAAGTTCTTTCCATATCTTGTAGCTAGTGCAAACCTGGTGTCAAAAGTATTTATGCCGAAAAAAACAATAATATGAACAGTATACTTTCATCATCATCAGCATCACCCTATAATGTTCCCACTGCAGAGACTCCGGCCTCCTCATTAGTAAAGGGATGGGCTATAATCCACCACGTGGGCCCAGTGTGGGTTGGTAGAAGTCATGTCTCATATTTACTTTAGCACAAGAGTAATAACTTCTCTGTATCTTCATAGGACAGCTTTAAGACTTGCTTGTCTTGTATTTGCGACAAGCACATAATTATCACATAACTCTGTTCTTAGACTGTGACAGGTCGCACTTGTCACTATATTAAAGCTAATTCATAGCTGCCACATAATTACATGTCAGTTCTAGTTTCTAACCCAGATTATGTTAACGCCAGGTAATAGATTGGTTTATCACAACTGACGTCACATATGCATGACATTATTATTACGTGCCTCGGTGATTATGTCACTTACTCGTAATATGGGCCTACTAACACGTCTACAATGAAGGGATGTGAGACTTAATAGGTCATTATTTAGAGAGTTCTCAACCCGTAGGTAACACCCCCTCCCCCTTACCTAATAGTTCTCGAGAACCTACATGAAGTCTGTAGAGGTACAAGGAGTTCGCCCCGGCTTTGCACATTATTTTTATATATATTACGGTGAGAAATTAGAGGGAAAGTTGCTCATCCTCCATTGAAAAGCGATGTGTGATAGTTCGATCGAATCTGCATACGACCCAACTACATCACTTTCGAAAAACAGAATATGTAAATCAACAATTGTTCCAAAACAATTCTAATGGAAAAAAAAGGAGAATAATTTTACGCTACGTAAAATCAAGCTTTTTTTAGAGGACACGAGGACACGTCATGACAGCATCATGACATTTTCCATTACGGCATACAAGTCAGTGTAAAACTGACTTGTATGCGAAACAAACAAACATATATGGCTGGGCACGCATATATGTTGATGTTTCTCATCAACAGTACCTATAACTGCGTGTACTAAGTACTTTGGAAGCGAGACAAGTACTTTAGCAAGCAGTTAATCAAATCTAGACTCGGCAAGGGGTGTCATTGTTCAGTGTTCAGTATATACCGCCATTGTGTGAGTACCTCGTTACGTTGATTACTGAGCCATTATTGGATTACCGCGATTGTTTCAATCACAATGTGAGACAACCTAATAATTTGGTTTATGTGTGTTTAATTGGCAATTGTCTGACGGCGTTTCTAAGGGTTGGTATATGCTTTCGGGTCGGCACATTCGATTCGGTTGTATTTGTTACCTAACCAAAGCGATAACTATTCACATTCGCAGGTATGGTCGGTTCACGTTTTGACAAATAAATTATTATTTGATTTGATTCCGATAGGTTCGGTACAATTCGGGCTAAGCCGAACGACTGTTCTCTAACTTACACCGAATTATCTTATATTTGATTTTTTCCACCGGTGGCTGGCGGTGTCTCATCGAATTGTGCAAAGCCGATCCAAAATGTTTAGCGATACTATCGAACGAAGAATGACGACCGTCGTTTAACAAAACAATATGCTCGAAACAGTGAGAAATTACTTGTATCTTTTTTTGTGAAATAAGAGTTCTTATTCCAAAAATAACCCAACCAGCAAAACAGTCTCAGTTAATAGTGCTACATTTTTTAAAATTAGCCCACATTGCTTACATATTATGTAAATACCGATTATCATCTGAGGTTTTATAGCGCCGCGGGTAGGCCTTAGCCAGATCGACTATACTTTTCCACTGTGACCTATTTCTGAGATTAAATAACGATTCAGCAAAAAAATCCTAATCAAATAAGCAAACCGCCAATATCTCATAAAAGAAGTTACCTATCAAACAGAAGAGCTAATAAAAACTTCTATAAAAATTACCATACTGCTTTAGGCTTCACTCAAAATAATGAAACATTAATCTAGTTAATAGGTCTAAAAGGAATTATAGCCCGCAGTGATATCCTAAGAGGATTTAGAGTTCTTGGGAAATAACGGCCCATTACGTCATCACGTAGAATTAAACCATGATTAAAACCTATTTTTTTGAGGTGATGTTTTTTTGAAAAGAACTTACCTTAGTGAAGAACAGCCTTATTAGGCTGGTGACATCTGTAACAAGAATAACATACGTGTTAATATTATAAAGAAAGTTTTTTTTTTGTTTTTTTTTTTAATTACGTTGCCCCACACTAGGAATTTCTCCTATGTCGTGGGTGCGTTTACAAACACTTAAACTCACATACACAAACACACCCAGACCCGAAACAACTATCTGCAGGCCATACAAATATTTGTTCCGTGCGGGGATCGTACCCGCGACACGCAGCGCAGCAGTCCAATCGCTCAGCCACTGCGCCAACCGTGCCGTCAAAAGTAAAAAAAATATCACCGAAAAAAGACCTGGCAAGATGCCAGTCGGGTTAGTTAAACAGGAAAATACATCAGCAATAGTCTAACCAACCGAATTAATGAAGAGTATACATATCCAGCATATTGTAACTATCCTTAATGAGGGATCCAAGGACTAGAAAGAAAAGTGTAGGTCGTCTATTGCCCTATACATTGTTACCATCCCGGTAAAATCCTAGATGAGGCTGGCACAAGAACGTGAAGCTTGGCCCAAGCAAAAGACAGGCTTTTACCTAGCAATGGTTGAATTCGGGCATGGGATGATTATGATGATGCTGATGATCCAGTAAGGTAATATCTACTCCCGTCGGGGCTGCGGGTTGCTCGCAAGAGATACCGCGGCCTCGACATGAAAGGCTAAGAAGGAACATGGGTGGTTTTTAGTCAGTAGAAGTCTGACACTCCCTTTCGCTCTGCCTAAGAGCGGGAGGGGTTATTCGATGATTTTCCACCCGCAAAAAAAATAAAAAGTAATATCTACTGATAAACTACAAAAAGAAAACGAGTAACTACTGATTCAAGTACATAGGTAATTTTTTTTATACTTGCAATGCCCATTCAAGCATTTATCGCCGCTGAGTACCCCGGAAGCTAGGTGTATGGGTAAAAGCGTAAAAGTATTAAAGCTTTAACACGTTGGTATACTTTCACAATGTATCCAGCTTACCCATTTAATACTGAAAACCCAGCACAAATATCGGCCCAGAACGTGTGAAAAGGAGTATTAGCCTCAAAGAATTTCCCACACCAAAGAAAACTCCCATAAAATGCAATGAGAAAATCGCGATGTTCTAATAAAAGTGCAACAATGTTGCAGCAACGTTTTACAGCTGTTCGCGGGAACGTTGCAGCAACACGCTGCGTACGTGACCCGGATTAACGGTAAATAAAATATGGGAGGGAGGCGGTAGTGTTTGAACTAAGTATGCAATGAAAATGTTAACGCCTTGGAAGTATACGGAGTTTCCTGACCGTAATATCCGTTGCTTTTTGCTGTATATGTGACTTTGTAGCAAGAAGATTGAAGATACCTACCAAAGACAAGACATCAAAGAAAATGTTTTAGAAAAACTGTGATCACCTAAGTTAGACATGTTACAGTTTTAGAAAGAGAAAGACCAGTAATACCACGTATTTATATGTCGCGTACATGACGTGTAGGTATACAAAATGTAAAAAAAACAATAAAAATACAACGCATCACAATAACATTTATAAATAAACAAAAATTTGACGGCTTGAACGTAGTGACTGCGACAAGCGGGTCACCAGTCAGCATGATGTAGCATGATTTTACCGACAGCAACCAATTGGTTATTACAAGTAAATAACGATATTGTTTAATGTTCGGTCTATCGTAAGTACACTTCAGCCAACTTAACTGCGCAGGCGGGAAAACACAGAACTAAAATAAACGTACCAAGTTCGATCGAAGCATTTTTTTCTTGATAAATAGAAATTTCTTTGCTTCTAAGCGATGCAAGTACATAAACACAACAATATTAGCAAGTACGACGCTTGATCACAACTTATTACGGGCGGATTAACTGTCATTCTAAAGGGTTATTGTAACCGGATGCAGCTGAAAACCAGTATTTTCCATCGATCAACTATCTGATATCCACTAGCCATTATTATCAGTAAAAATATACATCTATGAGTTAATAGGTAAATATTCTCACTTCCATATTTCCTCTCCAACTCAGAAATATAATTCCATCTCATGCCGTATTAACATCGTATGAAACAATGCAGTCTGCCGCGGGCGTAAGCACCTCGTAGCACCGCTACAAACTCGCTACGCCGCTACGACAGCTTTTCATAGAAGCTGCTACGAGAGCGCTACGAGTTACGAAAGCGCTACGAGCTACGAGAAATGAATACGTTTTGATTTGTCAATTTTGAAAAATCAGTAAATAATATAACTGCAAGAAATAATAAATATCCCATTAAATATAATAACAACTTAAAATTTTATTGCATAGCTAGAAGATACCAAGTGATTTTGATAGAACAATTTATTGTACCTAAACGCCGCAAAGACATAAAACTTTACGCTCTCTTCAGAGAAAATGTGACTAATAAAAAATACTCCCATAAAAAACACCACAAAAGAGTCTATCAAAAATAAGACATCTAGTTTAAGAGCAGACAGTGCCTATCTACATTATTTGTGTCTAAACTGACACATCAATACATAACAAACAGTGAATATTTTAGGGCTTGAGCCATTTTATCATAGTCATTTGTTAACCAAATTATGTCTGTAACGCCAAAGTCACTGATTATAAAGGCGCCAGCAATCCGGCATCATCCAGACATTTATAATGAGGGTAGAAACCAAAATGAAGCAATCACTTAATCGAAGGCTGTAGAAGGTGGCAGTTAGACCACAGTTCCTCAATGGCAGGAGAGGTGCGCGGGCCGCAAGAGGGGAAAGGGGGAAGGCATCGAGCCCCTCGTATATTCCAATAAAGAAGGACAAGACTCTAATAACGCGACCCGAGTAAGCTCCCAAAACGACACCTCAGACTTTCAACGCCACACCCCCTTTAAAACCAACCTTATTTTACAGCCACAAAGTCGAAATTACATCGAACGGAAGCCTAGAGTAATAAATACGAAAACAGAACCGCACGTCCGGTAAAGTTTTTAAGAGAAGGCGACGTAGGTGGAATATTAGGTGTGTACGTAATGGAAATTTGATAACACGCGTCGAGAGGAATTACATGGCTGCCAGGCGCCTCTGAGTAATGCGCCGTGAATATAAATAATATGATTAGTATTAACTAAGCGCCACCGGCCTTTCGGCGAAAAGAACTATGTTTATGAATGTGTATGATTAAGAATTAGCATTGCCATTCAATGTGGCAATGTTGCGAGTCTTCTGATGCGGAGGTCGAGCACTTTGCCGCTGTGTCTTCACGGTCGCCGTTGTATGTATGTAGGTAATTTGTTTTAGTCGTGGTTTTAGTCATAATTTTGATTATTACTTTTAGTTCTATTTATTATTTTGATTATTATATTGTAACCTGTATATAATGTTCATAATAACCTTACAGTCTCGAATATATTTCCGAAAATAAATAACTATGAACCTTATTTACAAACTACAATTTATAGGTCTATAATAATAATTTAAGTATCAAAAGTGGAAAATAATTACAGGGCTTCAAACAATAAAATTACTTTAACAAAAGTGTCATTAGATGACCGTAAATTATACGGCAATCTATCACTACATATTATAAAACAACGGCCTCCGCCGTGTCTGTCTGTCTGATCGCAATAAACTCAAAAACTACTGCACCGAATTTCATGCTGTTTTCATCAATGAATAGAGTGGTTTTCGAGGAAGGTATTAGTATGTACAATTTTTCGAAATTCAACCCCAAGGAAGTTAAATAGGGGGATGACAATTTGTTGGGATATTCTTCGACATCCAGGCGAGCGAAGCCGCGGACAAAAGTTAGTGTTTACTATATCCAAGTCTTACTCCGCATTACGTTTGGCAAACCACGCATGATCAAATATTCTGAGTATATATGTATCGATTTTAAGCATTAGGAGTATTAAGGGTTTCGGCATTCGCTAAGCAGGTACGTATTGTTGATTCTCAAGGTGAAATGGAAATCAGATGCGAATAGGACAGCACAATAATAAGTTTCAACAATGGTATTTCATATCCAATTAAAACATCACGCTTGTAATTCTCTAAGGTTAGGCTAAGGTACCTAATAGTACACCCTCAATTCGCGAGTTATGTTTAAATCCTATGTCAGGAGCCTATTGAATTAGACTGGGTACAAATTTAGACTCCGTAGCTGCTACTGAGAAATTCCTGATTGAAAACTGAGAATTAAACCCAAGACATTGACTTATATATTACTGCGTAAGGACTGGGCGGACCGCATGTTACAATGACGCCTCGAACGTGGTCCTAAAACGGTATTTCCTAAGCCAAGGTGAACTAGTCCACGATCGACTCTCTTCGGGTCCGGTCGTAAATTTTATTAAAAGCTTTATTTATGTTCTTTATACCTCTAAAATACCACGCCACTTATACAAGGTTACGTTAACGAACAGACTACACCGATTCTCTGTATGGCGAACGCGTCGAGCAAATGTTCGGACGACCGTATCTTTAGTTTTTATATCAATGACCCAAGACCTCATATTCAAACAACAATAATCTAAGGAAAAGGTAAACAATAAAACTTTTTAACATCATTTCCGTGTGACCTACTTCTCATATAAAATAATATGACGCACAACAGTGTAGGACCTTGGCTTCAAAACACCAGGAACTAATTAATTAAATAATCTCATAATCCCTCACAAATCCGTTTAGCTTTAATATAAACTAACTGCAATATTTTACACTAACTGTCTTAACCAAGACTTTATAATATCTCTGGCAAGACTTTCAGCCGAGAATTTTTGCATCATAAATAATTTTGAGGGGTCAAAGCTAAATTAAAATGGACTTCGTTCAATAGAACCTTTTGGGTAGAATTCTGCTTAAATGGAGCGAACGTTTATTACGTCTGCAAAGATGTAGGAAGGGGTGGTGGGTGGAATGCAAAATATTCGCTTAAGTTAACATGTTAATGGCCTGAAGTTGCAACCTGGGTGCAAAATTCAGCAATACTTTACGTAAAATGCAGTCGTAAATTACAGTACAGAGATAAGAAAGTCTTAAAAACGTTACACTGGTAATTAAACATAAACAAAACATCATGCCTGTAAACCCCGAAGAGTTAAGCTGAGGAGTACCCATTAGTACACCCACATTCTGCCCGTAATGTTTAACTTCATGTGACCTGATCGAGCCTATTGCCACTATACCAACGAGGTAGAGGCTAATGAATTCCAAACAAATACCTTTAAATCTGAAAATGTGTTTGTTTGTTTGACACGCCTTCACCTCTCACGACTGAACGGATTTGGTTGAAATGTGGCATGAGATAGAATAGTCCATAACCGGGATAACGATATGGGTTTCTTCTTATCCCAATTCTACTTTCTCGAGGGTCGATCCCCAACTTCCACGTGAGCAGAACAGGTAAAGCTATCATCATCATAATTATGAAGCGACAATATAAGTCTGTATACAAGAACAAGGTTGTTCAATTAAGCCCTAACGTTCGGTCGGGTAGTTAAATTTGCATCAAGTGTCGCCATTGGACGACGCCGCCGTCCTTCGTCGACTTGTCAAGAGTATCTAATGACTGCGATAATGAAGTGAGCTTCTTTACTTACAAGCGCTGTTTTAATTAAGATGTTTGAGGAAACGTTAGAACCTTAGATCTTGAGAGGTTGGGCTATCGCTTACTAAGCGTTTCGTGTTGTTCTCTATCGTTCTTTTCATGCTTTTATGATTGTCAGTAAGGTACTGTTCTCATTCTCTTGCCTTTGTCCTAATTTATTTGGGGATGACACTTCATGCAATTTTCCTTCTTTATTTCTCAGCCAACATATTGCACAGATTTGGATTATATAAGGTGTAAACAGACGCTCCACGAAGCCGACAAACCAGCATTCGGTACATCAAACTAAGTAAGTCCACCCAAACATTATTGACGGGTAACTGTTGTTGTTTTTGGGCAAAAATCATGCATTACAGGGAAACTCAATGTACCGCGATCAAAACAATGTGCTCATGGGTGCACTGAATAGTACAGGGTTCACAAAGAAAAAGTTAGAATTTTTATCTCTATAGCTAGAAGATGCCCAGGTAAGGTAAACAAATTGCAATGATGGGGAGATCAAATGCCTTTCGGCTTCGTTTAGATTATATTTACATTCCTTAGAATAATAATAAACGGCATAATTAATAAGCAACACGAAAACATTATCAATGAAAGAACTTTCCATCCAATACTAACATCACTAGCCGTCGAACTTCGAAATAACTTCGTGTGACAGCCCAAAATGCACGTAACAGCCTCATTGACAATTCCGATGCACTATATTTAACTAGGAGAGCCCTAAACTGAACAGCGGGTGACCTAGTTAGTGTTGGTGACAACGTAACTAATGTAGTTACCTACCTATGTTTCTACAGTGCTGCGAATGACTGTTTCTCTGAATTTACGCGAATAGCTACAGTTTTGGCACCTGATACATATTGTGCCTTACCTACGCTACGTAATAATTTGACGTCATGTCTTTTCGTTTCCAAGAAAAGAGAATGAGGTCTCATATTTACTAAGTATTTCTACATTAATGTCGATGACGCTGTTGCGACATGATTGCGGGATGATTAATTAAATGTCCCGTAAATGACAGTCTTTTTCTTCTTATCGTGTGGGCAGTAAGGTCTAACGACCCCACACACCCTAGTGTCAGAGTTTCTTAACCGCCTCAAGGGCCTCTGACATGGTTTGACGACCGCCATTTGGCGGCCGGGACCCCCGGCTTATACGTGCCTTCCAAAGCACGGAATCATCTTTTTATCAGACAATCAGGTGATTAAAGCCTGCCATGTCCCAGCTAAACTGGAAACAACTATACAAAGGATGCTTCCCGTGGGAATCGAACTCACAACCACCGGGTCACAAGGCAGTTAAGGGCAGTGCAAGTTTAGTTATAAACCGTAAAATCTTAAAACAGTATTCCTAAATTGTTATTCAACAAAATCAAACAACGTACCAAAATAGATTAGACGTCTAAAACAATTAATCAATAAGACGCCTACACGTTTGAAATTTTACTCTAAATCTCAGTATGCAACAGTAGCGACATCTACAAAGCCACACACGAACTACCGAACTACGCATCGTATATGACGTCATGCGTTGCCTATATTGCGTAAGCAGAATTATTCTCGAGATTAGGGCAATGCAACAGCCAGATCTCAACCACGCAGAACACCTATTTGGAAGCCGCACGCTAAAGGTACCCAAGTATCACTAAAGAGGATAATGTGGATAAGTAAACGATAACCTACCTCCTCCTCCCTTGGACTCAAGGACTGGGAGACGCCATTCACAAAACAAATCCGTTAGTAGGGAGTACCCCACCTGACAAAGTACCTCTCTGTGCTGAAAAACTTTCCTTTTCAATGGACGATGAGGAATTTTCCACTCCGTACCTATTCCTCTAAACAACTATTTTATAAGCCGATCCTAGCAACCACCTAAAATAACACAAAAGCTCAGGTAAATGTGAAGAACAGATCACAGCTAAGTGATAAGTCGAGGTTTCCTCACAGATTGTATTTTCAGGTAACCGTGAAAGCTTTGTCTGAATATTATTATGGTAGATAGAATATTCGAGAAAGGTTTCTGTAATTGTAAGAGAAGAATATATACCCGTCTTTTGTTGTTAAATAAACAAAATTAAATGTTCTCCAGAATACTGAAACGTTCTCCAGATGGTCTAGTGATCGCAAGTGCGGCTGCTAAGCGTGAGGTCCTGGGTTCAAAAGTTCAAATTCCCGGGTCGAGCACATTGTTGTTGGGTTTTTCCATCAGGAATTTCTCAGAAGCAGCCACAGAGTTTGGATTTGCACCCGGTTAATGGCAATAGGCTCGCTCCCTATTACATCATCATCTGCCTAGCCTTTTCCCAACTATGTTGGGGTCGGCTTCCAGTCTAACCAGATGCAGCTGAATACCAGTATTTTACATGAAGCGACTGCCTATCTGACCTCCACAACCCAGTTAACTGGGTAATACGATACCCTTTGGTAAGACTGGTTGTCAGACTTTCAGGTTTACTGACTACCTATAACGACTGCCAAAGATCTATACAGCTTAACGTGCTTTCCGAGGCACGGAGGAAACTCAGTATGTCGGGCGGTCATCCATCCACACCGACCTAGGCAAGCACAGCTTTACCTAAAGATCGACCCGAGTGGCAGTTCTTATTAAGCCACGAGCTCCTCATTACACGGAACTTAAACATAACTGGCGATATGTTGGTGTACTATTAGGTACACCTCTGCCGAACCTTACGAGGATTACACGCGCAATGTTACGAGTTATGTTTCAGTATGTTTCAGAGTTATGTAGCAGTCCACTGCGCCAACCGTGACGGCACGGTTGGCGCAGTGGCTGAGAGATTGGATTGCTGCGCTGCGTGTCGCGGGTTCGATCCCCGCACGGAACAAATATTTGGATGGCCTACAGATAGTTGTTTCGGGTCTGGATGTGTTTGTGTATGTGAGTTTATATGTTTGTAAACGCACCCACGATACAAGAGAAATTCCTAATGTGGGGTAACGTTTTAAAAAAAAAAATAAAAAAAAATAAAAAAAATAAAAAATAAAAAAAAATAAAAAAAAAATCTCTGAGAAGAATACATACCCGCCGGCGATCCTTCAGTAGTTAAATAAACAAGCGTTCTCCAAACTAACAGATAAAACAAGCACTCAAACATATCTATATATATAAAAATGAAACCCGTTTTCCGTTGTCACGACTTGGCATGAAAACGGCTTGACCGATTTGGCTGATTTTTTTTTTTAAATGTTCGTTGAAGTTCAAGGATGGTTTTTACGGCGAGAAAAATTCGAATAATGGCCGGAAAAGCCCTAAAAACAGCCCTTTTCTTTTTCCCATACAAACGTTTTCTAACTAAAACGTAAAATCAATTTGAGCTTTAATACCGTACCCATAAAGTTCAAGTGTTAGTGGAGAGGTTCCGGGAAGGCAAAACAATTGAGTGACGTTCAGTTGTTCAGTCAACGAATGACAACTTCAAACAGACCATACGACATTATCACAATAATCACAAATAATTACTGTTTCTTTCCCAATAGAAAAACGATTTTTAAAATGGTGTTTGCGTATAATATAAAAATTAATTGCTGTTAGTTAGTCGCGCTAAAACTAGAGAACGGGTAGACCGATTTGTCTAATTTTGGTTTTGAAACATTTGTGGCAGTCCAGAGAAGGTGAGAAATTAGTAGTATGTAGGTAGGTAGGTAATAGGTAGGTGGTAGGTAGTTGGTACGTACCCAGGTAAAAGGGCATTGCAACGCACGCGGGGTACAGCTATATTATATAAAAATGAATAGCTGTTCGTTAGTCTCGCTAAAACTCGAGAACGGCTGGACCGATTTGGCTAATTATAGTGTTGAATTATTCGTGGAAGTCCAGGGAAGGTTTAAAAGGTGAGAAAGTGGTAGGTAGGTAGGCAGGGTAGTAGATAGAGTAGTAGGTAGGGTAGTAAGTAGGATAGTAGAGTAGGTAGGGTAGTCGGTAGAGTAGTAGGTAGGGTAGTAAGTAAGTAGGGTAGTAGGTAGGTCGGGTAGTAGGTAGGTAGGTAGGGTAGTAGGTAGGTAGTTAGGGTAGTAGGTAGGTAGGGTAGTAGGTAGGTAGGGTAGTAGGTAGGTAGGGTAGGAGGTAGTAGGTAGGTAGTTGGTACACAGGCAGGTAGTAGGTAGGAAAAAGGGCATTGCAACGCATGCCGGGAACAGCTAGTAAATTAAATAAAACTCGAATAACTTTTCTTCGCAAAAGATTATTATGTTATTGTTTTATAAAATTCGAAATACCTCGGAGTCGGAGCGAAACAAGAGGATTACGAGAAACAAAGATGTCTGCCTGGAGATGACTTAACTTTGTTTAGTATAAGTAATCCGATATAACATAACTTGAAGATTATGGATTACTTTGTCTCCGGATTTAAAGAATATTTAATTCCATTTGTGAGTTTTATTCGAAACTTTAGAATAACAAAACTAGAATAGTGAACTATGAAGCTATTTGACCGGAGTCTGCATTTAAATGTTTCTTAATACTTTAAGTGAAAAGTTCTGTGGGTATTAATGTCAATTTCCAATTTGCCCTGAATGGAGTTTTCTTTTTCCTAAAATATTATATTCTAAGTGCTACAAACGCTTCTCTGTATTAAAAGGCTCTCATCGTACGATTTTTTCCTGCATACGCGGCAACATA
Source organism: Diarsia brunnea (assembly GCA_949774965.1). Lineage (NCBI taxonomy): Eukaryota > Metazoa > Arthropoda > Insecta > Lepidoptera > Noctuidae > Diarsia > Diarsia brunnea. The sequence goes on along the minus strand of OX459013.1, from coordinate 13,460,868 downwards.
ATCAAGCTGTAAATTTCCAGTATAACATGGCCTCGCTTTTTATACATTTCCCGTGGAATGAGAGATACGCATAAACTGTTTTTATTTACTGCTTGACTGGCAGTTGTGCGTACGTTTTGTTAACTGATGTGAAAGAAAAATCGAGTACCAATTGGAATTTTAATTCATAAATGAACGAATATCCAGTAAAAACCTCTCATACAGCGTCCTGCTTTTGAATGAAGTTCCGAGCGTCGAAATTCACGGAAAACGATTTATTGAAACGAAATGCTCAACGAATTTCGTACAAAGAACTCACGTGAAACGAAAACGCATTTAGAAGTTCACCTATTTGTTTTGCAGTAACAAATAGTCTGAAATATTTCAAACTTCAAGAATAATTCAAACAGGATGGAGCTGCAGACGGGAGGCTGGTTTAATAGCCGGGTGCACTCTTTAAAACCCGTTTTACGAGGTGCGCCACCCCACAAGGTATTCTCGTACCACTGCACACGTATGTTATGTTTTATTGCACCACCCCGCTTAACGGGATTCAATTAATATTTTCTCAGCCGGCAGCACCGGCGAAGGAAATGGATTTCCGTTTGTATAAAGGTTTTAATCAAACGTTTAACGACATCTTTGTTCTAAATGTAGGAGCTCTGCTGATAAATGTAGGAGCTACACGTGTAACATAACATGACCCCTGTAATCCGTGAAGCGTTAGGCAGAGGTGTACCTAATAGTACACCCATATTTCGCGAGGGGCGAGCCTATTGCCATCAACCGGGCACAAATCCGTGGCTGCTACTGAGAAATTCCTGATGGAAAAGCCCAATAACACTTAGCCCGACCTGGGGTTCGAACCCAGATCCTCATGCTTAGCAGTCGCGCTTGCAACCATTAGACCAACGAGGCAAACCTACACGTGTATTATTTATTAATCGTTATAATTTCTTGTGATCTTCAAATACCTACAATTTTGAGATCGGTATTACGATGTAAGCTATGAGATACAAGACCCAAAGCTTTAAGAAAAGCCTATTCTATTCGAGAACAATGGAACTTTCGCGAAATTCGTAACATGGTACAGGAAGTATTTGAGTGCTTCTTGGAACCAATTATACTGGGACAAGTTAGAATTACTATTTAGGGAATCTGTACATTATGTAAGTATATTTTTTAGCATTTAAATTGTCTGATAAGTAGTTTGAGGTTTATAATTAACGTTGACTAATTATAAAACATTGTTGTTTCCGACAATTGTAACAAAATGTCAGTGCTACCTTTAAATGTTATTTAGTGAATGGTGGTGCAAGCGGGCCTAAATCTATGTACATTTAGGCAATTCATCATTGGTGCATGTGTCCTTATTTCTTTCTTACTTTAATCTAAGGGCCGGCCAGCAGTACTAAAGCTACACAATCACAATATTGTAGTTAACTAAAAAAATCTAATTAGTCCGTCAGATAGATTTCCAAAAAATATTGGACACGTATTTTTCCTTTTTTCTCCTAAACAAACAATGAAGACGATACAGTGCTTTGAAAACTCGTGTACTCGTCATATTCTAAGACATTAGATGACATTTATTACCGGTGAGTGACGTCACGGCCCCCCACTCACATCTTTGACGCGTTTTATTGATTTGATAAAACAAAAAATACGTATCCAATATTTTTCGATAATCTAACAGAAGGACTAATTTATTAGAATCATATTTTTTTGTCAGGAAACATCCCTATAGCTATTCTATTCCTAAGTATTCTTTGACGAATATTTTAAAGCTATTAGTGCTCTGTCTATTCTTTTTATAACCCATGTAATCTATGCAGTTGTATTCCTACTATTTGAAAATAACAACGAATTCCAGACATACACGCAGAACGCAAAAGATAATCACTTTTAACGAGTATCATAAATTCATAGCTCACTGGGGGGCGTATTTTACATTTACAGACATTACCGCATTCGTTGGTAAAATAATTAATAATGTTGCTTGTGGCAACTAGCAAGAAAGATAGAAGACCTAAATTATTCGTAACATTTTAATATAGTTACCTTAACATAATGAAACTGTTGTTTTAAGGCTGGTCACGTTTTAGTGATTATTCTTGGTAAGTAAATTAATTTATCTTTGTGATATCTCAATTTTAAAGGAAACACCATTTTTTTTGCCGCAACTGGCTACATCAAAACTGCGAGAGGGGTTTTTCTTACCAATATTATAAAATAACATCACCCTGTAATTCTCGAAGAGTGAGGCAGAGGTGTATCCATTAGTACACCCACATATCGGCAGTTATGTTTAAGTCTCATGTAATAGCGGGCGATTTTCACTATCACTACATATGCACTATATGCATACACGTCCCTATGTATGCTTAAATCTTTAAAACTACGCTTCGGATTTTGAAGCGGTTTTTTTTAATAGATAGAGTGATTCAACAGGAAGGTTTTAGTATAATTTGACCGATATCCATGAGGGTGAAGCCGCGGGCATCAGCTAGTATTCTATATTATAATTTAAAAATAAAAATAAAGTAGTAAAATTGATGACGTGACGACTAAGAGACCAAAATAGAAGAAACAATGTGTTGCCGAATCCAAGCTTGAAGCTATTTACATGGGGCTACGGGTTGTTCGAAAGAGATACCGCTGCCTAGGCGCAAGGGCTAAGAAGGAACATGGGTGGTTTTTAGTCAGTAGAAGTCTGACACTCCCTTTCGCTCTGCCCAGAGCGGGAGGGGTTATTTGATGATTTTTCACCCGCCAAAAAAAAAAGCTACTTACAAAGATGATGAGATGATGAAAGATGTCGTCGGAAAAAAAATAAATGTATATTGTTTCAGGAAGCTTCCTCGGGTTTGCTCACTTTGTTCGAAGCACACCTTCTCCACATATACACGTCGCGATAAGCGCCGTGCAAATATTCCTCTTAACATTCACGTGGTATTGTCACGCGATGCAACTGCGACGTACCTACATAATGGAATATGAAAAAAAAACTTATTTAGTCTCCACTGAAGACCCGTGACAAAGCATCCCGCTTTACAAAGGCGTTATCATCACTACATAGTTTAAAACAAACAAAGTCGCTTTCTCTGTCCCTATATCCCTATGTATGCTTAAATCTTTAAAACTACGCAACGGATTTTGATGCGGTTTTTTTAATAGATACAGTGATTCAAGAGGAAGGTTTTAGTATATAATTTGACCGACATCCACGCGGGTGAAGCCGCGGGCATCAGCTAGTTGTGAATAAAATGTGAAAATGTGTGTATGTTTTTGAGCGTGTGTGATGTTAAATGATGGCGAAACTGTATATCAACTAGCGTTTAGTCCATGTTTTCAGATTACTAAAACTATCAAATTGATTAACCCACTGATTAATAGTCAATGCGGCTTAACGTGCTTTTCGAAGCAAGGGTGTATAATACCGCCAACTTCTAAACTCCGGCCTACTACTAAAAAAATCCTACAAAAAAAAAAACAAATAGCACTTTTTGACTGATCCGAGAATCGAACCCACGCTCAGCAGTCGCGCTTGTGACCACGAGACGAACGGGGCAGTTAAACGTGTAATGGTGTCCCGTCGGGGCTGCGGATTGTTCGCAAGAGATACCGCGGCCTCGACATAAAGGGCTAAGAAGGAACATGGGTGGTTTTTAGTCAGTAGAAGTCTGACACTCCCTTTCGCTCTGCCCAAGAGCGGGAGGGGTTATTTGATGATTTTCCAACCGCAAAAAAAAAAATGGTGTACATGGTCATCAAACGATAACATTAGTCTAAGAGGCAGATGGATGGACTGTCTGAAAAGAAATATGACCAGAAACCGAGTGAATAGACTACAAGACATGCTGCCCCGAACTCAAAAAATGGAGATAAAGACAAAAATAATGATAACGATAATGAGACGATAAAGAGGACATACACCACACGATTCATAAATATTAAAACGCAGAACATGCACTGCAAAGGCCATAAAATGTAACTAGAATCTAACTTTTATTTTTATAACATATTCCCCGGGACCAACACTCGTCAAGTCAAACTTTAATTAACACTGCTCTAACTTGTGTTAATTAACTTGTAGATTTAATTAAGCGACCATGTTACGCATTTGTTTTTTAGTTCGTAAAATTTAGATTTGTAGCTACCCTTGCCTTTATAGGAAGTTAAGTTTAAAACCGTTGGGGATATCGTTATTTAATTTGGATTATTAAATAGGTAAATACACTTGAAACAGACTAACTGCCGCACTCAGAGAGCTTAAATGATTACTTAGGCCATTACTTAGTGAAGGTTTTGACATTTTTGGCATACAAAAGTATGTCAAATCTTTACTAAGTGACGGCTTAAGTAATCATTAAATATATCTGAGTACCGCCAGTTAGAAGTATTAATTAGCATGTTCAGACAGTGCCTTTAATTACCTAACCAGAAACCTGCTCAGGTGAGAGATTCGTTATCCTGGAGTGTAAATATGGCGCTGTTCCACAAAAGATGGGGCACTTAGCATTAATATACAGCATTCATATTTGACTACATTAATTTCAACATAAAATAAACAGAACTTTGATTATAATAAACACTTCAAACTTCTTCCTTCTTCAACTTTCTCCTTCTTAGCGTGTCGATTTCAATCTTAATTGTGTCAGCACAGAAATCAGCTAATAGTTTAGCGTCTTCGGCAGCGTCCATCAGTTCCTGTGTTGAACAAACAACAAGACACGCAGGACACGATATTAAGTCCCTCATCGCTTGTGGAACAGCACCACGTTTACACTCCAGGGCTGTAATTGCTACTCTTGCTATGTGGTTAATCCAGCACTGAAGCACCGTAAGGTACAAGTGGCAAATAGTTTCTAACTTTCCCACAGTAAATGTCAACGCTCGCGTATAAGCACTGCACGGTAGCTTCAACTCGAGCCGTTCAGGATTATTTTTATGAAACTGTGTGTTGCTAAACACACTTTAAAACACATTAACGGCATTGGTTCGACTCGGAATCAGCCTGTAGTAAAACAGCAGTCACCAAGCTTACTCCTCGGATGTAGTGAGCCGGTGTGGACGAGCCCACGTAGGGTTGGAACCTGGCTGTTGACAAGCCGATGAGGTGAGGTGATGTCAATCCAATGAAGTGCTTTCAATTTTTTTCAATTATATCCTACATTCTGAGGACAAAATATAAAAGGGTTACACCTTAACCTTTTATAACCCTAATGCTCTATTTAGGTACCTACATATTTCTTTTAGACCTGACTAAAGTAACAAACTGGAACCTTAACTTTATTTAATACCTTTCAAGACCAACTTTTTAGTACCTTTCAGCGGAGTAGGTGCTAGAATGCCTACGCATATTACACAAATTAAATTGTTGTAAGGCAAAGTTCTGATTGCCATAAACGTTCTAAATGGATAGAAGCCCGTTTTATCGGCTGTGAAATTACCATCAAACAGATAATGTACAAAGTTTGGACATTTGTGTGCCTGATATTATGGAAAACTCGACCAAGTATTGACATTATGAAGGCATAAAATAAGTGCCGAATGGAGTGGTGACCACGATCCGAGAGAATTTGCGTTGGAAGGCCTCCCACTAGACCGATGACCTGGTGAAGGTTGCGGATCCGCTGGATGCGAGACGCACAGGACCGGTCAATGTGGCGATACTTGGGGGAGGCCTATGTCCAGTAGTGGATGTCTTTCGGCTGAAATGATGATGATGAGAATAGGTGCCTTTCGAATAACCTAGCTACGTCATAAGAATTGAAATGAGATGGGAAAAACGAATGAGAAGAAAGAAGGTGTTAACGACTAAAAAGGACCTTTTTTTGGGAGTGTGGGTAATCATCATATAACTCCTCCCGCTCTGGCCAGAGCGGAAGGGAGTGTCAGACTTCTACTAACTAAAAACCACCCATGATCCTTTTTAGCCCTGTGTCGAGGCCGCGATATCTCTTTCAAACAACCCGAAGTCCCGACGGTCGTCGGGCCTTACGACCCCTTCCATGTTGCTGACATCTCTTTGAAGCGCGCGTGGAACACGAACGCGTCGTCGACCCGGCCTGCCGTCGTCATAAGATGGACGGACGGCGAGTTAGCCCATTACTCACCGTCCACAGGCCCGCGTCTACGGTGGCCGGAAGCCGTCACTAAAAAGGACCTTATTGCCTAACCTGGTGTCTGAAATGTTATGCCGCTCATGAGCCGTTGACTTGGCGTTACATGCCGTCGAGAAATATCTCACAGGCATGCTGGTTTCCTCACGATGTTTTTCTCCACCGAAGCAAGTGATTATTGTAAAATACGCACATGAAACCTAAAAATCACTTGGTGTCTTGGGTTCGAAACTTCGAACTCTAGACCTACGTTTTGGCAGTCACACCACTAGACTAGCACTGCTTAAATGCTAAATTATTTCAAGACCCAACGTAAATCAAATTGGTTATTCGATTTTTTTTGTGAACTAGCCTGTAGTTCACAAAAAAATCTAATTAGTTCGTGAGATAGATTTTCAAAAAATATTGGACCCGTATTTTTTCTTTTTTCAAGTAAACAAACAATGAAGACGATACAGTGCTTTGAAAACTCGTGCGACGTCATGTTCTAAGACATGATTATGACATTTTTTACCGGTGAGTGACGTCACGACCCCCCACTCAAATCTTTGACCCGTTTTATTTTCGTCAATTTTTATTGATTTGATAAAACGATAATCAAAAATATGATTCTAATTAGTCCGTCTTTTTTTTAGTCAGTAAACATTCCTATTGAGTAGCTTTTGTCTGCGACCTCTTCCGGAATTCGGAATAATCTCGTGTCCTACCAAACTTAGGTCATAGTGTATAAAGTACAAGAGGCCTGTGTGCCAAATATTATCGAAATCCTAAAAGTACTTAACAGACAGGCAGATAGACAGAACTAGAGTTGTGTAGGTAATCACGGCGACCAAGCAAGTCATCCACAACCAGTTTATGCGGATCTCTCATTGTAGCGAGGCTATCCCAGTTCTAATATTAGATACTACTATGGATTTATAGGCAATAATCGAAACATTTTTTTCATGATCCGAGAGACCACGCAGGAGGTCTTGAATTTATTATGATACCCGAGGAGACCTTACAAATAATCTAATCGTCACTATTACAACAACAAATCCCCTCGACATCTTACAGACTGTCAATCTATTTACTCCTCCGAATAAACACAAGAACCCGCCCTCTGTCGAGGAAGCTGAGATTGAAATGTCAATCTATCCAAGAGATGGGTATGCTGTAGCAGGAGATAATAATTTCTTAGTTCATTCACCGGTGACCCTGTCTGTTAACCTCTTAGAAAATAATACCAGGCCCCTATGTCTGTGGGGATCAATGATCTATTGACATACGATGGAGCAAAATTGTTTTTTTTTCTCTATCTCATTCTATTTAAAAAAAAAAAAAACATAAGTACAGACGAATTATTGAGAACCTCCTCCTTTTGGAAGTCGGTTGAAAATGAGATATCATCAACCCAGTAATCCTCGAAGGGTTAGGCAAAGGTGTACCCATTAGTACGGTAGTATTTGACTGCACGGTTGGCGCAGTGGCTCAAGCAATGGACTGCTACGCTGCGTGTCGCGGGTTCGATCCCCGCACGGAACAAATATTTGTATGACCTACAGATAGTTGTTCCGGGTCTGGGTATTTGTGTATGTGAGTTTAAATGGTTGTAAACGCACCCACGATACAGGAGAAATTCGTAGTGTGGGCAACGTTTTTTTTTTAAAAAAAAAAAAGGAAAAAAAAAATACAATCACATTTACGAGTAGTTAGTCATGTTTAAGTCCCACTCAGACTCCTAAGAGCAGCTATTTTGAAAGTTACTTCGTTCAGAAGCATTTACAATCAAAAAAAAAAACTCTACATATGAAAGAAAAATTACTAACTCTAAAACAGTTAAAAGTCGATCCATTTACACATACAGGAACTTTTTTCAATTTCCATTAAAACAATTTATTATAGTACCAAATTTGAATGGTAGGAAAAAATTAAATTTTAAAGTATTATATTAATTTAAAATTTTTGTTATAATAGTATTTATGGAAGGAAGGAAAAGAATATTCCAGGACATAATTGATCAGATTTTGTACCTAAATACCGGGTGAAAGAGATACCGGACGCTAAAACGGTTAGTCGTGTGTACATTTATTTTTATTTTCGAACATGGAACCTCCGTTCTTTTTTTTTTTTGGGGGGGGTGGGAAATCATCAAATAACCCCTCCCGCTCTTGCGCAGAGCGAAAGGAAGTGTCAGACTTCTACTGACTAAAAACCACCCATGTTCCTTCTTAGCCCTTCATGTCGAGGCCGCGGTATATCTTGCGAACAACCCGCAGCCCCGACGGGAACATAGAACCTCCTTCGTTTTTGAAATCGATTATAAACGGTAGGCAGATGATGTTGTTCCAGCCCCCAACCAAAACAAGCTTCTTCTTCATCGAGTGTTGGGTGTCTACCCAGGTGTCAGAGTTTTTATTCCGTCTACGGACCTCTCACTTGGCTTTACATGCCGGCATGAAATATCTCTCAGAAATGCTGGTTCTCTCGCGATGTTTTCCTTCACCGAATCAGGAGTGTGTGTGTGTGTGTTGGAACTCGATACATACGACTTGTCAGTCCGACGGTCACACTACCAGACCAGACTATCTGTGCTTAACCAAAACAATACAAAGGTTGAATGAAGCAAACTGTCCTAGCTCCTACCCACGCAGTTTTGATGTTATCAATGGACAATAGAAAGTTTCTATCAATGCCATTTTACTGACACACTTTCTAACTCCAGGCTACAACGTGTACCGTATAGGTACACGTACAAAAATGTACTGCTACAGAGAGGATATCTGCTGTGTCTCCACAGGCGTCATTTTTGTTAGAGGTAGTGTTTTGTGTGTTTCTTTTGTTTTAAAAAAAACGTTGCCCCACACTATGAATTTCTCCTGTATCGTGGGTGCGTTTAGAAACACTTAAACTCACATACACAAACACACCAAGACCCGAAACAACTATCTGCAGGCCATACAAATATTTGTTGTTCGGAAGTGGGCCGTAATTCACCACGCAGGGCCATTGCGGTTTAGAAGATATCAAATCTCTTGAAATGTTGGTTCTAGGACATTTTAGGTTCCCTCCCGAAGTTTTCTTTCACCATTGAGATCAGTGGTGACGATATAAATCAAGTGCCGGAGGTTCGAATCTACCACTTATAGCTTGGTAGACGGGGCTGTTTCCGCTGGGCCATCACTGCTACTTTTGGTACCGTTGTCATAGCAGGTAATGTGACAAAAGTCTTAAGATGGCTGAGAAGGCATCAGGTCGAAGCACTGTCTGGTCATGGAGTGGCGCCACTTGGGATACGCTATGTCCTGCAGGGCTGCTATAAGCAGAGTTGAAGCTGCTAAATATGAACGCCAATTAGAAAGTAAACCGAACCGAGAACCTCAGTTGTGTAACCACAACCCCAAGAATTTTGCGGGAAATTCTTTTTATTTGTTTGAAAAATTCGTAATTCTACGTAAAAAAACGCGATGAATGTTGTTGAAGTGTTAAAATGAAATCTGGTAACAAAAATATCCTTGTCCTAACGCCTAGTATTAAAGACAAAAAGCCTTGGGGTTCAATTAGACCCCACCCCCCTCACCCCGCCACTTTGGAGTGCATTCACCGTCGGCTATATCGCGTGCGGCGCCGATCCCGATAAACCATCGCAGCGGTAGGCGCCCCATAAACTACCCATAAGTTTTAAAGACAGTGCAGTTTTATGCAAAAAATATTATTGCCCTTATAAATTGTTGAATTACGTGTGTAAACCTTAAAGCCAGGTTTCCACCAATGAAGCAGAATTTCAACTAACGAGTTTTGTGGATTCCCGAACGTCTCCTCTCCGATTGTCTCCGCTTTAGTGGAAGTGGAATTAGATACCATGTCGTTCTCGGAGTTCGATTGCATTGTCTCGCTGTTCACAAAGGTGGACAGAGCCGTCACTTTGTCACATTGACTGTTTTCAGAACGAAGGCCGTACCCCCTACCCTACTGTGTCCCGAGATGAACGTATATAATTCGCCAAAAATGTATGTTCTCTGTATGTCATTGGACCATGGATAATCTTCTTCTTATCGTGAGGGCAGTAAGGTCTAACGACCCACACACCCTAGTGTCAAAGTTTCTAAACCGCCTCAAGGGCCTCTGACTTTGTTCTCGTAGCGGCGATCGGCAGCGGCGATCGGCAGCGGCGATCGGCAGCGGCGACCTCTCGCGCCCGGCCCTGGTGCAAGTCATGGTCCGGGGCGAGGAGGAATGGGACACCGTCGCCTCCTTCTGCGAAGCAGTGATGCTAGCGAAGGAGGTGGCGGAACGTGAGAGGGAGAGAACCTCTCGTCCCAGCCGCCGCGGGAGGCGCTCCGGGCGTCGGGGGTCACGTGATGGCTTCCGGCCATCGTAGACGCAGGCCTGTGGACGGTGAGTGATGGGTAAGCTCGCCGTCCGTCCGTCTTATGACGACGACAGGCCGTGTCGACGGCGCGTTCGTGTTCCACGCGCGCCTCAAAGAGATGTCAGCAACATGCAAGGGCCGACGCCTGTCGAGGCTGCGGGTTGTTCGCAAGGGATACCGCGGCCTCGACATGAAGGGCGAAAAAGGAACATGGGTGGTTTTTAGTCAGTAGAAGTCTGACACTCCCTTTCGCTCTGCCCAAGAGCGAGAGGGGTTATTTGATGATTTCCCACCCCCCAAAAAAAAAAAAAAAGATACCGCGGCCTCGACATTAAGGGCTAAGAAGGAACATGGGTGGTTTTTAGTCAGTAAAAGTCTGACACTCTCTTTCGCTCTGCCCAAGAGCGGGAGGGGTTATTCGATGATTTTCCACCCGCCAAAAAAAAAAGGGCCTCTGACTTGATAATGATGATGACGCTTTACTAGTTAGAGAAGTATGAAAGAAGATGACATGCTATGTCGACCCCAAATTAATTGGAATAAGAGTAAGATAATGATGACGAAGCTTTACCAGTTCTAGTTGTACCAATAAGTGCAATGTAGCTTTCAGCATGGTCACCCTATTCTAATGCATGACCTATCTCTATTCGTGGCATATTTCTTGCAATAACCCTCTCCCTACCTGCCACATAATTAAATTCATGCATTGTGTAATTTCCATATTGAGGCAGGTCCGGGGTTGATATTTAGGTAGTACGTGCATTAACGGTATTTCAGTACACGTAACGGTAAACCCTACCCCCCCCCCCCTCCCAGTACTACCGCCATTTCAAGATTAGAACCGATTTTCATAATATTTAGAGGGAACACGGAGGTGGAATTCCCCATAAAAATGTAAGTATTCCCCTTTTACTTCTAGCATAATGCCTCAAGAGCAATCTTTTTTTTCATAAACCAAGGTCTTTTTATTTTTTTTTAAAAAACGTTGCCCCACCCTACGAATTTCTCCTGTATCGTGGATGCGTTCACAAACATATAAACTCACATACACAAATACCCAGACCCGAAACAACTATCTGCAGGTCATACAAATATTTGTTCCGTGCGGGGATCGAACCCGCGACACGCAGCGCAGCAGTCCAATCGCTCAGCCACTGCGCCAACCGTGCCGTCAAAGGTCTAATTTTAATATCAAAAAAATAATTGAATAGTTTTCGAGGCGAAAAAAGAAAAAGTCTGCCTAGCTTTCCCAACTATATTGGGGTTGGCTTCCAGTCTAACCGACTAACCAGATGCAGCTGAATACCTGTATTTTACATGGAGTGACTGCCTATCAGACCTCCACAACCCAGTTAATGAATTAATTAAACTATGAAACCCTTTGGTAAGATTATTTTTCAGACTTCCAGGTCACTAACTACCTGTACCTAAGGACTGCCAAACATATAATATATATCAGCCGGGACCAATGGCTAACGTGCTTTCCGAGGCACGGAGGAATCTCGGTATGTATTGGGTGGTCCCCCACATCCACCGACCAACCTAGGCAATTGTGGCTAAATCTAAAGATCGACCTGAGTGGCAGTTATGATTAAGCCAGGATCAAAGAAACGGTCTATAACACGCAAAAAAACAGCGAAATCAGTCACCTGATTTGTATGGTTTTTGGGTCATAATGACGATGTACATTATGTTGACCCTAACCACAATGAGGCAAAGAGATGGTAATAATTTAATTCAGTCAATGAATGCCAGTTAATTGTCATAATACATTTCAAACTGGCAGATTTGGCTGTATTACCCACAATATTTTGCCGCGTACTTTTTGCTCTCGAGATTTATTTTTAATAAAGTGTTAATTCGGACTGTACAGTTATGGATTATGTGTTAAAATAAACATTATATGATAACTTACCGTGACAATATGGAGAACAGTGATAAATTGGTGGATTTGTAACGTTTTTAAACAATATTGGATACGCTATTGAGTGCAGTGACAAAAACAATTCGCGGGTGGCGCGAAATACAGAGTGGCGCATCGCGCTCTCTCACTCTTGCGAGATCTAGCTATCTGGGTCTCTGTCGCACTCTCGGTGTTATTGTTACGGAATCAAGATGGATTGTGGGGTTTGTACTAGAGAAATGAATATAGGCGAGACTATTGAATGTATTGCATGCAAGAAAGGATACCATTATAGATGTGTAAATATAACCCCGGCGACGGCGGTACAATTAAAGTCAACCTTTAAGTGTTCCTCCTGTTCTAACGTAACTCAGCGTATACGAGTAACAGATGACACACCGGTACGGGGTGGTCGAGATGCTGATTTAATAGATCTAGTAAATCAGTCCTTTGAGGGAAATGTTACCCAGGAAAAAGCGCAGTTGTTGACTTCGGACGAGATTGTAAATCAAATTAATAGTGTAATCCTGGCTAAAATCAGCGTTTTCGAAGCAAATATTATGCAGGAGATTAAAGCCAGTGTGGCTGTACTAGCGCTAGAAAATACTAAACTTAGACAGGAATTAAAGGAAGCGAATATGAAATGTAGTTCTTATGAGAGACAAATTAAAAGCTTAGAAACTGAGGGATCCCTAACTAGAGGGAAAAAAGAAGATTATAATATTGATACCAATTACCAGAACCAACGACCAATACGGGTACCAGTACCTACAATACCGAAGTGTACTACTGTCCTGGCTGCATCGTCTCAAGCAACTACGCCTTCGCCGCTGCCGTCGCCCCAGAGTCCCGTGGAGACTAGCTACGCAGCGGTGGCCAAGAAAACAGCGGATATGAAAGTTGACGATACCAGTAATAATGATTGGATAGAGGTTAAGAAAAATAACAGACGAAGTAACGGAATAAGGAAAGGCGGTAATAACTCAATTAGTTCTTTAAAAGCAGTTGAACGCAGGAAATTTTTACATGTTTGGAGGTTGGATAAAAGCACTACAGAGGGGCATCTGAAGGAGCATATCAAACAGACACTAGGAGGGGACCCGGAAGTTGTTGTCGAAAAACTAAAACCTAAAACCGAGCGAGACTATGCTTCATTCAGGATTGGTGTTACATTAAGTAATTTTGAAAAACTTTGTGACCCTGAGATATGGCCAGTAAATGTAGAATACAGTGAATGGATTTGGTTTCGTCCCAATACTACCCCAAGTCAACCGGAAACCAAGTAGTAATTTCCACATTTTATATCAAAACGTCAGAGGACTTAGAACTAAAACAACGCAATTTTTATCACTATTGGAATCATCAGGAGCTGATTTATTTGCCATTACCGAATCGGGCCTTAATGAAGCGATTCAGAACGCGGAATTTGGGCTTCCTGGTTATCAAATATTACGATGCGATCGGGCGGATGGTCGCAAGCAAGGAGGCGTCCTTTTAGTGGCCACACCGAGATTTGAGCTGCGACGAGTATCGGTACCAGGTGACATAGATATAGATAGCCAAAACTTTGAACTGTTGTGTGCGGCTGTTTATAAGCAAAACTGTTTTTTATTTACTTGTTGTGTCGTGTATATTCCTCCAGGGGCTGGTGATAACGAATATTTATCAATGTTTTCCATATTAGAACAAATATGTGTCAAATATAACAGTAATTCAATTATATTAGGGGACTTTAATATGTATTCGTGTAACAACAACATTTCTAACTATTACGAATATTTCATGGCCTACTGTGAATTTACTCAGTGCAACGCTGTACCCAACTGTAACAATAGGCAATTGGACCTCGTGTTGAGTGCACGGAGTGGCGTGTCGGTGAGCGCGGCGGACGAGGGCTTGCAGCCTGTGGACGCCTACCATCCACCGCTGACCGTGCGCATACAGCGCGCGCGTTCGCCCCCGCCGTCTCCCGCGCCACAGACCCCTCCCGCATCGCCGCGTACGCGACACTCACAATCTCAATCATTGTTAAATCGTGTATGTTGGAATTTTAATAAAGCGGACTTCAATCAAATGTATTGTTTGGTAGCTAACATAGATTGGAGTGAGATTTACGGTTCATGTGACCCAGATATAGTTTTAGATTTATTTTATAAAAAGGTATATGACGTTTTTGACAAGTGTGTTCCTCCAAAAAGTAAACATAATAATTCCTTAAATAAGAGATACGTTTATCCAGTTTGGTATACAGCTGATATTATTAGAGATATAAGAGTTAAATATTTATTGCATAAAAAATATAAATTAAGTAAATCACGTAGTGATTATGTGGAATTCGCACGGTACAGGGCGAGAGTGAAAACTGAGACGGCTCGGGCGCATGATCAGTACCGCAACCGCGTGCAAGGGCACTTGGCGAAGGAACCGCGAGCGTTTTGGGAGTATATAAGGTCTAAGAAAGGAGATTCGAATCAGCGGAAGTTAATTAAGGATGGACGGGTATTATCGGATTCCGAATGTGCCAATGAGTTCGCTCAGTTTTTTCAGTCGGTGTACAATCCGGAACCTCCCGTGCTGAGTGTGGCGGCGGCGAGCGCGGGCGAGGCGGCGGGCGCGTCGCCGGGTGCGCGGGTGCACCTTGCTAGTGTGGGCCCCGCTGACGTGCAGCGCGCGCTCGCACGCTTGCTGCCTAAGCGCTCAGCAGGGCCGGATGGTATACCGGCGTACATTTTTAGGGATTGCCGTGCGGTGTTGGTCAAGCCGTTGCTACACTTGTTCAACGTCTGTATCAGGACCGCAACCTTTCCTGAGCGCTGGAAACTTACCCGGGTCGTACCCGTGCCTAAAGTTAGTAGAGGTTCAGCGCCCTGCGATTATAGACCTGTAGCGGTATTATGCACTCCAGCTAAAGTGTTTGAGTCGACCATTCACGGTAGCCTTTATCCACAGATTAGCGCTGTGTTGTCCGACGCACAGCATGGTTTCCGTCCTGCACGGGGGACAACAGGCAACTTACTGGATCTTATGTCACAAATAGTACCGACGGTGGATGCGGGGCAACAGGTAGATGTGGCCTACTTCGATTTTAGGAAGGCTTTCGACACAGTCGATAATGACGTCCTGTTGGCCAAATTGGCTGGTGTAGGCTTTACACCTCACACTTTGTCGTTTTTCGCCTGCTATTTACGTGACCGTTGTCAGTATGTCGACTGCAGTGGACAGCTTTCTGAGCCTTATTTCACGAGATCGGGAGTCAGTCAGGGCAGTAACTTAGGACCCTTTCTCTTCATTGTAACAACTAACGACCTTTCTAAAGTAGTCAGTAAATCCAAACCATTATTGTTCGCGGATGACTTAAAATTGATTCGTAGAATAGGACAGGAAGCTGATCATGACATACTGCAGCGGGATATAAATAGCGTAGTAGAGTGGAGCCGTAGCAATAAATTGTATTTCAATGTGGCCAAATGTTCGGTATTGTCATTTTCCCGGGCCCGCGACCCAAGGCATTATCAATATTGCTTGGACGGAATCAGAATGCAACGTGTCTCAGAGGTTAAGGACTTAGGCGTGCGCTTTACTAATGATTTAAATTTCCGTAAGCATACCACGGATGTTTGCAAAAAAGCATACCGCAATTTAGGGTTGGTCTTACGACTACGAAACCAGTTCACGAACATCGGTGCTCTGAGATCGTTGTATGAAGCGCTGGTAAAAAGTCATTTGGAGTGCAATGCTGTCATCTGGTCGCCACATGAAGCCAAGTATAAACTAATGTTAGAACGTGTCCAGAACAAGTTTGTAAGATTCCTATACTTAAGGCTATATGGGGTGTATCCAGGGTATCCTCTGCTATACCCTACTCTATTTGTGCTGGGCATGGTAGGATATTATAAACTGGAAGTAAGAAGGGAAGTAGCTCTCGCCACTTACATATTTAAGATTTTGCGTGGTAAAATACACAACCCAGGCGTTCTAAGCACGGTTGGGTTGTGTGTACCTGATGGGTACGTGGGGCGACGGAGGCGGCCGCCACTGCTGTGGGTGCCGCCCGCTCGCACAAACCTGCTGCAGCACGCGCCGCTGACGCGCGCGCTGCGTGTACTCAATATGGTGTCACAACAAATTGACTGCTTCAATTGCAGTCTGAGTGAATTCACACGGGCCGTATTTTGTAAATTTAGTCTCGATTGCTAATTGTAAGTCTCATTTTGTAAAAAATAACTATAACTACACTGTTGTATTAGGTTAGCCTGTAATGATAGTGTGTGTGTGTTTAAATAAATATTTATTATTTAGGAGGTACATAAATCTATATTTAATTCTTGTCAGTAATCATGGCTTACCAAAGGAGACATGGTTTTTAAAGGATTTTTTTATTGAGTAGAGTATTCGAGTAGATAGTTGATTATAGTGTTAAGTCATAATGTTACTTCTATTGCAAAAAAAAAAGGACTAAGTGCTGAAACCAAATCCCTAATATAGAACATAGAAAATCCCCCTGACCAATTTGTAAAAACATATGTCTAATCCCTGATTCATACGACGACACTCTCGGGTCCAAAACAATCTTTTCTAAAAGTAAAATTATATTCTAGTCATATTTTTTATGCAGGAATGAAACAAACCAAAAGTTTCATTTGAAATTGCTTTAGGAGTTAACCGTGTATAAACATATTGATCTGTGATTTTTATAGATTACGATAAACAGAAAACATGACAAGATAGATCAGTAATGCAGACTGCAGAGTATAGTAAACAAGGGTATATAAAACATAATGCAGCATTATTTTACTTGGGCCTAGTGTAAAACGAGTTTGTGACATTCCTTATACATTACTTGGATTTCCGTAGTTAATTAGTATGACTCATAATTAACATCTGGTTAAGAATGTACCACTGGATATATACTATAACCTGCTCTTTGTAGTATGAGTCATCTAAACTACTACAGCCACAGAATAGTAATAGTTGAATAATAATTATAAATATCAAATCTTTGACGGTTAAACAATTCTATTTAAAGATGAATATTAATATTCATTCAATAAATGCAATTATTTATTTATTAAAACATTCTTGTTTTAAATAATTGATTGGACAATTTATAAATTTGGAATTCAAAGTTTGGAGACTTCTGATGCAATATTATCACCCTAAGGTAGACTGGAGTAAAATGCTGGTAAATAAACTTGTGCATTTATGTTTTAAAAATTGTAATGTATAACGGGTGGGCGTCTGCAACATGCAATATGTTCTTTGGCAGTGGACTGCCAAAGAACATATTATGTTGTTTTTTAAAATAAATAAGTAAAAGAAAACATGCAATTTTAGTTATTTCATTTTCTAATTTAATTCATAAATCTCAGACAAATTGCTCTACGACAAAACCTAAGTCCAAGTCTTCAATTGTTTTGAATCTGATTCGTACCAAGATTTAATCTTTGTATGTTAAATTATTTATCAACCCCTAAAACAACCGGCATGACCCTCTGACCTTTAAGGCTGTTGTCACTGTGTTTGTCTATAACTGTGATTTATAAGAATCCATAACCTGTTTGATGAATTTTAAAACAAATGATTTATTGTTTATAAAGCTTAAAAATTATTTTAACTTATGTAGTTATCTTCAACACTATGATAAAGAAGCCAATGGAACAATAACTTATTATAAATAAACAAATTGTTGCAGCTCTTATAGATAATATTGTATGCACACTAATTATGTGTAACACAATCTATATAACTCATAATTAATCGCGAAGATGAATGAGACTTGAGCTAAACTATGTTAGATGCTGTTAATAATTGTAAAACCTAGATATGCATTGAGCATAACTGCTGGTCGATTTCAAAACACTGAAACATCGACCTTCGGGAGACTTTTCGCAATAATAACTAAATATCAAACAAAACACGTACCCTTCTCCTGATTGCAGAATGCACGCACATTTAAACTATATAGTAAATTACTTTCTCGATGCTCTCACTACTTCAAGACATGAACTAAGCAGGTAACGTCTACAGCCTGAAAAATCAATAACACAACCCCGAGCTTATTCGCCCGTTCTTTTTCGTCAAAGTTACAACAAATATCAACATTGTGCAAACTTACCTCTCCACAGGTTTGAAGAGAAGATCTTCGGGAACCCGGGCTTGAAGTTAATTGCTCTCAATGATTCAGAATATTATTTTTATTTATTTATTTTTCACCACAAGTTACAACAAAGCAGACTGACAATCATCTGATTTGACAGACGTTTGACATTTGCGACCCGTTACACGAAATGAAAGTTCAGTTGCCTCAATCACGTTTCGTTTCACGTGCTTCCTATAAGCTTCTTGAAGTATTCCATAAATTCATCATCTGCCTAGCCTTTTCCCAAGCAAGTATATTGCGGTCATCACATAACCTAGTACTTGGAACCGCCGTATGTATATGACCAGATGTATGAACGTGGACGACCAAAAGGAGTATGTAAGGAAGGATCATAGCATGCCCCGTCGGGGCTGCGGGTTGTTCGAAAGAGATACCACGACCTCGGCGCAAGGGCTAAGAAGGAACATGGGTGGTTTTTAGTTAGTAGAAGTCTGACACTCCCTTTCGCTCTGCCCAGAGCGGGAGAAGTTATTTGATGATTTCCCACCCTACAAAAAAAAAAATAATAATAGCATGTGGCGTTCTGTGGTTTCTGCTTACCCCCATGTGAAAAGGCGAGAATTTATGTATTAGGGTCAGCTTCATGGATACATGTTTATAAAAATAGTTATTACTTTGCTTTAAAAAGAGTTGACTGAATTTTTCCTTTGATTTAATAATCGCTGTTTTATATGCTCAAATTGAAGTTTCCATCAGTCAGTTTCATTGTTTAGATGATGATGTCATGGTATCGTATCAAACGATAAGGAGTAGAAAGTTCCAGGATATTTAATTTAATTAAATCAATTTGAAATTGCAACGTATTAATATTCCCTGATTTTTCCCAGTGACCTATCTAATGGCCATCGTCATTTATCCTGACTTTTTTTTGCGCCATAATAGGTTGTGGAGGTCAGATAGGCAGTCGCTTCATGTAAAGTACTGGTATTTAGCTTAAAATCGAGTTAGACTGGAAGACGACCTCAACATAGTTGGGGAAAAAGCTAGGCAGATGACGATGATTCGCTCCATAATGCTGAATTAAGTCCAGTGTCTTTTTCCAAAATTCTTAATCTTCTTTCGGTACCTAACCTCCTTTCTAGCCATACTTCACAATAAGCCATCGCTTGTTTCTTTGGGTGTATTCTTATTCATAGTTGCCATCGGGGGCAAAACCTGGATGAGGCTTGCACAGGACCGTGGAGATTGGCACAAGAAAAGAGAGGCCTATACCCAGCAGTGGGTGAGTTCGGGCTGTGGATGATGATGATGATGATGATGATTCTTATTCACCTTGTGTAAATGAATTAAGGAACTAAGGGCCAAAACACACACACGATAAGATGTCGTGTCGTAGAAATCTACATGCTCCGTAAAATATCTGTTCGCAATTGGTTCGTGGTCAGTTTTCAGGTTACTACGTCTTAAACCGTGTATATATTTTGACCCAAAAAGATAAATAAAACACAATATAAGGAAAAAAAGATCTAAAACTTATTTTAGCATCACGTGAATCTAATTCAGTGCTCCGCCATAAGAGTAACATAATTTAAAGCTTCTCATCAAGATGGTTACAATTCCAACCAAATAAAATTAAGATTTGTGGTTATTGCTTTACAGTGCAGATTCGTATCTCTTTGAGACGTCTCCCCAGTTGGCGATGTCGAATATTGCCTTTACGTAGTCGGCCCTCACGTTTTTGTATTGCAGGTAGTATGCGTGTTCCCAGACGTCAATGCCGAATAGGGGGACCAGACCTGGAACGAAAAACACAGACTAATATAATGGGGGTTGAGAGTGTAGTCTTTGGCAGAATTAATATAATATTATGTTAAATAGTGTACAGGTTACATCCGGAGTTATTTACTATACGGACCTTGTAAAACCTACAGAACAAATTTCCGTGCGTTCAAGCATTTTTGTCATACTTAATAGTGGAATCAAATATAACAGCTAACAACTTTGGACCCAGTAATGACAATAATATCTGTGGTGCTGGGCAACTGGGCTCATCCCAGTTGTATACCTACGTCCCTTTGTGCCTATTGGCCTTGTTCTGTTCTGTCTCCTGCTGATATGGAGAGAAGTGGAAATTATGTTTTTCCTATTCCTCCACTATTCTTTTCTGATTAAATTCGTTGTGGGATCCAAGACAGTTAAATCGTTTTTCTGAAATGTGCAGTGTCCCACCATGCAGACACAGTGGGTGTTGACGGCAAGATTCGCCATTGAACGCGTCTTACGTTCAGACTTTCGAGGTCACGAGAAAACTCGGTATGTACTGGCCTACTGGGTGATAACACATCCACGATAGGTTGATTCGTGGATGTGGTAAGCGCAGCTTAACCTAACAAGCAACCCAAGCGGCTGCTCTTATTTAGTCATAACCTTAATTAAATCGGACTACTAATGGTATTTTGAACCCTATTGTAGACAAAGCTTCAAGTAGCATTTCTGATAATAAAATATTTCTCAATAAAATCACTTTTTTACCAGTAGTGGCTTGCAGAGGGTCCTGGTTTTGACAGGTGGCAATCTGTAGCTTCTTCGTTTGTTTGTTGTAGCCCAACCAACCCCAGCCAGAGCCTTGGACGCCCACGGACGACGCTGCAAGCTGGTTCTTCATGTTATCCCATGATCCAAAGTCCCTGAAAATGATTAAAAAGATTTTAGAAAATATTTCTAATTGATTTCATGACATCCTGCGACAAATACAAATAAATTGTGATAAGGGCAAGACAATGATGACTATTAAACATGTAGCTGACTGGTTTTACACATTTCAAACACATTTCTGCCGCACTCAGAGAGCTTTAGGTAAGTAAAGATCTTGACAGTTTTGTCATACAAAAGTATGTCAAATCTTTACTAAGTGACGGCTTAAGTAATCATTAAATATCTCTGAGTACCGCAGAAAGAGGCTTAGTTCCAAATTTCCTAACTTTTTGTAATGGAAATATTTATTTCAACTTATTTCGCCAATTAGTACCTACATAAAACACAAGTATTTCAGTCAACAACCAGTTGTTAAACCTTAATCATTTTTACAGATACAAAACAAGAAAATACTAGAAGAAGTTTGACTATTTTCTTTAGTATAACCATAAAGTGTCTAAAAAGGTGGCAATCATTCATTTTATCACAAATTGTTACTGTGATTCACAGTATAAAAATAAAACACTTGGTTTGGGTAACAAATGTACAGTCAGCAGCACAAATATGTATACACTTAGCATCATTTAGAAGCAATTTTCGATTACTGTATTGATTTCATTTTCATGTTAGAAACTAACATATAGAAACCCATATTATCATAAAGTAGGTCATAATTATGTTTTTTTATTAATCTTGGAAAACTAAACTTGCCATCGTTATTTTTAAAGCTATTCTCGATTGCTAAATTACACTTTGCTTGTGTGCATATTATTGCTTGTGACTGTTCCCCTAACCTATTACTAACTGGACGAAAAAGGCTATCATTAAGATAGTCAGCTAAATAGATAAAAACTAGAGATACAAAATACTGAATTCTGCTTAAAAATGCTTTCTGTCAGTAAATGAAGTCAATGGAGACGCCATTTGTGGACAATTTTGGGCTTAATACCTAATTTCTAAATAACAAATCATTTAACTACTTTTCAATGGCAATCACATGCCTTTTTTTTGGAGAGTGGGGGAAATCATCAAATGACTCCTCCCGCTCTGGGTGGAGCGATAGGGAGTGTCAGACTTCTACTGACTAAAAACCACCCATGTTCCTTCTTAGCCCTTTGCGTTCGGGGCCGCGGTATCTCTGAACAACCCGCAGCCACGACAGGCGTCGGCCGTTGCGGGCCTCTACAACGTTGCTGACATCATGCCTACTATATTTTTAGTTGCATTCATAGCATGTCAGATTGATTACTGCTAATCATAATATCAGGTACTTATTATCACCACACAAATTTATTTCAATAATAGGTTAACATGCCAAACTACTAGGCAGGTTATATCACCCATTGACGTAAAGCGGTAATTTCCACAAAATAAAAAGCAAAACAATACAAAATTTATGTAAACAAACTCAAGCCAAACTGATAAAAATAATTATAGTAATCTGTATTTAAAGCTTTAGGTACATAGCGGTTATAAAATAAAATGTCAGGCCTGATAAAACAAGCATAGAAACAACACTGATTAATGATCTAATGATCTAACAAAAAATGACTGCTAATATTACCAACATCAGACAGATTTTGCACAGACAAACTGCCCAAAAGTATTCATTGTTTACCTATATCAGCCCCCATATTCACAAATGTTTCGATTGGATTTCGATTAAATAAGTCTATCTTTTTCTGGCTTTACGAAAGAGAGTGAGATATGCATCTTACTTTCCAAATCAAATCGAAATGTTTGTGAATACGTGAGGGGGCCTCAGTAGCCCAGTTTTCAATGTTTATATTTCACTATATAAATTAAAGCACTATCAGACTACTTTTTTTGACAAATTTAGATGGATTTTCCTTAAACATACGGGGAATTAACCTCTAATGTTGGTAGAATCAGCTATAAGACGAAGAAGAAGATAAGGTTGAATTTAAGAAGCCAAAAACCAACCAAAAGCCAGACACATGCAAATAGTAAATTTAACTTTAATTACTTCTCAACAGCCTTTGTGAGGGGACCAGAAGGCTTCCCACCATTGGGGGAGAGGTTCTGCCAGAAAATTGTGTGGTTGATGTGACCACCGCCATTGAACTTCAGCCCTGGAGCCAGGCTGATTACCGTGCTGATGTCACCTGAAGACATGGTCATAGACAATTTAGAATTTGACAATTTTTCACAACTCTGTCAGATTGTCACTTGGTTTCTGAAAGCAGGATCCTTTTTATGATCAATTAATCAAAAGGTTAATTTTTGTAATTTAAAATGTTCAAAATCTATTCTCAATCAGTAACAGCCAATGTGAAAAAAAAACAAAAATGTATGTTTGACAGTAAGACTGAGATTCGAATGTGAACATAGTTGAAATTACAGAAATTGCCCTCCTGAAGTCAATCAAGGGAATTGAGTTAAAATAATATAAGTTGAGTTAAAAGAATATTAAATTAAATGGCTTTCAGAAACCAGAGATCATTCTACTAGGAACATAGAACTAAAAAAATGTTCTTACAAAATACAGTATGCACAGTTGCCATGAAATGAAGATACTAATCCAGATACATATTAAACATACCTGCAAAACTAAAATTAACTTCTCTTCTAAATCTGTTCTTATTTACCAAATACTAAAAACTCTCAACAAAAGTAAAATAAAATCACTTTACTTGGTAACAGCCTCCTTTAGAGCTTCAGAAGGGCAAGTTTTAGATGGAGTAAGGCTCGGCCACAGAATAGAATGGTTGATATTACCTCCATTGTTAAACCTTACTAAACTGTGGAGAACAACTATCATGTCCGTGTCTGCTGCTAAAGTATTATAATAACACAATGTTAAGATGAGTAACTGGTCACATAAGCTAAATCACTACATAGTATAAAACAAAGTCGCTTTCTCTGTCCCTATATCCCTATATATGCTTAAATCTTTAAAACTACGCAACGGATTTTGATGCGGTTTTTTTAATAGATAGAGTAATTCAAGAGGAAGGTTTTAGTATATAATTTGACAGACATCCACGCGGGTGAAGCCGCGGGCATCAGCTAGTTAGCCTATAATCTTCCCACTGCTGGGACACAAGCCTTCACTCTCATGTGAGTGTGGCATGGCATGTGTTCGAATTTATAGTTTTCTCACAATATTTTCCTATAGTTTTGAGAGCAGCGGCAATAAAATAAATTCCATGAAATGACAAAGCCTATGTCGAAATTCACAACCTACTATAGGTAACTAGTATTTTATTATTGGTAATGTATTCAACTTTTAGAGAATTTTAAGTTTAAAATTAGAGGAATATTAGTTAACATTCTTCAAAACTGTAATTAGTTACCTTTAGCCTGTGCCTGAGCCAGCTTCTCCTCAGCAGCATTGAGGTTGTTGATGTATGTGGCATGATGCTTGCTGTGGTGCAAGCTCATGATCTCCCGGCTGATCACAGGCTCTAAAGCGCTGTACTCATACGGCAACTCCGGGAGAGTGTGCTTCATGCGAGCCGCGCCCGCAGACCAGCTGGGAACAGTTCAACGAGGTCAAATCAATATTACTCAATGACAACTTACTGCAGTAACCGGCAGGTCGGATCAATGTCCGTTTTATATAATTAGGTCATTCAGTTTCCTTAATGCATTAAGAAGGCGAGCGTCTAATTTAAGCAAGTAATATTTTAAATACAGAAGAAATTTTGTCATGGTATAAAATCACGTGAAAATCCATTTTTTTTTGTCGGTAGTTCTGTAGAAGAATACTTACAGCGTAAGCCGGCGAGTAAACATTGTGAAAGGCAGTGAAAGAAATGCACAAGTTACTATAAATAAAGTTACCGGCAAACGATTACCGATACCGATACAATATATTTATCAAAATGCAGAATTATGCAACAACGCAGTACAATTCTTTTCTGCCAGATTCCCTTATTATCTGACACATGTCAACAATGACATGAAAATCGCCGAAAAGTTGACACTGTCAATGTCACAATTTATGCAATGTTTTGTTCACTTTCAAACACAGGCTGACAATCGAAGTTAAATTCTTCACTAGTCTCAGATGTATGCCTCACATAATAAGTTCGTAAACTGAAACTTTTTTTTTTTTTTTTTATTTACCCCAAAGGGAAGGCTAAAGTCTTTCGACCATATTGCCTAGTCTTACGTCCAGGTATTTTCTTACGTGATAAGTTTTATAATAATGTCTTTCGTGTTTTTCATATTTCGGTTTTTTAACAGTTTTCTTATACTGTCTTTATTAAGTCCATCCATTTTTTATAATATTTGTCAAATCCTAGGTAATTATACGTCATTTTAGTGTCAAGTCAAACGACTTGATTAGACATAAACATGTCAGATTTTTATTTTAGCTTTAAATTCTAACTGCTATAGTCTGTTTTTTAATCCCTGAGACTAAATTGACACATGCAAATGTCAAACTTGCAAATAATGCTGCCAGCTCTTTTGTTTAGTGTTGTACCTACGATACCGGTTTGTTGAATCGTAACTTTTTATATTTATTAGACAATTAGAAAAAAATTACAGATGCTATTAGTGTTGTTCCCGTACACGATAAAACGGATATATGAACCATTTTCTTATAAAACAGCAGCACTTTTGAAAAATACGGCAATTATTGGAACTTGACACCATACAAACAATTGCAATTCTAAAAATAAATATGATAATACGGCAGATAGTGTGCGTCGAAAAGTTAGAAAAAAAAATTTTTAAACGTTGCCCCACACTAGAAATTTCTCGTTTATCGTAGGCCATCCAAATATTTGTTCCGTGCGGGGATCGAACCCGCGACACGCAGCGCAGCAGTCCAATCCCTCAGCCACTGCGCCCCAACCGTGCCGTCAAATTTTTTTATAGAAACGAATCACGCTTGCTTAAAATAATAAAACCTTCAAATTGAATGAAGTACGAAGCCTTTTTGATTGAAGAAGGGCTTCGTCAAGTGACCCCGCAGCAGTGGAAAGACTGGCTCACGTTATTAATATTGAGGATGAAATGTGTCATATAAGCCTTATAGTCGAAGACATTACTGATCGATTTATAATAGAAGTAGCCAGCGACTCTGATGATTCAGACATGGAGTCATTTTCGGAATCCGATTTATAAAAATTAAAATGCCTTTTATTACATCCATTAATAGTTTAAAATATACATAGATTTAAAGTAAAATGACATGCATGCATGATTAATGAATTCCTGTAATTAATTATTTAAAAATGTTTCACGTTAAACATATCTGCACCTTATTACTTGTGTATTATTTCGTTTTAAATAACTACCTACACCTTTTACTCAGGATAACTTATTATAAAAAAACGATATTAATTGATTTCATTAACGGCAATTTACGGTAGTGGCACATCACTATTTAAAAATTGCAAAAAACTGACAACCCCAGTAATGTCATTTTAGTCTCCGAGATTAAAAAACAGACTTTAAGTGCTATCTCCTTTTGGTAAAAAACATAACCTAAATACTACGTTTAAACAATTATAAAATATATTATACAATAAAATTAATATACATAAAAAACACAAAACGTAACCTAGATGTCATTTACAGTCTCCGTTATAAATTTGTACAAATATATATAAGTTGAGGCATTCATAAGTAGCTCCTGAATGCATTGCGGGACCTTATCAGGATTTTCGTAAATTTTTAGAAGCTCATCCGACAACACAAGGCGCTGAATGTTGAAAGACGAACACTCAAAGAAGATATGATGCAAAGATTGAACTTTTTGCGATTGACAATACTCACAATACGGAGAGTTGACCATTTTAAGACGATGAAGATGATAATTTAAACGACAATGACCAAAACGCATACGACAAATAAATGAATAAAACTTTCTGTTTATAAAACTGCTATTTCTACAAAACCAAGGTATGGTGTTTATTTGTTTATCTAAAGAGGCATACCAAGTGCCTTTATTTTCGATTTGTGTGGTCCGGTATGAATGTCTCCCCCACGATTGACACATACGCTGTCCTAAAAGACTAACAGCGTCTGTATGCGGTATAAAAACACTCATATCAGCGTCAGCATTTGGAATTAATTCACCCAGATCAACAATTTTTTTGGCCAGATAATCAGCCTTTTCATTTCCTGCGACGCCAATGTGCGAAGGCACCCAAACAAAACTAACTTCAATATTAGAATGAGACAATTCAATCCATAGCTCTTTTATTAAATAAATTATGTAGTTGGTGTTAGCATGTAATTTATTATTAGCTAGATTTTTCAAAACACTCATGCTATCACTTACCACAACCCACTTGCCATGACCTGAATTGCAATTTTTTATATGTTTCAAAGCACTCAGAATAGCAACAGCTTCAGCTGTAAAAATACTGGCATTTTTATCAATTTTTCTACCAATGCCTATATTTGAGGTTGGTTCAAAAATGGCAAAAGATACTGCACTATCATTTTTGGAACCATCACTATACACAAATTTATGATTTGACCACTCTGACAACATTGCATTAACTTCCTCTTTTGAGGACAGGTCCTTTTTATTTTTTATAATTATATTTATGTCTGGAAATTTTGCAATAAAAGCTCCTTGGTAACAAGGCAGAATATGAGATGATTGATAAATATTTATATTTTTAATAAAATATATAAAACTATGAATACCCTGTAACATGTAAAATGACTTTTTATCTAATCTAGGATTGAAATGCAACAGATTGGCCAAAAGACTATTGTTAGAAACACTAAAAAGTTTTAATATAAATCTTTCTTTCAAATAATCAAACCGGATTCTTAATGGTGGAATGTTACATTCAATCTGCATTGCATTTATAGGAGTACTTCTGAATGCTCCAGTTATAACACGCAAACATTTGTTTTGCAGAACATCTAGACTATCTACAATTCTGGTATCTGCAGCGAAACAGTAAAAACCATACTCAAAATGGCTACGAATCAAAGACTTGTACAGCAATAGCAAAATTTTGGGGTCAGCACCCCAGTATGAACCAGCCAAAGATTTCAATATATTATAACCTTTAGTTGCTTTGCTAATTATATGTTTGATATAATTATTCCAGGTTAAATTATATGAAAATAGAACCCCTAAAAATTTGACTTCATGTGAATTGGGCAATGCAATATTGTTATATTGCACGAGTGACATATTATGACACTTTTTACCAAACACAACCACTTTAGACTTTGATGGATTGACATCAAGATCAAGGTAAGAGAAATATTTACACAGATTTGACAAGGCATCATCGACTATTTGAACAACCTGTGATAAATTGGCTCCAGAAGCATAAACAACTAAGTCATCTGCAAATTGTAAATTTTTTACTTGAGACCCTAAAATTAAATTTAAACTACGTATATACAATATAAATAATAAAGGTGATAAAATTCCTCCTTGACAAACTCCTTTTGAAGCAAGTCTAGGACCATAAAGATGTCTATTAAATTTAGCAAATACTTTTCTATTACTCAAAAAATTTCTGACCCATATTATAATTTTTCCAGGGATACCTATTTGTAATAGTTCATGGCATAAAATATCTATATTTACACTATTAAAAACCCCAGCCACATCAAAGAAAACTCCAACCAAATTATTATTGACCAATAAAGAGGAATGTATATCAAGCTGTAATTGACAAACACTTTCCCTAGCAGATCGATTTCTACGAAAACCAAATTGATTAGAAGGTAAAATATGATTTTTTTCAACATAGAACTCTAAACGCTGCTTCAACAATTGCTCAAATAGTTTACCGACACAAGAAGTAAGTGCTATGGGACGATAGGAATCGGGACATGATTTGGGTTTTTCTGGTTTTAAGATTGGTACAAGGCAATCCACTTTCCACTCTTGAGGTATAATATTTTTTTCCCATAACATATTCAGGACTATAAGGAATGTTTTTAAACCAGTAATGCTAAGTTTTTTAAATAATATGTATGGCATACCATCAAGACCATAAGTAGTGTCTCTTCGAGAGGAGATGGCAGATATTAATTCACTAATTGTAAATGGATTAAGTAGAAAACTATGACTGGAGTTAGTACTATTATTAAACAAAGAACTTGAGGCATGTGAAACAAAATCTGGGGTGTATTTCTTCAAAAAATCTAAAATCCATGCATCGTTTTCATGACTATTAACATTATATGTTTTGTTATATTTGCGCATGAATTTCCATATGACAGATATTGGAGTGCATCTGTTGAAAGTTTCACATAGAGACATCCAACTTTTTTGACGTTCTTTTTTTATAATTAACTTTTTAAGTGCTCGAAGTCTTTTAAATTGGATATATGTTTCTTCAGATGGATTATTTTTAAAATTTATGTAAGCTGTTTTGAAATTTGATACAGCCTCTGTACACTTTTGATTCCACCAAGGAAGGGAAGTTCTTCTAATACTATTTATAGGACATGAATGATTGCTGTTATTTTCATTGACCTTATAATTTGGAATGGAATTAGCAGCAGCTGTGCGTAAAATTGTACAAAAATGATGATATGAATCAAGAGGGCATATGTTAACTGTTTTGAGATCAACTAATAATTCATCCACATTATTACTATACATTTGCCAATCTACCATTTTGTAATTTGGATAGGTGGGCAAATGTTCAGTACTTGAACAATTTCTACAAGAATCATTATTTTGACTATTACTAATCACTACTTTTATGATTGCAGGGATGTGGTAACTACTACCAAGAGGACTATCATGCACTTGCCATTCACAATTAAGTGCCAATGATGAAGAAACCAATGATAAATCCAGTGCATTAGGACGCCATGTTAGAGAGCCAATAGTTGTTGCCTGACCATTATTAAGCAAAATTAAATTATTTTCTTCAAAGACTTCTAAGACATTTCGACCACGTGGAGAGTCAGAACCACAACCCCAAGATGTGTGATGAGCATTAAAGTCCCCAGCAAATATAAAAGGACCAGGGATAGACTTAACCAATGAATCAAAATTATCCTTATTGAAAGCTGGATTAGAATTTAAGGGACTATAGAAACTGACTATACTCATCTCCTTATTATTAACTGTGATTTTTACACAAATATTTTGTAAAGAATTGTCAAAATAAGTGTTAATTTTATTATAAGTAATACTTTTATGAATTATTATGGCAACTCCGTTGTGTTTGTTACCACAATCATTCCTTTCAATATTGTAATTTTTTATTTTAAAATTTTGATCAGATTTGAACCATGTTTCACTAATTATTGCAATGTGAATATTGTGTGTATAGAGGAAATTAATAAATATATGTTTGTTGCTATTAAGACTTTGTGCATTCCATTGCATTATGTTTAAATTTGATATAATAATATTATCCATTATGGAGGTGAAGAAATTTTAGTACTTAAAGTTTTTTTTAAAACCTCTTTAATTGATGATGTGTTTATAGGGACATCTTTATTGCTAACTATTTTGGTAATTGTCTCTACTAAAATATTTATAAATTTATCGGATTTCATTAAATTATTAATCTGTACATCTATATTTTTTGCTGTTAAAGCTGGAAAAGCGTTAATATTGAAAAGATCAGAGTATGTGGCACTTCTTGACTTTAATTTGTTTTCTTCTATTTTTTGTTTTTTTAAAGGACAAGATGAGGAGATAGCTATATGATCGCCCTTGCAGTTTGCACACTTAGCATCCTTTGAGTCGACCTGACAATTCTTAAAATTATGATTTAATGTACAAATTGAGCAAACCTCGGTGTTGCGACAAAACTTAGCAATATGTCCATACCGAAGGCACTTAAGACATTGTTTAACTGGTGGAATGTATTTGTTTACCTCATGTCGCCATGAGTCTAAATATATATAAGGAGGAAGAATGGTGGAGGCGAAGGTAACAGCAACTGCCTGTGTTGGGACAAATTCAACACCGCCAAAACCCTTTACCCTGCGCATGAAGCGCCTGACCTGTACTACGTTTTTGGAGCTGCCAATCAATGAAAATATTTCCTTATTGGCCATGTCGACAGGGACTGCAGTGAGGACTCCAGTTACCTCTGTGTCTGCGGCAGGGATGGATGCTTTTAATGATAATTGATCTAGTAATTTTTTATTTTTGATAAACATATTTGCGTTGTTCGGCAAATCAAACGTGATGCCGACCTTATATTTATTTATCGAACGCAAATGCATGACTCCTGAAACTCCATGCTCACGTATTCCTTTAGATAGAGCCATACGGTCCCTATCACTAAATGGCTTATTGTCTTCTACGTGATTTAAAAATACAACCAACTCTTTTTGGTTGGTATCTTCAGGGTAGCTTCTTGTGTATCCTTTTACCTTAAATATTTTATATTTTTCCTTCGGGTCTGCAATATTTTCTTTATAAGAAAAGCTAGTTACCGCCGAGTCCGCCGAGTCAGAATCGGTGGATAATACCTGCTGGGGATCCGGAGGCGGTTCCCCCTCCTTCCTTTTTCTCTTCTTAACCATTCTAATTACCTATTATCTAACACTTAACTATTAATTACTAACTATTGATGAATATTTACAGAGATATTGTCGAAAAATAATGAATATAAAATGTTAAAAACAAAAAGCGCGCCTTCACTCTTGTACGTTTTCCCGCCTTTTCCGTAAACTGAAACATTGGAGCGGAACGCAACTGCTAAAAACCATAAAGTAAAATGTTTACATCCTTCTTTCTTCTTTTACGGAAATCCTGACATTCTCGGCAACCAATCTAGAATAGCAATAAACGGATTTTATCATACATTGTTTACTATTTATAAAACTCTTCAACAGTTAATGAGTTTATGAGTGAGATATACCATAATAAATCTATTTATATAATAAAATCTGTTGAAGCAATGCTGAAACCGGCCAGAAATTATTATCAAGGAATCTAAACGGTATATCTAGATTCCTTGATAATAATTTCTGGCCGGTTTCGGCCTTGCTTCAATCAACCAATGGCGGCCGATTACCTGCCGAATGCCGAGGTTGCTGTGCCGACAAGCGCGACGTCACGTAGTCTACAAATATTTCGTTAGTGTGTGTAGACGAGCCGTGTGCACGTGAGCCCGTCTTATGTTCGTGTGTGCATATTGTTACGAGACGACGAACGTACGACAGTGCTGTGTGCTGTGCTGTGAAGTTTTTGCCGATATTTATTGTGATCACATGAATATTGTTACTCTATTTTTCTTCAAAATATAAACTTGATCAGTAAATTTGGTGGTAAAGTCAAATAATTAGACTAGTTCAAGTGTTTCCAGCATAGTGTGGACATTGCTGTAGTAAGCGGTGCATTTGTTTATTTATAGACAGTCGCAATTTGCAGTCATGTAATTATTCCTGTGGCGCTAAAATGTCTCAGAAGGATACTGCGATACATTTGTTAGCCGGAGGGTGAGTAAAACGCTTAGGGAGGTCGGTGATATGAGAAACATCTTTATTCTAATGCGTTAACATAGCCATAAATCTTTATCATAATTTGGATGGCTACAAACTCACAAGTATTGGCACATGTGGCGAGACGTTGTTTACGCCAGCGTTTTCACTGTACTGTGCCTACGCGTGGCACACATCTACACAAACATCTATAATTTAAAAATGTTTGCTCTTATTATTCATGAATTTCAAATATGCAAGCCAAGTTTCATGTTGACTCTTGAATTATCTTCACAAACATTGTCACATTTATTTCAGTTATTCAATCTCCTAATGTTACATAAATGGAGAGGACAAAGCACCTTGAAAATGTAGTTATCATACCGTAATACAATACCTAGTACTTACCATGTTATGGTGTTGTTGTAGTTAGTATTTACTACTTAGGTGTAAGAATCTACCTACCTAATGAATTCGCTATAAAAAAATAGTAATGAGAATTTTTCTGACCAAAAAATATAGCTATATAAAATTAGCAATGTATTAAATGTTTCATAATACTAATTGGCAGTTACATTAACCACCATCAATGAACTTTTGCACAATCTTTCATCAGAAGTTTTGTTTACTATAGGAAGTAAACAAAATGTAAAATATATAAATAATAATCTAAAATAAAACTAGCTATTTTTATCAAACACAAATGAGCAAAACAGCACCCAAACCTCAGAATACATGTACGTATACTTTTGTCACAAAAATATGCTAAATTGCAACATCTAAATTAATGAATATTTGTAATGGTGTACAGTATTGACGGACCCACATTCACACAGACACAGAGCACACATTTTTTTGCCATTTGATACTGATAAAGTAAAACTAGATCAGACTAACAGACCAGCTTTTTATTTAAATTCATTTAGAATGTTATCAAGACAAATTCACTCAATACATTTATTTTAAAACAAATATGTTTATTACATCCACTTACGGAAATAACAACATAATGTTTTTATCAAAATTTATTTAAACAGTTATTAACATATTTGTTAATAACTGTTTTTATGATTAAATCACCCAATTCCGCTACACTTGGGTTTATTCTCTAAGACCATGTGTTAGCTAAACTTATTATTAAATTTGACCTAACTATTCTGTTTCTGAAATTATGATCCAGTTTCTTTATTGGTTGACAATTTAAAAACGACAACTAATCATGAACCTTGAGATTTGAAACAACAGAATAATTAAATGACCATAAGTCATCTATCAGAGCAGCATTCCTGAGAGATATGTCTCGAAAAGACCATGGGCTGAATAACTATCACGGTTATGCACTAACCACGTAAAAAAAACTGTGAAAGGACATTTCTTCCGATGGCAGTACTCTTCAGTAGCAGCCTAGTTCGACCCAATACTGAGAATAAGTCTCCTCCCTTCTGTGCCATGCACTGATGCACCCTGGTCAGTGTTAGTTTCATCCCAGATCTTCCCTGCGATCTTCGGTTCTGCAGAAGACATTCAATTATAATAAATAATGTTTATTCCATAAATTGGGTTTTCAAAATCATTTTTTTTTTAATAGCCTGTCTGCCACACTGATGGGCACAGGCCAAGTCATTTATGGTATTTACATTCCGGGCCTCTGCCCATTGGTCTGGCCTCTGGTCATTTCGCCACCTCTTCCTGGATCGGCCTCAGTGGCGCCGGCTTTCTTTTGGCAATCACTATGTGGAGACTTGCCCAGTGATCGTTGTGCATGCGACTGACTTGACCCGCCCAATCCCATTTCTACAAATCTAAAAAATTAAAGACTTAAACATATTAATCCTCTTTACAGAGTGGCCGGCACAGCTGGAGCTGTGGTAACATGTCCATTAGAAGTAGTTAAGACTCGACTTCAGTCCTCGAAGGGTGTTGGGATATCACCACCGTCTCAACCACCACCTTCTGACAGCACTAACAATGCCAGGAAAATCTGCTCCAAGATTCCCAAACATCAGGTATGATTAATTTTAGAACAAGTATTTATAATTAATAATTAAGACTATGGGGGAGGCCTTTGCCCAGCTGTGGGACAATATAGGGAAATTAAAAAAATATATATATACAAATGGGACACAAGTATAAAACTAGAGATTTAAGAGAACTAAGTATAGATAATTACAAGAATCTTTAATACTTGACAAAAATAAACATAGCAGATTATATTATCAGGCAGTTGTAATCAATTGAAATGTGATTTATCAGGGCTAGCAAATTAGTGATTATTATTTAGAGATTAACATTAGGTACAATAATAACCTAAATAATATTTTAATTTTATTTCTGAAATAGAAGAGATTTTGGAAGGGACTATTAGGTTTTGTCCAGAAAAAAAAGAAAGTATGGTCTAATTCAGTAAAGTGCAACTTAAAAATGTAAACAAATAACTACATTTGCTGTAAGAGAAATCATTGTCTTTCTTGTATTATGTATTCTTATTTATTATCTGGTCTATTACGACTAGTTGACTATTATTTGTACTATTGTCTGTGATTTCGCTAAAACTACAATATTCGGCTATTTAGAAAAATATATTGTGCTATGCTGACTGAAATATGCAACATTTGAACAAAGAAGCGGCAAATAAAGTGTACTCAATGAAATCAGCACAGCCCATGGCCATAATTTTACACGCCTTGAATAATCAAGTTAGCCTTTTTGAGTTCACCGCTGGACTGCGTCCAATAACTTGATATTGTATCCTTTAAATAATCGGTTTTGTAACAAGTAACCGGTTACATTTTATAAATAAAAACAAAAAAAAACCTGTCGTGAATGTTACCAGATGAAAAAAAAACAATTGCGTTCTTGTTGTCGACACACATGGTTGCATAAAATTATACACCGGATCTGTAAACTAATATCAGTTACCATATTAGACGACAAAAATAACAATGGCTATGAAATCGATCGATGACCGAATGATGCATCATTTATGTTTTCCAAAGTCAACTGCAGTGGGATCGATAAAAGTTATAGTTTGTTTTTGGCTCGTAAATTGCGTCTATCGTGCACCGTAGTACCTACGATCAAACTTAGGGTTTATTCCGAATGTTTGTATACAGTACAAAACATCGAGTTTATATCTTGAACGCTAAATTAAGGTTGATACGAGTGTTTATTGTTTATTATTTGTTTATCATGGTAATTTTCCACATGCCATGTGGTATTTTTCCTTATTTACATAGTTTTACTACCAGTTAGTTATAATTTTACCTTCCAATTACCGTTCCTACTTTATTTATGTTCGATATTATACGTACTTAATCCCGAGGAAACCCAACCCGGGTCAATCACCAAAATCAAAACTGTAAAAGGAGTAATAATTGCAAAGGTCCTTTCACAGTGGGGCATTTGATTCAGACCATGCGGATCCTGACGGACTCCAATAAACTCAGTCTGTGCTGAGGATCGTAATTAGTGGCACATCTTGTAGCTATATGAACCCACGCCCTGACTGACTGGAGGCCTTACACTCAAGGAGTCAAGGCATTCACAGGACTTGTTTGGTTAAGCAGAAACCAGTTTCCTAAGTTGACCTGCAATTGCCATTTATAAAGAAAATAAAAGCTAAATTGTCTCTGGTCTGGAACATTCTTGAGTCTTCCTGAAAATATAAAGACTTGGAGGATCAGGTCTTACTGTCGTTTTGATTGCCAATCACTTCTGAAATCAAATTCTCTCTAAACTGAGATTTGGGGGTCTTTGCAGCATTCCCGTTGGGGCTGCGGGTTGTTTGAAAGAGATACCGCGTCCTTTATAAACTGTTTGCCAAAATCATATGTAATCGGCTCACCCACCAACTAGACGACTGCCAGCCCGTTGAACAAGCCGGTTTCCGAAGGGGTTTCTCCACGATTGATCAAATCCATACCGTAAAGCAGATGATGCAAAAGAGTGCAGAATACAACCGGCCTTTGTGTTTGGCTTTCGTCGATTACGAGAAGGCATTCGACAGTGTCGAGCACTGGGCCGTGTTTAACGCTCTCCATCGCTGCCAGATCATCGACACTCGGTATGTCGATGTTCTTAAACAGTTGTACGATGCGGCAACAATGCAGGTCAGACTACATGAACTCACCGCACCAATTTCAATCAAAAGGGGAGTGCGACAAGGAGATACCATTTCGCCCAAACTTTTCACTGCTGCCCTGGAAGACGTGATGAAAACACTGAAATGGGACCAAAGCGGTGTAAAGATAAATGGTGTCTACTTGTCGCACCTTCGGTTTGCGGATGACCTCGTGTTGTTTGCCGAATCCCTGCAAGACCTCCAATGCATGCTGAAACAACTCTTTGATGTTTCCCTACAAGTTGGCTTAAGAATGAACATGTCCAAGACGAAGGTGATGTCAGGCATTCTGGACGACTCTGTCTCAGCCGTTACAGTTGGAAACGAGCGTCTGGAGATGGTTGACCATTATGTTTATCTTGGACATGTTCTGTCTTTTGACAAGGAGCATTCAACTAAGGAGACTTCTAGAAGAATACAACTCGGCTGGGCGGCTTTTGGTAAACTAGAACATATTTTTCGGTCCAAAAAGATCCCTCAGTGCCTAAAAACTCGCCTTTTCTAATCAATGTGTTCTACCAACAATTACCTACGGTGCCGAGACGTGGACGCTCACAAAGGAGACTGTCCACCGAGTACGAGTGGCACAAAGGGCCATGGAGCGAGCCATGCTCGGCATAACCCTATTAGATCGAGTGCGTAACACCGAAATCCGCCGTCGGACGAAAGTCTACGATGTCGGGGACCGGGCGGTGCGCCTCAAGTGGACCTGGGCAGGACATCTGGCTAGACGCGGAGATGGCCGATGGAGCAAGGCTTTGACCGAGTGGTGGCCAAGGTTAGGCCATAGGAACCAGGGCCGTCCTAAAGCTCGTTGGGTTGACGACATCGTCAAAGTCGCGGGAAACACCTGGATGAGAGACGCACAGGATCGAGACATGTGGCGGAAGAAAGGGGAGGCCTATACCCAGCAGTGGGTGATTCCGGGCTGATATGATGATGACCGCGTCCTCGACACAAAGGGCTAAGAACGAACATGGGTGGTTTTTAGTCAGTAGAAGTCTGATACTCCCTACCGCTCTGCCCACAGCGGGAGGGGGTTGTTCACCAACTCGACACAAGAGACTGGACACACGTGTGTCCAGTTGGTGAAACTCAGAATAAGTATCACTTAATATTTCGTCACCTGGACTCTAAAAGATTTCTACGCGTGTCCACATAGTGAATTTAAATAAAATCATTTTTATGTTTTCGCAAACTGGACACACGTTTGCGTTTTATCTGAATTCATGAGACACTCATCACTTCTCGTAAAATCGACGTTTGAAATCGTTAACGTTTTCATACATCGCCATGTCTTTGAATTAAGGGGATCACAGCAGTGGATGACTTTGACGATTTGACCTCTGTACTGGCTTTTGTTTATTTTTCGGCCCCTACCGGCAAACGACTGTACTACAGAAAAACGTACCAAAGAACAGAAATGTGTCGCAGAGTGGTCATCGTATTTGCCTAACATATTTTGTCTTGAGAATTTATTTTGATGGAAGATGGAGATCTGGATTACTGATGATGTCTCGTACCTAATGGTGGACTCCGAAGGTGGGTATAGGATCTCATTGACGGCACTGAGTAGAACCATCGTGTTTGGACTCATTTGAAAGAGCTCGAGGAGGCCTTGGAGACTGATGATACTAGCTGCCTGATGGTAGACTCCGAAGGTAAGTATAGGATCTCATTGATGGCACCACGTAGAACCGTCGTGTGTGGACTCATTTGAAAGAGCTCGAAGAGGCCTTGGAGACTGATGGTGCCATTTACCTGATGGTGGTCATTCTAGCTATATCCGTCACTGTGAACCGATAAGCACTTAGCTGCTCATCATCAGACCTTCAAAATATATCATGTAGTAGCATCCGTGCTCAATAAGATAAAATCTGAAAGCTAGGTCATTCTAACTACATCCGTCACTTAAAACCGATAAGCACTTAGGTGATCATCATCAGACCTTCAAAATGTATCATGTAGTAGCATCCGTGCTCAGATCGATAAAATTTGAAGGCTAGGTCATTCTAGCTATATCCGTCACTGAGAACCAATTAGCACTTAGCTGGTCATCATCAGACCTTCAAAATGTATCATGTAGTAGCATCCGTGCTCAATAAGATAAAATCTGAAAGCTAGGTCATTCTAACTACATCCGTCACTGAGAACCGATAAGCACTTAGCTGATCATCATCAGACCTTCAAAATGTATCATGTAGTAGCATCCGTGCTCAATGAGATAAAAGCTGAAAGTTGGAGCATTCTGACTATTTCCGTGACTGAGAACCGATAAGCAGTTACCTGGTCTTCATCAGACCTTCAAAATGTATCATGTAGTTTGAGAGACCATCATTAGGTACGACATCATCAGTCATCTAGATCTCCATCTTCCATCAAACGAAAATCTCAAGACAAAATATTTAGATAACATAACATCACGCCTGTAATCCCCGAAGGGTTAGGCAGAGGTGTACCTAAATTGCACTTGGCTACCCTACTTTTTGGCACTATTCTCACAAAAAAACCAGACTATCTTTATAAAAAGCTGACTTGGTCACGGGATGTGAACCAGATAAAGACGAGAGCGTCGTCATACCTGATGTTGGCATCCTCCCACAGAACTGCTGCATTTCGTGGTAGTTTCAAATTCGCCGCCAGTCGCTGCTGGAATGACCTCCCGCCACCTTTTCGTGCTATTAAAACAGTTGGTACTTTTAGAATAGCATTCAAACGGTACTTACTCCAACAACAAAAAAATACCAATGGATAAACTTACCCGTTTTCTGCACGCATTTGGCAATGGTGACCGGAGCGTCAACTATTAAACATACTAGCGTCTGGCAGCGAATACTCGATTCCAGGTTGACATGCAGAGCTTTGTTTGGCCGTGGAGCACTGATTATTGTTATTGTTTCACTTTTTTTTTTGTTTTTTCCTTTATGTAATAACTGGTAATTGATCAGTACTTGTTCACCATTTCTTATTTGATCCTAGTATATATTACATGAACACTGCACACCATTAGTTAATATTAGAGTATAATGTGAATTATTGTGATATTTTGTTTGTTTCGCTGACATTAAAATTTAACTTTTGTTCCTATAAATGCATAGATAATATGCTGCGCCGGCGGCGTCCGTTCGTTTGTCAGTGTTGCCATTTACACTCTTGGCATAGACAAATACGGTAGTTCGTTGGATGTGACATATTATTTTGATATTTATAAATTATGATACATTAGCTGTAGATATTTATCCTCGCATACCATATTTTTTCTGTCATATTTTTTATTTCTGTGAACGTGGCGTCACCTGGGGCCCTATCAGAATACCAGCGCTGTGACATTCAAAAATGTTGCAGCATCGTGCTGAGATAGTGGCCTTTTGGCCTCGTACGGGACTTATTTTTAATTATTACTGTTTTTTTTTTAAGTGTTCCTCTTGTTTTTTTTTTTGTTAATCTTTTATTATTGATTTCTTGTCCTGTGTGAGACCAATAAATACTTTTTCTTTCTTTCTTTCTTTCTCTTTCTAAATCCATATAATAGGGGCGAGCCTATTGCCATCAACCGGGCACAAATCCAGACTCCGTGGCTGTTACTTATAATTTCCTGATGGAAAAACCCAATAACACTTTGCCCGACCCGGGAATCGAACCCAGGACCTCATGCTCAGCATCGTGCTTACGACCACTAGACCAACGAGGCAGTCCAAAATTAAAATAATATCATAGATATATCTATATACCAAAATATCTACTAAGAAACGTAGGTAATTTACCAATAGTTTTGGAGAGCTCGGCCACGCACGCGTCACTTTACGTTTATTAGGGACAGTCCGCTTAGTCTATGATAGGTGCAAACAACAAAACGAAATTACAAACTACTTTAAATATATTTACAAACTTATTTTCTGTTCTTATTTTACGAAATATTGATAACTATACAATTTACAATATGTTTTAATTCAGAAAACTTTAAAAACGTGAACTTTTGAATTTTATTTGTGAAGTAATGACATGCGTGCAGTCCACCCGTGACAACAGTCATCGAGACACTGGCGCAGCGCGTTCCAATTCCAAGTATGCGCGACGGGTCTTGCGCCGCATTTGCCTCAAAATGTCGGGAATTAATTTATTATTTTAAAATTTTATTACAAATCAGAGAAAATAAACAATACGGATTGATAAATACATCACTACGTATTTTTGGGTATAAAATTCATACCGAACTATTCAGCCGTTACAGAGACAAAATTCGATTTAGGTTAAGACATACTACGATTATCCCAAAAACGACGTATGTTTAAAGAAATTTGTTGAGGAATCCTTCCGTACGATTTCCATATAAAAAATATATGTTATACTTAAAGTCATCACAAATAATTCGTATTGTTTAAAATTTTAATAAACCTTCACATTATTTTATAAAAAATCGTAGTATGTCTTAACCTAAATCGAATTTTGTCTCTGTAACGGCTGAATAGTTCGGTATGAATTTTATACACAAAAATACGTAGTGATGTATTTAACAATCCGTATTGTTTATTTTCTCTGATTTGTAATAAAATTTTAAAATAATAAATTAATCCCCGACATTTTGAGGCAAATGCGGCGCAAGACCCGTCGCGCATACTTGGATGGAACGCGCTGCGCCAGTGTCTCGATGACTGTTGTCACGGGTGGACTGCACGCATGTCATTACTTCACAAATAAAATTCAAAAGTTCACGTTTTTAATGTTTTCTGAATTAAAACATATTGTAAATTGTATAGTTATCAATATTTCGTAGATTAAGAACAGAAATTAAGTTTGTAAATATATTTAAAGTAGTTTGTAATTTCGTTTTGTTGTTTGCACCTATCATAGACTAAGCTGACTGTGCCTAATAAACGTAAAGTGACGCGTGCCCGAGCTCTCCAAAACTATTGGTAAATTATCTACGTTTCTTAGTAGATATTTTGCTATATAAATATTTCTATGATATTATTTTAATTTTGGACTGCCTCGTTGGTCTAGTGGTCGTAAGCACGATGCTGAGCATGAGGTCCTGGGTTCGATTCCCGGGTCGGGCAAAGTGTTATTGGGTTTTTCCATCAGGAAATTATAAGTAACAGCCACGGAGTCTGGATTTGTGCCCGGTTGATGGCAATAGGCTCGCCCCTATTATATGGGACTTAAACATAACTGGCGAAATGTGGGTGTACTATTAGGTACACCCCTGCCTAACCCTTCGGGGATTACAGGCGAGATGTTATGTTATCTACTGGTGTTTATTGTTTTATCGCTTTTAACTATTTTGTCTTGAGAATTTCGTTTGATGGAAGATGGAAATCTGGATGACTGATGATGTCTCGTACCTAATGATGGACTCTCATACTACATGATACATTTTGAAGGTCTGATGAAGACCAGGTAACTGCTTATCGGTTTTCAGTCACGGAAATAGTCAGAGTGCTCCAGCTTTCAGCTTTTATCTAATTGAGCACGGATGCTAATAACATGATACATTTTGAAGGTCTGATGATGACCAGCTAAGTGCTTACCGGTTCTCAGTGACGGATGTAGTTAGAATGACCTAGCTTTAAAATTTTATCAATCTGAGCACGGATGCTACTACATAATACATTCTGAAGGTCAGATGATGACCAGCTAAGTGCTAATTGGTTCTCAGTGACGGATGTAGCTAGAATGACCTAGCTTTCAAATTTTATTGATCTGAGCACGGATGCTACTACATGATACACTTTGAAGGTCTGATGATGACCAGCTATGTGCTTATCGGTTCTCAGTGACGGATACAGTTATGATGCTACAGCTTTCTGCTTTTATCTTATTGAGCACGGATGCTACTACATGATACATTTTGAAGGCCTGATGCTGACCAGCTAAGTGCTCACGGTTCTCAGTGACGGATGTAGTTAGAATGACCTAGCTTTCAGATTTAATCTTATTGAGCACGGATGCTACTACATGATACATTTTGAAGGTCTGATGATGACCAGCTAAGTGCTAATCGGTTCACAGGGACGGATATAGCTAGAATGACCACCATCAGGTAAATGGCACCAGCAGTCTCCAAGGCCTCTTTAAGCTCTTTCAAATGAGTCCACAAGCGACGGTTCTACGTGGTGCCATCAATGAGATCCTATACTTACCTTCGGAGTCTACCATCAGGTAGCTGGTATCATCAGTCTCCAAGGCCTCCTCGAGCTCTTTCAAATGAGTCCAAACACGATGGTTCTACTCAGTGCCGTCAATGAGATCCTATACCCACCTTCGGAGTCCACCATCAGGTACGAGGCATCATCAGTCATCCAGATCTCCATCTTCCATCAAACGAAATTCTCAAGACAATATAATTAAAACGATAAAACAATTAACACCATTAAAACAATAACATACATTACATAACATCGCGCCTGTAATCCCCAAAGCGTTAGGCAGAGGTGTACCTACTAGTAGGCGTGATGTTGTGTTATGTATGTTATTATTTTAATGACTTTAATTGTTTTATCGCTTTTAGCGATAAAACAATTCAACAAAAACACCTCTGCCTAACCCTTCGGGGATTACAGGCGAGATGTTATGTTTTCTACTGGTGTTTATTGTTTTATCGCTTTTAACTATTTTGTCTTGAGAATTTCGTTTGATGGAAGATGGAAATCTGGATGACTGATGATGTCTCGTACCTAATGATGGACTCTCATACTACATGATACATTTTGAAGGTCTGATGAAGACCAGGTAACTGCTTATCGGTTTTCAGTCACGGAAATAGTCAGAATGCTCCAGCTTTCAGCTTTTATCTAATTGAGCACGGATGCTTATAACATGATACATTTTGAAGGTCTGATGATGACCAGCTAAGTGCTTACCGGTTCTCAGTGACGGATGTAGTTAGAATGACCTAGCTTTAAAATTTTATCAATCTGAGCACGGATGCTACTACATAATACATTCTGAAGGTCTGATGATGACCAGCTAAGTGCTAATTGGTTCTCAGTGACGGATATAGCTAGAATGACCTAGCTTTCAAATTTTATTGATCTGAGCACGGATGCTACTACATGATACACTTTGAAGGTCTGATGATGACCAGCTAAGTGCTTATCGGTTCTCAGTGACGGATACAGTTATGATGCTACAACTTTCTGCTTTTATCTTATTGAGCACGGATGCTACTACATGATACATTT
This sequence comes from Diarsia brunnea, assembly GCA_949774965.1. Taxonomy (NCBI): domain Eukaryota; kingdom Metazoa; phylum Arthropoda; class Insecta; order Lepidoptera; family Noctuidae; genus Diarsia; species Diarsia brunnea. The sequence goes on along the minus strand of OX459013.1, from coordinate 13,417,054 downwards.
TGAAGGCCTGATGCTGACCAGCTAAGTGCTTATCGGTTCACAGTGACGGATATAGCTAGAATGACCACCATCAGGTAAATGGCACCATCAGTCTCCAAGGCCTCCTCGAGCTCTTTCAAATGAGTCCAAACACGATGATTCTACTCAGTGCCGTCAATGAGATATATATACCCACCTTCGGAGTCCACCATCAGGTACGAGACATCAGTCATCCAGATCTTCATCTTCCATCAAACGAAATTCTCACGACAATATAATTAAAACGATAAAACAATTAACACCATTAAAACAATAACATACATTACATAACATCACGCCTGTAATCCCCAAAGCGTTAGGCAGAGGTGTACCTACTAGTAGGCGTGATGTTATGTTATGTATGTTATTATTTTAATGGTGTTGAGATTTCGAGGACGCCTTGGAGACTGATTATGTCATTTACCTGATAGTGGACTCCAAAGGTAAGTAAAGGATCTTATTGACGGCACTGCGTAGAATCGTCGTGTTTGGACTCATTTGAAAGAGCTCGAGGAGGCCTTAGAGACTGATCATGCCATTTACTTGACGGTGGACTTCGAAAGTGGGTCCAGGATCTCATTGACAGCGCTGCGTAGAACCATCGTGTTTGGACTCATTTGAAAGAGTTCGAGGAGGCCTTGGAGACTGATAATGTCATTTACCTGATGGTGGTCAGCCTAGTTATATCCGTCACTGAGAACCGATAATCACTTAGCTGGTCATCATCAGACCTTCAGAATGTATCATGTAGTAGCATCCGTGCTCACATAGATAACATTTGAAAGCTATGTCATTCTAACTACATCCGTCACTGAGAACCGATAAGCACTTAGCTGGTCATCATCAGACCTTCAAAATGTATTATGTAGTAGCATCCGTGCTCAGACAGATAAAACTTGAAAGCTAGGTCATTCTAACTACATCCGTCACTGAGAACCGATAAGCACTTAGCTGGTCAACATCAGACCTTCAAAATGTATCATGTAGTAGCATCCGTGCTCAATAAGATAAAAGCTGACAGCTGGAGCATTCTAACTATATCCGTCACTGAGAACCGATAATCACTTAGCTGGTCATCATCAGACCTTCAGAATGTATCATGTAGTAGCATACGTGCTCAGATAGATAAAATTTGAAAGCTATGTCATTCTAACTACATCCGTCACTGAGAACCAATAAGCACTTAGCTGGTCAACATCAGACCTTCAAAATGTATCATGTAGTAGCATCCGTGCTCAATAAGATAAAAGCTGACAGCTGGAGCATTCTAACTATATCCGTCACTGAGAACCGATAATCACTTAGCTGGTCATCATCAGACCTTCAGAATGTATCATGTAGTAGCATACGTGCTCAGATAGATAAAATTTGAAAGCTATGTCATTCTAACTACATCCGTCACTGAGAACCGATAAGCACTTAGCTGGTCATCATCAGACCTTCAAAATGTATCATGTAGTAGCATTCGTGCTCAATTAGCTGAAAGCTGGAGCATTCTGACTATTTCCGTGACTGAGAAGCGATAAGCAGTTACCTGGTCTTTATCAGACCTTAAGAATTTATCGTAGGAGTACCTGTGCTCAGTGAAATAACTAATGAAAGCTAGGTTATTACTTTATTAGTCAAAGTGTATAATTTATTATTAAATATTTTATTCATACATTATGATGTAGGTACTCCAAGAGAAACAAAATATGTTAGGCAAATACGATGACTACTCTGCGACACATTTCTGTTCTTTGGTACGTTTTTCTGTAGTACAGTCGTTTGCCGGTAGGGGCCGAAAAATAAACAAGAGCCAGTACAGAGGTCAAATCGTCAAAGTCATCTACTGCTGTGATCCCCTTAAAAACGCACAATGCGCCGCGCGACGTACCGCTTGTCCGTAAATGAGGCCTAAGTCATACAAATATTTGTTACGTGCGGGGATCGAACCCGCTACACGCAGCGCAGCAGTCCATTGCTTGAGCCACTGCGCCAAACGTGCCGTCAATTGGTCGTCATTTGGTTGCAAACTATGGTGTCCACTGTCCACTCAACACAATCACTCCACATACAATCTGCACTGATTTGGCTTTACTACTCGCAATTTCTTTCATCTATCTATGCCTCTATGAAATCCAATAAAAACCAGTGAAAGCAATTAATTTATTGTCTGTCTATTACTATGTCTTCTGTCTGGCAAGATATTTTTCCCACCCATTGTGTACGTGTTAGAAAAAAACGAATTCGGTTCGATTGTTGTTACATATTTGTCAATAGAAAGTTTCGCTTTGCTACAAAAGGAAAATTTATCAACCATTTTCCATTGTGTAGGTATCCCATGTACATTAAATGCATGGGTAATGAAATAAAATAAAAATTTTGGGACGTGATCCAAATGTGTTCTTGTGATTGATTCTGGCAGTAATGCAATAATGTCATTATATTCTGTTGTGTACTCAAAAAGATCGATTAAAATTCCTTTTATCGTCTACTAAAATGTTGTTTGGAAAAGTACAGACAAGATAAGATCCTATACAATGCAAATTTTTGTCTGGCTTTGTCGTACGTAAGTAACGCGGGTTCAAGTACGGGGCAAAGTAATCTACTTACTTTCAGCATTTTCTAGGTGTTCACAATATTTAGCAATATGGTATGCTGTAAAAAAATAACCTTTAAGGCCGCAGCAGCTTTAATAAAACCTTTGCGCAATATACCTTTAATTAATCCCTTTTAGCAAACATAGGCATAGACCACACGTGAATATTATGGTTTCAATAAGTACCTACTTCGGATATTGTTTTAACTTATCAATACTATAAAAGCAATATTTATCAGTCTTATCATCAAAGCCAATCGAAATTATGTAATAAAAGTATCTGCAATCAGTCGTATCACGCACTGGTACAACACAAAACATTGACAGAAATTATTGTTTTTTCGTGATTTCGTGACGAACGGCTCAGTTTAACTTTACTGTGACCTGTCACGAGAAGGTTAAAGTTTAAAGTCAAAATAGAAATATCGTTGCGGTAACTAACTACAGAAGCACTTCATTGATCTTTACCAGACGCTTTGATTTGTCATGCAGTTCTGATACAACCTACTGGCCAGGTTTGCCTAGGAGCCATCAATACAGCAAGCCTATAAGTCGGACTGATTCCGAAATCCCAAACTCTAAAAGAGTGGCAAGACAAGCTTGTGTGCTTAAGGCTTGTAAGAAAGTACCACCACTATACTGGCCACTTATTTTTCTAGAACTTCATTAAGAAGAGTCAAGGGTCGGGGCTGCGGGTTGTTCGAAAGAGATACCTCGGCCTCGGCGCAAGGGCTAAAAAGGAACATGGGTGGTTTTTAGTCAGTAGAAGTCTGATACTCCCTTTCGCTCTGCCCAAGAGCGGGAGGGGTTCTTTGATTATTTCCCACCACCCAAAAAAAAAAGGATCCTGTCTGTGCAAGGGTTTGACTTCGTGTAATTTCGGTCCACGACCATAGTTTCTTCTTTCGTTCAACTCGTTGTAGGGACCCGATTTGGATCACATTAATTAACTACTTTTAATGACTTCCAGGATTCGCTTTCACACTGAAATGTCCATATGACCCCCCACTATATTTTTAATCTTTATCTTATCAAGCTAGCATCGCCGTATCGTCTTCGGCAGGTCTCCAATCTACTTGAGATAAATATTGAAAAAAAAATGCACTTTAAATTAAAATCGGTCACATGGAACAGTTATACTTAATGATGAGTTTATAAACACGTTTTACTAGAACTGCTCACGTACCAAAAAGTGACCTTTTTCATTAAAATACATCTCTCTCTAATTAATCTGAAACAATGATTTCATTATTGTAACTTAAAAGAAAAACTGAATTGTCCATTCATACTCAAATGTTTGATTTAAATGAATTCAGAGCTAAAATTTCATGTGTTTTCAGTAATTTAACACTGAAAACCGTTTCTAATACAGCATACATTCGGATTTTCTACAAAACGTATTCGGAAAATGTGCTTATTTTTAATACTCAATACTAATAATAATATTTTTATTTAAAACAAGTGCTTTCCCAACTGTCAAGGTTTTTTCAAACTACCTCCAGCTGTTGATCATTGAAGATGTATTAATGTCATCAATTAGTTTCAGTAAAAAAGTCACTGACAACCGGTCTTACCAAAGGGTATCGTATTATGCAGTACTAACTGGGTTGTGGAGGTCAGAGGAGACAGTCGGTCCATGTAAAATACTGGCATTCAGCTTCATCCGGTTAGACAGGAAACCGACCCCAACATACTTGAGAGACCAGGCAGATGATGAATTAGTGTCAGTCAAAGACATTCTAATATTAAATCTCTTTGGTGTCAGTACAAAACGTACACATGTTTAAAATGTTTATTGAACTCTAATTTTGTTTTTTAAACGCTCAAACGGTTAAACAAACCTGGCAAGTGATTAATCGGAGAGAGAACAACATTTTGTGAACAGCATTCTTTTATTATAATCAGTCCATGTGACGGATAAACTGTCACATATCCAGATACAAATCTGTTATCACTTCAAAACTATAATGCCATCGTTAATTTACTGCGCATTACTTTCCTTACATAATAAATTATGCTCGTTCAAATGTTTAGTATTAGGTGCAATTACATATTACTAAGCTAAAAATAGAATATAATCAGAAGAAAACATTGTTGCAGTGTTATAATGATTACGGCGGCAGAGATAGTGTGCTATCGAGGCATAATTACAGGAAATTACGAATACAAACACGCTATTTTCTGTCAAAGAATGTAAACAAAACAGCAGTTTCTAAACATACCGAATTAATCAAATTCATACCTACCTATAGTCACCTAATGATAAACGTGTTTTGCTACACATACCTACATTATTATTACCTACCCTTTTTGCTACTTATTAATGTTTAAAAGACGGCTGTTGTTAGCAATGTGTTGAAAAAATAACGTATCCTGATTGTTTGAACCAAATTAGCATCAACATGCAAACTATGAAAGACGTATTGGCAAATTGCAAATTGGTAATCTTTGTAATTATAGGTAGCATATTAAACATTATCATAAATTACCGTATTGATACTAATATGTTTACCATTGTTAATTTATATTTTTCTGAATGACGCGTCACTTGAGTAGCGCTTACTCGTAAAGAATTCAAGTAATTTTATGCCCTGTACAAAGTATGGCATTCACGTTGTTGCTAATGTACACAAACTGCGCACTTTACTATCAGTGTGTCGAATTTTTTGCACGTAAAACTATTATGAAAACCGGTTCACGATACCTATTCGTGTCATTTAATCGGTTTTGATATTCACATCACCAGCTGTCATGAGATAACGTCTTAGAAAAACAACTTGCGCATTGCCGAATAATAAATTAATTAAAGTGCACGGATTCTGCACATTTTTATCTTTCGTCAAATATTGAGAGTTTACCATGACGACCATCATCATCGTCTGCCTAGCCTTGACCAAACTGCAAAAACACCAAAATTAAAAACGTCAGTTCTTGTCAAAGACGTAATACATCTTGGGAACAAATAGCCGGCTTTATGTTGATAAAGCCGGCTATTTGTTCCTAGCACTAATCAAATAGAAATTATCGAGAGCTAGTGACTGACCCAACATTGGCATGAGTCCAACTAACAATACAAAATAGGTGCTCCCTCAATATTATGCCAGATTCGGCTGTAGGAAAGCAGTATCGTTTTACAGACCCCGCCCTAACTTCTGTACCTACCACGAGGCCATTAAATTATCTCTATTGAATCATGAACATTTCTATGGAGCTCGGTTTTATTCTGCGTCTAAATCGATCCAGATAGCACGCCTTCACAAATGTTTAAATCAGCTTGCCACGCTACGCCAGATCAATTTATTTACGCGAAATATACCAAGGATGTTTATAAATATATGTCCAAGTGCAGTGACTGGTATTCGCGTTCGCTCTCCGATGATAGATAACTGAAAAACAATACTGATGTTACAACGCCAAAGTCGTAAATTGTTTCTCTCGTTTCCAATAGCTTCTCAGATTCTAGAAATATTCGAAAATAACCACCGAAAACTAGGCCAGGCATTTTCTTGACGAGATATTTCTCTTCCTATGTTTTTTACCAGACATTGTGAGGAACAGTTTGTAGCTGGGCGGCCGTTTTAATCGTTTTCAATTGACTTTAGTGCTCAAACTTCAGTTAGCAAAGCAAAATTTAATTTAGCGTGATATTGTTGTTCACATTTTACGTCGTAGTTCCATGTAAGATTAATAATGACCTTGTACAATGTCATAATACATAGTGAAGCTAACGGCGCTCAAGGCTGTTCTAAAAGTAGAATTATGCATAGCAAGTTGGAATTGCAATAAACATTCATTGGCTTCGCCGTGCATAGCTGCCGATGCACTTTCGCTAACAATGGCAGACATATTACTCGAAATTACAGTGGGACATTTCCGAATGTATATTTGGATTTATCGGACAGGTTTGACATGAACGATAAGTCCAAATCTTGTTTCATATCAAACGAAAAACAGTCTCCAAAACGGGATGCACTTGGAACCGATAAAATCACTGAAACGATACAGTATCGTCATCTGGCCTGGATTAAATCAGCTTCCAAGGCTTCTGAGATGATTACTCTGTTGTTTTCCATAGTTTGATTGATGTAGGTAGATATATTTTTGCACTGAGATATTTTTAGCCCACACTTTAATCATTTAGCGTAGGCACACATAGATCTTGCGATTTCTTTTGGCGATAATATGCTACTAACGAAACCTTGACTAAAAATCCAACTCCTCCAGCCATACCCTGATACACATATTTCATTGGTTCTCTGCTCTTTCTCAAATGTTTATCCAAAAAATTATGATGTCGTCGATGTATGCTAAACATTTACACGAACACCTAGGATGATAAATTGATGAAGGAAGTTTCTTTTTGAAATACTAATGATAGTACCTATTGTGTATTTTATGGTAGGCTTTATCATTTTAGGATGTGTAGGAAAAATACTAGCAATAAGCTGTGGTGTAGGACTGTGGGTATGAATGAGAGTTGATTCATTATTAGGTGCCTATTTCCGTCAGTCAATTTACCTCGTATCCGCCGAGTATAATGGTGTTGTTTCTAGAGATAGAATAACGTTTCATCAATGATATTCAGAACCGTAAATATTTTATCTGTGGAGCTGGCAGTATGGAAACATTTGGCCCTAACATTCGCGTAGGTCCCATTGTTTCCATCACTTGTGTGAAGCGCACTTAGTTATTCGCTTTTCACTTTATGTTTTTAGAATAGAGAACAATGTTATAACAACATTTTGTGTTTTGTTTTAATAAGAACGTAAACATTTGCGCTAATCGAAGGTCATACACATTCAATGTCAGCTTTTAGTTAAAATAAAAATCCTACCAAAAATAGGAAGTTGATGTTTAATTCAATGTGCTTAACAAAAATTGCCATTATCTTATTACTTTACTTCTTAGTTTGCTAACATAACCTAGTTATCCCTGACCGCATGCGTGCTAGACACAAGCGATGGTTATAATAAATTGGCCATATAATGCAGGAGGCCAAATGGGGCTACAGACGTACGATGGGCGCGATGTTCGCATACAGCAAGCAAGCCGATCGTATGCTGATGTCGTACAATTGTCAGGTTCAGCAGTATGCGAGAGCGGGACACGCCAGGACAGCGCCCAGGATGAGCCTTATACAGTGCATCAGGTAATACCTCATTTTATACTGAGCTTGTTTACATGAGCATCCTCTAAAGTGCCACATTTATTAATGACATTATATGTGCGTCATTATCGGGATTTATTATCATCCAACCGTCAAACGCCACGCAATTTTCTTCCCACTTATTCTCGGACTAATAAATTCAATTTCCGACACCTGTACTAAGTTGTGTGTGAAGTGTTTTCTGCTATCTGTGCTGTTACTCAGTGTCTGTGATTGGGGCTTCTGAGCTGCTAAGTGTACGCTAGACGTATAACTGTCTTGTTGACCTTTAATTTAGCTGTTTACTTATTCGAGCTGATGTCACGACATTCTCTAGTCCGTGCAATCTAAGTGGAAAAACACAATTCCATACGCATCGAAATGGAGATACAACAAGAATTCATTTGCTGTGTATTTAAATAATCAAGCACCGGCAAACAGAAGAAGTTCAAACCGCTTTCAACTAGCGCTGTTATCAAGTGTATGTTAATAGATAAGAAGTGTGATGCCCAAGTGTCACGAGAGCTGAACGTGGGCCGGATTCGCGATCGCCACCCCATTGGTGCGCTCGGTGTTTGCAGATTAGTCGGCTGTTGCCAATACCGGCTGATCGCTTATCAGATGGCATTTTTTATTAGACTATTATCTCGGATGTGCGAATGAATACCTCCTGCGCAGAAAACGCACGTCCATTAAAACTTCAGCTTTCTCGAGGTTGTATCTCGACCTCAACCGAACTCAGTATTTATAGCTTGTATGTTGACAATAAAATTTTATCTCAATGGACAAGATATCCATTTACGTCACAAACTAACTCAATAATTATCATCGACAAGGTGCAAAGGTGATTTACTGAAAGAGCTTATTTGTTTCCAGACACATAGTTCAAACTGAGGGCCCTAGAGCACTGTTCAAGGGTCTAGGACCCAACATAGTTGGGGTAGCACCGTCCAGGGCCATATACTTCTGCACATACTCTCAAGCTAAGGCGATACTGAATCAAAATATATCACCGGATACTCCGATCGTGCACCTATCCGCAGCAAGTGCTGCAGGTAAAACACGTTTTACACTGTTCGTGAAATATTTATATTATTTACTCAAGTTTCTGTGATCAAACGTTGCTCCTTTGTATTATTATGAGACATGGAAATGCAAATTATAATAAATACTATGTTATTGCATTGTCTTTCTCTTGTTCCCCTGTTAATTTATTCATATTGGTTTCAGTAACCGCGCTTTGTTTGTCACGCAGAGGTTTAAAGAACAGTCTGTTTCAGGTTTTGTGTCTTGTACGCTGACCAATCCGATTTGGTTTGTTAAGACGCGGCTGCAGTTGGATGGGCAGAATGTGACAGCAGTGCAATGTATTAAGAGGATATACACCAAAATGGTACCTGACTAGTTCAATTAGATGATGAGATAAGACTCATCCATCGGCTTTAAAACAAGTAGCTCATCTTTGTTGTATTACTTCATCAAACTCAAACTCAACGAAGGTGATTGATTTCAGGGCATAAGGGGATTCTACAAAGGCATTACGGCTTCGTACATGGGCATCAGCGAGACCGTAGTCCACTTCGTGCTGTACGAGGGTGTAAAGGCGAGACTGATGGCAGCGAGGAGTGTTGATGGTGTACCCAGCGAACATCGCTCTCCCAGAGACTTCCTTGAGTTCATGGGAGCAGGTGCCTTCTCGAAGACAGTCGCTTCTTGCATTGCATATCCACATGGTAAGGATATAATATAATATTCTCTAGCATCAAAACTTTGGACAACTTTGCACTCGCTTTATGTTAATTACATTTCAATGCAACGATTATTTTACTTGCAAAGTTGATGTGCGAAAACCATTTGTTAGATGCCTATAATTCATTTCGAAATGCTCGTTCACAATGAGTTGTATACGATTGCTCATAACAAAATACTGCATCAGCAACACGGGTTCGTAAAAATAACGTACGAATCACGAATATGACTGACTATTTGTTAAACTGCATGAACTCTGGTGTGCAAGTGGACGCTGTATACACTGACTTTCGAAAAGCCTTTGACAAGGTCGATCATGAACTGCTTTTGAAGAAGCTAGCATTTAACAGAATCCGCGGAAATCTGTTGGTTTTTCATAAGTCAAATAGAACACAAAAAAGTAATTGTCAATGGGTTACATTCCACCGCCATAACCGCAACGTCACGGGTGCCTCAGGGCTCAATTCTCGGACCTCTATTATTAATCATTTTTATTAGCGATATCGATATTTGTTTTCTTAGCTCTACGATTCTACTTTATGCGGATGATCTAAAAATGGTTCGTCCCAGCAGATCAATACTTACTGTCGCTTACTCCAACAAGATTTTAATCGCTAAACAGAGTACCTATCGTATTAAAAACAAACTACTCAATATTCCCAAAAAAAAAAAAGTAATTTAAACACCCCTATGCGCTTCAAAATGTCATCCTAGACAGAGTCAACACAATTCGTGATGTGGAAATACTACTAGAAGGTACCTAAACTGCACCTGGACGCAAATGTTGATAAAATCATAAATCTGGCGTCAGATATATGAATTCGTGATTGGATCAACCACTGAATCCATTTCAATAAAAATGATTCGTTCTCAAATAGAATATGCAGTGCCGGTGTGGAGTCCTTATCACAATTTACTGACTTCATTGAGCGTATACAACGCAAATTTTTGAAAACAATGCATTACCGTTGTACTTTATTAGGAGTCGCATTTATATTTACCACCCCCATAGCGCCTTGCTGAAAAACTATAACTTGATCTCTAAGTCTAGACGTACTTTTCTAGAAACTATGTTTCTATACGATCTGTGTTACAAGTTGTGCTTTGTTGTTCCTCGAACTATACAGGAACGTGAGGTGTGCATATGACCTGATTAAGCTGTTACTCTTAGTCGCACGAATGCAGGTTTGCGGGCGCCTCGACGTCGCCTCACACACAGGCAATTTCAATAAGTTTTTCTCTAACTTGAATCTATTTGCAGTCTTTTCGTTTGCATTTTGAAAAATATTGCATGACACAGTTCAGAATGTATGCAAATAACATTGTAAATCTTAAGTGTTCCTTAATAGTAGTTGTAATCGGTTTCAAAAAGTCCATTTCCCAAAATGACCCCTTCCTAAAATGTCCCTTTCCCGAAATGACACTTTCTCAAAATATCCCTTCCTACGACAGCTACGCTATTTAACTGGGATTATGAGTAGGTATTAAATATTAACAAAATCAGTTTTTTTTTTAATTGAAAATTCCATTATTTTAATCTATACCACCCATACCATCGCGTTAATGATGCGATTTGGAGGTTTTCTAAAAACATCAAGTTGAATGCAACCAGCGAAGGCCGCAACGTAACAAGAATGAGCGCGATTATTCCTCTAGTGCCGGCAAAATAATGCTATAGCAGAGGCATGGCATTATATTTTAGAAAAGGCCAACAACTCACCGGTTGTTGTTTTCGTAGATATTTCGAATCTACCTGGTATCCGAAAAAACTTCCAGTGTTGTTGAGCTGCGCAGGTCAGCGTCATCGCACCACAAATGCCTTGGAAGACTGGCATCGTGACGAAGGCGGCGTGTGAATGCCCAATACTTACGAAATAACAAATACTTACGAAAACTACAAACAAAACATCACAGTGGCACAGTTTTTAGCTAAAATAATATTTTTAAGATTGTGCTTATTACCCGACTGCGACGAAGCCCAAAAGGAGGGTTATTTCATTAAAATACAGTATATTATTTAAATTAATTATTAGGACTTTCTTGATTTCTATAATGTTATTTTAAATTACATAATATAATTATGTTAACAGTTAGGTATCACGTGGATAATTATTGGCTTTTGACGTTTTTATAATAGAATAATGTCATTAAAAGTTGATTGACTACTTGGCTTATGTTATTTAAATATTCCCAGTTTAAAAGCGTAGCTGTCGTAGGAAGGGACATTTTGAGAAAGTGTCATTTCGGGAAAGGGACATTTTGAGAAAGGGACATTTCGGGAAGGGGTCATTTTGGGAAATTGACGTTTTGGGAAAGGGACATTCTGGGAAATGGATATTATGGGGAGGGGACATTTCGGGAAAGGGACTTTTTGAAACCAAGGGACATTTTGGGAATGGGACATTCTGAGCCTGAACGGTTGTAATTTATGCGTATTTCATTTCATGCAATTATCTATTCTGTCCTCCTTATAATTCATCAATATTATGTTAGTCTTTTTGCGTATCTGTGGAGAACGTAGTTGGTTGTATAATTCCTATTCAATTTTTTTTTTGTAATATGTGTAATTATCATGTCTGTGTAGTTATTGGTTCTTCCGCATAAGTTTAATAATATATATTCGTCGGCTCCTTACCATGGATAAGAAAGAGATTAGCCAGTGATTAGAAACAGCAGTTCATTAACTTATGCATGTGTAACTAAACCGATGTGTCACGTTATCTAGTACATTTTCCGTCTGCCTGATAGTAAGAGTTAATGACATCTTTACGGACCGTGTTGCTGAGTGGATTTTTGAAAAGTGACGCGTCGTCTTATGTTGCACCAAATGTTGTCTAGACCACTTAAAAGTCGGTGATTTTCCGGTAATTAAGAATAGGAAGCAAATATTATTGTCACATATTATGGAATATTTTAGGCACGATCTTAATTTATTGTGTTAGGCGCTTTGCACATGGAGCAAGAGGCAACTATCAACATTTTAAAAGTTTCCCGTAACTAATTGATACTTGCTATAAGGCGCTTTGCACATGGAGTAACTTAAGTTGAGGCAACTATATCAATATTTTAAAAGTTTCCTGTAACTAGTTGATAGAACTTGCTATAACGTTTACGGTTCCCGCAATTTTATGGCAATCTGTGAGCTACTTTCATAGCCGAATTGCTCAATCTACGCAGCGATCAGCGTTCAGTGTGACGATGGATATCGAAGAAGCAGCACTTGCTCTCATTTCATTACGTCGTCGCCGACGACGGCGCCAACAAAGACAAATTATTCGCAGCAAGCGTCGGTTTTGGATTCATCCCTTTTTTCTGATTGACGGTTGAGGAAACCGGTATAATATTTAACAGTTGCTAGTTGCGGCAATTAGGAACTAACTTAGTCATCGATTACAGCAACTGAAAACTGTTGACGATCACCAGAACTCGAAGCTCGAGTTGCTATGTGTGCGCAGTCCAATTTAAAATATATGTAAACTGCTAGTTGCCAGTTGCTGCAATAGTTGCTCCATGTGCAAAGCGCCTTATGGTTTCTTCATCTAGCGAATTCCCGCGGAGCTAGTAGGAATCTGCTGGGTACGAGAAGTACAGCTCGGATCTACGTGGCGATACTTGAAACGATGATGGTTTCTTAATCAATTCGTATTAACTTTCCAGAGGTAGCAAGGACACGGCTCAGAGAAGAAGGTGACAAATACCGCAAATTCTGGCAAACGCTGCACACAGTTCTGAAGGAGGAGGGATACCGAGGAGTCTATAGGTAAGCACTGCAGCATTCTTATCAAGCGACAACATGGTCGGTAACTGTGCCAACTTTTATTAATAACTTCTTTGTCGTTTCAGGGGCTTAGGCACACAACTAGTACGTCAGATACCAAACACAGCGATCATGATGTCAACATATGAAGCCGTAGTCTATCTTCTAACTACACATTTTAACAGTTCCTTTTATGAGAACACCTAGCAAACTGCTTGAGGAGTCGTTAGCCGTGTCTGAGCCGCGTTGAGCGCCAAAACAGTAGTTTCGTAGCCAACATTAGATGACAACATTCTCGAATGTCCGTAGGCAGACATGTTGTGGCGGAGAAATGACGAAACCTGTCAAACCCACCAGTCTTCGTATGGTAGGAAGGAAACGTAACGCCATGTTCTCAAAAATGATAACAATTTCAAGGTCAGCAATACTTGGCAGGGGTAAGAATTGGAAATTTTGAAACTTGTTGATTATTTGTAAGGGTCAACCATAGGGACCTCATAAGAGTAATCTTTGTAAATTGAGCTACCTATAAAGCCATTGATTGGTCAATACAAAATCAAAATATTAATCCATTTTAAAAATGTGTAAACGATTTGACATGTACTTACATGGTGATATTACTTATGCATATAAGATACGATTGCTTCCGCTTTTTAACCTTTGGACTTAACTGCAAAAGATAAGAAAGTACTATAAAAGGGAAACCCTTTTATAGTACTTTCTTATCTTTTTTACAAAATTATATTAGAATGGTTCTTATTTGCAAAGTGATGTCAACAACCTAATCATAATAACAAGTACTAGCTGTTATTAAGATTGTATTTGGTGCAAATTTTCCTGTTTTCGTCATTATTTAATGTTGTAGTGTTGGTATGACTGAAAATATTCTCATTGTTGGGCTAGTTTAAGATAAAAAGTAATTGGCCACTTTATTATTGAAGTAAATACGCTTTTTAAATAAATATAGCGATCAAAAATGTAATATTTTCATGAAACATATTTTGAAATCAACGTAATTTTGTAAGTCATTCATTCAGTTGATTGAAGATTATTTTGTTGAGATTTGACTCTACAATAATAATCCGCCTACCAGCAATCTGAATTAATTTAGTCATTAGTTTCTAGTCTCATTAAGTGCTTGAACCATGTAAATGCCTTAATCATTTCATTAGGAAGTGTCATCAGATGATCACAATAAATAGTAAGATTTAAGTTTTGCTGATTTAAATGCACTCGAAGTGAAGTAACTTGTGCCAATATAAGAAATATATTATTTTGGGAACTTTGGTTAGATTTATCGCTTTATTGATGTTTTTATGTTGAATCTGTGTAAGTCTTTACTGTGTCAAAGCAGGCTTTTTACAATAGAAATGTAGTTTTTATGAATCCCACTGTTAAATATGGACTAGTCACTTATTGTCCAATATTAGTTTCCTAAATATTTCGTCCATAGTAAGTTGATTTAAAAATTGATGTGCAAACACAAAGTAATACGCACAAGTTTATTTTTATTCATAAATCCTTATATTCCAGTCTCAGCACACAAAATAGTAAAACATAAGCTGTGATATAGAGCTTGTAAATATTAGTTATGGAAAATAAAATATTACTGTCACACATACATAGTTCCATCTTACATACTATTGAAATGTGTACATTGTGGTCTATTTATGCTAGATAACATCCTGAACGAACCTAACATTGCGGCCTCTATGAATGCCGCTCTTATTGACCTCAAGGTGAATACCAACTGAGTGGAGCTTTTATTTTAATGTTATGTTAACCTTTTGAACGCCAGAGCATAAACTCATAGCACCACGCCAAGGCACAAAAATCTACAAAATCATTATTTTATGTGACACTATTTTGTATTAAATAGCTCTTACAAAGTTTTATAAAATTATGCCGGCTGTAGCCGACGGCGGCGTGTTGGACACGTTTTCATTTGTCGGCTATGAAAACCGACTGTGGTGTTCAAAGGGTTAAAATATTAATCTGGCAATGTCAAACCATAATGATTCACAATGATGAACAGACAACAACTAAGTATGAATGGACCACCATTTGAGAATTGTGTTAATTTTTATATAGATTTTATTATTCTGTCTGGGAACACTCATTGTGTGGGATGATGTCAAAGTCAGACATAATTTGTTATGATTGATCCAATGATTGTTAAATATTCTAATTATATCAAAGTTAAGAGTGATTTATAAATTAAGCATAATAAGGTTTCCAGACATAGGCAGGTAGATCTTTGATGGTTATGTTAATTTAGAGGACACTTTTGGACATTTGTCGGACTGAGTATAAAGTACTATTATTTGTTTAATAAATAAAATATTTAAATACATATAATTACGAGTTTTTATTTCTCAAAGATTCAATAAACAGGTTCATCCATCTGCCTCACCTTTCCAAATTCACTGGGGTTAACTTCAAGCCTTACCCGATGCAGCTCAATACCACTATTTTACATTGAGTAACTGCTTATTTGGCCCCCCACAGCCCAACTTGTCAAAAGAAACTTGTTACAAATTAATATTTAAAAAATTTAGGTACAAAGATTTTAAATATGTATGGAGAATAGACATGCGAAATGTAGCTCACTGAAAAGAAAAGAGAGATATAGCTCTTTTGATCAAAAGAGCTATATCACTCTTTTAGCTCTTTAGCTCACCAAATAACTCTTTTAACTCTTGAGCTCAATTGACTTACTTGCGAGCTACAGCAGCGAGTATAAAGTCAAACGAGACAACTAGCTCAGTGGCTCTATAAAACCTTTGAAGTTCTTTAGTTCATTTAACTTAGTTGCGAGCTTTAAATAAAATTAGATTCATTAGGTTGTTTTGTTTACAAAATCACAAACTATTATTCCCTAAGGATTTTCATACTTATACGTGCTAAAGCATTTTTATCTTTAAAACAACAAATATACGAGTTATTTTACTATGACATATTGAGCCGAAGAGTCGGTCAGTGAGCTACATAAGTACAATGCGAAATCGTTCACCGGTTCGTCGGAGAAGTTCGGGCATTGTCGGCTTCTGTCCGCGTTTCGTCGCGTCGCCGTTCGGTATCACTCGTTACTCGCATAGAGTTGATAGAGTGTAGAGTCAATGAGCTAAATGAGCTAGTGAGCTATTCCGTGAACGACTGAGCGACTGAGAGCTAGATTGTGATTAAAGAGCTAGTTCAATTTTATCTCTCATTCGCGAGCTACCCATGTCTAATGGAGAAGCATAGTAAGAGTTAGGGTGTCATCATTGGGACTTTTGAAGTGATAAAATAAAAACTGATACACATACCCAATAAAAAACAATTTACTCCAACATCAAAACAAATAAATACATCACAAATAATGAGATTATGACAAAATTGGTTTCAAAAGAGTCCTGACAGCAACATTTGATATTCCGACCCACACATGAGATGAGATAGCATTTGGTACATCACTCGGAAACCTTAATATTGCAGTCAGAGGAAACAGGTCACCTTTGAGTGCAACAATGGGTTCCCGCCTGAACCAAATGACGGAAAGAAGAGTCATAATACCTAATCCAATTTGAAGTCCCATTCTTATAGTACCTTTAACTGCCATACTCTTGCCTATGCGAGTCTGTGAATCATCTTTCAAATGATTTTCGAGTCTGTTTATTTTCCGTTGCAACTTGGAATATGCAGCAAACTCGTCTTTCATAGATAAACCTTTTTGTTCGGCTTTGAGTGACACAATTTGATCCCACACTGTCCGCTCTTCATTGGATGGTCTGACAAAACAAGCTGCTATCTACAAGAAATAACAGTATATTTTAATGAATATTTAAGTTGTGATCAAAAAAAGCAAGAACAGACCCTTAGCAGCTACTTACCGGTTTTACTAACTGAGGGACTAAAGCACTGAGCGTGCATAAAATTAGAAAATAAACCAAAAGAAATCCATTTATAACCTCTAACATTTTTTTATGTGTGATACAGACTAGCTAGTACACAAAGATTGAATTTCACAACAGTTCTTGGAGAATAGTCGTAAATAATATTTTAAATAAGGTATAAATAAATCAACTTTTGTATGTTCGTAATTTCAAGATGTTTTTTGTGGTCATTGTGTATTTGTGTCACTGACGTCACTGTCAAATGAAAGAGTGCTAATAAATCATTGAGAATTGAGATAGAAAAAACATGGAGACATAGACTAATATATATAAAATGAGACATGGAGACGCTGCGAAATTCTATAGAACCATTTGCATAGCTGGGCATTAACTCGTTAATCCGTTAATCGTTAATTAACGAAGTTAACATTTTGATTAACGGATTAACTTTTAAGTTAACTTTTAAAAATGTTAACGGACATGTTAACTTCCGTTAATATGCTAGAAGTCCTTTAAAAATCGTTAATCCAATGCCTAATCTAATAGTTACCGCACGGCACCGACAAGTACCGACAAGACCGGGCGGCTGCCACGCGCCGCCCGATCTAATAAGTCCGGTACTAGTTCCTTCGCTGCGCTGAATGAAACGATATCTGTTCGAGTGACCGTGCTATAGCTTTGGCCCGTGGTTCACAGAACCGAGAAACCATCCCACAGACTTATAAGATTGTTATACGTGATCTGAAAATAAGACATCAGCATGCTTGCACCGACTGGACGGTTCCACTAAAATCTGTGTGGTGCTTTCTTCAAATGACCATCTCAGACACTAATCTGCATAGTCTTCATGTGTGTATACCAAGATTAGATTATGTCTGGACTTTAAAAGAGACCATGACCTCTGAGTTTGTTTCGGAAGTTTCTTCCCAGAGTAGTCAGAAACGAAACACCGGCCCCATCCAGTTTTAATAAAAAGTGACTGGTAAAAGTGCATGTAAAAACCTATTTGCAAAATAAACATCATTCATCATAATTATCACACCAATAAACAGATTTAATAAAAAAACATTCTTAATTTATTTTACTCCACCAGTCAGTATGTTAATCATAATAGAAACATAATCGTCTTCCTATTAGAAGAATTTGTTTTTCACTAGGATCTGCATACCTACCAGAATCTACAGACCTTCTGTTAGTTTAGTTTACCAAACCGGTATGGTTTGATATTTGACAGTTAATCGATGGACACTATGATGGCCACTGACATTTAAAAAGATACGCAATAGCCCTGCAGATATAACCGAAAGCGCAAACGTAAAAAGCATTCTTTAATTTTGTTCAGAAAACCACTTTAAATTAATTTTAATCTCAGGTATTAGAAGGAAAGTAAATTTACTCATGGTTCTTTGTTACAACGGACTGTTAATTATAACTCAACCGTGATATACAGGGTGTAAATCAACCAATCACACAGCCGTCAACCAAGCATTCTGTAAATCAAACTAAGTACCCCTGCGCAAAAATTTTTGCTGGGAAACGACATTTAAAAAAAAAATCTTATTTTACGGTAAAACTCAATGTAGCACTGTTAAAACATTGTACTCGTAGATGCTTTGAATAGTAAACGGGTCATGGAGGTAATTTAAGTAAAGTTATAACCTGAAAAACTAGTATTTACAAAAACAGCTGTGAAAAATTTGGAACTTTGTCCCCCAATATCTCCGTAACTAGAAGGTTCCCAGGTATGGTCTAGAACAAAAAAAATATCACAGTGGTGGGGAGAACAAGTGCCCTTCGTTTGCGTTAAGGGTACTTTTACACCCTATACTAATACTCGTAATACTATTAAGTAGTACCAGTGTCGATACTCATCATCATCTTCCTGCCCTTATCCCATTCTATTTGGGGTCGGCGCAACACGTTTTCTTCTTCCATTCTTACCAGTGTCGATACTCGTTACAGTAATACTATTTCCATGATTAACACAACCATTGGCAGCCATTTTGAGTACCGTTCTAGGTTGTAGGTATGCACCTTTTTTTTGTAGGTATGTCCAGTCCATACTTTTTATATGTCTATTACCTAATGTCATAGACATTGAGATGTACAGTACTCTGTGGAGTGGTACTTGCCTTTTTTTTCTGGCTTCGCACGGTTTGTGCATTTAGCCAATGTCAAGTTATAATTATTCGGATACAAAGGTAGGGAAAAGTTAAGTTATTTTTCTAGGAAAAGGTCAAGAAGGACGCGTCCACCAAGTTCTGCTACTTGCCTTGTTACTTTGATTCTACTTTTTTGATGGAGTGTGGCGACATCTATCGCAACACATGCGAACATTGCGAACTAATTGGCTAATCCAACATCACGCTCTCAACTTTATCCGCAACATTAGCGATTATAGAAAAATCCCGACTTACATAATGTTGGGCAGTTAGCCCACCAGACACAACACCCGTCTGGTCGGAGGATCCTCCCTTTTCTATGGGGGATGAGGAACCTTACACCCTGTTCCTCATACCCCTCCAACCTGATGACGCCGAACATGAACAGGTCACCGTTTTCGTTTTAATTATTATGAGCCTATACTGTCCCACTGCAGGGCAAAGGCCTCCCTTCCCTCCTTCCACTTTTTGCGATCTAGTGCGACAGTAGACCAATCCTTAGAGAAAGAGTCCAGCTCATCCCGCCATCTCCTTTTGGGCCTGCCGCGTTGTCGTTTCTTGCTTTGTGGTATCCACTGAGTGGTAACTCTTTTGCCCATTGCTCCTCCGACATGCGGCAGATGTGCCCAGCCCAGTTCCATTTTAACCTAGCAGCTGTTAGGCCAGCATCAGCTATTTGGGTTTTGGACCGAAGTATGGTGTTTCTGATGCGGTCCGTAAATTTGACACCCAGTATACTTCGCTCCATAGCTCGTTGACAGACCCCAAGTGCGGACTTCTGACGCTTTGTAAGCGACCATGTTTGCGCTCCATAGGTGAGGGTGGGGAGAATGCACATGTCCATGATAGGGATGGCGATTCTTTCCAAAAAAGATCGATTTTTAAATCGATTCGAATCGTAACTTGATGAATCGATTCATAAAAAAATCGAGGTCTAAAAGATCGATTTCTAAAAAATCGATTTTTTTTCAAGTCTGCATTTACAATGTAAATATAAATCAATTTAATTAAAAACACCATATTAGACGATCACTTAGTAGTAAAATTCGGGATTTTTTTAGTTCAGGAAATTTGATAATCACAATTATTTTTATAACCAAAGTACCAAGTAAAAAAGAAGACATAATTTTACTTTCTAAATGTATTTGTTACATTAAGTAATAATTTTAACAAAAAAAAAAACTGACTTCAAATTTTAACTCTAAAACTACTGAACAGATTTTGGTGGGATGGGGAATTTAAATGATGGATCACATGGGAACGTCAGTCAATCAAGGCCATGACCAAGGCATAAACCACAGATTAGTAATATATAGCAATGAATGACGCAATATCAATAAACAGGTAAAACAGGTACATACAAAAAGTCAGACAAATACAAAAAATCAAAGACTACAAAAGTAACTTTTTTATTTATTTATTAAAGCGAGGCGAAGTCAGGAAACTAAGCACACAGCCATCTCGTGTCGAGAATAGAAAAAATCGAGTGTCGATTCTCTAGGGTGAAATATCGATTCACTGAATCGATTCAGTGTTACATATCGATTTAAATAATCGATTATTTGGCTCGAAAAATCGATTCTTCGATTAATCGATCTCGAATCGCCATCCCTAGTCCATGAGCTTTCGTTTATGTGAAAGAGGGAGAGATCCCTTAATTAAATTTTTCGTCGACCAGTAGCTCTTCCAGGCATTCTCGGTGCGTCGAGCAATTTCTTTATCTTGTCTTGCCTGGAAAGAGACTATCTGGCCGAGGTATATGTATTCATGGACATGTTCAATCACCACACCCCCAATTTCTATGTTACGCACTGTGCTGTTCGTTATCACTTTTGTTTTAGTATTAATATTAATAATAAATAGATTGTACGTCCATAGGATATTAGGTTTACAGTTATGTCTATGAATTTATTGATCAAGTAGATTTAGACTATGTAATTGTATGTAATCTTATTCCGGAAGTTCTACCAATGGTTACCGGGAGAATTCCCTGGTTTTCGGGAAATTGGACATAAGTTGAATATTTGTCTGAGTCATCTAATAATAAGTCTAACGACAATAGACGGTTAAGGTTTCTTAAATTGCCTTTTATCGCTAAAGTATTAGGTAATCAGGTAGTTTGAAGCGCTGGCGTCTCTACATACTGGAAGGAAATTTGTAAAGCATGATGTGTTACTACGGTTTAATGTAAGTTGGGAAAGGTAGGTATTGCAATATCCCACTCAAGACGTCGTGTCTAATATATAGCAACGTAATTCCTTTATTATTTGTGAAGGCACGGTTAAAAAATCGGACCAGCCTCTCGTTCAGTGATTGCTGGTTGGGTGTGATCTGCCCCCATATTCACAAACGCTTCGATTCGAAAAGTCGTATGTCTATCTTTTTTTTGGCATTACGAAAGTGAGTGAGATAGACATACGACTTTCCTAATCGAATCGAAGTGTTTGTGAATTCGGGACCTGTCTGTTATATTGTCAACTGGAATAGAAGCAGGTGCAGGGAGTACCTACCCATACTGCAGAGGTTTCCGACAGATTTAACAATTGTCTACCACTAGATACATGAAGTATTAAAGGGGAGAAAGTGGCAAAGATCAATGCAACTTTTTTATTACCTACGTAATAAAGAAAAATTGATAAGTCAGCAACCGGTACGGTAACGCAGTCACTGACTCTTTTCAGAATTCGGATTGGGTTTAGAAATCACTTCGAGAATTCTGTCACTGTGGGAGGTTTATCCGAAGCGCTCCCATGCAATTTCCCCCCCGTTCCTCTACTTAATTCAACGACGTGATTTCAAAATCTTTTTCTAAAATTTTTGTACCAAGTCAATGCAACATATTTGATTTGGGTCGTGAGGCTGTTTACAGCCATAGGCCTACGGCAAGACACAAAGTATATTCTCTTTCCCTTTAGGGGAAAATTGGTTTCTTAATGTGCCAAAAGAGTGGAGTTTCATAATTTAATGATGGCAATAATCCTCACAAGTGTCAGTAACCAGGTGTATTGATTTCTCGTGTTGTGTGTGGTTCACACACACCTTTTCATTTAAATAATTAAAAGGATGTATTGATTGACCTGAATAAAGTACAGCTCAAAGACTATTGTGTGTTCTAAAAGGTGAAAAGACAACTATTCGACCGCTACAATAATCACTTGCCAACAATCATGGTGGGAATAACTTTCAAGAAAAAGTGCCGACAAACCATACATTTGGAGAGCTATACAAGCTACAAGGAATACCTGGAGACTCATAAATTAAGAGTGCCCCTAGATTCCTTTATTTGCTACGTCATGCAGAAATTTTGTAACAGCACATTCGTTGAATTTCGATTTATTCCAATAAGGATTCCTCCTGAGGATGAAAAGGCGTCTGTTACTATAGTTGAAGGAGAAGGGGAGACCTTCACGTTTCTGATCAATGAATATGATATACCATGGACAGTGGCTATGTGTACGTACCCAGTGCTTATGTCCGAAGATGTGATCATTACTGGTCTCTGTGCCGTGAGCAGACAGATTTGTTACTTCAGAAATTCCTATGTGTTGAAGCAAGAACATGAAGATGGTCTTCTTGGCTTTCGTCAAACTTGCCTCCAGGCACCAAACGAAGTCTCAATATGGACAAAGTTCTGTGAAATATCAATGATAAGATCTGCCAAGGAATTACTAACAAATAAAGATATCGACCTAGTCCCTCATTCATTGGTACGATATGAAATACATATGGGGCAGCCTGTCAGGATTCATAATGTGTACAAAGTTGCACAACATTTAAGAAAAAGAAGTGTATGCGATGAGCTTCAAGCTGCCCGTGTTGCGCTACAAAATTATGCTGACAAGCAAACAACCGTTGATCAACAAAAAAATTTTGGGCAAGCTGAGCAAAAACCACCCAATGTTGAGCAAACTGAGCAACAACCAGCCAATGTTAAGCAAACTGAGCAACAACCAGCCAAAGTTGAGAAACAGGCTAATAATGAGCAGGTGCAAAATAATGAGGAACAAGGGGATGCTAACCTTAAAACAAACATTCAACAAAAAGCTAATGCTGACCAAGATGAGCCAAAAGGTGTTCCAGAAATAAATGGTCAGAAACTGTCAACTGTGGCGGAAATTCCCAAGCAACAATCAAATGTTGAACCAAAGACAAATGCAGAGCAAATTGTGCATCAACTTGAGAGACTTCAGCTAGAGGCAAATGCTGAACCCGGTTGTTCAAATGTTGAGCTGGTGGCAAATGCTAAGCACCAAACAAATGCTGAACCCAGTTGTTCTAATGTTGAGTTAGAAGCAAATGCTAAGCAGCAAACAAATGCTGAACCTGGTTGTTCAAATGTTGAGCTAGAGGCGAATGCGGAGCAACAAGTTGTTGATAAACAGGACGAAAAAGAAACTCCGGAAGATCCATCCAGCTCAAAAAGAACCCCAAAAACAAGGAAATGGAAATCGCAGAAAAAGAAAGATAATGTAATTGACAGTTCCACAAAAATGGAAGACCTACAGGTAAATCATGAATTTGCTGAAGGCCCTTTCTTAACATTAGCGGATCTAGTCTTGCTTACACCTTACCATGTAATAATACATACTATTGGCGAGACACGTTTTGAATCTCTTTTACCATTATCTTACAAATGGTATAAAAACATGTTATCCATCCCAAGAATACAGGACGTGTTTATGCCCCTTTTTAGTCAATTTAATTTACAACAGTTACCATTTGATAAAATGACCATGCCAACAGCTGAAGAAGTGAGCCTGTACAAATGTGACCCAAAGAGGAATAATCCTAAAAAGAGAATGTACACCAAGGATGAAGATATTCAAAAGGCTCTAAGAGAAATTACAGAAGGAATGGAACTCCCAATATCAGAGAATGAGATTTTATCTATTTTTACATGGGCAGATATACCGGAGCATGCAAATCCATATGCTGGCTATTTGCCGACCACAAGGGTCCAAAGGAAATCACAGCAATTACAAAACGTAGCATCAGCTGTGATAGATATGGCTACAGAAGGAGATGTGATTGTAGATTTTTGCTGCGGAACTGGACATTTGGGCATCCTGCTTGCTTATCTAATGCCGAGGTGCACAATCATATTATTGGAGACCAAAGAGCATTCTCTCGGTACAGCTAAAGAGAGGGTTAAGAAGATGATGTTGCAAAATGTATGTTACTACCAGTGCAACCTGGACTTTTTCATTGGCGAATTTGATATAGGTATTGGACTACACGCTTGTGGTGGCGCGACTGATTTGATTTTGGAGAAATGTTTAAAGCAAAATGCTAAGTTTGTCCTAGTTCCATGCTGTTATGGAGCTATACATGGTACCAGTAGGATGGAATATCCTAGAAGCAAAAAGTTTGCCAGTGTACCCTTTGACAGCTATTTGTGTATTGCACATGCTGCAGATCAGACACACATGGAACATCCTTTAGCTGTCAGAGGAGCAAGGTGTATGGCAATCATTGATTCAGACAGGGCTCGCTTGGCTGAAGAGCATGAATACAAGGTCAAACTAATGAGGCTGAAGCCAGTCACATGTACACCGAAGAACAATTTATTAGTAGGAATATCTACGGAAAAATAAAAATCAACAATTCTAACAGATCATTTATTGTTTTAACAGATTTTAAAAATGTAGAACCTACTTTAACAACAGCTTATTCTCAACCTTCCCAAATCAAAACATTAAAAAAATAGCATTTTCAAGAACAAACTGGTCTGACAAGTTGAACAAAGTTCAACTGGTTTTAAAGCATAATCATTGGTATCAAATTGTAATACTTTTACCAAGTAAAAGTACTAAATTTTCCACGGTTTTAATGTAAATCTAATTCTCTTTTGCGTAGATAATGGCAGTGCGGCACGGGATATAAATCTGAAAGAAAAAAATAATGGTATGTTTATTTACAAGTAATTCTAGTCATATGAAAAGGCCTATGACTTGCCCCTTCCTGGAAAGATGTATGCTTCTGTTTTGTTGACAATGACATTTGATTAGTTTTGTCTCGCTTGAATCGTATCTGTTGTAAGATAAAATATGTTACTCACTCACTACTAAGTGTGAATAGTTTTTGGCGCGACCTAAGCTAGTATTAATACTTGTTGTTTGTAAGTTTTAAGTGTCTATTCAATTATATTCGATTTTTCGATTCCACAATATCAATAACTTACTGTAATTTAAATTATAAATAGTTAAAATGATTATTACCAATTTGTTGAAATAATTGAATTGATGTTGTTAGAATATTTAAGCGTTAACATAAGTTGATGTCTTTTTCATAATGTCAATAGGTAATTATAAATGTATCAAAGAAATGAAAATGATGCAGTTAAAAAAAAGATGATGATTGATGTTGAGATTTCAGTGTCTATTCAATGATTAATTTAAACAATAAGTTGACGTTTATTGCACAATATTAAATAATAATTCTGGATGTACCTACCTATCAATGAAATTATTGTTCGACGTATCAATAAAACATAGATTATGATTGATATAAAAAAAAATCTATTCGAATATTAGTTATTAGGTTGATGTCTATTGCATAATATCAAATATTAATTCTGGATTGTATCAATGAAAAGATTTTTTGAAGGATCAATAAAAAACTAGATTATGATTGATATTAATAAAAAAAATGTCTCGATAAATATTATGTTGATGTCTATTGCATAATATCAAATATTAATTCTGGATTGTATCAATGAAAAGATTTTTTGAAGGATCAATAAAAAACTAGATTATGATTGATATTAATAAAAAAAATGTCTCGATAAATATTAGGTTGATGTCTATTGCATAAAATCAAATAGCAACTCTTGATGTATCATTAACTGAAATAAATGTTTAGGTTTACTGTTTCAATGCAATTCTTATAATCACAAATAAAAACATAGTTGTTCTATGTCTATCACATAATATCAATGTAATAATTATAATTACTCTGAATGTATGAATATTATATATAGTTGATGTTTAATTAAATGTAGATGATTTTAGGCAAGTGGCCAGAGAAGGCAACACGCTGGGAAAAGTAGAAAACTATATAAGGTACTTTTGCTCAGTAAATAGGAACAATACAAGATGAAAAAAAGCATATTCATAAAATGAATAATTGTGAGGTCTATTTAGTCTGTGATTATGCGTCTATGGGAACTGAATGCGCCAAGAGTTGATATTTTTTATAATATATTTATTGAAAAGTAGATGTCTATTGCATTATAGCAACTAGTAGTTTTCATCGAAATTATTGCTCTCCGTTTAAATTAAAAAAAACTTTTTTTTAACTTTGATGTTAAAAGTTAAATGTCTATTCAATTTAAATTATATAATAGGTAAATGTCTAATGCATAATATCAATAAGTTATTCTGAATGTATTCCCAGTTTAAAATGATTAATTACTATCATTGAAATAATTGAATTGATGTTGTTACAATATTTAATCTTAAACATAAGTTGATGTCTATTTGATAATATCAAATAGTATTTCTGGATGTATCCCTAATTGAAATGATTCTTTACTAATTCGTTAAAACAATTGAATTGATGTTCGTATAAGATTTAAGCTTAAACATAAGATGATGTCTATTTAATAATATCAATAAGTAATTCTGGATGTATCAAAGAAAATTAAATGATTCTATGTAGGTAGTTTAAAATAAAATGATGATATGTGTCTATTTAATGATTAATCCAAATAAGTTGAGCGAGAGAGAGAGAGAGAGAGAGAGCGAGTTGAGAGAGTTGGGTGAGTTGAGTTGAGTTGTAGTTGTTGTTTGTTGTTGTTTATTCCGTAATCACTTAGTAGTTTCAGTAAAAAAAAATATATGATTGATATTTAAATAAATATGCCTGTTTAAATATTAAGTTGATGTCTATTGCATAATATCAAATAGCAATTCTTGATGTGTAAAAATAACTGAAATAAATGTTTAGATTTACTGTTTCGATGCACTTATAACCAAAAGAAGAAACGAAAAAAAAAATTAAATCAATGTCTATCACTTACCTACCTAATATCAATTTAACTCTGGATGTCTGAATATTATAATTTTTGTAGTTGATGTTTAATAAAAGTAGATGATTTTTGAGAATGTGGCCAGAGAAGGCAACACGCGGGGAAGGGTAAAAAAGCTATATAAGGGCAAACAGAAACAACACAGGATGTAAAAAAAGCATATTCATAAAATGAATTGTAAGTCTACTTTGTCTGTGATTATGCATCTTTGGGAACTGAATGTGCCAAGAGGTGATATTTTTAGAATGTGTTTATTAAAATAAATGATTTAAAAGAATTTAAAGTGTTTTCATTGCCCTTTTTTTTGTGATGGGAAATCATAAATTAACCCCTCCCGCTCTTGGGCAGAGCGGAAGGAAGTGTCAGACTTTTACTGACTAAAAACCACCCATGTTCCTTCTTAGCCCTTGCGCCGAGGCCGCGGTATCTCTTTCGAACAACCCGCAGCCGCGATAGGCGTCGGCCCTTATTAGAGGTTTCTAATTAGGCCCATTGAGATTTGTGAGTGACCACATTGCGTTGGAAGGCCCCCCACGGGGGTCCGCTGGATGCGAGACGCATGGAACTGTTCAATGTGGCGACACTTGGGGGAGTCTAGCAGTGGAGGTCTTACGGCTGAAATGGTGATGATGATGATAAGTGTTTCTTATTACCTGTATAGAATCACTTCGGTTGCCCCACGGTTGGCCCTGTGTGGAGTGGAATTCGCCGTTCGGTTCTACGCGGCCAAAGCCGCCATATTTCTTGCTATCTGAACACAGGACCGCCTGAAACAATATGACAGTGAAACATCTAGTTCTTTCTTCAGAAAAGTCACAGGAATTTGTTGACTCAAAGAAATATTGCTGAACTGAATGCCTCCGGGGAACAGCATTGGCATATTCGGCTAGAACGTTATCACGGTTAGAACGCAGGTATTCTCTCAGTGAAAGGCTGTAATCTACCTAGCGGACTCAGTTCGGAATGTCTTTAAAGGGGATAGAACCGATGTGGCATATCAACCTGCCCGCCGTTATTTTTGTATTTTCTTCGAAACCGCGGCCCACGGTCACACTGGTATTTATGGATAGAGGACACATAGAAAAACAGAAAATGTCCAGTAACACGATACCTACCCCAAAGTGTCACGTTACCGATATATTTGAAGGTAAAGATCGACAAATGAATACAACGACAATCATTAAAAATTAGACTTATTACGTGTATAGCCGTTAAATTGTATCCAAATAATCGTTCCCAGGTTGATTATTATTATGAGCACGCGAAAATCACTTCGCATCGCAATGATACGCTATGTTATGTCAAAGAATAGTTTTCTCGTGCTCCTAGTAGTATGTAATGTACCTACTCTCTGTCAATAAACAGTAATAAAAATAATCAACGCCTATAGACACGTAAAAGGGCTGTTTTTTATGTACTCATTGTACTCATATGTCGATTTATCTTCGAATATCTCGATAACGTGACACTTTGGGGTACTATGTTACATGACATTTTTTGTTCGTTTAGGTGTCCTCTACCCATACATACCAATTTCATCGTGGGCATTTCTAAAAAAAAATAAAATGGCGGTGGGTTGATAATTGAAAATGAAAATGAAATCTTTAATTGTAAACATAGGTTTTACAGTGGTGTTACAATCAAATATTCCGTCTATGTTTTGCGTTGAAGCGTACAAATTAAAATTGATGTTTATAATCAGTTTCTATGAAAATTCAAATTACAGATATTACATAATATGAGAATGATTACAAATTAACAATATTAGATTATTTATTACCGTCAGATACTTTTACACACATAAACACATTAATTGTCACATAAACATAGGGGTCATAATTATAACAGTCTTATTTCAATGATTTAATTCAATGCAATGTCAAGTTTTTACTAATGTCATAAATCGGATGTAGTAGGTCTAGTGAGTTTCATTTAGATAGTCGTTAATTGTATAGTAACATTTTTTAACCAAAAATTCATTTAACCATTTTTTGAACAAATCTGTATTACTAGTTTCTATGATATGTTTGGGTAATTTGTTGTAGATTTTGGGTGCCATGCCTAAAAGGTTTTTACTGAAAATTCGATATGCCAGCTTCCATACAAAAAAGTTCAAACCCCTTTTGGGGTTCTAGAACATGCTTGTCATGTTCTGAACTTGCTGTGCCATCCCACTGTTGTTTAAAGGCCTCCCCCCATGACTTCTAAATTTCGCGACCCAGGGCCAATGACGACCACTGACTGCAGAACCTAAGATTTTTTTAAATTACATAGCGTGACATCTCCCTTGTAATTCCCGAAGGATTAGGCAGTGCTGTACTTAATAGTACACACACATTTAGCCAGTTTTAAGTCCCATGTAATACCCTCAAGTCACAAATCCCGACTCCGTGGCTGCTACTGAGGAATTCACTACGCAACCTGGAAATTGGACCCAGGACACAGGAACCTGGTGCCCAGCAGTCGCGCTTGGGACCACTCGACCAACGAGCATAGACGTAGCGAGGTAGAGGGAAGAGCGGTCGTTCGCTGGTAAACTGTAATTCTGACGCCCTTTATAGCTTGCGATGATGAGCTATAAAGGTCGTCAGTCTTATAAGAGCTGAGGAACTGAAATTTTAAAATACGGGATCTCTAATAAAATTTTACAATGTGAAATTGTACGAGGAGTTTTGTGAAGAGCCTTGTAGATAAGTAATTAAGCTATAAATATTAATTAATCCCTCCACATTCCTGCTCATGTGAAGCAAGCAGCAAGCTGCTAATATCTTAAAAACAACTAACAAAACAATATAACCTAGGATTTTCTCCCCCCCCCCCCCCCTATATACAATCCTGGCTACGTCTTTGCCAACGAGGCAGTCAAGTTATTGTTTCTGCTAGGATATCGATAATACAATTATTTACCTTGTAATTGCCGGGCACGTCGACGCCGACCCTGTAGTCGGTGAAGCTCTGGTAGGGATGGAAGTTGAACACGAACAGTAAGCCGGCGCGCTCGAACGACACCAACTTGTCACCCTCGTGCTTACACGATACGTACCCCTGGGGACACGTGGAGTTAAATTTTTTGTGTTAGAATTATAATTCCAAGAGGAAAAAATGGTTTATGATGAATCATTATACAAACTGGATGTGGAGGATATTTAAGGTTTTGGGGTGTTAGCCAATTTTGATGCTAAAAGGGGCAACAAAGGCGGGATAGCCAGACCTTTATAATAAAGTTTGGTGACTGAGGTGCAGTCACTAATAATTCTATGTCAGTAGCTGGCAGGTGTTTGTAGGAGATTGCTGGTGAGGATGCGTTCTGAAAATTGGCAACATCGCAAAAATTGGGATAAGAGCAGTAGAAGATCAAAGAAAAAATGTTTTGAGTGAACGTTAAGTTTTACCGTAAAACGTGATTACTCACCCCAAACAAAAGTCGCTTCCCAGCAGTAATTTTTGCGGATACTTGCGACACTGCTTTTCAGAATACACCCTCTTACAAACAAAAATAAACTGCTACTAACCGGTGCAGAACTCAGCCAGCCATACTTGTCCTCCAGCTCATTCATGTCTCTATCGAACTGGTTGAGGAACTTGTACTTGAGCAGCGCGTCATCCACGAGGTTCCACTGACGTCGCGCGTAGTGGTATGACGAGTTGTTGCCGGCGCGAGGGAAGTCTAGCCACTCGGGGTGGCCAAACTCGTTGCCTGGGGAATTATAAATGGTGTTTATTTTGTGAGGAGGAGCTCGTGGCTTAATAATAACTGCCGCTCGGAGTCGTGCTTGCCTAGTACGTTAGCAAAATGCAAATCTTTTTGGGCTGGACTAAGAGCACTTCTGCTAGCTATACGTTCAGATCAACCATCATCTTAGAGTTCATCCCCTTTTTACCCAGATCATCTTTCTCGATGATTTCATTCCACCTTATTGTTCAGTCATAAGCTAAACAATAAGAGCCACTCGGGTCGATCTTCAGCTTAAACATCACTTACCTAGGTAGGTCCGTGGATGGGTGACCACCAAGTACATACCGAGTTTCCTCCAGGTCACAGGTAGTCAGTGGTTTGTAACTCTGCTGACATCCAGTCTTACCAAACGATATCTATCCTATTACCCAGTAATAACTGGGTTGATAGGTCAGATAGGCAGTCGCTCTCGCGATAAGGGTAAGAGCAATAATTGTGATAATGATTATTTTCATGACCTCACACAGATTTTCCTTTTTTCTTCAGTCAGTTTCTTCCCGGTTGCTACGCACTAGTCGGACCGAATTTGAGTTATCGACTCGAAAAGAAGAAGAAGAAGTGCATAGTGAATAGTCAGTGACAGTCAGTGAGTTAGTAGAAGTAATAATAGTCAGTGTAATCTTAAGATCGTGGCCTGGATCTTAAGATTACACTGACTATTCACTGGCAATAATGTTAAAACACTGATAATCAAGATCTACCTCCGTGATCACTTTGCCCTAAAATGTCAAGCACACACTTACCTATAAAGTTGAGATACGCCTCTCCAGCGAGCGCGTGCGTGATGAGTCGTATCATGCAGTGCAACGCTAGGCCGCGCTCCACCACAGCGCTGGGCTCGCTCAGTGTAGACATGTGTGTGTACATAGCCGCGTCCATCAGCCAGAACGCTATCGTTTTGTCGCCTACCAGAGCCTGTGAAGGTGAAAAAGAGGGTAAACTTAAGGTGACAATACGTAAAGTTGTGTAGTGAAAGATCATAAATATTTGAAAAAGCTGCTATTAGACTCGCTACGACAATGTCTCATACTGTGGTAATTTTATAAATTAGACCACAACAAAGAATCAAAGGGCATAATGAGGTTTTTATTTTTATATATCGATGTAAAAGATCCCTACGAGATTTTTCAATGAAACTTAGATACCTACACACATCGAGAGTTTATTACATTTGGGGAACTTACAGTTAAGCTAATACAAAGCTACTAGTGTTCGTAAACAATGTGCATTTGAAGGCCACTTACAAGTCTCCACTGATAAACAAATATTTTCGAAACTATGCATTTTTGGACATATTCTAGGAATTATTGTAAATTATAGAATATAACTCTACGGTTAAGGGATATAAAAAAAAACACGTTCATTCATTACAGGCAGTCAGAAATCTACACCTAACTGACCAGTTGGGCAAACATTCGCTTTTATACTCGAATATCTGAAGCGGGACGCATAAGTACATGATTACGTGTCTCGCTTATTAATACTTATATGCGCACTTTAGTCTGGTCCTCTTTTGTCAAGGAATTTATGGCAAACACGTTGGCAAAAAACTGAACTTAGACTAAGTTCAGTTTTTGCCAAAGTGTCTGCCATAAATTCTTTCAAAGAAGACGTACCTGGTCATGACTCTCAGCATACGCTACGGTGCCTTCCATCCATCTCCTGTTCGTGAGGGTGTGGACGATGTGGCCGATCTTCCAGTCCTCGTCCTTCTCTTCCTTGAGCAGTTTGATCCACATGTCAGGGATGGCCATGCCGAGGCGGTAGTCAAAACCGGTGCCACCTTCGTTCACTGGGCGACAGGATGCTGGCATGCCTGATACGTCCTGGGAGAGAAATCAGAGTGTTATGATGAAGAAGAGAGTACAAGAAGAGTAAAGAGCTGCATAAACTTCAAGTCAGAAGTTTGGAGAAAGGGTACACGGTGGTACGTGATCCTAGCAAAACAAGGCGCGTGTACATACGTTCATGTACTGAACCCATGGTTCAAGTGTCATCTGTCTAGTTTTCTCTTCCATCTTTACTACTAATATAATAAATGCGAATGCCTGCAGCCTGTGAGTACGTTTGTTCCATAATCACGCAAAAACTACTGAACTGATTTGGATACATTTCGCACACAGGTACCTAGTCTATAACTTGCGATTAACATATAGGATACTTTATTTCGTTGGTACGATCTCGTCGGACAATTACCTAACTCCACATGAAGCCGGGGCTTATGCCAGTTGTGTATAATAAATTAGCATCCTCACTATTCCTCACCTCAGCAATAGTAATAGCCCTGCTATCGATCTTGTGCACCATCTCGTTGGCCAGCATGAGGTAGACCAGAGCCTCCGTGTCTACTCCTAGCCCGTAGTACTCGTCGTAGTGGCCGGAGAAACCCTCACCGATGCCGCGGGAATGGTACAGCATGGATGTGACGCCGTCGAACCTGTGGGGGCGGCAGGTTGTGGGTGAATGGCCTGGATGTTCTCAATAGTGAGGCTGGACTAGGTTATGCTATTGCCATGGCTATATAGGATGTAAAAATACCCTTAACGCAAATGAAGGGCACTTGTTCTCCCCACCACTGCGATATTTTTTTTGTTCTAGACCATACCTGGGAACCTCCTAGTTACGGAGATATTAGGGGTCAAGTTCCAAATTTTTCACAGCTGTTTTTGCAAATACTAGTTTTTCAGGTTATAACTTTACTTAAATTACCTCCATGACCCGTTTACTATTCAAAACATCCACTAGCACTATGTTTTAACACTGCTACATTGAGTTTTACCGTAAAATGTGATTTTTGACCCAAAAAAAAAAGTCATTTCCCAGCAAAAATTTTTGCGTAGGGGTACTTAGTTTGATGTACAGAATGCTTGGTTGACGGATGCGTGAAGGGTTCGTTTACACCCGAAACCTGTAAACGAAAAAAACTCAAAGTAGCACTCTGAAAACATTGTGCTAGTAGATGCTTTGGATAGTAAACGGGTCATGGAGGTAATTTAAGTAAAGTTAAAATCTGAAATACTAGTATTTACAAAAACAGCTGTGAAAAATTTGGAACTTTGACCCCCAATATCTCCGTAACTAGGAGGTTCCCAGGTATGGTCTAGAACAAAAACATGATCGCAGTGGTGGGGAGAAGAAATACCCTTCGTTTGCGTTAAGGGTACTTTTACACCCTATATAACGCTCGAGGTATGGGATAGAAAAAACACGTTGTATATTAGATAAAAAAAATTGAACTTTGGTATACTGCGAAGGTCACTAACGGTAGACCACTTTTTAACCTTATTACTTATAGCATAAAGGGTGAAAAGTGGCAGACCCTCGGTAAACTCGGTAGTACATCGTCTTTAACACTTTTGTGAATTAAAATGGGTAACGTAACAAAAGTGTGTCTAATACAAATCAAGTCTCTCTTACCTGAATCCATCGAACTGGTATTCCTCTTGGTACCACCTCAGGTTTGATAGCAGGAACCTTAGCACTTCGGGCCTGAAAACAAAGAATAATATTTAGTTTATTGTAGGACATAAAAAGGTTTTGGGTGTCGGTTTTAAACTAAAGTGGAAAGTAGAAATTGTTTTACCAATATTAGGGTCTAACTGTGGTACAACAATAGGTAGCAGTCTGCTGTCCCAAAGTTGGTGGGTTCCCCCCACTCCGTCGTGGAAGAAGCAGGAGTTGCTGCCATCGGACTAGGGAACTTCCAGGGTCTACCATATGGTCTAATATCACTTACTCCGAGTAGTTGAACAGTCTGCTATCCCACAACTGGTGGGTTCCCCTCACTCCGTCGTGGAAGAAGCAGGAGTTGGTGCCGTCGAACTCGTTGAGGCCGTCCAGGGTGTTCTTGGAGGCGTGGGAGTGTACCACATCGAGGAGTACGTAGAGACCCAACTCGTGTGCACGGTCGATCAGCTGTTTGAGCTCGCAGGGGGTGCCGTAGCGACTGGGGGGGGAGAAAACATGATTTGTTTGTTTAAAAATGTTTTTATAAGTGCCTCGTTGGTCTTGTGGTCGCAATTGCGACTGCTGAGTATTCGACTATTCGATTAATCGGTTCGATTTCCAGGTCAGGTAAGATATAGTTCCCTATTACACGTGGGTGTCCTATTAGGAACATCTCTGTCTAACAATTCTAGGATTACAGGCGTGAAGTTACGTATGTTAAAATGGGAGCAACAATTACCTGCTGGTAGCAAAGAAGCTTGTGACTTGGTAACCGAACGACGCGTAGTATGCATGCTCCATTATGGCCATGAGCTGTATTGAGTTGTAACCTGGAAAATACACCTTGTTAGCATCATACATAACATAAAAGTTTATTTCAAAAAACCAGTTTTTGTTAGTTAAGATAATGGAATATAAAGTATGCCTTGGGATAGTTGGGGTGGAAAAGGAGATAAAGACTAAAGGGGTTTGAACTATTTGTATGGAAGCTGGCATATCGACCCTCCGCCATTTTGTTTTTTTTTTTTAGATTTCACGGCCTACGATGAAATTGGTATGTATGGGTAGAGGATACCTAGACGAAAAAAAAATGTCATGTAACATAGTACCCCAAAGTGTCACGTTATCGAGATATTTGATGGTAAAGATCGACATAATTATGAGTACAACGACCACATAAAAAATAGACCTTTAACGTGTCTATAGGCGTTGATTATTTTTATTACTGTTTATTGACAGAGAGTAGGTACATTACATACTACTAGGAGCACGAGAAAACTATTCTTTGACATAACATAGCGTATCATTGCGTTGCGAAGCGATTTTCTCGTGAGCATAATAATAATCAAGCTGAGGACGATTATTCGGATACAATTTAACGGCTATACACGTAATAAGTCTACTTTTAATGATTGTCGTTGTACTTATTTGTCGATCTTTACCTTCAAATATTTCGGTAACGTGACACTTAGGGGTACCGTGTTACTGGACCATTTTTGTTCGTTTATATGTCCTCTATCCATACATACCACTTTCATCGTGGGCCGCGATTTCGAAAAAAAATCAAAATGGCGGGCTGGTTGATATGCCACATCGGTTCTATGTTGCCATGTGTGGTAATCGGATGTCGTATGAACATGTATGCGGAGAAATTAGTAAAACTGAAGAGTATGAATGTAGAGTAGATGGCTATAAGAATAGAGAAACACCAAACAATCGATGGATGAACTGTGTGATAGGGTTAGAAAAGAGACAGCTGAGTTGACGAGTAGGTATAGATAGTACTAGCTGTTGCCAGCGGCTTCGCCCGCTACAACTCGAAAATTATCCCATAGGTAGATAAAATCGGGATAAAAACTATTCTATGTGTTAATCCAAGTTATAAACTATCTGTGTACTAAATTTTATCCAAATCCGTTCACTAGTTTTTGTCTGAAAGAGTAACAAACATCCATCCATCCAAACAAACTAACACGTTTATAATATTAGTAAGAAGTAAGATAGTAAGATAAGATAGTAAGATGTAGTAAAAGTAGAAGAAGACATGCTGCGCCGACCCCAAATAAGTTGGGATAAGGGTCGGAGAATGCTGATGATAATTATATGAAGGAAACGGAATCAGCGGAAACTAAAAAAGCAACGTTATTGCTGACAGGCATGGCAAGAATGGACGACAAAATCATGTCGAGCCTACCCCTAGCAATAAGGCACCAGAACAGGTAAATTAATATTCGCACGGTTTTCTTACCTTGATTCTTAATCCTAGGTAGTACATTATCTCTAAATTCGTTGTATGTCCCGACCTTGCCCTCCGCCGTAGCGATGCCGACATGGCACTCGTATATGCGCGGGGACTTCGGTCTCGCTACTTTGGGGTGCTTAAATTTGTATGGCTGGAAACAGGAAAGATTATTTACTAAAATTGCTTGTTAACTTGGAAAGCACGTTAAGCTGTTGGTCCCGGCTGCCATATATAGATCTTTGGCAGTCGTTACAGGTAGTCAGTGACCTGAAATCCTGACATCCAGTCTTACCAAAGAGTATCGTATTACCTAGTAATAACTGGGTTGTGGAGGTCAGATAGGCAGTCGCTCCATGTAAAATACTGGTATTCAGCTGTATCTGATTAGACTGGAATACGACCCCAACATAGGTGGGAAAAGGCTAGGCAGATGATGATGCTTGTAAATTGTCAGTGGACGTTAATCCTCGAAAGGTTACAGTTTACACTCACATTTCGCGAGTTGTTTCATCATAGACCGCATCCATCGCTTTTAATCAGACGTGATCAAGAGGAGGCCCATTTAACAACAAAAAAAGATTTTTATGTAATGGGGGCGAGACTTCAATAGGTGAGTAATGTATTACTTATCAAAGTTTGTTATAAGAAAACACAATTGAATCTAGACTGATTTTCCGAAGTACTTAATTGTCATAAAATCCCAAATTGAAACCTACTTATACATACTGTGCATAACTGCACAGTGTGAAAATTTATTAAAATGGTGGAGTACGGATATTAGGTACAGACACCAGCACATCAACTGACATCAAGCTACCCGATACTGACAATTTTTCCCAATCAATATTGAACCTAATGCTTTAGCCATAAAATTGAAAATCTATTAATTTTTAATTCATGTACCTATGTAAGTCGTCATCATCATCTGCCAAGCCTTTTCCTTAATCTATGGGGATCGGCTTCCAGGGTTCAAGAAATATTAAGAATATACTTACATTTTCTGGTCTGTAAATGAACTGTTGGTATGTGAATCCCTCGAAAGGTTTGACGTAACTGGCCCAAGGGGACAACCTGTACAAGTTGTCGTTGACTATGAGTTGCACGCGGCTCCCGTGTTTTAGTGGAGATGACCCATCCGGGTTAGCTGCTATCGTTAGCTCCCATTTCCCGTATTCTGCTTTTCTGAACTGATGACTTTTTGAGTTCCAGCCATCTGTAAGAACATACAAATATATGAACTACGGACGTCACGCGGTTTCACCCGCGTAGTTCCCGTTCCCATGGGAATACAGGGAAAAGTAGCCTATGTCACCCGGGAATAGTGTAGCTTCCCAACGGTGAAAGAATTTTTGAAATCGGTCCAGTAGTTTCGGAGCCTATTCGTTACAAACAAATCTTTCCTCTTTATAATATTAGTGTAGATTAGAAAGAGGTGGCGAGACTTTCTGGGTGCGTATCGCGAGGACTGATTCGAGGAGGTACAGAAAAAGAGTTCTTGTAAGTAATTGGGAGAGGCCTTTGCCCAGCATGTGGAACAGTAACAAAAAGATTAGCTGTATTTATGCGTACTTACGTCATACGAGTTCAAAATAAGTATAATGGACCCGCATTCTGTGAAATGCGCCGACCGACAATATTTCATTGAACCCAATTCACCAATAAAATCCATTCAATCGTCATTAATTGAACTCTATGAAAAATAGAACAGAGTTTGAAATGCAGTGACAAAATGTCGATTTGACGGAATTTGCTTCGAGATTAGTTGATCTAGAGTTAATGCCCTTAGTCTATCATGTGCCATGTTCGCATTGATTATTCCTTTTTTGAATGTAACGAATTGTTAACCGTCTACAATTGAATCAATAGAGAAACATTGTATTCTAAGAAAGCATAGCAGGAAGTTCCTCAGAGCGAAAAATAGCCCTAGATTATTTTTTGTCCGTCATTTGTTTCGAAGCATATGATTTTGAATCTTCGTCTAGCGGGTTAGTGACAATCTAAACTGGCGCCTTCAGTACCTGGATAACCTGGATTGAACAAACAATAGGTTACGCAGGACACGATGGGTATTAACAAATGCTGTGATTTCCCTCATAAATCATCGGCCTGACTTTAACAGTCTTTTATTCTCATTAAAGTAAATCACACACTGTATTAACTGTGTTATACTGATATTCAGTTGCATCCGGATAGACTGGAAGCCGACTACATCATAGTTGGGAAAAGGCTAGGCAGATTATGATACACTGTGCAACTTGTTGAAAATGTGGCATTTTGCGAATGCGGCATTTTGCGAATGTGGCATTTTGCTAATGTGGCATTTTGCGAAATGGCATTTTGCGAATGTGTCATTTTGAGAATATGACATTTTGCGAAATTCCAGTGTGTCATTTTGAGATTGTGGCATTGTGCGCCTAATCCTAAGTCCTCATCCTATACCAGCGACAAAGCTGAAACTTTTGGTCAGCACAAGAAACGTAACATCTAGATCTCATGCTGAAGTTATTAAAACTTAAAATAGTAGATACGTACTGAATTCTCCTTGCAAGTGCAAACTGTGTGCCCCCGGGGCCCATTCCCGCCACGTCACGGAACCATCGGAGTTGTACTGAGGGCCGAAGTATTTGTACCCCTTTGTGAACCCGTCGAAACCACCCTCCCAGGACTCGATCCTGTCCCACAGATCTTTGTAGCATCCATATCTGAAATTGAGATGACATAGGTACATTAATATAGCTATTGATTTTCTGCTTTAAATTTTCTTAAAATCACGATATTAGCCGAATGAGGTCCACTTTTAGACAGGCCTTCCCAAGCGTTGCTACATCGGTCGACCGGTCTTGTTCGTTACTACTTAACTTCGGCATAATTCATGGTTGTCTTAAGAGAAGGATGTATAATTGATAACCCCGTCGAGTTTTTTTCTGCTATAAGGACCTGCTTTTGACCTCGATCACGCCTGATGAAAAACGATGGATAAAGTCTATTATGGAACTTATTAATATTTGTGGGACAAAAATAAATAAATTTATGGAACGAGCATGAACAGAAGATGCTTGGAAAATTTCCGAAACAGCAGCTTGCAGTTATCTAGTTTCTGGTTCAGTTTGTTTGTAGATTGGTTCAAATTCAAAAATCTTTATTTAGTGAATTCTGATTTCTTTTGCGATGATAAAATTGATGTTCAAAAATCCCAGTTTTGGTTACCTACTTATTTATATGTTGAGTTCAGTTAAATGAGGGTACCCATTTGTTAAATTCTTAAACCTAGGCATTGTATTCTTGGCTAGCATTATTCTTAGTTATAATTCTGTTTTCTATTCCATACATTCAATTACTAATGCGATCCCTATTTGCATCTTGATTGTTTTGCTACGCTCGACGATTTACCTAGTTAGTATACCTACCTAGGTACCTATTTATGTCTGTCTATATCTAAAACTATGTATGATAAAGGAATTAGTTTAGTCTTATCTAGCTAGTTAAGTTTATCACTAAGGTCTACAGCTACACCCATCAATAAGAAAGAAAATGGACTTATTTAGTTAATATCGAAGTTTCAAAGTGTGTTTGAAGTTCTGCATTTCTGATATCAATTGACCTTACATTTGACATTGGGAACGTCGCAACGCGCAGCGAGCGCTCGCAGCGCTGAATCAATCAAGCGCGGTGTTGTATTAGGAAAATAAATATTGATATAGAATGTCTTTATGCTACAAAGGCGGAAACAGTCGTGCACTGATTCACTATCTACTGCTTTCCACATAACAAGTCTGTTTATATTCAAAAAACCATTCTCTAACGTTTCTTTACGCCTAAAAAATCAAGCGCTACATCGCTTTATTGTCAACAATTCGTAAACACGGTAGGTTAACCTTAAATTGAGTCAAAATATCACTTAAAAACACTGTTTTCTTCCGTAATTTCACTCAAACTTTATTATTAACTGTGTTATGAACACTAAAGGCTTACCTGCGTCGGATTTCTCGTTCGTATGGCTTCAAATAACCATCACGTTCGAATAATTTCTGTATGTCGGGCACGGGTACTTCCATTGGGTTCATCGCTGAATAGTTTCCTCCCATTACGTCTAGAGTTGCTTACTATTTGTCAAACCGGTACGAACTGCGCAGGCGCTGTACAACCGCGCGAAATGGTATCGCTCGTTTAAATGATAAAGCGTTGTTCGATATTATTATGAACTGCAGACAAGTTTATTACAATTTAGATAAAGTTCGGGTCATCTGTGCCACGGTAGACTTTGTTTCGCTTCAGTATTTGATGCTATATGTACACGGGTTTGGCATTTGTTCGAAAAAAAATCAATATCAGCCCCTGTTGTAAAACATTCTTTGATCTCGTGATATGTTATCAGTTTACTCGCAGTTTTTATTCGCAGTATACTTATTATATGAGATTATGATTAAATCATTTACAATCATACCTACTTGCCTACCCACTCTTTGAAGCCTGAGGTTAAGTGCACACTTCGTACTTATTCCAACTTAGAAATAAGTTTACTTGAATGGTATTTAAACGGATAAAAATATACTTCGAGGTGTGGAAAATTACCATATTGACAGACTTGCAAATTAGTTTACTAATAGCCTACCCATTTTAGGTATATTTATTTAGGAACGTTTTCGACATAATATTACGCCTCGGCTATCTTAAATACTAGACGGGATAAGCAGCGATACTGGCCATCAATATGACTAAGTACATAAGCGCAACTATCTACGTTATGTAAGTCTTATAATCATGTGTGAGACGTTATGTTATCGAAAATAACTAAGTTGTAGGTAGGTACCTACGTGAATTTTCCATGATAAAACTATCGTTGGCTTAGTTGTGTTTACTATTTGCTTCAATAAGTACAAGAAGTGACTGGATTATTTAATTTAGGTGGGGGCCAAGAATGTGACCTTGCGGTACCCCTTCTTTAGTTGTATTCAGAAGTGTGGCCATTATTTATGTTTTAGAAAAAGGCTAATCCGGAATTCCGGATATTTAAATTTATAGTAAATCTTTTATGTACGAAAGGATTTTGGGTTCATTTATTTACATTCGTTTTTGGAGTGAATAAAGAAAACTATGTTTATGTTGATCAAATGCCATTTTCTGTGCCATCATCTGTGAAATGAGTCGCAATCTCAAGCTATATGCTTTGCGTCGGTGACAAGGTGATACCTATGTTTCAAGTAGTGTTGGGCAGGAATCTTGGCTAAATGTGGAGATGGAGATGGCCGCTGGAGTAAGCTTCTGACCAAATTGTGGCTGAAGAAATCAAGAATGATTAGAAGCACATTGGTCCTAGTCGCAAGGAATTTATTGGACTATTCGCCTGATGCTT
Organism: Diarsia brunnea; assembly: GCA_949774965.1. NCBI lineage: Eukaryota > Metazoa > Arthropoda > Insecta > Lepidoptera > Noctuidae > Diarsia > Diarsia brunnea. The sequence continues at coordinate 13,374,959 of OX459013.1, read as the reverse complement.
GGATGGGAACCGTGAAGTAACATACGACAGAATGGAGGAGGCCTGTACCTAGCAATGGGCGACCCAAGGTTGAGATGACAATGATAATGAATTTGATCCATATGCTGGTGATGTAGCTTATACAGGGAGTTAATTGAGCAAGATTAACTTTTATGCATTTGTCTACTAAAATCAGTGGTGATTGGCTGGCAACGTAAGTAGACAGTACCCATGACACAAATGACTACATGTCAACAGTGGTTAGCTGGTCGTAGTAGGGCGCTGTATTATTATTTTTTTGGGGGCCCTTTGAAGCCGAGTGTGACAAAGTCCAAAAGGTGGAGAAAAGAAAATATACCGCAACTGGTGAAGTCTTCCTCAAAGAGCGATCGAAGCTACTCCAAAATACCTGGACAGCAATAAGTTATATTTTCAATACAGCAATAATTTTATAGGAATAAAGCTAATGTCATATACTATGAAAGTATGGGAGAAAGTTGTTGAAAGGAGACTAAGAGAAGAGAGCGAGATCTCACGGAACCAATTCGGTTTTAGAACGACGGATGACATTTTTGCTATCCGCCAGCTATGCGAGAAATACAGAGGTGCGCATAAAAACTTGCACATGGTGTTCGTCGACCTCGAAAAAGCATACGACCGAGTGCCCCGTGAGGTTCTGTGGTGGGCTCTTAAGGAGAAAGGTGTGCCTGGGAAGTATGTGCAGTTGATCCGGGCGATGTAGAACCCAAGTACGGTCTACAGTGGGCACTACCGGCGACTTCGATGCGGGAGTTGGCTTACACCAAGAGTCGGCTCTAAGCCCTTAACTCTTCCTGGTGATAATGGACGCTCTTACGTTGACATTCAGGAAGAGGCTCCCTGGTGTATGCTATTCGCTGACGACATTGTATTAGTTGCCGAGAGTGGCCTAGAGGTCCAGAGCAAATTGGAGGTGTGGTGGCAACGACTGGAGAATGTTGGCTTGAAACTAAGTAGGACCAAAACGGAATAATTTTTTTGTGATTTCGGCAGTCTCTCCAGTCCTGAGTCTATAACCCTTGCAGGAACGCCCATACCAATCTGCCCCGATTTTCGGTACCTCGGGTCGCCTGTCCAGGGAGATGGCGATGTAGCGGTCTACATCCTGAATTGATTCGGCGCGTTACGTCCCGGCGGACATAACGCGCCAAATCAATTCAGGATGGATGAAATGGCGACAGGTCACTGGAATTTTTTGATTAATTTCGTTGCGGGATCCAAGACAGTTTAATCGTTTCTCTGGGACTTCGTCGGGCTTCATTGTCTCGGCGCTTTTCTTGTGGTCGCCACTGTTGATTCTGGCTTACAGGAGTTACAGTGGTTTGGGAATAGTGTGGCGGGCTCGTCCCAATAAAAAAAAATAAAAAAAAAGGTCGCTGGAACAACTTGCGACCCACGGATGCCCCTCAAGTTAAAGGGGAGAATATAAAAGTCCTTGATTATAACTGTCGATGGGAATGTTGGGCTGTGAAGAAGATGGATGAAAAAAGATTGCATGTTGTGGAGATGAGAATGTTGATGGATGTGTGGTGTGATGGATATAGTTAGGAACGAGTATATTAGAGGAAACAAGTATATTAAAAGTTGCGCCAATTACAGAAAAGGTAAAAGGGAATCGACTGTCATGGTATGGGCGTGTGATGAGGATCCGAGGGATGAATCGCATGTGACTAAAAAAGTGATGAATATAAATGCTGATGGATGGAGAGGGAGAGGAAGACCAAAGAAAAGATGGATGGAGTGTGTGAGGTGTGATATGAAGGAAAAAAGAATTAATGATAATGTGACGACTGACAGGGAACATGGAAGAAAAAAACTTGTTGCGCCGACCCCAAATGACATGGGATAAGGGCAGGAAGATGATAAATAAGTTATGTTTTCATGTTATGTTTTATCGAGAAGTATATTTTCAGATTTTATTTTCATCAAGTGTCTTTGTTTTACGGGGCCCCATATCAATGATATGATACAATACATATATTGAGAACGATGGCGATATGTTGATTGTTTATTTATATCTTCTGATACTGTCTGGCTGATATGCCTGTAGCTCCACCCCTGCATGTCAAAGAAGTTTAGAAATGGCAAGCATTAACAGTGCTGGGCTAAGCAACTTTACTAGGCAGTTTTTCACATATTTGCATGAAAATCGTGATTGTATATTGAGTCATGCAAAATGTTCCTAGGTTTAACTCATGGTGTTAAGGATGGAACCATTTATTGTGTTACTGTATTGCTTTTACTGTTAATTAATTTCTTCAGCCTTTTCTCTGGCTTTTAAATTAAAAGGGATTAATCAAACTAAGAATTATGACTAGCTAAGTACACTAACTGCACTGAAAGCTACTCAATTTTAAACTAAAATAATACAAGAGAACCCTTGACAACAAATTAATAGTTTTTATTCAATAGTCTTATCTAATTAAAGCTAAACTACACAAGTACGAAACAAATCAAAATATATCTGAGCCTGTTCTCTTCGCCCTGCGGACTGCTTCATCAGGCTGTAATTTCTCTTCTTCTGATGGTTGTTTAGGGTATCCTTCCTCATCTAACTTGCCTTCTTTATAGTCAGTGACAATCTTCTTGCTGTAGACTGCGTCAAACAGCTGTTTAGGAGTGAATTCACTCTGAATAACGTTCGCAGCTTTGTACGTAACATAAGGCTTTAATTCAAAATCTTTGAGGTCAGGAACAATAAGTTCAGGTATCATTTCAGGCACAGTAACGAAGCGGCCGTCCATGTAGTGTCCTACATCGCGAACTCCTCGTTTATCAACCTCCAACACTCTTTTATCAGTCATCTGCTGTTGGCGATGAAGATGTGAGCCTCTCTTGTTAGCAATCACAAATTTTCTGAAATTTCTCTTGCCTTCCCTCGGAGCTGATACGGAAATGCTCCTTTTCGGTATGAAATTTATTAAGTTTGTTATTTTAGACATTTTCGTTCAGTAAATATTGCTTTTCCAACAATTTTGTAGGTTACTTGGGTTACTCATATGTCAATATTGACATTTTGAGTTTGACGTGTAGGGAGCTGAAAACCGGTAATTTTCGCAAAAAAAAATCTCGAGTCTATGGTGCTAATAAATATTCTTACGAGAACATTTTAGACGAGACGAAAATCTTTATTGCCGACGACAAAAACTGAAACTAATAAAAGTGTGATAAATATACCACATACAATTATTATTACAACCAAAACTCGAACCACTATTTGTATGGTTCTTAAAAATATTTGTCTCTTGTGGAACTCGACCCCGCGATATGCGACCAGCAACATTTATATAGGTAATGTCTTATTTGTTACTACACTGGTACGCGCAATTTAACAGTTTTGTAACGATATTTTAAAGACTGTCCAGTCTTAACAAGAGGTATTATAGTAAATGGCTTGAGTAGGTTAGATAGGCAGTTGCTCCATGTAAACACTAAGTGGTATTTAGCTGTATCTGGGTAGATTATTGGGTGTCACTGACTCTGGCAGAGCCACCATCAGGGATTTTCATTTTGAAAACACAAAAAAATTGTCGCTAATTAGTCGAAATTTGTCGCCAAATATCAGAATTTGTCGGTCACTGGTTCAAAAGATATAAGGGTTTATAGGTGGCCGATCTGGAGAGAGTCTCCCCAGCAGGGCCACATTTATATCTCAAAAACTAGGGCACCTAGCAAATATCTCTTTTCTCCCATAATTTGTCGCCAATTAGTCGGAATCAGTCGCCAAATATCAGAGTTTGTCGGTCACTGGTTCAAAAGATACAAGGGTTTATAGGTGGCCGATCTGAAGAGAGTCTCCCCAGCAGGGCCACATTTATATCTCAAAAACTAGGACACCTAGCGAAGATGTGTTTTCTCCCATATTTTGTCGCCAATTAGTCGCAATTTGTCGCAAAGTTACAGATTTAGTCGGTGTGTAATTAAAAAGATATTAAAGAATTCAATTTCCCCATACAGTGGTACAAGCGAGTACAAAATACTTTATGTAGTTTCTAGACAGTATCTATGACGTCTTATGGAGGAATGTTTGTTTCGAATTAAATAAATGTAAACTTATTCTATAATTTCAACCCACCATAGGAAAGCTGTATTAGGTATGTGTATTAGCTGTATTAGCTGTACGAACTTTATGGAAATTCATTTTTATATAATAAAATTTGATTACAATTGACAATACTTTTTCAACGTTTAAGTATTTTAAACATTTTACTAAAGGTACGACATTTAGGGTGGGTTGCACCATATTACTATAACGATAACCAAACCGTAACAAGCCATAAAAGCATTAAAAAAGTATCATTTGATGGCTTGTTACGGTTTGGTTATCGTTATAGTAATATGGTGCAACCCACCCTTATTTATTATTCTAAAGTTAATTAGAGCTTAACATTGTAAAGTGGTAAAACAGTTGCATGCGACTGTACATCTTTCACCAAATAGACCAAGAGCAAGGTTTAATGTTTTCAAAGAAGTTTAAGCCACTCTAACCTAGTAATTTAAAACATAAAAACATGAATTAAATTGAGAATTTATCTCTCTCGGACATTTCTAAAGACTTTAGACCGATAAAACTAGAAGTATATTACACATATTAATAGAAATATTTTTTTCTTGATATTTTTCGTGAACTCTTCGACCTAGCTCTTGGACTATACCTTACTAATTGAACTCATTATATCTCCTAAACTAAGATCCGATTAAATCTGTGACTTGGCGACAAATTGCGACTAATTGGCGACAAAATATGGGAGAAAACACATCTTCGCTAGGTGTCCTAGTTTTTGAGATATAAATGTGGCCCTGCTGGGGAGACTCTCTCCAGATCGGCCACCTATAAACCCTTGTATCTTTTGAACCAGTGACCGACAAACTCTGATATTTGGCGACTGATTCCGACTAATTGGCGACAAATTATGGGAGAAAAGAGATATTTGCTAGGTGCCCTAGTTTTTGAGATATAAATGTGGCCCTGCTGGGGAGACTCTCTCCAGATCGGCCACCTATAAACCCTTATATCTTTTGAACCAGTGACCGACAAATTCTGATATTTGGCGACAAATTTCGACTAATTAGCGACAATTTTTTTGTGTTTTCAAAATGAAAATCCCTGATGGTGGCTCTGCCAGAGTCAGTGACACGATTATTGGAACCTTATTACCCCAACTTAGTTGGTGACAGGCTAGACAAAATGTGATGAGGGTATTTTGAGGGCAAGTCAAACAAAATATAAATTTGCATTCATATAATTTATAGTAAACCTACATACATAATTATCCTTCTATTATACTCATAGAACACCAATAAAAATACAGACATCCAGGAAACAAAACAAGAAAAGATTTTATGTTATGTATAATTAATGCACAGAGAACAAAATTGCCATTGTCAAATATTTAGCACAGATTTTTATTTCATCATAGACAAAGGCCGTTATCCAGAAATCACTAGTCGAACCTGGATGGACTTTGCAGTGGGCCAAAACGACGCATTAAAAAATGCTCCCCTTTTATTTGGCAATCACAATTTGATTCTGATGGAAAGTCGGCATTGAGAACCTTACAAACAGCCAAGGAACTTCATTACCTACTGTGATGTAACATTAAACATAAAAGTTATATCGCGATTTCTTTTGTACACTCTTACTAATCAATCCCTACACAGGAACAGCTGAAAGTAAAAAATCTATCAACTATCTACATTTTGTGCTCGCTGTTGAACACTATGGGTATAACTATAGACAGGTATACTCAACCTTTTCCTTGAGTAAAACCATAAAGAAATGTAAATATATTTTCTAAGGTTTATTTTCGCCATATCCGCATAATGTTAAAAGAAAAAATAGTTTATTTTATGTGAAGCAAAAGGTAGAGTACAGCTGATTGAAGGTGAAACGAGCCATTTTAACCATCTTTTATATCTAACAGAAACTGTTAAAATGGGTTTATATCAAAAAGTTTGCAGTTTCACCCTACAATAACATTGGCACTGTTTTTAATTAGTTAGCACCTTTAAAATTGTTGACATAACTCATAAGTGTATGTGTGAGACTGGTTTATATTCGCAATATTAGTAAAACGGTTGTTTCTGAGTGTTTTCTATTGAGCAGTCCGTTCGAACTAATATATATAGATAAAACTTAGATTTTAATAATATTGGACAAGTAAACTATAGAAAAACCGAACATACCCCAAAAAGACAACACATTTATTTTTATTGTCCATGGGAATGTCAAAAACAACATTTAATCGAAATCAGTATCACATTATTAGCCGAAAAGTTATAAACATAGAAAATCATTAATCACACACAAAACTTTGTAGTCATAAAAAGAATATTCGTTGTTCTCTAATATACTTCACTTTCAAAACATATTATTAGAACAAGAGACAGCAGTTTTGGTGTGTCATAAAAATTGATTTAATTACAAAGTTTCGACATTATTCCAATTTTTTCCAACATTTAACTTATTTCATTGAGATAAATAGGAGAACTGGGCGGTACCAACACCTAACTCTTTTTTAAACTCCACTTTTCGAACGTCATTTTCACACACACATAGAAATACAAACATTGGCATTTCGCTTACAGACAAAGAAATAAAAAGTTTTTTTTCACATCCTTATGAACAAGAACACTTGAGGTCACTGATCCTTCCCTGGTCATGTATCAGCGGGTCTTTCATCATGGTGGTTCTGGTCTAGCTCTTCTAGATTGTCGCTGGACGAATGTGTCATGTCGCTGAGTTCGTCGATCTGTTTTTGTTTTTTTCGGACGTTCCAGTGCAGACACTCGGCTAGGGAGTCGAACCAGTCGGAGATTTGGTCCTGTGCGCATATCGATGGTACAGGGTACACTGATGTGGTCACGTAGAGGCTGCGAATGAGAGGTTGGGGTTTTAATTTATGTTGCTGAATTAAAAAATCAATGTGAGAATGGCATTCATTTTTATTTAGCTTATCTAAAAATAGTTAGGAGACTCCAACTAATAGGGGCCAAAATTAGTTTTCTTTAAGACAAAATAATTAAAATATGCAAGTGGAATATTTTTATTCCAACAATCGATCGAAGAGAACCGAGAAAACTTTTGTACAACTTAGCTCAAAAGGAATTACACTGCCATGGGGTAGACAAAAAATGGAGTGTTCATATGCATCAGGTTTGACAGAGACGGGACAGGTTTTTTCTAGAGTCTCGTAAGGTCTATCCTTTATTTATATACCCCTGGTCGTAGATATGCACTGATACGTATTTTTTAAAACATACAAAAAAAAAATAACATACAGACTAATTGATAACCTCCTCCTTTTCGGAAGTCGGTTAAAAAATATATGACATTGTATAAGAGTTTTTTGACTAGGTTATTGGAACACACACAAATAAATATGACATGCACGGTGATTTGATACTAAAAACTAAATGAGATTAATGTAAAACCATGATTACTTTAACATGCAAAGCAGAAGCGAAAAGCAAATTAAACTAAAAGAAATAATCTACTTTGATTTGCAAATAATACTGTAAAAACCTAGATCTTTATTTATTCAGGCAATAGGACAGCCCTTCACCATTATGAAAAGCTTCACCAAATAAATACTAACAAACCATCTCCGCACAAAACAACGATGTTAATGGTAAGAGAAGTTGTCTATGACCAGTGGAGATATAACTCTATGTGTATTGAGGCTCTTGAACAGGAGACGGCATACAAAACATCACTTGGCTAAATAAAATGTACTGTTCACTTGTGACCAATGATCAAAACTAGTTCAATAGAAACAATTTTCTAACATACAAGGGGTTTAAACATTTGCATAATGGACTCAACTATACTTGGGGTTAGCGGAACACGCTTTTTTTTTTGTTCTGTCAACCGTCTCGCTATCATTTAGGTACTCCTTTTCATTTCATATCATTCCTCACAGAATTCATCCACATTATCTTTAGGCTTCCTATTCCTCACCATCCATCACATTATGTACTATGCCACCTTAAAACAACCTTTTCATAATCAAGGATCAATCGATATGTATTTCTTTCGTCATTTCACCGATTTATGAACCCCCATCAAACTGAACCCTCCATCAACTATCTAGTCCTTGCTTTCTTCATTTATTAACCCCGAACATCTATCCACTCGTTGTGATGCCGTCTCCGTGTAGTGTAGCGAGATGCGAGTGAAGCGTGTCCTGTTACCTATCGCCGGGCCTGAGGGTGACCTGCGAGCGCCCGTCGAACGACACACTGGCCGCACTACGCGCCTCTAGCGTGGGCATTATCTGAAACAAGCCCCGAGACCTCAGCTCAATGCTACAAGTTACTTTATGCCTATCACATTCTGGAGTTATTTTTACGCCAAATGTTTGGGATCTTCTTTTACTTTCGTATCGATAGGGTGTTGACAAAAAAATCTAATTCATCCGTCAGAAAGATTTCCAAAAATATTGGACACATATTTTTTTCTTTTTCGTGCTTCGAAACCTCGTGTGACGTCACATTGCTGTACATTTTTTACCAGAAAGTGACGAAAGCAGCCCCCCCACTCACGCCATCTTTGACACGTTTTATTTTCGTCAATTTTTATTAATTTGATAAAACAAAAAACACGTATCCAATATTTTTCGATAATCTAACAGACGGACTAAACAGAATATTTTTTTTTAAGTCAGGAGACATCCCTATTGTATGTCAAATTACCCAACTTGGGCCCCTATAGTAGTCTAGCAAGTAGCTATGTTTGTCGTGGAGTCAATGAAGTTTGGAATTATTTGGTGACATTATACTCCAAGTCACGAATAAAGTTTTATTAGAACGGGGATATTTATTTGTTCAAATACACTGAATGAGTTGGCCCCATGTAAAGTTCTTAAAAAGTTATCTGAAGTTTATAAGTTCCATCGGTCTTCCAAATTTTGTCAGTCAGTTAATAATTTGTATTCTATATGTTTAAGTTGACATTTACGAAAATTAAATAAAAAAGTCTACTTCTAACCTAACTTTTACAACCTAAATACTTTAAGATACATCTACACATTTTGTGACAGCCATCAAATCAAATTAAATAACTGATTACACACGACACTTTATACAACATGCGTGTAACTAATTTCCAAGCATATAGCGGCGTGCACAGCGAACGGGTGTAGGCAGAGATCCTGTACCTATCTCCGTGTTGTAACGCTTGCCGGTTGCGGCCGTCGAACGAAACCCACATGGCGTTTCTCGCTTCCGGAGACAGTGCGATCTAGAATATTAGCTTTAAATTAACTGTGGAATACAAAACAGCCTATGGTGGATTATTTATTCTAAAAAAACCTGTGAACAAATAGTGTTTTAAAACTAAAACTACATAAGTAAACATTTTCGTTGAATGTAGTACTGTGCATTTTTTACTAGAAATATCGTTACATAATAAACTGAGAATACAAATTAAGATTTTACCACAGATATAGATTCATTTACCTAGATCATTCAAGAGCACCTACTTCGCGTGCCCGACTTAAGTATTTTATACTTATCGAGGTTACTGTTGCAGCAAGCTAATTTGTTTGTTTTAAATGACAATGTTACACCATTACAACTCAAGAATATAATTGTGTACTTGACTACTGTTAGAAAATCACGAAAATGTTATATTATTTCAAAGCACTAACAGAAATAACACGATGTGTGAAAAAAGTAACAATATCGATATAAAATGGAGTAGTTACATCCTTTAGAAGTTTTTGGTGGGGGCACTTTCTATCCTTGTTGCGCGAAACGGCCATTTGTACTACGTAACCGTGACGTAACTATGGCGGTACGAAATATGACGTCACGTATCTATAGCGCTGTCTTTGCCCAACACGTCATTTAAAATCAGTTTAAACTAAGCCATTTTCTTATCGATTTTATTACTTTTAACACATCGTATTATCCTGTTAGTTCTTTGAAATAACATAACATTTTCGTGAATTTTTAACAGTAGTCAAATAGCCAATTCTAGACATTAAAAGAACACAAACGTGGTCTATTTTGTGTAGTAACGAAATAGTCCCTAAGACGTCGTTGAAGGTAGTCAAAAACTTACACGCTTGATTTTCATACGGATCGTGATACTTTGCGTTATCTAGATAAATCTATATCTGTGGTTTTTACTCAATATAATTCAGACTTGCCCCAAAAGTTCAGATCAAAAACACAAGAAAGCTTTGGTCAAGTTCAAAATTACAAATCACACAAACCGAAATTAAACTTATTAGAGTTAAATAAGAGCTCATATTACCTTAAGCTCCACTCCAGCGGGGACCACGATAGGCCTGAAGGACAGCGAGTGCGGGCAGATGGGTGTGACCATGATGGCCGGGACGGAAGGGTGGATCATACTGGCGCCGGCCGCCACTGCGTACGCTGTACTGCCAGTCGGGGTTGATACTATTAGGCCTGGAGAGAGAATGTTATGCTGTGTTTAGATAGGGTGTTCTTGGGTGAACGAGCTCAGCTCGGGTGTAAATTGAGAAATTTTCCCAGAAATATGAAACCTAGCTTGTTAGCGTAAATCGCTAGATTGCAACTTTCAATGAAATCGTAAGAGAGCGTTCAAGTGTTACGAAACACAATTTTTGGTTATTTTTGACACTCCTCCCCCCCGTGTAACGTACCGTAACGTTTTTCTGTTCCCCCTTCCCCTAGTAAAACGTTGGGTAACCACAAAGTACCCATTACACCTATGAAATTTTGAGAGAATCTCTCTAAGTCAAAGTCAAAGTCAAAGCATTTATTTCAATTAAACCATTACTGGTACTTTTGAATGTCAGAAGAACAATTCATAAAACTAAACTACGAGTGCAATACGTCATCCCGAAAGCCACCACGCCGAACCACACGCCACTGAATGCCCGCAACAACGAACACTGCGAGCACGAAAGCACGCAGCGACGCACACCGCAACAACGAATGCACGAGACTCCAAATCACGGAACAACGAATGCACGCCGCAACGCGCAACCACCGCCCCGCGACCCGGAGCCCCGCGCACCCACCGCCACGGCACGCGCCGCCGCGCGCCCCCGCACCCACAGCACTCGCCGCCGCAGACATCCGGCGACGCGCAAAACGACGCAGCAACCCCCGGGACGACGTATTGCACTCCTAAGCTACAGTCACAGTCACAAGGCATAATAACTTGTGAAAGTACTGTAGTTGCCCATTCCCTAGCGTAGATCTCTATGGAGAAGAACGGGCAAGAAACTCCATGGACACTCTTTTAAATCAGAATATTGTTACAAAATCTTGGTACATTATATCATTCATATTGAGATGGTATATTATGTGAGAACGATGTAGCAAGATGTGCACGATAAGTGTCCACTGTAAAGTTAAAAACGACGATTCAAAGATAAAATAATAATTCAAACAAGCCGTGGCAGCTAAGAGGTGACCAGTCACAACTGACAGCACCCGTTCACGAGCATGACGCATGGATGAGCACCATTCCACTCTCTATGCGACCGTACTGAAGGGTTAAAAAAACAAAGTTACGTAACGCGTACTTCAACCCCCTTTCCGCCCCTGTAACGCATCGTAACGTTTTATAAGACCCCCCCTCCCCCAAAATTCGATACGTAATACTTGAACGCTCCCTAACTGGCTTCCTCGTTGGTCTAGTAGTTGCAAGAGTGACTGCTTCCGAGGTCAGGCCAAGTATTATACGGATTTTTCCATCAGGAATTTCTCAGTAGCAGCAGAGTATGGATTTGAGTCCGGTCGATTGAAATAGACTCGCCTCCTATTAAAAGGGACTGACATATCTGGAGAAATGTGTGTGATTCGCGCCAATTGATTAATATTTTAATTTGGCTTGGCAGTGAACACCGCGCCAGATTTTATCAGATAGGCATAAGTAGACCTTCAAAAAAATTGTTTCTTTAAAAATAAAACCACTATTAAAAACTCACCGTCTCCTTGCACAGAAGTAATATGCTTCCCATCCAAGAACAGGTCAATGTTGGAGAGGTACGGCGAGGGTCCTCGGTCCACCACCACCTCGTTGAGCACCAGTATGGTGGTGGGTTTCTTCTTCTCCTTGCCGTCTTTGTCGTCACGACTCTTGCGTAAGACTACGCATTGGAGACGTGATCGGAGTGTTAGGGCTGCGTGCCCTGAAAATCGTGGAAAGAAAGGTGTTAAGAGGGCCTTTTTTAAACTGAATATAATTTCCATAAAATCAAGGTTTACTGTAGATCATTCGTCATTTTTCTTTTTTTCTGCAACTAATAAGTAAAGAAAATACGACCCTCTAAAACGACAAAAAAATGTCCCATTTTAACGGCCGTAATTAGAGGACTTTCAGACGAATTAAAAAAAAAAATTACACAAAAGGAAATTGGAAAATGACAGGAATATATACACTATAATAGAGATAATTTTGATAATTTGGAAGGATAGTGGAACATTCTGGAAGAATCGCACCAGCCCTGTATTCACAAATGCTTTTTGTTTTTGATTTCAGATGTCTATCTCGCCGACTTTCCTTACGCCAAAGTAAATAGACACCATACCACTTGCCCAATCGAATTGAAGCGTTTGTGAATACGGGGGATAAGGTTTCGTAATTTCTGCCTATCAGGGACTTGGCAGAAATTGAGGAATAGGCGTGTGTTTATATCTGTATGGCTTACCTTCTAACACGTTCATAACTTGGTCCTGGAAGTTGTTGAACTCGAAGGGTGTGAGGAATCCTAGCGAGCCCAAGTGGAATGCCATCACAGGTGGTACAGATTGCTGGAAATAAATGATGAAGGAATTATCTCTGTTTCAGGTCATTTCTCCGGTTTCTTTAAGATGTTTTCCTTCACCGTTTGGATGCAGCGGTGATGAAATAAATTACACAAAGAAGTAAGTCGGGGCCGCCATCACTGAGCCATCGCTGCTCTCTGTTTCAGTTGGTTTCAGTAATTTAGCGCAGCTGCAGTATTTCTGTTTTTTTATTGTACTTACCCACAAAAGCCCGTCACGCCATCACCTTCTGGGCCTACCGCGTCGCCTAGTTCTGTTGTTCGAAACAATCTAAAGCCACTTTGGCCCAAATGTATGCGATATGGCAGATATGGCTTGTCCAGATCCATTTTAATTTGGCGGCTGTGTTGCAAACGTCTAATGTCTTTTACTAATCAAATGACTCCTCCCGCTCTAGGCGGAACGAAAGGGAATGTCAGACTTCTACAGGCTAAAATCCACCCATGTTTCTTTGAGTTCCGGGGTCGCGGTATCTCTTTCGAAAAGTCCCGTAGCCCCGGTAGAATAATAATATTACCTGGAACAGTGAGCTAGCATGCAGCAGCGTCCCATCCCCTCCCAGACAGATGATGAAGTCGATCTTATCCGTCAGGTCGTCGGTGCCAGCCCGGAAGGTCATCAGCCTCTCCTTGATTGAGGAGAAGTCTCCGTACTCGGCCAGTAGCCTGTCGTCCAACACTGCTGCTTCCACAAACACGACCATGCTTTTGTCCTGGAAACATGGATAAGAAATCTCGTTAGATTATCATTCTCTTGCCCTTATACCAATTCATTTGTGGTCGGTTCAGCATGTCTTTTTCATCCATACTTCTCTATTACTCGTCATTTCATCAGACATAAAAAATCTTGTTAGATCACTACAGTGATAAAACAAAGTCGCTTTCTCTGTCCCTATATCCCTATGTATGCTTAAATCTTTAAAACTACGCAACGGATTTTGAAGCGGTTTTTTTTAATAGATAGAATGATTCAAGAGGAAGGTTTTAGTATATAATTTGATCGACATCCACGCGGGTGAAGCCGCGGGCATCAGCTAGTGTGTCTATAAAATGTAGTGGTTGGAAGTGCGACTGTTTAGTATTCGATTACCAGGTCGGCCTAAGTGTTATTAGGTTTTTCTAACAAGAATTTCTTAGCAGCAGTCACGGAGTTTGGATTTGTGTCCGGTTGATGGCAATAGGCTGGCCCCCTATTACATGGGACTATACAGTAAAGGGGGTGAATAGAAACTCACGGGTGAATCGAGACAGAAATTTGAAAGGGATTTTAACATTGAATGAATACGATATGTTACCAACAAGTACTCCATTGTATTCACTTAATTTTATTTTATTAAATAGAAACCATTTTTGCCACATACCACATTCATTCAAAGTTAAAATCCTTCTCAAAGTTCTGTGTCTCGATTCACCCGTGAGTTTCTATTCACCCCATTTTACGGTACATAAGTAACTGGCGGACGGTAGGTGTAGATACTCGTACTATACGGTACTGTACGTACACCGCTGTTTAAACCTTCCGGAATTACAGGTACGATGTTATATAGTTGCATGTAATAATTACTTACTTCACTGGTCTAATTGCAAGTTTGAAAGGGTTGAAGGATTATAAGCGCGTGTTGACCTTAACACTCGGACAAATCGTGGAAATAGCATAATGTAAGTATTATTATGTATGCATTAATCAAAATAATAGCAACTCAATGTGTTTATTTGTATAAAATCAACATTTTTCTAATATATCCGTATTGTTTATATGAATAAAATTGATGAACATACGTCGTAAAGTCAGTACCCAGTATTACCTGACCCCCCTCTTCTCACACAAACTTGCCTTCTTCTGCTTTATACGAGGGGTCAGTTAATGCTGGGCACTCACTGTTCTAATATACAAGTTGTTATTGGCATGTGACCAAATTCTACTATATCCCAGATGCATAATTCATTCACAAATCCACGTGTCTACAGCGTGTATACAGAACGACCAATCTGGTTTTACAAAACCAGTTTATGCGGATTTCTTATTGCACGGGAAATTTACACAAAGCGAGGGCATTTTATACTGGTAATGTATAGTTCCATGTATCGCCGTTTGTACCAGTATGCAGTATGTATGTATGGTGTGGTTAGTAAGGATGTAAATAATTGAAGTCTTTAAGATTATTCTGATCGTTGTCAACATGTTGTTTTCCAACATCTTATTTCATACAAACTCACGCTTTGTTTCTTTGGAGGTAGGCAGAAAAAGTGGACTCCCAGTGCTCCACTATTAGAGTATTGACGTTTAAGTAACTTTAGCTTTGTCTATACTCAATTAGGGGTTCAAGCAACAGTATTTAGACAACAATAAGGACTTTATAGACATAATGGAACTGTCGGGAACTCGGGAGTTCCATTATGTCGTTACTTGGAACATTGAATGATGACCTTGCGAGCTGTGTTTTCAAACACAGCTAGCCCTATCGTTATCACCGATTACAGAATATTTGCCATGTTTACTATTTGTTTTGTGTTGCCAATATTGCGGCGCTGTTACAAGCACCATGCTCTTGGATAAACGGTGGTTAATGATAATGTTTGTGACTATATCAGTTTAAAAAACTGGCTAAGTGCAAGTCGGACATGCACATGAAGGGTTCCGTACTATTGTAGTAGATGTTGAGAGATTTTTCATGTTATTTTAGCACCATAGACTTTTTAACTAATTTCTGTTAATTTTCAAAATTTTAGGATCAGTAGTTTCGGTGATAAGGGGGGGGGGCCTTATCACCGAAACTACTGACCCTAAACGGACAGACAGACACACGAGTCGTCCTATAAGGGTTCCGTTTTTTCCTTTTGAGGTACGGAACTCTAAAATCTGATACAGTTACCTTCTTTCAATCAAACATTGTGCAGAAAAGTACCTAGGTAAGCTTCCAGATGAGAATATTATTAGATTTAGGGATGGAATGTGGTGGTACTTTTACACGTTATGATGACGTTATGATTTTTTGAACAGTCTGCTTGGCATAGGCTTGCCGTATTTTAGACTCCTAGGTCCGCCGATTATTTTAGATTGCCTGTTTTCAGGCAAAAATTCATGCCAATGTATGATGACATTCACAAACAATCATTGTTATGCTATGAACCATCGCGATCCTTCCCCTTAGCACGTCAAACAAAGGCAGACTCTCATTAACATTGTATGAAGTCTGATAAATAATCGCACCGGGCGCGGCGGCCGGCATGTGGCCACTTCTATCATTTATTTATGACTCAATTCGAACCATTATGTATGACTGTCCACATCGTGAACCGGTCATTAACGTCGATGAATATTTGACGTTCAGTTTCAAGTTCATTTCAATCAAAATCGATAGACTGTCTATGGGAATGATTCAGCAAGTTTTTTTGTTGTTAGAATAGTCTTAGTACACACTACGGTATTATGATACTAAAAGCCGTGTGACAGATGGGATTTCCCATGAAAAAAAAAAAGAAAAACGTTATTCATCATCATCCTTGCCTTTTCCCTACAGTGTTGGGGTCGGCTTCCAGTCTAACCGGATGCAGCCGAGTACCAGTATTTTACATGGAGCGACTGCCTATCTGACCTCCACAACCCAGTTAATATTGGGCAATACGATACCCTTTGGTAAGACTGGTTGTAAGACTGGTTGTCAGACTTTCAGGTCAGTGACTACCTGTAACGACTGCCAAAGATCTATATATGGCAGCCGCGACCATCAGCTTAACGTGCTTTCCGAGGCACGGAGGAAACTCGGTATGTAATGGGCGGTCACCCATCCACAGACCAACCTAGGCAAGCGCGGCAAAATGAAGTTATTACAAACTTTAATTCTTTAATTTAAGCCATTTAAGACAATCATGATCTTCAAAAACTCTTCTTTAGTTACTCAGTATCGTGTAATGTGGATCAGTGGTATTTATTTAAACTTCATGCACAAACGTGGTACATAGGCGGACTTAATGCCACAAGGCATTCTCTACCAGTCAACCTTAGGGTCAAATAGGACAGCACTGTGGTAGAGTACAAATATAAATAAATTAGGAGAATACTATTTTGTTAACATAAATTAATATACCTACATAAATGGTACATACTAATTACACACACACACTTGCTACATTGGCAATGGATCGTCTGTTAGTGAAACAATGAATTTCATTATTGTACGAGTATGTAGTACCAACCTACATAATATCTCAAATCGAACTGAAATAATATGTACTAAAATTGTTACGACAATAATAACTAAAACGAGTTTTCAAAGAAAATTATACGAACTTCTCATAAAATACTACTTTATATTATAAAGTAGTATTTTATGAGAAGTTTATAATACTAACTTTAATTTAAATTACTTATTCTTCAATTAAGTCCTCGAGCGTCCTTATGAGCACCCGGTGGATCATAAGACATTCAAGCAATGTTAGCGGACGTTCAACAGGTTAAAGTCGTAGTTTTAATTAATAATTATAATAAACTGAAGATTAAACGTAAAAGAAATGCAGAAATTGAATCTAAAATAACATTGTCGTGTCGATTACTTGCAGTTCCGCTCTTTGGCTTGGGAAAATGGCGTGACGGAAGACGCATACCGAGACAAAACAAAATAATTCAATTAATATCTTATAATAGTATGTTGAGGAATTAATTTCTAATAGTTGTAGAAAAATGTTATAGTAATTTTCTTCTGAGTTCACAGACACTTCTGGAATCTAGAGAAACCGGAACCGGGACAATTTTTTCCTGCATTTTAATGAGTCTAAGTACACAATCAGTAGGATCGATCTGCGCTTGCACATGGCCAATCTGAGTCAACGTACCGTGAACAACTTTTTGGCGCGTACATGAATTATAATTAGGGCAGAGGTGAATCACCCTTCGTTGCATATTGTTTTATCTGGATAGCACTTGTGTGTCGAATTCATGTAATGTTGTGACGTTGTGGTTCTTTTTACAGGTGGAATTCTTTCTTTCTTCATCGTGTGATTAGTGCCTAACCTGATGTTAGAGTTTTTATGCCGCAAATGGGCCTCTGACTTAGCATTAGGTACATTCCGTAGAGAAATACCTCTCAGGCATGCCGTCCGTCGGGGCTGCGGGTTGTTCGCAGATACCGCGGCCTCGACATGAAGGGCTAAGAAGGAACATGGGTGGTTTTTAGTCAGTAGAAGTCTGACACTCCCTTTCGCTTCTGCCCAAGAGCGGGAGGGGTTATTTGATGATTTCTCACCCCCCCCAAAAAAAAAAGGCATGCTGGTTTCCTCAAGACGTTTTTCTTTTCCATGTGGAATGGAAAACGTCGGAAAAGGAATGATGATACATGCCAGTGACTTGCACACAATATTTTGGAAGTAGGTTGCATGCCAATTCTAGTATAACAATTTCTGATTGTTGCTTACATGCTGCAGCAAGCTACTTGCACAATTTTGGTTCCTGATTTTATATTTTGGCTTTTTATCATTTCTTAAAAAAATATCAATCAGATGTAGCTATGGAAAGATGAAGTAAGTGAATCGTTGGCTCTCTGTATTGTATCACATCATGAGAACTATAATTAATTTTGTTTCAGAAGTGAGGTTCTAAAAAAGATTCTACTAATCATTCTTGCCTAGTCATGACAACTGGCACTTGGTATGTCTTTATAACTCTCATCACATAGGTACATACTTATGTCTAAAGTCTATATAATTATGTTCAGCAAATTACAGTTGAGCCATAAAAACGGCCACGTGGAACAAGGTCAAATGAAAATATAAAACTATTGAAAATTATAAGGATAAGACTTCAATAGAAATAATTATGTACTTCACAGGAAGAAGTGCGAGTTTATGGGTATAAGTAAATATATTATATATTTTTTTTTTGTAAAAGAGGAACTATGAAATCCTCCAAGTTGTTCCCTACTCAACCCATTTGTGCCACTTGCAGAAAATCTCCCACCTGGACATGAGTAGCCATGGCTGACCTGGCTGGAAGTATTTGAATAGACTCCGAACACAGTTTGGCCGAAGTAAGCAAATCAGGGGAGATTCATAGATGACTCTGCCCTGGAGTGTAAATGTGATGTTGACCAACAAACGATGGGACACTTGATATCGTGTCCTGCCTGTCCAGTTGCCTGTACATCACAGGAGCTGATGGACGCTACTGAAAGACCCCAAACTCGTCGGCAAATTTTGGGCTGACTCAATTAAAATCGTCATCGATATGCTAAGAAGAAGTGAAGTTTCTGTTTAACAGAACCATTGCATAAAAGCATTTAAATTTGCACATAAACCCACTTTCCCGACTTTTAAGTGTACTTTGTATCATCACGGTAATAATTATAAAAATTTATCAATGAACTAGTGTCGTCACTTATCTTTTATAAAGTTCAAGCGATTATAACTTTATAGTTATAATCGCGAACGATAACGTTGGATAATGTTCGTATCATCACGACAGATTCATGTGGAGTTCAACGATTAAGAAGTCAGTAATGCAAAGTAAGACCTAAGTACATTTAGCAAATGAACTTTGAATTATTAAGTAATAATATGACTTCAATTAATTTTTATAATTATTTAGGTTTCTGGACTATTGACGTGCAAAGTCGCGCGTGGACTATATTCATGAACTAGCTGTTGTCCGCGACTTTCGTCCGCGTGAAATTAATATATAAATCGTTGCTGTAGAATGAAAACCACGTATGTCAAAAACGAACTTCTCTCTTCTTTTTTTGTGAAAATCGAATGAAAGCCACATATTTTATAACACGGTGAAACCAATAAATGACTACTAATGCCAAAAAAAATATATATACTACAAAACATTGAGGAAATGAAACATTTTTTTTTTGTTTCCTGTAAAGTTTGGATTCTGGACATACGAGGTTATCATTCTACAGTGACGTAATAAGACTTCCCTATGTGTTCACAAAATCGGATGATTTTGTTAACAATTTCAAAGTTTCTAATATTTTTGTGCCGAACCCTAATACTTTTTCAAAAATGAAAGCGTATGGCTAGCATAAATAAAAGGGATTTTAGTATTATTTATATAATACTAGCTTTTACCCGCGACTTCGTCCGCATAAGTTAACTAACTACTGCCTACCCCCTAAGAACGATGGCGTGATTATTTATAGCCTATGACCATTTCTAGGTTATCATCTATCACCATACCAAATTTCATCAAAATCCATTCAGCCGTTTAGGCGTGAAAGAGTAACAGACAGACAGACAGACAGACAGAGTTACTTTCGCATTTATAATATTAGTATGGATTTACGCTAGTTTCCGTTTTTATGATCGGTAGATATTTGAACGTTTGGCAGCAAAAAGAACGCAGTGGACTGATCTAAATGTGCTGAGTGTCCCCCATTCATTTTTAGTATCAAATGCTCATTATCACCTTATCAGCCCGGAATCACCCACAGCTGGGTCTAGGACTCCCCTGTTTCCCGCGACGTAAAAATATCGTCCACCCAACGAGCTTTAGGACGACCCTGGTTTCTTTGGCCTAATCTTGGCCACCACATGGCCATAGCCTTGCTCCTTCGGCCATCTCTGCGTCTAGCCAAATGTCCTGCTCAGGTCCACTTCTGTCGCACCGCCCAGTCCCCGACATCGTAGACTTTCGTCCGCTGGAGGATTTTGGTATTACGCAAACATCAAATGCTAAACTTACATGAACCAGCCAGTGTACCAGCTGCACGAACGGCGCCAGGATGCCGGCATCGTGCACCTTCTTGATGACCAGCACCGTCAGCGGCGGCTTGTACCACGTCAGCCGCTGCGACGCCGGGTCCTGGATCTGCCTGCAATTTTGAGAGGAAAGTTTTAGTATTTTAGTTGGGGTGTTCATAATGATCACTTAAAGAGAGTAGACACTTTCTGGAACCCTAACACAGCCTGAAGGCGTCATGGCAGACCTCGAAGATGGCGGGATAGTCTGCATAAGACTAGGGACCAGTGGTTCACATTGGCCTAGGATCGAAACAACAGGAAGTCATGGGGAGAGTCCTTTGTCCAGTAGTAGGATGATGCAGGTTAACAGAATTAGTGTTATTTTTTTACGTTAAATGAGACAAGGACATATATTTCTCATAAACAGTAGTAGTACAATAATTCACTTAGAATGAGAAACACTGGTTACATACATATTAAACATTCTTTGAAATGTACGCAATTCGTTAATTTTCGGGCAAATTTCTGACGTAGGTTCTTATATTACAAATAAATTATCAGCCTTGAATTGTTGACTGGAACTGGAGTAAATAAATTATAAAATAATGTAACTATTACAGAAGGTAATTTAAAAAGATTATAAGTAAGTGTTAAGGCCGTTATAATATCGCTGTCAAACAAACAATCGATTGTCAACTTTGTCGATAAAAAATTACTACGTTCTTGTGAGGCGAGGCTTTTTATTTAATTTGATTGAAGTTAACGAGGCATAAAGCGAAATACTTACAAAGAAAATGAGTTCTGAAGAAGAAAAGTCTTTAAATTACTTTGGCGTAAATTCTTTGAATGCCAAGATCTTTTTCGTAAAGGTTTGTATATCCTGCGATTAGTAAAATTGTTGTGCTCGTCGTGCTGGTCACAATATTGTATCTACTTTTATCAAAACAGTGTAATTTTTTGGTTTCGGTTCTTTTTTTTATTGCAAATTGGGCCTGCTCTTGACCTCTATCACGCCTGATGGAAAGCGATGAGGTCTAGGTGTGCTAGATGTGGTGTATGATGGAACGAGCGTGCACAGAAGATGCTCGTTTACTCTAGCTTTAAAGGTTTTGATTTAGTACTCACATAACCATTGCAGAGTTTTTCATTATCCTTCCGCATGGTCCAAACTGCTGTATCGGCGATGGTGCGTTCAGGGACCTCGTCCTTCTGCAAAAATGAAACAGGAATGTCTTTAGTAAACTCACATTTCGCCAGATATGTTTAAGTGTGTCAATAAGGGACGCACCTATTGCCATCGACCGGGCGCGCTATCAGAGTCCGGGGTACTGAGAAATTACAACAACTATTTGCACAACCTGAGACTCGAACCCAGGACCTCATGCTTAGCAGTGGCGCTTGCGACTACTCAACCAATGAAGCAGTCAAAAAACTAAAACAAACCGTTATATGCGTGTGCTAATCTACAGACTATTCTACTGTTTACACTAACGTACAATTTCCATATAATTGAAAGGCACTTGAATTGTTGAAACAAAACACGTCTGGAGCATTATGCATAATCAGCCTATAATGTCCCCACTGCTGGGACTCAGGCCTCCACTCTATGAGAGGGAATGGCATTTATCCGCCACGTGGGCCCAGTACGGGTTGGTACATGTCATATTTAGGCTTTGACTTCTTGGTTCTAGGACATGCCGGTTTCTCACGATGTTTCCCTTTACCGTTTTGAGAGCAGTGGTGATGAAATAAATTACACAAAGTAATGCGACTGCCTGGGTTCGAACCCACGACCACTGGGCCACCGCTGTTCCCTCGTCTTGAGACTTTATGACATTTACTGAGAGAAGAAGATTGAAGACATGGAGTCAATCTTCTTCTTCGTCCTTTATATTAATTTTATTATAACTATCTAGACAAAACAACAGTGTGTTCCTAAAGAATAAATTAATACATAAACATATATGCACTAAGTTATGTGACGTAATATAAAATCACACGTGAAATAATCGTGACTACATAATGGATCGCAAAAAAACAAAATACGACCTACAGTGTCAAGTCAACGTTACTAACAATGGTGAACTTTTGAATATTCAATATATAAAGAATATTTTAATCAAAGATCTAAAGAAAAAGAAAAAGTATAAATAGGTCTGGCTGGGAGCATATACCGTGGTTTTATAATAATGTTTAGTAAAAAAAAATATAGTTACAGCTCACAGACTGAGATTTGGACGCTCAATAATTTTAGATCTTTAATGAAAATATTTGATTCAGCATTTTTTTCAGTTTTCAGAGATTTTTGCATGTTCCATAATATTTTTATTTA
This sequence comes from Diarsia brunnea, assembly GCA_949774965.1. Classification (NCBI taxonomy): domain Eukaryota; kingdom Metazoa; phylum Arthropoda; class Insecta; order Lepidoptera; family Noctuidae; genus Diarsia; species Diarsia brunnea. The sequence continues at coordinate 13,352,156 of OX459013.1, read as the reverse complement.
TTTATTTAGCCAGCCAAGTCTTTTGAATATATCAATGCCTAGTTACCCACAAGTTTACCAGAATAATAGGGTAGTTGACAAAAAAAATCTAATTAGTCCGTCAGATAGATTTCCAAAAAATATTAGACACGTATTTTTTCTTTTTAACGTAAACAATATATGAAGACGCTACAGTGCTTCAAAAAGTCGCGCGACGTCACAGTTTGGTACATTTTTTACCAGAAAGAGACGTCACCAGCCCCCACTCACGATCTTTGACACGTTTTTTTTTTGTCAATTTTTATTAATTTGATAAAACAAAAAACACGTACTTATCCAAAATATTTTTCGATAATCTAACAGACGGGCTTAATAAAATCATATTTTTTAAGTCATTTTACTACCCTATTGTAACAAGTTTAATTTCATCTTTTCATCCGCAAAGTGGCATTCCGACCGTAAGGTAGCGGCGACTTTAGCACATGTACCAGGAATGTGACCGGTTATTTTGTGTCATTATTGGTTTTATAAATGTTAAATTGAAAATTTTAAAATACTAGTTTTTACCTGGGATTTTGCCCGCGTATTAGTTCGGAAGTTTTCACACGTCATCCCGTGTGAAAACTTCTACTAATGGAATACAAGTTCTATTGCCTATCCTAGCCAGTGTTATTCGGTGGCTAATGAGCTTGCCGTATTGTTCCTATTCCTGCTTATCATATTCCTCCGCTATTATTTTCTCATTAATTTCGTTGCGAGATTCAAGACAGCTAAATTGAATCTCTGGGACTTCGTCGAGCTTCCTTGTCTCGATGCTTTTCTAGTGGTCGCCACTGCTGATTCTGGTTTTCCGGAGTTACAGTAGTTAGGAAATAGTGTGGTAGGCTTCCCCCGCCAAAAAGGCTATCAGACTGTTATGAAACATTAATATCATGAAGAAGATCCATTCAACCGTGTGTGAAGAAGTTTAGGACAAAGTTAATTTCACATTTAACGATGTGTAAGTAATTGTTTTTTCTAAGAAGTGTTTCTGCGCGCAAAATGGTTAGGTAAAATTATTCATAGATGTTGGAAATTAATTGTTTATTTTACCTACAGTTTTTATGGTCTTTTGTTTGGTAATTTGTTTTGAAATATTGCTTTGAGATCAAAAGTCATTCACCGGGAAGTACCGAACTAGGATATTGGTTTATTTCACATCTCTTCGAATGTATGGTTTTAGGACATACTCGTTTCTTCACTATCTTCATTTTATTATTTGTCCACTAATACAGTCCAGACCCAAATTGGTCGCAGCAAGGCGAACCTGTTAAGGCTAGGTATTCCTGATTTTATCTTACTTTACATACTTCGATTCAATATTAAACAAAGAAATAGTGTTTGTTGAAAGCCAAAAAAAAAATACATATTATAGTTGACTATAATGTACATTGATAATTAACGGTTCAAAACATGATATCGAAAACTTTACTCGATCAAAAAAAAATCCGAAGATGAGGCCAATTCGATGTTTTTTTAATGTTTTTCTTATTGTTCTTGAAGCATTTGAAAGTTTTAGTTCCAAAAATAATTTCAAAGAAAAGTTAATAACATTTAGAACAATAATCAACGGTTACATTTTGCAAAATAGTTTAATTATTTTAATAATAAATTATTAAATAATAAAACGGCCCGCGTACGTGGCTTCAGCGGGCCTTGTCGAGGTAAGACCATGTCCGTTTTGCTGGCGTACGGCTGTCCCGCTGATTTATCGAACGATTTATTGATATAACGTAGTGTAAAATATTTAAGTAAGTTAACCGCCGACGCAAGAACGACGGGGTGTTATAAGTTTAACGTCTCTGAGTGTGTGTGCGTCTGTCTGTGGCATCGTAGCTTTCAAACGGATGAGCCGATTTTGATTTTGTTTTTTTTTTTGTTTGAAAGTTGAATTAGTCGGGAATGTACTAGCTATGTTTGATGAAAATCGGTCCAAGATGGCCGCCGCCACAAAATGATGGTCATATATTTTTTCACAATTCCCTCAATGTGGGTATCAAATGAAAGGGCTGGACTAGTAGAACACTATACACTATGACAAATTTCAAATCCAAGATGGCCGCCACCACAAAATGGCGGGTTACATATTTTTTCAAAACTCCCTCAATATGGGTGAAAGGCGCAGGCTTTTTCAGCACAGCGCTACGCCTGACTTTGTAGACTGCAAACCATAGGTAGATTTCAGGATGATAAATAAAAGACGATTTCTTCATATAAATGCTGCGATGTGGAGTGTAGGTGCGTGTAGAGTGTAGAGGAGAGATGAACGTTTCTTCTGTTGTGTGTTGTCAGCAGCGGTCGAGCGAATAATGAATGTGTGAATTTAGACGTGCTGTTTATATAATATTTCACCTTAGCGCCACGCGCGGCAGTGATAAAATGAGGCAACTTATGACGAGCCAATCAGAGGCGACTAATATTCATGCATGTGTGTGAGTGTATGTAAAGCAGCTTTATTTACTTAAATGAGTTTCAAACATGCAGTTATTTACTTGCTAATGTTAAAATCTAATACATATTAGGTTGAAGTTAGACTTACAAGGTCATATCTTTATATATCTAGGCTATATCTTTACATTATCCACGTTTTACATGTACATAACGAGTTGAACATTAATAACTTATGTGCTAGGCACCAAACAGTAAACAAAATAGTTTCTTTACGTTAATATGTGAGCAATAAGGTTCTTATAATCTTATAAATGGTTAAAACTATGTCAACAAGGACTTAATAACATAAATAACAAGTTTACATGGCTGTAATTCACATGTATCTTTCCTTATATCTAAGCTGTTATTTACAGTCTCCCCCTCGTGCGCAAGCACCAAAAACGTTTTTTTTTTTTTTAGTCCGCTGTGGAGATCAAGATGAGGCGAGAGGCTGGGCGACGAAGTAATCCAGCTGCTGTTCGTATTTCAGTTACTCGTACTCGTCCATCTGGGCCTGGGTAGACTTTCATTACCTCTCCTCGAGGCCACACTCCTCTGGGCATCGTGCCGTCACATATAATGACGATGTCGCCGACCTTTAGGTTTTTATGTTGAGGATTGCCGCTGGATCGGGGCATCAAGAGAGGCTTGTATTCTGCCGTCCATCTTGCCCAAAAGGCATCGGCTAATGCTTGAGTAGCTTTCCAGGAGTGAGTATTCAGCTGTGCGTCTTTAAATGAACCAAAGGGTGACATCCCACTTGAGCGCCCCATAAGGAAGTGATTGGGGGTCAACGCTTCTTCGTCTAAGTTGGGATTCACCGGGGTCAATGGCCTCGAATTTACCACGTGTTCAGCTTCTAATATTAACGTGTGTAATATGTCGTCAGGAGGAAACCTTTCTTTCAGGGTGACTCGTAATGCTGTTTTTACTGATCTAACCATTCTTTCCCAGGCGCCGCCCATGTTTGGGGCACCGGGTGGTATCTTCTTCCAGGTGATCAGCTTCTCAGATGCGAAAGCTCTTAAATCGTGGTCATTGCTTTGCATGGCTTCAGCTATTTCCTTTTCAGCGCCAACGAAGTTGGTTCCGTTGTCGCTATATATTACCGTCGGCGTGCCGCGGCGAGCTATCATCCTGCGCAGGCTCATGATCATGGAGGAGGCCGAGAGGGATGTGGCCACCTCCAGGTGCACTGCTCGTGTGGTGAGGCATGTATATAGCGCGCCCCACCTTTTCTCTAGCCTTCGCCCGACATTGACGTGCATGGGCCCAAAATAATCCACCGCGGTAGCTGTGAAGGGCGGTTGGTTTTGGGCCAGCCTTTCAGCTGGTAAGTCGCCTAAGGGGATTTTTGAGGGGATTCCCCTATAGGTCCGACACCATTGGCATTTGTTGCAAATGTAGCGTATAACGCCGCGCAGTCCTATTATATGGTAGCGTTGTCTCAGCTCATTCATGACAGTTTGATGGTTGCCGTGGTTGAAGGTTGTGTGCGTGTGATGCACCAACAGCTGAGTGAAGCCTTCTTTGGCGTGTAGGACTGGCAGGTTGTGCTTTTCCTTTATTCTGCTGTCTAGACACAGGATACCGTTGCGGTCGGTCTTCACGGAGAGCTTGTAGAACGGGGACTTCTTCGGTGGTCGCCGCCCAGCCTCAATCGTCGTGATGTCTTCGCCGAACGAGTTATATTGGCTCCTTCTTACTAGCAATAGTTCAGCTAGTTTTATATGGTTTGGTGCAAGTTCTTTACTTGTGATTCTTTTGAGTAGTTTGGCTTTGAATACCTCGGCGGCGAGCAGAACGGTGGCAGCAACACGTACTAATCGAGTGTATTTCGAGAAACGTTCTATCTGCGGTAAATAATCGCTAACGTCATGCCTAATAATCACATGGACTTGTTTTAAAACTCTTTCCTCCCCTGAAGGGGGTGGCGGCGCCGCGGCTCGCTTTTCCTGCGGCCATGATGCGGGGTCGCCCTTTATGAACTCGGGTCCAGAAAACCATCTATGATTCGAATCAAAATCGATAGGAATGCCCTTGGTCGCGTCATCCGCGACGTTATCAGCACTGGGCACCCATCGCCAGTTAGCTGGAGTAGTTAGGCTTTCGATTTCAGCCAGTCGATGAGCTACAAACGACTTGAATGTGCGCGGGTCTGATTTTATCCAAGCTAATACGGTTTTAGAGTCTGACCAATAATGGCATTTTAGTATTTTATAATCCGACTCCCGCTTGACTGATTCAGCCAGTCGACTGCCTAACACTGCAGCCTGAAGTTCTAGGCGGGGTATTGAAATAGGTTTCAGCGGAGCCACTTTGGCTTTACCTGCTATCAGTCGTGATGTTTTAGTACCGTCCGACTTTGTACTTACGAAATAAATCGCGGCTGAATACACTTTTTCACTTGCGTCACAGAAAATGTGTAACTCCCCTTCGTTAGGGGTTGTAGCGGGTACGTATCTGTCTATTTCTAACCTTTTCAGCAATTGTAAGTTTTTAATAAATGATGACCACGTCACGTGATGCTCGGTTGTGATGGGGTCGTCCCAGTCTATCCCACTGCGCCATACTTCTTGTATAAGACATTTACCTATCATCGTAATCGGCGAAACTAATCCTAGTGGGTCGAATACCGACATGACCGCGCTAGTTACCTGTCGCTTGGTAGGCAGAGTGTCACCTTGTATGACGCTCGCGGGCGTGCTTCTTAAGTTGACGTTAAAACCTAACGTATCGCGTGCGTGGTTCCATATCAGGCCTAATGTTCGTTCTGTATCGCTTTTCCCTAGCGTGGTCGAATCGCTACTGCGTGTATCGGTGACGTTACTTATTACTTCGGGCACGTTCGATGCCCATCCGCGTAATTCGAAAGATGCGTCTAAGTGGACCTTGTACATAGCGTCTATCACTTTTTTCGCTTCGCTTTCGCTGTCGAACGCGCCTAGGTAATCGTCCATATAAAAGTTACGTACCGTGGCTCTCGCGACCTCGGGATATTGTTGGCCGTGATTGTCTGCGTTTTTATTTTTAACATAGATGGCGGTGCACGGAGAGGATGCCGCCCCGAATATTAACGACGTCATTCGGTACTCTTGCGGTGGTCCTACCCTATCTTCACCCCTCCATAAAAATCGTAAACTATCACGGTCTTGCTGAGCGATTTTGACCTGTAAAAACATTTCTTTTATGTCGGCTACTACTGCAATTTTACCTTCTCTAAACCTAATTAACACACCGAATAGCGATTGTAGTAAGTCAGGACCTGCCAATAACGCGTCATTTAGGCTTTTTCCCCCATACTTAGCTGCTGCATCGAACACCAGGCGTACTTTACCCTTCTGCGGATGCACTACTGAAAAGTGCGGTAAGTACCAGCTGCGTGGCGATGTAGCTGGGGTATCTACCCTTTCGGCGTAGCCTGCTTTCAACAAGTTATTTACCTGCTTGCTATATTCGGTTTTTAAGTTTGAGTTTTTATCTAATTTATTTTCTAAATTATACAGACGACTGAGAGCTTGTTTTTTATTATTCGGCATTACCTCATCGTCTGTACGCCACAGTAATCCCGTTTCGAACCTATTAAAGCTTACTTTTTTACAAGTTTCTTCTAAGACCGCTAGGGCGCGCTGCTCGGGGTCAGACGTTGGCCGTCGTGGCTCTATTCCTAGCGATTCTAAACTAAAAAAATTTCTAATAAGCTCTAACGCGGGGTCGTCTGTTGACGTAGGCCGTACGTGATTAATCGACGCTACGGTACTGCGTGGACGTGCGTCTTGCCCGTGCAGCACCCATCCTAACTTGGTTAACGATGCTACGGGCTGGGTCTTTTGGCCGACACGTAATTGTCTGGACGTAATTAAATGCCAGTTGTCCTGGCCTATTAAAATAGTCGGTTTTCCCAACTCGTAGCACAGTTCATCCTCTAATTCCGCTAGGTGGCTGCACTGTCGCACTACGTCTCTGCTTACCTCCTGTGGAGATAGATTTAAATTTCCTATGGTGTTCGCACTCATAGTTTCTAAGTTTCTGCTACATAAACCGCGGATCGATAATTTAACGTGACACGAGTCTGTGTCGTCTATACGATTACCTCCCACCCCCTCTAGCGACAATAGCCGGCCGCGACTTCTAGGTATTACGCTGTCGGCCACGCCTCGTTCAACAAGCGTCATGGTTGAACCTTCATCAAGTAAGGCGTAGGTGGCCGTCGAACCTATCGGACCGCTTAACTCGACCGGAACTATTTTTAGGTAGGTATTAGAAGTATGTATATGATTTATCGAGCTTACATTACCGCGGGTAGGCAGAGTTGTATTGTCGCTGCCGTGTAGCATTTTATGATGCGACGCTTCGCACCCGTTTATTCCGCATGGTACGTATTTACATCTAAACGTTCGTATGTGCGAGTTATTCAAGCACCTAAAACATAACTTATCACGTTTAGCCGCGTCCCACCGTTTACTAATGGGTAATTTCGCGAAGTCTGCACACTCGGCGGCGGTGTGATTTCCCGCGCAAATTACACATTTTTTACTTATCTCTGCCGACGACTCGTTATTTGGTCGTGATGGGCGTGGCTTCTGCGATTTCGACCCCTGTTTTTTCGTGTTTGGTTTATTAACAGTGGCGACCGTTTTGCTTGATTTTTCCTCGATTTCTGACTCATCACATGAGGAGTCAGAGTCCTCGTTTTGTTGACGCGTTTGTGGGCGCTCGCGGGCCGCGTTCACCGCGCGCGGTTTTGTTCGATTCTTTCTTTCGTCTCGCGCTGCGTCATAGGCGAACATGGCACCGCACTGGTCGGCCATGATGTTCAGAAATCGAGATAACAACTCTAGTTCCGGCGCCCCGGTGCGCTCTGATCGGAACTCGTACCATTTATATTTTAGTATTATACTGAGTTTATTTACGATTCGACTCACTAACTCAGGTGAATACAGATATTGCGGTTGGTTGAGTGCTTTTATCGCCGCTACTGTATTGGCTACTTTGCTCGCGAAACTACTAACATTGCGCCCGTCTTCGCTCATGTGGGGCATGCGTTTAATGTTTTCGAGTTCTGATAGGACGAGTAATTCCGGTCGGCCGTAACGTCTTTCTAACGTGTCCATAACTTCATACGGATCCGATACCGTGAATAATAATGCCCTAACGGTTTCGCGGGCTGCACCTTTTAGTGCTTTTCTTAAGCGGGCTACGTTTTGTACGTCAGAAAACATGCCTACTGTGTCGCTAAAGACCGATCTGAAAGCCATCCACTCGGCAATCGCCCCGTCGAAGTGGGGTAGTTCGTGGATAAACTTGGGAGCCGCGGAGTCTGATTTATTGGAATTTACCGCTTGCAATATCGCGTTGGCCAGCATCGCCATGTCGTTGCTATTACTCGACATGTCGTTTCCAACGCGTGGTTCGTTCCTACATGTAGTGGGTGATCGCGGCGCCTGTCCCGGGACTTGGGTATTATCTAGTATTGCTGGCCCTTCTGCTACGTACTGTTCCGAAATCCAGCCTTTAACACGCGACTCTTCAACTCTTGGCGAACGCTCCGCGTCGTTAGAGCTTTCCAGTTCGACCCTGGCTATTTCTAATCGACTTAAGGCAACTGCGGATGCCGCCTGAGCCCGTGCTAATTCGGAATTATGTAACTCTAGCTCGGCTTTTAACATAGATAATCGGCTACATGCCCTATCCGTGGGAACATTGACTACGGTGCCCGTTGCACTCCTAACTAATGCATTATTTAAATCATCGACTTGCGCGGACCTATTTATGACTATTTGCTCTTTACGTGATGTGCTGCTGTCACCGCTCGTATCCTCTATGCTGGTGCCTTTACTCCACGTATTTGATTCGGTCGACGTTGTCTGACCGGACGCCGGCGTGGCGTCTGTAGCAGGCGTAGATTTGCCTGAACGCAATACACGTGCGTCATTCATTGCGCACGAGGGTCCCTAATCCTACCAATTACTTAGATTAACACTTCACTTTATCACTTTCACTTGCACTGTTCTTCTTGATGTGACGCCTACCTTGCCTATCTGCCTGACGGACTTCTAACGTGGGGATGCCGTACAGAATAGGAATGTAAAGGAAAGGAAGGTAGGAACCTCCCAGCAGAGGGCGTGGGCGCTCACGGGTGCATCAAAATATGGCGGGAAAACCACGTTTGTCGTTGCGTGCCAACTTGTGGCCCCAGAACGTTCCAACACCGTACCGGCGGGGTCTGACTTTAACACCAGGGATGGTGCGTGGAGAGGTCAGGTTTCTCCGCTGTGCCTCCGTACGATATATAGGCCGTTTAACACCGCTAGGTGGCCACGTACGTGTGAAGGTGATTGCTTCCAAGTAATTAGCAGCGGTTAGGCAAAACCGACTACTAACACTCGCGCGTACTTGTTTCTTTCTTGAATTAAACCGGAACTTTTCTTTCTTGAAAGATTCGTGCAGAGAACTTGATAACTTCTTGCTTGAATGACGAAAACTTGACTTTTCTTTCTTGAAAGCTTGACACAGTGATCCGGCCGAGAAGGACCATTGAAAGGCGCAGGCTTTTTCAGCACAGCGCTACGCCTGACTTTGTAGACTGCAAACCATAGGTAGATTTCAGGATGATAAATAAAAGACGATTTCTTCATATAAATGCTGCGATGTGGAGTGTAGGTGCGTGTAGAGTGTAGAGGAGAGATGAACGTTTCTTCTGTTGTGTGTTGTCAGCAGCGGTCGAGCGAATAATGAATGTGTGAATTTAGACGTGCTGTTTATATAATATTTCACCTTAGCGCCACGCGCGGCAGTGATAAAATGAGGCAACTTATGACGAGCCAATCAGAGGCGACTAATATTCATGCATGTGTGTGAGTGTATGTAAAGCAGCTTTATTTACTTAAATGAGTTTCAAACATGCAGTTATTTACTTGCTAATGTTAAAATCTAATACATATTAGGTTGAAGTTAGACTTACAAGGTCATATCTTTATATATCTAGGCTATATCTTTACATTATCCACGTTTTACATGTACATAACGAGTTGAACATTAATAACTTATGTGCTAGGCACCAAACAGTAAACAAAATAGTTTCTTTACGTTAATATGTGAGCAATAAGGTTCTTATAATCTTATAAATGGTTAAAACTATGTCAACAAGGACTTAATAACATAAATAACAAGTTTACATGGCTGTAATTCACATGTATCTTTCCTTATATCTAAGCTGTTATTTACAATGGGTATCAAATGAAAGGGCTTGACTAGTAGAATACTATACACTATGATAAATTTCAAATCCAAGATGGCCGCCACCACAAAATGGCGGGTTACAATTTTTTCAGAACGCCCTCAATGTGGGATTGTGGATATCAAATGAATGGGTGTGATTTGTGTATTACGAAATTGGTTGTTTGGAGGGGGTGTGGATAGTTTTCGGGGCGGGGATGAATTTATTGAATTCAGCGAACATATCCGAGTGGGGTATCAAATGAAAGGATTTGATTCAGTAGTATGGTGGGACACGATTTCGCCTACCACCTACCTACCACCTGCCTAGCACCTGCCTGCCACCTGCCTACCATCTGCCTGCCACCTGCCTACCATCTGTCTACCACCTGCCTACCAGCTGCCTACCACCTACCTACCACCTACCTACCACCACCAAATAAATAAGATAAGGGCAGGAGAATGATGATGAGTATAGATAATAAAGACTAAAGAATATAGGTATTTTCCTGTGTATTGTAATGAGTTATTATTATTTCTTCCTAACTACATAACGTCACTGTAGAATGATAACCTCGTATGTCCAGAATCCAAACTTTACAGGAAACAAAAAAAATGTTTCATTTCCTCAATGTTTTTGTAGCATATTATATTTTTTTGGCATTAGTAGTCATTTATTGGTTTCACCGTGTTATAAAATATGTGGCTTTCATTCGATTTTCACAAAAAAAGAAGAGAGAAGTTCGTTTTTGACATACGTGGTTTTCATTCTACAGCAACGATAAGTAATTATAAATTACTAGTGCCTATATAGGGTGTAAAAGTACCCTTAACGCCAACGAAGGGCATTTGTTCTCCCCACCACTGAGATAATATTTTTGTTCTAGACCATACCTGGGAACCTCCTAGTTACGGAGATATTGGGGGTCAAAGTTCCGAATTTTTCACAGTTGTTTTTGTAAATACTAGTGGTTTTAACTTTACTTAAATTACCTCCATGACCCGTTTACTATCCAAAGCATCCACTAGCACAATGTTTTAAGAGTGCTACTTTGAGTTTTACCGTAAAATGTGATTTCTGACCCAAAAAAAAAGTCATTTCCCAGCAAAAATTTTTGCGTGGGGGTACTTAGTTTGATGTACAGAATGCTTGGTTGACGGATGCGTGAAGCGTTCGTTTACACTCTGTATAATATGAATTCCGTAAAACAAAGTTGAAAAAAACCTACTGCTACAATTTTATATTATACTGTGGCTCAAGGCGGGGTCAGCGAGTTCATTTAAAATGTGCGTTTGGGAGACTTGCAAAAGCGTAGGTAACTAATAGCTAAATGCCTGCTGCGCTCGAACAACCTGCCCTTAAGGTGGAAACTCAATAATGACTCTGCCCTTTTTTTTTGGCGGGTGGAAAATCATCAAATAACCCCTCCCGCTCTTGGGCGTAGCGAAAGGGAGTGTCAGACTTGTACTGCCTAAAAACCACCCATGTTCCTTCTTAGCCCTTCATGTCGAGGCCGCGGTATCTCTTGCGAACAACCCGCAGCCCCGACGGGATGACTCTGCCCTGGACTGTAAATGTGGTGGCGTGTTCCACAAACGATGGGGCTCTTAATGTGTTGTTCTATTGTTTGCTCACCACAAAAACTGATGGACGCTACCAAAAGTGCCAAGCAAGTAGCTCAGTTCTGGGTCGATATAGTTTAGATTACCTATGGCAATCTAAATTGTGTTTACTATTACTATTGTCGACAGTCGATACTCTTAGAATAAGAAGTTAAGAAAGAACTTCTGTATTTACTAACAGCCAGCAAACTTGCATTTATTTGTAATATTATACAGATACATTACACATACATTACATGACTGATGTCATATTATTGCAATTAATATTTTTTTTTAGTGTACTAGAATTATTATAAAGATTTCTGCCTGTATACCGTATATGTACTATGTTATTTAAAAATAATATTAAGTAAATAAAAACACACGTATAAAAAATAACAAGCACAAAATACCTGAACGTATGTACTATAAAGCTTCCATTGATAGCTGGACGTATGTCACAACGGAGTCAACATAACGAACTAAATACACAGACACGAACCACGATGGTGCTACACATAGTAATTTATTTTATTCACATACAGGCAGTTCGCATTTGTTTTGCTTATATTAATGTAGTAAGTATTTAAGCATAACCTGCTTACGTTTTTTTCAATCTTTTTTTGTTATTGCTTTAAAACATAAATTTTCCATTTAAATTACTTGCCTATTATTTAAAATAATTAAAAAGATATGTTGCTGTTTTTTGTTGCCAAAAAATAAAAATAAACAGGTGATACAAAACAAGTTATTATACGCTACTTTTACAAAACATTGGCTTATAAATAAACATGATGATAGTAATATCTTTGTAAACTCGTATTTAACTAGGTACCTATATCTATGTTTATGTTACAATAAATGCTAACGTAAACGCCATACCACCATTTTTAATCCGGGGTGGTAATATGGTAAATATCGTTAGGAGCTCGTGGCTTAATAAGAACTGCCACTCGGGTTGATCTTTAGGTAAAGCTGTGCTTGCCTAGGTCGGTCTGTGAATGGGTGACCGCCCGACATACCGAGTTTCCTCCGTGCCTCGGAAAGCACGTTAAGCTGTTGGTCCCGGCTGCCATAATTATATAGATCTTTGGCAGTCGTTACAGGTAGTCAGTGAACCCGAAAGTCTGACAACCAGTCTTAACAAAGGGTATCGTATTACCCAGTATTAACTGGGTTGTAGAGGTCAGATAGGCAGTCGCTTCATGTAAAATACTGGTATTCAGCTTCATCTGGTTAGACTGGAAGCCGACTCTAACATAGTTGGGAAAAGGCTAGGCAGATGATGATGATCGTTATAGAAGGCACTTATATTATAATAATATCTTTAATAAAAACACTTGAACGCATCTGAGATTCTTCAAGTACATAATAGAGTTAACAAGTCATAATACTAAATACTTATAATAAAATTGTTATCCTTGAGGTATATTTCCGCATTCATAGATTACGTATGAAAAAACATTACTTAGTTTTGGTTAATTTTGTAATTATAGTTTTTTACATTTTAATGAGCTAAGTTAGGTAAGCTGGGAATTTTAATGTTGATTAAAATATCACTTTTTTTAGACTTCATATTATTGCGAATGTTTCATCGTCAGCATTATCATTATCCTATTCATATACCTACTATTTTATTTGGGGTCGGTACAGCATTTCTACTTTTTTTTTGTTTTAGGTCCATAAGTACCTGTGTCATATTACATGCCTGATGAAAAACGCTGGATGAGGTCTATGATAGAACGAGCGTGCCCAGAAGATGTCTGTTCACTGATTGGCTGTGCGCATAATAAACGTGGAGGAGATAATAATATCAACCAATTTCTTCTTCCATATTTCTCTAATAATCGTTATCTCACGATTTAACCCCCTATGGCACACACCTTTCACACAGTCCATCCATCGAATGTTAGTAACTAAGAAACTTTTAACAACACACTGTACGTCATTTCACGGCTGTAAATACAAAACATTATGCACAAGAACTAAAGTATTAACCTTATTGACATTATTAATGAGCAAAACATGACAGTCAGCACGAAATCGTCTTCAAAGAACGTGAACGAAGACAAACAAAAAGGATTCATAAAAAAAGTGTGTACCTACACATATAAACACATAATTACTGTAGCTATTTATAGTGTATCTGTGCAGCAATATACAAGATAATTGTCTTTTTATGGAGGAAAAAATCCAAAACGCAAAGAAACAATAGAAATAATTAAAAAAAAAAAGTTCAACGACACTGGGAAAAGTGCAAGTTCATGAACGTTGTTTCTTGAAGCAATATGAACGACGATCATAGCATAGTATAAAGAGAAGGGAAGTAGGTTATCTCCGGCCCAATCCGCGATACAATTGCCTACTGTCTTAGGGTTGTCACTTTTAGATAAATTTTAATTTATATTATTGTATTGTCCGGGTACAGAGTTTGTGAGGCCGATTTTATCTAAACGATGAAAGAAACAGCGACGGGCCAGCAACAGGCGGCGCGGGGCGGTGATGAGCACGAGTAAACGGTACCTAGCTTACTTATCAGTAACCTTTTTTACTATCGTACTATCACCAATTCAATATAAATAATAACACACATATCTCTGTATAACTAATTCAGTGAGCATTAGTAAATAAAGTTCAACAATGGTTTTCCTAACAAATAGAGAAATGTATTTAAGATTCAGGGCAGCATTATTTATCAAAAAAAAGGATAAAATAAACCGGCCGGCGCGGCGGGGTGGTTTGGGCGCGGCTGTCCGCGCTTCGCTCGCAACGCAACCGCATAAACAGCGGCAACGTCAAGTCGCGGTACCGACTTTTTATGTCGCCACTAGATGGCACAGGCGGTAACATAGACTAAGAGCTTGTGTTTAAATTATTTGCTTATTAGTTTATACATATACTAGTATATCATTTTTTTTAAATAGGCATAATGTAATATTTTTACACACAAAGGACCATATTTATTTTTAATTAATACAAACATAAATAATACAAACATATCTATAGAATCACACATTTATTACAAAATTACAAATTAGCTACAGAAAAATACTTTCTTCGGTTTCGACTATTACGAAACGCCTTGTTATTAAACTTTAATGTGTAATATATCCGCATCCTTATAAATAACTTTTGCAAATATAATTTTGGAAAGCATGGGCAGGGCGGTGAAATTCTGGAATCGATGAATTATTAAGACACCCAAACACACAGCAATACGTTCTCCTGCGATTATCAGACATTTTGGTTTTATTTAGCGGTGCCGAAAAGCCGCGACGCACGAACCTCGTGCAGTGTTAGCCCCGACTGGCGCACTGAGAAACGGGTCGAGATTTTGTTAAAGTGTGCGTGCGTCGATGCATAGATACTATGGCGCACACATACAAGCCGCGCGCGGTGCGTTTGTATGAAGATAACCTACTTCCCTTCTCTTTATACTATGATCATAGCGAAGCGAAGTCACGATCATCACAATAAAATTGCTATAAGAGCATGGAAGATCCTGGTCAATCAATGCAGGTGGAGAAACAACATAACATAACATCACGCCTGTAAGGGAACGTTCCAGTATTACGTAACGCAACTTTTGGATACTTTTGATCCCTTCACTTCCATGTAACACACCGTAACATTTTTCTGTACCTCCCTCCCCCTAGTGAAATGTTCCGTACCCCCCTCCCCTCCCAACCCTGTAACGCACCGTAACGTTTTACAAGACCCCCCTCCTCCAAAATTCGTTACGTAATACTTGATCGCTCCCTAATCACGTTGAGGTCCTGATGACAAATACAAATTATTTGAAGATATCCATGTCTCAGTGAGAAATAAGGACATTCAGGCATACAACGCACTCACACACTGTTCTCACATCAGTACACCTGTAATTGACAAAGGGTTAGGCATAGGTGTACTTAAATAGTACACCCACATTTCGCAAGTTATGTGTAAGCCAAAGAAACGAGGGGAATCAAAGTAATTCTTTCCGTAACAACACTAGCAACTTCATACAGACACAGTGTCCATCAACAATGTATCAGGCATGGACACAACTTTACAATCATTATAATTTGATGATGCCTTGATGAGTTTACCCATTCACCTGGGTATTGTAGTTAATATTTTATTTATAACCTCAATATTGTTTACATGTTTAATCGATGCTTTACGAGTTTTTATTATAAAATTTATGTGTGCATTAAAACAATACAATTAAAGTGTTACACGTGTTTCTATCAATCGTGATGAGTACCTATTAAATTATCTTAATAATATGGTGAATTAGCTATGCCTCTCCTATTATAAAAATATTACTTCCTTTTTTGGTTCAGGTTTTGTTAATAATTTAAAGGGATTTAATTTTTTGAAGCGAATCCTAATCATTTTTCTAAAATAAAAGTAGCCTAAGATACTCGCTATAATATCAGCTATCTGTCAGTAAAAGTTCCGTAAAGATAAGTCACGCCGTTTTGGAAATTAACCGCAATAAACAGCGTGATTACTGATGACTCAATCTCATCTACCCAGGTGATGAGATTGGAAAAAAGTTTCATCATCTTCTTGTGAAGAAAGTCATTTTTGCACCTTCAAACAGTTAATTTTTTAAACAAAAATAGCGAGACGATGAATTGACGAATATTTGCAGCATCATTATGATTACATCAAAAGGGAATTAAATTGGCATTAAATCAATTAAAACATTTAGGTTCCACAACGTCAGTAAAATCTCAACAACGCCGGACTAGGCGTGCCATGATTAAAAATATTAACAGAAAAGAAAAGGTTAATCCTAAAAAAAGGTTTATATTTTCTAGAGATTCTATATTTAGTGACAGACCACCATATTTGGAAAATTGGCGAGGAGAATCGAACACAAACCATCACCTCAAGAAAGATGATGAAATAGTATTTATTAAAAACGGAAATGTAACTTCAGGTTATTTCAATACATGTGTGCCTTCGATTCGGCAATTTTTACCCGACTACGGCGAAGCCAAAAGGAAGGGTAATGATTTTGGCAGACTATGTATATATGTATGCTTGTATGTTCCACCATAGTGCCTAAACGACCGAACGGATTTTAATAAATGAGGTGTCAATAGATTCGTAAGAACAGTTCGGGTGACATAAATTATATAATTTTATAAAAAAAAAATTATGACTGAATATAAATGTCAGATTCTTACCTCGAAAAAATTTAATTGAGATAATAGTAGCGGCCAATTATTTTCGGTCATACCGTCTTAGTTTTTTTTTGCAACAAATTCAGGAAAAGAGGTGTGTATAGTAACAAATTACAACTAATTCCTGGCAAAGTTTCATCAAATTTTATGAGGTGGCCGCGCGGTTAAAATGGACATGAGTAGAGTATTTATTGGATGTTTCAAGGAAGTACATTTTGAAGTTATCGATAAAAAAATATGGCACACTTGACGACAAGTTTTTGATGTATTTGTTTATCGCTGAGATGATATTGTGAAGTTATAAATACGGTCATCTGATATAACACTCAGATAAACTGTTTTGGTCTCCAAACTACCTGTCTGTTACCAAAAGGTTTTTTTTTCGTACTTTGCTCCATTGAATGAGTTTTTAAGAATGCCGCATCCGCATTATTATTCCTTAAGGTCGACAGATTTGGATTTTGAACCCGAGAGCTATGGCAATGATTTTGGTGTTGATGATTTTAATCAATACGTGATTATGTTATGTGGTTTGTGCTTTAACATCGACTATCAACTTAATCATTTTCTTTTAAAAATCTGTGACAGCGCATAGGATAAACTGCTGGCTTTAGAAGCCTGATCTTACACAGCAGTTCTTTCTATAACAAAGTTACAGAGATGAGATCTATGGAAAGATATTGTTTCTCATTCGGAAAGCCCATTAGAATGATGGACGTAAGTTTGTTTGTCATTTCTGTTGATCGGAAATCCCAATATTTTTTTATGTAGTTAATATTGTGAAGTTTTCCCGTATACGGTATACCCCATACGGGAAAACTGCACAGCTAGAAAAACCAGGAAGACCAAAGTTAGAAACTAAAGTGTGAACTTACAAATAATACAATGAGTATGGGAAACATTGACCGTTCAAAAATACTCAAAAACTGTATCAATAAGATAGTGCATTTAATCAAGATAGCCTCAAACACTTGACAACACGTATTGATAAGGAACTGTCACATGCGGAACAACTAACATGATTGTCACCCACAAAATTATTGTTTATAATATTTATTATCCGCCTGTGGTTTGTGACATAGTTTTTATGATATTATTTATGAAGTTTTCATTACTATCCTTAGTTCCGTACCCTTCATTACGGCTCATTCATATCATAAACTATAACAACGATAATTGCACTGTTGCATGCTTCTAATCACACAGAATTTCAAGTAAATTACGAGTAAATTGCAATATGTTTTGTAATTATTCCGCAACATACCTCCGATCGAAATATTCCTCTCTTGCCCTAACAAGTTCTGTTTTTCCGGACTCATGAGAGAACTGACGCCGCAACATTTTGAACACAAAACACTTCACTATTTACTATTAATTATTACACATTGTCAATATTGGCACAATCATGTCTATGGATGTTAACACTAGAATTGTCGGATTTAAATGAAACTATTTTTACTAAGTTAAGTTAAGGTGAATGCTCCAACTAGCCCGCGAAATTCAATTTTTTTTACGTTTTTTGCAATTTGCAGGTCAGTGTTAGTTTGTATGTTGATTAGAATATTAATTGCGGCTGTAAGACGTATGTAGTTACAGAAATATAATCATCAAAATCATCAATACAAGCCTCCAAGTTCATAAAGGTGCAGGAACTTGAAAAAGTCATTTTTGCACCTTTATGAACTTGGAGGCTTGTATTGATGATTTTGATGATTATATTTCTGTAACTACATACGTCTTACAGCCGCAATTAATATTCTAATCAACATACAAACTAACACTGACCTGCAAATTGCAAAAAACGTAAAAAAAATTGAATTTCGCGGGCTAGTTGGAGCATTCACCTTAAGACATTGTTGCGTATTACTTCGAATGTGAACTCCGATTGGTCGGCAATGGTGGGGCGCGTACTCGCGAAGAGGCGCGTGCGCGGCTTGCGACTGACGCTGCGCAGGAGTCGGTGCTCGTCCCAAGTGACAGTTCTGACCTTGACGTGTTCGCGCGATTATCGTGAGCGTCGGTTCACGAACCGTTTTCTTGTAAACCTGATCTTATCATTCGGAACCGGCTGTCTGAGACGTTCGTGTTACATGCGCACTTACGGGTGAGTTAGTTACAAATACTAGATAGCCTGTGCTGCCACTGTTTTAAGATATCTAATCTATCTAAATCAATTATCAAATGCATGATGGCGCGGGTTTTCATGTTATTCTTCTTGTAATCTGAAGATTTGAAGTAGTTGATAGATTATATCTGACCAATCAAACATTTAAGATGACTGGCAATAAGAAATACCACGCCTGGTTAGGCATCGGTGTACCTGAAAGTACACCCACTTTTCCTCAGTTATGATTTAATCCCATGTAAATGGGGGAAGCCTATTGCCATAAACCAGGCACAAATCCAGACGCAGTGACAGCTAATGGGAAGTTCCTGATGGAAAAACCCAATAAAATGTTGCCCTCATGCTTAGCAGTCGCGCTTGTGACCACAAGGCAGTCATGACTGAGAGCCTAGATCCACCAGGGTTAACTTCAGGCAATTTACTTACAAATATATTGAACTAGCTGATGCCCGCAGCTTCGCCAGCGTGGAAGTCGGTCAAATTATATACTAAACCTTCCTCGAGAACCATTCTATCTATTGGTGAAAACAACATGAAAATCGGTACAGTAGTTTTTGAGCTTATCGCGAAGGCGACGGGTGCTTTGTTTTATAATATGTAGTGACAGTGATAATAGTATTACCTACTGAGTTAGACTTATAGGATAATGTTGGTAAGGCAGACGTGCTGGTGGAGGCTCTATCTTTATTGGAACAGGGAGAAGATTAACCATTTCAATCTGGTTAGCCTAATATGAAGGCTAAAGAAACGAATGGTGAAATACGTGAAAGATGGTCTGGTTAAAAAGGGGGGGAACACTGAGAAGACGTATGATCAGAACGTATAGCTAGCCGAAGACAATATGCTCTTCATCTAGCCCGAAAATATTGGCATAAGGCCATAAGAGAATTATGATGCACTGATGATTAAATTTAAAAAATATTCAAATCAAGAAATTGTACAAAACTATGCAAAATATGAAATAAATTCAATAAATGAAATTGAAGTGTCCGTTTGTATTTTCAAAATATCAGCTTTTTACTGATTGCGTACCAAGGAATCGATAATTACTTATAACTGTTATTGATAACAGAGTGTGCGCAGGAGCTTCACGGGCTGATTCCACCATCTCCCTTCTTCTATCGGCCCGAGACCCATACCTTGTCGATGTTCCACACATTTGAACAAAGCGCTTTGTTAAATCTTTTATTATGCGCACAAGGAGTGGAAATCCCTACCTGCGTCGGTTTCCCGTGTTCATATAACCCCAATCTATTTTAGTCGCGAGTCAATAGGCTTCTTCTGGGTAAGCTCACTCCATCGTCGACCCCATATCTGCCCAGCAGTGGGACACAATGAAAAAAATAACACGCGGCTGAAGGTCGCGGGCAACATCTAGTTTTATATAAAATCGGTTCTTATTAGCATATTGTTCGTCGGAGACCGAATGAATCAGCATTGTTAATCTGTGTCGGGTCGACATTGACCGATATACCTGCACGGTTGACCATTGGCTGACCGAGTTCGTGAGTTGACCCGTGCCGCAGTAAAAAAATAACTTTTACAAGATAAGAATTTTATTTCAGTGGCGTGATTGGCCGTGAATTCGTGATTCAAATGTAACGAATCGGATTTGTTTTTTTTTCTGCTTTGTAAATAATGTAGAGAAAACATTAGGTAATCTAAGATTAAATACTCATATACAATATGACATCTCAGGTAATAAATATAGGCCTATCATAGAAGAGGAAACGTCATCTTCTTCATGGGCCTCTGACTTGGCGTTACATGCCGTCAAGAACTATCTCTCACGCATGCTGGTTTTCTCACGATGTTTTCCTTCACCGATTCAAGTGATAATTAAAAAGACTTCATAAAGCAATACGTGGCTTTCAGCAAGATATTAAACAAACAAAGAAACATCTAATATACTTACAAAACAAATATATAAAGCCAACAATAGCATGTGCTCCATGCATGTTATTTACTAACTTAGTGACGTCATGCAGCCATCCTCTCCATACTAGAAATAGCCATATAAAAAGTAAAAACAAAAGATATGGAATGCTGACGTCAGTGCGGTCCTTCGAAGTAAAAAGCTACCAACATGAACGGCCATGTATGTGGGTTGTGGTTTTATTTCTGGGCAATAAGAATGTCCTATTGCGACTGTCCCGTATATAGGACTAGTTGTCACAAGCGATAATACTGCAGTTTTGAAAATAGGTTTATCCCCGGAACCTAAACTACTACGACTTAAATGAAACGAACGTTTTTTAAATGAAACGTGGGTCGTTCGTTGGCAAGAAGGGCAGACGATATTGTTGTCATCAGGGCAAAAAAACCTGGATGAGGATGGCACAGCCACTTCCAATCCTCCTCACTGTGGTGTTTTTAGTGGGTGCAAGCCCCACATAACCAAGCCGTCTCCCCGGACGGTACGGTACGCAATAACTACAAGGAAAGAGAGGCTTATACCTAGCAGTGGGTAAATTCAGGCTGTGGATGATGAAGAAACCATTATTGGCGGAATGCTGGTGTGGTATAGGAAGGCCTCCGCCTAAAACTTCGAGGGATCGCGATTTTATATCTCTAGGTTCAAGTTATTTTATTCTTGCAAAAGTGAGAGCATTGTGTAAGTATGCCTTTGCCCAAACCTTTGATAACAGGCGTGATGTTATGTTAACACTACGGCCAAGGCTGTTATTGCCGGTAGACCCGCGTTAGGTGTCAACACGGCAACATTGACCGACATAGAACATCGCACGACGTTACAAGTTTCATCATCGGAAGCCTCACCTTAATGATTTGGCGAGAGAGGGGTGCCCCAAACATGTGATTACGTCATAAGAGAAAACATGGCGACGTAGGTGACAGTATTTTCGAAATTTTGCAAATTGCAAGCAGGGCTTTAAAAATGTTCAAGATTTTTAGCTACCGTCGTCGTGTATTTTGAGTCGTTCATAAACAAACATTTTTAGTTGCGAAAGCAGAGATCTAAATGAAACGATGGAAGGACTGTGTAAAGGATGATATGACAGAAAGGACACCTCTTTTCTGTCATATCATAATTTACACAGTCCATTAAGGGCTAGGCAGAGATGTACCTAATAGTACACCCACATTTCGCCAGTTAAGGGTCGAGCTTATTGCCATCAGCACAAATTCAGACTCCGTGGCTGCTACTGAAAAAATCCTGATGGGAAAACCCAATAACACTTTGCTCGACCCGGGAATCGAACCTAGGACCTCATGCTCAGCAGTCGCGCATGCGACCACTAGACCAACGAGGTAGTTAGAATTACCATCCCGAATTGTCCAATGTAACCTTTTTAGGGTAGAAAATCATCAAATGACTCCTCCCGCTCTGGACAGAGCGGTCGGGGGTGTCATACTTCTACTGACTAAAAACCACCCACGTTCGTTCTTAGCCCTGTGTGTCGACGCTGCGGTATCTCTTTCGAACAACCCGCAGCCCCGACGGGTTTAATGTAACCGTCAGTGCGGATGGGTTCCGATCTCCGATCAGTCTAGAAAAGGTCGAGGATCGTGCCCCACGTGCCCGTTATCTAGCATTGATGACTTGGACGCGAGACCACGAGGTCATCATATGGGTGCTATGTAGATAACGGCTCCAATCTGTTACCAGTGCTCTTTGTTTAGATTTACATTGTAGTCAGTTTACTAACGACTTGGGTAGACGATAGACTTGTGAGTTTTAAAGGGTGAGGGATCCCGTCGGGGTTGCGGGTTGTTTGAAAGAGATACCGCGGCCTCGCCACAAAGGGCTAAGAAGGAACATGTGTGGTTTTTAGTCAGTAGAAGTCTGACACTCCCTACCGCTCTGCCCAGCGCGGGAGGAGTCATTTGATGATTTCCCATCCACCAAAAAAAAGGGTGCGGGATGCATTTTGCAGATAAGTATTACTTAGGTGACATGACATCACGCTTGAATTTCCTGAAGGGTTACCAGAGTTGTCCCTGCAGACCGCTATGTTTCAGGGAATTTTGTCAAACGCGGACAGATATTCACAATCGACACAGGCCTTGTTTTAGACGATTCTAGTATGAAACAGACTCCCGAGTTGGGAAAAATTGCAAATAATTTAAACTAAAATAAAAACTATAATCTTATCAGTATGGCTAGGTAAGTACTTGTATTGTACTAACATTATTTGCAGTACTAATAGTGGATTGCACGATAAGGTTCAGCAACATTCTCACAACCAAGCTTCGGGTGCTAAGTACAATATTTCGCACACCGTGTTACTAGTTGCCAAATTTTTTTAGTAATAAACCTGACATGCATGTCCTAAACAAAAGTTATTTCGATTTAACCACAAATGTTTCAAAATGTTACGGATGATAAATCATGATATTAGTGTAAACGTTGCACCATAGAAAAATTGTGAAAAGTAGTCACTTGTCATTCAACTTTAAAAACAGTGGAATTCGGTCCTATGACACGGTGTTGGGTGCAGTACAGGCTTTCACTTTTGAATTTGCGCTGACAAGACAACGTCATCGGATCGGTTCTTGCTTCTTATAAAACAATGATTGATTCAATAGGAAGTAGGAACGAATCATGAATATGCATTAACCGTAGGTACTACGACACCATTGCTCTTTTCCCATGGGGTTAAAAGAATTGTAGTAAGAGTTGATGTTGAATTAGCGAGCTTTACATGCAGATGGCTAATCGACTATGGCTAGCATTCTGCCAGTAAATTTTGAAAGAAAGTAAAAAACAAATATTTATTTATCGCAGAATCATGACGTGCATACAAAAGCAATAAAGCTATTCAAGAAATACACACACAAATAAAACAAATCTTAATAATAACTTACGAGCTGGAACAAAATAGTTGGCAGCTGCAAGTTGTGAGTTGTGACTGCGACAAGAAGTCTGAGTGATGCAGATCAGATTAATATAGAAAATATTGAAGTTTTGTAACTTCTATCTAAAAACAATATCTTCTATAAACAAGAATAAATAAATAAACTGGTCAAAAAGGTCAAAAACCAAACACAGCATGAGGTCCGTGCCAGTCTTATTATCAATGTTATTTTTTCAACAATACCTTACACATAAATAATGATAACGTAACGATGCCTTATCATTTTGTTTATTAAACACAACTGTATAAGTAGTCTAATGTTTCAGGTCATAAAACCGCGAAAACAAAGCATAATTAACCGATATGTCGTATGTTGTGCAACTGTGCAGCGTGTTACGAGTTTACGACCTTTGGAAAAGAGGTACTTCTTCTTCTTCTTTATCGTGTGGCTAGGAGTTTTGCTATTGATGCTAATGAACTTTAACGATCTTCTTCTTTATCTTGTGGTAAGTGCCTTACCTAGTCCCAGAGTTTTATGCCGCCTATGGGCCTCTGACAATAGTCTAATTAGATGATCCATAATAGCAGAAATTTTTGAAGGTCGGTCTTTTAAAGTAAGTCTTTAAAATAATGATTATTATTATCTACCCCAAACGGAAGGTGAACCAGAATACCATAAACAGATAATTGTAGAGGATAAGAGCTAATTACAAAACTATAAAGACGCTTTCTAAAGATTTCCACACAAAGAGAATAGTGAATGGCAGGTTTCTAAGAACCTTCAACTGTGCCTCAACTTAACATTATAGCCAAACATATAAATCTTAAGAATCTGGATTTCAAAAAGCTAATAAAATAAATAATAATAAAACCAACATTACATGGCCAGTTACTTTGCCATGGCAACCGACATGTAAACATAACTGAGGTGGACAAAAACGATAAAGGAGTCACAGTAGGTTTTACAGACGTAATTTTGTTGGTCATTTTCTACGTCCAATTACCTGATATTGATTTTATGAGACCGGCTGAACAACGCCACTATCATTTCAAAGAGGTAAAAGGTTGTGTTTGGATGTAGACTTCGGAACTGCTGATCGGAGTCCGAATTTTTTTACTAATGTTCCCATTAGTGTAACATAATTGATAAGTACTATGCCTTTATTTAAAACGCTCCGTGAGATAATCTCTTGACTCCTCCTTTAACACGAGCCGCGGGCAAAGGCTAGTCGATTATAAAGAATGTTAAATGAAACGCATTGTTTGCAAAATACATATCAAACTGTTAACCTTCAGAGGTTTTAATTTTTTTATACAGAACAAGTTTAGAAGCAATGTCATTTAAAAAAAACTTGAGAATATTTGCATTAATTTGTAAAATTGCGACTCAATAAGCTAAAGAAGGTTATTAGCTGATGAGCTACTGACCGATCGAGAATCAATCGTAAGATTTAATGCGCAGAACGCACCCGTACCTAAATAACTATAAATGAACACGCAGACAATGGACTGAACTTTTTTCGTGTCAATGGCACAACGAACACTTAAAGACAAAACTATAGTTTTATCGAATACTGTGCACGATCATAGTCCCCGGTCATTAAAATAGTAGCACAAATCCAACCACCGATTCTTGAGTCAGTCAGGTACTGGTAGAAGCAAGTAAGACAAAGGCAGTTAATTTGTGAGTTGAGGGGACAAAAGTATTAGGAATACGATTTCTAGTAGGCGAGTCAATCTTAAAGTTAGCTATTGTAAGTCACAGCACCATGTCAATCATTGATGTCACATGGTGCATCGGGAAAACCATGCCCACAATCACGGCAAACGTGCCACGAGTCTGACAGGTGTCCATTTGTGACAACAATAAAATGATCTACTTGCGTCTGTACACTGCAAATTGATACCTTCTATAAATGGAGCGGGCGTGAATAAATTGCAGAGTACAATACCTTCTGTACATGAGGAAGATTGCTATACTGCGATTTGAAATATGAGACTCCTCTATTTGCTAAATGATTTCCGTGTTAGGGATTAAAAATAGACGTGATATTTTTATAGGTCATTTGAGAGGGAGAGGAAGGCCAAAGAAAAGATGGATGGATTGTGTGAGGAATGATTTGAATGAGAAAGGAGTAAATGCCACCGTGACGTCTAACAGGGAAGAATGGAAGAAGAAAACGTGTTGCGCCGACCCCAAATAGAATAGGATAAGGGCAGAAAGATAATGATGTTTTTTTAGGATATAAGCATATTCATCCGTCAAGTCGGGTTAAGATTGGGAAACCACGAAGACAATGTACTTTTGGACTCTTTATAGTTTTGTATGTGCTGCTGCACAAGGAAACTACATATATTTAAAGTTCTATCCGGGTTTTGTTAAGTATCAAGTCATCAATCATTTTGAGATCAGTTAACAACGTTAATTTCACATGTAAAAACGTAGGTGTTTGAAAGCAGGATATCTATGCGGTAATTACTTAGCTAACAATGCAAGAGAATGGATGAGAAAGGCTAGTCTCAGAAAAAATATGCAAGATAATTGTATTTTTTGTGAAAGTAAAAACTTGTAGACTGAAACAAAGAGTTTGCTGGTATATACAAATAGCTATTTCGGTGGTCATGCTCTGCAGAACATGGACTAGGAAGGTGGATTAATTGGTAACATTGACAGTAGAATAGTTATTGGGAAAATCCTTAAACATGGATAGAGGACGAATGTTCTCAGTTACATTTCATGAAAGTTCCACTTTGATTTTGTTGATGCACATGCACCCACATGTAGCAAATAGTATATGTTTCATTTATTATCTCCAAAAGTTTGATCAGACAGGTAGGACCAATTTCTATAACTAACCGTTCCTTAAAAAAACTGATTTGCATTGCCATTATCTAAAATGTAATTCGTTATCAACTGTGTTAAAGAAACTACTGGAAAATTAAGGAGAGGCAATCAGATTACCTATCAACGGCATCGAAATTGGAACGGAGTGACAAGAAAATTAAATAATCGATATTGATTGGAAGGCCTTAACTGCATCAATTACGTGCGAAACGACGAAATTAGAGCATTTGATGGCTCAACGGACTTTGTGGCTAGTCGGGTGATTAACGTAGATTAAATAAGGCATTCTGTACTCATCAGCTTCGTTTAAATCTTCATAATAGTCGACTGAGAGAAAAGCGTATTCATTGACATTCTAAACCGACTGTTTAGATGTCCACACTAATATTTTCAACAGTTTAAAATAAACGGCGTGAATTTGTAACAAGTTTATATCATTGATGTAATTATTTCTGCAAGGGACTACCATGGGCCCTGTGTGGTCAAAGGATATTGCGGTACCGCAACTTTATTTTTTTATTTAGATAGTCTCCAGCCAGATGGAATGCAGCATATAATTGATATACTAGTAGATTTCCTTCGCGAGGAAATTTTGTATGTATGAGAATCAAAAGGCCTTTGCATACTATAATCTATCTCTGTGCCAAATTTCATCCCGAACAGTAGTAAGAAGTAAGATAGAAGCAGGTGGCATTCTGAACTTCTGTAGTTTATGCCTTCTTCGATGAAAAAAAAAAAATATTTACTAGTATTTTATAAACATTTAGACATTTTACTATTTTATTCCTGGAATATTCGGGCACTTGTCAAACGTGGTACATATAAAACGCAGAATAATATTGCTCTTCTAAAATGCACGATGCCACTTACAAAGCGTTCCCTCTCTCCGAAACGACTACTTCACTGAAGATTTTAAAAGTAGGGAAACTATGTAAAGCTGAAAGCCATACAGCGCAGTGCAGATTTTTCATACAAAACACCCACATAACGCAGTGCATACATATAACCAATTCAAAAATAATATCTCTTCGCGGAAAACATTAATTGAAATAACGTACTTGGCTCTATGACCGGAGATTATCTAAGTAATTGCAAAATTTATATAACGACCGGTGCTAGGTGTAATTAAAGGTACACTGATTCAGATCCTTATCACCCACTCAAGTACGTCAATAGATTTGCATCTCCTGTATGATGTTCTCGTAAAAGTGACCGGTATTATTATTTACTGCTATATGATCTGGAGATGGCAGGACAAGATGGACAGAACCAACGACCAGTGGTCCACATTAGCTCCGGATCGAAACATTTGGAGGTCATGGGGTAGCACTTTGCCCAGCAGAGGGTTGATACAGGTTGACAGTAACAGTATGATTTCTTTGGATGTAGATATGTAATAAAAACAAAATCAAACACGGGTGCCTGGCATGACCACTATTTTGTTAGATTGATTTTCGCAGGCTATGACCAAAAAGGCAGTACGATACTTCCCAGGGGAGAAATAAAGAAGAGGACGTGTGGCGCTGACCCTAAGGAAAATAGCAGGTTAGTAATATGATGATAATAAGGAAAACTTGATTACGAAAGAAAAACGCTAAGGGTGTGTAACTGTATCCCTTACCACTGTAACGAACAAGTTTAAATTATCAGTACGTAGATCATTAGACATGCCTACAGTAGTACTTATGTCTCTAAACGGTAGCCAGGCACATAAAGTCTCGCCTGCTTGTAATTCAACACACCCTAGTGGTGCCTAAGCAGGTTGCGTAACCAATGGGCACATTACGAAATCGTTATATACTCTGCATACAAGGCATTAAGTACTAGAGATATAAGCAGCGGACTCATGTAATGTACATTAATATCTTATGGAAGCAATTGCGGCTATACTAACATAGAATAAATTATACTTTAGTCAAGTCAAGTAGTTCGAGGAGCTCGTGGCTTAATAAGAACTGCCACTCTGGTCGATCTTTAGGTGAAGCTGTGCTTGCCTAGGTCGGTCTGTGGATGGGTGACCGCCCGACATACCGAGTTTCCTCCGTGCCTCGGAAAGCACGTTAAGCTGTTGGTCCCGGCTGCTATATATAGATCTTTGGCAGTCGTTACAGGTAGTCAGTGACCTGAAATTCTGACATCCAGTCTTACCAAAGAGTATCGTATTACCTAGTATTAACTGGGTTGTGGAGGTCAGATAGGCAGTCGCTCTATGTAAAATACTGGTATTCAGCTGCATCCGGTTAGACTGGAAGCCGACCCCAACATAGTTGGGAAAAGGCTAGGGCAGATGATGAGTCAAGTCAAGTAGTACAATTTCAAAGATAACATTTATCTTGTGGATACTTCTTTCATTAACTGTTCGTGAATATGTAACGAGGCCTGATGAAATGCCAATTAACAACAAAAAGTATACCTGCTATTTTACAGTAGTTAGCGATTTTGTAAGTAGTCAATTTAACAGAGTTATTGGGTGCATTTGTATTAACTACGATAATGTACCTTTTAACTCTTTTACATTGCATAATATTAAAACAATCACTCGTAATGGTTAGGTTAGGTTAGATTTTACCTAAGATCATCGGAAAAAGGGATACCTTTATGCCTAGTTTCATGTTTGCAGTTTCTAGCATTCAACGACTGCGTGACTTTAATTATGGATATTATGTTTAAACAGCATCATCATATTTTGCCACATTCAAAATGTTCCTCCGACAATCCTTGGGAATATTAATGAGGAAGT
The DNA here is from genome assembly GCA_949774965.1 of Diarsia brunnea. Lineage (NCBI taxonomy): Eukaryota > Metazoa > Arthropoda > Insecta > Lepidoptera > Noctuidae > Diarsia > Diarsia brunnea. The sequence continues at coordinate 13,323,181 of OX459013.1, read as the reverse complement.
GTCGAGAATTCTTAGCATGTTGTGTTTCTTGCTTTCTTGATTTAAAATCTAAATGATATCTGAGTCTGAGTAAGTAAGATAACTGAAGACACGGACGGAGAAGTAAGATAAGCAACATCCTGACATAACTGTTAGTGTTTATGATTAGTTGCAGGCACTGCTACTGATATATTGGTGTGTTGATAATAATTGTGGGACCATGTTATTCTACTTTTTCTACTTCGAGTCGCTAGCACGAAGTTCTTCAAATGTTGTCATACTGCAAAATATTTTGCATATTACGAACTTCGTTCGTCAGTAACAAGGAATTTTGGTAATGGGAATTCACAGTTTGCGATAACTTGATAAGGTTATAAGTAGACTGTGTTGTAGTATCGATTGTGTTGATTACTTTGACGCCATCGAGTTTAGCTTAATTATCAGTCACTTTAACCTATTCAAAATGATCCATATTATTACGGCTTCTAGACCCATTCTTATTCCACGGCGTACCTCATTAACACTCAATCGAATTACTATCGAATATACAGCGATTACATAAAGTTGTTTAGTTTAATGGTCTGAATCACCTTCTGAAATATGATCAATCCTTTCTTGTACACACTGTATAAATTCCACAAACAAAAGTAGCGTGAAATGAAACAATACCAGAGCGGAGTGGATTGAGTGCGATTACGCGAGTGTTGCACAGCCACGGATATGAAACTTTGCTTACTGCAGGAAAGCAAACAAGCAAACATTGCCCAAGTAACGGACGCCATACTGACATGTGAACCCGAAAGATTTCCTTTTTGATATGATACTACCATACCTACATAGCAGGTATAGGAGCATTTAGAAATAGTAGAACCGCCTTAGAAGATAACAATGAAATAGAAGCCTGACCATTCAAACAAAGAACTGGAGAAGTTAATACTAATATTTACGTCTCAATTAATCACAGTTTCCAGTTTTCTCTCAAAAATGCAGCGAAAGTGCTACATCATTTGGATTCAATGAAAACACAAAAGCAATGGAGCGGGCAGTGTATCTTAATTATGTAAATGAACACTTCATTTGCGAAATCATTAACATTTCTTGACTGGTTAATGACATAACAGACTCAAACATTATAGAAAACGCATTGGTAACGCTAATGCTAACATTCTTGTCCCGCCACTTCTTCTTTCCAGCAAAAACACTAGGAAGTGTCGAAGGGTGGGCGTTTTGGGGGACTGCTACTTGTAAATAAGTAAAGTAAAGTTAATTTTGACGTTCGAAAAGTGCTGATTATCAGCCTAGTTTGAATACATGACTTTTGATTTCTTATTAATGAAGTTGCGTTTCCACAATTCCATGGGCATATCTGGGTGGGAAAGCCTGTTTGAAACAGGATCAACTTTCTACAAACGATAACCTCGACCGCTGTGAACTGAATGGTTCTGCCTACAAATTAGCATCTATTCGTATCCTTCTTGGTGCATTATGACGCCAGAAGCTACAAATGCAGTGTGGGTCATCGTGTAAAAAATGAAGATTAGCATCGGATATGTTAATGTGTGCTTCCTTTCTTTAGCGCTGCGTTTACTCACGACTGTCACGACTATTGTTTGCAGCCTCCCCTTCTACTGTTCGAGTGCCAACTACTTGGCCAACTGTTTGGTTTTCTGAGCGAGATGGAAAGGATTTTACTACGTTTAATGCTCACAACGGAACATTTTTTAGTTAACGATAATAAAGTTTAGTTTAACCTCAATTTTTGTAGGTCGCAGTGCAATCACAAAGCACCGAATCATCACAACAATTTTAATTGCTGCACCAACCATTTACCATAACATTTGCAAATAATCATTTTAAAACACAACTTGGAATATATTGACCAAGTTACCGAAGGTTGAAGCCGCAACGCATCAACTGCTATCTGGGTCGGAACGGATGTAAAGACATAAGGTACCGAATGAAGCCATAGAACTACTGCCTACAGACCCGTCTGGTCTACGGAAACTTGCATTGACTTTATACTATTTTCATAAAAGAGAAAGGTCGGTAAATCAAAGCAAATATTGGTCAATATGAGTGTAATATTAGTCTGTGTGACATATACTTGCACATGCTATTTGAAAGACATGTTAAACAGGTATATCTGGAACGTTGCTCCAATCGCGTGGCCCAGAGTCTAGAATGTAGCGGTATTTTGTATGTACTATCATAATTACCTGGAAACTATGAGAACCGCAGGGCGCAAAAACTATGTTTAGGTGGAGCCATGTATGACGTTTGTGCATTTGAGTTTTCTACATACTGTTTTAGTCTGTTTTATTATTTTTGGGAATCGAAGCGGTAACAGAAAACCTCCACAGGGATCATAGGGTTGACCAAACCAAGTGAAGAATTTTGTAAAATTGCGACAAGACTGAAACAAATAGTTAGTTCCCAATATTATGAGCCATGTACGAGTATCTTAGTCATATGTTGCAACTGGCAATACAATATGAAATCATTACAATAATCGCGTAAACCATTATGTTAAGGCATACAATTTGTGTAGCACTGCAGTTTAAATCACACAGTCTAATACGTCGGACACGACACCTGAGCTAATTAGGTCATTTACTCGCTGCATGTTTCTGCAGTCAGTCGGAATTCTCGGCCAGACCAGAATGACATAATAATGATAAAAATGCTATTAAGCTAATTGTTTATGTCTTCATCGTTGGTTCTGGGACTTTATAGTACGCCGATATCAAGAACGGCGATAAATTACATATTAGGAGAGCTGATAAGGGACAAGCGGACAAACTAATCATATAACAAATAGCACGTGGAGTATGCCAGTGTTTGGGATACACTTACGGCCAAGTACCAGACCTTCGTCGGCGGTGCGTTCTGGGCTGAGGCTCTGGAGCGTGCAGCAGGGCTTGCGGGATCAGGCTCTTAGATGGCTTGCGTCTCGTCAGCCGGTACTCTGGCCTGTCAGCCGAACTTTTACACAATCTCAACGTCGACAGCTCACTCTCCGAGCCACACCACAAGGAATCCATCGACAACATTGTTTCACGCTAGTTTTAACACATCACTAAACAACAAATAATGTTCAAAAGTTTTCTCACGAGCAACCTTGGAATCTGCACTGTTGCAACAGCAATTTATGACTACGGATCCAACCAACACAAGTTACTGGAGAGTCTTTCAAGTTTTAGGAGACCTCTTCAATTTTTGCAATTTTTAAGAGATTATGTCTAAAAAGTTGTGTGCAATGTTGCAATCGACGATGTTTTGGTGCGGCAACCTTCTTCTGAGGAATCGGCGCGCGAAATCGCGTTGCAAAATTCGTACACGTGAGGTTTGTTAAATTGGATGGTTGAATATTGCGAGGCAATCCGCGAGTCGTGAATTATGAATTATTGTAGTAGGTACGGAAATGGTTTGCGGTCAGTATCGCGCGATGCGGGTCGAAGGACCGCGGGCCGCGAGCGAGTGCGTGAGAGCGCGGGAGCCGTGGCGGCGTGATGCGGCCGACTGACGGAGAGTCGCGAGCGGCGAACCTCCCGCCACGAACACGATACCGCCGAATGCTCAAAAATTGCAAACAAAAGATGCCTGGAAGCCGTTATCGCTGAGCTTGTGTCCACAAGGAGGGCATCATGCTTGATCACGCCGGGTTTGTTGTGACTTAAAGAAATTATGTTAATCTGCTTGCCTGTAGCACGCTCTCTTGTTATTATTGCGACAAATGAGGCATGTCTGAAAATTTCGAAACAAAACAGTCCATGGCCTTTGAAGATGGGTCACGCTTCACGATATGACCGATAGGTTTTAGTGTAAACATGTTGCCGAAGGACCAAAAATTAGGCGCTTGGAACTTCTAGGCAGTATGTCTACGTTGAAATAAATTGCCCTCAAAACCGCTAGTAAGGTAAACTATCAATTAAAGTCAGTTCTGGTAGATAAAACATTTGCAGAGCTCACTACCAAAGTACTAATATTAGGACGAGTGAGGTGGAAGCAACCGAATTAGGTCACCAATATATTTTTAAGTGATAGGCTAGTCTGTTTTTAATGTCTTAGTATTAAGCAAATTTAGAGTTTAAGGAGGAAGGGTCAGGGAAGTCCACGAAATTCAAATGTTCTTACGTTATTTGCAATTATCAGGTCAGTGTCAGGATATTTGTTAATTAAAGTATGATTGGGGACCGTAAAAATTTGGCTTACAGAGTTCTATCATAAATAAATAAATCATAAATACAACCGCTTCAAGTCTTAATTACTGCATGAAAAAGTCTGACACTGACCAGCAAATTAAAAAAAAAAACGTACGAAAATGTATGAATTTCGCATGCTATATACCCCAGCACTTTGACCTTAATTACGGTATCTAAAAGAGGAGGCCGAAAAAAAAAGAACGGTCCCAATGGTTCACCCATCTTTTCAGCAAATACTTCATTTCAGACCCATCCGATCCATGAATGATTCAAATATGTACGGAGGTCCAAGCCCTCTTTAAATTGCGGAAATGTCGCCCATTCGTCCGTCACAGTGGCCGGGTCTATGGCGCGTTCATCGCATGTTTTTGATCATAGCACGGATAGCTTTAGAAGGACCACTCGCGATATCTTGTCAAATGGAGCAAAAATGACGTTAGAGCTTCCATCCTGCGGCTACGGTCTATTATTTTTATCATTATACTAGATTCATGGTTATACAGGGTGTAAATCAACCCATCACACACCCGTCAACCAAGCATTCTATACATCAAACTAAGTACCCCTACGCAAAAATTTTTGCTGGAAAACGACTTTTTTTTTTTGGGTCAAAAATCACATTTTACGGTAAAACTCAATGTAGCACTGTTAAAACGTTGTGCTAGTGGATGCTTTGAATAGTAAACGGGTCATGGAGGTTATTTAAGTAAAGTTATAACCTGAAAAACTAGTATTTACAAAAACAGCTGTGAAAAATTTGGAACTTTGACCCCCAATATCTCCGTAACTAGGAGGTTCCCAGGTATGGTCTAGAACAAAAAAAATATCACAGTGGTGGGGAGAACAAGTGCCCTTCGTTTGCGTTAAGGTTACTTTTACACCCTATATTTTGCAATCAAAGAAATGCTCTGGGTTCTTTCATGTCCTGCTGTAAACTATGAAGCAGTAGGTACTAGATGAGTAAAGAGTTTACAAGACTACTTTCTTTTTTCTCAAATTTCTTGATTATGTGGGTAAATTTCCGCAGCTGGGGTCTGAAATGTACTACACTCTTCCTTCTTGCTCTTATAGACTTTCTCTGTTTGGCTCATCACAAACCTTTCTTGGCGTGCCGGTTTCCACTGTTTTATTTTACGAATAAACTGTTCTTCTTTTTTTCTATAAGGTTACCTTGTGGTACATAAAACTCGTTCGTTGTTCTGAGTAAGTCTTCTGTTACCTCTTTGAGGTGCATTCGATCGCATGCCACCCAAACATGTTTTTATTGCCACTCGATAACCTGATCGCCATTCGCCACCCTATTTAATTTAGTCATATCTTTTTTGCAATATGCTGTTGATCCTACAAAACATGGTTATTATGCCGAGTGAAGTCTGCAATAATAAATTAATTTATTAGCGCTTCGTGTACTGTACAATCTCCATTTTTGTTGCAGAATTTATAATTTCAATTGTAAAAGAAGATTGCCCGTTTCTAGCGATCCGCTAAATAATGAAAGTGCTAATTAACAGCTGGTAGACACGCAGTAGACCGAAATGATATATTATACAGAGTTATCATGTACGAAGAGGAATAGTCCGTACTTTTACAACGAGGATGCAATTTGTTAGACTTGTCAACATGTGATATTTACACAAGGCTTGTTTGGTTTTTCAAGAAGCTTACTTTAAAAAAACCTCATATATTATCAAAATTTACTATGTATTTGTATGTGCATAATATTTTTTGTCATGGTAATCTTTTCTCAATATCACTTGCCAGGTAAGTACGTGTACTGACGTAGAAACTGTTCATCGTGTTCCAGACTTGTGTCGTGCAGATGCTCATGTTGAATTTATGTCGACCTATCCTCAATAATGAAAATAAACAACCAAGCATTTGCGGAAAGATCACCTGCTTGTTTTCGGTGAGTCTGGTTTGTGAATAATATGTAGTGTACTGATATTATCGAGTCTTTACGCAGCTCGCAGTGGATGCTAGAAGATGTTTGTTGGCGTCAAAGGAGGTCTAGAAAACGACTTAGAAGTGTTTGAGCGAGATTGACCGAAGAAAACAGCACCAAGAGCAAAGAAGAGTGAGAGCTTATGCGAGGAGTCAAACCATTGACCAGCAGTGGGACAATAGGAAAAAAAAACAAAAGATAGTATCAATGATTCGACACTGAATAAATGTGATGAAGCCCGTTTAGAACACGTCATGAGGACTCAGATCTTTGAGTAGAAACAAAAATAAACCGGCTCATAGGAGCACTTTGTTTCTGAAAGGAAAACGGTTACACAAGAAGATAGGTACTTTGCCTACACTGTATAAATGATGAGGGTAGATAGAATTGGTACACAGTCAAGAACCTGTGTTTCCCCCCATTCATATTCATTATTTACTCAACTAGTCAGCATGGAAGGACAGGAACGGAATAACTACTCATATCTTAAGTCAATCTAGGAATTTCTACAGTGAAAATTAATGCTGTGCTGGCAACACTGGTGACAGGTCGTGAAAAAACGACCTCGTAACTAATTTATCTTAAAATTATTGTTTTATTGTGTTTAATTTGTTTTAAATCTATTATTTATATTAGAATCAACGTAATAAGTGATACACGTAGTGTTTGAGACCAGTTTTATTGTGATAACTCAAAAACAATTGATATTTCATTAATTCGTGTACCGGCTGTCAACGTCTGAACTGTGGATTTGAATTCTCCGAACCGGGGGAGTATTTCGTTTTGATTTACATAACATTGCTGTGTTATTTATATTGTGTTTATATGCTATACATCACACAAACACTGCTCAGGGCTCTGAGCGACGTCCAGTACACACCGGCTACGTTTATGTCTCATTTTGCTTGACGAATTGTGGAAGCAAAATCGAGGACGAAAACACTTGCCCCAGACATAACATACACTGCAAACCCTACTACACAAAATATGTGTCTAATATGTCATTAGTATATATCCCTTATTTGATAATTAATGCAGAAACACTTTGTTTCCACTAAAACTCATGTTATTAGCAATCCTTTGACAAAATAGTTTTTCTAGTGATCAAATTAATGTTGAAATTGTCCTTAGAGTATTAACTATAATTTTGAGAATATCAAATCAAATAGCTTTTCTTTGTTCTTAGTTTTTTTTTTCCTTTCTCTCATATACCTACCTACCTCCATATTTTAACATCCTTTCTAAAAACTTTTGTTTTGTTTTAATTATTTTATTTTACTTCTTTCTAAATTCAAAACCCCTCCAACTTTCTCAAGTTCTCAACTGACATAAGTATTCTCTTCACATACTCAGCTGTTTCCTGTCGCATTTCAGGTCTTGTTTGTGGATATCAGTCAATATGATGACACGTGGAGCTACCATTCGTGACATGACTGACAAACTGAAAGCAGCGCTGAAGGAGCTGGATGCTTCCAGAAATGAGTGCAGCAAACTGCTGCGGGAACGAGATGAAAGTGAAGTTGAAATTGAGTTAATGGTGAACAAAAACACCCAACTCAAGAATGAGCTTGCGGAACTTCACACACAACATATGGACATACTTGATCAGCACAAACACCTACGTCAACTTGTTGAAAACTTCCAGCAATGCAGCGACACCTACGATCAGGCTTTATGTCGCATATCAGAACTGGAACAAGAGCTAAGTAGGGCCCAACACTCAATAATTCACTTAGAATCTCTTAGAGCCCGTGAAGAGTCTGTGAACACCTGCAGTCTCTATGATGAGTTGGTTGGTAGCCGGTCAGGACCTGTATGTGTTGAGCCAATAGTAACCATAGACTTAACCAACGAAACTATCTCTAAAAATAATTTATTTACTAGTCATAATAAGATCAAAAAATACATCAAAATCAATAAACGAATTCAAAATATTAAAAAATCTTTGAAACGCCTAAGAGTTAACAAACAAAACACAAAACTAAGGCAAAAAAATTTAAATTTAATTCAAGAACTAAAGAAGTGTGACAGTGAATTACAATTATGTCGGACATTGTATGATACAGACACTCAGAACCTTCAGGATGAGCTTTTTGTTAGGGAATATGCACTAAAGGATATATTTAGTAAATATGAGGCTTCTCAACAAGACCTGAGTAAGCGCATGCAGGAGGCCAATGAGCTGGTAGACCTGGTCACGTACAATGCGGAGAGATATGAGTCCCTGACAAATAACCTCTCTTGTAGCTGTGTCTGCACAGGTACACCACAGCCTCAGCACCATTCACCTACACCCTCAGGGGCTCAGCCAGCTGGTAATAATAATAATATTGTAGCAAATAGTAGTTACTTGTTTTCCGACAAGTTTGGTCAAGGTTTTGGTACATTATTTAATCAATGTTCACCACACTATGTTATAAATTATTGTTTACCTGGTGCCAGTGTTAGCCAAATAATTAGTAATATTAAATTGACTAAAATAAATCCCAATTCTACTGTTATCTTATTATATGGGAATAGTTTAAATGTAAGTAAAAAGGACATCATTGAATGTGTACATTTGATGTTACATCTCAACAAGACCATTAATTGTAAATTCATTTTCTGTGCTTTGCCTTATTCTCAATATTTGTCTGTTGAGCAAAATAGGTACATTTATGATTTAAACTTGTTAATTTTTAATAGGACATGTCGTCACAGTGACGCTATTTTGTATTTTGACTGTAATCAATTTATCTCTGATTACAGACTCACTAACTTCACAATGTTTTTACCACCTAGTTCTAAGCGACGTATTGCTAACCTTTTAGCATACAATATACACAGCGACACTGGTATGCGTTTACCAACGATTTCTGTTAGTAGTGATACTAATACTGCTTTTGTTACTAACACTTATACAGATACTAACACTTTTATTGATACACCTTGTAGTTTAAACTGTTAGGTGCGACAACAGGTAGGCTGCATATGTTGAATGTTGTTCATCAAAATATGCAGGGATTATCTGGCAAAGAATTAGAGTTAAGTTTGTTTATGGAGAATCAAGATGTTCAGGTTTTATGCCTAACTGAACATTGGTTGAAGGAACATGAAGTAGCATTTATCAATGATGATTTCTATACCGTACAGAGTGCATTTGTGAGAAAAAATGCTATTCGCGGTGGATCTTTAATTCTTGTATCAAACAAATTAAAATGTAAACAACGTTTAGACTTAGTTAATCTTTCCATTGAGCGCATTATTGAGTTGTCTTGCGTTGAACTCGAGCGATACTTAATAATTTGTGTTTATAGACCCCCTTCTGGGGACTTTACTCGTTTCGAAACTGTAATGGAGGATTCACTTAATAAATTAAAATCAAGTAATAAATCTATAATTTTATGTGGAGATTTTAATGTTAATATTTTAGATGTTACTCCATTAAGTATCAGGTTTCTCAATCTGTTTAGATCGTTTAATTTAGTTAATCTGTTTTTTGAACCAACAAGGATCACGGCTTCTTCATCAACTTGCCTTGATAATATGTTCAGTGATTGTGTTGCCGAGGACAAATTAGTGTTAAGTGACTTATCGTCTGATCACTGTGGCTTAAAAGCTAGCTTCCCTATGCCATTAAAAAAAAAGCCGCGCACAATAGAATGCAGGCCTCATACAGCTAGTCGTTGCAATAAATTTAAAAATAATGTAGCACTTAAAGTAACACCGTCAATAGTAGAACACGAAACTCCTAATGAAATTTATAAAGCCCTTTTTGATGTTGTTCAAAATGAATACCTATCTATTTTTAAGTCGAAAACTGTTAACATTAAGGGACCTTCTGTGGGCTTCAACCAATGGGCCACACCAGGTATTTACAAAAGTCGAACCCGATTATACGAGTTGTATGGTCTTAAACAATACCGGTTTGATACAACTTTTCTAGACTATGTTAAAAATTATTCTAAATTATTTAAAAAGATTTGTATTATTGCAAAATCTAAATTCTTAAGCGAGACCATTAAAAATTCTAATAATAAAGTTAAAGCCACTTGGAAAATCATTAACAATGAAACGGGTAAATCTGTTAAACAAGATAATCACCTTGAGATCATGGTGGGTAACAAATTAGTTAATAAAGCAGCCGACGTAGCCGAGGCTTTTAATGAGTATTTTGCCAGCATACCTATAGCGACGACTCGTTCCCTAAGTTCGTCGCCGTCTAAAGCCGAAGATCTTTTGCATAGCAGCGTGTCTAAATGTGGTAACGTATTTAGTTTCGAACATGTAACACCTATTGATGTGGTTAACGTTTTTAATTCACTTAAGTCTAAAAACACAGGTGATTTTTGGGGCATTTCTATTAAACTATTAAGTAACATAATCGACATTGTAGCCCCCTGTCTTGCTGTCACTTTCAATAAATGCGTTGATTTGGGGACTTTCCCTGATCTTATGAAAAGCAGTAAAGTCATCCCTCTATTTAAATCTGGCAGCAAACATGATATTGGTAACTTTAGACCAATTTCTATATTACCCGCATTTAGCAAAATTTTTGAAAAATTAATTCTCAAACAGTTGTTAGTACATTTTAATTTAAATAATCTCCTTCACAATGATCAATATGGCTTTACAAAGGGTCGTTCGACTACGGATGCAGGTGTTGCTTTGCTAAAACACATATTTAACGCATGGGAGAACGCACAAAATGCAGTCGGTGTTTTCTGCGACCTCTCTAAAGCTTTTGATTGCGTACATCACGACACGCTTTTACGGAAACTGCGTCATTACGGTGTTCAAAATGAGGCCCTAAATGTGATAGATTCGTATTTACAAAATAGATTCCAATGTGTAGACGTAAATGGCGCCAAATCTTCCGGACTACCGGTTCGGCTTGGTGTACCTCAAGGTTCAATACTGGGTCCGTTTTTATTCTTGGTTTATATTAATGACTTACCATATTATTTAAAAGGTTTTTGTGACGTTGTGCTATTTGCAGATGATACCTCTCTTATCTTTAAAGTAGATAGGAATAGACACGATTTTGACGACGTAAACAGCACGCTGTCAATGGTCACGGATTGGTTCACAACAAACAACCTTGTTCTTAATGCTAAGAAAACTAAAATAATTAAGTTCGCTTTACCCAATGTTAGAAATCTAGGTCCCAATATTATCCTCGCCAATCAAGAGCTGGAAACTGCCGACTCTGCTGTATTTCTGGGCATAACAGTAGATTCAAAATTACAATGGGGTTTACACATATCAAGCCTAGCGGGAAGGCTAAGTTCGGCCGCATACGCCGTCAGAAAAGTAAGACAATTCACTGACGTTGATACAGCACGGTTAGTCTACTTTAGTTATTTTCACAGCGTTATGTCCTACGGTATTCTGCTGTGGGGCAAAGCTGCTGATATTCAAAATATATTTGTTCTGCAGAAGCGAGCGGTTCGTGCAATTTATCAGCTGGGTGCCCGAGTTTCTCTTAGAGATATTTTTAAGGAGATTGGTATTCTCACGGTTGCTTCTCAGTTCATCTTTGCCAACATTTTATATATTAGACAAAATATTCACCTGTATACTAAAAACAGTGATATTCACAATTTTAACACTAGAAATAAGCATAAACTACGCGCTCCTTTTCACCGGCTTCACAAAGTTCATAATTCATTCGTAGGGCTCGGTATAACATTTTATAACAAATTGCCATCTTCTTTTCTAGACTTGCCATTTAATGCATTTAAAGCCAAAGTAAAATCTAATCTTTGTTTAAAAGCTTATTATTCCATTAACGACTACTTAAATGATAGGAATAGTTGGTCGCTGAGTTGAACACAAGACAATGTTTGTTTGTTTGTTATTTATGTTCTTTCTCCAAAATTAGTTTACTGACATGTTATGTCTTTTTTTTGTTTTTATTATTATATACATTTTTATTTTTGACTTGTGTCTGTAATCAATCGTAATATTAAGTTACACCTTTCTATTGTATCGAGTCTGGTTCTTCTAACCAAACAGACAGATGTGTTGCTGGGGAGTTTGTTCCGCCACTTCTTCTTTCCAGCAAAAAACACTAGGAAGTGTCGAAGGGTGGGCGTTTTGGGGGACTGTCACTTGTAAATGAGTAAAGTAAAGTAAAGTAAATTTTGACGTTCGGAAAGTGCTGATTATCAGCCTAGTTTGAATAAATGACTTTTGATTTTGATTTTGATTTTGATTTTGAATCTTTATCTCTGGTACAATAATTGGATTATTAGGTAAATTGATTTACTGTTATCTTGTAAGATAATACTTTGTTGAACAATGTAAGCATAATCATCACGATTAACTTACGTGACCATAACAAAGTGAACTATGGGATGACTCATCATCTGGATAATTATGCATCGAAAAGCTAAATATTAAACAGTCAAATGTAGGAGAATGACGATAAAAAGAGTTGTGGATTAAAATTTGGTGCACAAACACGAATACATTCCATATATCGATCGGTTCGATAAGGAGCTTTCGGACCGAAAACAGGTTGCATATCAAGGCTAAACGTGACGAAATCGACAGCAAAAGTGGAATTATAATTCAGGAGTAGTCACAGGGTGTAGTTTAGCAGCAAATAATAGGGTCACCTGTTGAAGTGGTGAACACAATCAAACTTGTTGAAATCGCATGTCAATCAACCATAATCACGGATGATAAGTGCTTTATGTCCTGTGTGACGTGCCCTGCATTTCTTTTATTAAAAAAAAAATCGGTAAGTATGTCTAGTTCTGTACAATTTTCCCTTCCTCTCAGCATTTCCCACAAACAAGTCACTTTCTCGGAATAAGAACAATAACGCGCGCAGTTTTGGCTTAAATTACAAGCTACATGCAAACATAATTGAACCATATCAATGCCCATGACATTGTCGACGTGACATGGAGTGGATCAACATTATTATCATTCTGCGCCTTTATCCCAATTTATTTGTGGTTGGCGCAACATGTCTTTGTCTTCCATTCTTCTCTATTGCTCGTCATCTCAATAGTCACCCATTTACTAGCCATTTTTCTCTTTACACCATCCATCCATAGTCTTTTTAGTTTCTCTATTATTCCGCTCATTTAGAGTAGTAACACTAGGAGCATTAACACTATAAATCCACATATTTCAGCCATGCCGTGCACCGTATGAATCCAATTCGAGTGTAGGTCAGGAGTCATTGTCCTAAAAGTGGTACATTCCTGTCGGGTCAACCGTCAGTGAGTCAGGCTCCGAAACTTGAAACACTAGTAGCCGGTAGCCGCAAGTCGGTTAGTTTGCCGAATCCATGTCATAGGACTCGCATGGGCTTTACTGGGGACATTGGACTCCAATGATATGAATCTCGGTTTTTATATTTAAGGCACCAAGTCTGCGATCTAAGCACAAAAGGAATTTACGACACGTGCCTGAATTATGAATTAACGAGGTTAAAAAAGTGATGTGGTTAAGTCGACTGTCGTGCGACCTACATGCGTTGTGTTTTGAAACTTTAAATTAGTAATATTGTTTGTAGTGACTACTTGACTAGGACTCTTAGAGCGCAAATTCGGAGAGGCGTTTTTTGCAGCGAACAGCAACGTTTCCCCGAATTTGCGGCCTTAGGGTCTTGATCGGTCATATCATTGGGCACTCGCCGGATGGCGAAAACTTGCTTACTTGATACACGACTTAATGATCATCATCATCCATAGCTCCACTTCACCCACTACTGGGTTTGATAGTGCCAAGCACCAAGCTCTTGCTCTTTAGCCTCATCCAGGACATTTCCGCATTGGCAACAATGTCGTCTACCCATCTCGCCGCTGAATTAATGATGAATGATGGTCATGTTTCATTTATGGCAGGGACCCAAAATTATTTATTAATTTTTAACTTTCTGAACAATATGAAACTTCTATCCGAAACTCCGTCAGCGGGACACGCGAATACCTACCTATCATGTGTCGTACACAATGGACATCGCTTCGATAATGATCGGGTGTCCTATCTAGTATCCGGGTATTGAAAAATCGCGCTTAGTAAACAATATTTTCATTTTTTGGACCTAGTAAAAAGTAGAGGATATTACGGAAAATAAATAAGAACTTAAAAGAAGTTCCAAATTCCGCGATGTGTGCGATAGATGGCGCTAGGGGGTACAGTGTGCCCTGAATAATATAGTTTATGCAAATCACGAAATGAAGAACAAAATTAAATATGGCGATTTTTACGTTATATTGATTAATTACGTAAAAACCTCTTTACAGAAGCAACGCTAACAGCGCGACGAGAATAAGGAAACTGTTTAACACCATACTTACAAATTAAGAGTAGGTATCTTGGGACCCAAACTTCTAAGGATACAAACATCTAAATGCATAATATTTTAAAATAAGTCGTGTTTTTTTTTGTTGATATCGTTGAATTTCCATACAAGTGCCCTCAATAACAATTCACTTCAATTCAGAAAGCTAAAATGTTTTTCGACTGCTTGATCAGCTGTTCATACAGTTTAACTATTTATATATTTGAACGTAGCCTAAATAGAGACGTCAGAAAAACCGAAAACGTCCGATGAATTGCAATTTGCAAAACAATAACAATTTACGATTAACATAACCTATAATAAATAAACAATCCGTAGATTTATGCTATAAAATTAAGTGTGTGAAATATTGAACTAAGCGTGAGTTAGAAAATTAATTTAGAAACCTACAACAAAGTTATAAATAAAGATGAAGGGTAATGGAAACCCTCGTCCGGTATGATCCCAAATCCAGCATCAAATATGTATGAACTACATTGCTACATAAAATACATGTAACAAAGAAGAATCTTACGTACGAGTTTACAGACCTGTCATCTTCTTCAGCTACTTCTACGGCGAAGCTCGTAGTTGGACGAATCTTCGAGGGTTTACTTATGAGTTTAGTGCTATCCATCTTCAAAACACACTGTTTGCAGTATTTTCCACAAAAGTGTCATAATATTACTCATTTCGTAGAGCCACTTTCGATAGTGATATCGCCATTATGTTTACAACGTATCATTAAAAAAACAAACAGTTGAAATACGTTTTAGTATTAAATTATAACGTAATTTGAGGTTATAATACGCCCGTAAAAATAAACTCTGGGTTGAAGTTTGTTTTGACACAGTTTTGACAGTTCACCCCATCCATCTGTCAATCTAAAAAATATTCACTGCCCCAGAAACAAGTCTTTTGGTCGATAATTTTGTCCAACATTTACTATTTTTTTTAATACTTTCTATTATTAAACGAGCAGTACTATAACCATAGTAGTACGGATTGCTCTGATTTAGTTTCCTACTTGTAGCGCCATCTAGAAATGCACGTTAGTACTAAACGCGGGATATTAACAAAATGTGAACTTGCTTTAATCTACATAGTTATAGTGTTGCGAAATGGTTAGAGCTTAAGGCGAAGTTGCTATAATAAAGCAAATTCTAATCTGAATCTAATCTATGCTTCTTTGGGATTGACCGGCAGCACTGCAGCTTCACGAGAATACAAAACATTCTAATGCAAAACCTTACGCTATTGTGATAGCGAATAACAGAATCAGATATAGTATCGTTATATAACTTACTCTATGGATAATACTAAGTAAGCAATGCTCATACCTAAATGTATTAAGTCTATCAGCTAGGTTGGTGAGCACAGTCTTCCGTAGAGGGCCAGGCGACCCGCCCGGCGAACTCTCCTTGGACTCGGCCGCTAAAGCCCGCGCCACCATCAGATCTTGCTCGTTCATTCTGAAAATAACACGACATTTATATTTTTTAGTTTTTTTACAATGCAACTATCTCAGAAACATATACTTAGGCCAGTATCAAACCCAGTAGAAAATCTACTCTAGTAGAAATGTGACTGAAATGTACCTAAAATAAATCAACAGTTGGTGGTGTTCTGAGGTTTCAGCCTACCCCAATAGGAAAGGCGTAACGTTATTCATAAATGCTTCTTCTTCTTCTTTCTGCCCTTATCCCATGTTATTTGAGACCGGCGAATCACGTTTATTTCTTCCATTCTGCCCTGTCTGTCGTCACGCTATCATTTATTTCTTATTCCTTCATATCACTCCTCACAATCTCCATCCATCTGTTCTTTGGTCTTCCTCCCCTCTCCATTCATCCACATTTATCCATATAAATGCTTAAGTAAATCAAAAGTTAGCCTTTTCTCCACTACACAAGGGGTGACCCGTGACACTGACAACATTAGCATTAAACACGGAAATAATTCCACCAATTTACATCACTTCCTACCAGTTTACAGTTTTCATTTATTTATGTAAATAAAATACATGTGATTTCATAAATTCTTACATTGTTTCACACGTGTTTATATTTGAATGAATCGTAAATAACTACCTACTTACTTATTAGTCCATAAAAATCTTATTGGTTTTTTGCGAATAATAAAAATACGTTGTAGGTAAAAAATAGTCATACAATAATTTTACACTGGTTAATTTAACTGGTAATTTAGATATAAACCAAGAAGTGACAGGAAAAGCATCTGTAAAAGTTTCCTGCTTTTCTTCTTCGTCTAAAGTGCTTTTCGATTATAATGAGATGACCGAATGCATACATTTTCCCGCCTTTCCAACCTCGCCCTAGTCTTATCTTATACCACCAGCAAGCAGTAAGTTGAACAAGCAACACCACTGGCAACACTACCAACTTCCACGGTTTATAACTACACTTTCACTTACGGGATATTCTCCGTGATTATCCTTTATTACCTGCCAGACCATCCTACACACAAAGAATATTAATGATAGATATGGCAGAGGTCCAGACTACACTAAACGAAACACACCTCAGTTCACCTTACCAACAGTTTCTACGGGTTAGCTAACATTTCTTGAACGATACCGAGAACTTATATAGGGCAGCAATACCTTCTTTACACATTTACTGCAGGTAATAACATGTAAAACGTATTGGAACTTCCATCGCGCGGTTACGAACCAGCCTGCGTTGACCTACGCAGACGGACTGATTTCCTCAGCCTTATCTATGACATCAGCTTTGTTTGGCGATACGTCACTCTCTTGAACAAAGCTATTGAGTTGTGAGTACATGGTACTCTCGTAAAATATATAATTATATAGTATTTACTAGCTGTTCCCGGCATGCGTTGCAATGCCCTTTTTCCTACCTACTACCTGCCTGTGTACCAACTACCTACCTACCTACTACCTCCTACCCTACCTACCTACTACCCTACCTACCTACTACCCTACCTACCTACTACCCTACCTACCTACTACCCTACCTACCTACTACCCCACCTACCTACCTACTACCCGACCTACCTACTACCCTACCTACTTACTACCCTACCTACTACTCTACCGACTACCCTACCTACTCTACTATCCTACTTACTACCCTACCTACTACTCTACCTACTACCCTGCCTACCTACCTACCACTTTCTCACCTTTTAAACCTTCCCTGGACTTCCACGAATAATTCAACACTATAATTAGCCAAATCGGTCCAGCCATTCTCGAGTTTTAGCGAGACTAACGAACAGCTATTCATTTTTATATAATATAGCTGTACCCCGCGTGCGTTGCAATGCCCTTTTACCTGCCTACTACCTGCCTGTGTACCAACTACCTACCTACCTACTACCTCCTACCCTACCTACCTACTACCCTACCTACCTACTACCCTACCTACCTACTACCCTACCTACCTACTACCCCACCTACCTACCTACTACCCTACCTACCTACTACCCGACCTACCTACTACCCTACCTACTTACTACCCTACCTACTACTCTACCTACTACCCTGCCTACCTACCTACCACTTTCTCACCTTTTAAACCTTCCCTGGACTTCCACGAATAATTCAACACTATAATTAGCCAAATCGGTCTAGCCGTTCTCTAGTTTTAGCGCGACTAACTAACAGCAATTAATTTTTATATTATACGCAAACACCATTTGAAAAATCGTTTTTCTATTGGGAAAGAAACAGTAATTATTTGTGATTATTGTGATAATGTCGTATGGTCTGTTTGAAGTTGTCATTCGTTGACTGAACAACTGAACGTCACTCAATTGTTTTGCCTTCCCGGAACCTCTCCACTAACACTTGAACTTTATGGGTACGGTATTAAAGCTCAAATTGACTTTACGTTTTAGTTAGAAAACGTTTGTATGGGAAAAAGAAAAGGGCTGTTTTTAGGGCTTTTCCGGCCATTATTCGAATTTTTCTCGCCGTAAGAACCATCCTTGAACTTCAACGAACATTTAAAAAAAAAAATCAGCCAAATCGGTCAAGCCGTTTTCATGCCAAGTCGTGACAACGGAAAACGGGTTTCATTTTTATAAATATAGATAGATAAGAAAGGATGACGGGAATATTCCTGGATGGACGTTGGTTAGCTTTAATATTGTCATTTTACGTCTAATATAACGAGCTGCCCAGACGTGTGGTTTCAGTGTTGGTACTTTTGGGCTACAATTTAGATTTACTAGGTTAATTATTTGCTGTATTCGGTAAGGGGTAAGAAAGTAACTGGGTTGTGGAGGTCAGATAGGCAGTCGTTCTATGTAAAATACTGGCAGTTACTAGAAGCCGATCCTATGGGGATAAGCTAGGTTAACAATTATGACTAACCCTTACCCTACTACTACTCTTACTTAGTACTAAGGCGTACCTTAATAAGCATAGCATTTTATTTCCTACCTTCTCAAATGATGGACCCAAAGATGTCTTAATCTGCCTGGTCTAGTGGCGGACGTAGGTAGGTGCACTTTGCTTGTTATAACCATTGATTGTCTATTAAAGTTGTTCTGGAATTGAATAGCTTAGTCGGAATCCAGCCTGTGATTCGGACAGGCCTTCGTAGACTCATGTCAAGGCCTCCACCCGTTTGATACTCCAGTTTTCTTCCATTGCCTTGAACGTGCAAACCTTCCACGGGTCTTATCGGCCAGATCTCACGACAAAGTCTCGAACGAAATCTAGCAAGCGCAATATATTGGGATCCTGTTCGTCGGCCAAGGCGAACATGTCGCGTTCGTGTCATTGTAATTACGAATTACGAGCTTGTAACCGTCGGAGCTGGCCATATCATAGTTCTTGTAATTATCGAATACGTGTCGGTAATCGATAATCGTTTTGGTCGTTAGCGATTAGGCGTTTGCAATAGAGGTGTTATTAAATAGTTTAAATGATTGTGTTTTTTTGTAACACCGACCAGTGTTGCGAAAATTTCGTTCGATGGTTCGATTTTGGATTGTGAAATGTGCTTCAGCTTTTTTTTGACTTTTGAATGCTCTTTGGGTCCTTCAATGTTCCATTTTTGGGTTAACGGTTATTTGATGTTTTCTTCTAATTGGAGATGATGCCAAGCAGGATCAAGATTCCAAAGCAATAAATACATATAAGGATTACCATCGTACACTTCTAAAACGAAACATTTTTTTTTATAATTGTTATAATAGGTAATATGAATGTCCTAAATATTTATACTATTGTAACTACTAGTACCTACTCATTATTAGATCATCTGCCAAGCCTTTTCCCAATTATGTTGGGGTCGGCTTCCAGTTAAACTGGAGGCAGTTGAATACCAGTATTTTACATGGAGCCTATCTGACCTCCACAACCCAGTTAGTATAGTTAGTACCTACTAAGTAATACGATACCATTTGGTAATACTGTGCTTTCTACTACTCATTATTGGATATAGATTAATGTAATTTTGTCTGTGATGATGAGCTACCTACTTTGAGGGAATGTGCCATTAAAAATAATCGATACCTATTCATATATTTAAACCATCATTATGTAAATAAACCACTGGGTTAATTGGTTATTAATTAATGATCGCGAGCACGTGTCCATAGTAGTCGTATTAAATATTAATCTCATACAAAAAGTTGTAGCTACATTATAAATCCAGTTACATTGCTTTCATACAATCACAATCATTATAATAAATTACATGATTTTGAGCGATTGAGCAGGTCACCGTTATTGACTACTGGCAATCAATCAACAATGGCTTCGACATCTTTGGTTTGCCATTCATTTGTTTGTGAACAAGTCATTGAACGTTACCCGACTGCGGCGAAGCCTAAAAGGAGGGTTATGTTTTATTATCTTTCTTATAAGCTTTTATTATTACCAACTAGCTGTTGCCCGCGGAAACTTGGCTGTGTGGGAAAAAAAAGATCACTTATGTACTGCTCCAGGATAATAATATAATCTATCTTCTTGTTAATTTTCATAATGATTCGATCAGCCATTTAGTCGTAATAAGGTTACAAACAAACAAAGTTACTTCCGCACTTATAATATATTAGTAGGGATTTAAGACGGTATGCAATGTGTTGCCTTTGTTAGAAAGCTCCTTTATTCATTCTATGCCATACCTAGTGAAATTCATTTAGTATTTTTAACATCGTGTTTACCCCGACCACGGCGCGGGGTAAAATGAGGGAAATTGACTACATTTTTACGGAGCCGCACCTGCTACGTGGATACTACGCAGCGAAAGGCCCGGTATCCACCAAAGCGGAGACGAGCAGAGCGGAAAGGAGATGTGCCAAATTCGACTCATCACAGGAAGGGCGAAAGACGAGATGTAAATTTTAACCAATGTGATTGGCCGATTTCCACACATCTCCTCTAGTCTCCGCTCCTCTCCGCTTTGGTGGAGAAACCGGGCCTAAACCTAATCAAATGCTACGTGGATGGTTCTCAGTTTAAGCCTACGGGTATGCTACGCGCTACGGCGCTACACAGACGCGGCCGCTACGGCTACGCGCCTTCTACGCTGTGTAGTTCACCCGCTATGCTACGCGAGTACTACGCGGCTGCTACGGCTACGCGCCTGCTACGCTTCATAGTTCACCCGCTATGCTACGCGGGTACTACGCAGAAGCGACTGCTACGCCCTTTCTGTGCTGCATTTACACGACGATACGGAGGCACAGAAAATGTTATTCATGAGAAAAACCAGATTTCAAAGCTGTTATGATATGATATTGAAACCTTTATTGACATCCTGATTGGCAAGGACATGAGTATATAAAGTTTGACAAAATACGAAACATACTTTATAACAAAACACACCTCGCGCCATAGTTCATACGAAAAAAAAACTTTGAATTTAGAAGAACCTCGTTATTTTAGAAGTTGGTAAAGAAATTTTTTAACCGATTGCGGTGGTACCCAAAAAGCGATGAATGTATATTAGTAAGTAGAATATACTCGTATTTATCGTAGTTATATGATAAATCACGTAGCAAGCTCAAGCAACAAAGAAAATACTTAAGGCAGGTGTAATTATACTTTGACATGTAGCTAATGAATCAACACTCATGTACGACAAATGTTACGTCGATGTTAAGTATGTAGGTACACGTTACATACACAATATCACAAGTTATGATATCAAAGAAACTGGTATTTTTTAAGTACAGGACTACGAACCCGTACAATATATATTCCCAAACAACCTTGAACCTAATGATTTAGCGATGACAAAGTTGAAAATATGTTAAACAATTTGACAGATAGTTTTAGATTGATGTGCTGGCGTCTGTACGTATCTTTATTTTTTTGGAATGTGGGAAATCATCAAATAACCCCTCCCGCTCTTGGGTAGAGCGGTAGGGAGTGTCAGACTTCTACTGACTAAAAACCACCCATGTTCCTTCTTAGCTCTTTGTGTCAAGGCCGCGGTATCTCTTTCAACCCGCAGCCACGACGGGTCTGTACGTACCTACTAACTGGAAGATTAACACCTAAATGCTATCTAGTCAACACTAAATTAGTTCTTCCCCACAGAGAATATCCAAAACTACTGCATAAATAAACTTCTTCCGTATTTTCAACTGACACGGTTTATAAAAACAAGGGATTCTCACATTACACAGATGGGGGAAAAGGCTAGGCAGATGATGATGGATTCCTACACTAAAACAATAATTAAGTAGAGTGTGTATGGAAATAGATGATTTTGTAGTTAGATAATTCTGTAGTTTGTGGTAGCAGTATCAAAATTTTATTGATTCTCAGGTAAATAAGACAGAAATGTTTCATGACCACCCGTTCTCCTATCGGTTTAAAACCTTATTCTTGTCTTATGAGGTTACCTACTTTAGTGTCTAGAGTCTAGACAAATGACCTTAAAATTACGAGTATAATTAAAATTTCAATGATAATAGAACTTATTATAATAGGTCTCCTTACAGGATAAAATAATAACCCATTATACTTTATCTATTCAATCCTATATTATTATGCTAATTTTAATGTGTTACACTGTCATAATATTTAAGCACTTCAAAAAGGATAAAACCTTAATAAAAAGACACCACATTATTAAGTAGTCCATTGCCAGTCTATTATCACAAGCCTTTAAAATAAACGTTTCATATCACACTATCTATACGAAATCAATATATTTTCTATCTACCTTATATTTAAAAAAAAAAACTTAGTAAACACAACACCGTACTTACCTAATATTTTTCCGTATAGATCACTGAATAAATTCACACATACCTAGCACATTATTTCTTTCAAAATTCGAACACGAAAATAAAATAAGAATTAAACACGGCGCGATACACGTGCGTGTGCGCGTTTAAAACATTTGTATGACAATGCGGTGTATATTTTTCGCCGTGGGGTCGTCAACGCCGGTCGTAGGCTGCGATCTGAGAGCACCATCTGTCAATGAAGTAAGCCACGGCCGTATTGTATACAGCCTCTCACTCTTGTTTCCTAGTGCAACGATCAATGGGAACGATATGCATTATCGGTTTAGCGATGAATGGAAGGGAAACTATCAATCATGCGTTGATACCGGTAATCTGTTGACATTTATCATTTTTGTTACAGGTATTAATTATGTGGTGGGTGTTAGTGTGGATTAATAAAATATGAAATAAGTATGTTTTTAATGAAACTATGATTGATACAGTATGATATCTGCCTAAATAAGGGTTTTCATTTAACATTCTTCTCTCTTGGTCTTGTCTCTTTGATGTTATTTAATTATTATTTATATGATGTCAGATTTCTTTGGCATAATAATTAAAGCCTAGGTTTTTGCCAATTTGGTAATATAAGCCGTATCATTAAGATAGATAAACACCTACCTTATATTTATTTATTTATTTATGTACACACAAAATACAAAAATAAAGGAAAATACATAAAAAATAGAAGAACACAAAAGTACTGCTTATAAGGTATCACTAGTAGGCGCATGAACATCTTTAAGTTATACCTAGTAATCCGTAGCCTTAGTCTCCAGAACTGTGTTCTGATTCTGCATGATATCATTTTACACTTTACGCATATTAATTTCTTGGCGTACTACCAAGTGCAGTATTTATTATTGCTCTTGCTGTTCGTCTTCCATGTTACCAAGCCAAAACTCTGGAAGTATTCCATACATTTTAATTGTCTTTTCATGCTTGCCCTTGTTTTCATCTCTTTGGGTTTGGTGCGCCTTCTTGTCTTTTCTTACAGACTTCTCTATTAGTGTCTTTAAAGCCATGTCTGTCGGTTTTACTGAGTCTATCCGTTATTTACTGTCTTTAGTAACAACCCAATATTCATCATGTTAGCCCAGAATCACCAACTGTCGAGTATAGGCCTTCTCTTGCTTCTATGTTCTGACCGTCCATCAATCCATTGCCCCACGATCCTGTCGATTAGTAAATGCGGAATTGCGGAACCCTATTTCTTTTAGGCTTGCTGAACTCAGAAGTTTTGAAGTCGCTAATACCATAATAATGGCAAAAATTGGGCATTTTAACACAACAAAAAACTTTAAAGCTAATTTTAATGATTTGGTTACCTATTTATATTTTCCGAAGTTCAAAGGTTCATTTTTAAGTTATTGTTTCGTGTTTCTTTTTACTATTATCATTAGTAGTTCTGTACGTTTTTTTGTTGTTTTTTTGTTAAATTTGCTAAATATTCTTATTATTTTCTACAATTCTGGGAATCCCCATAGAGATCGACCTTGAGAAAATATCAGAATGTTGTCGTTGAAGAAGACATTTATATTTTAAAATTCTATTAATACTTCATTCGCAAAAGTTGTGATAGCTCGATTGATATGCATGATATATAATATAATTAGCATTGAATGCTTATATCACTCGTGAATAATGTAGCTCCCGCAGAATATTCTCTACCTACAAACAAACTTACAAACAAATACCACTATTATAATATTAGTAGAGATTTACTCTTTCAGATTTGTTAAAGAGTAAATTATTTACAAGGGCTAGGGACAATGACGGAGTCTCCAAAATACTACCTGGCCCTGAAACATTAACGAAGAAACATCAACCACCAAACTTGGCTTGGCAACACCCAAAAAGCGCAGAATCCGTAAGTAAGTTTGGAGATTCCGAAGTTATTTTAAATGACTCGTTTTATTTTTTAGATGCCTCATTATAAATCAATCATCATCATCTTCCTGCTATTGTCCCAATGTTACTTGGGGTCTGCGTAACACGTTTCTTTCTTCTAATATCCTCGGTCAACCGAAAGAAAATTACCTTTAAGTTATTGTTATATCGGCCTCTCGCGTCCGGCCCTGGTTCAATCCACGGTCCGGGGCGAGAGGGAATGGGACGCAGGTCGCCTCCTTCTACAAAGCGTAGCGGAACGTTAGAGGGAGAGAACCTCTCGCCCCAGCCGCCGCGGGAGACGCTCCGTGCGTCGGGGGCCCCGAGATGGCTCCCGGCCACTGTAGGCCTGTGGACGGTGAGTAATGGGCTAGCTCACCGTCCGTCCGTCTTATGATCTCGACAGGCCGTCGACGGCGCGTTCATGTTCCTCGCACTCCTCAAAAAGATGTCAGCAACATTACAGTTGCTGTCAAACAGTTGTCAGAAGCACATACGCTCCTCAATTAATTTCGCGATTTGTGACAAATACTGTGAAGTTGTGCCCCAAAACGTTATTAAAGTGTAGTTGAAGTGTTTCGGAAACTGTGTTATCGTTATCTAGTGATTTAATATCCTAAAAACGACAAAAACCTTGTTAAAACATTGTGGATTCTATCAGTGAAAAACTTATACCCACATTTAAATTAATAATTTTTTGACACTTTCGAATCTTTAATAAAATGTCATTGTCTAAAGGGATGTCATCTTCAAACCAGTGTTACCACATAAAATCTTAAATTACCCAGAAATTATGGATCATGTAACCGAAGACCGCACAGGAGTAGGTGACCAGTCTCCTGTGTTGGTGAATACTACTGGCAACAGCAGTAACAAAAAGTTTGTGCAACAAGCCTTCCATCCAAGCCTATTCATCACAAGACCGAGATCTTCCTCAGATGGAAACCTCAAGACCACTGACTCAGTGAACTTGCCTACTACGTCCTCAGTGATAAATACCACAGATGATGATGCCAACAAACCTTGCCCTCCTTCTTGGCAAAGAGTACCCACAGACCGCTACCCCAAAAGGAAGAGACCGAACAGCCCGCCACAGGCTGAGAAGCTCAGCCACAGTCCACAGATAGGAATTGCAACTTCTAATAGATACAGCGGACTTCCTATAGATCTAACCGACGACACACCAGAAAATCCATCAACCCATGTCAAAAAAATTAGCAAACCACCACCGGTCATATTATATGGCATAGAAGACTTATCAAAATTAACAGAGCTGTTAAATAATACTATGCCCAGTGACAGCTACTCTTATAAAATAATTAACAGAGATCAGTTAAGAGTCATGACCCAGTCAACTGAAGTACCTATATAAAGACCTAATAGAACTCATCCGGAATAATGGCCTCATTGGTCATACATTTACACAGAAGCAAAATAAATGCTACCGAATTGTAATTAAAAATTTACATCACACCACCCCTAAATCAGCTATAATTGAAGCAATAGAAAACACAGGTAACAGGGTGCGAGGTGAAATCATCTGTGCAATATCAAGAAAAAACAAAAAGCCCTTAAACATGTTCTTCGTAAACATTGAACCTAGCGCCAACAACCCAGAAATAAAAAGTATAGAAACTATATTTCACACGAGAGTCACTATTGAAGATCCGAGGAAATCAACTGAAATACCACAGTGTACTAGGTGCCAACAATATGGGCACACGAAAAATAATTGCATGCGCCCATACAGGTGTGTCAAATGCGCACAAGGACACAAAACTACAGACTGCCTAAAAAAGGATAGGAACTCGCCAGCCACCTGTGCCCTCTGCCAAGGTGATCACCCAGCCAACTACAAGGGCTGCCAAGTCTATAAGGAGATTCGTTCACGCAAAATGGTTTATGCTGGTAATAGAAAAGCCCCACTAGATAAAGTAAAAGCTACGGATACGTTCACGCCTCGAATAGAAGATTTCCCACCACTAAAACTCCCCAGACACACTACACAACAGTCCAGAAATAACCAGGAAATAACCAATATGCGCCCAAGTGAAAACGTAACCAACACTGCAAGTACTGGCAACTGGAACAGAAAAATAGAGAATGTACAATCTCAGTCAACAAGCTCGCTAGAGCAAATCATAATTAAACAGTCGGAGAAGATAGATATTCTTATTCAACAAATAGGGACCTTAATGGGGCTCCTAACAACACTAATAGCCCAGCAGAAAAAATGAAATTCTTTAGAATTGGTGCATGGAACATAAATGGCCTATCCCCGAATAAGCAAGAAGTAGAGTTATTCATAAACTACAACAAATTAGATATACTATTAGTTTCTGAAACACATATGACCAATCAAAAAGTTATAAAAATTAAAGGATGCAATATATACTATGCCAACCATCCAGATGGCACATCACATGCTGGGGCTGCTGTGATAATTAAAGAACACATAAGACACCACGTCATACCAAATTTTGCACATGCACACATACAGGCCGCCATAATATCCATAGATGACTGGCAGGGATCACTGAATGTGGCTGCAGTGTACTGTCCCCCACGACACCGCATTGATGAACAAATGTTTTCTGATTTTTTCCACATGCTTGGCGACAGATACATTGTAGGGGGAGACTGGAATTCAAAAAACACGTTCTGGGGTTCCCGATTGACGACGACAAAGGGTCGAGAACTAAAAAAGGCAATTGATAGTAATAACCTCAATGTAATATCAACAGGAGAACCAACTTACTGGCCATCGGACCCTAACAAAATTCCGGATCTCATCGATTTCTTTATCACTAAAAAGATGTCGGGGCTCTATACAAAAGTAGAATCATGTCTAGATGGGCCCTCAGACCATACACCCGTGATATGCACCCTAAGTACCACAGTCATCTGGAAAGAACCACGAGAGACCATGTATAACCATAAAACCGACTGGGAGTCCTTTCGAGATTATATCGATGAAAATATTAATCTGAGCATACCTCTTAAAACGGTAGAAGACGTAGATGACGCTGCGTGGTATACCACTAACTTAATACAAAAGGCGGCATGGTTGTCAACTCCATTCATAGCATCTAAACTACAAAGCCATGACACGACTCTGGAAATACGAGAGATGCTAGCTGCAAAGAGAAGACTGCGACATCAGTGGCACACCAGCAGGAATCGTCAAGACAAAAAAGCTCTCAACAAAATACAAAAGGAACTGAAGGAAATGCTTAGAGAAAATGAGAACAATACCCTCCAAGACAAACTCAAGACTCTATCGCCATTCAAAGCAGAGGATTATACACTTTGGAAAATTACCAGCTCATTGAAAAGGCCAAAAGAACACATGCATCCACTAAGACAAGCTAACGGAAACTGGTCACGAAAGCCTCAAGAAAAAGCCGAGTTATTTGCCAATTACCTTAAGAATGTATTCAAACCCAATGAACCTGATAATACACACACCGAGCAGGACATTGATGAATTCTTGAACAGCGATCAACAACTGTCTCCATTATTGAGACTAGTGACAACGATGGAAGTAAAACAAACTATCATGCATTTAAAACAAAAAAAGGCACCAGGATTTGATCTAATAACGGCAGTAGTTCTTAAACAACTACCAAGAAAAGGCATCGTTCTGCTGACAATCCTTTTTAATGCTATACTGAGACTACAATATTTCCCAGAGTTATGGAAAATATCCATCATAAACATGATAGCCAAACCGGGGAAGCCACCCACAGAGGTTACATCATATAGACCCATAAGTCTTCTCCCCTTGCTTTCGAAAGTCTTTGAGAAATTGTTACTGAAACGCCTTCTCCCAGTACTAAAAGAACAAAAAGTCATACCGGACCACCAATTTGGCTTCCGCGCACATCATGGTACGACAGAACAAATACACCGTGTAGCTCAGACGATTCGGCAAGCACTGGAGAGAAAAGAATACTGCTCGTCTGTCTTTCTTGATGTACAGCAGGCCTTTGACCGCGTGTGGCACAAGGGCCTGTTGTATAAGTTAAAGCTCCACCTACCAAATACTGCGTACATGTTATTGAAGTCCTATCTGCAAAACCGACTATTCCAGGTCAAATGCGAGGACTCTCTGTCATCAATCTGCCAAATAGAAGCAGGAGTGCCCCAAGGTTCGGTGCTGGGTCCCATCCTATACACAATCTACACTGCTGATTTACCCACCACTGATAAAGTTGTGACTGCAACCTATGCAGATGACACTGCAGTCCTCTCCTGTAGTAGGGATCCAAACACAGCATCCGTAAAACTGCAAGAATGCCTGGACGAAATTGGACTGTGGCTAAAGAAGTGGAGAATCCGAGCAAGCCCCGCAAAATCGGTCCACATAACGTTCACACTAAAAAGAGGGGACTGTTCACCAGTTACACTAGATGGTGTTGTCTTGCCAACAGACACGACAGTAAAGTACTTAGGCATGCACCTGGATAGGAGACTCACTTGGCGAGCCCATATAAAGGCCAAAAGAGAGCAAGCAAATAGAAAGTTTGGAGATATGTACTGGCTGATAGGCAGACAGTCAAGGCTAAGCTTGGAAAATAAAGTCCTCATTTACAAGTGTATCCTGAAACCGATTTGGACATATGGCATCCAACTCTGGGGGTCAGCGAGCCACTCAAATGTTGAAATCCTCCAGCGCTACCAGAACAAAGTATTAAAGATCCTCATCAATGCGCCATGGTTCACACGGAACACGGAAGTGCATGGTTATCTGGAAATTCCGACAGTCAGGGAGGAAATAGAGAGTTCCTCTGCTACTTATAAACAACGCCTTGAGCGACACAGCAACCATCTGGCTACACAGCTTATGAACACAAACAACTGCTTATTTCGGTTGAAAAGAATGCGATTAGCTTCTATATAAAACTTAAAGAAAACCAGAAAGAGATGACACATCACAGGATGTG
This sequence comes from Diarsia brunnea, assembly GCA_949774965.1. Classification (NCBI taxonomy): domain Eukaryota; kingdom Metazoa; phylum Arthropoda; class Insecta; order Lepidoptera; family Noctuidae; genus Diarsia; species Diarsia brunnea. The sequence continues at coordinate 13,293,694 of OX459013.1, read as the reverse complement.
CACTCTCTAAAGTCTAAGAAACAAAATCCCATCTGATTAAAGCCGCTGGGCTGATTGCAGATTAATTTGGAAAAAAAAAAAAAAAAAAAAAAAAAAAAAAAGCAACATTACAGGGGCCCCGCAAGGGGCGACGCCCGTCAGGCCCGCCAGGGCTGCGGGTTGCTCGAAAGAGATACCGCGGCCTAGACACAAAGGGTTACGAAGGAACATGTAGTCAGTAGAAGTCTGTCACTCCTTACCGCTCTGCCCAGAGCGGGAGGAGTCATTTGATGATTTCACAATCTTCAAAAAAAAAAGTATTGATATAGGTATTTATAGGGACCTTTCAGCCCTTCATTAAGCCTTCAACAGATTCCGCAGTACTTATCTATGTTATATCACTTAGGTAATTTGATCTAAACGCAAACTACAAGACTGATGTATATACTTAAACCCACTTTACCTCCACAGGCTAAGCAGCAATTGTATCGTTAGATTGCCTAATAGATACTGATCTACATACACGACAGCAACCTTCACGCAGGCTGCAGTAATGACCCAGTCCAGACTGGTTCACATTTCATCACGCCACTTTCGAATGGAGGTTTTGCGAATTCAAAGTGATCGTGTTAAAAGGAGCAGTAATTCTCACGAAAAAGAATCCCATACTCGATTTGAATTAAAAATAGTGTTTTATTGCGGTTCACACCCAAAAATGTATTCGATATAGCTGCCTACGTTATTTATGATCAAATAATTGTCAGTCTCAAACCAAATCTGAGCGACTTATCTTTATTAATATGACTCAGAATATTTTTTGGCGATTTTAGATTTTAATTGGACTCAAGAACGTTTTACGGTTGCACGTTTTTTACATCCTGCCATTTGAAAAAAATATTAACTGTTTTTTAAATTGCTGACTAGAAAACCCTATTATAAAATAGCTACATTGGGGTTTTTGTATGTGATAAATTAAAGGTAATTTTTAGATGTTCCCTGTATCCTCTATCTATTTCTTTAACAGCGGACACCTGCAAGGCCAAGGGCTCACTAAAACTGTACCAGTGACAATTATGGCTATCGAAACGACATCTTGTGACATAACCAATGGACATAACAATTTTTTTCCTGTTTTCAGGGTTGGTTCCACAATTAAGTTGATGATTCATCAAGTCATCATTATCTCGCCCTTATCTCAATTCATTAAGGATCCTCATCATCATCATCATCATCATTTCAGCTATAAGACGTCCACTGCTGAAGGACCCCTCCTTCGCTTCGGATTTGCCATAACCGCCACGCTCGGCAGGCGGGTTGGCGATTGCAGTATGGTTGTCACGAAGGCACAGAGAACGCTGCTGCCCATTCTCTGGTAAGTCCCTTAGTCGCCTCTTACGACACCCACGGGAAGATATGAGATGGTGCTATTCTTTACGTCCGACACCATACGGAGCGCAGCATATCTTCTTTTTCCATATTTCTGTATTTCTCGTCATCTCATCAAACACTTCTTCCTTGCGATCCATCATCTCTCACCATATCATCCACTATGCACTACACAGTTCATACGTCGTGTCTTTGGTCTTCTTGTATTCGAGGGGAAAACTTTCCTCCCGGCATTTTTCTCATTCCTCCTCGTCCTCGAGTCGGCCGTTACACAATATTTTATATTGCTAAATGAGGTTGAGACTAAAATACACATAAGTACCAGTAAATGATTAAAAAAATACGAAGGAACATTGAAGATCATCAAACCGTGAAGTCAAAGTCAACATCTTCTGGTCTATTTGTTCTTCCATTAGAAGTAAGGCCCGGTCAATGCTCGCTTCATTGACCGGACAAACTTCGAGTACATATTTTGTAATGCTAATTTAAAATACACTGCTTTAAGTTTATCTTCAAAACATTAACATTTACTTGCGAAATCTAATCTTTCGTTCTAATATTATTATATGCGCAAATCTCTCTATCTCTCGTCATTGGTAAATTTCCATATTTATGTACCTACATGTGTAAAAATCGCAATTTTATTGATTGACAATCTTAAGGTACTTTATTGTAAACAATCATCATTATCATCATCTGCTTAGCCTTTTCCCAAGTATGTTGGGGCCCGCTTCCAGTCTAACCGGATGCAGCTGATACTTTACAAGGGGTGACTGCCTGTCTGGCCTCCACAACCCAGTTTGTACTGGGTAATATGAGGCTGTTTCCTCGTGGTCATACCCCTTAGCAAGAGTGATTGTCAGACTTTCGGGGCACCTGTTACGATTACGACTGGCAAAGATATAAAAATGACAGCCGGGTACAACGGCTTGACGTGCTTTCGGAAGCACGTTTCAGCTTGTATCATACTGGACAAAAGTATCTCTCAATCACTAGCACTATATGTATGCACCAAGTTAAAATCAAAAGTGATTTAGTTGTGAAACGAGAAAATCACCACTTCAAAAAGTTGCTCCATGTAAAAGTGCTTGTCAAGTGCCTGTACCATTGATTTTTTGTTTTGTTTAACTCGTCCTACTATCTTCTACGGGGTCTGCCTCGACGCCTTCTGCCTACGTCAGGCCATGGAGCCCTGACATTGGGACTATTTTGGCATAATATGACAAACATTATCACATCAGTCCCATTTGTTCAAATGTTTGCACTACAACACAGTAGAAATGTAATCCTTTTTTTTTTTTTTTTTGGGGTGGGAAATCATCAAATAACCCCTCCCGCTCTTGGGCAGAGCGAAAGGGAGTGTCAGACTTCTACTGACTAAAAACCATCCGTGTTCCTTCTTAGCCCTTCATGTCGAGGCCGCGGTATCTGCGAACAACCCGCAGCCCCGACAGAGAAATGTAATGCCTTCAATTTGGTTTCTACTCAATTGCACAATCTCCTTGGCTTGGTAAATAAAACAATCTCATAAATTATCATTAAGTATATTTATTTTTTTATAAAAATACATGCAAAGACAGTTGAAATACCTACATTTCCCGTGTCACAATTTTACTAAGAGACTGATACCTACAATCTGTAATGGGTCAGTCTATCCTAATTGACACACCTTAATACATGTTACGCCCGGCGGGCTTACTTAACATTACAAGTAAATTACAACAAATCTATCCCTCTAAGTACTTTCGAGTCTAAAGATTTAAAACTAAAAGTAGGTACTAATTTATGTAATCAAAGTAGGACCTAAGTAAGCAAGATAGCACAAAACCTCCATAAAACGTAAGATTGCGAAATAAATCCCGGCTTACCAGTAGCTAAAGTGAAAATTAACATCAATAAGTAAAACAACTAAATTATCTAGGTGCTATTTCATTTAAAAGTAATTATTAATCGTAGTTAGAGTAATAATAAGGAATATATAGTAAACTGAATGTCTGTAGTGATTATGAAACTATGCGACTAAATAAAATCTAAAATAACTTGGATACTTTTACGTGCTACTTATTTTAGCTTTAGCCCCTTTATTCATAAACAGTGTCACTTGACGTTCTGTAACGATTGCCCTCTCATTCTGATTATAAGGAAATGAGTGAGAGGTGAGATATGTATCAAGCATCATTAACGTCAAGTTCTTATGATTAAAGGAGTAACATTAAAAAATAATAGGGAGCTATTTCATACCTACTTTTAAAAAGAACACAAAATTATTATGTACTAGATGAAATTGATTTTGAAGAATTCCACTCGTTCAGTCTTTTAATAAAAATGTTGGAAGATATTCACACAGCGTGCTTCGTCACTTTTTTTACATATTTTGTACGAATTCCATTGAGCTTTAAAACAGATCGACAGCGTGTTTGGCAACACTGGCTTAAAATAAAGAGATACTTATGATAAGCTAAACTTAAAGTAAAATTGGCTATTGTACGGCGTGCATACATTCAAAATTCATTTGAAGATTCACTCACACCACACACCAGTCTTTCTTAAAGAGATCGCTAGATGACTCCCGAAACATCTTGGCGTGGCGTGCGCTCCTAGTCCATGGTTTTTCAAGTCCTTGGACTGTAGACCTTGAGCTTGGGTCCGAGGGGGCGGGTTGCCCGGCAGCGGGCGGCTGGGGCGAAGGCCCGGCCCCGCGCCTACAGCTGCGCCTCCGTGGGGTTTTGCCACAAGTTTGACGGAAGGGTGTCGTAGTGAGATGGAACTGTCACCAATGCATCGTCCGTCGTCCTGGTTATTGAGCAGTTCTGGAACAAGAAGGAAAGAAAATTATAGCTTAGGTGTTATGGTCGTTAATGTAGTCGTCACAAGCGCTACTATTGAGTACGAGGACATGAGTTCAATTCGTAGGTTGGAAATTGGGTTGCCCATCAGATGCAGCCCATAAGGACTTGACCCCGGTTAACGGCAAAAGGCTGGCAAAATGTGGAAGTACTATGGTACTCTTCTACCTAGCCCTTCGAGGATTGCTGCCGTGATGTTATGTCATTAGTTCATTACAATTAAAGCAATAACAACGTAGGTAACGTTGTTATGATGACATAATTAATTTTTATTTTATTTATTTTTTTATTTTATTTATTTATTTGGATTACCAACGAGTTACATTACAATTCAAACATAAATCAAATGTTATACTACCACAGAATACAAATGGTCCTGTAACGTACACTCAATTACAGGTAACCACAGCTTACACATTATCGAGTACACATGCTCTAAGTACCTATATAATATAATAGAAATTAAAATTAAGAGTACATACAATTAAATTAAAAATCATGCTACTAAACAACTAAAGATTAAAATGTCAAAATATACTCGTAGTCACATCGAATCAAATGAATTAAGATTAAAATCGAAATATAAATACAAATTAAATTAAAATTATAGTGATATTTTATTCAATTAATTAATTATTTATTATTTATTTATTGGAATGATAATTCAAATGTCCTCAAATTGTAAGTGCCTATATAATTTCCCTTTAAATACTTTAAGACTATCGTGATTAATGTCAAGTTCAGCTTTGCGCCATAAACCGTTATATAATTTGGTTGCCCTCGTAAGGGGAGAGTTGTCACCTAAGTTGGTTTTATGCATGGGTTGCCTGAACAGATTATAGGTGTGTGACCGGGGTAACCTGCTGGGAACATGGATTGATATTTTAGACAGTAGGTCAGTGTTTATTTTAAATTTCATCAATTTGTGAAGGAAGCACAAATCCAATACTTTTCTGCGATTGTTGAGACTTTGAACTTTAAAGTGAAGAAGTCGGTCCTTGTAAGATTTTAATTGTTGGGCAGTTTTATTTTGAAGAGATAAATGATACAAGAACCTCCTTTGGACTCGTTCAATACGCTGCTTATGAACCTTGTAATAAGGTGACCATACCTGTGAACAGTATTCTAAATTACTGCGAACCAACGTCTCATATAAAATAATTTTAGTCTTAGAGTTGCCGAATGGTTTTGAGGTCCTTAATACAAAACCAAGCATTTTGTTGGCTTTTAATATCATCTTATCAATATGGTTATTGTACGTCAATTTGCTGTCCATCAAGATTCCCAGATCCCGGATACTATCCACTTCCTTGAGAGTGTTGCCCAAAATGGAGTATTGCGTACTATTAACGTTTTTATTGCGACAGAATTTTATATGTAAGCACTTTTCAAGGTTTAAACTCATCTTATTTTCCTTGCACCACTCAACCAACCTATCCAAGTCAGCCTGTAACAAATACTGATCTTGCATCGATTTTATAGGCAGAGTCAGTTTGAGGTCATCTGCAAATAAATAAGGTGCTGCGTGATGGAAACAATGAATAATAGTGTTTATAAAAACGTTAAAAAGCAATGGCCCTAGGTGGGAGCCTTGGGGTACTCCAGACGTCACATTAAATTCTTCAGAACGTGTCCCATTCAAAACAACGTACGACATACGATCACAAAGATATGACTTAAACCATAGTAATAGAGGACCGTGGATTCCAAAGTTCTCAAGTTTTTTTATTAACAGTTGATGGTCTACTTTGTCGAAAGCTTTACTGAAATCAGTGTATACTGCGTCAACCTGAATACGTTGGTCCACATACTCCACCACGTTTTCTGAGAAAGCTACCAAATTTGTGTGAGTTGATCTTCCTTGAAAAAAACCATGCTGATTGCCTATTATGTGATTTTTCAAGTGGCTATACAGATAGGGATATATCAGCAACTCAAAAATTTTAGGGATAATGGAAATGATCGATATCGGTCTATAATTTTGAATATCGTCTTTGCGACCGTTTTTAAAAATAGGGACTATTTTCACCTTTTTCCACGCGCCCGGGAATCGACCTGATTGTAGTGAGCGGTTAAATAGAAAGGTTAAGGGAGTAGCGAAGGACTTCGCGCACTTCGCAAGAAGAATTGGGGGAAGCTCATCAGGACCTGGTCCTTTGCGTACGTCCAGACATTCCAGCTTGCTAGCAACCATATCCTCTGTAAGTGTAATATGACTTAAAACATCTAGACTTCCACAATACAATAAACTGTCAGATGTATTAGTTTGTTGTTCAGAGTAGTTTTGATTATACACCGAAGAGAAGTTCTTTGCGTATAGTTGACAGATGTCGGTACTATTGTCTGCTACTTCATTGTTTAAAAACATTTTTTCCGGTATCGTACTTTTATTTTTACGCTTGTGTTTGATGTATGTCCAAAAGTATTTAGAATTAGTTCTTATTCTAGCCTCTATTGTTTTAATATAGTTCATGTAAGATGATTTGCTTAATAACCGGCACCTCTCCTTCAACAACCCCAAACTAACCTTATCCATAGCGTTATTATATTTTTTAACTCGTATTCTTAAATTGTACGTTTGCTTGAGTAGTTTAATGAGATATTTCGTAAACCACGGAGGATGTTTATTATTACTTACTCTATATGAAAAAGGAACGTGGTGGTTTACAGCACCCATGACCTTTTCATAAAATATTTCAACCATGTCGTCCATGGTTCCACAGCTTTCTAATGTTGTGGTCCAATCAATTGAGTCGAGATTTTTTGTTATGGCTTGATAATCGGCTTTGAAGTAGTTACGGATAGGCAACATATTACAGTTGAGAGTTCTCTCGGGTTGTAAATCTAAATTGATCATAAGAGGAGGGTGATGTGTGTCTAACTTAGATAGAGGATCATTGCATTCGTTCACCTTAACGTTCGCCATATTGGCTAAAACCAAGTCTAAGACCTTTGATTTATCATTCCTGACACAATTAAACTGTTCCAAACCATTCAACGCAACGAACTCGGTAAAAAGGTGGTTGATTAGACAATTAGTGGTTTCAGGCACTAGGAAGCTACTGTTATCACTATGAAGCCAGTTGATGTTAGTCAGACTAATATTGCTTACACAAGATAGCACATTTGTAATTAAATAGCTGATTATAATTTTCTGAGAAAAGTGCTGATAAAAAATATATCAGACATCTTCCGATTGAATCATGCATACAATTCAAGTTTTAAATCGGACTTTATTCTTTCTAGATGACCTTCACGATATACCTCATTTATATAATTATTGAACTTATTTAATAACTAGTATATTCATCGTCTAGACAGATTATGACTGCAATGACTTTTAAGCAGCGCAAAAGAATACAAATGATTTTAAAAACGAATCTAAAGAAGTTCACAAAAAGATAACTTTTTGACTGTTTTAAAGTTTAAGATCACAATATTGCCATGGTGACATACATAATACGCTAAGCTAACAAGCTGAGTAGTTTACCTATGTATAGTCATATCTACTGTAAATAAATACAGACGCTAGCACAAATATATTTTCAACTTTATCTCATAAGCGTTAGGTTTAAAGATGATTGGGAAAATTTGTCAATTTCGGATAGCTTCATGTGTTGGTGCCTGTACCTGTGTAGAGGAATATTCCTAAATTACATACACGCACTCACGATTACTGCATAAACGTGTTCTCAGAGCTTGCCAATAACTATTTCCGTGACTTTTTTCCACTACGAAATCACGCGATACAATCTAAAACGTGATAGGAACGAACAAGGTGGAAACAAAGAAGTTAAACGGTTAAAAATTACAAAGTTCTGGATTTTCAGGCTGTTGATAATCGGCATTCATGAGGACTCTGCATGAAAAAATCGTCATCTAACTTCGCAAATATTTTCAATCTTTTAATTCAAGACAACACACGTTTTTTGAACAAAAGTTTATTCTATAGATAGATGGACACATTTATTTTTATTTAATTATTTAAGCCACTTTAATTCCTTAGTAATACTTAGTTTTTTTTTTTTAACTAAGGACCTCTCGACGAGTATAGGCCTCCTCCATCTCATTCCACTTTTTCCTATCTTGAGCTGTTCTCATCCAGTCGTTGTTTGCGAATTTTACAAGCTCGGCTTCCTATCTTTCCAGGGGTCGACCTCTTTTCCTTTTTCCGGGAGGGCCAGCCCATGTAGTAACCTTTCTAGTCCATCTCTCTTTATCCTGACTGATGGACACATAACGATGTTTTAATACGCAACGAAAGTTTATTTTTGTAGTGCGTAATTTTTGGAATGGGAAATTCCATAAGGCCAACGGCTTTCATTCGATAAACGTAGTAAACCTAACATAATCACATCAAATATTCCATTGCCATTAACACAATAGATATCTAAAGTTATTTTTGCTTTCGATAAGTGCTATAATAACATACTCAATTAAAGCTTTCCCACAATCAAATGAAACCACTCAATGACATTGCGATTTGTAAATTGTTACGTGTCTATAAATATTATTACAACAAGCTAACAACAAGCAATTGTAACAACAAGCTGTGGAGAGCAAAGGCTCTCCACAGCTATCTAACATAAATAAGGTAAAAAAAATCATATAAAAGATGTTGAAATGTCGTTATGTAATACAAATTAAAGCCAAGACAGGCGAAAAAAAATACTTCGTCAATCACATGTTAGAATTTTTGGCAATGCTAATAAAACATCTGTCGATCCATCGGAATAATGTTCCATGTGCTCTTAGAACGAACATGACGTGAAAATTCTAGTAGACACGTGTTTCCGGGTATTTCTTAGTCGTTGGCATCCATGCAGTTCGAGGCAGACTTTTTTTTATGAGGGTAGACAGAAAGTACAGAAAGAAGGGTTAGAAATCATCAAATGACTCCTCCCACTCTGGGCAGAGCGGTAGGGAGTGCCAGACTTCTACTGACTAAAAACCACCCATGTTCCTTCTTAGCCCTTTGTGTCGAGGCCGCAGTATCTCTTTCGAACAACCCGCAGCCTAACTAATACACCGATATTTCGCCATCAAAACTCCATGTTCATCTCTTCCAATAGGTACTAACTAACTGACGAAGACTACGTGTGCCTACCTTGGGCTGCTGGCGGTGTGTGTCAACGCATTCGACCCCCAATTTGATCATCTCCACCTTGTACTTGTAGCCGTAAGATGTCAGCTTCACTATCGTGTGGAGAGGAACGTTCATGTACGGCAGCTCATCTGGAAGGAAACAGGTCGATGGTTAGGAAAATGTGATTGCTATTGATGTAAGCAGTCTGTTAAAAGTAGATGGAGAGAATCGTTAAGGGAGGTACGACTACAACTGCGATTGTACACACTGTGAATAGTCCACGACTGTTCTGTCAAAAATGAAACAGAAGAAGCCCAGTGAAAGTGTATAGAAATCTTTGGGGCACCAACGTTATGCTTATCTGAACTATAGCTTCAGTCGAAAGAGCAAAGGGCAAAAATGGGACTTTAGCACTGACGAAACAATGAAATAATGTTACAAATGACTTCCACTATCAGTAAGCCAAATAAGCAAAGTCTAATAATGCGAATAAAATAGATAGCTAATAGCTATAGGGATTAGAAAGAGCAAATAAAAAGTGGTCTGATTTTCATACAAAACACGAGCTACAGACGCTCTGGTAATGATGATTAGAGAAAAGGGGCAAGAACTTTGGTGCATAACTGCATATACAAAAGGTTTTCTTACCAAGCTTAGCATCCAAGAAGTATCCAAGCATGCACCTAAGCACAGCTTGATGGCCGACGACCACAACGTTATGCTCATCTTCCAAGGCTGACAGGGCTGGTCGCAGCCGAGTCATGATGTCGATGTAGGACTCGCCCCATGGGTACCGGTAGCGGAGCTTATCCTGGTCACGCCATGCGAACTCCTGGGGGAAGCGCTCCTGCATTTCTTCGTAGGTCAGACCCTCACAGATGCCCTGGAGAAGATGATGGAAAATGTTATTAATGATAGATATAGTTAAACATTTGTGGATGAATTTCTACTCATATAGGCAAGAACTAAGAGGTAGTTAGACGTATTAGCCATTCTGGGATTTTATGGAATTTCTGGGATTCTGTTGGGATTGAATGCCCAAATAGGTTTGGTGGTTCATTACATTATCTTCCTTGGACCGCCTCGTTGGTCTCATGGTTCGATTCCCGGGTCGGGCAAAGTGTTATTGGGTTTTTCCATCAGGAATTTCTCAGTAGCAGCCACGGAGTCGGGCAGTTTGCCCGGTTGATGGCTATAAGCTCGCCACCTATACATGGAATTTCAACCTAACTGGCGAAATGTGGGTACACTATTAGGTACACCTCGGCCTGTGCCTAATCCTTCGGGGATTACAGGCGTGATGTTATGTTACATTCTCTTGATTTTTTTTTCTCGTAATGACAAGTCAATAACATGTTATGTTACGTTACTTAGTTTTTATACTATATAAATAAACTAGGTTTATCAGTTTTATCACCAACAAAACGTGATCCATTTCTAATGTCATGCGTATTATGTTTAGGTTCAGTAAGTTTAATTTATTACCCCCGTTGCGTTACACGTGAGATGATTCTTAGTAATTAATCATTGCATCTTTTATTTGGCACTAGATGTGGACTTATCGAATTCTTCTTTAGAAAAAATTACTATACCTAGTTATAAGTCCTTATATTTTTATGGATTCATTTTTAAAATTAGGGCAACAAAAAAACAACGTGGGCTGTGTTATGTCTAATGTCTATGACCAGATATTTTTAGATACCTACTCCAAAATGAGACGTCTACAAAAATGACAAGAGTTCTCTTAACTACACACATCAAAAGTGTCTAGGGATCAACATATATTTTTGCAATAACTTTTCTCCTGATTGATATTAATTAAAATTTTCTTTAAGGATTCATCAAATAAAGTGTTTTCGTTTGTCACAGTAACGATAAACCAAGTCACCTTTGCATTAATAAAGAAATTTGCCATTTTCCTAATAAAGGGATTTTTGACATTTGAACCACTAACATTAAAGTTCGAAAAAAAGACTGAAATAACAGTTTTCTTTAAAATTTATTGGGTAACTTAAACAATTAATAATCCGTGTTTCTACCGCGAACACTAACAACACAAGAACATCGGTTTGGCATACTCAAAATGAGTTCATCCAAATCACGCTGTGGAATGGCCGCCCATGTTCGTTGCAACAACAAAAAAAGGTCTTCTTGCGACTGGATACCCTCCATATTCGGCAGAGCTCTTCTCTGTAGCATATCCCATGCATGCTCAATCGGGTTCAAGTCTGGCGACTGAGCAGGCCAGGGCAGGACATTGATGTTAGCTGCGGCGAGAGTCTGTCTTACAACTCTTGCGGTGTGCGGTCGTGCATTATCATGCATTAACTGAAATAAGGGACCGATTTGCACTTGTAGAGGAACGATGACGTCTGATACAATCGTCTCAGCATAAATTTGAGCGTTGAGGTTGCCTCTGATCCAAATCAACTCAGTTCTTCCGCCGATCCAAATACCCGCCCATACCATGATGGTTCCACCACTATAAGGATGGACTTCCTGGCAGGATTTTAATCGCTGTTGGCGTCCAGGGGTTTTCCAGTGTCGTATACGTCTTGTATCCGGTCTCATACCAAAACGAGACTCATCAGAAAAGCACACGAAACGCCATTGTTCTTCTGCCCAATTTCTGTGTTCAAGAGCCCATTGATATCGAATCCTACGATTGTGCATTGCTATAGGTGGTACCCGTAGCGGTCTTCGGGAATGAAGGTTCACTTCATGCAAGCGGTTTCTGACTGTTTGGTCGCTAATTAAGTTCCCTGAAGAGTGATGAAGCCTCACGGCTAACATCATGGCGGTTATTGTTGGAGCTCTTCGAGTTAAGATTTGAATGTATCGGTCTTGTCTCCGTGTGGTGCAGCGATACCGTCCTCCATGGCGCTCAGCCACGGTACCAGTGCTGCGGTAACGTGTCCAAAGTCGACTGATAACACTCTGACTTGTATTCAGAGCTAAAGCCACAGTACGTTGCCGGGAACCAGCTTCTATCATTCCCACGGCTCTGAGCATTTCTTCCCTGCTTAAATGACGTCGCCGCTCCATAATAACGTTGGTTTTAATCAGTAGTAGGGAAACAGTAGCACTAATAATGTCTTCAATGCGTTGTATGTTTTTATAGGGAAAATATTGACAGCTGATTTTCATCTTTTACTCGAATTTGATTCACAGTTCCTGATTCAAATTATGAAATGCACCAAAAAGGATCCATATAAATTTATAAAATCATAAATTTATTACAAAGCCACATCTCAATCTCAAGAAATCCGCATAAAAAATGCTTGATCCCTAGACACTTTTGATGTGTGTATTACATCTCACAAACGAATTCGGAGTACGTTTTGATCTATTTATAATCAGTTCAATGTCAAAGTTGCAATTCTATTCTCTGTGACTCATAATAGTGACAATAAATAGAATTTGCGGTTTCAGAATCTCGATAGACGAGGATAGTAATTTTCCTACGATAATGAAGTACCTACGACTATCTAAAGACGTCATTTTGATGTAGGTCGAGCGGACATACGTCGTAAATTAAAAGCAACAGCTGTAGCCAAGTCCCTAAGTTCAATCATCTGTTTTATGGATTCAGTAATTGGTTGCGATTGTGTCAACTGTTTCGATGTAACCACCACCACCATTAGGTAACATAAAAAGGCTTTTATCAAGACTTTTGTATCGAAATATTCAATCGATTCGATTTGCATCTACATTGGTGCTATAGGTATTCTAAGTTCCGAAGGTTACAAGATGACTGTTTGAATGCCTATTGTGTTTTTCCTATATTTTCCTTTGCCGGATACAGTCACTTATAAATAAAATCATTAATTTTCTGACGATAATGGTTGTCAATGAAAATTGATAAGACTGAATTGCTAATATGTAGATTCTACTGATGAAATCTCTCTCTAATTATTACTAGTAGGTACCTAATTACATAATAACGGAACTAGAGAAATAAGTAGATATTTATTCTTCTCTATTCACAGTATATCTTGAAAGTTCTCGACAAACACTAGACAGTAAGTAAACAGATTCTACTATAAACATTTATAATATAAATATGTATATTTATTGAAAGATGGCGACGATCACACCACTCGGGAACCACAATCAATACCGGCTACGATAACATCGCGTTACGTGATGTACTAAAAGATAACATAATGATTGGCGATGTCAGGAACCAATCTGAACGATAACAGTACAAATCTAAACGCGAAAAACAAAATAAATAGTGAAATAACGAACCTTCCAGGTTTTACCCTGAAAGTACTCGTAGATGAAGCAAAATATAAAATGCGAGAAAACTCAAACAGATCAAAAGTTAATGTAACGGCCGACGATGCTGATATAGACAACAAGATCTTGCCGTAGTTAATATAGGTAGGGTGAATACTTGTCGACGGACTTGCTGTTTGATTTTACCGTTTGGTTAAACGGATGGGATGATGGGATACTACAAGGTAGTATACTATGCCCAGTATTGCCCAGTGATAGCTTTAAAGCTGAGGTACCAATCCTATTCTTGTACAAGACTTATGTCTCAACCTCAACAATTTCTCGTGAATCATTTAAACACGATATTTCATGGAATATTCCTGAAACTACATCATTGGATTTCCCAGCGACTATTTGTTTATATTTATTCCTCAGCTCTTGTTTGCACATTTCCTTCTTTGTGACGTCGATGTATTCGAAAGCTTTTGAAAAACAAATCTAGATAGTAATCAATTCTGCTGCTAATATGACAGCTATTGTTTTTCCTAATTATCTTTAATTGAGTATCGATCATGTTTTTAGCTAATTATCGATTGTGAAGGGTGATAAACATAAAAACACTTAGCTTTTAAGTACGAGTGAATGATAATCGTTTATATACCTGTCATATCTCAGGTTACTAAGGTACTTTACATTGATTATCTGATGTGTCAGCATAGCTTGCTTGGGGTCAGATTAATAATATTACGCGTTTAGATATAATTTGGTGTACGTGATTCTAACCGTGATACGTCATCAGTTTTTGTTTTAGTTTTACAAAGAACAAACACAGTAATTACGAGGCCTTTATAATCAGTATTGCATAAGTAAACGCAAGTTTTTTTCTGTAGGATGAGCAGATACTCAGTGCTTTAAGTCGATCAGAAAAATAAATTTTGCTTTATTTGTAACTTGACCAAATGCTATCAACGTTAAAATATTATGGCACTTTAAATCTTCGGTTTGAAAGAGCATAGCAATAGCTACTAATGATAGCTCTATTGGGTTAATACCCACCTATATTAATGACGTACTGATTGATTTCAACAACTGAAAGTAGATGTAGAACAGATGTCGATTCAGGGTAGTAAAAGGTTGGCGTCCTGAATCGGCAGCTATCGCGATCAACAATATATTTTCCTAATGAAAAACGAGACTGTGGCCATTGTTTTGGTCCGTGAGAAGAGATATTAGGGAAAGGGCATTGGCCGCTATTTCCATGCACACACACGTCATCTATAAAAAGACTGACTTAAAATAAATCATGCTTAAAGGTACTTACAGCATCCAATTCATTCAGAGCCCTGACGACTCTCTTCGGAGCCCTGATATCAGAAGCAGTCTGCTTGGTGCGCCATCTCTCGGAGGTCCACACGGTCATGTGGTCACGGCAGCCCAGGGCGTTCATATGTTCGCCCAGGGCGTTCATATGTTCAGCCAGGGCGGTGGCGTATTGAAGACCACGGGGCGATAGAGAAGCGTCCCCGCCGATACGGCCTAGGACGTTGTACTCGCTCTCACCATGCTGTTAGGAGAAATGGTTGGAAATTAGATATATAATAATGTGTGACTTCTAAGACCAAAACCATTATGTTGATTACGTGTCGTGATTGGCAGATTACAAAAAATATTAGGCACGTTTATACAAGCCGAAGGCCTAATGGAATTTCCCACCGGCAAAATCAACGAATTTCCATACTTGTGATTAGTTGTGATCCTTTATTTTAAACCGTTAAGGAAATTAATTTGCAAAAAGTCCTTCCTTTATTGTGCATTATTCCACAAAGTGGTTTAAGATATTCATAATGTTAGACTCTCAGTGAGTGAATTTCAGAATTGTATAGATTGTTTAAAGAAACGCAACCCTATAAAATATCATCAAGGTATTAAGAGTAATAGGAAATACGTTTCAACTAGTTTTAAGAATAGTCTATAGTCTATCGTCTTCATAGGCCAGCTGACGTAGTTGGCACTCTTTTGGGATTTGTGGCGACATTGGAAATGGTTGCACTTCTGCTCTGTGACGTGCAGTCACGGCGTTATAATACCTTGAATGTTATCCAGACAGACACATGACATTATGGCATGGGTGTAATGGTTGGTTAATTCTTTGAATAATGATTAGGAAGATGAAGCAGAACGAGTGACTGACAGTAAATTATTGATTGGTAAAACTGCTGATATTTGTATTTATTAAAATAGGAATAGCTAATTTTCCATTTCATTCCCTTTTATTTTTGTCTGAAGAGGTAGTAATTTAATAGAAATTGAAGTAAGTATGGATGAAGGAGACATGCTGCGCCAACTTCAACTGAATTGGGATAAGGGCAAGAGAATGATGAAATCATGAAAGCAATTTTTTATTAAAGTTACTGTAGGTTTTTGGTCTGGTAGTTTATGCTACACTGCAGGAACATTATAGTGTGATATAGAGACTATGGTGATTAGTGTTTCAAATCAAACGTCCATTCGGGGATTTCAGACGTCACACGAAAAATTATGCTTTCACACCAAACAAAATTTTACGATATTTACACAGTGAATGCAGCCGCCATCGCTGTGTTTATTGTAAACAATGTTTAAAATTCAAATCAGAAAGTTGTTTATCGTTTGAAACACACGGGGGGAGAATAGCGACTTAATAACCGCTCAAAATAAACACGGAGTCAGAAAAACTTGTTTGTCTAAAACGGAAGCTCAATTAGATGATCTAGCTCTTATTTAAGTGGATGTAAGATGACACGGAGATAACAATAATGATCTATGTGAGACATGAGAGCCAAATGACAGAGTTATTGATTAAGTAAGGTAAACAAATATTATGGCTAACGAGTAAAGTCAGCAACACCATAATTATGTATCACTTAGCAATGTTAAGATGCAATTTTCGTCTACTTTTCCATTTTCATATTACGTAAGTCGGTCTGTAGTTAGCTATCGTGTCCTGAAAGGTGTCATGCCGAGGTATTGTAACTAGAGCTAAGGAAAGAGGCACTTGCCTTCAAATCACATAAGCTGTTACGTGCATTTTTACAATTTACATCATCGTTTTCACTGATAGGGTCGAATCAGCAGCGGGCTATAAAAACTGCACAAAAATGGTATAAAAAGTAAAGACACTCACCCTAGTGAAGTACAGAGTCTGCGGAAGACCCCTCATCCCGGACAAATATCCCAGAATCCCCGACTCCTTCTGCCCAGCAACGCGATGAGCTGTCGCCGTCTCCCCACCATTCTCAACCCGCACAAAGCTGACAGTCTCCAGCTCTGCATCAATAGGCTCATACTGCCTCATGTAATGCTCCATCTTCTTCCGGAGGTCATCGACGGCATCCTCCTCACTCATGGACTTGTAGTCGGCAGAGTAGTGAAGGATCTCGATGATGTTCCTCTCGAGCAGTTCCTGGTCCTCGCAGACGCACTCTATGAAGAGGATCCTGAAGCCCATGTCGGAAAGACAGTACTCGCTGAGTTCGCGACGTTGCTCTCGCGTTATGTTTGTGCCGTCGAATATCTAGAAAGAAGGGGTAAGGGTTCAGATCAGAAGGTACGATATATAATATCTTAGAAACTAACTGCTTTCAAAATTTTCAAATAGATGGATATCAAGGTGTGAAATGCCTCGAAGGCCAGACTATTACCATGAATACAGCAAATGATTCTTGGATTCTTGACTAACCAACAATAATCATGTTGTTAAAAAAACAGCTGTTCCATTTAAATGTCGTTGTTATTGCACTTTTGTATAAAACAGCTGATTTCTTTATAATAAGGGTCGAGAAAATATTGTAGCATGAGAAGGCAACTTAGATGTCATTGGAATAAGTATCCTACCCAAGATTAATTACAGGTTAAATAGGCGTCAATAATTAAATCCAATTAAAGTTGCTTGCAAGTAACAAAGAACAGGAAAATATCTACAAAAAATGTTCTTGATCTTGAAATTACGTGTTTAACGTAAGATTAATAATTTAGTCACCGTGTCTATATCTAATCAGTTGATTTTGAACTGAAACGATAAAAATAGCCTTTTTTCCTGAAAAAAACAATGACTAATAAATATAATCTAGACTGAATCATTTCCTTAATCCGTAAGATGAAGATTGAAGAGTTCATTCATTGTTTATAGCTTTATTATTTCATACAAAATGTTGTATCTTACGTAGTTTATGTATTTAGATACGCATTTTATGGTGGTGACAGAAGTCTGAGAACGTGTAGACTTTATTGCGTCTACAACGTAGCACGTGTCTTTGGTCGTTAAATGACAATAGGTATTCAAGGTAGGAAGTAACTTAAGCTTACTAACATTTCATAAGCACTCATCCATTCATTTGTCACCTTCCTGTCCCATTTCCATAGTACTGGGGTCAGCGCAACACGTATTCTCTTCCATTCTCCCGTATCAATCATAACGCTTTCATTTACTACTTTTTCTCATTCAATAACCTTTTATAAGATCACCAAAATGTCAAGGTAATTTAAGGATGCTGAAAGTGGCTGAAACCGTAGTCAAAAAAAGCGGAAAATAATAATCAATCTACGAGTACTTTTCTCAACAAGTAATTAATTCTCCAATCAAAAGTAATTCTGCGTGTGATCGTAGCAAATATATTTACGTAAGTACCGATAGAGAAGCACGTGGCACGTGCCAGCTTTCCTACTCATTAAGTACGCTTGGAACACAAATCAATCAACCAGTCAATTCAAAAGGTACAGCCAAGTCTATTAAACCAATTATTGACATCATGTTTTAAATAGAAACTCAAACTATATCATGCCGATAATACAGAATTCACCTGCTACGAAGCTACGATCCTTACACGAATACTTCGTTTTTCTTGGTCCACGTTTCTGTGCATTCGGATCATTTGATTACCGAGAGTCCGAGACACCAGCGTCCTCGCTGCAGTTAGTAGGGTTCCTGGTTCGATCGCGGATTAGTTAACTACTTGTTTACGGTGTTTATGGTTCCGTGTTTAAGACTAGATTAACGTAAGCGAATGTCCGGGTACACGTAATTACTCACAAGACCGTTAATGAAATAATTTCCGAAACATTTTGTTTCAACGCGAGTTTATGCCTGCAGGAATCACAGACACTACAGGGTATGCTTGGGCATATCCTAAAGTGTTTTGTTGTTGAGGAGTTTGTTCCACCAGTTCTTTTATTTAGATAAATTAGTAGAAAGCGAAGGAATTTTTGGGAGCGTCAAAAAGGGTTCACTTAAAAATAATATGCCTGCATAACTTTTCATTTTTATACATTTAAATGAATATGTGAAAAGTAAGGCAAGGAGTAAACTTACAGCGACACTGTTCCCATCCTTCAGCCAAAGTACAGCATCCTGCACAGCCTCGCGGGCGCTCTGGCGACGGATCGCAGAGCCCTGGGCGTTGTCTTCGCGGAAAATATCATGGCTGCCATACAACAACATGTGGCGGCGACGGTACTCGCTGCAGTCGAACACTGGAAGAAAAAGCCGTTGTGAGAAACTGAAAATAAATTCTTCTGAAAAACAGTTGAATCCGGCTCGAAGGACCAACATTTTTGGGAGATTAAGTTGTAATTGCTATGCAGGATTGTCAGATGTGTGTGGTATCGTTTTGAATATGCACCGAAAGTACAAATGCTTTATTTTTGAGGACCTATTGAATAGTATCTACCGTAATCAGGATAAAAGCTTACTAGAAGCACCAAAAATAGAGTGAAAAAGTAGGCTATGGTTACATAGCATAGTAGTTATCAAAATATGTTTATGAATTAGTCCTTTGTGAATAGCACCACGTGTCAAACGCGTGTCCTTTACCTATTTGTTATTATTACGTGTTAAGTTACCTACGTATTTACATTGTGCTAAGTGTTAATGTATAAAACAATCACAGTTGTTTGATAAAACCAGGAAACTACCTGGCTTTGCATTATGTAAAGGCTTGCATAAGACATTTTCTCAGTAACTATATTTAGAAGTGAGTATAAGTCAGCTGTATTATTTTCAAACAAACCACCGCTGTGTCGATTGTTGCAGTAGGAATTAACTTTTCAAGATTTGTAAATTCTAGTCTACCGCTAGTTGTGCATTTTGCTAGTCTACCGCTAGTTGTGCATTTTGCTAGTCTACCGCTAGTTGTGCATTTTGCTAGTCTATCGCTACTTTTGAATTTGTATTATCTGTCTAAGTACTTCTTTTTATTGGAGGTTTAGAAATCATCAAATGACTCCTCGCTCCGGGTGGAGCGGAAGGGAGTGTAAGACTTGTACTGAGTTACTGACTGCGTCGGCCCTTGCAATGTATCTAAGTACTAAAGTAATTTAAAATCTGCCGTTATTTTGTTTATTTTGACCGTGATAATATTGCATAATATGGTTTACATTATTCTGTTTACGTCTGCAACATATCATGCAACGCCCCTTTATTTATTTATTATTAAAATCTAGAGCAACTGGAAACCACAAACAAACGGTATATCAATCCTTGATTGGCAAACATGATGTTCTTCAATTAGGCCACTATTTATCAAGATGAAACCCGCAATATCTAATCAGTTAAAGATATTCTCGTGAGCAAGTCGTGAGTGTTGTGTTAGATATATAGAGACGAGACCAAGCAACGCTTCCATCTAGGTCAGGGTTGATTGTGTACCTACAAGCAGTCTGCGCTTATGTGATTTATTGTATACCCGTTAACTGATACATAAACAACCTTTTGTAGACAAAACTTTGTAAATAACACAATTGTGTAATGTAATAATATGATCTGACAACGGTAATTAGTATGGAATGTTATGATAGGAATTTTACTAGGTAGCGGCTAGACTATGTTTTAAGGAATTTATCAATCAATTTGTTTTGTAATTACTAATTGACATAAAATAAACTTCTGAAGGATCTATAGAGCGTTCTGAAATTATGACTAAGAACGCTTTTAATGAGTAAAGGTCCCTAATCTAAATGATATTCGCCGGAAGGATTTAGTTTGCGAATCACTTTTAAAGGCTACTCGTATCTTATCATATTATATAATCAATAATGTTCAATAATATTTTCATTGTAAGCCATCTAAAAGTTTCATCACCGGGAAAATCCAGAATGACAAAGACGAAAGTTTTAGCATCAATCAAATTGTACCTAATATGTCATATCTTGAATGTGTGTTGAACGCTAAGATAAGATCACTTTAACCCCCGCAAGGATAATTAAATTTACAATATCATCAATCATGTCAGTTGTGAGTGAGACATCTTTTGAGACAAAAAACGGGTGCACTCATGATGATCATTCGTTTAGACAGCTTGAATGAAGCAATTTGGAACTCTGGACTCTTATGATTAGTTATGATGGTCCCCATTTAGGCTTTGTTAATCTCATGATCTTCAGTTCCAACCAATAATAAAGGAAGTCAATTGGTCTGACGTCAAAGTCTTTAATGACTCGTAAACAGTCAGAGGTTATAAATCACAATTATTACAGTCTAATAACTGCTGCACTCAGACAGGTTTAATATGTTTAAGGTTTTGTATGTGAAATCTTTACTAAGGGACGGCTTAAGTAATCATTAAATATCTCTGCGTGCAATTTAATGGAAGACCAAGCCTTCCAGCTATTGTTGATTAATGGAATCTATCAGTTGTTAGACACTGCAGAGTATAATTATCCAATTACAATGGGTCTAATTTATAAACAATTAAACACCATCTTGAGATGAGTGTTAAGAGCTTTATTTTGTGGATGGAATATTCAGCAGCACGTAGTTTGTACAACTGTATAAGCATAGGTTACCTTTAGTGCTCTCCCCGTTCCAGTTGAGATGCCTGGAGAGTCTGTGCGCGAGCTGACTCTTGCCACGCGCCGGTAGACCCACCAGGGCGATCAGCAATGGCGCAAACTGACTGATGCGACGTGAGCGCATCGATGCTATAACAATGAGAAAATACTTATAATATCATTAGGGTTTGTCTTGGAGGTACGCGACCCACCCAATGGTTGTTGGTATGACATGATAGTTGAATAGTGGAGAACAATGATAAAAGAATATGTCGTAACATACATTTATCAAGCCCAATTTAGATAGAAACCGTGTACTTGCAATCATAAAAACCATGTTTAATGACTTTATTGAACAATCAAATATTATTGAGGCAATAAACGCTTATCAAGCAGTATACGGTGGGCGTGTCCAATTAAATTCTAAATACGCTCCAAATTCTAATAATAGATGCTAAAGTTACACTAGTTTCGAATATTTATTAGATTGCCTCAGACAGACATTCGTCAGCGAAATAACAATCAATAACATTAACCTTAGTGGCGAGTCCGGGTCAGAATCAAGATAAAAGGATACTCATGCAATAGTTAAACTGGTAAACAACTCTCATGATAATATGGGGATTAACATTTTCTTTAATCTATCAATTGAACTTTTCTCAGAATGGAAATGATTAAATTATGATCTCATCAAAGAAAGAGCGAAAGAGAAATAATCTGAAACTGGAGCAGTCGCATCAGCAGTAAATAAACGTTGAGAAATTAATTATGCTAAGAACGCCTTTCCAGCTGCAATAACCGGACGGCAAATATTTGAACAGTTTTTCAGTCTCAACGTTAATCGTTGACACAAATTAATAAAACTAACAGAAGATAGGTGCGGCTGAATAGATCAAGGTCCAATGAGCAAACCCATCAGAGATAAAGACAAATCTTCCTGAAAAGATATAGCAAGATTACGAGCAGAAAAACCGATATCTACTCGAGACTTGTCAATTTGTGAGAGGCTATAAAAGAATAAAGATAAGTTAGTATACAGTCTGAAAGAGCTAAACGTACCTACATAAGTATAGCCGCGTCATCATACCTGAGCGGTTTGAACAAGTGGCATTTATGGTTGTTGATATGGCAGAAACCGACCAATAAAATAGCGGCACGACGGACACGCCTTCAACCTTGCCTTTGTCTCTAACAAACAATGACATCATACCGATTTTAGACTAGAGTTTTTTATAATATTCGAAGTTTTTTGTAATTCTGTACATGATCGTCCTTACTTATTGTTATGTCATCTAAAGGTTATAACGATGCAAATGACACCTTTACTTTTTAAATGTTGAATTTATTGAACAATAAACATTGCTTGTTTTCTTATTTTATGTTATTTATGCCTTGTAAAATAGCAGCTTCAGCTTCATTGAGGTCAACATTGGTTTTTAGTTTCTGTGCTCCATCTTATCACTTTTGAACGAGAATGATTGATAGATATGCAATCAATTTTCCACGCATTACCAACTCAAATCATGTTTCTTATTTGTTCCACAATTTCAATGCAGTCCCTAGGAATGCGTGTTATATTTGCGTTCGTTCAACTAATTAACAGGTCTCGTGGATTTCTTATTTGATTTTTGTTTTGCTTTCTTTTGTCAGCTGAGGCTATTTTAAGATTGAAATAGTGTCAGGCATAACAGAAACTTTCGTTTCGCAACTGCCATCAAGGCTCCATGTGCAGGCGCGGCATGAGATACTCAGCGGCGCAGACGCAACTGCCAGAGAGTACGGACTTTGTACCGCCAAGGAAACGATCGAGCTCTGACGCCGCGTGGACCGACGATATATTTAGATTAACGATGCCAATGGAGGTGTGTCTCATATCTATTACTTTTAAATATCCATCAGGGTTTCCTACTCGTTAAATATCGGGGAGTCAATGTACCCTTTCAAAAAAACTGTCTGGCTGATCAAGATTTGGTTTGGTCAAGTTAATATTTTCACATTTTATTTTCGTAGGAGAGCTCAAAATCACCGTTAAAAAAGCTTGACATTTTCCTATTTCGTCAAGACAACTTTTGAGAAACAGGAAATACACCTTTCGCCAGCCTTCGTATTATTGACGTTATACTTTGTTTATGTTTCTTCATAATATTTTGAACAGAAGCCGTTTTTTTGGTACTTTACTCAAACCGCATACCAAGAGTTCTTTGACTCTAAAGATCAGATGATCCTTGTGAGCTTAATTTGGCTTAAATTCAAGATGATTAAATTAAATGTTGTTTGTTAAGCTAAAAAGGAATGACTACATAAGTTTCTTGTTTTACTAGTTAATTACTGGTTTGGCGCTCTAAACGATAGCAATTATCTTATATAACTTTGCTTTATTTGTCCGGAGTCTGTCAAGGAACCAGTCTCCTGCTAATCTGTTATAAGTCTTTGCAAATAAATCTGTGTCTAGATTTTAAATTTCCATGCGGTAGATTTGCAAATGAATGGAAAATATAGAGCTGTTAAAGCCTTTATCTTTGTTACCTATTGTTAACCATGCTTCAATCTGCTACATTGTGTGAAGGAGGTAAATTTAAGCAGCATCATGTTTGGAATTTCATGGTGTATAAACTTGTATGTATGAAATTTGAGTCACATGGTAATGATGGGCCATGAATAGGCGCAAAGGAATGTGACATATTGTGATGATTTGATGTAGCGTGAGAACTGCCCGAGTTAAATAAAGCGTGTTTTGACCTCATCAGCCTAGTTGACTCAAATCAATTACAAATTAAACGCAAGCAAGTGGTTTAAAATGTTCCCAAGACGCCAAGTTTCCAAGATGATGTTTTATAAAGTCAGCTGTTTTTTTGTTAAGTGAGGCGATGTCAAATGAGACAACGTGATGGAATGCGCGAAACGGTCACATTGAAAGATGAACCGGCCATTTACAGACTAAACAAGAATGAGTAGCCTAATGACAAAATGGCATAAGAATAAAAACAGTAGAAGCCTTTTTAAAACAAAAAGAATACCAGTCTCAGAAAGACTGAGTCATACCACAGATGGTCATCATACTCATACCCTAGCTACAGCTGTTGGAAATGTAGATTAAAACTTATTAAGTTATTAACAAGCAAAGGTAACAGGTTTATTGAGCGTAGTTTTCATATATACGATAAGTCACGTTGCCCGTCACATGCGTGTTATAAAACGGGAATGGGTACTCCAAAGATAAATTACATACGACAGACAGATAGTAGGTGATATACATATTTATTAAAACTCTATTTATTACGAACATCACACGGTAAAATTCCAGAAAGTTTGCATTCATTTTGTGAGAGATGGATGTGACAGATGGATGGATAGATAGATGGATAGATGTAACTATCAGCTAGATATGTATTGATGACTATACTTCCACGATGTTATCGTTGCAGTGCAGATTTAAACAATAATTTTTGAGAAGCCTAGGCATTGGCATTTCTTAATTAAGTGTGGTCGTGGATAATGGAAAAAGTGCACTTAATAAAATTGGATTCAGAGAAACATGCAATGTGAAGGAAAAATTAATTAAAAACAAAGCGGTTCAATTGAACCTTGACGCATGAAATTACTGGAATGCTAAATTATTAAATATTGTTGGTGTTAGCCAGTATTAGTAGTAACCATGGCAATGTAGATTTGCGTACGACGGATTGAAAACTTGAAAAGTAAGTAATATCTAAGTAATACATCTTTCTAGTCAAAATGTAGCTCAAAATTTGGCCTCAATTTACGGTTAGTGACCAAGTTATAGGTATATAATCCGTGGCGTTTTTTTTTTTTGCTTTTCGTATTGCAACACAAAAACGAGGCTGACAGAAAATAATTGTCTTTGGAAATCGTAATAATGGCTTCTTTCCAACAAATGCTACTTCTCTAGTTAAATCATTAGATGTCCATGAGAAAATAACTTTTGAATTCCAATGTCGAACAGTTAGCCGAAGTTTTTAAAATGTGAATATTTAAAATGTTATTTACACTAATGTTTTAAAGAGGACTTAACTGCCTCGTTGGTCTAGTGGTCGCAATCGCGTCTGCTGAGCATGAGGTCCTGGGTTCGATTCCCGGGTTGGTTATTGAGTTTATCCATAAGTAATTTCTCAGTAGCAGTTACGGAGTCTAGATTTGTGCCTGGTTTATGGCAATAGGCTCGCCCCTTATTTAAACATAACTGGCGAAATGTGGGTGTACTATTAGGCACGCCTCTGCCTCACCCTACATAGATTACAGGCGTGATGTTAAATTAATAATCTTTGTTTGTATTTTCTCAAGACCGTATATAGCGGAGTCATAAAAATGGTACGCAATAAAGTGAATGCAATCAATAAATAATGCAACACGTTTGAATGGGTGACGTGCGTATCATGCACTTTATGCGTGAAGCCATTAAATTCCTATTGATTTGCAGTCATCAGGTCAAGACAAGTGACGTCGTATCTTAGAACTGACCCCTCTTGCACATTCATACAGATTAGATAGAAAATAACAACTTTGATGTACTTAAGATTCATCATTAAATTTAACAACAACTCTAATGATGATAGTGATTATATATCTATGATTTTCTGAATTTAAATAAATCTAACAACTCTTGTTGTCTATCCATTATAATTACATTTATTTATGTGGTAAAATGAATACCTTTAATATAGGTTTAAGGACTAATTGCAAACAAATAACAGCAATATGTAAGTGATTTAAAAGTTATTTATTTTAATTGTCATCTTTGTTATCAGAGTGGAAAACAACTGACATACAATTAAAAATGGTCCTTCGGTACCATAGAGTGTGGCTATATAGTCTTTTGGTACGAATGGTTCAAAAGTTTGAAAAGCAAATCTATAAAAAATATTGTATAGGCATGTTGTTGATATTATTATATGGCAATTGATTTTGCAATGTTCTGTTATAAAAACATACGTCTGCATTCTACAAATGAACTGCGTTTATTTCTTCATTGAAATCAACCAACAACCTCAGATCGTATTGTATCTTGGAAAAAAATTGTAAACATAGTCTCTGGTCAACTGTCAAAAATTTAAAATAGTTATACATAAAACGCACGAGCCTTCAATGTGGTAAAATAAAATGTCGTCATCCGCTGTAGTATCTGTGTAGTAACTAGTGTTGCTACCCAAAATGTCTGGCCCACGCCCACCATTCAGTGGATTGGTCTGTTTCGTTCGTAACACATAAATAACGTAGTATAGTAGGTATAATTTGTTAATCAACGTGTCCCAAAACATCGCTAGATTTTGAGCAACGATTGATCTATAATGAGATTAAAAAAATATTTATCGATTGTACCATGTTTTTCAATTTCAATTATTTAACGTTTTAATTGCTCGAAAACGATTTTGCTAAAACAAAAGCAAAAACGGCCAGGAAGTTTTGCAATATTTATAAAAAATTACTTGTGTAGGTATAGCCGTATTTATTTTATACCGGTGCATAATAAAAAGCAAATTTAATGTATGCGGCACCTTGTGTTGCCATAAGTACTGATAAAATGTGTTGAATGAAAAACAACTTTATCTTGTTGAAGTTAAACTTATACATAATGATTTCGTAAAAGTCTTTGTGCTAAGGTTCGTAAACATAGTAGAGGAGTTTGATAATGAACGTAGCAACACCCCCTCTGATACTTTTGCAGGGGGCAGATAAAACACACGCAATCTCTTACATCTAATATTACAAATGTTATCAAAATGGTTGATGGATTTTATTTTGTAATAGACTTCGTTAAAGACACTCCCTTTAGAATAATAAAATACTGTTACTATATTACAAGTTAGGTATTTAATTTTAGTAAAATCATAATGTCATTAAGGTAAGCGAAATAAAAATTGCTTGTTTTTCATCCATTGTTTTACGCGACTTATACGGTTAAGTAGGTACCTACTTACATTTTTATCAAGAAATTGTTCAACACATAACAAATTTTCATGCCAAACTAGCTTTATCGATAATATTGCTTGTGCGGAAATTATTATTTCTTACGTCATTGTAACAAAAATATTATTATTATGAATAATAATATTTTGTTGCCATTACCTACTACCATTTGATGTTGTTTCTAAAGCAACGGTTCCTAATCGGAGGCGCGGCTTTGACGTCACAAAATGGCGCGATAAACTGTTCTTTTTTAAATGACACGTCAATGTGGCAATGATGTTTTTGACTTCGATGTCAAGTGTCATTGGACAAAAAAAATGTTTTAAAAATAAGTTCCTGTTCTTATCATTGAGATGCCTACATAGATTTAGAAATATAACACACAGTTTAACAATGTATTTTATTTCAGTTTTTTGTTATCTCCCATATTTTATTTGATAAGTTTGTTTAACCGGCCATTTTTAAAAGGTCGGAGACCCACGATTCGTAACATTGTTTAAAATTCTCGTCATTCACCGTCGATATGATCATCTTAATGAATATTGGTCTTTAATTACATTAATCAGTTTACCTACACGTGCCACGACCACGATACGATCATAACAGTGTCACTCGTCATGATTATAAATTTAATAAAAGGTGATTCCTCTATTTCAAGTCATTACACAAATAAACAAAATATTGAGGCGTGACTTCGCAGAATAAATGTGGATCATTTGATGGAAATAAGATTATCCACAACGAAGTTATAGGAGGTCGAAAATGGCCCGAGAAAAGGATGGTACGGTCGGGTCGTGCCGCTTTATTACTCGACTTGGCGGGGGCACTGCCGTGTCCGCAGATTTATAATAGCGGAATAGGATAAATGAAAATATATCAGTCAACTACGCTTTCAAAGCAACATTGAATTTCTGCTGGCAAATGCCAGCCTTGAAAGATAGATTAAGAAAATAACAAAACTAACACCTAAAACAACACCAAAAACCGTAACTTACAGAAAGGGACACATCACTGTCGCGCAACGAAAGATACACACTACGCTAAACTTTGAAAATGCATGGCATTATCTAATATTGTAAAGTACGAAAAGTTATTCTTAGTAAAGAGCAAAGTTCAATGCGTTTCTTTCTTGTATGTGCTCTGGCAACGAAGCGATGGCCGGAGGCAATTGACCGGTACACTGCACCACGCAACGAATTAAACATTTCATTGACTTTTATAACCGACACACATTTGAGCCAGTTCTCAGAAAGTCAAATAAACAAAACGAAAATCCTAAAGTTAAGAAAAGGTGTCGATGAGTGATCCAGTTTTTGAACAGGCATCATTAGACATTTGGCTGATGGATTTGTGTTTGCGCCAACGGGGTCATCCAGCCTTGTAACTGACATCATTGTAACAATATCTAGAATAGTAGTTCACCACACTAAAAGCTATGAATCATCAACTCATTGTTCATCATCGTGAGCTTCAACTAATGGCCCGTCGGCTAAGGGACATCAATGATCGCAGTCGTGAATGAATAATTTGTCTCTGTTTATTCAAGTAATTTACAAACAATAGTTACATGAGATGTTCTCAAATATCGTAAGTTTATCTTCCATTCAAACGAGGAAACAAATCACGACCAAACTGATCAAACAAACTTTCAATAGATGAAAAGTGCCGAATGACTCTTGTTACTTAATGAAAAGTTGTTAATTGCCAAATGGATGATGTTCCGAGATATTGAAAAAGATAAAGAGAGAGGTACCCACAGATAAAGTCCGCCATCACTGAGTGGTGTTATGAAACTATCGATTGCTAATGTCCACTGCATCGTATCAGATAGTGTTTATGGCAAAATCTAATATCTAAAACTAAGCGTCATCACGCAGACTAAACGTGAAATGATAAATATAGCCGTCCAATGGTTTCTCTGAAAATTTGTCAGACCAGACCGTATGTTACTGGCGAGATGCCATCAAGATTTGCAGTTCTTCGGGCAACTGTCATGAAGTCATGGACTCTCAGAAATGAGTAAGAAGGCCTTAAATTTGATGCCAAGATGCTAACAATGGTTTGAATAAGATTTAGTACAGGCAACTGATAATGAGGTAACAAGTCAAACAATGCGATTGTTTACGGAATTCGTTATATGAGTTCTAAATTAATTAAAAAAGCAATGCATAGGTGTAAGAACATGAATGCGGAAAATTCTTATAATTGGTGCGAATGTACACAGTACCTATAGTTGCGTTTGATGAAGACTTTTGTGCCAGGAAATTTATTCAATCTAGTTTTCAAACATTGGGCTACGGATCGTCCTACTTGGAAACTAATTCCAGACTTTCGCAGAAAAAAGCAAAACAACCCAAAACGAAACGACCACTTTAATTTCACGCTTGAAAGAAGTAATTACGAATTTACTTTATGGATTCATTAAATTGCTATTTAAAGGCTACTGAATAAAGTTGGCGGAAGACTACAACCTGTTTTAGTTATTTTGAACGTTATTTATACGCTTGGAGGCTCGTTCAAGGAACTAATGTATTACCAATTTTTTGTTCGTGATATCAGAATATCAATAGCTTTAACAGTGATTGATTTTTTGCTGTCTTTTCTTGTTATTGACCTCCCCGATGGCAAGAACTAAGTAGGAAGCGATCTCGGAGAACGGTTAGTCGACAATAATGACCAAATCATTCACACTGCATAAAAGCTACTTATAAAACTTCTATTTTTATACATTCATATCAATTTATTTCTGCACATTCCGATTAATCAGTACTTGCTTGTATTATTGCTGGCGACATGGACAATTAAAAGTGGAATGCAAACGATATTGGATCTTACGATTTAGCAGTTTTCAATAATTGCATATTTTTTCAATTAAGCATTTATGCTTAATTGAAAATATGTAAAAATTGACAAGGATATCCTTGTCCTAGAAATTTTAACGAACCGACTGCTGAATTTTTTTACAATAAAATCAAGAATACAACTCAAATGTATGTCAATAACAGTGCACCTAGTTCTGAAAGTGGCCGGACGGAGGCGTGTTCATGGGTTTAGAAAACATTGGTAAACAACATCGTGACTGAACAATAACTCGGTTGACCGACCACCTTGTTGTTACATGACGGCGCCAAAAGTCGTGAGCACAAAACAAATGAGTCCTTTACAAAAGCGGTTGTACACGAATCCAAAAATGTTAAAAACAATTCAAAACTCACCGGTTACCAAAGCTCCGTTAAGGATCTTCTCTTTGTCCTCCATCATGGTGTGGGCAGTGCTAGCTCCTGGTGCCATCACGATCCTTCTTAGAGACGGTCTCCTTGCTAAAGCAACGATGTGTTTAACGCGGTGCTGCTGAGGCGCTCTTCGGCGGCGCGTGCGAACTCTATGAAGGCCTGCAGGCGACTGTGCGCTTACTCCACTCGTTATCACTGAGCGAACCTTATCAGCTCCGCGGCAGTGATTGCTGAACAACCATATAATAGCTGAATAGATTTTGCAGTATATTAAGCAAAAATACAAGTACCAATCGCCCTGGATGCTGAGTAACGCCATCAATAGCGATCTGGAACAAAAAGAGAAAGGGGTCAGGAAGACAAATTTTTCGGATGTTTGCAAAATGAATTTTCAAAAAAGTAAAGCAAAGCTACAAAGACAAGGCAAGAAACAAGAACCTTTTCATTCACAAAAATAGTTCACAACTTGTTTCAATAGATAGTCTTAATTACCAAGCGCATTCCTCTATTAAGCTTCAATGGCGGCGTTTTATGGTTCTTTAATGTTATCTCAAAAGCTGTCTAGCTAGACTGTTGTGTAGTTGATCTTGGAAACCATCAGAAAGAGCCTCATGACTCACGTCCATTGAAATATCAAAAATAAGTTGAATAATTTATGCTTGTGTTGGTTTTTTTCTGTGTTTATTACCAAACAGGTTTACCAACAAAACGTTTGGCAGTTGCGACTGATAAGATTGGTGATGATGATGATGAAATAACAGAAACCTTTTCATTTTGCTCTTGAATAAAATTTCCGCCATTTATAGTATCGTTATCATCAAGTTATGTATTTGTTTACGGGTTGATACAGTGCTTTCTCTCAGCTCTGTCAATGTTTTCCATTCCTATATATCCGCTTTTTAATAGCTTCCACACTCCTCATTATATTATTTATCAAGTAAACGTACGATTAATTATACCAGTTTCAATAATACATGTGTCTTGTGTTCATTAATGAACCGATGATAGTGATTGGCCATCAAGGGTTTCAAAGCCATTGTTGTTGTGTTTAATGTAGAAGTATGGAAGAAGAAGACATGCTGCGCCAACCACAAATAAATTGGGATAAGGGCAGGAGAAAGATGATTGGCCAAATATTTCGATTTCAAATGACATCTGATTTTCATATCATCAAAATACTTATTCAATGTGTTGAATCCACATGTTGCTTATTCCAAAACACAAGTCGATCCATTATGGATGTCCCATGTATGAGGCAACTCGTTTCACTGCTTACGTCAATTCGTGAGGATTTTGAATTTTTAACACCAAACCAAACAAGAATGTTTCAATGATAAGCAGACCTTTTAAAAGAAAGAAATTTACCGACATAATCAGCCAAAGCTTTATCGTGTTTCGTGTTGTCTAAATGTTTGTCTCTCTCTCGGTTTCTCCTAATTATTTTTTAAATATTTAAGTAGGTTAAGGTAAAGTGGCTTAGATCCAAGAAATCAGTTTTCTTGCAAGTATATCTTGTTTACATTGGTAGCAGTCACAATTAATTTTGAAGCAACTATACTCGTAAGAGTATCAAACGATACAGAGATCCTTTCGGAAGTAGAACATTGTTGTCCGTAATAGATACCGGAAATAACTTTGCGTAACAATTGCTATGAAATACAATACTGTCATCCGAGCTCTTAATAACAACCATGCCGTATGGTAATATTAGCTTCGATAGAAGCAGGCAAGTCCTCAACCGAAACCCTGCGTCATTAGAAATGGATACGATCGAGTGAGTTTACGCAAAAATTGCATTTTACATTCTTGTGGTCTTTGCGGTTAAATTGTAGTCACAAATATAATAGTTTTTACTTACTTTATGTGAAAATGTCACGTACACACGGAACACGTCAATAAAAGAGGTAAATATTGACCAAACAAGTACTTATTAATTTTCCCTATAGGTAGTCATTGGTCTATTTGTAAAATGATACAAGATGCATTAGTTCCAAATTACCCAGTCGCAATCATTCATGTTTTCCTATTTACAGTCTCTATTAAGTACATTATTGAGTCTGTTTATCAATTTAAGTTTCTAGGTTTCTATCTTCCCTGCTCGCTATATTTTGAGTAGGTTCAGGATTTCTGAGCAAAATAACCACAAATATTTTGTAAATATTTTCTGTGGACACGAAACGTTGTATTTTAACCATTCTGTCTTGTTTCTTTATTAATACTCGTTATAACGGTCTAGGTCGTCTGTAGGGGAAATCGTGCGTACGCGAACTCGAAAACACCTCAATAGTAAAACATGTCAGAGCTTTTAAACTATTTCTTGTCTGTTGCTCAACTTTATCGCCGAGCCGACCCATGCTGACCTGATTTTTTGTGGAATGTTTACATATAAGACGTCAGTTATGAAGCTCATCTCTACTACCTTCTTCCCGGCGGGAGCTTGAGATTGGTTTATTCGTCTTCTTCTTAGGGTGGGAACCTAAATTGAGCCATGAGTTGGGCTCCATCAATAGCGTCCAACAGTTCATGTAATGAAATGAGTTCATGTTTGTGGGACAGTGCCATATTTAGAATACAGGGCAAAGTCGTCAATGAATCTTCACCTGCTTGGTTCATTTACAATTGGGTGGGTATTGGTAATTACTTGATTGTGGGGCGAAAGCTAGGAATGACGACTGGAGACCTCATATCTACTAGGGTAGACCCTAGGTCTGTACTGTTTTGGAGGGTCAGGCTTGTTTTCGATTAGTGTTTTATGACTGTGGTCATTATGGTTATAGAGTTATTATCCTAACAGAAATACCATCCGCCATTATATTCCATGTTTCCGCATTCTTCACTTTTATAATGGTTTTTGCATGCCTCCAGCAGTTTCTAATCCTAAGATCCTCCTTAATGTTAAAACTGGCGACTGGTCGCCTACAGGACTGGCCTCTTCTTTATTGTAGTTATTTTGTAGTCGTCCTTTATTTAATGTTTCTGCTTACGTTACTGTTTCTTCAGAGGTGAAGCAGAGCATGAACTTACAAGGTTGACGAGTTAAGAATATTAATACGTAGGTACTCCTTTGTTTGTGACTCGCATTATAAAAGCCTGTTTGTTTGTTTATATCAGTATAATCTATGTGGTTAACGTTGTTCCACCGAATGGCTCTGCCATTAAACAACCATTATCCTTAATTATAAATTAATAGGATTCCTCTTAAAGGGAATTTAGACCACTTATGTCAATTTTGCACTTTAATGGAATAGTTTTCTACAAACAGTTCAGTTTTTATAGAACTACACATTAGTCTGCAGTTCTGCACTCCACAAATGGGTTTTGTATTTCGAAATCTATCGAAACCTGAGTTATGTTTGACCGTACGATTACAGCTGACATACACACGGTACGTCTATGTGTTATGGTAATTCAACAGCATTTCGCACACCGACAAGTTTTAGAGAGAGCACAGCTCACTAATTAGCATATTACATAAAACAAAATGTTGTTCTTACCTGCTTCGGTGACTAAATTCTTCCTTCGCAGTAGTGATCAGAGGATGTGTGTCTTATAAAATGCACCAAATCATGGCGCATAGCAGTGCGCCCGTGGATAGCGATGAACGTTTCAATACACATTCGCAATAAGTCCCAGTAAACGTCTAAGGTCAACTTTTTAACCAAAACTCTCCCCCAACATCGCACAGGAAATGTAACACAGTAATTATACAGTTTCGCGTCTTTAGTCCAGCGTTCCAAAATAAAACGTTGACGGCGTTGCCTCTTCCCGTCTCTATTTCACTCCGGATCTTAATTTGCTCATTGTAACTTGGCTCAAAACATTTTTGAGCAGGTAAATACTGTTGGTTTTGTCAATTTGATGCACAATAAAAGTGTTTACGTAGCCGCACAGTGATAACGTGGAGTGTTGACTGGCGTCGGGTCGCAGCGTGGCGAAAGCGAGGCAAGATTATTATGTATGGAAGGGAGCCGTCAGCGGGAAGCGAACTGGCTTCGCTTCGTGTGACATCGATTCTTGTTCGGCTAAGTTCGGCTGCGCGGCGGGGGGTGGGGGGAGTGTTTTGGCGTGCTGTTCGTTTCTGTCTGAACAGGGAACACATTGTATTGGTAAATAGTTGGGTGTACACCATTGATAACACTGCGGCATACACTATTGCTATCTAAAGGGAAGACTTGACATAAAATTTATGGTTAAAGCAATTTATATTTTACAACCTACTGCAGTCATAAAAGCATTCACATAATATTATGTGTTCAATCATCACTTCGGCATACAGAATTACAGATCAATTGTCAACGGATAAACATAAAATAATGTTACTTGGAGTAAATGATAACTTTATCATTAAAGCCATTGGACTTTTTATTAATTCATCACGCCACAAATTAACGCCACTTTTCATTATCAGTAAAGTTATCTAGAAAAGTTAATTACTGGACTCAAATCTAAGTATCTTCGACCAAGTATGACTTAATTTATATTTCTAGATTTTTTTGAAAAACTTATTTAACAACAACATGCAAATTGTTAAGGTTAACTTTTTCCTTGTTAAATGTTTCAGGAAAATTTCAGCTGGTTACAAAAGTCAAAATAGAACATTCCTAATCAATTATTTATTTAATTAACAAAGTTTCAACTGTTACCGAACGAGTGAAGTGAACCTACTAACAATATTTAGTTAAATAATGCTTTTTCTGCGAGTTCGGCAGGCGTTCCACAGGGTGCTTTCCTAGGACCAATGTTATTTCATAACTTGTTAATCGAGTAGCTACTGTAGTCTGTCAAATTTATTACATATGTTTTAAAATTTGTCGCTAATAAAGCATTAAGTTTAAGGTTGATTGGAAAAAATGGACAGTTTCGGTTAGCTGATGTGCTATCATAGCTGTAGACTGTACCTGTATGAGTCGCTAGCTTGGAATTAGTTGAGCCACGCAAATATGATTTCCTTGAAATTCAAACAAGTTATTAAAGAAACTGGTTTACAACACGCCATCGAAACCGAACTCAGGTGTTTCAAAGTACAAAGAGTCAACTATACCTATTACAGCATACATCGTATCCATCTAAACAATTTGTGATTTGAGATCACAAATTGCTTGATCTTGTGATTTCAATGGCGTCACAATTGTCCATCGTCATGAGAGGGTCTGGCTAGCTACCTACTTGTATCGTCGAGACAGACCAATCAACTATCTACTTTTAGACTCCCCTCTATCTCCACCCCAAGAAGCAGGCAGGTAATTGTTACTGATCGGATCACTGTAGCATCCATGTTCCCACGCGTCTCATCATTCATCATTTCAGCCATAAGACGACCACTGCTGGACATAGGCCTCCCCCAGATGAGGAGGATTTGCCATAATCGCCACGCTTGGCAGGCGGGTTGGCGATCGCAGTATGGTTGTTACGAAGGCACAAAGAACGCTGCTGCCCATTATCTGGTAAGTCCCTTAATCGCCTCTTACGACACCCACGGGAAGATATGCGATGGTGTTATTCTTTACGTCCGACACCATACGGAACCGCGCATCTAATCTCGCAATAATCGCCATGGTTGTGGTAAAATTATTGATCAAGTTGGAAACGGGGTTGACTACCTAGGGCACGTACAAAGACAATATGACGTGTACCTACTGGTGGAGAGTATTTTCTCCCAAAGACCCCTATAGATACTACAAACATATTGTAATAGTCCTCTCATCCTCTGGACCGAATTTCGGTAGTGATACTTGACTAGCCTGCAAGCTTGGTTTGCCCTTCACCTACTATTCTTCATGATGTTAGGGTATCTGAACGGTCTGTTTACCGTAAGGACTTGTCGTGTTGTTGGCCCTTTGCCATGCTCGTCTATGTGCTGGAGACGTAGACATCATCACAGGAATTACTTAAATATTAAACTAAAATGAATGGGGGTTTCCCTATTACATGTGCGAGCCCGTCTCGCACTTGGCCTTTTTTTTTTGTTGTTGAAGTATTTTGTCTTTTGTTACTATGTTTTACAGATTTATCAGACATTTAATTAAAAAGTATACGATTGTGCCGAAATATCCCTTTACTTTTCAATACATCACCATCATTTTTGACATCTGGCCCACGGACTAGTTTTTTCGTGGGCTAGATGTCCCATAACCCAAGTCCACAACTCTTTCTCTCATGGTCTGGTGGGACGGCAACGACCATAATCGACTGGAGAGAAAACAGGCGCTTTCCGAGGCATGCTGGTATCACCGCCAAGTTTCAAACTACAGGCTGCTACTGAGAAAAGCCTAATTAAAAACCCAAAGATGCTTTGCCTACTACTACGAACCTAACCCAGGAGTAATTCAGGAGGAGGAGGAGGGGGGGGGGGGGGAGGAGGGTGTTCTACGCGCGCCTCAAAGAGATGTCAGCAACATGGAAGGGGCCCGCAAGGGCCAACGTCTGTCGAGGCTGCGGGTTGTTCGCAAGGGATACCGCGGCCTCGACATGAAGGGCTAAGAAGGAACATGGGTGGTTTTTAGTCAGTAGAAGTCTGACACTCCCTTTCGCTCTGCCCAAGAGCGGGAGGGGTTATTTGATGATTTCCCACCCCCCAAAAAAAAAAAAGTAGTAATTCAGGAATAACAAAATGAACACTGCTATAGGAACCATCTGATCAACGTAAATTAGTTCATTAGAGCATTTCGAGTACTACACAATTTTCTGAGAAAACCATTTAGGTTACTGGCTGACCTTCTTTTAATTTCAATATTTGTACATTCTGAATCTAAAGACATGCTAGATAAAGTTTTGTTACGAAACTGCAGATCAGTGCCGACTTAATAAATATTATGTTAGATATTATACAATAGAACAAAGACAAAGGTTGTCCTAGAATCCTCTGTTACCTTCTCGTATTATAGAAAATCAGATGGAAATTATTTTAATGGCATCAGAGGATATCGCCTTTACCACCTGTTATCATTATATCAAGCTGAAAAAAGTAAATGATGGCGGGAAAATAGCATCAGATATCAAATACACAAGATAACAACATTATTATTACAGTAGAAACAGCAGCTGCAGCGAACGTGCTTTTGTTATGTAAGTATTTACTTCTAGTGTCTTTATTTTGATAAAACCTAGCCAGACACCTAATAATAGGTATCCTTGAATCAAAACACACAGGTTTATCAATATTATTTTGAAAATGTATTGGAAAAGCGCAATAGATGATAGGACAAACAGAGACGTCCTGCATTTAAGGCTACTCTCTCGAAAAAAGCTTAAAAACAGCGTGCAGATGAAGCCACTTTTCGTCGACACTTACAGAGAAATTACATCTGAAAAAAATTGTCAGTAATCTACATGATATGATACGTAATTTGGTTTAGCCATAATTTTTCTATCGGTATCACATAATAAGAAAAAAATTCACAAAGTCACCTCCAAATCGTTGAGATGAAACCATTTTACTCCTTCATTTTTTATCAAAAGACTTAAAAAAAAATATCTACTGCTTTGCAATACGAAGGAGAATAACTTGGTTTAGTTACTTTTTTAAAATTTGTCAAATTTTTATTATAATAAATTAAAAATGCGTCCGTTTAAAGTCCGTGTCTATATCACCCCCGCATTCGTCCACGAATTCAGTGCGGGGCGCCTCGTGTTGCTAGGTGGACGTGCGTTGCGTTGCGAGAGCTCAGCAGTACGAAATCATATCGTAAAATAAAATATTACTTTTGAATTTTGTTAATAGTAGAGTAGGTTTTTTTTAGTCTTGTATAAGGACTGTTTTAGAGTTAGGTATAGTTTTATTATTGTTTAAGTTTAGTTTGTAAAACATGGGGAATAAGCAGAAATGAATGAAGAAAGGTCTAATAAAATATTACAAACAAAAGGGTAAACATTCATCAAGGTAAGTTTTATCTACATATTCATTATAGCTTTATTACCTTTCATAAAAGTAGATAGATACTGTTTTTATAAGACCTATATTCAAACAAAGTCGTACCTAGGTATCATAGGTATAATGCTTCTGTGTCATAGAGTAGTGAATGATCACAGAAGGACCATGCCCAAGCAATGACTTAGTCAATATTATAAATTTTCCTTTTTGGTACCTCACCGACTGCGCCAGGAGGAGGGTTATGTTTTTAACCGACTTCAAAAAAGGAGGAGGTTATATGTTCGTGTGTATGTATTTTTTTTTTTTTTTTTTATGTATGTTACCTGATTTCTCCTCCATTTGTGAACCGATTCTCAAAATTCTTTTTTTATTTGAAAGAGTATACTCCTGAGGTGGTCCCATTTAAATTTGGTGAAGATCTGATCCTTATCTTCGGAGATATACAATAGAACTCTTCAAAAATAGACGGCAAATCTGTCGTGATTGCTGCAATCGCTTGGATGTTTATTGTTTACGCAATATCTTAACTTACCATCACGCCTGTATGCTCTGACGGGGTACGCAGATGTGTACAGGACGCCCAGATTTCGAGAGTTAGGTATGTTAAGTTCCATTTTATTGCGGATAAGCCTATTACCGTGACATGTATTGTTAACAACGTAAAATTAATGAATATCAAATATTTGTAAAGGATATTACAACTAAAAATGGAAAAATAAAAAAACTTTTTTGCAAAAAATAAAACCGACTTCAAAAACACAAAAAAGTGAAAAATAACTTTAGCTTCTGAAGTCGGTGACAAAAAAACTGAATAAAACAAACAAAAGTCACCGACTTCAGAAGCTAAAGTTATTTTTCACTTTTTTGTGTTTTTGAAGTCGGTTTTATTTTTCGATTGTATTTATGTATGACATGTATATTTCTTTGGCACGCTCTGTACCCTAAATGCCTTGCTGGATTTTAGCTTGAGAGATGTCATAAGATTCGTCTTGATAATTTGTGTTTTTTTTGCAGGTCTGATTTAGCTCCATCTACCGACGAAAATTTTGACAAAACTGAAAATGCTTCTGAAGTAGGTATTATTATGATTATAAGTTAGGTACTTGCTGGTTATTTGTTAATTTATCGACTACTGGCATAAATGATAAATGATGTTTATTTTGCAAATGGGTTTTCACAAACACTTTTACAAGTCACTTTTTTTTAAACTAGATGGGGTCGGTGTTTCGTACCTGACTACTCCGAGAAGAAACATCCGAAACAAACTCAGAGGTCATAGTCTCTTTTAAGGTCCAGACTTGTTATACACACATGAAGACTATGCAGACTAGTGTCTGAAATGGTCTTTTGAAGAAAGCACCATACTGATTTGAGTGGACCCGTCCAGTCAGTGCAAGCATTTGTCATTTATCGTGTAGCTCGACTTGTAACTTAAAGAGCTCAACGTCACGACGAACAATACCAAAGAAAGGCCATTGGGGTGGGTCGCTTTAGTATTCATACTGCCAGACAAACGTTAAAACTAAAGAAAGACCCACATGGTCCTCACATTTACAATATAAAAATAATAAAATATTTATCATATTAAATATTCATGCGTAATTATTTTCAATAAGAAATATAATTATTTCGTTTATGTTTTTAACCGACTTCCCAAAAGGAGGAGGTTCTCCATTCGATCGGTGTTTTTTTATGTATGTACACCGATTACACTGAAATTTATGATCCGATTTACGTGATTCTTTTTTTTTTCGTTAGATGCGGAATAGTTGCCATTTGGTCCCATAAAACTTTAACATAGTTTGGCTCTTGAGCAAATTTTAAAAGACACTGGAATAAATATACAACCATGCGGTTTATTTATTTACGACGAATTGTCATATCTAGGCGCTACTCCTGACGGTATATGTGTCGAGGAGAACATGGTGGTAGAAACTAAATGCCTTGTTGCAGCTCACCAAATGAGTTTTACCGAAACAGTTACTAAAAAAAACAGTTTTTTATAGAACTGGTAAGATTATTATTAATACCTATCATAATTGGTATTACCAAATTCAGGGTCAGCTTCACATAACCAAAAGAACAAAATGCCTTTATGGAATATGGCTAGGTGAAAATATTCCTATGAAAATCGATATTATAGAAAAAGATGACAAGTTCTGGAAAGACGTTATGGAAAATAAATAAATTAGGTTTTATTTGGATTGCATATTACCGGAACTTATTGATCCAAGATACCCGAGAAAAATGAAAATTAGAGATCCCATTTATATAGAAAAAGCGGTGAAAGAAACCGCTAATAAAAATAAATTACCCAAAAAAGGAAACAAAATGATTTAAACCAACAAAAAAATTAGTTACTAGAAGACGATGCACAAGAGAAAGAAGAAAATGTCAAAGAGACGGAAATAGAATAAAGGAAAGAAAAAGAGGTTGAAGAGAAAACTGAACAAAACGAGAACGAAGAAGAAGTAAAAGAAAACATAGAACAAGACTTTGTCTGTCTAACGAAATATCCAAAAGTCAATGTATTTGAATACGGAGAAATAAGTGGGGATGAAGAAGTTCAACCAGCGAAAAAAATAAAAATACTCTGTGAAAGGAAGTAGTTTTTTTTTATCTATTGGTTTATAAAATATAACAAGTATGACATACACTAGTGCTAATTACTTAAGTACTACCTACTACCCTACCTACCCTACGTTACATCCATATCAATAGTTAGTAAATAAAAATAAAATTGGATCACTTTTGCGGTACACGTAAAAATGAATTTTATATAAATAAAATGATTTGACCTTCTGTGATTTCGTTACTCTGTGACGGAACAACGCGCGGAGCGGCGGCCGGCTCGGCGCGGGCCTCGGCGCATCGTTCTGTTGCATGCGGGTAGCGGAGTGGCGCGGAGAGGGGTAGTTAGCTCCGCCCAAATGCACAAGGTCATTGGCGTTAATACAAACCTTAAGATTAAATAAGACGCAAAAATGACTATTAAAGACATCATTATTTTTTCAAAACGCTATTCAATGGTTAATTTTCTTATTTCGCATGTCGTCGTCGCAACCAGCAGCGGTGGCCCAGTGGTGGCAGCCCCGACTTAGGAGCAGTAAGTCTTGTGTTCGAACCCAGGCAGGCACATTACTTTGTGTAATTTATTTCATCACCCCTGCTCACAAAACGGTGAAGGAAAACATCGTGAGGAAACCGGATGTCTTAGAACGAAAAAAATCTAAGACATGTGACATCTACCAACCCGCACTGCGCCCGCGAGGTGTATTATAGTATAGCCCACATTCCTCTCCTAGAGAGGAGGCCTGAGTCCCTTTTCTTTTAAGGTGGGTGGAAAATCATCAAATAACCCCTCCCGCTCTTGGGCAGACCGAAAGGGAGTGTCAAACTTCTACTGACTAAAAACCATATGTTCCTTCTTAGCCCTTCATGTCGAGGCCGCGGTATCTCTTGC
The DNA here is from genome assembly GCA_949774965.1 of Diarsia brunnea. NCBI lineage: Eukaryota > Metazoa > Arthropoda > Insecta > Lepidoptera > Noctuidae > Diarsia > Diarsia brunnea. The sequence goes on along the minus strand of OX459013.1, from coordinate 13,251,882 downwards.
GAACAACCCGCAGCCCCGACGGGAGGCCTGAGTCCCTGCAGTGGGAACATTATAGGCTGATGATGATGATGATGCATGTCGTCTAAAAACTGGGTAGGTTCACTCACTTCTGAGCATAGACCTCTCATTGATCGTCTGAAGCTTCACGTTCTTGTGCCAGCCTCATCTAGGGATATTCCCGCGATGGCAATAATGTCGATCACAGCTTTGCTCCAGGTATCCATCACCGTGCCTTGCTAGGTGTTCTGTCCATCATAACTCAAATGAAAATTTGAGTTCCCACGTAGGTAGGGTCAATTATATCTTTGCTATATAATTGAATAGAACCGCCTTAAGTGCACCTACAGCAAAAATAAGTCATCGAATGGCACAAGCACAGTTTTTTACGGACAGCATTCGGACTATAAGGACACTATGCACATTTCTCAAAAATACATATTTTTGTATAGGTACGTGATGTACGATTGTACGTACACTAGTTCACAAACTGTTAAAGTCAGGTCAATAAAACAAAGAGGATGTTACTATTTTCGTCCCGAACAATGATTGTTGGTTGTTATCAAAGTAATCAAACGTAATCATCTTGTGGACATACCACTTCTGATGGGTCACAGCGATGACTCTCATTTCTTCTGTTTGTTTTGTGTACACTGTTAAAAAAAACCTGAATCGAGATTCGTGATGATACATCATGCCATTTCATGATCAAAGGCTTGTGGAGGAAGAAAAAAAAAACGCAGCGTTGTTGATTGGTTGATGTAATTGGTTGTGCTAATAAGCGAATGACCGCAAAAAGTTTGTAAATATGAATTGTAAATAACATTTATCATCATCACAGATCGTCCTGATAATAATATTTTATAAATATAGCGAAATTTCCCAGTACTAACTGGGTTGTGGGTTGTGGCTCCATGTATTCAGCCGTAGCGCGCCTAGGAGCCAACAATACGGGAAGCACATAAGGCAAGCAGACTATTCAGAAAACCTTTAACATCATAAATAAAGAGTAGTAGATTATGAGAGCTAGTCAAGATTTTAGGCTTTTATGAAAATACCGCTACTAGTATTCAGCTGCATCCGGACTGGAAGCACACACCAACATATTTGAGAGTTGGACCTATATGCATGACTATATTTAACAAAAGTTCAAGAATTAAATATTTTTTTACAAAGGGTAAAAAGATCTTTTACAAATTCAACCCTTGGTTGCTTGACCTACATTGACCCCTCCAAGGAATGAATATTTAATTCGTCCCCCCATCCCCGGGCATTAAAGTTTGCATGCAACGTCGTCAGTTTTGAAGAGAAGAACGTTTATTTCATTAAAACCTCTCTATAAAACTCACAAACAAACAAACATTGTCTACATACATGAACGCTAAAAACATAACACTCTTTTTTTGGAGCAGTCGTGTAAAAAACTGGCTTCTCAAAAGCTACTGATAAGCAATTCCATCACCGGATTCCACTACCGGCAATATCGATCGAGTACAACATGATAATTTATTTACAGTGTTCTTACACGAACCCATAAATAATGCAACACATCAGGCAAGTAATTGCAATGTCCTCGCATTCGCCGATTGCTTCTCGCACTGAAATGACCTTAACACGAAAGCGATCGATGCCGTACTGCAGGATACAGTGTTGTGTTACTGGTGTTACCAAGTCACTCTTTGTTCAGTGTGGACGAAGGAAATCTGCTGAGGTAAGTGGAAACATTAGCTGTTCACATACCGTTTGGCCAAGAGCTACAGGCAAGGGCGGAACCACGGGGGAGAGGGACATGAATGTCATGACACTGGGTCGGTTCCAGGTCAAGCACTGGCAGTTTTAAAATCTCATTGTCTGATAGAAAACAAATAGATTATTAATTAGTAATAGAATTATAAGTTATGTAAATGCAGTGGCGTATATTTATGCTTAGAGCAAGAGGGCCATGGTCAATTTACTTTATACAAGGACTATACTCGCTCCGTAGCGTCCATACCAGCATTTGTGTTCAAAAGAAAACCCGATGCATGGAACTAAAATTTCACTCTTGTAAGGCTCTCAGTAATTTTCAATATTTTATGCGCAATTGTTCCGTGTGGTGTCGGACGTAAAGAATAGCACCATCCCATATCTTCCCGTGGGTGTCGTAAGAGGCGGCTAAGGGACTTACCAGAAAATGGGCAGCAGCGTTCTCTGTGCCTTCGTAACAACCATACTGCGATCGCCAACCCGCCTGCCAAGCGTGGCGATTATGGCAAATTCTGGGGGAGGCCTATGTCCAGCAGTGGACGTCTTATGGCTGAATGATGATGATGCGAAATTTGACAAAATCAATCAATGAACTAAATGTTTTCGAGCTTGCTTCGCTCACTTTTAAACAAGCTTTTTCATTCTGAATTCACTTCGTTACTTCTTACCATTCTGCATGACGTATCTACGTTTGGCGTGTAATCCTGTGTGTTTATGAATGGGCAAAAAGAACATTATGCCTCCTTGCTTTCTGAGGCGCCCCAATTTTTGAGTTCGCATCGCTCGTTCTTGCGCTCTCTTCATCTTATAAAGCAGAAGACCGCCTGACTCGTCTGGTACTGCATATAATATATAACACTGTCTTAACTGTCGCACGGCCAGGTTTGTAACGAGAGAGACGCGCAGATGTAGCTTGAGGCAACACGTATCACCCGTCGGGACTGCGGGTTGTTCGCAAGAGACACCGCTGCCTCGACATAAAGGGCTAAGAAGGAACATGGGTGCGTTTTAGTCAGTAGAAGTCTGACACTCCCTTTCGCTCTGCCCAAGAGCGGGATGATTTGATGATTTTCCACCCGCCATTAAAAAAAAGGCAACATGTATCACCTGGGGCCGTGAACGAGGTGTTAGGATGGGTACGTTCAGTGGAGCAGTTATCCATTTTTGGGTATATGCAAAATAACAATTAAATATCCTAGAATTCATAAAATATTAAAATTATGAAATCATTTAACTATTTCTGTGACAAGAACTATTACTCCAATAGCTCCTGTTAAAGGTCATGGTGTATAATCTACTACCTACTAAGTGAAATGGGTGATTAAAATTTGTTTTCATTAATTTACTTCTTTAGAAGTCTAGAGTATAATGTTCTTAAAATTGCAACAAGTGAATGAGGCGTGATTTCGCAGCCCGCTCAAATCTCTTTCAGTATCATGTCATGACCCAACTTTCGGGGCATTTAATCGTGTTGAATTGAATTGAATTTTAATTATTAAGGGTCCTCTCTCGAAAAAGCTTAAAAACAGCGTGCAGATGAAGCAGTTTTTCACCGGCACTTACAGAGAAATTACATCTGAGAAAAATTGTTAGTAATCTACATGATATGACACGTAATTTGGTTTAGCCATAATTTTTGTATCGGTATCACATAATAAGAAAAAAAATCCACAAAATTACCTCCAAATCGTTGAATGGAACCATTTTACTCCTTCATTTTTTAACAAAATAGTATAAAAAAATATCTACTGCTTTGAAATACAAAGGAAAATAATTTGGTTTTGTTACTTTTTAAAAACATGTATTATTTTAATTATAATAAATGAAAAATGCGTCCGTTTAAAGTCCGTATCTACGACCGAGTGGGGTAGTTTGTATGCACAAGGTCATTGGCGTTAATACAAGCCTTAATCTTATTTTTTATTTTAACTTTAATCTCATTTCTGTTTGCATTCATTAATTGTTTAAATTTAAATACTAAATTCTAAATATTAAGTACTTTTTGTCTGTACTGGAAAAGGGCGTTGGAAGCTGCGCTACAGTTTATACTTTTGCAGCTTCCATCGTTTTAACTGTCTTTTATGTCTTGTGTTATTGTTCCTAAATAAACTTTTTTTTATTTTATTTTATTTATTTACTTCAAAACTATCTCTCTACTACTTCCGTTCCATATTTGGCTATTTGGTAGGGTCTTTTTAAAACTTGTCGTGTTCAGCAGCACTGCGACCACTTGATTGGCGTTTAGAGGAAAGTCCCCATTTTCTAAGTACTACTTTTAATATAAAAATAACAAAATATAAAACTACCCGACCTTAATATTAACAAAGACCTCGTCAAACTTTGCATCTCCTCCGTTCCTTTGAACTTTCAAACAAATTAGATTGATTTTATTCATAAATAATTTGAATTTATTTTTTATAATATTTCCAGTTAACATCTATTTCGACCTTGTCTAATTTGTACCTACTTATCGTAATTTATTATCAGCGTGTAATTTGCATCAGGAGCATTATCCGAGACGTTTCTTTAGCGTGAGGGCCGTAGGGTTTTACTGAAAGGAGAAGTCGTTTTTGATTAAGATCACCAAAAAATACGTAGGACTGACACAACAACATAGGGAAATCAGAATTCTGACCTACTACTAGGAAAATGGCGCTGTTTTCCCATGGTCATACTAGTTTATCATACCAGTATGACTATGAGGACATTCCTCGTACCTAGTCATACTATTATCATTTATCCTCCTCCTCGGCCTTCTCTCGAGAGGGTGTGGGTGTGGGCCATAATCCACCACACGTCCACACGGGTCCGGTGCAAGTGCTGGTGGATATAGATATAAAAACAAGTCTCTAACATAATATTATGCGAAGCTTACCCATTCCAATCCAAATGAAAACAAACAGGTTTTGTTATAATATTAAACAGCCTACGCTTAGGTTTGTGCTTAGGTAGGTAAGTGAACTAGTTTTCCATTCAAAGGCAGTTTTTCCTCCAAGTCTTTAACTGAGCACCTTCTTGTGTTGTGTGGGTTCCGTGGTTAATTCAAATAGCCTTCACCTGGACTTTTGGAACTAGGTGTACGTGTACCTAACTTAAAAACTATAACGTTATCTCGCAATCACGTTTGTCCTATTATTTATAAACATGATTATCTACTTTATTTTCCTGGCTTTTTCTATACACCCGGTCGTTATAGCGAACCGTCGAACCCAAAGCAATCAAGGTCATGGCTAATATTGGAGCACCAAAGACAAAAAAACGTCTCCTTTCACCTAATCTAAGTAGTGGACATCGGGCTTAGAGGCACAAAGTGATCTGTGCACCGGTTTAATAACAACCTGACCTAACCCTACTTTCCGCATTTAATAACATCAGAGCTGTATCATTGAAGTGCATGATAAGTTCATTTTAGTTAAAATCTTGGCAGAGTACATTTACATGTGCGAAGTAACACACGTGCTAAAACTTTGTGGAACTAATAACGGTTGTTCGGTGAAGTGTATACTATAGTAGTCTTTGGTGAAGTGCTTGTTTTTTTTCTTATTATTTTGAAGAACACCGGCGAATTTCCTGCTACCCACACGTGCGACAAACTTTTATTTGTTAAGATGAAATTGGGATTCAGTTTCTTCCTAATAGGTATGTAAACAGTTGTTAATTATGTTACGAATACTAATTGGGCAGGTTCCGTAATATTCTTAATTGTTCACTCTAACTTAACGAAGCATATCGTTTGTGCTAGCCATAGCGAATGAGTGACACGTTTATAAGTTTACGTGAATCCTGTTTTCTAATAAAAAATTGACGCCTGGCTGGAAGTTAAAAAAAACAGAAACCAAGAGAACTAATTCATCCTCCTACCCTCATCCGATTAGGATACGGGGACTGTTTCACAACAGACTTGCCCACACTTGAAGCAATCACGTTTTTTCGTCTAGGTATATTTAGATACACTCGAAGGATTATGCAATGTGAAAGAGAAATTAGGACCAAACAAATAATCCTTCTTAGGGTTCCGTTGCCAAATGGCGAGAACGGAACCGTGTACGTTCGTATGTCACAGCCATTTCCGGCTTCACGGCTTTCACGGCTTCATTTCGAACTTTTATTCAAGTTTGGAGAGCTTCTCAGAACCGATACGCAAAAGTGAGGTGAAATTACGAATTAGAAAAAAATGCTGTGGCTCTCCATACATGCACTATTCAGTACCTCACGAACCTATAAAAACAAAGTATCCGACGCGTCTGTCTGTCTGTTCGCGATAAACTCAAAAACTACTTAACCGATTTCATGCTGTTTTCACCAATGGATAGAGTGGTTCTCGAGGAAGGTTTTAGTATACACCTAAGGGAGCTAAATAGGGGATGAAAGTTAGCTGGGATATTTTTCGCCATCCACGCGGGCGAAGCCGTGGGCAAAAGCTAGTACCTTAAACGAGTAACTTAGTTCACTGACATTCTGTTCTGTTCCTGACAATCATAAGACATACGTCGTTGCAAGTGTAAATTGATCTATGAATGAGCGTTAAAAATATTATTACCTAATGTATTGATAGGTCCTTCCTACCTAGTCCTAAACTGATGTCAAACACCAGCAAATACAAGATCCGAAGGTGGAGAATTGCAATATGTCCATGAATCTACTTGGGCCAGTTAGTCTCTTTCCAGTCGAGACAAGACAAGGAAGTCATAAGTCATAAGACGAACTGAAAATGCCTGGATAAGTTAGTGGTCCATTAGAGAGCTTATGAAAGGAGATCTTGCATTGATACTCAAGTTAGGTCTTACGATTGACACGAGAGAACAAAAAAAAAACATACTGATCGAATTGAGAACCTCCTCATTTTTGGGAAGTCGGTTAAAAAGGCAGGAAGATGATGTTGCTTGTCGAATCCTACGGAATCCTTTGTGTGCGAGTCTGATTCGCATTTGGGCGATTTTTATATTTCGTTAAAACTTTGCAGGCCACAAACAAAAATAGTAAATATAAAGTTGTTTTGAAAAAAATTATGTTGTTGTAATAATGCTCTTGCCTGGGTTACTCGGTGGATGGGTGACCACCTATTTCATACCGAATTTTCTCCGTGCCCTGGAGAGCACGTTTAGATAGTCCCGTACGTAGTTCTTTATCAGTTGTTATCAAGGGTTGTGGAGATCAGATAGAAAGACTGATAGTCTAGTCGACAAGTTGAAAATGGTACAAAATAGAGATACTGCTCTTAAAATTATGTGCGATAGCTCATTGGATCCGGAATGACGTCTAGAAAAATGTGCCAAAAGCACATAAAAAAAATATTTATACTTTGTTTATAACAATTTTTTTACTTAAACAAAATGTTGTTTAAGTAAAAAAATTGTTATAAACAAAGTATAAATATTTTTTTAACTTTTATGGCACGATCTTGTTAAGTATGTATGTAAGAAAGGCTCTACGAAGCGAAAATTTTTTACGACCATTATTTAAACATTTTTTTTCACTTACAATTAAGACGGTCGTTCGAGAAAATTTCGTTAGTTAACAATTGTTTAACTTGTGGAAAAATTAACTTTAAGTAAAATTTCCAACGGGAATAAATTAATTATAGTGTTCAGAACACACCATAATTTTTTCAAATTAAAAAAAAAATATTCAATACCTTAAATAAATTAATTAATGTCCCGTACTCGCTTTTGACGCCACGCGCGCATCCTAAAAATGTCACGCGCAGACCTATTTTCAGCGTTAAATTAAAATTATAAATAATGGAGATAGAGTTCCGGGAGTTAGGAGTTTTTTATTGGAAATTTCCTCTTCTTTCAGAATCTTTTTTTGAAATTTCTTAAATATTAATAGTTTATTAAATATTGGCAAAAAACGAAATGCCATTTTCTTTTCATCTTTAATTGTTTATAACTTTTGCAATTTTTATGTGCTAATACACGCTTTTGGCACATTTTTCTAGACGTCATTCCGGATCCAATGAGCTATCGCACATAATTTTAAGAGCAGTATCTCTATTTTGTACCATTTTCAACTTGTCGACTAGACTATGAAAGCCAACCTTATCATAGGTGGAGACTAGACAGATGATGAGATAATATTTGCATTATACATTTTGTAAAACCGGTAGCAAACTTGTTAGTTCAAGTTGATTTAGTGATATTATAAACACAATGTATCCGGAAATATGACATAAAACCTGTTATTAAAATAATCAAAGCTCAGCTCTTGAAAAAACTTTAGCAATAACGAAACGTCGGACAAATGTCAATGTCTTTTACTCATTGTCATTGTTCCAAGTGTCACTTGAGTTTGACGTATTAGGCGACAAAATTTAATAGGAGGGATGACACCCGGTTATCCCGTTCTATTGATTATCAATAAAATTGCAACGTCTAATAACTATCATAAATTATGCGTGGATATCACCTTATTTTTATTTTACAAATTCATGACTGAAAATGTTCACATCATGCAAATATTTGGAAGTACAGTAATTGTTCCGTAGGGCCTACGTTAACCGCAAGCATAAATAAGTAGTACAGTGTAAGGATGACGTGATTCCTTTGTAATTAAAATCAATCGTGGTTCTAAATTTTGTTCAAGGCAGGTAGTTATTCTTTTGTTCCTCGTATACTGTGTTTACTGGTCAGTATATCAAATAAATAGTGTTTGTAGTTCAAAATTATAATATTAACTTTTGGTTAACTGATCATTAAAATTTTCTTTGTTTGTGTTTTTCAGCTGCAATAATGGGTGAAGATACTAAAGCACAGAAAGTTCGTTTAGAACACTGGATGAGTGACCTCCCTTCTCCACTCAAAGAAATGCCTCTGATCTATCTTGCTATACCAGGTAAATTATTTTTTTATTCAGGATATTTTAAAATTTAATGTTTTTCACCTTGACCCAGATATCTATTTGTTGAACTATGAATTTAAAGTGGTCAGGCCTGGTCAAAGGTCATAAATTGTTCTTTTATTAAAGTAGATGATGGTACATTATCTTTCAAGCTTTTGCTTGAATTTAAGTAGGTATATGAAACATAAAATAAACAAGAAAATAAAAAACATGTCCTTATGTGTTTAGTTTTAACTGGTAATTGTGTGTACATTGTGCAATTTATATTTATATAATAGTAAATAGAATAACTATTAAATATTACAGTTCTTACATGATTGTTTATCCAGTCAGTCTCATTTCATTGGCCTTTAACCATAGAAAGATAACAGCAGAATGACAAATATCTTTCAGCATGAATTTGTGATGTGATGTAGTGTTATGCCGCAAAGCTGACGTATCTCCTTATACATTTTAAATGATATTACTTTTCTCCGCGAGATTGCAAGTAACACTTAGGGGTTGCTGGCCTTTCTCGGGGAGCTGGGGTGAATCAAATAATGTTCACACCCGTACGCAAAATACACGCTTTGGACGTGGAGTTGCAGACACCAGTCTGTTATACTATACTCTACTATACTATGATATTACAGGAAGCCATGACTCCATGACATATGGCATAACAAGGTCTAGTGCAGTAGCACCAGATGCCGAACCAATACTCCACCGACTGTACCCATTATTCCGAGGTACGATTTTACGATGGACCATTACGCAGGCCAGTGACACTTGGCACCAACTTCTCATTGGCATTAGGTATCTTTGAAGTAACAATAAGCACATTTAGCACTGACTATTTAATCTTTCACCGTAACACTATAATAGCTTCATTAAATTGTTTTTAAATCGCACATTTTAAAATCTTTTCACTGAATAAACTGAGCTTTACCTGTAGGTATTTTACGATATAATCAAACCTTTTTGTAAATTTTTAGATACTTTGACCTAAGACTGGCAACTAAGGCTGATGAAGAAAATAGTTTCTATTTCACTCATGGACTCTATGGTGAAGAAATAACTAATGCTTTGGCTCAAGTAAAGCAGTTTGTTGATACACATCCTGGAGAGGTCTGTAGTAAATATATTTTTGAACTACCTTGTTATAAACAAATGTCAATATTGAGTTTGCCCAGTAACTACTTATCCTGAAAGAAATATTTTTGAAATTGCATTAATTGCTCTGTTGGTTATGCCTGAAACAGTCAAGTATAAAAAGTATGTGAAACGTCGTACAAATAATTTCGTTAATTACAGCAGATAGGTACCCAAAATCAATCTAGCCTGGGCGGTTTCTGATTTTTGGCACATTTGCAAACTTTAGAGGTTGTCTGTATCCCAGAAACAGCTGCATCACAGCTGCCAAGCCTCCATCTCCTAAATAAAAAGTCCTTTTTCAAACTTTCCAGGTGGTCATCCTAGACTGCCAGCATTTCTACCAATTCACCCGTCAAGACCACCATAGACTAAGAGGGTACCTGCTGGAACTGTTTGGGCCAAGACTCGTCCCGCGCCAGATAGACCTGCAAGCCATCACGCTCAACTCGCTCAAAAGACTTAACATGCAGGTAAGTCATACATAGATAAAATAACAAAAGAAAAGCAAATAAAAAAACAGAAAATATATTTCCCAACTACTTTGCTGTTATTTTTCTGAGTATTTGTATAGCGAGTTCCAAGGCAGTTGAATCATTTCTCGTCAAGCTTCATTGTCGCAGCACTTTTGTTGCATAGATGGATCGTGTAAGTGATGTCATGTAAGGCAGTTCCTTTATGTAAAATACTGGTATTCAGCTGCCTCTGGTTAGACTGGAAACCAACTTCAACATAGTTGAGAAAAGGCTAGCCAGATGATGATCGCGTAAGGCTAGAAGAATCTCACTGCTGAAGTCATAAGTACAGAAATGAGAGCTAAAAGAAAGTTATAAAGAAGAAGACCTGCTCTGCAGATCAGCAATTAAACCTTATTTCCACATAACATCTCCTTATAGGGTTAGCCTAGAGATTTCTGGTATACCCTATACTTAGTACACATACATATTGCCAGTTATATGTAAGTCCGGGCTGCTACTGAGAAATTCCTGGTCGAAAAACCCAATAACACTGTACCATATCCGGACAACAAGCTAAAGTGTATTTCTATTTCCCATTAACAAAAAAAGTTACTATTAGGAGTGCCAAAATAGCACAACGGCATAATTAAGTAAGTTAATGAGACCAAAGGAATGTACACAACATGAAGTGATGGCTGCCAAGCCTAATAAATAATGCTCTGGGACTAAATATACTTAGTTAATTAATGTTTTTAGTGCCTAATTGACCGCGTAATGTGAACTCTTTGTTTTCCACCAAACCATTAGGTAGTGAATTATAATGTTTTCGGTTACCTACCTAAACATTACATGTTGAAAGCCATAAAAGTTTAACTGCCATAGCATATGTAACCTTGGGGTGGCTTTGCACCCATGTTTATGACTTATATATGAATCAGGGTAAAGTTTTTAGTTGAATGGCACCCGATTTCTGAATGGAGAATGCAAAGTTGAGAATTTTACAAAACTCTTTGATTAGCATTATTTCGCGAATTAGGTACATTGACGGAACAAATTCTCGATTCGGAAACCGGCGTTATTTTTTCTCGTTTCTCTGATTCCCCAATTATTTTTTCCAATCAATCTGCAGAACTGTACATTAACACTGGCGAAATATGCACATACAGCTACCTAAACATGTTGATCAATCTTCAGGTCAAGTCGCCCTAGCTTAGGTTGGTCAGTAGATGGGTGACCACCCATAACATACAGTGAAAGTCTGACAATCAGTCTTACAATGGGGTATCGTAACATTCAGTACTAACTAACCAGGCAATCGCTCCATGTAAAACAAGTATTCTGTGCTGCATCCGTTTAGACTGGACCGACCCCAACATAGTTGAGAAAAGTTAAGAAAATGATTATGATGATGACCTACCTAAACATGAAATCTTGATTTATTCTCTTGAATGATACGCCTATGCAAAAACACAGTTAGGTAATTAAACATGTGTGATGTGGGAAATATTGTGTTCCCACACCACACATTTCCTCTGTCAGTTGTGCGTTCATAAATCGTCACTCAATGGAACAAACTGAAACCATTTCAGATAATAGTAGTATACCGCAACGAGACAGTGAGTTCGACGGGCGAGTTCTGGCCACCGCAGATGATGCCGTCGCCCTGGCCGCAGCAAGACAGCATCTCGGGGCTCCTGAACTATCTACGCAACGTCGAGAGGCCCCCCAGCACGGGCTTCGTGCATCAGGCGGTGCTCACGCCTACACCCACCTTTATTGTGCTCCGGTGAGATATCGTACTCAAAATATCCATCATCATTTCAGCCGAAAGATGTCCACTGCTGGACATAGGCCTCCCACAGGTGTCGCCAGATTGACCGGTCCCATGCGTCTCGCATATAGCGGATCCCCGCAACGTTCACCAGGTCATCGGTTTACCTAGACATGTTCATTCGGTGAGATATCCGGCTCAAAATATCCATACTAATATTATAAATACGCAAGTAACTCGTATCGTAACGCGTATGTGTGTTTCACACCTCAACTGCTGAACGCATTTCGATAAAATTTGGCAGGCAGGGTATAACTGAGTGCACACGGGCGAAGTCGCGAATACCATCTAGTTATAATATAACATCACGCCTGTAACCCCTGAAGGGATACGCAGAGGTGTAGAGGAGCTCGTTGCTGAATAATAACTGCCACTCGGGTCGATCTTTGGATTAAGCTGCGCTTGCCTAAGTTGGTCTGTGGATGGGTGACCACCCATTACATACCCAGTTTCCTCCGTGCCTCGGAAAGCACGTTAAGCTGTTGGTTCCGGCTGTCATATAGATCTTTGGCAGTCGTTACAGGTAGTCAGTGACCTGAAAGTCTGACAACCAGTCTTACCAAAGGGTATCAAATTACCCAGTATTAACTGGGCTGTGGAGATCAGATAGGCAGTCGCTTCATGTAAAATACTGATATTCAGCTGCATCCGGTTAGACTGGAAGCCGACCCCAACATTGTTGGGAAAAAGCTAGGCAGATGATTACGCCACTTTTGTTAAGTCCCATGTAATATGGGGCGAGTGCTTTGCCATCAACTACTACTTTATTATAACTATTCTAGTTATAATAAATACGTAAATGATTTTGGTTGTTTGTCCACCTTTAACGAGACGCCACTCAAAACATCAACAAAAAGAACGTCAGGTAGGTCTCTCGAAGACTTTGTCATCATCATCTGCCTAGCGTTTTCCCAACTATGTTAGGGTCGGCTTCCAGTCTAACTGGATGCAGCTGAATACCAGTATTTAACATGGAGCGACTGCCTATCTGACCTCCACAACCCAGTTAATACTAGGTAATACGATACTCTTTGGTAAGACTGGATGTCAGAATTTCAGGTCACTGACTACCTGTAACGACTGCCAAAGATCTTATATGGCAGCCGAAACCAACAGCTTAACGTGCTTTTCGAGGCACGGAGGAAATTCGGTATGTCGAGCGGCCACCCATCCACAGACCGACCTAGGCAAGCACAGCTTTACCTAAAGATCGACCCGAGTGGCAGTACTTATTAAGCCATGACCTCCTACTTACTCTACTACCTCTCGAAGACTTTGTATTGCATCAATAAAACATACTTTATAACATTCCAGGTGGATTTCAAGTTTACGTGAAAAATGTGCTGTCCCAGTCCTAAGAGACGTGTTGCCCGAATTAACAAAGTTCTCCCCGGGACCCACGTCACGTGACCGCAAGGGCGTGTCTCGCTCACCAGTGAACGTCATCATCGCTGACTTTGTCGACATGAACGACGCCATTTTTCCCAGGACCATCATTGATCTCAACATGAAACTTTTAAGGCATACAGAACTAACATACAACGGCTAAGGTAACGTACTTTATCTTTTCGATTTAAGCTTCGTTATTTTTATGGTTTAGCGATTTTAGCCCATATTGAGGCGTGTGTCATTTTATTTACGAATGTACCTGATGCTTTTTTACGCGTTTACGAAATACAATATTTTTCTGTGATAATGAAATCATATTTTTTATATACGTTCAGTAATTCATAGTATGGTATTTTATGTATGATAATTAGTAATCTATTATGATCTGTTGTACGCCATTAGAAATAAAAAAACTTACTGTACAAGTGCCTGAAATAAAAGTAGTTGTATTTCATATAATACGTGCATTGTTTTAATTTTCACAAGGGACAATTTGTACTAACTTCTAGATTTACCAAAAACTTTGTTACAGAAATCGTCTAACTGTATCCTTTCGCACAAATCTCTGAATGACCATGTTTTCTGCTGTAGCCCCGTAAGTCCTGGATGGTCTAAAGATGAAAATAATTTATCTGATAGTTCGTCGGAGATCTCGATAATTCGGCATATCTTGTCCAGACGTGTTAAATCCTCGATAGAGTTTGACAGATCACAGATTTGAAGTACTTGAGATTTTCTCTCGTTAATTTCGAATGAATTATTTGAGTCTGTGGCGCTTGCACTGTCTAGTTTTTCGTAGAGGTCAAGTTTCGGTCTTGTGCCGTTACAATTGCTGATGGTAGTTCGGTCAGCATTGACGCATCTCGAGGTTTCCACCGGGACTACCACCACTGGCCCCGGTAATTTTCTGTTCAACGTCTCTACAATCTTCCTATTCAATTTTTCGCCACGTATTTCAGTTTCCATAATCATTTGTTCACTGCTAATATCACTGGTTTTGCAGTTCAATTCTGAGTTATCTGATTTCTCATTGTTTACTAACACAATATTTCGCTTTTGAAGTGCTTCGTCTATGATACGCAAATTATAGTCCTTTTTGTGTAAATATTGTTCGAGTTCTTTGTGGGGTATTTTCTCGAGCGGGTCGAGCTCTTGATTGTCACTTACTTTTTGTTCTGAAGTCACATTTACTGATCTGCGACCTTCTGTAATTTTAACTTCCACTTTCTTTTCTGCCATTTGCTTTTCTTCCATATACTGCTTAACGGCAGTATCAGAAGTTTTTGGACTTCTTTTTTGTTCCTTCATAGCACATTGAACTGATGATTTGTTGGATAGATTATCCGTAAAGTTGTTGTCAATTTTAGTCACGTGTGCCTTAAAATGTATGTTTGTATTATATTGGGTATTATTTATTGTCAACGAATCATGAGGCTTAGATGACAACTTATTTTCAACTGTGCCATTTACACCAACATTCGTAATAAAGTTCTGTTTTGCAAAACAAGCCATTTTTTCACGAGAAGGTATTAGGTATCGTTTATTAATAACTATTTTTTGCACTGCACTAGCTATCTTATATTCTGAATTGTTTTCGTTTCGATCACCAGAGCTACAGCAACGTTTTGCTTGATTGTAATCACTACAAATGCCGAATGTAGAATTATCTGTTGGAGAGTTACTTTCCTTTATGGTAATTTTGGAGTCCAGCGATCCTCCATTACCACTCCATTTAACTCCTACCAAAGAGCTTTTTTGCGGACTCTCAAGTTGCAATTTGTCAGCATTAGACTTCTTGAGCAAATCTTCAGTTATGTTTACCATTTTAGAGAATTCTTTCTTGACATTCTCCAAACGTTCTTGAGCTTTCATATCAGTGTGCTCTGCTTGTTTTGGTCCAAATGCCATGCAACTTTTAAAGAACGCACTTCTTTTTTCCCTTGCTGCATTTTTCTGCGCATCATTGTTGTCATTCCATATTTTGAATAGCTCATTTCTGTTTTTACTATCGCGGGGGACCACGTGTGCTGTAACGGGGGTTCCAGAGCTATGCGTAGACAGCGGTTTTCTTAAAACCACGGGACGAACGAGTTTTCGTATACCCATAGTGTCCTGAACTAATGTGGTGCACTTAGGAACATCGGTATTACATTCTATCTCCTCTTTCGAGCTCCGCTCAGTTTGTTGTAACTCGTCTTGTTTTTTCGTAAGCTGTGCGCGGACGCATGTCATCTTACAAGGAAGTCTGACTGGGCTATTAAACTGCCTTTCAGAGAAAAATATGGAATCTATAACTCTGCAGGCGTATGAGTATTCATTTTCGTACCAACATATGATTTTGTAAAAGTTTGATTTTAGTTCTAAGCTGGAGTTGGCGTCGAGGATGCACGAGTGACTGTCTCCGTTAAAGTCTGAGGACACTGCTTCTTCGTTTGATATTTTTATGATATTTCGAAGATATGTTCTGCCTGCTGTTTCTACAGAGTTGATTATTTCTTGCAGATTTGTGTTGGTATTTAGTCTGTGTGGATAAAGATTAAATTATCAAAACTGTGGGTATTGTCGATCGAGTTTGAAGTCTACTTGGCATCATTACGGGGTGACTACACTTACCAACGCGAAATCGGCTTAAGCCAGTCAGAAAGACCTTTTTATTGTATCGCAGACTGGTCACTGTTATAGCATGAACAATTTTACATGAAGCTCTGACTATGAAGCAAGACCAAAACCTACAGGCTCTTCTAAAACTAAATTCAAACAGATAAATGACTCAAAATACTTTGCACTAACGTACCTGACAGTCATATCGAGCACCGAGACATTAACAATAGGAACTCTGAAGGCGATTCCAGCGATTTTATCTTTAACTTGCGGAATAATCTTGGCTAAAGCTTTGCACGATCCAGTATTCGCGGGGATTATATTCTGATGGATACTCCTGTGGTCGCGCCAATGCTGGTAAAGGGAGAATAGGGATTATGGTGTAAATGGGCTCCCTTCTTCCAAAGCGTAGCAATGGAGACGGTGTAGGCGGATTATGCTACAGTGTCTATATATGTCCCTGTAAGGTCAAAATGGTAGTGTAATCTGATATTATGATTTTGATTGGTATCCCGAAGATTTTTAACGTCTGGGGCACAAAACTGGAGTAATCTGACAAATTTGAATTTTATGATTGTTTATTTTGGGTCGATTTATAAAACATTGTTAGACCTGCTGTCTTGTATGGATCAGAATTTTGCGCCACGAAAAGGATGAATGAAAGGTATTTGCATGTGGCTGAGATGAGAATGTTAATGTTAAGGAACTAAGATGAAAACTTATTTATCTAGAAGAGGTCTCATTTTGTAGAAATACAAAAATTCTAAACTGGTCGAAAGTAAAAGTAACCTATCGACGAGTTTAGTCTATATATAATATGTATTTCTTTTTTCTTGTTTTGGCATTTAGCCAAAATAAAAATTGAACATTTGGAGACTAGCTTCTAATTTCTTCTATCAGAATCAATTTCTAAATAAATTGGGATAAGGGCAGGAGAATGATGATGATAATCTGTTTCTGCATAATGTTAACACGTACCTTACCTGGGGTGCTCCTGTAGGTGATTCTTAAGCAAAGTAGAACGAAACAACATCCTACGAATACGTAATAGAGAAATGGTCCCAAAATATAATATGGAGTGATTTCATACATTTTCTTTAATTAAAATTGTAAAAGTATATACCTAAATTTAAATTTTTATGTGTGATATTTGTATTAATTTCGTTTGCTAAAAAAACATGTTACATATTCGTTTTTTTGTTTGAGAAAGACTGTAATGTTAGTTATATATATGACATATTTATGAAGTTGAGTTGCAGGAGTACTCAAATGTCGTGACCTTCGCGACATTTCGACTACATAGATTATCGTCTTCATGTCTTTAGCAATAGCATTTTAATCTTTGGAACTGCCTTTTTTATACTTCCTTATAATTATCTGCGTCTGCTCCAGAAGCAAGGTAATTTACGACAAACATAAAATAATATCGCGCCGGTAATCCCTGCAAGGTTAGGCAGAAGTGTACCCAATAGGGATCTACATTTCGCCAGTTATGTTTTAGTTCCATGTAATATTGCAATCAACCGGGCTAAGATCCAGAATTCCTAGCTGCTACTCTCTGCTTTAGTGGAAGCCGGGTCTAAGGGACGCAAAGGCCCGGGAAATGTGACGGAAAAAGGGGAGGCCTAAACCCAGCAGTGTATGATTCAGGGCTGATCTGATGATGAACCGTTACCTTTCCCCTCAAGCACAGTCCGTCCAGAGGCTTCAGTGAGGGTGTCATGGCGTGTATGCTCGTGATGAACCCCTCACTCACGCCGAAGTTATCTTCTAGAACCTTCACGATGGGCGCGAGGCAGTACAGCGTGCTTGATGCACATGATAGGACCTTGTGTTCTGAAATGTGGACAGTTTAATATATTATATAAGTAGAACTTTAGTTGCTAGCTGTTGCCCGTGGCTTCTGCCGTTTTATCCCACCCTTTACAACCCTTTTTTCGCATTAAAAAGTAGCCTATGTCCTTTCTCAGGCTCTAGACTATCTGTGTACCAAATTTAATTTAAATTGGTTCATTAGTTTTGGCGTGAAAGCACGACAGACAGACAGAGTTACTTTCGCATTTATAATATTAAGTAAGGATTCTTAGGCTGAACTAAGATGGAGTTTTTCTTGCTCTTACGGATAAAAAGTGGGAGTAACCCAACTAAACATAACTTAAATTCTGATCCTGTGATCCCCGTAAGGTTATTCAGAGGGTTTACAGTGACGAGAATCAATTTGTATACTTACACGAAGCCATTTTTAAAATAATTTTTCTCCTATTGTTACGAAGATAGCATTTCGAAAGTCATACTATTAAGAAATATTTCAATTCTTATTTCAAAATGAAAACCGTTATTTCGAAAGAAAATTGGTTTTAAATTTTGCTAACTCTATACATAATTTATTTGTTCTTGTGGCTGTAAGTACTTATCCACCCATATGTTAGATATGTTTTAGCCCCATGTAATAGGAAGCGATCCTATTGCTATCATATCTAGACTCCGTGGCTGCTATTCAGCTAATGGCAAAACCCAGTATTATTTGCCCGATCTGGGAATTGAACCTCGGACTTCATGCTCAGCAGTCGCGCTTGCAACCAGTACCTACACCACTAAGGCAGTCATTACTATTATTATGAAAATTTCTTATTTATTTTCTTTCATAAGTGATATCAATGTGCATCTGGATTGAGGGCCCATTTTTTTAAACCTTGCCAAACGAAATAAGACTCATAGGGAAATTACTTAAAAATAGTTAAAACTTAAAGCATAGGGCCACGAATTTCTTAAACGTGAATTAAAAATGTTATGATTAAATAACTTGGGCCCTCAATCCAGACGCGTGCATAAAGTGGCATAGCCTAAATCTCAGTAAGTCCTATCTTTGGGTTCATAATTTTTATTCAGGAATTTAGTTAAGAATTTCTTAAAGATTTTAAGAAATTCCCAAATCTGTAGAATGTGACATTACAGATTTATGGCGGTATTTCTAGGGCCCTCAGTTCAAATGTGTCTGTACTGAGGAATCTGCAAAACATGGATTTATCTGAAGAAATACATAAATGCGACTTTAACATGTTTTACTTAGATACTTAGGTGAATTCGTTAAAAAGAAATAATGACAGAAAAGTTAATTGTTACGTAGTAAATGAAAGTCAAATTTTACTAAAACGTCTGAACTGAGAGCCCAACATTTTCGGCTTTATTGACTAGGCTCAACCTCATAGATTAACGCAAATTAGAATAAGATTTTTAACTATTTTTTAATTAAATTTAGACAAATCGTCCGTTCTTCTAAATATCATACTTTAAGAGATAATTGATTTTCTACTTTTTATAAGGGAAAAATTTGCAGGGTGACCATAATGATCATAGTTAGTACCAGCACATTTTGTAAAGCGCAGTCGAAAAGTCGTAATATTTGCAGCTAAAAGTATTATATATTATTATGTACCTACAGTTTACAATTTTGTTTTCTTTATTTGTATTATTATTTTTTATAATGTAATGTTAGTCCTTATTGTCCTTAAGGTACTATTATGGGCCTAGTTGCCTAAAGCAAATAAAAAAATAACATTTATTCAGCTTTACCAGTGTTTGCATAAAATGAAAGAAGAAAAAAAAATCTTTTATATGTATATTCACCGATTACTCGAATACCCCTGAACCGATATAGAAAATTCTTTTTTGGTTGAAAAGGAGATATCCCAAGGACCACCCTTGGGATATCTCCTTTTCAACAAAAAAAGAATTTGACCATGATAAGAAAATCAGGATCTGATGATTGCACCCCAGAGAAATCGAGGGCAACCCTCAAATTGTATAGGCACTTATTACGTGTTTAGTGCTTTTTCTAAAGTTTTTCAAGTATTCGCACATAGCAGTCATTACTTCATGTTGATGAAGGTATAACTCCTCAACGGTTAGGAGTTGGAGGATAATTCTTTAACAAAATATAATGGGAACGTATAAATGGTTGTATTCTTTTAGGTTATCTAGGTGAGCTGATTATGGAAGGTACTCTCCTCAACGATTAGGAGTTGAAAGCAATAATAAGGAAATCTTGAAGGTTAAGGGTTAGGTTTCTAGTTTGAATGTTAAATGAATAGTAAATGTTTGTATAGGATATTACAACTAAAAAAGGACAAAAAAACCGACTTCAAAAACATAAAAAAGTAAAAAACACAAAATTGAAGAACACAAAAAATGAAAAACAAAAAAGTAAAAATAAACTTCAGAAGAAAAATCAGCGTCTGAAGTCGGTGGGAAAAAAAATTAAATCAAACAAACAAAATATGTCACCAACTTCAAAATCTGATTTTTCTTAAAGAAGTTAATTTTTCACTTATTTGTGTTTTTCGATTTTGTGTTTCTCATTTTTTTATGTTTTTGAAGTCGGTTTTTTTTTGCAAAAAAGTTTTTTAATAACTAAGATACAATTTCCGAAATCACAAAAATCATTAAATAATGCTTAGGTAAATTTAATTGTGTTATTTTAAACTGTCAGATCTTTTCTAGATCAATCTTGAAAATTTACCGGTACTAACTATGATCATTATGGTCACCCTACAAATTTTTCTCTTACATAAAAGAAGAAAATCAATTTTCTCTTAAAGTATGATATTTAGAAGAACGGACGATATGTTAAAATTTAATTAAAAAATAGTTAAAAATCTTATTCTAATTTGCGTTAATCTATGAGGTTGAGCCTAGTCAATAAAGCCGAAAATGTTGGGCTCTCAGTTCAGACGTTTTAGTAAAATTTGACTTTCATTTACTACGTAACAATTAACTTTTCTGTCATTATTTCTTTTTAACGAATTCACCTAAGTATCTAAGTAAAACATGTTAAAGTCGCATTTATGTATTTCTTCAGATAAATCCATGTTTTGCAGATTCCTCAGTACAGACACATTTGAACTGAGGGCCCTAGAAATACCGCCATAAATCTGTAATGTCACATTCTACAGATTTGGGAATTTCTTAAAATCTTTAAGAAATTCTTAACTAAATTCCTGAATAAAAATTATGAACCCAGAGATAGGACTTGCTGAGATTTAGGCTATGCCACTTTATGCACGCGTCTGGATTGAGGGCCCAAGTTATTTAATCATAACATTTTTAATTCACGTTTAAGAAATTCGTGGCCCTATGCTTTAAGTTTTAACTATTTTTAAGTAATTTCCCTATGAGTCTTATTTCGTTTGGCAAGGTTTAAAAAAATGGGCCCTCAATCCAGATGCACATGTGATATCAAAGCCAATCTGTGTAACCTCGCTACGTTCACCCGTACTGAGGCCGAACGATAGCCCGCCTCATATCTGTAGGTCAAAATATTTGTCCTGAAGCGGTAATTGAACCCGCGACCCTGAGCTGTATTTGGATATGTTTGTACTGCTGTCTGTTTTTAAGTGTTTGGTACTATTTATTACAATTTCATTGTTACCGCTTTAGAGACCAAAAGGTTATTGGGTGGCAATAAAAAATTCTGCACATCTGCATGTTACCGTCTATATTCTGCACTTCGTCGGGGCTGCGGGTTGTTCGCAAGAGATAACGCGGCCTCGACATAAAGGGCTAAGAAGTAGCATGGGTGGTTTTTAGTCGGTAGAAGTCTGACACTCCCTTTCGCTCTGCCCAAGAGCGGGAGGAGTTATTTGATGATTTCCCACCCACCCCAAAAAAAAAGGAGTTGGGTGGCATTTTTAAACTTTTTTTTTTCTATTCTTCATCTTACGACTATTTTTACTAATGCGATAGTGTACACAAATAACTAATAACAAACACTGCATTTATTTAAATTCACTCAAGAGAACAATGGAATATTAAATCAACGTTACTAGCGATGAGGTTGATGGTCTGAGTGTAGAAACGTCGAACAAAGCCCGTGACAAGCCCCCAACATTAGGTTTGGTGGAAAACTTATTTTAACCTTTTAATTAAAAAAATAAATTCTATATTTAATTAAGAGACAGTTTATATTTCATCCAATCTTTCATACAAGTCATCAATTAAATGACTATTTAAATAGTTTAATTTAAAACTTTACATTTTCATTGTAAATAATGTTTTATTTTTATAAGTATTTAAATAACTTTAAAATATCCAACATTTGGTTTCGTGGAAGAAGGTACGAAGTCCCATGGAATAGGGAGCGAGCCTATTGCCATCAAACTTTTTTCTTTTTCAAACATCCAGATCCAGGCAGGCAGAATCCAGACTGCTACTAAGAAATTCCTGATGGAAAAACCCAATAACATTTTGCTCGACCCGGGAATCGAACCCAGGACCTCATGCTCATCACTAGACTAACGAGGCACTAGCTAGACCAACGAGCTGTACTAAGATTTTTTTAAACCATTTTTCTCATCACGCTTACCAAACCACTGCATAATTTTCTCCATATAATTGAATGTGTCTTAAATAATTAAGACGCTTACTTGACCCATACATTTTATGCAAAAGCATTCATCAAACCACCCGCATCTCTAATAATTTGACTAATATAATAAGTTACCTGCATTCAGTTGATTATCATTGACGCCCAGAATTATCGCAGGGACGTCCACACTTGGTGCGGTGACTATCACACGTTTAACACCGTCACTGGCCAGGTGACCCTGGAGGAAAGGACGGACGAATGTAAAATAACCATCACTTCTTGTTTCGGGATTATTTGGGACAAGGTAGGCGAACAAAAACACACGTCAGAAGGTATAATTCAGAAGCTAGAAGGCAAGATTTTCGCACACAGGATCTAGGATAGGATCTGGTTCATCACCATCGTAGGCCTTCCCTAGCGTGGCCATATCGGCTGGTCCTAGGCCTAGTCACCGGTATACAGTATAGAATATTCTAGATACTGTACTGAACTGTACTAGGCTATAAGACACAGTCGGTGGGCGGAGAAAAGAAAACAGATTTTTTTCAAACTTGTTTGCTATTATTTAATCGGGAATTGATCCCTAACGTCAATTTTCCAAAGAGGTTCAGTAGGTGCTTTCTAAGAAACAGTGTGCGTTTATATAGGTTTAAAGGATGAAGAAGTAAGTAAGTACACACAACCAACCGAAGACTTTTCCAGACCCGTGAACATTCCAGAGGCTTCGACAACGTACTGCACACCTGCAGTCTGCCACGGCACCGTGTGAGGCAGCTTCTCGCGAAATACTTTGATTGGCCGACCTGAATTGCAAATGAAAATATTAGTTTTAGCCTAGCTCTTGTACTACGAGCCTGTAAAATCTAGCCTAAATATACACGGTCGATAGCATATTAAGCTATTACCTAAAACTGTCAATTTTTCCCAATCAATGTTGAACTTAATTCTTAAGTGATAAAGGAATTTGACAGATTTCAGTAGTTTGATGTGCTGTCTGTATCTGCGATTTCAGCCTATCTGAGACTTTAGTATATAAAAACTGGAGTATCAAGTAGCTAAGATATTTTCAGCTTTTTAATGTAAGGACATATCTTTGTAAAAAAAGTTGAAGTGGGTAACTTAGAATGGTAAAATTCTATTGACCCTTTTTAGAAGAAGAGCCAGTCCATTATTTACCTACGCAAAATGGCCCAAATTTCGTAAATTGGGATATAAAAAGTACCTGACTGATAAGCCTGTCTGTAATACCTATTACGGATTACAAACCTGCTTCTGACTCTGGTCACGACTGGTGGTATCTGTAGGTAATAAATACTTGATGCAAGAAGCCGTAAGGTCACTTTGTAATCAACGTATTATCACGTCGTAGCGATAAGACACCACGCCCATGATCAAATTAAACTGTCATCTTCCCCTATCTTATTAGTAACAGAGAAGTCATTTATAGGTTAAAAAGTAGGCGTTTTCTTGTTTTAACAAAAACATAATTATGATAAGATTATTTAAAAACAAAATTAATTACAAAAAATATTATGGATAGATTTAGTTTATTTTTTAACAGATGTCTTTAAGTGCTACGTGATATTTTTCAGTAAATAACCCAATGTTCATAAGGTACACTTTCTGGGCTAAGCACCCAGCATATGAGTCGAACAATAATTCGTCTGTGTGCCGACAACCCGCCTCCGAGTCTACTAGTTTTACCGTAGGACTGTTCTGTAGAACTAGTGGGAATGATCCAAAAAGTATTTCATTTCATTTATTTATTCATCAAACAATTATTGATCCCGAGGAAAACAAAAAATTACTTTAGAAAATGGTACCTAATAATATAAAGCGCCACAATGTCTTTCGAATCATGATTGAATTATATAATTATTATAGAAACTTTAGTAGGTAGGTACCTAATATTTTTATAATTATTTACGAGGACGAAAGTCACGAGTCTCAACTAGTGTGTGGGCTTATATAAATCAATTGACTTTGAAGGGACATTGGGTCATTAGGTGAATATCACCAGATTAACTCGTTAATAGCTGAGCTATTATCGCCACTTATGCCCGTCTGGGGGGGCATTAGATCATGTCTTGATAAACTGAATAATGACGCAGCAACACTGCTACTGATAGCTCCAACTTCAAGCCTGGTTACCTCACGAAGAATCTATTTCTAGATCAAGTATATTCTATGCCATTAATGACCACTGCTGATGCTAGAAGCTTGATCCAAAGTTTTGCTTGCCACAAGAATGACCGATGACTCGGGACATTCACCGCCAAAATCGATACTCCGCCTAAATAGCCGGAAGTCTCCATTGCATCCATACTAATATTATAAATGCGAAATGGATTCTATCTAATAGGTACCTACCTTTTCACGATTCACCAGCTGTAATGAATTTTTAGAATTGGCGATTAATTTCCCGGCCAGTCCTTACCAAGGCCATGGTGTCATATTACCCAGTACTACCCAACTGTTTGTGGAGGTCAGATAGGTAGTCGCTACATGTAAAATACCTAGGTACTGGTATTCAGCTGCATCCGGTAAGACTGGAAGCCGACCCCAACATGGTTGTGAAAAGGCTAGGCCGATGATGATATAATTCGAACCTCCTCGCAGAGGAAACCGTGGGTAGCTCAAAAATAAACAATAATAAAAATGTCAATTTACCATCGATTTTTATTTCATCCTCTGTATGTGTGATGTTCCCTTTAAATTTGCCATGTGTGGAGTCGAACTTAATCAAGTAGGAGATGTACTCGATGTCTATTGCAGGGTCGTTAATCGCAGTTAGCTGTGGTAATCAACGCAGAGTGCATTAGAAAAGGTAATGTCGTTTTGGTCACAAGTCGAGCGAGAAAATCCTATTTCTTGGATATTATAAGTGGTGGAACTCATGGAAGATGCTGCTACTGTTATAGAGATTTTGTTGATACCTAAACAGTGAAAAAGAGTGCAAAATAAACTATACCATGTAAATCATTGTATTTTTACTTAATTCCTACGCAAATTTATTTATTACCTACTGTACAAATATCCTTTTTTTTTTTGGCGGGTGGAAAATCATCGAATAACCCCTCCCGCTCTTGGGCAGAGCGAAAGGGAGTGTCAACTTCTACTGACTAAAAACCACCCATGTTCCTTCTTAGCCCTTTATGTCGAGGCCGCGGTATCTCTTGCGAACAACCCGCAGCCCCGACGGGTGTATAAATATCCTTATGGTAGCATAAATCTCCGAAATTTTAAATAGACCGTACCGTTTTGTTGCTTGTCCTAAGTGTCCTAATCATAACGCCAGAATGTTTAATTGGCTGAATGGGAGCGCCTACTATACAACCCGGTATCTTTTCAGCCCTTTAATTGAAATCTAGGTCAGCTAGGAGCGGCTGCTTGCGGCTCATAAATAGAAACTAATACGTACTCATGAAATTCACAATAAAATTTCTACTAAATGGATTATGAGACTGAAAATCTGCGAGAGACATTTACCTCAATATCAGGATTTTGAAGACACGTTCTAAAAATCACCCTGCCAATTCGGCCGAAACCATTTATTCCTACTTTTATAACCATTCCTGACGATCTTGGACAGAACCATTTATTAGATTTTGAATAATCAATAATATTGTGAAGATTATTTATTTGACGGTAAGAGTTGGTTGATGTTTTAAATTACGCGCTTCAAAGAGATGGTTGGATGTTATCGATTTTAACAGAGTGTTTTATGATAACTATATCAAATTCTCAAAAAATATTATTTTAAAACAACAACGTTAATTTTACAAAGCACGTGACTCATTTATATATAATTTAATTAGAAAACCGGTTATTTTATTTCTGTTACCGGTAAATTAAAATGCAATCACTAGAGTTCATAGACTATCTGCGAGATGATAGAGGTAAGACGGTAGATCAAGTAATAGTAGATCCGTAAGTAGGTAGAATACCATATAATTTTTTTGAAAATAATTGTTAATTTTTTTTTTTTTTTAAGAATAATAATTGGTAATTATGTATTTAATATTTTTGTTAGGAGAGTAAGTCAAACGGATGGATCCTTACAGCTAAAAATTCATACCACGATGATGGTGATAGTCATCTAGTCTCTTCATTGAACACGTGTACAGCGTGTACCGATAAGGTTTAGGAATATTTTAGGGTATGATTAAAATATGACCACACGTTTCAGGGACACTCTGTTTAATTAGCGAACCGTTCAAACAATAATATAATAAGCTGTCCGCTGGTTATAAATAATATACGGCGTTCTTCCTTTATGGAATGGAAGATCGCCTTATATTTTATTTTTACAAAAGTGACCGTCGTCGCCGCTTAAAAACAAAATAATCAGATGTCGCTTGATTGCACCGATTAATTATAATTGTTGTCAATAGAAACTTATTTATTTATTTAATTTTAAACAATTTTAAATATCATGCTTAAGTAGGGATATTTGTTAATTACAAGCTTCGTTTGTCCATTTTTATCGAATAATAATGACTCCATGCTATTTCTCCGCAATAAGATTCCAGAACTATTAAATGTCAATAACTTATCTGCCCACTTTTATGTTATGCGCGACTCACGACAATACCCAAAAACAACAATCGTGTTTTACAATTTTGTCGTGTCTATATTGTTTGCTTGGTCTATGCTTCATTGATCTTCTGGAAGTTGTCTATACAACGCCCCTCCTGCCTTGTCCTTCAGCTGACATTTTAAAACTCCATCTCGTGGAGAGCATACGTGGAGTTACTTATTTACTTGTTTCAACATAAATTTATTCCGGTAAGTGTTCACAAACAATTACATGTTAATTCATTTCGAATTCCATTGTTTTCGAGCTTACTTTATTCATTGGTAGCGTATTGCATAATTGACTGCGTTCATTTCTTCACCACGTAGCGTTGTGATTTTGCAGACTTCAAAAATAATTGTATTTGATAGCTGTTTTGTATCAAGTATTTTAGCAGTCTATTCTTTTGACGAAGATACTAGTATTTCCACACAGCTTTAGGTAGTATTTGTTTTGTTTTTCAATGGTATTTTAGGCCGTTTTCTTGAATGACCTCTACGTGCCCTCCATACCGGCCGGTGTTCGATCGTCCTACACTAATTACGGAATGATCTTAGTTTGCAACAAACACATGCATTGAATAACTGTGTGCAACAGAATCGAAGCCAAGGCGGTACGATTATATCATGGGCTTCCGGAATTTTCTATTTATATTTCTGGATAACTGACCTACGTGCTGGCAAACAGCTCGGTCAGTTACAGACTAATTGTAATTGGAATGAGGATGTATCCATCCGTCTACCCATTCTAATGATTTGAAAATATAGATTTACTGTAGGTAGGCATCAGTTCCAATACCTACCATTATTTGACGAAGTTTTACTAATAATTAAGATCTTTCCTGCTTTTTTTTCGGTAGTGTAGGTATCTGAATAGGTTAATTTCAATTGTGCCATTTACCTGTATTTCTTCTTTTACATTTAACTAACCGATGCCGGATCAATATCTGTATCAGTTTGTCTTCGATGACCTTGACATGCACTGCGGACATTAAACGCAACTAAAAGCCATTGAATGTTGCTTTCCTTAGGATAACTCCTTTTTTACCGACAGGAAATGATTTTTACTTGTTTTTTACGAGAAGTTGCATCATGAATTCATGAATTTCTATAGCTAGCTCCCTTCTCAACTATTCCTTTGAGGAAAAATAATTTATGATTCATCAAGGTGCAGGTGCCACTGATGATGGTAGACACGTAGGTAATAATATAGGCATTTCATGCTTCTGTTACATATCATTTTGGCATACAAACAAGATTATTTGTGCCAAAATACAATGTAACATTGTTATCAATACATAATATATATGGTAACTCTGTATTTTATTTAAACATTGTTATGAAGATTATCTCCTAAAAAAATAATATTGTTCACTCAATTGTCTCAATGCTTGTTCCTGACATTATAAATGACCTTGCAAGAGGTCATGTCTTAAATATTTTCTATAGGTAACTGGCATAAGTTAATGAACTGGTTCTTCTGTCTAGAGACACACCTCCTAACTAAAAAACCAGAAATACTCTCAAATAGTTTTCAAATTATTTTTTATTTTCGAATTATACAAATAACATAAGCCAAATAATAGTAATGTAGTATCTCTAATAGAACTCGAATCACGTAGGTATTTTGGATAAAAATAAAGTTATAGCCTTTTATCAGTATCATTTAATAGAATGTCTGGCGCTATCTCTTTGATGAAATCAAACAACACACATTTATCGATATAATTGTATAGCTGAACGTATCGTAAGTGTAGACAGATATTATCCTGATATTACCCATGCCTTGCAATTACGATGATCCTCCATCTGGGAGTGGCTTATTACATGAAGTTAATGTTTTCTATTTTTTTCTATTACAGACATGTCGAAGATCGGTATCAACGGATTTGGCCGCATTGGGCGTCTGGTGCTCCGCGCTGCCGTCGAGAAGGGAGCTCAGGTCGTTGCCATCAACGACCCCTTCATCGGCCTTGACTACATGGTCTACCTGTTCAAGTACGACTCTACCCACGGTCGTTTCAAGGGCACCGTCGATATCGCCGATGGCTTCCTAGTCGTCAACGGAAACAAGATCTCCGTGTTCTCCGAGAGGGACCCCAAGGCTATCCCATGGGGCAAGGCTGGTGCTGAATACGTCGTCGAGTCCACTGGCGTGTTCACAACCATTGAAAAGGCGTCTGCTCATTTAGAGGGTGGTGCCAAGAAGGTCATCATCTCTGCCCCCAGTGCTGATGCACCCATGTTCGTCTGCGGTGTCAACCTTGAGACATATGACCCATCTCACAAGGTCATCTCCAACGCTTCCTGCACAACCAACTGCCTCGCGCCCCTCGCTAAAGTCATCCACGACAACTTCGAGATCATTGAAGGTTTGATGACTACCGTACACGCTACCACCGCTACCCAGAAGACCGTGGACGGACCCTCTGGCAAGCTGTGGCGTGATGGACGTGGTGCTCAGCAGAATATCATTCCCGCCTCCACCGGCGCTGCCAAGGCTGTTGGCAAAGTCATTCCTGCTCTGAATGGAAAGCTGACTGGTATGGCTTTCCGTGTGCCCGTAGCCAACGTGTCCGTGGTCGACCTCACTGTCCGCCTGGGCAAGCCCGCCAGCTACGAAGCTATCAAGCAGAAGGTTAAGGAGGCAGCCAACGGACCCCTCAAGGGTATCTTGGGCTACACTGATGAGCAAGTTGTGTCATCCGACTTCATTGGTGACAACCACTCGTCCATCTTCGATGCTGCTGCCGGTATCTCTCTCAACGACAACTTCGTCAAGCTCATCAGCTGGTACGACAACGAGTATGGATACTCCAACCGCGTTATCGATCTCATCAAGTACATCCAGACCAAGGATTAAATGTTAGATTGTGTAGAGATAAATGTTGTTATGAATGTTTAAGAATATGATTTCGTCGACTAGATCGACTTTTTTAATTTAAGCTTAAGTATAGCAGACAAATCTAAATTATTTAACCACTTTGATAGTGGTATGTTACACATATAAAATTATAACATATATGTATTTAATGCAGTATCGCAATTAAATCAGAAATCAATAAAAAATTACGAAATTACTCAGGTTGTTTTTTATCCTCGACTTATTCACCATCAACCATTGTCTACAATGGGCTCTAAACACTAGTACCTATTTGATTAGAGCTTCAGTTATTTCCCGTCAGGACTGCGTGTTGTTCGCAAGAGATACCGCGGCCTCGACATGAAGGGCTAAGAACAGGGGCGGATCCAGGATTGTTTTTTGGGGGGGGCACAATATGTAGTCTAGTCTTATTACAATATGTAGTCTTTAAAAGAGTTTTTCAATTCCAACCAGTAGTTCCAGAGTTTACCCCGTTCAAACAAACAAACTCTTCAGCTTTATAATATTAGTATAGATAGTTTAACAACTCTGATTATTTGAATTGCCTATAAGTATGTACTGTGATAGAAACTCCATAACCGTCTAGAGGGGGGGCACGTGCCCCCATGCCCTCCCCCTGGATCCGCCCTTGGCTAAGAAGGAACATGGGTGGATTTTAGTCTGTAGAAGTCTGACAGTCCCTTTCGCTCTGCCCAAGAGCGGCAGGGGTTATTTGATGATTTTCCAACCGCCAAAAAAGCTCCAGGTATGTGACTGGAAGACTTGCAGACTGTGTCACTGACTCTGGCAGGGCCACCATCAGGGATTTTAATTTTGATAGGTACCTAACAAAAATTGCAGCCAATGTGTGTAAAAAACTTGAGAGGTGTCAAGGAACACCCGGATGGAACGAAGTTATTGTTATTATTTTTTATTATGTAAAAAAAAAAAAAAAGAAATGTAGAAATGAAAATATCTGGCTTGCTTTCTATAAGAGAGAGAGAGACAGACAAAGAAACATGCGACGCCGCACAGCTTACAATAGCTTACTATAGCAAAAAGTGTCGTGACAACTTTTCGTAAGATTTTTTTCCGTCTAGCCCCCTTTCACAACGCGCGATATTGTTTGAATCCACTCTAGTGATCTGAGATTGAACAAAGAAGGGATAACAGACACTGGCTGCGTATTCCATAATATCTCTACTTGGTGGTACTTGTAAAAGAAAGCTGAATACCTGATTCATTGGTATGGGAAAATTGAATTACATAGATGTATCTCTATGGAGTTTCTGGAATGATAGATTTTTCAGAAAAGAAGCAAAGCGAACTCTGAACCATAGAGGTATAATAGTACTACGTTTTACCTCAATGCTCTGAACTTCAACATACCAAACACGTGAAAGTAAATATCACATTTTGTGAAAATTCCAAACTGTCTCTGCCTCTCTCTGCCTATTACTATCACGGATCAGACAGACGCACGGTCATAGAGGTGGTTTAGTACTTACCATTACTTAAATAGGGTGCCGTTGGTTGGTTACCCTTTTTTTTTTCTCTGGAGTGGGAAATCATCAAATAACCCCTCCCGCTCTTGGGCAGAGCGGAAGGGAGTGTCAGATTTCTACTGATTAAAAACCACCCATGTTCCTTCTTAGCCCTTGTACCGAGGCCGCGGTATCTCTTTCGAACAACACGCAGCCCCGTCGGTTTGGTTGGTTACTCTTCGGTTACGGAACTCTGAAAAGAAGAAGGAGGTGCCGATGTGGACAGTCCGTGTGTTTTTCTTATCAATAATAAAGGTAGCTTCAATGAAAAAACTTACTTTGAAATAAATATCCTTCCTAATGCCAATTAACTTGGTGTTGACTGTCGAGAAATATAATAATAAATACCGATTGCGGGACTACTCTATTATCGGTTTCTGAACGTGAAAGTGAGCTCTAAAATTTTAATGGCCGCATCAGGCAGCTGTCTGTCAGTGACATTTGGTTTGCTTCGTGTAAATTTTGTGATGTACAAGTTTCGAATCCGTCTATTTATCAATGAATATGGTGTACATTAATAGATAATGGTTGTTTATGTTGCCTATTTAATAATAAACTAAAGACACTGTGTAGAAGTCCATAATATTGTTATTTTATTACTATAATGGAGGATCTCAATTTGACAGAAACCGAAATGAGATATTTCGGTGATTTGTTTTTATGTTGTGACGAGGAATCCAATGGGAAAATACCGATTTTAAAAGCAACAGAATTGTTTCGATCATCAAATGTACACAACGATGTCCTAAAACAGGTAATTAGTGGTATAGGTTAGACGTACGATAACACATTTTGTGAATGAGTGATTATAGCACTAATTATATGTTACAGATCATGGATATAAGCGTTGCTCCTAATAGCTGTGCGTCACTGAGTCACATGAACAGAAAACAATTTTATTCAGCACTGAAACTAATAGCAGCCCATCAGACAAACATGACAGTGAAGCCTGAGCTTTTGTCTACTCCTGTTGACTTGCCTCTCCCGAGGTTTACGTGGGCCCTAAATTCTGAAGCAAACGCTGACTTGATACAATTGTCTAATTCACCACATGATCACCAACATCATTTGAGTAAAAGGGAAAGGAATTTTGGTGGAACCCTTGGTGCATATGAGCCTATAAGACTGTCATCCAACCTGTCGGACAGTGATGTTCCACAGGTGTTGTCTCACGATACCACTGAAGGATTAAGTACAGACTCTGAAATTGAATCTGAAACATTGTCACAACGATCAGGATCCCGTGGGGTGAGTTTCTTTCTTACATTATTGAAGTGATACACAAAATAGTTATTATTTACTATTGCCAAGAAAGTACTTTATTTATAATTCACTAATGTGTTGTAATTGCTACCAAAAAGTACTAAAAGTTTTAAAAACACAAAAATATACTTTTTAGATAAATATTCTTAGAATTAATTCTTTAGTAAACATAAGTAAGAATCCTACCAAATCATATAAACATAGTTTGTATGACCTATATATTATTTAGGGAAGTGGAGCAGTACTCTCTTTGATAGCAACAAAACATTCTCTAAACTAAAAATTATATAATATTTATCTTACAATGTACTCTTATTGATTCATTACTGGGTAGATCATTGCCAGTACCATTAACCCCTTTTCCTTATTCAACTTATTACATTATACACATAACTGGTATATTGACAAAAATAACTATTTAACATGTTTTAGCAAAGCTTAAAACTACCATCATCGGAAAGGGAAACAATTTTAAATACTATAGTTTAATGTTTATGTTAATAGATTTTGGCAAATCGTCATAATCTTACTGGCCTTGTCCCACGTTGTTTGAGTTCTACTCAACAAATTCTTTCTTTTTTTCACTGTCAGATAACCATCTATCATTTACTCTTATTTGGCAAATAAGTTAACAAAATAATTTATGTTATGTACGAGAGTATTTTGAAGTACACGCAACAACCAGTCAAGCTATACAAAACTAGTTTACCTCACTGTACGAGAAATCTATACAAAAAGAGGCCATCTTATACTGGAAATGTACAGTTTGATGTGTTGCCGTGTATACAGCAAAAAAGATTCTGAGTGATATATTAAGACTGAACAACAAGATAAAAACTTTTTCTGTTTTGATGACATTGTTATCAGTCAGGTTAACGACCAGCTAATAGCAGAGAATGCAGGTTGATAACCATACAATGTTACACTTGTACTCGGCTCTCTTTAGGTCAAGTATTTAAAGACACTCTTTATTCATTTACTTCAATGTAATACACAACATTTAATATAGAAAATAAAATTTAGTTAAAATAAACATAATTTGTAACATTCAGAATTTAAATTAAGCCAATGCAAGATTGGCGTAGTTGGGTATAATTTGAGTCCATCGTCATGCAAAGAAAAAGTAGAACATCTAGAATTGTAACATCAACCTAACAACGTCCAGTACTGTTGATTATTCCTCTTAATACAACTACAATGAGCATATCTGCTCGGCTATAAGTCGGCTCACTCTTGGCAAAGTTGTTTGTGTCATTGTGGCATATCTGGATGTGTGACCCAGTAAGTAATGCAGTGCCATTCTTCTTTGATTGCTGCTTCCCTTGCGCTTTTGTTTGCATATTACGTACCTACGTTTGAAAAGTGTACATAAATAATGTGTGTTACCTTGGTACCTCGGAAAGCATGATAAGTCTTGGCTGTCATTAGTAGATGTTTGACAGTTATTACAGTTAGTCTGTGACCCAAAAGTCTGACACCCAGACTTACCAAGGGATACTAACTGGGTTGTGGAGGTCAGATAGGCAGTCACTCCATGTAAAATACTGGAATTTAACTGCATCTGGTTAGACTGGAAGCCGACCCAACATTGAAGACCAGGAAGATAATGTTTAGAGTTTTCTTTTTTTTTAAGAATTGATAACGTCAGTTTGTGATGAATTGACAAGTACATCTCAACTAAATAAATATAATTGAACAGATGGTACACATACACTCACCACACCACTATAACATACTCACACACGTATTTACACTCCTCAGGCACACTATACTTAGGGGGCGTCCATTAATTACGTGAGGCATTTTTGAGAATTTTCGGACCCCCCCTCCCCCCTTGGTAAGATTTCGTAAGATTTTCCTCAACCCCCTCCCCCCTCCCTTAATCTCACGTGAGATTCTTCAAAATTTATGTTTTGGCTGTAAACGTGTTCGATTATAGAGAAAAAAAAAACAAAAACAACTTGTTTTATTACTTATATTGAAGATTAGCAAAGACTAGTATTTGTGAATATTACCGTAATTTAAAATCTTTCTTTTCGCTACTTTGTTGCTCTGCGAGGTTCAGTCGAATACGACGAACACTATTGTGTCAGATTTGGCCATATTTTATTCTTGAAATAATTTTTCACGCAATTTTACTTCGTTTTCTGCTAG
The DNA here is from genome assembly GCA_949774965.1 of Diarsia brunnea. Classification (NCBI taxonomy): domain Eukaryota; kingdom Metazoa; phylum Arthropoda; class Insecta; order Lepidoptera; family Noctuidae; genus Diarsia; species Diarsia brunnea. The sequence goes on along the minus strand of OX459013.1, from coordinate 13,217,126 downwards.
AAAAAAAAATTACGTGATATTTGCTAAGACCCCCCCCCTCGCCCCTAAGTGAGATTTGAAAAGATTTCGCTTGACCCCCTCCCCCCCTAGAACAACTCACGTAATTAATGGACGCCCCCTTACACACTCATACACGCTGTACTCTTAGCAATGTAAATGTATGGCTATTAAATTGTAAATCCTTAATTGGCTGTAGAATAAGTTTATATTTTTAAGATAAAATTTCAAAGAGCTGTGGTTTTTGTAAACAATAAATAAATAAACATTGCCCCACAATAGGAATTTCTGCTGTATCGTGGGTGCGTTCACAAACATTTAAACTCACATACACAAATACCCAAACCCGGAACAATTATCTGTAGGCCATACAAATATTTAATCCGTGCGGGATCGAACCCGCGTAGCAGTCAATTGCTTGAGCCACTGCTCCAACCGTGCCGTCTAGATGTTTTGATTTGGCTAATATCTACAAAGCAAGAAGCTAAATTGAATAACGCAATGTATTTTACATTTAGTCTGAACTCATGTTAATGCCATTGCCATGAAATCTACATTGAGTTGGCCCAAACCTGGGCTATGAGTTTATTTTATTTTATTTATTTATCTGGCCCACGAACAATTGAATACACTAATACAAGGATATGAGATACATCCAATAGACTTATAGTTATGTACTTGCTTTTATTGCATCAGGAACATCTGTATAAATTGCTTGCATAACTTTACTATATTGAATAATTTCTTTATAGTATTTATTTACTCTAATTAGAACGTACACAGAGTACTGATTGAGAAATATTGACATCAATTCATTCACTATCAGGTCCTTGTAAAATCAGTTAACAATCTTATCCATGTACATATTAAACAAATATTTTTTTATCTGGTTGTATTAGTCTATTTAATAAAAAAACATTTAATATTATTGTTACGTTCACGGACCTACCATGACGGAAAATGATTTTCTCACAGTTCATTATGGGTAATTCCTGAGTATGTAAATCATAATTATAAGAATAATGCTCCGAATAGTGTTTTTTTAACGTAGAATAACTAACTATTAAACTTCACACACAGATCTATTAGTCTATGTATGTAAAATTTTAAAAGAAATATTGTTGATTTTTATTACTTAAATAAATAAAATTATATGCAAGTATAATTTTCAGACATACCTAACATCACGCTCGTAATTCCCGAAGGATTAAGCAGAGGTGTACCTTATAATACACCCACATTTCGCCAGTTATGTTTTAAGTCCCTCGTAAGAGGGGGCGAGTCTATTTAAAAATACCCCGAAAGGAACCCAGTAGGACCCCATGCTCAGCAGTTGCGCGACCACTCTACCAATGAGGCAGTCAGTAATTTAAATATACAGGAAGATCTGTTGATATAATGACGGCACGGTTGGCGCAGTGGCTAAGCGATTGGACTGCTGCGCTGCGTGTCGCGGGTTCGATCCCCGCACGGAACAAATATTTGTATGGCCTGCAGATAGTTGTTTCGGGTCTGGGTATTTGTGTATGTGACTTTATAATGTTTGTAAACGCACCCACGATACAGGAGAAATTCCTAGTGTGGGGCAACGTATTTAAAAAAAAAAAAAAAAAAAGATATATCATGTTGTTTTTACGTTGCAGCTGTAACAGAATTGAATACTTTTTATTATGTATACCATAATATCTTCTTTATACAGAGTGGTGCCGACAATACGACAGTAAATGAAACCTCTGGTAGTTCTAGTTCATAGGAACATTTTTAAACTATCAAATAAATCTTAACAGCAAAATAAAAAATGAAAAATTTTGTATGTTCAAGTGGATTTGGGAATGGTTTAGATTTACAATTTGACCCGGCAGGTGGTGCTGCTGTCCGGGCAGGACGACGTTTGCCAGGTCCGCTAGTAGGTACATTAATAACTATTCCAAATTATATAAAATAACTATTCCAAATATTTGCCAATTTAGCCCTAACATTGGTGTACCAAAACCACAAATATAATGAAGTTTCCCTGTATGCTGTGCCATTATCGAAATTTTCTCACAGAAATGCACATTATCCTTATCCATCAATGGTCAGTTCCGAGTGATTGCCCATTCCCACCCACCATTCGAATATATTTGTGAAAAAGACTTGACTATGAATAGAATATAAGCTATTGATTTTAAGGACTCAAGAAAATTGTTGATTAAAAACCGGCCAAGTGCATGTCGGACCACGCACAATGTAGAATTCCGTCCTTACTAAACTGATTAACCACCCTGCCTACCTGCCTCCGAACGATGATTATTATGGTAAAAATAAAACAAAATTACATTTGCAGTTTTGAGACCTGTGCTCCCATACATTATGTATAGGAAAATATTTCATACGAGTACATTTTATAAGTTGGTCGACTGTTACTCGTTAACTTGTAAAGCCTACTTAGCTGTGATAGTTTTCCTTTTGTTTTCGTTATTATGCTACTACCGTGAATTTTTTCACACGCCCAAACACAACGCGTATAGGTGGTTTAGGTTTCCAGACTTGAGTCTAACAATGCACTGTAAAGCTTAATATTTCACAAACGGAAAAAGTGTCTGAGCAAACTCGCAATATTTTTTAAAGACCTATCCAACGACACCCCACACAATGCACAAATAGGTACGTTTGTATTTGAGCATTGTGTGGGATGTCGTTGCAACTTGCAAGTACTGAGAACTTCCTAAAATAAATTAATACTCAATCCTGCTTGAGAGAGTAGTAGGGGCAACGCAATAAAAAAAAAAAAATTCCAAATGGTCCTGGTCGAGTAGTCGCGTTAGTCGCAAGCCACCAATTATGTTATGAAATACCCCCTACCATTTTTACCAACCCAGATCTTGCTTCGAAGTAGCCTTTGCAACCACTAGCCTGGTAGCTACTCTTCGTATTAGGACTTAAGATATTTTGTTTACCCTTAACCTCAAGGATCATCAACTTTTATTGTGGCACCAACCCTGGAATCGGGGAAAAAACCAATTGTCCCGTATTTATAGTGTTCTATGAGCTAGTGAGTCGACAAGGCTGTTAGTCACAAGATGGCGTATCGATACGCCAAACTTGTCACCGCTACAGTTTTAGTGAGCTCTTGACCTTGCAGGTGTGTGCTGTTAATTTACTGATACATATTCATAAGTACATGTGCCTATGTGTTTGCGATGCTAGTTTTTGCTAACTGACATCCAACGTGGGAATGCTGCCAGCCTTCTGGGCACTTTTCCTGTTGACAGCAATATGGACGAATTTTTTGACGACCTGTAATCCTTCTCTTTTTGATACTTGTATATATTTTATTATAATTTTGGTTCTGTAAATTGTAGTTTGTAAAAATTGAAAATAAATGTAATTTTTTACATGACTAGTTATGACGAAGTTTGGTGTATGTGCAGATGCCAGCAAAATATCATGCTACTACAATGTGTCGAATTTCTTTAATATATTTTCAACTTTATCGCATTACGTTCAAGGTCGATTGGGAATATTTTGGCAGTTCCGGGTAGCTTGATGTATATGAATATTGGTAATATTTTACCTATTTGGCAGAGTACGAGTAGGTATTACGAACTTTTTTGGAAAATCACATAGTTTTTCCGTATTTGTACTCGTATGCAGATAAATATGTTAGAATGAATTTTACTTCCTCATTCATCAGTTTACCAACAGTGTTTACAATTCAAAATTTAGGCCAAAATGAGTTTAAATAAACGTTTCTTATATTATAACACAGACTGTTTTATTACCAGGCAGAACTGCCTACATAAAACATGATATCATAATGAGCCTACATTCTTACCGATTATACATTTATAAGTTCTTTATTGCTGTATCTGCTGAGGTATATGCTCTTCTGGGCAGTTCACATCTACCACCATTCCTTTTATTTATCAATAAACAATTGTTTACAGAGGAGAGGACCCAAGACCGGCTCGCCGTGGAGTACAGCTAGCGAAAGTCCGACACCGACCAATAGCGTGGCGGAGCGAGTACATCCTGTGTGGGAACATAGTGCTACCGGCCGGGGGGTGTGGCCAGCCAACACTGGAGAGGAACACACGAGACTACTCGGTAGGAAGCTTTTTTTGTAAATGGCATCTCTCAGTTCAACCTAGGAGGTTGTAGACTGCTTAACCGGACTTTTTTTGTAGATGCCTTGAATTTAAGGCCTCCAGCCAGGGCCAGCAAACTTACACACTAAGCGACTACACGCTAAGGCACCCCCTGTGGGGTACGAGCCCTAGCTTAGGGCGTCGCTGGGGAGGACAGGCTAGATCTGAGTGGTATCATCATTTAGGGACTGATTTTGGACTACAGGCTCAGCTACGCGGGCTGGCTCGAGCGAGGGTCTGGGAGGGATGGTAAGAAGCCTGTCCTACAACTTAAATAATTGTCAGCTGCTATAATACAGGCTAGTGGGGGACTGACGCGAAAACGGTTAGCGCGTGTTTAGTACATCATTTTTCATTGATAACTTTGCTATTACAGTTTCAAATGAAACATCTGTGTTTTTTTTAATAACCGTAGAAAAAATCCGGTGGAATATGATTCAGAAATCAGAATAAGCCGAATGCATCCTGTTAGTTAGCAGAGGGTTGTCCTTTACAATACATTACTTACTACTTAATTTTACTAAGTACTTAATATTAATTTCCCTATTGTGCGGCTTTGCGGTTATTTCCTTTACGTCACCTATAATAAAATACATTCGATCGGATCTCTAACCGCTACTCGAGTGTATCAAGAAGTAGTCAATAAAAGTGAAATCGAAACAACAACTAAATGAAACTGAGGTTATAAGTAGTTCAAGTTTTTCTTATAGCATGCCTTTGAAGGTAAACCATGCCTCGTTGCCTCGTTGGTCTGGTGGTCGCAAACACGACTACCAACCTTGAGGTCCTAGGTTCGATTCACGAGTCGGGCAGTGTTAGTGAGTTTTTTCATCAGGAATTTCTCTGTAGCAGTCACGGAGTCTGGATTTGTGCCGGATGATGGCAATAGGCTCGCCCCCTATTACATGGAACTTGAACATAACTGCCGATATTTGGGTGTACCTACTATTAGGTACATCTCTGCCTAGCCCTTCGGGGATTACAGGCGTGATGTTATGTAGGTAAACACTAATCTAGTTTCTTTCTACATATATAGCGATAATTGGTCTTAATTACTTAGCCATATTTTCGTATTCAAGCGATAGTTAAATTAGGCCATTTTTTCATCGCTCAATGACTCACACTTTTCATACGAATGCGTCCTTCACTAGGTAGGTATGTAATTCTTGATTAAATATTATCGACATACTTAAAATTACGAAATGTCTAGATATCACGCATGAAATTCTCACGCAGACTTTTCAGGGCAACCTAAGAATTTTATTAGACTTTCAACTTAAATTCCTTAGAACTAAGGCCAAGTAAATATTGTGTATGCTCAGAGCCAGGCGCGTGTACAAAGGTACCTTCATATTTTGTTAAAAACCATTTAGAGCTTTCACGTTTTTCTGACCACAATCAGTTTTTCATTGGAAGAAATTTCACCATCCCCCATGTATTATGTATTAAAGCAATGAGAAGGCCACTTCTTCACCCGCGAATGTCGCGAAAAGGTTTTTGTTCTCCTGCTTAATATACGGCCATCTCCTGAACCGGTCAAAGCACAAGACGAGTGAAGATTTGAAGAAGCTTCGGTGGCTGCCGTCGCGATGGTTGCTCTGTGGGACAGCCGTAACTTTTTGGTTTTTGGTCTGCTAAAACGTCTGTGCGTTCATCATGGCAGACATTTAAATCCTTCACCATCATAATCATTCTATTCCAACTTATGTACCCCAAACAAGCATGTCTTCTTCCATACTTCTTCATTAGTCGTCATCTCATTAGACACGTCTTTTCTAGCCGTATCACCCTTTTTTTTTTTCTTGGCGTGTGGAAAATCATGAAATAACCCCTCCCGCTCTTGGGCAGAGCGAAAGGGAGTGTCAGACTTCTACTGACTAAAAACCACCCATGTTCCTTCTTAGCCCTACATGTCGAGGCCGCGGTATCTCTTGCGAACAACCCGCAGCCCCGACGGGCAGCCGTATCACCCTTCGGCATCCTCTCTAATCCCTTCACAATATTGTCTACAGGAACAGAAGAAGAGTCCTCAGATCGCCACTCTTCAGAAGAGGAAGGTGATGCTGTGGACGATATCTGGGCCATCAGCGACGCGCAGGCGCGGCATTACGCGGGTCAGTTCGCCACGCTGCGGCCTGACAGAGGCATGCTATCCGGACAGACTGCTAGGTAACTACTGTTTGTTCTTATTATTGTCCCACTGATGGGTAATGGCCGCACGTTCCTTCCCTCGAGCATAATTCTGCGCTTCTTGTTTCTAACACTTGATTACTGATTATAAGAAATGATAGTAAAGTTGTGACATGATGAGTGTGCCACACATTCAGCTTCGCTTGTACCATATGGGTCAGTAAGTCTAAAATAGTCGTCAATTCATTTTATCAGACTAATAGCATAATTATAGAGGAATGTAATATATCGATAATGTCTAACGTCACTATTCCCAACATACTAGGAAAAATCTAACGTAATGCTTGGATATGCTAAAATGCTGTCGCGATATTTACGCGTCATGGTTTTTATAATAAAATAATGTTTCCTTCCCAGGTTATTTTTCGAAAAATCACACCTACCTGTACCCGACCTCCGGAAAATATGGCAGCTCTCAGACATCAACAAGGACGGCATGCTAACACTGGAGGAGTTCAGCATAGCCATGCACCTGATCGTGCTGCGGCGGAACAACGTGCCCGTACCCGACGCGCTCCCCACAGCCCTCGTCCCACGCGTGGACTCGCGCTACTCCGCGCGACAGGTCACCACCGACCTCGTCGACCTCGGCGCTGACATGTTCAGCTCCGGCACCTCCGCAGACTTCAACTTCGCTCCAAAACCCGAACCCATCATTGACCCCTACGACGCCACCAAGGCAGCAGTACCCAAGAAGCCAGAGGAACGACAACCCTCGCTCTCCCCGCCCAAAACAGAAGCCCAAGTCAATAACAAAGAATGGACCAAGTTCGTGGACTCACCCACGTCGAGCGTGTCCAGTCCAGGTCCTAAACCGGTAAATTTCGACTTCCACAAGTCAGCCGTAGAGCGCGATCCTAAGATCTTCCACCCGGTGGCCGTGCGCGTGACGCCCGACAACAACGCGCTGCCGCTGGAACCTGACACGCGCGCTTCGGCCTCCCCGCGCCGCGACGACTTCGCGCACGCCTTTGAGCTCGCCAGCCCTAAGCGCCTGAACTCGCAGCCACCGGCCGAGCCGCCGCCCAACGGCGCAGAGATCAAGTCCATCCAGCGCCCGCAGCCGCGCAAGCCCGTCAAGCCCGCGGGAGTGCTGCCACCGCCGCCCGCACGCGACCCGCCTCACGACGACGGTCCCGCCTCGCTCACGTACGCACCCAAGAAGGAACCGCCACCGCCGCCCCCACCACGCCCGTTGCGCAACCACGCGCGGTCCAGCTCACTCGACCTCAACCGGCTAAAAGGTGCGCCTGCACCGCCCCCTCAGCCTCCGCCGCGAGCTTCCCCATCCACAGCGGAGCCCCCTCGGCGACTCATCAACCAGCGCAGCGAGGGCGAGCCGGCCTTCCCGCCGGACGCGTTCGCGCCGCGCGAATACGACGCGGAGGGGTTCGGTTACGCTCGCGAGGACGCGCCCAAGATGCACGGCGCGTTCGAGGTGTACCGCAAGCCGCGCGACTGCTCGCCCGAGCCAGACGTGCGCGCGCTGACGGAGCAGAACGCCGTGCTGCACCGCGTGTGCCGCGCGCTGTGCAGCGAGCTGGCGGACGTGACGCGCGACCGCGAGGCGCTGCGCGTGCGCCTCGACCACGCCAACCTCTAGTCACGCCTCCCTCGCGCTTCATTCGCGCCTCGCACGCCACGCCCATGTTATTGTTTCAAATATGTAATCTCATGCAATGTGAATCGTTTATTATGTAGTATTGTTATCGTATATTCGGTGAGACTAATTATTTGTATGCCGGTGTATTTTATTCGACCCTCGCTGATCACCCTGTGTCACTAATTCGACCTCGTCCTGCCTTCACGGTTACATTTCTGCTTGCGCGTAATGCTCTGAGGCATGAACCTGTACGTTTTGTGAAATATTTGACGTTAGCTAGCATTAGCGTTGTGCAGTATATTTTTTGTGCCTTTTTACATTTTGGAGCATAAGGGGTCCATTTTTACATTTTATTTCTAGAGGCTATTTTGAAAATAACTATATTATTTAATAGAGCCACAGTATTTAAAGTCTTTACTAATTTCCGTAGTCTCAGTAGCATTTATAATGATTCGGTTACATTTATTATTTTGTATACATGTAGTTTATTGTATTGTATGTAATTAAGTATATAACGACGTCACTCCAGTACATTTGCAGAGTTAGCAGTGTTAAAATTATTAGTGTGACTAATTGATAGGGCAAGCGTTTGTGGGCTTACAGCTACAACAATACAATTTCAAAAGATTTTTATAGGGATGTAAGAAAACGTCTTACTCCAAAAACTATGAAGAGGTCTTCGATGAAGCGAAGGAATTTACAAGAACGTCGTTTTTTATATTTACTATCCAAACTTGATCAATGTTCAAATCAATTGTAAGTACCAAAAATATGATTTCAATAATTGATTTGGAATTGTCGCTAATTCTAGTGTTTTCTAAGTATATTATAGAGCAATGTATTATTCAGTGGTTGTGCTGGTTTACTCATTTTATCAATACTTCCAATCGTAATAAACCGAATATCGAACCGTTCGTTTATAACTCGAGATTTTATTTATTCAAAAAAAAGTTTCAATAAATAAAAAAAGTTTTATAAAATCTAAATCGGCAAAAGGCTAATACTATAAGACTAAATAATAATGTTTGTATCCGTTGACGATATTTTTTGTAATTTATAAAACTACAGATAAAATAAAACAAATAATTCGTTGTTAGAGGCCAAATACTTGAGAATCTATAAGATTCATATTTTTCAAAATTTTCTAATTCGTTGTTTTCGTACCGTGGCATTTATAATTTCGTAGAATACGTTTGTACAATATTAGGAATTAGTTGTAACTCCAAAATGTTCCGCAGGGAGGCGCCACTTGCTTGATTAGCATTCCTTATTATAATTTGCTTTGTCATCGTTTTAAGTGTAAAATTCCATCGACGGAGGGTGTATTTGTTAAATTTTGTGAATGTTGTATTATACATTAGCTTAGCGAATGTAAAAAATGTCGAGATGTAAGAACTAAAGGGAAAGACGATGTACAAGACTTGTGAAGTATGAAGAGTACATAAGATTGTTATTTGTAAGTAGGTATCGACGCATACGGGGCCCCAACGGCCCGCTGCAGATGTTATAAACTATCACATTACAATATTAGCAACTGAAATATGTGTTGAAATAAAACTTGTATTATAATAAGATTATTGTAAAAGTATTTATCTTTCATTTTAGTCGTAACTTTAAGTATATGGTCCTCAGTTAGATCGCAGCCTCATCGCACTGTAAATATTTTTATTCTCAGAGAAACGTCTGTCGAACGCTTTATAACCCCACTGATCTACATTTTGGTCCAATTTTTGTACTACTAATAATGTTCACCAGTATACCTATTTATGTTTCATAAAAAATTTATACAGTAATGCTTAAATAAAATGTAGTAAATTATGTACAATAAATTTATTTCAAAATTGTGTTAGTATTTGTATTTAGACGATGAGAGATGAAGTTGGGTCGAGAATTATACATAGTTAGGCGCTTGTAAATTATCTAAAATTAATTTAAAGTAGTACCAAAACATTCTAGATTAATGTCTTTACAAAGTCCAAAGCGTACAGCTGATTTATGAGGTAGCCAAAACTCGTTATCTATATAAATCAATATAAGCAAGGCTACTAATCGGCGCATTCAACACAACAGTTATAAACAATTTCATTACAAGTTTCCAAATGAAGATCCAAATTGAGTATCTAATTTAATCAGTTTTCATATCAACCGTGCGATATCATAGTTATCGAAAAATCGATACCGGATAAATGAAACCGCATCACGAGTCGGAATCTACCCTCAGTGATAAGGTGTCGCGGTGATAAGCGAGCGTAGCGTGAACAGTTGCACGCGTGCGGCCGGACACCGGCCGGACACTCCGGACACACGGCGGCTCCTTGGCCATTTCTCTCCCTTTCCCGCCGCTACAGTGTAGCGCATACCTGCGGACCTTTTTTTGTGATGGTGCTCCCCCCGCGACCGGCGGCGCCCGAGCGGCCGAGCGCTCCTCACACGCCGTGTTGCCGCCACTCGGGACGCACGCACGCTGTAGGCGCGGCCGCGGCGCGAGCGCGTAAACATTCACGACTACAATGAGATCTTTGATGTAACGCCGGATATGTCCTCTTCGAACATGAAGTGCTTCGTGGCTGTTGTTGTTACCGTGACCCTAGTGACCGGACTGGCCGCCGAGGCCTCCGTGCGGACATGTGAACCTATTAAAGTGGCGATGTGTAAGAACATTGGATACAACCAGACGGGGATGCCGAACTTGGCGCGGCACACGCTGCAGGCGGACGCCGACGTGACGCTGCAGACGTTCAGCCCGCTCGTGCAGTACGGCTGCTCCTCGCAGCTGCACCTGTTCCTGTGCTCCGTGTACGTGCCCATGTGCACCGACAAGGTAGCGCTGCCCATCGGCCCCTGCAGAGGCCTGTGCGAGAGTGTGTACACCAGGTGTTACCCGGTGCTGCACGGCTTCGGCTTCCTCTGGCCACCAGAGTTGGACTGTTCGTTATTCCCTGCAGAGAACAACCATGAACATATGTGCATGGAAGGGCCGGGAGAGCGTGCACCGCCAATGGGAACAGTTCCTCTGGACATGGGGAATGCAGGTGGCAGAGGAGCGTGCCGGAGACTGATCAAGCCCAATAACTGGGTGTGGGTGAGAGGGTCGGCACGCTGCGCGCAGTACTGTGATGCGGAGGTGCTGTGGGATGGAGGAGAGCGGAAGGCTTCAGAGGTGTGGTTGGCGACATGGGCTGCGTTGAGCTTTGCGTGTACGCTGGCAGCCGTGGGGGCTCAGCTGGCGTGCGGGGAGCGCGGGGGGGCCGGGGAGCGGGCGCTGGTGCTGGTGGCGCTGTGCCGGTGCGCGGCCGCGGCGGGCTGGGGCGTGCGCGCCGCCGCCGGCCGGGCCGCTGCTGGCTGCGCCAAGGACTCCACTTCACCAACTCGAATGCTACTAGCCCACGATGGATTAGCGAACCCCAATTGTGCTGTTGTCTTCCTGCTGCTGTATTACTTCGGCCTCGCTGCATCAGTTTGGTAAGTCCCTTTATATTTCCATTTAATCAAGGCCTGTACATTACAGATAGCTTCTAAAAGCAGCGTGGCAGCATCCACATACCCTTAGCATAATTCCCTAGTTGCCTATGACGGCACCAACGTCTGATCCTTCTCATTTAGTTAGACTATTAAGTTTTATACCCTCATGCTAAAAATAAAGGAACGTCCAACGTCAATATAGTATATTGACAGACCCTAATTGGGACCCAAATATAAAATTGGCAAAAACCTTAGTACCTGTGCAAAGCAAACAAAACAAGCAAAAAATTGGCAACAATTGACGCCTCTAAGCGGGCTGGACAATGCATTTCTTGTATTCCGATTTGGATACCTGTCCTTATTGTCTGGCCCCGTCCTCAACGTTAACTGTCGACAATCAATTATGTTTTGTCACTTGTCGTGTTATAATGTCCTTTAATCTGTCGCCTGGGCTTTGACAAACAACTGAATAGTGAATACAACACCGAGGTACAAAGGCTTCAGGTACAAAATGTACATAGATCGACTTTCGTCTTTTGTCAAACCAGAAATGCAACGACCTCAAACTCTTTCACAGTTGGCTTTGTAATACAAAATCAAAAAATTATTATCATTGTTTGTAGTCGGAGCCGGGAAGCTTACACAAAGCTATTTAAACTTGAATGGAGTTAACAGAGTTCAAACTCCTTTACTAGACGGAATACTTATTGTTTTCTTAGTAATAAGTCATGCTTTGAAACGGTTAGACACAAATGGAACTAGCACTTTGTTTAGTTCGTAAGCTATAGACGCTGCCACACGCTGCCGTTACGAAATCACTTTAAAATCTTGAACAAGACAAATACTCGGTAATATTTCATAGGAATGTTAACTGTGGCTTCTGTAATGTCCGGACTTACGTAAATATCTAGACAGCTTCTAAATTCCTCGTCGAATGCGGATAAATATTTAATTATTTAACCACATTCTGGTACCCATATCCTAGATAGGTTTAAAGTACCTACTTGTCATCAATTAAGCCAACATTCCTTAACAACATCTTAAGTTTATATATAGCAGTCCGTGGCTTTCTTAACCCCTAAACTTTCTAAACACTATTTTTCAATTTCAAATAACACAGACAAGATAAATCACCACAATTTCTTTGTAAGACCATTTCCTTAGAGAACGATAGAGGAACATCGAGGTTGTAAACTAAAACGAATTGGGAAATAAAATAAACGAGGTCCAATAAATCACGAGGAGGTGAGGACTGCGTCGTCGGATGCGGCTACGAAACACGGCTCGTGTACGTGCGCCCTAACTCCGTAAGTTTAACGCACCTTATATTGTACACAGTTCAAAGAAGGACGGACATCAAACTTGGAAGCACTGTACTACATTGCGCAAGCTGAAATTAAACCGGAATTTAAATTAGGATACCGGAGAAAAAGTTATACTTTTACATCCAGTCCCATAATGAGACAATTAAGTTCTAAGAATACCTTACCCATTCGTTTTGTCATAAAAAGTGACATTTTTACTGCATAGGAAATGAGTTATGGTGTTCTTCCACAAAATATAATAAGACGCAGCTGTAAAACTTCACGTGGTTGTAACAAAATACATTTAGTTGACGAGGACACAGAAAAACTAGCCCTGTACAGTCTGCAAACCAAACATTCTGTTGATTGTCAAATATAAATCTTATTCTGTAACAGTAAGCTTCAATACGGCGGCAATGGAAAGCTTGTAAATCTGAAACGACATGGTGGTGCAGTAAAAACTCGCCGTCTTGCATTTCTACATAAATATTGGTTTAACTACCCATACAGCAGTTGCGATCCAATGATTGGTATCTGAGAAATATTGGCGATCGACTTCTTGCGGCGAACATTAAACATTATGTGCTGCTAGTTTTTTGTAAAAGCTATCATCCGTAGACCATGAGGTATTTGTATCAATTGCTGTAAAAAAATGATAGAACCTTAGCCAGTACTTAAATTGCAAAACGAACAATCAACTTTGTAAGTAACTGATAGGTTTGTAAACGAAAAGTTTACACCTGTCTCAGATTTACCAATTAAAAAAGAAATGCCAGCCGAGGCACATAATATTCCCGCCATTCCAGAAATGCGTTTTGTTCTTGCTTGCGAAACCAATGCGCTAATGAAGACATTTTTCGAAATCATAACACGTTTACGAAAGTAAAACCTGGTTCTTTGCATAGTTTTGCTAATTGCGTTATAAACACTAGTTGTTTTATCCTTTTCATGATGAAATGATGTTAATTCTCCGATTTGTAGCGACAAAAAAGTCATCTTTATCGATTCTAGTTCTACTTTGGACCTTATTAATTACTTTTAATGCCTGTACCTCCACATCATTTTACCTGACATTATAGACAAATGGGGAAATTAAATAAATTAATGGAAACTCTTTTTATCGTACTGCATGTTCGATATGTTTATTGTTCACCATTACCTACGTGCGTGTTTGAATTTGTAGATGTTTCATCCTCAACGGTTTTAGGATTAATTAAGAGAGCCTGACATTTTGAAGAGTTAACATTCAATTTTCAAGTAGGTACTTGGAAATTGAATGTTAACCATTGGCCATACGTACTTTGATTCCGGTAAGGGTCCTAAGTACGTAATTGAATTTTCGTAGTAGGGTACTTTGGTATAATAAAACTTTTGTTAAACTTGAGTAAGTTACGTTGATCGGCTATTAGCAGTTAAGTTATTAGCTGGTTCAATAGCTATTGGACTTCCCTTCCAGTGATGGTACAGTGCGCAGCTAATTATTTCGCTCTCGATTATTTTTACGATTCTCGTGTTCCGCGCTCGGTTTCTGGCTCGTGAATTGTCCCTGAGTTTGTGATTTTGTGTGGAGTGCTGGTATTGTATAGTTTTTTAACGTTTTTTCATCGGTTTTATTGGTAATAAGTTAATTTCGTTGACTATCGGTGAGTACAGTTATTTTTTTTATTTTTTTGGGTGTGTGGGTAGGTACCTCGAATAAGTTTCATCATAGTTTCATTCCTTTTTTCTATTACTATTTAATACGTTTCTGTTTTGAATTCCGTAATATAAAACATGTTGTCAATTAATGAAGACCCTCCAGATAGGGGGAAAGACCCACCGCGCCGTAATAATAACACAACCAGGTCACCAACTACCTCCGCTAGTTCCAAAAGATTGTTCAGTGAAATGTCTCCTTCTTATATTTCGCCCGAGGATAGATCGAAACGGCTTCAAACATCTGACTCAATCGAAAAATCGTCACCGATATTAAACGTCAGTCCGACCGCGAGCAATGACGACTATAATTATTGTGATTTAGTTTCACAGGGGTCTGCTTATTTAAGCAAAATTAATGAACTTGTCAGTGACCTAGGTTCCCGCATTAATGTAGCAAATAAATCCGCTATCATGGACATGACTCAGCGCGTAACGACCATAATTTCGCTGTTGGCCATAAAGTCATCCTCCAACGAAACAAAATTAGCCAATACGGAACGCGAATTGGATAAAATTAAATTAAATTCAAACATCAATATAAGTGAGTGTAACAAACGTTCGTATTCGGATTCATTAAAACTTCGCCTACCAAAGATTGTGCCTGTTGTAGAATCACGGGCTCCATTACCGTGTGTTGTCGCGTATCCTATCCCGGAGCGGGAGGCGGAGTACTCATCATCATCCGCTACTAAAAACGCGCTTATGAAGGTAATTAAACCTAGTGACGACGGGTTTCAAATTGTTGGCGTAAAAAAAACCGCGAAATCTGGTGTTGTACTACGTGTCGCTAATGATAACCAAATTAAAAAATTACACTCGGTCGATGCCATTAAGTCCGCGGGCTTGCGACTTGAAAAACCGAAAGGCCGAAGGCCACGTATATTAGTTAAAGACGTCCCATCCTCAATGGAAGACAATGCTTTTTTGCACGCGTTATACTGTCAAAACATCAAAGACGAGCTGCCAGTAAATGAGGATGATTTTATTAAATCAACCAAAATTTATCGTAAGCGTTCTCTGGACAACGGTCGCAAGTGGGTAGGCGTTGAAATCGAGCCTACCGTGCGCAAACATTTAGTGTCCACTAAGGAAAAGTTATTTATTGATTGGGCGACTTGTCGGTTTATTGATGATATCGATATAGTCCGTTGTTTAAATTGTCAACAGTTCGGTCACGTTAAGAAATACTGCGTTAACAAGTCACCTACCTGTGCTAATTGTTCCGAAGCACATGGAACAAACGATTGCCCGCATAAGGACAATTTAAATTTTAAACCAACTTGTGTGGCGTGTAAGCGTTTTAAAAAACCATTTGACCATCGTTGCGGGTCACCAGAGTGTACAACGTACAAACTTAAGCTCGAACAGTTAATCCTCAACACAAACTACTAAAATAATGGATAGTTTAAACATAGGACAATTAAATCTCCACAACGACAGGGTAGCGACTTCTGAATTAGATAAATTAATTATCGATTACAGCTTAGATGTAGTACTCGTTCAAGAACAATATCAAAGCGCACACTTACGTCACAAAGTAGTTCAGCTGGATTCAAAGTCACGAGCCGGAATTTACGTGTCGCGTTCTTCTAGCTTTACAGTAACGTCTTTGCGTAACCTCATGACGCCGCACTGTGCCGTTGCGGAAGTCTCATCGGCTTCCTATAAAGTTTACGTTGTGAGCTGTTACTTTCAATATTCAGACCCAGTTGGTCCTCACATACACAACCTCCGTCATGTCTTGCGGTCACTCGCAGGCCGCAAAGTTATCGTTGGCGCAGATGTTAACGCGTCATCGTCTCTGTGGTATGGCAAGGTACGGTTTACGGATTCAGACCGACGTTCCGCTGTCGAAGATTTCATTGCTGAGATGAACTTGTCGATTCACAATACACCTGATGCACCACCTACTTTTTGCAGCCAAATGGGCGAATCTTGTATTGACGTCACACTTTCTAGTGCAGACGTTCGTTTGGATAGGTGGCGTGTCCTACCAGACGCGTCATGTAGCGATCATCGGCTTATCGTGTACGAATTTGTTCCGATGTTTACTCAAGGTCCGTCACATATCATTGGTAACTTTAGGTATAAATGTAAAGGCGCAAATTGGGAATTCTTTAGCTTACTTTTTGCATCTCACACCAAAGACTTCACTCGAGACGGGCTGTCAGCTGAAGAAAGTGCTGAAATTATGTCAGACACCTTCACTTACTGTGCTGACATCGCCATTGGTCGCGGATCTATGACCAATATACGTAGATGTGATTGGTGGTGTGATTACTTAATTGAACAACGTAAAAGTTATCGCCGAGCGCGTAGACATTTAAATAAGGTTAAAAAACGAATGGTCACCGGAGACCCACTTACCTCTGCTTTAAATGCGTTTAGAGTTGCCAAGTCCCGCTACAGAGCATCGGTAGAAAAATCTAAAGGTAATTTACTTCGGAAAATAGTAGAAAAATTAGATAAAGAAGGTCCGTGGTCTCCTTTGTATCACGAGTTCAAAGCAAATCGATCAGTAGACCTTGCGTTCGTCGAAAACATTAAAGTAAACAACAAACACACCACCGGTATTGAGGAGACAACCGAAGTTCTATTAAATACTTTGATACCTGATGATTTGCCTGATAATGATAATGACTACCACCAGCAGATCAGGGCGTGGGCGGCTGTGCCACCTGAATCACCAGCGTCAGACCTTCCATCTATTGACGAATTTATTAACGTTGTCAGGAAGCTACCACTTAACAAATCGTCAGGTGAAGATAAAATATCGAATCGGATGATAATAGAAGCATGTAAAACAGCGGCCGACGCAATTTTAAGGGTATACAACAGTTGTATTGCAGAAGGCGTCTTTCCTCGTGTATGGCGACGCGGCTTCATACGAATAATTCCGAAAAGCGGCGACAAGCCACCGGACGACCCTAAGTCTTATCGCCCTATAACACTACTACCATCTTTGGGGAAACTCCTGGAGCGCCTTATCGTTCCACGTTTACTACCAGACGGGCCTAAATTTCACAACAACCAATTCGGTTTTACCGTGGGAAAATCTACCGTAGACGCGGCACTTTCTGTCAGGAAAATTGTCAATACATCCGAACACAAATACGTAGTTGGGATCTTTCTAGATATTTCTGGGGCTTTTGATAACGCATGGTGGCCGATGCTACTCCTAAAACTGAAAATTCGTGGTTGCCCAAAAAACATATACAATCTTGTTTACTCGTACTTCTTAAATGGTTCCGCGAAACTCAAACTCGGACATCATTCTATGTCAAAGTCCCTTACCATGGGATGTCCTCAGGGTTCGGTTATGGGTCCGTATGTATGGAACGTAGGCTTCGATGACTTCCTCGCGATTCCACTTCCATGTGGCTGTTCATTAACCGGTTACGCGGACGACGGCCTGCTGCTCATTCAGTCAAGTACTCGGGCTGGACTCGAAAATTTGGCTGACACTTGCCTAAAATTAATATCCCAGTGGGGTGATCGTAACCGTCTGACCTTTGCACCGCACAAAACTTATCAACTTCTTTTAAAAGGTAATCTTAAATCATGGCCTAGTATTAAATTTAATAACGTTCCCGTTAAAAGGAAGCAGTCCGTGTGCTACCTTGGGTTTGTCTTAGAGAAGAATTTTTCATTCATTGAACACATAAAAACCGTCGGTGAAAAAGCTAAAAAGAACTTTTATGCCTTAACGAGAATATCCAAATCTACGTGGGGTTTGTCATTTTTAACTCTAAAGACTATCTATGGGGCTACTTACTTGGGGTGTATGTGCTACGGGGCACCAGTATGGGCCGATAGGGCCACTATAGGAGCGGTACGACGTAAATTACTTCAAAGCCAGCGGTTGGCCTTGATTTTCTTGTGTAAAGCGTATAGGACGGTTAGTACTGAAGCCTTACCGGTACTGGCAGGGGTACTTCCAGTCGATCTTGAAGTGCAGCGCCGTGCTTCAATGTACTACTGCGCACGAGAGACCGCGGACGCAGACTTTTTAATGCAACGTGACCGTGCTAAAATAGCTAGATTACTAAAACCACAGACTGACGTCTGGGAGGAACTTTTGTCTGAATGGCAATGTAGGTGGGATAATTCCATCAAAGGCCGACACCTCCACCAGTTCTTTCCATCCGTTCGTGAGCGGCTGGCCAGGACATGGCTGGAGGTGGATCACTGTGTTGCCCAATTTCTCACAGGTCATGGTAACTTTAAAAGTAAATTATTTTCCTTCAAGCTTGTTGCCTCGCCTTTTTGTCAATGTTCTACATCTGACTGCGAAAAT
This sequence comes from Diarsia brunnea, assembly GCA_949774965.1. Classification (NCBI taxonomy): domain Eukaryota; kingdom Metazoa; phylum Arthropoda; class Insecta; order Lepidoptera; family Noctuidae; genus Diarsia; species Diarsia brunnea. Next base: position 13,198,445 of record OX459013.1, on the reverse strand, counting down.
GAACAATCCGCACATCATATTTTATGGGAGTGTAGTCTTTGGCAGAATGAACGTAATATTATGTTGGATAATGTACAGGTTACATCCGGAGTTATTTACTATACGGACCTTGTAGAAACTAGAACAAATTTCCGTGCGTTCAAGCATTTTTGTCATACCTATTATTGGAATCAAATATAACAGCTCACAACTTAGGACCCAGTAATATTAATGACAATAATATCCGTGGTGCTAGGCAACTGGGCTTATCCCAGTTGTATACGTCCCTGTGTGCCTATTGGCCTTGTTCTGTTCTGTCTCCTGCTGATACGGAGGGAAGTGGAAATTATGTTTTTTCCTACTCCTCTGCTATTATTTTCTGATTAATTTCGTTGCGGGATCCAAGACAGTTTAATCGTTTCTCTGGGACTTCGTCGGGCTTCATTGTCTCGGCGCTTTTCTTGTGGTCGCCACTGTTGATTCTGGCTTACAGAAGTTACAGTGGTTTGGGAATAGTGTGGCGGGCTTGTCCCATTTTAAAAGCTATTGAATTTAAACAATTGCAAACGATAAATGCTTGTATCCTGTGAGCATCCTTTGCTCACAGGATACAACCATGGTTTTTAAAACATATGATTCTCCCCTGTTCATTTTGCTCATTAGCTTTTGAAAGCCTCCCTTTGTAAGTTCGTTGACGTAGTTATAAAATTATTTGTAAGTAATAAGTGTATTCTACTAAACCGTTACTGATTAGGTATCAAAGCCTCGACATTAAGAACTAGTCTATTCATCAGTACAATGAGAAGTTGCAATTAATCTGCAATTTAAAGTGACTTTATCTCTTTAATGTGCAAATTCGTGTCTTGTTTAAGGTTATTAAACTTATAATCACTCACCTTGCGAACATTTGCGTTCCGGCGAGGTTGATGCCGTGTTACTTTGTCAAGACGGATCTCTTGTTAAGTTAAAAATATCTTAAGATTCCAGTTTAAATACTTACTCTTTTCTGAAAGTTTCTCATACTCCTCTGTCAAAATGTTTAAAATGGTCACACGCAGTCAATTGTCACCATTTTACGAATTGTAACGTAATTCATATCATTATCCTATTATGGTTCTGCTAAAGGGGCCATTTTAGGACCCCTGTTGTTACACTTTCTACTGAATCGATAAAAAAATAATAGGTTCGCTTTTAGCATGTGTGGAACTGTGGACCCCACTACAAAGCCTTCCCTTCTCTCAGGATCATTTCCACTAACTCTTTATCTTTCTCTAACTTCACCAATCATTAAGAGTTAAGTTAACATCACAGTGAAATTAGGCTGTGTTTATTTATCCAGTTGAAGTTGAAGCTTGTCTTCAGATAGCCTAATATTTCACGAACGACATTCTCAGTAACTTCTGCCCAGTTGTATGCAGCATAGATTCATTTCGAACTTTGGTTGTTGCAGATGCGTAATCCATCTCCATCAGTTGCATTCAACTAGATTTACCAATCGTCACCTTTACTAAGGCTCAACCTAATGCATCTCCGTTTCTTGGATTAAACTATCACTGTACCAATCATCACCTAGCTGAGTCTAAAGGCACATTAGTGTTTCATCGATTCAAATTTCGTCACGCCGCCGCCGCTACATCCACACACGTAACTCGTATTTAAGGAGGACACACACCCATAGCAGTTGTAAATCTCGGTTTATAGCGGACATTATTAATTTCTTAGAAAGCCACAATTTTCGTTACAAAACTGACTCGTTATGATAATTTCCTGGTGATTTATACGACGTCGGTGTTCTTTGAATGTGTTTAATGTAAATCCTGGGCACATTTTTTGTGAGAAAATATTGATACATAATAAAATAAACAGGATAGAAATAGCTTTAGGTCTAGTGGTCGCAACGCAACGCTACTACGGAGCACGAAATGTTCGATTCCCGTTTAGGCAAGCAGTACTGTTATTTGCTTGTTTCCATCAGCAATATTAGCAGCCTGGAGTCTGTAGATACGCTGGGTATACGGCAAGAGGCCCATCTTCTATTACATATGACTTAACTATCATCATCATTATCATCATCTCTTGCCCTTATCCCATTTCATTTAGAGTCGGCGCAGCATGTCTTCTTCTTCCAAACTTCTTTATTACTCGTCCTCTCATCAGATACCTCCTACATGGGACTTCAACATGGCGAAATGTTGGTGTACTATCACCTCTGCCGTACCATTCAGAGATTACAGGTGTACAGGTCATATTTCTTGAAATAGTTATGCTGCTTCCATTTTAGTGTATAAGTGCGTATATTATAATATCGCAGATAAGATCCGCAGATACTGGATGTTGTAAATAAACGTCATTCATTATCGTGAAGTTCGTGTAATCAATCAATCGCGTAGGTAATATAATCCGCATATCCATTCACACTTGTGTTGCTGGTTATCAGTTTTATTATAGTCATGAATATTGATCTTCGGCTAGTTATTAAAATAGAATTTAATCATATTTATTTGCTTCATCAATTAATTAATTTAATGAAATATACCATTGAAAAAAGATGGAAGAGTTTTAATATTACTTTTGGAATCATGAAAATCCGCAGCATCTTTGGTTTACTTATTTTTTTATAGATTGCTGAATAGATGATTGTTGAAACTTTCATAACTTTCGGGAAAGAGTGATTCTTGTGTTATTTTCCTTTTGATTGCTGCTTCATTCATTGAAGCTTTTTTTATAATTTTCAGGATCACAGTGAATAATCATGATCATCTTTTTCTGGATTTAAAATATTTTTTAAGAGAAGATGAGTCTTGTATTGTTTTACTTTTGATTGCATCCTAGGAAGATCATTGACGTTTTCATAACTTCTCGATCACAGTGATACTTTCCCTAATTTTGAGATATTTAAAACAAAGCCACACCATCGTCTTCCTCCTGCCTCTATCCCAATTTATTTGAGGGTCGGCGCAGCATGTCTTCTTCTACAACTTCTCTATTACTCGTCATCTCAGCAGTCACCTCCTTGCTACTCATATCATCCTTCACACAGTCCATACATAGTTTCTTTGGTCGTCCTCTACTCTTATAGCCATCTACATTCATACTAAACATTTTCCTCACCATTGTGTTCTAATAGCACCAACCTCAAGACCCTACGGTCTCAATGACTTAGTATCACAAAGCGCCCTAGGCCGCCAATAACAATCGGACCGAGTCGATGACTGTTCCCCAGTAACAATGTGCGTAACCAGTCGCCGTTATAGCATCAATTACAAGTAGTTAGCGCGTTTTATTGACACATCAAAGAGGCCGGTTTAATTGTTTGATGTGTATGCGAAGCGAAGGCTCTGTGCTGGGTATAAGTTGCTAGATGAAGTTTCATACATTTTCGCCAATAAGTATCAGTTTTCTTTTTTTTCAAATGTCACTGTAACTGTGGCCCTCATTTTTCTTGACGGGGAATGAAATATGAAGATGTTAAACTATGTTTATTGACAAAATGGATGGGTCACACGCACATTCGCAGTGCACACGCCCGCATCGCCCGCCCGGTGCAACACCATTTGCGCCTACGCATATCACATATCTCAGGATTTCTTCAAGTTTGCAGTCGGATCTGATCCTTAGGTAGAAATTGCCCATATTTTTTTCATGATTTTCATTGGTCCAAATGAATGAATTTTTTCCCAAAACGATATTTTCCCCAAAATTTGGGAATAAGTCCCCAATCTACCAACGCTGACTGGGTATCATGAGCCTCTCTACTCCTACCTCTAAACTAGCCCTATTAACATAATAACAGATCGCTCAGCGCGGAACTAGTTAGTCGAGCGACTCCAGCGCATGTTGTGGTCGCCGTGTAATGAGAAACGTCAAATTGGTTTTGTATTCATGCGCTTGCGCAGTGAGCTTACGCTATGGACGCGATCCGTTAGCATTTGTTTTGTCCACGGAATGTTTCTACCTGTTCTTGGCTTTACACGATTTACGTTTTATTCTTTTTTGAATGTCTTTACTGATTACAAGTGCAATGAGAGAAAATACTGTTAATCTTTAAACATTATTTCATTAGATTGTTTTAAAACTGGGTCTGTATCAAATTTATAATCTTTAAAGTTTTCCCTGACTAGGTACAGGTACCTACTACAGATTCTCTTTACAGTTTTAATCTCTCAAGAAAAAACGAATTTACCAATGGTGTCGTAACTATTAGCCTTTTATGCCCATAATTTAAATAAATGCTAATTAAACAAAATTAACTTTAGAAATAATCATATACTGAGGCGCTTGCTTTGTGAACATGCCTTTAAACATTACAGCTTTTGTTTAAGAATTCAAATTGCAAGTTTTCTAACTTGAAATAACAGTAATTTAATTTTCATTTAGACGAAAGACCACGGATATGGCATTCATAGTATGAATTCCAGCTGTTGTTGTTTCATAACATTCGTTGATATTAGGTTTTCTCCGGCAGTACACTTTCGGAGCATTGTGTTGTTGTAATTTGCAATCTCTAATTATGTACTGAGATCCCATAATAGGTAATGTCGTGCGGAATAGAAAGTCACGGTACTTACATGTTATTAACTTCAGCGTTCGATAGTTTTCAATAATTGGCGATATTTCCGCGATTGAGTAAAAGCATAAAACTGCAACCTGCATCAGGTGCTTATAAATAATTATTGTTGCGGTAATTTCCTCTAGTTACCGCCCGATGCTGGTCAATACGAAGGTGTATAATCTGGGGTCGGTTCATAATTCCTTGTTTATTTAAAATTTCCGTGCTGCGTCGATGTAATCTCGACACGAGCGCCCCGCCTCGCGCCTCGACCGCCATTCTCGTTAATAGGGCTGCCACTCGCTATTACATTTTATTATCGATCAATAACCCAGCTGTGATTGTTGTTGGAGATAACGTTGACAACCGACAGCGCGGCTAAGCTACAAACTATTGTAAATATTATTACAGGCCATATTTTTGTGTTGTCGTTGCTGCACTTGAACGTTTGAGTTCAATACCGCAATCAAACATCAATACCATCATACATACTTCATATCAACGTATAACGACTTTCGAGGTGATTAACTAAACTAACATACAAAATATCGATAAAAGCTCCTGCTGAAAATGATGCGGTGCAACACTATGAAGGAAGATTCGATCCCACTGCGCGCCCGCACCGTAATTGGGATGCTAATCAGATGCTGAGCTGTCGCCATCCTGTTCTCTCTCATGGCAGGAGGCGGTGCCGTCTCGCTCTCGAGCCAGAAAGGAGTGCGTCGTAGGCGGCGGGGTCTTCAATCATCTGGCAATAAGCGAGAGAGACGCGCTTCCCTCGGGCTTCGGCCCGCCTGATATGTAATCACCGTAGTTTGCGCTGGCAGAATAATTTTCATTTTTAACAACCTACCAACCCGGCAGAACCGCGTTATGGAATGACGAGATGGATCCGATAGTTGTTTTTGTTTTTAAAGTAACAATTTGCTGTAATTTTCATTATGTAGTTAAAAAATTAATATGCAATATTGTAACGAGCTAATAAGAAGAGCCGCTTTTGGCAGCCAATAAAATCATTTCGAGAATCACTGTTGTAAAAAACGCATTTTTGAGAAGTCACTCGTCTTTTTATAGGCCGGCTATAAATTCTATTATGGGCTCTTTGATCATTCCGATGCAAAATCGTTTAATATGTAGTAGGGGAGGGACTCGTCATGATTCTATTTTTTTTGGTGATTTGATTTTGTGCTAGAAAAACAATACAAGTGCGTGCGGTGAGATAGGTCGTTATAGGCTCAAAGCGGTGTTTACCCTGGCCAGATTACAAAGGAGCCGAGGAGCGAGGATTCTGCATATCTGCCTCTCTGATCGGCGCGGGCGCAGCGCAGCCGAGATCGTATCGAGCGATCCTCATTATTGGAACACGCTTTGTTGGGTACAAATAGTATACACAGAATTGTGAGAGGAGCTATGTAGGTAGTAAAAAAAAAGAAACAAGAAATTTTGTTGCGTAGGCCCGTAGTGGAGTCCAATTTCTTTTGAAACGTAATGTCTGTTACTCCAATTATCAAGTTTATTGCCTCATGCATCGATAATCTCATGTTTATTGTATGAGGGAGATGATAGCGTTAAGAAACTAGACGGTTGAAACATTATCACATTGTTGAAACGCCGCCTCCTCTGTAGAGCTTCGCATATTTGCATCGCAAGCTAAGTTTTTTTAATAGATAAGATTCTTTAGAGCCATATACAAATATGCGCGATAATCCAGCTTCATAATTTTCTGCCTATCTCTCAAAGCGTCTGACGAGATCAGGAAAATTATTGTAGAAATATTTTATCTCCAAGTTAAGCCATAAGAAATGCTGCTTGCGTCTCCTAAAGCAAAGTTATTTTACAAGAAACATTGTGTTATCTCAGTTGGTGCACCAAGCGGGCTTGTTAGCCGCGATCCACGGCTTAGATACAAGAACTGGTCCCTGGCTCGCCTGCCTGCCACGATCATATCGCTGTCCATTGTTCGCCGTCATTACGTTACGATCATGAATGACTGTCGCTTTCTATTTTTACTTCAGATTTTGTGGGTGTCTGCAAGTATTTTCACAGCATCTATTTCAGAGTATCATGAAAGCTTTAAAACGTTGTTTTTTGTAGACAATCTGGCACAGTTTAGAGTAGTGTTCATTCATTCAACGGTGGCATTCATTTCAGTGATATGTTTGATGTTTTAGATATTTTACAGGTACAATTATCGTTCGGAAAGTGTGTCACGCATTTATCTTTCCTCTCTTGATTGCGTTTCATCTGAGAATTTTAAAAGGCTGATCATGTTTCTGTCTATTCAGAGTGCGACCCATCCTATGTTCCCCTGTCAGTATGGAGGTTGTTCCTCAAAGGTTAGTTTGTGCAGTGGGTGGCCGATCATTTCTACCTCGTTTGTTGGTTTTCGATGATGGATAGCCGTGTAATTACAGCCGATTATCTGTCTACCCGTCCCGCCTCGGGGAAACTGGGTAATGGGTAGTCTGGTGGAATTTAAAAATTGTTGTTAATTCGTATAGTCAGTTATGGTAATAAGCTTATTATCGATAGCTGTTCCTGGTATCCGTACTGGTTTATGGAGTTATAATGAATATTTTAAAGTGAAGTTGCGATTGAATTTACTGCACTGGTTATGATTGCTCAGCAGGCTCAGGACTTTTCCTTCTCTCTTGATTTAATCGGTTTCATTATGTTCATCGACATTTTCTTAGAAAAAGCTAGTTCTACTCTTAGCAACTTTCATGCATCTTCATCATAGAAGGTCCCATCGTGAATTGATACCTACTGTCTTGTCTTGCAGCCAAATTGCACACAAGAGTGTTTAAATGTGAGTGCTGTGAACTTGTGATAATATAATGTCATGTATAGTTGTCATCAGTGTCTTCTCTCGGGAACGCTTCCCGGTGGTCGCTGACTCACAGTCACAGCTCTTAGCGTGAACACAACATTGCATTCACGCGGTCAGCGGAAACTGATGGCCGCGTAATGTGACCACCGTTGGAAACAATGTTATCGGGCTACTCGCAGCAGATACTTGTTTGTATGCATATCATCAATTCATCACACATCATCTTGTTTATTACTTATTTTACAGTTTTCGTTTTCTCTGCTACATTTACCTGACCTAATTAATTTCTTAATGGATTATTTTTAAATGGTTGTCTAGAATTTTCTCTAAAACACGTGTCCTACAGACTTTTCCGCTTCAAAACTCTTGGGTACCTCAGCGGATGCGTGTGCGTCGTTTAGCGCCTCTTCTTCTAAACGAGCTTGCGCCCGCGTTGTCTTGTACACGTTCTGTACATCTTAAAAGCTTTCACGATTCATTTTGACACCAAGAGTACTACCAAAACTGACGCCCAACACTGCCCTGTTAATTAGTTGTGCTTTTGAATAGGCACAGACCGTTTCGAAATCATCAAAGTTTCCGTTTCTTCTAGTTTTCTATTAGCTCATAGAATAGACAAAGACCACCATAAAACTAAATGTATCCTGTCCTTTTATTTTTACTGTCTCCGATGTCTCGTTAACTGATTTATACTCTAACTTACAAGGTTAAGTTTCGTTCCCCGAAAATGCAAAGATTTCTTTTTTGTGCAGGTTTCGTCGTTTTTTCCGAATACGAAAACGTGAAATGTTACGACGACGCTCGCCCAAATAAATGGTCGGGGGAACCATTGTGTGGGTTTCGGGGAGCAGGTAGACTTTTTTGCCGACCGTACGGTCGTACTGGCGGTGAAAAAAACACGTAATTTATTGGAGCCGGCTGTTTTTGAACAGTAGTTGTGTGTGCCGGGGACAGTTATTGTAAAAAGTCGGCTGAAAACAACCTTTCTTTTCGAATTTGGAAGACAGGTTTAGGTGGTGATGGTGGTTTGCAACGTTGAGTTGAAACAATAGGCTCGGAACACCTGAAGTATCGAGTTCTTGACGTAGGAAACCTCCAGTGCCAACCTCACACAAGAATTCAACATCAAAAACAACGTTTCTTAAACGTATCCCATCCCATACGATTCGGAGCTACAAAACCTCTCCACACCGCCCACGAGCAACAAGTCAAACTGCCGTTGCAAAGCAATGTTTCTCTGAACCCACCCAACAGTTAGGAAGCCATTAAACAAATTGTCGTTACACCTAAATCATAATTTCTAAAATAGCAAAGCAGCTTGCAGGAAGTCGATCGACGAAGCTTCCGTTTAATAACAAACGTTTCGTCCGAGGATCGCGTCCTAAACAAACACAGATTTCCATTAATGTCCGCCAGACGGACAGACTTAGCCGTATATATTTATTGATTTATTGATCGTAAGGAGAAATCCCGTCGGCCGTAATTTAAACGAGCATCCAAAAAGCCGGCCATGTTTCGGAGCTGGACAGGGCAATGTTTGGACATGTTTATGGTAAAATAAAAATACCCGCTGTATTTACGTGTGCGTGCGTGCCATATCTATGTTTGTGTTATATTTTGATTCGATCTATCAGTTTCTGGTGTGAAATATTTGTATAGCGGAGTATTGTTTGGGTATGGAATGGAGTTTGTATAAATATATCAATCAATCATCGCAATCAGGCGCCGTACTACAAATGCTCTATTTTAATCTGTTTATTCAGCATACTTTTTAACAAAGATTTATTAGGTCTTAAAATATAGTAAATATTTAAGAATTTTATCTGTACGCGCAAGAGATTTGTGCTATTGAAATAGCTCAAGTAGTAAAACGACGAGTAGTAGTATCAGAGTTGTATTATTGAAAAGAACTAGAAACATTCATGAAATTAGCATCACCTCTGAAACCTGTTAAAAGGCCTGCGAGGACACCTTTAAACCTTTTTGGAAGTCTAAAAATAATACAGTTCTAAGCTACTCCCTTCCATGTCTGTTCTCCAAGTGGCCCCGCTAAGCAGATGCACATCTAAAGCGATACTTGCGTCCACCCGCTATCTATCCTTTTACCGCCTTGCCGTTCCTTTCACACAATATACCTGCCCAATATGGGGGAAAGAGATAAGAATAAAAGCTGTACAAATCATGTTATTACTGTAAGAATTTCTATTATGTAAGTATTCGGTTGTTGAGGTGAGCTTTTTGGGTCAAAGTTTACAAAAAATTTCAACTACGTTGTAGAATTCCGACATTAAGCAAGTAAAATGTAAGGTCTAACTAGATCTATTTTTAGGTAATAACGTGCTACAAAGTGTGGTGTTGTTGGCAATAGGTGCGCCCTATTGCCGACATGGGTATGAAACATAACTGGGGTAATGTGGGTGTACTAATAGGTACACCTCTGCCTAACCCTTCAGGGATTTTAGGCGTGATGTTTTGTTATGTAAAGTGTGGTGTGCTGGGTAGTGATTAAAATAGGTAGTAATTAAAGATGAAGTTTCTGTATAATTGGCAAATAAAATGATCTTAAAGGCTCTCCGTGTTCGCACCTTTACTTTTACAGTTATGTATTAAGCCAAAGAATTAAAGAAGTAAACATTTAAATGTTAATTATTTTATTTTATTAGCGTTAACAACTGCACATTTCAGAGAAACTTTTGGAAGCATCCGCAAACTTGTTTTACTATGGACTGAGTGAAAAATAATATGGCTGGAAATAAAGTTTAGTGATAAAGAGAATTATGGAAGAAGAAGACAAGCTGCACCCACAGCATATAAATAGGCATCAGCCTTCCCTTATAGACCAGGGTAGAAGACTTTAAAAATAATAAAAAGTGAAAAAAAAATAATAGTAGAACGAAACCCATTAGAAAAGGAGGGGAATATTATAAAAATGAAAGGAAAAATAATTTACGGGCGATCTGAGGTCGGGAAGGGGATGGGGGTGAGTTTTTAAGGGCAAAAAACGGTTTTTCTCGATTTCTGGCAAAACTAAAAGTCCTATCGAAAAAAGTCAAATGGCAAAGTTGTAGGTAATAAAAAGATCTAAAACTTTTGTATTTACACTTTTTTCACATAACCTCAAAATTTATGTGAAAAATTCAAAAAACCAAGTTTTTGGTTTTTTATTTTTATCTTTTACAATTTTTTTTTTTTTTTAACGAAATTTGGTGAAAACTTACCTTTTTATGTCCCAAATATGCTCTAATTTATTTGATTAAAAATATTTATTTTTTCACCTTAATTTGAATTAATATCGAAAAAACACCCTAATTTTCAATCGAAAATTCACCCGTCAAAATATCAGCTTTTTTCTAAAAGTTGGTATGGTTTCTGTTCGTGAAAATCTCTACTTTCCGATGGTGAAAAAAAAATATATGTTACTACAGTAAATCTTCTCAGAAAATGCAAAAAATCATACTTCATACATCGTTAAGCATACTATTTTTTTAAGAAAATATTACGATTTTTATGTTTGAGTTGATTGATACAGATAATAATAGAGATCGTATTTACCTTCCTATGCAGATTCGAAAAGTTTTTTTTTTTAAGTAAACTTGTCACAATTATCTTCAAGAAACTCAGCGTGCACGTGTATTTTTATAAACGTGTTTTTTTTTGTTATCAATGTCACATGTAATCAACGTTTTTCGAGTAATTAAAGTGTAAATTTTAATAAATAGCTCAAAATTATTTATAATAATTAAAAAAAAAATTTCGAATTCAAGTTTTTTTCTGCTGTTACAACAGTATTCGAAATACAGTACAGTTTACAACATCGTTTATAAAAATACACGTGCACGCTGAGTTTCTTAAAGATAATTGTGACAAGTTTACTTAAAAAAAAAAAAACTTTTCGAATCTGCATAGGAAGGTAAATACTATCTCTATTTTTATCTGTATCAATCAACTCAAACATAAAAATCATAATATTTTCTTTAAAAAATAGTATGCTTAACGATGTATGAAGTATGATTTTTTGCATTTTCTGAAAAGATTTACTGTAGTAACATATTTTTTTTTTTTCACCATCGGAAAGTAGAGATTTCAACGAACAGAAACCATACCAACTTTTAGAAAAAAGCTGATATTTTGACGGGTGAATTTTCGATTGAAAATTAGGGTGTTTTTTCGATATTAATTCAAAATAAGGTGAAAAAATAAATATTTTAAACCAAATAAATTACAGCGTATTTGGGACATAAAAAGGTAAGTTTTCACCAAATTTCGTTAAAAAAAAACAAAAATTGTAAAAGATAAAAATAAAAAACCAAAAACTTGGTTTTTTGAATTTTTCACATAAATTTTGAGGTTATGTGAAAAAAGTGTGAATACAAAAGTTTTAGATCTTTTTATTACCTACAACTTTGCCATTTGACTTTTTTCGATAGGACTTTTAGTTTTGCCAGAAATCGAGAAAAACCGTTTTTTACCCTTAAAAACTCACCCCCATCCCCTTCCCGATCTCAGATCGCCCGTAAATTATTTTTCCTTTTATTTTTATAATATTCCTCTCCTTTTCTAATGGGTTTCATCCTACTATTATTTTTTTTGGTTTTAAAAATTATCGACCCTGGTCTATTATCCCAATTTATTTGCGGTCGGGGTAGGAGAATGAGGAATAAAATTGTATGGCAAAACCAACTAAGTTATAGTTGGTGAGTAACAATTTAAATTTCAAATCTCACGATCTAACAAGCATGTAGTAACCCACGTATCCGCGATGGACGCAACATCACGCATCTCTAACAAAGGACAAGATAACCTGTTTATTTACATCGCCTGTAAGAAAAGGCTCGATTGTATGTAAAACATGCGATGTAAACGGGCCATAAACTTTATTATAACGAGCCCAACCGAATACCCCGCGCACCAATTTATACAGTTGCCCAAATCGAACGATTTTTATCTCGATTCTTAATTTTACACTTAAATATCGACACGTTTTAATTACACGAGGAGATTAGCGTTTTGGGATACTTATGCCATTTAATATTTTGAAATACAAATCGGTTTACCGTTTCGTTTTTTTTTTTGGAATCGTAAAGTTAATTTGAAAATCGTGCGTTTTGAGCAACAGTAGTAACACTGCTTTGGTAGATGAACAATAGCATTCGCACGAAACAGGTAGCATGTTGCATGCAAAATCTAATTAGTTATTCTACCATGTTTAATCAATTGGATTGGTATTAATTTATTACGCAATGATTCACACCTGAGACAGTCTGGCATGAGAAAATCCCATAGACTTCTTGAAGCTACGTTTCTGAAATATGTATGTATAGGTAGGTATAGTGCTGCATGGAACTTTTATATCATAATCGGTACTAGCGCCACCGCCGCCGGCGCCGTCTTGTTTTTTCAGTGATATTGCCATAGACAATTTCACAAATCTTTACCAAGAGATTCCTCCTGTCAACGTCATTCAAGCGCCAACAAAAACATGCAGCATATTGTTTTCGTAATCAGTTCTAAATTCAAATTTTTCTATCCATCAGTAGGAAAAGCTTGACTTATCGGTTATTATTAGTAGCTTGAGGCTGCATCACACCAGCGGAGAGCAGGGGTCTACCACCATCAACATATTGTGGAACAGAGACAGAGCTAGACGCCCTGCATAACAACAACTCTTTCCCACACTGCAGTAAGACTAAAATAATACTGTGATGGTATGCCCCAGACCATAGAGTAATCCACTTACTGTGAGGTTCTATTACAATGGAGTGTAAAACTGAAATGGTGTAGCGAGCGTAAAGGGCGATGGGCATGACGAATGGTGATACGAGCTGGGTATTTACGAGGCAGATTTATTAATTTTAAACGCTTCGGTGTGCCTCCGTCAAGCTGTATGATTAGAAGTTAGAAGGTGCTAGATTTTGCAGTTAGGTAGCTTTTGAGTAGGAAAACATAGAATGGGTAAAAAAGGTAACGAGCTTTTTGTTAATAGAGAATAAAATCAGTGGACAATCTAGTATTTTTTATTAAAACTATTACTTAAATGGCCATGCACTATGCAGATATTTCTTTCCCGGATCTCTGACTTACCTATTTGATTCAGTATACCTTTAATTAGACGAAGTTCAATAACTAACTATAGAAAGAAGTCTTGCTTAGATGCGATCGTTCTACTGAATATTTAAGTACTTTTGATTAACTTTAATGAATGTTTAACGACCACACAAGGAAATAACCAAGATATCTTGATTGTTATCTGGAAATCAATCCAATCTCATTTGGGCATCGCATTGCAACAGAGCAGGTGAAGATTTCATCCAAATTCTTAAATTCGAACTTTATCGAGAGATGTGAATCAATCACTTATTTCACACTAGCTGATGCCCGCGGCTTCGCCCGCGTGAATGTCGGTAAAATTATATACTAAAACCTTCCTCTTGTATCACTCTATCTATTAAAAAAACCGCTTCAAAACCCGTGGCGTAGTTTTAAAAATTTACGCATACATAGGGACGGACGGACAGACAGCGACAGCGACTTTGTTTTATTCAAAGTCAGTAACTTTAAGGAATCGCCATAGGGCCAGCTAGTTTACTAGTAAACCATCATCTACGTAGCCTTTTCTAAACTATGTTGGAGTCGAGTTCCAGTCAACCAAATACAGCTGAATACCAGTATTTTACATGGAGCGACTGCCTACCTTACCTCCACCTCGCTAACCAAGTTAGCACTAGGTAATACGATACCCCTCGGTAACCTGTAACCACTACCTTTGGTTTACAAGTTGCAGACTTATTCGCTGCCAACTGTCTCAATTATAACGATGTCAGGGAAATACTAGTCACGATTTCACGAATGCATTTCGGTTTTGTTGGTTTGTTTAGTATTGCTTGATCAATTCTCTTAGAGTACTGCAGGTGCCTTTATAAATACTTTTTCTTTCTTTCTATCTTTATATAACGCTAGTTAATCCTGTTTCTATTATTTCATCAAGCTTAATTCAGCTTATTTTGTCCCACACCATCATCAACATCTGCCTAGCTTTTTTCTACAAAGGTTGGAGATTAGAGTTTCCTTCCAGTCTAACCGAGATCATTCGTACACTAACCAGTAGCCACACTAACTACCTGAGGCATAAACAAACCAAACGAAACTCGAAGATCTAGAAGCTTACAGATAAAAAACATGCCTTCCTTTTATGTCATTACATTAACAACAAATCCCTTATTTTTATTCCATTACATTACGCTCATTACTTCTTTACATAAGTGTAAACGGTTATTTTACACCGATGGCAGCCCGTAAGCTATACACTGGGTGTGTACATGCCAAGTCTCGATAACGGCTCATGTAAGTCCTAGACATGTGTAATGCTTGACTGGCGAGCACTGTGACCAGTCAGATCGTATCGTGTCCGTCTGTACGTAATTACGTTCGCTATTGCCGTGTTTTGGTACTAATGTGTTTTTGTGTTATGGACTTTCTTGACGTAGGTATATTTATGCGCTGGATACGAAGACTGGTCATAAGGCGACACTTGGGAAAGGCCTATGTCCAGCTGTGGACGTCTTTCGGCTTAAATGACGGCGATGATGACGATATTTTTGAATGATTTGGTGATGTTACTAAATCATGGAAATTTTAATTTGAGGTACCTAGAGACGAGTTCTGGGGTGAACTTTGTCCAAAGGAACGACAATAAAATGCATGCTTGGGTGGCATTTATTTTCTAAACTATGACAAGTTTAAATGTTATTTATACCTCGACACGCTTAGAAGAAGGAAGTTCTTTTATGTTGCTTAGCAAATAAATAAATAAATTTTCATGAATTTTCATTTAGAACCATTGTTTTTCTAATTATATTTCTCGTGTAACGTGGGTGCACTAAACATAAATCTCACAGACACCCAACTATTGCATTACATATTAGCAGTAAACCTAATATTTCCTAATAAACCTACGAACATTCCCACATACGCTCTTAAGATACCATCTACAGTTGCCACACATACTTAACGCTGCCATTAAAAAGCACACCTACTAAAAACGACTCGATAATCATTATAATAGTTCGTTGTAGTTGGAAAGTGATAAACAACGATAACAATCATCGCAGGCGGCTAGTTTCAACTTTGAAGTTCCGAACTCTATTTTGCATCTCCGTGGCGGCACGTCAAAGGAGTAATCATGCCCTCCGTGCTCCGTCCGATAGTGAGGAGGGACCTATCCACGCAGGCTGTGGGCGGTAAAATGTTGCTTGTTGACTCTCACAACTGATTTGGTAGTATAATCAGTTAGTTGATTTTAAACTGGGTGTCGTTTTGAAATTCTGATCGGGAGATTTGGATGCTGATATATTTTTAGTGGCCTTTGATGTTGTTGTTGAGTATATTTTTGTAATTTTGCTGTTTTCTTTGATAGTAAGTCAGTGGATGTAAATAAAGCCGAATATTTCAAAGAATTTATTGTGAATCAGAAAAAAAAAGAAAATTGAATTGATCAGTAGAAGAAATAACTTTGAGCAGAGGCAATATTTTTGTAACCAATGAAGTTGTGGCCAGAGTATGACGTACCTAATTAATTAAGAAGATCAAAAAGAAATCAGAATGTCACGTTCTTTTTCTATAAGAAATATAATATATTTGATCAATCATAGCGATATTTTCACATCATACTTCAAAGGTTGCTTTGACACTGGTGGAAAAATACAAACAGCCAGAAGACCACACACACACACACATAATTATGCCCTTTGAAATTTAATATTTTTGATCATACATTAAATACTGATGAGGACTTATTCTATTTACGCAATGTCTGATCTTTGTGATTGAACAGTCTACGAAAATAGACAAATTGACGATTTTTCTAATTTACCACTAGTGAAAATAAAAATAAATTTAATAAACAAAAGAATACATAGCACGAAAAAATACTTATGAAATATAAATCAAAAGTCCAATCAAATTACCGAGCGCCATATTAACGTAACGATACAGCCGTACATTTTTTACGGTAACACGTTCGGTGGTATCTCAACGAGGTGTGTCGTAATAACTTTGGACACGATCGACGGCTCGCCGCGTTAGCGCCGACACAAACACCAACAATGTTTACCGAGCGATAGACTACGTTTTTTTTTCATCGCCTAATTGGTCGCTGGAAAACGGACATCGTAATGAGGTGTTCGGAAAACCTGTATCGAGAAAAAGTTCGTGATTCCTTTTTGTTTTGAAGATTGGTACTTTACAATATTGGTGAGATGTTTTGGTTCTGGCGGGCAAAATTGAGGTTCTTAAAAACACTTGATATTTTTTGAACTACTTACTTGATGAGACAAAAATCACTTTTTAATTATGTGCAGCTTGAAGATTGAATATTTTGCGATTAGATTAATTGATGTCACCTGAAGCCCTTGGGCTCCAAACCTCATAAACAAGTTCGGTTATTGTCTTGGTTCATCGTTACATTTTATTTTCGCTTATGACTGAAAATTTATTCTATTAAAAACTTCTTGGCAAGCAGAGTTCTAGTCAAAGCTTAGAGATGTTCAAGACCTACTTTTAAAAAGATAAAAAGCTTGTCAGTCTAATCTAAGTAGTCACATCACTACATCTCAAAATAAATCTCGCAACAGTGATGTACCCGTTTATTTCAAATTCCTTTCTTTAAAAGACCTTTACCCTTTCAAGTGCTGTTAAACTTTAATGTTCGCTTTTCAAATTTTGACAGACAGCTCGTTGTGAGTCTGAGTTTTTTCAAAATGGCTGCCGAGAGTTAATCACTTTGATAAATAAACTGATAAAAGGATTTATTTTGGTAACAGCTTTTTGAAACAAAGTAAGCGGGTTTTAGTTTTAGATTAAAAGTTGTTTTAACTGACAGTAGATCTAAAACTAAGATTATATCTGGTTTATTATGGCATTTTAATGTTTATAACTCGAAGCGAAAAAACCTTTTTAGATTTAAATTTTTGATTTTATAAATGTTAATGACATTGTTTTTAAGCACAGTTGTGTACACTGTAAACAGAAATGTTCATAGTTATCCATATTTACAAACAATTGTAATTGCCATAGAAATAAGAATTTTTCACAGATTTAATGCGTTGATGTCTTTTGTAAGGAAGGACCTCACGCGTAACCGGAAAAACGACAAACTTAAGTAAAATAATTAATTTTCAACTGTAACAGTAAACAACACGGTCCTAGTAATATTTAACATTCTAACGACCAAAATTTAATGAGGTTGCCTACCTAAGTCGTATTTATCTAATAAGAATCTACTAAAAAACATGATTAGTGTTATGCCTATAATAACATGTCCCACGGAGACGGCTAGCTAATAATTATGAAACGATAGCATCTCATAAAAATGCGCTTGTAACATACTTTATAGTAACGATTAGCTCTGCGCAACGAAAAACCAATTTAAATAAATTTCAAAAAGGCATTTATGAGAAAACCCCATAGCGAGCCTCCACACCAATCTAATTTAAACCCTCCTGTTTGACTGAAAGGTTTATATCGGAAAAACGACAAAAAACCTGCGCCTGAGTCATTCTCGTTAGTCAGACGAGTTGCCGCGGTACCTGTCTCGTAAGTGGCGATGTTTGTTTATTTAAAATCACACCTTAACTAAATAAAAATAGGTTGCATAATTCAATGTGTAATTATGGTGGTTACGACATTTTTCAGTGAGTGAGTCCGTCTCGTTAGTAAGCTTATTGTTACCGGTGTGACTTCCGTCCTTGTCTGGCGTGGGTGTTTGGGTGCGGGTGGGTGCTGCTCTCTCTTTCTAATCGTTACGGCAAGGTCGGCTCGTTAAAAGCTCTTAACGAGAAGCGAAGGAAAAGCACGAGCCTTTCTGTGGTTCTCAAAGTTTTATTTATTGTTTTTTTAGTTGTAGGTATTGTTTGGTAAACATTATTTATTTTACAAGTTATTAAAAGTGAAATTGAATTGACTTACCAACTGAAATGGTTATTCAAATCACAGCATAGTTTTGACACCTGCGTGAAATTCCTACACAGCAAATTATTTAAACTAAATATTTCTTACAAATTCGGCCTTATTTCGTGGTTTTTCTCATGATGATTCTTACTTATTTTACCTAATTATTATGCCTTGTGGCTTTGACTGTTGTAGTTTCGCTTCCTTTTTTTTACTGACATTCAAAATTGCCTGTAATGTTCTAATTGAAATAAATGCTTAGAGTTTGAGTTTTCTCATTGGTAATTCTAAATAAACTTATTGAAACTTAAGATAAAAATTCCAAAACTTACATTTAACCCCTGAACTTTGACGACCACAGTCGGAGGCTCGCTCGGCATGTTCCGCGCGTGTCCCGTTCACACCTCACTCGTGCGCATCTCCCTGTCCCGCTCTATCACGGCGCTATCTCGCTCATGTACTGACACCATCCCGTCACGCCACTCAGGATAATCGCCTGAAGAAAACACCTTTACGTTTATCTTCGAGTAAGTTCCGAGTTGCAATCAATTTAAATTCTTTATACATTTTAATGTCTTTTAACTTTGTTTTGAAGCTTTTGAGAACATCAGCTGATTTTGTTAGCTGTTTTATACAAGACTCACTTTTGCCCGCGGTTTTGTCGGAATTTTCGCCAGGATGTTTTAAATATAGACACTGACACTTGGGGATAATGTGGCTTGCCATTAGTAAAAAAAAATCGGAATCTTATCAGTAGTTTCGTAGATTATATACCCTCTACTTCCAAACATAGAGATATAAAAACGTTACCTACATACATACTAATATGTATATTAAAGTTTTTTGTTAAGGTTCTTAATGAGCTTCCTGTACTAGTTTGACAAGATTTAATTAGTAGCCTGTCTTGTTATAACTTTTTTATTGCTTTTACATAATTATTATAATTTATTGAGCGTGTGGCTTCACAAAAAGGATGTAGCATTGTAGGTACCTAAAGCCTATGAGAGTTTACAACGGGAAAATAAATTAAGGTTTTGAAGAAGTAAGTTTAAAATTGGAATAAGACTTGAAATGTGGCCAATAAATTGTATCAGCACGTTTACAGTTAGTATAAAATGCTTATTTACAACATTTCGATAATTTACACTTGAAAAATATTGTTATATCCTGTGAAACACTTTAAAAGTGGCTACAGTAACGTTCTTGTTTATTATAGTGAAGGCAACGCTCCTGGGCCGTCCAGGTCAGAAATAAGAGAAAAAAAGTGGTATTTCTGTAGAAAACGACTCGACCGATTGCCTCGTTGAGGCTTCAATCGATACCTTATTCGACCAACTTCGTATTTGTATCGATTCTTATAACGTATAAACCGATTTTATACCGCACGTACTTATTTCGAAAATTCGCTTGACACATAAAAATACTTTTGTAGAATACCGGCTTATTATCGAGTTATATTTTGAATGTGTTGTTGTATGGCTTTTTATTTTATACGTGCATGGTTTGAGAATATTATCACAGTATGTGGTGTGACAGGTAGAAATATGAATTACTAGTTTGTGCTCGCGGCTTTACCTGCGTTTTGATCGGAAAATATCCCACAAGAACTTATTACCGAGATTAAAAGTATCTTCCAGTAGTCTCTGGTCTTCTGGTGTTAAATTCCATAACGATACTTTCTTGACGCCAGCACATCGAGCTACTACAATATGTAAAATATCTATAATAGATTTTCAACTTTATAACTACAGTATTTAAGGTTCAAGGTTAGTGGGAAAATTTTATAGTTTCAGGTAACATGATGTGTCTGTACATTAGGCCACTCACCTTTACGCAAAAGCACACGTTCGGCTTACCTTTTACTGCACTAAAGCTTTTCTATGTGACTATTTACTTGCGAAGGAATTAATATTCAACAGCTAAGTCAATGCCTGCTTAAAGCCACACGATTTTACATAGGTCGATACGGGAAAATATTTCAAGTTGAGTTCGATTTACAATGCTGCATTGGTGCTTTGGCGCTTGAATAATTACGTTGACAGGAGGTTGCTGTTGGTGAAAAATTTGTAGTCGCTCTACCATAAAGAGCTAAAGGACATTGTCTTATTAATTTAACTAATGGACTGTCTCGTTGATCTAGTGGTCCAATGCAACTGCTGAGTCTAAGATGCTGGGTTTGATTCCCAAGTCGGCCAGTGTTATTGGGTTTTTCCATCAGGAATTTCTCAGTAACAGCCAGGAGTCTGGGTTTTGTGCCCGGTTAATGGCTATAGGCTCGCCCCCTATTACATGGGACTTAAACATAACTGCTACACGCGGACGTATGACACTAGACATAGACAGAACTATTTGTTACAAAGCAGATTTACGAGTTTCTACGTTTTTTACCGACTTCAAAAAAGGAGGAGGTTCTATGTTCGTGTGTATGTATTTTTTTTTTTTTTTTATGTATGTTACCTGATTTCTCCTCCATTTGTGAACCGATTCTCAAAATTCTTTTTTATTTGAAAGAGTATACTCCTGAGGTGGTCCCATTTAAATTTGGTGAAGATCTGATCCTGATCTTCGGAGATCTACAATAGAACTCTTCAAGAAGTCGGTTAAAAATAGACGGCAAATCTGTCGTGATTGCTGCAATCGCTTGGATGTTTATTGTTTATACAACATCATGATGTAACATCACGCCTGTATGCTCTGACGAGGTACGCAGATGTGTACAGGACGCCCAGATTTCAAGAGTTAGGTATGTTAAGTTCCATTTCATTGCGGATAAGCCTATTACCGTGACATGTATTGTTAACAACGTAAAATTAATGAATATCAAATATTTGTAAAGGATATTACAACTAAAAATGGAAAAATAAAAAAACTTTTTTGCAAAAAATAAAACCGACTTCAAAAACACAAAAAAGTGAAAAATAACTTTAGCTTCTGAAGTCGGTGACAAAAAAACTGAATAAAACAAACAAAAGTCACCGACTTCAGAAGCTAAAGTTATTTTTCACTTTTTTGTGTTTTTGAAGTCGGTTTTATTTTTTGCAAAAAAGTTTTTTTAAGGTTGCAGTACACTGGCAGAACTACACGTACGCTCAATTGTCTATGAAAATTGTAAAAAACCAAGATGGCAGCGTTACTAACGTTTCAGGCCAAGTGCCTAAAGAATCACGCCGTACCACACTTACATGTTTGTTATGGTCGAACCACGACCCGATGAGTAGACGAACAACAGCCATTATAACAATTTAGTAAATTACATCGTGTCGACGGACCGATCAGTCAAAGAGTTAATCACCGTGCCGAAAAACTATTCGGTGGAATTAAGCGGTGCGCACACGGCGGAGATTGTTTAGAAACTTGCGTAGGCGCTACAGCTTGGATCGACATACATAATATCACGCTTATAATCCTTGTAGGATTATGCTGAGGTGTACCCAATAGTACACTGTGGGTATACACAAATTTCGCCAGTTAAAATCCCATGTAATAGGGGCGAGCCTATTGCCATCAACTGGGCACACAACCAGCCACAGACATCGTGGCCTAGTAGGATTTTCCTAATGGAAAAAATAAATTTTCCCGACCAGGAAATCGAAACCAGGACCTCGTGCGCAGCAGTCGCGCTTGCAACCACTAGCTAGACCAACGAGGCAGTGATTTGATCGACAGTTAAGGGAATTAATTGTTCGACAAATTAACAGACTTTGAATCCTAGTTGTGTTACCCTAGTCATTTCATACGATTTTCAGCTTTATCGCTAAAGTACTAGGTTGATTGAAAAATTTACAGTTTCGGGTAATTTGATGTGCTCTCGTGTGTTATGTACCTCTGTTACTGACTGGCCTCCTTACAACTCCCAGATTACTAACTACGTGAGACAATTTTGGATTCCACACGTCATAGATGAATCAGAAACATTTCAAGTGATAATAAATGGACTGCAAAGAGCATCTGTCGAAATAGTTCGCGATGTAAAGTCACTTCAGTGTAATTTATGATGTTAGAACACAGTGATGAATGAGGTCTACTGTGCGAATGCTAGGATCATATTTCTGTCCTACATAACAGTATGAGCAACTGTATTTACATATACTTATATTTTATGCGAAAGTAACTGCCTGTCTGTTACATTTCATGTTTGAAGCACTGAAGCCATCGTTGTTATTTTGGATGGGTTTAGGCAAATCGCAATTGATTTGAGAGACAGAGAAGAGAGTGAACAAAATTGCACAGAATTACAGAAAAGATTATACTTATTACGTAGACTATTTTCATTCTGAAAAATACACGAAGATCTCAGACGCAGATGAAGTCGCGGGCAACAGTTAGAAGGTGTTCTCAGACTCGTTGACTTGGACTCTGGAAAGTTCTCAAACCGAAGGAGTTACTAAAGTTAAATAAGTTCTATTTGAACACCTATTTCAAAGCAGCACGCGCATACGCAGGCTAACAGCCCACGTGTAATCGGCTTTAGTGTGCCGTAATAGTTTCCAACGAGATGTGTACGCGCAGGGCATTAAAAAGCTCTTTGAAAATCTCCGTCCATGCCACAATAAAACCAGCCCAGTCATCCACCGGCACATAGAATGGTCTGTCATTCAATTCGGGAAGTTAAAAGCTTAAATCTTGTATTCTTGTTAATATAGATGATTTTACGAAAGCACCTGAAGTGCTTGACAGTGCCCTCGTTAAATAACCTTTGATTGGAATTGAAATTGCTTTCCAAACGCTATTTAAAGAATTAAGCAATTTGGTTGTTAGAGAGGTTGATTTGAATGCTTTGTGTTCCGTAAATAATGATAATCGAATTAAGCGTGGAAATATAAAAGTTTTATTGTTTTTCATAAACGCTTCCATTTTGTAGCCACGAATAATTTAATTCATTAAAATTGTTTTCTAAGACTGGTTGCGTAAACAAATAATTTATTTGCCGTATCAATCATCTCTCATGTTGTTTCTTTATAATTTAGTTATTCGGTAATTATGTTCGCTTCCTTGATGGCTGATTAACAGCGGATATCCTGCTGTCAACGACTTTATTTGTCAACATTTTGGCGACCTGTTTGAAGTCCGCCATAATTAATGACAAATTAAAATAATCTGAAAGTTTAAATTAATTGGTGTTTGAAAGCTGTGTTCGCTAATGAAAGTTTTAAAAATTGTGTCGCGTGGTTTTTACGACGGGCTATTTCGAATAAATAGGCCGTTAAGAAAATTCATGATGGCGGCATCTTGGTGGCTTTTTTTTAAATCTCTAATTGCTTGGTTTTCCTTCTGGCTTGCACCTCATTACGTGTTTCTTGACAAGTCCATGTATCATGTTAGAAAATTAGTTATTTTATGAGCGAACAGCTGGGATCACAATGTGTCCATATCATTGCAGGTAGCACTATCAATCTTCAATGTAATTATAAGCTGAAGGCTTGTTAAGAAAATTGTTCAGCACCGACCGCTATAACTTGATGATTGCTAACCTTAATTATTTGCTGTAAAACATGATTGAAAAAGTAATTGTTTAGTGGAGTAGCTGATTGGATTCTTAGGCTAATAAACAGCTCTTTCACAATAGAATGATCGTGGTCGATCATAGAGTAGAATACTCATACCACAAAGTATACTTATAGTTTGTATTATTAACTTTTAGGTACACCTTTATTTGGCGCTATCTGTCATGTCAGGTGGATTTTTCAATTGTTTTTTAACCGTTCCTTGCATTGCTTCAGAATAACTATACAGCCTTTGTCTTTACCCATAATGTTAAAAACCAAAGAGTTTCCTTCAAAACAAAAGATATCGCAGTATAACGAGCTTGCTGGCTGCTTACTATTCCGTGCATAGAGTATAGAGGCTGGTCGCCAATCACCGCGAGTTTTAAAAGAAAGAAAATGTAAATACGTATGTTTTGTATGCGCAGAGCCTGTTTCGTTAACCGTGCTCAGTGCCCATTATGTAAATATTAGGCTGTCACGAGAAGACATGGAACATACGAGTTACAGACAGCTTTTGTTACTACAGATTGGATAAGGTAAAGTGCATCGTTGATGCAGATCCGGTATGGCAGTATGGCAATTTAGATTTATGTTGGTCATTCAGCAATTTTCTTATAGGTACAGGAAAGGTAGCGTACTAGTAGGCTAACAAGGTGTATTCAAGTGTATGGACCTCTTTGACTACGCTAAAAGAGTGATAGTCAAAAGAAGGTTTAGCTTTGACATCGTAAATCCCAAAGGCTGTAAATCCAATTGCAATGGCGACTGGCACTACACGAGCAGCTTCTCAAGCAACATCACGTCTTGACTATCCTCAAGAATCTTTATTACCTGAAGGTAGTACCCTCATTTCGCCAGATGTGTTTATGATCTTTATAGTAGAGGACCAGCTCATCCCTTCAATTTTGGGGTTCGTTCATGAGCTTTTTCGGAAAGTATGCCACCAACCGCCAACCGATTTGTAAATCGAAACGAGCGATTTCCAAATTAGTTCTGTTTAACCGCTTGCCTAGAAACACAGGGTGTGTTACGTACACCGTACAGGCACACCATCTCACACAAATTATAATTGACACCGACAACATCCGCTTACATCGAGAAGGCAATGTCGACTTGCTAGAACAAGACCAAGAGTACTTATTATGCTAACAAGAAATTATGCCCCCGTTCTCTTGTAGGGCGTGTTTGCAATTTGCCATCGTAAAACAAACTTAATTAACTGACACAGCCATAAAAGACTTGTCATGTTGTCGTTGCCTAACAAGACATACGACTGGTTAGCCGCCATCTTGGATCGCGAGCAATCAATCAATATTTATAAGATCACAAGAATTGTACAGAAGGAAATGGTTATAAGTAATAACACCTTGCGTATTTGTTGTATGACTTGTATGGGTGACGGGTGTGGTTGCTAGAATTACAACGTTTTAATGGTGTTCTAGGAATATTAGCGGGAATTAATTTGTAGTTCTATCTACCATCATGGGAGAAAAGTCTAATCTATGCTTTAATTTATGTATAGAAGTTTTGCATATAGACGTTTTGCAAACGTTTCGAGATGATTAAAAGTGTGATACTCCATGTAATCAAATTTATACTTACCTCTATGTAATACCGACTAAAGTGACCCAAAAAGTCAACGTATTTAGTTGACTTTTTAATTAGCTACCTAATGAATGTAGGTATAAACTCGGGAAACAAATTAAACCTAAGTAAGTAATCGCACTAATTATCACAAATATCACGCTTTACACCCGTGCCATTACTGACAGGGGAATCAATTCATATTTAATTCCATTTGGCAACGGCTAACTACATGCCAATTTACATGAGCACATGCAATAATAAACCTGTAACACTGAAAAATAAAGTTTAAACTTGTGTAACATTAATATTCCCTTATTTGAATTCCCAGCACGTCGTATAAAGTGTTCCATCATTTATTTTCCTTTCGAAAAACATCAATCATATGCGATCTCAACACTTGATCGAATATCCATTCCACCTCATGACACGACCAGTGCAATTAGACCTCTGGGAGGTCATTAATCTCCTTCACTGACACCCAGTTATCCGTTCAAGGAAGGTCCAAGTAAACTTGTCAGATGGTTATGGTGGTGCGTTCAACTCTGGCGGCCATATTTAGCCACCTGCTGTGAACTTGTTTGCCATTTTAGGCAGTTGAGTATGGAGTTCAAAGGTTTCTCATATGTTGGGAATTAGAACTGGTAGGGACCTTATGTAGAGGACATAAGTTTCAGGACATAAGTAGGTTCTTTATTTAACGTTAGAGCTTCCATGTAAGGGGTAACGTAACGATGCACATTCTCAGACTAAGTATAACTAGAAGATAATATTGTGTTCCACCAAAACAGTCAGTTTCAGAAATAGCTTTCCATTTTAGAGACGCGTCTTGCATAACTTCAGGAACCTAACGGTGTTTACGTCAGCAGCTCGTATTTATCCTTATAAATAGGCTCATAATACATTTGAATCTCATTAATATCATACACATATCTCTGTCAGAGGCGCAACAGAAATAGTGCATCCTGTTTCGTGTGCGAGCGTCGAGAAGCGCTGCGCCCGAGTGTCGAGCCGAGCTCGAATCGGACGGATAATCGATTTTACGAGCTCCCGAAATAAACCGAGTCCCTTCGGCACAACATGCATCATCGACGGTCACATTTTGCAGCTTGTGTTGTTCTTTTACTGAAGGGAAACGTATGACTCGACGGCAGACGTCCATATGTTGTTAAAGAAACAAGCGAACTGATTCTAAATTTGAAGTTTGTTTCGAATTTTCTGCTATTAATCATAAATTTACTTTAGCTATATGACATCACTATTTAACCAGTTCTTGTAATCAAGAATTCGATCAACATATCGGACCTCGTACGCCTTTTATGACCAAGTGATCTGGCTATACAAGTATAGTAATAGGCTAACCTTACGTGGGCGAGTCCATTTACGGAACGCAATTTAAAGTCAAAATAGGGACACACAATTTGAATACTACCCGAATGATAGAAAACGGTATTGTAGCAGAATAGCGTCCCGGGTAAGGTAATAAATGGGTCCGTTCACCCAAATAGTAGTGTGGGTGTTGTTTTGTTGTTACGAGCGGGTTAACGAGCGCCGGCGCACTGCCATGCGCTTGCGCCGAAAGCTTCATCAGTATGTCTTCCCTAACAGAAACGCTATCACAAACAGAAACGTGTAAACGATTCCATAAGAATTACGTTTTCGGTATTCTGTTCCGGATCATCATAAATACAAAAAGTATCTTTAGAAGCGATTCGAGTTATAGCTGGTGTTTAGGGAGTTTGGACCTGAGGATTGAGAAAAGCAATGATTACGGCCTTTTTTTGCACGAAAGCTTTTTGAAAGAGCTCGATGTCTTGAAATAATGGAATCACTAGTCTGCGGAAAATGCTAGGGAGATATCACATTGTCCCAATTAGAATGTAAATGTTACATTCTAATTAAAAAAAATTAGACACACTACTTGGTTCTTATATTCCTGAGATATTCTCATATATCGACGTATCGGATGCATTGTCTCACCTACCTGAAAATATCAACTTATATTTTGTAAACACGAAGCCGACGACCGACGCTCCGTCTTAGTTTTTGTAGCTTATTCTCTATGTATTTGACGTAGGTGTACTTGTAGCACCGGCGAGGGCACCGAGGTGGCTCGGTGCAAGCCCACTGACATATGTCATGTTGACATTTACGACTACCCGACATTTTGAAATAAGAATACAAATGTAATGACCACATGTGTGGCCTCGTAAACAAGCCAGAGCGTGTTGTACACCCCAGAAAGGTATTAACCAAAGTATTAAATATCCCATTACTAATGATTTTATGAAGAAACGGTTGTTTTACTTCACAGTGGATTTGTACTATCTGTATATCCCTGTTGCACTGGCTGCATTTTCAACACAGCTACAATGTAGGTAGGTTTTACTTGTAAAACAATTTTTTTTTGTCGACTTTTATTTGTATCTAGGAAAAATATCGTCGACCGTAGGTTCAATTGAGGTAAGGGACAAAATACGATTTTTCAGGAGAGGCCGACAAAGTTTTTTTTCGGACTAAATCGCCCATAACTTTTTTTCTTATTAACCTTTTTCGGGTCTGATTTCACACATAATCTTGTATTTTAGTGCTCTATCTACACGTGTAACATTTATTTAAATAAATTAGCTATTCAAGAAAATAGATGTCCCTTACAACAACGTATTTTGTTAGTAATGTCCCTTACTGACCAAGTATCTTGTAGTCTCGTCCCTTACATTAAATTGACCTCTGCGTTGGATTCAATTTATTAATGAAAAAATAGTGTAAAGCACTTGTTGAAAAAAATTATGAAAAAAATACAGTGTAAAGAGATTTTTGACATAAAAAGAAGTACACACTTTTGACATACGGATATCATAAATTTGGAAATCGTTATTATTGTTACAAGAAATCATTTAAGAGACATGAAAATGTATTAGAACCGTGTGTCTGTTTTTTGTGTGTTGCTTACATAGTACAATGAAATGAAATGTTTGTACATTGTAATAGCTAATTTGTATAGATTTAATAAAACAATTTATATTTCATTTAATATGTTTATTGTAATCAAATTATTAAAAGAAATGGAATTTTACCTATAATTACTTTGAATTTTTATTCAAATAAAAAAGTAGCTGCAAATAATCCTTATAGAGCCTCTAAGGCATTGTTAATCAAATTAAAATAATCAATTTTACTTACTACCGCTTTACCGCTTAATCAGCCTTCAACATCATCTTCCTGCCCTTATCCCATTCTATTTGGGGTAAACGGCGCAACACGTTTTCTTCTTCCATTCTTCCCTGTTACACGTCAAGGTGGCATTTATTCCTTTCTCATTCATATCATTCCTCACACAATCCATCCATCTTTTTTTTGGCCTTCCTCTCCCTCTCCATCCATCAATATTTATATCCATCACTTTTTTAGTCACATGCGTTTCATCCCTCCTCATTACATGACCATACCAAGATAAACGACTTCCTTTCAATTTTTCTGTAACAGGTGCTACTTTCAAACTTCCTCTAATATACTCATTCCTCACTTTATCCATTACACACACATCCATCTCAACATTCTCATCTCCGCTACATGCAATCGTTTTTCATCCATCTTTTTCAAAGCCCAGCACTCTGATCCATACAGTACGACAGGTCTAATCACGGACTTGTATATTTTCCCCTTTAACTTGAGAGGCATCCGTGGGTCGCAAGTTGTTCCAGTGACCTGTCGCCATTTCATCCATCCTGAGTTGATCCGTTGCGTTACGTCCCGGTCTACTTCACCATCCCCTTGGACAAGCAACCCGAGGTACCGGAAGTTGGAGCAGATCGGTATGGGAGTTCCGGCAAGAGTTATAGGCACAGGACTAGAGAGACCGCCGGAATCGAAAAACAGGTATTCAGTTTTGGTTCTGCTCAATTTCAGGCCAACACTCTCCAGTCTTTGCCACCACACCTCCAATCTGCTCTGGACCTCTGGGCCGCTCTCGGCAACCGGCACAATGTCATCGGCAAACAGCATACACCAGGGTGCCTCTTCCTGGATATCTGACGTGAGAGCGTTTATTATCATCAGGAAGAGGTAAGGGCTGAGGGCCGACCCTTGGTGCAAGCCGACAGCCACATTGAAGCTGCCGGTAGTGCCCGCTGTAGACCGTACTTGCGTACTGCATCGACTGTACATCGCACGGATCAACTGCACATACTTCCCTGGCACACCTTTCTCCTTAAGGGCCCACCACAGAACCTCACGTGGTACTCGGTCGTATGCCTTTTCGAGGTCGACGAACACCATGTGCAAGTTTTTATGTGCACTTTTGTATTTCTCGCACAACTGGCGGATAGCAAAAATGGCATCCGTCGTTCCCCGACCAGGCATAAAATCGAATTGGTTCTGTGAAATTTCGCTCTCTTCTTTCAGTCGCCTTTCAATAACTTTCTCCCAAGCTTTCATACTATGTGACATTAGCTTTAATCAGCCTTCAACATGAGATCAAATTTCTGTCTGCGTCGAAGCAATTGGTTTAAATGGTTTTGTTTTTCCATTTTTACCACTGTTTTTGTCAAAAACCGTGCACAATCCCGACCAAACGACAGATGAACTCGCACTGATAGCGACTTTTTTGATGCCTGCGCGCTGCTTTCGCATTGGTATCATCCTCTCTTTCGCACAAAGAAAGACGTTGTGAGATAGAAAAGGATGGTAATAGTGCAAGTACGTGCTATCTTGTGTTATGAAGTTAGAAGTGTGTGTAAATAAAGGTAACAGGGATAAACAATTCAATACTCATCAGCAAATTAGTGTAACGGACACCGAACATAAAAATAATTCGATTCAAATTGGTGTAACGTTGACACTGCTTAAAGTATGACAATGCAAATTGAGGTAAGGGACAACTATGTCAAAACTCGTGCAATCCATTTAAAGTATGGATGATATTAATTTTTTTAGATAACAAAGACATTAGTGTAAGGCCAGTTTTATTATTGTTTCGACAAAAATAAACCATGTAATGGTAATTCGTTGATTGGGAAGACCCTTACCTTATTTCAAGTGGATTGGCGGCAATAATTACATCATTTCAAGTTCCTATATTGCATAGTTTTTCAGATACATTGTTATTATGGGGCTGATTCGAAATTTGGATCCAAAAATCATTAGGGTAAGGGACATTTTTCTTAAGCTAGAATTTTTTCATATACACCATTCGATAGAGCGAAAAATTCTGAACAAAACTGTATACTTAACTCATTTTGGGTATTTTGTCCCTTACCTCAATTGAACCTACGGTCGACGATATATTGAGCCAGATAATATTATAAGTTCTCTGCGTTCTTTAATCTTGATGCGATGATAAAGTTTATTACTACCCATCTCCGTGTTTCACAGAAATCAAGTGCCACTTACAAAATGTAATAATGTTTTTCGTCTTTAAACATACAGTTACGTGTTAATAATATTGACTTACGGCCACTATAATTATGTAGTAGATACGAGCATGGTGCTTCTCATGCCTTCCTCACAATACATATTCATGAACACCATAAGTCCATAACCCTATAAATATTGCATCGCATCTCGTGCTTGTCAAATAAATATATTTCTTTACGGCGTGAAACCAATCGTTGTGGAGATAGCGTTATCGTTTAATGGCCACTTGAGCCACGACACGACGCCACATAAACACAAAAAGAAATAAAAAATGTTTTTAAAAGCGTCCGTCCGTTCGCGCCTCCATGTAATAACATTTGCATTTCCTTGCACTTGCCGCAGACAAACGACTCGCGCTCGCTCCGACGAGACCAGCTCTCGATAGATCCCAATGCTTTATTGAGTCATAAATCCCGCTCCAAGTACTTTGTACTAATATGCTAAAAGGTTTTTGTTTTATTGCGATACTGATTGACTGTCATAACATTTACAAATTCGATTACTTCAAAAGTAGTAAACTTTAGTTTCAACGTATGCCGTGTGATCTTTAAATTAAACTTTTATGAGCGCGTAAACCTCTAAAACCGTGCGTAGCGTGTTCGGTAAGTACTTGAAAGAAATGAGCCTAATTATCACAATGCAAATCGTACAAACATTAGTAAAATGTTAGCCAACATTGCTGGCGGCGGAGGCCGGATCAAACATACGAGCAAGCGAACAAACACCGGTGTTTGGACTATCGCCACTTTCGGTTCTGTACAAATAGGGACCGTTGTTTGTTCAAGTGCCAGTGACACGCCACTGCGGAGATCAGCGTCCAGCTTAAGAAAGCCCCTAAGAACCCTTTGAGCCCCTCTTTTGTGAGTTATCTGGCAACGAGCAGGAAGGGACGGAGTGGGTCTTGTTAGAGTGGCGGCGGTTCAAAACAAGGCGACACCTTTCTCGGCCGTAGTGGGAAGGATTTACCTGTCAGATGTTTTAACGAGCTAAGTAAGGGTTGACAAAGGCTATAATTTACTCGAGGCGAAGTCTAACAAGAGCGTTTACGAGGTTCCGAGAGCACAAGAACCCAGCGCAATGGAACGGGTCTAAAATAAAACTAGGAACTCGGTTCGGAAATTAACGATTTATCGATCAGTGGCCGAGATCGTAAAATTTAAATTTATAAGTAGAAAAAGATGAAAACAAAGAGGTTTTTATGGTAGTATAACGAGTCTCAAGCTCTCAGCGGCATCGAATTACACTGTCATCTTGATTACAACCACTTTTTTGTATACATCAGCGGTCCAACGAGTCTGGAGTAAAATTACATTGTTGCTGCATTTAGAATAGATCAGATTACTTTTTTAATAACAAGAGTAAATCAAACAAAGATCATCTTTCTTTGCAAAACAAGATTTCTTCGCAAAAAAGTGCGCATGGTAACACCACAAAACTGGTGTCAGGTTCTAATTGCCCTTTTTGTGTGAATAATTTGTGTTATTTACAATTTGGACACGCTTAAAACCAACAGGTTTATGTATTGTTTAGCATACAGAACTTGTTTTTCGAATATTTTCTTAATTGTACCTCTGTCACGTGCAAAAGATAACGCTTTTGTGAAAAGTTCCCCATTAGAAATTAAACGGCAATTATTATTGATAGCATGACTATTCAAACATTCCTTTAGACAATATAATCTCCCACGATGTTAAAATTATTGTTATTAAAATACGACATTCTCTTTTTGAATATCTTCAATGCCATTACGATCCGAGGCCTAATTTGTAGAAAGCTAAAGTATTTTTGCTGTGGATAAACCTATCCAAAAAGAACAATGAAAACAACACAACACCAGTAGCATTTGACACTACAATATGACAATCTTGTAGACGCGCAGTCTAGACCAAGCATATGTTAAAAGTTGTTGACATCGTAAAAATAAACTAACATGAAAAAAAGTAGGATACTCGATATCACGAAATATCGATAAGGTAATCTAACACGATCTATATTTTACAAGCAGAGTCGTCATCGTACCTACTGAATATAATCTTGATAGTAATTCTGCCGCAAGGTATCGTTAGGTCTCCGTAGTTCTTCGTGAGACACCTGCTTGCCTACTACAGCTGTTTATTAGACCTTGCCCATTAACTGTCTACTTAAATTAATTACTGCGAACCATCATGATCTTGGTTAGTTGGTCGAGAACTTTTTTACGTTTTATAAATGGGACTTTTAATTACCTAGTGAAAGCTTCTGGCTCTGTAATAAAGGCTTACTTATATTATGACCTAATGGTTTAATTCGAGCCATATTATATTCTATTAGGTTTCTAAACTAATAAATAAGACCTACAAATAGCCACAAAACATTTACGCATCCATCAGTTCAAGAAAAGAATGTAAACCTTCGTTCTCTTATTTCCTAAACATTCGCATTAAACCTTTCCAGCCAGTATTTACCCCATCATGTTTTACATCACGCATGCCATGTGCATTACTAGTATTACGACATTTGAACTCTAAAACCTGCGCGTCAGTAGTGTATTGTGCGTTCACACGTATACTCGTAAGATCTATAGATCAACAGTAATGGCGGGCCACTAGTTTACTCGACCGGACTACTACTACAGTCCCTCCACAATTGGGTATACCTCTGACACAAACCTTAATTCGATGTGCATAAAGGTCACCACAAAATCAGATGTAAAATTATATTGAAAGGGCTGTATACTAAACTAGTGCCAAATGCTATACCATCAATTTTGTAGCATGGATATGAAATGTTTTGTCCTGGTTAAAGTGGTCATGGAAAATGTGAGATATTTTCCTTCGACTCTTGAGAGTGGAGCAGAATACTCAATGAACAGATACTAGTTTGTAGTCGGTCTTCATCTTTCGGCAGAAGAGCATTTTAACTTACATTCGTATTATACTTTTGAATTCAAGAAATTCATTATCAATTAACGCTTAGGTTTCTGAATCATACTACGTGGCTAACGTTGTCGTAAGAGGAGTCAAATCCTACAATTCCTTGTTGTTTATTTCACAGGTTGCGATGGTAAACTCTCTTGATAAAAATTTTCTTCCATTATGTGAAGTCCAAATCCGACATTTCCACGTTCATTCACAAGTTCAAACATTTCTTAGGCAACGTTGACAAATCTTAACCCTCTCTCCTTTTCATTACAGGTGGGTCGTGGTAGCAGGAGCGTGGCGGGCGAGCGTGATGCGTCCCCCCACACCAGCAGCAGGTGCTCGCAACAACCGTCACTCCTCACTCCTGCAGCTGGCAGCGTGGGGTGTGCCGGCAGCACTCGCAGCCGCTGTGCTCGTCACCAGGGATGTTGATGCTGATGAACTTACCGGTAAGTTAACTAATTTATTTATTTATTTATTTTTTTTTTTTTTTTTAAAAAAACGTTGCCCCACACTAGGAATTTCTCCTGTATCGTGGGTGCGTTCACAAACATTTAAACTCACATGCACAAATACCCAGACCCGAAACAACTATCTGTAGGCCATACAAATATTTGTTCCGTGCGGGGATCGAACCCGCGACACGCAGCGCAGCAGTCCAATCGCTTAGCCACTGCGCCAACCGCGCCGTCAAACTAACTAAGAGTCTCCTTTAGGCCCGAGTTCACCAACTACATCATAATCATTGATTACATAACCGCCCCGTTAATATTTAACAGTTGTTTAAACGAACCGCGTTTTTTTAATGTTCACCATTCATTTGTAACGGTTAACTAAACGAACGTTTTTGAACGATTGGGTCGTAAATGATTGAATGGTATAACATTGTTTTGTAAAGATGGTCAAGTACCTGCATAACTTTGCCTTTAGGCGACTGACATCGAAAAATGGCAGCGTAACATTATTATACTACGAAATGAAATGCTTACTATGTCAACGGAATGTCCGTTATCGTGAACGTCTTTATTATTTAGCACCCTTTTTCTTCTCGCCCGCATCTGTTATGTCAACAGTGTTGCCGTTTTAGTGACTTTGTCACTAGATCTAGTGAGTTTTTGAGGTTTATGGTGACTTTTTTTCACGATTTAGTGACATAAAAAAGTCTGGTGACTTCTAGCGACTTTTTCATGATCGACACAACAGTACATAATTATTTATCCTGTTGATGCAATCCATATTTAATTAGCCAGAAAATTGTGTATACTTACTAGTACTAATACAAAAGTGCTGCAAGTATTACTATTAACGTATACCGAGATTTAGCCATTGCAGTTTTGTCGCTGCCACACTCGAACGCAGAGTTCGCGGACGTTCAGTATGAACATTGTTAAATCGAAACTACGAAATAGATTAGCAACAACAACTCTGAATTTAATACTGATGATACGGAATCAGCTAAAATACATACATACATACATAAACTCACGCCCTTTTCCCATGGGGGTAGGCAGAAACCACAGAACGCCACTTGCTACGATCCTTACATACTCCTTTTGCCTCGTCCACATTCATACATCTGGTCATACACGCACGCCGGTTACGAGTACTACGCACCTGTCTTTTCGTTTAAAAGAAACCTGCAAAAGTTATGTTTTACCAAGTGAAGTCTTTTCCCAAATGACAAAAACCGTTAAAAACATAAATAAGAGAGTAGGTACTGTGCCATTTACTTCCATATTACAACCGCAAGGTTCGACTTCCACGGCAACTACAGAGCAACCGTCCACTTCCACCATGCTGGACGAAGATAATACATGATAATAGATGAAGATTTAATGCAACTAATTAATTTTTAAACAGTGTTTTTGGTTCATTCAAATTATTGTTCGTTGATTTTTAAGTTACTTCTAATTAGTAAATTTAGTGACTTCTAGTGACTTTTTGAATTTAATTTTTCATCCAATCTAGTGACATTTTAGTAGGAGTTTAGTGACTTTATTTTTCCCTAAGCGGCAACACTGTATGTCAATGTCATGTCGTGTTATTATTTTATTGTCGTCGAAGTGATTCAAGTTATTTTCGGTCCAGAATTAATTAATTAGTGATGGAAGCTATACGTAAGCGTACAACAAATTTCACCTAAAATGAGAAGTCAGTTTTAATGGAACTTGTAGCAAAGTACAAGGACCTTAGAAAATAAAAAATCAGACGCTACGATGAATGCCGAAAAAGTCAAGGGTTGGAAACGTCTGACTCAAGAATTTAACGCTCACAGTACATACTGTGGACGTACGAAAGTTTGAAGACTTGCTGGGAGAATATTAAACGCAATTCCAAGGTACTATGTTTGTATTTAAATGAAATCTTATAGCGAAAACTTTCTCGCCATATTCGTCGAAATAATTTGCTCCGTGTTTGAATCAAACGGGGTGAGCGTAAAATTCGCTCAATAGCTTCGAAATCATCTAACACATTATTTTCTTCAAAAATGTAGTGCAGAGCGTCTTGCATTTATATTTTTATTTCTTCAAAACGAATGAATAACGTTGGGGAGCAACTAACCGATGGTTAAACTATGTCCGATACTTCGTTTAAGTAAAACAGGCGTTTAACAGTCGTAATCAATGGTTAGTGCTTGGTGAACAGCAAAATATTGTTAAACAGGCGTTTAAGGTTTAAACATCGGTTAAAAATTTAAACATCTGTTGGTGAACTCGGGTCTTAGAATAATTTGGCGGAAATAATGTTTATTTAAGACGTAAATGAGTGCCTATCTTTCGTTGATCATATTCTAATTTGAGCAATATACGACTATGCAATGATCCAATGTTAGACGGTGGTGATGATGATTTGAGGTTAGTTAGACGATGTTCTAAATGTTATTAAGATGTGCTTCATCATATTATCAGCGTTAGAGCTGTCGACGAGGATAAGTACTCGACAAATTAATGATTCAATCGTAAAGTAAAACACGCATCTATACTAGACGTCCCGACAACGATATTTCTTTTCTTTTTTTTTTATCACAGACCGATTTTGGTAAATTTTGGAGGAATGTAAGTCTTATTTGTTTTCTTTGTAAGTTTTCAAAGCATTGAAAATTTGTTACTGTTATCCACAAAGGTCTTGAACTTGAGGAACTTGTCGTAATGTCAACTTCAATTCCTGTTCAGTGACATCCTTAGCAATGTTGATTGTAATTGACAGTTGGCGGACTAATTAATGAGACATAACTTCTGTTTGATAATATCAAATCAATTACCGACAACTAGAACTTATTAGTCGTGACATCTTCTCAAAAAACGTGACATTTATCTCTTTAAATGTAACTTGGAACATTTGACACCTCATTATGATCAAGTTTTCTTATAGAATTTTAATTTACGATTTACAATTCCGATATACGGCCAACTTTTACACACCATCATTGGACTCCATCATATGTTTTTATAACACCTCGTTTCTCAGTAACTGGGTCCACCAACTATGGTAGTTAGAGACCGGTTCGATAGTTAGCGAGTGTAAACTGACCATAGATGAAGCAGGTTTGTCGCGGCAGAAGGCGGAATAATAACGCTGCATGTGTCAAAAAAACTAATGACAAATGTACCAACGAATGCAAAAAGTATTGCAAGGAATCTTCTTCGTTAGAAAAATATAGAGACATATTATTTCAATGGTTTAGCTTATCGGTCTGACCAATACCTTATACAAAATCCTGTATTACCTGACCATATCGAAAGGGCAGTCGATCACAAGTCGTTTTTCTCGTTGCTTCGACATCTATAAATGGTCATGTTAGAAGTTCAACGCTTCCAAAGGAGGCTGCACTATTATAGGCGATCCACCATATCGGTAGGTATAGTTATTTATTGGACTCCATATATTCATTGATCGAACTAGATTTGAAAGCAATATTTGGTCATTTAAACATGGTTTTTTTGTTGAATCTTTGAGGTCCTGTATCTGAGGTCGAGGTCCATAGTAACTAAATTGAATGTCGAGCATGGAAAGTAGATATTATCATAAATTCATAATTGAAAAAATACAAAGCCAACATCCAGGCAGGAACAACGCGCATAATATGGAACTCGGAGAATAATAATCTCAGAGCGCCATTGTTTGTTTCTGAATCAATCAATAAGTCCTAATACACGTCCGTAGCGAAATAACACAAATGCAAGAAACGTTCCTGTTTTAATAGTCCTTTCTTGTTTGATCGGCGGCATTTTTCAAAGCGCTTAAATCTGGTACGAGTGCGCGGGAGCACGTATTCATGCTGTAATGGTATTGAGTGGTTTGTATGGAAGTACCGGCTCATTGTAATGTTGTTCGTGTGCTAAACGAGATCCTGACTCGGGTTGTGCCATTAGAGGATATGTGCAGATTACTGTATGACAATAAATAATGCAGGGCTTGTCTACTTATTGCCGGCTCTCATTTAACTGCATTAGGGGCAAAGCTATAGAATACTAATGCATGTCTGTTTGTAGCAACCGAAGAAACAACCTTGGATTAGATTACCCAGGAAGCAAGAAGCAATCTCATAAATTTTTGTAAATATTTGTGTTTAATCATTTAAAAGAAACCGCGGCATGCCCTATCTGACATAGAGTCGAGGTTTTCGACAAGATACACAGTATCAGTATATTCAGTATCAGTAAATCCCGAGATTTGTCGTCGAACCGTAGGTACTTTCCGCTGTTTGGGGTTCTACAATCAGACCGCGTTCAAGCGGTGTTATACATCCAAATTGTAATACTTACATAGCGAAGTACACGTGTCCCTTTACTGGAACCATCTTTACAAGAAAGATAAAAGCAACGTTCGTAGCGGCAACATTAAAGTCTGAAACACCAGATACAGGAACAGTAGCTTTAGATAATAAAATTCTGTTAACATTGTAGCGGTTGAAAACAGAAGTTATCAAAAAATCCTCTTATCATTTAAGCTAGAGACGATTAATTATAACGGACAAGCGAACGATACAAAAACACCGCGGCGAAATGATAACGTTTAGTGAAAATAAGGATTTTTTTATCGAAACTAATCGGGTGGTCGGTAATACTTGGATCAGACGGCGTTTGTGGTTTTGCGTGGTACAAAGATGCGGTGCCGACAAAGACTGCTGTCCTCTTTAAACGTGGCGAGATTATATTTCTAAGTAGGTAGGTACTATCTACCTACTAGGGTACTATAGTCCTTTGAAGCTGTATTTATAGTCCAGGGAGACTCAGGAAGTTCGAAAGAGGAGACTTGACATTATGTAATAATCTCTCCTGTTATAACAACAGTTCAATACCAATCATATCAAATAATCTACCAATGTCTGTAGTCAAGTTAAAGAAATTACTTGAATAAACTTGAAGGAATTACTCATGTTAACATTTTCATATAATATGCAAGAATTGAAAAGAAGTAAGAACCGACAAAGAAAGCAAAGCCAAGAATTTTACTTTTCAGTTTGACTTGATTATATATATATACTTACAGGTTTTAGTCTGTTACCCTTTATTTTCCTGAAGTTATGTTTAATGGCTTTCGATAATTTTTCGTTGACTCTAGTTTGAACAAACAAATCTTCTTCTAAACTAGTCAGAAATATCAAATCTTTCCATATCTGAATTCCCATATAATTTCATTCTCCTTCTTTCCTAAGAACCGGTTTATCAATTGAAGAAGAACAATGAGCCAATCATCACTTATCAAGCTGAATTATGGGGACGTATACTTAAAAATATTTTACTGGTTGTATAAATAAAGTTTTGGACGTAAATCACTTGGCCCGGTCCGACTTGTCGGCTGTAATAAATTCGTGATCGGTAAAAAGTAGAAGGTTTATTATATGATGATAATGACGGTATAGTTACGGTCGCACTTGGAAACCAGTATGTTGGATATTTATTTAAATAAGTTTTCGTTGACCATCTTTTGGGATATTTGCATTTGTGAATGGTACAGCACAGTTTAGTCTTTTTTTTACTACTTCAGCCCCTTGTAACTAACCAGAATTAATGAGCTGCTTACAAGCTTTGTGCAAGCTCATCTATCAACAAGTTTCTCATTTGCAAAAACAATTTATTAGTCTTTCACTACTTAGCCGCAAGAGCGTCTATCTGATGTATGGTTTCCTATGTTTGTCCGCTATCTGTTTATCTCCGCCCGTGGATATATTGTAAAATCCTCTTACATTTATTTTTATCGCCATTATGCGAAGTGCGAGCGAAGTGCCACGCGGCCCGATTCTCAGGCATATTGCAGTTTCAATCATGCCACGAGTATTGTGCTTTTATTTTTATTATTTCCATTCCACTTCCATTATGGCGGCCGAAAGAAATGCTCGACCATTATTCGAGCCGTTAAATACGACACCTTTCCTCCTCGCACGCTCGTATTTCAATTTTAAATCGGCCCTTTTAAACGCCTTATTAATGCAAGCCTTTTTTCTCGCCGTATGTTTGTGTAGGTGTTCGCTTTGAGAGCAGCTTTAGTGGAAATTGGAATGTTATTCACATCTAGCTATAAAGAGCACTCGAGAAAAAGAATTCGGTATCCGCTAACCTCTACACCACTCATGTCATTTGCTAAAGGTTTTCTTTTTGTGTTTGTTACAGGGACATGCTTCGTGGGTAACCAATCCAGTAAGTCTTTACTGGCATTGGTTATAATTCCCGAAGCCATCTGTCTGCTGCTTGGCTCCGTGTTCCTCTCATCGGGCTTCCGTGCTGTGCTTCGTCGTCCAGCACCCATACCAGCCCCGTCTGTGCTACTGAACTCGCCGCCACAACCACATCAGGATCAAAGTGTGCTAAGATTAGGAGCGTTTGCGGCACTGTACGCCGTGCCCTCAGCTTGCATACTAGCAACGTGGGTGTACGAGTACGCGTGGAGAGATGAGTGGCTCGCTGCTCCAGTGCCTTCATTAGAACCTTCAACGCATCCTAAACCTGCATTCTGGGTGTTTCTGTTTCGAATATTTGCGACACAGATTCTGGGTGTCATGGTTGCGGTGTGGATCGCGACGCCAAGTCTAAAGGCTTTGTGGAGGAGGATCGCTGGGCCGAGGAAGCCGCCGATGGCGAAGTGTCCGCCGGGTCCACCGCCCACTCCGTTGACCTTGCACTGCTACGCGTCACATCCTCACACCCTCACAAGACATCCGCACAAGTATGCCACGTACAGGCCTCCGCAGACGCATTCGTCGTATAGAAAGCCTAGACACTACCATTACTCAGCCGGTGAAACCATTCTCTGACAAGCATAATGCTCATTTTTGGCAATTTAACTAGTAACGTTCAAAGACGGTTCAAAGACAATTTTAAAAGAAGGAACCTCCATTGCTGCATTTAAACTTGTAAGATGTGTGTTATAAATTAACTAATATTCAAGTGCCATTAGTCTTGTAATTAACTGAGGTCATGATGATATGGCCTTTAATAATAGCTAAGTATTTATAATTGTAATTACTATGTTTATAGTGTTATGAATGATGCATAATTATTGAAGAATGAATGTTTGGTTGTTTGTTGTCTCGAAAATGTCAAACCTCGCATTTGGTTGTTGTAGGTACTTACCTAACTATTATATGAATATACAATTATACAGACAGGTACAGTTGAACTAGGTATTTAGTGTACAGCCAGCTAACATTTAAGGTTACACAGATACATTAAGAGCTTAATGGAAAACACTTTATAAAACAAAGTTGCAATCAATATTGTCAGTGTAGGTACCGACTTGAATTATAAATATTTCTGCGTGTATAGTAAATAGCTAGTTCGACCGTACCAACATGGTAATGAAGTAAAAACTATACTACTGTGAAAGTATATAAACAGGTGGAAAATAAGAATGAATAGTGAAAGCAGGTACCTACCTACATTTTAGCTACCTATACAAAATCAACTGGTTTTCTATCAATTAATGATACGAATAAGTATAGGTAGGTTGGTTTTAGGCTCAGTCCGAGAAAAATTGCCTAAATAACAGTAATAAGAAGAAACTTGTTTTTTGTAAATACTCTATATGCCTGAAAAGCTGTAAATAAGTTAAATGAGTGGGTATAATATCCACTCGTAATTGTAAATATCTATGGAAAATATTTAAGAATTAAGTATTATTAAATATACGTCCTCATTATATTCTAACGTTTTATATAAAATTAAAACTATCCTCTACATTTCTTTCTTTCTGGATGTCATGTTTGTACAGTAACTTAGGACATCTTCAGGAAATAACTTTTTTATTTAGTATTACAATTTGAAGAAGCAACTGATGATTATGTTGATTTAATATTCTCGATTCTACCGTGTCATCTAAAATAACCTCACGCCTGTTTCTTCCGCCGGGATAGGCAAGGTGTAGGTACCTAAATACTTACTTACTTTGGCCTAGGTACCCCTCTCGGCAGTTGTTTTATCTGATTGTATACCTACTACTAATAAATAAACAAGAAATCAGCAGCGAGAGAACCCACCTCCTCATTGCCAAAATATTGTATAAGTATATAA
Organism: Diarsia brunnea; assembly: GCA_949774965.1. Classification (NCBI taxonomy): domain Eukaryota; kingdom Metazoa; phylum Arthropoda; class Insecta; order Lepidoptera; family Noctuidae; genus Diarsia; species Diarsia brunnea. Next base: position 13,156,248 of record OX459013.1, on the reverse strand, counting down.
TGTAAATAATGACTGAAAATATTTGATTGTGAATAATAAATAAGTTCTATTTATGTAAGTAATTATTGTAAGTATTAGAACTTAGTGGCTAATGTATAAGTTTACAATAAAATATTATTAAAATATTGTTGTTTTATTTTAATTGAACAGGTAGGTACCTAATCTACCTATAATAGGCAATCGCAAAATCAACCAGTGGTAAATCTTTAAATTAATGATAGTCAATTATTTGCAAATTTACATATTTATGGTACCTACCTTTCATTCCAATCGCAACTTGTGGGGTTACCATGACGTCTTGTAGCAGGATTGTCTAAATCTAATTCGAGTGTGGGAAAGCGACAGAGCTATACAGGGTCTCTAGCGCCATCTCTTTTCGACACTTGAATAAGATTACAACAATCCAGCTTCAAGACATCACGGTAGGCCACCTGATCCGCAGTACGAAAGAGATACCGCGGCGTCGACACAAAGGGCTAAGAGGGAACATGGGTGGCTTTAGTCAGTAGAAGTCTGACACTCCCTACCGCTCGGTCCAGAGCGGGAGAAGTCATTTGATAAATTCCCACACATACATACATATACGAGATATTTTCTGATACTCCGGGGCATGATCTCACTATTTGAATCACTCTTTAGAAGAGCTGGTCATATCCTAAAGCCCGGCTCCACACAACTGGAGACGAGCGAAGATTGTGCAAACCGGTGAGGAGAGAAAATGACTGCGCGCGACCCACGGCACACCGTTCACCACACGCTGATAGCAGCAGGCCGCCCACGTCTTTTTTCGTCTGTGCTGGCCTAAATAATTATGAGACATCTCCTTAATCCTCTCTGCTCAACCGTGTTCACTAAACCTAGGCGAAGTCGAGAAGTGTTAAAACCGAAATTATAATCATCAACAGATCTACAACACATCTAGACATCTTCTCTCCTCTCGTCTTGTTACAGCTACGATGGAGTCCTTGGGTCAAAGAAAAGTCAATTAATAAAATAGAAAAGTTTTTTTACGGTTTTTTTTTTTGTTTATAATTTTGGAACTGGTTGTTGGCAACCCTGGTTTTAAAAGTCAAAAAAGAGTTCCAATATTTAGTAGAGATGGGTAACTGGCCGAAATTTCAATAGCTTAGCTAGCCGGCTATTTGTGGTGGAATAGCCAGCTAGCAAGCCAGCTATTTGGCTACTTGGCTATTGAACAATAACGACTAGCGCTCGCTAGCGGCGCAGCGGGACTTACATGAATAACGAATTAACGATCAACTGACCAGCGATTCGAGTTCGATTATCGCCGCGGCAACAAGTCTAGATGTCAATAAGTTAGATACTTACTTAATGTCATGATTTCGTTTTTCATTTACTTTTTATTTAATTTTATAATCTTTCGAAAAGAATTGACTCGAGATCCCCTCGTAGGTCGTACGTATTATTATTTTATGAAAACGATAATCATCTCTATTTATAGGTAAGAACTAAAAAACCATACTTTAGTTGTAGGCAAATAAAGTACAGATGTCGCGCTGCTCCTGATAATTTAAACGATTTAGTAGCAACATAATAAATAGTGATAATTCATTATTTTATGTATTCAAGGCATATAATTATATTCATTATTAAAAAGATTTCAAGTAGGTATTTCAACTGAAGGTCAATGACACTAAAATTACAGTTGTCGGTATAAGAACTTTCTTTTGTTTTCCTTTACATCTGACTGCAGCTAAATATGTACTTACTACCTTTATAACTATCGTATTTCATACACTAAACGAACGAAATTACTAAGAATAATTTTATTGCCCTCTCGCGTCTCACAGTCACACTACGTTACTACCTACTCAGCGCAGTGAGCACGCACACAGCTAGTCAGCTAACGGCTACTCAGGCTAGCCGGCTACCAGCTACCGAATATCGGGATGGCTGCAAAACTTAGTAGTTATATTATACTCTGTGGCGACTATCCGCTGTGCCGTATTCTAGCCAGCCAGTAGCCATTGTGGCCAATAGCTAGTTATCGTATTGACGGATATCATAGCCGTGGCTATTACATTAATAGCCGCTATTTGGCTAGTTATTCGAATAGCTACCCATCTCTAATATTTAGTGCTAGGCTAGGGATTGTTAGCATTATCTTCTTGTTGCTTTACACTTAGCAGTTACGCCTATACTTATCTCACTCAGGCACGATCAAAAAGTAAATACGACGCATATTTTATCAGTTTGTAACCAAGCTGAATTCTGAAAAATCTGACTTGACTTTTTAAAAACTGGTGTTTCGTTCATATTTCTATGATACATTGATTAAACGAATATTTTTATAATGTCCTCCTTTACTCAGATTTGTCGATTGAGTAATTACTTCGTGGGGAGTTATAAAAGTGTTCTACATGGGAGGTAAGATTGAGGTTATGATGCTAAAGTTATTGTTTATTTTAGAAAAATGGATTGCTATCTCTCTTTTTATTTCTATTGAGATTTCTGAGTAAAGGTAATTGCAGTTTTAATTGAACTATAGCGTTTTATTTAAAATTATCAAATTACTGGAAAACAAATCATTGCTACTGAGCCTGACACCTTTCATTTTTTCTTATAGAACAAACTGGCTGTCCCCTGTTCAAGCATGCAGCTATACGAAAAAATCTGCAGAGGAGAGACTTGGCATAGACAAGCCAAAACGGCCTCTGACTCCATTCTTCAAGTTCATGACACAAATGAGGCCAGCACTGCTGGCTAAGAACCCAGGCATATCTTCCAAAGAGGCCATTTCCTGGACCTCCAAACACTGGCAGCAGTTGGATTTAGAGGTAGGATCATAGCTGACTAAGCCACCGTAAAGAATATTTGTCTAAACAACATTACAATTAACATAAACTTGAATTTTCTAGAGGGCTACACATAACAGAGATGTTGAATATAATATTCTTGAACAATTCTCACATATTTAGTTGAAAGTAATCCTTTTGCCATTAACTGGGTTCAAATTCAGACTTGGAACTAAAATGGAGTAATCTGCTAGAAATTCTCAGTTGTTTAATCTGCAACTCAAACCCAGGAACCCTGTTTCTGCAGCCTCTAGCTACTTAAACATATTCATAAAAATATTTTTTGCAGACCAAAACTCAGATGGGAAAGGAATATGAAAAAGATTTAGAAGACTATAAGAAAATCAAGGCAATGTATGAATCTTCACTCACAGATCAACAAAAGGAAGACATCAAAAGGGTGAAGCATGAACTGACCGAGGCTAAAGAAAAAAGAAAGTTAAAAGCTGTAAGTATGTGCGTAAATAATAAGGATGTACAGAAATAAGAAAAAAGAATTTAGTTTCCTACAAAAGTGTAAGACAGTTGAAATGTATGGAACAGCTGATCTATTTTAACCCGCTACATCATCAACATTCACAGCTCAAATTCACCCACTAGTATTTATTTCGTGCCAATCTCCACATTCCTGTGCCCGCATCATGCAGGCTGATCCCCTGATGGCAAGTATGTCGTCTGTCCATTGCACTGCTGAACAGCCCACATTTCTTTTCCCCATTCTTTCAAGTCACTTGCATGTAAATTATTGATATTCCAGCTGTACTGGAAGCTGACCTCAACATAGTTGGAAAAACTTGGCTTATATTTTTTGTTTGTTATTTTACAGGAATACAAAGAGCTTGGCCGTCCGAAGAAGCCAATGTCTTCATATTTCATCTTCATGCAATCTAGAAAGGGGGACGGGTTTAAAGGAAAAGACCTAAAACAATTTCATGAACAAGTAAAGAAAGAATGGCTAAAATTAACTGATAATGAAAAAGCTAAACTTGAAAAACAGGCTGCGGACCTAATGGTAAAATACAGGTACATTATAGAGAACACTTTTTTGCACGATAGGTATATGATTAGATTAGATTAGATGCATCGGGCTAGTGTCCGCAACTCCACGCCTAGAGCGCGTATTTTGCGTACGGATGGGAATCTTATTCGATCCACCCCAGCTCCCCGAGAAAAGCCAGCTACCCCTTGGTGTTACTGGCAATCTCGCGGAGAGTATCTGGGTTACCGAAGTACTTAGCCCTGTATGGGGCAACCCCTGGACAGTGCAGGAGCACGTGGGCTGCTGTTTCTTCTTCCTCCATGCAGGCTCGACACAGGACTATCTGTGACACCTATAACAAAGAGGTACTTGTTAAAAGTACCGTGTCCAGTGATGGCGGCCGTCACTGTGCGTAGCTGCAGCTTAGTCAGCCGGAGCGCTTGTTTGGTGAGGCGGGCGTCGATGGCGGGAAGCGCCTCCTTGCCCTGCCTGCACTCGCCGTGGTCTAGCCACAGCTTCGCGCGAAATTCTCTGGTACGTTTCCTTACCAGCGTGCGAAGATAACCGAAAGAGAGCGGCACGATGGGTTCTGGTCCCGCCGCTGCCATGCCCTTCGAGCGAGCTCGTCCGCTGCATCGTTACCTCAGGAGTCGCTAATCGCTATATCCTTTAATCCATTGAATGGTTATATTGTTGAGGTTACCCACCTGGTTCAGGCGTTGGTGGCACTCGTGTATCAGCCTGGAATTGATCGTGTGGCTCCTTAATGCCAGCAGCACCGCCATGCTGTCAGAGAGTACACGGATGGAGTAATCCTTTACCTCCCGAGTCAAGATGGCTGATGCCGCCAGGGAGATGCCCATGCATTCTGCCTGAAAGATAGTGTTGTGGGCTCCCAAAGGTAAAAGACTCCGGCTCCAGTACTACTGGTACTGGAGCCGGAGTCTTTCCTGTTTTGGATCCATCAGCACTTCTGCAGGGTGCAGCGGTGGTCCTCATGGAGTTGTATTTTGTATTTCTTATCGAATATATACTGTTTGGGTACTCGATCGTTAACAGCTTTCACCAGAGGGAACTCGCTTTGGGAGTCTCTCTAGTGCCGCAGTATGCCGCGTATACTTCTTACCCCAGAGTTGTAGCGTGTTGAGGCGCACCGCCGTCATCGTTGCTTCCTGCTGAATGAACAGGTGGAGCGGTGGAAGCCCTAGTATGGCTTCGAGGGCTGCGGTCGGAGTTGTCCTCATGCAGCCTGTGATCGCCATGCAGGCGAGCCTTTGCATACGTTGCAGCTTGCTTATGGCTGTTATTAATTTGGTGCGGGGCCACCAGACAACTGGCCCGTAGGTGATCATGGGTCGGATTACCGCACAGAAAAGCCAAAGTATAATTTTGGGGGATAGGCCCCACTTCTTACCTATCATCCTCCTGCACTGCCAAAAGGTGATGCAGGCCCTGTTGAGCTTGTTGTCAAGATGATTGCTCCAATTTAACTTACTGTCCAGGATAACTCCCAGGTATTTGACCTCGTTGGTAACCTGGAGCTCAGTACCGAATAGCTTAGGTAGGCGATGCGGGCCTAGCGTTCGTTTTTGGGTAAACATGATAGGTACACAGGTATATGATTTAATCCCTACTTTATATTTTATAAATCGAGCTGGTGCCCGAAACTCCACATTTAATGCAAGTCCGCAACCAATTATGCCTAAGGTTGCAAAAAAATTAAAATTTGCTCCACTGCTATTCCTCAAAGAGGTTCAGGTTAACCTTGGTGTTATTGATAGGCATTTAAGGAGCACATGAGCTGCTGTCTCATCTTGCTATACACAGTGGTCTGGCACACTGTTTAGAATAGAAGTTCTATTCAATGAAAGGTTTTTGAAATGACCTGACCTCTGTTCATTATTCAGTAAACGTTGTTACCCTAGTAATTAAATAAACTTGCATTAATGAATGACCCATGAACTAATGGTCATAAAATTAGTGCAGGCCACAGCAATAATGTATTTTTTTGCTTTCAGGAAAGACTTAGAAGCATGGGAACTTAAAATGATTTCGATAGGGCGCACGGACCTTGTCCGCACCAAACCCTTACGAGAGAAGCCAAAAACAGTTGCAAAGAAACAATAGGAACTCGGGTGCTCCAACGAACCAGCTGACTCTTCCCCTCAAACTAGAGATAAGGATATAATTGTACAAAGTATTGATAAGCATACTGCCACTAGTCCAGCCATGTCGAATAAAGAAAGCATAGTTCCTCAAAGTGTTTTTTCTTCAGAGTCAGTTCGTCGGAGCACGGGTGATGTAGCCACTCCGGCTCAAGCGTCGGTGCCGAGTGATCAAGCGAATCACAGTAAGAATAAGAATATCTTCAGTAGTATTAAAAACTTTTTTAATAGTTAAGTTAGTCTTGTAGATCTTGACTTCACATCATGCATTAGTTGTAATGTTTTTGTTTTTTCAGTTGTATTAGTTTCATTATAGAATTATAGTTTATGACTTCATAATTGTTTTTTTATTTTTATTTGTTTCCATCTTTACCCCACTTACTGAAGGGCAGGAAAATGCTGCAAAGAACATGATTGATGATATTAGATAGATTTACGATAAATGAATTTACACAGGTAAATAAAGATTGTAATTTGTGAACTTACTTTGATCATAATAACATTACTAACTCATAAACCATTTTTTACTTTATAAAAAATATTTTTGAGTTTGGAGTGTTCCTGAATATTCCAACTATTTATAAACTCAACATTATAAATTAGATCACATTTCATAAAATTAATAATAAATTAGTGACAAAAAATAAACTTTATTTCAGGCTATTTTCGACGCCTATGGAGCAAGAGTAAGCAGTGAAAGAAACACTAAATCCCATTCAAACCATTTTTAATTCAAAGATGTTACAAAATAAACTTTTATTTTATTTATAGTTGTTTGACCTTTATTTACAATAGGAATTAAGCTGATACACGAAATTATTCACATTTATTTTAAAACAGATTAGATTCTAGTTTGAGGTACAGAATTTAACAACAAGAATTAACTATTTATAAATTTGTCTTTGCATGCATGTTTCATATGCGTGCGAATGCCGTATTTTATTTATGACAAAAAATAAAGTGCTATACATAAGACAACAAAGAAGTACCAATAGGAGGAAGACATTTTGTAACAATTTATATAATTATTTATATATAAAGTGGGTATCTAGCAACTGGCCAGAAGCATTGTTCATGCTTTGGTCTCTGGACTGTAGGGATGTATATAATTATATCAGCCTGTTGTAAATAAGCTACGTAAAAAGTTTGCCAGGTACAAATAAAAGTTGCATTTAAATCTTTGGTGTTACCATACCAGCTTAATTACGAATATTGTAGTTCAAAAATAACTATTCCATTACCAAAAAACTGATTTAAAAAGTTAATACATATAGGATTATAATGTTACATTTTTGGGACATAAGTATTGATTTTTATAAGGTACACATTGGGGTCAGTTAGATTGGTTAAGTACCTAGGGATATGATTAACCTAACTTTTTATACATATTTTTTTAATAAATTGATATAATTTGACTAATAAGTCTAAAAAGATTAAGGCAGTGTTAGAATTGAAAAGGTTGAAAGTATTAACAAAACCAATTAAATAGAAACAAAAATATCTACAAAAGGGTCAAGTACAAGTCACAGACTGCCATACATGCAAATGGTTAGTATAATATTGATTTAACAACTTTGGATATAGTATTAAAGTTCAAAAATAAAAAATATACAAGTCCAGGCCATTTCAATGGGTTATACAGGCCATAATTCAAAGGACTAGGATCCTTTTATCAAAATACTATATCTTACAAGTATAAAGCATGAAAATAGTTTACTAATTTGGCCTACTATTGAACATTGTTACCATTATTAGATGTTCTCTAGTATTATAAATATACAAATCAGATACATTATTTTTGTTGTTTCATAAGTGTTACTGAAATAAATACAATTTAAATGCAAGAGAGTAATAAAATAATCTAATTATATAAATAATATTCACAATATGAATGCATTGAGCAAAAATAAAATATATATTATAATCTTGAATGTAACTAAAACTTGTTTCTGTTGCTATATATACAAAATTGATTCTAATTTAAAACTAAAAATGGCAATATGTGACTAAAACGCACACATTTCTCATCTCACTTATGAATAAAGGCACAAGCAATCAAATTATTATGGAACATTGTCAAGCACTTTCAAAATTCAACATCTTGAGTTAACAGACAAGTACACAACACATTGAGATTTCTACCAAACCCGAGTTGAATTTTGAACACTACTTCAATTTATTCTAGCAAGCTATTGTTCGATACTGTTCAGTCAATTTTATGCCCTCAGCACAGGTGCAAATGAAGTCATTACTATGTAATTAACCCATCCCTCAAGGTGATCAGAAGTGATTGTATGCAAATTGTGGTAAATAGAAATATACAAATGTCGCATGAAATTACACCCATACATTGTGTCAAGTAAATAACTCTCTGCACTCGATTAGATGACACAATATGCAAGAGTTGCAATGCATTGGCAAGTTTAGAACTACTATTTTGTGATGGAAACCATGTTAATTTCGTTATAGCGTAGATGAGTACTGGTAAGAAAAAGTAAGTACCATCAAATGTAACCAATGACAAACTGTACAGTAACTGAAATACAAGTGATAACAAAATTACATCATATTTGTTATTAGCGAGTTTCTGCCAGGGGGATGATGTCGGTGCTGGTGCTGGTTCTGCTGCCGGTGTTAGGAAAGGTGCCAATTCAGTGGGTACCTCTCCATCGCCTGATGCGATGTCATGATTGAGTGATGATAACAACTCAAAAGAATCTGGTTCAGGAACGATAACACCATTGTTAAGCGAAGTCTTGCTACTGCTACTGTCCGAAGAAAGCAAAATCTCCGGAATTTGATCAGGAATTATGTTTCTGACTGGAGATTCTGGAAAAAAAAAACAATGTGTGAAGGAAAGTCTAGCTTGCGTAGTCTGTGAAATGTCAGCAGTAATAATTATTTGTAATACCTCTGGAACCGTCGTCGCCACATTTCCCGGATATAAGTTGAAGTCTATTGTGAGAATTTTCTAATATTCTCCGTCTGCGAGCTTCGCGACGAGCTGCTGCAGCATCAGCCATGTTGACATTAATCAAACGAAATGACAGGTCCCAGAGTCAGACAGACAGTCACAGACAGAGTGCAATGACATTACATTTATTATTGCCATCACGTAGTAAAATTTAATTTGGATTTCGAAGCCGGTTTTCTACAAATATCCCTAACATTAAAAGCAATGATTTTTTTCAGTTATATTGTTAACATATTTTGTTTTCTTGTCACTATTAGATGTTCTGCGTTAGATGAACTTGTCGGGTGAAAACAAAATTCCATTTTTCAAAATCTGTAAAAACCGGTAACGTTGAGGCTGTTAATTATTTATAGTAAATTAGTACTAAAGTTTCAAAATTTATTCAAATAAGTTTAAATAAATAGGTAGGGAGGCAGCATAAAAGAAAAATTTAATAATTTTCAAGAACGAACATGTATCGTATTTTCTATTTTTCTAATAATTCCTATACTGTAAGCCCCACCATTAATTGGCAACCGGAAGTTTGTATGTTGTCTGTTACCAGTAACGCCAAGGACTTTTGTTTGGCGCCTTTACGGGGCCGGTCGGTTTTTTACTGATTAATTCGTAAATTTACATCAAACAAACACAAGTTTCTGTTAAAAATAATGGCCGACAAAGGTGACGGAGGTAATTGTATTCAAAATCAATGTTTCACGCGATGGTGGTGCTGTTCTTTGCTGACGCTTGTGGTTGACAGCCAGTGATTTTTTGGTTATCAAAAAAGACTTCGTAGAGAATCTGTAATGTCTGTCGTTTGCAGAAACCTTTGATGATGCGGTAGAAGAAAGGGTGATCAATGAGGAGTACAAAATATGGAAGAAGAACACTCCGTTTTTGTATGATTTAGTGATGACACACGCTCTGGAGTGGCCCTCGCTGACTGCTCAGTGGCTTCCAGACGTGACCCGTCCTGAAGGAAAGGACTACTCGGTTCACAGGTACAGTAACCTCGATCATATTTTAAATTCTTAGTATCTGCTCGATACTTCTTGATGATGTTCCTTGACACATCATCTTGAGGAAAGTCATGTCAATATTACACTTGTAATCATAAATTGCCTACATCTAACAATTTCCGTTTGCATTTTCTCAACTCTCAAGAAGCATTTAGAACAAAGGTCTTTCAACTTCTTTTGTTCTCTTTGTAAATAATTATGTTTGTACTTCCTTGGTGTATCATGGGTAGTCTCTCCAGTATGAGATACTATCTGAGTAAAGGAGTTGCAAATGAGTTTCCTATAATGCCCAGCAAATGCTCTTCTAATAATTTAACTGTGTTAAATCCTTCTTTGTTTACCTATCTATAGTTGAGCAATTGCTTTATAGATATATAAGATATAAGAATTCCCATTGTGTCACCCTAGTTTAGTTTAACTGGGCTTTTGTCCGCACTTAGCCTCTTGATTGGGCCATTGTGCGTGATGTTTAAAGTATACCTACTCCAACCAACATAGGTCGTCTCAGAATTTTAGCAGCCTTCCCAGACTGCTGCAGGCTTCTGGGAGAGTTAATGGGGATCGTAGAGTATGTACCCGGTGATCTGCCACGCTCCTGCACTCTAGGAGTATGTGCCTTGACGTTTCTTCCGCCTCCATGCATCCTCTGCACAGTGGACTATCTGTTACACCTATGTTATGTAGATGATTGTGATGAACAGTGACCCGTTAAAATTCCTATGATTTTACGGATTTTGTCCCTTTTAAGTTTGATGAGATTGCGAGTAAACTTCATTGGTGCTGCCGGAACTGCATCTTTTGTTTGCCTGCATCCTTCACTGTTTCTCCATTCGGTGAGGTGTTTTTCTGTGGTTCTTAAACGCAGCCATGTTTTTATTTGGGCCTGAGGTATGGGCAGTAGTGGTTCCGGTCCAAATACTGTATCACCTGAGCCTCTCTTGGCCAGCTCATCTGCTGAGTTGTTGCCCAGCGAGTTGCTGTGTCCTTTAATCCATTGCAGGGTTACACTGTTCGTGGTTGCAATGGATTGGAGTGCATTGTGTCATTCCAGTATTAGGACAGAGGTAATTGTGTTGTTTTTTAGGGCTTGAAGCACCGATGCACTGTCGGAGATGATCTTTATTTTAAAATCTCTGACATCTCTTGCTGCAACTGCTTGTGCTGCTCTGGTGATACCGACACATTCGGCTTGGAAGATTGTGTTTAATTTATCTAGGGTAATTGATATAGAGATGTCGAGATCAATCGAGAAGATGCCGGCTCCTGTACCATATGAGGTCTTGGAGTCGTCCGTATATATCCTAACTTCATTGATGCCAGAGCTATCTACTGCTTCCGCAGTGAGTTGGATGTCGTAGCTTCTATCGAACACATGGTGAGATGAAGTCTTATCCATGGGCGCCTCAAGGAGTGGTATTTCCTTCAGAATCCCCTGTAAAACTTTTGAGTGTGTTGTTTCTGTATTTACTTTCCATAGTCCGTTTGATCTTAGGCCGTTGCCTAAGCTTCCTCTTTTATGACTCGTTGCAGACTCTGGAGTTTCGTTTTCACCGTGGTCAGCTGAGTTCTGGGCCACCATACAACTGATTGTAGGTAATAGAAGGTCTGATGACTGATGTGTATAGCCAAAGTGTGATCTTTGGGTTAAGACCCCATCTCTTACCAACTAGTCTTCTACACTGATTAAAAGCTATACAGGGCTTCTTTGTTTTAGCTTCTAAGTGACTCATCAAGAATTATGCCCAGATATTTCAGTTGTGTTGATAGGGAGAGTCTAGTGTTGAAAAGCTTTGGTAGTTGTAATTCTGGTAGCTTCCTTTTGTTGGTAAAAAGGATAAGTTCTGTTTTCTTGGGATTTACTGAAAGTTCGTGTTCTTCACACCAAACTTCTACTAACTGCAGTGCAGAGCGCATCACTTTGCACAGCATATATTCAGCATTCCCGTTTATCAGTATAACAAGGTCGTCTGCATAACCAATAGTAGTGTATCCTCTGTCATTCAGTTTTTTTATGAGGCTATCCACTACCATGTTCCAGAGAAGTGGAGATAAAACGCCTCCTTGGGGGCATCCTCTTGCTACCTTGGCTCTTGTGGTAGTATTTCCCACTATCTGTACCGCCCTCTTGCTAACCAATTTAGTGATCCAGTTTCTTATGACCAGTTTTACACTAAATTTTCGCAGGGCGTGGTTAATGCTGTTGTGTATGGTTTTATCAAAAGCCCCTTCAATATATATGAAGGCAGCAAGTGTTGAGGATTTATTGGTTATAGCCGTTTCTATTTTGTGTACTACCATGTGTAGTGCCGACTCTGTTGATCTGCCTTTCCTGTACGCGTGTTGTTGGGGGTGCAGTGGTTTGCTTTTTAGAGCTCCATCCCTAAGGTGTCGATCTACCAGTCTTTCCAGTGTTTTCAGAAGAAAAGATGTTAGACTGATGGGCCTGAAAGATTTGGCGTGTGTGTAGTCCTCTTTTCCTGGTTTAAGTAGGAAGACTACTTTTGCCTCTCTCCAAAATAAGGGGATATAGTTGAAAGCTATACAGGCCCGGTAGATTGGTAGTAGGTGCTTGGTTACCTGTTTTAGTTGCCATTGTAGTAGGGCCGGGAAGATACCATCCAGCCCTGCGGATTTGAAAGGCTTGAAGCTCCTTAGAGCCCATTCTATTCTATCCGCAGTTACTAGTTTGTTAGCCACATCCCATTCGCTAGTTGTTGGTGCGCTGTGGTGGTCAGTAGGCCACTCTGGGTCGGATGTGATTTGGCATCCGGGAAAATGGGTCTCCAGCAGTACTGAGCTGGTTTCATCGTCCGAGGTTGTATATGTGCCGTCGTACTTTTTAAGGGAGCCCAAAAGGTTGAGGTCGCCTTTAGCTAGGACTTTCTTAATTCTTCCGGCTTGGTTTGTTGAGTTAATGCTACTACAAAAGTTACGCCAGGACTCTGTCCTTCGGTACCTGATCCGTTTTTTGTAGTGTTTCTGCGCTGTTTTATACTTGTCCCAGTCCTCTGTGGTCCTGGAATTTTTCGCTTGGTTGAAAAGTTTTCTAAGGCCCTTGCGCAATCTTTCTAGTTCTGGCCCCCACCATGAACTCTTATCAGGGCTTTTAGGAGTTATGATAGGACATGCCAGCTCGTAACTGTTCAGAAGAGTATCAGTTAAGACCTGTACGCCACGTTCTATGTTTTCTGTACTAAGTAATGCATCAGCTGTTCGTGCATCACTTAGTGCATCGCTCGTTAATTTAGTATACCTTGTTATATCTGTTTTTCGGGGGTTACGATATGGAACAGGGTTTGTTAGCCTATGCCGTAAATTGAAACACACACGGCGGTGGTCTGCGAAGGATGGTTCGCCTGACACGTGCCACTCCTCGATGAGATTTGCCGCCGCATGTGTGGCTAAGGTAATATCTATAATGGTTTGGTACCTGGAGCTTACAAAAGTCGGTTCTGTGCCCTTGTTCATAATGTTAAGGTTTGTTTGGAATAAATATTCGGGTAGTAACTAGTACTGAGCTGGTTTCATCGTCCGAGGTTGTATATGTGCCGTCGCACTTTTTAAGGGAGCCCAAAAGGTTGAGGTCGCCTTTAGCTAGGACTTTCTTAATTCTTCCAGCTTGGTTTGTTGAGTTAATGCTACTACAGAAGTTACGCCAGGACTCTGTCCTTCGGTACCTGATCCGTTTTTTGTAGTGTTTCTGCGCTGTTTTATACTTGTCCCAGTCCTCTGTGGTCCTGGAATTTTTCGTATGATGTGCGTTGCAGTCAGCCGAAATGATGAGATCCCAGTTTGATGCCTCACAGTGTTGCACCAGTTCGACGAGTTCGCTTGGTGGAATGTCGCCGTCGCTGGGTATATACACTGAGGCTAAAACTAGGATGGTTTGCGTTTCTGTCACAAGTTTCACAGCGTGTCACCCTAAGTGAAATGTCTTCTTTTGTAACTGTTACTTGGATGGTGAACATTATAAAGAATAATCTACTCTATTGTTCTATTTTGGGATATCACTACCGGTTGGTCGACACTTCATGTGACCAGAAGGCTGGCCATTTTTTAGCCATTGCCATTCAGTGTGGCAATGCTAACAACTTCCTGGCCACTTTGTCTATTCACAGAGATGTAGACAATATATTTGATATCCTGTAATTAATTTCTCATTTTGATACTTGTTCTTACATAGTAATGAATACATCAAAAGAGATGTTAAATAATAACTTGTTTTGGTAGGTTGATCTTAGGCACACACACATCAGATGAACAGAACCACCTGCTGATTGCCAGTGTCCAGCTCCCCAATGAAGATGCACAGTTTGATGCTAGCCACTATGACAATGATAAGGGAGGTATGTATTGAGAGCATCAACCTTTTGTAACGTTAGCTACGCCCAGTAGTTTCTACTGCCAATTCCCTTTATGCTTGCATTTGGAGGGTTGCGGCGTGATGTTACTTACCTAATAACCTTCAAGAATTGGGATATGAAATGCTTATTTAATCAAACTGGTTGTTCTTCAGATTAACATGTCCAAATAAAAATAAACACTTCAGCTTAATTTTACATATTTGTATAGGTAGGCGACGCCAGTAATCCCCGAAAATAATATTGTAGCATGTTTTTTTTTTCATTGTTGTCTTTACTGAAATGAGTCAGTGAGAGATCAGTTATTATAGTCACACTTAACTTCACTTATGAGTCTGCAAATTACACTTGACCAAAGACTTACTGCCGCACTCAGAGAGCTTTAATGATTACTTAGGTCATAAGGTTTTGACAGTTTTGTCATACAAAAGTATGTCAAATCTTTACTAAGTGACGGCTTAAGTAATCATTAAATATCTCTGAGTACCGCAGTAAGTGTCAACTGATATAATGTTTTTTTTTCTAGAATTTGGTGGCTTTGGCTCAGTGTCAGGTAAAATTGACATTGAAATCAAAATCAACCATGAAGGTGAGGTGAACAGGGCACGCTACATGCCGCAGAACCCCTGCGTCATTGCCACTAAGACCCCGTCCTCTGATGTGCTTGTCTTTGACTACACTAAGCATCCATCAAAGCCTGAACCTTCTGGTGAATGCCATCCTGACCTCAGGTATGTTAAGATCCCGTCGGGACTGCGGGTTGTTCGAAAGAGATACCGCAGCCTCAACACAAAGGGCTAAGAAGGTACATAGATGGTTTTTAGTCAGTAGAAGTCTGACACTCCCAACCGCTCTGCCCAGAGCGGGAGGAGTCTTTTGATGATTTGCCATCCCCCAAAAAAAAAGTATGTTAAGATCCGTTCAACAATTAGAAACTATTAAGGCAAAGCATACCAATCCATATCATTCTTCCAATTTCGGAAGAGAATTAACTGTCTTCTAACTAATATGTTGTAGTTAATTACTTGTGAATAGTAACTGTAAACTATGTTTACTGCAGTTAAATACTAAATCAGAAATAGTAGACTAGTTTGACTTGATAAACTAATTATTGTGGTTTAGTTTGCCTTCACAAAAGTGTGACCAATGAAGGTGCTTTATTTGCATTTAATCAGTGTGATATCTAATATTTGTTGATGATAAACATTACACGTCTGCTTCTGTACCCACAGGTTACGTGGTCACCAAAAAGAAGGCTACGGTTTGTCCTGGAACCCCAACCTCAATGGCTATCTTCTGTCAGCAAGGTTAGTGTTATGTGATGTCCAACCCCTCAAAACACCTCGAATGTTTTGAGGGGTTGGAGCAATATTTTTCTAAGATCCAATTTGTACAAGTACATAAGTATGGTTTTTCTTAAGAAAAAATAGAAGAGCAATATCGTACTGCTTATTTCATAAGAAATTTCTTTCGGCACACCTTGAAGAGGTATTGGATTAGAAATATACACTTGGGAGCAAATAAATCGAGCCACTACCTTTTTTCACGTAAAATGGTAAATATTTTTGGTAATATGGAACGTATCAATTCGAACTATATATCGCCTAAAAGTTTAGTTAATAACCTTTAAAATGAGGGTAAATTATTGAATAATAACCTTATTGAATGATAAATTATTGGCTCTGCAAGAAAAATGGTAATTTTGATAGAAAATTTAGTAGGGCTAAAACAGTCCATAAAAACAATAAAAAACAAAATTATTGCAAAAAAAATATTCTTAATAACTGGTATTACCCCCCCGTGCCCTGATACATTCTTGTAGCCTATTAGTCATCGATCTGATCAGCGTTACGATGACATATTGTGGTATGTTCTCCCACTCTTCAAGCACAGCGACTTTAAGCTCGGGAATGGATGAAACAGCGGGAACCCTGGCTCGGACTCTCCGTTTTAGCTCGTCCCATAGGTGTTCGATCGGGTTCAAATCGGGACTTCGTGCTGGCCATACCATTTGTTGAATCCCGATCGCAGACAAGTATTCCGTAACGATCTGCGCGGTATGAGGTCTCGCATTGTCATGCATAAACAAGAAATTTTCTCCGACAAAACCAGCATACGGCATTACGTGGTTTTCAAGAATGTCAGTTATGTATCGGTCAGCTGTTAATCCACGTCTACCACTGCCATCGTTGGCGGGGTCGACGAAGACAAGTTCCGTTTTTCCGTCTAGAGAAATTCCTCCCCACACCATACAAGAACCACCACCAAAACTCACAGTTTCTCGAATGCAACATTGGGCAAATCTTTCACCAGGACGTCTATACACTCGGTTTCTCCCGTCATTGCTAAAAAGACAGATTCTTAACTCGTCAGAAAACAAAACTGACCTCCAGTCTTCTAACGTCCAATTAATGTGTTCTCGAGCAAACTCCAAGCGAGATCGGCGATGAGCTACAGTCAATTTTGGGCCAGTTGCTGGTTTGTGTGATGTTAAATTTCGTTCTTTTAGTCTTCGTCTCACTGTCCACCTACTGATTGAGACTCCTCGAACGTCACGTAACGCTTGCTGTAGCTGAACAGCATTAAGTCCACGGTCGCGCAACGAATTGGTTGCAATAAAGCGGTCGTCACGTTCTGTTGTTGCCCGTGGTCGGCCAGTTCCAGGTCGCCGAACAAAAGCACCAGTCTCCAGATACCTGCGGTATACCCGCTGTACCTTTGAACGACTCAAATGAAGTCTGCGTGCCACTTCACGTTGTCCGTGTCCAACCTCAAGTAAAGCTACAACTTGGGCAGCTTCCGTCGGTGTAGTATCCATTTTATCAGGTTATTTTGATTACACAGACACAGATAAAGACAACAATAACAAGTAATATGGGTATGATTAACAAAAACCTCAAATTTAATCTTTTCTTAACAGAGTACAATAAAAATGTCATAAGCAAATTAAATGCGATAATTTTATTCTACCCTTTAAACTTTAATTTAAATAAAAAAAAAATGAAATTTTGACAACTAACTACCCTCTTTGTAAAGGTTATTAAATACCCTTTTAGGCGATATATGTTTCGAATCGATGCGTTCCATAATACCAAAAATAATTACCATAATGCGTGAAAAAGGAAGTGGCTCGATTTATTTGCTCCCAAGTGTAGATAGACACAGTGTGAAGAAAAGATAAAACAGGAAGAGGGGATGGAACCGATGTGTGGCATATCTACCTGCCCGCCATTTTGATTTTTTTCGAAATCGCGGCCACAATGAAAGTGGTATGTATGGATAAAGGACATTTAGACGAACAAAAAATGTCCATTAACACGGTACCTCAAAGTGTCCCGTTACCGAGATATTTGAAGGTAAAGATCGACAAATGAGTACAACAACAATCATAGACTTATTACGTGTATAGGCGTTATATTGTATCCAAATAATCGTTCCCAGGTTGATTATTATTATGCGCACGAGAAAATCGCTTCACATCGCAATGAAACGCTATGTTATCTCAAAAAATAGTTTTCCCGTGCTCCTAATAGTATGTAATATACCTACTTTCTTTCAATAAAATACTAATTAACGCTTATAGACACGTAAAAGGTCTATTTTTAATGTGGTCATTGTACTCATATGTCGATCTTTACCTTCAAATATCTCGATAACGTGACACTTTGGGGTACCATGTTCCATGTCATTTGTTCGTCTAGGTGTCCTCTGCCCATACATACCAATTTCATCGCGGGCCGTGATTTCGTAAAAAAATCAAAATGGCGGTGGGTCGATATGCCAGCTCCCATTCAAAAAAGTTCGAACCCCTTTAAAAATTTATAATGATAAAAACTAATTTTGCTATCATCATGGTAATGCCATGAAGATGCTACTTTCTTTCTGATATCATAACACGCCTTCACGCCTTTTATCTTTGGAGTGTTAGGCAGAGGTGCACCTAATAATACACCAACAGTTCGCACTTTTAGTATATTATATTAATTGCTGCTGTACCAATAACATCAACTGTCTGTCATGATAATCAGACCGGTTTCTAGTTTTGTCTGTAATCATCATCATCAGCCTATAATGTTCCCACTGCAGGGACTCAGGCCTCCTCTAGGAGAGGGATGGGCTATAATCCACCACGCGTGCCCAGTGCGGGCTGGTAGATGTCACATGTCCGGTTTCCTCACGATGTTTTCCTTAACCGTTTTGAGAGCAGTGGTGATGAAATAAATTACACAAAGTAATGCAGGCGCATTACTTTGTGTAATTTATTTCATCACCACTGCCTTGCCTTCACACTGCCTTGCTTTTTGCCTGGGTTCAAAAGTGCCTGTAATTGTCTAATTTAAATAAAATGAAATGCATTAAGTTTGATTATATATTAACCATAACATTATTCTTCAGTGATGACCACACAATCTGCCTGTGGGACATAAACGCGACGCCCAAGGAGGGCCGCGTCATCGAAGCCAAGTCGGTGTTCACGGGACACACGGCCGTCGTGGAGGACGTCGCTTGGCATTTGCTGCACGAGTCACTCTTCGGCTCCGTCGCTGATGACCAGAAGCTAATGATCTGGGATACCAGGTTAGAAAGCTGTTATAATATTATTATTTTTCATGTTTCCAGGCAATCTCATCGTATTTATAATAATAATAATAATTTATCTTTATTTCAGACATAATGTCCATAAAAAATACAAAGAGTAGAGTAGTATTTATGTAATGACTCAGTTGTGTTGGAGTTTTGGCATACTAACATTGATTAGGTTTATAACAAGAACCGCCTAAACCTGCCTAAGTGAATAATATTAATACCAGTTGGCTCCAGAAATACAACTTAAAAGCCTGTAATGTCCCACTGCATGGCAAAAGCCTTCAGATATTGTATTGTAAAATGGGTTGGTATCTGCAACTCTTCGAAAGGTGTTACTGACGATCTCGCGGAGAGTACCTGGGCTACCTAATTATTTTGCCTTGTGTGAGGTAACCTCTGCACGCGTAGTATGGCGATTCTATCTCTATTCTACCAAGAATAGACAAAGGTTTTTCCGTACAATTTGACATGAAATTTTGCTACAATCTATCATTTTGTCGATTC